>OX438790.1:6408637-9211137 GCA_949316455.1 Acleris holmiana | reverse complement strand
TATGCGTACTGAACATCTGGATCAAGCCAGCATTTGCCCTTTTGCTCTACGCGAGGTTTCTGTCCTCGCTGAGCTGGCCTTAGGACACCTGCGTTATTCTTTGACAGATGTACCGCCCCAGTCAAACTCCCCGCCTGGCGGTGTCCTCGAACCGGATCACGCGGGAGTTGTACGGCGCAGCGCCGTTGCCGACACTGCGCCACTCTGCACGCTTGGAACGAAACACCGTGCGCACGCCGATATAATCGACCGCGCACCGCTTCCGCCCAACCGAGTAAGTAATGAAACAATGAAAGTAGTGGTTTTTCAGCGTCGATCGCACGAGACGACCTCCCACTTATGCTACACCTCTCATGTCTCCTTACAATGCCAGACTAGAGTCAAGCTCAACAGGGTCTTCTTTCCCCGCTGATTCTCCCAAGCCCGTTCCCTTGGCTGTGGTTTCGCTAGATAGTAGATAGGGACATTCCCTCCACCTCCCATGGTCCTGCCTGCCTCGCGGCATACGGACCGAATCGCGAGAGTTGCGCGCAGTACTTGCTCGGGGCTCTTTCCCACGCGCAATTTTTTTGACTCTCTACAAAATCTTATCAGTCCCGGCCCCTCTCCCATTCTGGGCGGACCGTAACTACATAGCCACCCCCAAATGGGGCTAAAACACCACAAAAAACGTTGACTTCTCAGCCGGGGCAAAACTCACTACTTCGGCTTCTCCTCCCTTATGGCTGCTCTATGCCCGTTCCAGAAACCCGCGAACACCCTGAGACGGCCGAAATTGTGCGAGCACTCCACAAGAGTATCGAAGTATATCGGGCCGATAGTGGCCCTGGACAGCCCGTCGAGCATAACCCGGCGCCCACCCGCATAAATAGCGCAGTCCCAGAGTACGTGGTCCCTGGCCTCCTCTGCTTCCCCGCAGGGGCACACCGGCGACACACACAGGCACAAATTGTGCAAGCGCTTCCTGAAGCAGCCATGGCCGGACAAAAGTTGTGAGACAACATAGTCCGGCTCAATGTAGGCTGCTTTCAGTCTGGTCGCCACCTCCGGGAAGAAGCAGAAGAGCTCCCTACCATCCTCGCTGGCGTCCCACCTAAGCTGCCACAGGGCGACAACGTCACGGGCGATCGCCCTCCTGAGTCCCCTGCGCTCCCTCGACTCCAATTGGTGGCGCTCTCGCTCGTAGCGGCCCGCGCGAGAGACCTCCAGGTCGGCAGGCAGGACTCCAGCCAGCACTGGTAGCGCCGCTGAGCTGCACGACCTGTAGGCCTTCGTCAACAGCGTCAGGGCCGACCTCTGTGAGCGTAGGAGAGCACGACGTACCACAAAGTTAGGACAGCGGTGGCACCAAACGGCCGCAGCGTAGGTTACGGTTGTTATGTACGTACCTGTGTAAAGCAGTTTGAGGGCCCGGTAGCGGAGCCCCCAGCGGGTAGTCGAGACACGCGCCATTTTGCCGAAGCAATTGGCGGCCCGTTCCCCAATGTCTCGCGCATGAGGCGCGAAAGAGCCCGCCTGGTCCCAGGTTACACCCAGCAACCTAACCTCCTCCGCCCCAGCTATCGAGGCTCCCTCCAGGCGAATTGTTGGCGGTCTTTTGAATTTGCCTTTGATGGTCATGGCCGAGGACTTTCCCGGGGAGAAGGAGAGCCGGTTACGGCTCCCCCAGCTCGAGATCGCCCCCAGCACAGCGCCACACTTCCTTTCAATCTCCGCCCTGGAGGAAGCCTCGACTACAACGGTGACGTCGTCGGCATAGGCACCGAGGTGCACCCCCTCGGGTGTCGGCAGTAGCAAGAGGTCGTTCACCAGCAGGTTCCACAATGTGGGGCCCAGAACTGATCCCTGTGGACACCCCATGGTGCAAACCTTCGACAACCTGGCCCCCCCCACATTGAACACGACGCTCCGGTTCGTAAAATAGCTTAACAGAATACGGTATATGTTGGGGGGGCTCCACCCTGCTTAACCTTAACAAGAATCATGGGCCACCATGCGTTGTCGAAGGCCCCCGAGATGTCCAGAGATACCAGTTGGACGTACGCAGCACGGCTCCGCTCAGTGACTTCCCTGATACGGTTTAACGCCGTAACGGTGGATCGACCCCGAGCGAAGCCGTGCTGGGCATCCGCTATGTTGCGGGTCAACGAGGGAGCGCAGAGGATAATAATACGCTCGAGGATCTTACCCAAGATAGGCAGCAACGTGATGGGCCTATAGGCCTTTGGGTCCCACGCCGGTCTATCGCCGCCCTTCGGCAGCACAATCAGCCTCCCCACCTTCCAGACCTCAGGGAACACGCCCTCCCGGACGCACTTATCATACATGGTCACCATCTCGTCCGACGCAGCCTTCCAGGACCACTTTATTATTGGGCCAGTAAGGCCGTCCAACCCCAGAGTTGTATTCGGGAGCGCGCGCACAATTCCGGCAACCTGATCCCTCGTCGCAGGAGCGGCATCCAACCCCGAAGGGCTCAAAGCCGCGGCGATCCTTACCGAGCGGTGGTAGGCGCTGTCCCTCCCGCAGTCATCGTCCGGAAATAGAGCAGCCATAAGACTGCCCATGGAGTCCCCTGTAGTCGCCGTGTACTTTTCAAATAGAGTGAGCCCGTTAATAACATTGTCGGGTGGGCGAACCCGTCCGCTGGCCTCCCTATAGGCCGCACCCCATGGGTCCAGGTTTCCGGCCTCAGCCAGGGCCTCCAAGAAGGCCGCCTCTGTACGCTCCATCGCCCTCTTGTACTCCTGGCGCAGCCGCCGCAGACTCCCGTGTAGTCTCTCCAACGAGGCGGACTTGGCCCTCCTGGCAGACTGCCAAGCCCGGCGCGCCCTACTTACCCCTCGCCTCAAGGTGTCGAGCTCATCATTCCACCATTCGTACCCTCTTTGGCCCGTCTTACTCTTAGTACCAAGGGAGTCAGACGCCGTATCGACTATTATATCCGTCATCCTCCTAGCATAGGTTTCTGCAGGCAGCCCCGGATGGACCCGGCCCACCCTGGAGTGCAGCAGGGAACCGAACCGCTCCCAGTTCACACACCGGTCCCGAAAGCCCGGACGTGGACCACCTTGGTCCGCAACCTGTACGGGGTCAGAAAAGTGGGGAGGATCCTTGGTCAGGACGAAGGTGACCAGCTGGTGGTCGCTGATACTCGCACCCTCATGCACAGCCCAGCCCGAAATGAGCACGCCCCTGGTGGACAACGTCAGGTCAATGTTGGATGCCCCCGCCGGCCCACTGAAGGTGGGGGGCTGGTCACCGGCGTTGTGCACCAGGAGGCCGCTCCTCATGATGAAGCCCTCCATGTGAGTCCTCCTGTAATCCGCGTCGGGACCCCTGCCACTGCACTGCCTCCGCTCGCAAAACCAGATCGGGGAGTGAGCATTACTGTCCACTCCCACAACCACCAACGAACCACGCAGGCTGCGCAGGACCCCTTCGAGTTTGAGGATATGGGCGGCTATGTCATGTGAGTACTGAAAATACGCCGAAACGAGATAAATCCCTGGCCCACCCCAATCCAAATGGACCACAGCACAGAACTCGTTACTTAGACTGTGAATGAGGGCAACGGGAAGCAGCCTGTTAATGATGAGGAAGCCAGCTTTGGGATTAGCACCAGAGTGGACAAGGCCAGGGCGGCCGGCATATTGCTCCTGAACAAGAACAACGTCCAGCCGCCGTGACCTAGCCACTGCTAGCAGCTCCACCGTGGCGGCCTCCGACCCCTGTAAATTGATCTGCCCTATATTTAATGTAGTTATACTGCCCTGCGCATCTGCTATCGATAGATGTGAGCAAGCGTAGCACTCGCCTGTTGCTGCTCGGCGTGATGGCGGGCCGGGCATGCCGCCGCAGCGGTGGCATGCGTCGACGCTTCCGGCTTCTTGAAACGCTTACAGGTCGCACACGCCTGTACCGTAGAGCTGCATTCCACTGATCTGTGCCCAGTCTCGCCGCACTTACCACAGGTGACCTCTTTTGCCCGGCAATATTTCTCTGGGTGCCCATACTGCTGACACTTTGAGCAGCAGGTAGCCCGAATATGGTCCGACACCTCGGCCTGATCCCAACCTACATAAACAGAGCCCAGGCGGACCAAGGCGTCCCTAGCGTCATTGGAGCACTCAAGAATCACTAGGAATTTGGGGCCAATTGCCTTCTGAAGCGCTACCTTCACCTCAGACCGAAATCTCTGCAAGGGCCACTGGAGCGTCAGCGAAGTTGATGCGGTGAAGCTCATCCAGCAGCTGGGCTTCGGGCAGCTCTACCCTTAGGTATCGGAGCGCAACCCGAGGGGACCTCACCTTTGGTTCAGCAACCCTAAGGCCCGGCGGCACCGCCGCCTTAAGTCTTGCCGCAGACTCGCCCGTAGCAGTGCGAACAACGACCCCTGAGTTCCCTACTCTCCTCACCTGCGTTACCTTGATCCCAGTGTCAGCCGGCTTCACCGCATCCTGGAGTATCTTCTTAGTCTCGTCAGAAGACCTGGCCTCGCTCTCCTCCGACGGGTAAAACAACACAACAGGACCCTGATCCCGTAGAGTGATTGGGGCTTGGCCCTTAGGCATCTTTAGAGCAGCCGCGTACGGGGCTGGGTCACTCCAAGACGAGGCAGGCTGGTCAGAGGACGGGCGCTCTGAGCATCGTAACACCTCCGCCACCTTTTCCGCACACTGGAGCTTAACTGCACCAACCTCATGTTCCGAGTCTGCCAGTCTCAGCGCCAGCTGGGCAACCATTGCAATAATGTCTTGACCGAAGCCAGCGATCGAAGTCTTGTCACTAATGTTCAACTTATTCGATGCGTTAGCGATCGCCGAGATGCCTCTGATGGCCGTGTGAACCGAGTCAATTATGGCAGCCTTATCTAATGCTGTAGAGGGGGATGGAGAGGGCGCCAATACTGGGGCTGAGACCGGAGACTGGTCACGTGGAGCGGACGTAAGAATACCACCAATAGGAGGGGCATTGGTCTTCCTTTCCGCAACCCTGCGCCGTACCGCATCTTGGACCTCCTCCGGGGAGGTGAGAGTCCGCTTACCTGATGACACAGACGGGGGGGGGCACCCCAGAGGGGGGGGGGGGGTTCCGGGGCCAAATCCATGGGGGAGGGTACGGGCCAGAGAGAAACGGGGCTGCAGTGGCGTCTGGGAGCCCTCTCCAATCATCTCCTCCAGAGCGGCAAGTTCCTGCTCCTTGCGGGTCATTTCTTCTGCCAGGAGCCTCCGCTCCCGTGCAGGATCGTCTTCATCCAATATGATTATTATACAAAATGATGATTATTCCAAATGATGTTTATAATAAATAAATGATATACCAAATGATAATTTATTATAGTAAATATAATCCCATAAATTAGAAATTAAAAAACCCCCGACTTAATACTGTTTGTAAAAAACGTCTAACTAGTTAAGACAAATCCAACGAGCCCAAACTCGATGGGTTTACTAAAAGGCAGTCCAGGGTTACGTCTCCTCTCCATCTTTGAGCCCTAACAGCAGACAAGCTCAGTGGTACCACAAGACATTAGTGTTTCAAATGTCAGATCCCATATATGCTTGCAAGCAAACTGAGCGTGTAACATTCCTATCACACCTAACAAACGACCTGATGACCTTGAAGACCTGAACCGATTTCCACCAAACATAGTTAAGAACACTCTCGACTGATATACCTTTCAAACAAAAAAAAACGCATTAAAATCGGATCATCCGTTTGGGAGCTAAGATGCCACAGACAGACACATACACATTTACACACACACACAGACACGTCAAACTTATAACACCCCTCGTTTTTTTGCGTCGGGGGTTACAAAATAGATATTTTGATAATATACCAATCGTTTATTATTTAAAATGAGTGATTATATCCTTTAAAATTATATCAAATGTTATTATATCATACTAGCGACCCGCCAGCGGCTTCGCCCGCTGCATTTTTTTTTCTTTCATGTCACATAGGGGTTTGAAAAATGGATGTTAGCCGATTCTCAGACCTACCCGAAATGCATACAAAATTTCATAAGAATCGGTCGAGCCGTTTCGAAGAACGAGAACGAACATTGTGACACGAGAATTTTATATAATAGATTAAAGTTTAAAGAATTGGGAAGCACTTACACCTTTGATTCTCACAGATGTTCCCAATATTCCAGGTTCAGTTATAGATATTCTTGGTTCTTTCGTCATATTTCTCTTTAATATGTTCTAACAATCTGTATGTTTGTTATGTAACCCTGGCCTGTTTCCAATAAAAATAAAATGATGGACGTATCAGGGCATTTCTCAACTACCTCCACCCCGCCCGCCGCGATGCCCGGCGCGCTTTTCAGACTGCATCGCAAACAACGGCCACGGCGCTATGGCGGTTTTGTTTACTGTTTGATTTTTTTAATTCGTAATATCTTTTGAATGGAAAGTCCAATTTAAATAATTTAAAAACTATTTTATAGGTAGTTAAATGGTCTTGACCATAAAATAATTTTTTTGGATAAGGATTAATATAAACACATAAATAGCATGGTTCAAATTTGGTTAGCATTTTCATTAATGTTTAAAATGAAAAAAGTTGTTGTAGTGACATAACTACAATAGTTGGACATTATGCTACCGCGGAGTTTTTTGTAGACATTATGATGTTCTTCAATATTGTTGTACATTATTTTGTTCTATCGCTAATAGTTTCGGCAGCGCATTCGACGAAAGACATTTTAAGACTCATTTTTCTACACCTTCGGTTACATTGTTCAAATTTTACCAAGGATCCCTAATTTTTTCAAAATGAAATGTAGCCTATGTCAAATTGGAAGAATGTAGCATTCTATTGGTGAAAGAATTTTTTAAATCGGCCCATTACTTTTTGAGCCTATTCATTACAAACATACAAAAATAGGTATAAATCTTTCCTCTTTATAATATTAGTGTAGATATGTCCGCAGAACATTCCGTAGAAAAGTCTAGTCTATTCCCCTTAACAGCACTTGTGCTTTTTTGAGCCAAAACGACATGCCTAGCTGCCGAAGCTTACACGTAGGTTAATTTGACCAATCAAAATACTTCACCAAATTAATCTACCAATCACAATACACATTGACTGTCAATCGGAACGTTAGGTTCTTTTTGGTAAGTAAACTCTTTTACTAATTTAATTCTTTAAAAAAACATGGTATCAACCAACCAGAATGCAGCTATATTAAAATCGACCAATCAGGTAAAAGAATTCATTTCTCAAATCATTAGGTGTTTTTTAGTCCCTATATCACAAGTTAAATCGATTGTGCAACTTTTTTTTAAATATAAAACCTGGCAAGTGTACATCAATTTCAAAACAAAGTTAACCATAGACACATATTTTGTCGTTTTCGAATGTTTCCCGCTCGTTTGTTGTTCTGTGCTTCGTTCGTTCGTATTCTAACCTAGGTATATTGATAAAATTTTGTTAATTTAATTTTGCATTTTATTTGAAACCAAGTCGTAGAAAATAGTAGTTTATGCAACAGTTGTATAAGAGAGGTCAAAAAAGACGAGTGGTGTGGTTACGAGTATTTTTTGACTTAGTTATACAACTGTTGCATAAACTACTATTTTAGTGTTAATTTGTCGAGTTTAGTATACCCTTCTGGTCATGTATAACTAGTTTTTAGAGCCCATCAGGCGTGTATGTAACGGGCTTTGTAAGAAATTGATTGGTGGGTAGTTTGCACAATTTAATTAAAAAGTAAAAGGTACATTTATTTCGTTCCGCTTGAAAACGAAACCTGTAAAGATCTCGAAACGTCCGGGATGCTAGTTAAAATAATATACGCGATTAAAATCCGTTTTAAATCGTTTTATTTAATGAGTAACAATCGCGGAAATCGAAGGCAACATTATTGACACGATGTATGTTAAAATACTATTTAGGGTGGGTAGGTTTCTCGTCAAAACTTAGTATAAGTAATCAGTCTACGTTCGTGTTTACTACCTATGTAATTGAGTGTTAAAATGTCGGAAATGAAATGTGAAGTGTTTAAAAGTTCTAAAGGTTATCAAAAACTATTAATTAATGGTTATAGTTACAATAACAACACGGTAGACGAAAAATATTATTGGATTTGCGAACTACATAACAGTGAACAATGCAATTCGCAGGCCATAACATTATTTGATATCAGTACAGAGTCGCACACTGTAATCAAATTTGACGACTCTCATAATCATGACCCAGATTCAACACGATTGTCAAGGGTTTCCATTGTTGATTCTCTCAAATGTGAAGCTGTTAAAAGTATTGATAAAAAAACCTGTCAAATCATAAGTCATGCAAAATGTAATCACAGTGAAGCGATTCTAAATAATTTACCTTCCACGTCTGCTTTGAGGCAAACTGTTTATCGTGAAAGAAAAAAGCTAAGCCTGTTTTTCAGGAGCCGACCAGTATTTATTTTCCAATTTATC
Organism: Acleris holmiana; assembly: GCA_949316455.1. Taxonomy (NCBI): domain Eukaryota; kingdom Metazoa; phylum Arthropoda; class Insecta; order Lepidoptera; family Tortricidae; genus Acleris; species Acleris holmiana. Next base: position 9,202,693 of record OX438790.1, on the reverse strand, counting down.
ACAATAATTTGCAGTATGGTAGCAATAGCTTCGTTATTTGTGATAAGAGCTGGAATGAAATGAAGAAAATAATATTTTTTTCAAGTTCAAAAATGATGAGATTTTTAGGAAAATCAAAACTATGGATCATGGACGGGACCTTCAAAATTGCATCACCTGGTTTTATACAGCAACAGCAAGACTTCCTGTTCTGTATGCACTATGCACAAACAAGGATAAAGATACTTACAATATACTTTTTAATTAATTGATATTGAAGTTCAAAATGCTATAATGGATTTCGAATCGGCGGCAATACAGTGCGTGAAGCAAAATTTTGATAATATTTCTGTTAATGGATGTTTTTTCATCTAGGGCAGATTATATACAGGAGAATACAAGCTGCCGGAAAATCAGTATTGTATGGAACCAATACAGTATTTTGTATTGAAATGAAATGTCTTTTGGTATTGGCATTTTTACAACCCGAAGATATACCTAAATATTTTAAGAAATGGCGGGAGAACATAACATTAGATAGTGTTACAATAGCTGATGAATTTAGCCGTGATTACATCCTAGGTAGAGGAAAAAAAAGCGCAAAATTCTCCTTCAATGTAAAGCATTTCTTCTTTAAATGAAAAAGGTTTACCCCGCACACAAAATTGCGCGGAGTCGTTGCACCACCGAATCAATTTAATTATTAATAAAATTAAACCAGGATTTTAATGTTTGGCTAATGAATCCCAAATAATTCTAGGAAATATAGAATCGCATATGAATGGGTAACCTCCAGAAAAAAAAGAAAATATATATGGAACAACAAAAAAGAATTAATAACATACTTGATCGAAAAGAGGAATACAAGGAGGATGAATTTTTGGGAGCGAAAGCTTCAAATTTAAAGCTCAAATTATTTTCTTACGTTTGGTGTAAAAAATATATATATTAGTGTGCACATTGCGTTTTATTTACCTAACCTAAACTACTTTTCTGGTAGTTGTTACCCAAGTATATTTGTTCGGAATAACTTTTTTTGTCGAATGATTTTATGGTACAACGCTGACCGTGAGGCAAAGTCGACGGAGCTCCGCTTCGCGCCTTGACACAATTCTAACCTAACCTAACCTATATATTAGTTGAGACCTAGGAGTTACCGCTCTGTAGGGTCACAATAGGTAACTAACAAACCGACCCTTGTGGTTGGACACAAGTTAGTATAGACAGTATTTTTTTATGATTTTAATTAAAAAAAAAAAGAATTTCAACCATGAACGTTCATCCCAGCTACGGAACCCTTCACTGTGCGTGGTCCGACATGCACTTGGCCGGTTTTTTTTACGTAAGTGAACAGTTGGCGAGATATAAGCTTCTAAAGTCGTAAAAATTCTGTGCGGGTGGGTAGCTTTTGAACTGTTAAATAGAACATTCTAATTAAAAATTACAGTAGTAGAACATACGAAATACTTCCAACCAAAATTGTTTTGAACACGATACGCTGTGTAGATTTGAGATTTAAAAAAAAATGAATTTCAACCATGAACGTTCCTCCCAGCTACGGAACCCTTCACTGTGCGTGGTCCGAAATGCACTTGGCCGGTTTTTACCTTATGCAGCTTCTACTAGCGAAGTGCCAATGTCATCGCGAACAGAGTACAAATGACACACTTATTATTTGTTTTGACGTCTCAGGTGGGTATGGGTTTAATATAAAAAAACAACTCAACGTTATTTTACAAGCTATTATTTAACTTACTCTGTATGTACGAGGGCTGATTGGAAAGTTCGCGGCCTGAATATTAAAAAAAGTATATTTTTAAAAAAAACTGCCGCCATTTTGAACTGTCATTATTTAGTTTTCATCCCGCGAATTTTTAATTGGAAGGCAATATTTAATATAAATTTTACGTATGATTTAAAAATACGTGTAAACAGATTTTTCATAATGGACAATTTGGAACAACGTGCTGTAATTAAATATCTTCATAAAAAAGGATTGACTCCGAAACAAATTTATGAAGATATGCAGTGTTCATTGGGGCAATCCTGTCCATCATATACGATGGTAAAAAAGTGGGCAGCTGAATTCAAGCGGGGACGAGTCAGTATCGCAGATGACCCTCGTCCCGGAAGGCCAACCACTGCGACCAATCCACATAATGTGACAATTATATGCGACATGATAATGAAAGACCGATGATTAAAAGTAAGAGACATAGCGGACATCGTGGGCATATCCTATGAAAGAACCCAAAACATTATAGTCAACGAATTAGGTTTTTCGAAGGTGTCGGCGAGATGGGTTCCAAAGCTCCTTTCAGTGGAACAAAAAATCACTCGTCTAACAATTTCACGCGACTGTCTAGACCTGTATGAAGCTGACCCTCAAGACTTTTTGGACAGATATGTTACTATGGATGAGACATGGGTCCACCACTACACGCCCGAGACTAAACAGCAATCGAAGCAGTGGGTTCGTGCTGGATCTCCGCCTCCCAAAAAGGCAAAGGCCATTTTGTCGGCGAATAAAGTCGTGGCATCAGTCTTCTGCGACGCAAAGGGAGTAATAATGGTTGACTATCTCCAGAAAGGTAAAACTATAAACTCGGACTATTATTGCGAACTGTTACGGCGATTACGAGAGGAACTGAAAGGAAAAAGACCTGGATTGCTGACAAAAAAAGTTCTCTTTCACCAGGACAATGCACGTGTGCACACGTCACTAAAATCGATGGCAGAAATTCACAACTGCGGGTTTGAATTATTGCCCCGTACGCCTTATTCGCCCGATTTGGCACCGTCGGACTTCCACCTATTTCCAAACTTAAAAAAACACATGGGCGGTAAGAAATTTTTGACCAACGACGAGGTCCAAGCTGAAGTGGACACCTATTTTGAAGACCTGGAGGAAAGTTACTTCAAAAGTGGTGTATTGGCTTTGGAATCCAGATGGAATAAGTGCAAAGACCTCGACGGGGACTACGTAGAGAAATAAAAATATAAAAACAAACTAAGGATTTGATTTCATACTTAGGCCGCGAACTTTTCAATCACCCCTCGTATGTATGCATGTATGTAAGGGTCAAATCTTGAAAGTTAAATTTCACCCACAACCCGGTTTCTAATGAAGCTGAAAAGCATACGGCTTTATTTCTGATGACAATATAATAATGTCGTAGCATCGAGCTGGTCTGATGAAGGAGACTCAGGGTGGCCATAGGACTCCTACTCCTAGTGGTAGAATCTGTTTTTTATCATTTATGATATTAGTGACATACTTACCTTCCGTTCCAAGTCATAAAAATAATATTATATTATTGGCAAGGTAAATAACCTGCGATTTAGAGACAGCTGTTTTACGCAATCGGGCCGTTCTACTTTTTTACCGACAATACATCGTCATTTTTCTATATTTTGCGTTTTTCAACTATTGATAATCATGGTTTTAATTTTTGATTTCTAAATACGTTGCGTGAATTTTTATTTGGACTAATTAATGATTTTTTCGGTGGCGATAATGATTTTTTCTTTATGGTGGTTTTTCAGAATATACTGTGACAGAGTGGCCGTTTTCAGAGGAGACTAAATTTTGTATTACCACTCTGTCACGCGATTCTATGAATAACAAACTTATAAAAACTAAACACTGGATAGAGAAAGTGAAAGATTATTTAGTACTAATAGATGAATAAATGTTTGGACGTATATTCAAACGCTAAAACATTAATAATAAATACTCTAACTGATAACGTATGGTAAAATGAGGACAGGCAATTGTCGGTAAAAAAGAAGAATGACCCAATCGACGTCTTTGCGAATTTCCTACGACATCAATTTTGTCGAAATGGATCGAACATACCTACTACGGAACTTTTTCCTGGTCTAAAAAACTCGTCCTGCCGTTCACTCGCGACGACTGAATTCCAAATTGCACATTGAAATGGATCACCAAGAAATCTACAAATTAAAATTAACAACTGCAAAAAATATAAAGTATTATACTACTCCATAGATGCACTGTTCTGCAACAACCAAATATTGTCAATTGTTGATCGGAAACTAAAATAAATTATTCTATCAGAAATACTTAGTGTAATGGTTCAAAACACATTTACTTTTCACAAAACGTTTATTGGCACAGCAATAACAAAATCATACACAAATGGGATAAAGGCGTGGGTGATTGAAGATACTTTGTTGCGCAGCTCAGTACGGCGCGTGTCGCGGACGGAACGGAAACTGGCTCTCTCGCAGGCGCGGCGGGGAGAGCGAGTGGCGCGAGCCGCCCCTGACCGAGCGAGACCGAAAACGGGCGACCGCAGTCGAACAACTTTTCTATCGCGCGGGAACGGCGAGATAGATGTATACACACAGACGGCAACATAAAATAAGGACGTGGGTCCGCGCGTTACATTACATCAGTTATTTATTCATTAATATTATGAATCGACATTTCCTCACCGAAAATATGATATTCCGTCTGTATTTTTTTTTTACGGTGATTATTTTTACAGTTTTTGAAAACATACTGAGGCATTGTAACACGTGTCACTGTTGGCGTAGTTGACAACGAACTAAATTCAAATAAACTCCCAATTTGAAGCGAGTATATATTCGCTGTGCCGTGTTTTGTTATTTGACCCGTTATCTAGTTGTGTATTGTTGATCGAAGGTAAATCTACACTAATATTATAAAGAGGAAAGATTTGTACCTATTTTTGTATGTTTGTAATGAATAGGCTCAAAAAGTACTGGGCCGATTTAAAAAATTCTTTCACCAATATTATGCTACATTCTTTCAATTTGACATAGGCTACATTTCATTTTGAAAAAAATTAGGGATCCTTGGTAAAATTTGAACAATGTAACCGAAGGTGTAGAAAAATGAGTCTTAAAATGTCTTTCGTCGAATGCGCTGCCGAAACTATTAGCGATAGAACAAAATAATGTACAACAATATTGAAGAACATCATAATGTCTACAAAAAACTCCGCGGTAGCATATGTCCAACTATTGTAGTTATGTCACTACAACAACTTTTTTCATTTTAAACATTAATGAAAATGCTAACCAAATTCAAACCATGCTATTTATGTGTTTATATTAATCCTTATCCAAATAAATTATTTTACAGTCAAGACCATTTAACTACCTATAAAATAGTTTTTAAATTATTTAAATTGGACTTTCCATTCAAAAGATATTACGAATTAAAAAATTCAAACGGTAAACAAAACCGCCATAGCGCCGTGGCAGTTGTTTGCGATGCAGTCTGAAAAGCGCGCCGGGCATCGCGGCGGGCGGGGTGGAGGGGGCACCTACAAAAACTAAAAATCAACTAATATAAAATTCTCGTGTCACGGTGTACGTTATTGAACTCCTCCGAAACGGCTGGACCGATTTTAATAAAATTTTGTGTGTATATCGGGTAGGTCTGAGAATCGGTCAACATCTATTTTTCATACCCCTAAGTGATGTAAAAAAAAATGCAGCGGGCGAAGCCGCTGGCGGGTCGCTAGTTATGAATATTATGGTAAACGCAGCCGCGGCTCTCATCGAGTCCGACGCCATTTTGAACGACGCACGATGTCGGCTCGCGGCGAGCACGCTGCCTCACCCGCACATGTTTGTGCAACAATTTGGCTCACGAGCAGCTTGCCGCGCGGAGCGGGGCGTACCTAGCTTAAAGATTTAAGTGGTTAGTGACAGGATCACATGAGGTTAACTTTGATTGCACGACTCATTACTTACTACTTGACTTGTTTACAGGGCCAGTTAATATAAAGCAAGTAAAAAGACAGTTACTTCGCATTTATAAAGGACTAGCTGTTAACCGCTTTTCCATTGGGAATGTTCAATTTAACCGACACAAAAGTACCCTGTCTTTTCCTGGGATATCTCCATACCAAATTTCATCTAAATCAGTTCAGGATTAAGAGTTAATGGATAAACAGACAGACAGACGGCGCGAAACATGGAAAGGGACTGTTTTATACTATGTAAAGAATATGTACAGTAGAATTATTTTGAGTTTACCACTGACAGATGGATTACCTTCATTTAATATTCAACTCTAATCTCATATAAATAAAATAGTTACTACTAAATCGGTAGACGTGGGTAACAGTATTCTGAAAATTGCTTTATTTGTATGAAATTAAAGTTGAAAATTAAATGAAGGCAAAGTCTCTGTCATTGGTAAACTTACAGTAATCGTACAGGGCTAGGATTCTACACGGTAATAACGATATCGTATTTGACGTGTTTCCGCATTGTCAACGTTTTCATAACTCTTATGTCATTTACAATAATGGCGACTGTAACATAAACGATTCTAAAACACGTCAAACACGATATCGTTATAACGCAGTTGAATAGAGGCCCTGTTAAGTAGAAGATAGTATTAAAGCCTAAGGGATCGACGTTATTAAAGGAACGACTTTTAAACTGGCGAATATTCAATGTTTAATCAGTTAACTTCTCGTTTCAATAAAACGGGATAGACTGCCCGCTTTGAAACTCAACTTCTCTGTATTTAACAATTGTGCAGATGGCAGCACATTCACAGATAGTTTTTAATCAAATAACCTATCTTACTAACAATACTTTAACATTTGTACCTAATTTAAGATTATTAAACATTTACATAATTAAGTAAATCCTTAAAATTAGACTTAACAAGGAATTGACATTTATAATGAATGTCTATCATGACAACAACAGATACGGATATACACTACAATTATAGGCGGCTAACAATAGTATCCCACCAAAAGCATTTTCATGTAAAATGTTGCTAAGACGAGACCATATGGCTCGCACTGTCAATAAGTTATCAGATCTGATGTAGCGCCAAGGTTATAACTCTACACGCCCTAACTTCACAAACAAACCTTAGTCAAAATTTGTGGCTTGGCCCCATGCGCTTCGCTTAGCTCGTCTTGGCGGATATAACTGTTGTTGTCTACGACGCCATCGGCATAAAAGTCGTTCATTGCTATTTCCTGCAGTACTGAAAATTATTCGGGAATAAAAGGGTCGCTTTCAAAAAAAATTACATCGTTAAAGGCATCGTGAAAACAAAAAACCGGCCAAGTGCATGTCGGACCACGCACAGTGAAGGGTTCCGTAGCTGGGATGAACGTTCATGGTTGAAATTCAATTTTTTTTTTTAAATTAAAATCTCAAAAACTACACAGCGTATCGTGTTCAAAACCATTTTGGTTGGAAGTATTTCGTATGTTCTACTACTGTAATTTATTAGAATGTTCTATTATAACAGTACAAAAGCTACCCACTCGGACAGAATTTTTACGACTTTAGAAGCGTATATCTCGCCAACTGTTCACTTACGTAAAAAAGTCACTTAAAAACCTCTGTATCATTTTGGATGCCCTATCTAAAAATACCCCACACGCTGATGTAACTCAAAAAAAATTTTTTCGTCGCCTAGTTACATGTATGGAGTGCCGCCCCTAAATATTTCTTTTTTTTAATTTTACTAATTTTACATCATTGTAGGTATAGCGGTTCATAGAATACATCTATCCTCTAAATTTCATTAATATAGTGCCAATAGGCTCTGAGTAAAATGGCTGTGACATACAGACGGACGGACGGACGGACGGACGGATGGACGGACGGACAGACGGACAGACGGACAGACGGACAGACGGACATGACGAAATTATAAGGGTTCCGTTTTTGCCATTCGGCTCCGGAACCCTAAAAAACGCCTTCAAATACTTCTTTTAAAATTGTAGGCACCTACCTAATAGGTTAGTCCCAGTGAAGTCGGCGACCACAATATTTTCACCAAAAAAAGCAGACTTCAGTTGGACTAACCTATTACGTAGGTAGCCTATTTTTGAAAGGCCTGTCCAACGACACCCCACACTAACTATGGGGTAGACGAGAAAAAACAAAAACATCCCCACATTCCGTGTAGGGGAGGTATACTAAAAACCATTAGTTTTTAAAGATTTTATTTTATTACATTGTTGGGGTGACTAATATGTATATTCATGCCAAATTACATCTTTCTAGTACTAAGAGTCTCTGACCAAGGCTGCGGACGGACGGACGGACATGGCGAAACTATAAGGGTTCCTAGTTTGACTACAGAACCCTAAATAATAAAAACTAATCTAAACACCAAATTTAATCTAAATCGGTTCAACAGTTTAAGCGTGAAGAGGTTACAGACAGAGAGACACATTTTCGCATATATAGTCCTAATCGTTTATCGCAATTTCCTTAGGCACGGTCCAGATTTTCAGGATAAAAAGAACCCTATGACCTTCCCCAGGACTCAATCTCAAACAATGACAGTGTAACAAACAGACAGACCAAGTTACTTTCACATTTATAATATTACTATAGACTGTATGGAATTGTGATTTCTTGTTCTGTTCTTACTTTCTCATTGCAGAAACATACTGATTGAGACACTTGTTGAAAAGAACAAAAATTTAATACAAACTGTTAAATAGATAAAAGCCCCCAATACAATGGCAATCCCTTTATTCAGACCCATTATCTGTCCATTTGTCCATCTGTTTGGAAGGTATGCAAGAGACACACAGACACAGATACACACATTAAACTTGTAACAAGTGTGAAACACTCCCAATATAATGGTGTAATTATAGAGCTGATATCTCTAAAATAGCACACCATGCACCAGCATGTTTGTATGAAACATATATCTGGGATATTTACAAAAAAAAAACCATAGTTAAGGGTTTTAATTGAAACAAAACTCAATTGATTCCTTTGTATAATGAGAGTTACCTATATAGTTTGTATGACTAACTTTCATTACACAAAGGACAAAATCGTGATATTTGTTTTCATTAAGCCTTTAACTATGTTTTTTTTTTGAAAACGACCCATCTTTTATCAACTGTATCCAGGTTAAACAACTTTTTTTTTATCATTGTCCGAATCGGTGTATGTGTTTGGGAGCTACAATGCAATGACGTTTGCGATGGGGTGTAAATCTGACAAATAACACTCAAGTTTACACTAAACAAACATACAAACATACAAATGGCCACTGAGTAGATTATATGACCTCACTTCATTTGGACAATAATGTAATCAAAATCACAGGAATAAAGATTTAAATAAATGTTATCATGTTTAAAATAGTTTTACGGATTAAAGTATTAGTAATTGTAACATTAACATTAAATCATACACAAAATAAATTCCAACATTGAATTATTATTATTATTTTTTTTTTTTATGTTAAGGAAAAGGCACACAAGTACTCAGGCCACCTGATGGTAAGTGAAATCTGAGACCCATAGACATTTGAATTCTCAAGATTATAATCCTAAGACCTCAAATGCGCTGCCAACCCTGAGGACTAAGATGGAATGCCTCTATGCTAGTAATTTCACCGGTTGTCTTATCCCCACACCGGAACACAACAATGCGAACACTGTTGCTTGGCGGATGGTTAATGGATAAGATGGTGGTAGCGATCCGGACGGACCCTGCACAGGGTCCTACCACCACTAAACTATAAACACTAATATTAACTATTTGGCCTCATTATATACCACTCCTCATACCCCGACTCACTCGACATTGGCAAAATTGTTTACAAGAACAGAAACAAAATGACAACTAGGGATCCTATTTAGGGATAAGTTCGCCTTTGTACATTAATTTTGTATTATAATTGTAATATTTATATTTTTGTGCAATAAAGAGTTTACATACATACATACATACATACATACAACTATACTGACCGCTTTCCTGTGTTAGTAAGGATTGTGCAAAGTCAGCTATCTGCATGCAGTGAAGCAAATGTTCTCAGGTAGAAGCAGGATAGTGGGCCGGTTGCCAGATGGAGGCCTAGCTGGTGGCAGCAGGAATAACTCAAAGGAATCTAAGCAGACAGTCCAAATATATCCTGAAATTGTATGTTTAGTGAGTATTTCATCAATAGCTACTAAAATATTAAGTGGTTTTAAAGCAATGTTCAAGAAAGTTTCACTATATTTCAGTCTTGGTAGTATAATACCTGTAGGTCCTGTGACAGACATACATGTTTTATTTGTAACTTCAAACACCATAGGTACTCATATGAAAGGATTTACTAACAAAAACATTCACCTTAAATTATATAAGCATATGCATAATTGGGAAATAATAAACTCTTTAAACTCTTTGACTTTGATTATGCTTAATTGACCCTACCCTAGTATAGTTATGAAAAAGTTGATATAAATTGCATGTTTCTACATCAAAAATATGGAACTTTCAGGATTTGCTATTTTTTTTACTATTTTGGGATTTGATTTTGGTTACCTGGTAGAGAATGCCTCACGGCATTAAGTTCGCCTTTTGTATATTAAGTGTATTCTTTTGTGCAATAAAGGTTAAATAATTTAAAGTAATAAATATGTAAGCTTGAAAGAATTTGATAGCATAAAGTTTGTAAGTTGTAACCAATAAGATTGACAAGAAAGCATTTAAGAACTTAAAAAAAACACAGGGAAGGGAGGAAATGATCAGCAGCACAGTGCGATCATGCACTTTGCTGAGCAATTCCTAGTATGAATACAATATCATGCAATCATGCTAGCTAGTGTGCCAAAAAAGCACTATGAAACCCGAGATCATAACCTGATGATATTTTGTAACACCTAACGCGAAAATTAAAGTAACTACTTACTCTGAAAGGTAATTTGATAGTAACCGAACATCGAAATACATTTCCTCCACATTATTGTGCAGTCGTGCGTGATGCAAAGATTCTAGATTCTAGCACCTTGGCCTTGGATTGCCCTTATTCGTCGCGTGCGCGGCGGCGACATGTGCTACGTAAACGTTGCCACGTTGAGCTTCGGCGAAATCCCACAATTGGTGGCGTTTCTAATCAACTAATCAATAATTAAAACAATTCTTCTAATCAACTAGATTCGATAACTTCAATGAAAAATTAAATGAAGGAACTGAAACTAAGGTGATTTATTTATATTCAAATTTGTCTGTAGGTAACGTTATATTATAATGTATGCAGTGTTGCCAACAAGTCGGGACCTGGTGTCGCCCATTTTCAGAGCTTGAGTAGCCTAAAGGAGCCCAATTTAACGAAGTTCCTTTTATTTTTTTTAGTATATGTACTGCCGAAGCAGGTACCCTATTTAACGAAGGACGAAGCTCTTGATTTTCCTACTATTTTGGTTTTTGCGTGGGTAGACATAATTTTTATTTTGCTTATGCTCATTTTTGTTGTGATTTACTCATTCAACTAAAAGGACCTTTCACCTTTTTCGAGTAGCCTAAAAGGCTACCAGTCGCCTTTAAGTTTTTTTTGTCGCCGATTTTGAATCTGAGTAGCCTAAATGGCGAAAAGTCGCCTTCGTTGGCAACACTGTATGTATGAAATGGCGTCAACGGTCAAGCCAATGATAAAGGAAGAGAATGGATATGACATACCTACAGAACTGAAACGTAGTGATTATTATACTCTTGACGACACGGTGGCCTAGTTGGGAGTGACCCTGCCTCCGAAGCCAGCGGTCCTGGGTTCAAATCCCGGTATGGGCAGATATTTGTGTGATGAGCACGAATATTTCTTCCTGAGTCTTGGATGTTTTCTATGTATTTATTTCTCTACATAAGTATGTTTATCGTTGTCTAGTACCCATATTCAATATAGCCCCCGTTTCTGTGGCTTTGATATCACGTGACCGCGTCGCCGCAGTTGAACCGTCGAATAATGTTCTGCCTACCGCATACGAGAGGTTAGGCTAGGTTCACATGAACGCGTGGTTGACGCGGCACTCGGTACAAAATCTTGGTTGTTTGTTAGAATCCTAACAAAGTAGTGCTATCGTTTACATGACCGCGTGCCGCCATGCATCGCGGGCAAGAGCTTGACACGAGCCTCCTGTCATTTCAACGTGTCAACCTAACTTCTTTATTTGGTAAAGTGGAACCGATAATGAAGACTAGATATTAAGTATTTCACGGGTTCAGTAGGTAAATATAGTTCGAGTGAGTATAATTTCTTTCTTAGTTATTCCTTTTATAAAAATACGGCCAAGTGCGAGTCGGACTCGCCCATGAAGGGTTCCGTAGCAGCAAGTAACATAATATAAAAACGTTGATCAAAGCTACAACGAACTTCGTTGTAGCTTTGATCAATGTTTTTATGACGTATTAAAAAAAAACTACTTACGAGATCTCGTTCAAACCAATTTTCGGTGGAATTTTGCATGGTAATGTACATCATATATTTTTTTAGTTCTATCATTCTCTTATTTTAGAAGTTACAGGGGGGGGGGGGGACACACATTTCAACACTTTGGAAGTGTCTCTCGCGCAAACTGTTCAGTTTAGAAAAAAATTATGTGAGTAACCTCAATATCATTTTTGAAGACCTATCCATAGATACACCACACGTATGGGTTTAATATAAAAAAATATTTGAGTATGGGAACCCCCAATATTTATGTTTTTTTTTTCTATTTTTGTGTGAAAATCTTATTGCGGTTCACAGATTACATCTACTTACCAAGTTTCAACAGTGTAGTTCTTATAGTTTCGGAAAAAAGTGACTGTGACATACGGACGGACAGATAGACAGACATGACGAATCTATAAGGGTTCCGTTTTTTGCCATTTGGCTACGGAACCCTAAAAACCGGGCAAGATCATGTCAGACCATGCTCAGTGTAGGGTTCCGAAGCCGTTAAGTACTACAAACATAAAAATGGGTTTTTTAAATTTCTAATTGATAAATTAGAAATTTAAAAAACCCCCGACTAAATAAATAGTCTGTAAAAAAACCGCTAAAAAGTTAAAAACAATAAGTAGTGGCCCTAAGGGCTAACTGTTTTATAAGTAGATAGTTAACTAAACACCGAGACTAACTAAAGTGACACGTCGGGAACCGCTAAGTAGCTGGGGTATTTTATGTTATTTCATTTACTTAGCGGCCCCCGCCTCTCCATCTGAGTGTCTGTTTGTGGCATTGTAGCTTCCAAACGGATGAACGGATTTGGACGCAAGTTTTTTTAAAATAAAGCTACATTAATAAGAATGGTTCTTAGCAAGATTTCATGAAAATTGTTGAGGCAGTTTAAGAGATATCAGCTCTGAAAGTAGGTGTCACCGTTACTTTGGGGGCGTTTTACCCTCTAAAAGCTCAATATCTCAAAAACGGCTGAAGTGATTTTGATGAAACATATCTAAGAACCACCGCTAAAAAACCTGCCTTCATTTTAAAAAAACTGCATTCAAATCGATTACACCCATTTAAGCGCTACAGTGCCACAGACAGACACACACACACACATACACACTTACACGTCGAACTTATAACACCCCTCTTTTTGCGTCGGGGGTTAAAAATAACAAATGAATTTGAAAATAAACAAATCTATCATAAAGAGAACTAGTTAAGACAAATCCAACGAGCCCAAACTCGATGGGTTTACTAAAAGGCAGTCCAGGGTTACGTCTCCTATCTTCGAGCCCTAACAGCAGACCAGCTCAGTGGTTCCAGAAGACATAAGTGTTTCAAATATCAGATCCCACATATGCTTGCAAGCAAACTGAGCGTGTAAAATTTCTATCACACCTAACAAACGACCTGATGACCTTGAAGACCTGAACCGATTTCCACCAAACATAGCTAAGAACACTCTCGACTGATATACCTTTCAAACAAAAAAAACGCATTAAAATCGGATCATCCGTTTGGGAGCTAAGATGCCACAGACAGACACATACACATTTACACACACACACAGACACGTCAAACTTATAACACCCCTCGTTTTTTGCGTCGGGGGTTAAAAATCAACAATTTATAAGTAATTTTTTATTTTAAGTCAATCGGAGCCGTTGTAGATGATTTTAGTAGGTATAAACACTTTAATCGCCTGTATCTCAAGAACCAATGACGTCTACTTAGTCGTGATAGTTTTCCTTTAAAATTGGTTATATGCTCTTTCATTTAAGTCTTCTTTCAGATTTTTAGTATTTTGTTTTGGCTGTAGGGAGGGGGGGGGGGGGACTTGAGTCTAACAGAAATTAGCGCTTTAAAGCTTAATACTTCATAAACAGATTCCTTAATTAAAAAACTGTTTTTACAAATTCATAATATTTTTGAAAGACCTATCCAACGACACCCCACACTATAGGGTAGACGAGAAAAAAAATGCATCCCCATTACGTGTAGGATACCCTTAAATATTTTTTTTTACATTTTGTTGCACAACTTTGTTGGCGTGACTAATATGCATATTCATGCCAAATTACAGCTTTCTACTACTAATAGTCTCTGCGCTAGGCTGCGGACGGACGGACGGACGGGCGAACATGGCGAAACTATAAGGTTCCTAGTTTGACTACGGAACCCTAAAAAAGAGTCATTAAGTTCTCTCAAAATGTGTATTGTGCGCGCGCCGCGGTCGGACGCCTTTTGGGTTAAGCGCTAAGTGCGATAAAGTATTTAAAATGAGTACGAAGTGTTACGCTTGCAACCTTTGTATTTATGACTAGCGACCCGCCAGTGGTGAAGTATTTTGATTGGCCAAATTAACCTAGGTGTAAGCTTTGGCAGCTAGGCATGTGTTTTGGCTCAAAAAAGCACAAGTGCTGTTAAGGGGAATATACTAGATAGAATTTTCTACGGAATGTTCTGGGGACATATTATCTATATTCTTATATTAGTGTTCGTGACTATATAAATGACAGATAAAAGTACAGGAGTAGGAAAAATAATAAACAGTTCTCGGACTGTGAAACAAGTAAGTTATCATACACGTACATGAACAAAGTCAAATTACATCGGTGCGTCAACTATGTTCGCGCGTCCGTACATTAGCATTATTTAGAGTTGCCGCGATTACTCGCTATTATTCGGTATTCGGCATTACTCATCATTTTTTTGATATTCGTCGATTACCGAATAATAGCTAGTATTATTCGGCATTCGGCGAATAGTCCTCTAAAATAAACTTATATCGAACAAAAAAACGAATGAGTTAAAAAAACGTCAACCGATTGAGCGGAAAATCCCCTACAACAACAAACGCTGGGTACCTGGGTTTTGTATACAAAACGGGGTATTCCCCGTAAACTATGTACAAGAACAGGGTTGCCACGAGCCAGCATTTAAAAATTGAAAGTTAAATTTACTACATATATGTAGGTTTGTATAACATGAAACAGATTTCTTTAACTTTATTGTTTTCTTTTGCTCACAACCTTAGAAGAAATTAGAAATATTTTTAATGTGTTTAATATTTTTTTTATGTCGAATACCTAGTAATGTCGAGTTATTCGACTATTCGCCAAAGTGAATGGCGATTAATCGGTATTCGACTATTCGCTATAACCACTATTCGAGGCAACTCTAATTATTACCCGACAGCACAAAGCCAAAACTTGCACTACGCTGTGAATAACGTTTCGTGTAAAAGTCTCTTTCTTTCTTAAGCTCAAAGAAAGAGATGCCACGAATCTTCTCGACTCTCGGACTCAATTCTCGTGACTTCCTTCTCGTGATTTTTCATGCGAGTTGATCAGTAACTGTCGACAGATTTTTTTCAAGCTATTGCATAGCTTCTATCGCGGGCCTTGAGCGCGGGGACCGAATCCAGAAATTCCGTAACGAAAAAACCTCACGCTCCCCACTCCGACGGGCAAGGAGGTGTGGCTTGAAGGCCGTGCATCGTCTAACAACGTCGTTTCAGTTCGGCAGTCTTCGACACGGCGTTGTGTGCGATTAGACGTATTGTACGACTCTACGAAACTCGCACGAATCGAGACGAGCTGCTCCGAAATCGGACGAGTTGACAACTTTTCTATCAAAAACATTGAATTTGAAAATGAATAATGATCCACAAGAGTCCCCAACAAAATATGGGACCACCATTGACGCGGTATTTTCTAGGTATTTAGAGGATATTAAGTCGCAAACTTATGTTTCTTATTTCAGTTATCATAAACCTATAGTTTCAATGATAAATATTCCTGAATAACCAACAGCTACTGTAAGATAATAAAACCCACATGTATTGTAAAATAATAAAAATATTTTAAACAATATTAACTTTTTTTATTTATTTAATAATAGAAAAATTTGTTTTCTTATCGGTCACCACGCTCAAAAAGTGTAACTTGAATTAATATCAAAGAAAAAGAAATATTGCATGAATAAAATAAATAAATAAAATTATAATTGCATTAGTTGATACAAAATGCTATGCAATAGCTTTACCGCGGCAGTCCCCGAGTGCCACACGTCTTTTTTTTATTATTTTACAATACATGTGGGTTTTATTATCTTACAGTAGCTGTTGGTTATTCAGGAATATTTATCATTGGCCTCGTACCTTACTTAGGCCACTCAGCAAGCTTCGTGGCCTTAGTAAGGTACGAGATTAAAAAGTTCGATTTTGACACTATAGTGAACAATACTTTTTGTACGAGTTCATTAAAATTAATAATTTAAATCATTAATACGAGTACCTATACATATAAGAAAACTAAATATCGTAAGTACTATATTGTCTAGTTCTACTAACCGACTTCTTTTACCACCGGCGGCCGTAATGTTGCAGTACTGTGCGAAGCTAAAAATACTAGCCAATCACAAAGCGTAGTTTTTTTTTATGCCCTGGGTACAGCACCAAGTATATGTAGATTTTTGACAGATGACGCGATGCTGCTACGTTCCAAAACGCCATACATTGGCAATTTTGTACCGCATCGAGTCTCCTTAAACCCTTAGGGCACATATTATTTAAATACGAAGTTCTATTTTCAATTTTTTTTCGGTAGTCTAGAGCGTACCGAAATAGTTATTTCGGTTGTTTCGGAAGTAACAGACTATTCAACGATGAAAAGAGTGACGTTACAGTATTATCTATGAAATCTTAATACACAGATTTTAATCGACGAGTACAAAAACTTATTTAGTAAATGCCAATCTATCGAAAACCGTCGTTTCAGACTTGTCTAATAAGGCTTGTCCAAGTTTTTTGTAACACCGTAACATTTTCATGATATCATTTGTGTAGTCCTGATTGGTGAATCTTTTTGTATCGATCGATATACCTATCGACATTCCTTTCCCTCCCTAGGCGATAATATCGATACCACCTCCGACATAACTACTATACCCCTGCCCCCCGACCCGTATCGTGCGATAGAGAGTTGCAAGTCCTGGAAGCAATTGCCTACATTTCCTTGTTGAAATATTGTTCCGGGTGATAACGTTTTTACCCCCCTAAACCTTTATGAAATTAAACAATTTTGGTTTCATTGGATTCAGTACACTTTAATTTATAAACAATAAAACGATAGAGAATGATTTTAAGTCGAAAACATAGATCATTAGATGCTAATAACTTGTAACGTAAGCAAATATTTCTTAAAAATCAAAACGTACAGACCTAGTCTTTCATTAAATCTACAACATTTCCAAAAATTATAATAATCAGACTATATTTACGGGGAGAAAAACGTTATTGCTTTTAAGCTATTGCATAGCTTCTATCGCGGGCCTTGAGCGCGGGGACCGAATCCAGAAATTCCGTAACGAAAAACCTCACGCTCCCCACTCCGACGGGCAAGGAGGTGTGGCCCGTGTATTATATACACTAAAAAGTATAAAATAAAATAAATGTTTTAAACCACGAAAAACCGCCTTCGAAAACGCAAAAATAACTTCTTCGCATTATAGAGGGTTTATAATGTGTGTAGATTTTTTTTTTAAACCTCAGTTCATTAGTTAACGATAAGTGCTAGTAACAGTTAAACTAGTTAGGAACTTTTGGATTTTCTTGAAATACTTGTAAGTTATAGTCAACATGAATTGAAATGTTTGTTGTTTATGTGTTTTCTTGTTTGTATGTGTGTGTATGGGAATAAGTCTAATTAAAAGTAAGCTTTAAAAACATTGCATTTTTATTGATATATTCGTCTATACAATAAATATTTAGTTAAAAAAATTAACCCTCCCTCATCATTACTTTGATTAAAATATTATAGCCTAATATGTCACTCCCACTATGATGAATCTAACGACACGGCATTTGTATAATCCATCAAACCGTTTTGCCTGCAGCCTCAGGTATAAACCCAAGCGTTTCTAATTATATCTGTAGGTAGGAAGTGTACGGTTGGCCTTATAGTGCTTTGTCCTCGAAGACCGGTAGCATTTTGTAACTTTGACGTGAAAAGTAATGACGAATATGGATAAGTCAGAGTTGTTAAAAACAAAAACATATATATTTAAAAACTCACTGAATTGTATTGGTTATAGTGAATTATCATATTTTTTTCTGTTTGACATTGTCAATAGATTTTATAAAGATTAGATTTCTACATCAACAGATGTCAGAGGTGCGTAGTTGTAAACCGATATACCATCGTTATCGTTAAAGCTTCAAACAAATTTTTAATATCCAAATTGTGCACGAAATTTAAATAGCATCAGATCCATGTTAAACTTTCATCGAAGAATTGCTACCGGTCGCCGATCATGTCAATGTTTGGCCTACTGCACTAATCTGTCAAGGGCGTCGAAGCGACAAGGCGTAAAAGTGAGCAGCTACTTATAAGGCAGACTGTACCATTGCCCAAACACGAAGTAAGATATGAAACAACTGTCGCCTTCGATAGTGCCAGTTTTCAGGCAACAATTACGGATATAATCGAGGAGATTAACATCATTTTGTTCCTCATATGGCTTATCAGACTACTTTTAACAAATACTTAATTGTAACGTTATATATCCATTGCGTGAAACAGCTTATATCGAACAATACCATACTAAATTCACAGTATGTACGGTGTTACTTAGCATGTGCAGCTGTTCATCTTCCTGATTGCTATGAGGATGTAAACAGCGATTTTCAAATCTCCTATTCATACAACAACCTCTTCAGGTGCGTTAGCTGAAAGTTAAATAACTTTACAAAGTCATTATGATAAAAATGTAGAAAAGTGCAGTCCCTATCTCGGGTGACGTCTTAAATTAGGTTTTTCTACAAGTTTCGCCGGTTTGTCTCTTGTGTGTAGCCACATGTGTAATTTCAAACTGTTTTTCTCTACGAACCGCCTCGAGCAAACATCGCACTCAAAAGGTTTAATCCCCGTGTGAATGCGGCTGTGCCTGTCCAAGCCGCCCTTTTGTGCGAACTGCCTCGAGCAGACATCGCATTCAAAAGGCTTGACCTCAGTGTGAATAAGCTTGTGCCTGTTCAAAATGCCCATTGCTGTAAACTGCTTAAAGCATACATCGCACTCGAAAGGCTTGACTTCCATGTGAATATACTTGTGACTGGTCATCTCACCTTTTTGCGTAAATTGCTTGGAGCAGATATCGCACTCATAAGGTTTATCTCCCGTGTGGAGACGCTTGTGGCTTCTCAAAGTACCCTTTTCAGCGAACTGCTTTGAGCACACATCGCACTCATAAGGTTTGGCACCCGAATGGAGACGCGTGTGCCTATTCAAACTGCCTTTTGTAGTGAACTGCTTCGGGCAGAGACCGCAATCAAAACGTTCGACTTCCGTGTGAATGCGTTTGTGCCAGTTCAAACTGCCCTTTTCTATAAACTGTTTTGAGCAGACATCGCACTCAAAAGGTTTATCACCCGAATGAATGCGCATATGCCGGTTCAAAATACCTTTTGCCGTAAACTGTTTTAAACAAACAAGGCACTCAAAAGGCTTAACGTCCATGTGAATATTCTTGTGATTGATTAAATCGCTCTTTTGTGTAAATTGCTTCGGACAGATGTCGCAACGGAAAGGTCTTTCCCCTGTGTGAAAACGCTTGTGCGTGTCCAAACTAGCCTTATGTCTGAACTGTTTCGAGCAGACATCGCAGTTAAAAGGCTTGGCGCCCGTGTGAATACGCTTGTGCCTATTCAAGTCGCCTGTGTGCCGGAACTGCTTGAAGCAGACATCGCAATCAAATGATTTGTCATTAACCTTGTCCCATTTACTTGTCTTATTTGTGGAACCGCGAGTATCAATACACTCAGAAGGATTGAGCCACTTATCTTTACGCCCACTCAATTTTAAATCAGGTTTTGAGGTTGTTTTTGTTTTTTGTTTTTCCGCTTCGATTTCTAGATTAGTATCCTGCGCATTTTGGATGGATGGCTGATGCGTGAGACTTGGCTCCTGAATCGGTTCGACGCCGGCGCCGAGGATGGAGTCCTGGAACGCTCTCTGCTCCGTATAGGCACTCGTCAAAAAAATTCCCGACTCCTTCTTGACAAATAATTCTGGTTGATTTGCTGAAACAAAAGAACATTACGTTAGTAATTGGGTTATCCCATAATTTTGTAATGTATAGTGATTCAAAAACCATTTCGAGAAAAAGGGTTGTAGAACCATTCCCTGTTATCAGATTATTTTACAAAATTAGTATTAAATAGTTATTTCTAATTTATCATTTGACATTATTTGACCTGTACTTTAGTGACGTCACGATCTTCATTGGTAAGTTGTGTCTAATCTGTGATCAACCATAGTACTGCATATAATATGAGTCCGGAATGCAGTAATAAATAAATAATGTATATCGAATTTTGTCTTATTTATTTCTGTTTTATTTTAACGCTTATTAAAATTAAGACAATTTTTAACTGTATATAAACATGACAAGGTCAGATCTTTAAAAAAATGGTATGATTAAAATACAAGTCCGTTTTGGAACCTCCGCCCGTAGGCTAGTCTGTGGGTTAAATTGTCAAACTCAACAAACTAAAAATAAAATTTCGGTTTGTTTGGTGTGAAACGTATAACTACGCGTTTTCTGATTTTCTGCATTTTAACAACATTGCTTCAAATTCTACGGAATCTGACGATCCTGCTACACATATTGACCATCGCCAGATCTTGGATATCGATATTCTTGCTTAGAATGACGACCAACGCTGTACATTTATTAAACTTTGTAAGGGCTGATTCCACTAATCTACCCAAAGTGGATATAGTCAGGATATTGACATACTTGGGAGACAGCTCCAATCACAACGTAGCTGAAATACGTGGAGCTAAAGCTCTAATGTAAGTATGATTTAGGTATAAGAATATAATGTTTACAATACCATTTTTTTTAATACTTTAGTTTACCTATATTGACATGACTTGACATTGACATTTTACGTGATCTGACAGAAATGCGTACTCTCAAAGGAATTCAATAGTTTTAAAGCATTTCTCAAACAAACCAGCTTGTAGTGACGTAATAAAAACATTTTCTTTAAAAATTAAAATAAATTAATATATTGATTTAAATGCAAAAACCGTGAAATTAGTGTCTTCAATTAGTCTATTTTATCGAAAAAAAAATTAAAAACTAGTGGTATTTTTTTTGGGATAACCCAATTGCATTAATTGTTCGTTTTTAACCGATTTCAAAAAAAGGAGGTTATACGTTCCATTGTATGTATTTTTTCTTTTTTTTTAATGTATGTTCACCGATTACTCCGTCAAGGATAGCGTTATGCAGAAGACAGCCAACAGATGTGAAGTTAAAACGGAGTTATGAGCGTTTAAAGTTTGATTGGTGAATTTAGGTCATTTTATGATGTTTAAAGCAAAGGTATGATTTAAATTTTGTTAAACGAATGCTATATTTTTATTATAAATAGCGGGATCTCACAAAACGGTCTCCGTTTTAAAGATATGAACGTTTTTTATGGATGGCTGTATTCTTCAATACTGTTTGTATGGTAAAATCAATTCACTGCATTCTTGGCTGTTTTCTGTATATATAAAATTTGGATCATATCATTTGTTTTAAAACAGCCAAGATTCAGAAATTATTGTATAAACTCTATGTAAATATCATTCTATACTAACTTTTTAAAAGAAATATTAGTAAAAGAATTCATACACGTATGTTGTGTATGTTGTCTGATAAAAAAAAATAAAAAAATTGTAGAAACTTCTTTATTTGTACTATATTTAAAGAAAAACGTTTTATATTAAATAATGCGATAGAAATAACAAGACAAGATTTTAACATTACGCATTATTTCTAAGAAGCATTTAATAATTAAACAAAAAACAAAATCTTTTGTACTAAAAAGTTTTATAATAAAATAACATTCAGTAATACCAAAAAATCTTTCATAGTTTAGTCTTCTCATTTTAATTAAAAGGAACATAAGTAACATTTCAATCTAAGTTTAGTTAGTGTCAGTGTTCAGTTAACTATCAAACAATCAGCCCTTAGGGCCACTACTTATTATTTTTAACTTTTTAGCGGTTTTTTACAGACTATTTATTTAGTCGGGGGTTTTTTAAATTTCCAATTTATATACTTTTTAATGGTCATAATACGCTGTTCCGGAGTCCCGCTTATTAGTTGATATGAAACTTTAAGTTACAAGCGCGCCGCAAGCAACGCCGCCGGAAAGTCATTGTCATATTTCAACAAGTAAATATTCTTCGTTATAGTAGCTCAACTATTTTAATCGAGATATCTGATCGCCACCCTTGAAATAGGTACCGTTGAGGAGTACCGATGGCCATCTGTGGTCTTCATCATCAGTTCCACTTCCCCAAATGATACGTCTGAATGCAAATACTAGATTTGTTACTAAAAATACTAAAATAGTTATATGTTTGCCTACAATATTTGAGGAGTTCCCTCAATTCCTCTCTGATCTCCTCATCAGATTCAGATTTGGTGACAATGGGACCACCTCGAAAGTCACCTCTATCAAACAAAAACAAAATATTTCAATTCGGTCCAAAATTGACGGAGTAATCGACGAACATACACAAAAAAAAAAACATACAATGGAACGTATAACCTGCTCCTTTTCTTGAAGTCGGTTAAAAAAGCCGACTTCAGACTAATAGATAGGTGCCTACAATTTTAAAAGAAGTTGTTTTTTGCGTTTTTGAAGGCGGTTTTGTTTTTTTAACTATTATTTTTTATAACTTACCTACTAGCGACCCGCCAGCGGCTTCGCCCGCTGCATTTTTTTTACATCACTTTGGGGTATGAGAAATAGATGTTGGCCGATTCTCAGACCTACCCGATATACACACAAAATTTTATTAAAATCGGTCCAGCCGTTTCGGAGGAGTTCAATAACGTATACCGTGACACGAGAATTTTATATATTAGAAGATTATTGTTCTTTAAAACATTTTTTTTTTATTTAATACTTTTCATCTATTTATTGCAGCTGTACTTACTTCCCAAGGGGAAAATGCTCTGCGAGTGCTCAGGGGCTGGAGCCAGCTCGCAGGTGACGTCGTGCTCCGTTACCACGGGCATCTCCCACCCCCCCGCGTACTCCTCGCACTCCCCCTCACGCTCCACCTCAATTTCCACCTTCAGCTCACATTTGACCAGGGTCAGGTCCACGGACATGTTGCTGTCGCGATCTAATAACAGACAATATAACACGACCATTAGAAATAGATAAAAAACTTCGATACTTTAGCTGATATCTCTTTCATCTTTTCAATGCTAAGTCAAATACAAAACCAGAGCGAATGTCAACTTTGCCTCATAGATACTAAGGTTTATTTTGCGCTGTCAACAATGACGGAAATATCCGTCAATGGCGTTGAAAAGGTTAACGGCCTCTAGGTCATCTGGAACTGGGTTAGAGTTTTGGTCTATAGGTCAGTCAATGATAAAAATGAGGAATTTTGGACATTAATATCTAAATAACCGTTTGAGATAAGCTTATGAAATTTAGAACACATATGTATCTCGCAAGTCTCAATATATGAGCCAAATTTGATACGTTTATGTAAAATAGTTTTTGATTTATGAGGGGGTCAAAAGTGGCTCCAAATGGTTCGTGTAATATTACACACGGTGCGGCTCGCCAGTTCTGTTTCTTGAACTTGGCTTGACACGCTCCCGCGTGTCTAGATAACACCCCTCTCTATGCGTTGGGGGTTAATTACCCAACACTACTACCACTACTAGTAAACTTTTTAGATTTGTTGGTACTTCTGTAGCTTTGCCTACCCCACTCTGGGAATTAAGACATGATGTTATGTATGTTTTTTTTGTTATATAGCATTAAGAAGGCTAGAGAGCACACAGGCCACCTGATGGTAAGTGGAAACTGTGACCCATAGACTGCAATCCTAAGAATGCAAAAGCATTACCAACCCTGAGGACTAAGATGGAATGCCTCTATGCTAGATATCTCACCAGCTGTCTTATCCCCAAACCCCCAAACTGCTGTTTGGCGGTAGGTTATTGGAGAAGATGGTGGTTGCGACCCTGCACAAGGTCCTACCACCCGCAAAAGTAATGTATGTGTGAATTACCCAAAAAAATCTTTTTGGGTATTGATATATATTTTATTTCTTTATGACATGTATGCAGCACAGATTTATACATTTTTAAGTGAATAGTATTGTAGGATACGTCTACCCTGAGGAGTGTCATATGGCTACACAGTTTGCTATTAAAATTAATGGTTTACTAGTAGGTAACTGGGCATTTTTTTTTTCTAGTGTACCTTGCGTTTTTCACGTGTCCGACAAATTCATTCAATCTTTATTATATGATTATGTTAAAAACATTGACTTGTAGCTAAATTACCCAATAAACAATACTCTTACGTTTAAAATGATGCCACTAGAAGTATACAATAACATTAAATTTACCGTTTTTTTGTTATTTTTGTTCCCTAAGACCCCCAGTTTTTACCGCGTCCAGGCCTGGTGTTACATTTTCGAACTTCAAATAAACTAGTTTGGAGACTTTTGTCGTACATGACAACACTTGTTTCTGGAAGTCTAATATGTGAATTTATTAAAAACGCCCTTAATTTGTCTCCTTAAGAGTTAAAATTTAACAAAAAACTAGTTTAAATCGTGTCTACCAAATTCGACATAAGGGGAATTCCCCCTATCCGTTACCGTATTAAGGCTTAAGGTGTCTTTACTACCAAATATATCTCTATTTTCATCTAGCAACATTTGTATTCACGTAGCAACACAATATTTGTCTTCAAACAGTCAGTAAAACGAAAAAATCGTGTGTGAAGTGTCGTGCTTTGCGTGGTTCAAAAAGGGTTCCACCACTCCGTTACCAAGATTTGAAGGTAAAATCTTTATCTTTGTGTTGTTTTGATACATTTACCTAAATAATTGTTTATCTCCAAACTCAATTTCACTAAAATATCTTTACAATCAAGATCGAATGCATATTTAATTTGTATTTGAAAGTGCAAAATATTACTCCCGTTACTTCCCCTTTCGTTGCCATATCGGCAGTCATGTATAAGGGGAATCTAAAAAGTAACGGAATGGAAAGATAGTTATGATTACACTGAGATCACATTCGAATAAATTATAGTATTTATTATAGGTAAGTTAGGTAGGTAGGTAATTAACTATTTTATTAAAAATTTAGTGGCAATAATAAGTTAACGACGATAAAAATGATGTGTGTTTTAGTTGTGTCAACAAAAAAGTTTCTTAGAAGGAACCTATAATTTAATTTCAACTAATTATGTCTTTTTTTCAGTGTTTTTTAGAGAGGCATTTTCCATTTGTGACAAATTTAAATTTTTATATTTTTTTTTAATTTTATTTTTCATTTTGACGCCTAATCATGAAAAAAACTATCCCGAAAAATGAAGCATCCACCAAAGAATACCTACCTACCTAATACCAGTTGCTCATAATTTGTCTCTCAATAATCAGAATTGGTCAGGAAAGTCTAGAATGTAACCACTATAAACATGCGATAACCATAACCCTCATTTTGCTTTGGTCAGTCGGGTTAAAAAGCTTTTGTGGATTTGTGATCTTAGTATAACTGCAACCTTATGATTTCGTTACTGTTCTTTTTGTTACCGTCCTTTGAAAATAATTAACATTTTATTCTATTATTAAATCCCCAATTGATAAACATTGCTATTTGTATATTATATGGATAGACTTTTTACTAAAGTATCCACGTATAAATAAATTTGTCGGGTAAACCTCATAATGTCCAACTCGTAAAGAAAATTGTAAGTAGTTTTGGTCACCTGGTAACGAAATGATTACAATAATCGTAATTTCTTTCAAATTAGTTTATAATGTTTTAAAAATAAAACTTATTTTCATAACTTACTATATTTTAAAGTAAGTAAAAGTTTTATTTATCCACATTTTAATTTCTTTCAATTTATATCAATAAATGTATATGGTTTTACAAAACCATTGCTAAATTAAGATACCTAAGACTACTAAAAATGCTTCAACATCCTTTAAGTTCAACAATTAATAAGTTCGAAAAAAAATCATCACAAATCTGCTGGTACAACTTTGAAAAAAAATGCCCAACTATCGAAAAAAGCAGTCATGTTTTATTAACTTTATGTTGAGTAATTTACTATCCTAAGAATTAAACATAGTTGACACCAATAAATTGGAGCGGAATTACCTAATCAAAAGCCGGCATTATGACAGAAATATACGTGTATATTTTTAAAATAACAAACAAAACAACGAGGCATTTCCTAACACAAAATAATACCCCTATGCCACCGAAAACTCACCTTCACTGGCCTATATTATATGAACTGTACAACGAGTACAACTGATGGAACACGTTTCACACACAACAGACTTAACAAGTAATCTATTATTGCGTCCATGAATACGATTCCATTCTGTTGGGTGGTAACCGCGTCTCTAGCCGTAGTTTTAAAAGAATACCTAAATAAATAACACCAAAACTGAACTCATAACTGGAGTGACATATTATTTTCAAACAATCAAAGCCCTCTAAACTTAAATGAATAAACAAAATACAACGCAACAAAGCAACACGAATGTTGCAGCTTGCAGCTCTTATCTATCTATGATATGATGTACCTACCTAGCCACAGATTAGAAGATTAGCCTAGTCGAGCTCGCTGACATCCCCACGTTTCGTTTTCGCAAAATTTCAACATTGATAATCACAAGGGCAGTGCTATATTGGCCACAGATTGTATTCGGTAGGAAGTGGGTTCGTTCGATTGGTCAACATTTTTAACAAGCCGACCAAATAAGAATGGTTACCACCAAACCAACGATTAAATACGAAACTTCGGATGTTGAATTCCTATCACTCTTCACTCGAAGCTATATCGAGAGAAAGGGATGGAACTTGGAACTTCCATTTTCAAAGTAGGGAGCATCTGCGATCTGCGGGTTTTAGTGAAGTTCAATTAATATTTGTTTTGCTTTGGCTACATCTGCGGGATTTAAATAATATTAGTGTTAAAGTCGCTTTGTTTCTTAATTTTAAAGTAAGAGATGCCAACATAAGTCTTTGTGTAAATCTAAAGATGTGGTGGCAGCGTTGCGCATCTTTCTTTGTTCTCTACGTTATACTATTAGACACCAATACAAATAATTTGCCGAATCCCGTATAACGCGCTCTAATCGCGTTGCACATTATTTTTCTTCTTATTTTTAGGGTTCCGTACTTCAAAAGGAAAAAACGGATGCCCTATAGGATCACTTATTGTTGTCCGTCCGTCCGTCCGTCCGCCCGTCTGTCAAGGCACCGGTATCAAATTGAAATTAAAACCATATACACAGGTCTACAGTTTCTTGAAGCTGTGAAAAATCAAAACTTCTAATTTAATGTAAAAAATGGATACGGCCGTCAATGCCGCAAAAAACGTATTCTTCGACACTCTCAAGGGAATTAAAATTTAAAGCCTACTTCCCATAGATCTAGAATTATGAAATTTGGCATGAAAGAAGGTCTAACAGCACAAGTAAAGGAAAAACCGCGGCATACGTTACTTTTTTGCTACATCACCAAAAAAGGTTTTTTATTGTGATTGCAAACTTGTTTGCAGTTGGTAAACTAATCGCGACCTATGTCGATGTAACGATTTCAACGGCAAAATCAAGTGTGTCCCTCAATACAATTTTACATTCGCACTTGAGCGGCTTTTTTGTATTAATGGCGGTCCACCACGGTATTCAGCAGTGATTTCACCAATATCGAGTGAGAGTAAATTAGTAAATAGAATAAATCAAAAGTAAAAGCCGATCATCATTCAATCGGCCATTTCCTTGTTATAGGTAAAAAAAATAAGTAAATTATTATTCTAGACATTATTTTCCATCTGTAGGTCAAGTTTTTATAGTAAATATAAAGATATAAAAGTAAAATAACAATGCTAAAATAAAATATGAATATTATAAAAAAAGTAACCTACGGGTGCTGCCGGTAGCGGGGCAGGGCTCAAGCTACCGGTGGTTCTCTAACCACCGATAGCTTGAGCCCTAAAATTTTTTTCCTACTATAATTAGGTAGTAATACCACATGTATATTTTTTGAGGCTTTCTCAGGTCACGCTTTCGTTTGCCAGACTCTACTAGATTTTGTGCACCGTATACAATCTGTGCCCGTCGCCGCGCTGTCTCGTATAGTCTGTCAAACGAAAGCTGTCGCAGAGAACCAGCGGGAATTTCAAAAAACCTGCAGCTGTTTACAGTAACTGTACACTGAATAAACGGAGTAAATACTATTTGATTTCCTGAACTTGTCACATCAGTGTTGGAGTATCAACTCCGTTTATTCAGTGTACAGTCAGTGTTAAAAACTGCAGGTTTTTTGAAATTCCCGCTGGTTCTCTGGGACAGCTTTCGTTTGACAGACTCTACTTATTATTCTTCTATGGTAGGTAGGTACCAATGGTACCCATAGATAAAGGAAGAGAATGGATGTGACACTTGACATATACAAATAAGCAGTTATGTAAATACTATGCATTCCGACATCGAACACTCAAAAATAATGTTATCTCTTTTTAACTTAGTTCTATGTCCCTAAGTAAAAAGAGATGACAGTACGTCAGCCAGTGCAATAATGGCAACATTTATAATTTGACGTTCATACAAATACCTAACGTGCCTAAAGTCAGCCATGTGCAACTAGCTTGTCATAAGTATCAAGTATCTGATGTGTCAACCGTGCCGAATTCACTTAAAAAATTATTAATATCTTGTTTCCCGTATTATATATTGCCAAAAGTTACACATGGATTGAAAGAGAAACTTCATCGTAATCTCTTAAGTGTAGTTTGTTAGGATGAGGTGCAAGAAACAGCAAAAATCAGAAATATTGAACATTTCATCGGTAAGTTTAAGTTTTTGTTAAAATATTGGTCAGTTTTGTCATTATTGGGGGAGTTAAATATGTAGTACATTATTATTAATCCATAGGTTAAGAGTAGTTCAAGATTATTATACCATTTGCCTTTTATTTACAATATTTTGAAAGTAAACAAACCGGAGAATTTGTCAAAGCTAGGGTTGTTCTTAAAATATCGAAAATAACTTGGAAATTTCTCATTATGACAATTAATGTTAAAATAAAATGTTTTTTAGTTGATAGTGACCCTGCCCATGAAACCAACGGTCCTGGATTGAAATCCCGGTAAGAGCGGATATTTGTTACGGTCTGATAATATAACAAGTCATATTTGTAAAAAAATGAAGGAGTTAAAGACTGGTAATACACGATTATTAAAGATTATTTGCACTCTCACGCTGTGGCACTGTTTTGAATAAAAACAAAAGTAAATAATTATTGTTAATATTTTTGTTGCTTTTTATGATTCTTGAGTCTTTTTTTATGAAAGGAATAACTAAGAAATAAATTATAGTTTTGTTGCTTTGTACTTTTAATTATATTAACTCACTCGAACTATATTTACCTACTGAACCCGTGAAATACTTCATCTCTAGTCTTCATCATCGGTTCCACTTTACGAAATAAAGAAGCTAGGTTGACACGAACGCGCTTCTACGCACGGTCGAAGCGTTGATATGACAGGTGGCTCGTGTCAAAATCTTGCCTGCGATGCATGGCGGCACGCGCGGTCATGTATACGATAGTACTACTTTGTTAGAATCTTATACCTCGCGCCGCGTCAACCACGCGTTCATGTGAACCTAGCCTAAAGCTTTTGGTATGCAAATGCTGAAAATAGCAAAATATGTCCGCAATTTTTGAGAAGTTCCGTCGTTAACTCATGGATTCCAACTTCAGATCACTCCAACTTTTCTATGGGACCGTTTCCGACCTTTCCTTTCCTTTACGGTGGAAAGGGCCCACCGTGCTGGTTGTGCTCAAGACGACGTTTTGCCAGCCCTTCAGGTATCCCACTGCTACTGCATCTTTATACAGGACATGCGAAGTACTGAACGTACAGAACAGACGAGTTGAGAACCTCCCACTCATACGGTTTCTTTATCGATAACTTTATTATTTCTATCGAATCGGGGCAGCACTTGAACATGTGACAGTCCGCCACTTTATGTTTGCTAGTAGTTTAGGTAGGCACGTTTTTTCTGTAGGTATGTCAGATCCATTCTATTTCTTTATCATTGATGGTACCATACTTCACATGCTTCACTCACTTTCACTATCATAATTGTCTTGTCGATTACTTCTGTCACTGCGTGTTTCCTGTCAAATTTGTATCGTATGGATTGTTTGTTTTCGTATCACATACCCGTATAATCGGTGTTCTTTATTGAAATGAACGCAGATGCCGTGTTTGTTTGATGGTCTTATTAATATTTGTTATTATCTAATACACACTATCTAGTGTTTTCTGGTATCCGCGTATGCTATTATTTGAAGCTACTCGAGTGAAACCTTACAGCAATATGTCGGTAGACCTAAACATAGTGAAGTGTGAAGTGAAGGTGGAACGTGAGGATCAGGAGGACGTGGGGGAGTGTGAGGAGTATAGGGAGTGGGAGGTGCCCTTGTTGACGCACGAAGTCAAGTGCGAGTTGGTCCTGGAGCGAGAGCTTTGTCTGCTGCAGGACACCATCGCGCCCGGAAGTAAGTAGATGCCGCTGCCTCCAGTCTCAAAAATATGTAACAATTATCGGAAAAATATAAACTAACTCCTTAAAAGGATTGTCGTCGTAGATATAAATCGTGTAGCTGTCAAAAGTAATCCATACAAATTTAGCCCCAGGCGGTAACCTTTCTCATCTGATCTAAATCTAATCCGATTTTACACAGTTTTTGAATATGTTGTAGATGTTATGAAAAACTAGGTCTGTACACTTTCGCTTTTTTTTTCTTTTAATAATGATTTTCGTAGAAAGGAAAACATACAGACCTAGTTTTTCATAATAAGTACAACATATACAAAAATCATATAAATCACACCATGTTTAAGGTGAGATAAACATTATCACATTTTGTATGGAAATGTTTTGCTTCACAGTCCTCTTAAGATTCAAAGCTATTCGAGATTTTCTCCTGCTTTCTGTCACACTTATATTTCACTTATAACTAACTAGCCACATGAACAAATCAAGAAACTTGAGTATCACCTACTTAATAAATGTTTTGTTTTTCTTTCTTTCTTAAAGCTATTCAATTGACTTATTGCATGATTATGTGATTTGATAACAAAATAATATGGTTCTATACAGCTGGTGTGATGATGGAGACAGGTGGCCATAGAAACTCCTGAATAGCTTGTAGCAGATCAGTTGAGTTTGGATTAGAGAAGTGAACTCGTCTTTTAACAGCGAGTTTATCCACACTGTTCAAAGTATAATGTGTTATTATAAACTAAGTTATTAGACATAAGTTTGTATGCTTAGACACCCCTACTTCAATGTGTTTGTCGAATAAACGTTTTCTATTCTGATCTATTCTATTCTAGTCCTCTGCGGCACTCAAGATATCTTCAGAAATTTTAAAGAAATGAGTCCAGTGGTTCAGACATGAAAGTTTATAATATTAGCTTGGATTATATTATCAGTCAATGTAAGGTCTTTTCTGTTTCAGCTAGTCAAGTAGTCACACCTATCAAGAATTCTGATCTATTCTATTCTAGTCCTCTGCGGCACTCAAGATATCTTCAGAAATTTCAAAGAAATGAGTCCAGTGGTTCAGACATGAAAGTTTATAATATTAGCTTGGATTATATTATCAGTCAATGTAAGGTCTTTTTTGTTTCAGCTAGTCAAGTAGTCACACCTATCAAGAATGAGCCGAGCATTACTCGGATGAGTAGCTACACAGAGCACACAGCATCCCAGGCCTCGGATCCACTGGGACGTCTGCCGGGGGCGCTCATGGACAGTCAGCCCGCCCAAATAGCTGGCTTCAAATCGATTTTGGAACAGAGACTCACGAGTCATCAACACGGTGCTCAGAAAACGAAATTGTCAACTGACTACATTTACACAACGGCTGCTTATTTAGGTAATCATTCAATTAAGTTCATGTTACTTGTTCACTCTTAATGCCTTGAAATGACACCTAGCCTCTAATGACTAAAGTTTTTTAATTCTTTGTTCCGTAGTCACAAAGGAACCCTTTTAGTTTACACAGAGACTCTTGATACTATTAAGCTTTGATTTGGCTACGTTTCGAGTTGTACGTTTAAATTACGCCGACTAAGTTGTAAAAAAAACTTTAGAAAGAACTGTACATATTTTTTTTATAGTTTAACATTTAGTTTGGTACAGTCGGCGTCATAGAGATGTTTAGGTCATCCACAGTGCTCAAATATACCGGAGCATACACAACGGCTAATACTTGATTACATTTAAAAAAAAAACATTTGTTTTTCAAAGGCACATACATATAAATAAATAATTTTAAATTTACTCGCCAAACTGCCTACGCAGTTAGTTGGCGAGACAGCGGAGCTGTTCAAGACGCGGTCTGTTACATTACAACCACACCGCCGCTGGTAGCTTAGCATCCAAAGTAACCAAATGTATGGAACGCACTAGAAAACAGAGCTTTATTTTAAATGGTATAAGATCTCATTTTATTTTACACACTACTCGTAAAGTGAGAAATTGACATAATAGAATCTGTGTGACATGGACAACCTACGGCTCGGATTATATTGAACGAGGACTTGACCATTGAACCTTATAAAGCACGTAATTAAGTCAATTATCCTAATCTGTTGTGTTCCGTATTTTTTTCTACATTTGCGAATCCCCAGTTATTGTATTTTTGTGTTTGTAGTGCTTTGGAACCGTACACTGAGCATGGCCCGACATGCTCTTGCCCGGTTTTTAGCGTTCCGAAGTCAACCTAGAAACCCTTATAGTTTCGCCATGTCCGCCCGTCCATCCTTCCGCAGCCTAGCTCAGAGACTCTTAGTACTAGAATGCTGTAATTTGGTATGAATACATATACATATTAGGCACGTCAACAAAGTGGTAAAATATTTTTTTTTTAACTGAAAGTGTCATGTGTTCTCCCCCATACAGCCAAAACTACTTACATACATAAACATCACGCCTTCATTCCCAGAGTGGGGCAGGCAGAGCTACAGAAATACCACATTTTGCACAATCAGGCTAAGATGTTAACTAGTGTATTAGTGACAGGTTGCAAGCCCATCGCCTAACAGCACTACAAGCCCCTACTCCCCTCTTACGACATCCACGGGAAGACATGGAGTGGCACCATTCTAACCCGGCAACCACACGGGGCAACTACAAATAGTAAAAACCGGGCAAGAGCATGTCGGACCATGCTCAGTGTAGGGTTCCGAAGCCGATAAGTACTACAAACATAAAAATTAACAAGTAATAACTAATTTTCTATTTAAAGTCAATTGGTGCCGTCTTAGATGACTTTAGTAGGTTAAACACAGGCGATAAAAGTATTTATACCTAATAAAATCATTTAAGACGGCACCAATTGACTTTAAATATAAAACTAGTAATTATTTTACTTGTTGATTTTTATGTTTGTGTTTCTAGTACTTAACAGCTTCGGAACCCTACATTGAGCATGGTTCGATATGCTCTTGCCTGGTTTTATTTATGTGTTTAGCCGACGTTAATAACTAAACGTAAGGTGTTCTGTGTTTCAGCAAATCAGGCGGAGTCATTCGTCAAGCAGGAGCCGAGCATTTCTGAGAGCAGTAGCTGTGCCGAGCACCCAGCGCCCCAGGCCCCGTACGTGCCGGAATCTCTACCGGGAGCACTTGTAGACAACCAAGCTGTCTTCAAATCGATATTGGAACAAAGACTCACGAGTCACCAACAAAGTTCTGAGGAAACTGATTTTAAAATCACGCATAAACTCACTGGAAAGGGAGATAGGCTTAAACGTGTGCGCAAGGGTCGGGGTCGTGAGAAACCTTTTGAGTGCGATGTCTGCTCGAAGTGGTTCTCAGACATCGGTACTTTGCAGAAGCACAAGCGTTGCCACACGGGAGATAAACCCTACGTGTGCGATACCTGCTCGAAGCAATTTGCACAGAAGGGCGATTTGGATAAGCACAGTCGTATTCATACGGGGGTCAAGCCTTTTGAGTGCGATGTGTGCTCGAGGCAGTTTACAGAAAAGGGCACTTTGAATAGGCACATGCGTATTCATACTGGGGAGAAACCTTTTAAATGCGATGTCTGCTCGAAACAGTTTAGGCATAAAGGCCACTTGGACACACACAAGCGTCTCCACACAGGAGAAAAACCTTACGGGTGCGATATCTGTTCTAGATATTTTACGCAAAAAAGTAGCTTAGACAAGCACATGCGTCTTCACACGGGAGACAAACCGTTTGAGTGCGATGTCTGTTATAAAAACTTCACAGATAGAAGCGGTTTGACCTGGCACAAGCGAATTCACACGGGGGAGAAACCTTTCGAGTGTGATGTCTGCTCAAAGCAGTTCACAAAAAAAAACCATTTGAACACGCACCAGCGTCTTCATACGGGAGATCGACCTTACGCGTGCGATATCTGCTCAAAGCAATTTGCGCAAAAAAGTGTTTTGGTCATGCACATGCGCGTTCACACGGGGCACAAACCTTTTGAGTGCGATATCTGCTCGAGGCAGTTCACAGCAAAGGGCAGTTTGAAGAACCACTACCGTGTTCACACGGGGGATAGACCTTTTGAGTGCGATCTCTGCTTAAAGCGGTTCAGGCATAAGAACAATTTGGACGCGCACAAGCGTATACACACAGGGATAAAACCTTTTGAGTGTGATATCTGCTTTAAGAAGTTTACAGAAAAGTACACTTTAAACTGGCACAAGCGCATTCACTCTGAGGAGAGACCTTCTCAGTGCAATGTCTGCTCGAAGCGGTTCCGGCAAAATGGCGATTTGGCCAAACATATGCGTGTCCACACAGGTCTTAAACCTTTCGGGTGCGGTATCTGTTTGAAACACTTTGGAAAAAATAGCGATTTAGTGAGACACAAGCGTATTCACACTGGGGAGAAACCTTTTGAGTGCGATGTCTGCTTGAATCGGTTCAGGGATAGGAGGAACTTGGTTGACCATAAACGTATTCACACGGGAGAATGAGTGTGAAATTTGCTCAAAGGAGATCTAAGCAGGCAAGTGATTCTACACAGAGGTCAAGACTTTTGAGTGTAATATCTACTCTAAGCAGTTCACAGTATAAGCAGGAAAGGGTCGCGCGAGGAATCAACTGAATAAATCAGGGCAGAAGTATGCCAATGACAGAACAACAGGCGAACAAGGGTTCTTTGTTTAACAACATAACCCTTAAACACATGTATACAGTAATTAAAATATTGTAAATTTAATTGTATTGTGCAATAAAAAGTTTAAATTACATTGCATGTAAAAATATGTGAGATAAAAATGATTGTATAGTAAAGAGTTGATAATTATTTTGCATTCTTTCAAACATTTTATAATTGTTAGGTTCTTACTCATACTACAGTATGTGCGATATTTATCTCGATAAAGATTTCAATTAGGTACCTATTTACAATTGGTATTTTTGTCCCTGCGCAAAATGAATCCAATGATACCACACACTATGGGGTAGACGAAAATAAAATACATCCCCACGTTTACTTCCAATTGTCACCAAATCTGAATTTGATGACCCCTCATCAGTGAGGAATTGAGTATAAGAATATAGCGATTTTAGTATTTTTAGTAACAAGTCTAGCACTTGTTACTAAAAATACTAAAGACTTGGTGAAGTGGAACTGATGATGGAGACCACAGATGGCCACCGGAACTCCTCAACGTTACCTATTTCAAGGGTGGCGATAAGATTGTTGAGCGACTATGAAAAAGCACATTTTAATGGTTTAAATATATGACTATGAATTTCCCGCGGCGTATCAAATCATAACTTCGTATCGTGATACAGTATCAAAATACGTTACCTAACACTTTCTGATCTTCATACGCGTATCCTTAATGATACGTTCATACTTACGGATCTTGATACGCGTATCTGTGCGGGGTATATAATTAATGAGTGTCAACATCGATCCCGAGTGACCAGATACGGCGTGCCGCATGATCGCGCTGTTTTTGCGTTCACACTAGCGATCTTGGTACGGGTCGATACAAATGACCCACCACGGATGAACAGTTCACCGGCAGTCCCGACCAAGTCCGATGGTATATTCACAGACTAATAAGAGATACTACGTATGGTATATTGAAGTAGAGCTGGACTAACGGGCTGACATTCATGAGAGGGTTATGAGTAGGATTGCCACCCGTACTATAATATATAGTATTGTACTACATTTCGGCTGTCCGTACTTTATATAATAAGAAAGACATAAAGTACGCTAAATACTTTATTTTTAAGATGCAAATAATTCCGAAATACGCGACATAAAATTTGGTCTCTAAAGACGTCTCTGAACGCAACCAAAAAAAAAACTTGACACTTCGTTTTGAGGTTTATTTTGGCGGTTGTGTTACAGAACTGAAAGTTGAAAGTACAGACTACTAAGAGATAGTTGAAAGAAAGTGCTACTCTAGCTCTACTGACTGCTAAGTTAATTATGATTTCTAAAATGTTTGAGAGCGATCATAAATAAAATGTACTATATTTTTGCTGTGTTTTTTGGCCCTATAACTCACCATATACTATTTATCTTGATCAGAAAGGTGAGAACCCTAGTTATGAGCAATGATCGGCGGCCAGTAGCATTTTATGTCATTTTCTATCTATTTTTAAAGACACTGAATTTAATTGGTTATGGTAAAATATTTTTTTTTTGCGTTTGATATTGTCAATCGATTTCTTTTTACATTGAGAATCCATTTATATAAAGGTAACCTATCTACAGCAACAGATAAAAAATCATGGTGAAATGCTGTGTTCCTTGTGTTACACGCATCATACAGGAAAACCCCTGAAATTGCGTTCCATCGATAAGTTAATCTTTTGCTATCATTCGTCATAGTTTTTTTTACCACGTCCTTCACATTGGTCTTCAAATATTTTTCTTTCAATTTAAGATTTTCTAAAGGAATATGAGAAATATTTTAGTTTTACTAAATAAAATAACCTCATTTGTCACTTAATGTAGGTACTGTGCATTGTATTAGTGTGAGTTAAGCTGCCACGCATTCTGAGCAGTAGTGTTATGTCTGCTAGTTTTATATTATGTTTGTGTGTTTAGAGCCATATCATACTGGCAAATTGAGGGCGAGTTCAAAGCGATGCGAGCGCGCAGCGATTTCGACGCGAATTTTAGGCGAACTCGCGGTGCGCTCGCCTCGGTTTGAACTCTCCCGCAAATTGCCAGTGTGATAAGGTTCTTAGTCACTGGTGCCATTTACCTCCATACTATTACTAGAACAACAATGCAAGCTCAGCTGGGGCTCTACTTTAAAATCTGTAATTCAACTTCGTCTATTGCTCTCGATGCGTAACTAATTTGCAAAAAAAGTGATGGGGCGATCCGAAGTCCGTATTAGGTACGTATAATAAAGTAGAGCCGCTGCTTGGTGGCAGAGTGTCCCCTCCGTCAAGTTCGAAAAAAAAGCCAAGCGACACCGCAGTGTGCATATCTACAGAAGCTTACTGAGGCCCTATTTCCCACCCTCATAACTTTTCTCCATTATACGAAAAGAAAAGATAAGATTTCTTTATTATGAATAATCTTAATAAATTTTCATAATGTCTAAAAATATACAAAAATCGTAGAAATCGGATTACCTTAGAGGGTGAGAAACGTTATCGCCCGGAGCTAAATTTGTATGGATTATTTTTGACAGCTACGCGATTTAGGCATCGTTTCACAATCCTCTTAAGGCGACAGGTAGGGAATCCTCTTTCCATTCTAAGTACCTACTTAACTTCGTGCAAGTTTTTATTTTTTTGTAATTATTCAAAATCGATATTACCATCACAGATATATTTCAAATCTCTTTAATGTAGGTAATGTATGTCGGGTGCCCATTGAAATCTCGACAAACTTTTTATCGAAAACGATTCATAGAATGTTTAGTATAAATAAGTATTATCTCTTGTAGTATTATGGCTTCATAAACTATTCATTATATATTAAAACAATTATTAGAACAACGGTACAAGGATTTAATTCCTTAAAAATATATTTCATAAACTATATATGAGACAGTAAAACAAAATAAAATACATATAATTATTATTACTTAAAACTAGTTTGAATTGCA
Source organism: Acleris holmiana (assembly GCA_949316455.1). Lineage (NCBI taxonomy): Eukaryota > Metazoa > Arthropoda > Insecta > Lepidoptera > Tortricidae > Acleris > Acleris holmiana. The sequence continues at coordinate 9,164,274 of OX438790.1, read as the reverse complement.
ACACATTTGTTATTCGACAGAGTACAAATAGGTGCGACAACGAGCGAAGCGCTCCTTCTCGCTTACTTGATTTAAACTTTTTTGGCACTTAGTCCATCTCCCACGATTGCCGGTCACGTGTGGAAAGCTTTAATCACAATTGATACGAGAATAGAGCCCTTAATCTGCTATGATTGGCGGAGAGATTTGTGCTCTGCCATTTCACCAGCCAATCATGGTAGAGAGAGATCAAAAGTTTGACTATGAAATCAGTTCAGTTTTGACAGTTTTCTTTCGCTCGTGAATCTTGTGATGGTAAGTGTTTAAACTTACTTTCACATTTTCGTAGTCGCTGTACAAATCTATAATAAGACCGATAATTTATCACATGCAAGAATGACATATTTCTATTTGAATTATCGCAGGCAAGCATAAAATAGGTTTTGAATTTAGGTAACCACGCACGCTTCGCTTCGATGGAGGACCTTGAAAATATCTTCGAAAACGTGGACGTTTCGGAGCCTGGCGCCCTAGAAAAAGTGTTGTTGTTCCGTGAGAAACGGCGCAAGGAGGACGAGGCGTACATCAAGGTAGGTAATTTGGCCACAAATTCTTTACAGAAACTTAGGTTCCTACTTTAAACACAAACAATCAAAATAAATACCGCTTAAGTTAAATACAGGCTTATTTCGCTTGACTATTATCATATACCTATATGTCGGCATTAATAGCCAGCTAGACGGTCGCGAACGAGCCCTTCCGACAGCGTGACCTTGTAGACAGTTTTTCCTACAAACGTTCTATTGACCTACCAACCCAACTTAAGGGCGGTCGGACCTACCGGCGAGCCGTGTGGCCGCCTCTACTTCTTTAACGGTCAAATTCGCGTTTTCCTTTCGGGTTTTGGTCGAAGAAGTCACACAGTGCTCTTGGTGGATATGACGAGGTTTGGTAGTTCAGCTTCTGGCGTTTTAAATATGTATATCTACATATGTATGGATGAGGTGACCGAGAAGTTGGGCGATGTCCTCATGAGGGCTCGTCTTGACTCTCGACCAACTAGGTATCTGAATTTGATCTATATTTGCGGACCGTAGGTACCTTGGCCCAGCTGCGTTGTAGGTACGAGACGCGAATTAGCAAGGTCACAAGTAGGAAAAGGATTTAGGTAGGTACCTACTAAAGCTGCGTCCGATAAGCCGCGTAACTAGGTACTGTCTCAATAGTACCCAGTGTAGTATTGGCGATATTTCAAAAGCTATCAATAGGTAGGTACCTATCTGCCTCTGCGCTGCTGTAGGTAGCAAATTGTAGCACGCAGCGACTTGATGGCGATCGCCGGTGGTCGCGCGACAGCTGTTGAATACTGCTGCGGGTTGCCGCCTCATCCTGTCGCACGAGATCAATGCTTGGTCAGTGTTAGTAGGTAACTACGCGCCTCGTCCTATACTTCGTTCGGATAGGTACTTATTTAAAAAAAGGCGGCCAAGTGCGGGTCGGACTCGCCCATGAAGGGTTCCGTAGCAGCAAGTAACATAATATAAAAGTTTGTTGTAGCTTTGATCAATGTTTTTATGTTTGTTTTGTTTTTAAAATTTCTTCATTGATCATAAATACATTACATGTATATATCAAGACACAGTCAGGATAATTCGGAACGAGTAGTTTTAATACAAGTCACAGGCTAATAAATATTACTTACTTGTGCGCCTCTTAGACCTTATGGCAATGAATGTACGATACAGTTAAAACATAAAAAGAAAAATAACAATGTAGTTTTGGCATGTTAACTTTGTACAGTTTACATTTTTAGCATACGATTAATTTTTATTTTTTCATAGTTGGGTAGGCATACGCAACTGGTGCTTGTTTATTAGAAGTTTGAATGTTTTTATGACGTATTAAAAAAAAACTACTTACTAGATCTCGTTCAAACCAATTTTCGGTGGAAGTTTGCATGGTAATGTATATCATATATTTTTTTAGTTCTATCATTCTCTTGTTTTAGAAGTTACAGGGGGGGGGGAACACATTTCAACACTTTGGAAGTGTCTCTCGCGCAAACTGTTCAGTTTAGAAAAAAATGATGTTAGTAACCTCAATATCATTTTTGAAGACCTATCCATAGATACCCCACACGTATGGGTTTGATGAAAAAAAAATTTTGAGTTTCAGTTCTAAGTATGGGGAACCCCCAAAATTTATGTTTTTTTTACTATTTTTTGTGAAAATCTTAATGCGGTTCACAGAATAGGTACTTCTACTTACCAAGTTTCAACAGTGTAGTTCTTATAGTTTCGGAAAAAAGTGACTGTGACATACGGACGGACAGACAGACAGACATGACGAATCTATAAGGGTTCCGTTTTTTGCCATTTGGCTACGGAACCCAAAAAATATATATACTTAGTACGCAAAAATATATTTGGTTTGTTTACATTTTTTTAAATACCTATCCGAACCGTACGCTTTCAGTTTTTATTATCGTTCCGTACCCAAAAGGTAAAACCGGGCAAGAGCATGTCGGACCATGCTCAGTTTAGGTAGGGTTCCGAAGTCGTTAAGCACTTACTACAAACATAAAAATCAACAAGTAATAACTATTTTTCTATTTAAAGTATTTGGTGCCGTCTTAGGTAATTTTAGTAGGTAGGTATAAACACTTTAATCGCCTGTTTGACCTGTATCCCACGAACCAATGATGTCTACTTAGTCGTGATAGTTTTCCTTTTAAATTCTTTATATGCACTTACATTAAAGATTTTTTTCTGATTTAAGATTTGTAGTTTTGGCTGTAGGGGGGGACCTTGATTCGTTACAAAAATTGGCGCTTTAAAGCTTAATATTTCATAAACTGATCCCTTGATCGAAAAATTGTTTTCACAAACCCACAATATTTTTGAAAGACCTATCCAACGATATCCTACACTATGGGATAGACGAGAATCCCACGTTACGTGTAGGGGAGGTACCCTAAAATAAATATTATTTTCATCACAGATGTTGTATAGATAATGGTACGGAACCCTTCGTGCGCGAGTCCGACTCGAGCTTGGCCGGTTTTATCCCCCGGCGCGTGTATCTGTCTGTGGCATCGAAGAAGGTACTGTGGGGGCTCCTTTGCTTCAGTAACTGTTTTCCTAGCTAGTCTATACTAATATTATAAAGGAGATTACTTAGTTTGATTACATTGAATAGGCTTCGGAACTACTGGACCGTTTTAAAAAAACTTTAATCAGTAGAAGGCTGTATTGCATTATCAATTAAGGGCGGACAATGGATTCAATATGGTGACGAAAGCATTAGATGGATAGTACTTTTACTAAATTTCCAGTAATGCTTATGTATGTACATATATTCATATTCATATTCATTTATTTGCATAACCATGGTATTTCAAGGTGGTCTTAAAAGTAAAAGTACAATGGACCCTACTAGGGCATCGTAAATTGCTTAAAAACTAAGTACAATTATAAAACAGTTGTTCTGAGAATGACTACTTAATATTGCGTTTTCTTATTTTGTATCTAATTATTATAGTTATTTACTTATCAATAATCCATAAACTCTTGCAGAGAGTACGGCATTTACTTATAAGATATTTTTTTAATTTATTAACAAATGTTATATATTTTTCTTCCCTACAAATATCTTTAGGAACAGTGTTATAAATTCGTATGGACATTGCAAGCGGACCTTTATTATTAATTTGTAGCTTATTTGGAGAGGAAAGAAGTAGCCTATCTTTTTGTCTTCAATTACGCGATTTCTAATTTATGGGCGTTTTCCAAAAAAAGTTCCACTTTTTAAAAAGTTTACTTTTCCATTTCGTCACGAAAATTAACGTGTGTAAATGTATGGCTAACTTTCAACATCCAGGTTGTGGGATATCCTTTCACAGGCAAGTTTGTGTGATTTCTGTTAGTAGGGTGACCACGAGCAGCAGTAATATTATTATTGTGTACGAATTTCAGACTGCGCGCGAATGTCGAATGGTATCCTATTAACTCGCCTCATTCGTTTTCCGTTAAATTCTTATATCGTCTCTTTCTGTATTCGTCTTCGTCTTGTTCGCTATCCGTCACTATCTTATTTGGTCAAATTCTGCAACTTATGTTTAATTTAATACGTCTTATTCTTATTTCGTCACGGTCTTCCTTGCACTCATTCGCCGTTCTTCCCTTTCGTTTTTTGTCTCATTTACTTATTCGCCAAAATTATTCCGATGTGTCCGGTTCTGGTCACATTCGTAATTAGCCTCTTTCGTTTTTGGTCGCATTCTAAGTACGTGACGTTTCGTTTTTCGTCTCATTCATTATTTGTGACTATCTTTTCCCGTCATACTTAAGAGGATTGTGAAGCGAGGGCTTTCCATACAAACGGCGTAAACTTTTTCCATCCATTTAGAAATGTTAACCGATTTCGACCAATTTTTGGTATGTGGTGAGTAGGAACAAAACTCGGTCCGTACGTTTTGTTTTATTGTTTTCATACTCTTGTCCGGTTTTTTCTGAATTCGTAATCCTTTTAGGTAATTTTTACATGCCATCGCATAGAGCCCAATAAGTTAGGTTTGTTTATTACAATTCTGAATAGTTTACAAATTTCTGAAAAAATGCCTTTTTGGCAAATGTATGTGTACATTCAAATCATATCATATCTAATTCATTTATTTCGCTAAAACAACGTACATTATTGACGATGGTAGTCAGATATATTGTTTCAGTAATGTTATGCCTTATTATAGTAAGCATGCAAAACACAAAACACAGTTATTATATTATAATACTAGCGACCCGCCCTCGCTTCGCTCCGGATTAAAGTATTATACATATAAACCTTCCTTTACAATCACTCTATCTACTAAAAAAAAACGCATCAAAATCCGTTGCGTAGTTTTAAAGATTTAAGCATACATGGGGATATAGGGACAGAAAAAGCGACTTTGTTTTATACTATGTAGTGAAATACACAGTCATAATTATCACTTCAATATAAGAGAACCATAATAAATTGAAAATTAATTAAAGGACAATCATTTACTTTGCATTAATATGTCAATAGTTAAACATTAATTTATCGTTATGGCATAAAAAATTACGTCGTAAAAAATTCGGGCAAATGAAATTATTGCATATTAAATTCGGTCAATAGAGAACCATAATATTCGTATAGGAGTAGGTATGGACAGATGGATGATAAAATGAAGCAGTTTGTAGGATTCTTGTTGTATTTTCAGCTCTTAGTGGACAAACTGGACGCTCGCCACGTTCCTTGGCCCCGACCCTGGTACCAGCAGGGCAACAGCCTCACGAGGAAGTCGCGGGCGCCGCGCGACGGCGAGGCCACCTACGAGACGGGACCCCTGAGGTGGGCAGAGCGGGAGAAAATACAGAAAAATTGGAAAAAGTTTGTAAGGGTAGGTATCTGTTTGAAGACAGTAGGTTAAGCTCAGTTCCGATTCCTTTTTAACCCCCGACGCAAAAAGAGAGGTATTATAAGTTTTTCATTTCTCACACTCTAAAATGATTCGTAATAGCCATGTATAGCCGGACTAAAGTGATGCATTAAATCCCTAAGGACTAAGGAATTTCTTGTTTTTATTTGCTTTTTGAAGACGGTTTTAGTTCTAAATAAAATAATCGTGGGTTGAGATGGGCGCTGCGAGCCGCTTCCACTGTGGCTGATCCAATGCGGCCGCCCTCTGCATAGAGCTCACTGCGTCAAGGAATTTTCAGATGCGTTGGGCAGTGAGGATCTAGACACGCGGTAGCGTGTCAAGCCAAGTTCAAGAAACAGAACTGGCGAGCCGCACCGTGTGTAATATTACACGAACCATTTGGAGCCACTTTTGACCCCCTCATAAATCAGAAACTATTTTACATAAACGTATAAAATTTGGCTCATATATTGAGACTTGCGAGATACATATGTGTTCTAAATTTCATAAGCTTATCTCAAACGGTTATTTAGATATTAATGTCCAAAATTCCTCATTTTTATCATTGACTGACCTATAGACCAAAACTCTAACCCAGTTCCAGATGACAGAGAGTTAAAATTTGGTATGCAGATAGGTAACTAGATGAATACAAAGGAATAAATAAAAAACTGGCAATTTTTAAATAATTAGATTTTATTATGAACGCTTAACATAAATACCTAATATTACTTAGGGTACCTACGTTATTAACTGGGATTAATTATTATTTTTATATTTAGCGCACATCAATAGTGTAAAATCATTACCTACTCATAAATAATGATAAAATAATAGGCATTTAGATTTTCGGTATATACACGACGCGCGCGCGCCGAGTGACGCCGGAGCGGCGCGGGCGGGGTGGGTGGGGCGCTGTGACAACCGAATCGAACCGTTGACGCGAACGTCGCCGAGCGAGTCTTGCTGTCCGGTTGTCTCTCGATATCTGACCTATAAGGTTGCGATTTATGCTGCGAAATTGCTAAGTTTTCTTAAGGAAAACTTATAATTTGTAGTAATATTATTATTACAATTTCTTTAATAAGTAGGTACGTACGTATAGTATTATAGTATAGGCAATAGTTTAAATAAATAATAATTTTATAGTTATAAGTAGGTAGGTGTATATACTTATTATTATTACAATTCCTATAATAAGTAGGTACGTAGGTTTAGTATAGTATAGGCAATAGTTTAAATAAATAAAGCCAAGTTCAATACAAAAATTATTTTCTGCTGTGGGCTTGGCAATGCAATTGTTTTATATTTATAAAGTCTACTTTTAGTTTTGAATTTGTCCTTTTAAAAGGACCCACGGCGTTACGAGGATATGTACCTACTTACCTACAAAAGGTAATGATATCCCACCAAAAACATAAATGTAAAAAAGGAGAGCCAAGTTCAATACAAAAATTATTCTCTGCTGTGGGCTTCGCCGCAAAAAGAATGGAGATCTGAGATTGAGTGCCAAGTTCTATGCAAAATCCAAATATGTAGTCTAAGGGCTGACTTGGCTGGTTTTCCCATACGAATTATATAGCCTTCGCATGTTCTAAATCTTTCGGGTCTTATTTTATTATTCTGAAAATTTGGCTTGCTGGTAGAAACTACCCATCGAACATAAGGCTCTTCCATGACTGTGTAAAAGTAGGTACTTAATAATAATTCGTATGGGAAAACCAGCCAAGTCAGCCCTTAGACTACATATTTTGATTTTGCATAGAACTTGGCACTCAATCTCAGATCTCCATTCTTTTTGCGGCGAAGCCCACAGCAAAGAATAATTTTTGTATTGAACTTGGCTCTCCTTTTTTACATTTATGTTTTTGGTGGGTTAGTATCTCTTGTAGGTCCATGTAGGTCCTAGGTAATTTAGATACCTCTAATCTGTAACATTCTTCATAAATATAATTGCTGTAATAATATTAACTGTTATATTTGTCGACACGTTGGCCTAGTTGGGAGTGACCCTGCCTCTGAAGCCAGCGGTCCTGGGTTCAAATCCCGTTAAGGGCAGATATTTGAGTGATGAGCGCGAGTATTTGTTCCTGAGTCTTGGATGTTTTCTATGTATTTAAGTATGTATTTCTCTATATAAGTATGTTTATCGTTGTCTAGTACCCATTGTACAAGCTTAGAGCTAAGTTTGGGACTAGATCAATTTTCCCTGATATTTATTTATTTATTACATCTTTTAGGAGTTCGACGTCCCCGACACTCCGACAGTACTAGCGCGGTGGAAAAATATCTACAAAAACAAGGTGAAATCAGCGGAGGAGCTCGCGCGGTATTACGTGACGGCGTACTTGGCGAGGGGTCTCGAGAGAGACCTCTACCAAGTCCACAGATTCTTCTTAAACACGTACCGTCATAGCATGAAGCAGCGGACCTACACGCCCACCGAGGAGAAGATTATGCTCATCTGTTTTACACATAGCCCGGACGACGCGGTGCCCATTCTATCCGAAGTGCTGGGTCGGGAGCCGAGGGGCTTATACAAGCGTCTGTATCAATACTATGACGGTTAGTGGTGAGTTCCTATATTACTGCGTTCTACCGTTAATTTTGATGTCGTTTGTTCGACCCGTATAGTTTCGTAGTCAAACTAGGAACCCTTGTAGTTACGCCATGTCCGTCCGTCCGCAGCCTAGCTCAGAGACTCTTAGTACTGGAAAGCTGTAATTTGACACGAATAGACACGCGAATAGTCACGCCAACAAAGTTGTTAAATGGTAACGTGGGGATGTATCTTTTTCTTCGTCTTCCCCATAGTGTGGGGTGTCGTTGGAAACGTCTTACAAAAATATTACGTGCCCCCTACAGCCAAAACTACAGATGCAAAAAATCTGAAATTTATAAACTTAAATGAAACGAATTTTACGACGTAAAAAACGAGGGGTGTTATAAGTTTGACGTGTCTGTGTGTGTGTGTGTGTAAGTAAATGTGTATGTGTCTGTCTGTGGCATCGTAGCTCCCAAACGGATGATCCGATTTTAATGCGGTTTTTTTTGTTTGAAAGGTATATCAGTCGAGAGTGTTCTTAGCTATGTTTGGTGGAAATCGGTTCAGGTCTTCAAGGTCATCAGGTCGTTTGTTAGGTGTGATAGGAATGTTACACGCTCAGTTTGCTTGCAAGCATATGTGGGATCTGACATTTGAAACACTAATGTCTCCTGGAACCACTGAGCTGATCTGCTGTTAGGGCTCGAAGATAGGAGACGTAACCCTGGACTGCCTTTTAGTAAACCCATCGAGTTTGGGCTCGTTGGATTTGTCTTAACTAGTTAGTTCTCTTTATGATAGACTAGCGACCCGCCAGCGGCTTCGCCCGCTGCAATTTTTTTAGACGTGCACGCCCCACTTCTGTATTTCAGTGCCCCCTCCACCCCGCCCGCCGCGATGCCCGGCGCGCTTTTCAGACTGCATCGCAAACAACGGCCACGGCGCTATGGCGGTTTTGTTTACTGTTTGAATTTTTTAATTCGTAATATCTTTTGAATGGAAAGTCCAATTTAAATAATTTAAAAACTATTTTATAGGTAGTTAAATGGTCTTGACCATAAAATAATTTATTTGGATAAGGATTAATATAAACACATAAATAGCATGGTTTGAATTTGGTTAGCATTTTCATTAATGTTTAAAATGAAAAAAGTTGTTGTAGTGACATAACTACAATAGTTGGACATATGCTACCGCGGAGTTTTTTGTAGACATTATGATGTTCTTCAATATTGTTGTACATTATTTTGTTCTATCGCTAATAGTTTCGGCAGCGCATTCGACGAAAGACATTTTAAGACTCATTTTTCTACACCTTCGGTTACATTGTTCAAATTTTACCAAGGATCCCTAATTTTTTTCAAAATGAAATGTAGCCTATGTCAAATTGGAAGAATGTAGCATTCTATTGGTGAAAGATTTTTTTAAATCGGCCCAGTACTTTTTGAGCCTATTCATTACAAACATACAAACATACAAAAATAGGTACAAATCTTTCCTCTTTATAATATTAGTGTAGATTTGTTTATTTTCAAATTCATTTGTTATTTTTAACCCCCGACGCAAAAAGAGGGATGTTATAAGTTCGACGTGTAAGTGTGTGTGTGTGTGTGTGTGTGTGTGTGTGTGTGTGTGTGTGTGTGTGTGTGTGTTTGAGATAGAGCTTTTAGAGGGTAAAACGCCCCCAAAGTAACGGCGACACCTACTTTCAGAGCTGATATCTCTTAAACTGCCTCAACAATTTTCATGAAATCTTGCTAAGAACCATCCTGATTAATGTAGCTTTATTTTAAAAAAAACTTTCGTCCAAATCCGTTCATCCGTTTGGGAGCTACGATGCCACAAACAGACACTCAGATGGAGAAGTTTAAAAAGCGTGAAATAAAAAATTAAATTAGAAATTTAAAAAAACCCCCGACTTAATAAATAGTCTGTAAAAAACCGCTAAATAGTTTAAAATAATAAGTAGTGGCCCTAAGGGCTGATTGGTTGATAAGTAGATAGTGAACTGAACACTGAGACTAACTAAAGTCACACGGCGGGGGACCGCTAAGTAAATGCAAAAACATAAAATACCCCAGCTATTATTTAGCTGACTATTTATTTAGTTGGGGGTTTTTTAAATTTCTAATTTAATTTTTTGTTGCCGTGTGGTTGCCGGGTTAGATAGGATAGTGCCACTCCATGTCTTCCCGTGGATGTCGTAAGAGGCGACTAAGGGAATTAAGGCTTGTAGTACTGTTAGGCGATGGGCTTGCAACCTGTCACTAATACACTGGTGAACATCTTAGCCTACTTATGCAAAATGTGGTTATAGAATTATAAACAAGTCTTTTTAGAGTTGTTGGTATTTCTGTAGCTCTGCCTACCCCTCTCTGGAAATAAAGGCGTGATGTTATGTATGTATGTAATTTTTTGTTTGTAGTACAGTCAAGGAATTTAATTTCCAACCCACCTAAGGCTCAAATTCGTATTGCTAATTGTCACCATAAGAGCTACTTAGAGCACGACGTTACTTTGACATATCGCATGCATTGTTTTATGTTAGTAACTAGGCAACCGATTAACTACGTTCACATTGTGAACTGCGGCTCTATTACCGACTCCCGACGGTAAAAAGCATATCGTAGTTAATCTGTTTTGGTATTGTTATGACGTCAGCCGCCATTACTGTCAAGAAAATAAGAGCTATAAATTGATCGTTTTAGAGAGAGCACAAAGGGCGGTCTTAAAAGTTTATTTGCGAAAACCACGTCGGTATCCTACTTCTGAACTTTTCAGAGAAGCTCAAGTTTTGAGTGTCCGAAGATTATTTATAATGCGGGTGACAATGTATGTGCATATTAAAACTAGAAAACTGACTGAGCATCGTAACATGACTCTAAGAAGAGTATACAAAACTGCTAAACCTTGTGTTAACACGGCTTTTGCCAAACGGTTTTAAATGGTTAAAATTTGTGACATAAGGCACTCTCAGGCTATGGAGGCAAAAACACGCATTCAGAGTCTTCTGCTATCCTGGAATTATGATAAATCTGAGGAAATCCTAAATGTGTTGAAGTGAATGTAGTGAACGACGAACCCCGTTGTCCGATCCCAAGAGCTTAACCACTCGGAGGGCTACATTTCTTTCCTTTTCACAATGCTCATGAATCCCTCTTCCTTCTTGGTGTAACTCCACTATTTGAACTCTTAATAGTTCACGGTTATCGGCAAGCATTTTATTTTTCAAATTAATAACGAATTTAAAAATATTTTACAATTTTCTCGATTGACACTGACACAGTCATGTCAAGTCATGTTCGTTAGAAAAGCAAATGATAACTTTACGCAAAGAGGTTATCTGTAATATGAAGTGAGAAGTGACAAATAAGACGTACATTTCAATACTATCACTGAAATAAAATTATCGACCTTAATGCATTGCGAATGTCTAACGACATTTTAACGAAATGGGTAGGGAATTAAATTCCTTGACTGTACTTAACGGCTTCGAAACCCTATACTGAGCATGATCCGACATGCTCGTGCCTGTTTTTAATCCCCGACGCAAAAAGAGGGAAATAGCTCTTAAATGGATGAACCGATTTCAATGCGTTTTTTTAATTAAAGCGGGTTTTCTAGCGGTGGTTCTAAGACATGTTTTATAAAAATCGGTTCAGCCGTTTTTGAGAGGAGCTTTTAGGGGGTTAAAAGCCCCCAAAGTAACGGCGACACCTACTTTCAGAGCTGATATCTCTTAAACGGCCCAACCAATTTTCATGAAATCTTGCTAAGAACCATCCTGATTAATGTAGCTTGATTTAAGAAAAAAACCTGCGTTGATTTCCTTTCATCCGTTTGGGAGCTACGATGCCACAAACAGACACTCAGATGGAAAAGTTTAAAAAGCGTACAATGGAACGTATAACCTCCTATTTTTTGAAGTCTGTTAAAAAGTATCGTATGTTCTTCCCCTGGACCCTAACTATCTCCATACCTAATTTCTCTTAATCGGTTTAGCGGTTTATCCGTGAAAGCGTAACAAACAGACATTACTGTCACATAATATTAGTATGATAGGATGAATGGAGATGTGGATAGAATGTGTGAATTACTTTGGATTTTAATTTGTTACTAGCTGTTTCCCGTGACTCCGTTGGCTTAGTAAAATAAAACATAGCCTATGACACTTGCATAATGACGTGGCTTTCTATTGGTAATAGATTTACTAATAATAATAATAGATTACCCCCTACCACGTCGCAAACTCACAAACTTTACCTCTTTATAATATTACTATAGAATATAGATTTAATGATGTTTTTACAATTGTATATCGCAGGTAAACCGGAAAATAAGAGACTCGCGTGGAGTTTAAAGTTGGCCACCAAATTCTTAAATCACCTTATGAAGGTTTCGGGATGCTCCTTAGAAGAACTGAAAAACAAAGAATTCAGCATCGACGTTTGGAAGCAGTTGGAAAAAGCTATGGGACAAAAGTACTGCTTTTTGAGGCAGCATTGGTACGGCAAGCTTCACGTGCAACTGTTTGCCAAGTGCGTCATTAAGAGCACCCCCTTGAGGAAGATTATTTGCAACAAGTAAGTTTCATGATACCGTTTTAGTGCTGCCCTGCTAACACAATGGCAGTATCTCAATCAAACTAAACTCCTGCAGCTAATGCAACCTTATTGCCAACAGGATAGGATTGAATCTGCTTTAGCTATTGAGTTTGAGATACTGCGTATTTGCTGAGGAGGGCAGAGTGGTGGTAATACCGTGTACAAGCTCCTTCTAGACGTATCCTGTCATTTGATAACACATTTTTCACAAACAATTCATTTCACCAACATACCATTTAGCAAACTGATTTTTTCCGAAACTGTTAATATTTCAGGTTTTTTTTCAAAACAACATAGATTTGGCTAAGAAAAGTCCTACCACCGCCAAAACGTTATTTCAAGGAACTACTAAACCTGGGTATATGGGTATATGGTTTTAATTTCAACTTGATATCTCTACACGTTTTCGATTAAAAGACGGACGGACAGCAAAGTGATCCTACAAGGGTTCTGTTTTTTCCTTTTGAGGTACGGAACCCTTAAAATCTCTGAAAGTAGGGGTGGGGGGTTGGTAACGCAATTGAGGTCTTAGGATTATAGTCTTGAGAATTCAAATGTCTATGGGTCTCAGATTCCACTTGCCATCAGGTGGCCTGATTGCTCCTCCTAATCATAAAAAAATATATCGTGGGTTTTCATATATTTTCGTGTCTTTCAGATTAAAGAAATCCCCATACAAGTTCTGGAGCGACATTCGCTGGAAACAGCTGGTGTTGGAGTTCCCTGATGGGTTCACTCACGCGTACTTGCACAGAATGACGAAGACTCTGTTTGAAACCATTCCTGACTACATGACGAATCGTCTGTGGCAGGTTATATCGCAGTCTTCGTCGAAGATGGAGTGGCGGCCAAGAAGCACCAAGAGCTTGCAGTTAGAGAAGGGACAGCTTACATACATTGTGCATAAAAAACATCTCAGGCACGTTATGTTGTCCTAGTATCTATGAGACGTTCTTAATGACGCACTTAGCTAAGAGTTGCACGTGAAGAAAAGAAGAATGTTGTCTCAAAAAGCAGTACTTTCTCTCCCATGCTTTTTCCAACTGCTCCCAAACGTACGTAAAAGTTTAGTAAAAATATAAGATCCGTTTGTAACAGAGGTTTATTGCACATCACGTTGGACCTTGGTTAATGATCTAAAGTAAATTGTAACTAGATATCAAATTGGTAAGTACTTTTTAATGGTGGTCAAATATTGATATTAAGTGAAATTTGTGGGCAAATGTATGAGAAACAGCGCGTGTGACCAATGTGCATAGATTTTTATGAATACATATTCCTGTAGTGGATATTTACAAGTAAAAAACTGGGAACGAGATTAAGAGGTCGTATACGAAATTTTGCCAGTTATGCTTATTTTCGTGATTTTACAGTTTAAATACTGCTTTTCTATAAGTTTTAATGCACATCATGATATATCATTTCAGTTATGATCGAATAAATGAGTTACGAATGAATGAGCTACTTTTTAGGGTTCCGTGTTTGCCATTCGGCTCCGGAACCCTTATAGATTCGTCATGTCTGTCTGTCTGTCCGTCCGTATGTCACAGTCACTTTTTTCCGAAAGTATAAGAACTACACTGTTGAAACTTGGTAAGTAGATGTATTCTGTGAACCGCTTTAAGATTTTCACACAAAAATAGAAAAAAAAACATAAATTTTGGGGGTTCCCCATACTTAGAACTGGAACTCAAAAATTTTTTTTCATCAAACCCATACGTGTGGGGTGGGGTATCTATGGATAGGTCTTCAAAAATGATATTGAGGTTACTAACATCATTTTTTTCTAAACTGAACAGTTTGCGCGAGAGACACTTCCAAAGTGTTGAAATGTGTCCCCACCCCTGTAACTTCTAAAATAAAAGAATGATAGAACTAAAAAAAATATATGATGTACCTTCCACCGAAAATTGGTTTGAACGAGATCTAGTAAGTAGTTTTTTTTTTAATACGTCATAAAAACATTGATCAAAGCTACAACGAAATTTTATATTATGTTACTTGCTGCTACGGAACCCTTCATGGGCACTCGCACTTGGCCGCTTTTTTTATCTTTGTCGAGAATTTAAATTCGGGATTTAGGTTATTTTAAAACATTATATATTACTATTTAATTTTTAGTTTTTGAATGTGTTTTTAAGGTAATGGATTGATTTTGAACTGAAGTTTATTACTGTTCTTTTAATTTTATGAACGAGTGTTTTAAGAAGCTGAAATTTAAAACTATTTTTTGTCCATTTTCTATAAAAAATTACCAAGTTCATAAAAAGGTGGTAAAAAATAATTCATACATTTTTTAGACAACTTTTACAGCAATAAATTGCTATTTTTTCATACCTTTAAGACGTCAAAACGATTCGTGAATATGCGATATTCTAAACCTCTTACAGCAAAACACACGAAACAGTCGCCGGTTTCAGGTCGATAAATCAAAATTAAATAATAAAAACAAAAAAGTATTTCATACATTCGTTGAAAATCGAAATTATCTTTCGTGTTGTTGTCGTTAAAATTTGTCGAAGTAAATTATTTCAACAGTAAAATCACGTCTGTAAAATCACGAAAATCAGCGAAATCGGCAAACGGCCAGTGCTCCAAAATTTGGATGTCTTTTTGTTTTTTAAGCTTAATTTTATGGATTACATCGTAATCAGAAGCGACTAGAATCTAGTATGTACTTTTTGACTTCTTCCTTTTTTTGATCTCAGGTTATTTTACTATTACGTAATAGTAATATTGTTTTTCAAGAAGTGATCGAACTTTATGAATAAAATTGATTTTAAACAGATTTCTGTTTTTTTGACCCTACCTAAAGATGTTTCGTGGTCGTACTGGCAGGTGCGAAGCTGCTGCTGCTCTGGAACGGTAGCCGGAACTCAAAGGCTCGAATCGCGTTCAGTTTAGATGTGGCAGGAACTTTCGCACTCGTAGAATGGATATTACGGGCTTCAGAATTATACTGTTTTTTATTTTATAATAATTTTATTTTACCTTTAAAATCTTACAGTAAACTCAAGCAGAGGTTAAGGATAGAATGAAATATGCTAAAGGCTTATCTCTATATATACGCTAGCCCTCTAACTGCTCCAGTGAGTAGTGGGAGGATGGAAAATCTCGTGGAAAATCCATTAGATAAGTAAAGTCGTAAAATTCTGTGATCTGGAAACCAATGGGCACCGCAACTAATTAAGCTTGTCACGGTTGCGACACGTATTCAATAATTAAGTGTCGCATTTCTTGGAATAAAGTTATTAATGATGAAATATTAGATTAAAAATAAAGTAATAAAAAATATAGTTTTACGACCTGTCATTACGACAATCAGAGAACTGCGTATTATAACTTAATTAACCTAAATATGTTAAATCTATTCCGCAATACTTAACTCCTTCCCCCTTAGAGTAAAATTACCTAATTGAAAAGGAGGTAATTTTGCTACCTGTCTTACAATTAATTTTATAATAAGTATATATTCTTTATAAAATTATAAAGTTTAGTTATACGGTTATATGATTAATAGCTAATATTAATATTAATATTTATAATTAAGTACACAAGGGGAACACTTCGGTAATTGTTTCTTGACACTGAATGAACACTTTAATTTCACTTGAACACACTTAACTTTTTAGTTCATTTGCGCATATCCGTAGTGTTTCTTGGTGTCGTATGTTAATCATTTGAGCACACATATAGGAACTTGTATTTAGTCATCTCAAAGTATCATATATATGTGCCATAATGCTTCTACATGAATGAGTTCGATAATGTTTTCTTGTTTCCTCATTTTTCTTGTCCTTGTAGTTCTGTAATTCGGCAATCCATTGACAATAGATCGGATCATAAAATTACTGCAGGTTATCATGGTCCAAATCGATTGCTCAATGACTAGAGCGACTACTCTTCTTTCGGTGTTTTTAATGTTTTTCCGGGATTAGAGGTAGGGATGTGGGATAGGTAAGAACAATCATTATAGTATTCTAACTTATTAGTATAGTTATTTATAACGTAAAAACTAAGACAAGCATGCTTTTGTCTCAACTAGCAACAAATTAAAACGATTGATTCTAATTAACATAATATTAACATATTCTAGTTTATAGCGTAAGTTTCCCATAATATGAATCAAATTAACATAATTATGTAATTTTGGTGAGAATGTGTCAATTCATTAATTATTATTTGTCATCTTATTTTATTAATATCTCCTTTTTTTTTTTTTTTTTAATGATTTGTAGGACGTTTAATATTTTTAACAGGTACTTTTGTGACTCGTCCTTTTATTTCCACAGGAACTACGTTACGGTTCGCTGTGTCCAGTACTCTAGCTGCTTCATATCTAGGCTTATCTTTTCCCTTACGTCTATTGACTAATTTGGTATAGATAATATTTCCTGTATCGAAACTTGTGCTAGGGTCACCTGGATTTTTATTAAATCTTTTATTCTTTTGAGTCATTATTTTATGGGTCAAATGCTCATATAAAACTTTAGTTCTTTTTGCGTGATCTCTAATCATTTGCTGATAAAGTTGTTTATCATAATTAATATCAAAAATACTTCTGCTTTCGGTATGACCTAATACTACTTCGAAAGGAGTAAGATCTGTTACTGAATGTATAGTATTATTATATGCCATGATAGCATAAGTCATAATTGTTGCTGCGTCGGATAATTTTTGTTGGTAACGAGCTAAACGATAAATTTCGATTAGTGTACTATGGAATCTCTCTACAATTCCCATTGAGGGTGGGTTGTTAGGTGTTCCAATATGTAAATTAATCTTATATAGGTCCATTGTTTCTTTTATAAGAATATTATTAAATTCTGATCCGGGATCGCTATTAATTTTTTGGGGTACGCCATACATTGAAAAGTATTTAAAAAGTGCTTTTACGACTTCTGGCGTTGACCTATTTTGTATTTCTATGGCTTGCCCTAACTTACTAAACGCATCTACGAGTGTTAAATACATTTTACTTTCTATTGAAAATAAATCTATGAAGATTTCTTCAAAGGGTTTATGTTTGCGTTAGTTGTACTTTTGGTTTAAGTGGATGACGATCGTATTTCATACGTTTACATAGATCGCAACTTCCTATAATGGCTGATATTGTTTCCATCATTTTAGGCCAATAATAATTTCTACGTATTTTTGTTAAAGTTTCTTTTATACCTCTATGGCAAGTTTTTCCTTCGTGATATTGAAGTATTAATTTCTTTTGGTCTTGTTCATTTTCAATAATTGACACTCTTTTAGTACATATTATAAATTGAACGTTTTCAAAAAGATGAGGGACAATTTTAATGAATAATTCTTTTAGGTCATTATTAACAAAATAAACATAGTATTTTTTGTCATTTTTAATGTGGTCTTTTAAAAACTTTTTCATTATATCAGATTCGAGTGGAAGATTTACTTCGAGTATTTTGTAATTTCCACGTGTTGATTGCGTTACTACATAATCCTTTTTAAACCATTTACTAAATATAATCTGATTGGGTTTAATATCAATTGGGTCATCAATCATTTCAAATGGTAAGATGTCTGGTTCTTCCAGATTGTCCTCTAAATCTGACATTTCAGATGCTGTTATCGTTTCTTCATCGGATGCTAATGAATAACTGTCCTCAGAGTCTATAGCGACTATTAAAGAATCATCAGACTGCGTGTTATCTAACATATTCGTTTCAATTATTTTTGAAGGGGTCGATTGTAGAAGTTTATTAAGTGAAATTCGTGATAACGCGTCAGCATTTGTATTTTGTTTACCACTTTTGTATATTATCTCAAAGTCATATTCTTGTAGTCTTAGCCGCCATCTAGTAAGTTTACTATTGGGTTCTTTTAAAGAATATAACCAAGCTAAAGGACGATGATCAGTGTATATAGTAAATTTATGACCATACAAGTAAGGTCTAAAATACTTTACTGCCCATACTACTGCCAATAACTCTTTTTCGATAGCACTATATTTAGTTTCGGCTTCGTTTAGAGTTCTACTCGCATAAGCAATTGGCTTATCTTGTCCTATGTTACCTTGTGAAAGAACAGCTCCGAGAGCTAAGTTTGAGGCATCAGTTGTAAGTATAAACGGTTTATTAAAATCTGGATACTGTAAAAGTGGGGCATTAACCAATAAAGATTTACATGTTTCAAATGCTTGTTTAAATTCTTCATTGACAATAAATTTTGAATTTTTCTTCAATAGTAATGTCATTGGTTTTGTAATTTTAGCAAAGTCTTTAATAAATCTTCTGTAATATCCTATCAATCCTAAAAATGATTTGATTTCCTTTTGTGATTTGGGAATGGGATAATTTAAGACTACTTTTATTTTATCATCATTTGGTTTCAATCCATCTTTTGTTATTGTATGTCCGAGATATAAGACACTTTTTCTTAAAAAATTAGATTTATCTAATTGTACCTTCAAGTTAGCTTTACGTAGTACATTAAATATTTTCTTAAGTTTCATTATGTGTTCTTCAAGAGTACTTGAAAATATAATAATGTCATCTAAGTAGATCAAACAATGGGATCCTTGTAAACCACGTAAGATATTATCCATAGCACGTTGAAAAGTAGCGGGGGCTGTCTTTAAACCAAAAGGCATTCTGCTAAACTCGTAATGTCCAAACTGCGTGCTAAAAGCAGTTTTAGGTCGGTCTTGTGGATCGACTTCTATTTGATGATATCCACTAGCCAAATCAAGGGTGGTGAAGTATAAACTTTTTCGCAATTTATCGAATAAATCGCTTATATTTGGTATAGGGTATTTATCGTCAAGGGTTATCTCATTAAGTTTTCTATAATCGATAACCATTCTATATTTAACTTGTTCTGAGGCGTCTGCCTTTTTGGGTACTAGGTGTACAGGTGCGCTCCACGGGGAGTGACTAGGCTGTATTATGTTGTCTTTTAATAGTTTTTTAACCTGTTCTTTTATCTCCAAAGTTTGAGCTGGGGGTTGTCTATATTGTTTAACATATATTGGATCTTCATTTTTAGTCCGAATTCGATGTTTAACTTCATTTGTAAAAGTAAGTGGAATATCTTCGTGATAAAATATATCACGGTATTCATAGCAAATTCCTAATATTGCGTTTTTTTCTTCTTCGTAATCAATGCTTGAGGCATTTTAACACCGTCACAAAAAATTGTATTTTCAATTAAACCTTTTCCATTTAATAAATCTGTAGGAATTTTATATTTGCGTTCTACATTGGGTTCAATTTCAAGTACATACTTTTCTATCGGTTTTTTATATAAAATAGGGATAGAGACGTGGGGAGTTATCAAAAGTTGCTTCTTCATATTAATAGATGCATTTAAGAGTTTTAATAGATCTATGCCTATTAATCCATCATAAAAATTATCTACGTCAAAAATATAGAATTTATAGTAAAAGTTTACATGAAATATTTTAAACACTGGAATGTTCACTATTTCATTGTGTTGGCTCGTACCGTGAGTACTAACAACTTCAAATTGCTCTATTTGTTTAAAATCCTTGAAATACTTATTTGCAAGTTTGTTACTAATGAAGCAACGCGTGCTCCCTGTGTCGATCATTAGTTTCGCTTTCAATTCTGGTATTACAATGTATGGAAGTGTTAGCGGACTTTCAGTTACTGATTCTTTTGTCTCGAGGCTCGTACTATAAAATTTGTAGCTCGCGAAGTAACATTTTCGTTTTCAGTTTGATAAGACGAATGAGAACTAGTCGAAGGACTTTCACCGGTTATTTGGTTCAAGTTCGTACTACTCGTGTCATTTCTGAAGCCTACTTGCGGGTTATGTCTATTCGCATTGTTTCGGTTTTGTTGAAACGCGGAACGACTTTGCTGAAAATTGGGGCGATTCTGTTGGAAAAAGGGGCGATTCTGCTGAAAAGCAGGACGCATATTATTTTGATAGTTAGAACTACTTGTTTGAAAGTTAGGTTGCGAATAATTCGGGCGATAGTTTTGAAAATTACCTGTCACTAAATTACGAGGCTGATTAAATTGGATTTTTCTAGTGACAGTTGGCTTGTATGTATTATTTCTTGCCTTATATTGTTCGTTAAAGTTATTTTCTTCTAAAACAATTTTCAGAGCATCTTCTAGGTTAGTTGGTTTCTTTTGTCGGACTAGGCGTGTTAGGCCTTGAGGCAAACAATATAAGAATACGTTTAAAGATACATGATTATATATTTGCATCTTATTATTTCTACTCGTTTTGTCGGGGTCCTGATTGATTTTAGAAAATAAATTACTTCGAATCAGTTGTATTCTATTACATAATTGAAGGTATGATTCGTTAGGTTTTAATGTTACACTTTCTAGTTCCATTAGGACACAATCTTCGGTCCTAGAGTCTCCGAAATGTTGTTTCAATAAATCTTTTATGTCTGACCACGTTGACACGTGTTCATTTTCGCTAACTAAAGCTGCGGCCTTTCCTTTCAGACGTGAAGTTAAAATATGCATAATGTATTGTTGCTGGATTTCGTTAGTGGTATCACCGGTAAAATTATCGACAATATAGTCACCTTTCTTTAAAAAAAGATTTAAAGTACGCTTATCGTCTTCAAATATTGGTACTATTTGTATTATTTCTTTTGGTATTGTCATTATTACGTTTTCGATATTTTCTCGCGCCGTATTTGATGAATTATCGGCTATGCCATTTTTAGGAGTATTAGAATGTATTTGGTTAATTTGCTCACTCGAATTTGTAAGAGAATTAACTATATTGCTGGCAAAATATTTTAACTTGGAGTTTTCAGTTTCTCCTGGTTGTTCCGACTTCTCTTGTGGAATTGCCGAAGGATTATTTGTATCCGGCTTTTCCCGTGAACTTGTTCTAGATTCGGCTGCTATCTGTTCTAATGCAGCGAGTACACTGTCCATTTTTGAAGTATAGTTAGTATTTTTAACACAAACACAATTTATGAATTTGACACAAACTCTTTAATTAAAACACGATAAAATATTCGCTTTGAATTAGCATACGTAACACATATGAAAATAAGTCGGCTAGTTTATCAACTAAACTTTGCAAGAACGTAAGAATCGTTCGCAAAACTGCACGAATATTTACTTCTGGTATATTCAGACCAAATGCTGTTGTAGCATTTATAGGATTTGCCCTACTTGCGCTCGGCTCAGCTGGGCGTCCCTCAGTAGAATTATTATTCATGTATACAATCGCTCAATAAATTCGCTTAAAAAGCTTTTAAATTAGTTCTCGTAGAACTTAATTAATGGTTCGTATTGAACTCAAAAAAAAATACACCAATCTGCACTGGGCCCGCGAAGGGAATAATGCCTCAAACCTTCTACTTATGAGAAAGGTTTGTGCCCAACAATGAGATTATAATGGGTGATAATTTTATTTCTCTTAAATCTAGCGCGCTATTAATTTAAAGAGGTATTCTCAGCCATGAGGGTTAATCAAGTTTGAATACACTCTTGAAAAACAAAAAAAAAAAAAAAAAAAATATACAGAAAGAGACAGAAATATAAAATAATGGTGCACCTTTAAACAAAAATAACAAATTACTTGGGAATAAGGGATTTGTTAAGGAAGGAAAAACGATATTCTGTTTTATGGATCCTCCCGATCCTATCCTTCTCTGTTCTTACTTGATGAGGCTGTAACGTTTTCTTCTACCCGTACGAATGAACTCTTAAAAATTTGTTTGATGGCTAGATCCGTTTCTTCCTTTAGGTCCTCAGAAGGTCCACGGCGTTTAGCGAATAGAAATTGTGCTACTCACAGATTGTGCCGCAGGAAGGGATCCTACCGGCTGCGCCAAAGATGTTTCGTGGTCGTACTGGCAGGTGCGAAGCTGCTGCTGCTCTGGAACGGTAGCCGGAACTCAAAGGCTCGAATCGCGTTCAGTTTAGATGTGGCAGGAACTTTCGCACTCGTAGAATGGATATTACGGGCTTCAGAATTATACTGTTTTTTATTTTATAATAATTTTATTTTACCTTTAAAATCTTACAGTAAACTCAAGCAGAGGTTAAGGATAGAATGAAATATGCTAAAGGCTTATCTCTATACACCGTGTTTTTTTTGATTTACGATAACTTCGGCATATTGTTAGGTACACGTATAGAAACTACGTAGTACCTACATTAGATTTTAAAATATTGCAAAAAAAAAAAAAAAAAAATATTTAGAAAAGTAATTAAATGTTGTGTCTTCAATCATTCTAAAAGGGTCTTTAGAGTTAACTCATAGTTAGTGTCAAATACGTCAAGTCAGCGTGACATACACACACACAAGTAAAGATAACACTTGACAGGTGCACGACCTAACAATTGAAAACTCTTTACTCATAATAGGTAATTAAAAGAAAATTGTTAGGTATCAATTAAGAGCCTTTTACATTAGTTTAACGTGATTAACTGATTAATTTTAATAATTGAATATCTTTATAACCGTACGAGTTATCATATGTCTGTCTTCGGGAAATTAGCTTAATTTGACTTGAAGAACGTGCCCTTAAAGTTATCGTAAATCAAAAAAAACACGGTGTATATACGCTAGCCCTCTAACTGCTCCAGTGAGTAGTGGGAGGATGGAAAATCTCGTGGAAAATCCATTAGATAAGTAAAGTCGTAAAATTCTGTGATCTGGAAACCAATGGGCACCGCAACTAATTAAGCTTGTCACGGTTGCGACACGTATTCAATAATTAATTGTCGCATTTCTTGGAATAAAGTTATTAATGATGAAATATTAGATTAAAAATAAAGTAATAAAAAATATAGTTTTACGACCTGTCATTACGACAATCAGTGAACTGCGTATTATAATTTAATTAACCTAAATATGTTAAATCTATTCCGCAATACTTAACTACCTACTTAAATCTAGAACCATAATTTCACTACTCACATACTTAGTTGTTGTTAGTATTGGTAATGTCTGCCTACGAATCAGGGACCGGAAAACCCCTTCATTTGATTAACCCTATCGATAGGGTAAGCCTATCATTTGGCTACCCAATCGATGTGGTTACCCTATGATTGTGTTACCTTAACGTTAGGGGAACCCCTTTGAACTAGTTAACCACTTCCATAGAGCTTACCAATTTCATTAGGGTTTCGGTAGTTTAATATTGAAGCGCTTAGCATTAACTGGGTTTTACCCCATTGATCGCCTCTCTCTTTTTTGCGCATTTGGGCGATTTCTGTCTAGCCTGACGTTACTTGCCTACTTTATCGGGCCTTTGCCTGTCGGGACGGGACGGGATTGAGATGATAATGTTGTTTAATAATTCTTAGTTCATGTTCCCGCCGGAATAATAAAGACGTTTGGCTGCGTGACGGATGGCTGCCTGTGCAAGTACCTACTGCAAAAAGTGCAAGCTATTTTATTATTATAAGTGTACGCGAGAGCTGGTTGACTTTTAAATAATAAATTTTGTTTGATTTGAAAGTATTTTTAACATGGAAACGTACCAGGACGATTCTCAAGAAGAACTAAAAAAATATATCAAGCAAGCTTTAAAACGTAAATACCTATTTAATGTCTTGTTAATTTGAACGTTAGGTAAATAATTACATTTTTGATCATTTCCGTCCGTTCGCAGCCCAGCTCAGAGACTCTTAGTACTGGAAAGCTGTAATTTGGCATGAATATACATATTAGTCACGTCAGCAAAGTGGTGAAATAAAATCTTAAAAGATTTTTTTTTTTGGTGTACTTACCTCCCCTACACGTAACGTGGGGATGATTTTTTATTTTTCGTCTACCCTATAGTGTGGCATGTTGTTGGGTAGGTCTTTCAAAAATATTGTGGGTTTGTGAAAACAGTTTTTCGATTAAGGGATCTGTTTATGAAATTTTAAGCTTTAATGCGCTAATTTTTGTCAGAGTCAAGTGTCGCCTCCCCCCCCCCGCCCCTACAGCCAAAACTACAAACAATAAAAATCTGAAAAAAAATCGTGAATGAAAGCGCATATAACGAATTTTTAAGGAAAACTATCACCACTACACTCGCCTCGGCGAATGATGGGTCCTATGACACTGACAGTTATTCCGACGCTACAACCTTGTAGTGGCGTCATCGTTACATTAGAATCAAATTGGAGGCGTCTAAAATTGACACTTATTAATTGTAGGTAGATATATGCCATTTTAATGATATTCCGTTGGAATTTTCACAATTTAAAAAATTAATAAGAAATTATCTGAATCAGACTTTACGTTTACGTCTTGCCAAACTTACTTCGTTTGGAAGATATCGACTAGTGTGAAAAAATATCGATAAACAAATGTCGATAATGGTAACAAGTATACAAATTACAGTAATGTCACCTAAAAACGTTTAAAAGCGTTTTTTTGGGAATATAGTTCATCATTTTTGTAGCAATATGGCATTTAATTAATAAAAATATTAAATGAATACATACTGTCAGTCATTACGAGAAATATGCTAAACTAATTTAAAGAAAAGCATTCGTAAGCATGTCAGCAATTGATCTAAGTGTAATAAAATAGGTTTTTGATAGTGTTATTGTCTTTATGTTAGATGAAAATAAAACAACGTGAATTTATCAATGTATTATTTAATCAGAATCCGACAATCGTGCATTACATTCGGTTTGATTTTCGGTGTCCGAATCTGAATCTGAACTACAGGACTCGGCAACATTAATTATAAATGGTTCATCCACTATGTTATCGTATTTTACGTCGCGATCCCAGTCTTCCAAACATATTCTTTTTGTTCTTTCGACTACTTTCCGCCAATCTTCGGGGGTTACGTGATAGCACGCTTCTTTTAATAGTGTCATCATTTTATTTGATGTAAAAGGCGGAGTTGTATTATGTCTTGCTGCATAACCTTTGACTTGTGCCCATATCATCTCAATGGCATTGTATTGACAGTGGTATGGTGGTAGTCTTATTATCGAATGACCTCTGGATTTTGCCAATTCGTCGATTAAATAATTCTTTTGTGCTTGAGGCTTATGCAAGTTTAGTAATCTTACAAGCTCTTTTTTTAACATTTGGTTGTTTGCTTGTAGTCCAATACTTTGTAGCCAAGCTATTATTTCAGGTTTGTTGTTGTTAGCAGTGGGAGCTTTATTTATCTGGACAGAATGATACGGAGCGTTATCCATTAAAATATAATGCGGTTCATTCAAATTGTCTAAAAGTTTCATGAACCAATTTTGGAAGTTTTACGAATTCATTTCTTCGTGATATTCTGTTGTCTTCACTGATTTAAAAGCCCACAGGCAATTAGGTACAAAGCCTTTAGCTGTTCCGGCGTGGCAAATTATCAAACGCTGGCCTTTACCTTCTGGCGTTTTGGTGCTTGACTTTGCCGTATCATCTGGCCATGTTTTACTAACTGAGTGATTGGCATTAAGCCATGTTTCGTCTAGGTAGACAACCTTTTCCCACGCTTCAATGTTTTTAATTTTCCGAAGAAAATCACACCTCATCAGAGATATATCTGTGCGTTCCATTAATATTTTTCGTTTGTCACATTTTTTATATTTAAATCCACAAGCTCTCAGTACTATTCTTAAACTAGTGACACCACCTTTAAACAACTCCGCAGATTTGAGGGAAACCAAAAGTTTTTCACATGTCGGAAGTTCACCTCGTAGATAATACGCGTAAATGTGATTACGTATCGCTGCCATATCAAAATCATCAGGCTTCGTTATGGGGCATGGCCTCCTTTTTTTCTTTTTCGGTGTCGATAGTTGGTTCTCCTCCATTGAAGATTCGCCAAACTTTTCTTTCGTAATCCGCGAAACTGTATTTTTCCCGATTCCCAGTGCATCAGATACACGATCACGAACGTTCTCAAGAGGCAGCAAGGGCCCACCGTTTTGTGTTTCTCGAGCAAAATAATCGCGTAAACGCACCACAAACTCACGATTTTCATTGTTAAGAACAGTCTTTCGCTGTCTTTTCGGCATTTTAAAATACCGATAACACAAAATGTCAACAAAAAACAGAAACAATAACAACAGTAACAAAAAGTCGCGATAATAAAACAGAACAAAACATGGGGTGCATACAACTATACAAGGCGTTAGCACTCGTACTGATATAAGAATTGCACTTTCCGTGCATCGCATTGTTATCATCAGTTTAGTGTTGCCGTCACAAAAAATAAATATATGTATGGGGTGTTAATTACTTTAATTATTACAGGAGTGAAAAATAATATATGAATAAAGAAACATTTATCTAATTTGCACTATTCAAACGTTATTAGATTTAAAATAATTATAAATATATTTTTTTAAGTTAGCCGACTTGCAGCTTTATAAAACGGCCCCCTGGTCGTAGGACAAATACTACTTTGCCGATAGTGTCGGTACTTGCACATCACTATCAGAGATGTCAGTGTCAGTGTCATAGGACCCATCATTCGCCGAGGCGAGCATAAGTAGACATGATTGGTTCTTGTGATACAGGCGACTAGTGTTTATACCTACGAAAATTAGCTAAGACGGCACCAAATAACTTTAAATAGTAAAATAGTTCATACTTGTTGTTTTTAGGGATAGTTTTTGGTGTTTGTAGTATTTATAAGCGGCGTCGGAACCCTACCTGAGCATGGTCCGACATGCTCTTGCCCGGTTTTTTTAAAACATTGGTTTAATAATGGACTGCTGAATAGATGCACTTTAAAAAATTGTACTTAAGTAAATAATGATTTACACTGTATAAATATATAAATAAATAAGTACCTACCTAAATAATTTTGATCTCAACAATAGTTTCATTAAATAATTAACCTTCTACATTACAATATAATTTTGATTACAGCTAGTTTCATTTAATAATAATTAACCTTATATATAACAATAGGTAAACTGTAAAAATATAAAAAATAATTAAATCATTTTGATCATCAACAGTCTCATTAAACAATTGACCTTATATTGAACAATTAGTACATAATTACACTAAAAATATGTACTTAACTATAAACCAGTCTCATTAAATAATCGACCTTATATCGACGGTTCTGTGACTCAACCTCGTATATTTAATATTGTCCAGTATAAACTGACACGCACTAAGTATGTACTCGCGTACTTAGTGAGTGTCAGTTTATACTGGACAATATTCTATATACGAGGTTGAGTCACAGAACCGTCGATATATGGAACAATTTGTGAATAATGGCTTGCTTACACTTTAAAAACGTAAGTAAATTATTTAGATCGCAGTGTTGGTTTAATTATGTAGAAATATCTTATGTTGTATAACCACCCTTACAATACCAAATAGTGTATGGTTAGGTTTATGTTGCACGTATGTAATATATTGTCTATGCTTGTATCGCTTCCTCTTTCTCTTTGGTAATCCTACCGGCAGGACGCGCTTTCCCAAGCTGTTCCTGGTTTATCCTATTTTCATTGACTTTATATATGTGAAACTTCTGTGCCAAAATGTGAGTAATAAATGAGTAAAAGGATGGTCAATTCATTTTAATTTATTTCCACTGCAACAGACCGCACTGGTCTTCAAGAGGTTATGGTGGCCCCAGTCGAATAAATTGTCCAGCCTATTTCAACACCATTAAATTTAGAGTGCCGCTTCGTTGAGCACAATGGCGCTGGCATAACAACGCTGCTCGCCGTGCTACTTCTTCTCCGTCGTCGTGATTGTCGTGCGCCGCGCCGTCGTTGCCGTGCCCACATCGAACACGTGGCGTGGTCGTCGCATCGCATCGGGAGATTGAGACGCTAAGGTACTCATTACAAAATGGCTAGTGAAACTAACAATCAGCCAACTATAACTACAAGTCATTCAAACAACGCTATAGAAAAATTGCGTGGAGCTGAAAACTACTGCACATGGAAGTATCAAATGAAAATGCTTTTAATTCTCGACGGCTTATGGGATGCCGTAGATGGAACAGACAATGACGCATCTCGTGTTAACCGCGCTCTAGCCCGCATCGGTTTAAGCGTGTCACCACCATGCCTTCAACATGTTCGTAACGCTGACACAGCGAAGACAGCATGGACTAACCTAAAAAATGTCTTTGAAAATAAAGGTTTATATCGTAGAGTTCTTCTGCTTCGACAATTGCATAAAACTGAATATAATCAATTCAACTGCATGTCGCGTTATTTGGAATCAATTATGTCTCTCGTTCATCAATTGGCGGACATAGATAAAGTAATTGAAGACAAGGAAATAATCGAATTGTTGCTGAGCGGTTTGCCTCGTGAATACGACGCCCTAGTCAGTAATTTAGAGACTGCTAACATAGCAAATGCTGACCTAACTGTAGAAATGGTGCGATCCAGACTACTACAAGAGGAGTCGAGGAAATCAAACAACTCTAGCACTGAAGAGACTGCTTTATTTTCCAAGTCTCATAATCGTCCTACCATGAAAGCTGTGAAACCAACGTGCCATTACTGTGGAAAAATAGGCCACATTAAAAACAAATGCTTCAAATACAGAAAAGACAAGATGAAGAATCACTCGCTACTGGCTGCGGATGCACCTACAACAGCATTCTTCGTCAAGAAGTCGTCGTGGTATTTGGACTCTGGGTGCTCCAATCATCTTTGCAACAACAAGAACTTGCTAAGCAACTATCAGGAGCTACCAGGCAATGGCAGTGAGGTTACACTGGCTAACAGTGAGTCAATGAGAGCGGAGGGCATCGGTGAAATGACTGTAGATGGTGTCATCAATAAGCTTGACAAGGTATTGTACGTTCCTAATTCGTCAGCTAATTTGTTGTCTGTTAGTAAACTTTGTGGTAAAGGATTTACTGTTATTTTTGACAAAGAGCAATGTAAAATTTATAAAAATTGTAAAATTCATGGCAATATGATTACCTCTGCATCAAATATAAATGGATTATATGAGTGGAAAGGGTGTAGTCGGGATACTTTGCAGGAAGTGCATTCTTCCATGTTTTTGTGTAATAGACAAGAAACAAAGAGTGCTAACGTCGCTGTCTCCATGTTGCCAGCTGAGCTCTGGCACAAGCGTCTTGGCCATCTTAATCTTAAAGGAATGTGTTCTTTAAGGGATGATCTTGCAACCGGTATCAAATTTCAGGTATGTTCAGAAGCAAAGTGTGAGACCTGTCTGCTCGGGAAGCAAGTTGCCTTGCCGTTCCCCGTAGGCGAGGCTACACGAGCTAAAAAACCTTTAGAAATTATACATAGTGATGTAGCAGGCCCGATGCAGGAGAACAGCTTTGGAGGTGCAAGGTATATGCTAAGTTTGACGGATGACTACTCCAGGAAGACCTATATCTACTTGATGAAGAATAAATCTGAGGTAATTAACCATTTTATTAATTTTAAAAATGAAGTTGAAAAACAACTTGGATTGCCAATTTTAATACTTCGTTCAGATGGGGGTTCAGAATATTGCAATAATAGTTTTGCTGAGTTTCTTAAGGGACAGGGCATCATTCATCAAAAGACTGTGCCCTACAGTCCGCAGCAAAATGGTGTCTCTGAGCGTCTTAATAGGACACTCTTGGAGAAGGCGAGATGCATGCTGTTAGAAGCTGGTCTTTGCAAGCGTTTTTGGGGTGAGGCAGTGATGACTGCAGCTTATTTGAAAAATAGGAGCCCCACCAGAGCTTTAGCAGGACAAACTCCTGAAGGGGTTTGGACAGGTTCGAAACCGGACCTTAGTCACCTTCATGTCTTCGGGTGCATTGCTTACTCGCTTATACCTAAACAGAAACGTCGCAAACTAGATCCTAAAAGTAAACCTTACATTTTTGTTGGTTACAGTGAAACAACAAAAGGTTTTAGGTTATTGAACCCACTTGACCCCCATAATGTAATTTTGTCAAGGAATGTTGTATTTTTAGAAAATAAATTTTACAATAATTTAGACATGGTGAATTTTAATGAAAAAGACAATGACAATTTATTTTATGAATATGAAGTGACATTTAATAATAATTATAAAAATAATGAAATTAATTTAATGTCTAGTCAAATCAATGAGACCCCTATGTCTAGTCCAAATAAAGAACCTCATATGTCTAGTCATAGCTTTAACAATTCTCCCATGGTTTTTTCAGATCCAGATCACTACTGTACCGGCAGTGAGAATGAAGAAGAGTCAGTCCCAAGTGACTCGTCGTGCGAGCCTATAGCGCTGTCGCAGCGACCGTCACATTCAGGGGAAGAGCTACCCTCAGTGGGTGCTCCTGCTGATCGTTCTTCTAGACCTATACGGTCTACAAGGTCACAACCACCAAAAAGGTATGATGATTATACGTCTGACTTCTCCCTGGTCGCGCATAACGTCACGTCTGTCGACAATGAAAGTGTACCTGCATCCTATAAGGAAGCAATTAATAGTCCACTTAGCACAGAATGGTCTACTGCCATGAAAAGTGAGTATGACTCTCTGATAGCTAATAAAGTTTGGAGATTAACTGATAGACCTAAAAATACCAATGTAATAAAATCGAAATGGGTATATAAAATTAAAAAGGATGCATCTGGTAACTTTGAAAAATATAAAGCAAGACTTGTTGCCATGGGTTATACGCAGGTTCATGGTGTGGATTATAAGGACACATTTTCACCAGTCGTAAGACACAGTACTATGAGAATATTATTTGCTTTAGCTTGTCAATTTGATCTGAGCATAGATCACATTGATGTAACCACAGCCTTTCTTAATGGAGATCTTGAGGAAACCATATACATGGAACAACCACCAGGTTTTGATAATGGTAATAAAGATAAAGTCTGTTTGTTGCAAAAGGGTATCTATGGTCTAAAACAAGCAAGTAGAATTTGGAATAACAAAGTAAACAAAATACTATGTGAAAATGGGTTCTTACAAAGTAAATATGAACCATGCATTTATATAAGTAAATATAAGAATATTTTATTAATCATAGCATTGTATGTAGATGACTTTTACATATTTTCTAATAACAGCTCGCGTAAAAATGAGCTGCTAAATGTATTGCAAAACGAATTTAATTGCAAAAATCTAGGCACTTTAAAGAACTGTCTTGGGATAAATGTTACAAGAGAGAAAGATGTTTTAAAACTTGATCAGAGTGAATATATTATGAAAGTGCTCAAGCGGTTTAATATGGAAAACTGTAAACCTGTATCAACACCTATGACTGTAGGTTGTAAGCTCGATAGTGATGATGAAACTCTGTGTGATGAAACTTATAATTATAGAGAACTGATGGGTTCACTGCTGTATCTAGCTGTATGCAGTCGACCTGATATAGCTTATGCGTGTAGCCACTTAAGTCAGTATAATTCTAAATTTAATAAGAGTCATTGGCTTGCAGCTAAAAGAATCCTTAGGTATTTAGCAGGAACAATTCATTATTCCTTATATTTCATAAAGAGTAAAGAATTAAATATAACTGCATATACAGACGCCGACTGGGCTAATGACACGTTAGATAGACGTTCATATACTGGTTTTGTTATAAAACTAGGTTCAAGCATTATAAACTGGGAATCTAGGAAACAACGTTGTATTGCACTTAGTTCCACAGAGAGTGAATTTATTGCCATCAATGATGTTTGTAAGGACTTGTGTTTCATTAAGAACTTTTTAGCAGAGATTTTATGTGTGAAACCAAGCATCACCGTGTATAATGATAACCAAAGTGCACACAAACTGCTGCTGGCTAAAGAATATTGTCATGAACGCACTAAACACATCGATGTCAGGTATCATTACATAAAAGACTTAGTCCATAACAATGTATTAACTGTTAAGTACTTGCCAACTGAAGAAATGATAGCCGATGTACTTACGAAACCGCTGAGCTTTTGTAAACATTCCAAATTTATTCATGGCATGAATGTTAAGTAATGTAGGCATGTAACAATGTAAATGTACAGCCATGTGATAGTATGCTTATAACTGTTGATTGATCCGTGTTTGTGTCATGTGATAGCATGTTATTGTGTAAATTTGTATAGAGTTGAAGTCTCTCTCTAGGTAAACATTGTGATCAATGTTAACATTAATATAATTAATATTATATTAGGTTCATTCCTTACATTAGAGACGCTAAGAAATACAAATGTTTGTTTGTCATGTGTGTATAGTCTTTCTTGTCTCTTTTGTGTTTAGGCATGTTGCAATGGTGTTGTAAGCTGTGAGGGGAAGTGTAGAAATATCTTATGTTGTATAACCACCCTTACAATACCAAATAGTGTATGGTTAGGTTTATGTTGCACGTATGTAATATATTGTCTATGCTTGTATCGCTTCCTCTTTCTCTTTGGTAATCCTACCGGCAGGACGCGCTTTCCCAAGCTGTTCCTGGTTTATCCTATTTTCATTGACTTTATATATGTGAAACTTCTGTGCCAAAATGTGAGTAATAAATGAGTAAAAGGATGGTCAATTCATTTTAATTTATTTCCACTGCAACAGACCGCACTGGTCTTCAAGAAATTAACCCTATACTCGTATAATATAACAATAGGTAAATAGTGATTTACAGCGTACAAAATGTATGTAAATCATTTTGATTTCCTCAACAGTCTCGAAAAGAACAAAGGCTAAATAATGGTTAACATTTGACTCTAACAAAAATTAGCGCTTTAAAGCTGAATATTTCATAAACGGACCACTTAATCGGAAAACTGTTTTTACAAACCCGCAATATTTTTGAAAGACCTATCCAACGACACTCCACACTATGGGGTAGACGAGAAAAAAAATTCATCCCCACGTTACGTGTAGGAGAGGTACACTAAAAAAATGTTTTTCAAGATTTTATTTTACCATTTTTACCACTTTGTTGGCGTGACTAATATGTATATTCATGCCAAATTACAGCTTTCTAGTATAAAGAGTATCTGAGCTAGGCTGCGGACGGACGGACGGACGGACGGACGGACATGGCGAAACTATAAGGGTTCCTAGTTTGACTACGGAACCCTAAAAAGCTACTTCTCATTTTACAAATATTTAATATTTATTAATATTAACCGTGTTTATAGCACGACACAATTAATAATGCGCGTATGGAAGCGCTTACACCGTTGATAGAGAGTCTATTATTGCATAATCCGCGCGCCATATTAATTGCGCCCACCTATAACATCGTAATTTGCCTGCGCAAAGCAAGCTTTCCATTTTGTTTTCTTTGAAAATTCGTCGGCGAAACTATTTAACTGACGATTTTATTTAAAAAATATCTAATATTTCAGATGGAACTAAGAACTTAGCTAACTACGTAGGTAGTATACAATTTATTTAATCGACCCAGATCACTCATTTCTGAAAGTAAACAAACACTTTACGCCAAAATACACCAAAGTCAGTTGAACCTACAGCCTTAAAAAAAAACAAGTTCAAAGCAAATCCTAAACAAAACAATGTACATTTTGTGGGAACGATAATTAGGTTTACTATTGTTTGACGTAGCGAACAGTGCGACTCTATGACAAAGCCTCGGCCGCCTTCGGCACATTTCGGCTGGCTCACCTCGCCGTCTCGCATGCGCTACTCACCTGCCGCCGCTACCCATTCAATTGTTAGGTAGTGCAATAATAAGTCGAAACACTTGCGCATAGAGATTAAAAAAGCTTGAAACCGTTCGATTAAGTTTAAAAAGGGTAACAGATGATAGGGTATTGAGAATGGGTTAGCGCTTAGTCGAATTAATTGTATCGCTTGGTTGCCCTTTCATTGGACTATGTCAACGATAGGCTTAGCTCATCCTTGGGGTTTGTAAAAACAAGTCTATCAAATACCCTATCGAAAACCCCTTTAATGCTAAGCGGTTCCGGTCCCTGCTACGAATGTAGCGGTCCCACGGTTTAATGCCCTGGTATGGGCAAAACACACAACAAAACGCCTTTATTCCTGAGTGGGGTAGGCCAAATACCAATTCTAAAAAGACTTCTCTGTAACCACTTCTTGCACATGCAGGTCAAGATGTTTACTTACCAGAGAATTTAGTAGCAGGTGGCAAGCCTATCGCCCAACGGCCAAACCGTATATTTAAACCGCGGACAGATAGCCTCACTTCGGATTAAAATTTGACACATTTTATATGGGCAAATATCGAATTTCAACCCGAAGTAAGCCTTATCTATCCGCGGTTTGAATTTAGGTTTCAGTCGTAACAGTACTACAAGTCTATTCCCTTAGTCGCCTCTTACTACATCCACGGGCAGACATGGAGTGGCACTATTCTAACCCAGCAACCACATGGGCCCAATAATACGCGAAAATTATTTATGATAACGGCAAGTATTTCATTATGTTTATTATATGAGTATATTCATCGATGTCTAGTACAAACAGCCACACAATTAACTGCCCATTGTAAAGTAGAGCCGCTGCTTGGTGGCAGTGTCCCCTCCGTCAAGTTCGAAAAAAAAGCCAAGCGACACCGCAGTGTGCATATCTACAGAAGCTTACTGAGGCGCTATTTCTCACCCTCATAACTTTCCTCCATTATACGATTATATGTATATTATATGTAGCTTTGAACCTGATGAACCTTATAGTTTCGCCAAAGACTTTTTGTTACAGTATTTTTTTCTCTCTTTGAGAATCCATTTATATAAAGGTAACCTATCTACAGCAACAGATAAAAAATCATGGTGAAATGCTGTGTTCCTTGTGTTACACGCATCATACAGGAAAACCCCTGGTCTTCAAATATTTTGAAGTAATTACAAGGGCAATTTTCATGAAACTGATAAAACTTTCAATTTAAGATTTTCTAAAGGAATACGAGCAATATTTTAGTTTTACTAAATAAAATAACCTCATTTGACACTTAATGTAGGTAGGTATAGGTCTACCAGAATCTCATGAAAAATTTAAAAGTAAAAAGAAAAGGATTTTGATATGGCAATGTTGCCTTGCCAGTCTTGTCACTTGTCATTTCAAATTTCGCGGAATGAACGGTTTGTTTATTTTTACCGAAATAAAGTGCTTATATTCGAGAAATGTCTAAAAAACCATTACGATCGCAAGCCAGAAATATTGTTTACCATGTTTACAATAAAATATGTGAGGAAGGAGGTGTTAGTGAAACACAATCTGCAATATTTAATCGTGTTTTTCAATTGACCGGTAGCGTAGCCAAATAATATTGATACTTCAGTTACAGATAGACGATGTTACTTATTTATATTAATATTGTATCATATAATTACAGGAGTATCTCGTTCCACGGTAAGACGAATAGTGGAAGAAGGCACGACGCATGATGGTGTATTTTCAACACCAGGGAAAAATAGGAAAGGAGGATGTAAAAGAATTAATTTGGACAATTTCGATTTAGAAGTGATTAGGAATAAAATAAAAGAATTTTACACTGCTCGAAAAGAAATTTCAACAGTCGCAAAATTATTAAAAGTTTTGCAAGAGGACATTGATTTTAAAGGAGGGAGAGAGTCTTTAAGGTTAGAGAAACAGCATTAAGTTATTTAAATAACGTAATGAGATATGGGGCTAGGAGACGATCCTGCTTAGTGCATCCCTGCATTTCCAGCGGGCTGTGCTGTGCGTTGTTTTGTCATTCAGTTAATCACGGAAGTCTTTTAAATTAAGTTTTTATAGATAAATTGTATTTAGTTACTTTTAAATATGTAAAATGCCAGTCGAAAAGGACACTTTTGATGGAACGCCATGATATAAAAATTCAAAGACACAAATACTTAGAGCGTATGAAGCAAAACCGTGACGCTGAAGAGAATAAAAAATTAGATGTTATATATTTAGATGAAACATATATTCACTCTTCGTGCTCCGTCCAAAAGTGTTGGCAAAGCCAAACTATACGTGGTCCATCAAAGGAAATTTCACCTGGATCGCGATGGATTATTGTACACGCTGGTGGGCAGCACGGTTTTGTACCAAACTGCGGTTTGGTGTACAAAACAAAAAGTTTGTCTGCTGACTACCACCACGATATGAATAAAGATAACTTTACCAAATGGATCACAGATAAGCTCATACCAAATCTGACAAAACCTTCCCTCATAGTCATGGATAATGCAAGTTACCATTCTGTGAGGTTAATAAACCACCTACTCAGGCCAACCGAGTCTCTGATATCAAAGAATGGCTCAGTACAAATAATATCAATTACGATGATCGCTGGCGTAAATGTGAATTACTCGAAGCAGTAAAACAAAATAGATCAGATCCCATCTATGAAATAGATGAAATATTAAAGTCGCGTGGTCATGAAGTTTTGAGGCTTCCTCCTTATCACTGTACTTTAAATCCAATCGAGCTGATTTGGGGTATCATGAAGCAAAAAGTTGCAGATAAAAATGTAAATAGACCTGCAAGTGACATAAAAGCATTGACGGAACAAGCTTTCTTAGAAATTGGTGAAAATGAATGGCACAGATGCTGTCAACACGTAGAAAAAATTGAAAGTGATTTCATGCACCAGGATAAAATTATCGATGTAATGGAAGAAAGATTTATAGTAAACCTGTCGCCCTCATCATCCTATTCATCTGAAGAAGAGCCAAAAATTCAGGAGGAGTATTTAGAGCTATATTCGAGCGACAACTAGCTACAACTCTCTTCTTATACATCATACATATCACGCCGGTTTCCCAGAGGGTTAGGCCAGGACCACTTTTTAATCTCTTCTCTCTCGATCTCTTATATAATATTATAATAATGTTATGGCATGACATGTGATTGTTTTATTTTTATTAAAACTGCACCGAGCATACACGTAGTTTTGCCTACCCCACGCTGGGATTATAGGCGTGAAGGTATGTATGTATTTAATTGGGGAGAATTCAAGTATCACGACTTTTTAATCCTATTTCCCCAGAGTTGCTAGCTACAAATTTTAGTTTCCCTTTTTTTCATGAGATTCTGGTAGACCTATATACTGTGCATTGTATTAGTGTGAGTTAAGCTGCCACGCATTCTGAGCAGTAATGTAATGTTATGTCTGCTAGTTTTATATTATGTTTGTGTGTTTAGAGCCATATCATATTGGCGAATTGAGGGCGAGTTCAAAGCGATGCGAGCGCGCAGCGATTTCGACGCGAATTTTATGCGAACTCGCGGTGCGCTCGCCTCGATTTGAACTCTCCCGTAAATTGCCAGTGTGATAAGGTTCTTAGTCACTGGTGCCATTTACCTCCATACTATTACTAGAACAACAATGCGAGCTCAGCCGGGGCTCTACTTTGAAATCTGTAATTCAACTTCGTCTATTGCTCTCGATGCGTAACTAATTTGCAAAAAAAGTGACGGGGCGATCCGAAGTTCGTATTAGGTACGGATATTAAAGTAGAGCCGCTGCTTGGTGGCAGAGTGTCCCCTCCGTCAAGTTCGAAAAAAAAGCCAAGCGACACCGCAGTGTGCATATCTACAGAAGCTTACTGAGGCCCTATTTCCCACCCTCATAACTTTTCTCCATTATACGAAAAGAAAAGATAAGATTTCTTTATTATGAATAATCTTACATAGTCAGTTTTACACTAATATACGTTATAATGTAGCTTTGAACCTGATGAACCTTATAGTTTCGCCAAAGACTTTTTGTTACAGTATTTTTTTCTCAGAAACTACCGAAGTTACTTCCCTTACATGTAAACTGCGTCAGATAAGCCTATATTCCTTTGAAGTACGGAACCCTAAAAAGGATAGGAAAAGGATATTTGGGAGCACAGGATGCAGAATGCAGTGGAATGCAGATAGGTGTTAGAGTGACATTTACGACGCCCGAAGATCGCGACATTCGCGTCCGATTTGAGACAGTCTCCGTCACGAGATGAGTTATACAAGGGTCCTACTCTAGACGCCCTGTTATTTTGGCTATCTCTCACTCTTGGCTGTCTCTATTGAACTTCAAATTTCATTGCAAGTTTGTTGCTGTGTGTGCTAAATATGCAAAATTTTGTAGATCTACAGAAGCAGGTGTAAATTTAATAGAGAACATGCATGAAAATCAGAATTGAGTTTCATTGATACGAACTATTTACTATACTAACTATTTTCATTCTGAATAAGAAACATGCATATTTTTTTACTAATGCTTCCTGGAAAGTGCTATGAAAGAGAGGAATAACTGTATACGCGAAATAATTTTCATAAGATACGAAGCTTTAAAAAGTTATAGCTCAGACCCCTTGCAAAAATACTCAATATAAAATCGCCGACAGGAATGACGTCACAGCTGTTGTTCCATGTTTAAAATATAATTTTGCACGTTCTCTATTAAATCAAAATCCGTCCATCGCAGCGTGAAAGAGTTACAAACATCCACACATCCATACATACAAACTTTCGCGTTTATAATATTAGTAGGCTATGACATGCCAACATGATTCCTTGCCGAGGCTTGTGAATGTGGCTACTGCGAAGATTGAGTGACAGATGGAACTACAAGATACAGTAGTCTTACGCAGCACCCACCACATTAAGAGGACTGTGAAGCAGAAAATTTCCTTACAAAATGCGATAACGTTTTTCCTCTTTAAGCGTTGTTCGATTTTTACGATTTTTGTATACGTTTACCTTTCTAAGAAAATATACATATAAAGAAAAAAAAAACAAAAGCGGAAACGTAAAGGCCTACATTTTCATAATGTCTAAAAATATACAAAAATCGTAGAAATCGGATTAGATTTAGAGGGTGAGAAACGTTATCGCCCGGAGCTAAATTTGTATGGATTATTTTTGACAGCTACGCGATTTAGGCATCGCTTCACATTCCTCTTAAGGCGACAGGTAGGAAATCGTCTTTCCATTCTAAGTACCTACTTAACTTTGTGCAAGTTTTTATTTTTTTGTAATTATTCAAAATCGATATTACCATCACAGATATATTTCAAATCTCTTTAATGTAGGTAATGTATGTCGGGTGCCCATTGAAATCTCGACAAACTTTTTATCGAAAACGATTCATAGAATGTTTAGTATAAATAAGTATTATCTCTTGTAGTATTATGGCTTCATAAACTATTAATTATATATTAAAACAATTATTAGAACAACGGTACAAGGATTTAATTCCTTAAAAATATATTTCATAAACTATATATGAGACAGTAAAACAAAATAAAATACATATAATTATTATTACTTAAAACTAGTTTGAATTGCAACACATTTGTTATTCGACAGAGTACAAATAGGTGCGACAACGAGCGAAGCGCTCCTTCTCGCTTACTTGATTTAAACTTTTTTGGCACTTAGTCCATCTCCCACGATTGCCGGTCACGTGTGGAAAGCTTTAATCACAATTGATACGAGAATAGAGCCCTTAATCTGCTATGATTGGCGGAGAGATTTGTGCTCTGCCATTTCACCAGCCAATCATGGTAGAGAGAGATCAAAAGTTTGACTATGAAATCAGTTCAGTTTTGACAGTTTTCTTTCGCTCGTGAATCTTGTGATGGTAAGTGTTTAAACTTACTTTCACATTTTCGTAGTCGCTGTACAAATCTATAATAAGACCGATAATTTATCACATGCAAGAATGACATATTTCTATTTGAATTATCGCAGGCAAGCATAAAATAGGTTTTGAATTTAGGTAACCACGCACGCTTCGCTTCGATGGAGGACCTTGAAAATATCTTCGAAAACGTGGACGTTTCGGAGCCTGGCGCCCTAGAAAAAGTGTTGTTGTTCCGTGAGAAACGGCGCAAGGAGGACGAGGCGTACATCAAGGTAGGTAATTCGGCCACAAATTCTTTACAGAAACTTAGGTTCCTACTTTAAACACAAACAATCAAAATAAATACCGCTTAAGTTAAATACAGGCTTATTTCGCTTGACTATTATCATATACCTATATGTCGGCATTAATAGCCAGCTAGACGGTCGCGAACAAGCCCTTCCGACAGCGTGACCTTGTAGGCAGTTTTTCCTACAAACGTTCTATTGACCTACCAACCCAACTTAAGGGCGGTCGGACCTACCGGCGAGCCGTGTGGCCGCCTCTACTTCTTTAACGGTCAAATTCGCGTTTTCCTTTCGGGTTTTGGTCGAAGAAGTCACACAGTGCTCTTGGTGGATATGACGAGGTTTGGTAGTTCAGCTTCTGGCGTTTTAAATATGTATATCTACATATGTATGGATGAGGTGACCGAGAAGTTGGGCGATGTCCTCATGAGGGCTCGTCTTGACTCTCGACCAACTAGGTATCTGAATTTGATCTATATTTGCGGACCGTAGGTACCTTGGCCCATGCGTTGTAGGTACGAGACGCGAATTAGCAAGGTCACAAGTAGGAAAAGGATTTAGGTAGGTACCTACTAAAGCTGCGTCCGATAAGCCGCGTAGCTAGGTACTGTCTCAATAGTACCCAGTGTAGTATTGGCGATATTTCAATAGCTATCAATAGGTAGGTACCTATCTGCCCCTGCGCTGCTGTAGGTAGCAAATTGTAGCACGCAGCGACTTGATGGCGATCGCCGGTGGTCGCGCGACAGCTGTTGAATACTGCTGCGGGTTGCCGCCTCATCCTGTCGCTCGAGATCAATGCTTGGTCAGTGTTAGTAGGTAACTACGCGCCTCGTCCTATACTTCTTTCGGATAGGTATTTAAAAAAAAGCGGCCAAGTGCGGGTCGGACTCGCCCATAAAGGGTTCCGTAGCAGCAAGTAACATAATATAAAAGTTTGTTGTAGCTTTGATCAATGTTTTTATGTTTGTTTTGTTTTTAAAATTTCTTCATTGATCATAAATACATTACATGTATATATCAAGACACAGTCAGGATAATTCGGAACGAGTAGTTTTAATACAAGTCACAGGCTAATAAATATTACTTACTTGTGCGCCTCTTAGACCTTATGGCAATGAATGTACGATACAGTTAAAAGATAAAAAGAAAAATAACAATGTAGTTTTGGCATGTTAACTTTGTACAGTTTACATTTTTAGCATACGATTAATTTTTATTTTTTCATAGTTGGGTAGGCATACGCAACTGGTGCTTGTTTATTAGAAGTTAGAATGTTTTTATGACGTATTAAAAAAAAACTACTTACTAGATCTCGTTCAAACCAATTTTCGGTGGAAGTTTGCATGGTAATGTATATCATATATTTTTTTAGTTCTATCATTCTCTTGTTTTAGAAGTTACAGGGGGGGGGGAACACATTTCAACACTTTGGAAGTGTCTCTCGCGCAAACTGTTCAGTTTAGAAAAAAATGATGTTAGTAACCTCAATTTCATTTTTGAAGACCTATCCATAGATACCCCACACGTATGGGTTTGATGAAAAAAAAATTTTGAGTTTCAGTTCTAAGTATGGGGAAGCCCCAAAATTTATGTTTTTTTTACTATTTTTTGTGAAAATCTTAATGCGGTTCACAGAATAGGTACTTCTACTTACCAAGTTTCAACAGTGTAGTTCTTATAGTTTCGGAAAAAAGTGACTGTGACATACGGACGGACAGACAGACAGACATGACGAATCTATAAGGGTTCCGGTTTTTGCCATTTGGCTACGGAACCCTAAAAATATATATACTTAGTACGCAAAAATATATTTGGTTTGTTTACATTTTTTTAAATACCTGTCCGAACCGTACGCTTTCAGTTTTTATTATCGTTCCGTACCCAAAAGGTAAAACCGGGCAAGAGCATGTCGGACCATGCTCAGTGTAGGTAGGGTTCCGAAGTCGTTAAGCACTTACTACAAACATAAAAATCAACAAGTAATAACTAATTTTCTATTTAAAGTATTTGGTGCCGTCTTAGGTGATTTTAGTAGGTAGGTATAAACACTTTAATCGCCTGTTTGACCTGTATCCCACGAACCAATGATGTCTACTTAGTCGTGATAGTTTTCCTTTTAAATTCTTTATATGCACTTACATTAAAGATTTTTTTCTGATTTAAGATTTGTAGTTTTGGCTGTAGGGGGGGACCTTGATTCGTTACAAAAATTGGCGCTTTAAAGCTTAATATTTCATAAACTGATCCCTTGATCGAAAAATTGTTTTCACAAACCCACAATATTTTTGAAAGACCTATCCAACGACATCCTACACTATGGGATAGACGAGAATCCCACGTTACGTGTAGGGGAGGTACCCTTAAATAAATATTATTTTCATCACAGATGTTGTATAGATAATGGTACGGAACCCTTCGTGCGCAAGTCCGACTCGAGCTTGGCCGGTTTTATCCCCCGGCGCGTGTATCTGTCTGTGGCATCGAAGAAGGTACTGTGGGGGCTCCTTTGCTTCAGTAACTGTTTTCCTAGCTAGTCTATACTAATATTATAAAGGAGATTACTTAGTTTGATTACATTGAATAGGCTTCGGAACTACTGGACCGTTTTAAAAAAACTTTAATCAGTAGAAGGCTGTATTGCATTATCAATTAAGGGCGGACAATGGATTCAATATGGTGACGAAAGCATTAGATGGATAGTACTTTTACTAAATTTCCAGTAATGCTTATGTATGTACATATATTCATATTCATATTCATTTATTTGCATAACCATGGTATTTCAAGGTGGTCTTAAAAGTAAAAGTACAATGGACCCTACTAGGGCATCGTAAATTGCTTAAAAACTAAGTACAATTATAAAACAGTTGTTCTGAGAATGACTACTAATATTGCGTTTTCTTATTTTGTATCTAATTATTATAGTTATTTACTTATCAATAATCCATAAACTCTTGCAGAGAGTACGGCATTTACTTATAAGATATTTTTTTAATTTATTAACAAATGTTATATATTTTTCTTCCCTACAAATATCTTTAGGAACAGTGTTATAAATTCGTATGGACATTGCAAGCGGACCTTTATTATTAATTTGTAGCTTATTTGGAGAGGAAAGAAGTAGCCTATCTTTTTGTCTTCAATTACGCGATTTCTAATTTATGGGCGTTTTCCAAAAAAAGTTCCACTTTTTAAAAAAGTTTACTTTTCCATTTCGTCACGAAAATTAACGTGTGTAAATGTATGGCTAACTTTCAACATCCAGGTTGTGGGATATCCTTTCACAGGCAAGTTTGTGTGATTTCTGTTAGTAGGGTGACCACGAGCAGCAGTAATATTATTATTGTGTACGAATTTCAGACTGCGCGCGAATGTCGAATGGTATCCTATTAACTCGCCTCATTCGTTTTCCGTTAAATTCTTATATCGTCTCTTTCTGTATTCGTCTTCGTCTTGTTCGCTATCCGTCACTATCTTATTTGGTCAAATTCTGCAACTTATGTTTAATTTAATACGTCTTATTCTTATTTCGTCACGGTCTTCCTTGCACTCATTCGCCGTTCTTCCCTTTCGTTTTTTGTCTCATTTACTTATTCGCCAAAATTATTCCGATGTGTCCGGTTCTGGTCACATTCGTAATTAGCCTCTTTCGTTTTTGGTCGCATTCTAAGTACGTGACGTTTCGTTTTTCGTCTCATTCATTATTTGTGACTATCTTTTCCCGTCATACTTAAGAGGATTGTGAAGCGAGGGCTTTCCATACAAACGGCGTAAACTTTTTCCATCCATTTAGAAATGTTAACCGATTTCGACCAATTTTTGGTATGTGGTGAGTAGGAACAAAACTCGGTCCGTACGTTTTGTTTTATTGTTTTCATACTCTTGTCCGGTTTTTTCTGAATTCGTAATCCTTTTAGGTAATTTTTACATGCCATCGCATAGAGCCCAATAAGTTAGGTTTGTTTATTACAATTCTGAATAGTTTACAAATTTCTGAAAAAATGCCTTTTTGGCAAATGTATGTGTACATTCAAATCATATCATATCTAATTCATTTATTTCGCTAAAACAACGTACATTATTGACGATGGTAGTCAGATATATTGTTTCAGTAATGTTATGCCTTATTATAGTAAGCATGCAAAACACAAAACACAGTTATTATATTAT
Source organism: Acleris holmiana (assembly GCA_949316455.1). Lineage (NCBI taxonomy): Eukaryota > Metazoa > Arthropoda > Insecta > Lepidoptera > Tortricidae > Acleris > Acleris holmiana. The sequence continues at coordinate 9,119,864 of OX438790.1, read as the reverse complement.
AATACTAGCGACCCGCCCTCGCTTCGCTCCGGATTAAAGTATTATACATATAAACCTTCCTTTACAATCACTCTATCTACTAAAAAAAAACGCATCAAAATCCGTTGCGTAGTTTTAAAGATTTAAGCATACATGGGGATATAGGGACAGAAAAAGCGACTTTGTTTTATACTATGTAGTGAAATACACAGTCATAATTATCACTTCAATATAAGAGAACCATAATAAATTGAAAATTAATTAAAGGACAATCATTTACTTTGCATTAATATGTCAATAGTTAAACATTAATTTATCGTTATGGCATAAAAAATTACGTCGTAAAAAATTCGGGCAAATGAAATTATTGCATATTAAATTCGGTCAATAGAGAACCATAATATTCGTATAGGAGTAGGTATGGACAGATGGATGATAAAATGAAGCAGTTTGTAGGATTCTTGTTGTATTTTCAGCTCTTAGTGGACAAACTGGACGCTCGCCACGTTCCTTGGCCCCGACCCTGGTACCAGCAGGGCAACAGCCTCACGAGGAAGTCGCGGGCGCCGCGCGACGGCGAGGCCACCTACGAGACGGGACCCCTGAGGTGGGCAGAGCGGGAGAAAATACAGAAAAATTGGAAAAAGTTTGTAAGGGTAGGTATCTGTTTGAAGACAGTAGGTTAAGCTCAGTTCCGATTCCTTTTTAACCCCCGACGCAAAAAGAGAGGTATTATAAGTTTTTCATTTCTCACACTCTAAAATGATTCGTAATAGCCATGTATAGCCGGACTAAAGTGATGCATTAAATCCCTAAGGACTAAGGAACTTCTTGTTTTTATTTGCTTTTTGAAGACGGTTTTAGTTCTAAATAAAATAATCGTGGGTTGAGATGGGCGCTGCGAGCCGCTTCCACTGTGGCTGATCCAATGCGGCCGCCCTCTGCATAGAGCTCACTGCGTCAAGGAATTTTCAGATGCGTTGGGCAGTGAGGATCTAGACACGCGGTAGCGTGTCAAGCCAAGTTCAAGAAACAGAACTGGCGAGCCGCACCGTGTGTAATATTACACGAACCATTTGGAGCCACTTTTGACCCCCTCATAAATCAGAAACTATTTTACATAAACGTATAAAATTTGGCTCATATATTGAGACTTGCGAGATACATATGTGTTCTAAATTTCATAAGCTTATCTCAAACGGTTATTTAGATATTAATGTCCAAAATTCCTCATTTTTATCATTGACTGACCTATAGACCAAAACTCTAACCCAGTTCCAGATGACCTAGAGAGTTAAAATTTGGTATGCAGATAGGTAATTAGATGAATACAAAGGAATAAATAAAAAACTGGCAATTTTTAAATAATTAGATTTTATTATGAACGCTTAACATAAATACCTAATATTACTTAGGGTACCTACGTTATTAACTGGGATTAATTATTATTTTTATATTTAGCGCACATCAATAGTGTAAAATCATTACCTACTCATAAATAATGATAAAATAATAGGCATTTAGATTTTCGGTATATACACGACGCGCGCGCGCCGAGTGACGCCGGAGCGGCGCGGGCGGGGTGGGTGGGGCGCTGTGACAACCGAATCGAACCGTTGACGCGAACGTCGCCGAGCGAGTCTTGCTGTCCGGTTGTCTCTCGATATCTGACCTATAAGGTTGCGATTTATGCTGCGAAATTGCTAAGTTTTCTTAAGGAAAACTTATAATTTGTAGTAATATTATTATTACAATTTCTTTAATAAGTAGGTACGTACGTATAGTATTATAGTATAGGCAATAGTTTAAATAAATAATAATTTTATAGTTATAAGTAGGTAGGTGTATATACTTATTATTATTACAATTCCTATAATAAGTAGGTACTTAGGTTTAGTATAGTATAGGCAATAGTTTAAATAAATAAAGCCAAGTTCAATACAAAAATTATTTTCTGCTGTGGGCTTGGCAATGCAATTGTTTTATATTTATAAAGTCTACTTTTAGTTTTGAATTTGTCCTTTTAAAAGGACCCACGGCGTTACGAGGATATGTACCTACTTACCTACAAAAGGTAATGATATCCCACCAAAAACATAAATGTAAAAAAGGAGAGCCAAGTTCAATACAAAAATTATTCTCTGCTGTGGGCTTCGCCGCAAAAAGAATGGAGATCTGAGATTGAGTGCCAAGTTCTATGCAAAATCCAAATATGTAGTCTAAGGGCTGACTTGGCTGGTTTTCCCATACGAATTATATAGCCTTCGCATGTTCTAAATCTTTCGGTTCTTATTTTATTATTCTGAAAATTTGGCTTGCTGGTAGAAACTACCCATCGAACATAAGGCTCTTCCATGACTGTGTAAAAGTAGGTACTTAATAATAATTCGTATGGGAAAACCAGCCAAGTCAGCCCTTAGACTACATATTTTGATTTTGCATAGAACTTGGCACTCAATCTCAGATCTCCATTCTTTTTGCGGCGAAGCCCACAGCAAAGAATAATTTTTGTATTGAACTTGGCTCTCCTTTTTTACATTTATGTTTTTGGTGGGTTAGTATCTCTTGTAGGTCCATGTAGGTCCTAGGTAATTTAGATACCTCTAATCTGTAACATTCTTCATAAATATAATTGCTGTAATAATATTAACTGTTATATTTGTCGACACGTTGGCCTAGTTGGGAGTGACCCTGCCTCTGAAGCCAGCGGTCCTGGGTTCAAATCCCGTTAAGGGCAGATATTTGAGTGATGAGCGCGAGTATTTGTTCCTGAGTCTTGGATGTTTTCTATGTATTTAAGTATGTATTTCTCTATATAAGTATGTTTATCGTTGTCTAGTACCCATTGTACAAGCTTAGAGCTAAGTTTGGGACTAGATCAATTTTCCCTGATATTTATTTATTTATTACATCTTTTAGGAGTTCGACGTCCCCGACACTCCGACAGTACTAGCGCGGTGGAAAAATATCTACAAAAACAAGGTGAAATCAGCGGAGGAGCTCGCGCGGTATTACGTGACGGCGTACTTGGCGAGGGGTCTCGAGAGAGACCTCTACCAAGTCCACAGATTCTTCTTAAACACGTACCGTCATAGCATGAAGCAGCGGACCTACACGCCCACCGAGGAGAAGATTATGCTCATCTGTTTTACACATAGCCCGGACGACGCGGTGCCCATTCTATCCGAAGTGCTGGGTCGGGAGCCGAGGGGCTTATACAAGCGTCTGGATCAATACTATGACGGTTAGTGGTTAGTTCCTATATTACTGAGTTCTTCCGTTAATTTTGAAGTCGTTTGTTCGACCCGTATAGTTCCGTAGTCAAACTAGGAACCCTTATAGTTTCGCCATGTCCGTCCGTCCGGCCGCAGCCTTGCGCAGAGACTCTTAGTACTAGAAAGCTTTAATTGGCAGGAATTGGCCTATTATTCACGCCAGAGTGGTACAAAACAATGTAAAAAAAAATAAAAAAATATTGTACCTACTTCCCCTACAGTACACGTAACGTGGGGTTGTATTTGTTTTTTCTCGTCTTCCCTATAGTGTGGGGTGTCGTTGGATAGGACTTTCAAAAATATTACGGGTTAGCCGAAACAGTTTTTCGATTACGTAATCCGTTAATGAAATATTAAGCTTTAAAGCGCAAACTTTTGTTAGACGCAAGTGTCCCCCTCTAGCCACAGCCAAAAGTACAATTACTAAAAATCTGAAAAAAAAACTTAAATGACGGAGCATAATATAACGAATTGTAGACATCATTGGTTCTTGAGATACAGGCGATTAAAGAATTTACACCTACTATTAGAAATTTAAAAACCCCCGGCTAAATAAATAGTCTGTAAAAAAACCGCTAAAAAGTTAAAAATAATAAGTAGTGGCCCTAAGGGCTGATTGTTTGATAAGTAGATAGTTAACTGAACACTGAGACTAACTAAAGTGACACGGCAGGGGACCGCTAAGTAGCTGGGGTATTTTATGTTATTTCATTTACTTAGCGGTCCCCTGCCGTGTCACTTTAGTTAGTCTCAGTGTTCAGTTAACTATCTACTTATCAAACAATCAGCCCTTAGGGCCACTACTTATTATTTTTAACTTTTTAGCGGTTTTTTTACAGACTATTTATTTAATCGGGGGTTTTTTTTTTATTTTTTTTTTATTTTACGCTTTTTAAACTTCTCCATCTGAGTGTCTGTTTGTGGCATCGTAGCTCCCAAACGGACTAACGGATTTGGACGCAAGTTTTTTAAAATAAAGCTTCATTAATCAGGATGGTTCTTAGCAAGATTTCATGAAAATTGTTGAGGCAGTTTAAGAGATATCAGCTCTGAAAGTAGGTGTCGCCGTGCTTAAATGGGTGTAACCGATTTGAATGCAGTTTTTTTTTAAATGAAGGCAGGTTTTTTAGCGGTGGTTCTTAGATATGTTTCATCAAAATCACTTCAGCCGTTTTTGAGATATTGAGCTTTTAGAGGGTAAAACGCCCCCAAAGTAACGGCGACACCTACTTTCAGAGCTGATATCTCTTAAATTGCCTCAACAATTTTCATGAAATCTTGCTAAGAACCATCCTGATTAATGTAGCTTTATTTTTAAAAAACTTGCGTCCAAATCCGTTCATCCGTTTGGGAGCTACGATGCCACAAACAGACACTCAGATGGAGAAGTTTAAAAAGCGTGAAATAAAAAATTCAATTAGAAATTTAAAAAACCCCCGACTAAATAAATAGTCTGTAAAAAACCGCTAAAAAGTTTAAAATAATAAGTAGTGGCCCTAAGGGCTGATTGTTTGATAAGTAGATAGTTAACTGAACACTGAGACTAACTAAAGTCACACGGCGGGGGACCGCTAAGTAAATGTAATAACATAAAATACCCCAGCTACTATTTAGCTGACTATTTATTTAGTTGGGGGTTTTTTAAATTTCTAATTTAATTTTTTGTTTGTAGTTCTTAACGGCTTCGAAACCCTATACTGAGCATGATCCGACATGCTCTTGCCTGTCTTTAATCCCCGGCGCAAAAAGAGGGGTGTTATAAGTTTGACGTGTGTGTGTGTGTGCGCGTGGGCGTGTGCGTGTGGCACTATAGCTCTTAAATGGATGAACCGATTTCAATGCGTTTTTTTAATTAAAGCAGGTTTTCTAGCGGTGGTTCTAAGACATGTTTTATAAAAATCGGTTCAGCCGTTTTTGAGATAAGGAGCTTTTAGGGGGTTAAAAGCCCCCAAAGTAACGGCGACACCTACTTTCAGAGCTGATATCTCTTAAACGGCCCAACCAATTTTCATGAAATCTTGCTAAGAACCATCCTGATTAATGTAGCTTGATTTAAGAAAAAAACCTGCGTTGAAATCCTGTCATCCGTTTGGGAGCTACGATGCCACAAACAGACACAGATGGAAAAGTTTAAAAAGCGTACAATGGAACGTATAACCTCCTCCTTTTTTTGAAGTCGGTTAAAAGTATCGTATGTTCTTCCCCGGGACCCTAACTATCTCCATACCTAATTTCTCTTAATCGGTTTAGCGGTTTATCCGTGAAAGCGTAACAAACAGACATTACTGTCACATAATATTAGTATGATAGGATGAATGGAGATGTGGATAGAATGTGTGAATTACTTTGGATTTTAATTTTTTACTAGCTGTTTCCCGTGACTCCGGCTTAGTAAAATAAAACATAGCCTATGACACTTGCATAATGACGTGGCTTTCTATTGGTAATAGATTTACTAATAATTATCTAGACACGCGGGAGCGTGTCAAGCCAAGTTCAAGAAACAGAACTGGCGAGCCGCACCGTGTGTAATATTACACGAACCATTTGGAGCCACTTTTGACCCCCTCATAAATCAAAAACTATTTTACATAAACGTATCAAATTTGGCTCATATATTGAGACCTGCGAGATACTTATGTGTTCTAAATTTCGTAAGCTTATCTCAAACGGTTATTTAGATATTAATGTCCAAAATTCCTCATTTTTATCATTGACTGACCTATAGACCAAAACTCTAACCCTGTTCCAGGTGACCTAGAGAGTTAAAATTTGGTATGCAGATAGGTAATTAGATGAATACAAAGGAATAAATAAAAAAATGGCAATTTTTAAATAATTAGATTCTATTATGAACGCTTAACATAAATACCTAATATTACTTAGGGTACCTACGTTATTAACTGGGATTAATTATTATTTTTATATTTAGCGCACATCAACAGTGTAAAATCATTACCTACTCATAAATAATGATAAAATAATAGGCATTTAGATTTTCGGTATATACACGACGCGCGCGCGCCGAGTGACGCCGGAGCGGCGCGGGCGGGGTGGGTGGGGCGCTGTGACAACCGAATCGAACCGTTGACGCGAACGTGGCCGAGCGACTGGCAGCCGCGCTCATAAACGCGAGCGCCGTCTTGCTGTCCGGTTGTCTCTCGATATCTGACCTATAAGGTTGCGATTTATGCTGCGAAATTGCTAAGTTTTCTTAAGGAAAACTTATAATTTGTAGTAATATTATTATTACAATTTCTTTAATAAGTAGGTACGTACGTATAGTATTATAGTATAGGCAATAGTTTAAATAAATAATAATTTTATAGTTATAAGTAGGTAGGTGTATATACTTATTATTATTACAATTCCTATAATAAGTAGGTACGTAGGTTTAGTATAGTATAGGCAATAGTTTAAATAAATAAAGCCAAGTTCAATACAAAAATTATTTTCTGCTGTGGGCTTGGCAATGCAATTGTTTTATATTTATAAAGTCTACTTTTAGTTTTGAATTTGTCCTTTTAAAAGGACCCACGGCGTTACGAGGATATGTACCTACTTACCTACAAAAGGTAATGATATCCCACCAAAAACATAAATGTAAAAAAGGAGAGCCAAGTTCAATACAAAAATTATTCTCTGCTGTGGGCTGCGCCGCAAAAAGAATGGAGATCTGAGATTGAGTGCCAAGTTCTATGCAAAATCCAAATATGTAGTCTAAGGGCTGACTTGGCTGGTTTTCCCATACGAATTATTATTAAGTACCTACTTTTACACAGTCATGGAAGAGCCTTATGTTCGATGGGTAGTTTCTACCAGCAAGCTAAATTTTCGGAATAATAAAATAAGAACCGAAAGTTAACAGGTTTAGAACATGCGAAGGCTAATATAATTCGTATGGGAAAACCAGCCAGGTCAGCCCTTAGACTACATATTTGGATTTTGCATAGAACTTGGCACTCAATCTCAGATCTCCATTCTTTTTGCGGCGAAGCCCACAGCAGGGAATAATTTTTGTATTGAACTTGGCTCTCCTTTTTTACATTTATGTTTTTGGTGGGATAATAGATTACCCCCTACAACGTCGCAAACTCACAAACTTTACCTCTTTATAATATTACTATAGAATATAGATTTAATGATGTTTTTACAATTGTATATCGCAGGTAAACCGGAAAATAAGAGACTCACGTGGAGTTTAAAGTTGGCCACCAAATTCTTAAATCACCTTATGAAGGTTTCGGGATGCTCCTTAGAAGAACTGAAAAACAAAGAATTCAGCATCGACGTTTGGAAGCAGTTGGAAAAAGCTATGGGACAAAAGTACTGCTTCTTGAGGCAGCATTGGTACGGCAAGCTTCACGTGCAACTGTTTGCCGAGTGCGTCATTAAGAGCACCCCCTTGAGGAAGATTATTTGCAACAAGTAAGTTTCATGATACCGTTTTAGTGCTGCCCTGCTAACACAATGGCAGTATCTCAATCAAACTAAACTCCTGTAGCTAATGCAACCTTATTGCCAACAGGATAGGATTGAATCTGCTTTGGCTATTGAGTTTGAGATACTGCTTATTTGCTGAGGAGGGCAGAGTGGTGGTAATACCGTGTACAAGCTCCTTCTAGACGTATCCTGTCATTTGATAACACATTTTTCACAAACAATTCATTTCACCAACATACCATTTAGCAAACTGATTTTTTCCGAAACTGTTAATATTTCAGGTTTTTTTTCAAAACAACATAGATTTGGCTAAGAAAAGTCCTACCACCGCCAAAACGTTATTTCAAGGAACTACTAAACCTGGGTATATGGGTATATGGTTTTAATTTCAACTTGATATCTCTACACGTTTTCGATTAAAAGACGGACGGACAGCAAAGTGATCCTACAAGGGTTCTGTTTTTTCCTTTTGAGGTACGGAACCCTTAAAATCTCTGAAAGTAGGGGTGGGGGGTTGGTAACGCATTTGAGGTCTTAGGATTATAGTATTGAGAATTCAAATGTCTATGGGTCTCAGATTCCACTTGCCATCAGGTGGCCTGATTGCTCCTCCTAATCATAAAAAAATATCGTGGGTTTTCATATATTTTCGTGTCTTTCAGATTAAAGAAATCCCCATACAAGATCTGGAGCGACATTCGCTGGAAACAGCTGGTGTTGGAGTTCCCTGATGGGTTCACTCACGCGTACTTGCACAGAATGACGAAGACTCTGTTTGAAACCATTCCTGACTACATGACGAATCCTCTGTGGAAGGTTATATCGCAGGCTTTGTCGAAGAGGAAGGAGTGGCGGCGAAGAAGCACCAAGAGCTTGCAGTTAGAGAAGGGACGGCTTACATACATTGTGCATGAAAAATATCTCAGGCACGTTATGTTGTCCTAGTATCTATGAGACGTTCTTAATGACGCACTTAGCTAAGAGTTGCACGTGAAGAAAAGAAGAATGTTGTCTCAAAAAGCAGTACTTTCTCTCCCATGCTGTTTCCAACTGCTCCCAAACGTAGACGCTGAATTCTTTGTTTTCCAGTTCTTATAAGGAACATCCCGAAAACTCCATAAGATGATAAAAAACTTTACCTCATTACAATTTTAGTATAGAAGTATAGATGAAAGAAAGAAAGATGCCACACGTGACATTATTGGTTCTTGGGGTACCTACAGGCAATTAAAGTGTTTAAACCTATTAAAATCATGTATGACGGCACCAAATTACTTTAAATAGAAAATTAGGTGTTACTTGTTGGTTTTATGTTTGTAGTAGGTACTTAACGTCTTCGGAACCCTACAAACATGGTCCGACATGCTCTTGCCTGGATTTCATAATATCTACAACATAATTAAAAAATCGGACTTGATTTGAGGGTGACGCTGTGAGAAACGTTATTGCCCGGAGCAAAATTTGGTACCTATATACTTTTTTGGACCGTGATTTAAGCGAAAACCATTGAGGAGTTCCCATAGCCACCTTCCGTCTTCAGGCTTACTCTTTTTTCACGACACTAATTTCATAGAACGTATTCCTTCACAGAATTTTCATTTTATTATTCAACCTACGTAATGAATGTTTAAGATGACCTGAAAACAACAGGGTTTCAGCAGAAAATAGCCGTCGATGAAGTGAAATTGGATTAAACGATACGTTGTATGAAATCCGATGACTAGGTACGAAGGTTAAAACGACTTCCTAAATTTGTTTTAAGAGGCCGTACACGAAATTTTGGTGGTTTCGCTTCTTTTTGAGATTTGACTGTTAAAATACTGCTATTCTATAAGTTTGAATGCACATCATGAAATATCATTTCAGTTCTAAACGAATAAATGACTTACAAATAAATGAGGTACTTTTTCAGATTTGTCGAGTATTATAATGCGAAATTTAGGTTATTTTAAAACATTATATATTGCTATTTTCTTTTCATTTTTTAGATGTTTTTTTAAAGTAATGGATTGATTTTGAACTGAACTTTATTACTGTTGTTTCAATTTTATGAACGATAGTTTTAAGTAGTCGTAATCAAAAACAATGTTTTGCCCATTTTCTGTAAAACTTTACCAAGTAAATCATTTTTCTACACAAAAAAATATGTGAAGGTTGTAAAAAGTAATTCATACATTTTTTAGACCAATTTTACAGCAATAAATTGTATTTTTTTCATATCTTTTAGACGTCAAAACGATTCGTGAATATGCGATATTCTAACTAAACCTCTTACAGCAAAACTCGCAAAACAGTCGCCGGTTTCAGATCGATGAATCAGTATCAAATAATAAAATCAAAAAAGTAGCTCATACATTCGTTTAAAGTTGAAATTATCTTTCTTGTTGCACATTAAAATTTGTAGAAGTAAAGTATTTCAACAGTAAAATCACGTCTGTAAAATCAGGTAAATCGGCGAAATCGGCAAAATTTCGTATACGGCCTCTTAAGTAGGTACGTTATAAGTTAGTTAATAATAATTAGAGAAGACTTGATTCAAAGTGGCGTCTTCAATTATTTTATTTCGTTAGACGAATTTTAAAATAAGTAGTTATAGTAAGTATAGGTTGGAATGCTAGTTATCCAACTAACAATATGTGGAGTAAGATACGTTGGTGGTCACGTTATTTGAAACTTGCGTTTTCCCCATACTATTATCAACCTACAAATACGAATTTTCAAGTTCGAAAACTGACCATTGAGTTCTCCAATTTTATGGTTAGTTACACTAAGCGTTAACTGATAAACTAAGGTTTAAAATGATGTGGATTAATTATCTGCTGAAGATATCCATTTTAAAAGAATTTGAAATATAAATCTGGCATTCATAAAAAAAATTGTAAAAGTTTTAGTAAAAATGTAAGATCCGTTTGTAACAGAGGTTTATTGCACATCACTTTGGACCTTGGTTAATGATCTAAAGTAAATTGTAACTAGATATCAAATTGGTAAGTACTTTTTTAATGGTGGTCAAATATTGATATTAAGTGAAATTTGTGGGCAAATGTATGAGAACCGGTGCGTGTGACCAATGTGCATAGATTTTTATGAATACATATTCCTGTAGTGGATATTTACAAGTAAAAAACTGGGAATGAGATTAAGAGGCCGTATACGAAATTTTGCCAGTTTTGCTTATTTTCGTGATTTTACAGTTTAAATACTGCTTTTCTATAAGTTTTAATGCACATCATGATATATCATTTCAGTTATGATCGAATAAATGAGTTACGAATGAATGAGCTACTTTTTAGGGTTCCGTAGCCAAATGGCAAAAAACGGAACCCTTATAGATTCGTCATGTCTGTCTGTCCGTCCGTATGTCAGTCACTTTTTTCCGAAACTATAAGAACCACACTGTTAAAACTTGGTGAGTAGATGTATTCTGTGAACCGCATTAAGATTTTCACACAAAAATAGAAAAAAAAAACATATTTTGGGGGTTCCCCATATTCAAAAATTTTTTTTCATCAAACCCATACGTGTTTGGGTATCTATGGATAGGTTTTCAAAAATGATATTGAGGTTACTAACATAATTTTTTTCTAAACTGAACAGTTTACGCGAGAGACACTTCCAAAGTGTTGAAATGTGTCCCCACCCCTGTAACTTCAAAAATAAAAAAAAGATCAACTAAAAAAAATATATGATGTACCTTCCACCGAAAATTGGTTTGAACGAGATCTAGTAAGTAGTTTTTTTAATACGTCATAAAAACATTGATCAAAGCTACAACGAAATTTTATATTATGTTACTTGCTGCTACGGAACCCTTCACGGGCACTCGCACTTGGCCGCTTTTTTTATCTTTGTCGAGAATTTAAATTCGGGATTTAGGTTATTTTAAAACATTATATATTGCTATTTAATTTTTAGTTTTTGAATGTGTTTTTAAGGTAATGGATTGATTTTGAACTGAAGTTTATTACTGTTCTTTTAATTTTATGAACGAGTGTTTTAAGAAGCTGAAATTTAAAACTATTTTTTGTCCATTTTCTATAAAAATTTAACAAGTTCATAATTTTTTACACAAAAAAAAATTATTCATACATTTAATAGACAACGTTTACAGCAATCAATTGCTATTTTTTCATACCTTTAAGACTTCAAAACGATTCGTGAATATGCGATATTCTAAACCGCAAAACACACGAAACTGTCGCCGGTTTCAGGTCGATAAATCAAAATTAAATAATAAAAACAAAAAAGTATTTCATACATCCGTTGAAAATCGAAATTATCTTTCGTGTTGCGCGTTAAAATTTGTTGTAGTAAATTATTTCAACAGTAAAATCACGTCTGTAAAATCACGTAAATCAGCGAAATCGGCAAAATTTCGTGTACGGCCTCTTAATCAATTATGAAAACCTCACTTGAGACTACATTTTACTGCCTCTTCTGGGGCAGTCTAGTAAACTTGATAAATTAATTTAACCTTTAATTATTTAACCTCTCGTATGCTTAAGTACGGATCAGAGGGGTTATTATGACATAACTGTGCAGTTCTGTTTACGCTCAGAGAAAAGGACAGAACTATATAATTGCCATAGCTCTGTCCTTTACACTCACCGGTAAATGAACTGCAGGTCATAATCAGGGACCGGAAAACCCCTTCATTTGATTAACCCTATCGATAGGGTAAGCCTATCATTTGGCTACCCAATCGATGTGGTTACCCTATGATTGTGTTACCTTAACGTTAGGGGAACCCCTTTGAACTAGTTAACCACTTCCATAGAGCTTACCAATTTCATTAGGGTTTCGGTAGTTTAATATTGAAGCGCTTAGCATTAACTGGGTTTTACCCCATTGATCGCCTCTCTCTTTTTTGCGCATTTGGGCGATTTCTGTCTAGCCTGACGTTACTTGCCTACTTTATCGGGCCTTTGCCTGTCGGGACGGGACGGGATTGAGATGATAATGTTGTTTAATAATTCTTAGTTCATGTTCCCGCCGGAATAATAAAGACGTTTGGCTGCGTGACGGATGGCTGCCTGTGCAAGTACCTACTGCAAAAAGTGCAAGCTATTTTATTATTATAAGTGTACGCGAGAGCTGGTTGACTTTTAAATAATAAATTTTGTTTGATTTGAAAGTATTTTTAACATGGAAACGTACCAGGACGATTCTCAAGAAGAACTAAAAAAATATATCAAGCAAGCTTTAAAACGTAAATACCTATTTAATGTCTTGTTAATTTGAACGTTAGGTAAATAATTACATTTTTGATCATTTCCGTCCGTTCGCAGCCCAGCTCAGAGACTCTTAGTACTGGAAAGCTGTAATTTGGCATGAATATACATATTAGTCACGTCAGCAAAGTGGTGAAATAAAATCTTAAAAGATTTTTTTTTTTGGTGTACTTACCTCCCCTACACGTAACGTGGGGATGATTTTTTATTTTTCGTCTACCCTATAGTGTGGCATGTTGTTGGGTAGGTCTTTCAAAAATATTGTGGGTTTGTGAAAACAGTTTTTCGATTAAGGGATCTGTTTATGAAATTTTAAGCTTTAATGCGCTAATTTTTGTCAGAGTCAAGTGTCGCCTCCCCCCCCCCGCCCCTACAGCCAAAACTACAAACAATAAAAATCTGAAAAAAAATCGTGAATGAAAGCGCATATAACGAATTTTTAAGGAAAACTATCACCACTACACTCGCCTCGGCGAATGATGGGTCCTATGACACTGACAGTTATTCCGACGCTACAACCTTGTAGTGGCGTCATCGTTACATTAGAATCAAATTGGAGGCGTCTAAAATTGACACTTATTAATTGTAGGTAGATATATGCCATTTTAATGATATTCCGTTGGAATTTTCACAATTTAAAAAATTAATAAGAAATTATCTGAATCAGACTTTACGTTTACGTCTTGCCAAACTTACTTCGTTTGGAAGATATCGACTAGTGTGAAAAAATATCGATAAACAAATGTCGATAATGGTAACAAGTATACAAATTACAGTAATGTCACCTAAAAACGTTTAAAAGCGTTTTTTTGGGAATATAGTTCATCATTTTTGTAGCAATATGGCATTTAATTAATAAAAATATTAAATGAATACATACTGTCAGTCATTACGAGAAATATGCTAAACTAATTTAAAGAAAAGCATTCGTAAGCATGTCAGCAATTGATCTAAGTGTAATAAAATAGGTTTTTGATAGTGTTATTGTCTTTATGTTAGATGAAAATAAAACAACGTGAATTTATCAATGTATTATTTAATCAGAATCCGACAATCGTGCATTACATTCGGTTTGATTTTCGGTGTCCGAATCTGAATCTGAACTACAGGACTCGGCAACATTAATTATAAATGGTTCATCCACTATGTTATCGTATTTTACGTCGCGATCCCAGTCTTCCAAACATATTCTTTTTGTTCTTTCGACTACTTTCCGCCAATCTTCGGGGGTTACGTGATAGCACGCTTCTTTTAATAGTGTCATCATTTTATTTGATGTAAAAGGCGGAGTTGTATTATGTCTTGCTGCATAACCTTTGACTTGTGCCCATATCATCTCAATGGCATTGTATTGACAGTGGTATGGTGGTAGTCTTATTATCGAATGACCTCTGGATTTTGCCAATTCGTCGATTAAATAATTCTTTTGTGCTTGAGGCTTATGCAAGTTTAGTAATCTTACAAGCTCTTTTTTTAACATTTGGTTGTTTGCTTGTAGTCCAATACTTTGTAGCCAAGCTATTATTTCAGGTTTGTTGTTGTTAGCAGTGGGAGCTTTATTTATCTGGACAGAATGATACGGAGCGTTATCCATTAAAATATAATGCGGTTCATTCAAATTGTCTAAAAGTTTCATGAACCAATTTTGGAAGTTTTACGAATTCATTTCTTCGTGATATTCTGTTGTCTTCACTGATTTAAAAGCCCACAGGCAATTAGGTACAAAGCCTTTAGCTGTTCCGGCGTGGCAAATTATCAAACGCTGGCCTTTACCTTCTGGCGTTTTGGTGCTTGACTTTGCCGTATCATCTGGCCATGTTTTACTAACTGAGTGATTGGCATTAAGCCATGTTTCGTCTAGGTAGACAACCTTTTCCCACGCTTCAATGTTTTTAATTTTCCGAAGAAAATCACACCTCATCAGAGATATATCTGTGCGTTCCATTAATATTTTTCGTTTGTCACATTTTTTATATTTAAATCCACAAGCTCTCAGTACTATTCTTAAACTAGTGACACCACCTTTAAACAACTCCGCAGATTTGAGGGAAACCAAAAGTTTTTCACATGTCGGAAGTTCACCTCGTAGATAATACGCGTAAATGTGATTACGTATCGCTGCCATATCAAAATCATCAGGCTTCGTTATGGGGCATGGCCTCCTTTTTTTCTTTTTCGGTGTCGATAGTTGGTTCTCCTCCATTGAAGATTCGCCAAACTTTTCTTTCGTAATCCGCGAAACTGTATTTTTCCCGATTCCCAGTGCATCAGATACACGATCACGAACGTTCTCAAGAGGCAGCAAGGGCCCACCGTTTTGTGTTTCTCGAGCAAAATAATCGCGTAAACGCACCACAAACTCACGATTTTCATTGTTAAGAACAGTCTTTCGCTGTCTTTTCGGCATTTTAAAATACCGATAACACAAAATGTCAACAAAAAACAGAAACAATAACAACAGTAACAAAAAGTCGCGATAATAAAACAGAACAAAACATGGGGTGCATACAACTATACAAGGCGTTAGCACTCGTACTGATATAAGAATTGCACTTTCCGTGCATCGCATTGTTATCATCAGTTTAGTGTTGCCGTCACAAAAAATAAATATATGTATGGGGTGTTAATTACTTTAATTATTACAGGAGTGAAAAATAATATATGAATAAAGAAACATTTATCTAATTTGCACTATTCAAACGTTATTAGATTTAAAATAATTATAAATATATTTTTTTAAGTTAGCCGACTTGCAGCTTTATAAAACGGCCCCCTGGTCGTAGGACAAATACTACTTTGCCGATAGTGTCGGTACTTGCACATCACTATCAGAGATGTCAGTGTCAGTGTCATAGGACCCATCATTCGCCGAGGCGAGCATAAGTAGACATGATTGGTTCTTGTGATACAGGCGACTAGTGTTTATACCTACGAAAATTAGCTAAGACGGCACCAAATAACTTTAAATAGTAAAATAGTTCATACTTGTTGTTTTTAGGGATAGTTTTTGGTGTTTGTAGTATTTATAAGCGGCGTCGGAACCCTACCTGAGCATGGTCCGACATGCTCTTGCCCGGTTTTTTTAAAACATTGGTTTAATAATGGACTGCTGAATAGATGCACTTTAAAAAATTGTACTTAAGTAAATAATGATTTACACTGTATAAATATATAAATAAATAAGTACCTACCTAAATAATTTTGATCTCAACAATAGTTTCATTAAATAATTAACCTTCTACATTACAATATAATTTTGATTACAGCTAGTTTCATTTAATAATAATTAACCTTATATATAACAATAGGTAAACTGTAAAAATATAAAAAATAATTAAATCATTTTGATCATCAACAGTCTCATTAAACAATTGACCTTATATTGAACAATTAGTACATAATTACACTAAAAATATGTACTTAACTATAAACCAGTCTCATTAAATAATCGACCTTATATCGACGGTTCTGTGACTCAACCTCGTATATTTAATATTGTCCAGTATAAACTGACACGCACTAAGTATGTACTCGCGTACTTAGTGAGTGTCAGTTTATACTGGACAATATTCTATATACGAGGTTGAGTCACAGAACCGTCGATATATGGAACAATTTGTGAATAATGGCTTGCTTACACTTTAAAAACGTAAGTAAATTATTTAGATCGCAGTGTTGGTTTAATTATGTAGAAATATCTTATGTTGTATAACCACCCTTACAATACCAAATAGTGTATGGTTAGGTTTATGTTGCACGTATGTAATATATTGTCTATGCTTGTATCGCTTCCTCTTTCTCTTTGGTAATCCTACCGGCAGGACGCGCTTTCCCAAGCTGTTCCTGGTTTATCCTATTTTCATTGACTTTATATATGTGAAACTTCTGTGCCAAAATGTGAGTAATAAATGAGTAAAAGGATGGTCAATTCATTTTAATTTATTTCCACTGCAACAGACCGCACTGGTCTTCAAGAGGTTATGGTGGCCCCAGTCGAATAAATTGTCCAGCCTATTTCAACACCATTAAATTTAGAGTGCCGCTTCGTTGAGCACAATGGCGCTGGCATAACAACGCTGCTCGCCGTGCTACTTCTTCTCCGTCGTCGTGATTGTCGTGCGCCGCGCCGTCGTTGCCGTGCCCACATCGAACACGTGGCGTGGTCGTCGCATCGCATCGGGAGATTGAGACGCTAAGGTACTCATTACAAAATGGCTAGTGAAACTAACAATCAGCCAACTATAACTACAAGTCATTCAAACAACGCTATAGAAAAATTGCGTGGAGCTGAAAACTACTGCACATGGAAGTATCAAATGAAAATGCTTTTAATTCTCGACGGCTTATGGGATGCCGTAGATGGAACAGACAATGACGCATCTCGTGTTAACCGCGCTCTAGCCCGCATCGGTTTAAGCGTGTCACCACCATGCCTTCAACATGTTCGTAACGCTGACACAGCGAAGACAGCATGGACTAACCTAAAAAATGTCTTTGAAAATAAAGGTTTATATCGTAGAGTTCTTCTGCTTCGACAATTGCATAAAACTGAATATAATCAATTCAACTGCATGTCGCGTTATTTGGAATCAATTATGTCTCTCGTTCATCAATTGGCGGACATAGATAAAGTAATTGAAGACAAGGAAATAATCGAATTGTTGCTGAGCGGTTTGCCTCGTGAATACGACGCCCTAGTCAGTAATTTAGAGACTGCTAACATAGCAAATGCTGACCTAACTGTAGAAATGGTGCGATCCAGACTACTACAAGAGGAGTCGAGGAAATCAAACAACTCTAGCACTGAAGAGACTGCTTTATTTTCCAAGTCTCATAATCGTCCTACCATGAAAGCTGTGAAACCAACGTGCCATTACTGTGGAAAAATAGGCCACATTAAAAACAAATGCTTCAAATACAGAAAAGACAAGATGAAGAATCACTCGCTACTGGCTGCGGATGCACCTACAACAGCATTCTTCGTCAAGAAGTCGTCGTGGTATTTGGACTCTGGGTGCTCCAATCATCTTTGCAACAACAAGAACTTGCTAAGCAACTATCAGGAGCTACCAGGCAATGGCAGTGAGGTTACACTGGCTAACAGTGAGTCAATGAGAGCGGAGGGCATCGGTGAAATGACTGTAGATGGTGTCATCAATAAGCTTGACAAGGTATTGTACGTTCCTAATTCGTCAGCTAATTTGTTGTCTGTTAGTAAACTTTGTGGTAAAGGATTTACTGTTATTTTTGACAAAGAGCAATGTAAAATTTATAAAAATTGTAAAATTCATGGCAATATGATTACCTCTGCATCAAATATAAATGGATTATATGAGTGGAAAGGGTGTAGTCGGGATACTTTGCAGGAAGTGCATTCTTCCATGTTTTTGTGTAATAGACAAGAAACAAAGAGTGCTAACGTCGCTGTCTCCATGTTGCCAGCTGAGCTCTGGCACAAGCGTCTTGGCCATCTTAATCTTAAAGGAATGTGTTCTTTAAGGGATGATCTTGCAACCGGTATCAAATTTCAGGTATGTTCAGAAGCAAAGTGTGAGACCTGTCTGCTCGGGAAGCAAGTTGCCTTGCCGTTCCCCGTAGGCGAGGCTACACGAGCTAAAAAACCTTTAGAAATTATACATAGTGATGTAGCAGGCCCGATGCAGGAGAACAGCTTTGGAGGTGCAAGGTATATGCTAAGTTTGACGGATGACTACTCCAGGAAGACCTATATCTACTTGATGAAGAATAAATCTGAGGTAATTAACCATTTTATTAATTTTAAAAATGAAGTTGAAAAACAACTTGGATTGCCAATTTTAATACTTCGTTCAGATGGGGGTTCAGAATATTGCAATAATAGTTTTGCTGAGTTTCTTAAGGGACAGGGCATCATTCATCAAAAGACTGTGCCCTACAGTCCGCAGCAAAATGGTGTCTCTGAGCGTCTTAATAGGACACTCTTGGAGAAGGCGAGATGCATGCTGTTAGAAGCTGGTCTTTGCAAGCGTTTTTGGGGTGAGGCAGTGATGACTGCAGCTTATTTGAAAAATAGGAGCCCCACCAGAGCTTTAGCAGGACAAACTCCTGAAGGGGTTTGGACAGGTTCGAAACCGGACCTTAGTCACCTTCATGTCTTCGGGTGCATTGCTTACTCGCTTATACCTAAACAGAAACGTCGCAAACTAGATCCTAAAAGTAAACCTTACATTTTTGTTGGTTACAGTGAAACAACAAAAGGTTTTAGGTTATTGAACCCACTTGACCCCCATAATGTAATTTTGTCAAGGAATGTTGTATTTTTAGAAAATAAATTTTACAATAATTTAGACATGGTGAATTTTAATGAAAAAGACAATGACAATTTATTTTATGAATATGAAGTGACATTTAATAATAATTATAAAAATAATGAAATTAATTTAATGTCTAGTCAAATCAATGAGACCCCTATGTCTAGTCCAAATAAAGAACCTCATATGTCTAGTCATAGCTTTAACAATTCTCCCATGGTTTTTTCAGATCCAGATCACTACTGTACCGGCAGTGAGAATGAAGAAGAGTCAGTCCCAAGTGACTCGTCGTGCGAGCCTATAGCGCTGTCGCAGCGACCGTCACATTCAGGGGAAGAGCTACCCTCAGTGGGTGCTCCTGCTGATCGTTCTTCTAGACCTATACGGTCTACAAGGTCACAACCACCAAAAAGGTATGATGATTATACGTCTGACTTCTCCCTGGTCGCGCATAACGTCACGTCTGTCGACAATGAAAGTGTACCTGCATCCTATAAGGAAGCAATTAATAGTCCACTTAGCACAGAATGGTCTACTGCCATGAAAAGTGAGTATGACTCTCTGATAGCTAATAAAGTTTGGAGATTAACTGATAGACCTAAAAATACCAATGTAATAAAATCGAAATGGGTATATAAAATTAAAAAGGATGCATCTGGTAACTTTGAAAAATATAAAGCAAGACTTGTTGCCATGGGTTATACGCAGGTTCATGGTGTGGATTATAAGGACACATTTTCACCAGTCGTAAGACACAGTACTATGAGAATATTATTTGCTTTAGCTTGTCAATTTGATCTGAGCATAGATCACATTGATGTAACCACAGCCTTTCTTAATGGAGATCTTGAGGAAACCATATACATGGAACAACCACCAGGTTTTGATAATGGTAATAAAGATAAAGTCTGTTTGTTGCAAAAGGGTATCTATGGTCTAAAACAAGCAAGTAGAATTTGGAATAACAAAGTAAACAAAATACTATGTGAAAATGGGTTCTTACAAAGTAAATATGAACCATGCATTTATATAAGTAAATATAAGAATATTTTATTAATCATAGCATTGTATGTAGATGACTTTTACATATTTTCTAATAACAGCTCGCGTAAAAATGAGCTGCTAAATGTATTGCAAAACGAATTTAATTGCAAAAATCTAGGCACTTTAAAGAACTGTCTTGGGATAAATGTTACAAGAGAGAAAGATGTTTTAAAACTTGATCAGAGTGAATATATTATGAAAGTGCTCAAGCGGTTTAATATGGAAAACTGTAAACCTGTATCAACACCTATGACTGTAGGTTGTAAGCTCGATAGTGATGATGAAACTCTGTGTGATGAAACTTATAATTATAGAGAACTGATGGGTTCACTGCTGTATCTAGCTGTATGCAGTCGACCTGATATAGCTTATGCGTGTAGCCACTTAAGTCAGTATAATTCTAAATTTAATAAGAGTCATTGGCTTGCAGCTAAAAGAATCCTTAGGTATTTAGCAGGAACAATTCATTATTCCTTATATTTCATAAAGAGTAAAGAATTAAATATAACTGCATATACAGACGCCGACTGGGCTAATGACACGTTAGATAGACGTTCATATACTGGTTTTGTTATAAAACTAGGTTCAAGCATTATAAACTGGGAATCTAGGAAACAACGTTGTATTGCACTTAGTTCCACAGAGAGTGAATTTATTGCCATCAATGATGTTTGTAAGGACTTGTGTTTCATTAAGAACTTTTTAGCAGAGATTTTATGTGTGAAACCAAGCATCACCGTGTATAATGATAACCAAAGTGCACACAAACTGCTGCTGGCTAAAGAATATTGTCATGAACGCACTAAACACATCGATGTCAGGTATCATTACATAAAAGACTTAGTCCATAACAATGTATTAACTGTTAAGTACTTGCCAACTGAAGAAATGATAGCCGATGTACTTACGAAACCGCTGAGCTTTTGTAAACATTCCAAATTTATTCATGGCATGAATGTTAAGTAATGTAGGCATGTAACAATGTAAATGTACAGCCATGTGATAGTATGCTTATAACTGTTGATTGATCCGTGTTTGTGTCATGTGATAGCATGTTATTGTGTAAATTTGTATAGAGTTGAAGTCTCTCTCTAGGTAAACATTGTGATCAATGTTAACATTAATATAATTAATATTATATTAGGTTCATTCCTTACATTAGAGACGCTAAGAAATACAAATGTTTGTTTGTCATGTGTGTATAGTCTTTCTTGTCTCTTTTGTGTTTAGGCATGTTGCAATGGTGTTGTAAGCTGTGAGGGGAAGTGTAGAAATATCTTATGTTGTATAACCACCCTTACAATACCAAATAGTGTATGGTTAGGTTTATGTTGCACGTATGTAATATATTGTCTATGCTTGTATCGCTTCCTCTTTCTCTTTGGTAATCCTACCGGCAGGACGCGCTTTCCCAAGCTGTTCCTGGTTTATCCTATTTTCATTGACTTTATATATGTGAAACTTCTGTGCCAAAATGTGAGTAATAAATGAGTAAAAGGATGGTCAATTCATTTTAATTTATTTCCACTGCAACAGACCGCACTGGTCTTCAAGAAATTAACCCTATACTCGTATAATATAACAATAGGTAAATAGTGATTTACAGCGTACAAAATGTATGTAAATCATTTTGATTTCCTCAACAGTCTCGAAAAGAACAAAGGCTAAATAATGGTTAACATTTGACTCTAACAAAAATTAGCGCTTTAAAGCTGAATATTTCATAAACGGACCACTTAATCGGAAAACTGTTTTTACAAACCCGCAATATTTTTGAAAGACCTATCCAACGACACTCCACACTATGGGGTAGACGAGAAAAAAAATTCATCCCCACGTTACGTGTAGGAGAGGTACACTAAAAAAATGTTTTTCAAGATTTTATTTTACCATTTTTACCACTTTGTTGGCGTGACTAATATGTATATTCATGCCAAATTACAGCTTTCTAGTATAAAGAGTATCTGAGCTAGGCTGCGGACGGACGGACGGACGGACGGACGGACATGGCGAAACTATAAGGGTTCCTAGTTTGACTACGGAACCCTAAAAAGCTACTTCTCATTTTACAAATATTTAATATTTATTAATATTAACCGTGTTTATAGCACGACACAATTAATAATGCGCGTATGGAAGCGCTTACACCGTTGATAGAGAGTCTATTATTGCATAATCCGCGCGCCATATTAATTGCGCCCACCTATAACATCGTAATTTGCCTGCGCAAAGCAAGCTTTCCATTTTGTTTTCTTTGAAAATTCGTCGGCGAAACTATTTAACTGACGATTTTATTTAAAAAATATCTAATATTTCAGATGGAACTAAGAACTTAGCTAACTACGTAGGTAGTATACAATTTATTTAATCGACCCAGATCACTCATTTCTGAAAGTAAACAAACACTTTACGCCAAAATACACCAAAGTCAGTTGAACCTACAGCCTTAAAAAAAAACAAGTTCAAAGCAAATCCTAAACAAAACAATGTACATTTTGTGGGAACGATAATTAGGTTTACTATTGTTTGACGTAGCGAACAGTGCGACTCTATGACAAAGCCTCGGCCGCCTTCGGCACATTTCGGCTGGCTCACCTCGCCGTCTCGCATGCGCTACTCACCTGCCGCCGCTACCCATTCAATTGTTAGGTAGTGCAATAATAAGTCGAAACACTTGCGCATAGAGATTAAAAAAGCTTGAAACCGTTCGATTAAGTTTAAAAAGGGTAACAGATGATAGGGTATTGAGAATGGGTTAGCGCTTAGTCGAATTAATTGTATCGCTTGGTTGCCCTTTCATTGGACTATGTCAACGATAGGCTTAGCTCATCCTTGGGGTTTGTAAAAACAAGTCTATCAAATACCCTATCGAAAACCCCTTTAATGCTAAGCGGTTCCGGTCCCTGGTCATAATAACCCCCAGTGCTCCAAAATTTAGATGTCTTTTTGTTTTTTAAGCTTAATTTTATGGATTACATCGTAATCAGAAGCGACTAGAATCTAGTATGTACTTTTTGTCTTCTTCCTTTTTTTGATCTCAGGTTATTTTACTATAGTAATATTGTTTTTCAAGAAGTGATCGAACTTTATGAATAAAAGTGATTTTAAACAGATTTCTGTTCTTTTGACCCTACCTACTTAACTCTAGAACCATAATTTGACGACTCGCATAGTTGTTGTTAGTATTGGTAATGTCTGCCTGCGAAGCTAGCGGTCCCAGGTTTAATGCCTGGTATGGGCAAAAGACACATAACAAAACGCCTTTATTCCTGAGTGGGGTAGGCCAAATACCAATTCTAAAAAGACTTCTCTGTAACCACTTTTTGCACATGCAGGTCAAGATGTTTACTTACCAGAGTATTTAGTAGCAGGTTGCAAGCCTATCGCCCAACGGCCAATCCGTAAATTTAAACCGCGGTCAGATAGCCTTACTTCGGATTAAAATTTGACACATTTTGTATGGGCAAATGTCAAATTTCAACCCGAAGTAAGCCTTATCTATCCGCGGTTTGAATATAGGTTTCAGTTGTAACAGTACTACAAGTCTATTCCCTTAGTCGCCTCTTACTACATCCACGGGCAGACATGGAGTGGCACTATTCTAACCCAGCAACCACATGGGCCCAATAATACGCGAAAATTATTTATGATAACAGCAAGTATTTCATTGTGTGTTTATTATATGAGTATATTCATCGATGTCTAGTACAAACAGCCACACAATTAACTGCCCATTAAAGACGGAAGTGAGAAAATGTAGAAAGAGATGAATATAGATTTTACATAAGAATCTCATGTGCACGAGTTGCACGACCAAGACAGTTTCTATCTGTTTATCTTCATTGGTCACTCAGCTGTGCGGGCGATTGTACCTAGTTGTTAACACTTGTCGCCTCTTATTTGTAGACGACTGCCGAAGGAAGGTAGGTAGGAAGGTATTTTGTTTACTTACCTACATAACAAAGTTATGTTACATTTATTTATAGCCGTTTCCCGCAACTTCGTCCGCGTAGAAGTGGTTTATCGCTATTCCCTTGGGATCCTTGATTTTTCCGGATAAAAAATATAACATACCTTTACCTCCTTAGTTGCAATAGCCCTGCCCCACCTTACAAATGTACATAAAAAACCTGTTGTCTGCAAATTTGATTTACGGACGATAATTATACGTGATAACAATAAATTATACATACATACATAACATCAAGCCTTCATTCCCAGAGTGGGGTAGGCAGAGCTATAGAAATACCAACAACTCTAAAAAGATTTGTTTATACTTCTGTAACCAATATTTTGCACAATCAGGCCAAGAAGTTCACTAGTGTATTAGTGACAGGTTGCAAGCCCATCGCCTAACAGTACTACAAGCCTGTATTCCCTTAGTCGCCTCCTACAACTACTATGGGTACTATGGGTACTAGACAACACTAAACATACTTACTTAGATAGAGAAATAAATACTTAAATACATAGAAAACATCCAAGACTCAGGAACAAATACTCGAGGACATCACACAAATATCTGCCCTTACCGGGATTTGAACCCGGGACCGCCGGCTTCGGTGGCAGGGTCACTCCCAACTAGGCCAACGTGTCGTCAAAAGAAACTAACATCATAACAAAACATTGATATGCCGATCGTGTCTCTATCGCTTGTTCCGCGCTCTCGCTTACACGCTTGGCTCAGGCGATCAGTGGCCACAAATCTCGTTTCATTGGTTAACCACATATCACATGAAATGGATAAAAAGAACCAGGTGGATGTAGTCTACCTTGGTTTCCAAAAAGCTTTCGATACTGTGTATAATGATATACTTTTGATGAAATTAGGTCTGATGGGTTTTGTGCCGCGACTGCTTAAGCTCTTCTCTAGTTATCTGTCAAGAAGACAACAATTTGTAAAGTGCGGACCCTATTGGTCTAGTCCTTATGTAACTCGGTCGGGCATTAGTCAGGGATCAAATTTAGGCCCCCTTATTGTTCAACATTTTAATAAATGATTTGCCTGGCGTGGTTCGAAATTCACTTGTATTAATTACTGTTTGCAGATGATGTAAAGTTGGATAAGGTAATAAGTAACGTGGACGACTGCACAGCATTACAGTATGACCTAGAGGCAGTACAAAAATGGAGTAATCAGAATAAATTGTACTTTAACACGAGTACATGTCAAATGATGAGCTTCACGCGTTCAACAATCACAGACTATCAGTAAAAACTCTGTAATGCGAACATCTCGCGAGTGAACCTAGTGCGTGATCTAGGGGTATCGTTAGACCCGCAACTGACTTTTAGGGAGCAGGTAATTGATGCTACTAAAAAGGCATACCAAAAAGTAGGTTTTGTATTGCGTAATTGTAATCCATTGACACCGGCGGCCCTCCGCACTTTATATGCGGCCTTAGTTCGGAGTGTACTGGAAACGAATGCAGTAGGGTGGGCACCACATGAGGCAAAGTATATTTTTATGTTAGAAAAGGTCCAA
The DNA here is from genome assembly GCA_949316455.1 of Acleris holmiana. Taxonomy (NCBI): domain Eukaryota; kingdom Metazoa; phylum Arthropoda; class Insecta; order Lepidoptera; family Tortricidae; genus Acleris; species Acleris holmiana. The sequence goes on along the minus strand of OX438790.1, from coordinate 9,094,117 downwards.
AAGAAATATTTAAGGTCTTAAAGAAGATAGCTTCTTACGTTGCGATCTGTTTGCGTCACGATCAAGAGCAGTGATCGGTGAAAGTATGCGAATGCTGGAAGATGGACGACTGGCTAATTAATCATGATAGTCTACATTTAAGTTTGTAATGTTTTGGCACTTAGCTGTTAGTTACGAATGAACTTTATGATAAATAAATAAATTTAAATATTACGTAATTAAAATGAGGATGCCGAAAAAAAATAATCAAAATTAAAAGTTTTAAAATTTTAACAAGTTTTGATTCTATTAAAAAATAATAAACGGGTCAAAACTTAGTGTATTGCGTTTTATATGCTTTTTTTACATTTTCTCCTAAATCGTATCAATAATATCACGGGACAATGTCACACAAATTGACCTAGTCCCAAACTAAGCTGCTTGTACTATGGGTACCTACTAGACAACGATGAACATACTTAAATAGAGAAATAAATAATTAAATATATAGAAAACATCCAAGAGTCAGGAACAAATATTCGCGCTCATCGCACAAATATCTGCCCTTACCGGGATTTGAACCCAGGACCGCTGGCTTCGAGGGCAGGGTCATTCCCAACTAGGCCAGCGTGTCGTGAAACAATGAAACTCAATTCCGATTTTCATGCTTGTTCTCTATTCTCCCACGAACCGGAAGCTAGGTACTGAATGAATAATACGCTCGAGGTTTCAAATAATCGAAAGAAGTCGCGATAGTCACGATTAACATGCAAGTAAAACAGAGCGTAAGTAAAACACAAAAATATATTTTTATAGTTTAATGACGTATTTCAACGACATTTCAATATATTAAAATACACATTAAATGCTTAATACAATTATATTTAAACCCCGGAAGCAAAAAGAGGGGTGTTTTAAGTTTAACGTCTGTATCTGTGTATTTGTGTCATCGTCGGATAGACAGATTTTTATTTAATTTTTAAGGGTTCCGTAGACAAACTAGGAACCGTTATAGTTTCGCCATGTCCGTCCATCCGTCGGTCCGAAGCCTCGCGCAGAGGCTCTTAGTACTAGAAAGCTGTAATTTGGCATCAATATACATATTAGTCACGCCAACAAAGTGAAAATAATAATTATAATAATTAGGTTACTTCCCCTACACGTAACGTGGGGATGTATTTTTTTTCTCATCTACCACATAGTTTGGGTTGTCGTTGGATAGGCCTTTCAAAAATATTGTGGGTTTGTAAAACAATTTTTGGACCAAGGGATCCGTTTATGAAATATTAAGGTTTAAAGCGCAAATTTTTGTTAGAGTCAAGTGTCCCCCTTCTACAGCCAAAACTACAAATACTAAAAATTTGTAATTTAAAAGGAAAACTATCACGACTAAGTAGACATCATTGGTTCTTGAGATACAGGCGATTAAAGTGTTTATACCTACTAAAATCATCAAAGACGGGCCAAATGACTTAAAATGAAAATTTAGTTATTACTTGTCGATTTTTATGTTTGTAGTACTTAACGGCTTCGGAACCCTACACTGAGCATGGTCCGACATGCTCTTGCCCGGTTTTAATAAAATAAAGCTAATATCAGGATGGTTCTTAGCACAGACTACTAAGAGATACTTGGTTCTTAGCTAAGTTTCATGAAAATTAAGGTTAGGTTAGGTTAGGTTAGGTTAGGTTGATGTCTATGATTTTTATCTTTTTTTAATATCGGTCAAGTGCGAGTCGAGCACCGGTTTTTAAACGTTAAAAGGCTATTGTCAAACTTGTAGTTGAACTCATTGATCTTCTGTAGCGTTTTCCTTCTTTCTCTTTCTCTTCGTCCGCGCGTTCCCAGCTTTCGCGTCCTCCGTTTTCGTCAGTCCGTCCTTGTCCTTGGTCTTCTTGGGGCGCTTCTTCCAGGGCATCTTGACCTTGAGGTGCTTGAGGCGATGGTGCGTGAACAGCGCGGCGGCGTAGGTGAAGGTGGCCGGGCACAGCTTGCAGACCTGCGGGCGGAGACCCTCGTGCGCCAGCAGGTGCTCACTCAATGACTTCTTGATCTGAAATAATACATAGCATCACGCCTTCATTCCCACAGTGAGGTAGGCAGAGCTACACAAATACAAACATCTCTAAAAACTTGTTGGTAATTCTGTAACCTCATTTTGCAAAATCAGGCTATCATGTTTACCAGTGTATTAGTGACAGGTTGCAAGCCCATCACCTAACAGTGCTACAAGCCTTTATTCCCTTAGTCGCCTCTTACGACATCCACGGGAAGATATGGAGTGGCACTATTCTAACCCGGCAACCACACGAGAAAGAATAGATAGTTGTAAAGGCCCAGAAAGGAGGGGATTGTTGAACGAGGTGGTTTGCTAAGCGACGGCCTTATATATATTAGACCTAGCGGTATGAGCTTTGCGTTGATAAGATAGTCACCCAGTCAGTTTGTCAATCAGTCAGTCAGTTTCTTCCTTTATACAGTGTGTCCCTCACACCAAACCGACAAAAAAAGACTTTTAATTAATATTTAAAAAACCGGGCAAGAGCATGTCGAACCATGCTCAGTGTAGGGTTCCGAAGCCGTTAAGTACTACAAACATTAAAAGGAAGGCTTAATTTTTCATAAATGGATTTCAGAAATTAATCGGAAAACTGTTTTCACAAACCTATAATATTTTTGAAAGACCTATCCAACGACACTCTACACTATAGGGTAAACGAGAAAAAAAAATACATCCCCACGTTACGTGTACGGGATGTAGGTACCCTAAAAATTTTTTTTTACATGTTATTGTACCACTTTGTTAAAATATTTCTAGTTATAAATTTTCTTATTTATTTCTTTATTTTAAGCGGTTCTTCTGTAAAACGTAAACCGACTCACAGGGTCCCAAGATACAGGCTCAGCCTAGTTTGGGGTCCACTGGATATTGTACCTTTTGTGTAAACCGTTAATTTTATTTTAATAAATTTATTCTTATTATTTATTTATTCTTACTTTGTTCGCGTGACTAATATGCATATTCATGCCAAATTACAGCTTTCTAGTACTAAGAGTCTCTGCGCTAGGCTGCGGACGGCGAAACTATAAGGGTTCCTAGTATGATTACGGAACCCTAAAACATGAATTGTTGTCAAATCTATCGGAACAAAGTCTATTGAGATGATATAAGCGGTTTTTTTAATTCTATTGCATTTCCTGTGTAAATCATACAAAAAGAAACGAAATATTACGCCAATAATAAAAAAACAAAGTTTTGTAAAAAAAATATGTGTTTATATTTATAAAGATGTCCATATTACCTCATGTTATTATCATACCTCGCAACGGATGTAGCAAAACCGTAGCAATTGACAGTTTGATGTTAGGGTTGGCGATTACGATGAATAATTTACTTACTTTATTGTATGTATGATTAATAAGTAGGTACAATTTAATGATAAGTATTTACCTTGTATTGTACCTTGTTTAATTTTCTATCAAAGAAAATAGATTAGTATATCAATGTCATCAATGTTAAATGCGTTTTAATGTGTCTGTCATTTTGTTTATGAAATCAATTATTTTCTGTATTTCATTCAAATATTAATATGAAATCTTTATTACTTGAGAACATTGGTGTACTGGAAAAAAACGAACCAAATATAGTTTTGTATTGTATGTGCAGTAAATATAAAATCAAAGAAAGACAACGTCGTCAAAAATTTAGCTACTAGAAGCCACCAAGAAAAGAAAGATGGTTACTCTTCACATTTAGTTTTTCTTTTAAAAGATAAATCAGGATTACGGGTAAAAGATGACAAAATTTACAGTGTTTCACATTTAGGCTCTAGTACCTAGCCATATGAAGAGGAAACATCAAGTGACCATATACAATAGAGAAGAAGGTTCAGATGGATCACAGCATGTATATAAATCACGATGGTGCTTTTCATTCATTCCATTATGGATAAGGACGTAATTATACAAGAACATAGTTTATTTCAAAATAATGTCGAGGTATTGTTAATAAGATATTAACAATATAAATTTGATGATATAAATAACATTGTGTTTTTATGTATTCCTAGTACATAGTGACAACCCTGACGTACATTTGCTACAGATTTGCGGGTTCAGTTACGGGGTATGGTTATTATTAGCTATAATTATTTATTAACTCATTATCATAAATAAAAAAAAAGGATTACGTGTCTAATGCAAACACGACATTTATAAGCTGTCGACATAATATCGTTTAGGTAGTATGTGTTGCTTTCCTGTGTTTTTTTTTGTTTGGCGTATTGTTTAATTTCTTTTAAATATGTTTGACACGGAAAATGCTCTACGATAAATATACTGTTTATTTCATCTCAATAGACCTCATATGAGGCGAGTTATTTCACTTAATATACTATAAATAGTCTGTAAAAAACCTCTAGGTATAAAGTAAAAAATAATAAGTAGTGGCCCTAAGGGCTAATTATTTGATAAGATACCTAGACATAGGTAGTAGTTAACTGAACACTGACACTAACTAAACTGACACGTCGGGGACCGCTAAGTAGCTAGGGTATTTTATGTTATTTCATTTACTTAACGCAAGAATTAACTAGTCGGCGACCACAATATATTATTAGGTTAGGGAGGCACAATTTTGAAAGAAGTTATTTCTTGCGTTTTTGAAGGTGGTTTTTCGTTTTTCTTTTATTTTTTTTAATAAATCTTCATTAATCAGGATAGTTTTTAGCAAAATTTCATGAAAATTAGTTGGGCCGTTTAAGAGATATCAGCTCTGAAAGTAGTTGTCGCCGTTATTTTAGGGGCTTTAAACCCCCTAAAAGCTCAATATCTCAAAAACGGCTGAACCGATTTTTATAAAACTGTCCAAGAACCACCACTAGATGATTTTAGTAGGTAGAAAAACGGCTTTCATTTAAAAAACCGCATTCAAATCGGTTCATCCATTTAAGAGCTACGGTGCCACACACACAAACACAAACACACACACACACACACACACACACACACACACACACACACGCACGCACGCACGCACGCTAGCACGCACGCACTCTTACACGTCATCATATCTTAGATCTAAGATGATCGTTTCAAAAAACTAAAGCCAGTAAATTTTGAACCAGTTTCCGTTAATGGAATGGTCTAAAATTTGGACCACAAATGTTAATCCGACGACTATAATACGACGAAGTTGGCTTTGAATCCGGTACACCACAGTAGAACCAAACATATAGACACGAGATTTCATTTTATACGTGATTTATTAGCTAAAAATGTTATTAGTGTCGTTTATACCACTACTTAAGAGATGTGGGCTGATGTGCTGACTAAGCCTTTAGCTCGCATTAAGCGTCAGAATTGTGTAAAAGGGATAGGTTTATGTGTATAATCTTATTTTGATTACGGGGGAGTATGTTGTATTACTGGCTAATCAGAATTTTAAATTTATATTTCTTTTACAACTGACTGTATTCTATATGATGTCTTTATGTCACTTCAATAAATAAAGTCAAATACATCAAATTTAACGGTTGGCTAACCCAAAGACTAAGCCTGCCAACCTGACAATAGAGTGATTACACCCAAAGCCAACCAATTACAGAAACAGTAACCTAGCGACAATTGTTATCAGCGGAAAAATCATAATTGGTCATACGACGTCGGGAAAACTCGGAGTCCACGACTTTACCCGATCGTTGTTTACGAGATAAATAATTAAATAAATTACCAATGTTTTGTCAGATTATTTTTGAAGTTGATTTGATAGAAATACCGAATGACAAAGATAGAAATACATATTTTTCTCTTTCTGTTACACGAATATATAGACATGTCCCCATTCGTTATCAGTCGTTCACGACGATGTCACACGAGCATGCCCGATTTGCTTTACACGGCTAAATTAGAAACAGTAGCAAGTGGCTCAATAATCCCGTGTGGTGACTGTACTATGGGTACTAGACATCGATAAACAAACGTATATAAAATATATACTTAAATACATAGAAAACATGCAATGGAAACAGGCCACTTCTATGTAAATTCTGTACTAAGTGACCAGGTTTGATCGCTCTTGACTAAGGTGGTTTGTCAGTTACCGTGTAAGCCTTCCCGCAGAGTTGGCAGACGTGCGGGCGCGCGACCGGCCTGTGCGAGCGCTTGTGCCGGCGCAGCCGCGACGGCGAGGCGCAGCGCAGCGGGCACAGCGAGCACCGGTAGTTCTTCTGCAGCACACCCCCGCCCCGTCACAACGTACAACAAACATAGATAGCGACTTAAATCTATAATAATATTCAAAACCGGCCACGACCATGTCGGGCCATGCTCACTGCTCAGTGTAGGGTTCCGAAGCCGTTAACTACTACAAACATAGAAATCGACTCGTAATAACTAGTTTTCTATTTAAAGTCATTTGGCGCCATCTTAGATGGTTTTAGTAGGTAGAAACACTTTAATCGCCTGTATCTCAAGCTTTCTCTATCTTTTTTTTATATAAGTTAATCGAAAAATTGTTTTCGCAAACCCACAATATTTTTGAAAGACCTATCCAACGACACCCCACACTAAGGCGTAGGCGAGAAAATAAAAATACATCCCCACGTTACGTGTAGGGGAGGTACCCAAAAAATAATTGTTTTTTTTTTACATTTTATTGTATCACTTTGTTGGCGTGGCTAATATGTATATTCATGCCAAATTACAGCTTTCTAGTACTAAGTCTCTGCGCTAGGCTGCGGACGGACGGACGGACGGACATGGCGAAACTATAACAGTTCTTAGTTTGTCTACGGAACCCTAAAACTAGAGGAAGCCCGCGACTTCGTACGCGTAGAATTTGGTTCCCGCTACTCCTATTTTAACCCCTTTGGGGATGACACACACACATAACATTACGCGCTTATGCCCAGAGTGCGGTAGGCAGAGCTCCAGAAATACCAAACAAGTCTAAAAAGACTTGCTTTTAATTCTGTTACCACATTTGGCACAATCAGTCCCAGAAGTTTAATATTGTATTAGTGACAGGTTGCAAGCCCATCGCCCAACAGTAGATACTACAAGTCCCTTATTCCCTTAGTCGCCTCGTACGACATCCACGGAAATACATGAAGAGGCAAAATTCTAACCCGGCAACAAAACAAAGAAAAACCTTTCACTTAAAATTGTCTACTTTAGAGAAGTTGACAAGAAAAAACGAAAAGGCTGCAAATAAACGCCAAAGAGAGTGCATCGAATTACGAGGTAGGTAAGTAGTAACTATATACGAGTATTTACCTGTTTGAGGTGCACCTTCTGGATGTGCAGGCGCACGCAGTACTTGTTCGCGAACACGCGCCCGCAATCGTCGCACTCGTACCTGCGGCGGACAACATTCAACGTTAAACTTACCACACCTCTCTTTCTTTACAACACACTTATATTGGCTTCATTTGCAATAATTGGTGGCATCGGTTTCCTAGTATTTTAGCAAATCACCACTTGGCAAACTATGTCACTTTACAAACTGTGATTTCGCAGAGAGGTCCTCTCCGCGGCATTATTTAACAGTTTTTTGTGGTCAAAACCTAACCTAATATATTTTATCTACACACATATCATAAACCCACTATGACGCGTTCAAAAACCGCAAATTATGTCTAGCATAAAGATAAACCGTTTCATCAGAACAATTTTCTTATCTGTGGAAAATGTTACTATGCTTAATGATATCATTATTACATTGAAACTTCGAACATCTTTGAAAAACAAAGCAATTTTATTCGACCTCAATTCTAATATAACTCGAGATGACATTTTATTCGAAACGAAATGTCAGTCGCATACAATTTGGACAAATCTCGTAAGTTACTTGATATCGAACGATATGATAGTAGAGGCCGACTCTTGTTAGAATAATTAAAAAAAAATGCGTTGCCGCCATTTTCGACGTTTTGTTTTTCTTGTCGCAAAAAATAGTTTAGTTTGTTTTGTTGTTTATAATACTCGTATGTATGTAGATATAGCAGTGTATGTAACTGTACATAATTAGGTATTAAAACACATGTGTGATCTCATTACTTAACATACTTGTTTTAATGCCTCTTATTATGTAACAGTCACATAAACTACTATAATGAGCCCACATAACTTACGTAATATGAAATGGATTAAGTACAAATTTTGCAAAATGAAAGTTTGTCAAACGTACGGCCCCCGGTGGCATCACACTTGGCTGTTACTTGTCAGACATTCTCGTGGCATCTGTTTCACTTGATCATAAGCAAGAGATATAAGATCCGTATTTGGCAAATACTAGCAAGTGCATTGGCGCCATAACAATCTGACAAACAAGGTAATCTAATCTTGGAGACAATATGGATCTACATGTAATTGTCAGATTGACTTGAAATTTAGCATTCATATGCATTTTCGATGGCAATACAATAATATGCTAAAATAGACAGCTCTATGTTAGAAAGAAAGAAAGAAAAACGTTTATTAAGTGCAAGACCAAAACTTATTACAATGTATTTTAAAAAAAAAAAAAAACATTACAACAAAGATAACATGCAAGCACTTAGTTAGCATATTATTGTATTGTCATCAAAATATACACCAGCGTGTGATGGAGACGGAAGGTGGTCAAAGGAACTGCTCAATGGCTCAGAGCAGACGAAGGTCTTTGATATTTGTTGTTGTCTTATTGTATTTGATAGTGAGTTTATTATTATTAGCAGCTCTAGGTTTGTACTATGGGTATATATCCTTACTAATATTATAAATGTGAAAGCGTGGATGTTTGTTACGCTTTCACGCAAAAACTACTTGACGAATCATCATGAAACTTTTTACACATATTCTGGGAGGTGATAGAAGTAACATAGGATACTTTTTGTAAAAAAATTTTTTTTTACAAAATGAAAAAAAAAAATTAATGAAAAAAATGTCAGCGGGCGAAGCCGCTGGCGGCTCGCTAGTACTAAAATACATACACTTAATATATAAACTTAAATACATAGAAAACATCCAAGACTCAGAGAACAAAAACTCGTGCTCATCACACAAATATCTGCCCTTATCGGGATTTGAACCCAGGACCAAGGCAAGGGAGCTTCGAAGGCAGGGTCACTAACAACTAGGCCAACGTGTCGTCAAAAGTCACTAGTACGATATGGTACGGTGCGTACTTCCAGTTTTCCCGGCCGCCGTGCTTGACGGACTGCTGGTGCTGGCGGAAGGCGGCGGGCGAGTCGAACCCGCGGCGGCACGGCGCGCAGTACAGCTCCGCGCGCCGCTCCGGCTGCAGGCGGAGCTTCTCCTGGACACCAATACACCAAACATCATCAATCGATAAAAACCGGGCAGAGCATGTCGGACCATGCTCAGTGTAGGGTTGCAAAGCCGTTTACTACTACAAACATAAAAAACCGGGCAGAGCATGTCGGATCATGCTCAGTGTAGGGTTGCAAAGCCGTTTACTACTACAAACATAAAAAACCGGGCAGAGCATATCGGATCATGCTCAGTGTAGGGTTGCAAAGCCGTTTACTACTACAAACATAAAAAACCGGGCAAGAGCATGTCGGACCATGCTCAGTGTAGGGTTGCAAAGCCGTTTACTACTACAAACATAAAAAAACCGGGCAAAGCATATCGGATCATGCTCAGTGTAGGGTTGCAAAGCCGTTTACTACTACAAACATAAAAACCGGGCAAGAGCATGTCGGACCATGCTCAGTGTAGGGTTGCAAAGCCGTTTACTACTACAAACATAAAAAACCGGGCAAGAGCATGTCGGACCATGCTCAGTGTAGGGTTGCAAAGCCGTTTACTACTACAAACATAAAAAAACCGGGCAAGAGCATGTCGGACCATGCTCAGTGTAGGGTTGCAAAGCCGTTTACTACTAAAAACATAAAAAAACCGGGCAAAGCATATCGGATCATGCTCAGTGTAGGGTTGCAAAGCCGTTTACTACTACAAACATAAAAACCGGGCAAGAGCATGTCGGACCATGCTCAGTGTAGGGTTGCAAAGCCGTTTACTACTACAAACATAAAAAACCGGGCAGAGCATGTCGGATCATGCTCAGTGAAGGCTTCCGAAGCCGTACTTAACGGCTTCGGAAGCCATAACAAACATAAAAATCAACAAGTAATAAATAATTTTCTACTTAAAGTCAATTGGTGCCGCCTTAGATGATTTTAGTAGGTATAAACACTTTAATCGCCTGTATTTCAAGAACCAATGATGTCTAGTTAGTCATGATAGTAGGGGGGGGGGGGGACACTTGAGTCTAACCTAACAAAAATTAGCGCTTTTTAAAGCTTTAGCTTAATATTTGTTAAACGGATTACTTAATCGAAAAACTGTTTACACAAATCCGTAATATTTTTGAAAGACCTATCCAACGACACCCCACCCACTAGGGTAGACGAGAAAAAAAAAATACATCCCCACGTTACGGGTAGGGGAGGTACCCTAAAAGATTTTTTCTTTTATTTGTGCTGTAAGACCTTCTTTCTTGTCAAATTTCAGGATTCTAGGTCTATGGAAAGTACCCTATAAATTTTGATTCCCTTGAGTGTCGAAATGTCGAAATATACGTTTTATTGCGGCAGAAACGGCTGTATCTTTTTTTCAAGTTAACTTAGAAGTTTGATTTTTCACAGCTTCAAGGTACTGTGGATTTGAGTATATGGTTTTAATTTCAACTCGATTCCTTCACGCGTTCCCGAGATAAAGGGTCTTGACAGACAGACAGACGGAGGGATGGACAACAAGTGATCCTATAAGGGTTCCATTTTTTCCTTTTGAGGTACGAAACCCTAATAATTCAGTTATATGGTAAGTGTAGATGTGTTTGCATTACTTTGGCTATTGTTAAATAAACTTTTTGATTCTGTTCTTGACGCACGGCAGTATGTCCGGACAAGTTCGAAAAAAAGCCGAGTGACACTGCAGTGTGTATATTTTCACGAAACCAGTCATGCCCTTTTCTTACCCTCGTAACTTTTCCCCCAGTGCAGTCAGGAACCTTCTAACCCGTTAAAAAAATAAACAAGGTTCTATAATCATCCTATAAGAAATAAAAAGTGATAATGTATATTATAACGTATTTTTTACTTACAAATACTAATATATTACTAAATCATATAAAAAAAAAGTGATAACCTATATTATAACGTATTTTTACTCACAAATACATTGATAAATATATTGATAAATCATATTTTGGTACGGAACCCTAAATGTGTCCGACAACCACTTGGCTGGTTTTTTACCCCTAGACTGAGCATGGTCCAACATGCTCTTGCCCGATTTTTATTTCACGCAGTCGGGTAGAAAACGAAGTCATATTTTTTGTATATCTGTGACTGATGACAGATGGACGAACACACAGATAGACAAACCGAATATTTAGAGACCTATTACCTGTCTTTTGTGGCGATACATGTGATTGGTCAGACCGCTTTTATTCTTTAACTGCTTGTTACAAACATTACAAGTTTGTGGCTCGTCGGGTTCTGAGTGCATTCTGAAGAAGAACAAAGGAAAATTAATAGTAGATTGTGTGACAACAGTGCAAAATGACATATTTGCGGCGAAGGCGTACATTGAATCCTGAGCGTAGTGAGGGATTCAAGTGTCAACGCCCAAGGTGGAAATAGTTTTGGTACCGTGTGACGCATGCTGCTTTTCACATCACCTATGAGGAAAATAAAAGATGATGAAACAAATTCAATTATTTACACCCTCTAAAAGTGTTGAAATTATCAAATTTAACAAGGAAAATTTGTGGTACCTATTGTTCAAACCGTGCCGACCCTGAGACGGTGATAGATGTCACTAACATACATTTTATAGATTGTTCAACGAGGGACTAACGTAATAATTTTGAAATATTTTAGTCCCTCGATAATAAATATACTATTTCATCACACATGCTCGGAAAGGGTGTTATAGCACGCAGGCGCAGTTATAGCCTATTTGCCTCCCAAGGGAGTTATGGCTTTGGTTTTAAAATATAGATCCCACTAGTAAATAATTTCAGACTAAGGTTTAAAATCAACCAAGGTTTATTTCCTATATTGAAAACTTGGCTACAAACCTATTTTACTGTATAAAACTTACTTAATATTTTTATAATTTACTTTTTTTTTATTAAATTTTATTTTGAAAAACTAATGGGCCTAATGGCAGTTCTTAGCATTATCTGTGGAAGACTATTGAAAAAAGTTGAGTAGACATGTTGACAATCTCTTTTAGCGAGTCTAGTGCTATTCATTTCTAATAATCTCGTTAGTTATCCCTTTCTTACTTCCCTTGATGCACAATATACCATTCTCGATGACGATAGAAGGTAAAAGATCGTGCTCGGGGTACTGTTATCCCCCAGCCGAGCATCACAATACCTCAGTTGGTGCCTCTCGAGCTTGGCTTGGTCGGCGTAGCGCGAGTGGCACTCGGTGCACTTCACCGGCCCCCTCTGCCGGACCCTTTTTTTCACCTTGAACAGATCCTTCACGAAGTTCGTTTTTTCCCTGAAAGGATGTAGCTTTGAAAAGGCGTACACTAACCCGGTACAATTAAGAACTAGCTTCTGCCCGCGGTTGCGAGTATCGTTAATCCACCGGGAACTTTAAAATTTTCTGGGATAAAAAGTAGACTATGTGTTAATCCAGGGTATGAGCTATCTCCGTTCTGAATTTCATCCAAATTCGTCCAGCTGTTGCAGCGTGAAAGAGTAGCAAACTAACACACATGCACACAAACGCATTTATTTATTTATATTACTAGGATAACTACTACAAAGATGAAAGCCCCCCCTCGTTTCAGAGTAATATACTTACTGTTAAACAGCCCAACCGATTTTTATAAAACCTAGCTTAGGCCCCGGTTAAACTAGCTTTCAATTGAAAAAAAAACCGGACAAGGGCTTGTCGGACCATGCTCAGTGTAAGGTTCCGAAGCCGTTACTACAAACACAAAAACTAACTCAAAGAACAACAAGTATTAACCTTTTTAACGCCAACGACGACAAGTCGTGCCTACTCCGCCACCGACACTTATAGTTGTCACAAGTACAGTTTAAAAGAGACATTATTTCGTATGGATTAAGTTAAGTTTTGCATAACTTTTAATACATGTTAGGCATGCGAGTGACGCATTTGTATTTGACGCAACGCCAGGCCAGGCGCACGCCGCGCTATACCCTAGAAAGTGCGCGGCCTGGCACGCGCGGCTAGCGGCTAATCAGTTGAGGGTCACGCGCGCGCTCGTCCTGACGCGCGCCGTGCGCTGACAAACTAATTCAAGTTCTTATTAGGGTTCCGTAGTCAAACTAGGAAACCTTATAGTTTCGTCATGTACGTCCGTCCGTCCGCAGCCTAGCTCAGGGACTCTTAGTACTAGAAAGCTGTAATTTGGCATGAATATACATATTAGTCACGCCAACCAACTGGTAAAATAAAATCGTGGAAGAAAATTGTTTTTTAGTGTACCTCCCCTACACGTTACGTAGGGATGTAGTTTTTTTTCGTTTACCCCATAGTTTGGGGTGTCGTTGGATAGGTCTTTAAAATGTTTTGGGGTTGTGATAACAATTTTTGGATTGAGGGATCCGTTATGAAATATTAAGCTTTAAGCGCTCCGTTTTGTTAGACTCAAGTGCCAGGCTAAGTAGGGGTACCCTACATAATTCCGAAGACTCGTAACTCCGAATTGATTGCCTTGATCGCCTATCGGCTCGGATGGATAACATAAGTTTTGGATAAAATGGTGTGTTTTATGCCTTTGTTGTACAATCTACCATTACTTATGTATGGAAGAAACACAAAAAAAAAAAGACGTGTGGCACTCGGGGACTGCCGCGGTAAAGCTATTGCATAGCATTTTGTATCAACTTATGCAATTATAATTTTATTTATTTATTTTATTCATGCAGTATTTCTTTTTCTTTGATATTAATTCAAGTTACACTTTTTGAGCGTGGTGACCGATAAGAAAACATTTTTTTCTATTTTAAATAAATAAAAATACTTTCTCATAAACAGCTGCTTATGTATTCGTCCGATTTCGGAGCAGCTCGTCTCGATTTGTGCGAGTTTCGTAGAGTCGTACAATACGTCTAATCGCACACAACGCCGTGTCGAAGACTGCCGAACTGAAACGACGTTAGACGATGCACGGCCTTCAAGCCACACCTCCTTGCCCGTCGGAGTGGGGAGCGTGAGGTTTTTTCGTTACGGAATTTCTGGATTCGGTCCCCGCGCTCAAGGCCCGCGATAGAAGCTATGCAATAGCTTAATAATGTTTTCAAGATTTCATTTTACAATTTTATTGAAGTATTTTACATTTACATTAAATTACATGTATAAATATTTTTCTAGTACCAAATCTCAGAGTAAAACCGCGGATAGACGGATAGACATACATGGAAAAACTATAAGGGTTCCTTGTTAACTACGGAACCCTAACTCGATATATCTTGCAAAATCAATCGCGCGATATTCGGCGAAAAGTCACAACGTGCGTGAAGACAACTTTTGTTATAAGCGATGACGCGCGGTTCAAGTGTTCAAATGACGGGTCGTTTCAAGAGCGCCGATCGTTTCAAAAGTACCGCGCGCCGGGCCAACCGCGCGTTGACGCGTGTACACGAACCTAGCCTAAAACTCACGTAGACGTGACGTTGCTTGTGGCAAGATTAAAACATCCTAGAGTCCACGTGATAAGTTCATATTTATCTTGCTTTCTCAGTCAGTTTAAGTAACGTTCCTATACCTACCATAAGCTAAACAAAACTTTTGAAACATCCGAATCGATGAACATGTATCTCTCACCATTGCTGCATCTTGGGCTCGCAGTAGTGTTGCCTGATGACGGCCGCGTCGCTCGCCGAGAATGGGCAGTAGCAGCAGCAGTAGCACGTGGCGTGCGCGCGCACGTGTTCGCGCCACGCGCCCTCTTCGCCCTCACGGTGCCCGCAGATCTGGCACTGGTAGCGGCCGTCGGCAAACTGAGGAGAGAATTCTGGAATGGGTAGGATCCTAGGGCGGGTTCATTGTTTTTAGTCGGATAATTTTGATTCTGGGATGGGCATCGTACCTACCTAGGTGCCCGCAGATCTGGCAGTGGTACCGGCTGTCGGCACACTAAGCAGATTCTGGAGTGGGTATTATTCTGGGGCTAGTTCATTGATTCTAAATCGGGTAATTTTGATTCTGGGATGGGTATCGTACCTAGGTTGCCGCAGATCTGGCTGTGGTAGCGGCCGTCCTTCGGTGAACTAAACAAAGATTCTGGGGCGGGCTTCTATCGAAGCCGGGTAATTTTCATTCTGGGATGGACATCGTACATACCTAGGTGCCCGCAGATCTGGCAGTGATACCGCCGTCGGCAAACTGAGCAGAGATTCTAGAGTGGGTAAGATTCTAAGGAAGGTTCCGTAATTCTGGGTCAGGAAGGTTCCTTATTTCTGGGTCATTCCTGGGTGCGCGCTGATCTGCTAGTGGTAACTGCCCTCGGCGAACTGAGCAGAGATTCTGGTGAGAATATAATCCTGGGGCGGATTCTTTATTAATTCTGGTGTGAGTTAATTTATGTGACCCTAGATTCCGGGTCAGGTAAGGCGCTCTTGCAGTGCCCGTGGATCTGGCACTGATAGCGGCCGTCAGCGAACTGGGCAGAGATTTTAGAGTGGGAACATTAATTCCGGTACCGGTTCATCGATTCTGAGATGTGCCACATTAATTCTGATTGTGAGACGACTAACATTGATCCTGGGTCGACAAAATTGATTCTAGGTCAAGTAACATTCAGGGAAATTATTATTATATTGTACCTATTTGTAAACAAGTATATTTCGTTTGTTAAATGACCTAAAAACATGCACAGAAATCAGTTTGATAGGATTCTTTTAACGCAGCCAAATAAATATTTTCCTCCAGTTCCGCGTTCAGTTTGAAGAATGTACATACCAAAGGCATTTAAACCGCACCAGTGATAAAAAATCAAAGAAACATTCACTTGAATCGTTTAATTTGTGAGATTGCACAAGTAAACATAGATATGTATAGTTACATAATGCACTTATTGAAAATCGGATCACAAAAACGATAATGAATAAATTGCATGGCTACAGGTGTGGGACAAGTACAATATATTTAAAGGTAAATATTAGTTTATTGATTAACATATACAGCTGACACAGACATTTATGTGAAACTTATAATATGGAGTATAATAATTGACTTAAACCTACTTAATAATTACAATTTCACACGGAACCCTCAGGCCGCGAGTCCGGCTCGTACTTGGTCGTTTATTTTACCTTATTATTATTATTATTTACAAACTTCCATTGCTCTTTTATTACACATAATTGCTTCTAGGGTTCCGTAACCGAACTCCCGAAGAGTCCAAACGGAACCCTGTAGCTGTCACTTACGTCAGTCCGTCTGTCGCCTGTCACACAGGTTTTACAGCCAAACGGTTTAGGCTTAAGTTTTTTTTTTTACAACAATCTTGTTGACCTACAGCCATACAAACTGTCATTAAATAATTTTAAATATTTTAATGAAGGCTCCATTACAGATAAAGGGACGCACGATTTTTTTTTTGACCATCCTATCGAGAAGGTAAATACTATAGTTTTTGTTTTAAAACATATTGGAAAACAAAGCAATAAGAAGCCACCAAAGTAAGCTTTTTTACCAAAATTTTGTTCTGTACTATTTTGATAATATTCATCAATAGTCAATACGTTTTTATTAAAAAATACGGGATTCTATCATTTCGTAACCAATGATTAATTTTAACATATTAACATATCATTATTTTTAAACATATCATTTGACAACCCGCGTTTTTCTCCGAAACTGTAAATATTTCCGGATTTGTTTCACGACCATCGTGTAGAACCCTATAGGTTAGGTTAGGTTAGTGTTATAAAAATCCTGAAATATTCGTAGATACAGAAAAAAAAGCCGGTTTACCAATGTATAGGTTGCGAAACGATGCATTGTCAAAGATTTGTCGGCGAAAGGCAGAGAACCAAAAAATACCAATACACTGGATTTTCGTACGGAACCCTAAATGCGCAAAGTCCGACACGCACGTGGCTGATATTTTTATGAGCCATGTTTGTGACAACTTCTTAAATTTCAATAATTCGTACCGCTTGAAAATGTTTGGTATGTTATTAAAAATTGTATAGTCATGTAATACATACTTTTTGAATAGAGAGCTTTATTCAAAGAGTGATAGATGTTGTTCCACTAACATTGCAAGGGAAGGGGAAGAACTTTATTGCGGGTGGTAGGACCTTGTGCAGGGTCCGTCCGGATCGCTACCACCATCTTATCCATTAACCTCCAAACAGCAGTGTTCGCATTGTTGTGTTCCGGTTTGGGGATAAGACAGCCGGTGAAATAACTAGCATAGAGGCATTCTATCTTAGTCCTCAGGGTTGGCAACGCATTTGCAGTCTTAGGATTGCAGTCTTGTGAATGCGAATGTCTATGGGTCCCAGTTTCCACTTACCATCAGGTGGAATGTGTACTCGTTTGCCTTCTCGAAGCCATTAAAAATTAAAAAATAATATTGTGTTCAAAAAGTAGCTTACATGAGTCTCTTTGTAAGCTTTTACACAGCGCTTCTGCATTCGACATGCGTTCGAAAATCAGTCGAATTCCCGCAGAACACGAGACCGTAGCTTAAATAAGATTGCACAAATCAGTCCTGCACTATCTGAGGATTTCTTGATATTTCGTTCAAGCGGAAACACACAGCAAGTGTCATAAAACCCTGTCACCGTCCGTACCTACGTACAATAAATGCAAGGACAAAATTAATCACTACTTATAACAATTATAATCAGTTAGGTTAGGTTTTTCATAGTGTTTATTTGTTGTATAAGTACTATAATTTTAGTTTTCTATGTAAATATTGTAAAGAACTAAGCCTACTGATGATTAAATAAATGACTGAAATATAACCAAATGTGGTATACTAAATAATATTTCAATACAACACAATTTTCCAAAATTAGTATACTGGGTGATTTTGAGGTTAAGATCCGGAATGGCCAAAAGTGAATAAGATGGTCATACTGAACAACTTTTCCGATGGGACCAACCACGAAATCACCAAAAAAAAAACAGGAGTTCCATACATTAACGGTGAATTAATTGAGAGTTAATGTAGTGTCATAGTAGTGTCTTGAGTCCGCGTCAAATCGTTGGAAAAGGTAACGTCAGAGTAGCAACGTAAAAGACGTTTCAACGTAAAAAATGGACCACTCCATAGTGAGGAAACTTTTTTAAAAATAATGAAGTCTTTTCTTTGTTTATATAAAACCGGAACCGGTCTAAAATGACTCATAATAGCCATGTATAGGCGGATTTAATCCCATGCATTTAATCCCTAAGGACTAGTGACACTTTACTTTCTACTTTTTGTTTTTTATTTCTTCACTACATAGTATAAAACAAAGTCGCTTTTTCTGTCCCTATATCCCTATGTGTGCTTAAATCTTTAAAACTACGCAACGGATTTTGATGCGGTTTTTTTAATAGAGTGATTGAAGAGGAAGGTTTATATGTATAATACTTTAATCCAGAGCGAAGCGAGGGCGGGTCGCTAGTTATAAATAAAAGCCTTGGAAAACCATAAACAGCCAGATACATGTTGCCATTTGATGATGTTGCCCTTGTCGTCGGAGTGCGCAGACTTTGTTTCGGAAATGTTGTCTATGGTCTATTTGTTATGTTCTAACCACTAAAACAACCTTGTTTGTCGGCCGTAAAAAGACGGTTCAATTGTTCTACATGCGCTATAGCCATCCTTTCGTGGTCATCTTACTTAATAAGTTTAAGTTAGGGTGATCGAACCAGTAATGGACAAGGTCCAATGATGGACACTTCACTCTTATTTTACTGACAATAAAGGTTATTCATTTGTTTTGCAACAATCAATTTATAACCTCATGATCTTTGAATTAAGAGTAAAGTGTCCATTATTGGTGCCTGTCAGCTTAAAGTGTCCAACACTGGTGCCATCACCCTACATAAAAAAGCATATCGAAAAATTCAAAAGTAACTTTGATTTTTTAGTTATTTAAAAGCTTATTCCGCCCCCATCGCATTGCTGAGTAAAATATATCTATCAATCTATAATATAACTTGAATCGCAAAATGTGTTGGTAAGCGCATAACTCAACAACGCCTGGACCAATTTTAGCAATTCTTTTTTTAAATGTTCGTTGAAATCCAAGGATAGTTTTTACGGCGAGAAAAATTCGAATAACTCCCGGGAAAGTCAGAAATTTGCAGCGGGGCGAAGTGTCTGGCGGGCCGCTAGTACATCAATATATTTACAAGAAGACTATTTCAAAATTTATAATTTGACAGGATTTAGCTGAGAATCTGGTATATCAAATTCCAAATACTTCTCAGCTTCTAAATATAAGTTAAAAATGGTCAATAATACCCCTCCTAAGACCCACTGTACAACGAAATTTGCCAATGGAATACTCTGCCGTCCTCATTCAAAAGGACGCTTGACAGTTTCATAGGTTTTGAGAAACGGGTGATAATAGGTTTCAATTCACGGCACGTTCAAAAAATTATCCATTTTTTTAAAAACTAAAAACAATAAAATACCTAAATTTATTTACATTTATTTCAGATATTAGTCAGACAAAAAGTAAAATTTGATTCTTTGGACATCCGTCCTTTCGAATTAGGACGGCAGTATTAACCTATTATAAATATGTACAATAGAGTCAATTTTCTGGTTTGAATATCCCTTATAAAAACAAAGGAAAAACTATTTTATTTCTATAGCAAAAGGTCTATATTCTAATAATATTTTTGTACGAGAGGATTCAAGAGCTTAATTTAAATATCAGGTTTTGGAATAATGAGAATTTGGTAAGTATTTTAAAATTCCGATAAATTTGCATTAGGGGTCTAAAAACCAAATTTAATAGATATTTCTTCCTCAAAATAAACACGAAGACAATAATTAAGTGCATAAATAAATAATACGACCATAATTGAATTTTAGGAGTACGTGGTAATAGAGTAATACTGGTAAATTGGTTTTCATCACACATGCTCAGAAAAGGTGTTATAACACGCAGGCGTATAGGGCAGTTATTGCCTATTTACCTCCCAAGGGAGTTATGGGGGATGGGTTTAGTTTTAAAATATAGAACCCACTAGTACATCATTCCAGACTAAGGAGATGTAAAATCAGCCAAGGTATATTTTCTATTTTCCAAACTTGGGTACAAACCAAATTTACCATATAATTAAATTTATACGGTACACATAACTGCATTATATTCATATTTTACGATTATTTCAGAGAATTATTTTTATTCAATTTTATATTGAAAATCGGTACTATCTGGCAGTATGGCATGTCAAGTTTGATAAGTAATTGGCAGTTCTTAGCATTATCTGTGGAAGACTATTGAAAAAAGTTGAGTTGACATGTCGACAATCTCTTTTAACGAGTCGAGTGCCATTCATTTTTTGATTGTTTTCTCTAAAAGTGTAATTTTGTTTTGTTTCTTTGCAAATGTGATGAAAAACATTGTGTGTATCAATGGCAGTAAGGGGATAACAAACTTGAGTCATTAAAAGCTTCTAATACTCTCGTTAGTTATCCCCTTCTTACTCCACTTGATGCACAATGTACTATTGTTTATACGAGTATGAATATAGAAACGAAAAAGTCCCGACTATAGGTAGTTTAGTCGCAGTCGCCATTTTAAAACCTTCTTGC
This sequence comes from Acleris holmiana, assembly GCA_949316455.1. Taxonomy (NCBI): domain Eukaryota; kingdom Metazoa; phylum Arthropoda; class Insecta; order Lepidoptera; family Tortricidae; genus Acleris; species Acleris holmiana. The sequence continues at coordinate 9,073,360 of OX438790.1, read as the reverse complement.
CCAAAGGCCAATCGGCCGGCCGTCGTGAAGATCCTTAGTGAAAGACCTACGATGATTAATTAAGAGATCAGCTCTGACACATATTTCCTAACTACCATAAAATTGTCCTACTTTGCTCCAAAATTGGCCACACTTTTTAACCGACTTCAAATAACCTAAACTGTAAAAAAGCCAACAGAAAAGCGGAAACAAAGCTCTTTAAAATAAAAATGAAATGTTTCAAAAACCAAAAACCGTCTTCAAAAATGACAAAAACTTCTTTTCAAACGATAATAGGTTAGTGAAACTTAAGTTGGCGTCCCACAATATAACATTCATTTGGCAGAATTTTCAATAGCTGAATACTAACATCGCCGACTTTAATTTCGCCGAATTTATCATGGCATAATTTTACGGTCACGACTGTCACGAGCGTAAATTTAAGACCCATTTCACAAATAATAACAAATTTTCTATTTAAAGTCAATTGGTGCCGTCTTAGGTGATTTTAGTAGGTATAAACACTTTAATCGCCTGTATCTCAAGAACCAATGATGTCTACTTAGTCGTGATAGTTTTCCTTTTATATTCATTAATTATGCGCTTTCGTTTAAGTTTTTAATCAGATTTTTAGTATATTTAGTTTTGGCTGTAGGGGGAGGAGGATGACGACACTTGACTCAAACAAATATTAGCACTTTAAAGCTTAATATTTAATGAACGGATCCTTTAATCGTAAAAATATTAAGAGTCTCTGAGCTAGGCTGCGGACGGACGGACGGACGGACGGACACGGCGAAACTATAACTCCAAGTTTGACTACGGAACTTTAAAAAGTGCTTGAAGTTGTCAATCTCCTAAGAGATGCCAAGTCATTTGTAACTTAGAGGAACTCAACCTTATTGCTGTAGAATGACAGATTGAATTTAGACCTAAGGTGGGTCACAAATTTAAGGGTTTGACTGTACCTTAGCATAGATAGTATAGTATTAGTAAGGAACTGCTACCAGTACAGTAGTTTACGTATTTTGTTAAGGGGACTTGTTTATTTTTATAAACTTGACACTGTAATGTTAGGTACAACGACGAGTGAAGCGAGGAGGAGTGTCAAGTTGAATGGTGACCAAAACCGTCCACAGTGTTGAAGCTCAAAGACCGAATTGCAATTGGTGGAGTATATAAATAATTACTATACCATAATTATAATCAAGGGTCTGTAAAATATTATATTATTCTATATAACTTTACATATAACATCACGTTTTCATTTCCAGAGTCGAGTAGGCAGAGCTTCAGAATTATTAGCATCTTATTAATTATTCTGTAACCACATTTTGCACAATCAGGCTAAGGTGATTACCAGTATATTAGCGACAGGTTGCAAGCCCATCGCCTAACAGTACTACAAGCCCTTATTTCCTAAGTCGCCTCTTACGAGATCCGCGGAGAACAACGGGGAAGACATGGAGTGGCACTATTCTAACCCGGCAACCACACGGACAACACGGCTATATAGCTTTATGCGTACTAAATAGTATGCGATACAAATTTCCCCGAGACAATAATTCATAGAAATTTTATTTTATTAAAAATTATGCCAATCCGCCAATGAAAATTGCGCAAAATGACAGTATGCTATAGTACATTGAGCATCAAGGGAAGTAAGAAGAGGATAATTAACGAGGGTATAAGAAGCCCGATGCCGCAGGCGGAGGGCTTTAAATGACTCGAGTTTGTTATCCCCTTACTGCCCGTGATACACACACGGTTTTCATCACATTTGCAAGGAAACAAAAAAAAGACTATTAAAGAAAACAACAATCAAAAAATTAATGGCACTCGACTCGCTAAAAGAGATTGTCGACATGTCATCTCAACTTTTTTCAACACAGTCTTCCACAGATAATGCTAAGAACTGCCATTAGTTTAAAACTTGACAGGCCATACTGCCATATTGTACCGATTTTCATTATAAAATTTAATAATAATTATTGCAAATATCTCTGAAACAATAGTAAAATGCAATTGTAATGCAGTTAAATGTACCGTACAAGTTTAATTATTATTGTAGCCAAGTTTTGAATATAGGAATTAAACCTTGGCTGATTTTACACCTCCTTAGTCTGAAATGATGTACTAGTGGGCGAACTCATAACTCCCTTGGGAGGTAAATAGCCTATAACTGCCCTATACGCCTGCGTATAGCATCCTTTCCGAGCATGTGTGATGAAAAGAAATTTACGCGAAAAGATGATTCTTCCAGGAATTGTTATGCGAAACGAAATTATGTCAATTAAAACATTACATACAAAATTATGAGAATAGGGACTTTTGATTGGAAGGAACAATAGTTATTTGTGCAACAAGAGAACAAAGTTGTTTTTTGCTGCGAGTGTTGATTTTGAATCCCGAGCAAGCGAAGGATTTAAGAACTGAATCACGAGCGTAGCGAGTGATTCTAGGTTAGAATCCTGAGTGCAGCGAGGAATTCGAAGACACGAGATGCAAATAACTTTGGTCTTGTGTTGCACATACAATCTTTCACCTAAGCAGCGAGAAAATATAACCTTTATCTACGCACATATCATAAACCCTCTATGATGCGTTCAAAAACCGCAAATTACGACTAGCATTAAGATGTTTTATTAGAACCAATTTCTTATTTGTGAAAATGTTATTATAGCTTAATAAAAAAAAAAACTACGGGTGCCGCCATATTTGACGTCTTATACATATTTGTCTTGTCGCAAAAATAGTTTAGTTTTTTTTTTGTAATAATATATGTATGTATGTAGATAAAGCAGTGTATGGAACTGTACACAATTAGGCATTAAAACACTCGTGTGATATTATTACGTAACAGTCACATAAACTACTTATAAGATAAAAAAAACAGTAAATATAAAACGACCTCCCCCAGCCGCCTGCGCGTTTCACCACGGCCACCTTTATATTGTGAACAAAAATTAAAAAGTTACTTTGTCTCACGCTCGCAGCAAATCGAATTTTGATCACTGTCTTTAAACAGCAAAACCACCCTTTTTGAGGTGCTGAGGTGAAAATAGTTATTTGTGCAACAAGAGAGCAAAGTTGTTTTCTGCTGCGAGTGTTAATTTTGAATCCCGAGCAAGCGAAGGATTCTAGGTTAGAATCCTGAGTGCAGCGAGGGATTCAAAGACACGAGACGCAAATAACTTTGGTCTTGTGTTGCACATACAATTTTTCACCTTAGCAGCGAGAAAGTATTCTTTATCCACACACATATTATTATCAAAAACCCTCTATGATGCGTTCAAAAACCGCAAATTACAGTAGCATAATGATAAACTGTTTTGTTAGGACACATTTCTTATTTGTGAAAATGTAATTATTGCTTAATAATGAATGACATCAAATTCGATATCAATATTACATTCATATTTCGAACATCTTTGAAAAACAAAGCAATTTTATTTGACCTCGATTCTAATATCACTCGAGATGACATTTTATTCGAAATGAAATGTCAATTGCATACAATTTTGACAAATCTCGCTTGTTACTTGATATCGAACAATATGATAGTAGAGGCCGACTCTAGTTTGTCTCTGAATTTAAAAAAAAACTACGGGTGCCGCCGTTTATGACGTTCTATTTGTCTTGTCGCAAAAATTTGTTTTGTTTTGTATAATATAATAAATAATATATGTATGTAGATTGTAACTGGGCATTACTACTATTGTAACTGGGTATTAGGCATTAAAACACTCATGTGATGTTATTATGTAACAGTCACATAAACTACCATAAGGTAAAAAAAAACAACATGGTAAAAATAAAACAACATTCCCCAGCCGCAAGTGCTTCGCACCACGGCCACAGACAAAAATTAAAAAGTTACTTTGTCTCACGCTCACAGCAAAATCGAATTTTGCTCACTGTTTTTAAACAGCAAAACCACCCTTTTCGAGGTGCTGAGGTGAAAACTTTTTTCGGTAGGAGCAAAGTTACCATACCACTCGAGGAGCAAAGTAGGAAGTACCAGTGAGTTAACTAACCGGGTGGTGGGTCCTGTCGTGCAGTGCCTTGCCGGTCTCGCAGGGGAACGCGGCGATGCAGGCGTGGCACTTGAACCGCGCGCCGGCGAACTCGGGCGCCGCGCGGGCCGCCGCGCGCGCCGCCGCCACCTCCTCGTCCGGCAGCACGCGCACGTACCACGACTGCGGCGTGCTCTGCAACCATACACCGGCCGAGCTCGAGCCTCACTTAACCTTTTCAACGGGCTATCATTCCATAACCCAAGTTTCACAAATGAAAGTTTTTTTTTAAATAATGAAATTTAACGCTCCGTACAGTTTGCGTGCCAAAAGACGATAAAAAAGGTGAATACACCCCGATTTGCAGGGTCCAACTTGCGTGCGTGTTAAAGTGGGTCGATTGAAAACGTCATCTAGAATTTAAAAAACCAAAACGGGGTGATAATTGTTTTTCCTACTCCTGTACTTTTATCTGTCATTTATATAGTCACGAACACTAATATAAGAATATAGATAATATGTCCGCAGAACATTCCGTAGAAAACTCTATCTAGTCTATTCTCCTTAACAGCACTTGTGCTTTTTTGTTAATGTTAACATTGTAAAAACAGCCCGCGAAGGTCTGAGTTCCCGGCTTCGGCTAAATAAAAAAAAAGAAAGGTTATTATTTACCAATCGCAGCGCTGCGGCTCCGAAACAGGTCATTACATACCGCGTTTTTAACTTTTTAAAACCCTGTTTGTACTAGGATAAGTAACTAGAAACAGCCAAACACTAATACAATATAAGGTCCTAAAAAATTTTTACTTTTTAAAATGTCATAGACTACTAAGGTTATCCTTAACGAACGTCGTTTACAGCGTGTTTAAAAGTGTATCAAATATTTATATAATTTTTAAACATATTGCATTCACAAATAAAATAAATAGCAGAATTAACTTAAGCGCGTTATTAATGATTTAATGTTAAGCCTTAATTTATTTAAATTAGATTTATTAGATTTCAAGTTTGTGATTTTATTTAATGGCGTATTTTATTTTTATTATGAGGGATGTCTATGCCGATAGCGGTAGTGTTTTTAGGATTCCGTAGTCAAACTAGGAACCCTTATAGTTTCGCCATATCCGTCCGTCCGTCCGTCCGAAGCCTAGCTCAGACTCTAAATATTTTTTCGATTAAAGGATCCGTTCATGAAATATTAAGCTTTAAAGCGCTAATATTTGTTAGAGTCAAGTGTCGTCATCGTCCTCCCCCTACAGCCAAAACCACAAATACAAAAAAGGTGAAAAAATCTTATCTAGACACGCGGGAGCGTGTCAAGCCAAGTTCAAGAAACAGAACTGGCGAGCCGCACCGTGTGTAATATTACACGAACCATTTGGAGCCACTTTTGACCCCCTCATAAATCAAAAACTATTTTACATAAACGTATCAAATTTGGCTCATATATTGAGACTTGCGAGATACATATGTGTTCTAAATTTCATAAGCTTATCTCAAACGGTTATTTAGATATTAATGTCCAAAATTCCTCATTTTTATCACTGAGTGACCTAAAGACCAAAACTCTAACCCAGTTCCAGATGACCTAGAGAGTTAAAATTTGGTATGCAGATAGGTAATTAGATAAATACAAAGGAATAAATAAAAAAAACTGTCAATTTTTAAATAATTAGATTCTATTATGAACGCTTAACATAAATACCTAATATTACTTAGGGTACCTACGTTATTAACTGGGATTAATTATTATTTTTATATTTAGCGCACATCAATAGTGTAAAGTCATTACCTACTCATAAATAATGATAAAATAATAGGCATTTAGATTTTCGGTATATACACGACGCGCGCGCGCCGAGTGACGCCGGAGCGGCGCTTGCGCTGTGACAACCGAATCGAACCGTTGACGCGAACGTGGCCGAGCGAGCGGCAGCCGCGCTCGTAAGCGCGAGCGCCGTCTTGCTGTCTGGTTGTCTCTCGATATCTGACCTATAAGGTTGCGATTTATGCTGCGAAATTGCTAAGTTTTCTTAAGGAAAACTTATAATTTGTAGTAATATTATTATTACAATTTCTTTAATAAGTAGGTACGTACGTATAGTATTATAGTATAGGTAATAGTTTAAATAAATAACAATTTTATAGTTATAAGTAGGTAGGTGTATATACTTATTATTATTACAATTCCTATAATAAGTAGGTACGTAGGTTTAGTATAGTATAGGCAATAGTTTAAATAAATAATAATTGTAATTTTTAGTAAGTAGGTAAGACTTACCTACAAAAAGTAATGATATCCCACCAAAAACATAAATGTAAAAAAGGAGAGCCAAGTTCAATACAAAAATTATTCTCTGCTGTGGGCTTCGCCGCAAAAAGAATGGAGATCTGAGATTGAGTGCCAAGTTCTATGCAAAATCCAAATATGTAATCTAAGGGCTGACTTGGCTGGTTTTCCCATACGAATTATATAGCCTTCGCATGTTCTAAACCTGTTTGTTACCTTTCGGTTCTTATTTTATTATTCCGAAAATTTGGCTTGCTGGTAGAAACTACCCATCGAACATAAGGCTCTTCCATGACTGTGTAAAAGTAGGTACTTAATAATAATTCGTATGGGAAAACCAGCCAAGTCAGCCCTTAGACTACATATTTGGATTTTGCATAGAACTTGGCACTCAATCTCAGATCTCCATTCTTTTTGCGGCGAAGCCCACAGCAGAGAATAATTTTTGTATTGAACTTGGCTCTCCTTTTTTACATTTATGTTTTTGGTGGGATATGAAAGTACATAATATAACGAATTTTAAAGAAAAACTATCACGACTAAGTAGACATCATTGGTTCTTGAGATACAGGCGATTAAAGTGTTTATACCTACTAAAAACATCTAAGACGGCACCAAATGACTATAAATTCAAAATTAGTTATTACAAAAAAAAATGTTTGTAGTAGGTACTTAACGGCTTCAGAACCCTACACTGAGCATGGTCCGAACGTGCTCTTATTATTGTACCGTGCGTAAAATATAAATTCAAACAATTTTTTTTATATTTTTTTTGCGTGGTTGGAGAAAAGCAGTATACATGCCTCGGCCGGGAAGGGCGGTTGCTGGACACACATATAGCGCGACTTAAACTCCTCCCGCAACGGCCTATTTCCCGGCCTGTGCAGTAATGTACTAATATCTCAGTCAGTAATTATTTACTTTATGTATAAATGGTATTAATTTTAAAATTGTAATACTTTTAATTTTTTTTTTGTTTTTTTTTTTCATTTGATTCAGGGTTAGCTGGAAGAGATCCCATTTAGGGATAAGTTCGCCTTCGTACATTAATTCAGTGTTATAATTGTAATATTTATATTTTTGTGCAATAAAGAGTTTACATACATACATACTTTAATTGTTTCTTGTAGTTGTTTAGTTTGAGTTGTAAACGAATTAGTTTACACCGCCTGCCATGAATTTGTGTCCTCAGTTATTTGTCTGGAAAATATCGCTATTTAGCGGTAAGTCCGCCTGTTGTATGTATACATATGTACTTTGTACTTAAATGTACTGTTCCACGTTCTGTTTCTTTTTTGGTGTTCAATAAAGAGTATTTGTATTGTATTGTAGTTCGTTTGCGAGTTTGCTAGCGTTTTACTTCAGTCAGTACTCACTTGTTTGTCCGCCGACTCCCCGCCCGCCTGCCCCTCGGGGACGGCGGCGCTCGGCGCGCGGCCGGCCACGTCCGCCACGTCGCGGGAGAACGACGGCATCTGCGTCTCCAAAGCACGAACCGCTGATTCCAACTGGAAACAACGTACATAACTATTAATTGGATAACTTGATTTTATGGGAACCATAACGTTTTTCTCAAAACTTATTTTTATTTTTAATAGCAATTAGTGGCACAAGAGCACTCAGGCCACCTGGTAAGTGAGTAAGTGGAATTTGAGACCCATAGACATTTGAAATCTCAAGACTTCAAATGCGTTGTCAACCATGAGGACTAAAATGGAATGCCTCTATGCTAGTAATTTTACCGGTTGTGTTATCCCCACGCCGGAACACAAAAATGCAAAAACACTGCTGCTTGGCGGTATGGGATCACTAAAAGGTATGAAATATAATAAATGTTTTAAAAAACTAAAAACAGTCTTCAAAAAACAAGAAATATAGTCGATTGTACAACAAGGGCATAAAACAAACCATTTTATCCGAGACTTATGGTATCCATCCGAGCCGGCAGGCGAGGGTGGATAATTAAGTCGAGGATTAAATGGGTTTTAAGACCGAGTTATACACTCTGCTTTTCACTTCGATTACGAGGAAAAAAAACATTAATAATATAAAAAACTTTTTCTTGGATTTAGGCGGCAATATCTGTTCAATAATTCTTTTGCATTTTTAACCATTATTGTATTAGGTGTGAGCATTATTTCCTCTTCACTTGACGATATGTTAACAAAATTCCGTAACGTACAACAACTTTTGCAAAGAAAACAACTACTTAATTAAATAGTCCAAAACGGGACAACATACTCTTTCCCGCCATAACTTTTTTTTTTCATTTTTCATTTAACTTTAAACTTAGGTCGAACGCAACAATGCCAGTTTTGCGAAGTACCTAAACAACTAATTAATAGTCCAAAACGAGACAAAAACGTCTTTCCCACCACTGTATTTCTTTTTGGACTTTTTTAATTTCCGCATGAAACTTTAAACTTAGGTCGAACGCATTACTGCCAAGTCACACGTTGATTTTGTTTTTTTTTTGTTAATAATACTTATATTTAATAAATTAAAATATCATTTTTGTTAGTTGCAACTTTGAAGGCAATTAAATGAAAGTAAATTAATACAACAAGTTAATTCAAACAACAAGTTTATTTAGTGCAGTCACCTCGGTTGTCCGGCTGTAGGGCTTAATTGTCTTAGTCTAGATGACGACAATACTTTATGCACTGATGCATAAAATGCGATTTTATGCAGCCTTATAGCCCAGTATAAAGAAGCACTTTACGAGCATGAAAAGTGAGAAAATATTTTAAAATTACAGGAACTAGGGCAGTCTAACTGTAGTCGGCGTCCCATAATATTTTTAGCTAAGAGCCGAATTCAGTTGGCCTGACCTATCATTTCAAAAGAAGTTATTTTTTGCTTTTTGAAGACGATTTTTAGTTTTTTAAGAGGCCGTAGACCGTAAGTTTTACCGGTTTTGCTTCTTTTCGAATGATCGACTAAATGAGTTACGAATGAATGAGCTACTTTTTTACTTTTGTCGAGTATTATAATGCGAGATTTAGGTTGTTTTAAAACTTTTCTTCATTTTTTGGATGTTTTTTAAAGGTAAAGGTTTGATGTTGAACTAAACTTTATTACTGTTGTTTTGATTTTATCGTTCATAAAATTTAAACGACAGTAATAAAGTTTTAAGTAGTCGAAATCAAAAACAATTTCTTGCCCATTTTCTATCAAGTTTTTCCAAGTTATTTATTTTTTTACACAAAAAAAATATATCAAGGTAAAAAGTTATTCTTAAATTTTTTACACGACTTTTACTGCAATCAATTATAATTTTTTCATACCTTTTAGACGTCAAAATGATTCCTAATCATGCGATATTCTAAACCTCTTACAGCAAAATTCACAAAACAGTCGCCGGTTTCAGGTCGATTAACCAAAATAAAATACAAAAAACAAAAAAGTAGCTCATACATTCATTGCAAATCGAAATTATCTTTCGTGTTACGCATTAAAATTTGTAGAAGTAAAGTAATTCAACTGTAAAATCACGTAAATCATATACGGCCTCTTAAAACATTTATTTTTATTAGAGTTGGTGCGTTCAGGAGTTCAGGTGTCGGTGGACCAACCTGCGAGACGGCGGGCCCCCGCGTCAGCTGGCTCATGGCGCCGTGCGGCGCGCCAAGCACAATGGCGGCCGGCCGCGCGGGCCGCGGCGTCAGCTTCGGCAGCTGGAGATAAAACTCAAGTCTCGCAACCCATTTGAACATATTACCTAAATATTAAATAAATAGGGTTTTCATCCATCTGGCATAACTTTTTTTGGCATAATCATCATTTAGCAAACAGTATTTTTTTCTGAAACCGTATACTTTTCAGGATTGTATAATATACTAGCGACCCGCCCTCGCTTCGCTCTGGATTAAAGTATTATACATATAAACCTTCCTCTTCAATCACTCTATCTATTAAAAAAAACCGCATCAAAATCCGTTGCGTAGTTTTGAAGATTTAAGCATACATAGGGACAGACAGCGGTAAGCGACTTTGTTTTATACTATGTAGTGAAGAAAAGAAATCATGACAAATCTTCGTAAATCCAACTTAAGCTCCAACTTTTGAGGTCATTATTGAACAAAGTTCACTTCAGCAAAACCTGTGCTAATTAACGAAAAAAATCTGTACAAAGAGCAATGGGCTAAAATGTATGGAACGTGGTACAGTCGAAGTCATAAATATGATTACATTTCATTCACTGAGACAATTACATATAATTATATGTAGCTTATATGACACGTTCGTAGATTTACCATAGCAGCGCCATCTATTGATTACTTACTCAACCCAGTCGAAAGGTATCGACATCTGTTAGAATCATTTGGAGTTAACAGATAATTGCGACTGTCAAATAATAACAGACAAATAATTAGCAATAAATTAAAATTGCGACTATAATTTGAGATTTAAACTATCCTATCTCTCAAGTTGGATCGAACTGCACATGGTGTGCGAATTTTATTATAATCGGTTAAGTGGTTTAGGAGTCCATTGAGGACAAACATTGTGACACGAGATTTATATATAAGATAAGATAAGATAAGATAATAAACCTAACCTAACCTAATGGGATTCGGTAATACGGTTTCAGGAAAAAAAAACTACATGCCAAATAATGATTATGGGAACCCATTGAATAGATAAAAACCGGGCGAGGGCGTGTCGGACCATGCTCAGTGTAGGGTTTCGAAGCCGTTACTACAAATACACAAGGAATAGTTGATTTTAGGTAATGGCGCCAGTACTCGACAAAGGACCAATGTTCGACACTGACTCTTATTTAAAGAAGATAAAAGTTATTCATTTGTTTTGCAACAATCAATTTGAATTAAAAGCTTTTGTCGATTATTGGTGCATATCAGCTAAAAGTGTCGAACAATGGTGCCGTTACGTACAACGGCTGGTTCCAGGATTTAGGTGGATCATTTTTACTTGTATCTATTGTTATCAAAATTAAATTATAAGTTCTTGACCACGACTATGTGACCCCCTCCTGGCGCCAAAGCTGGATCCTTGGTTACGTATGTACTAGAGAAAGCCCGCGACTTTGTACGCGTAGAATTAGTTTCCCGCTACTCTCCCTATTTTAACCCGTTTGGGGTTAAAATTACAAAAATCCTTCTTAGTGCACCCCTAGACTTCGTAAGAATAGAATAGAATAGAATCATTTTTTTTATTTTTTTTTAGGAACTTACGTGCTAAATTTGGAATCTCTAGACCTGGCGGTTTGGGCTGTGGGTTAATATGTCAGTCAGTCAGTTTCTTCTTTTTAGGGTTCCGTAGTCAAACTACGAACCCTTATAGTTTCGCCATGTCCGTCAGTCCGTCCGTCCGTCCGCAGCCTAGCGCAGAGACTCTTAGTACTAGAAAGCTGTAATTTGGCATGAATATACATATTAGTTACGCTAACAAAGTGGTACAATATATTATGAAATACGTGTGGCACTCGGGGACTGCGGCGGTAAAGCTATTGCATAGCATTTTTATCAACTTATGCAATTATAATTTCGTACAGTCGTACCATATACATACACGGTACCATACCACCATATATACATATACGGTTCAACTAGTCGCGGGCTCGCGAACGCGGCCAAAAAGCACGCTGTCTCACATAGCATTGTGTCTAAAAGAGATAGAATCAGTTATGAGCAGTTAGCAGCTAGTCTACACGCATACGTCTGGTCGCACGCAAACAAACACCGCGCCGAAGTCTGCCGAACTGAAACGACGTTAGACGATGCACGGCTTTCAACGCCGCACCGCTGTGCCGGTCGGAGTAGGGGTGTTAGGTTTATTTTCGTTCGTGGGTTTGAGAAAACAATTTTCCGATTAAGTGATCCGTTTATGAAATATTAAGATTTAAAGACCTAATTTATGTTAATATCAAGTGTGTCCCCACCTACAGCCAAAACTACAAAAACTATAAAACTACAATGGAACGTATAACCTCCTCCTTTTTTGAAGTCGGTTAAAAATCTTAAATGAAAGCGCATATAACCAATTTAAAAGGAAAACTATCACGACTAAACAGACATCACTGGTTGTTGAGATACAGGCGATTAAGGCGACGGGGCGGGCAATTGACCTTGCTCATTCGGGCAGACGAGTAAAATTTTAATTCGCGCGCCATCTAACGAGTAAGCTCTGCGATCGACCACATATTGCTATTTGTCCAAGAGTCAGGCATGGATTTACTGTTAGATGGCGCTTGATTTGGCCGAGCAATATAATAAATTTGCGTTTTTCTATATACTATCTCAAATTCAGGAACGAATGTCAAAAATAGCTTTTTATCAAATAAGTAAATACATAAATAGTATTTTTTAACACGTAAAGATTGTTTCTTGAATAGCTGGCATGAATATTAGATCAAAGAAAAATTTGGTCTACTAGGATTGTGCGAGTGCTATCTTTTAGACAGTTTATATCTCGAACCAAAAATTTAGTTATGTACATACTTTCATTCCCTCTTTTCATGGTTTCGTGCCAGCTCTTGTAAAACGACCTCTACGTGATTACTATCTACTACAGTAGAATTATGTTGAGTTTACCACTGACAGATGGATTGCCTTCATATTAATCTCATACAAATAAAATACTTATTACTAAATCGGTAGACGTGGGTATTGAAAATTGAAAATTAAATTAAGGCAAACTCTCTGTCAATGGTAAACTTACAGGGCCTCCATTCTACTGCGTTATAACGATATCGCGTTTGACGTGTTTTAGAATCGTTTATGTCACCGTCGCCATTATTGTAAATGACAAAAAAGTTATCACAACGTTGACAATACGGAAACAGGTCAAAAACGATATCGTTATTACCGTGTAGAATCGCAGCCCTGTAATCGTACTACTGGTCTGTTACGATACAGACGCAATGAGTGAGCTAGAAAAAACAAGATGTGCTAGCCATACCCGACAGGGCTGAGATTCTACACGGTAATGTCGTCATTACCGTGTATCTAATTTTACTTGGTTCCGTATTGTGAACGTTTTGATGACTCTTATAATTATCATTGACAATAATGGAGACTGTGGCATAAACCTCAAACGCGATTTCGTTATAACGCAGTAGAATAGAGGCCCAGGAGTAGGGGAATAAACTTTTTCAATAATACTAGGTACTTTAAAAGTTTTCAAATATTTTATTTTCGACGTGGTCTACGGCAAGGCGGCGATTCGTCGAGAATTTCGTGGTCCGGTTTTCCCTTTTTTGGGCTTCTTTTTTCTTTCCTTTAAGCTTCATAGCTTTCATTTTCTTATTTTTTCTTTCTTTTTCTGTTCCTCCATGGCCTCTATTATATAGTCTGGATCCCTTATTGCCATTTTTCGGGTAAACCTTGGGTCGATAATTTCTCGCAGTAAACAATCTTTTTTTTACATGTTTTTTATACAAAGTTTTTGGACATGGGAACTAGGCCAACAGCAGCTGATAAATCAGTACGCTGAGTGAATCCACATCCAATGGCCACTGTGCCTGCTACTGCACTAGTATTGAGATCCATTACATCAGTAGGGATATCATTGTTCATTTGAAATGTCATATTGCACATTTTGCACTTAAGTGCATATAGTGAGATGAGCCCACTCCGAGTTTGCGATATAATTTCAACTGCTTGTAACCCGCAATTCAACGGGCCATGGGACGATATTTCTTGCAATTGAGTAAAAAACTGCAATACATTAACTATTCTTCTCCCATACTTTGTTTCATTGCTTTTGTCACTGAAATAGCAGATTAAAAAACATAAGTATACAATCATGTTCATAATTGATTCAAAATTAATTATTACGGCATATAATTAAAGAGCAGATTAAATTGTATTATGTTAATTTGGAGAGGTGGCCCATGTAGTAGACCGGTCAGTATGGGCAAGTCTGAAACTGTAAGATATACAAAGATCTGTTCTTAGGATCCATATCATCGATTTTAGTGACAAGAAAAACTGCATGCCTAGATTTAACAAACACTAGTAGGTACTCAGTTTGAAAAACAAACCCGGAAGTTTTAAAAAGTAAAATTTGCATTATTTCTAATTAGATATAAATTGTGTAGGACTTAAGCAGTAAATGTTACTATGAAATATGTTATCTAAAATGAATAAAATGCATTGTTCACCATATCCTTTAAAGATAAAAAAGATAACAGATAAAAGTTGTTTATTCAGTAAGTAGGCCGCACGGGCACTTTTAAACGTCAAAATTCTACCAGCGGTTCCCAAGAGGAGACCAATGCTGAGAAGAAGCGCCACAAGACACTCAACAGTCAGTATTTTTTTAATATTGCTTATGACAATGATAGAACTTAACCTAGCATTATATCAACCAATTAATAAAATTTCAAAATATATACATCATGCATAGTTAAGCAGGAAAACGTGTCGAAACTTCTAATAAACACAGGAGCAAATAAATAAAATAATAATAATATTTATACCTACCCATGGCGGTGCAAAACTAAATGAAAAAAAATATTAAATAAAGTTTTGATACATTCTCCTACAGAAACACAGAAACCATGTCCCCAAGACTAGATTGTTAGTAAGCTACGTTATGTATCTAAGTATCAATCTAGTTATGTTACATTATGTATCTTAGGCCAAGCATTTTTGTCTGTTAGATAATCCTCGACCCTATAGTTTAATTCAATTTAGTAGGTGTTTGAAATGACAACCAACACAAATTCGACACCTAAAGATACAAAACGCAATAGTAAAATCTAACCAAAACGAGTTCAATTTTGTATAAAAAAAATGGCTGTACTTTCAAACACCTACTAAATTAATAAATATCACAGGAAAATGTCACACAAATTGACCTAGTCCCAAACTAAGCTCTAGGCTTGTACTATGGG
Organism: Acleris holmiana; assembly: GCA_949316455.1. Taxonomy (NCBI): domain Eukaryota; kingdom Metazoa; phylum Arthropoda; class Insecta; order Lepidoptera; family Tortricidae; genus Acleris; species Acleris holmiana. Next base: position 9,058,212 of record OX438790.1, on the reverse strand, counting down.
TACTAGACAACAATAAAGAGAAATATATACCCCCCATGTTGTTGCCGGGTTAGAATAGTGCCACTCCATGTCTTCCTGTGGATGTTGTGAGAGGCGACTAAGGGAATAAAGGCTTGTAGTACTGTTAGGTGATGGGCTTGCGACCTGTCACTAATACACTGGTAAACATCTTAGCCTGACTATGCAAAATGTGGTTAGGTACAGAATTATTAACAAGTTTAGAGTTGTTGGTATTCTGTTGCTCTGCCTACCCCACTCTGGGAATAAAGGCGTGACGTTATGTATATATGTAGGTATGTATGTAAATATATACTTAAATACATAGAAAACATCCAAGACTCGTGCTCATCATACAAATGTTTCATAGTAACATTTACTGCTTAACACCTACACAATCAATATCAAAATAGAAATAATGTATGTTTTATTTTCCAAAACTTTTGCTTATGATTCCCAACCAGAGATTTAGTTCTTTTAAATATATGAATGCAGTTTTTCTTGTCAATAAAATCATGTCTTATAGTTTCATACTTGCCCAAACTGACCGATCTACATTGGCCATCCTGTATAACATGTATATTCACAATATATATTTTTCTTACTGTTCAGAACCATTGGATATATTATCACCATACACTACATCAAAATCATTATCAAAATGACCATGACCAGATGTCGACCTGCAACAATAAAGAGAACTAAATAAATGTGATAAATAAATAAATATCAGGGGACAATTTCACACAAATTGACCTAGTCCAAAACTAAGCTCTAGGCTTGTACTATGGGTACTAGACAATGGTAACATACTTAGATAGAGAAATACATAGAAAACAACCAAGACTCAGGAACAAATACTCGTGCTCATCACACAAATATTTGCCCTTACCAGGATTTGAACCCAGGACAGCTGGCTTTGGAACTATGTAGTTTAGTAGTTTGTAATAGATCATAGATCAAACAAAACATACAGAAGTTTACAAATCTAAGTACCTTTGTATAATGCCAAGTAAGAACCATTCATACACTCTAAACTTTCTTTATTATGTTAGACGTACTTAAGAGAAAAAAGTATTAATTTAAAGATGTCTAAAGTATAAGTAAAAACTGGATTATGATTTTCAATATGAATGGTAGAAGGCCTAAAACAAAAATTAAAACTTATATTTATAGTAACTGCCAATCCAAGTATAATAAAAGAGCCAAAAACTCTCATGGTTGGTAAATCAATTATGCTATTCCCAGTTGATACACTGCTGCCCATGTGAAACCCGCAACCATGAGGTCTTTATATAGGCACGTAAGTAATGTACTTTACTTTTGAAATGCATATTATGGACACTTTGTAAGTACTTACTGTACAGCGGAATCTCGCTGCTATTTTGCTTGTTGCCCGCATCGACCGCGACGTTTCCGAAGCAACTTGATTGAGGCAGAAGGTTTTCTGCCCCGCTTATTCCCCATTTTCACACGTATAAAACACGAATGTCAATTACAAAAGAAATAATTAACACAATTGAAACAAAATAACGCAAAGGACAAAATATAAAACAACTACAGTAGCTACTTGTTCGCACGGAATAGTAGAACTAGAACGCAACTAACTGACTCACAACTGAAAGTAGTGACAACTGACTGACCGTAGGAGCAAAACAAAGTTTGAAACATTCAAACTGTCAACCAAGGAAACAAATAAATCCAACGATCTGGCAACGCCGCGGCCGGCCGCCACACCACACCACACGCCAACCCAAACCGAGCTCGCAACGTCGCTTTCATCGCTTTGAAGTTTTGAGTACCTAGGTACCTATATACGTAGTTATAACTTTTACGAAATTTTACTGATCCAACGTGAATGCAAGTTCAAATCCATTATATAATACTAAAAACAATTTTTATTCAAAATATTTTAGCTTTTGTTTAAAATACAGTTTTGTTTATTTTTTGAGTATTTTAAACTCTTTTTTTTAGTTTGTATATATTTTTTTTGGCCACATTCAACAAAATGCTTCAAAACGCCTAGTCATAGTTTAAGAGCAAACATTTAGTTGATTGTTTCATTAGGAGCATATATGTTTTGAGTATATAACATGGAAATTCTTATTAAAACTAATAATATTTCAGCTCACGCCACACATTAAGCCTTTAAAAAGAAGTGTGGAAAGTTTGGCAACAGACTAAATCGCCCAGCCGGAATAAAACCAATATAAACTTTTTAAAAACGGTTTATTTAAAGTTGTATATAGAGCTTACTATGAGTAAGATAACTATATAAATGAGCTAGAGCCAAACTTGAGGATATGTGTCTTCAGATTGTTATCATTGAAACCTACCACTTCCTATAGTTTTACCAAGAAATTTATCCGAAAACACCTCGATTTCATAATTTTGCCGTACCCTTCGCCTTAAAGTGTTTATACTTACTAAAATCATCTAAGACGGCACCAATTTAGTGGTGGTAGGACCCTGTGCAGAGTCCGTCCGGATCGCTACCACCATCTTATCCATTAACCACCCGCCAAGCAACAGTGTTCGCATTGTTGTGTTCCGGTGTGGGGATAAGACAACCGGTGAAATTACTAGCGTAGAGGCATTCCATCTTAGTCCTCAGGGTTGGCAACGCATTTGATTTGATTATAGTCTTGAGAATTCAAATGTCTATGGGTCTCAGATTCCACTTACCATCAGGTGGCCTGAGTGCTCGGGTGCCTTCTCCTTAACATAAAAAAAAAAACACTTTAAATAGAGAATTAGTTACCTATTAGGGACTTGTGATTTTTATGTGGCTATGACTTTCCCGCGGCATTTCTCGTTTTTAGGGTTCCGGAGCCGAATGGCAAAAACGGAACCCTTACAATTTCGTAATGTCCGTCTGTCCGTCTGTCCGTCCGTCTGTCCGTCTGTATGTCACAGCCATTTTACTCAGACCTTATTGGCACTATATAAATGAAATTTGGAGGATACATGTATTCTATGAACCGCTATACAATGATGTAGTAAAATTGAAATAAAATATTTAGGGGTATTTATTTATATTCCATACATGCAACTAGAGGACGAAAAAAATTTTTTGGAGTTACATCAGCGTGTGGGGTATTTTTAGATAGGGCTTCCAAAATGATACACAGGTTTTTAGGTGACTTTTCTACGTAAGTGAACAGTTGGCGAGATATACGCTTCTAAAGTCGTAAAAATTCTGTCCGTGTGGGTAGCTTTTGAACTGTTAAATAGAACATTCTAATAAAAATTACAGTAGTAGAACATACGAAATACTTCCAACCAAAATTGTTTTGAACACGATACGCTGTGTAGTTTTTGAGATTTTAATTAAAAATAATAAATAATTTTAATTTCAACCATGAACGTTCATCACAGCTACGGAACCCTTCACTGTGCGTGGTCCGACATGCACTTGGCCGGTTTTTTATTAATTGAGATGTGGGACGACATAACAGTATATTATGATCACCAAAAGGTATGAAATAAAATAAATATTTTAAAAAACAAAAACCATCTGACGTCGGCGTCCCACAATATTTTAGCCGAATTCAGTTGAACAGACGTATTAGCACCATTTTATAAAATAAGTGTTTTAAAAAACCAAAAACATACATACATACATACATAACATCACGCCTTCATTCCCAGAGTGGGGTAGGCAGAGCTACAGAAATACCAACAACTCTAAAAAGACTAGTTGATAATTCTGTAACCACATTTTGCACAATCAGGCCAAGAAGTTTACTAGTGTATTAGTGACAGGTTGCAAGCCCATCGCCTAACAATACTACAGGCCCTTGTTCCCTGAGTCGCCTCTCACGACATCCACGGGAAGACATGGAGTGGCACTAATCTAACCCGGCAACCACAAGGGCTATTGTAGGCACCTGATGGGTTAGTCTTATTTTATTTTATACTTTTTAGTGATCATAATACGCTGTTTCATAGTTCCACTTCTTAGTTAATATGAAAATTTAAGTTATTTCAAGCGCGCCGAAAGCAACGCCGCGGGAAAGTCACTGTCATATTTCAACAAGTAAATATTCTTCGTTGTAGTCGCTCAACTATCTTAATCGAGATATGTTGACGCCATCCTTGAAATAGGTACCGCTGAGGATTTCCGATGGCCATCTGTGGTCTTCATCGTCAGTTCCACTTCCCCAAATGATACTTTCTGAATGCAAATGTTACTCAAAGTACTAAAATCACTATATGTTTGCCTAAAATATTTGAGGAGTTCCCTCAATTCCTCACTGATCCCCTCATCAAATTCAGATTTGAACCATGGGAGTACCTCGAAAGTATGCTCTATCAAACCAGAAAAAATATTTTAAATTCGGTCCACAATTGACGGAGTAATCGGTGAACATACATAAAAAAAAATACATGCAATGGAACGTATAACCTCCTCCTTTTTTTGAAGTCGGTTAAAAAATGATAAAAACAAGTACGAGTACATTTACATGTTCTCGATTTTGCCAACTTTTGCATTTAAAATTTTTCGGCGTAATGTATAAGTATAACTATGCCAAATTACAACTATGCAGTACCAAGAGCATCTGCGTTAAACCGCGGTCAGACGGTCAGACGGACATAAAAATTAGAAGGGTTCCTTGTTAACTACGGAACCCTAAAAACCCACGGTGATGATGAGCTGGTGTCACTTAAACGGATTCCGTCTGTCTGGCATAATTTCGATTGTCCGAAACGTATTTGACATACATAACATATACTTGGAAGTTTTTCGTCGAATGTTGGGGACTTGGCAGAAGCGCGTGGACCTAACCCAATGTGCATCTGTTTAGTTCACAAGAACAATAGTCCTCGCGTGTAATATCCACGGACTTTCTCTAATAAGTCCGTGGGAGTGTCTATAAATAACTCTGAATTAGCAAAATACACCTTAACAGGAGTATACAGGGCATCCCACGGCTATGCCACATGGAAGGATAGTACCTTGAATATTGTAGATGGAACATTTTACTGAAAGAAGACATTATTTTAATTTAAAAAACAATTTAAACTGCATTCATTGATATTTAAATAATTACATGGTTGAACCGGGAATCGAACCCGTTACACGAGGTAAATAATTACCCTGTATCTTTATCATACCGATCGAAAGGCTATTTCTTCTTATTATTTTTTGTTAAATAACATAGTGTCAGAAATAAAAGGAAGACCATGAATTTTAACATTTGATGTGAAATTTTGTTCAGAAAAATGAAAAGCTGATAGATAGAGAGATGGATAGATTTTTTTTTATGGGGTTATTTCAAAAATGTTGTATACAATATCCACCACAACAACATCAAAAAATCGACAGGGAGCGAAATAATCAAAAGAGTGCGACTTTGTATTCAACCGGAAGGGACTCATTTTGAGCATTTGATAAATTGATTAATTTTGTATTAAAAATGTTAAAATTCATGGTCTTCCTTTTATTTCTGACACTATGTTATTTAGCAAAAAATCATCCTTATGATGAAGTCTTTCAATCGGTATGATGAAGCTACAGGGTAATTATTTTTCTCGTGTAACGGGTTCGATTCCCGGTTCAACCATGTAATTATTTAAATATCTATGAATGCAGTTTTAATTGTTTTTTAAATTAAAATAATGTCTTCTTTCAGTAAAATGTTCCATGTACAATATTCAAGGTACTTTCCTTCCATGTGGCATAGCCGTGGGACGCCCTGTATATCAGGAGAAAATCTTACATAAATTGAACTAGTCCCGAACTAAGCTCTAAGCTTGTACTATGGGTACTAGACAACGATAATCATACTTATATAGAAAACACATACTTAAATACATCCTAAACATCCAAGACTCGGAAACAAGTATTCCTGCTCATCACACAAATATCTGCCCTTACCGGGATTTGAACCCAGGACCGCAAGCTTCAGAGGCAGGGTTACTCCCAACTAGGCTAACGTGTCGTCTATATATAATGAGTGAAGGCATTAATTAGAATGAGAATGAAGGAGCGTCCCCACTGAGAGCATTCGCGTGCAATATTCGAGTGGTGTAGACGTTAAGCCGAGTGGTACTTTGTTCCACACCACTTGAATATTTGACGCCGAATGCTCATTACACACGAATGCTCTCAATTAGGGACACTCCTTTAGACGAATGTTGACATCGTAGAAGGCGTGTTTGGTATAATTGAAACTTACCCGATTTGTCGATATTAGTATGGATGCGGGAAGTGGCTTAGCCAGAAAATTAGGCCCTAAAAACGTTAACTTCCGGCGTGTTCACAGGAAAGACGCTAACCTAAATCTGTGTATGACCCAAGTATGCTTTATTTTACTAAGCAATATATAATTATTACAAACCATGTTATGCCAAAAAACTCTTAAACGGCTCAACCAATTTTTATGAACACTGTTGCACACGATAAATTTATAACCCTCCCCCTGATCCTCCCCTAACCCTTACCCTCTTTTGCGTTGGGGGTTAAAAAAACTAGGGAGCTGTCAGAACATGTAACGCCCATGTTAAGGCGTCTAATTTTCAATTGTGCTTTGGAAGCGTTTTCAGCAAGCTAAAATATCGTTTCAGTCCGTTTCAAAGGTTGGCGTTGTGTTCTTTTTTCAGTCCGTTTCATTACATTATTTACGCCATTACCTTAAAACCCATTTTCAGGCCTTTTCAGGACGCTTTATGGCTCTCTGAAGTACATTTCAGTATATGGTAAACTTTCCACTTAAGAGATAGCACGATTAGAAAGAGAAAGTGATACTGAGAACCGTCCAGAAGCATGGGAAAGAGATAACACGATTAGAAAAGAGAAGACAGTACGCGGAGCATTCCAGACCTCTCAGAGAGCTAAGGACATCTTGATTGTGAATAAGGTGGTAATGCGTTGAACCTTCCAGTAACGAATAGTCTCGGTCGTCCTCGGCGGGTCAAAGTCTATCGGTCAGAAGGTATTCTGGAATAATTTTCGGCTGGGGTATAAAAGCGAGTAATAGCCGGCACGCAAACATTCTTCACTTGGACAGCGAACAGTGCGAACAAGAGCGAACCGAGCGATCTTCTGAGTATTTAAAGTTTAGGGGAGTGTGACGGAATGGGAGCCTATTAAGGATATTTTATAATAAAACTCATAATTAACGTAATTAAAAAAATGTTTTAATTATGGATTAAAGTGTTGCTTATCTAGTTCCTTATAATTAAATAAATATAGGTAAATAAAATCATCATCAATGACAAACAAAAAACAAAACAATGACATCCGCTACCATTATCCATCTCTTCATGTTATCAGAGCCACAGACTGCCCCACATGTCAAATGTGAGCCATAGCACACATATAAAATATTTCTATAGCCTTTTCTTTGTCTATAATCAATCTCAATAAAGTTGTATCTTACTTGGTTAAGTGAACTATTAATTAACGTAAACATTTGGTAATAAAATCAACAAAAAATAATAATTGTAAAAGTAGATGCTTAAGGATCTAAAGGAGAGAAAAAACTAGTCGATTAAATATACCAAGGGTACTCGAAAAATAATAACCTAACGCTGCCATCAAAAAACTAAATGATAAGACCAAAAAAGAAGACCCAAATATTACGTACAAAATAACTAGTAATTATTACAATACCACGACCTCAAAGAAAACAATTGTAACCAATGTTATTTTTGTACTGAAACATAAAATTGTCTCATACATATAATCCTGTACTATTAAACGAGCAATATTTGTATATATATTTGTAATCACGTTCCCGTTAACGGAGGTTATCGGAGCAGAGTTCCATCTGTCAAATCCTCATCTTCGGGAAAATTCGGGTTCCGGCGAAAAATCGGGCTCCAAGGTATTTAACATATATTATGTATATAGACGACACTATTAAATTGTGATTAAATAGTGTTGTCTACATACCGTCGTCTTACTTTTTCAACCTCGAATCTGCATATTTTTTTGCTGTTGGTAATTTCATTTTCATTCAGTAATACTTAGAGGCAATAAGTTTACCAACAGCAAAAAAACTATGCAGATACGAGTTTGAGTAAGTAAGACGACGATACACCCGAGTGGAGCTCGGGTGCCCAGGCCAAGTACAAATTATATACATTAAAGTTTCCTTGCAAACAGACCGCACTATGGTAGCTACCTTAGTAAACATCATGCAGTTCAAAGATCATCATTTATAGTACATTGTGCATCAAGGGAGGCAAGGGGGGAGGGGGTAACAGATGAGAGTAGAAGCCCGACGCTGCAGGCGGAGGGCTTTTAATGACTCGAGTTTGTTATCCCCTTACAGCCCGTGTAAAAAAAAAGACTATTAAAGAACACGACAGTCAAAAAGTTAATGGCATTCAACTCGCTAAAAGAAATTGACAACTAAACTTTTTTCAATATAGTCTTCCACAGACAATGCTAAGAACTGCCATTAGTTTGTACCGATTTTCATTATAAATTTCATAAAATATATTGCGTCTCTGAAATAATAGTTAAATATAAATATATAGCAGTTAAATGTACCGTATATTTTTATATACAGTAAAATTGGTTTGTTGAATATAGGAAAAAAACCTTGGCTGATTTTACTTGGTGGGTTCTATGTTTTAAAACTAAACCCATAACTCCCTTAGGGGGTAAATAGGCTATAGCCGCCTTATTCGCCTGCGTGTTATAACACCCTTTCCGAGCATGTGTGATAAAAAATAATATTTTTTACTGTCCTAAATCTACCTCCATGTTTGTAAAATTATCACATTGTGTTATTGTTGTAGTTGAAATATTTTGTAGGGTTAAATACAAAGGGTTATTTTTACGCTAGTACTCTTAAACTAAAAATTATTTAGGTCTATGCCTGTACGCACGCTATTTATACTAACCGTAACCACAAACAAAATGAACATATGAAATAATCTGGACTGTTACTGCCAGAACATTGTGCATGCGACCATTTTCCACAACTTCTGCAGCGAACCCAAAATACTTTTCATCGTTCATTGTTTTCATCAACTTCATCACTGTGGAATACTTCCTTTACTCTTTTCTTTGTTTCTTATTCAATTGTATTCTTCTTTCGTTGCCCTTAGCACTCGATTTATGGCAACTTTTCCGATCGGTTTATTTTTGGATTTCACTTCCTTTTCTAGACGTCTTTTTTTTCTTCAAACACCGCTTTTGGTTGCAATATTATCAATGAAAGTTGATTGCTCGGTTGCAATGTTATCAATGAAAGCTGGCTGCTCGGTTGCAATGTTATCAATGAAAGTTGACTGCTCGGTTGCAATATTATCAATTAAAGTTGACTGCTCGGTTGCAATATTATCAATTAAAGTTGACTGCTCGGTTGCAATGTTATCAATGAAAGCTGGCTGCTCGGTTGCAATGTTATCAATGAAAGCTGGCTGCTCGGTTGCAATGTTATCGATGAAAGTTGACTGCTCGGTTGCAATATTATCAATGAAAGCTGGCTACTCAGTTGCAATGTTATCAATGAAAGTTGACTGTTCGGTTGCAACATTATCAATGAAAGCTGGCTGCTCGGTTGCAATGTTATCGATGAAAGTTGACTGCTCGGTTGCAATATTATCAATGAAAGCTGGCTGCTCAGTTGCAATGTTATCAATGAAAGTTGACTGCTCGGTTGCAACATTATCAATGAAATCTTCATCACCAAAAACTGCAGGGTTAATGGGAAGTATACCCGTTGCCTCAAAGCCCGAAATCCCCTTTTCTAAACTAGCAACCCTACTGTGAGCTTTATTAAACACCCCCGCAATTTCATACGATGTTATTTTTGCCAACTTTTTTGATTTCATGTACATATCGTACTCCTCGTTATATGCTTTTTTCAAGGGCCCGAAAAATGTAACATCCAACGGTTGTAAACGGTGGGACGAATGCGGCGGGAGAGTCAACATGACAACGTGATTAGTTTTAGCAAATCCCCAAGCTTCTAACGAGGCAGGACTGTCGTGATTATCCATTATAAGCAGAACTGGTTTATCGGCTGTAGGCTTTGAGTACTGTATAAAATGTTTCAACCAATTAATGAACAGGTTTCCGTTTGTCCAGCCATTATGCGCGCAGGAGTCAATAGGTCCCGGTTGTTCATATTCTTCCAGTTGGGGCGAGCGGCGTTTGCGTGGGAAAATAAAAAGCGGTGGTATGAACAATCCTGAAGCGCTCATGGCACATATTGCTTTAACATTTATTCTCCTCTGCCGTTTTTGTGGTTCAGCCGCGTTCTTCTCAGTCTCTTGTACGGTGGAGACAGTAGTCTCACCAGCATTATAAATGGTAGTTGCTTCAAATTTATGTTGAACCATAACTGCCTCTAAATTATCAAAAAAACGATTTATTTCCACTCTGTTAATACGTATTCCGTTAGCACTTGTGGCTTCCAGTTTTTCGACAGTGAGATCAGGATGCCGTAGCAAAAATCCGTGGAACCAATCTTTGCCAGCAGCGTTGTTGGTTTCATTAAATCTATGAGACACGCCGAGCCCCGCGGCCAAGTCGTAACAAATCTTACGAAATTGTGATTCCGTTAAGCCGTAATACATATTCGACATGTGACGAAGATGTTCAGCAAGTCGGTGTTCTTGTTGCCGATTGAACACTGCATATCTTCCCAACCTCGGAGGGCAGCTGTATGTATTATTATTCGCTTTAGCTAAATTGTATCGTTTTTTTAACGTACTGTACGGTATTCCTGTGGCCTTAGCTACTTTGAATACTGATACGCCACCGTTTCGAAGGGTTTTTATTGCATTTTCTAATATGTCTACCGTCCAAGAAGCTTTTGTCGTGGTACGGTCTCTTCGTGGCATCTGGAAAAGTAAACTAAGTCATATACTTCAGGGAACATTTAAGAACCTGCGATGGGGCAATGGGAGCCGAATTCGAGTAATGCGGGTAATGAGAGCCACGAATAGCTCTCATTATTCGCATATCAACCAATCAAAACTAAAAACCGGGCAAGACCATGTCGGATCATGCTCAGTGTAGGGTTCCGAAGCCGTTAAGTACTACAAACATAAAAATCAACAAGTAATAACTTATTTTCTATTTAAAGTCAATTGGTGCCATCTAAGATGATTTTAGTAGGTGTAAACACTTTAATCGCCTGTATCTCAAGAACCAATGATGTCTACTTAGTCGTGATAGTTTTCCTTTAAAATTGGTTATATGCTCTTTCATTTAAGTTTTTTTTCTGATTTTTAGTATTTGTAGTTTTGGCTGTAGGGGGGGAGAAGGGGGACTTGAGTCTTACAAAATTTAGCGGTTTAAAGCTTAATATTTTATAAACGGATTACTTAATCGAAAAACTTTTTACAAACCCATAATATTTTTGAAAGACCTATTCAACGATACCCCATACTATAGGGTAGACGAGAGAAAAAAAATGCATCCCCACGGTACGTGTAGGGGAGGTACCCCAAAAAAAATTTTTTTCTTACTTTTTATTGTACCATTTTGTTAACGTAACTAATATGCATATTCATGCCAAAGTGCAGCTTTTTAGTACTAATAAGTCTTTGCGCTAGGCTGCGGACGGATGGACGGACGGACATGGCGAAAATATAAGGGTTCCTAGTCTGACTACGGAACCCTAAAAATGAAACCCGGTAATTCTCAGTTGCAATTTGAGAAGCAGCACCGTACATTAGCTAGATAGATATGGCGATATATTTCGTGTAAATACAATACAATATGTATATATTTTAACACTTACCTTGAAATGAGTTTATTATTTTTTATGTTTACGGAGCCAAAAACACACATTCGTCTCTTGCAACTGATCGCGGAACACTGCGAGCGTGCGAATACCACGGGGTTGCCCGCGGGAGGAAAACGTTGCCGATCGTTACCGAACGTTACCGAACACACCCGAGCGCCATTTGCACGAATACCAGCTTTGGGTGAAGCCCCTTACTAATGGAGCTATTCATTTATTAGTTATTAGGCGGACGAAGTCGCGGGCAGAAGCTCGTAATCCTAATATCCTCAACGCCAAAGCGGCTGAATGGACTTGGATGAATTATTTGTCACAGAGATCGATTATATGGAATAGCACATAGACTACTTTTATGCCGAAAAAATGGGAACAGCGATAAACGACAAAAAAAAATACTGTATAAAATTTGGCGCCATTTTTTTCAAAAAAATGATTGATCAACCCTATCGGAAAAAATCAGGTAAATAGCTACGCCACACAAAATTAAAAAACCGGGCAAGAGCATGTCGGACCATGCTCAGTGTAGGAGCGAAGCGGTTAAGTACTACAAACATAAAAATCAACAAGTAATAAGTAACTAATTTTCTATTTAAGTCGTTTGATGCCGTCTTAGATGATCCAATGATGTCTACTTAGTCGTGATAGTTTTCCTTATAAATTCGTTAAATTATAAATAAAAAAAAACAGCTGTTTATTTTCTTCAAAGACAAGCTTTGGTTAGCTTAACATCCAATCTTAATTAACAAAGATTATATATGTTAAGGTTACATAATTATTATTGCAATTTGTAACATACCTACTATTGCATTTTGTATTATTCTATAATTATCACAAATGTTACCACTAAATTTAGTTACATATTCTGGTATTTTTTACATAATAAATATCTCTTTACGATGTGCTTTAATTGATATTTTTCTGATTTTTAGTATATGTAGTTTTGGCTGTAGGGCGAGGGGGGCTTTAAGAATATTTCCTAAACGGATCCCTTGATCGAGAAATTGCTTTCACAATCCCGCAATATTTTTGAAAGATCCAACGACACCCACACTAGGGGGTAGACGAAAAAAAATGCATCCCCACGTTACGTGTAGCTTTCTATTAAGCGTAAACTACAGCTTTCTAGTACTAAGAGTCTCTGCGCTAGGCTGCGGACGGACGGACGGACATGGCGAAACTATAAGGGTTCCTAGTTTGACTACGGAACCCTAAAAAGACAACACATACTAAACGACATATCTTTGACCGCGCATCAAAAATTTCGTGTTTGCATTACTTTTTTTAATTAAAAATAACGTGTTGATTAATAATTATAGCTAATAATAACATGAGATAACATGGGCATATTTTTAAGTAATTTTAGTAATTATCAGGAATACCCAAAAAATAAACGCATTTTTTTAAGAAAACCCTGTTTTTTGTGTTTGGCGTATCCTTTCCTTTTTTTATTTATTTAATTGACAAATGAAATGATTATATATGCTCTTTTAGGATTAAAATACCGTTTATTTCATCTCAATAGACCTCATATGAGGCGTAATATTTCACTTTGTTCCGATAGGGTTGACAGCAACCAATGTTTTTTTTAACATTGAAATAAGGGACATATTGTAAATTATATGTTATATCTCCGTGTGTGACGCGCTTAAGTTTATATTGTCATTACCCGCCGGCTCCCATTTCCCCACGCTCCCCTAAAGTGCGATAATTGTTTGTAACGAGTAAGTCTACGTTAATAAAGTCCAGCTTTTAATCGTCGGTGTAATTGTGCATTTCTATCAGTTGCTACTGTCACGTAACAATACTGAACTGACCTTCGGCAGCGAGCGCAGGGTTTCCTCCACGTCGTCGCCGCGCGGCGCCGGGCGGCCGCTGTAGACGGGCTCCTCGCGGCGGGTGTGCGTGAACGTCGCTATCCGAGGTTGGTCGGGTGTTGCCAGCTGACAACATTCATAACGGTTAATAAGGCTAATGGGGTTAGTTGGAAGAGATCCCTTAAACCCCAAAGAACAAAAAGACCACCGACTTTTTAAAAAAAGCAGATATTTTGACGTGAGAATTTCCAATTGAAAATTAAGGTGTTTTTTGTCAAAACAAGGTGAAAAAATTATATATTTGAAATAAACAAAAATACTGTGTGTTTGGGGGACATACAAAGGTAATTTTTCACCAAATTTCGTGAAAAACAACTTTTTTTTGGTAAAAGATAAAAATAAAAACCCAAGCTTTGAATTTTTCACATACATTTTGACGAAATGTGAAAAAAGTGTACGTACAAAAGTTGTAGATTATTTTATTAGCTACAAATTTGCCATTTAACTTTTTACCATAGGACTTGCATTTTTGCCGGAAATCGAGTTTTTACCCTTTAATTCATCTCAATAGACCTCATAATGAGGCAAGATATTTCACTTTGTTCCGATAGGGTTGACAGCAATCAATGTTTTTTTTTAACCTTAAAAAGAATATGACACCTATTTTTTTGTTTTATTTTTTCATCGGTGTAATTGCATCTAGTTTCATCCCTATTCGTTTGTGTACCTTATCCTGGGACACACTGTACGAGTATATCCTCGTAAGCTACAGGAAGTACATAATCCAGGCAATTTAATTTAAACTTTATTTCATGGAACATGAAGATCATTTTCATTTGTTTTAAAATTGAAAATGGCATTTAAGAGTTAAGATAATTTTGCACTTTATTTCCTTGCTGGTAGATTCAAATTCCTACTTACAAAAATCTCCCGTTTGTAATATGGTGGGCCTCAAGAGGATATTATAATTATGTTATAGCTCCGTGTGTGACGCGCTTGAGCCTTAATGTCATTACCCGCCGGCTGCCATTCCCCCACGCTTAATTATTGTGCGATAATTGTTTTAAACGACTAAATTTACGTTAATAAAGTCTAGTCTAATCGTCGGTGTAATTGTGTATATCTATTAGTTGCTACCGTCACGTAACAATACTGAACTAACCTTCGGCAGCGAGCGCAGGGTTTCCTCCACGTCGTCGCCGCGCGGCGCCGGGCGGCCGCTGTAGACGGGCTCCTCGCGGCGGGTGTGCGTGAACGTCGCTATCCGAGGTTGGTCGGGTGTTGCCAGCTGACAACATTCATAAAGGTTAATAAGGCTAATAGGGTTAGCTGGAAGAGATTCCTTAAAGGGATAAGTTGCTATATTTATCTTTATCTTCCGTCTCTTTAATTTTTGTACGTTTAGCCATCCGCTGTTTTATTTAGAATAGAATAGAAAAGATTTTTCAACGCTTACAAAACATACACTTAAAAACAAATGACAAATAGAATGACACATTAAACATGGCTTTGAAAAGGGCCCCTACTCAGCAATGTTCCGCAGCAAGCCGTGGCGCTGGTTTTGAGGGACCCTGACTCAATGACTATCGATAATTTTTGAAACCAAGAAAAATAATAGTAGGATGAAACCCATTGGAAAAGGAACAGAATACAACAATAATTAAAGGAAAAATAATTTACGGGCAATTTGAAGTCGGAAGTGTAAGGGGGGGGGATACCGTTTTCAAAGGCTTCAGCTCACGTACATATTTTTTTCCAAGCTTTTTATTAACTCACAATGTATGTTGTATGTACGTATGATTTAATTACAGCTTCCTAGTACGAATAGTCTCATAGATTACCCGCGGACAGACGGACACATGGTCAGAGCGAAACTGTAAGGGTTCTTTGTTGACTACAGAACCCTAAAAACCGGCCAGAAAGGGTTCCGTACCATTATCTATACCGCATTAGAAAGAAGAAGAAGAAGAAAATCGTTTATTTAGACATTAGACACCCTTTACTACAACCTTTTTTCTTACTTTAACCTGTCCCGGTGTCTGGCTGTGTCGGTGTCTGTCTACGGTGTCTTTGTTGTTTAAAATTAAGTTGTATTATAATATGAAGTTAGTTAGTTAAATATGAAGATGTAAGTATGGGTGCTCCCATTTAAAAAAATAATAATAATTTAATTTTAGAAAAGTAAATATACACCCAAATATTATATAATATTGAATACATCAAGCGTCTACCTGTTGCCGTTATTAATATCGGGAAAAAAAACATTTGTGTTGTATGGGAACACCCCTTAAATATTTTTTTTATCTTGTTTTTAGTATTTGTTATTATAGCGGCAACAGAAATACATCATCTGTAAAAATTTCAACTGTCTAGCTATCACGGTTCATGATATACAGCCTGATGACAGACAGACAGAGGGTCAGCGGAGTCTTAGTAATAGGGTCCCGTTTATACCCTTTGGGTACGGAACCCTAAATAGTGTCAGACTTTTCCATCATGAGTTTCCGTCACGACCCTGTCTTTAGTGTGGACGGTTATCCACGGCGCGTATGCTATTAGGCTGAGCCCAGGCATAGGTGCGCGCTTATTGGTTCGAAGCAGCCACTAAGTTCGCACCGGCTGCGCAGGTATACTGTGTACACGGCATACACGTCAGCTGTTTTGTAGCGTATTGTGTGTAGTGTACGTATACTAAGTATTTGCTAATTGTTTGTAAACACTTCTGTTGGTTAATAATAACTTCGTTCCAACAGTGTTCCACGACACTCATTTAGTTTTTAGGGTTCCGTACCCAAAGGGATATTAACAACAGCAACAGGTAGACGCTTGAAATACTCACAGAATACTTAGTTATATATTCACTTCAAAAATAAATATGTAGTTAAATTAAAATTAAAATAAATTAAGGTGGGCCCCTGAAGAACAAACGTGTTTTTTTTGCCGTTTATTTCTGGATTTTAATACAGACAGACACCGTTTTTTTTGTGTTCGGCGTATTTTTCCTTTTTTTTATTTATTTAATTGACAAAGGAAATGCTCATATATGCTCTTTAAGGATTAAAATACCGTTTATTTCATCTCAATAGACCTCATATGAGGCGAAATATTTCACTGTCCCGATAGGGTTGACAGTAATGTTGTTTTTTAACCTTGAAAAAAGAATATGACCCCAACTTTACAACTTTACAACGGGACATACTGTATTTTCTAGCTCCGTGTGTGACGCGCTTAAGCTATATTGTCATTACCCGACGGCTCCCCTATTGTGCGATAATTGTTTGTAACGAGTAAGTCTACGTTAATAAAGTCCAGCTTATAATCGTCGGTGTAATTGTGCATTTCTATCAGTTGCTACCGTCACGTAACAATACTGAACTGACCTTCGGCAGCGAGCGCAGGGTTTCCTCCACGTCGTCGCCGCGCGGCGCCGGGCGGCCGCTGTAGACGGGCTCCTCGCGGCGGGTGTGCGTGAACGTCGCTATCCGAGGTTGGTCGGGTGTTGCCAGCTGACAACATTCATAACGGTTAATAAGGCTAATAGGGTTAGTTGGAAGGTATCCCCTAAAACCCCAAAGAACAAAAAACCCACCGACTTTTTAAAAAAAGCAGATATTTTGACGTGAGAATTTCCAATTGAAAATTAAGGTGTTTTTTCTCAAAACAAGGTGAAAAAAATATATATTTTAAATAAACAAAAATACTGTGTGTTTGGGACATACAAAGGTAATGTTTCACCAAAATTCGTGAAAAATAACTCTTTTTGGTAAAAGATAAAAATAAAAAACCCAAAACGTCATGTGGAAAAAGTGTACGTACAAAAGTTGTAGATTATTTTATTAGCTACAACTTTGCCATTTAAGTTTTTACCATTGGACTTGCATTTTTGCCGGTTAAGAGGACGCCGAGCATCCAGTGGCGTCCTCATTAGTATCATTGTGTTTTCTAATAAACTTAACTGTTGTACCTTCGTATAGCGAACTTACGTTTTCATCACACATGCTCGGAAAGGGTGTTATAACACAAAGCGTATAGGGCAGTCATAGCCTATTTACCTTCCAAGGGAGTTCTGGGTTAAAATATATAAAGTTTTAAAATATAGAACCCACTATCGTACGTCGTTTCAGACTATGGAGGTTTAACAACAGCGAAGATTTATTACCTAATTTCATAACTTGGTTGCAAACCAATTTTACTGTATATAAAACTTATACGATACATTTAACTGCATAATATTTATATTTTACTATTATTTCAGAGACATTTACAATTATTTTTATTAAATTGTATATTAAAAACGAGTACTATCTGGCAGTATGGCCTGTCAAGTTTGAAACTAATGGCAGTTCTTAGAATTATCTGTGGAAGACTACATTGAAAAATGTTGAGTTGACATGTTGACAACCTCTTTTAGCGAGTCGAGTGCAATTAATTTTTTGATTGTTGCTTTCTTTAATCGTCTAATTTGTTTCCTTGCAAATGTGATGAAAAATATTGTGTGTACCACGAGCAGTAAGGGGATAAAAAACCGAGTCATTAAAAATAAAAGTTTAAAAAAACAAAAAACCGCTAACAAAAACGCAAAAAAATACTTCTTTTATTGACGACACGAGTGACCCTGCCTCCGAAGCCAGCGGTCCTGGGTTCAAATCCCGGTAAGGGCAGATATTTGTGTGATGAGGGCGAATATTTGTTCCTGAGTCTTGGATATTTTCTATGTATTTAAGAATTTATTTCTCTATATAAGTATGTTTATCGTTGTTTAGTACCCATAGTACAAGCCTAGAGCTTAGTTTGGGACTAGTTCAAGTTGTGTGAGATTGTCCCCTGATACTTATTTATTTATTTAAAATTGTAGATAATAGGTTAGTCCAACTGATGTCGGCTTTTTTTGTTGAAAATATTGTGGTCGCCGACTTCAGTGGGACTAACCTATTAGGTAGGTGCCTACAATTTTAAACGAAGTTATTTTATGCGTCTTTGAAGGCGGTTTTTTGTTTTTTAAAACATTAATTTTGTTTAATACTATTTAGTGATCACAATACGCTGTTATGTAGTCCCACTTCTTAGTTGATATGACGTTATTTCAAGCGCTTCACAAGCAACGCCGCGGGAAAGTCATAGTCATATTTCAACATATTGACTTGTTGAAATATAATCATATTCTTCGTTGTAGTCGCTCAACTATCTTGGTCGAGAAATCTTATTGCCCTTCATGAAATGGGTACCGTTGAAAATCGCTATATGTTTGCCTACAATATTTGAGGAGTTCCCTCAATTACTCACTGATCCCCTCATCAGATTCAGATTTGGTGACAATGGGACCACCTTGAAAGTATACACTATCAAAAGAAAAAAAATCAAAATCGGTCCACAATTGACGGAGTAATCGGTGGTCACACATAAAAAAAAAGAAAAAAATACGTTTTAAACTACATACGAGTATTTACCAAAAAGTTGTATTCACTATCTGATAAAGAATAGAACCTCTCCTAGTATTCGTATGATCACTTAGTCCAATTTTAGGAAAATTCAACACATTGGCAGCAGGCATCACCTCTGAGTGGAACTCCGTCCATTATGATCGTCATCCTGTCTACTAGCAAGCTATTAAAAATATTGTTTGTAGTCGAAGGCCAAACTTTGCACATTGCTATAATAATTTCTAATTTCTGCTTCGGAACCCTACACTGAGCATGGTCCGACAAGCTCTTGCCCGGTTTTCTTTGTACTAAAATCGATGACATGGTTCCTAAGAGCAGATCTTTGTATGTGTAATAGTTACAGACTTGCCCATACTGACCGATCTAAATGTGCCTCCCTGTATATGTGTAGGAACCGTCAAGGCTTACCTCACGCGTCGGCGGCGCTTCGTTAAAGTCTGCCCTCCTCTTCATGACCGTGCACAGAGGGATGTTCTCCTCAATGTCGGAGGCGGCGGAGTCGGTCGCCGACGAGTCGGCAGCGGGCCTGTCGTCGGGTTCGACCTTAATGTCCACCTTCGGCGACAGCTGCTCATTCATCTAGTATAAGACAACGATAGCGGTAGTGAGTACGATAGCGAATGATTTATAGTAGATTGTTCAATAAGGGACTAAAGTAAGCAGTTATGTTACGACACAAATATCCACCTGAGCAAAACGAAGGTGGGTGAAGTTCGAGTGTCATTATGGTGGTGACCTGTGCTTGCCCTCCATATCGGCTTCACCGCGAATTCCGACGATATGCATGTAATGAATTTAATACCTTGTGACCAACAATCCGCCTTACTTTAGTCCGCCTATACTAGTGATGTAATGAATGTCATATTTCGGACATTCGCGGATGCGAATGCGAATGCAAATATCTGCTGCCAATATTCGCGAATGCGAATGCGAATATTCAGTTTTTTGTTAAAATTTAATTTTGTCTATGGCTAGGTGACTTTGGTGGCAGACCCGTTCGAACGAAGTGCGTTCCGTTTAATTGTTAAGCTTCATTGCACAAAGTTAAATAAATAAATGATACCAAATCATAAAGATAAGATTGATAACGTGATTACGAGGTTAAGTTACTTTTTTTTACATTAAAAAACATAAGAAATGAATGGTTTTTGTTTTATTAACCAACTATTAGACTAAAATAGTATTTATCACAATCGTGTTATAATAGAGAGCTTTTTAGTCGAGTACCGTGTTTAGGGCACGAAGCTTGCTGAGTGGCCTAAATAAGGTACGAGATTAAAAAGTATGATTTTGACACTATAGTGAACAATACTTTTTGTACGAGTTCATTCAAATTAATAATTTAAATCATTAATACGAGTACATCAAATTCACAAAAAGCCCGACTGGCTGTTCACAATGGAGTGTTGGCCCCTACTCTGATGTATGGTAGTGAATGTTGGGTGTGGCAGGATAAGCATGAAAGTCGCATAAATGCAGTAGAAATGCGCTCTTTGCGTAGTATGTGTGGTGTGAAACTGTGTGATAGAGTAAGGAATGAAAACATCAGAGAGAAGTGTGGTCTGAAAGAAGATGTAGTGACTAAAATTGAAAAGGGCATGCTTCGATGGTTTGGTCATTTGGAAAGGATGGATGAAAAAAGATTGACGAAAGAAATTTACAGTGCTAAAGTGAGTGGAAGGGTCGTAAGGGGGCGCCCTAGGCGTACTTTTTTGAATCAAATCGGGGAAATACTGGAAAAGGGCCGAATCTTAAGTACCCGAAACCGACGTGCATGCATGACTCGATGTATGAATGTGGAAGAAGCGAAAGAGCTTTGTCAGGATCGTAGCAGGTGGAAAGAAGTGGTCTCTGCCTACCCCTCTGGGTAACAGGCGTGATTTATGTATGTATGTATGTATGTAATACGAGTACCTATATCAGAAAACTAAGTATCGTAAGTACTATATTGTCAAGTTCTTCTAACTGACTTCTTTTACCACCAGCGTCCGTAATGTTGCAGTACTGTGCCAAGCTAAAAATACTAGCCAATCACAAAGCATAGTTGTTTTTATGCCCTGGATACAGCAGCAAGTTTAAGCAGATTTTTGGGTTTACCCTTGAAATGTCGACACTCATTTCATCGGATGGTTTACTTTGCCGAATTTTTATTTCATCGACAGGCATTTCCACGTGCAGAAGTTAGAATTTTTTGGTGGTCACAAGTCTAACCTAACCTACGTAATCTATGTTTAAGATGACCTAAAATCGATAAGGTTTCAGCAGAAGGCTTTCGAAGAAATGAAATTCGGTGAAACGACATGAAAATACGATTTCGGTGAATGGAGTTTCGACATTTCAAGGGGATCCCAGATTTTTGACAGATGACACGATGCTGCTACTTATTGGCAATTTTGTACCGCAACGAGTCTCCTTAAACAAGGCCACGATATTTAAATACGAAGTTCTATTTTAATATTTTTTTCGGTAGTCTAGAGCGTATCGAAATAGTTATTTCGGTTGTTTCGGAAGTAACATAGACTATTCAACGATGAAAACAGTGACGTTACAGTATTCTCTATGAAATCTTATTTATTACACAGATTTTATCAACAAGTACAAAAAAAACGCAAAGCATTCGCAGTAATTTTGCGAATACGAATATGCAAAAATATGCGAATATTCGTTACATCACTAGCCTATAGATGGCTATAATGAGTCATTTTAGAGCGTGAGAAGTGAAAATATGATAAAGGCGAAAGTTTGTGTGTGTGATAGTTTGTTACTCTTTCACAGTGCAACGGCTGGACGGATTTAGATGAAATTCAAAATGGAGATAGCTCATACCCTGGATTAACACATAATGTGAAATTAACCCTCTGTCTGTCGGTTTGTTACGCTTTTACGGTTTAACGGCCGAACCGATTTGGATGAAATTTGGTATGAAGATAATTTGAGTCCCAGTGAAGGACATAGGGTACTTTTTATCCCGAAAAATTGGACGGTGCCTGAGGGAATAGCGATAAACGACTTCTACGCGGACGGAGTCGCGGGAAACATCTAGTAAATGGTTCCAACTCAGCGTTATGCTGGCATAAAAGACAGCGCTGGTCTTCCATTGGAGCGCAACCACGGCAGATCACACACACATAGCATTCGGACAAAACTAAAATAAACAAAACAAAATAAAACCGCAATACATTCATACTGGTAAACAAAAACCAGAACAAAACCTACGGCCATAAGTTAGTACAAAATGTATATATAAGTAGACCGCACGGGCACTCTTACACGTCTAAAATCCACCAGCGCTTCCCAAGAGGAGACCACTGCTGAGAACTAACCAGGGACCGGACCCACTTACCTTAACCCGTTCAAAAACCCGGGTTCTTTTAAAGCTGTGTTCCAAAAACCGTTTAATTATGGTAAGCTTTTCGTTGGCTTACCGGTTAACAACTAACCCTTTTATTTGAATTAATTCAGGTTAGCGCTAACCGATATCAAAAACACGGGAAAGGGTTATCGCTTCAAGCGCTGATTCTATGCGAGCAAGGTGTTTTAGCTTATTCGGGTACTGCTGGTACTTAAGCGTGCCCGAAGCCCGAAACTGTACTGACGCCAGTAAAAAAACATCACGAGTGGCAGTGGCAGGCAGCGCGATGCCGCGGCGGTGACGGAAAGGCGCGTCAGAGGGGTAAGGCTTACCCTTAACCGAAAGGTTACCGGTCAGGACACTCAAAACACAAACCAAATCAGCTCCTGTAAGCGGTAACCCCTTGTTACGATTAGGTTAATCTGAATAATACGGGTTATCACTATTAGAGTAACCGGATAAAAGGGTTACCCAAATGATTAGCTTAAGGTGATATCAGACAGTTCATTTTCTTATTTCATTTTGCATCTTTCACTCAAAGTGACACGTTTGAACGCTAAGGGAAAGAAAAGTGCCGAATGAATTCATTAGTGAATTGATCAACCGATGTTAGATGTTTCCAATCGGCATCATTCACTCCGAATGAACGAAAAATGAACAGTCTGAACAGAAAGAGAACGTTCACTCAAACTCTGCCATTATGTCGGGAACCAAGACGCACTTCATTCGACGCCATATTGAAGAAAACTAAGGATGAATATTATTTTTTACGTCATTCCAACTAAGCCGTGTAAACATTGAATGAAAGAAAAATGAAGCGTTCACTCAAAAGAACATTTACTCGAGTGAAACGTCTGATATTCCCTTTATCATGTGAAGGGGTTACCCAAACGAGCGGGTAACCCAAATGAACGAGTTTTCCGGTCCCTGGAACTATCGCCGCAAAAAACTCAATTACAAATGGTGATTCAACTTACAGTTTCGGGGTTTATTTCAACTTTAATACAGTTGATTTCCAGCGGGACTTCTCCTGGCTCCGTCTTGATAGGCACTGACAGAGGATCCTGAAACCAATAAATAAAATAAGTAACAAGTCTAACCACCCTAACGAGTCTACCGCTTTTAACAGACTTCAAAAAAAGGAGGAGGTTCTCAATTCGTTGGGTTTTCAGGGTTCCGTAGTCAAACTAGGAACCCTTATAGTTTCGCCTTGTCCGTCCGTCCGTCCGTCCGTCCGTCCGCAGCCTAGCGCAAAGACTATTAGTACTAGAAAGCTGCAATTTGGCATGAATATGCATATTAGTTACGTTAACAAAGTGGTAAAGTAAAAAGTAAAAAAAAAAATTTTTTAGGGTACCTCAATTTTAAAGGAAAACTATCACGACTAAGTAGACATCATTAGTTCTTGAGATACAGGCGATTAAAGTGTTTATATCTACTAAAATCGTCTAAGACGGCACCAATTGTCTTTAAATAGAAAATTAGTAATTACTAGAACTCTACACTGAGCATGGTCCGACATGCTCTTGCCCAGTTTTTTTTATGTATGTTCCCCGATTATACAATAACCGCTGGATCGATGTGAGTTTTTTGTTTGGTTCGGTTGGGTGTACTTTCTAGTTGGAAGTGGGAACTTCCAGCACGTCAAAAACCGATGATGGGATCTTGGAGAAATCGAGGGAACTCCTCAAATATTATAGGAATAAATATACATACATAACATACATAAAGTCACGCCTTTATTCCCAGAGTGGTGTAGGCAGAACTACAGAATTACCAACAAGTCTAAAAAACTTGTTGATAATTCTGTAACCACATTTTGCACAGTATTAGTTGCAAGCCCATCGCCTAACAGTACTACAAGCCCTTATTCCCTTAGTCGCCTCTTACGACATCCACGGGAAGACATGGAGTGGCGCTATTCTAACCCGGCAACCACACGGAAACAAATAGTATACGTAAACGAAATAACACTATTATTATGATCACTAAAATGTAAGAAATAAAATAAATGTTTTAAAAAACTAAAAACCGTCTTCATAAAAAAAGAAATAACTTTTTTTTAATTATAGCTAAAATGCCAGACCAACTGAAGTCGGCGTCCCACTATAATATGTTTAACCAAAAGCCGAATCTTTTTGATGACGGTTTTTAGTTTTAATATTTCATAAAAAGTTGCTGCCGGTAGTTTTGGATTTGATATGATAAAGGCGTTATGATGTTAAATCCAAAAGGTGGGCCCGCTCGTAGATTAAATCGCTGCACTAATTGAATTCAAACTTAGTCATTTTTCGTCGGTGAGCTTTAAAAATCGCGGGCCTCCAAAATCATAGTTCGAACGATACGCTTGCTCCGTCTCTTTCTCTCGAGTTTGGTACGATCACAACACAAAAATACAAAATAAACAAAGATAAAGGGAACACAAGACAACACGCATATACCTATGTGTTTTGCTGTGTGCTCAGTACCTACACTCCCCAGGATTATTAGTCGTACCTGGCACCAGTTATGACTTGTGCAACCCAATAAATTCAGAATGTGGTTGGAACTGTTTCTATCGCTCCTCAGGTGTGAGGTGATTTTTAGGGTTCCGTAGTCAAACTAGGAACCCTTATAGTTTCGCCATGTCCGTCCGTCCGTCCGTCTTTCCGTCCGCAGCCTTGCTCAAACACTCTTAGTACTAGAAAGCTGGAATTTGGCATAATATACATATTAGCAGAGCCCGGAATTTTCGTAGCAACTTTGATGTGTCATAGGGACTTCTCGTTTATCGACTTCCGATGTACATAATTTTATCGATACATTATAGAACGCAACACAACATATCAATGAAGATTAAAAGTAAAGGTAAACAACAGGCGGTCTTATCGCCAAAGAGCGATCGCTTTTATATAACTTTTGAGTGGCTGAAAATGTTAAATAGAGATTTGCAATGTAAAGTGAATAGTTAACAATTCTACCTTTAATCAGTTCAGTTCAGTGTTTTTTTTAACATTTATTAATTTTATGTTCTAAGTCAGTTTTAGTGCTAACAAGTATTTCATCATTAGTTTATCTATAAAAGAAATAGATAAGTCATAATTTTATCTCGTCTCGAAGAGATCGCTCATTCGCGATAAGACTGCATGTTGTTTACTTCTACTCGTAATCATATTTAAAAAAACGTATTCTGTATTTATCGATATACACATGTATATCGGAAGTCGATAAACGAGAAGTCCCTATGTCAGCTCAAAAGTGCTTCTAAAATTCCGGCCTCTGCATATTAGCCACGCCAACAAAGTGGTAAAATAAAATCTTGAAAAAAATTTTTTAGGGAACCTCCACTACAAGTAACGTATGGGGATGTATTTTTTTCGTCTGTCCCATAGTGTGGGATGTCGTTGGAAAGGTCTTTCAAAAATATTACCGGTATGTGCAAAAATGTTTTCGATTAAGTAATCCGTTAATTAAATATTCAGCTTAAAAAGCGCCAATTTTTGGTAGAGTCAAGTCCCCCCCACCTACAGCCAAAATTACAAACACTAAAAATCTGAAAAAAATCTTAAATGAAAGAGCATACAAGGAATTTAAAAGGAATTTAAATTAAATGGATTCTTTAAATGGAAAATTAGTTATTACTTGTTGAATTTTATCTTTGTAGTACTTAGGAACCCTACACTGAGCATGTTCCGACATGTTCTTGCCCAATTTTTTTCCTCATTATGCCCTGAAAACTGTCTATGCGGGCGTCAGCAAACATACCAGAGGCTACACCATCCTGGCAGCTCCAACAACATTCTGAAAGCGTTATTATATTGAACACGGAGAGCGCTATAAGCTCGTTTCGCATACCGAACCCACAGGTTGCTCGAGTAAAAAGATGACTAAATGCTCGGATGTATTACGCGTCTCCCGCGCCGTGGGATAGAAGATCTACCAACATTAATGGAGCATTTGACTCACCGCTGACTCGCCATCGGTCTTACAGTCCGAGCTGGGCTCCCGGAGCACAGAAGCACGTTGCTCGACGGGCTCGGTGGAAGTAATATTGGGAGGCTAGAAAAAAAACAAGTAGAATAAAGTTGAAAAGTTTACAACTAAAACGATACTAAATACGACCTAATTTCGAGCAATCCTTTTATGTCTTCGAAATTCGCTTGTCTCACCCGAGAATCGAAGCAACAAAAAATTGTAAAATTCAATGTTTACTAATAATACTAATACACTGGTAAACATCTTAGCCTGTTTGTGCAAAAAGTGGTTACAAAATTATCAAGAGTCTTTTTCGAGTTCTGTAGCTCTGCCTACCCCACTGTGGGAATGAAGGCGTGATGTTGCCAACAACTCTAAAAAGACATGTTAATAATTCTATAACCACATTTTGCACAAGTAGGCTAGAGATGTTTGGTATTTGTGACAGGTTGCAAGCCCATCGCCTAACAGTACTACAAGCCTTTATTCCCTTAGTCGCCTCTTACGAGATCTACGGGAAGATATGGAGTGGCACTATTGTAACCCGGAAACCACACGGGAAAATATACCCTGTATACATAAATTTGTAATCATGTTCTTGAAAACTGCTCTAACGATTTCGATGAAATTTACATCTTCGTCAACAGACGTCAGATTTCATTAAAATCGGTAAATAAATCCTTGGAAATCCGCAGAAAAGCAAGAGTACTGTGATTTTCAAACCATAAGCAGTGGCGGGGGCACATTGCTCGTAGGAACGATGGCTGGTGGGGCGGAGACGGTCTGCACCGGCGTCCACGAGCCAGCAGCCGTGCAGTGAGGTGGACCCACGATCTAGGGGGGAAAACAGCTGGATATACGGGTCGTTAGGGGGATGAGCAGAATACTCAAAGGGGAGCTAGAGTTTATTTAGAATTGATTCAGTTAAACCTCTATTGTTCTTATTAGGGTTCCGTACCTGAAAAGGAAACACCGGCCAAGTGCGAGTCGGACTCGCGCACGAAGGGTTCCGTACCATTATTTATGTATACAACCACGGTGTCTGTATTAAGATCGAGCAAAAAACGGCAGAAAAATCTCATTTTTAGAGTTCCGTAGTCAAACTAGGAACCCTTATAGTATCGCCATGTCCGTCCGTCCGTCCGCAGCCTAGCGCAGAGACTTTTAGTACTAGAAAGCTGTAATTTGGCATGAATATGCATATTAGTCACGCGAACAAAGTGGTACAATAAAATGTGTTAATAAAAAGTACCCCTTAGCTTCGAGTATCGATATTGTATTACAGAAGTACATGTAGATTCATAAGTTACGTTGCTAGTAATTAGCAAACTACAATATGTTCACTTGTTTCACTGATAAGTGATGGACCGATACGGAAAACACGAGAGTAAGCGAGATAGCTATCGTCGACTTGTTTCGCGTGAACTGAGAGTGAGTGGTTAATTGGGTCTTTTCTTTGAGAGCTTGTCCACACTAGCGTTTCTGCCGGCGGTTTCTCGGCGGAGCGGGAACGCGACCGGAACACTGCGAGCACGCGACCGAAACGCGGCGTGTTTATTATAAGAACTGCACAACGCGTCATGCACGTCGCGATTTTTTATCCGCTGCGGCACGGCGACGTGCACGTCGCGTTTTGCGATTCTTATCATAATCACGCCGCGTTTCCCTCGCGTGCTCGCAGCGTTCCGGTCGCGTTCCCGCTCCGCCCAGAAACCGCCGACAAAAACGCTAGTGTGAAAGGGCTCTTAATCTTCAACTCGGGCGTGGTAATAACATATTTACTTCCACTTTATATGTAATTGACTCAGTAGAAAAGAGGCCTTGTTATGTAGTCCAACATCCAACGGTTTCAGTGTTCTGCTCCATTCCCCTTAAAATCCTGTATTTACAATCCTCCGTTCGTTCAAGTATCCTTAAAAGAGCCATATCTACATTAATATAATAAATGTAAAAGTAACTCTGTCTGTCCATTTGTTAATCTTTCACGGATAAACTGCTGAAGCGATTTACGTGAAATACGTATGGAGACAGTCCCGGGAAGGGCATAGGGTACTTTATGATTAAAATACTCACATTTATAATTTAAATCAAAATCTGAACATTCACCGGTCCTATTAATAAAAAGAAATTGTCACGGGACAATGTTGGGAGTTAAAAAAAAGCGAGAAAAAATAAATTTATTGTTCGATGTTTTTTGTACAATTGTAGGTCAATTTACAAAAAATACATAACTGTTTTATTTTTGAGAAAGCACTATACGTTCTTTGAACATTATATTATGAGTCATCCTGGACTTGTATTACAAAAAATCACCTACCAAGTTCATCTCGTTACGCCAGTCGCTTTGGTATGCCGTGATGACGGATTCTATTGTATGGGATCCATTTGTATGTTCACACTTTTGGCTACAGCCCCTTCGGCGCATTTCATAAAAATAATAAATACAAGAAATGGCATATTATTATGGGTTTGCTATCACTTAAAGTGCATAAAAGTGTCATAGATTGACAGTCTCATTCCTGTTCTGTATAAATATGCCACCAAGTTCTGGCACCATGCCACCATGCTTGGCACTTTTCGCAGGATCAAACCAGAGGTGAGGAAACCCTATACTATTCTTGCCAACGTAGCTCTGCAGTTTACCAACCTTAAATAGAAGTGGTGGTGGCTCATTGCTTTTTAGACTAACAGCCGTTGGGGCGGGGATGTTCTGCAGCGGTGGGCAGGTGGCAGCTGGTGCAATTTTGATAGGCCTCTCCACAGGTGGGATGTAGTACTGGTAGGGATCACATAAAACAGCTGGATGTAATACTAGAATTGCGCACGATTACCTATTTGAACAGCAATAAATGTTTGACCGATTTTTGGTTCGACAAAAAATATTCAACAAATATGGTTTAGATTACAAGAACGATTACGAAGATAACTTAATTTTTTTTCATTTAGTCATTACTTGTTTTGGTTTTTTACCGATTTGACAGATTAACAATTCCTTATTACTGATTTTGCCATACAATTATTGTGCAATGTAATTGTGTAATAATTCATCTATTTCCCATTTCTGAACTTACCTTAGTATCATTTGCCCAATGTAACAACTCGGTTTTTCTAACTTAACCTATCCGAGTTGGTTCTTCCCAGATTTGTCTTGTTTGTTGCATTTTCCGGATAGTTAGAAGAAATTACAAACAAGATTTTCTCGGCGGAAATGAACATTTGATGTAGCATAGCAAAATCTATTAAGAGTGCGCCGAGGCAACGATACGTAATTACGAAAAAAATGCGTTTGTTTGATCGCCTGCTGCATTGTTTTTACTGAAGCTTTAGTTATGCAATTCATATGTAAGATATTTAAGGAATCACTCTATATATCATATACTTTAGAAACACGATTACTTGTACTTCCCTCGATAGAAAAAACATCCAAAGATACCTCTACATAACAAAATAAACACTTAGTACGGCGTAATTACTTCACGGAAGATCATCAGTTTTGGATTTACAACAAAACTACACGTCTTCTATATATTCTACACTTTAGATTTGAAAATGTGTTTTTATTTTACTAATATGAAGGAAATACCTAAATTCGCACGCGTTTCGTCCATTTTAGCCAGAGCCGTCACGTTTCCCCCATGTCCGCATTAGTCAGGCTTCGGCCGTCGGAGGTGGAGGCTGTGTCGCTTGTTGATTGGTTGCGTTTATCGCGATTTTTGTGATTATTCACTTTATTTTAAATGGGTTGTTCCCCATTTAAAATAAAGTGAACAACCAAGAAAGGAAGAGAAGGGGTTGGCAAAAGCACAATGCTAAACGCTTGCGTGAAGAAATGAAGTTAGTTAAAATCGTAAACCTACTGATAGTGGAGTAGTTCTAAGAAACCTGTTTTGACAGTTGTCAAAATGCCACGCTAAGGGAGGAGAAAATAAATCGGTAGCAACATAGACTTCGAGATGTATCGATTTGTATTACTAAGACTTTGTAATCGTTTAGTTGTAGTCTTGATGTTTTGGGCCAAAATTGGTTTATTTACACAAGTAATTTTAAACAACACGCAAAGTTCTTTCAATTAGTAGGTAGGTATATAAAAAATACACTTCTATGGTGAATATTTACCAAGATATAAAAATAGTTTAGCTAAAAAACACATTTACAGGCAAAACAAGCTTCTTAGAACGACCCGAGGTTTTTTTTACTATAATTAATTATATAATATTGTTACTTCTTGGGATGGTTTCAATATTTCTAGAGCAAGACATCTCCAGAAATCTGAATACAAAGAGAATACTCCGTAAGTATACTCAGTACCTAACAACTATATTTCAACAAATGAGTAAAATTGCAAAATTATTCATATTTTTTATTTATAGGGTTAATGTTCCAGTTGTTGGCACTTCGCTACAAAGCGAAGAGTTAAGGTACCTAATGAACCGGTGAGGTAGGTATGCGTAAAAATAGTAAGAGGTGTATAGGAAAACATTTTAATAAATTTAGTATGAATTTTCACATTATCTTTAAATTTTTTCAATTTACAGAGTAAATGAATTGGTTGACATCGATTATAAAATTTACCACACAATGGAATTGTAAGTCCCAAATACGAATTACTTTTATAGAATGAGGATTACAAAATTTCATCCAAAAACTAATTCTGTTAATAAATAAATTATAGTTAAATCAAAACGTTCTGTTTTATTACAGGATGCCAATGGACCAAATTTCTTGTCTTTCAGTGGATGGAGAAATAGACAAGACATTGCTTACTCACACAGACAAAATAATGCCGTGAAGTAAAATCCGATATTGATTATTGTTGTTTCTTATGTCCTAATATTTTTTTCTAAAGATACCTGCGTACATTATTCATTACATTATATACATACAAACATTAAGTAGGAAATTCTAAATATGTGATTGATACAGCAGCTTTAAGTTTTTAGTTTTTTAAAACATCAATTTAATTTTATACTTTATAGTGATCAGAATCAGACATTGAAGTTTTTGCGGAAATAATCATGGATAAACATTCGTACAAACTAAGATCCTTTTTTTTAAAGACGGTTAAAATACCAAAACCTTCTCCTATGTGAAACAAATACTTTTCTGAAAACCGCATTAAAAACGGTTCAGCCAAACGTGAGATAATCGCGGACAAACATACATACATACATACAGGTCAAACTGAGAACTTCCTTTTCTTTGAAGTCAGTTAAAAATAATATCTTGAAGAAAGGGTCCATGACTGGGATTTTTGCCCTACTCAGCCGTTCTTATTACTTTACATTAGGTATTCTATTCAGTTCACTTTATTTTGTGCTTAGAATATTGTCAATAAAGGTAATTAGGTTTTATTACATTTCAATATACAGTCACATTAAATCACGGGGTTGTTGAGCCACCATAGAACTCTGTCCTAATGAGTAATGACAGCGTCAAGTCACGCAAAAGAAATTATTTACGTCAAAATTTACCGTCAACTTTCTATGAAAGGGTTCTCCCGGTAACCTTCGGAGAGGGAAGATGGCCGATTGGAAGATGTACGGCTTTTACTTATGATTTATTCTCTTTAGCCGAACAATTTGCCCAATAAATATTATAAATAACTTAACACTAGCTAAATACACCTTAGATGTACAAACGACATTAATTAAAAATTATCTATCTATCTGTGAGAGGGTTCTAGAGTGGCTCAACAATCTCGTGATGTGACTGTACCTCATACAAGTAATTCAATCCTACCTTACCTACCGACAGTAAACCACGAATTTTAAAAAAAATGTAGACTGAAAAAAGTTTTTAACTTCTTATAGTCAATATTTTAATAAAAGTATTCGGATCCGATTATGTTTTTTTATTTTGTAAACATTGGTAGCAACCTCCGCGCCTAGTGGATCGGCGCACGGCTCGTCAGGCGCGGCGCGCGGCCGGCGCATGGCTCCAGCTCGCTCCTTGCTGGTGTGCTATACGCACACATACACAGAGTGCATAAAATACCTAAAGTTAATGAGCGCAAAAAGCTCGGTGCCCCCTTAATGAATCCTGTCATTGAACAAATGACAAAAAAACAAAGGTCTAATAAAATTTGGTCAGTAAAAAAATGCATTTGCAATAGGTTACCATTGCCCACTTCAATTAATACACTAATATTATCTTACAACTATTATCAGTAATCGGCACCACCAGTGCCACACCGCGGGATTCAAAGAGGAAATAATAATATGGACATGAAATGATTTGCAAAAATTAAGAGTTTTGTTATGTATTTGTAAATAGAAGTCAGAATATTTAATTAACACATAAAATGTATCATTTTTATTAAAGAAAATATTGATAAAATACTGCGTAAAATATTACGTGCACTCATATAAAATATGTAAGTGTTCAAATATAATCATTTGAAGTGCATAAAAAACATTAATCTTATCCCCGTTACTTACTTACCGAAATGAGAATATATTATTTTCCTTAACAGATTCAAATGCTGGGATCCCGGGGAATGTCCATTTTAATATAATGATTGAGGTCATTGACACCATGTGGCACGGGGTGTGCCGATCACTGACTATTATAAATGCGAAAGCTTGGATGGATGAATATTTATTGCTCAGTCACAAAATAATGGCTGAATGGATCTGGATGAAAACTTACTCCAGCTAGAATGAACTGCTTGTTATTGAGCAACGAGAGCAGTTCCTTTACCCCGACAAGTGCAGTCTTCTTGAAAGACAGCACCGCATCCATCAGATTTAGGCATTTCTCACATGCTAGCAGCACACTCTTTCTTAACGGACGCTGGAATACAAGTTAACAAACTTTATCAACTGAAGAAAGTGCAGTCTAACAGGCAACTACAACACATATGTATTTTTTTTAACAATAACTTGATTATTGATATTTCAAGCGCAATTCAAGTTTTAACCCCTCATATATATTTTACGACTGTTCTTAATAATTAAACTTTTACTTAGTTCAACCTTACCCCATCATTCATTTCATTATTATTTTTTATCATTTTATATATAGTGCCTGTCAGGTTATCAAGTTGAATACCTAGCTTACCGGACTATTAAGAGCTGCTAACTCCGTATTAAAACAACAACAAATATTTAATTAAACAAATTCTTTACCAAGTCATAAACAGGCGATACAATGGCTTCAAGTAATTCCCGGGCTTCACCAAACAAGCTATGCAAGGGGGGGTCTTTCACTGTACAGATGACGCAAATATAAACCATTTCGCATAATTTCGCAACAAATATACTACGGAAAACTACAGGAACGGTAACAACGACTATTTTGACAAACGCGTCTGTCAAAAAATAAGTATTTCAGATCAGAAACAACAAGAGTATATCAATCAACCATAAATATACACCATAAGTTTCTTCGACTATAGGAGTAGAGCCCGGATGTTACCGGCCCGGATGTTTAGTCTGTGTTAGTTAGTTGTTTTCGACTTTTTTGACATGCATTTATTGATTTTTCATAAATTTCGTAAAATATAAATATTTTTTGTTTTTGAGTGTAGAATAATAATATATATGCAGATCTAGGGGCCACTGGCGCAAATGGGGCCCGAAAACGTGTTTAAAGTTCATACGGGAGTGCAGTTATTATTTTGCATTCGTTTTGAATCGCAATAGTTTAAACCAAGTTTTAACATATATCTATAGACATGGTGTTTTGCGTGGTGTGTACGCATTCCACACCTCCATTATTAACATTGAACGAAGAGGAGATGAGTATCTACAAGATTATGGTCTCACCGTTCATCAATTTGGTAAGAGTTTCAAAAATCAGTACCAAAAACTTGGTCCCCGTAAAATATGACGGTGTATCAAGCAATAATATCCTTTATGTGTTTGAAATAAGATCCTTAGCAAATAACAAAATGTTCATTGTATATTTTTACTTAAATGATACAAACTCCGTCTAGTTTGGAAATTGGAACCCCTGTTTATTTGTGTGATTAGTGATTAACTGCATACAAAGAATGAAAATATTATGCATGTGCAGTTAATTTGCATGTAATGTAAATAAATAAATTAATAAATATATAATTTAGGTTTACTTTAAGCTAAGTGCATTCAATAATGTTTCTTTTACTTTATTGTGTGCATAAAACATTAATTTTTTGACGACTTTCAAGTATGATAGTGATGGGTACCTGCTCTATAATGAAAGTACAGTCCATAAGCAGTTAGAATAGGATTTGATTTGTACTTCTCTCTTGCAAACCAACTCATACTTCATAAAATAACTGGAAAATGCCCAATTTAAGAAACAGTTAGAAAATTTTAATATGATGTAAGTGGTTGTGTGTTTCATGATAATTAGTACCTGGGCGACCGAACTTGGCTCTGTTATAAATCTTATTCACGTAATCAGTATAGGTAAATGTTAGACATATTTGCTCTGTATATAATCCTGTGCTGTATATAATCTACACATTTGACTTACCTAGTTCCCTGCATTGTAGTGTCAGCACTTTTGCTGATGACACAAAGTTATTCGCAAACCCACTACTTGAATTCGACCGACTCCAAAATGAATTAATCACGATAGCTAACTGGTCAAAGAAGTGGCTTATTAACCTAAATGCTGAATAATGCACCGTGTTACAAATAGGGAATCGTAATCTGCACTTCACATACAACCTAGGAAAAATCCAAATTAAGCCAGTCAAAGTGCAAACAGATCTGGGAGTCTAGATAACGGAGGAACTCAAATGGGAGCAATATATAACAGCAATTACCAAAAGATCTAAGTCCCTAATCTATCTTATCAGGAAAGCCTTCGGAGTGTTAACCCCAAAACTAAACTTTAGATATATAAATTATATATAAGACCCAATTTGGAGTACGCTTTTCAAACCTGGAGTCCTTATTTTGCCAAAGATATTGAACTGCTCGAAAAAGTTCAACACAGTTTCACCAAAATACCGAGACAACTTAAAAATAAAACGTATGATGAAAGACTGCAGGTGCTGAAACTCACAACTTTAAAAGAGCGCAGAGAGCGTGGCGATTTAATAGAAACCTATAAGATACTCACAGGACATTAAGATTTACAGAAGTTTCATAAATTGTTCAAGCTTAACACCAACACACGTCTTCGGGGCCATCAATTTAAACTACTATCTGAGCTTTCACATAACAATCCTCGCAGACACTTCTTATGTAACAGAGTAGTGAAACCATGGAATAAGCTGCCAGAAAAAGTAGTCTCAGCCCTGAATGTCAATCAATTTAAAACCGGTTGGATCAATACTTCAGCAGTACAAAGAACACTTGATAAAGGAACAAATGGATACAGGCATTTATCAGTTGTCCCAACAGCTGCCTGCTAAATAAATAATAATAATAATAATAATATTTATGAGTAATATATATTGTTATCTCAAACATTAACTACTTTTTTTAAACTTGTCTAAAAACAATAAAAAAATAAAAAACCATAACATAACCTCTATTAATTGCTTTGAATATTATAAAACAAAGATGAATGAAACTCAAATAGAAGGAATAATGGAAAGACTGATGTAATCGCAAACAGAGGAAATAACAACCACACTAGTAAAAGCAATGGAATAAAATTTCAGTAGTAGAATCTCCATACTGGAAACGCAGAACGAAGTTTTCCATAACAAAATAGCTAACCTAGAAGAAAAACTAATACGTAATGAAAGAAAAAGGAAGAAAAAGGGGAATACCTTTACTCCAGGAAAAGTATAATCACCTAGAAGCAATTCTTAGCAAAATAAGCAAAAAAGCTACATCAACTAGAAAGGAAAACGATTATATCCGTAGCAGTAAAAACTCTGAAGTGGAAATGGGCAAGCCACATGGCAAGAGATCCCAGAAACAAATGGACGAAAGAAGTGGCAGAGAGGTACCCAAGAAATGGAACTAGGAAACGGGGAAGACCAAGCTTAAGATGGGCAGATGATCTCAGGAAACAAGCTAATAATAAAATAAATAAAATAAAAATAAAATAAAAAAGCCTTTTAATTTCTGGGTAGACAAGTAGAGAAACTTACAAACTAATCTTAAGTAATATAGTTAGCTAAAGGTGTAATTTAACAGTTAATAATTAATATGTATGTCCACACCGGAACCCTCTATGAGGTAAAGGCCTCTTCCAGAGTCTTCCATAATCTTCTATCTTGGGCCCTCCATAACCAATTCTTTCCAGCTGTATCTGCAATTTCGTCTGCCCAGCGTGCCAATGGCCGACCTCTCTTTCTTTTCCCCCCTGGACCCTTCCATGTTGTTACTTTGGATGTCCATCTCTCGTCCTGGAGTCTTGCCACATGTCCCGCCCAATTCCATTTAAGTTTCTGAGCCTGGCTGAGTGCGTCTATAATTTTAGTTTTACTCCTAATGATGGAATGGTTTATCTTTTGTATTTTCCTTACCTTCAACAAACTCCGTTCCATCCCCCTTTGGCATGAAACAATCATCTGTTTAGAAACAAGCTAATATCAGTCAATAAAGGCTATTCTATTCTATATAAACTTGAACATACAAAAAAAAACAATAGTTAATCACTGGGCGGGATTTGAACCCGTAACACTCGTTTCTAGCCGTCCGCGTCTTTACCCGCTGGACCAGACGGATAGTGGCCATACGAAATTAGCGACCATATTTTGCGTAGAAAGAAAAACGCATGAAAACTCGAAAACACGTGTTTTTTCCAAGCATAAGACTAATATAGATCGATTGTTTACCCCCAAAAACCCCCATATACTAAATTTCAGCGAAATCGTTAGAGCACATTACAGAAATAAATTTATATACAGACAAGAATTGCTCGTTTAAAGGTAATAGATTAGTATGCTAATAGGTAAAACAGAACGCTGTACTTCTTGATTTAAGACCTGTGATTTACAAATGAAATATTATATTATTTTCTATTCTATTCTATTCTATTCTATTGTAAGTCCTCATAGACTGTAGTACCTATTATAGTTTATATTTCTTTTTTCTCTTCCTTGTTTCTTCTCTTGGTGTTTTAGTTAAGAAAATCCTTGCTTAGCAGCTGTTTGATGTAATGATGTGCAAAGGTCAATTTAAAAAAAATAATCTGCGTGCGAATTTGTACCAGTAATTACATGTAAGATGCCATTTTATTTATGTAAAAGATGTGCCGATCGAATTAAAGACTACCAATTGGGTAAGGACCAAATAGTTGGACCATAGTTAAGCGTAGTTAACCATACAAACAACAAAAGTTAAAAAAGTTCCGTTGTGATACGAAAATTATCCCTACAGATCTATGGCTAATTTTCGTGTCACAACGGAAAAGTTTCATAGAAAATTTAATTGAGTGGCCAACTTTTTGGTCCTTACCCAATTATCGAACATATACAACGTGTTACAAAATAACCCGTAAAAATGAAATTACAAAAGTAGTGTCAACCCTTATTAAATAACGTCAGTTCAGTATCTTAGGTATACAGTATACTAGGGTTGACACTACTTTCGTAATTTCTTTTTTACGGATTATTTTGTAACACGTTGAATAATTATACACTTATGAAAACATGGTAAACATATTCTGCCATCAGTCTCTCTTTACTATAATCAGATTTGTTGTTTTGTTGTTTGTTTGTATGTGAGGCTGTAGAGCGCTTTTTCCAGTGAGGACAGCTACTCACCTTCACTGCTATGTTGTTTGTTCTGATTTTTAGTATTTTACGCTTAAAAGCTTAATATTTCATAAACGGATTAATTAATCGAAAAACTGTTTCACTAACCCATAATATTTTTGAAAGTCCTATCCAACGATACCCCACACTATAGGGTAGACGAGAAAAAAAAATACATCTCTACGTTACGTGTAGGGGAGGTACCCTAAAAAAAAAACGATGGGTTGCACTCCGGGAGCACCGGCAGAAGTGAAAACTTGAATATTAACGTTGTGCATTTTTTAGGGTTCCGTAGCCAAATGGCAAAAAACGGAACCCTTATAGATTCGTCATGTCTGTCTGTCTGTCCGTCCGTATGTCACAGTCACTTTTTTCCGAAACTATAGGAACTACACTGTTGAAACTTGGTAAGTAGATGTATTCTGTGAACCGCATTAAGATTTTCACACAAAAATAGAAAAAAAAAAACATAAATTTTGGGGGGTCCCCATTCTTAGAACTGAAACTCAAAATTTTTTTTCATCAAACCCATACGTGTAGGGTATCTATGGTTAGGTCTTCAAAAATGATATTGAGGTTACTAACATCATTTTTTTGTAAACTGAACAGTTTGCGCGAGAGACACTTCCAAAGTGTTGAAATGTGTCCCCCCCCCCCTGTAACTTCTAAAATAAGAGAATGATAGAACTAAAAAAAATATGTGATGTACATTACCATGCAAACTTCCACCGAAAATTGGTTTGAACGAGATCTAGTAAGTAGTTTTTTTTTAATACGTCATAAAAACACTGATCAAAGCTACAACGAACTTTTATATTATGTTACTTGCTGTTACGGAACCCTTCATGGGCGAGTCCGACTCGCACTTGGCCGCTTTTTAGGGTTCCGTAGCCAAATGGCAAAAAACGGAACCCTTATAGATTCGTCATGTCTATCTGTCTGTCCGTCCGTATGTCACAGTCACTTTTTTCCGAAACTATAAGAACTACACTGTTGAAACTTGGTAAGTAGATGTATTCTGTGAACCGCATTAAAATTTTCACACAAAATTTTGGGGGTTCCCCATACTTGGAACTGTAACTCAAAAATTTTTTTTCATCAAACCATGGTGTGGGCGCTATTGTAACCCGGCAACCACATTAGAAAATTCTAAACAAGTCTTTTTAGAGTTGGTGGTATTTCTGTAGCTCTGCCTACCCCACTCTGGGAATGAAGGCGTGAAGTTATGTATGTACTGTATATCTTAAGAAAATTGTACTGCACTTGATCGACTCCTGTACATCTACCAGGCTATACGAGGGCTGCACTGAAAGTTTCGGGAGTCTAATACTTAGAAACATATTTTTGACACATATTATCATACCTTTTTATAATCTCTAAAGTTTCATTATTTTAACACACTGGCCACATAGAAAAAAAAAGTGATGGTTCGGTTTCAATTGTTTTTTGAAGTCGTCGAGTCGCTGCTAAAAATGGAATTGTCCCGTGAAAATTTAAGAGCTATGATTTATTACGACTTTAAAAGTGGATTATCACAAAAACAATGTGGAGACCGGATGATTGTTGCTTTTAGTAATGAAGCACCTTCAAAGACGACAATATACAGGTGGTTTGCAGAATTTCAACGTGACCTTCTATCTCTCACGGACGACGTGCGTGAAGGTCGACCAAAATCGGCAGTTACGCAAGAAAACGTCGATGCTGTGCGTCAGCTGATAAAGGAAGACCGACATGTGTCATATCGGGAGATTCAAGAGTGTTTGGGCATTGGAATGAGTCAGATACAAATCCTTTTACAGGAACAATTAGGCGTGCGAAAGTTGTTTTCCCGTTGGATCCCTCACTTATTGTCTGAGGAGCAGAAAACGACTCGTGTCAATTGGTGCCTCAGAACTTTGAATAAATTCAACGGAGGAAGCTCAAATGCAGTTTTTAGCATTGTATCTGATGACGAGTGTTGGATATATGCATATGAGCCTGAAAATAAAAACCAATCTCGAGTATGGGTCTACGAAGATGAGCTCAAGCCGACAAAAGTTATTCGTTCTCGCAGCACGGCCAAAAAGATGGTGGCTACGTTTGTCTCCAAATCGGGTCACGTGGCTACTATTCCTCTTGAAGATCGTAGAACGGTCAATGCCGATTGGTACACCACTATTTGTTTGCCAAGTATCTTTGCTGAACTCCGAAAAAAAAACCCTAGTCGCCGCATTATCCTTCACCACGACAATGCCAGCCCTCACACCGCTCGGAAAACAACTGAGTACCTGGACGGTGAAAAAGTCGAATTACTGGACCATCCTCCATACAGCCCCGACTTAAGCCCCAATGACTTTTTCACATTCCCAAAATTAAGGATAAGTTGCGTGGTCAGCGGTTTCAGACGACGGAAGCAGCAGTGGAGGCTTTTAAAATGGACATTTTGTCGACCACTACTTCAGACTTCAATAAGTGCTTTAATGACTGGTTTGATCGCATGGAAAAGTGCATAAAATATAAAGGATTTTATTCAATTTAACTGCATATTTTTTCCTATTCCCGAAACTTTCAGTTTGACCCTCGTACAATGCCTGTATAATGCAGCTTGTGTGCTAGTTGGGCGTGCAGCGGTAATATCACATGCGCAAGCACAATTACAGGCTGTTTTTTTGGTCAGCAACTTCCACAATAGGGGTTTACTATATTTATGTTTAATTTAAAAATTTTTTTTTGTCAACTTTATAATTTTTTTTTTTTTTTCGTCAAAAGTCGAAAGAATGTCCTCGCTATTTTATAAATCGTGGTCTCTCGTTTCTGTAGCTACGAAGGGGGTAGGCCGCTTATCGTCACGATGTTATTGTTTGATACTACCCTCACAAAACTATGCGCAAGCGACGTCAGTTCCGTGTTTGTTTCGAAGCGAGTGCTTGTTAAGTAAAGTGTTACATCACATCATTTAATTGATTAATAAAATGGCTCGGCGAGAAAATTTACTTCTGGACAATCGTGAAATGTTTGATGTTGTAAACATTTACTTTGAGTGGTCAAAACATTGCGGACACCGTTAAGATTTGGACTGAATGATTTCCTAATCGGCAGGCCATTACGCGCTACACTGTAAGGTACAAGTATGAAGGGAAAGATGAATCATAAGTTCATAACATTGTGCACGGTGATTACGTCATTAAAGTCAGTAAACACGGCGCATGGTAACCACAATTAAGTGAAATAATGGGAAAAATTGAAAATGCTATTTCTCTGACGTCCTTAGGTTTTTTTAATTTTTGAATAATATATTCGGATTCAGCATTAATTGTACCATCTCTCCTGTTTTGGAAGTTTTTGATGAAAAAAAACACCCTTTATATTATGGCAATAGTGTAAAATGTTTATGAATATGCGGCGCGTTGTGCGGAGCGAAGAGAGTGGCGGGTACCGCGGTTATTGATGCGAGCGACGCGGCGATGCCCCCCCGCGGGCTGCAAGTAACGCTGTAATTGAAAGAAACCCCACAGTATGTTTGAATTTAGTGCAGACGGCGCCGCGCCGTGCTTTTATTAGGGTTCCGTAGTCAAACTAGGAAGGAAAGGAACCCTTATAGTTTCGCTTTGTCCGAACGTCCGTCCATCCGCAGCCTAGCACAGAGACTCTTTTTACTATAAAGCTGTAATTTGGCATGAATATACATTATAAGACACGTCAACAAAGTGGTGTTATTGAACACACATTGCCGCCTAAATCCAAGTTTTACTACGCCACCTACCTAATAGGTTAGTCGAACTGAAGTCGACGACCACAATATTTTCACCAAAAAAGCCGACGTCAGTTGGACTAACCTATTAGGTAGGTGCCAACAATTTTAAAAGAAGTTATATCTTGCGTTTTTAAAGGCGGTTTTTTGTTTTTTTTTAAACATTTATTTTATCATCTAAGATAATGATTAGGTTCAGCGAACGTTACGCTTGCCGCACTGATGGGATTTTTCAAATCCAGCCTATCGAATAACTCGATCAGAATCAATCAATCAATCAATCAATATCATTTATTTGCAGAATACAGTACACAAGATGTTACAGTCAATTTAAAATATTATATAATGTCCAGTGTATCCAGCTTGCAAGCAAAAGCGTACAAATATTATTATTCATGCAATAAAGAAATTTAACATCCAACATAATGTATATATAGTACAAAATTATAAGTCATAAAATACATGTAAGATCACAAATCAAAACATTAAAATTTATATTAAATTCTAAATGTCAAAAATCACAAATTACTATTATTACATTGCTCGAGGAAGCGTATTTAACGGAAACCGGTTTCGGTCACTGCGCGGTATTAATCTCATTTCACAGTGCAGCGCTCTTCAAGCGCGCGCCTAGCGGCGTGACTATAAAACCAGCTTTACTTGAAAACAAATGTTTGCCCGACAGGAGGTGCTGATCAAATCGCACACGATCCTAGTATGCACCAGCTGCAAGGGGCAGATAGACAAGATGCAGCACTTCCAGACGATGGCCGTGGCTGGAGCCCACCACCTGCAGGCCTTCCTCATGGGCGTTGACTCGGTAATCCAGCTTACAAATGAGAGCTGGGTTTAATTTGAAAATTCACAAACATTTTACTGATTGCACGATATTCAAAATCGTACCCAACGTTGACGATAGCTAAAATTATCATGTTTTTTTAAGAATGAGGCAATGGACAGCGCGGAGGCAGCTACAACACAGCACGAGATGAAGTATAAAGCTGAGTCAGATACACCTGTAAGTCAAGTAACTGTTTTTAAAACTTTTATTCGCTTTATTATTTATACTAATATTATGAAGAGCTAAAGGAGTTTGTGAGGTTGTAGGGGGTAATCTCTGGATTTACTGAACCAATTTTGAAAATTATTTTACCAATTGAAAGCCACGTTATTTGTGAGTGTCATAGACTACGTTTTATTTTTCTATTTAGTAATATGAATACTGCCAAATTAACTCGGTCTGTCTGTTACGTTTTCACGGCTACACCGCAAAACAGATTTCGATAAAATTTGGTAGAGATAGCTTAAACTCCGAGAAAGGACATAGAGTACTTTTAACCGCCTTCAGAATGAAATTCTCGGTTTTAACCTCGTGAGATCCGGTGTGCTATAGGGGGTACATAATCAAGGCAATTTAATTTGAACTTTATTTTAATGGTTGTAAAGTTAATTTTTATTTGATATAAAATTAAAAGTATAATTTAAGAGCAAAGGTAATTGAACTCTATTTCCTTGCTGTTAGATTCAAATTCTCAATAACAAAATCTCTCTGTTTGTAGTATGGTGGGCGTCACGAGGTTAAGAAACATTAAACCGCCTTCAAAAACCCAAAAATAACTTCTTTTCAAATTGTAATAGGTCAGACAAACTGAAACCGGCTTTTGGAAATTGTGGGACGCCGTCTTTCAAACTTTGGCTTTTATCCTGAAATATTGGACAGTTCTCGAACTTCCCAAAGAAATACAGATAAACGACTTCTACGCCGACGTAGTCGCGGGTAACCGCTAGTTTATAATATTAGTGTAATAACTGTGTGATTAGTGTGTTTTTTTTCCAAGTTAAATCCTGAGATTGAAGAAGAGGAAATCAAATGTAAATTGCGAATTGAATTGACTGGAGATATATCTGATGTGGAAACACAAGAAGAAAATGTTGGAGGAACTACCAGCGAGGCGTCTGCAGCAGATGATGCTCCGGGGAGTTCAGGCGGGGGTCCTGTTCCTTTAACTGTAAGAAATACTTATAATTAGGTCCTTAATTGACGACACGTTGGCCTAGTTGGGAGTGACCCTGCCTCCGAAGCCAGCGGTCCCGGGTTCAAATCCAGGTAAGGGCAGACATTTGTGTGATGAGCACGCGTATTTGTTCCTGAGTCTTTGATGTTTTCTAACCCCCTTACTTATGAACGTGAAATAAGCTTGGAATAGTTTATGCCATGCTTTGTCCTTATCTGTAATTGTGACATTTGCATCTGACAGAAAGTGACAAAGCATGGCATAAACTATTCCAAGCTTATTTCACGTTCATAAGTAAGGGGGTATGTATTTAAGTATGTATATCTCTATCCCATAGTACAAGCATAGAGCTTACTTTGGGACTACGCCAATTTGTGTGGCATTGTTCCGTGATATTTATTATTTTTATTCAGGTCTCGGAGTTTTCAAAGCAACGTTAGATTTAAGCACAAGTCCAACCGCCGATGATGAGCGAGAAGAGAGTAGAGCCAGCGACCAACTATTAATATACGCATCTCTATCATTCACACGGGATCTATATCTTTAGTTCGATTCCAGCACGTCACTATTTTTTATGGGATCTAGGAGAAATTGAGGGAACTCCTCAAATATTACAGGAATACATAATAAAATAGCGATTTTAGTATCATCAGTAACAAGACCAGCATTTTTCATCCAAAAAGTATCATTTGGTGAAGTGTAACTGATGATGAGGACAACTGATCAATTTTACTTCGAAAGCTATTTTCTGCTGAAGCCATGTTGTTATCAGGTTATTTTAAATAATAATTAGTGGTGGTAGGACCCTGTGCAGGTCCGTCCGGATCGCTTCAACCATCTCATCCATTAACCTACC
This sequence comes from Acleris holmiana, assembly GCA_949316455.1. Lineage (NCBI taxonomy): Eukaryota > Metazoa > Arthropoda > Insecta > Lepidoptera > Tortricidae > Acleris > Acleris holmiana. The sequence goes on along the minus strand of OX438790.1, from coordinate 9,013,686 downwards.
ACCAAGCACCAGTGTTCGCATTATTGTGTTCCGGTGTGGGGATAAGACAACCGGTGAAATTACTAGCATAGGGGCATTCCATCTTAATCCTCAGGGTTGGCAACGCATTTGAGGTGTTAGGATTGCAGTCATGAGATAATAGTCTTGAGCATTCAAATGTCTATGGGTCTCAGATTCTACTCACCATCAGGTGGTTTGAGTGCACTTGTGCCTACTACTTGCTATAAAATAAATGGCCGGTTTTTTAGAGAACGCTAGTTCAATCGGGATGGTTCTCAGGTAGATTTCATGAAAATTGGTTGCGCCTTTTAAGGGATATCAGCTCTGGGAGTTGTGAAGGGTAGCGGTCGCCATTATGATGGAGGTTTTATCTATTTAATAGTTATTAGCAGTGATCGGATTTCCGGATGCAAGTCGCGGGATATCGAGTTGTAATATTAATATGGGTGCGACTCTAATCCCACGACCGCGTTCGTATAAAAATGGTGTTAGTGTTATAGGTTTTTAAATGCCTAGAAATATTAAACGTACTATACAGCAAGAATTATAAATTGCCGCCTTTTTTAACCGACTTCAAAAAAAGGAGGAAGTTCCATTTTATGTTTTTTTTATGTATGTTTACCGATTACTCCGTCAATTGTGGACCGATTTGGAAAATATTTTTTTTTGTTTATTAGAGTATACTTCCGAGGTGGCCCCATTGTCACCAAATCTGAATCTGATGACGGGATCAGTGAGGAATTGAGGGAACTTCTCAAATATTGTAGGCAAAACATATAGCGATTTTAGTATTTTTAGTAACAAATCTAGCATTACATTCTGAAAGTATCGTTTGGGGAAGTGGAACTGATGATGAAGACCACAGATGGCCATCGGAACTCTTCAACGGTACCTATTTCGATTATAGCGTTAACATATCTCGATTAAGATAGTTGAGCGACTACAACGAAGAATATTTACTTGTTGAAATATGACTATGACTTACTATGAGTTATTTCTTGCGTTTTTAAAGGCGGTTTTTTGTTTTTATAAACATTTATTTTTTTCATTTTACAACTTATGAAATATTTTCATATTAACATAAAGACTTGCCTGTGTTATTGTTATTAGTCGTGATGTTTTTTGCGATTTTTAACCCTTTTCTTGGCGATGTATCTTATATGATACAAACCATAACATTCACTTTTTAATATTTTTTGTTATCATTTTTTTATGCTGTAGAAAATTCTGATGAGGTTTGAATTCACGACCTTTTTTAATTTTGTCACGAAAAGGGTGAAGTACTTAATGTACTTATTACTAATCAATCTGCCAAGATTATTGTTGAAGACAGAATCAGAATCAGAATCAGAATAATCTTTATTCAAGTAGGTTTACAAATAATAAATTCTGTTGACAAATATTGAAATATTATTGTTTTCAATAATGTAAACATTTATTTCAAAAGATCCCGGAATCCCGGGACATATCCACATTAGTATAATATTAGAGGCCACGTACCCGTGTCGCACCGGGAAATCCAATCACTGGTTATTAGTAAAACTTATTATTATCACTATCAGACCATCCTTAGCCCTTAAATCTCTTACAGCAGACATCGCCAAGTAACGAAGCGAAACCAGCTGCATCACGACCGACAATGGCAAAGGTTTTGACTAATGGCAGCTCTGGGGACTCTGCAGCACCGAGCACTTCCGGCGCACAGATAAAAACTGAAAAGACCTGGTAAGTTCGTAACAGAAGTCGTGGTGGCACTGGTTATCTTTCTAACATGCCGCCAATCAGCAATTTCACGTTGTGGTCCGGTGTAAGGATAAGACAACCGGTGAAATTAACATAGAGGCATTCCATCTTTCTTATTATTTGGAACTGGCAATGCATTTGAAGTCTGAGGAATGCCGTCTTGATTGAATGCAAAATGATTCAGACGCATACTTCCATACTAATATTATAAATGTGAAATTAACGGGGTTCGTACTTTTGACCAAATCATCATTTATTTTGGCAAGCATTTTACAAACCATTATATCCCTCTGCGACTGACGTGACGTCTATCCGCTAGACATCGCCAAAAAAAAATCGCTTTATAGCGTGAAATAGGTCTGTATCACTCAGCAACCTCTCCTAAAGACTCGGCGCATTATAAACTAACCTATGTTAAAAACTCCAGATTTTTTTACCTTGTTCAAGTTAATGTCATTTTTTTAATTCAGAAGCCCATATACATGCTTATTCCACATGAAAATTAAATAATCATGCTATACACTTAACAAACAATACTTATCATTGACCCATTAGTATTTTTTCTATATTTTATCAAAAATGACGTCTGACAGACTCCACCCTCAGGAGAATGTCTCTAAAAAAGTCACCTCAGTTGCAGAGGGATATATTACGTATGTTCCATGGCCTTATTTAGGTTAATATGTTAGGTTAGGTTAGACTTTTGAACACAAAATGTAAGTTTGTAAAATGATATAGTTCGTCAAATGATGATTTGGTAAAACATTAGGGAACCTTAAATAACAGTCTGTCTGTCTGTCGGTCTGTTTGGTACGTTTTCACGAATAAACTACTGAACCGATGGAGAGGACATTTGGTATGGAGATAGTGTGAGTCCCGGGGACATAGGATACTTTTTCTCCTGAAAAATTTGATGTTTCCTGACGGAATAGCGATAAACTACTTCTACGCAGACGGAGTTAACAGCTAGTAACTATATCAATGGAAATGTATTTTTTCATCACACATGAGACATCGGAAAGAGTGTTATAACACGCAGGGGTATAGGGCAGTTAGAGCCTATTTACCTCCCAAGGGAGTTATGGGTTTAGTTTTAAAATATAGAACCCACTATCGTACGTCATTTCAGACTATGGAGGTTTAACAACAGCGAAGGTTTATTTCCTAATTTCATAACTTGGCTACAAACCAATTTTACTGTATATAAAACTTATACGGTAAATTTAACTGAATTATATTTATACTAGCGACCCGCCAGCGGCTTCGCCCGCTGCAATTGTTTTAGACGTGCACGCCCCACTCCTGTATTTCAGTGCCCCCTCCACCCCGCCCGCCGCGATGCCCGGCGCGCTTTTCAGACTGCATCACAACAACGGCCACGGCGCTATGGCGGTTTTGTTTACTGTTTGAATTTTTTAATTCGTAATATCTTTTGAATGAAAAGTCCAATTTAAATAATTTAAAAACTATTTTATAGGTAGTTAAATGGTCTTGACCATAAAATAATTTATTTGGATAAGGATTAATATAAACACATAAATAGCATGGTTTGAATTTGGTTAGCGTTTTCATTAATGTTTAAAATGAAAAAAGTTGTTGTAGTGACATAACTACAATAGTTGGAGATATGCTACCGCGGAGTTTATTGTAGACATTATGATGTTCTTCAATATTGTTGTACATTATTTTGTTCTATCGCTAATAGTTTCGGCAGCGCATTCGACGAAAGACATTTTAAGACTCATTTTTCTACACCTTCGGTTACATTGTTAAAATTTTACCAAGGATCCCTAATTTTTTTCAAAATGAAATGTAGCCTATGTCAAATTGGAAGAATGTAGCATTCTATTGGTGAAATATTATTTTAAATCGGCCCAGTACTTTTTGAGCCTATTCATTACAAACATACAAACATACAAAAATAGGTACAAATCTTTCCTCTTTATAATATTAGTTTAGATTTTACTATCATTTCAGAGGCATTTGCAATTATATTCATTAAATTGTATCAATCATTTGCTGCTCCTATTTGTATGACCTATTCAACGACACCACCATTAACCGGGTACATAAATGCCCATTGTCAGTGTAAAGTTTGATAAGTCTTAAATTAAGCATTTTTTTTTCAGCAAAAAACAGATGTTGGGCATTTCGAAAAAAAATATGTACGACCCGAAGTTTTTAAATAAGTACTTCAGTGAAGCGCTGTCTCAAACGAACAAACCTGAGGTGAGTTGCTATATTTTTACGCAAAAAGTGGGGTGGTTTAAGTTTAACGTGTGTCTGTGTGTCTGTCTACGGCTTCCAGCTCCCAACCAGATGAACCGAATTAAACGCAGTTTATTTTTAAATATAACTACATTAGCTAGGTTTTACTAAAATAGTTTGTGCCGTTTAGGAGATATCAGCTCTGAAAGAAGGGGTCGCTTTTATGTTGTGGTTTTTAAGGTTCCGTAGTCAAACTAGGAACCCTTATAATTTTGCCATGTCCGTCTGTCTGTCTGTCTATCCGTCTGCAGCTTAGCTCAGGGACTCTTAATACTAGAAAACTGTTATTACACATTACTCACGCCGGCAAAGCGGTAAAATAGAATCTTGAAAATTCTGAAAAATATCCTAAATGACAGCGCATTTAACGGATGTTCAGAAAAAAACCTGTAGCAAGTGCAACCTTATTACTAACGGGAGAGGATTGAATTTGCTTTGGCTATTGAATTTTAGATACCAACTTTTGGCTTAAGAGGGCAGTTAACGTTTCGACAAATTAATTGTACTGTGGATCTTGCTTGGAAAAGGTGTTATTACACGCAGGCGTATAGAGCAGTTATAGCCAATTTACCTCCCACGGGAGTTATGGCTTTTTATAACTCCCGAGGAAGTTATGAGATTAGTTTTTAAATATGACTATGGAGTTTTAAAATCACTAATAAAACGTATGCGTTACATTTGCCATATATTTATAATTTACTATTAATTCAAAGACATTTGCAATTATTTTATTAAATTATATATCTGGCAGTAGGAGCCTATCAAGTGTGAAAATTAAACGCAGTTCTTAGCATTAGCTGTGGAAGTTTAGCTATATTGAAAAAGTTTCCCATTAAACTTTCAGCTAGTCGAGTTCGATATTTTTTTTGATTGTCAAATTATTTTTTGTTTAGGGGCAGTAAGGGGATAACAAACTCAAGTCATTAAAAGTCCTCCGCCTTCGCCTTCTAATACTCTCGTTAGTAATCCTCTTAGTGCACAATGTACTTTAACCATTACTTGATTGCAGCCTGCCAATGTGCCAAATGATTCAATGAACGCGGAAGCCTCGCCTCAACGCGTGAACGCCGCGGCGACCGAGACCCCAGAAGGGACAAGTACCCCAAAATCAAGATCTAGGAGAGCGCTGTAAGTATATTATTATTATGTTTTATCAACTTTGCAACACTTAGGGCCCATTTCATAAAACCTTGTAACTTGTTATGCAAGTGGAAGTCTCTTTTTAATACGTACTGATGAAAAGAGACTTCCACTTTTATTACAAGTTACAAGCTCTTATAAAATGAGCCCCTGGGCGACCGAGCTCTTCTCGGGTGTATGTAGACGACACTATTAAATCACAATTTGATAGTGTCGTCTATATGTGTCAAATACCTCGGAACACATTTTTTCCCGATAGATTGATTTTTTGATTCGAAAAATACACAATAATTATCAAAATCGTTAGAGCCCTTTTGATTAAAAATGAGTTCAAATACATACATAAATAACATCGCGCCTTCATTCCCAGATAGGGGTAGGCAGAGCTACAGGAATACCAACAGCTTAAAAATACCGCTCGTTTAATAATAAAGGATTTTAGTAGCTAAATAAAATGGATAAAAAAATATAAACCAACTCCTAATACCCAAATCACTATAGGCGCCGACAAAACTTCTTCCTTCGATTTCTCCAGGTTCCCACCATCAGATGCTGACCTGATGACAATGGTGGTCCCATTGTCATCTGTATTAAATCGAAAAAAAAAACGGCATAAAAATCACGGTTGTTGTATGGAAGCCTCCTTAATTTATTTTAATTTAATTCATTATTATTGAAGTAAATATACAACTTAATATTCTGTGAATATTTCAAGCGTCTACCTGTTCCGGTCATAAATCTCGAGCAAAAAACGTCAAGAAAATCACGTTTATTGAATGGAAGCCCCCTTCAATATTCTATTTTTATTTAATTTAGTATTTGTTGTTATAGCGGCAACAGAAATACATCATCTGGAAAATTTCAATTGTCTAGCTATCACGGTTCATGAGATGCAGCCTAGTAACAGACAGACAGACAGTGGAGTCTAATAAGGTCCCGTTTTTACTCTTTGGGTGCGGAGCCCTAAAAATTTAATTTACCTCATTTTCTACTTATTTCCATGAGGATTAAATCATCCGTACTCTAGTCGTCAAACAAACATACCAAAGCCCATTGAATTGACTACAAGACATAAATTTGTTCGTTTTCCTTTAGGCCTCTTCGATCTTTCTGCCCTGACGTTAGGAGAGTCGTCTTGCTGGTTAGAAGTATTATAACGAAAATATAATGATAATTTTATAAAAACGACAGCAGGATCACGAGTGAAACTAGGCACAGGATCATCGAACTGAACCAAGCGGGGCTGAACGTCACAGACATTGCTGATGAACTTGGGATCTCTGTAAGTTAAACCAAGTTATCAATTACTTTAATACATTTTAAATTAAACTGTAATTTTGGACAATCATTATCTGCTTATCGAGACCAACCTAGCGAGTCCAAACTCGGTGGGTCTATGTTAAGAACAGCGAAGATCCTGTCGCCACCTTCCACCTATATCATTGATCAGCTCTTAGACAACATGGGATACTGTGGTCCAAATTTCAGCCTATTCCACAGCTTCAAATTGATTACTATTGTAAATAGCGTGTTTATAATACGATTTTCGACCAAAACAACTATTACTCAACCTTATCTCGTCTCACTCCTGATAAATTCCTTATTATTTTAGCGGAATACCGTGAATCTGTGGCTAACTAGATGGAAGCTAGAGGGCCACCTCCGCGACCATGTGTCACTAGGCCGCCCGCGGTGCACCTCGGTGCAAGAAGACATCAAGATGTTGAGGAAAGCGCGCGAGGAGCGCTCCGTGAACACCACTCTCTTCGCCGAGGGCTTCGGGATGTCACCCGCCACGATCCGAAGACGGCTCGCAGAAGCCGGCGTCCGAAACATGACCTCAACGAAAAAACCGACGCTCTCTCACAGACATAAAACACTGCGGCTGCAATTCGCAGCTGAGAATCTAGACACAAGTTTTGATGAAGTTATATTTATGGACGAGAAAATATTCTGCTCAAATGATAACGGAAGACTGAGTTTGTTGCGTCCTGGAAACATTTCCTCGAAATACAAAAAGACGGATGGCGAAAGTGGGCCAGTCGCCGTGTGTTTCTGGGGGTGGATGTGTGCGAGCGGTCCGGGAGAGTTAGTAGAAATTCCTGGACGGATGAACTCCGTCCGTTACCGTAATATCCTGCAGGAATCATTCCTGCCTACAGCAGAAATCGTCTTCCCCAATCAGCATATCACGTTTGTTCAAAATGTTAGCGCTTTCCACAACTCGCGTTTTGTGGAAGCGTGGATAAATGAACAATCTAATTTGACTTTGTTGAAGATGCCGCCTCATAGCCCCGATTTGAACCCTATTGAAAACATCTGGGGGAAGATTGTGCGGGAGTGGGACCCTACACCGACCCAGCACCAGAACATAGATGCATTGCGGGCTCATGTTGTCCATATGTGGGAGTCCTTCAGGGGACAAAATTTCTGTCGAGACCTGGTTGGTTCGATGGGGAGACGGCTTCAAGACGTAATGAACGCTCAAGGGGGGTACACGAAATTTTAAAATTATTACTTTCATAGCCACAATTATTATTTTAAACAACACTAATAATTATTAGGTTTGTTTTCTAGCGGAAAATGTACAATTGCTTTGTTGTGATACTTTCATTGTTAGGACTAAAGGGTAAGGCTTAACGATTTCCTTAAAGCAGTGTCTCGGCGTGTGTGGCACGAAATGATGCGAGTACAATAGTAGTTTATGCAACTGATGCATAATCGGAGGCCTTAAAATACGAGTGTGGTTTTATGAAACGACCGTCAGCGAGTTTCATAATAGGATCACACGAGTGTTTTAAGGTGTGATTATGTACAGTTGCATACACTACTTTATCTACACACATATAAAACGAACAACTTTTCACAATCCTACTTTCATAACAGCAAAAAACGATCAAACAAATGACAACAATAATGGCGGCAAATCAATCCTCCGTCAAGACGTTTTTTTTTTAAATATTAGACAAATGAATAAAGTTCCCATTAAACTCGAGATTAAATGTGGTGCGGTTTATATCAAAAAAAAACATACTGCATTGACGTTTCGTATCCATAACAGTTTTAATATCTATGGATACTAGAATAGAGACCGTCTTTCTAGATTCTTCTTTTCCAGATTTAAACTCATAACCTTATAAAAATCGATACTGTAATAACATTAAAGTACAAATTTTACCTACTACCACAAACAAGAAAGTTCTCATAGTAAAATTGGTTGTATTAATGCTGGTCATTTCCTACGGTTTCTGGACGCATTTTAGAGCACTAATGATATGTGCGTAGATAATAGTACATTTTGATACAAGTGCGGAAAGTATGTCATTTTACACGAGTCCCGAAGTATCTTGGCCCGAGCTGCAAGCGAGGGACAAGAGTCGGGACGAGTTAAAATGACAGTTCCGCACGTGTATCAAACGACGTTTTTTAATACATTTGCGAAAAAATATCCATGAAACAATAATAAATCAGTAAATAAAACTATTACAAGAGACAATTTTACTTTTAATTGACACAGACTTTATGAAATGGCAACGGTTGTGACCATTCAGCCAAATAAAAAAAGTCACAGTAATTTAATTACTATATTTAAAAATCACAAAGTATAATTCTCTATTAACCAGCGGTAATGCATAAAGGTGGATTCACATTACGCCGTACTGGGCTGGGCCCGGTTTCGGCATGGTGTAATGTGAATTCACCTTAATACGCAACTATCTAATCATTCGTAATACTAATTCAGATTCAGCATCTTGATGAGAGCTGTTTTTTTAATATTACCTAATAAATATTATTTAATTTTAATATTTTAAATTATATTACCTATGTATAGTCTCAATGCTAAATGACGTATTCAAAAAGTGGTTGAACATGCAAACTCTTTGGTTGGATGCACGGCTTGGAAGTTGAAACAAAATTATATTTAAAAAAAATGGAAAAGTATAACGCACTAGTGCGTAATATCCAACTTTCCGCACGATATACAGCTACGAAAAGTACCACTTTTTGAGTAACTGTGTTAAATAGTACATTTTAACACAGTTGCTCAAAAAGTGGTATTCAAAAAGTGGTGTTCTTGTATCAAAATGTACTATTTTGATACAAGTGCGGAAAGTATGTAATTTTACACGAGTCCCGAAGTAGACTAGGGACGAGTTAAAATGACAGTTCCGCACGTGTATCAAACGACGTTTTTTAATACATTTGCAAAAAAATATCAATGAAACAAAATAAGTCAGTAAATAAAACTAATTACAAAAGACAAATTTACTTTTAATTGACACAGACTTAATGAAATGGCAACGGTTGTGAACATTCAGCCAGATAAAAAAAAAGTCACAGTAATTTAACTACCTATATTTAAAAATCAAAAAGTATGATTCTCTATTAACCAGCGGTGGCTTCACATTACGCCGTGCTGGGCTGGGCCCGGTATCGGTATGGTGTAATGTGAATTCACCTTAATACGCAACTATTCGTAATACTTATTCAGATTCAGCCATCTTGATGAGAGCTGTTTTTTTAATATTACCTAGATACATTTTATGTGTGTGTGTGTATGTATGTATTTAATTTTAATATTTTAAATTATATTAGGTACCTATGTATAGTCTCAATGCTAAATGACGTAATCAAAAAGTGGTTGAACATTGCAAACTCTTTGGTTGGATGCACGGCTTGGAAGTTGAAACAAAATTATATTTAAAAAAAAATGGTAAACTTTAACGCACTAGTGCGTAATATCCAACTTTCCGCACGATATACAGCTACGAAAAGTACCACTTTTTGAGCAACTGTGTTAAAAAAGTTATTATTTTCTTCCTATATTTAAAGCAGAATAGGAAGTTTTAAGAGACTGATTTAGTTAATATTCTACTTGATATAGTGATTTGGTTTTGATGTTTAGGTGAAACATGCGTTTCATGGATGGCGCTAATGTTGAGTTTTAAATTAGGCAATAAGTTGCAATTAAAATGGTGTAATGCAATATAGTAGATATAATTTAAGGTAGTAAGAAATTTGTGATGTAGGCTATTTAGTTTTAGTCCACTAAAGTACAGTTATGCTTTGCAAGCAGTCTCACTTAGCTTTGTATTGTGTAAATATTTACAATAGCTACATAAACCTGATTAAATATATTTATGAAAAAATATTTTATTTATTTAAATGTCATAAATGTCATAATAATCCTCCTTTATAAGCAGCATTTGTCATATCATCACCCTAATCCAATGACTTCAGTAGGTATCCAGAATGTAGTTCAGTGCCAATGTGTTCAAGATGTTTTTTACCGACTTAAAAAAGGAGGTTCTCAATTACACAAAGACCGCTGGTGTTTTTTTTGTTCGATTGGGTATAGTGATGATGTGATCTTGGAGAAATCCAGGGAAATCCTCAAATATTATAGGAATAAATATTCGTGGATGACATAACAGTATTATTATGATCACTAAAAGGCAATGATGTGATGAAATAAAACAAATGTTCTAAAAAATTAAAAACTATCTTCAAAACGCAAGAAATAACTTCTTTTGAGATGATAGGTAATATGTCAGTCCAACTGAAGTCGGCGTCTCACTATATTTTTACCCAAAAACCGAATTCAGTTGGACAGACCTTTACCTATCAGTAGCCAACTTTTGAATATAGGAAATAAACATTGGCTGATTTTATACCTCATTAGTCCGAAATGATGTAGCTACTAGTGGGTTCTATATTTTAAAATAAACCTATAACTCCCTTGGGAGGTAAATAGGCTATAATTGCCCTATTCGCCTGCGTGTTATAACACCCTTTCCGAGCATGTGTGATGAAAAAGAAGTTATTTCTTGCTTTTTGAAGATGGTTTTAGGTTTTTTTTAAAGAGATATTAAATATATCGATTTTAAACCACTACAAAAAAGAAAAACTTGCTCAGATTTAGTATGGAAAACGATTGCTCTACCCGTCGCCGTAAATTAATTTGTAGGTATGTATAGTTTCGTCATCCACAACCGATCTTTCCTTTTCGATTTCTTGGGGATAATATGGTGGATAATTATAAATGCGGCAGCTGCAAGTCCACAAGCGGAGATCCTGTCGCCACCTTCCGACTTCATCATCAGACCAGCTCCATGGTGCCATATTATTGTATTGTCATCGAAGTTACGTAGCTATACCAAATATCAGCTCAATCGGTCTCCGGGAAGTGGTTCAAATCTTGTAATTTTTTTACAAGACAGACATTGCAAGTTAATAAAAATCTTGTAATAACTTCTTTTAAAATTGCAGGCTTTTATGTTGAAAATATTGTGGTCGCCGTATTCAGTTGGACTAACCTGCTACCTGCGTACAATTTTAAAAGAAGTTATTTTGTGGGCTTTTGAAGGTAGTTTTTTGTTTTTAAAACATTTATTTTATTTTATACTTTTTAGTGATCATAATACGCTGTTCCAAAGTCCCACTTATTAGTTGATATGAAAGTTCAAGTTTCAAGCGCGCCTCAAGCAACGCCGCCGGAAAGTCGTAGTCATATTTCAATAAGTAAATATTCTTCTTTGTAGTCGCTCAACTATCTTAACCGAGATATCTTATCGCCACCCTTGAAATAGGTACCTATGGGGAGTTCCGACGGCCATTTGTGCCTACAATTTTAAAAGAAGTTTTTTTTTGCGTTTTCGTGGAAGCGGTTTTTTTGTAACATTTTTTGTGACTTACTTCCCTTTATTTCGAATCAATAATTTGCGAACTCCCTAGGAGAGTTCCCGGTGCTGAACGTGTTAACCACCGTCAAGAAAGAGGGGGGAACGTATATAACTTCGTATGTTTGTAACGTGTATTTGTGTTGTGTGCTGTGGGTAGCTCCCAATCGGATAGAGAGATTTGTACGCCGTTTTCTAGGATTCCGTACCTCTAAAAGAAAAAACGGAACCCTTATAGGATCACTCTGTTGTCCGTCCGTCCGTCTGTCCGTCGGTTTGTCTGTCTGTCAACACCCTTTATCTCGGGAACGCGTGGAGTTATCGAGGTGAAACTAAAACTATATACTCAGGTCTACAGTCCCTTGAAGCTGTGAAAAAATCAAACATCTAAGTTAACCTAAAATAAGGTACGACCGTTTATGCCGCAAAAAACGTATATTTCTACACTCGCAAGGGAATCAAAATTTAGAATATATAATCTTGAAATTTGGTGAGAAGGAAGGTCTTACAGCACAAGTAAAGAAAAAACCGGCCAAGTGCATGTCGGACCACGCACAGTGAAGGGTTCCGTAGCTGGGATGAACGTTCATAGTTGAAATTCATTTTTTTTTAATGTAAATTTCAAAAACTACACAGCGTACCGTGTTCAAAACAATTTTGTTTGGAAGGTTTTCGTATGTTCTACTACTGTAATTTTTATTAGAATGTTCTTTTTAACAGTTTAAAGCTACCCACCCGGACAGAATTTTTACGACTTTAGAAGCGTATATCTCGCCAACTGTTCACTTACGTAAAAAAGTCACTTATCACACCTCTGTATCATTTTGGAAGCCCTATCTAAAAATACCCCACACGCTGATGTAACTGTAAAAAATTTTTTCGTCCCCTATTTACATGTATGGAGTGCCACCCCTAAATATTTTTTTTTTCAGTTTTACTACATCATTGTATAGCGGTTCATAGAATACATCTATCCTCCAAATTTCATTTATATAGTGCCATTAGGCTCTGAGCTAGCTGAGAACCATGCCAAATGACTGGTTTTCGTAATCAGCGCCTAAAGAAACCTCTGAGCAATGAGCAAAAACTTCCACGGGCTCCGACAACGTTCATTTTCACTGCAGGGGCTTCGTCACTGATTTCAAGTATTATATAAAACTCTTATATAAAGTACGATTAATTCATAAAGTACGATAAAACAAGTTTGCAAAATAGTACCAAGTAGAAAAAAAATGTATCTATAAATTAAGAAGATAAATAAAACAATAAAAATTAACGAAAGAACTTATAAACTTACTTAAAACTATTCTAACCTAACAGACCGCTACCGGTGGGCATCGTTCCCAAAATGCTGGCAGCATTGCCACGTTGAATGGCAATACTCAATCTTTGTGCCAAGTAAAGGTCAGCATTTTGGTCACGAGTTGCGTCGACCAGGCGCTTAGAAAGGTCTTTAAAAATACGGTGTGCTCCAGGTCCCCACGGTCCTAAGGTTTCTGCCCCAAAAGGCTCAAATACCGATCAAGATGACTGTGTGCCTTTTGAGAAAATAGAAAATAGAAACTTAATATTTGATATTATCATGTTCGTTTGGAACATCTTTCGGGTTCATTCGGGCGCCACAGACCTGACTCCTATGGTTCTGGCAGAATATCAGCGCTGCAGTCCCTGCAGCATTCTGCTGAGTCAGCGCTGAGGCTCTCTCGCGTTATGTATAATATTATAATGATTAAATTAAGTCTCTTGTTTATTTTTCTTTTTTTCCTTTTATGATATTTAAATTTAAAAGCCTGTGTTTGTGTTTATGTGGAATAATAGATGTAGTTTTTATCTATCTATCTATCTATCGATCTATCTAATATGGGTACATTAATATAGTGTCTAAATAAATAGTACGGAAACCTTCGTGCGCCCGTCCGTTTCGCACAGTGTCAGTTTATTAATTAGATCTGTATCTGCCCAAGAAAATATTTAAGAACGCTATCACATGTTGCATGGATGTTTTCAGCTGCAGTCCTCTTTTTAACCGACTTCAAAAAAGGAGGTTATCAAGTTGACTGTGTTTGTGTGCTTGTTACGCGATTTCTCCGTCAATTATTGTGGATCGATTTTGAAAATTCTTTTTTTTTTCGGTAGGGTTTACTCCCTAGGTCCCTTTGCCACCAAGTTGGTATCTGAGAGGGGATCTGTGAGGAATTGAGATAACTCCTCAAATATTATAGGCATACATATAGCTGTTTTGGTTTTTTCAGTAACGAGTCTATCATTTGCATGCAGAAAGTATCACTTGGTGAAGTGAAACTGATGGTGAAGACCACTGATGGCCATCGGAACTCTTCAATGGCACCTATTTCGAGGGTGACGATAAGATATCTCGATTTAGATAGTTGAGCGACTATGAAGAATCATATTTGAATGGTTTAAATAATATAATTATGCACTATGACTAGACCCCGCTATCGGAGGTGCAAATTGATAGCTGTCAAGTTCTTAGGGATGATTAAAAATATTTATGATGTCGATATCGATATTCTTACTTTTTCTGTACACCTAGTTTTATATGTAGGTACCAATACCATTTTTAGACTATAATTTAACAAGTTTTTTTGCGATCCATGTTAAAAAAAAGAATAGATAAGATATTGGGTATATTGTTAATTATATCATGACTGCACTAGATTACTGCAGAGAAACTGGAAAGACAACTGATCGTTCATTAAAAATACGATAATCAATATCCCTTTTGGTGGACATAAAAGAGATTTATTGATTATTTAAAATTGAAATCATTTATGAATGGTTCGTGCTATGAAGATAACGATAATTTGTTAGTAATGATGAATGATTGTTTTTTTTTATTTATAGTAATGAAAATATTTAACACATTCATTTTGTCATAAAATTATATAGTCCTGTTTTATAAAATAAACAAGTTTGATTAAAGTCCTAGACCCTCATTATGGTAAAGAAAAAATATCGATATATAGCTATAACTATCGACATAGCTATTATTTCAAAATAATTTTAACTCATCCCTAAGAACTTGACAGCTACCAATTTGCACCTCCGATAGCGGGGTCTAACTATGACTTACCCGCGGCGCTGATTGTGGCTAGCGAGAAATATCCTATGGTTCTTATTCATTGAGAAGTGGGAGTTCACTTGGATTGCGATTTAAAAAACAATACACATCCTTCAAAAACCCAAATCAATAACTTCTTTTCAAATGCTCATAGGTCAGTCAAACTGAAGTCGGTGTCCAACGATTTTTTACCAAAAGCCCACGTTCGTTTGACTGACGTTTTACCATTTGAAAAAAAGGTATTTTTTGGGATTTTCAAGGCGGTTTATTGTTTTTTAATTATCTAAATCGTAATTTTATCTTGTTTTCAGCTCCACCATGAAGAAGATCGTGAAGTGCAGCGTGTGCGGGGCCTCGTTCATGAACATGAGCTACCTCGCCGTGCACGTGAAAGCGCGCCACGAGGCGCAGGTGGGTGCAGTACTGACGACAATGTTTTTTTATGATAAGGAAAAGGCACTCGAGCACTCAGGCCACGGCGTCGGGCTTCTAATACTCTCGTTAGTTATCCCCTTCTTACTTCCCAATAACTGTCATGTACTATTATACTACACTTTGTTAGTAAGTGTATAATTACTACCCTAATAAAAGGCGTGAAAGCTGTTCATTAGACCTTCTCAAAAATCAGGGTAGTAATATTGGATGGAATCTCATAACTGTCCTGTTATCAGGGCAGTAATATCGTATGAAAATCCATAACTACCCCGTTTTGTTTTTTTGTTTTTTGTAATTCTATATGGCTTTATCAACCCACTTTGACACGCACGCAAGTTGGACCCTGAAAATCGGGGCGTATTCACCTTCTTTAACCTCTTTTGGCACGCAAACTGTACGGAGCGTTAAAACTCACAATTAAAAAATAGTATTTTTCACAATCGTGTTATTATAGAGAGCTTTTTAGTCGAGTACCGTGTTTAGGCCACGAAGCTTGCTGAGTGATTTAAAAGTTTGATTATGACACTATAGTGAACTATATTTTTTGTACGAGTTCATTAAAATTAATTATTTAAATCATTATTACGAGTACCTATATAAGAAAACTAAATATCGTAAGTAATATATTGTCTACTTCTACTATCCGACTTCTTTTACACAAGATAATTGAAATAGTTATTTCTTGAGGAGTTAAAGATGTTTCGTCACTGTCACTACTAATTTTCTTAGTTTATATTTTAACTTTTTAAGCTTAAGGTCTGATTTTTATTTCTACAGAAAAAACGTAAACTTCTTAGCTTTGAAAAGAAAAGTTATACAACACCGGCGTCCGTAATGTTGCAGTACTGTGCCAAGCTAAAAATACTAGCCAATCACAAAGCGAAGTTTTTTTTTATGCCGTGGGTACAGCAGCAAGTTTAAGTCGATTTTTGACAGATGACGCGATGCTGCTACGTTCCAAAACGCCATACATTGGCAATTTTGTACCGCATCGAGTCTCCTTAAACAAGGGCACATATTATTTAAATACGAAGTTCTATTTTCAATTTTTTTTCGGTAGTCTAGAGCGTATCGAAATAGTTATTTCGGTTGTTTCGGAAGTAACAGACTATTCAACGATGAAAAGAGTGACGTTACAGTATTATCTATGAAATCTTAATACACAGATTTTAATCGACGAGTACAAAAAAATACTTGTTACTGCGGCTCTACTTTGAAATCCGTAATTCGAACTTCGGATCGCCCTGTATTTTTTTTCAAATAAGTTACGCATTGAGAGCAAAAGGGCCAGCAATAGATGAAGTTCGCATTACGGATTTCAAAGTAGAGCCCCTGTTTGATGGAGTGCTCGTTCTTCCTCGAAAGAGTTCATTTGTTACTTTTTTATCTTATTTATTTTTGAGGGTAGCAGTATATATCATTCGAGGGTAAGTACAGATTACTAAACTCGTGTGGTTTACGGCCCTGCACACTCGATTAGTAATCCGTGCCTTACTCCCCTTTGTGAATAAACTAGTATTAACAGATTCCGAAAGCGCCAGCAGCAGGCCCGGGCTCGGCCGCCGGCGCCGGCTGCGCGCGGCCGCTCAAGAAGAGGAAGCTGCCCGCGCCTGCGCTGCAGTCCATGCCAGTGCTCACGGACTTACAATGTAACTCTATTATATCCATCATGTATGTGAAAACGGATTGTTGAGCTGGGTACGAATTAGAGCAGCCTCGGGTTGAGGCACGCACTACTCACCGCATTTTGCTCAAATTCGTACGCGCTCACGCGCTGTGCGCAAGCAACGAGCGAACAGCGCGCGGCGAGTCGTCGAGAGTCGGTCTTTTGACCGCGCTCAAAGGCGCCTCGGTATGTGCACCTCGCGTAATTTGGACGTGTATCCAAGCGTGCCGTGGGCAGAACGACAAGTTCTAACTTGTCTGTGGTCGAGGCGCATACAAAATTGATAAAGTTGCTGAGCCTCCCGCCACCGAGGCGATTTCTTCTTATTTTTGTTAATAATTCGGTGAATTATGATAAACGCAGCCGCGGCTGTCATCGTGTCCGACGCCATTTTGAAATGACGGCTCGCGTCAAGCACGCTGCCTCACCCGAAATGTTTATGTGCAGCAATTTGGCTCGCGAGCAGCTCGCCGCAGGTTCGTACCCAGCTTTAGCTTTCACAAACATGCTCGGTATCTGGACGTTCTTAGGCATGGGTTAAAATAATTTTGAAATATAGCTATGTCGATACTTTTTCTGTACCGTAATGATTATCTAGACAAAAAATAAATGTGTTTATTTTGCTTCTGATGACATTGATTATAATGGAATACAAAAGAAATGTTACATTTAGTTTAAAACAAATGGATATAAAACTAATTTTAAGCTAAGAGTATCGATATCGACATCATAAATATTTTGACCCATGCCTAAGAACGTCCAGCTACCAAATTGCACCTCCGGTAACGGGTCTAACTATTCTATAAAGACCTACTCAACGACACCCCACACTAGGGGGTAGACCACGAAAAAGATACATCCTCACACGTAAGTGTAGGGGAGATACACAAAAAAAAAATTGTTAACATTTTATTTTATGACTTTGTTGGCGTAACTAATATGTAGGTATATTAATGCCAAATTACAGCTTTCTAGTACTAAGAGTCTCTGAGCTAGGCTGCGGACGGACGGACGGACATGGCGAAACTATAAGGGTTCCTAGTTTGACTACGGAACCCAATAAAACACTATATCAACTATTGTGTATTCACAGAACAACAACTTTTCCTCGCGGTCCAGAGCGTGCGCGCGGCGCAGCGCTCGTCCGCGAGCCTCGCGCGCGACAACGACAACGGTGCGTCTACCATTCTCTATAATAGGATCACACAAGTGGTTTAAAGCCTAATTATGTACAGTTGCATACACTACTTTATCTACACACATATCATAAGTTTAGAATTATCCTACTCTCGTAACAGCAAAAAACGAACAAACAAACGACACCAATAATGGCGGCAATTCGATCCTCCGTCAAGACGCATGTTTTTTTTTATAATCATAGACCAACGAATGAAGTCCCTATTCTCAAGTCACTCGAGATCAAATGTTGTGCGGTTTATATTAAAACACATACTGAATTGACGTTTCGAGTCGATAACAGTTTTAATATCTATGAATACTAGAATAGAGACCCTCTTGACTTTTGACAGCTGTTTTTTTTTTTTTTTTTTTTATATTAAGGAGAAGGCACGCGAGCACTCAGGCCACCTGATGGTAAGTGGAATCTGAGACCCATAGACATTTGAATTCTCAAGACTATAATCCTAAGACCTCAAATGCGTTGCCAACCCTGAGGACTAAGATGGAATGCCTCTATGCTAGTAATTTCACCGGTTGTCTTATCCCCACACCGGAACACAACAAATCCAAATTTAAACTCATAACATTACAAAAATCTACACTGTAATAACAATAATAACATTACAGACAGTATAGATTTTACCTACTACCACAGACAAGGAAGTTCTCATAGTAAAATTGGTCTTAATAATTCTGGTCATTTCCTACGGGTTTTAAACGCGTAATAGAGGACTTAACTTGACATGAGCGTAGATAAAGTGCCATAATGTCAGCATCATACCAATTATTAACACATACATTTTATTTCTAGGCAATAGAGGCGATAAGCGTAAAATCAGTAGGTGCCAACGACCTATATTTTGGATCCTAATGCTAGGGTGTTTTTCCTCGTCGTATCTAGATTCAGGCTAATTTACGCAGTGTTCTTGATACCTACTTTTTTACCTTCACCAATTAGTTACATGCAAACATAACATCACGTCTTCATTCCCAGAGCGGGGTAGGCAGGGCTACAGAAATACCAACAACTCTAAAAAGACTTGTTGTTGTAACCACATTTTGCACAAGTAGGCTTATATGTTTACCAGTGTATTAGTGGCAGGTTGCAAGCCCATCGCCATTTAGTTGTTTTAAATCAACTATCAATTACTTTGCAGTTTAAAATCGTGTCAGCGTTTACCTACCCGCGCCGTTATCTGCGACTGATCTCCTCACCAAGCCTGTACCATCACGTCTACTGACGCTCCGAGGCAAGTTCAATAGCGCTTCAACTTCAAACTACCCAGATATTTGGTGAAGAATAGCTACCACCACCTTATCCGCTATCTATATTCCACTACGAAAAGTGACATGTGGTGAAATGACTATACTTTGTATAAATACAAAGTTAACCTTGTCAGGCCCACCATAATACAAACAGAAACACTTTTGTGAATGGAAATTTGAATCTAGGAAATAAAGTTCAATTAATAATGCTCTATTATAAAATTTGAAATTTTGAAACAAAGAACAAGTAACTTTGTTCCCATTGTAATGTAGTTTAAATTAAATTGCCTTGATTATGTACATCCTATTGCACATCGGGCCTTACGAAGTTTGTTTAACGGAAACAATTAAAACCACGTGATTCTGTTTGCCTGGTAGGTACAGTTAGGTGCAAAACTGAGTCAATATTAGAACCTTAGTAGAATGTTAATAAATCGATGACAATCAAAGCTATTTTCAAATGCTTAGTACAGAATAGTTATCCTTGAAGTAAGCTACAAAACTGCTGTATAAATAATTTATTTTTCATTTTTTTTTTAATGATTTTGAACCAAAAACTGTAAAAATTCAATTTATGTTTTATACTAGTAATTTAGCTTTCTCTATGGCAACCCCAAATAAGAAAACTATTTAAAATAGAGAATTCCATTCTTTTTAAAATAAGGTATCAACTGCTTTAATCAGGGACGTAGTTTTCTAGTAATTGCAGAATTTGAACTAACAACCAGTTTGTATGGCTAATTTGTCTCGGTGCAAAAGTGAACCGTGCACCGAACTAATGTTGCCAATAACTGCCACCAACTAACTGTATACCCTAGCTCGGATACGCAGGGTTGTCTCTCTCTGTTGTAGTTTACGATACAGTTCTGCCAATTCCTTAATAGCGTTCGGCAATCCTCGTTATTAGGGTTCCGTAGTCAATAAGGAACCCTTATAGTTTAGCTTAGTCCGTCTATCTGCGCTTTATATCAAAGAGTATTGGTGCTACAAAGCTGATTGTTACATGTCAATTTCTTTAGTTAATCTTTATCAAGATTAAAAATAAGCGAAGATATACAAAATGTCTAATTGATTTTTACCGCCAAAGCCGGCAAATCACGTCATCGGATTGTCGTGCCGGATCGCCGAGCCCTCAGCACGCTCGATACATTTTGTATCGGCGCGGTTGCGGCATATGACGTCGTTGGCGTCGGGGGCACGTAAAGTTGCAGCCGACCGTGGCGTTCAAAAGGTTAATTAATTTTAGACCGTCTTTCACCTCCGCAGCCAATTAATTATTATGTAAACTGAAATAGTTATATGTACGTATTTTTATTTACGCGTAGTTTTACATTGATAGGTTTTAGAAAATTATATATAAATTTGGTAACTCTAACGGTAGTGTTATAATTTTATAAAACAACCTGCTGTATGTGAATTACGTCACTTTTACGTCAGCGGCACCAAACATGCGGGGTAATCAGGATATTAACAATGTTTTACCCAAACTTATTTAATCACACATGCAATGGATATTGATGATTTACATTATTTGGCGTCGCCAAATAATGATTATAGCGTAAATTAAGTGCTTTGTCTGATTGTATTTAAAATAATGAATGCTATGTTATTTACCTTTCATTTATAAAGAGAAAGACATTTTGAGTTTGTATTTTTTCGAGTCTGAGAGGGACATATTAGACTTGTTTTATGTATTAGGTCTTTGGAAATAAGTTACAGACTAAAGTATTATAGTGTGTACATTTATAATAAGGATGGTAACTTTAAGTTAATATTCTAAGTGTGGTGGCAGAAACCTGGCCTTTCACTCAATGTACATGCATAGGCCAGGAACATATGTCAAGTATTTATTCGAATTTAATGGCGCCATATTTAAGAACAAAATATATTAAAACATTTTTTCCTTGCAATTGTTTCGAGTTTGGTATAAATTCTTTGAAATAAAAAATGTACTATTATTTTGTAACATAGGTATACAAATGGCATAAGAGGCGACGTGATAACAATTATTTTATGTCGTAGTCGGGTTTTAGTCTTCACTTTATAAGTACATAATACATACATAACATCACGCCTTCATTCCCAGAGTGGGGTAGGCAGAGCTACAGAAATACCAACAACTCTAAAAAAGCTTGTTGATAATTCTGTTACCGCATTTTGCACAATCAAGCTAAGATGAAATGAATGAATGAATGGTGAATGCTGTTGCACACCTGTAATTGATGTACAGGCTAGTCCAGAACGTCCGTGTAATTTATTTCTTACAACGTAAGCCATGTATATTGTTGGTGTGTCTAGTCAAATAAATAAATAAATAAGATGTATACCAGTGTAAGTGACAGGTGATAAGTTTGAATATAAATAAATAAGTTTCTGTCATAAACAAACGACGGGTTGCACTCCGGGGTGCCGGCAGAAGTGAAAACTTGAATATTAACGTTGTGCATTTACAAACGTTGCCCTGCGCCGCCTAAACGAGACAGCAGGCGCAGGCAAACATTTTCGCCGCGCCGTAGAAAGAGAGGGGGATACTTCCTCTCCTACGCCGCGCCGGCTGTCTACTCTCCATCCGTCTTACGACTGTTCGGTCAGGTCACGTGTCCTGACGCGAGTTTAACATTTTTTACCCATTACAAAAAAGTGTACGACGCCGCTAAAGAAGTTTTCACTTCCGAAAAAAATGGAAAAATCTTTTGTAGCTGACTGTACTTTTTTGCAAAGTCGTTATCTGCTTGACCAAAAACAAAACTAATGAGTCCCAACACGGTTAGTCTACGTTAAATATAGCGGAGATCCTGTCACCAGTTCACCACCTTCTGACTCCATCATCAGATCAGGGCCTCTATTCAGGTGCATACATACATACATAAAGTCACGCCTTTATTCCCAGAGTGGGGTAGGCAGAGCTACAGAATTACCAACAACTCTAAAAAACTTGTTGATAATTCTGTAACCACATTTTGCACAATCAGGCTAAGATGTTTACCAGTGTATTAGTGACAGGTTGCAAGCCCATCGCCTAACAGTACTACAAGCCCTTATTCCCTTAGTCGCCTCTTACGACATCCACGGGAAGACACGGAGTGGCACTATTCTAACCCGGCCACCACACGGGAGCGTATTCAGGTGTGTTAATACGATATCGTGTTTGACGTGTTTAAGAATCGTTTATGTCACAGTCGCCATTATTCTAAATGACATAAGAGTTATCAAAACGTTTACAATACGGAAACACGTCAAATACTATGTCGTTATTACCGTGTAGAATCCCAGCCCTGCTCTTAGATACCATAATGCTGCATTGTCATCGGGTTTACATATGTAGTCTAAATTTCAGCCCATTCCATTATCGGGAACTGGTTCAAAATTTACTTGCTAGTACAGTAGCGAACAACTTACATACGAACAGGCCTGGGATTCTACACGGTAATAACGATATCATCTTTGACGTGTTTCCGTATTGTCAACGTTTTGATAACTCGTGTCACTGATAATAATGACGACCGAGTCCTAAAAGATTCTAAAAACGCCAAACGCGATATCGTTATAACGCTGTAGAATAGAGGCCCAGTGCAAGTTAAATAAAAGCTTGTAATAAAATCTTGTTATATAAAACCTTGTAAAAAACTGATCTCGTCTGAATAGTCAGTATAGGCTAAGATGCGTCAAAGTGACAGTTTCCTATAAATTGACGTTTAGTTTAGTGTGTGGGTCGCACAATCAGGGATCGTTACCGGTATTATGACTACCGGTTTTAAATGAGGTATTACCGGTTATAATTGACTTTCACTATTTATACCGCTAAAGCTCTGATTAGCGGTATAATGAATACCGGTATTCAAGTTTATTATCGGTTTAGACAATTGACAACAATACCCCTTTTTGATACTTTACCCCTAAAAACCATAACCAGTAATACCTGTTAGTGTCAATATTCTCGTTTATGTATATGTAAATGTTTTCGGTGCTCTTACAAAAAACTTAGACTCGCCTTAGACAAGTCTGAAATTACAGTTCATTAAAGTCTAATTGACATCTTACTTATCAGGTACAATGAATAGCGGTATTGAATACAGGTATTTAATACTGGTAATAGTGAATACAAAGCGATAAAAACAAAAGCGGAATGACAACAATACCTCTAATTCGAATATAGGTATTATTTTTTAGCGGTAATAATTTGTCAATGTAAATACATGTATTAAATAAAACCGGTTTTACAATCCCTGCGCACAATTCTATTCTAAAAGCTGGGTTTAGTGACCACTCTCGAATCCGATTTGAGAGTTGTCACTCCTTAATTGAGTTTTTGTATTGTATTGTATTTATTAGGGTTCCGTACCCAAAGGGTTGCAACGGGACCATTACGAAGGCTAGGCTCCGCTGTATATGTCGGTATCTCTTGTACAGGGCGTCTGATCTGCTGCGTTATAACGATATCGCGTTTGACGTGTTTTAGAATCGTTTTTATGTCACAGTCGCCATTATTGTAAATGACATAAGAGTTATCAAAACGTTGACAATACGGAAACACGTCAAACTTTCACAGCGTGTGAAATACTATGGCCTATATAAATAAAATAATGTAAAACATTGAAAAGGGTCCCAATACAAGAAACGTGGAAGCCTTCGTCCAGCTCGCACGTGGCCTAGATTTTTAATTATATCGCACGTTAAATCCAACAGTGACACTATATGTCAAAAATATATATTTGAATAGTGACATTATTGCGTTTAATACTAGATTATATACCGAGGGGATAAAGCACAGTTTTATGTCACGGGCGCGATATTGAATCCTGAACGTAACGAAGGACTCCAGATTTAACTCCCGAGCGCAGCGAGGGTGCTACGAGTTAATTCCCGAGCGAAGCGAGGGAATTAAGAAGAGTCCTGAGCGCAGTGAGGGGTTCAAGCGCGCCCAAGACGAACACAGCTTTATCCCCGAGGAGTGTACTCTATTTTTCTCACCTTTTGCGAGACAATAAAAAAGCGAGTCTACTAAAAACAGCGTTTTATTATAGTACATTAAAATTAAAAGTGAAAATTGATATTTGAGACATTAAGGACCGTATCGTTAATTATGGAAACAAGTTTGAATTGCTCTAAAAAAAAAGTTACAATATTTTGTCTTTTCTGTCATATGTCAATCTGTTAAGCATACAGTCAAGTGTTAAAACTTACTATAAAAAATTGTATAATTCGTATACATTGCAAGATGAAGGGACTCTCAGAGAAAAAACGACATTCAATTGTGACCAAATACTGTAAAGAATTAGGTATAACTATGAGAAAGATTGCTTCAGAAGAAGGGGTTAGCCTGAAAGCTGTTTACAATACGATAAAAACGTTTAGTATGAATAATAATTTAAAAGATTTACCTGGCCGAGGTAGAAAACGAGGCCCTTCATGTCCTAATTTGGACAAAAAGATATGCGAATATTTTTCTCAAAAAAAGAGATATCGATTCGGGATTTTGCGAAAAAATGTCGTACTTCTATTGCAATGGTTCAGCGTGCCAAGGAACGTAACTTGCTTGTAACGTATAAAAAGCAAAAACAGCCTAAACGCAGCAAAACCCAGGAGTCTTCTGTCAAAACTCGGGCTCGGAAATTGTACCACCAAATTTTAACTAAAAATGAACAATGTATTATAATGGACGATGAAACCAAGTCAAACTTGACTATAAAACCCTACCCGGACCGCAGTTTTACACCGTAATAAAAGGTACGAAGGTCTCTAAAGACGACAAATCCATTTTTTGCGAGAAATTTGGGAAAAAAGTGATGGTTTGGCAAGCTATTTGTTAATGCGGCATTAAAACGTCTCCGTTTTTCGTAACGGGAAACTTAAATTCGGATGTGTTCAAGAAGGAATGCCTTCAAAAACGGGTACTACCACTCATTCGAAAGCACAGGAGTCCTACATTATTCTGGCCTGATTTAGCTGCGTGTCACTATGCTCGCCATGTGTTGAACTGGTATCGAGAGAATAATGTCGAATTTGTCGCGAAATCATTAAATCCCCCGAATTGCCCTGAGATCAGGCCCATCGAGAAATTTTGGGTTCTGATGAAGGCACAGCTACGAAAACAAGCTAAACCAACAGATAACATGGACTAATTAAAAAAAGACTGGATCCGTACCCACAAAACTTTCAAAACAGTCGATGTCCAAGGGCTAATGAAGAGCATCAAAAGCAAAGTGAGGAAACTGGCAAAGGGGATCAATAAATAACTAAAAGTAGTTTTTATGGTTCACTTTGAAGATCTAAGAATCGCGTAGTTTAAGTTTTTTTTTGTAATAAAAAGTATTTATACAGATTACACCATTTTATTTGTTTCCATAATTAACGATACGGTCCTTAGTCCAGTTGTGGAAAGACAATATTTATTTAAAACTTTGCAGTTATCACCAATGTATTTTATTGCAGCGTCTTACAATACTCGCGGCTTTTGTTTAATTTCAAATGTGTTCCATTCAGCTTGCCGTGGCCAGCTCGATTTTAGAAAATGTTCGATTTCAAATTAGGTTCGACGTGGCGGTGGCGGCGGCGCCGCGCCCGGCCTTCGAGTATTAGTTGATCTTTTATTACGAAATTAGACTTTAAGGCCATTGTAATAAGAACTATGAAAAGTGAAGCGAGTTATAATGAGATTCAGTACAACATTACACCCCGGCTAAAGCCAAGGGCTTTAATGAGTTGGTTTGCGTAAGGTTTGCATGATATGTAATTTGGCATTGTCGAGCAGGTGGTGTGAAAAGTAGAGTACACTGCTCGGGGATAAAGCTGTTTTCGTCTTGGGCGCGCTTGAACCCCTCACTGCGCTCAGGACTCTTCTTAATTCCCTCGCTTCGCTCGGGAATTAACTCGTAACACCCTCGCTGCGCTCGGGACTTAAATCTGGAGTCCTTCGATACGTTCAGGATTCAATATCGCGCCCGTGACATAAAACTGTGCTTTATCCCCTCGGTGTATAATCTACTATGAAAGACCTATTCAACAACAGCCTACATTATAGGGTAGACGAGAAAAAAAATGACCCCACGTTACGTGTAGTGGAGGTACAGTCAAGGTTATAAATATGTATTTAACGTCATGTTTCAACTGCCATATGAAATTGTCACAGTGATTAAAGTGACAAGGTACTAAAGTGTACACATATTTATGACCTTGACTGTACTCTAATTAATTATATTTTTTACATTTTTATTGTACCATTTTGTTGATGTGACTAATATGCATATTCATCCCAAATTACAGCTTTCTAGTACTAAGGGTCTCTGCGCTAGGCTGCGGACGGATGGACGGACATGGCGAAAATATAAGGGTTCCTAGTTTGACTTCCCTAAAAACACACAACAGAATACAGGAACATTTTAGCTTATAATTAATAATTGTGTGTTATATTCAGAAACATGGGTGTGATGTTCCTTACTCCCCTAGTAATAAACTGTATCACGGTGGAGTGAATTTAATGGACTCCGGAGTTAAATCACTTTCGTCACTCGACATTTTAACAGATGTTTTCTTTAATTTTGATATATTTATTTAAAACTTTGCAGTTATCACCAATGTATTTTATTGCAGCGTCTTACAATACTCGCGGCTTTTGTTTAATTTCAAATGTGTTCCATTCAGCTTGCCGTGGCCAGCTCGATTTTAGAAAATGTTCGATTTTCAAATTAGGTTCGACGCGGCGGTGGCGGCGGCGCCGCGCCCGGCCTTCGAGTATTAGTTGATCTTTTATTACGAAATTAGACTTTAAGGCCATTGTAATAAGAACTATGAAAAGTGAAAATATTACAACCCAGCGAGTTATAATGAGATTCAGTACAACATTACACCCCGGCTAAAGCCAAGGGCTTTAATGAGTTGGTTTGCGTAAGGTTTGCATGATATGTAATTTGGCATTGTCGAGCAGGTGGTGTAAAAAATAATTAACTTTTGAATAAATTCCTTTTTTGCTTAGTCTCACTGTTGGATTAACTGCGATATGTAATCATACCATGAGGGCTAGGACAATTGTTTGTCTCCCTCTTACTAGTCAACATTGAAAGAGACGAAATGTGAGAAGCATAATTTGTGCTAGCCGTATAGTAGGAATTTTATAAAATGTCGGAATCCCTAGTACATTCTCTCAAGTGAATTCCGACCTAATTGCC
Source organism: Acleris holmiana (assembly GCA_949316455.1). Lineage (NCBI taxonomy): Eukaryota > Metazoa > Arthropoda > Insecta > Lepidoptera > Tortricidae > Acleris > Acleris holmiana. The sequence goes on along the minus strand of OX438790.1, from coordinate 8,986,062 downwards.
ATGCCGCCGTGTAGGTCGGAATTCACGTAGAGAATGTACTAGGGATTCCGACATTTTATAAAATTCCTACTATACCAAAAGCGGTAACATTTTTACCGCCGAATTATCGTACTTGATGAATTAATGTACCTACTAATATTACTCTTGTCGGTTTTTGTGTCTAATACCTATGTCATGTAGCTAATTGTCAGTAGGCATTAATAATCTGGTATAATGTACTAAACCAACCAACTATTTAAATCTGTGTTCTAGAGTATAAGGTAATAAACATGAAATTGGAAAATTCGGAGTTAATTTCTCATTTTACCTCGTTTTTAGTTCCGTACCTAAGGGCTGCTAACGGAACCGTATTAGTCCTTTTACTAAGCCTTCGCTGTCTGCCTGTCTGTTTGTCAGTGGGCTGTATATCATGTAGCGTAATAGGTAGACAGTTGTAAATTTCAGTGTGTATTTCTATTGATAAAATACAAGTTAAAAAGGATTGTGTGGTTTATGAAACCACGGTAAAAGTGAAACTTTTTTTCACATTATAGATATTCAACTAAAATTTTTCGGAATAATATTCCATTAAGGGTAAAAACACAAATGAGTAATAGTCCACACACTACACGGTCAGCTGATGGAACTATAGGCGCCGCCATATTGCCCCCTGTGTCTATAGTACCATTGATTTGTACCATCAATGGTCACTTGTAAGTGATACTACTATGTGTCCTTAGTACCATTAAAAAAGATACTAGTTTATACCGTGTATTTACTTGTGAAAAAAAAAACAAATTCCAAATAATAATTTAATTAAAAATTTCATGTCCCACTGCTATTCGACGGAGCCCTGCCTTACGGCAGGGCTCCTATTTCTGGGAGGTTTTGCCCTTCGGGCATCTAAAGATACCTAACGAACCTAACCTACCTACTTTTGCGGTAATTTCTGAGCTTTGCGGTGATCCTTATTCATAACCAGTTATGAAACCTTGGTTATGAACGTGGCTGAACGGTATATTTTTTGTATGTTTTCGATGCAATGGTACTAGCGACACGTGCTAGTATCGGTAGTACCATTGATGGTACTAAGGACACATAGTAGTATCACTTGTACTATTGATGGTACAAATCAATGGTACTATAGACACAGGGCTACTATAGGCGCCGCCATATTGGCCTCGGCTGCTCTGACGAGCGCCTTTCACTTTATCCCTACTCCGCGGCCGACCGTCACGCGACATGCGACACACAGACCAAAAAAATTGAGACGAAGTAATAAAAGTTTCACTTTAAAAAATAATGGCGACCAAAAACGTTAAGCGTTGTTTGCTCTATTTTAATATTTTACGATGGTACGGAACCCATCGTGCCCAAGTGCAACTCGCGCTTGACCGGTTTTTATTAACTCGTTTATCAAATTTGAAACACGAAAGCATGAAACTTCAAACGTAGCTAAGCACTAGATAATGCAATAAATACGGTAATCAACTAACAAAGAAGGTATTGAAAAAAAAAACTGCCCTGAGAGAGAACCCAGGCCTACTGATGGTAAGTGGGATCTATGACCCCTATACATTCGTATTCTCAAGACTACAATCTAAAGACTGCAATCCTAAGATCGTAGTCATACATCATTGCCTTTCATATAAGCTGCGCCATGTAAACTGAAATGTCAACTGTCCCCTTTCGTTGTTAGGATGGTGAAATAGGAGGCCGGTGGCTGCAGCGCTACAATTTGACTGGCTGCAAAGACTCCGTTAAGCTACCTAAAATTGTTTCAAATAGAAGTATCACAGATGTTCATAGATTTTAATTAATAAAGCCAGAATGACTACTATCCTTAGTCCATATGTGCTAAATAAAAAAATCAAACTGTCACAAACGTCACTATATTTGTTTTCTTTCTGTACATACATATCGCTGTATGTACAGTTTTGTATTAGAAAATATCAGTTTTAATGCTTTAGAATGGAAATTGGCGTAAAAAATGAATTCTTTGGTAGTTTTAGCTCTGTTTCGTTTTGTCGAGCGTGTCTCAGCACAGATAGAGCTCTCTCACCCGTGTCTAAATATGTCGATATTCTGTACAAGATTTGCGAATTGCAGTGCACGGTATGTTTTAACTTTATAATATTTATAAGTAAGCAGGTCTCCTACAAGATTGCCCGAAGGTCTTGGATGCGAGAGGCACAGGTCACAGGACCGGTCACGGTGGAGAACTTCGGGGAACGCCAACTTTATAATAAAAATTAAGAGAAAGATTCTACTAACCCAACATGATTTAACAAAATCTTAATATAATCTGGTAACTCTTATAACACTATCTGTAAATTTGAATTATAAATATAACACAGCATTTCTAGTCCGAATTTTGAAAAATAAATTATTATCAATACTTAATCTTAAAAATGTGAAAGAAACTGTTTCTTTGTTTCGTTCCGTTTTTGATGAAATTTAGTATAAAGATAGCTTAAACTCTGAAGAAGGATATAGGTCACTTTTGTGATAAACAACTTCTACACAGATAGTCGCTGGCAACAGATAGTTAATTAAAACAGTGTTTTATACATTCTTCTTGGATTTTGTAGATTCTGAAAATGGACAACGCACATCTTTGCTGGGAATGCATGTCATTGTTGAACAAAGTAAAGTTGTTTGCAGAGAAAATAGCTAATTCTCAGAAAATAATGGAGTCCTTTGTAAAAAACACACAGGTTAGTAAAGACTTTCTAAAATTTAGAAACTGTAGCCACTTCAGCTTACTGATTCTATCAACAAAACTTCCCACCACCAAACTTTATATACAATCAACCCATTATTATTAAGAAACTTCCTGTATTTAAGAAACTTCTCCTTGAGCACTTTTTGACGCAGTCTTAATTGTATTGTCTCAGTACATTTCTCTCACTATGCATTTCTGTCGTGTGGCTGTTTTTTTCCCCTGATGTGGATGTATTGACATTAATGTATGTATTTATTTATTACTATCTATTTATTCATGTAAGTCATTATAATGTATTAGTTTGTATTAGTATGTATTTGATTATCTATTTATTAGTTTGGTAAGCGTGTTTTTATAGGTATATTGTATTTTATAGCTAGCATAGTTCCTTGTTATTGTTCGAAATTGGTCTGCACCACCTACTGTGTAAATTGTTTTAACTTGCACCTTATCCCTTCTAAGGTTGTCTGGAAGAGATCGCTAATCAGCAATAAGACTGCCTGTTGTTTACCTGGGTCTTCTAAATTGTGCAAATTCTGCGTAATGTTTTTGTTTGGTAGACAATAAAGTGTTTTGTATTGTATTGTATTGTATTATTTATGTACACAAATGGGTCATTAACTCAACCAGCTCCACCGCACCAGTGTTAAGTGATAGTGACCCTAGAGCTAATTACAAAACAATTGAATTATTGAATAACTTTGTTCCATGTTGAGTTGCTTATTCATAAATTTTATAATCCTTAATATTTCAAGAATTTTGAATAAATTACCCCAATTTTAATTTTAATATATTTATCTAACAAATATTGTGGGAAAAGCTGATGAGGTTTTGTTGGAATGTTACCAAAACCGTAATAAATTGGATTAACATAGACTTTATCAAATACTTTCAATTAAGTGGAGGACACATACTCAAATCAAAACACTACCTATACTCCTAGGATATTCAAATTCTCACAAGCTCTGTGAGATACAAGTCATATTCAAAGTTGTGTTCTTTATATGTATATGTATTATGTTGAGTTGGTGTTCCCACTGAATTTAATATGATTTGCTGTGTTGCAGGATCCATTCCCACTCTCTCTATCAAGACTAACTAACTCCCAAGTGATCACAGACCATGTAACACTGATTTGCGAAGAAGAAATAAAACCAATCAAACAAGAAATAGATCTCGACGACAACTTTGAAAGTTTAGATAATTTTGACAATAGCCCTGACGTAAAACAAGAACCAGAGTCCAAGCCGCCAGACTCACCAAAAGTTATTGAAAAATTTATCGAAGTTCCCGATACATCGGCCAACACCGATAAGTCATATAGGAAAACAAAAGAGTTCAATCTCAAAAGAAACGCTCAAAGACAGGCCAAGTATAGATTTGTGAATTCTAAAATTAAGAAACACAGACGTGACATGGTTAGACATGTACCAGTTGAAGAGAATGTTTTGCTGTCTGGTTTGGAAGAGGAACGAAAGAGTCTGTTGTTTATAAAAGCAGTGTACAAGTGCGTGGGCTGCGTGGAGATTTTCGATAACGAGGAGGAGCTCGTGAGACATAATGATAAATATCATGATGTGGTAAGTTATGTCCATTAATTTTTGCTTCATGCTCAATCTGCTCACCATAGAAATAAAGTTCGCGAAGCAGCATGTTCGTCGATTTTTTTATTATTATGATAGTTAACAAGTCTGTCAAAAACCAAGCTTTGAAAACTGAATTGCCTTTGTTTTTGTTTCCCATCTGTTTCATGCGTGCGAAAATCCATGTTAAATTTCTGACCCCATCATCAGATCAGCACTTAGATATAGTCTTTATTATTTCTAGCGAGCCGATCTTCTACACAAAGGTCATTGTTTGTGTACAATACTGTTATCTTTCTTTGTGTCCGTAACCGCAAGCCGATTAAATACAAAAAAGTTTGAACTACATTGAATGTCCATAGAATTATCAACCCTAACCTCTTAGTCAGTAGGTTTAAAATGTTAAGTGTCAGGATACAGGACACTTGGATTCAACACACTATAATGGTGGTTAAAATGCAGGTTGATCGAAAGTCCTAAAAGGTGGCATTAACACGTTTTGCTCCAAAATATCGAGTTATTCATAGTTTTATTTGAAGCAATATTTTAAACAACGCGAGTACAACCCTGGAGACAGAAGATTGTAATATTGTGTAGGGAATAAGACCGGTTCAAATAATAAAGACATATCTGTATCCTGACACTAAAAATCGCCCCTACCCTACCCCACCCCCCCGACGGAACCCTAAAAATGAACGGCACTCGACTCGCTAAAAGAGATTGTCAACATGTCAACTCAACTTTTTTCAATATACTTATAGTCTTACACGGATAATGCTAAGAACTGCCATTAGTTTTCAAACTTGACAGGTCATACTGCCACATTATACCGATTTTCAGTATACCTAGTTGGTTACTAAGTTATGTTACTGTAAAAATCCTTATCTATATAAAATATACTAACGAAAGTTAAATAAATTATATATTAAAATGAAGTACACACAATCAGGATTTACATTTGTCAATTTCATTCAAAATGGCCTCCTTGGGCCTGAACACAGGCCTTCAGACGACGAGGCCAGTCATCAATAGCGGCACGCACGGTTGTCATATCTAATTCCGTCACTGTCTTGACTATGGCCCGCTTGAGGGAGTCAAGATTTGTGTGGGCTTTAGCACAGGCTTTCTCCTCAATAACCTGCCATATAGCATAATCCAGGGGGTTGAGGTCCGGGCTGGAGGAGGGCCAGCCTTCGTGGGCAATGAAGTCAATTTTGTTGCTTCGAAACCAGGCTTGAGTTGTTTTTGCCTTATGTGCACGGGCTGAGTCTTCTTGAAAGACCCAGGGCTAGTTTTAAAATAGAGAGTGGCTTAAAGGCACTATTGATTCCAGAACGGTTTCCTGGTAAACTTTAGCCCCAGTTTTGACACCTTTTTCACAGAAATGGATCTGTGTTAACCCTGAGTATGACACACCTAACCAAATCATGACATAAGAGGGATGATGGCCTCGTTGCACTCTCGGAACAGCTACACTAGCTTCTTGACTGTTTTTTGCATATACTCTGTCATTCTGGCGGTTACAACATTCTTCAATGGTAAAATTTTTTCGTCTGTAAATAATATATTTCGGTGGCCATTTCGTGCGTACCGCTTCAGTAGCACGCGACTTCTATTCAGCCTCATAGTCTTCAATCGTCCATTAAGCAAATGACCTTTCCGTCTACGATAAGCGTGTAGTCCAAGGTCTTGATTGATAACTTTTTTAAGGGAGCTTCTCTTCACAGACATCTGAATTGCCAACAACTTTTGCTTCCGGACGGGGTTTCTTGAGATTCTCGCCTTCCCTGCCTTTATTAGAGCTGGGGTCCGAACGGTGCGTGGTCTTCCAGACCTCTTGCGGTCATCAAAGCGAATAGCGATAAACGAATTGTTTGTTGATTTTCAGTTTTTGAAGCAACTTCAAAATCACGTTTGGCGGATGCCCGCATTTGTGCAACGCAATTACAGCGACACGATTTTCTTTTAGACCCCAATCCATTACAAATACGACGAGATAAGTGTTGTGTGTGCTATAAAATTATAACTGACAACCCGCCATATTATGTCATTTTTTATTTTTTCGGTAGCATTTGTTTTAACGCAAGAAAAGAGTTTGCAAATCGAGTAACAGAACTTAGTAACCAACTAGGTAAAATTTAATAAAAATAATTGCAAATGTCTCTGAATATATATAACTTCCTTGGGAGGTAAATAGGCTATAATTGACGACACGGTGGCCTAGTTAGGAGTGACCCTGCCTCCGAAGCCAGCGGTCCTGGGTTCATATCCCGATAAGGGCAGATATTTGTGTGATGAGCGGATGTTTTCTATGTATTTCTCTATATAAGTATGTTTATATTAGTACAAGCCTAGAGCTTAGTTTGGGACTAGGTCAATTTGTGTGAGATTGTCCCCTGATATTTATTATTATTAATTGCCCTATACGCCGGCGTGTTACACTCTTTCCGAGCATGTGTGATGAAAAGATAATTCCTAATAATTTCAGTCTGTCGGTTCTTTCATGTGCCACATATGCCGCGGCCGCTTCCCGTGTAGGTCGGCGCTGGGCGCGCACGCGCGCGCGCACCGCGTGAGCCGCGAGTGCCGCGTGTGCGGGCTGCGGCGCCGCGCCGCGCGGGCCCTGCGCGCCCACCTGCGGAGCCACGACCGCATGGTGCAGTGTCTCACTTGCGGACTCTTCTACAAGTAACTCTATCTTGCGTACATTGTTAATTTATTGTACAAACCAGGGACCAACCTACCCATTCACCGATAAAAGCCCTTGAAAGACTAACCTCTCAATAAAATACCCCACTAAAAGAATAACCTCTTGGAACGAAATATATGACCAAGTTATTTGTTAAACTAGCCATTCACTATAAGGAAAACCTTAACAGCTAAAGCACAGATAACACTTATATATAGCGCTTAATAAAGCATATCGAACGGCTTTTCTAAGTAAAACTTATAAAACCCATTCGAAACCCTTTGAATGGGTTAGCGGGCCGGTCCCTGGTACAAACTTTATATGCACTATACAAACTTAGTAAATGTAAAGATAACTAGGAACTCTTATAATTTCGACATGTCTGTCCGTCTGTCCATAGGTCCGTCCGCAGCATAGCTCATAGACTCTTTAATATTAGAAAGCTCCCCTCTTCAGTATTTAATACCTCTATACTAGTACCCTCTTCTATTGTAATGGCCGACGGTACATGGAATTTCTGCACTATATCAAAAAAGCTGCCAAGTGCGAAACGGACTCGCCCATGAAGGGTTCCGTAGCAGCAAGACGATTTATGACGTATTAAAAAAACTACTTACTAGATCTCGTTCGAACCAATTTTCTTTGGAAGTTTGCATGGTAATGTACATCATATATTTTTTTTAGTTATCATTCTCTTATTTTAGAAGTTACAGGGAGGGACACACACATTTTTCTCTCGAGCAAACTATTCAGTTTAGAAAAAAAATATATAAGAAACCTCAATATCATTTTTGAAGACCTATCCATAGATATACCAAGTTTCAATGGTAAAAAGTGGCTGTGACATACGGACGGACAGACAGACAGACATGACGAATCCATAAAAGCTCCGTTTTTTGCCATTTGGCTAAGGAACTCTAAAATGAGCACTAAAGCTTAATATTGCACAAACGGATCCCTTAATCAAAAAATGTTAAGACAAACCCGCTACATTTTTAAAAGACCTATGTAACGACACCAAACACCATGGAGTAGACAAGAACAACAATCAACCTCAGTTTACGTGGAAAGGAGAAGTACCCTAAAAAATTAAAATAGTTTTTCAAGACTTTTTTATACCACTCTGTTGGCGTGACTAATATAATATGTACATTCATGCCAACATAACAGCTTGAGTCTCTGAGCTAAGCAGCGGACGGACAGACATAGCGAAACTATAAGGGTTCCTAGTTTGACTATGGAACCCTAAAAAGCGTCATCTAGCGGTGGCAGGCAGCAGCACGCAGGTGATCAAACTGAGTCCTAGTGGGCTATCCCCAATTAGTACCGCCTCCTGCCACTAGGTGTCGCACTCTTGTAACAACTCTGATTATGTCGTGTCGCTATACGACAACGTCGCCCTACAGGAACGTGCGGCTGTTCTACGACCACTACAAGGCGATGCACAGCCGCTACGAGTGCGACGAGTGCGGCAAGCGCTGCAAGTCGCGCGACATCATCATCAAACACCTCCGGTATGTTTATAATACACCAGGAGCGTAGAATTATTGTCCCGCTACCAGGGACCCGTCCACCTACCGATAAAAGCCTTTGAAAGTCTAACCTCTCAATAGAATACCCCACTAAAAGAATAACCTCTTGGAAAGAAATAAATGACTTATTTGTTAAACTAACCACTTACTATAAGGAAAACCTTAACAGCTAAAGCACAGATAAACCTTATAAATAGCGCTTCAAAAAACATATCGAACGGCTTTTCTAAGTAAAACCCTTATAAAACCCTTTCGAAACCCCTTGAATGGGATAGCGGGTTTTAAAAAGCAAATCGAACGGCTTTTAAGCGATACGGCTTTTCTAAGTAAACCCCTTATAAAAACCCATTCGAAACCCCTTGAATGGGATAGCGGGTTTTAAAAAGCAAATCGAACGGCTTTTAAGCGATACGACTTTTCAAATTAAAACCCTTATAAATACCTATTCGAAACCCCTTGAATGGGATGGCGGGCCGGTCCCTTATTTTAACCCCTTAGGGGATGAATTTCCAAAGATCCCTTGTTAGTGCACCTCTAGGATATCCAAGGATTCTCTCCAAATTTAAAAGAAAGAAAGAAACATATTTATTCAGCACACACATAGCAAAAACTAAACATCAAAAAAAAACTAGTACTAAAATAGTTATTACACCAATTTATAGTGGATTTGTAGGTAAAAGGAGCCAGCAATGTGTGGATGAAAAGGGTCTGACTCAGCTTGTGCTGCGACTGCGGAGCAATCACAACGCTGTTATTCTGTCAGAACCTAGGTTAATTTCAAGGTTCTATACAGCAATCTAACGAAGGTTCTATCGAGCAAAAGAAGTGGGGTACTTAATTTATATTATTCGTTGTGTTGCGGCATTAGAAATACACACTCAGTGAAAATAATAATGTTCTGGGGAAAGTTCGTGCATGTATTGTATGGACGCCCCACACGCACGCCACCAAAGTGACCCAAAGTTCGCTCAGTCAAGATAGTGTCACTCTTTTCTCAAGAAGTTTTCCGAGAACTGTAAAGGTGAGCACGAATTAGAGCAGCCTCGGGTCGAGACACGCACGGCTCACCTATTTTGCTCGGTCGGTCTCTTGACCGTGCTCAAAGGCGCCTCAGTGTGCGTGCCTCGCGTCATGTGAACGTGAATCCGAGCGTGCTGCGGGCAGAACGAACAACGTTCTAACTTGTCTATGGGCGAGGCGCGTACAAAATTTGATAAAGTTGCTGAGCCGTTCCACCACCGAAGCGATTTCTTCTTCTTTTTGTTAATAATTCGGTAAATTATGATAAACGGTGTCCGACGCCATTTTGAATGACGCACAATGTCGGCTTTATGTGCAAAAATTTGCCTCGCGAGCAGCTCGCCGCGCGGTGCGAGCATGCCTCGGGCTGAGCCGCTCAAATTCGTACCCAGCTTAATAGGTTCCCACCTAATAGGTTAGGTTAATAGGTTGGCACCTTTTGGATATGGAACCCTAAAGACGAAGTACTAATTTAATCAAAACTTATGTCCTTCTCACAAGCTTTTATTTAGTTTCACCTGTCCTGTCTGTAATTTAATCTTGCAAGTTAAATTTGACCTACTTCCCAGTTTCCGATTGAGCTAAAATTTGGTATGCCTAGGTACGTAAGCTTGATGCATACATACATACATAACATCACGCCTCCATTGCCAGACTGGGGTAAGTAGGCAGAGCTACAGAAATACCAACAACTCTAAAAAGACTTGTTGGTAATCCTGCAACCACATTTTACACAATCAGGCCAAGAAGTTTAATAGTGAATTAGTGACAGGTTGCGAACCCATTGCCGAACAGTACATGGAGTGGCACCATACTAACCCGGCAACCACACGGGTAAGTTTGATGACATTACAATGATGTGGCACCATCGAGCTGGTCTGATGATGGAGTCGGAAGGTGGTCACAGGATCTCCGCTACACTTAGCGTAGACCCACCGAGCTTAAACTCGTTGGTCTTGATAAGCAGGAAATGACTTTGCAAAAAAGTGCAGTCGGCAACAAAACCTTGTCCCAAAAATGTTTTTTTGGACAGAAACTCATTATACAAGGTTGTCTAGAAGAGATCTCTATTTAGCGGTAAGACTGCGTGTTGTATACCTACGACTTAAATGTATGGTCAGGTGGGGTAAGCGCACCAACGGGGCAAGTGCACCATCGGGGCAAGTCCGACAAACCTTTTGGGTTATTTTCGTTTCGTCAAAAAGTTTTTGGCCAAATCAATTTTTGTTTGCCAACTCGCTTTGTTTTCTGTAACCGTAAATATATCAGGATTTTATAAAAGCTAACCTAACCTAACTTATAGGGTTCTACACTATGGTACTAAAATAAATTCTGAAAAATTTATTTAAAATTGGTTTGGCAAATGAAAAATTATACATTTGATGAAAAATATTTTTGGCAAACGGCAGGCTCCCAATTTTTTTAAAAGCAAATTGCGCAAAGCACGAGAGTGGTCATGAGATATTTTTGGTGTGACTCCCTTGCCCCGCTGGGGCACTGCCCCCCCCCTGACCTTACTTACTTACTTACTTTTGGTGTTCAATAAGAGTATTTGTATTTTATTGTGTACAGATACCACTTCGGCTACGTGTGCCCGTTCTGCAAGAAGAAGCTGAAGAACACCTCCTCGTACAACAACCACATCGAGTGTCAGCACTCTGACTCGCGCGAGGACTCTTCGTACTGCGTGCAGTGCGATCGCCGGTTCAAGGTCACTGCTGCACCCCTACTATCTATCTATCTATCCAATCTATGTCTATGATCTAAAATAAATCTATGTTTATATCTATAATAAAAAGTTCGCGAACTTAGACATTTTTTATCTTTCCCGCTGTAGTTTTAAAAATAAATTAATGGAATGTCTTCGTTAGTAAATAGTCTGCATCATTTTTTTATCTTAATATCTTTAATATTTTCATTATTTTGATTCTAGTATAGTATATTATTTCCACTTTCTCTCATAAGCATGATAGATAGATAAAAACACGCAAACACTTACTCACACACACACACACACACACACACACACACACACACACACGCACACACATACACACACACTTACAAGCACAACGCAGAACCATGGGAAGTTAGCCACACTCTTGTTTCTATAATGTAAATGTATGTCCCCTCCTAAATTTCTCCTTGATCAGTTATTATATAAGAAAATCCCGTAATTGGCCTATGTATAAGCTTTCTGTATCATACCTATATTTTATCAATATTGTGCTGTGGGTTTATTGAATAAATAAAATAAAATAAATAAATAAAATAAATAAATAAATGATGCGTTCAATACCCGTGAATTACGACGAGCATAATAATAAACTGTTTTGTTAGAACAAATTTCTTATCTGTAAAAAAGTTCGTATCGCGGGCGACACATGAGTCTAGCTTAAATTAGCGCTTTAAAGCTTAAAATTTCATAAACGGATCTCATAATCGAAAAATTGTTTCCACAAACCCGTAATGCTTTTGAAAGACCTATCTAACGACACCCAAAACCATGGGGTAGACAAGAAAACAAAATACATCCCCACGTTTAGGGGAAGTACACAAACAATTTATTATACAAGATTTTATTTTATAAGTTTATTGGCGTGAGTGGCATGACTCATATATATATTATTGCCAAATCACAGCTTTCTAGTACTAAGAGTCCCTGAGCTAGGCTGCGGACGGACGGACGGGCATGGCGAAACTATAACGGTTCCTAGTTTGACTACGAACGCACCCTAAAAATTATCTAACTGCTGGTGAAAACCGCATCAAAATCCGTTGCGAGGCTTGAGAGTCGGCAGGTATACAGCCAGACGGACAAACAGACGCGGAAAGCTATTTATAAAGATATGTATGAATATTATGTATTGCTTTTTGCAGAACGACAAGTTATACAAGCGACATCTACAAGAAAGTTCGGCACACGCGATGGAAAGAGACAACAGCAGGTGAGAGAGAAACGGTCTACCCTTGTTTCGTCGACACTCATTCCATAGAACGTATTGTTACTAGTAGGTATGGTTAGGTAGGTAGGTAGATTATATACCCGGTGCCGAGTCAGGGACGTCCCTATTCTTAACGGGTTCAATCGAGTTCAAGCCCAAGGCCGTCGCTATTTTATTACAAGGCCGCAATGTGTACCCTTCAATTATCGAACTATCGAGAACTTCCCCGGCGGGTCAAGGTCCATCGGTCATTCGAGAAGGCATTCTGGAACATTCGGCGATTGGGAGTATAAAAGGTGAGGCGCGCGGCGGTTAGAGGTCGTTATACCTTTAATCGATAGTCCCTACGTAAACTATCGAAAGTTACACTTCTAAGACTACGACTTTCGATAGTTCACGTACGTAGGGACTATCGATTTATGAATATATAAAAAAGAAGAGGAGAGGGCACAGCTCATTGAGGGACACCAGCAGTGGGAACATTCCAGTCTGACAGATTATCATCCATCCTAATGCGTTGGCGTCTTCCAAGGAGGTATGACTGAGAAACCACGTAAGGGCCGACGGAGTAAAATTTAGGTTCTTGAGAATGCCGAGAAGAATATTGAAGTCTACAGTATTAAAGGCACTACTGAAATCTAAGAAAACCAGGACAGTTAGATGTTTATTTTCTATATTTAAACGAATGTCGACGGTGACCTGACCAAAGCAGTGACCGTACTATGCCCGGGACGGAAACAGGATTGCAAGGGATTAAAAAAAATGTGCATATTAAGGAAGCGGGATAGCCTTTGATTAACGAAGTGCTCTATTATTTTGGAGAGGACCGGAAGGGAATAGGACGATAATCAGAAAAGACATGTGCAAGTTTCCACAACGACGGAAAACAGCCAAAAGAGAAGAAATGGTTAATGTTGTGTGTCAGGATAGGAGCAATGAAATCCGCCTCCGGCATGAGCAGGTCGAAGCTTAGGCCATCTTCACCGACGGCTTTCGTTTTAATAGACCTTTTGAAGTCCTTTTAAAGACCTTGACTTTCCTTCCTTTGATATAGGTTTCATTACTATGAAACCTATATCAAAGAAAGGAAAGTCAAGGTTCGGGGCATTAGCAAGAAGAGATAGCGTTTGATTTTTAAAGGACTTCAAAAAAGCAGGAGGTTAAGTTCCATTGTATGCATTTTTTTTTTATGTATGTTCACCGATTACTCCGTCGTCAATTGTAATCGATTTTGATTTTTTTTTTGTTTGATAGAGTATACTTCCGAGGTGGTCCCATTGTCACCAAATCTGAATCTGATGAGGGGATCAGTGAGGAATTTAAGGGTACTCCTCAAATATTGTAGGCAAACATACAGCGACTTTTGTATTTTTAGTAAGAAGTTTAGAAAGTATAATTTGGGGAAGTGGAACTGATGATGAAGACCACAGATGGCTAACGGAACTCCTAAACGGTACCTATTTCAAGGGTGGCATTAATATATCTCGATTAAGATAGTTGAGCGACTACAACGAAGAATATTTACTTATTGAAATATGACTATGACTTTCCGGCGGCGTTGCTTGCCTATTGCTTAGCATAAGTGGGACTACAGAACAGCGTATTTATGATCACTAAAAAGTTTAAAATACAATAAATAAAAAAACAAAAAACCGCCTTAAAAAACGCAAGAAATAACTTCTTTTAAAATTCTTCTTGCGTTTTTGAAGGCGGTTTTTTGTTTTTTTTTTAACATTTTTTTTTACAGAAGCGTCCAAAGTGACCAGAGAAGTACTAAAATGCTTATTTAGGCTGTTTAGGCTGTTATCGGTGTGTTCGTGCATTTGTAACAGTTACCTACCCCCACGTACGTTACAGTATCAAAACAATACTAAAAATCCGAAAAAAACCTTAAATAAAAGAGCATATAACGAATTTAAAAGGAAAACTATCACGACTAAGTAGACATCATTGGATCTTGAGATACAGGCTATCAAAGTGTTTATACCTACTAAAATCAAAATGACAATAAAATAGAAAATTAACGGCTTCGGAACCCTACACTGAGCATGGTCCGACATGCTCTTTCCCGGTTTTATATAATAAATTCTGTTCCATGTACTGGTGTTACAGAAATTTCAAAACTGAAGCGATAAGGCTTATTTGCATGTCTTGGGTTCGCTGTCTTCAGATTGCAAAAGTCTACGCTGGCCTAGTTGGTAGTGACCCTTCGAAGCTAGCGGTCCTGGGTTCAAATCCCGATAAGGGCAGATATTTATGTGATGAGCACGAGTATTTGCTCCTGAGTCTTGGATGTTTTCTATGTATTTAAGTATGTATTTCTCTATATAAGTAAGTTTATCGTTGTCTAATACCCATAGTACAAGCCTAGAGCTTAGTTTGGGACTAGGTTAATGTGTGTGACAATTTTCCGTGATATATTTTAACAGTTCTCTGCCTACCTCTCTGGGAAACAGGCGTGATTTAATGTATGTATAATTAATTCTGTTCCCCGCAGGGCCAAGAGGAAGCACACGTGCCCCGAGTGCGGCAACGTGTACTCGCGGCGCGCCTACATGAACAACCACTACCGACACGTGCACGCCAAGCAGAGCAAGCACTACTGCGAGCTGTGCGACCGGGTGAGGCTGTCTCCTGATCTAAAAAGATGAAATAGTAGATTGTACAACAAGGGCATAAAACAAACCATTTTATCCGAGACTTATGTTATGGTATATTAAGACCGAGTTATAAAAAAAACTTGGATTTAGGCGGCAATGTCAGTTCAATAAGTTATTTTGAATTTTTAACCATTACTGTGTTAGGTGTGAGAATTATTTCCTCTTCACTTGACAACACGTAACACAACAAGTTTCGCGAAGAAAATAGCTAATTAATAGTCCAAAACGAGACAACAACGTCATACCGCCACTGCTTTTTCCTTTTTTAATTTTGTGCATGAAACTTGTAACTTAGGTCGAACGGTATACTGCCAAGTAATACGTTGATTTTGTATGTTTTTTGTTAATAATGCTTTGTTTTTAATAGTTTCAAATTTCATTAGTATTCGATGCAACATTGAAGGCAAATAAATTAAAGAAAATGTATTAAAATAACAAGTTTATTTAGTGCAGTCACCTTGTCTGTCTGGCTGTAAGGCTTAATTGTCATAGTCTAGATCACGACAACACTTTATGCATTAGTGCATAAAATGCGATTTTATGCAGTCTGTGCCCAGCATAAAGAAGGACTTTACGAGCAAGAGTTCGTAAGTGAAAATGTTCATAAAAAGAGTCTGCTGCCGTGTCTACCGTAAACCTATTACATGGTTATATAGTGTGGATTTTTACGCGGTATTTATAATCTAATGTAAACCAGCCAAACTAGAAGGTCGCTGATTGAGTGCGTCAGACAAGCGTCATCATACGATGTAACGTGGTCGGGTAACCAAGCAACATTTGTATTTACAATATTATTAAGAAGTAATACAATACTTAATAATGCTCACTGGAAAAAATAAACTTCATTCTTCGTTATCTATTTTAGATTTCTAAAAGCAAGTCCGACTTGGCGCGAGGTTGAAACCTCACTAAATAGTGCCATAAACGTAGATTTAGCACCAAAAAAAATTGGAAATGTAAAACATCTGTGTTTAAAGTAATGTATGTATGGTTGCAGCACTTTCTGAACCGCACGCGGTTGACGGACCATCAGCGGTTCAAGCACGAGGGCGCGCGCCGCGACAAGGATAAGCTGTGCAACATCTGCGGGCGAGGGTTCGCGGTGAGTGCGCCCACCTCGAACCAGCACCACACCACTATTATACACATAAATAAAAACCGGGCAAGAGCGTGTCGGCCCATGCTCAGTGTAGGGTTTCGAAGCCGTTAAGTACTACAAACATAAAAAACAACAAATAATAACTAATTTTCTATTTAAAGTCAATTGGAGCCGTCTTAGGTGATTTTAGTAGGTATAAACGCTTTAATCGCCTGTACAGGATTGAGATACCTCAAGGACCTTTTTTTTTTTTTTTTTGAGGGACCTACGTAGTTAGCCTCTGATGGCTTTGACTACTTCGCCGGAGAGAGGGCGGACTCCTGATGGGAGTCCACGCTAAAAGTGGGTTTTACACTAGCATGCCTAAGGGCGCCCCTATTGGGCCGACCTCGGACTTAGGACGCTAGGGGAGAATTTCAATCGAATTGGATCCTCAAGGACCAATGATGTCTACTTAGTCGTGATAGTTTTCCTTTTAAATTCGTTATATGCGCTTTAATTTAAGTTTTATTTCAGATTTTTAGTATTCGTAGTTTTGGCTGTGGAAGGGGGGGGGGGGGGGACACTTGACTCTAACAAAAAATAGCGCTTTAAAGCTTAATATTTCATAAACGGATCTCTTCATTGAAACATGGTTTTAACAAACCTGTAGTATTTTTGAAATACCTACCCAACGACACCCCTCATTGTATTTTACCACATTGTTGGCATGACTTATATGTATATTCATGCCAAATTACAGCTTTCTAGTACTAAGAGTCTCTGCGCTAGGCTGCGGACGGACATGGCGAAACTATAAGGGTTCCTACTTTGACTACGGAACCCTAACTTCCCGTTTCTGCTTAGCTCGCCGCAGAACCTCTTGGTTTGTGACTTTGTGCGTCATTATTATTTATTTCCGCTACACTTCACGTAGACCCACCATGTTGGGACTGGTTAGTTTGGTCTTGATAAGCAGTTAATGACGTTTCAAAACAGTACAGTCGGCAACAAAAAATAGTCCCAAAAATTAAAATTATTTTGAAATACAGGTAAACCGGACCCTAATAAACCACATCCGAACGCATTCGGGCGAGCGGCCGTTCGCGTGCGAGCACTGTGGCGCCAAATTCACCCAGAAACACGCCATGCTGTCCCACGTCAAGTTCATCCACCTCAAGAGCCGAAGGAAGCCGAGCTGGCACGAGTGAACACGAACACGAGCGAAGCGAGCGAGGCGAGTCGACCTGGGGTCCTAGCCAAGATGCAAACGCTCCTAACGTGTTTCTTTTCTATCGCTCAAAATGTATGGGATGACAGTCGACCACGTGGTTTATCGAAACGCACGAGAATGTCATCCAAAATCAAAACGTTAGGAGCGTTTGCATCTTGGCTTTATCGATTTATGAGTTTTGAGCGCTCGAAATATTACCACACGTAATTGTTACGATTGAACCGATTATCCCGAATTTTTGAAAGCGCTCTCTCGAAAACTAGTGATTGATATAATATATTCACGTGTTTCGTGGTACGAAAAAAGTAGATGATGACCGGTTTGTTTTATCATGTTTTACATATAAACAACAACAACTAATTAAGTAGGTCTAATTATTAGTTTTTATTATGGCGATAATAATAATATTTATGTGCACTTTCAGAGTTTTTAACACTGTTTACCAAAAACTTTTACTATGAAAACTAATATTAAACATTTAGTCCGCCATGTTTCTTTGTCTTCGGTTTGTGTTAGTGTGTCAGATGTTTTTAATAATAAAAATTTAAAACGAATAGTGTGGACCACTCGATTTAAAATTTCTATAGCTTGTATTTCAAAAACTCGATTTTACCGTTTTTGCTCACGTTTGAATGAAACTTTCGAACGCTCAAAAGTCAGATATCGCCCTATATAGTAAACGAATGCTAGTGTAATCTGTATAACTAGCCAAGAAAGCTAACGACTAGAAACTGTTACGTCAAACCTATACAATATAGATTAAATCCGTATATTTTTATTTATTTTCGTTTTTTACTAATTAATAACACTTTTTCGCGGACACAGTAGACCACATTCAATATAACTTTAATATTGCTGGTCAAAACAATTTTTGATTGGATCAAGAAGTTTGGGGACCCGAAGGGAGGTTGAAAATAATGTCTGAAAATGGTCGAGTGGGGTATAAATTAATTGGAAGGGCTTGATTTGTTAGTTAAAATGTTTTTATGCTTACGTTCCCTAGTAATAAGTAAAATGTTAACAAATTTAATACATTTCTACCTTCACCAGCACTATGTAAGTAGGTAATTCTGCGAAATTTCGAGGTTTCCGTAGGGGGCTTACGATCCGGGTTCGGGTGAGGACCAAAAACTTGGACGCAGGTTAAGCGCAGTTAACCATACAAACAACGAAGACGGAAAGTTCTGTTGTGCAACGAAAAGTATCCTTACAATCAGGGATTGTAAAACCGGTTTTATTTAATACCTGTTTTTACATTGTCAAATTATTACCGCTAAAATATAATACCTATATTCGAATTAGAGGTATTGTCATTCCGCTTTTGTTTTTATCGCTATGTATTCACTATTAACAGTATTAAATACCTGTATTCAATACCGCTATTCATTGTACCTGATAAGTGAGATGTCAATTAGACTTTAATAAACTGTAATTTCAGACTTGTCTAAGGCGAGTCTAAGTTTTTTGTAAGAGCACCGAAAACATTTACATATAAAAATAAACGAGAATATTGACACTGACAGGTATTACTGGTTATGGTTAGGGTAAAGTATCAAAAAGGGGTATTGTTGTCAATTGTCTAAACCGATAATAAACTTGAATACCGGTATTCATTATACCGCTAATCAGAGCTTTAGCGGTATAAATAGTGAAAGTCAATTATAACCGGTAATACCTCATTTAAAACCGGTAGTCAGAATACCGGTAACGATCCCTGCTTACAATTTTATGGCTAATTTTCGTTTTCAAGAAGAAGTTTTCGGAAGTTTCATAGAAAATTTCATTGCGTTAGTTAGCGCGGCCAACTTGTTGGTCCTTACCAGTTTCTCAGATTATACCCGACCTTGAAGGGCCGGGGCCGTTTTGATCAGCGCTTTTATAGATTCGTTTTAACGTCGCAAGTGTCATTGGGTAGTTACTTAACTTTTTGAACGCCACCGACACTTAAAGTTGTCACAGGTAGTCTAAAAGAGACGTTATTTCGTAGCGATTAAGTTAAATTTTGCATAACTTTTCATACATGTTTGGCGTGTGAGAAACATATATATATTTGACGTAAGGCGTTTAAAGGTGGAAAAGTCGTCCTCACACTCCAATGACAGCTGCAAACCACAGCTAATTTCAACCTTACGTCACAAGTACTCGGGTCTATTTGTCACTGTATCTGTGACAACTATAAGCGTCGATGATAGGCACGACAGTACACGAGGCCTTTAGGTGCTCTTGGCGTTCAAAGGGTTAATACATAAAGACGACACGCTAGCCTAGTTGGTAGTGACCCTGCCTTCGAAGCTAGGGGTCCTGGGTTCAAATCCCGGTAAGGGTAGATATTTGTGTGATGAACATTTGTATTTATTCCCGAGTCTTGGATGTTTTCTATGTATTTAAGTATGTATTTCTCTATATAAGTAAGTTTATCGTTGTCTAGTACCCATAGCACAAGCCTAGAGCTTAGTTTGGGACTAGGTCAATTTGTGTGACGTTGTCCCGTAATATTTATATTATTATATATTGTATTATAAAGGTTAACTAACATATATAGTCGACATAATCAAAACACGCAGTCGGGTTTTAATAACTTTGTTTCTGTTTGACTTGTTTTCCAAAACTAAATATTTCAGGATTTTTATTAAACTAACCTAACCTAACCTATACGGTTCTACACGAATCCTGAAATATTTACAGTTTCGGAAAAATACAGTATGCCAAATAATACGGTTGGGAAATGAATCAGTTTGGGAAAGGTTTTTCGGCGAAACAGAAGTGCACCGTTAAAGTGACAAAGCTTAACGTTTTCAGCTACTTATAAAGAAAGAAAGAAAATCACAACAGTAACACATAGAAAACAAAAACATTAAAAAAAACGGAAAAAATTGCAATTGTTGTTGGCCGACCATGCAAGTGAAGTGTTAATTCTGTTTAGTAAGATTCGCAAGTACCTAGCAAAATAAAGTGGTTGAAGTATTGTATTGTTCATTATTTAATCAATCAATAGGTCCCTTTCCAGATTTCACCTACGCTTGTACCCTTTCTAATCCATACTTAGCTCACTATATTATAATTTCTGAAGTTAGTGTGTGTGTTAGCTTGTTACCCCTTACGCTGTAACTGCTTGACGGATTTTTATGAAATTTGGAGTGGAGTTAGTTTATTCCCTGGATTAACGTATAGGCTTTTATTCAGGAAAATTTAAAAGTTAAGAATAACGATAACCGATATTATTTTAAATGTGAAATTAACTTTGTCTGTCAGTTTGTAACGCTTCGACGGCTGAACCGCTGAACCGATTTCGATAAAATTTGGTATGGAGATAGCTTTAACCCGAGGAAGGACATAGGGTATTTTTTCCGCAAGCAGCGATAAACGGGTAACAGCTAGTACTTTATATATGTATTAGATCATCCTCAATCCGTGAACTGACTTGAGGTGTTGACTACCAAAGGACTGAGTTTGTTTCTCAGAAGCCGCCAACTTTGCAAAAGTTCATGGATTACTAATAAATAATATTAAGAAAATAGAATTATAATAGATACAGAATAATTAATAAGAGAACGCAATATTAGATAGTAATTCTCAAACCATTTCTTTTATAATTGTACTTAGTTTTTAACAATTTGCGATGCCCTAGTAGGGTCCATGTATGTACTTTTATTTTTTAAGACCACCTTGTAATACCATGGTTATGCAAATAAATGAATATGAATATGAATATGAATACTATCGGGCGTTTTCCAAAAAAAGTGTACATCGTTAAGGACAAAATTAACCATACATTTCGATACGTTAACTTTCGTAACGAAATGGAAAAAGTTACATTTTCTTAATTTTGTCCTTAACGATGTACACTTTTTTTGGAAAACGCCCGATAGTATTCATATTCATATTAAAACCTCAATATAAAATGGCGACTTCTCTCAGTGTTGATGTATTTTAAACGCCCCAACCGATTTTCATGAAACCCTATCATAAGATAAGATATATGGTCTACCTACAATATTTGCGTTACATAGTCAAAGCAACAAAATGTCACAACCATATCTATCTAGGTAAAAGTAACTGTGACTAACAACTTTTTTTAATTAGTATTATCTACTAGGTACTCAACTTTCAGCTTTCGGTTCATCCGTTTGGGAGTTACGTCGCCACAGACAGAAGAGGGGTTTTCTAAATTAAACGTGTGTTTCTAACACGTTTAAGTTAGAAAACCCCTTTTTTTGTCGGGGGTTCATAATAATAATAAATATAAAATAAATAAGCACAGAACAATGTCACACAAATTGACCTAGTCCCAAACTAAGCTCTAGGCTTGTACTATGGGTACTAGACAACGATAAACATACTTATATAGAGAAACATATACTTAAATACATAGAAAACATCCAAGACTCGGGAACAAATACTCGTGCTCATCACACAAATATCTGCCTGGTAGGCAGCTTCGAAGGCAGGGTCACTCCCAACTAGGCTAGCGTGTCGTTAAACACGCTACGTCTAATATCTGGAGATAAAGAAAACAAGCGAGGCTGTAAAATACTTTATTAGATCAATATTTCATTAGAATTATAAAAACAAAACCTAATACCCTAAAGATAGGGTTTTACGGCTTTTTTCAACCCTCCCCTTAAAATTAAAGCAGTAAAGCGTCTTGTCGAGCGGCTTCCTCAGGCCCGGCGACTTGCCTCAAAAGTTTAACGGCATCTTGGGGCTGTGAGGTCTCACAGCCGGTTCTCTATCGTTTGACCTAATTTCATTTGCCCGAATTTCATATGACATAATTTTATATACCATAAACCATAACGAACATGTGCCATAAATTATCTTTTTCTGAAACAAACCTAACCTATTGGGCTCTATACGATAGCATGTAAAAATTACCTGCAAGGTTTACGATTTCAGTAAAAAATTACATTATGGCAAATGTAATTATGTAAAATGGAGGGATACGCTCACGGCCGCACTTATCCCAATAATGGAGCGACAAAATCACATGCACGACAATCATACCTGGGATAACTCGGGGCAACTATACGAAAGTGATTTAGCAAAATAATTTAGCGACAATAAATATATCGATGTTACTGGCAAATGAAAAAATAATAATTTGAAAGTTCCTCAGGGAATATCGATAAATGAGTTCTACGCGGACGGAGGAAGGGGAAACAGCTAGTCAGTGCTTATAAAAAAGCCAAGCTTACCAGTACAGAAACTAAATTAAATTTTACCACACTACACAAACAGTCAACCTCACCATTCTCCATCTTTTTATAACCTCCCATTCCAACAAAAACTAGAACCACCTTTAAAAAACATGTAAAATAATAATAATCGGTAATATGCAGTGGATATACTAGCGCTTCGGACAAGACCATCATTATCATTACGAAGCGCCGCAAGAAACTCCAGCAGAGTTGCCACTCATAATTGTTTTATCGAAAATACTAACGAACTACAGTGTTCACTCACTTTCACGCATATCGCGATCATTCTCGACAGCGATTAAATCATTCGTTACTTCGTTGATGGCGATTTTTGGGGTTCCGTACCCAAAGGGTATAAACGGGACCCTATTACTAGGACTCCGCTGTTCGTCTGTCTGTCACCAGGCTGTATCTCTTGAAATTTTCACAGATGTGTATTTTTTTTGCCGCTATAACAACAAATACTAAATAAATAAATATTTAAGGGGACTCCAATACAACAAACGTGATTATTTTGCCGTTTTTTGCTCGATATTAATAACGGGAACAGGTAACATAGTGTCTAATGTTGTATAGATAATGGTACGGAAGCCTTCGTGCGCGAGTCCGACTCGCACTTGGCCGAATTAAAAAGCCAATTTAAAAAAAAAAAATTCTGAAATGTTTCTCTATTGAATGGCATATTTTTTACACTTAATATATCTTTTCGCGTAAAATCGTTTGTCCTAAAACGGTTGTACAATAGAAACGAGTTTATTTTAATTTTTATTAATAAGTAACCTAACCTAACCTTACCTAATCTACACAATACATGTTTATTAAGTTCTACTAAGTCAGCCTAAAAGTATGTTATGCGAAATGGTACTTTATGCGAATAGTAGTTTATGCAACAGTTGTATAAGAGAGGTCAAAAAAGACTAGTGGTGTGGTTACGATGTGAGCCGCAGGCGAACATCGTAAAGCAAGACGCCACGAGTATTTTTTGACTTAGTTATACACCGTTGCATACAATACTTTTTCTACGACTAGGTTTCAAATAAAATACAAAATTAAATTAACAAAATTTTATTGATATACCTACGTTAGAATACGAACGAACGAAGCACAGAACAACAAACGAGCGGGAAACATTCGAAAACGACAAAATATGTGTCTATGGTTAACTTTGTTTTTAAATTGTTGTGCACTTTCCAGGTTATATATTTTTAAAAAAAGTTGCACAATCGATTTAACTTGTGAAATAGGGACTAAAAAACACCTAATGATTTGAGAAATGAGTTCTTTTACCTGATTGGTCGATTTTAATATAGCTGCACTCTGGTTAGTTGATACCGTGTTTTTAAAGAGTTAAATTAGTAAAAGAGTTTACATACTAAAAAGAACCTAACGTTCCGATTGACAGTCAATGTGTATTGTGATTGGTGGATTAATTTGGTGAAGTATTTTGATTGGTCAAATTAACCTAGGTGTACGCTTTGGCAGCTAGGCATGTCGTTTTGGATCAAAAAAGCACAAGTGCTGTTAAGGAGAATAGACTAGGTAGAGTTTTGTGCTAGTGCACATCAATTTAAAAACAAAGTTAACCATAGACACATATTTTGTCGTTCACACCACTCGTCTTTTTTGACCTCTCTTATACAACAGTTGCATAAACTACTATTATGCGTTTCAAGAGGATATCCCCTCTGAAATGTGTGAGTGCGGGGCTAGGCGCCGGCGTGCTTGGCGCGCGCGTGGCCGGCGAGCGCGACGCGCTGCGCGAACGCGGCGGGGCAGCGCGCGCACGCGAACGGCCGCTCGCCGGTGTGCGTGCGCACGTGGTTCGACAGGATCTTGTTCGTCTGCGGACCAACCGGGACACCACTCAGTTTCGACTCGGGGGCGACGCGCGGCCAAACCAATACTAGTGTATGCAACTGATGGTTCCTTAATGTTTTACCAAATCATCATTTGACAAACTGTATCATTTTAACAACTCACATTTGGGTACTTTCCGCCGCATTATTTTAATTTTTGTGGTCAAATGTTTAACCTAACCTAACCTATTCAAAAAGGCCATTTAAAATTTAGAATATCAGTAGGAGAGGGGCTTGTTGTCTGATGAGCTGTACATGAAATTTCAAATTTCGAATATCAATACAGTGTATCGCATATCTACAGCTTGACAACCCATGTCACCATTTCTAGTGTGACTTTGTGTCCACACGAGACGGTAAAAAAAAGATAATTTGCAACAATTTTTATTTTTTTTAAAGAACTCATTTTACTGTCGTATTGTATTAACGATACAAAATCAAATGTTAAAATTTGTGCACTGATAAAAAATACCCTGTATATATAATATGCAATGGTTCAAGCACAAATACGTTTTTGCGAAATGAAAGTTTGTAAAATGATATAGTTTTCCAAAAGATCAAAACTGATGCATAATGGGAGGCCTTAAAATACGAGTGTGGTTTTATGAAACGAGCGTCGAGTCACATAATAGGATTTCACGAGTATTTAAAGGCCTACTTATATACAGTTGCACACACTACTTTATCTACACACATATAACACAAACAACAAACAAACCACTTTTCACAATCCTACTTCCGTAGCAGCACGGAACCAACAAACAAATGACAAGAATAATGGCGGCAATTCGATCCTCCGTCAAGACGAATGTTTTTATGGAACTCGAGATCAAAAAACATACTAAATTGAAGTTTCATATCGATAACTGTTTTTAGTAGTTTACGTGGCTGTTACGTAATAAACGGCATTAAAAGACGAGTGTCTGTTGATAACAACACACGAGTGTTTTAATGACTAATTATGTACAGTTAAAGCCTGACAAGTTTCTATTTGGCCCTATTTCAATACAAACTTGTATTGAAATAGGGCCAAATAGAAACTTGTCAGGCTATACATACACTGCTTTATCTACATAACAACAACAAAACAAACTAAATTATTTTTGCGACAGAGACAATCTAGAGTCGGCCTCTACTATCATATCGTTCGATATCAAGTAACATGCGAGATTTGTCAAATATGTACCTATACAATTGACATTTCATTTCGAATAAAATCTCATCTCGAGTGATATTAGAGTAAGGTCAAATAAAACTGCTTTGTTTTTCAAAGATGTTCGAAATCTGAATAATAATGATATCGAATTTGTTGGTATTATTAAGCAATAATAACATTTTCACAGATAAGAAATTAGTTATAACAAAGTAGTTTATCTCTATGCTAGTCGTAATTTGCGATTTTTTAATGCATCATATTATGAGGGTTTTCAACGCTATGTCAAATACAAAAGACGGCTTAAAACCAGAGCGAATGTCAACCTTGCCTCATAGATATTCAGGTCTATTTTGCATTGTCAACCATGAAGGAAGTATCAGTCTGGCGTTGAACCAGGGCAGGGGACCGGTTTTAGAATGTCATTGATGAGCTTCAAAATACTCGTGACTAGGATAATCGCTTATCATATGATATCACTATATACCAAAAGACGTTTTTTTAATCGTACTATTTCTACCAACATGCAGCTAACATGCCGTTTCTGTCATAGACAAGAGTTTACTTTGGTCCCGTCTTACGCAGTTTTTTCCTAATTACCGTTTTTTTTGTCATAAACAATCCCTAGTTATTAGTAGTCACTGGAGCCGACCGTAAAAACAAACGTACCTATCAATGTCATGTTTTGGGGGTTATTAATTTTATAACTTTCCTTCTCACTTTAACACAACGTAATCGCTATGAAAGGGCGTAAATAGGTGGTGAATATGGGTTTGTCTTTAACACAATCTAACAAAATTCAAATAGTCACGCTGTAATTAAGTTTACGAATGGGTGGAGGCATTCGTATTGGATATCAAAGAAGTGAGAATAATTAGTGATGGTTGAGTTTCAAAAATAGGTCTTTTCAGAAATCAGTGACAATCGGCCGTTTCAGGCATCGGATGACACTCATAAATCGGTCCCCAGTGGTGCGTATATATCCGTCAATGGCGTTGAAAAGGTTAAGGGTAGGCTAGAAAACTTAAGTAAGAACAGATTGTGGACGCACCGTGAACCCGCGGCCGCAGACGGAGCAGACCTTGTCCCGCGGGGGGCGCAGCCCCTCGTGCACGCGGCGCCGGTGCTGCGCGAGGTCCGCGTTGCGCAGGAAGTTCTGCGCACACCGGGACACCACCTCAGCCTTGTGGAAGGGCCCACAGACCACTTGTCCATAGTAGAAAGAGTGGAACAGTACGTTATCTTCATACAAACTCACCGCGCGCGGCTTGCATGTGTGCGCCATAGTTAGACCCCATTATCGGAGGTGCAATTTGGTGGCTGAACGTTCTTAGGCATGGGTAAATAGTAGATTGTACAACAACCGCATAAAAAACCATTTTATCCAAGACTTATGGTATCCATTTATGTGTTTTTAACCATTAAATATGTGTTAGGTGTGAGCATTATTTCCTCTTCACATGACGACATTTTAACTAAATTCCGTAACACAACAAGTTTTGCAAGACAAACTAACTTTTTTTTTTCTTCATGAAACTTTTTTTTTTGGGTTGAACGCATTACAGCCTAGTCATCCGTTGATTATGTACTTTTTTGTTAATAATATGCTTATTTTTAAAGTTTTAAATTTCATTGGTGTTAGGAAAGGAAATGTATTCAAATAATAAGTTTATTTAGTGCAGTCACCTCGTCTGTCTGGCTGTAGGGCTTACTTGTCTTAGTCTAGATGACGACAACACTTTATGCACTGATGCATAAAATGCGATTTTATGCAGCCTATGCCCAGCATAAAGAAGGACTTTACGAGCATGAGAAGTAAAAAATAATTTTGAAATTTAGCTATGTCGATACTTTCTCTACCATAATGATTATCTTAGACAAAAATTAAACGTGGTCATGTTTTGCACCGGCCTTCAAACGTTTAAAAAAAAACTATATTTGAACAATTGTGAAATAGCAATCATAGTGTTTATATTCTACTGATAGCGAATTCTGTTTCTGATGACATTGATTAACATGGAAAATGGTAATTGTAAAGAAAAACTATGAGTATCGATATCGACATCATAAATATTTTGACCCATGCCTAAGAACGTCCAGCTACCAAATTGCACCTCCGATAACGGGTCTAGCCGTAGTATATATGCGTCGCCACACGCACACTCAAACAAAATCTCGACCAGTTCATAGTAGAGAAAAGGGTCGAGATTTTCTTCGCGGTGCGTTAGTATGAGGATAACGTACTTTCCACTCTTTCTACTATGACTTGTCCCTATACACTATCACCAGGGATCGGACAAATGGGCTTCATTACTCGCAATAATGTGGATATGACTCGATAGATTTTAATTAAACAAATTAAATTACATTAATTGATTATTTACCCTACAAATAATTTTGATCCTTTGCAAGGCAGTAATAATTAATATAACTTGTAATTGTGTAGATTTATTAAAGCAAATATATTTATAATTTTTCCGTGTTTTTTTATTCCTTTTCACGGCTAAAATAAACTTATGAGGTGAAAACTCCTTTCGCAATACACGGATGTTAATGGAGCAAACTTATGTATTTAAATTAATATAATAACCATAGCCACTCCTGTATTATTTATTTATAACTATCCTGCAAAGGATCAAGATTAAAAGTTCAGGTAAGAAATAAATTAATGTAATTTAATTTGTTTAATTAAAATTGGAGTCATGTCCACATTATTGCGAGTAATGACGCCCGTTTGTCCGATCTCTGACTATCATGCAAAGGCGTCCTCGTGAGCCAAGCTTAACCTTTTCACCGCCAGTGACTACTGTAGCAGTCATGGTTGACAGCATAAAATAGACCTAAGTGTCTTTGAGGAAGGTTGAAATTAGCTATGCTTTCTAGCCGTCACGGGCGAAAAGGTTAAACTGAATAAAACCTAGCAAGAGCATGTCAATTACTAGCATAGAGGCATTCTATCTTAGCCCTCAGTGTTACGTGTAGGAGGGTTACGCTAAAAAAAAATGGTTTTAATGTTTTGTTGTACCACTTTGTTGGCGTGACTGATATGTGTAATTACACCAAATTACAGCTTTCTAGTACTAAGAGTCTCTGTGGCTGCGGACGGACGGACAGACATGGCTAAACTACAAGTGTTCCTAGTTTGACTACGTATCCCTAAAAATGTATTCACTGTTCATTGCTTTCCTATTATCCCTTCAAGCGGCAAGCAGCCGTATAGTGGCTGCTGTCAAAAAGACAATTTAAGTGTCAAAGTTCAAGTTTAAACTAACTTTATAGTTGTCTTGCCGAATGAAGGGATAACGCTTCATTCCCTTTAGTTTTAACTATAGTTCTTGGCCAAGCCACATATTTAGACTATGTTGTATAGTTTGTGAAGTTAATAGAGTTATAAGCTTGGCTCTACATGAGATCTGATAACTTTTTGACAGGGCGAGCCATATGGTCTCGTCTTGGCAACATTTTACATGAAAATGTTTTTAGTGTGATTATATAGACGACTTAATCAAAACATGCAATACTTAGGGTTTTTAAAACTTGCACTTTGTAAGACTTGTTGGCGACAGGTTTAGGCTAAGGCTTCGGTGATATACTTTTACACCCGTATTTATAGACAATATAGTACATTGTGCATCAAGGGAAGTAAGAAGGAGATAAGTAACGAGAGTATTAGAAGCCCGACGTCATAGGCGGAGGGCTTTTAATGACTCGAGTTTGTTATTCCCTTACTGCCCGTGATACACACAATGTTTTTCATCACATTTACAAGGAAATATTGTGTTCCACAGACAATGCTATGAACTGCCATTAGTTTTCAAACTTGACAGGCAATACTGCCAGATTGTACCGATTTTCAATATAAAATTTAATAAAAATATTTGCCAATGTCTCTGAAATAATAGTAAAATATAAATATTATGCAGTTAAATGTACCGTATAAGTTTTATATACAGTAAAATTGGTTTGTAGCGAACTTTTGAATGTAGGAAATAAACCTTGGCTGATTTTACACCTCCTTAGTCTGAAATGATGTACTAGTGGGTTCTTTATTTTAAAACTAAACCTATAACTCCCTTGGGAGGTAAGTAAGCCATAACTGCCCTATAAGTCTGCGTGTCAAAAGTCATACTAAAATCGTTTCTTACTTCATTACTTTTGCTAAGTAATTACTTTTCGTGTCTACAAATACGGGTGTTAGACTAACCGCGCTGTCTTACCTTGTCGCACTGCTCGCAGCGGTACTTGAAATACTTGAGGTGCACCAGGTTGAAGTGGTCTTTCATGTAGATCTTCTTGGAGAACACCTTCTCGCAGCCCGGGCACGGCACCCTGCGACACGACAGCATAAGCAGTCAAGCGTCTTCAAACGAAGGGACATCGCGCTGCTAGCATGTTTTTTTTTTGTTTTTGTGAAGGCGCACGAGCACTCAGGCCACCTGATGGTAAGTGG
Organism: Acleris holmiana; assembly: GCA_949316455.1. Taxonomy (NCBI): domain Eukaryota; kingdom Metazoa; phylum Arthropoda; class Insecta; order Lepidoptera; family Tortricidae; genus Acleris; species Acleris holmiana. The sequence continues at coordinate 8,955,960 of OX438790.1, read as the reverse complement.
GATTTGAGACCCATAGACATTTGTACGTGCGGGATCGTACGCGCCCCGAGCGAACACAAGCAAAATCAACAGGACGGATCGAGCCGGTTTAGTCGGGGCCGCGCCGCGTTTTAAGTACCTATATAGCAGCGCGCATCGACGCCACGTTAGCGCCTGATTAGCAATAATTTGGTATGGAGATAACTAAGGCCCCGGGGATGGACATAGAATACTATTTATCCCGGAAAATTGTTCCCTCGGGAACAGCGATAAACGAGGTAATTGACATATATAGACGACACTATCAAATTGTAGTTTAATAGTGTCGTCTACATACACCCGAGTAGAGCTCGGTCGCCCAGCTACTGCTACATATAAAATAAGAAACTAACTGGCTGATTGATCAACGCACATCCGAAACCACTAGACTCAGGGACTTGAAATTAGGAGGGAATATTCCTTGGATATCCCTGGGGGTGCACTGAGAAGGGATTTTTGGAAAGGGGTTTTAAGGGGTTAAAATAGGGGGAGTAGCAGGAAACTAATTCCACGCGTGCGAAGTCGCGGGCGCCCTTTAGTTATTACTAGCGACCCGCCCTCGCTTCGCTCCGGATTAAAGTATTATACATATAAACCTTCCTCTTTAATCACTCTATCTATTAGAAAAAACCGCATCAAAATCCGTCGCGTAGTTTTTAAGATTTAAGCATACATAGGGATATAGGGACAGAAAAAGCGACTTTGTTTTATACTATGTAGTGATTAATATTTAAAACCGGGCAAGAGCATGTCGCACCATGCTCAGTGTAGGGTTCCGAAGCCGTTATGTACCTACTACAAACATAAAAATCAACAAGTAATAACTAATTTTCTACTTTAAGTTATTTCGTGCCGTCTTATATGATTTTAGTAGGTATAAACACCTTAATCGCCTGTATCTCAAGAACCAATGATGTCTACTTAGTCGTGCGCTTTCATTTGTTATTTTTCACTAAAAAAAAGTTCTTTAAGATTTTGTGTTAACATTTTGTTGGCGTGACTAATATGTATAATCATGCGAAATTACTGCTTTCTAGTTCTAAGACCTTTTGGCGACTTAGGTCTATAAGAAAAAATGTCAAGATATAAAAATTAATAGAAAGAAAATTGGAGAGAAGTATTTATTGACCAAGTATAAAAATGCCGACATTTAAATACGTAGGTAGGTTTAGGTTACGTCAGTTTTGCAGCAGGCCCGGAGGGCCAAACCACTCAGACCTAATTTCAAATAATTACGTATTTGAATATCGTCATTTTTATACTTGTCAATAAATCCTTCTCTCCGACTTTCTTTCTAGTCATTTTTATACTTATTCATTTTTACTTATAGACCTTAGTCGCCAAAAGGTCTCTGAGCTAGGCTGCGGACGGACCACTGTGGGAGCGCGTAGAACAAACGGTCGGACATGCTTGAAAATAAAATGTTTCACTTTCTTGCTGTTAAATGACTTTTTTGTAAACTTTAACGCTTAGACCATCATGTCTTATTATTATTTTTTCACTTATTTGCCTTGTTGGTGAATAGTACTCGAACAAACATCACTATCCGATAAACCCGTAAAACTCGACTATACTTCTAGGTACTATTTTAACTATTGTGTAGTAGTTGAGGTCCTTTTTTTGATTTTATTACAAAGAATATATGTTTAAGTATCGCCACAACAAATAATATCTAGGTGTTTCATATTATAATTAATTATAATTGCTGTTTTATCATTCATGTAAAATTAAACTAGAAAGTCATGATTATAAAAAATGTGCCAAGCAATTCCAAGATACTAAGTATTAAAATTATCTTTAACTTATAACTTGTATTATAAGTTAAAGATAATTTTAATACGCTGCATTTTAACCTTACCCGAACTTAGCCGAATTTTAGAGATATTTGCAATTGGAGGTCATTTTTCGAAAGCGCCTATTTAAAAGAAATAGCAATTTGTTTCTTAAATCTGCTAAGGCAGGCAGCCGAATAGAAATGCAGTTCTAACATCGAAGAATCGGTAAATATTTATTTATACATTAAATATTACGTTTTTTGTGTCAACCGAGCGCATGAATTAACTCCTTGATTTTTACAAATAAATAAATAAATTAACGGCAAATATTATAATTTGTACCTGGCACTTCAAAACTTATAGTGCAAGTAATTTCAGTATACCCGCAAAATTAAAAATGTCTTCACACTAAGCCGTCGTCAATCGTTGTGCGTGTTGTTATAATCGGAATATAATGGAAAATAAGAATGTCAGAGAGCAATCAAAACGCAACATACAAGATGAATTCAAAAGAAGATTGGGGTTGTTAATAGATATGGTTAAGCAAGGCGTGGGAAACACAAATGATGGCAACACTGCTCGGAGATTTTTCGCAAACTTCCAGATTAGTGCGGATATAACGGGTCTAAATGTAGATCTTTTAAAAAGATTTTACATAATACTACAAGTCATAGCTTCAGGACTCGCGATAAATGTAGATTCGTTTCGTTTTTATACACGTGAAACTGCGGAGTTATACGTGCAATTGTATGGATGGTACTATATGCCCGTTACCATCCATAAAATATTAATTCATGGAGCAGACATTATAAAACACAACGCAATCCTGCCAATAGGTGCATTATCGGAAGATGCACAAGAATGCAATCATAAAATATATCGATATGTGAGACTTCACCACACACGCAAAATATCTAGGATTGCTTGCAATACTGATCTGATACATGCATTACTTTTACGGTCTGATCCGGTTATCTCCAGTAACATTAAAAGGACAACGAAAAAAAAACTGTTGATCGAAGCGCAGCCACTCATCAGTGAAACCGAAACCCAAATTATAGAGTATGAGTAACCTTTTGTAATTTTTTATATCATAACCATAACGGAGAAATGATGAAAATATGACCTTCTTTTCTTATAAATAACAACAATATCTACAATAATTATTTACTATTTCGACAGTGCGCCTTGTGTAATTTAATAGCAATCTCTTTAGATGATATAATTTTAAATTGTAGGCGTAATAAAGAAATATGCATTTTTAAGTGAATCCTAAGCACAGGACCAATAAAAAACTTATCAAGGGATGTTTGCATGCGACCAGAATAAAATACTGACAAAAATCTTGCGTTTTTTTTTTTTTTTTTTTTTTTGCTATATAATCGGAAGACTATTCTTTTCCCCTATTAATATGTTGCTAAAAATGCACTATACTAGCATTTCGTTATAATTTAGAGGCCATAATAATAGCAGTTTATCTGCAATAAACAGTTTACTGTCGCGCACTCGCATGTCCGACCGGTTGTTCTACGCGCTCCCACAGTGCGGACGGACGGACATGGCGAAACTATAAGGGTGCCTAGTTAGACTACGGGACCCTAAAAACCCGATATTATGGCAACCTCTTTCTTTTCGCATATGAACTTTTCGGTTATGTGTAACGACGAGCGGAGCGAGCGTTAGGTTGTACTGGTTGGTTAGTCTGGTGGTAAAGTGTAGGTATAGTTGAAGAAATATTATTTGCCTCGATGAATGTTTTCTGTCGGGCCGGCTTACCATTTGTGTTTCAATAGGGTCATAAAACCATTAACACCTGTTTTGCTAAAAGCGAACTAGGACTAAACGATCTTGATCCATCTTACATTTAAGGAGTGCAGGTGTGCAAAATGCTTTTTCTAAATTCTTGTTTCGAACAATTTATAGTCTCTTAATTCATGTTTTTATTCAAAATTTTGTGGGTACACTTAAAATACTAACTACCCACATTTTTGTTAGGAAGTCAGTTTTGCATAAACTTCATGAGTGCGTTATGTCTATACCGTGTGGGCGGCTGCGGGCGGTGCCTGCTGCTGTTCCGCAGGTGCCAGCGGTAGCGGCGCTGGTCGGCGTAGCGCCGGTCGCACTCCACGCAGTACGCGCCCGCGCCCGCGCCCGCCGCGCCGTGCCGCACCTGCGGACACAGCTCACGCTTTACCTTTTCGCCGCCATTCACTTCAAATCAAATCAAATTAGTATTTTTTACAATCGTGTTATAATAGAGAGCTTTTTAGTCGAGTACCTTACCTTACCATAAAAATCAACAAGTAATAACTAATTTTCTACTTTAAGTTATTTCGTGCCGTCTTAGATGATTTTAGTAGGTATAAACACTTTAATCGCCTGTATCTCAAGAACCAATGATGTCTACCTAGTCGTGATAGTTTTCCATTAAAATTAGTTATATGCTCTTTTATTTAAGATTTTTTTTTCAGACTTTTAGTAGGAGTTTTTAGTGGGGGACACTTGAGTCTAACAAAAATTTGCGCTTTAAAACATAATATTTCATAAATGAATTACTTAATCGAAAGACTGTTTCCACAAACCCGTAATATTTTTGAAAGAACTATCCAACAACAGCCCACACTATAGGGTAGACGAGAAAAAAAAATACACACCCACGTTACGTGTAGTGGAGGTACCCTAATTTATTTATTTTTTTACATTTTTATTGTACCATTTTGTTGACGTGACTAATATGCATATTCATCCCAAATTACAGCTTTCTAGTACTAAGGGTCTCTGCGCTAGGCTGCGGACGGACGGACGGACATGGCGAAAATATAAGGGTTCCTAGTTTGACTACGGAACCCTAAAAACACACAACAGAATACAGGAACATGTACAGAATACAAAAACATTTTAGCTTATAATTAATAATTGTGTGTTATATTCAGAAACACGGGTGTGATGTTCCTTACTTCCCTAGTAATAAACTGTATCACGGTGGAGTAAGATCCGTCATCCTACTGTTATTCAATGATTCTTCTAAACTCTGATAAGTACATATTTAGTGACCCTGTGTTGCTGAATAATTTATTAATAATCTTGATACAAAAATCGTCCACACATGCCAATCACAGCTGAAAACCATAGGTAATTCCAACCTTACGTCACAAATACTCAGGTCTATTTTGCATTGCAATCCTCGACTTGATATCAAGTCGTGGCGTGTGGGGACGAAACGTTCGGACTTGATATCAAGTCAATGGCGGCGAAAGGGTTAACCTGGGCAAAGTATAAGTATAGGAGAAGTGGTTCATCTTCAAACGATGTAACGTTGCACGTTCATTTTATCCGTGTTTAGTTTTTTTTTAGATACTATTGTTTTACTTTCAATTATGAATTAATTATTTATACGTACTGATTTTATATTTATTTACACTTTTAATCCATGATACCTACTTATTTCTATTTATGAATAAAATGTTATTATTTTATTACAACTAACAATTTTAAAACTAATTATAATCGAATGCTACTACACGAAACATTTTATTAGCAGATAAATAAAACACTTTACAAATAACACTTGATCAGCGCGACTGTACGATGCGCTCCAGAACTTTCGATCGTTGCCGCGCCGGCCTGCGCACTGCGCCGGCGCACACACCTCACCGCGACGTCTTCCAAGGCGGACCTATGTTTGTTGTGCGTTCACTAGTGCTACTACGTGTCATCTCACGCGCTAACGAACAATTGAAATCGTCAACCTCTATTTAAGTATCGGTGCAGTGCACGCCTAGTTTCTGACGTTATCAGGAACATACCTAAGTGACCTTTTAAGCCCCAATAGGGTAAGTGTTGAACCATTTAAAATATAAGTGAGCCTTTGTGTTAGATTTTATGGTGTAAAATCATTACCGCAACGCTAGCACTTATTATTATTTTTCCAAATGTAATATCGTAATGCTACGTTAATTAATTTTAACTGTCAGCTAATTCTGCTTGAGCGTTATTACTTACTGCGTAATTGCATAGCCTCTTCCCTCTTTTGTAAATCCGTCCTGATTGAAACACTTACACCAACTATTAGCCGTTACTTTCTTATTACGCTTTTGGCTTCTTCGGAGTGTTCTCAATCGGAAAGCGACACGGCCAGCTAGTGACACTGTGCGTTATTCACAGGGTGCTACGTTGTAGCTGAAAACCACGGCTGCCGGCATTGTATCTAGTCCGCCACTTCACACGACTGACGTCACGCTACACTCCTGTGACGTCACCGCATCCAGGAACACAACTGATTCACCGGCCACTTCATCTTCACCCGCTTAACCATCCTGGCGTACAGGGAAGTACCGGATCGCGGAGGCAAAATTATAGACGAGAATCGAACCCAAGACCATTTCTTTTATTAATAAATATTATTTAATCAAGCTGATCTGACTTGTTGGTTTTATTTAAACCAGCAACCCCTACAGGTCACAACGAACTATAAGCTAGATGTCGTTTCGTGTGCGTGGCTGGCGCCGCCCACAGCCGTACGGACGCGTCACGCACACATGCTAGCCGCGTGATGTCTTTGTTCGAAGATGAACTACCTACTCCTAGACTAGGTCGTCACACTTATACTATCGAAGCACGTTTAGATTAATCACATTTAGATTAACAATTATTAACGTGTTAATCTGCGTATTAGTTAACTTAATCCATAAGAACATACATTTTAAGTAACGATAGCTTTACGCGCTGTGAACCGTTTTATCTAAAAAATATAACAATTACCCTTTCTAATGGACAGTTATTAATTTTTCATCACACATGCTCGGAAAGGGCATAATACGCAGGCGTATAGGGCATTTATAGCCTATTTACCTCCCAAGGGAGTTATGGGATTAGTTTTAAAATATAGAGCACATTTCAGACTAAGGCGGTGTAAATTCAGCCAAGGTTTATTACCTATATATTTAAAACTTGGCTACAAACCAATTTTACTGTATAATAAAGTTCCTTTTTTCCCCGTTTAACGCTACAGTCAGACAGACAGGCATGGCGAAACTAGAAGAATTGCTATTTTAACTACGGAACCGTAATAAGGGAAGGCACCTTGTTGTGCAGCCATAGCCCATTGTACCGCGAGAACCGCTTGCCGCACGGCTTGCACTCGAACGGAGAGTGTTGCTTCCTGCCGAACAAACAGACAAAACAAGTGAAACCAAATAAGTAAACAAGTCCTAAAAAGAATTGTGTGGTTTTATGAAACCACAGTAAAAGTGAAATTTTTTCACATTATAGATATTTAATAAATAAATATTCCATTAAGGGTATAAAAATCGCTTCATCAATCTTAATTTTATACTTGGAAAATGGGAATGATAATGGGAAATGATAAAAGTAGGCTAGGTCTCCAACTAGCAAATATATAACAACATTTACATTAAACACTGACAATAGCAAACAAAATAGCGTGGAGCACTGGCACAATGAGTAATACACTACACGGTCAGCTGATGGAACCGGCCGCCATGTTGGCCTCGGCTGCTCTGACGAGCGCCTTTCGCTGTATCCCTACTCCGCGGCCGTCCGTCACGCGACATGCGACACACAGACTAAAAAATTTGAGACGATGTAATAAAAGTTTCACTTTAATAATAATATTTGAGTAGTTGCCTCAATTCCCCTTAGCAGATACCGATTTGGTAGCAATAGGACCTCGGGAGTACCCTATATTTCAAAATTGATCTACAGTTCTGCCCTGCTAAAACAAATCGCAGTATCTCAAAAAAAACCGGGCAAGAGCATGTCTGACCATGTTCAGTGTAGGGTTCCGAAGCCGTTAAGTACTACAAACATAAAAACCAACAAGTAATAGCTAATTTTCTATTTAAATTCAATTGGTGCCGTCTTAGATGATTTTAGTAGGTATAAACACTTTAATCGCCTGTATCTCAAGAACCAATGACGTCTACTTAATCGTGATAGCAGATTACAGCTTTCTAATACTAAGAGTCTCTGCGCTAGGCTGCGGACGGACGGATGGACGGACGCCGTGCTTGCGGCGTACGTGGATAGCCTGTGGTTCTTATTGATAAGAAGTGGGAGTTCAGTGGGATTATAAACACTATTCATTATAAAGTAAAATAAAATGTTATAAAAAACAGAAAAAAAGTCATCAAAAACTTAAAAAAACTTCTTTTCGAATACTAATAGGTAAAAAAATTGTGGGACGCTGACTTCAGTTAGACTGATCTATTAACATTCGAAAAAAGTATTTTTTTGTTTTTAAGGGTGGTTTATTTGTTTTATTAAACATTTTATTTTTGGAATGGAACATTGGAACCCTTAACTGCAAATGTGAAAAAATGTTACTTGATATGGTCCTTGATGCAGTACCGCATCTTGAAGCTGACGCCGCAGTGCTCGCACACGAAGCGCTCGTGCCACGCCTTGTAGTGAGCAAAGAACTCGCGGCGAGACCTGCGCATGCGCATTCATCGATTTAGTTTATTTTATATCCAAGTATGTCATAGCGGATTTATCGCTAAAATTCTGAATTGCGGTCACAAAACGGTTACATATATAAAACAATCATCATCAAGTTCGAATGGCAGGATGTATTACAAATTTAATGAAATACATACATATTTTTTATTATTCTCTTTATCTGCCTGTGGGGTAGCAGCAAAAAAATACACCACTTGTGCATCTAAAACCTACTTACCAGCGTTTGAACTAGAACTCTAAAGTTTAAACAAGACTAGACTTTGAACTTGAACTCCAGAGTTTGAACTAGAACTCCTGAGTTTGAAATAGAACTCCAGAGTCTGAACTAGAACTCCAGAGTTTAACTAAAACTCCAGAGATGGAACTAGAATTCCAGTTTGAAGTAGAACTCAAGAGTTCGAACCAGAACTCAAGACTTTGACCTAGAACTCCAGAGTTTGAACTAGAACTCCAGAGTTTGAGCTACAACTCCAGAGTTTGAACTAGAACTCACCCGAATTTTAATTCGCATTTAATACACTGAAACACTTTTTTGTGCTTTGCCCGATGCATGTTTGCATGACTTCTCCAGTAGCACGAAAACGGACATAGCACACACTCGTACTTGTAGAAGTGTTCAGATATGTGTTGTATTAACTGGGGCTTCTTGCTTATATATGTGTTGCAAACATCACATACGTACAGCCCTAATGTCTGAAAATTTTACTACAATTATTAACTTTCAACATAATTTTCGACTCTTAAATGGCTCAAACGGTTTTTAACTTAGCTACAAATCACCTCTAAAGTTAAACTACCTTTTGATTTAAAAAACAGTGGCTTAATTGATCCATCAGTGTGGGAACGATGATGCCACAGAACCATTGTGTTGAACCAGATGCCATTGTGTTGAACATAATTATAACACCCTTTTTTTCTGACATGGACCAAGTGAGCATAGATTGTAAAACTCTCACGATTTTGAAATAAGCATACTAATATTATAAATGTGAATGTACTTTGGCCACTGTTTGTTAATCTTTTACGGCTAAACTGCTGAACCATTTCAACATACTTTGGTATGTAGATAGCTTGAAATCATAGCTATAGCAGGCAACGGGTAGTTAAATAATTTAATTAATAAATATCAGGGGACCTCGTCCCAAACTAAGCTCTAGGCTTATACTAGACAACGATAAACATACTTATATAGAGAAATACATACTTAAATACATATAAAACATCCAAGACTCAGGAACAAATCCGTGGCTGGCGTGAATACATTGATAACTCGTTGAAAAAGAATGAAATAATTTGAACTATATGCAATTTGTTCTAAATACAAATTTCACTAACTTTTCATCTCGATTTATCAACATATTCACACCATGGACGGAAATAGTCGCCTTCATCACACAAATATCTGCCCTTACCGGGATTTGAACCCAGGACCGCTGGCTTCGGAGGCAGAGTCACTCCCAACTAGGCTCACGTATTGTCAAAGTTATAGTATAATTTTGAGTAATAAATATCTCCACCATCAGGATACCAATAGAATAAGAGTGAAATTATGACTTACCTCACTATGATGCTTATTAACATGAGCTTCCAAAGAACATTTATCTTTATAACCTAGGACACAGCTTTCACATTTGTATTTACTTGTTTTATACAATTCACTGTCTTTTTCATTCTCCAAACATAATAATATATCATCTGCATTAATTTTAACTTTTCTAAAAACCTCTTTACAATCTTGAATAAGTTTAAATTTTGGCTTTTTATTTAACAATGCTTTCTTTCTTGCCCATTTATTACTCTTAAATTTCTTTTCTTGAACCACTTCGGTTTTTACTTCAATTTTAACCAATTCTTCATCTATAGTATTGTCTCTGAAGTCATCGGACATGTGGCTAGAGTTTTCTTCAATATCAATAAGATTTGATTCTGGTTTTGTCTCTGTATGTGTTGGTTGATTTGTTTCTGTTACGTAAACAGTATTCGGACTTTTATCATTGAATATGACCGTAGTCAGACTAGATAAGGAACCATATAAATAATCCTGAAAAAAAACACATTTTTAATTCTATGTGGCTAATATTGATCAATATTTTAAAACACATATTTATGATTACCTTCACTTGTAATTAATTAATTGTGTAGTAAAGTCTCGATTTTAATCTACTGGTGATTGTCAGATTAAATAAAATTTTTGCATGCACAGTAATTAATTTTGATGACAATACAATAATATAGTACCCACAAGCTGGAACGTATGGTACTAAAACCCTGAATCCCTACCTTCAATCAAGTTTCATTTGTTATGAAATGTCATTTATAAGATGCCTAAGATCAAAACAATCATAACAAATACTCATGACACGCTCAAACTAAATACAATAAAATACAAACTTGTTTCATTTGCAACAATGAAGTGGCTCTGACCACTCTCTGTTGGAATTCCACCATCTTTGATAACAATCCTTGGCATTCCCAGCAAACCTGCACCGTTTCCATTTTAGCGCCATTCTGGATTTATAAAAGAAGTAAAACTGAATAACAGACTTGTACCAAGGCAAAAGGCGATAGATCGATTTTATTTATTTATTTATTGATGAAAACAAAATTACAAACAAATAGATATTCTGTTTATTTAATTACTTACCCAGTATCCACACTGCGGTAATATTTTTTTTAATAGATTTACATTTGGGCCTACAGACGAAAGTTTTCGACCGACACTCAAGCAAGTACGGCACGTTAAGTCTGACACGAACTCGAGCTTTATTTCTTCTTCACTTATCATACTTTCTTTTATATTTATATGTGTGTTTTTATTAAATTCTCGAGTTGCCTAGCCTGTAGAATGACTAGAATGCGAAAAAATATATAAACAAGTCCGGTTTCCGGCCTGTCAGTAAATTGACATTTGACGTTTGGGTTGCGTTCAGAAATTGATTTTTTTTCTCGACTTCTATGCAAAGGCGGTCGTTGTGCGGCACAAGGCGGGTGGCTGGGGATCAATGTACATATCGTTTAATTTTTACCATTTTTCTTCTTTACCTTAAAGTTATATGTTCTCGCTATTGAGGTGAAAATATGTATATACTACACGAGACCAATGTTATTTACATCTCGTGTCTTTGAATACCTCGCTGCACTCAGGATTCTAAACCAGAATCACTCCCTACGCTCGTGATTCAGATTTAGTATTCGTATATTATTATATATATTAATTATATGCGTATTTAAAGAAATAAGAGTAAATTACCGCGTATTATTATCATAATTTACTGACTTGTGCTACATTTACAACAGACTTAGAAAAAAAGGAGATTCCTAATTTGATTGATTTTTTTGAAGGACGCACGCTTGACTTTAGGAGTAAGCTGGTGAATGCGTAACGAGCGCGTTACGAAGTGTGATCGGGCGAGGCGAACGGAAGATGAGAGGCAGATATAAAAGTAGTCAAGATAGAAAGAGAGAGAGAGTTACGTTTCGTATATTACTGTAGGACCAAAAAAGAGAGGTGCGCGCGCACATTTTCTTTCTCTCTTCCTGAAAGTGTAGTTCTGATGATGGAGGTCATGTTCCGAAAGTATTATATGGTGAAGTGGAACCGATGATGATGGCCACATGCACCGGGCACCGGAACTCCTCAAAGATAGTTGAGCGACTGCGACGAAACACATTTAAATGGTGTAAATATATACACTATAATTTTCATGAAATATCCTATACTTTCTTATTAATTGAGAAATGGGACTACGTAACAGTATGATCACATTGATCAATGAAAACTGTAAAAAAACGGAGTTTTGTTTTTTACAACATTAATTTAATAATTTAAATAAATAAACAGAGCCTTAGCAACAGGTTAATAATCATTATGTTTTCCAATTGTAATGGTGTAGAACAAAACAATAAAATGAACAAAATATTCATTTATTTAATTCTAATAACGCAGTGTGCGTAGGTTGCCTAAGCACAAACCGCAAATTATGCGTAACCATAGCAATAACAATTCTTTTATGGTTATTACATACATACATACATAACGTCACGCCTTCATTCCCAGAGTGGGGTAGGCAGAGCTACAGAATTAACAACAACTCTAAAAAACTTGTTGATAATTCTGTAACCACATTTTGCACAATCAGGCTAAGATGTTTACCAGCGTATTAGTGACAGGTTGCAAGCCCATCGCCTAACAGTACTACAAGCCCTTATTCCCTTAGTCGCCTCTTACGACATCCAGGGGAAGACATGGAGTGGCACTATTCTAACCCGGCAACCACACGGAGTTATGGTTATTAAATAACTGTTATTACCATAGCAACGCTCAATACAGAACTGTTATCATACATTCGTTTCATTTTGATCTTGTTAACGCTAATATCAGTTATAGTATGCGAATAAACAAATAAATATCAAAGGACAACCTTGTACAAAGTGACCTAGTCCCAAACCAAGCTCTAAGCTTTACTAAGGGTAGGTACAAGACAACAATAAACATACTTATATAGATAAATACAAACTTAAATACTGCGTAGGCAGGATCACTCCTTACTTAGACTAAAGGCTTGTTCACGGACACGTTTGGCGTCGCGCGTTTTTTCCGTTTACAGAGAGGCGGCTGCAATATGCGGTGTTGTTAATGACAATGCTTGGAAGTGACGCGGCGCGTGGTACGGGGCATTGAGAGTGGCGGGCGTCTTGGATAAAATGGTTTAATCTACTAATTTATGCGCGGATCGTATGTGCGCCTTCAGCGACTGCTTCTGCGTGAAGGCGGCCGTGCACAGCGCGCACGCGAACGGCCGCTCGCCGGTGTGCGTGCGCACGTGGTTGTCGAGCATGCGGTTGTTCTGAAAAAAAACCATTTAATTTATTTGTTCCACAAATATACAAATTTGAGTGAAATTAAATGAATGATATAGCTACATTAATCAGGATGGTTCTTAGCAAGACTTTATGAAGATTGGTTGGGCGTTTTACGAGATATCTGCTCTGAAAGTAAGTGTCGCCGTTACATCGGGGATTTTTAACCCGAACCGATTTTGATAAAAATATGCCTAAGCACCACCGCTTGAAAACCTGCTGTCAATCAAAAATAACCGCATTCAAATCGGTTCATCCGTTTAAGAGCTACGGTGCCACAGACAGACAGACAGACACACACACACTTAGACATCAAACCTATAACACCCCTCTTTTTTGCGTCGGGGGGTTAAAAATCTGTTATCACTAGCCGGAAGAAGCATTATACAGGGATTCAATGGCATAGGCTAATTAGAAATTTAAAAAAAACCCCGACTAAATAGTCTAGAAAAAAATTTAAAAAGTAAAAAATAATAAGTAGTGGCCCTAAGGGCTGATTGTTTTATAAGTAGATATAGTTAACTGAACACTGATACTCACTAAACTGACACGGCGGGGGTCGTTATTTTGGGGGCTATTAACCCCCTAAAAGCTCAATATCTCAAAAACAGCTGATCGATAGTTATAAAAGATGTCACACACACACACACACACACACACACACACACACACACACGTCAAATTTTTAACAACGCGGCGCATTATTCTTACAGCCAGTGTAGTACACTTACAGTGAACCCCTTGCCACAGAACTTGCACAGCTTGTCCTTGGGCTTGGGTCTCTTCTCGTGGAAGTACTTCTGGTGGTAGCGCAGGCGGTAGCCGGTCAGGTAATACTGGGAGCAACATTCAGCAATAAGACTAACTTTAATCAATTAAATAAACTCGAGGACGCCCAAGACTTTGTAGGTCCGCGTAGAATTGGTTACCAGCTACTCCCTTAAGGGGTTTAAAATAGGGATGAAATTCATCCCCTCAGGGGATGAATTTCCAAAAATCTCTTAGTGTACAGTCAAGTTCAAAAGTATGTATACACTTTAGTACCTTGTCACTTTAATCGCTTGGATAATTTCATATGACAGTTTAAACATGACGTTAAATAGACAAGGTACTAAAGTGTATACATACTTTTGAACTTGACTGTACCCCTGGGATACCATACAAAAATACGTGGACGATATAACAGCAAGTAATATTATTTAAGATTACTAAAAAAAAAAAAAAAAAAATGTTTTAAAACCGGGAAAGAGCATGTCGGACCATGCTCAGTATAGGGTTCTGAAGCCGTTAAGTACTTACAACAAACAAAAAATCAACAATTACTAACTAATTTTCTGGTTAAAGTCAGGTGGTGCCGTCTTACCTAGAGTAGGGAGGAGTATAAACACTTTAATAGCCTGTATCTCAAGACCCAATGATGTCTACTTAGTCGTGATAGTTTTTCTTTTAAATTCGTTATATGCGCTCTAATAAAAGACTTTTTTCAGGTTTTTAGTATTTGTAGTTTTGGCTGTAGCGCGGGACACTTGACTCTAACAAAATTAGAAATTTAAAAAACCCCCGACTAAATAAATAGTTGGTAAAAAAACTCTTGAAACTAAAAAATTATAAGTAGTGGCCCTAAGGGCTGATTGTTTGATAAGTAGATAGTTAACTGAACACTGAGACTAACTAAACTGACACGTCGGGGACCGCTAAGTAGCTGGGGTATGGGGTCCCCCGCCGTGTCAGTTTAGTTATTGTCAGAGTTCAGTTAACTATCTACTTATCACACAATCAGCCCTTAGGGCCACTACTTATTATTTTTTACTTTTTAGAGGTTTTTGTTTAGTCTATTTATTTAGTCGGGGGTTTGTTAAATTTCTAATTTAATTTTTTATTTCACGCTTTTTAAACTTCTCCATCTGAGTGTTTGTTTGTAGCACCGTAGCTCCCAAACGGAAGAACGCAAGTATATTTAAATAAAGCTACATTAATCAGGATGGTTCTTAGCAACATTGCATGAAAATTGGTTACGCCGTTTAAGAGATATCAGCTCTGAAAGTAGGTGTCGCCGTTATTTTGGGGGCTTTTTACCCTCTAAAAGCTTAATATCTCAAAAACGAAGCGATTTTGATGAAACATGTCTAAGAACATTCGCTAAAAAACCTGCTTTAATTAAAAAAAAAACGCATTCAAATCGGTTCACCCATTTAAGAGCTATGGTGCCACAGACAGACACAGACACACACACACACACACGCGCGCGCTTACACGTCAAACTTATTACACCCCTCTTTTTGCGTCGGAGTTAAAAAAATTGCGCTTCAAAGCTTATTTTTTTTTTTTTTTATCACGGGACAATCTCACACAAATTGACCTAGTCCCAAACTAAGCTCTAGGCTTGTAATATGGGTACTAGACAACGATAAACATACTTAGATAGAGAGATACCTACTTAAATATATATAGAAAACATCCAAGACTCAGGAACAAATATTCGCGCTCATCACACAAATATCTGCCCTTACCGGGATTTGAACCCAGGACCGCTGGCTTCGGAGGCAGAGTCACTCCCAACTAGGCCAACGTATCATAAACGGATCCCTTGATCGAAAAATTGTTTCGTTAAACCTACAATATTTTTGAAAGACCTATCCAACGATACCCCACACACGATGGGGTAAACGCCAAAATAAAATACATCCCCACGTTACGTGTAGGGGAGATACACTAACGTTAACGTTTACAATAACGTTTTTTTTTTCTTTTTACTGGTCCACTTTGTTGACGTGACTACATTCATACCAAATTACAGCTTTCTAGTACTAAAAGACACTGCGCTAGGCTGCGGACGGACGGACGGACAGACATGGCGAAACTATAAGGGTTTGACTAGGGAATCCTAAAAACAGTCTTCAAAAGCAACACATAACTTCTTTTATATAGATAGGTAAATAGGTCCAACTGAATTCGGCTTTTGTTGAAAAATATCACAGAGCACTGAATCATCACCGCGCGCCTCTACTAGAGACGGCAGTGAAGGCAATATTCGTGCGGCGCAGTTGCGCTGAGCGCAATTGCTTGATGTAAGGGCCGTCAGTCTCTATTTGCACGTTGGGGAGTGCACATGATCAAAAAAGCGCTATTATGCCTCATTGTGCTGTAATTTGGTGTAATAATCAAAGTAAAAACGTGAATAAACTTAAATTATGGCGTATCTTATCACAAGTAAGTACTTAAAAGCAATTTGTAGTTATTTGAAAAATGTGATTTGGGGTTATCTTGGAACACAAAATCTTTTCTCCTTCTTCTTTTTAACACAAAACCTCAACCGCGCCGTAAGCAGTCTCACCAGCCAGTGACGCCAGTAAATGCGTTAGTGAAGTATAGCATTGCATGGCGTCATATCGATAGAGTGCGTCGATGTCCATAAAGTCTCAATGCATTTTTTTATTGCCATTTAAACATTGTTAATTTTAGTTTAATTCATATTAATCTTCCTATAACAACCCTTCCTTTTAGGTTTCCTAATGATAAATGGATATTAGCGACAGGAAAGTTAAACTGGTTTCCTCAGAAACATGATACAATTTGTTCAGACCATTTCGAGGCTAGAAGTTTCACGAAAAGGAGCACCAGAACATATTTATGTTCTGATGCTATTCCAACATTGAAACACATCCTATTTTTACCGAGGTAATACTTTCACAAACTGAATTAATTTCCTAAACGTATAATTTGGCAAACAGCTTTTTTTCCTAAACTGTGAATATTTCGGGATCATCGTGTCAAAACTCTTTAGGTTCGGTAAGTTTCATAAAAATCCTGAAGTATTTAAAGTTTCGGAAAAAAGCGGTTTGCCAAATGATAATGTTTGTAAAATGAATCTGTTTGTGAAACGATTTTGGGAAAACATTAGTGAATGTCTTTATTATTATTTAGTTTGGATACTGAGAGTGTTTGGCATTGTAGTAAAATTTATATACTTTTCAGATGAATCCGTCCATAAATATCAATAAAATTAACCACACTGGTGATATAATAGCGATGAAACGTAAAAAGGTAATTTGATAGGTAACAACAATTTTCACATCTTAAACACTTTATATGCTTATAGTCTGTAATATTCTCAGATCACCGTAGAAGTTCCACATGAAACTGTTCAAGGTGATTTATCTGATATAGCACAAGCAAAACGAAGAATGGTAATTATTATGTACTCAACATCTTGTCAATTATCGAGTTCCACATAATTTAATCACTTCATGCTTATGTAATATTTTCAGATGACTGAAGATGTGTCACGATTAAAGCCAGCCAATGAAGCTTTTGACGCTAATACATTAAATATAAAAAAATCTGAAAGTTCGTCGCAAGCTCATCCCGAACTGACTTACACACCAAATATCCAGGACAGTCCTCGAAGACATAAATTGAAATTATAGTAAATAGAAATGAAACAAAGGAGGATTGACATACCCAGCTAAAGATGTTGTTACAGTTTGTCAGAAGGTTGAAACAGTAATAAAAAATATCCTCAACAGTGGGTACATTAAATCGAAACATACAAAACAATATATAACCACTCATGCTTTGCATTTTTTGTCTTGGGGTTAATTTATTTGAAAACTTATTAACACACCAGTTCGACCAAGAACCCATGAACAACCATTCAATACAATTAATAAAAGCAATAAGTAATGGAAAAATATGTGGACATCAGCCTGAACTATCTTACAAAAAAACGCAACACCAATTTATGAATACGAAGTTATTGTAACAAAACTGTTTTATTTTTGGGGCAGTGATGGCGTTCCGGTACAAGTTTTAGTATCTTGATTTTATTAAACAACACCATAAAATGATTCCTTTTATTTTGACACCTAGTTTATAATGCATGTCTAAAGGTATAATGAATAATTAAAATATTGCCAAAATATCGCACATTGAGAATCAAACCGTCACTAAACAAAAAAATACTTTATTTGAAATCCAACTTCATTTTGATGGCAATATTGTCATTATTCGAAAAATATTTAAAATAGTCATGTGTTCGACTTTCATAAGAATATCGATAAAAATATCGATCCCTACCACAGCACTCTTAAGCACTTGCGACTTTCTTGTGGCGAACAGTTGGTTGACATCTAAGACAATACGGATACGTCATTTAAGTAGTAGTGCGTGTACTAGTGTGAGTAAACGGTAACGCCCACTGACACGCTTGATTTGTATGGAAAGTTTGGAGTATACCGTCTCTAGTAGGGGCGCGGTTCTGTGCTCTGTGAAAAATATAGTAGGACGCCGACTTCAGTTGGACTTAAGTACCTATTTAATACTGTTATGTCGTCCACGTATATTTATTTCTATAACGTTTGAGTAGTTCCCTGGATTTCTCCAAGATCCCACCATCAGATCTTGACGTGCTAAAAATGGGACCAAATAGAAAGTATACCCATTGGAACAAAAACCATTTTGCAAATTACTTAGGTACGCATCGAGAGCAAAAGGGATAGCAGTAGACGAAGTTCGAATTACGGATTTCAAAGTAGAGCCCTTGACTGTCCTGAGCTATACGTACCGTGTCGCACGGCACGCAGTGGTACTTGCTCTTCTTCAAATGCACGAGGTTGTAGTGGTTCACCATCGAGCAGTGCTTGGTGTACACCTTGCCGCAGTCTTGGCAGGGGAACCTGCGAAAAAGATATATAAACCAGTGCTCAAATTAGGAACGACTACGTTAAGTACAGCGGAAATCATGTTGCATGATGAACTGCATGTTGTGCTCCACGCAGTAGTTCTGCTCGCTCGCGTCCATGACACGCCGCTCGCTGTGTGATGAGTCGCTAGTGGACAAGACTCACGCTTTATTAGGCCGGTGCCTCACGCTCCGCTTCAGGTGCACTTTGTAGCGCGCGCTGTTGATGAACTGCATGTTGCACTCCACGCAGTAGTTCTGCTCGCTCGCGTCCACGACGTGCCGCTCGCGGTGGTGGCGCGTGTACGAGTCCAGCGTGCTGTATGTCACGTCGCACAGTTTGCAGCGGTGGATGGTGTGGTGTTTGCTGAATAAACAAATATGTATGACTATTATAGATGGTTAATATAAATTTTACAATATAAAAGTTATATCTAACAACTAGCGACCCGCCCTCGCTTCGCTCTGGATTAAAATATTATACATATAAACCTTCCTCTTCAATCACTCTATCTATTAAAAAAAACCGCATCAAAATCCGTTGCGTAGTTTTGAAGATTTAAGCATACATAGGGACAGACAGCGGGAAGCGACTTTGTTTTATACTATGTAGTGAAGAAAAAAATCATGACAAATCTTCGTAAATCCAACTTAACTGATTTAATGTAAGTATGTAAGTTATTTTACCAAACGCATTACTTTGGGCACTATAGTATCCAAGAACCGTCAAGTAGATAAATATTAATTAATTAGAAACCCCCGATATAAATGGCGATCCCTACTTTAATCCCCCCATTTCATCATCCTGATATTCCAGTGTACGAGGGTGACACTGAAAGTTTTTAGAACTGGCCACTTGTAAACAAAATAATAAAAAAATAAGTTTAAATTCTGATATTGAACTCTTTGCTAATATTATTGAGTATGAATTTGATTAATTTGTCATTTGTTTTACGATTTGGCGGCAAATTGAAAATTGACTGTGTCACGTAAGCATGAATTTAACGCGAGAAAATTTTCGTGCAATGATTTATTATGCCTTTTGATATCATAAGTCAACAAGAAAGTTATGATAGACTACGATTGGCCTTTCTCGATGAAGCCACATCTCGTGCCACTGTTTACAACTGGTTTAATGAGTTTAAACGTGGTCGCATTAATCTCACCGATGATCTGCGTAAGGGATGGCCTTCTACGGCGACGACTGAAGATAACATCAGTGTTGTGCGGCGTATGATAGAGACTGATAAAAGAGTGACCTATCAGCAGATTCGGACAAGCTTAGGCATCGGTATTTTTGAACATTTAGCGGTCAGGAAGCTTTGTGCCCGGTGGATACCTCATAATTTGACCGATCCCGAAACCAAAACACAATCTTCTCAGTGGGTGTTTCCTTCCGAGGAGTTGCCAACTAAAGTGAAGAGAGGTCGAAGCGTGGGAAAAAAGATGATGGCCTCGTTCTTCGGAAGGACAGGTCATTACGCGACAATTGTTTTAGAGGATCGAAAAACAGTTACTGCATAGTGGTACACTAACAATTGTTTGCCACTTGTCTTGGAAAAAGTTCGGGAGAAACAACCTCGGAGTAGAATCCTCCTTCACCACGACGTCGCCTCGTCGTACACCGCCAGGCGAACGATCGACTAAGTATTTGGCGACGTCAGACGTGGAATTACTGGGTCACCCGCCATAAAGCCCCGACCTCGCACCTTACGATTTTTATTTATTCCCGAAAATAAAAGAAAAACTTCGAGGAAAACGTTTTGTGGACGCCGAGGAAGCTGTGGCTTGTGACCGTGACTGAACGATGCCACAGACAAAGATACGTACGCTAAACTTGTAACACACTTTTTCCGTCGGGGGTTAAAGGGTAGACTTACTGGATGTGTGCGACGAGCTTGCTCTTCTTCCCGAAGTTGCGTCCGCAGTGGTCGCAAATGTGCGTCTCGTGCATGTAGCGGTAGTGGTCGAAGAATTCGCGCCGACGCCGGCAGCTGGAGGATAATTTTATGGCATTTAACCTGATGGCAAGTTGGCTCTATGGTTTAGACTTTTGTTATCTCACTTAAGACAACGGAAAAAAACGTTAAATATGTACCTACTTGCTGCGACTACACTTGTATATTAAACTTATAAGTAAGTCACTATAGTAGTGACCAAAAAAAACCGGGCAAGAGCATGTCGGATCATGCTCAGTATAGGGTTCCGAAGCCGCTAAGTAGTACAAACATAATAATCAACAATTAATAACGAATTTTCTATTTAAAGTCAATTGGTACCGTCTTAGATGATTTTAGTAGGTTAAAACACTTTAATCGTCTGTATCTCAAGAACCAATGATGTCTACTTAGTCGTGATTGTATCTCTTTAAAATTCGTTATATGCTCTTTCATTAAAGATTTTTCAGATATTTCGTATTTGTAGTTTTGGCTGTAGGGGTGGGGGGGACTCTTAACCTCTAACGTGTTAGACGTTAGTCACGTTCTTTAATATTTCATGAACGGATCACTTAATCGAAAATTTGTTGCGTCAAACCCGTAATAAAAAAATTAAAAAAACACCCCTACGTTACGTGTAGGGGAGGTGCCGTAAAAAAATTTTTTTTAAAGATTTAATTTTACCTCATTTTTGCCATGACTTATATGTATATTTTCACACCACCTGCTCGACAATGCCAAATTACATATCATGCAAACCTTAAGCAAACCAACTCATTAAAGCCCTTGGCTTTAGCCGGGGTGTAATGTTGTACTGAATCTCATTATAACTCGCTGGGTTGTAATATTTTCACTTTTCATAGTTATTATTACAATGGCTTTAAAGTCTAATTTCGTAATAAAAGATCAACTAATACTCGAAGGCCGGGCGCGGCGCCGCCGCCACCGCCGCGTCGAACCTAATTTGAAATCGAACATTTTCTAAAATCGAGCTGGCCACGGCAAGCTGAATGGAACACATTTGAAATTAAACAAAAGCCGCGAGTATTGTAAGACGCTGCAATAAAATACATTGGTGATAACTGCAAAGTTTTAAATAAATATTGTCTTTCCACAACTGGACTAATGTCTCAAATATCAATTTTCACTTTTAATTTTAATTTACTATAATAAAACGCTGTTTTTAGTAGACTCGCTTTTTTATTGTCTCGCAAAAGGTGAGAAAAGTAGAGTACACTCCTCGGGGATAAAGCTGTTTGCGTCTTGGGCGCGCTTGAACCCCTCTCGCTTCGCTCGGGAATTAACTCGTAACACCCTCGCTGCGCTCGGGAGTTAAATCTGGAGTCCTTCGTTACGTTCAGGATTCAATATCGCGCCCGTGACATAAAACTGTGCTTTATCCCCTCGGTGTATAATCTACTATTATGCATGCCAAATTACAGCTTTCTAGTACTAAGAGTTTTTGAGCTAGGCTGCGGTCGGACGGACGAACGGACGGACGGATGGACGGACATGGCGAAACTATAAGGGTTCCTAGTTTGACTACGGAACCCTAAAAACCAAACAAGTGAAGCTGATAAAAGAATGTCAAATGTACTCACTCGAACCTCAGCCCGCACTTCTTACACTCCTGCTGGCGGCCGTGCGGGCCATGCGCGAAGTGCATGTACATCTCGTTGCGCGTGCCGCATGCGTGCGCGCACAGCCGGCACACGAACTGCACGAAGTGCGCTCGCACGTGGTACGCCAGCTTGTGCTTCTCCGAGAAACGGAAGCCGCAGATATCACACTCGTACTTGCCTAGACTCTGTAGAAGACAAGTAACAAGTCCAATATAATAACGTAAGGCCCAACGGCCTAGGACATTTGTCAAAGTGACTTTAAGCTTTAATTGACTGATATATAAGATTATTTTCTGAACAAATGTTGACGTGGGGCTTACGAGGATAATGCAAGCTTCGAAAACCCGACCACCCCTGGAGCATCAGGACTGAAGTTCTATGTATTGTATTGTAGCCTACTGGTATTACACACATTTGGTAAATACCAATCCAACGACGAAGTCACAAAGAAACATGGATACACTTCAAAAACATTGGCCTTCTTGTTTTATTTAGTTATAGATTTATTATTAAAAGAGCATGTTTGACTTACAGCTTGACGCCTAAGCGTCAGACAGGGAAATATGCATAAAAGTCCTTAAAAATAAACTATACAATATAGAACAAATGAAACACATCCTAAACAAAGAGAGAGAAACTAGTCGGGTGAACAAGGCAACATACGAGTATACAATGGGTGATTTAAAATCAGGCACCACTTAAACTACATTCGGTGTGCCCCAAGGGTGTTTACTCGGTCCAAAACTATATCTATTGCATATTAACTTTACTTTTCACAAGATGTATCATGTCATGTCAGATGTTTGTGGTAACAGCCTCGCCGGGATTTGTCGTTAGCTAGTGACGTTATTTACTGTACCCTACCTTAGAATGCCGCACGGCCAAGTGGTGATCGTAGAACTTCTGCTTGGAGAACCCGCAGAAGCAGCGCTCGCATTGGAACTGCTTCGTAATCCGGGACTTTTTCTTCTTCTCCATCCACTCCGTCAAGCCTTTCTCGTCTATCTTAACCTGCAGAAAATGAGCCACGAGAAAAATCTCGATCATAAGGCGCATAAGGTGTTTTATGACTACTATGACTGGGCGGATCATTTGCAAGCTGAAGTGACAGTGGGCAGTGGGCTAGCACAGTATATTTTGTTGTGCAGGACGCGCAAACATGTGTATCTTTCTGATCAGTATGATGGCGATGAGACGATTAAGGGATGGATACGTGTATGCTCAATAAAAATAATGTAGAGTATACCTTATCGTATAAGTTCCTTTTGTCTTTAATATTGTCCATAATAATAGTTCTATACTTCTTTTTTAAGACGCCTCGGTTTCTAGTAAATTTAACAACTTTTTTTACAAGAACGTCCATATCTTCCAGCGTCTGATCTAGTTCTTTCTTGATTTCTTTATCATCAACCAATTCAGTGTCGAAAGCAATTTCACTGTCTACAAAAATATCATCGTCTTCATCTTTTACTGTTTCTACTTTCACTAATTCTTTCAAATCATCTGTATCATTTTCTTTGATATCAACATGTTTGTTAATTTCGTGTTCTTCAGTTGCTTCTTCGTATTTTTCATCTTTTATCACCTCGATCTCTAATTCTAATGGAATTCTGTCTTTCGTGTCATCGTGAATGATAATATTCTCATCGATTGTTAGTTCTACAGAGGTTAAAGTAGATAATGAACTGTAGAGTACCTGCAATATGAAAACTACTTTTTACTCCCAACGCTACAAAAGTCATTTTATGATTAAAGCAGCTTTAAAGTCAAACTAGGTACTTTTATAAGTTTTGCTATGTCAGCTGTCAGTCTGTCTGTTTTTTAGAAACTATCAAAGTAACACGTGTTTACGATATTCCAAGGCTCTAGGCCTAGTTTGTGCGGTGACGATTGAGGCGGTGGTGAGTAGCGGGGGGAGGTTGGGGGGGGGGGGCAGAAACAAAAGTTGTGCTCTGCCCCTTACTCTTCAATGAGTTACGTAACAGATAGAGCTAGAAGGGTTTCAAATTAGACGGGTGGATCGCGACGGCAGGAGAAAGGAGCATAAACTCAAACGTACATTTATGTACGTACGTTAAACGTACTCACAACGTATATTTGACTTAGAATAAAAGGTAAAACATTATAACATAGTGATATAGCGCATCATAAAAACAGAGGATTACACGCAAAACATCTTTTCAGGACACCTTGACCTTTGTTGTTATTAATGACATTGTAATTATAAGGTCAAGTTTAACAAACTTCATTGGAGACCTATGCTCAAAATTTCTTGCAAATTCTACTCACGATGAGGAGATTTGCAGCGGAACTAAGGTAAGGTAGAATTTTTAGCTCTTAGAACAGTTTTTCGATAGAGTCAAAAAGTTCTCCAGTGACTACTGCTTATGGGAAGGCACAGCGTAAGCACGGTCCCCTACAAATTGAACTATTAGAGAATGATGCTAGGGTGATTTTTGAGAGAGGTAAGTACTAAAATGAACAGCTACTTATGAGTTTGAATGTACCTCCTTTTACTCCATTATTACACATTTAATATTAACTATTACTTTGTCTTTTTGCATTTAATAGGCAACAATGTTACTAAGTGTTTAAATCAAGTTTATATGGACAGTTTGAGTATTATGCTGATTAAATGCAGAGACATATACATACCAAAGAATTGTCACTTAACACATTTTGAGCCTCAGTTATTCTCAAGCGAAAAGCTTGGATATTGTCCAGTATTTTGTGGCATTCCCAACATAGCAGCAGCTTCTCCATTGCCTGTAAAAAAAAAAAACTAGATGTAAATATTTACATAACATAATATATTATTCCGTGCTGTTTAAAACTAACAATAGTTGATTTTAAACAGCACAAAGATGCTACTTTTGATTAATAGATCAAAACATGACAAGTCTGCATAATCTATGCAGCGACCCTAGTCTATAAATTAAAATGAACAGAGTTATGTAAGTTATTTTTCTTTCTCTGCATATTAAGCTAGTGAGTAAACGATGGCAAATATGACATCCTGCATTTGAAGGTTTTTAAATTACCTTCTTCTGCAGTCAAGACAAATTCTGTTCATTGTTAGGTAAGTGATTATGTATTAATATTTCAACGCAACTGTCTACATATAACTAGTATGGTCAAAACGTGTATGTAAGACACTACAAATCATTTATCAGTAACTAGGTACGTTGTACTACTTACAGTATTGTTTGATTTCGTCAATAAGAGCTTCAAATATAACTTCACATGTTTTCCAATAGGTCCTAGTTTTCTATCGGCGGATAAACAGCAATGACAAACTTTAACAGCAGACATATCTATTTTTTCTGTTAAATGTTATAATTCGGTGAGGTGGCCTCTTTTCTGGCTGCTCCCCGTCACCTAAAACAATTAAATGTCAAACTAGTGGTACTACAAAACCTCACATTTTGGTCACTTTATTTTTGTTTTTACACTGATATAACGATCCCACAAATAAGATTAGAAAAAATACCAGAATTTAAAACAACAAGAGCTGATACAATGAATTTATAAATTCAATTTGAAACAGATTAAGACATCATAATATTTTAGTCAGACAAATCGAGAACAAAAAGTAACGCATGTTGGAGTTATTGCGTTTCGTTTCTTCAATATCATACCGCTTGTTGTGTAATCTATGGCAAGTGTCACTTTGTGTAAATATGGCGTCCGTGATCTATTAGAAACTATTTTGTTCATAGTTGTGTTTTGAACTATCCAATGTTCACTACCGTTTTAATTAGGGTTCTGCGAAGCTGAGTAAAGACATTTCGTATGATAACGGTATTAAAATGAACGTTCAGATACACGAAGTACCGGTTTTAAACCAGGATCATCCCTTGTTACAAAGTGCTCTAGTACAGTTGCAAACACCGCAGGAGCAACAACAACAGCAACAACAAATGCAGCCGCAGATGACCACAACTATCACAGTAGAAGTGCCCCTTGGTGATGAGTCTAAAAAGTCTAAAGCAGACAAGAAAAAGAAGGAAGCGATAGACGGCCAAGCGAGAGAAGTCATTTACAAGGTTATAAAATTCTTCGAAAGTGAAAAACAGAACAGAGGCTACGCCTTTCCCGTAGAAAATGTTGTGAAGCGAGCGTGCGCGGCAACAGGGCTCTCGGAAAGCACTATCAAACGTATTAAAAGGGATGGATTGCGCGCTGAAGCTACTCAAACCCGAATGACGGGACCTAAGAAAAAACGCGTAAGAAAAACTAAAGTGCAACTCGATTACTTCCAATTATGTGCTTTAAGAGGCATTGTAAATAGTTACTCGGTTAGGAAAGAGGTTCCAACACTAGGTAAAATCTTAGCAGCAGCAAAACACGAGTTAAACTATAGAGGTGGGAAAGAGTCCTTGCGGTTAATATTATTAAATAAGTTAGGTATTAAGTTTAAGAAGTGTGAGAAAAAGAATAAGAAGCCCCCAGAGGGTCCAGAGCCACAAGTACAGCAGCAGGTTCAACATATGATGCCCCCGCCCCCTCCCATGCCCCCTATGAAACCGATAGAAACACAGTGTGTATATACAAACATGATGCAGCATGTTCCCCCTGTTTCATATTAGCATTGATCTACTTGTAGAGGTGGTTTAAAGTGTAAAAAGACTTACGATATGTCACGAAGTTGCTAGATGATTGATAAGGTTGAGGCTTAGCTTATGGAGTGGTGGTGAATTTAGTGTTCCGTGCATTTAGTACGGAGCATGCAGCAATCACATGTTGCCACCAACATCCAAGCAGTTAAATGGCTTTCAGCACTTAAATTTAATTTAAAGATGGATCTGGTTTTAAGATACTACTAGATAAATATTTGTATTTGTATAGACAGATGTATCTTTACCTGAGCAGAAGTAGTACTCTTAAAAATGATCCTCAGCTCTTGGTTTTTTTTAGATTAGAATAAATCTAATCTGAAAAAAAATAAGTGGACATTAGTGTGAATTTCAAAAATATGGGGCATAGTTAAGAACTCATTTAAAATTCCTTGGTCTTTTTCATTGTTCAGGGAAAATAATGATTGTAACTGACTAACTTTTGTTATGCAATAGAAGAAACTTGATATCGTCTTGATTAAATATGTACCAAATTTTGAAAATCACCTAAGCTTTGTTGAGATATATTTATAGTCAGAAAATAGGCACCTTTATTTTTATTTATTTATAAGCATCATGTTCAGCAAAAATTCACTATTTATTTAAAACTAGGACATTATATTCGAAAAAATTCGAGTTTTTGGTATATTTAAGTTTTTCTGAGGTAAATTGGGAAAGAAAGACTGGGTTGCAGTCCTATACACTGTCATTTAATTTGTTTATTTGCTGATCACTGTCCAATATTTTAAAGCAATAATATTTTATTTATATTATCCAACTAATGATTGGATGTAGTTATGGAGAAAGGATCCAATCTGAAATGCATACCTGGTTTGGACTCAAGAACTTTAAATTTGACGTAAATCAAATCCCGTAACTTGGTTAAATAGATAGGATCATTTTTGCATAAATAAGTCCAAGAGGATATTTATTTGAGTTTTATTTATGATATAGGTTGTAGGTAATAATTTTACTGCTGGGATTTTCTTTTATTTAAGAGTATTTTAATTGTGATATAACAACAATGCCTTTTAACTAGGTAATCAGTCACCAGTAACCGATACCTGTATAATAAATTCTGGAAACATCACATTTGATATGTATACCGATAAAGAATTGAGTGAGATGAGTATTGGAACAATGCCTACAATGCTACTGCCCTAATACCAATGAAGGTGGCTAACTGTATAGTAATAGTAAAAGTATTTTATATATTATTATTACATACATACATAACATCACACCTTCATTCCCAAAGTGGGGTAGGCAGAGCTACAGAAATACCAGCTACTCTAACAAGACTTGTTGATCATTCTGTGACCATATTTTGCACAAGTAGGCTAAGTTGTTTACCAGTTTATTAGTTGCAAGCCCATCGCCTAACAGTACTACAAGCCTTTATTCCCTTGGTCGCCTTATACATATTATTATTATTTACATGAATAGAGTATAGAATGCTTCATGAACTGCATTGCAGTTAGCTGCCTTTGGTATTACAGTACAGCAGTATACCTGTAGGTAAGGTATCCCATCAAATCATTTTCTTGTAAAACGTTGCCAAGACCAGACCATATGGGTCGCACTGTCAAAAAGTTATCAGATCTCATGTAGAGCCAAGCTCCTAATCATACACGACCTAACTTCACAAACTTTATAACTTAGTCAAAATATCTGGCTTGGCCATTTTGTAAATATTGTGTAACAGGAAAGTAATAAACAGTGAATACATTTTTCACCTTACGTCCATTAGGAGTGTCTGTATGTAACTGGACATTGGCAAAATTAACCTTAACAGCAGTGAAAGCCGTTAATTATGAAAGAAAGATTGCTATTAAGAAACTTTTAAAAAGGTTGACTATTTAGTTTTATATAACTGCTTATTTCAATAACGCCTTTAGCCCAGTGACCCTGCCTAAAAAGGGAATTTGTGTCAGAATGTCCCCTGATATTTATTTATTTATGTTAATTAGTCTTTGAACATCAACAGATATCATAATGCATCACAAAGTGTAGTTTTATGGAACAAATGGGTGTGTCCTATTTGGAATTGTATCCAATAACAATTCATTTGTTTCATCACTAAACAGATTCCCAGTGATTTACATGAAATGTGTTTTGCATGTATAAAAACAGCAATGTAAACCGAATTGTCATCTGCCACGTGTAATTGTTAGATTGGGGAAATAAGGGGCTGAAGGTCACAGACCGTAACTATAAAGAACTCAATGAGGACGTCAATGAAACTGTATTTGTCATACCGGTCCAGAGGTATTGCTTCACTCGCTCGCTTCACGCTTTATCCTGGTCGCGGCTTTAACCTAACCCAGTCAGTCGCTCAGTTATATAGTCAAATATCGAACAGTTACAGCATACAAGCATTGTTAACTAGTGAAGGATTCTTCTTAAGAATGCTCATTTCATTAAATATTGGCTCTGGCATGTAATGACCAGCTTTCTGAAATGACCACTTACTAAAATGTCTATTTCCCAGAGTGACTATGTCCTATAATGACTACTCTCTAAATGACCAATATTAAAAAAACTACTTTTCATAATGACCACTACTCAAAAAGACCACTTTATAATGACCACTACATAAAAGACCACTTTTCAGAATGACCGCTTACCGTCCTTCTGAGATGTGGTCATTATAACGACTTCGTAAAAACTGGTTATTCTACAAATCTGATTGTTATATAATATGTGTGGTGGTCATTTTAGGAGATGGAGATTATAGAGAGTGGTCATTTTATGAAGGTGGTCAGTATGTGCCAGTGTCAAAATATTTATTTACCCCTACCATTTAACATGGTATGAAGACAGCTTAAGCAACTATCATTTAAATTCATCTTGGTAGTCTTCGGTTGTTATAGTATAATGAGTTTAAGAACAAAATAGTGTAATAGATCTTGTTATTATTGTTTAAGGTTAATTCGTTGGTATTTACGAAGTCCGATGAATACTGCCGAAGATTACCGACGTGTATTGTTGGAAACCTGTTCCACGTTAGATTGGCAATTAAATCGGATTGTTTTGTTATCGAATAACAACCCACTAAAAACATAAATGTAAATCACTTATATTTATGTTTTTGGTAAGACTTACAATACAAGTACTTTTTCACTTCTCATGCTCTGAAAATGCTACTTAAATCTCTGCGAATCGGGACTAAAGCTCCTTATTAATCTCTAGGGATTAAAGTATTTTTTTTTAATTTACTTTGGAAACCCCTAAACAACCAATCACGGTGTTTGTGAATGGAGGATTATCGCCATTTTCAGTGATTGTGTATGGACCATATTTTTGGGTGTCGAAATAACCTCAAAATGACAACTGTGCAAATATGTAAAAAAAAAGGATTTAATTTCGTGAAACACGATTAATTATTGCGAATATGAATCTATTTAATCATATTAAGGCCGAACTCTTTTATTATGCGTGGTCCAATTACTTTTAAAATGGTTTCCTAGTTTGAATCTGTTGGCTAAATATGCAAGCATTTAAAACATCACTTTACAAAAAACCGTGAAACTTTTTTTCCTATTTGTATTTTGAATAGATGTTCATAACTTGTATTGAGCGTACGTTGTTAAAAAACAATATTGTTTAGAACGTCGTTTTTTACCTCGCATTCAAAGTGAAAAGTAGAGTGTTTAACGCGAGACTAAACAACCATAATGACACTCGAACTACAGCCACCCTCGCTCGCAAGCTCGCTCGCGTGGCTAAACATCTCGTGTCATTATGGCTTGTTTTAGTCCCTTGTTGAACAACCTACTATTTGTTATGTAGTTGATATCAACCTTTTGAATATTGGTTTGTTATACGATAAATAAAATCTAATGTCAATAGTATTTATAGATTTTATTTTGATGGAGAAACAGTCAAATTGTGAAAAACAATTGCCAATCTAATTGTCACATGTGAAGCGGGTTTTCGTTAACTCAGAAATACCTGCATTCATTATATTAATGATAGGTTAAGATATATTAAGGCTGAGTTTACATTATGTATTATAATTATTTTCTATAAATAAAACTAAAGAGTTGATAAATAAATATTTTTATTACCCGCCATTGTATACTATAACTTATTTATTATAAATTAAAACTGCATCTTGCACAAAGATATGATTTTAACCGCCACGGCCGGCTGCAACTTTTCACGCCCCGGGCGCTAATGAAGTCGTGCCGCAATCGCGCGGATACAAAAAGTGTGGAGCCTACTGAGCGCCCGGCGTCCCTGCCACAAAAACCGATGACGTGGTTTGCAGTCTATCGCGGTCAAAAGGTTAAAACTATCACGCAATTCCACATAAAGTGAGTAACACATTGACCAATACACTAAGAGGACGCCGAGCGTCCAGTGACTGCCTCATTACTATTATTGTGTTTTCTAATACACAATTTATAGGGTAATCATTATATTGGTCATAACTTAATAACAAGTGACCTATGAGCGAGGAACTTAACTGAAAAACCTGGCCACCTTCTTCCGTCAAGTTGACTACACGAATGTTAAAGGTTATTTAAACTTTGTCATATTATATACCTACACTATTCATTTGTGCAGACGAAGTCATAAATATGTCTTCACTTATTTTTTTATTAACAGATAGTACGTAGGGATTTTGCTTGTGTCAAGTTAGTAGAGTAAATCAGTAAAAGCCGGACATCTTTCAATCGGCCATCATCCCTCGAAGGTTTACCGGCATGTTTACACTTTAGTACCTTGTCACTTTAATCGCTGTGACAATTTCAATTGGGGTTCCGTTTTAACTTAATCAACTATTACTCGTTAACTTGTAATAGTTTTCCTTTCAGCTTTGTTAATAATACTACGACCACGTTTTTGTTAAAAAAAACGTCCACGTTTCACTTGTGCTTTCTTTTCAAGATTTTTACCTTTTTACCGCCACGGCCGGCTGCTACTTTTGTGCCCCTGACGCCAACGACGTCGTATGCCGCAACCGCGCCGATACTAACTGTACGGAGCGTACCGAGCGCCCGGCGTCCCCGGCACGAAAATACGATAACGTGATTTGCCGCCTTTGGCGGTTAAAAGGTTAATTTACATCGTCGGTGTGATTAATACGTATAACTAGGCCAAATTACAGCGTTTTTAATCAAGAGTTAAGTTAAACCGCGGATAGACGTAGGGTCAGACGGTGATGGCGAAACTATATCCTTGAAAAACCGCGTCGGAATCTCTTCTCGGGTGTACGTACGTCGACGACACTATTAAATCACAATTGGATAGTGTCGTCTATACCGGATGTTCCTTGTAATAGGAGCAATAAAGGACGATGGGTAAAAATGTCCCCACCCACCAACAGTGATGAAACATGTGCCAGTTTATAGATCTTGGCAATATGATGTATTTTTTCTATGGCGACGATCACCATATGTATGGGGTTTTCTTGAAAAATCATAATCTAATCGTATGGAATTATGGAATTTGTTTGAAAATGAACACGTATGTAGATGATTTGCCTTGCCTGGCCTTTTGTTTTCATTAAAAAATTCCCATTGATTTTGCTACGAAGATAAGTATTTTGTCTTTTATTGGGTCCTAATGAACATATAGACCTGCAGCCCGTTACTGTTGGAGGGGGGGGACGGGGTCCATACAAAATTGCCCATCACCCTTTAGGGATTGTTTCCACGCCACAAACGTAACATTTATTCTACAACTTTTGAAAATAACTTGTTAACCAAACATACATTAATGGATTTAGATTTTCTAAGCAAGCAATGTATTGCGTGTTGTAATATAAATAATTGAAGGTAGGCTCTAGACTGGGCAGTGTACCCTCAAGGGAAATATAATCTGTCGCATTTCGGATATGATGTTTTTATTGCGTGCTCCCTATCTATGAATACTTCATTGCGAATATTACAAAGTTTGTAGGCTGACAGTAGATGTCAACTAGACTATTGGATGGAGTACATTGAAAGTGATATTTAGTTTGTTCAAAATATCCCAAATAATATATAACATGTTTTTTCAAAGTTGTAGAACAAATGGTCCTAACGTTTATAGTGTAGAAACGATCAATTTGTATGTCAAATACCTTGGAACCTGTTTTTTTGGCGGAACCCATATTTTCCCGAAGATGACTCGACCGATCGGTTTTACACCCAAAAACCCCTATTCCACTATTTTCATCACAATCGTTAGACCCATTTTCGAGAGCGTAGTTTAAAATTTTATGAATATTACATATTATATTTGTGTCAGAATGACTATGGTTTAATTTTATTTGTAGTGTACCAAAACAATACCCTAACAGGGTTGTACTCAGGAATAAGTCAGGGGTTGTAGTAGGAAGTTTAGTGGTGGTAGGACCCTGTGCAGGGCCCGTCCGGATCGCTACCACCATCTTATCCATTAACCACCCGCCAAGCAACAGTGTTCACATTGATGTGTTCCGGTGTGGGGATAAGACAACCGGTGAAATTACTAGCATAGAGGCATTCCATCGTAGTCCTCAGGGTTGGCAACGCATTCGAGGTCCTAGGATTAGTCTTGAGAATTCAAATGTCTATGGGTCTCAGATTCCACTTACCATCACGAGGCCTGAGTGCTCGTGTGCCTTCTCATTAAAAAAGTATATTTTGTACAAATCTAATGTAATAAATAAATTAATTAAAATATGTATACAAATATTATAAATGTTGCTCGTTTAATAGTATAGGATAACGCTCCTCTATTTCCGTGGGGGGTCAGAGTCCGGTCCGCGGCTCACTTGTCCTTGTGTATGGCGGCGAGGTGCGCGCGCAACGCGACGCGCTGCGCGAACGCCGCGGTGCAGTGCTCGCACGCGAACGGCCGCTCGCCGGTGTGCGTGCGCATGTGGTTCTCCAGCACGCGGTTCGTCTGGAAAGGACATTTTGTTGAAGTTAGACCACTCCAATTATTAAAATCCTTCTATCCTCGTCCTTCGAGTATGTATATCTTTTTCCCTTACTCATAGACACTCTTATGCCAACTTTTAACCTCTTGAACGCCGCAGTCGGCTGTAGCTGTCAACGGAAAATCGTGCCCTGGACGCCAACGACGGCTACAGCCGACATAGATATCCGTGAAATAGCGACCTACGTGCATTCGCAAAAACTTCGGCTTCGGAACCCTACTCTTGCCCGGTGTATGTTATGTCATTTTTTTGTCTAATAACACAAAGTTTGTTTTTCCATACTAGATGAAAAGGGAACTAGGGTTCACTTAGTGTGGAGAAAGTAACTTTATGTGATTACACAAAAAAGTTGTAAAAAATAATAATTAGCAAGAAGCTTTAAAAACATCCTAAGTTCGTAATTATTCTATAGATGTAAGAAACCACTGGAAAAATATTGAAATATATATAATAAGGAAAAATTACAATAATTCCGATTAAAATTAACAATATCTCCGAAAGTAAAAAAAACCCTGAACATACATAGGGGTTTAATGGATAGCTTATAAGTAAAGGGCGGACGATGGATGCAATATGGTGACGAAAGCATAGGATGGGTAAGACTTTTATTAAATTTCAAGGGATATTTATGTAAAAAAATATATGCACTTTTTGTTATACCGGGTGTTGCCTGTAATAGGAGCAATAAATTTAGGAATCGTTTCCACACCACAAACGTAACAACATTTATCTACTTTTTAAAATAACTTATTGTTAACTAATTATTAATGAATTTAGATTTTCTAAGCGTGCAATGTATTGCGAAAACTACGAAGTTTGTGGGCTGACAGTAGATGTAAACTAGACTACTGGACGGAGTACATTGAAAATGCTATTTAGATTGTTTGAAAAAAACCACAAATAATAAATTACATATTTTTTAACGTTGTAGAACAAATGTTGCTAGGTTTATAGAGTAGAGACGATCCCTCAATTGATTGCTCCTATTACAGGCAACACCCGGTATATCAGTAAGTTCATAATACCTTCACGGTACATCATTAGTATATCAATAAAGTACTGGCCACTTGTAAATTATCACCTCTTGAGAGTCTTAAGACCATTACTCAAGTGTTTATATCGATACTTGAAAGCAAAGAAATCGTGCCATTTATTCTGAATTACCATAGAAAGTGGCTCGTTTTCTTTGCTCCCAAGTTTACGTGTACGTAATATAATAATCAATGCCTAAGACGTCTTAGACATCGATTATTTACTACAAACCTTTTTACTTTGCTTTTTTTTTAAACCAATTGTAGTCGTATCCACATTACGTATATCGTTTGACATGACTTTGACGTAATTTTCATACGTCGTCCGCCCATTACTTATGAGCTGCCCCATAACCTATTTCCGGCTTGACGTCGATTTTAAGGACACCCTGTATAAATTTATATTTTTTGTAATTATGTAGGCGTTTTTTGGTCGATCTTAATATTGTAGCTGGTAGTTGTCAGATTGTTTCTCCCTTTCCTGCCCCTAGCTCCGTCCCGTGTACTCACGGCGAACCCGCGACCGCAGACGCCGCACAGCTTGTTCTTGGGCGCGGGGATCTTCTCGTGGACGTACTTGCTGTGCGAACGGAGCGCGAACGCCGTAACGTACGACTGTGGACACAAACAGGATTACTTAACTCTGGCATATCTTATTTTTACTAACACACTTATATTAGCTTCGTTTGTAACTAACAAATTAAAAAAACATTCGTCGGCTTTTTTGGTGAAAATATTTTGGTCGCAGACTTCAGTTGGACATTAGGGAGGTGTCTACAATTTTAAAACAAGTTAGTGATTGCGTTTTTGAAGACGGTTTTTTGTTTTTTTTAAACATTTATTTTATTTTAAACTTTTTAGTGATAATAAATGCGCTGTTCCGTACTCCCACTTATTACATGATATGAAACTTCAAGTTTCAAGCGCGCCGCAAGCAACGCCGCCGGAAAGTCATAGTCATTTTCAACAAGTAAATATTCTTCGTTGTAGTCGCTCAACTATCTTAATCGAGATATCTTATCGCCACCCTTGAAATAGGTGCTGTTGAGGAGTTCCGATGGCCATCTGTGGTCTTCATCATCAGTTCCACTTCCCCAAATTATACTTTCTGAATGCAAATGCTAGACTTCTTGCTAAAAATACTAAAATCGCTATATGTTCGCCTACAATATTTGAGGAGTTCCCTCAATTCATTTGAGGACAATGGGATTACCTCTGAAGTAATTCTGATTAGAGTACTATCAAACCAAAAAAATAATTCAAAATCGGTCCACAATTGACGGAGTAATCGGTGAACAAACATAAAAAAGTAGTTTTTTTGAAGTCAGTTAACAATGTAATCAAATCAATCCGACAGTTAGAAATAGGATAATACGAAATCTGGCATAGATATCCGACACCATCAGGCCATTATGATGATAGAAATGAAAGGTGGCCATAGGAACTCCTTAATCTCTGCTTTTCCGAAAGTTTAACTGGCCTTTTCTACACCGTGTTTTTTTTGATTTACGATAACTTCGGCATATTGTTAGGTACACGTATAGAAACTACGTGGTACATTAGATTTTAAAATATTGCAAAAAAAAAAAAATGTTTAGAACAAAGTAATTAAATGTTGTGTCTTCAATCATTCTAAAAGGGTCTTTAGAGTTAACTCATAGTTAGTGTCAAATACGTCAAGTCAGCGTGACATACACACACACAAGTAAAGATAACACTTGACAGGTGCACGACCTAACAATTGAAAACTCTTTACTCATAATAGGTAATTAAAAGAAAATTGTTAGGTATCCATTAAGAGCCTTTTACATTAGTTTAACGTGATTAACTGATTAATTTTAATAATTGAATATCTTTATAACCGTACGAGTTATCATATGTCTGTCTTCGGGAAATTAGCTTAATTTGACTTGAAGAACCTTAAAGTTATCGTAAATCAAAAAAAACACGGTGTATATTAAATGTATTTTCTGTGCAAGTGAAATTGTAGATGAGTTTGGACTAATTCGACTGGTCTTTTGATAGTGAGTTTATCATCAGTGTTAAAAGTATCGACCCATGGATCCGTCTATGGCTAGAGTCGTAAGTCGCAGTGAACCGCTGGATCCGTCTATGTCTAGTCGACAGTCGCAATGGACTGCTGGATCCGTCTATAGCTCGTCGTCAGTCACAGTTGACCCCTGGACCCGTCTATGGGTCGAGTCGCCCGCTTACCTTGTCGCAGATGTTGCAGTGGTGCTTCGAGTCGTTGGAGTGGAACAGCCGCACGTGGTTGGTCATATACGCCTTGCGCGAGAACACCTTACCGCACTCGGGGCACGGCACGCTGCAAAACGCGAGTGGAAGATTAATATTCAACTTGTATTTAAAAATAGAAAGCAAAGCGTGGGCGTGGGTGGTTTGATCTAGACACGCGGGAGCGTGTCAAGCCAAGTTCAAGAAACAGAACTGGCGAGCCGCACCGTGTGTAATATTACACGAACCATCTGGAGCCACTTTTGACCCCCTCATAAATCAAAAACTATTTTACATAAACGTATCAAATTTGGCTCATATATTGAGGCTTGCGAGATACATATGTGTTCTAAATTTCATAAGCTTATCTCAAACGGTTATTTAGATATAAATGTCCAAAATTCCTCATTTTTATCATTGACTGACCTATAGACCAAAACTCTAACCCAGTTCCAGATGACCTAGAGAGTTAAAATTAGGTATGCAGATAGGTAATTAGATGAATACAAAGGAATAAATAAAAAACTGGCAATTTTTAAATAATTAGATTCTATTATGAACGCTTAACATAAATACCTAATATTACTTAGGGTACCTACGTTACGTTATTAACTGGGATTAATTATTATTTTTATATTTAGCGCACATCAATAGTGTAAAATCATTACCTACTCATAAATAATGATAAAGTAAATAGGCATTTAGATTTTCGGTATATACACGACGCGCGCGCGCCGAGTGACGCCGGAGCGGCGCTTGCGCTGTGACAACCGAATCGAACCGTTGACGCGAACGTGGCCGAGCGAGCGGCAGCCGCGCTCGTAAGCGCGAGCGCCGTCTTGCTGTCCGGTTGTCTCTCGATATCTGACCTACGACGTTGCGATTTATGCTGCGAAATTGCTAAGTTTTCTTAAGGAAAACTTATAATTTGTAGTAATATTATTATTACAATTTCTTTAATAAGTAGGTACGTACGTATAGTATTATAGTATAGGCAAGTAGACTAGTTTTGAATTTGTCCTTTTAAAAGGACCCACGGCGTTACGAGGATATGTACTTACCTACAAAAAGTAATGCTATCCCACCAAAAACATAAATGTAAAAAAGGAGAGCCAAGTTCAATACAAAAATTATTCTCTGCTGTGGGCTTCGCCGCAAAAAGAATGGAGATCTGAGATTGAGTGCCAAGTTCTATGCAAAATCCAAATATGTAGTCTAAGGGCTGACTTGGCTGGTTTTCCCATACGAATTATATAGCCTTCGCATGTTCTAAACCTGTTACCTTTCGGTTCTTATTTTATTATTCCGAAAATTTGGCTTGCTGGTAGAAACTACCCATCGAACATAAGGCTCTTCCATGACTGTGTAAAGTAGGTACTTAATAATAATTCGTATGGGAAAACCAGCCAAGTCAGCCCTTAGACTACATATTTGGATTTTGCATAGAACTTGGCACTCAATCTCAGATCTCCATTCTTTTTGCGGCGAAGCCCACAGCAGAGAATAATTTTTGTATTGAACTTGGCTCTCCTTTTTTACATTTATGTTTTTGGTGGGATTGATTTTAACATATGAGATGTCGTTAGATTCGTCTTGGTTGTGGGAGTGACATAAGGACTCGTACCTATATTTTAGTAATAAGACGACAACAAAATCAACAAATTAAAATAAATGAATAAATATGAAGTCGGGTTTTTAATGCAAAACCTGCACAATGTATCGAAAAACCGGCCAAGTTCGTGTTGGACTCGCGCACAAAGGGTTCCGTGCCATTATCTATACAACATTAGACACTATGTTTTAACTTTTTTTATATTTTCACCTGCCCTCCTGTTGCCGTTATTAATATCGAGCAAAAAACGGAAAAAAAATACGTTTGTTGTACGGCCCCACTTAAATACTTATTTTATACTGTTTTTAGTATTTGTTGTATTTATCATCTGTGAACATTATAACTGTCTACCTATCATGGGTCTAGATTCAGTCTGGTGACAGACAGACAGACAGACAGTAGAGTCTTAGTAATAGGGTCCCGTTTTTACCCTTTAGGTACGGCTTGCAGTACTGTTAGATGGGTTTGTAAATTATACTAATACACTAGCAAACTTTTTGGCCTGATTATGCAAAATACAACATAACATCACGCCTTCATTCCCAGAGTGGGGTAGGCAGAGCTACAGAAATACCAACAACTCTAAAAAGACATGTTAATAATTCTGTAACCACATTTTGCACAAGTAGGTTGAGATGTTTACTAGTGTATTAGTGACGGTTGCAAGCACATCGCCTAACAATACTAGAAGCTAAAAAAAAAGCAAAATGTGATGGTAGAATTATAAACCAGTCTTTTTAGAGTTGTTGGTATTTATGTAGCTCTGCCTCTGGAAATGAAGGCGTGGTGTTATGGGTTTGGAACCGTAAAATCGTCACCCTACCCGTCGCCTTAAAGTGATGATATCATAGATGGCGATTTTTAAAGCACATCGACGAAAAATTACTAAATTTGAGATCAATTTGTACAGCAGTTTAATTTAAGAGCGGGCCCACCTTTTGGATTTGATATGATAAAGGCGTTATGATATCAAATCCTAAAGGTGGGCTCGTTTGTAGATTAAATCGCTGCACTGATTTTAAAGTTAGTCATTTTTAACCCACGACGCAAAAAGAGGGGTGTTATAAGTTTGATGTGTAAGTGTGTGTGTGCGTTTGTTCCGTAGCTCTTAAACGGATGAACCGATTTAGATGCGGCTTTTTCCATTCGAAAGCAGGTTTTCTAGTGAGTTCTTTGACATGTTTTATAAAAAATGCCTCAGCCGTTTTTGAGATATTGAGTTTTTTGGGGGTTAATTCAAAAATTGTTCCCCAGGCGTGTAGCGTAGTGGTTATATCGGTTCGTAGTGGTATGTTACCTGAGTTTTTTCTTGGGCCGGTGTCGCACGGACTGGCTGAGGTGCCTCGTGTACTGGCCGCGCGTGGCGAAGCTGCGGTCGCACTCGACGCAGTAGGCGCCGCCGTCGGCCGCGTGCGCCGCGCGCGCGTGCCGCGCCAGCCGCGCGCCCGACGCGAACCGCCGCCCGCACGCCGCGCACGCCGCCGCCGCGTGCTCGCGCCTGCGCACCACCACCACCCACCCCACCGTCACCACCACGCAACCTCGCAACCTCGCCATGTGCCGCCACACCTCTAGTGAGCGCACCACACGCTGCCACGGGACAAGGTTTTGACATAGGCTCGGGACTTTAAGGGTGGATCAACTTTTCGTTGTTGTTATTCTGTCCCGTAAGCCAGGAGACAACAGTGATAGAGTTCCTTAGAAAAATGGTTATAATATACACTACTAATACGCTTGGAAGAAAACCCATAAAAGAATGGGTTTGTAATTGCCACAAAAGCCGATGTTTGCTGGATTTATACACTTTAAAATCGTGGTTTTAAAGAGTGACCCAGGAGACGTCACCATGGCAACGAGCTACAAAGAAAAGTTGATTGACCCTTAAGAGGATTGTGACGCGTTGCCTTAATCGCGTAGCTGTCAGAAATAATCCATACATAACGTTTCTCACCGACTAAATCTAATTCAATTTCCACTTTTTTTGAAGATGTTGTAGATATTATAGAAAAGTAAAACTGTACTTTTCCACTTTAATTTTTTTTCATTGCAATAAATGTTTTCTTGAAAAGGAAATCGGAAAAGTGTTCATAATATCTATAAGATATTCAAAAATCGGACAACATTTAAGGGAAAAAATACGTAATCGCATTTTAAATGGAGTTTTTGATGTGAAACATCTATAGCCGAGGTATGAAACTGATCGTTGGCGTGGCGACGCGTCGCCACTCAATAAAAGAATGGAGTTGTCGTAATTATAATTAAATTTGTAAATTTTTTATTTTGTATTTTGTTTTTAATAAAAATTCATAATTTTGTAATAAATAGTCATTATTTTATGAAAAATATTTATAATGCTTTATCATTTCATTGTGTCATATATAATTACTGTCGTAAAATGTTCTGCTATGCATATAACATGTACAAAGTAATTTCGATGTTTCACATCTGCCAGGCGTCCCGTGACGGCTCACAATTTTTTATACTTCACGATCCTCTTAATTCGTCTAATCCATATTTCAACTTAAGAATAGGTTTAAAACAAGACTGCGTTTTATGTGACTTTAGTCCTTTTATTACAAAGCAACTTAAACCCCAGCCCCCTATTTCACCATACTGACAATGACACTTGACAGGTGACATTTTAGTGTACGTGGCGCAGCTTATATGAAACCCAGTGATGTATCAGCGTGTTAACTTTGCAATGTATACAGAATTGTCACCTATCACATGTCATTGTCAAGATGGTGAAATAGGGGGCTGGTAGCTGTCACTTTAATAATTTCATACAAAGGGCCTGTCAAGTTTGAAAACTAATGGCAGTTCTTAGCATTATCGGTGGAAGACTATATTGAAAAAGTTGAGTTGTCATGTTGACAATCTCTTTTAGCGAGTCGAGCGCCATTAATTTTTTGATCGTTATTTAACCACTGTATTGTTGTATTTGGTCTAATATATTGTGTATTGTATTTTTTCTCAGATCTATCAACTGGTCATTTACCTACACTGTTTGGACGATTTTTTACAACCGATTTCTTGTAGCTTCCAACCTTGACGCTGGCAGAATTGTCCCTATGGACAGTAGCCATTAAATACAAAAATAATTATAATGATTGTTGTTTTGTTTAAGTCATTCTTTTTTGTTTCCTTGCAAATGTGATAAAAAACATTGTGTGTATCACGGTCACTAAGGAGATAACAAACTCGAGTCATTAAAAGCCCCCTTATCCCCTTCTCACTTCCCTTGATGCACAATGTACTATTTCCTACTCCTGTACTTTTATCTGTCATTTATATAGTCACGAACACTAATATAAGAATTTAGATAATATGTCCGCAGAACATACATAACATCACGCCTTTATTCCCAGAGTGGGGTAGGCAGAGCTACAGAAACACCAACAACTCCAAAAAGAATTGTTTATAATTCTGCAACTACATTTTGCACAAATTGGCTAAGAAGTTTACTAGTGTATTAGTGACAGGTTGCAAGCCCATCGCCTAACAGTACTAGAAGCCCTTATTCCCTTAGTCGCCTCTTACGACATCCACGGGAAGACATGGAGTGGTACTATTCTAACCCGGCAACCACACGGTGTCCGCAGAACATTCCGTAGAAAAGTCTATCTAGTCTATTCCCCATAACAGCACTTGTGCTTTTTTGAACCAAAACGACATGCCTAGCTGCCAAAGCTTACACCTAGGTTAATTTGACCAATCAAAATACTTCACCAAATTAATCCACCAATCACAATACACATTGACTGTCAATCGGAACGTTAGGTTCTTTTTGGTATGTAAACTCTTTTACTAATTTAACTCTTTAAAAAAACATGGTATCAACCAACCAGAATGCAGCTATATTAAAATCGACCAATCAGGTAAAAGAATTCATTTCTCAAATCATTATGTGTTTTTTAGTCCCTACTTCACAAGTAAAATCGATTGTGCAACTTTTTTTTTAAATATAAAACCTGGCAAGTGCACATCAATTTAAAAACAAAGTTAACCATAGACACATATTTTGTCGTTTTCAAATGTTTCCCGCTCGTTTGTTGTTCTGTGCTTCGTTCGTTCGTAATCTAAGCTAGGTATATTAATAAAATTTTGTTAATTTAATTTTGCATTTTATTTGAAACCTAGTCGTAGAAAAAGTATTGTATGCAACGGTGTATAACTAGGTCGAAAAATACTCGTGGCGTCTTGCTTTACGATGTTCGCCTGCGGCTCACATCGTAACCACACAACTCGTCTTTTTTGATCTCTCTTATACAACTGTTGCATAAACTACTATTACCAATATGAAATGTAAAACAAAACGACATTAAAAGTAATGAACACAACTTTGATAATCGAAACTGCGTTTTTCTAAAATTATGATATGACACTAATCATGATGAAAACATTTATAGATTTTAAAAAACCAAACTTTAATTTTATGGCAGACAATATAGACCCGTTTGCGATGAGACTTACTTGATGTGCTTCTCCATAGATTTCTTGACGACGGTGCTCCTGCCACAATAGTCGCACACGTACTTAGAGTGCAGATTCTTCTCGTGGTGCCGGAACGACCGCCTGTCGCTGCAAAAAACTATACTATTAAACGATCCATATTTGTTCATATTTTACAGGGTAAGCCTTTACGAGCCTAAAGAGCAGTAATAGCCGACTTAACTCCCGCGGGAAATACGTTGCGAACGCTGAGGACTAAGATAGAATGCCTCAATGGTAGTACTTAATTTCATTGGTTGTCTTAAGTGGCAATTACACTGAGCCGTCCGCCGCATGCGGCCAACGCATTTGGGTTAAATCTGAACTTAAAATAAAATGTTTTAAAAAACTAAAAACCGTCTTCAAAAAGCAAGAAAAGCAGATCAGCAGATCTTGACATGCTGGAAATGGGACCCACTAGAAAGTACTCCCAACCGAACAAAAAGTCTTTGTGTAATCGGGGAACAAACATAAAAAAAAACCCGACGAATTGAGAACCTCCTTTTTTTGAAGTTGGTTAATGAAGGCAGATTGATCCAAATGCGTTGTTTGCATGCGGCGAACGACTCAGTGTAATTGCCGCTTTAACCCCATACCGGAACACAGCAGTACCACAGTATTACAATATAATCCCCTACAGTAGTGAAACGCCTTTGATGTCGGGCGACGCCGCCACTCGTCTAAGTACTTATGCTGTCACGCGCGGATGTGCTAGGGTTGTCACAAAATAGAAAATAAATAAACGTTATTATTATGCAATGATTTATTTAAAAGTACGTAACTATTAACTAATATGTATTTACAATATGTAGCCCAGCCA
This sequence comes from Acleris holmiana, assembly GCA_949316455.1. Classification (NCBI taxonomy): domain Eukaryota; kingdom Metazoa; phylum Arthropoda; class Insecta; order Lepidoptera; family Tortricidae; genus Acleris; species Acleris holmiana. The sequence continues at coordinate 8,911,867 of OX438790.1, read as the reverse complement.
GATGTTTACCTGAGACTTTGCTTTTAGATGTTTTAAGATTTCTATTATTAAATTTATTGGGAGTTTTTATTTATTTATTAAATTGATTTACTATTAAATTTTTATTTAATGTTTTTGTCGAGGTACGTCATCCGTTCACGGAACAGGTGCGCACCATTGTTATAAAAACCGCCCTGCACACTCAAAAACATGTACGCGCCTGCCCTGACAGTTGAAGAACGCCAACTGAGCGAGTTGGCGGCGGCGGCCCGCGTCGCCCGCTTCCCCGCGACACCTCCGACCGTTGCTCTGCGCAAGTAAATTCGTTGCCCAACTGTATGAATGATTAAACTGTGATAGTACCAAGGTCTGTTACTTACTCAAAGTCTGTCCCGCATTTCAAGCACGTATACCTATACGTGTGTAGGTACAGATGCCGCGTCCTGTCCCCCTCGCTCTCGAGCACGCGCGAGCAGCGGCAGCAGCGGTAGACGGGGTGCGAGCGCCGCCAGTGCTGCTGTAAGTCCGCCCGCGAGCTGTGCTGGCTCCCACAGATAGGGCATTTTGTGGTTTGCTGAAACAGATCAGCTGGCCTGTTATGGTCTGATTTTTACAAGCTTTTATTTATCTTGCACTCTTCGTATGTAAAGCGAACTTAAAAAAGTTTATATCAATGCACATATCATTAGTGCTCTAAAATGCGTTCAGAAACCGTAGGAAATAACCAGCATTATTATAACGCAGCTCTTTTAGTCTGGGGTTAATCCTTATGTAGAGATAGTATCCGTTAGATAATTATGCATGGAAATGTATGATAAGTACTGTTTTATGTACGGGTGTTACAAAAAACTCGCATAAACTAAAGCGAAGCGAGGGCTGGTCGCTAGTGAAGAAAAAACAAAACTTACCTGTTTATGATAATATTTTTTATGCGCTGTGAACTCTTGCTTGTTTGCAAATCTGAACCCACAGATGCTACACTTGAATGGGCGACCGACAGCGTCCCCATCGTCTCTGTCCCGCGCAAACGCCTCCTCCACTGCCCCCTCGCTCAAACAACACTCCGTGAAATACAACTCTAACTTACTAAAATCAAATGGAATCTCTGTCTTCTCCACTTTCTGCTTCTCTTTACTATGCTTCTTTTGTTTTTTAACTTTTATTTCAACCTCTGCTTTGCAGTCGTCTTCACCAACCTCTGCTTTGCAGTCGTCTTCACCAAAATTATCGTTTTCAAACTGATCATCGCAGAATTCCTCTTTGATGTCTATATTTTCGGTATTGTCTATGATTACGTATAAGTCCGGTTTGGAGTCTGTGCTGTCCTCTATGGTGCAGTCATAGTCTTGTTTGTGGTGGTAATGTAGAGTTGAAAGGGTTACAGCTACCTGAGAAAAAAAACGAATATTCCATCAGATAACTATTAAATAGATAATAAAATAAAGTTTTAAAAAACAAAAAAATAACTTATTTTCAAATGCTAATAGGTCAGTCAAACTGAAGTGGGCAATTGGTTAAATTTTATATTTTTTACCTTAGAATTAAAGTTGTATCAACACTAGCTGTTGCCCGCGTATAAGTACGTCAAAATTCAAATCATTTGTTCAGTAAATTGGAAACATGAGGGCTCTTTTACACATCGGTAATATGCAGTGGATCTACTAGCGCTTCGGACAAGAACGGAGCGCCGCAAGAAACTCCAGCAGAAGGTCATTTTTTCAAATAAAAAAATAATAAATAATGATTATAAATAATGATTATTAATAATAGCACAAATGAAATAATACTAATGTAAGATGAATAACATGGAAAAAAAATTAGAAATTTAAAAACCCCCGATTAAATAGTCCGTAAAAAAAAACTCAAAAAATAATAAGTATTGGCTCTAAGGGCTGATTGTTTGATAAGTAGATAGTTAACTGAACACTGAGACTAACTAAACTGACATGTCGGGGACCGCTATGTAGCTGGGATATTTTATGTTATTTCATTTACTTAGCGGTCCCCCGCCGTGTCAGTTTAATTAATATCAGGGTTCAGTTAACTATCTACTTATCAAACAATCAGCCCTTAGGGCCAATACTTATTATTTTTTGAGTGTTTTAGTGTCTGTTTGTGGCATCGTAGCTCCCAAACGGATGAACGGATTTAAACGCAGGTTTTTTTAAAATAAAGGTACATAAATGAGGATGGTTTTCAGCAAGATTTCACGAAAATTGGTTGGACCGTTTAAGAGATATCAGCTCTGAAAGTAGGTGTCGCCGTTATTTTGGGGGCTTTAACCCCCTAAAATCTCAATATCTCAAAAACGGGTGAGTTGATTTTTATATAACATGTCAAAGAACCACCGCTAGAAAACTTGCTTTCATTTTTAATAAGCCGCGTTCAAATCGGTTCATCGATTTAAGAGCTACGGTGACATAGACAGACAGACAGACAGACACAGCGTGCACACGCACACGTTCCCAAGGAAATTACGATAATTGATAATATATATTTTCACAGCATTGGTTGAGGCACAAAATGAACATCAAATACTTTCATTTAAGACTCATTCCGAAACCTATATCTCTGATCTCTATGTCCCTCTACTGACCTGCCTCTGGCGGGTCAGGCTTAGTAAATGCTGCGCTAGCTGCAGCTTGCTCCGGAGAGCCTCGGCACTTCGGAGTAGAGCAGCACATTCCCAACATAACAGCACATTGAAGTACTCCTGCAAAAGAGTCCTGACTTAATTTGTTAATATAAAGTATTAATTTGTGTCTTTTTTCTCTACTCTGCTTGGAAATAAATGATTGGTCTGGTTTAAAAACATCGCTTTTAAGAGAGGCAGTTTTCATATGAAGTATATATTCTTGGCCTATTTCATGCTAAATAAGCAGTTATCAGATTTATGGATACAATTCACGCAATGTCGAGTCGTAATCTTAATAAGGATGCGACTTTAATTCCACAACCAAATTCGTATAAAAAAAAATGTGTAGGTATTTTTTTTCAATCCCTATAATTAAATAAACATACAGCGTGAACTATGAATCGCCCCTTTTTTTCATCATACATTCAATAAAATACTTTCATATTAATATGAAGACTTGGCTGTTATTACTTTTGTACTTAGTTGTGATGTTATTTGCGATTTTTAAAGTACCTTCTAATTACTCATTAATCTGCCACTTCAAATTGTTATCATTGAAAATAAAAGAATTTCACTATGGATGGGACACACCCGTATTATAATATATTAGCATAATGTTTGAGGCCATTCATAATTCACCCCAAGCATAATTTTATCAGAACACCTTTTAAAAAAGTACAATACAATACAATACAATACAAATACTCATAATTGAACACCAAAAAATAAAAAATAAAAACAGAACATGGAACAGTACATTTAAACCATAGGTATACAACAGGCAGTCTTACCGCTAAATAGCGATCACTTCCAGACAACCTCATAAGAAAAATAACTGAGGACACAAATTCATTACAACAATAAAACATGTTCAAAAAATATATTTTTTTGTTGCAATTTATCTCTCTTTTACCTTCTCGTCTGGACACAAAGTCATACTAGAAAGGATGACATGGGTTGTCAAGCTGTAGGTATGCGATGCACTGTATTGATATTCGAAATTTGAAATTTCATGAACAGCTTATCAGACAATATGCCCCTCTCCTACTGATATTCTAAATTTGAAATTTCATTTATCCACTTACTTAACAACACTCCCCTCTCCTCACACCCCTGCATTAGAGGGTCCATGAATATCGTTAAGTTAGTGGAATCATTGAATCGGCAATATCTCTAATATTTTTTGCTAGTGTAAAAATAACACAACATGACATGTGTTACTGATTAACAATAGCGAAGCAAATATTAAAATTTGTGCACCTATTAAAAAATTACCCTGTATAAATACATAAAGTAAATAATTTAATAAATACATACTAACTACATATAATTATACATCTATATAATATATACTTACATACATTCTCTAAAACAGCCAAACAATGACAATAGACGAAGCATGAGATAGAAAGAATAAAGTAAAGGAAATAATAGAAAAACTACGGAAGTACCTGTTGACAATTGAGAAAAAAACATTCTTGATGAATAATTTGTAATATTTAAAGGACATATTGTCAGTGATACTGCAATACTACATAAATAAAAAACTCAATAAGTTGCACAATGTACCTTACAGAAGTACTTGTTGAGGTGTATTTTGTACCTCATTTAATTTGTTTGTTAAAGCATGCTTTTGGAAATGGGTCGAATAAGATAATATGTTCCTATAAGGTTATTCTTAAATTGATTTGTATAAAAACATAACCCTCCTTCTAACACAGTCATGTAAAAATAAATAGTTGGTCCTTGAATACAAATGTTTTAATGTAAGATTGCTACCTAGATTTATAAGATTGATACCTAGTATTTCACTAGGTATTTAAGCAACATTTATTTATGTATAATACTAACCAAGTTTTGAACGAAAATTGAATAAATTAAATAAATCTTTAAGTTAAATTCGGTGTTATTGGGTAGGTAATTTCAAAACCCAGTAATCCTGCACTGACTCCATAAATTCTTACCTTAGATGGCCGTTTACTGTCCAAAAGAGCTATGTACAGGTCGTGATTGGTCAACGGGGACAGTCTTCGATCTCTACAGAGGCAGCCATGGCATATGTCTTCACTGGATTCCTTTTTAACAGCGAGCATATTTATTTAATTTCTCAGGTAAGTTAGAAAACAACCAAATGAAGGGACTTGAAACTGGATAAAAACAAATATTTATCCATGAAACTCTTATGTTAGGAAATAATTACGGTAAAGAGGACGTTACGTTTACGTTAAGTAATATTTTTTAAAATTATTAACGTAAATAAATTAAACAAGTGTTTGTGCTGTGCTGTACTGAACAGTAAGTAAATACAAAATTACAAAAGGTACATTCTACGCATATTCTGCGTTATTCATGACATTACATAGGCGTATTTCGTCCAAGTCAAACATACTTACTTACTTCGTTTTTTCTACTCACTGCTAGATGGCGCTGCATTAAATTTATATGAGTTAAAGTGTTAACAGATGATCGAACATGTGTAGTCCAAACCTCAACCTTGGTACGGTCCGCACCATGTTACCGTACCCTATAACTACTATTACCTCTAAATCACCTTTTTCGATTAACCTTTTAACCTGTTAGGTTACCTTTACGTAAGGTTAGACAACAAAAGCGGCTATTTATAAAATATCTCCTTATGTCAAATGTTGCACAAGACACAACGAAAATGTAGTCATTTACAGAGTAATAAAACCCATTTTAATAAATTCAAGCATAATTTCCAAAGAATATAGAATTATTTCTATAAACTTCTTTTAATCTTTAATGTGTTGCATAGCAGGAGTATCGAAACGCAAGTTTAATCGATTTTCAATTACTTGACCAGCCACTGCTTGAGGCGAAAAAGAAAACATCTCCCCGTGGGTAGTACCGATTTTGCAGTCGTCAGATACTTTATAGGAAACGTGATATTGAAGTGACTACTGATATTATATTACATTTGATACGTTCGTGTAATATCGACGGATAAGGCAATAATGGCAGACCACCTGGGTATTGATAAATTAAATTACAAGAATGCCGAAGTAATCATTGGGCTTGTTCCTGAATCTAACAAGCAGTGCTGTATTTGTATGAAGAAAAACACCAAGTTGCTGCACCTATGTTTGGTGAATGGAGCTGGGAACACGGTGGAAGGAGCTCTTTTCTCACTGTTGTTGGATCGCAAAGACGGCTCGTCGGTATGATTTTCATAATACATAAATGAAATGCACTAAAGTATAACAAAAATTAGCACTTTAAAGCTTAATATTTCCGAAACGGATTCTTTAATCGAAAAATTGTTTTAACAACCTGGTATTATTTTTGAAAGACTTATCCAACGATACCACACTATGTGGTAGACAAGAATTAAAAATACAACCCCAAGTTACGTGTAGGGGAGGTATTTTTTTTTTATATAAATTTGTTTTACCACTTTTGCCAAATAACAGTTTTCTAGTACTAAGAGTCTCTGAGCTAGGCTGCGGACGTACGGACGGACAGACATGGCGAATCTATAAGTTTGGCTACGGAACCCTAAAAACAGGACCCTATTACTTACGGCCCCCTCTCACGTTGCGTGGACCGGAAAGGGCGAGAGGGACGCGGCTATTTGATAGAATGAGAAACACATGTAACTTTCTCATTCTATCATATAGCCGCGGCCGTCTCGGGGTTTCCGGTCGACTGAACGTGAGCCCTGAACGGGGGCCCTAAAACATCACTGTCCGCCTATCTGTCTGTCTATCACCAGACTGTAGCTCATGAACCGTCATAGCTAGACAGTTGATTTTTTTACAGATGATGTTTTTCTGTTGCTGCTATAACAACATATAATAAAATCAGAAAAAAAAAAATATTTAAATGGGGCTCCCATACAACCAACGTGTTTTTTTTTTTGTTTTCTTTTGTTTGGTACGGAACTTTTCGTGCGCGAGTCTGACTCGCACTTGGTCTCCTTTTTTATGTATGTTTTCCGATTATTCAAAGACTACTGGATCGATTTTTTAGGGTTCCATAGTCAATTTAGGAACCCTTATTGGGTTTTTAATATCTTATACAAATACGACGTACGTGCGTGTTGACCGGTTCTTTTATAGGGTTGCACTTTAATAAGAGCAAATTTGACGGTTTTGTTACAGTTTTGACGGTAAAAATATTTCCCCCTTTTTCATAACAGGAGGACAACCAGGAGCCGATGCGCCTGATCATCTGCTGGGAGTGCGACGCCATTACTACCAACGTCGTGCACTTCCGCCAGCAGGCCAGCAGGGCGCAGAAGAGGCTCATCAGCATTGCCGAGGGGCGCACCTTGGTGCCTAACTCATACGCGATGATTGTAAGAACCTTTATGAATGTACCTTTCAAATGGTGAAATAATTCTTCGAATAGGTTCCGTAGACGGAGATTACCTGTCGGATGGATACGAACTCACAAAATTCGTGTCCGTTTATAATATTAGTATAGATTATTTTATTATTTCCATGTGGTTGCCGGGTTAGAATAGTGCCACTGCATGTCTTCCCATCGATGTCGTAAGAGGCAACTAAGGGAATAAAGGCTTGTAGTACTGTTAGGCGATGGGCTTGCAACCTGTCACTAATATACCTATATTGGTAAACATCTTGGCCTGATTGTGCCAAATGTGGTTCTTACAGAATGATCAAGAAGTATTTTTAGAGTTGTTGGTGTTTCCGTAGCTCTGCCTACCCCACTCTGTGAATGATGGCGTCACGTGATGTTATGATTGCATAGGGTAAAAGTATAGTATAGATAGACCCAGTATTAGTAAAGATAGTAGGGCAGGTGTACCCTTTGTGGCCAATGTAACTTTTTTGGCCAATTTGTGTCCAAATCATTGTTCGAATCATGTTATAAATACAATAAAATTATATTTATGTGTTAGTTAAAGTTTAAAAATTCTACCAAAGTAATATTTTAATATGATGACTTTATCATTTATTGACTTAAATTTACAGTGGCTAAAAAGGTAGGTACTAAGATGGCCAAAACCGGTACTTATGCCCTATATATAGAAGTACAGCTTCTATCTATAGATAGAAGTACAGACTAGAGCATGCCAGCGACTTTGTCTTCAAACTATTTATTACATGTTTCGGGATTTCAAACTGAACCAAAACTTGTGTATTTAAGCTTAGCTGTTTTTGTTTGCAATGCGAATTCGTTTCGTGTCTTTTGCAATTTGATTTTAACACTGAGTTTAGTACGAGTATGTAGTTTACTCAAAAATAACCGTAGTTTATGAACTTTACATACGCGTAAAATCTATCTATCTATCTATATTCATAGATACTTAAATAATTACATGGTTGGACCGGGAATCGAACCCGTTACACGATGTAAATAATTACCCTGTAGCTTTATCATACCGATCGAAAGGCTTCATCATAAGGATTATTTTTTGTTAAATAACATAGTGTCAGAAATAGAAGAAGGACCATGAATTTTAACATTTGATGTGAAATTTTGTTCAGAAAAATGAAAAGCTGATAGATAGAGAGATAGATACTTTTTTTTTATGTGGTTATGTCAAAAATTTATTTACAAGAACCAGTATGAAAGTGTCCACGGCATACTACCGAATTTGTTTTTTTCCGATAATTTTAATTTTAATTGCAAATAATTAGAAAGAACAGTATCGTTCTGTAATTCGTTTTCTGTTTTTGGAAAAACATGTGATGAGATAAAAGTACAAATGCAAGCTGTTTACAAGGATGATACACTTCTATGACAACTATCAGAGATTAGTATAACGAGTTTAAACGGGGGCAGAACATCCGTCTTTGACAAAGACCGTCCAGGCCGCCCTATTGAAGTGACTACGGAAGAGATGGTCAAGAAAATAAAAAAAATCGTATTAGCCGACCGCCGAATAAAGCTTAGAGAAATTGTTGACACTATCAATGTTTCAATCGAGCGGGTACAATATATTTTAGAAAACAAATTAGGGATGAAAAAGTTATCTGCAAAATGGGTGCCGCGTTTGCTCACCGAGGAACAAAAGCTTACCCGAATGACTACTTCGAAGCAATGTTTACCAAGGTATAAAAGCAATCCGAATGAGTTTCTGCGGCGTTTGTGACTGTAGACGAAACGTGGATTCATAACTATACCCCAGAAAATAAAGAACAATCAAAGCAGTGGATTTTACCAGGCGAATCAGCTCCAAAAAAAGCAAGGACCGTCCAATCTGCCGGAAAGGTCATGGCGACCGTTTTTATACATTTGATTACTTACAAAAAGGAAAAACGATAACAGGGCAATACTACGCAAATTTATTGGGTGAATTTGATTCTTTTTTAAGGAATAAACGACCGCATTTAACAAAGAAAAAAGTTATTTTCCACCATGACAATGCACCAGCTCACTCGTCCAAAATCGCAGGGGCAAAATTAGAAAAACTACGCTATGAATTGCTGCCGCATCCACCATATTCACCAAACTTAACCCCATGCGACTTCCTTTTTTATACCCAAATCTAAAAAAATGGCTGGCTCGGCGTAAAAAGATTTGCGGGTCATTCTTGAGAATTGGATTATTCATCTCATTCCCCTGTCGTTTTTTATTTTAATAATTTTTAAACTAGTTACAATATAATATGAAATTTTACTTAATTATAAGCGTATTTATCGAATGGGCATCACATTCTGTCAACTAGGTACAGAAATATACCACTTTAAAGTTTAGCTGCCAGGGGAATGATAAAAACGACAAGGGAATGATAAAATTTACAAGGGAATGTTAAAAATGACAAGGGAATGATATCTTCAGCAGTATTGAGATCAGATGTTTTATTTAGTAAAATAACATTTTAACAAATTAACAGTCTTCTGGTAGCATTAATTGGTATTTTTTCTATAATCATATAATTTTTTTTTAATAAATCTACAAAAATAAAAATTGACAGTCTTCTGGTATCATTAATTGGTATTTTTTTCTTAATCATCTAATAGACTATTGTCATAATCATTTACTAGAGTACTTCTTCTCTAGATTTCTTAGGACCCATTTTTAATAGTGATGATATCTAATCACTCGTGGTTGATGGCAAAACGGACCTGAAATATGTTTATTCATAAGATATCGAAAATTTATTTTTTTCTCGCATATTCGTGAAAACCGAAAAAATAATCTGAACCTTTAATTTAGTCCAGCTATCAATGAAATAAAATTCCAAATAAATAAATTAATCATATCGCCCCTTCCGCGGCAAGAAGATATATAGAGACATTCCACCAACTAAAGAGAGGAACCTTTTAAAGGAAAAATAATCATAACGTTTACGTTTTTACAGGTTTATACACATTAAATTCTTATAAGTACAACTTAGTTTGTAAGCTTTTTTTTGGTACATACAAATTAAAATTTCATTTAGGTACACTGTGTATCTGCCATACGAACATAATGATTTAAGGACTGAAATGATAAGCCCTAACTCAAATGAATATATTTTGATACATTTTGTTTTATTTATTTTTTCCATAAAAAATCATTGTGACATCAGGAACATTTGATTAATAACTATCCATTAAAACTTTGCATTACATTGCTGTTCGATGAGAACTTTAAAAAATAATTATGGTCTTTTATTATGGTTTTTATGTTTTTTTAATTGATTTATTTTTATTATAAAATCATTAACAGTACTTTGGTTAAAATTTATGTTCTTATAGAAGAAATACACTGTATACACTTTCGTTTGTAAGCTTTTTTCCACGTATGTACACATAAAAAATACATACATCTTAGTGTGTAAGATATTTTTATCTTATCTACATATTAAAATTTCATATGTACACCTTAGTTTGTAAGGTTTTTTCAGGTTTATTGCTGTTTTTAGGAATATACACATTAAATTTTAATATTTACAACTTAGTTTGTAAGCGTAAGCTAATATGCACTCAAGTGCTTTGTGCAACCAGAATGGCACAAGATAGCCCTTATTTGTTAATAAATAAGGTCGATCAAATTTGCATCAGCACTCAAGTCGGTAAAAAAGTATATATTAGCAAAGTGGTTTCAAATCAATTTGTCCCAAAATGGCGCTTTAGTCTTTTTACATCGGAAGGGACGATATGCAATGCGAATTAAAGGAAAACTATTGTTTTTTTCTAGGCAACTTAAGAAAACTATCATCACCTTGTTCAAAAAGTCAAGGGAATGGGAACCAGGGGAGTGAGAAAAAGTATGTTTAATGTCGATTTTACTGAAACTGTTATTTTTACAGGAATAACTATTAAATCAACACATGCAGTCATTCATGAAGTTCTTTTTTCACTAAACACTGTATGCCAATTGCAAGAAATAAAATTTATATTCAAATTCAAGGTATTGATAATCACAGTGAACCAAAGACAGGGAAATGATATATTCACCTTCATAGCTCAGAGCTCCAACCAACCACGAGTCACGTCCTGTTCCCACGGCGTTGGAAGCGCTACTGACGCTTGTCAGGCACGGTGGGCGCAATGCGTCGGAACACGTTTAAGTAGGGATGTGCACATTGTTTAGTGAGGCAACAAGGGAATGATAGGTAAGCTCCGGACAAACCTTTCATGTAGATTTAAAAAAAAACTATGATAAACACAGCAACCATATTTTTTCTTTCAAATCAATAACTTATATGCTAACAATTGAACTAAATACCTACAATAATTAATTTCAATCCATATCTTAGTCTTTTCAGGGTCATTTGTTCCCAAAATGGTGAATGGACGCAACAAGGGAATGATGTATTAGGGGTTTGATATTTTTTTACGACTTATTCTAATTACCTTAAACACAAAAAAAAACCTGCCCTAGGTAGGTTGAGTGGTAATGTAACGAAACATTTTTAGTAAAGTGAATTGTTTTAATTGTACGGGTACTTTTTTCCTCTGGACGTTGAAAATTGACCCTTTCAAGAATCACCCTTGCGTCAAATGAAGAGGTCATCGCCGCCACAGAGGCCTATTTCGACGACTTTCCAAAATCGATTTTTTTGGACGGCTTATTAAAGCTAGAATACCGCTGGAACAAGTGTATACTTAGAGTTAAAAGGTAGAGAAACAAATATACATGTACAAAAAAATATGTTTTTTTTTCTAAACACGGGTACCTACTTATCAAACAGCCCTCGTATACTTAATGCCATTGGCATTTTCTACCAGTTGACCTGTAATCAGAGCAGAAAATGGTTTTGGTGCAATTCCCAGCACAATATGTCCAGCACTAAACTAATACAGGCTGATGTGATTGTTCCAGCCACCGGAGTCCGGCGCACGCGGCTCCGGGCCTGAAGCGATCCTGGAGTATCGCACCCAGACCAGCGACGATCCCTCGCAGCCACTCCTGCGCGTCGTGCGTTACTGTAAGACTACTTGTGTAACTTTATAAAACGCAACATGCGACCAAAACTGGCCTTAACTGGGCACAAAGATGAAGCACTGCCGTTGGACGTGGCAACTGCCAGGATTTTGGGAACAATGCTTAGGTACTCGTAGCGGATTGTTAGATTAGTATAGCTTTTAGTAAGTTTACAAGTTCGTTCGTTATTAGGGTTCCGTACCTAAAGGGTAAAATGGGACCCTATAACTAAGACTCCGCTGTCCGTCCGTCCGTCCGTCCTTCTGCCTGTCTGTCCGTCTGTCACCAGGCTGTGTCATGAACCGTGAAAGTTAGACCGTTGAAATTTTCACAGATTATGTATTTGACGACACGGTGGCCTAAGTAACCCTGCCTCCGAAGCCTGGGTTCAAATCCTGGTAAGGGCAGATATTTGTGTGATGACCACGAATATATGTTCCTGAGTCTTGGATGTTTTCTATGTATTTAAGTATGTATTTCTCTATATAAGTGTATGCTTGTCGTTGTCTAGTACCCATAATACAAGCCTAGAGCTTAGGTTGGGACTAGGTCAATTTGTGTGAGATTGTCCCCTGTTATTTATTTATTTCTGTTGCTAAATACTAAATATTAAAGGGGGGTTCCCATACAAAAAACGTGTTCTTTTTTATCTCGATTTTCAAACTTTCATGGCTTTAAATAATTTATCAACATCAATTGCATTTTAGTACTGCCAGATAGGATCTCACCGCCGACTCCGTCCCGAGAGGAATCCTCGCTGCGGGAGCTGTTGGAAGGGGTAAACGGTACGTAGGTACTTAATACTTGTAAGTCCCATCTAGTTCAACTAGAAAAATAAAGTTTTGGACCCTAGAATGAATACTCAATGAATAGAATGTTTTTTTAGGGTTCCGTATCCAAAGGGTAAAATGAGCCTATTACTAAGACTCCACTATCCGTCTGTCACCAGGCTGTAACTCATGAACCGTGATAGCTACCCAGTTGGAATTGATATAGATGATGTATTTCTGGTGCCGCTATAACAACAAATTTTAATACTAAAAATAGAATAAATTAAATATGTAAATGGAGCTCCCATACAACCAACGTGATTTATTTGCCATTGTTTGTTTGATACGGAACCCTTCGTGCGCGAGTCCGACTCGCACTTGGTCTGCTTTTTTATGTACGTTTCCCGATTATTCAAAGACCGCTGGATCTAGTTTTTCTAAGGTTCCGTAGACAAACTAGGAAACCCTTATAGTGTCGCCATGTCCGTCCGTCCGTCCGTCCGTCCGCAGCCTAGCTCAGAGACTCTTAGTACTAGAAAGCTGTAATTTGGCAAGAATATGCATATTAGTCACGCCAACAAAGTGGTACAATAAAATGTGAAAAACATTTTTTTTTTATGGTACGGAGGTACCATCCCACGTTACGTGTAAGGGAGCTTACACGAAACGTGGGATGTATTTTTTTTCTCGTCTATCCTATAGTGTGGTGTGTCGTTGGATAGGTCTTATATTATTACGGGTTGGCGAAAACAGATTTTGGATAAGTAATCGGTTTATGAAATATTAATTATGAAAGTGCTAAGTTTTGTTACACTCAAAGAAAACTTAAATTCTGAAAGAAATTTATCACGACTAAGTAGACATCATTGGTTCTTGACATATAGGTGATTAAAGTGTTTATACCTACTAAAATCATCTAAGACGGCAAATTGTTGTTACATGTTAATTTTTATGTTGTGTCTGACATGCTCTTGCCCGGTTTTATGTTTGTAGTACTTAACGGCTTCGGAACCCTACACTGAGCATGGTCCGACATGCTCTTGTCCGGTTTATTGACCATTTTTTGCTCGATATTAATAACGGGAGCAGGTAGACGCTTGAAATATTCACAGAATATTAAGTTTTATATTCACTTCAAAATATATAATTCAATTAAAATATAGTAAATTAAGGGTGCCCTCATCAAAGCTTACAATATAGTGTATATAGATAATGGTACCTACGGAACCCCTCTCCCCCGCACTTGGCCGGCTTTTTAAAGTTTTTTTTTTCATTTTAATTTGTGTGAGTTTGTTAACTGATATATTTTATCCGTGCTAGAAGTACAGTTGGCGATAAGTGTGTTAGGTAGGTATTAAAATGAATCATTATATTTTTTGTTTCAGAGTACAGTTATGATGAATTTTAAGATGAAATACGCGTGTTGAATGGGACTACGGATTGTTTTACGACTTGTACGGATTACAGGGCTAAAAGAAACTTGCTACCAATTTTACCTTTTCCGAGCTTCTTAACTTAGCCGAGTTTTATACCAGAAGAGCCTAATTTAGGGCCCTATCCCAATAATCAAAGTCACTTTCCTTTTTTACTATAATTGAGCATTAATAATTTCAGGATGGGATAGAAATTCTATTGTTTCGTAGCTACATACAAATTAAAAGAAAACCTCACCATTTTAAAAATATGTAGCCGCTTACAAACGGTGCCCTGAGTAATATTTTGTCCAGTTTTACTTGCACCTTTGTAAGTTGTATGTAGCTATCTAATTCAATTTAATTGTTTTCAGCTGATGACATCCATCATTAACTATAGATTTATTTATAAACTTTAAGCGAGAACTGAATTTTGCTTTTCACTTTTTAACACTATGTGTTCGATTAAGTAATTTGAGATGCAATTTCACCCGAATTACACCTATATTTAGCTTAATTTTAAATAATGCAGTCACATTTTGTTCGTGACAATATATTTTATCGAATCTAAACTTTAACTGTAGTATAGTACTAACTATTCGAATGTAAGTAACTTTATACATACTTACTCACTATTATTAGTCTTGGCTCATTAATTCAATTTCAAGATCAATTCATAACATAACTCCATTCGTTTAGGTACTAAACTAAATGTAGGTAACCAACCAAACAAATAAAATCACGTGGATCTGTAAACAGCCAATCTCCTGTTTTGTCAGCCTTTGACTTTTCCGTGAACGTGTGGTTTTTTGTTTAGATTTAGTTCAGTACGACTACTTCATAAATACATGTCATAGCATAGTTGCTCACCTCTAATTTTTATGTCTATGTACTTATTGTAACTTAAGTGTGATTAGACTAGTAGGTAGTTGTTCATTTTTTATTGGTCTGAGTGAAACGGGATAAGTGAGACCACAGCCAAATTAATTTTGAGCGTGCACATAATTCGCGATAATATTTGTAAGGTAATGGTTCGATTTGTGAGACTGTCGTATTGAAGAGGGAATTGTCTTGAATTCGGAGGGGAGGGGATAACAATAATATAATCTTATGGCTATTAAACTAAATACCGAAGTAAAAATTCAAAATTCGACACATTGTGGTATCGGGCAGCTTTTTTTCCATAAATTCCAGACACGTCAAGTGATCTTTTCTTCGATGTCAATCGCATTTGTCATATATCCTAGATGATGAGTATACAAGTATTCGTATTGAGATACCGGACATACTTGTTCAAAGCGGAAACGAGGGTAATGAAGCATATGACTTATTGTCAAAGGGCTGTGATAAACGTTTAGTCTGAAAGGCAAATTGTTGATTGGAAGGATACCATCTGAATAACGGAACAATGGTTGCACTGTTTTGATAGAGGAGTCCAATACGGGTCCAAGAAATTAGAGTTCGAGAACGTTGGAAATTGCGCATTTCGGACACGAGTGACCTCCGATTCGGAGCGAATGGTGCAAAGATCTGGGGTATTTTTAGCATTACCTGGGCCCTATGTAATAAAAGATACAAATTACAATTTACAAATATGTACTTTAGCGGTGTTATTAGGTATTACAATTTCAAAAAATTCTAAATTATTATATAGGGCCCAGGGGGGTTATCATGAGCTAGCTTTGTTTACGCTCAGAGAAAAGGACAGAGCTATATAACTGTCATAGCTCTGTCCTTTTCCCTGAGCGTACAGAAACAGAACTGCATTGTTATGTCATGATAACCCCTCAGGACTTACTTTTACTTAAGCTGTTAAAAATAAGAAGTGCAAGCTCAAAATTGCCGAATTATGATTTGTACTTATGTTTTGAATATAGTTTGGAGTATTAAGCAGCCAAATTTACTTAGAATTAAGTACCTAGTAGTGAATTTGACGTTTATGTGTGAATAGATACGTTCTACTTTTAAAAGTGTTTTACAATAGAAACTCATGTTGAAGGCAGTTGAGTATCTATATTTAAAATTTTCTATGTGTATAAGACCAGTTTTCTTAAGACCGCATTCTAAATGTCACATTAAATAGTAGTTGCATTTTTTCATAGGTACCTATCCATAGTCCATGACGTGTTACAAACATAATCTTGTCACTTTCTAAACAATAAGTATAGCCTGGCAAGATCTTGTAATCTTTGTATTTATTACAAAGATTTACAAAGTTTTCACACGCATCCCTATCTAAGAGTGCTATGGGTTAAGGTACCTTATTATAAGTCATATAACTGAATGTTGTGTAACTCATCAATGTGATGTAAAATTAAACTATATAAATGTAACTTCGTTTATTTTATACTTACAACCTTTTTACTAGTTTTTGGGGTACCACAGTCAACAAGTATCGCCATAAACGTCTGTCTGTCTGTCATCTGTCCGAGGTTAAATTTAAAGCTCTTGGTAGGTACTGCAAAGCTGTCAGTGGTTTGGCGTACCTACTTATACATTTAAATAAGCTGACCTTTTGTCGACATCGATTTTAGATAAGTGGACCGTTTAGGAAATATTGAACTAGAAAACTCGCTAGCGTTAGGTGTTCCCCGCCGCCCCCCTCCTGCAACCAAAACTACAAAGTAATAAAAGTCTTAAAAATATATTTAGTTAATAAGAGCACATATGTTTTAAAAACTAAAAAATAATCACTTAAGAACCGTCTTCAAAATGATAAGTCAAGGTCAGTCCAACTGAATTCGGATATTGTGGTTAAAAATATAGTGGAACGCCGACTTCTCTTGGACTAATCTATAACTTATAATTTTAAAAGAAGTTAAGTGTTTCTTGCTTTTAGAGACGGTTTTTAAAAACTTATTTTATTTCATACCTTTTAGTGATCATAACAATATTGTTATGTCGTCCACGTATAAAATTAGAGTTTTCTCGATTTCTCCAAGATCCCATCATCAGATCTTAACGTGCTGGATATGGGATCAATTTGAAAGAAACCTCAATCCCAACCCCTCAGCAACAACCCAAACGAAAAAATATTTTTTTTATATCGGTTCAGCGGTCTTTGTGTAATCGGGGAACAAACATAAAAAAAAACCTGACGAATTCAGAAACTCATTTTTTTTTTGAAGTCGGTTAATAAATAAGAACGAAGAAAGCGCATATGCGCATATTATTCGTGTAACCTCGGCTTTAAAAGTTGCAGTACTGGTTCATAATGTCAATCTACTACCCCTCACTAGATGGCGTTGAGGTTAGTGCAACTTTAAAATCGGTCCTTATAATAAAATTAAAAAAATGACATGTTTGTGTATACCGAAACCGAAACAAATAATAATAATTTATGACGCTCTATTGTTAGTCAAAATATTTATAGGTGTTCCTGTGTAATGTAATGTCTAATTTAACAGTTTAGTCTAATAGAAATGAGAACTCCAAGTAATGACATTTGTAAAAACTAAACGCAGAATCTATTCGTTTTCATTTTTGACAACTGACTGCATGTCAAAACAATAATTCCAATTTGATCACTACGCGAATTTATGAAAAACAGCTTTTTAATTAAAACTCTTGTTCCTACTTTTAATTTTGAGCCATATTAGTCACAGGATTCCTATAGATGTGTTAAAATGGAAGACAGCCTGGAAATATCTTTAAAAAAGCTATGTTGTACGTGCTTGAGTGGTGACCGAAAGTTATTTCAACTCTGTCGAGTGAATGATGGAGTTAATAACCTTTATTCGCTTCTTTCTTGCGATATGGAGGCGTATCGGGTAAGGCTACAAGATAACCGAAGCAGAAGCAGTGGGTTCTTGGTAGAATAAGTAAAAGAAACCTGTTTGTTCTGCCAGCGAAACTTTTGGCACCGAGTTGATTTTATTTTAGTTTGCGTCGATTAATGGTCGTTCCTACAGCTTCAACTGCTTTTCAATATTTGATTACTTATCCTAGAATGTAGGAAACTGTACCTACTCCTTACGATAAATATTTTCATAAATGGAAAATATATTTCTAACTTGATAAATCTCGAATCACATAAAAACACCATCCGCGATCCTTGGATCCGTGTTAAAAAAAATGATATTTTTTTCATTTATTTTTTACCTTTAATGAGAAGAGACTAGAACTTTGTACATTTTTGCCCATGAGAAGGGCTAAGAATATATCCGTGCATGGCGTGAATAAGTTGATAAGTTGAGATGAAAAGTTACTGAAATTTGTATTTAGAACAAATTGCATATATTCAAATTAAGGTAACGGCACCAGTACTCGACAAAGGACCAATGTTCGACACTGACTCTTATTCAAAGAAGATAAGAGTTATTCATTTGTTTTGCAACAATCAATTTATAACCCTATGATCTATGAATTAAAAGCTTCTGTCGATTACTGGTGCATGTCAGCTAAAAGTGTTGAACATTATTGCTTTTACCTTACTTCATTATTTTTCAATGAGTTATCAACATATTCACGCCTGCCATGGATATTTTCTTATAACAGTAATAGCAGTGTTTTCATTTTAATCTAGTAGTTTATACTCTACTACCCCTATATATAATTTATAATCCACAAAGGTGTGTCCTGCTTCTGGCCACTCAAAAAGTCATTAACAACTTTTACACTTGATCTCATTATCTTACAGTAGATTTTTAACAAAACCTATTTGACTATGTAACATTTAACCTCATGGGATCCCATGTGCCAAAGGTGGTAGATAATCAAGGCAATTCAAATTTTCAAAATTAAAAATGGCATTTTAGAGCACAAGTAATTGAATTTTATTCCCTTGGGGGTAGTTTGAAATTAACACTCACAAAAATCTCACTGCTTGTGGTCTCATGAGGTTGAAACAAAACTTAATTAAACCAGCTTCAAAATCCCAAAAAAATATTTCTTTTCAAATGGTCATAGGTCAGTCAAACTGAAGTTGGCGTCCCACAATTCTAAACAATAACTTCTTTCCAAATAGGTCAGTGAAAGTGAAGTGGGCTTTTGTTTAAAAAATTTGGAAATTTTTGGAGTTGGTGGTATTTTTGTAGCTCTGCCTACCCCACTCTGGGAATGAAGGCGTGATGCTATGTTTGTTACGTACTTAAGTTTTTCACCTATACACATTTTTTATGTTAATTGCAGGAAGGATTTTACAAGGATGCAGCTAGCCTATTCGTGTGCTGGGAATGTGAGGCGGTGCTGCAGCGGCTCACCCGGTTCAGGAGGCAGGTGTGCTGGGCACAGAAACAGCTGTCTGGTATTACGGAGGGGCAGAATAATGTATGTATGGTTTTAGAAGCTCTGTGTTGGTAGGGCAGGGCTTATTTGTGTTACTGAGTTATTTCACTGCCTGTCACTGCACCACTTTGAATTCTCAAGACTAAAATCCTAAGACATCAAATGCGTTGCCAACCCTGAGGACTAAGATGGAATGCCTCTATGCTAGTAATTTCGCCGGTTGTCAACAATGCAAACCCTGTTGATTTGTGGGCGGTGAATGGATAAGATAGTGGTAGAGATCCGGACGGACCCTGCACAGGGTCCTGCCGTCGAATAATATTAAATATTTGTGTAAATACAGTGTGTGGCCCAAACCGGGGCAAAAAAACAAAATGGAGATTCCTTAGAACATTTCAAGTATCTATCACACAAATGTAAAGACTTCATAAGTCATTAATTTTAGAGAAAACACCCTACAAAGTTATAAATCGCGGGTAACGAATTTTCCCGTCGCGATATCGTCGCCTGGTCACTTGGTACGGGCCCCGTTCCAAGTGACCAGGCGACGATATCGCATCGGAAAATTCGCACTCTGTACCAAGACATACCCCGTAGCATGGGCATAAGAATAAGTACTAATAGAAGGGTAACTTCATCCCCACCACGCGCGCTGCCGCGTGGCCTGTCAACAATCCAGGACTACTTATCGCAGCAAACCCTAGCGGGGTGCCACCCAGAATCGGCGCTTGGAGTAAACGTGCAACGTTGTTTCAAATGAAGCTCTCAAAGGCGCCACTGTCTACGCAAACTGGTTTTACCATACGAAATTGTTACTTCCGTATCTGACCACCTGCTTTACGATAATACTAGGGCGATATCAACGAAGTTTGAATCTTTATTTATTATTTGTTACACTCTTTACGCTCTTTACTTAATGTGTTTTAAGTAAAGAGCGTAAATAATTAAATAAATACATTATTTACCTGCGCACTTTTTGTTTAGATTTAACAATACTTGTTTTAAAACACTACAGTAAAAGATTGCGATTTGCCTTCAGGATCTTACTCTTGGTCTATATTATAACCTCACTGATACGTTTTTTTTTTAAATTAACCTTTTGACTGATAAGAGATTTGTCAAGGACACCACTGAGACGCAAAATATTTAGGGTACTTTTTATCCGGCTCCGCTGGTGCAAAAAAAGGTTATGGTTTATCGTAAAGTTTTACAGGTAAATTGACTAATTCTACGCGAACGAAGTTGCGGGCTCAGTTAGTATTATATACTTGTGACAACCCTAATTTTGCGACAGGCGAGAGAGAGGTAAGGCGGGGCGTGGGGCGCTGTAGGGAATTATTTGACGGCTTTGCTGTCTCCGCTTTTTTCTCTTCTACCCCATAGTGTCGTTGGATAGGTCTTTCTAAAATTTCGTGGGTGTGTGTAAACAATTTTTCGATCAAGGGATTCGTTTATGAAATATTAAGCTTTAAAGCGCTAATTTTTGATGGAGTCAAGTATCCCCCCCTACAGCCAAAACTACAAATACTAAAAATCTAAAAAAAACATAAATAGACTAAGTAGACATCATTGGTGCTTGAGATACCTACTAAAATCTTTAGACTTTAATTAGTTAATACTTATTGTTTTTATGTTTGTAGTACTTAACGGCTTCGGAACCCTACACTGAGCATGGTCCGACATGCTCTTGCCCAGTATTTCTTCTTATTTAAGAGTGAGGCCTTTGTCTGTGTAGAATTAATAATGCAATGTCTTTCACTTCTACTCAACTCTCTTTACCTTCACCATTCCGTAAAAGAAAACTGCTATTTATCCCACAGGTAAAATCTCCTAAAACATGCCTCTCCGGGCTCGGAAGAACTCATAAAGTAACCTATGACTTCACAGTCACGACTGAATCAGGAGATGCTGACAATTTCATTGATTGCGGACCACACAATGACGCTATGAAGATAGAAGATGACGAATTGGATGACGTCCCACTTGCAGAGTTGCATAACAACTACCTATCCGATAACAACAATGATATCCTTATAGAAAATGATGTACACAAGGCGAAAAAAAGGAAAGTGAAAACAAAGAAACTTGACTCTTGTAGCAAAAAGTATAAGGACTATATTGTAACGACGGAAATGACAGAAGAAGAAATGATAGAGAGTAGAGTCAAAAATAAGATGGCGGATGGTTTTTTCAATGCGTCGTTTAAATGTGAATTTTGTGTTGAGGTGTTTAAGAGTCAAATTGGCTTGCAGAAGCATAATGAAGCTTCTCATGTAAAGGCAAGTATTTTAATAGTATTTTTCCTACTCCTGTACTTTTATCTGTCATTTATATAGTCACGAACACTAATATAAGAATATAGATAATATGTCCGCAGAACATTCCGTAGAAAACTCTATCTAGTCTATTCCCCTTAACAGCACTTGTGCTTTTTTGAGCCAAAACGACATGCCTAGCTGCCAAAGCTTACACCTAGGTTAATTTGACCAATCAAAATACTTCACCAAAGTAATCCACCAATCACAATACACATTGATGTCAATCGGAATGTTAGGTTCTTTTTGGTATGTAAACTCTTTTACTAATTTAACTCTTTAAAAAAACATGGTATCAACCAACCAGAATGCAGCTATATTAAAATCGACCAATCAGGTAAAAGAATTCATTTCTCAAATCATCAGGTGTTTTTTAGTCCCTATTTCACAAGTTAAATCGATTGTGCAACTTTTTTTTTAAATATAAAACCTGGCAAGTGCACATCAATTTAAAAACAAAGTTAACCATAGACACATATTTTTTCGTTTTCGAATGTTTCCCGCTCGTTTGTTGTCCGGTGCTTCGTTCGTTCGTATTCTAACCTAGGTATATTAATAAAATTTTGTTAATTTAATTTTGCATTTTATTTGAAATCTAGTCGTAGAAAAAGTATTGTATGCAACGGTGTATAACTAAGTCAAAAAATACTCGTGGCGTCTTGCTTTACGATGTTTGCCTGCGGCTCACATCGTAACCACACCACTCGTCTTTTTTGACCTCTCTTATACAACTGTTGCATAAACTACTATTTCACAATCGTGTTATAATAGATAGCTTTCTAGTCGAGTACCGTGTTTAGGCCACGAACCTTGCTGAGTGGCCTAAGTAAGGTACGAGATTAAAAAGTTTGATTATGACACTATAGTGAACAATACTTTTTGTACGAGTTCATTAAAATTAATAATTTAAAACATTAATACGAGTACCTATATAAGAAAACTAAATATCGTAAGTACTATATTGTCAAGTTCCGATATACCAGTGTCCACGACTAAGTGCTTGAACTCTTCGCCTGCGTCTGCCATTGTACTTTTAGAAGATAACGTGCCTGAATGCAGTATATACTTTGAGTTCAAGCGCGTTACTGCCTTGGATGTAATTAAGGCATTCAACTCAATCAATATAAAGAAAACCAGTGACCTTTGGGGAGTGTCGGTCCATGTACTCAAATCCTTAATTGAAGTCATAGCATCTGACTTAATGGTCGTATTTAATCACTGTGTTGATTGTGGTGAGTTTCCTGATCTTATGAAACATAGTAAGATAATTCCATTATTCAAAACGGGTAGTACTTTTGACCCCACAAATTTTAGACCAATATCCATACTACCCACTTTCAGTAAAATATTTGAGAAATTGATTTTGTCACAGTTAGCGGAACATTTTCGGTATAATAATTTATTACACAATAAACAATTTGGTTTTACTCGGGGTCGCTCGACAACCGAAGCTGGTGTTGAGTTGATTAAAACCATTTTTAATGCCTGGGAAGGGTCACAGGATGCTTTAGGTGTTTTTTGTGATCTGTCCAAGGCCTTCGATTGCGTTAACCATGACACATTGATCAGGAAACTACACCACTATGGAGTTAGAGGTACTGCGCTAAACTTAATAAAAACGTACTTATACGGGAGAATACAAAGGGTAGACGTGAATGGAGTACGATCACCTGGGTCATTGGTCTCAATGGGCGTACCACAGGGCTCAATATTGGGTCCATTTTTATTCCTCATCTACATAAATGACTTACCTTACCTTATAAAGGACAACCATGATATAGTCTTGTTTGCTGATGATACGTCACTTGTGTTCAAAGTTAAACGACAACAGCAGTTTAATGTCAATGTAAACAATGCTATATCAAAAGTAGTCGATTGGTTTAGTGTTAATAATTTATTACTGAATGAGAAAAAGACGAAATGTATAAAGTTCATGACTACTAATGTGAAAAATAGTCAAACTACTGTAACTATTAAAAATGACAAACTAGACCTAGTTAATGATACAGTGTTTCTTGGTATAACGTTAGACTCCAAGCTCCAATGGGGTCCTCATCTTGCTGGATTGGCGGGTAGACTCAGTTCTGCAGTTTTTGCAGTTAATAAGATTCGGCAATTAATAGACTTAGATACCGCTCGATTAGTTTATTTTAGTTACTTCCATAGTATTATGTCATATGGTATTTTACTGTGGGGTAGTGCTGCTGATGTAAATAGCATCTTTGTTCTGCAGAAGAGGGCTATTCGTGCTGTCTACAAGATGGGCCAGAGAGACTCGCTTAGAGATAAGTTTAAAGAAATTAACATATTGACCATGCACAGTCAATACATTTATGAAAACATTATGTATGTTCATAAAAACATCGCTAAATTTAGAAAGAACTGTGACATACATAATGTTAATACCAGAAATAAATATAAGCTTGCAGTGCCCTTCACGCGGCTCCATAAAATAAAAAACTCTTGTATGGGTAATTGTATTAGGTTCTATAATAAGCTCCCAAGTAATGTTACTGAACTATCAGTAAATAAATTTAAGAGTTACGTTAAGCGTAAACTAATTTCTAAAGCATATTATAGTATTAAAGACTATATTAATGATAACAATGCTTGGGACTGAATTGCTTGTAATAAAATGTTTAGTCCTTACGACAAAAGGTTGCGAACGTCGAAAAAAAAAGACATCCGACAGAGTTTCTTACAGGTTCTTCTCTGATCGGTCGCGATTTGAACCTGCAGTCAATTTAGGCTAAGTCGCTACTATGACGTTTCAAAAGAGTTTATTATTTGTAAACCTACTTGAATAAAGATTATTCTGATTCTGATTCTGTTCAATCCGACTTCTTTTACACAAGATAATTGAAATAGTTATTTCTTGAGGAGTTAAAGATGTTCCGTCACTGTCACTACTCATTTTCTTAGTTTATATTTTAACTTTTTAAACTTGAGGTCTGATTTTTATTTCCACAGAAAAAAACGTAAACTTCTTAGCTTTGAAAAGAAAAGTTATCACACCACCGGCGTCCGTAACATTGCAGTACTGTGCCAAGTGCCAAGCTAAAAATACTGGCCAATCACAAAGCGTAGGATTTTTTTTTATGCCCTGTATACAGCAGCAAGTTTAAGTAGATTTTTGACAGATGATGCGATGCTGCTACGTTCCAAAACGCCATACATTGGCAATTTTGTACCGCATCGAGTCTCCTTAAACAAGGGCACATATTATTTAAATACGAAGTTCTATTTTCATTTTTTTTTCGGTTCATCATCATCATCATATCAGCCGAAAGACGTCCACTGCTGGACATAGGCCTCCCCCAAGGCTCTCCATTCAGACCGGTCCTGTGCTTTTCGCATCCACCGCGTTCCCGCGATTTTTACAAGGTCGTCGCTCCATCTTGTTGGAGGCCTACCTACAGCTCGTCTCCCGGTCCGTGGACGCCACTCAAGAACCTTCTGACTCCATCGGTCATCAGTCCTGCGAGCAATGTGCCCCGCCCACTGCCACTTAAGTTTAGCTATTCTTCGGGCTATGTCGGTAACCTTAGTTCTACTGCGGATATCATCATTTCTGATTCTATCACGCAGAGAAACCCCGAGCATAGCTCTCTCCATAGCCCTCTGAGTGACTTTGAGCTTCCTTATAAGGCCCATAGTTAGCGCCCACGTCTCAGATCCGTAAGTCATCACTGGCAACACACACTGGTCAAAGACTTTTGACTTCAAACACTGCGGTAATTTGGACGAAAAGATGCTGCGAAGCTTCCCGAACGCTGCCCAGCCGAGTCGGATTCGACGAGTGACCTCTTTCTCAAAGTTGGACTTACCTAACTGGACCGTTTGTCCCAGGTAAACATAGTCGTCAACAACTTCGAGCGCAGAGCCTCCGACCATCACGGGAGTTGTCGCGACATGGACATTGGACATGACTTTCGTCTTGTCCATGTTCATTCTCAGGCCAACTTGGTCGGAAACTCTACTGAGGTCAGCGAGCATTGCACTGAGTTCCTCCATGGTCTCAGCCATGACTACGATATCGTCAGCAAATCGAAGGTGAGTGATGTACTCGCCATTGATGTTGATGCCTCGTCCTTTCCAGTCCAGAACCTTAAAAGCATCCTCCAATGCAGCGGTGAACAGCTTCGGAGAGATCACATCTCCTTGTCTGACTCCCCGCTGCAGAGGAATAGGCTTCGTGCTCTGGTCCTGTAGTCGGACGGACATAGTGGCGTTTTCGTACAGACACTTCAACACTTCGATATATCGGTAGTCAACTTGGCACCGCTGGAGAGACTGCAGCACAGCCCAGGTCTCGATCGAATCGAAGGCATTCTCGTAGTCCACAAATGCAAGGCAAAGGGGGAGGTTATACTCTTCGGTCTTCTGTATAACCTGCCGCAACGCATGTATGTGGTCTACGGTACTATAGCCTTTTCGGAAACCGGCTTGTTCAGGAGGCTGGAAATCGTCAAACCTGCGCGCGAGACGATTTGTGATGACCCTCGAAAACAACTTGTAAACATGGCTCAGAAGTGAGATGGGTCTATAATTCTTCAGCAAGGTTTTATCACCTTTCTTGAAGAAGAGAACCACCACACCTCTTTTCCATGCTTTCGGCGTTCTCCCTTCGTGGAGAACGGAACTGAACAGCGTCTGGAGACCCCTAAGGATGGGGATGCTTTTTTTCGGTTGTCTAGAGCGTATCGAAATAGTTATTTCGGTTGTTTCGGAAGTAACAGACTATTCAACAATGAAAAGAGTGATGTTACAGTATTCTCTATGAAATCTTAAAACACAGATTTTAATCGACGAGTACAAAAAAGCTTTTTACTAACTTGCAATGTTTGTAGGTATGTATGTTCAGGTCAAATCTCACATCTCTCTCCTCTCTCTAGTTGATAACAATACAATAATATGGCATCATCGAGCTGGTCTGATGATGGAGTCGGAAGGTGGCGACAGGATCTCCGCTATACTTACAGTAGACCCACCGTGTTTGGACTAATTAGGTTGGTCTTGATGAGGAGTCATTTACTTTTCAAAAAAAGTACAATCATCAACAAAAGACGGTTTTTTGTTTTTTTTAAACATTTATTTTATTTTATTCTTTTTAGTAATCATAATACGCTGTTACGTAGTCCCACTTCTTAGTTAATATGAAACTTTAAGTTATTTCAAGCGCGCCGCAAGCAATGCCGCGGGAAAGTCATAGTCATATTTCAACAAATATTCTTCGTTGTAGTCGCTCAACTATCTTAATCGAGATATCTTATCGCCAACCTTGAAATACGTACCGTTGAGGAGTTCCGGTGGCCATCTGTGGTCCTGATCATCAGTTCCACTTCACCGTGATACTTTCTGAATGCAAATGCTAGACTTGTTACTAAAAATACTAAAATCGCTATATGTTTGCTACAATATTTGAGGAGTTCCCTCAATTCCTCACTGATCCCCTCATCCGATTCAGATTTGGTGACAATGGGGCCACCTCGGAAGTATACTCTATCAAACCAAAAAATAATTTTCAAAATCGGTCCACAATTGACGGAGTAATCGGTGAACATATATATAAAAAAAAACATACAGTGGAACGTATAACGTCCTGTTTGAAGTCTGTTAAAAGCACTCATGTTCTAAGAAGAATAAAGACTACTTTTCTATCCCACTATTCGATCTGATAAGCGGTTGAGAAAGTAAAGGAACGATATGACAATGTAATAACTTATTTTATTAATTGTTACAGAAGGATAACCACATCGAATGTTCAATATGTCTTTCCTATATCCCACAAGATGACACTGAAGCTCATAAAAAACGCCATTTCACTCGCCACAGTTGCTTGCTATGCGAATATAATACTTATAGCAAGGGCGATATAAGACTACATTTAAGAGAAGCTCATGGTATTAAAAATGCGGGAGTTAGAAAGAAAAAGGTATGTACTCAGTTTGTTCGTGTGGTGTCCCTTAGAACCTTATTATGAATCCATACTCATATACTTTGTCTGTCTGTCTGCTTGTAACGCTTTCACGGCTAAACTGCTCAACTGATTTCGTTCAAGTTTGGTATGGATATACCTTTAACTATAAGTAAGGACAAAGGGTAACTTTTTTGTGCGATAAACGACTTCTATGCGGACGAAGTCGCGGGAAATGTAAATGCAAAAGTAACTCTGTTTGTAACGCTTTCACAGCTAAACTTTTGATCAGATTTTGATCTAGGAAAGGACATAGTTTTTTTTTCGTTTCCTAAAATTGTACAGTTCCCGAGGGAATAGCACTTTATACACCCAAAAAATATTACCCTTCTTGACAGTCTGGTAAAAGAAGACTGTTATTAAGTTTTGGTTGTGGTTGCTGAAGGCGTGATGTTATGTATGTATGTATGTTATTTATAGGGAATAAAAAAGTCTCAGGCACCAAAGTCTGACAGCAAATCTCGCGGCGAGGTGACCAAGGACCAACCGACTCCCTTGGGCTACCCCTGTGCGGAGTGCGACAAATATTTCGAGTGAGTTTATACGAATTTTAAGATCTACTACACGTCCTAAACCTCGATCACACGCATCGCAGTGAAAACGGCTTTGCCGTTGGTTATAACTGTTATAAGTTGCTTAGTGTAGGGTTCCGAAGCCTTTAAGTACAACCTGAAAAAAAACTTAAATGAAAGCGCATACAACGAAGTTAACTATCACGACTAAGTAGACATTATTGGTTCTTGAGATACAGGCGATTAAAGAGTTTATACCTACTAAAATCATCTAAGACGGCGCTAAATGACTTTAAATTTAAAATTATTTATTACTTGTCGATTTTTATGTTTGTCGTACTTAACGGCTTCGGAACGCTACACTGATCATGGTCCGACATGCTCTTGCCCGGCTTTTCAATCATAAATCACAATTATACTTAAATGTAAGTTACATTACAAGGTATTAAAGTACTACATGATAATTAAAAGTAGCACAAGCAAAATCGTTACAAATGTAAGGGTAATAATTAAAGTAAAAATAATGACTATAGGAGAACAACACGATTAACTAAAGAAACAGGGGGGCAATTTTTGAAGCTCATCGACGAAAAATGACTAACTTAAAATCTATTTGTGCAGCCATTTAATCTACTAGCGGGCCCACCATTTGGATTTCATTTCATAACTCCTTTATGATATCAGATCCAAAAGACGGGCCTGCTCGCAGATTAAGCCGCTGCACAAATTGATTTTAAAGTTAGTCATTTTCTGTCGGTGAGCTTCAAAAATGGGCCCCCTGTCCTTGCACATGACATTGACAGTTGGCTTGCTCGTAAAAGTGAAAACCTTGTCCCTTTCTCTAGCTGGGAGTTGTCAGGTTTTGAACATGTGTGTTGCAGCAACAAGAACCTGCGCTGGAAGCACGTGCAGCGCCACCACCGCGAGGGGTACAAGTGCGCGGCGTGCGGGAAGCGGTTCGCCTTCAAGAACAACTTGACCCGCCACGAGTTGTGAGTATACAGCCTAATAACGACGACACGGTGGCCTAGTTGGGAGTGACTCTGCCTCCGAAGCCAGCGGTCCTGGGTTCAAATCCCGGTAAGGGCAGATATTTGTATGATTAGAGCGAATATTTGTTCCTGAGGCTTGGATGTTTTCTATGTATTTAAGTATGTATTTCTCTATATAAGTATGTTTATTGTTGTCTAGTACCCATAGTACAAGCCTAGAGCTTAGTTTGGGACTAGGTCAAATCTGCCCCCTATTTCACCATACCGACAATGACAGGTGACGAGTTACATTTCAGTGTACATGGCGCAGTTTACATGAAACCCAGCCATGTATCAAGCTGTTAACTTTGCAATGTATAATGAATTGTCACCTTTCACGTGTTACTGTCAAGATGATGATATAAGAACCTGATCTTATCCTAAGCCTGGTTTAGACTGGCAATTAAAAAGGGAGAAGTTTATTGCGGTCTTACTCTAACTTCAATTGTAGGGCAAGAAGCACAATTTTGTTGTCTTTATCTAGGTTAAAATGTAGAGTAGGATTTAGTATTATAAATGAGAAAGTTTGAATGTTTGTTCTTGGTTCATCAATCATGCTTCAACCACTGACCGGATCGGGATGAAACTTGGCGCACATATAGGGTCTAGAATAGGAGATAGGATTGATTTATCCCGGAAAATTTGACGATTCCCGCGGGAATACCGACAGACGACTTACGGACGAAGTCGCGGGAAACGGCTAGTTATATATAAAATCCTTCCGTGAAAATAGTACTTAGTTTATGCAAATGATGCATAATGAGAGGCCTTAAAATACGAGTGTGGCCTTAAAATACGCTCGTTTCATAAAAGTATGTGTTTTTAATATAAACCGCAGGAAATTTGATGTCGAGTGAGAGGCATATAAGGATTAGGTACATTCGTTTGTCTATGAATAAGAAAAAAATCATTCGTCGTTTGTTTGTTGTTCTTTTGCTGTTACGAAAGTAGGATTGTGAAAAGTTGTTTGTTTGTTGTGTATATGTGTGTAGATAAGGTAGTGTATACAACTGTACATAATTATGGTTATGTTTCGAAGATGACGGGCGTTTGTCCGATCCTTGCTAATTATGTACAGTTGTATACACTACTTTACCTACACACATATACACAACAAACAAACAACTTTTCACAATCCTACTTTCGTAACAGCAAAAAACCAACAAACAAATGACGAATGATTTTTTCTTATTCATAGACAAACGAATGTAATCCTTATATTCATCTCACTCGAGATCAAAGGACAATGGGCAAATTTGTATGGGCACTGTCTCCCCCCACCAACAGTAACGGGATGCATGTCTATATGTTTATAAGGACCCAAAAAAAGACAAAATATTTATTTTAGTAGCAAAATCAATGGGATTTTTTTAATGAAAACAAGGGCCAAATAAGGCAAATCATCCATAGGTATATGTGTTTATTTTCAAAGAAATTCCATACGATACGATTATGGTTTTCTAAGAAAACCCCATACATCTGGTGATCGTCTCCATAGTAAAAATACATAATGTTGCTGAGATCTATTAAATGAGACATGTTTCATTTCTGTTGGTGGGGGGGGGGACATTTCTGCCCATGGTCCTTTCCTGAGGTTTATATTAAAAACACATACTGAAATTGACGTTTCGTATCGATAACTATTTTAATATCTATGGATATTAGAATAGAGACCCTCTTGAGTTTTGACAGCTGTTCCAAATTTGAACTCATAACCTTACGTAAATCTATTCTGTAATAACATAACAGTACAGATTTTACCTACTACCACTGACAAGAAAGTTCTCATAGTAAAATTGGTTATAATAATGCTGGTCATAACCTACGGGTTTTGAACGCGTAATAGAGGACTTATTTATGCGTGTGTTGTTAAATTTCTAACATCATAGTTTCAGCAGAAGTTTCAATAGCGTTCGATGAAATGATGTGTTACCACTATAACCGCTTCCAGGGTTCACCAAGGTCCACCGCCGCGTGAGAAATGCCCCACTTGCAACAAGCTCATCCGCGTGGACCTGGTGAAGGTGCACGCGCGCATCCACTCGCGCCGCGAGCGCCACGCGTGCGTCGAGTGCGCCAAGAGCTTCGTGAGCCGCGCCTCCTACGAGCACCACCTCAAGTACACGCAGGCGCACGCCAACAGGGACATACTCAAGTGAGTGGTTAGTGGTGGCAGGGTCCGACCGGATAGCTATTACCACAACGCGTTTAGAATGATTAAATTAAAATGTTTATTCAGTAAATAGGCCCCCATGGGGCTCTTATACACATCGATAATATGAAGTGAATTTACTAGCGCTTCAGCTAACCTCGTAAGACCCGGTGTGCTATAGAAAGTACATAATCTAGGCAATTCAATTTAAACTTTATTTCAACTGTGATAAAGTTCATTTTTATTTGTTTCAAAATTGAAAATCTCATTTAAGTGCAAAGGTAATTGAACTTTATTTCCTTGCTGGTAGATTCAAATTCCTACTCACAAAAATCTACCGGATTGTAGTATGGTGGGCCTCAAGAGGATAAGACCATCATTGCGGAGTAGAAGCGCCCAAGAAACTCCAGCAGAAGGACATTTTTCAAACATAAAGTACAGTAATACTTAAAAAAAAAAAAAAACTTGATAGTAAGTTACACTACAAGTACTTAATAATGTAATTTTTTTTTATTTTTTTTTTATTAGCCTATTTCGGTGTCCCACTGCTGGGCAAAGGCCTCCCCTCTTTTTCGCCATTCCTCTCGGTTAAGTGCATGCTCCCGCCATTCGCTTTGAAACGCGTAATAATAATAATTATTAAAGCTAGAACAAATAAAATCAATACAAATGTAAGGCTAATAACATCAAACTAAAAATAATGAGTCTAGGAGAACAACACGACGAGGTCTCTACGTCAAAAGCCATAACTAGAATAATAAACTTCACCCAGACACACCCGTTCACGAGTATGACGCATATCACCTCTCTCAACCATGTGTTCGGGAAAGTGGCGACCCGATCAACGACGCCGCCGTAAGCAAAAACCTTTAAGCGAACATGACTGCCGGACAACATAGAAGTAATTTAGCGTGAAACAGCTGTCCGGCGAGAAGCATCACAGTGTTTTACTGATAAAAGCGTCTCGTACGCACAAGAACTAATAAAGATAAAAGACAAATACATGATAGTAAACATAAAAAGTAGTGTTTGAATACACAGCTTGCTTAACGGCATGTTTAAAATTCAAATATTGTAAAGATCCTTAGCTTACGAAATTACCTTACTTTAATAATAGCCTAGATACTACTTAAATACATCTCGGTCACCAATGAAGTCGTTTACAGTATAATATGCCCTACCCAACAAGCAGCGCTTGATGTGAGATTTAAATTCGTTGAACGGCATATTGACGATATCAGATGGTATCTTGTTGTAAAAAATATAATCATAAGTAAATCTTTGATATCTTGATAAGTGCTGACACTAAGTCTTATTGACAATAGAATTAATTGATTTAAAGAGTAGGTATGCTTTGCATATTTGGACTCTGTTCTCGGTAAATGATATCATTTATTTTATAAAAACTATTAATATCATATGTGACCAATCGACCCAGAACCAACTCGTATTAAACACCAATTTATCAATTTATTTTGTTCATACAGGTGATGATACAGATAGCTCTGATGACGATGGTGTTTTGACTGAATAATTTGTATGGTCTTTCTAAAAGTAATTATTTACAACATTTGTATTTTAATGAAGTAATATAATTTGATGTATTTCCATGCTTTAGAACTTCATTATACTAAAATAACAATTTCCACTCTACCACTGACAATGTCATATCATGCATTAGTTCAAAAATGACGTATGAGCTGAATCCCTTTCTAAACGTGGTTTGATAATATGCCAAATTACAGCTTTCTAGTACTAAGTCTCTGCGCTAGGCTGCGGACGGACAGACGGACATGGCGAATTTATAGGGGTTCCTAGTTAGACTACGGAACCCTAAAAAAGTACAGTCGGCAACAAAAGCTTACACACGCACGCACGCACGCACGCACGCGCGCACGCACGCACGCACGCACGCACGCACGCACGCACGCACGCACGCACGCACGCACGCACACACACACACACACACACACACACACACACACACACACACACACACGTACACATCAAACTTATAACACCCCTCTTTTTGCGTCGGGGGTTAAAAAGGAAAAGAGATGAGATGGATCTAGTGAAGTTGAACGGTTATAGGATTACTCGTAATTTTTTTTTATTTGGACGTATACGGAACCCTAAAAAGTAGTGAATGAACGAATGAGTGAATGCTATTTAGGTGCCTGTCGTTTACAGATACAAGTGCGAGGTGTGCGACAAGGGCTACCGCTCGCGCGGCGAGCTGCGCGACCACGTCAACTACCAGCACATCGGGCAGACGCGCCACAAGTGCCCCGTCTGCGGGAAGGTAGGGGCCCGTGTCCGAACGCGGCGGGTCTACGTCAAACACAGCGGAAATTCTGTAGCGATACATCACTAACAGCTTCTGGCCAAAGACAAAATAGAAACAATAAAAAAGCGCGTTCAAGTGCGAGTCGGACTCGCGCACCGAGGGTTCCGTACTTAGAAGAATGCAAAATTGTATTGATGGACAAAATTGACTTTGCCGTTGTAAAACTGTTGTCTCCATAAATTAAAAATTACTAGCATAGAGGCATTTCATCTTAGTCCTCAGGGTCGGCA
Source organism: Acleris holmiana (assembly GCA_949316455.1). Taxonomy (NCBI): domain Eukaryota; kingdom Metazoa; phylum Arthropoda; class Insecta; order Lepidoptera; family Tortricidae; genus Acleris; species Acleris holmiana. The sequence goes on along the minus strand of OX438790.1, from coordinate 8,877,936 downwards.
ACGCATTTGAAGTCTTAGGATTATAGTCTTGAGAATTCAAATGTCTATGGGTCTCAGATTCCACTTTGTACCTGAGCGCCTTATCCTTAACATAAAAAAAAATATTTTATTATAATTCTTTGTATTGTTTTGGTTTTTCTTTTGTATTAGTTTACCAACTGCAAGAAAAATGTTTTCGTGATGGACCAACATATTAACGGTTTTCGGGGTTTTCCCTTTACTTGTGCTGTATGAACATCCTTCTAGCCAAATTTCAGGATTCTAGGTCTATGGCAACTACCCTATTAATTTTAATTCCCTTGAGAGTGTCGAAATAGATGTTTTTTGCGGCATAAGCGGCAGCTTCAAGGTACTGTAGTAGACCTGACTTTTTAATTTTAATTTCAACTCTATACCTCCACGCGTTCCCGAGATAAAGGATCTTAACAGAAAGATGCACGGACGGACAACAAAGTGATCTTATTAGCGTTCCGTTTTTTCCTTTTGACGTACGGAACCCAAAAACCCGCCTCGCTGGCATTTTTTTTTTTGGTTTGAAATATTTTCTTCTTGCATGTTTAACTGATTCATTTCCCAAACATATCATCCTTGTTTGGATGGTATGGTTGTTTATAATTCTGTAACCACATTTTGCACAATCAGGCCAGGAAGCCCCCCGTATGGTTGCCGGGTTAGAACAGTGCCACTCCATGTCTTCCCGTGGATGTCGTAAGAGGCGACTAAGGGAATAAGGGCTTGTAGTTATACACTAAACTTCTTGGCCTGATTGTGAAATATATGGTTAATAGATATTAACATCCAAATATTATACAGATTGTATTTTGGTGGAATACAACCATTTAAACTAATTCGACTAAAAGAAATAGACGTAACTCGTGTCCCTATCCCCAGGCGCTAGCGACGCGTCGCTGCATCACGCGGCACGTGCGGCGCGCGCACCAGGGCCTCAAGGAAGGGCCGCGCGACAAGATATGCCAGCAGTGCGGAAAGGCCTTCAGGGTACGTGTAGCCGGCACTACATTATATAATTTAACATTTATTTTTCTCGCAATCGAAGTGAAAAGTAGAGTTTTACTCGAGGCTAAAAAGCCGTAATGACACTCGAACTTCATCCACCCTCGTTTGCTCGGGTAGATAAATATCTCGTGTCATTACGTCTTACTTTTTGTTGAACCTGCTGTTATCTATGTGTTGGGTTGAAGATGGTGAAATAGGGGGCATTGTCTTGTTTGCCTACTTAAAGCTGGGTACGAATCTGAGCGGCTCAGCCTGAGGCACGCTCGCCCCGCGCAGCGAGCTGCTCGCGAGCCAAATTGTTGCACATAAACATGCGCGGGTGAGGCAGCGAGCCGACATTTCATTATGGCGTCGGACACGATGACAGCCGCGGCTGCGTTTATCATAATTCACTGAATTATAAACAAAATTAAGAAGAAATCGCCACGGTGGTGGAACGGCTCAGCAACTTTATCAAATTTGTACGCGCCTCGCCCACAGACAAGTTAGTATAAGTCGTTCTGCCCGCGGCACGCTCGGACACGTCACACGCACACTGAGGCGCCTTTGAGCACGGTCACAACGACTTTTAGCAAAATAGGTGAGCCGTCCGTGCCTCAACCCGAGGCTGCTCTAATTAGTACCCAGCTTAATGTTTTAAAAAAAAAAATGTTCTCAGGACAAGAAAGGTCTCCGCGAGCACGAGTTCACGCACACAGGCGAGCGGCCGCTGTCGTGCGAGGTGTGCGGGCGCACGTTCCGGCAGAGCGCCTCGCTCTACACGCACCGCCGCCGCGTGCACCGCGTGCAGCCCGCGCGCCGCACCGTCGCGCTCGTCGCCGACGCGCAGTGAACTGTACTAGTTTCACCTTCGCACCCGTCGCAGACTCGCAGTGAACTGTACTAGTTTCACCTTCGCACCAGTCGCAGACTCGTAGTGAACTGTACTAGTGTGACCTTCGTACTCGTCGCAGACTCGCAGTGAACTGTACTAGTTTGACCTTCGCACTCGTCGCAGACTCGCAGTGAACTAGATTTAGTGATCTGACGGTCGGACTCGTCGCAGGCAAGTAGTGAACTATGGCGGTGTGAGCGTCGCACCCCTCGCAGACACACAGTGAACTGTAGCGGTGTTAGCGTTGCACTCGTCACAGAAACGCAGTGAAGTACATAATAATATGTACGTATAGTGAGGTGACCGTCGAAGATTCACGTGGAACTACATACAGTGATGTGACCGCATGTGACCGATGTGTGGCACTGGTCAGAAATACGTAATGATCTATAGTGGTGGGACCGTCGCACTTGTCGCAAACACAGAGTGATTTAAAGTGACGTGACTGTCGCATTCATTGCAGATACGCAGTAAACTATAGTGGTGTGATCGTCGCACTTGTCACAGGCACACAGTGAATTAAAGTGGCATGGCCGTCTCACTTATTGCAGATACCCAGTGAACTATATGGTGTGACCGTCCCACTCATTGCAATACGCAGTGAACTATAGTGGTGTGACCGTCGCACTTATAGCAGATAAACAGTGAATGAAAGTTACGAGACCGTCCCACTCATTACAATACGCAGTGAACTATAATAGTGTGAATAGTAGTGTGACCGTCGAACTTATCGCAGACACATTCTCAATTAAAGTGACGCGGCCGTCCCACTCATTGCAGATACAAAGTGAACTATAGTGGTGTGACCGTCGCACTTGTCGCAGATGCACAGTGAATTAAAGTGATGTGACGTTATTAAAGAACTGTTATCACCATGGCGACGCTCATTACACAACTGAAATCACCATGAAACAGCTTTGGTTACAGTATGCGTAGCATCTTGCTACCAATCATATAGCGTCTTGCAATAATCAGGGCTAGGAGTTTGGTGTTCATAGTATGTATATTAGGTTGAAAATATCATCATCACCATCACCATCAGCCGCCAGACGTCCACTGCTGGACAAAGGCCTTCCGCAAGGTTTTCCACGAATCGGTCGGTGGATGGTTGATATTATACCTACTATATCATAATGTAGTTAAATATTTAATTTATTATTAAGGCAGTAAATGTGATAAGTGTATTTATTCAATAAATTTATTATTTATGATATCTTTCATTTGAATATTTTTTAATCCCTAAAAAAAGATGGCACGTGTATCTGTGTCAGTTTGTAGCTTCATAGCTCCTAAATGAATGAGCCGATGTAGACAAGGTTTAAAAAATAAAAAACCGGGCAATAGCTTGTCGGACCATGCTCAGTGTAGGGTTCCGAAGCCGTTAAATACTACAAACATAAAATTCAACAAGTAATAAATAATTTTCTTTTTTTTTTGTAATTTGGTGCCGTCTTAGATCATTTTAGGTATAAACACTTTAATCGCCTGTACCAATGATGTCTACTTAGTCGTGATAGTTAACATAACATAACATCACACCTTCATTTCCAAAGTGGGATAGGCTGAGCTACATAAATACCAACAACTCTAAACTTGGTCTTGTCGTTATAGTTTCTCCTTTAAAATTCGTTACATGCTTTTTCATGTGGGATTTTTCCCAAATTTTTGATTTGTTCCCGACTCGTCGTATTCTTGTTTCGTCGCATTCCTGATTGGTCGTATTCCTGTTTCGTCGCATTCCTGATTGGTCGTATTCCTGATTCATCGGATTTTTATTATCGAATAAAACTATGCAATTACCACGGCTCCACTTACGTTTTTTTTTTATGTTAAGGAGAAGGCACACGAGCACTCAGGCCACCTGATGGTAAGTGGAATCTGAGACCCATACACATTTGAATTCTCAAGACTATAATCCTAAGACCTCAAATGCGTTGCCAACCCTGAGGACTAAGATGGAATGCCTCTATGCTAGTAATTTCACCGGTTGTCTTATCCCCACGCCGGAACACAATAATGCGAACACTGTTGCTTGGCGGGTGGTTAATGGATAAGATGAAAAGATTTTATTATAACAAAAGCGTTTTAATATAAGATATTTTTTACATATATTGGTATTATATTATTAAACAAAGCCTATTTAAACATTCAATGACTGTCATTTTTTTATCAATAAAATCATTGACCATTTCCCGTTCTTGGTGATATTTTTAAACATCTTTTGCTCGACGAGTTTGTATCGTACTCGGACAGTGTAACTGCATTTTTCTAATCTTGATGTTGAGCTTCCACTCGCAGTAGTTCGATAAATGAAAAAAGGGAAGGTTTCTTAGGGATTCTATGATTTAACCGGTTATTCCATCCCTCAATAATGTATTCTTAAGGTAAAACACTGGCTCTTCAATATTTACATCACTTTCCCGTCATGTCTCTTAGTCATGGGACACCCGGTACCTATATATATGTATAATTATGTAGAACTGCTCTTCGGGAAGGCGGATAAATAATGGTCCATTATTTACAATGATTTTATATAAATAATTCCGACGAAACGGGAATACGACGAGTCAGGAATCCGACGAATCGGGAATGCGACGAAACAGGAATACGACGAATCGGGAACAAATCAAATTTATTTCATAAACGGATTACTTAATCGAAAACCTGTTACATGCAGGGGAGGTACCCTATTTTTTTTACATTTTATTGTATTATTTTGTTGGCTTGACTAATCTTCATATTCATGCCAAATTACAGCTTTCTAGTACTAAGAGTATCTGCGCTAGGCTGCGGACGGACGGACGGACATGGCGAAACTATAAGGGTTCCTAGTTTGACTACGGAACCCTAAAAAGCTAATTTAATCTGGATGGTTCTTAGGTAACTTTCATAAAAATCGGTCGGGCCGTTTAACAACTTTGAAAGGGGTCGCTATTCTGGTCCTTTTTTGTCCGGGGTCATACACACATTTAGGTTTCCTGTGGACACACCGAAAGATGACGTTTTTAAAGCCTAATTTCCTGGCTAAGCCCATTCCCGCAAAAACGCCGTCAGGACTGCTTTAGACCTATCATATAAAATCAAACTTCTATGCATAAACCTTTTAACTATTGACCACAGGACAGGAGACAACTTTTGTTTTTAAGAGTGTGAAGATGCTTATAGTTGTCACAGATACAGTGACAAATAGACCAGAGTATTTGTGACGTAAGGTTGAAATTAGCTGTGGTTTGCAGTTTTCATTGGCGTGTGAGGTCGACTTTTGTATCAAAACAGTGGTGGCGAAAAGGTTAATAGTCATTTTTTCCTCGTATGTTTTGGCTTTGGATGCATGTTTAAAATTTTAATATTATCTTTTTGTATTTTTTAACTTGGTACTTTTATGACCTCCCCGCATATAAATAAAACCGGGCAAGAGCATGTCGGACCATGCTCAGTATAGGGTTCCGAAGGGTCCCTAGTTTGACTACGGAACCCTAAAAATGGTGGTTAAATATAATTATCCACCATTTTGGCATATTTTTGGAAACACTAAACCATACATACAAATGCATACATACATACTGGTAAAAACCATTCTCTTCAGGCAGTCGGGGGAAAAAAAACAAGTCGTCAACAATTTCAATAGTTTAATGCATTTTTTATAGCTTTATCACAAATACGTACCACAACTGGATCGAAACAAGTTATTTTAATTAGCAGGAAGCCTGAAGGTAAGTGGAGCATAAGCTTTTTCAAGACTAAAATCACGAGACAGGTATCTAAACACAGTGTCTAGTACGTAAGCGAACCGTACGTGAATGCGAAGCGACGCGATATTTTGACAGCTCTAAGCGAAACGACGCGACGCGACTGCTGTCCTGGGGGGCAATTTTGAATGCCATTGACGAAAAATGGGTAAGGACCAAATAGTTGGACCATAGTTAAGCGTAGTTAACCATACAAACAATAAAAGTGAAAAAAGTTCCGTTGTGACACGAAAATGATCGGAAAAGTTTCATAGAAAATGTAATTGAGTGAGTTAGCGTGAGCAACTTTTTGATCCTTACCCAAATGGCTAAGTTTAAAATCAATTCATGCAGCGATTTTATCTACGAGCGGGCCCACCTTTTGACATGACCCCCCATGGTCCCACTCGTACTTGCTTCACAAATTGATTTAAACCGCATTATAAGAGTGGTTTTTATTTATTTTATGCCGCATGCCGGTCCTGCTCTATACTAATATTTAAATATTTTTGATTTTCAATATAAGAAACATCAAGATTCGTGTAGCATCGAACGCATGGCCGATTGATCACGAATAATCCAAGTCGCGCAGCTTTTTTTTTCGCGCCGCGTCGCTTTTTTATCGCGCGAAAACATCCAAGACTTAGGAACAAATACTCGTGCTTATCACACAAATATCTGCCTTTTTACCGGGATTGGAACCCAGGACCGCTAGCTTCGAAGGTAGGGTCACTACCAACTAGGCTAGCGTGTCGTCAAACATGCATATTGAAATATTCATGACAGGTACGCTCGGACACTTTCGTTTTAAGGCTCCTTCTTTGCCTTAAGTTCTTATTGTATGGGTTTTGTAGGGGGGGGTTGTGTCAGTGTTTGTGTAGAAGCTTGTTGTGCGTGTAGAGCGCGGCGGAGTGCGCGAAGCTGGCGGCGCACACGGCGCAGCGCAGCGGCCGCTCGCCGGTGTGCGTGCGGATGTGCGCGCGCAGGATCGACATCGTCTGCCGACACAGGGACAACCTCGCATACAACACGCTCGCACGCACAAAGAGATCTATTATTTATGTTCAATTCATTGGATGCTGTTACGCAAAAATGTGTCAACCCACAATTAATTAGCAAATAAAGGTCAACCCAGAATCACACTGAGGGTTGACACTTTATTGCTAAATAATTGTGGATCGACACATTATTGCGTAACAGCGTCCATTTGGAATAGTACATTTTGATGCAAGTGCGGAAGGGACAAGATTCGGGACGAGTTAAAATGACGGTTCCGCACGTGTATCAAGCGACGTTTTTTAGTACATTTGCGAAAAATATCAATTAGACAAAAATAAATCTGTAAATAAAAGTGTTACAAGAGACAATTTTACTTTTAATTGACACAGACTTAATTGATTCAGCCATCTTGATGAGTTATTTTTTTAAAATATTACCTAGATATTTTTTATGTAATTTTAATATTCTAAATTATATTACTTATATGTAAAGTTTCAATGCTCTCTCTATGGTATATGTAGTATACATTTGGTTGTTAGAGCTACAGAAATACCAACAACATTAAAAATATTTGTTTAAAATTTTGAGACCACATTTTGGCCAAGAAGTTTACTAGTTTATTAGTAACAGGTTGCAAGCCCATCGAGTAACAGTACATCAAGCCAATTAATACTGACATTTAAATAAATTGCGTTTAGTTAAGTAAGGTCTGTCAACAATTATTTATTGAGCCAATTTTTTTTTTTTTTAATTTTAGTTGTAAATGAAAATTACAACATTATTTTTGTAAAAAAAAATTAAGGTGATTTTATTTAAATATAATATATTATTAGTATGAGCTTATGGATTACTTTGATTCCGTGTGGGGCCACTCGATGTCTTCCCGTGGATGTCGTAAGAGGCGACTAAGGGAATAAGGGCTTGTAGTAGTTTTAGGCGATGGTCTTGCAACCCGTCACTAATACACTAGTAAACTTCTTGGCCTGATTGTGCAAAATGTGGTTACAGAATTATCAACAAGTCTTTTTAGAGTTGTTGGTATTTCTGTAGCTCTGCCTACCCCACTTTGGGAATAAAAGGCGTGATGTAATGTATGTATGTATGAAAGATTGGTAGCAGCTGCGTTCCCGACCATTGAGAGTATGCTAGTCTCTTAAAACGTACTCTTGTTGTCTCGTCTTTGATTCAAATAAAGCTATGGCAATAAAAACGCGCCCCGCGGGTACTTTTGTCCTCCGAAGCAAATAAGCAGTGTCTCAAATTCAATTACAATAGAAGTTTCAATCCTATTCTGTTGGTAATAAGCAGAGGGCGGAGTTTAACATGGCAATAATTGAAATGTCATACGAATAGAACATTTTGCTTTATCGACTTTTCAAGTTATCGATATTGTGTTATCACTAATCTCTTTGTTATTTTAGTTTTGCTTAATCGTAATCTCAAAAATACGAGAAATTAAAGTTTTAATTTGTAAATAAATAAAATAAATAAATAAATATATATCAGGGGACAATCTCACACAAATTGACCTAGTCCCAAACTAAGCTCTAGGCTTGTACTATGGGTACTAGACAACGATAAACATACTAATATAGAGAAATAAATACTTAAATACATAGAAAACATCCAAGACTCAGGAATAAATATTCGCGCTCATCACACAAATATCTGCCCTTACCGGGATTTGAACCCAGGACAGCTGGCTTCGGAGGCAGGGTAACTCCCAACTAGGACACCGAACGAACTAGGGATATTATGTTATTATTGTCTAAAACACATGTATTTATTTACGGTAAATAACAAATGAAAATAAAGCTAAATCTAAGACACAGAACTATACAATAATAGAGAAAACTACACCTACATTTACCAAAAACTATATTTATCTAAAAGACCGCTACCAGAGGGCATTGTTAATATTAGAAAATTGTTTTGCTAAGTGTAATGTACCGATAGGAGGTATAATTCTATTCGGTAAAAGATCTTGTGCTACGTGAACCTGAACTACTTGTCGATAGTCGATAAAATACTTCGTTCTATCCCTATGACATATAAATTGTTGTCATGAGAAATTCCGCCCTCTGGTTAGGAGGAGTTTTATCCGAGATACTGCCATTAGCAGGGTAGATTTACCGTGAACCCGCGGCCGCAGTGGTCGCAGATCTTGTTCCGCGGCGGGCGCTTCTTCTCGTGCACGTAGCTCAGGTGCCGGCGCAGCCCCGTGCCGTTCTTGAACACCTGCGCCGCCGCGACACCGTCGCCGTTAAGAGGCCGTACACGAAATTTTGTCGATTTTGCTGTTTTTTTTTTTTTTTTTTTTATGTTAAGGAGAAGGCACACGAGCACTCAGGCCACCTGATGGTTAGTGGAATTTGAGACCCATAGACATTTGAATTCTCAAGAATGCAATCCTAAGACTGCAAATGCGTTGCCAACCCTGAGGACTAAGATGGAATGCCTCTATGCTAGTAATTTCACCGGTTGTCTTATCCCCACACCGGAACACAACAATGCGAACACTGTTGCTTGGCTGGTGGTTAATGGATAAGATGGTGGTAGCGATCCGGACGGACCCTGCACAGGGTCCTACCGCCACTAAACGAAAACCACGAAAATAAGCAAAACCTGCAAAATTTTGTGTACGGCCTCTTAACATCAATATAATTGTTAACATTAAAGATTCACATCACCATCACCAATGTTAATAAACATTTTTTTTGTTATTAAGTGTAGTTTATGTGTCTGTCACTTTATAAAAGGCATTAAAACACGAGCGTGTGTTTATGAAACGAGCCGATAGGCGAGTTTCACAATAACATCACACGAGTGTTTTAATGCCAAATCGTGTACAGTTACATACACTGCTTTATCTACATATATATTATAAACAACAAAACAAACTAAACTAATTTTTGCGACAAGACAAATAGAACGTCAAAATGGCGGCAACCGTAGTTTCTATTAAATTCAGAAACAAACAAGAGTCGGCCTCTATTATCATATCGTTCGATATCAAGTAACATGCGAGATTTGTTAAATTTGTGTGCAATTGACATTGCATTCCGAATAAAATGACATCCCACCAAAAACATAAATGTAAAAAAGGAGAGCCAAGTTCAATACAAAAATTATTCTCTGCTGTGGGCTTCGCCGCAAAAAGAATGGAGATCTGAGATTGAGTGCCAAGTTCTATGCAAAATCCAAATATGTAGTCTAAGGGCTGACTTGGCTGGTTTTCCCATACGAATTATTATTAAGTACCTACTTTTACACAGTCATGGAAGAGCCTTATGTTCGATGGGTAGTTTCTACCAGCAAGCCAAATTTTCGGAATAATAAAATAAGAACCGAAAGGTAACAGGTTTAGAACATGCAAAGGCTATATAATTCGTATGGGAAAACCAGCCAAGTCAGCCCTTAGACTACATATTTGGATTTTGCATAGAACTTGGCACTCAATCTCAGATCTCCATTCTTTTTGCGGCGAAGCCCACAGCAGAGAATAATTTTTGTATTGAACTTGGCTCTCCTTTTTTACATTTATGTTTTTGGTGGGATATCATTACTTTTTGTAGGTAAGTCATACCTACTTACTAAAAAATACAATTATTATTTATTTAAACTATTGCCTATACTATACTAAACCTACGTACCTACTTATTATAGGAATTGTAATAATAATAAGTATATACACCTACCTACTTATAACTATAAAATTATTATTTATTTAAACTATTGCCTATACTATAATACTACACGTACGTACCTACTTATTAAAGAAATTGTAATAATAATATTACGACAAATTATAAGTTTTCCTTAAGAAAACTTAGCAATTTCGCAGCATAAATCGCAACCTTATAGGTCAGATATCGAGAGACAACCGGACAGCAAGCCGGCGCTCTAGAGATGGGTAAATCCGGGCTTGAAGATTTAAATGATTCGAATCCGCAACCGGACTCGATTCCTTATCGACTCCTTTCAATTGTTATCGAATCCGCGGAGTTATTAACTCCGACTAGCGGCACAGCAGCGACTCGGTACCGAACCGACAGAGAGAGACAGGCGCCGAGCGAGCCCGGAGCCGCAGCCGCCGTCGTCGCTCATTCGGCTCCAATCGGTAACGTTCGGGCTACCGCGGCGCGGCCGAAGCCGCCATGACACCGGTCGGTGTCAGGCGAACGCCAATTTCGTTATAATTGACGCTTTTGTCGCTAAAAGTTGTAAGTGCAAAAATTGCTCTTACGGTTATAAAATTAGAGCATAACTTTCAACAAAACAAAAAACAAAAAAAAGTAAAAAAATTAACAAGAAAGTAAAAAAAAAAATTACAGTTAAGATTAGAGAAAATCAACAGCCAATGTAAATGGTAATCATTATCATACGCCAACTTACAATTTTTTTACATATTGAAATTAGGTTGACAGTCCTAAGCCTGGTATAAAGTACGAAGGGAAATCAATCAACAAAAACTACTCCATGTAAGTAAAGACCTAATCTACTCTAATAAATAAATAAAAACGTTTAATCTATTGCTTGATAAAAAAACGCGGCAATTCCAGTATTCAGTTCAATTTCAGAATTATTCATTCATTCAATGCGTTGTTGGATCCGGTCGGACTAGATTCAAAAGAAACGCGTCAATAAATCATATAAATCATTTCATTCTGATCGAATCCGGAGCGAATTGGTATGAAAGGTCCAGTGGATTCAAAGGAGTTGAAGAGTCGATAAGCGGAGTCGATACCGATAGCGGAGCCGGATTTAGTGATTTGAATCCCAGCCCGGAGTCGAGAATACCCACCTCTACGGCGCTCGCGCTTATGAGCGCGGCTGCCGCTCGCTCGGCCACGTTCGCGTCAACGGTTCGATTCGGTTGTCACAGCGCAAGCGCCGCTCCGGCGTCACTCGGCGCGCGCGCGTCGTGTATATACCGAAAATCTAAATGCCTATTATTTTATCATTATTTATGAGTAGGTAATGATTTTACACTATTGATGTGCGCTAAATATAAAAATAATAATGAATCCCAGTTAATAACGTAGGTACCCTAAGTAATATTAGGTATTTATGTTAAGCGTTCATAATAGAATCTAATTATTTAAAAATTGTCATTTTTAGGGTTCCGTAGCCAAATGGCAAAAAACGGAACCCTTATAGATTCGTCATGTCTGTCCGTCTGTCCGTCCGTATGTCACAGCCACTTTTTTCCGTAACTATAAGAGCTATACTGTGGAAACTTGGTAAGTAGATGTATTCGGTGAACCGCATTAAGATTTTCATACAGAAATAGAAAAAAAACAATAAATTTTTGGGGTTCCCCATACTTAGAACTGAAACTCAAAAATTTTTTTTTCATCAAACTCATACGTGTGGGGTATCTATGGATAGGTATTCAAAAATGATATTGAGGTTTCTATTATAATTTTTTTCTAAACTGAATAGTTTGCGCGAGAGACGCTTCCAACGTGGAAAAATGTGTGTCCCCCCCCCCCGTAACTTCTAAAATAAGGGAATGATAAATGTAAAAATAATATATGATGTACATTACCATGCAAACTTCCACCGAAAATTGGTTTGAACGAGATCTAATAATTAGTTTTTTTTTAATACGTTACAAATCCTAAACCGCATTTTACCTTTCATTCAATCAACTCCAATATAATAAAGAATAAAGAAAAACATTTATTTAGATGTATAGTTGTACGGAACCCTACGTGCGCGAGTCCGACTCGCACTTGGCCGGTTTTTTTATTTATTCCTTTGTATTCATCTAATTAGCTATCTGCATACCAAATTTTAACTCTCTAGGTCATCTGGAACTGGGTTAGAGTTTTGGTCTATAGGTCAGTCAATGATAAAAATGAAGAATTTTGGACATTAATATCTAAATAACCGTTTGAGATAAGCTTATGAAATTTAGAACACATATGTATCTCGCAAGTCTCAATATATGAGCCAAATTTGATACGTTTATGTAAAATAGTTTTTGATTTATGAGGGGGTCAAAAGTGGCTCCAAATGGTTCGTGTAATATTACACACGGTGCGGCTCGCCAGTTCTGTTTCTTGAACTTGGCTTGACACGCTCCCGCGTGTCTAGATGTCCAGTGATATTAGAAATGAGGTCAAATAAAATTGCTTAGTTTTCAAAGATGTTCGAAATTTGAATGTAATAATGATATCGAATTTGATGTTATTGCAATGTTGTACCAGACTAGGAGTAGGAAATACAGTCTAATTTTTCATTTATGTTCGGTTCTTTTCAATAATCAAGACCTGCAACAACATTATTTTCGTTATTAACATAATCGACAACATTATTTTTGTTAATAACAATGAAGATGATTTTATCTCTACTAATATTATAAAGAGGTAAAGTTTGTGAGGTTGTAGGGGGTAATCTCTGGATCGACTGAACTGATTTTGAAAATTCTTTTACCAATAGAAAGCCACGTTATTTGTTAGTGTCATAGACTATGTTTCATTTTTCTACGCAGACGGAGTCGCGGGTTTCAGCTAGTTTAATAATATTATTATGGTTGTATATGGTTATTAGATGTTTCTTGTATACATTTTATAGAAATGGTTTTTAACGATATTTTTCCTTTCACCGACATTAGTTCTTTCTGTTTCGCCTACTGGTTGACTGGTATAGAATGCCGTTGGGCAATAAGTCCGCCATTTTTACTTAATGTGTTTAGTGCAAATAAGTTTCAATAATAAAAAAGACGAAGTCAACAATCGTAATGATAATGATGATATGGGATGCCGTTCTTGCCGGAGACGTCGCGTTGGTACCTTGCTGCAGTGCGGGCACTTGTGCGCGGAGCTGTTCCGGTGCGTCCACTCGACGTGCTCCTTCAGCTGCGACTTGGAGAGGAAGCGCGCGTCGCACTCGTCACACACGTACCTTACATCAATAACATTTAAACAATCCTACTAATATTATAAATGTGAAAGCGTGGATGTTTGTTACGCTTTCACGCAAAAACTACTTGACGAATCATCATGAAACTTTGTACACATATTCTGGGAGGTACTATGAGTAATATAGGATACTTTTTTTATTACATTTTTTTTTACAAAAATTAAAATTAAAATTGTCATGAAAAAAAAGTTGCAGCGGGCGAAGCCGCTGGCGGGTCGCTAGTAATATTATAAACGTGAAAGTTTGTAAGTATGGATGTTTGTTACGGCTACCTTTTACATCGCTATTCCCTCGGGAACTGATTTATAGGAGTACGAAGTCGCGGGCGGAAGCTAGTGATATATATTAATTTGAATAGGGAACATGCATGATTTATCTTAGGCTCTCTAGAGAGTGCTGTTAAAAGTCATAGTTCAGACCTCCTGCAAAAACACTACAAAATCGACGACAAGAATGACGTCACAGCTGTTGTACCATGTTCAAAATATAAGGACCTTCTAAAGAAATTTGCATTTATTTCAGAAATAAATATGTTTAAGCCAATTTAATTAAATTATAATATTACGTCAATAAAATGAGGATCCCGAAAAAAACTACTTAAACTTTAAACGAAGTTTGAATTTTTAACAAGTTTCGATTCTATATAAAATCTAAATAAACGGGTCAAAACTTAGTGTTTTGCGTTTTATATGCTTTTCTATACATTTTCTCCTCAATCGTATTAATGAAACTCAATTCTCTTTACACAGTTTTATCCACTTGACATTTTGGATGTTTTTAGGGTTCCGTAGTCAACAAGGAACCCTTATAGTTTCGTCATATCCGTCTGTCCGTCCGTCTTTGGTTTAAATCAGAGACTCTTGGCATTAGTTGTTACCATACGTAAATTTACATTTTCCACGTGTCGTTTCGCTAATTTGCGAAACATTTAATTCCTGGTTTGTTGTGCACTTACTTCTTGTCATCGACACTGGTATGCCTCGAGTGCGTGTTGAGATGGTGTTTGAGATTATGCAATGTTCTGAAGTGCGTCTTGCACGGCGCACAGTAAGCGAAGGCGCCAGCGGAAGCGTGCACGGAGGCGGTGTGCGCCAGCAGACCGGAACGCGCGTTGTACACTTTGTCGCATTGCCGACATGAGTACACCCGGTTTGATAATTTGTGGACTGTACTGAAAAACAATATACATAATAAATAATACTGTTACGAGTAGGTATGGTTAGGTAGGTAGGTAGATTAGAATCGACGCGCCGGCTCAAGGACATGCCTATTGTTAACGGGTTCAATCGAGTTCAAGGCCAAGGCCGTCGCTATTGTAATACAAGGCCGCAAAGAGAACCTTCCATTGTCGAACGTCCCCGGCGGGTCAAGGTCCATCGATCATTCGAGAAGGCAATCTGGAACATTCGGCGATTGGGAGTATAAAAGGTGAGGCGCGCGTGCGGCAATTCATTCCTTACTTGGAGAGCGAACAGTGCGAACGAGTGACCCGAGCGATCATCTAAGTTTATTGTGCGATAATTGTTTGTAACGATTAAGTGCGTGTGTTAATAAAGTCTAGCTCGTAATTATCAGTGTTTTCGTGCATTTCTATCAGTTACCTACCCCCACGTACGTAACAATACTGTTATGTAGTCCCACATCTCAATTAATAAGAAACAAGCAACGCCGCGGGAAAGTCATAGTATTATGTTTGACCCATTCGAATGTGCTTCGTCCCTTGAAATAGGTCCCGTTAAGGAGTTCCGGTGGCTATCAGTGGTCTTCATCATCAGTTCTACTTCTAAAACCATAATCAGTTCTAGTTTGGGTGGCGGGAATATTTCTTGGGTACCCTAGGGATGAAAGGGGGGTGGCGGGAAACTAATAGCCTCTAGTAACCACGTTACTTACAACATGTGTATCTTGAGGGCCGCGTTGTTCACGAAGCAGTTTCCGCAGACGTCGCAGCGCGGCTTCTGCTTGTGCTTGTCACGGTGGTACCTGAAGCTGCGATATGACCTGAACAAAACAACATCAAATTAGAAATTAATATATATACACGTTCCCAAGACGTCAAAAATATCTATACACCTTTATGTGTACATATATTTGACGCGATGGCTGTACAGATATTAATGCCCTTAATTGTACTAATTTTTGCAATAATTCGTTTGTTAATATTAGTCGGTTTCATAACTATTTAACACTAGCTGACCCGACAGATGTTATCTTGTCTACGATTTTTCATCATACCCATACGTGTGGGGTATCTAAAAAAAACTAAACTGAATAGTTTGCGCGAGAGACACTTCCAAAGTGGTAAAATGTGTGCACCACCCCTGTAACGTCTAAAAACAGAGAATGATAAAAGTAAAAAAAATGCATGATGTACATTACCATGCAAACTTCCACCAACGAACGAGATCTAGTAAGTAGTTTTTTTTTTAATACGCTTTAATTATCTTGCTGCCACGCAACCTTTAACTTCTCGGGGAGGTGAATTTCTTTGTAGATGCGAATTTCTCACTATTGCTCTCAGACACAATGTCATAAACAGTAGAGAGACAAACACCTGTAGCTTTTTCGCTTTTTCAACCAACTGGGCAGCCGTGTAAGGGAATTTAAATTTTTCTTCACGTCAAGTTCAAAATATTTATAACAGTTAAAAATAATTTGCTAACTTGCAATGTTCGCATTGTTGTGTTCCGGTGTGGGGATAAGACAACCGGTGAAATTACTAGCATAGAGGCATTCCATCTTAGTCCTCAGGGTTGGCAACGCATTATAGTCTTGAGAATTCAAATGTCTATGGGTCTCAGATTCCACTTACCATCAGGTGGCCTGAGTGCTTGAGTGCCTTCTCCTTAACATAAAAAAAAAAACTTTGACTCTCAATCGGACCAAAATTACTCACTGTTATATTTTTTGAAAATTATGTAACTTACACTTAGTCGTACGGGCTGACACAAAATTATTCTGATAATTGTGAGAATACAATAAAATCAGACGTAGAAATATATGCACAACGTAAATAATAACACAATTTGACACTGTTTTTTTTTTGGTATTTACTTCTTCAATATAATATAACAAACCTCTTTTTATGCTGATAGTACAAGAAAATAGAAAATTCAAATATAGAATGCCTGTAAACATACAATACTACTACATATGCAATTCCATGCTCTCGTTAATTTATCTATGACACTTCATAGGCCGCTTTTTTATGTTTGTAGTACTCAACGGCTTCCACCCTGCACTGAGCACGGTCCGACATGCTCTTGCCCGGTCCCGGCATGATCCCCTTGGCCCGGAGCCCTGAGGGGCCGGGGCGCCAGCAGGCAGGCGCGGTACTCACTGCGTGGAGAACTCGCAGCGGGGGCAGCGCAGGTCGCGGGGCGCGCCGCCGTGCGCGCGGGCGTAGTGCGTCACCACGCTCTGCACGGTGCTGTACCGCGCCGCGCACGCCACGCACTCGATCCTGCGGCGACAATCCTAGTTTTACGTAATCAATCACACATCTATCGTACTGTGTCTTCTTACTAGATCCCGGATTTTTGTCGCAATGACGTCACAATAGGGTAGTTTGGGGAGTAAATGGAACGGTGTTAATTAATAAGGTAACCTAGTCTATTGGTGTTCTACGGAATTAAATATTTATAATCAGGCATTCACCATATTTTATATCTTAGGTCAAAACTTAATTATGTTGTAAGGTTAAAACTGATTAATTGATAAATATAATTCTAATATGTTTAATTACGTTCCACTGTTCCATTTACTGGATGGAACGGTTATTTAATACGAGAAACTGCCGGATTAGACCGAATTAATTGTAATAACTAAGTAGGTATTCACGATAAAAATTACCTATTCAATTGATCTACGTTATCTTTCGATTACTGCAATCCATACATTTGTACGTACATTAAACTGGCTTTTTTTCGGTCACCTACTTTTTGTCTGTCAAAAGCCAGTTTAACGTACAAATGTATGGTTTGAAGTTATATACCAAAAGATAATTTTGATCAATTAACTAGATAATTTTTGTCGTCAATGCCTAGTTATTAAAATTTATTAGGTTGAAAACCTTATTTATTTTTTAATAATTAACACCGTTCCATTTACTTTCCAAACTACCCTATCGTGACGTCATTGCGAGAAGAATCCGGGGTCTACTTCTTACATTGGTGACCCACGACAATGGACATTTACGCAACCTGACGACCTTCAAGCACTATGACGCAGTCTCACAGCAAGCCAGACAACCCGCATCGTGCATCACTAGCATTCTGTTATGTCTCCATGCCTGGTGTCTACAGTGTGCACAATACTCCTATTCAACAACACGACTCACTGCGTCTTACTACGAGTACTTCACGGAGCATGTACACGACTCACGGTGTACTCCACTCCACTCCTCTTCTCCTGCTACGCTTGCCAACGCGGCACTGAGCACTACTGGAGACATCCACTACTGGCACTTGCAAGCGGCATTTTCGACCTAGCGACATCTAGTGACAACTTGTAACAAACAACTCGCCAGCGCCACCAGCGTCAGACAGCGCAACTAAATCTGACAATGCGCTACATCGCGCTAACGAAGTTCCTTCAGTCGGTTGACTTATATACCACTTCCAACTTCATCCAAATGGACTTCGGTCCCCAGGCATAACACCCGCCTGGAGAGAGATCTCTCTATTGTCCTCTCTCCTACTACAGGTGTCTTACAATACAATACAATACAAATACTCTTTATTGAACACCAAAAAAAAGAAAAACAAAACACGGAACAGTAGATTTAAATCATAGGTATACAACAGGCGGTCTTACCGCTAAATAGCGATCTCTTCCAGACAACCTTGTAAGAGAAATAACTGAGGACACAAATTCATGGCTGGCAGGCGGTGTAAACTAATTCGTTTAGAACTCAAACTAAATAACAACAAGAAACAATTAAATTATTTCAATTTTGAAATTAAAACTATTTATATTGAAAATCGGTACAATCTTGCAAGTTCGAAAACTAATGGCAGTTCTTAGTATTATCTGTGAAGACTATATTGTATAATTGTGAGTAGAAACAGTCGTTCGGAATCTATACAGCGTGTTGATTAGTTCCTAGGCAAAGGATTAGTAAAGAAGTAGAAAGTAAAGGAATTCCACCACGCCATACACGCAAACTTCCAAATGGAAAACAGCTCTTAACGCTAGTGATGTGGCGACCTAGCGACATATAGTGACACTAATTACAACCAAATCGACAGCGCCACCGGCGTCAGACAGCGCAACTAAATCTGACAGTGCGCTACATCGCGCTTAAGGCTAAGTTTCACTGGGCAATAGTCTGCATGCTTGTAGCAATCCATTGAAGAGTTGTTTAACATTATTGAGCCAGAAGCTATTGCAGCGATGCAATGTATCACGAAAAGCATTCGGGTTGTCGTTATCGCCCAATGAAACAGAGCCGTAACAAAGTTAAACTACCAACTTCATCCCAATAGACTTCAATCCCCAGGCAAAAACAACTGCCTGGAGCGAGAACTCTCTATTGTCCACTCTTTCTTCAGTGATCCTTGCCTTCTGTAATGCCGCCGCGTGTGGTCCCGGTAGGACCCTTCTGATCTGAGCACCGACTTGCATATGTTACACACGTATCCGCCATTCTTCTGAAACACAAGTGAACCATATCTTTATAATGTGTCCATATGGGTTCCACACAATTAAAGAACAATAATTAGATACTATATTTGCAATATTTTTTTATGGATCTGCGCTTAAGCCTCTGATGGGTTAAACCTTTTTAAACGGTCTAGCTATCAATAGTATGCATAATAATATTAAAAATGCGAAAGTAATCCTGTCTGTTTGATACGCTTTCACATCTAAATAGCTCAATCCTGCTTGAACCCAAAAAAACTTGGACAGTTCGTGTAAGAATAGTCACAAAAGATTCCATGAATTAAATAAAATTTAAGTTTTGTTTAATTTTACAGTAATTTTGTATGAGTCTTATTTTGCATAATATCTTTTGTTACTTGATCTCACCTTGTTATGCCGTTTCTCTAAATGGTCCTTAAAAGTCAGCTCATGATCAAACCCCGTAACACAGTTCTCACATTTATACGGTAAATTTAAGTAAGCCTCCTTTGTTGCTTCCTTTTTCCTTTCCTCCCACATTTCATCTTCATTTAGAAAAACGCATTTTATTTTCCCCTCATAATTTTTGACAGGTGCATTTTTTTTCATTTTAATTTTTTTCTCTTTTATCTCGGACAGCGGAATGTCATTTTCTGTGTCAGAGAAAGTAAGCTCTATTTTTAGGTTGGTTGAATATTCTATGATTGGCTTTGGTATAATTTCTTTCCCCAATGGTTCTGAGTTGTGCGTGTAGAATATTTCTGTGTCGGATCGGGAGAGTTTTGAGACCTTAATGTTGTTTGGTTGTAAGTTCTGTAACTATAAAGAAAAAGTGTAAAAATCAAACGGGTACAAAGTCTGCATAGTACCTAAGTTAATTCATGCTACTAACAAATTATCAAGTATAAGATATATTACCTGGCTATTCAAATTTGTAATGCTAATTTCAACCTGTTTCTTGAATAGGTATATTTCCTCAAGCATTTTGTGGCACCCATAGCAGACCAAACTTTCTGCATACTCCAGCTTGGATATAAAAATGATATATGTTTATTATTTTCAAAAAATCATTCTCATATCACACCACATTAACCTAGATAGTAGTGTGATCCTGCCTTCGATGCTAGCAGTTCCAGGTTTAAATCACAGTAAGAGCAGATAAATATATACATAATTGATGAGCGCAGGTTCCTGAGTCTTGGATATTTCCTATGTACCTACTTAATTAAAGTTTTTTTTTTAATTAGGGAAGTAAGTTTATCATGGTCTAGTACCCATAGCACAAGCCTAGAGGTAGTTTGGGACTACTGGGACTTTAGATCAATTTGTGTGACATTGTCCTCCAATACTATATTTATATCTATTATTTATTTATATTGGTTATTTATTGTACACGAATAATATATATTTATTGTATATAATTGTTAATATTTAAAGATAAAAATTTAATAGATAATAATAATATCTAATAATAATAACTCCTGTTACACCTGCATCATATTCAACTTTTATAGTGAGTGAATAATGAATGGCTCCTGCCTGGCTGTGACGGCCATCTTGAAATCAAAAGATGCCAATTTAATACAACAGCATAATACTACAAATTTTGGAATAATATTTAATATTTTGATACCGTTGATTTTGAGAAACAATAGATTGAAAGTAACAAACTTATTACAAACAAGTAAACCTACCTTAAAATTAAACAAACGTTCGAAAAACTCGACATGTTTACATTTTGTCAGCCTCACGAAAGGAACATTTTTAATTAAACAGCAGATACAGTTTTCAGTTTTCAGTTCACCTTTTAAATTCCGAACCTTTCGTGCCCCACTGTATCCTGGTAAATGTGATTCGTCCATTTCTACAGTAAATTTCTCGATCTCAAAAATATCAACGACCTCATATCGTGTTCCTTAACACGTTAAAACCTTTTATTTGTACTAGTACGATAAGTGTGTCATATGATTTGACTTGAACAGAGTCTGCGCTCAAGGGAACGTGAAATTAAAAACGTTTCGTTAATTATTTAAGTTGGATTAAATAATAGCATACGATGAAATATATTTTGCACTTCATAATTTGATCAATAAGTATTTAAACAGTACTTTTTCCAAGATATTCTACACTATAATAAATAACGGAAAAACGTGATTACAATTAACACCTATCTTTCGAACAAAACGCTTTGACATATTTGTGGATTGACATGTTTTGAACCGTTTCGTTAGTCAAACACTAGTTGCTTCAAGTTTGTCATTACCAATTAACTTTGGAACATTATTTAGCTACTACATAAAAAATAACAATTACTTACAATAAGTTCACAATAATACTGATCACTTTATAATAATAAGGCACTTACTTAGAGTAAGTTGATTTAATTTGACGTCTTTGGGTGATTGAACAAAACGCTTTGACAATTGCAGTAGTTAGTGTTGCAAGTTGTTGTTGCTGCAAAAAATTACTGATCTTTGATGGGGTGATGCTTTCATTTTACGATTTGTTTATTTATTTATATCGTGCTTATATCACGGTTTATGACTTAATAAAACAGTTAAATTACTCGAAAATAGGTAGAATACAACCATGGATACTCTAGATCACAACTTATGCTGCGGTTGTCTATCCGCGGGGCGTAAAATGATTGCAATCAACGAGTTCCAGAAAAAGCAATGTTTTTTGCAAATCATTCGTGAAATACCGGTAAGAATCTAATTAATTAATCCTATCCTTAAGCGTAAAAATAAGCGATAAAGCTCGGTATAATATTGATCGACTTCAAAGAGATGCAATTTTGTTTTTGTTCTGATATAGATGTGTCAACCCGAAGAAGTTCCTTTGTGGCTGTGCTGGGAGTGTACGGCGCTAATTCGCCGGTTTACGAACTTCAAGCAGCAAGTTAAGCATTCATACCGGTCTCTACATGAGTTAGGGAAACAGGTAAAAAACATTGTTTTGTAACTAAATATTCTGAAGTGCTCAGGGCTTCCCATATCCTATAAGGTTAAAGACTGAAGATTTTATGATAAGAATGGTAGTTTTATTCAATTCAATAAACTTTATTAAAACAAACCATTGTAAACTTTTTCAGAATCTTACAGTGAACCATCTCCATCAACCACCTAAACTCAGCACCCACAAACTATACACTTTTAACTCTACTGAGACTGACCAATCACAGAAGCCAGAATCACAGCAGCCAGAACCTCTGCAGCCAGATATTGTCCAATCAGAAGCTCTGGAACCACAGCCAATCAAGATAGAAATTAAAACAGAAACAAAAGAACAAATTAAATCTGAATTAGATTCAGATCATGACAATGGAGAAGATTTTCAGGTAGAGCTACCACAGAAAAAAAAGAAACGAAATGTTAAGAAGAAAAAGAAAGAAATAGAGTTGTTCAAAGAGATTGATTTGACAGAACAAGAGTTGGAAGAGGAAAGAAGAGAGATGGGCTTGAGAGAGGAATATGTGAACGCTATGTTTAGATGCGAAAAGTGTTTAGTGTCGTTTCCTAATGCTGATGATTTGAATGACCATGTCACTTTGAAACATGAGTTGGTAAGTGTGTTACTGGTTGTATGGTCAAATGCAGCGAATTGGCTGTGACCTGGATTTATATAAGATCTTTAATAAAAAAATAAAGTATAGACACAGCATAACATTTTGCTTTATGTCGGTTAAAGGTAGAGCTTTTGTAGAGACAGAAATTTCCATCACTGGGTTAATGCTGATGGAAATTATAACTTGCCAATCATAATACAATCATGTAGCTGTAAAAAAGAAACATTAAAATTTAGCTCTGGGTGATAAAGTTATTCTCCATCTAATCCCTTACATCAACTCCATTTTCCAAGATTTTTGAATATGTTGTAATTAGTATAGTAACAAGTCGAGCAAAATCCTGATGGCATGTCTTGATTATGTCGTCTATACCCATAGAAACTTTATGTATTATGATATGTACCTACATATCATAATACATAAAGTCCAAAATACATAATGGTCATAATTCATAATGGCTTTTTTCTGTAACTGTAAACTATTCAGTTATAAAACAAACCTATCCTAACCTAATGAGTTCCATAAAATAGCCTATTAAAAAATCTTGAAATGTTTACTATTTCAGAAAGAATACCTTTATAACTAATATGTATATTGAATGTTATATACGTCTAAACACTCTTTTTAAATTTAATTTTATTAATCAAAGATCCATATGATGACACGCTGGCCTAGTTTCGAGTGACCCCGCCTCCGAAGCCAGCGGTCCTGGGTTCAAATCCCAGTAAGGGCAGATATTTGTGTGATGAGCGCGAATATTTTTTCCTGAGTCTTGGATGTTTTCTATGTATTTAATTAATTATTTATCTATTTAAGTATGTTTATAGTTGTCTAGTACTTGTAGTACAAGCCTAGAGCTTAGTTTGGGACTAGGTCAATTTGTGTGACATTATCCCGTGATATTATTATTATTATTATACATACATATGTAAGCCACATAAAAAAATATTGGTTCTTTTTAATTTGTTTTTCAAAGAAATGTTTTCTTACAATAAAACATACAGAACTAGTTTGTTAAAATATCTTAAAATTGGGCTAGATGTAAGGGGGAGAGAAACATTGTCACATTTTGTATGTGCTTCACAATTTTCTTAATCCAAATAATCTTAATTGGCCCTCTATGATATGCTTATTTACATTCCAAAATGCAGCTCATTTCAATAACAGGAACTGAGTTAAAATTGTAGTGACTTACATACATACATAACATCACGCCTTCATTCCCAGAGTGGGGTAAGCAAGCAGAGCTACAGAAATACCAACAACTCTAAACAGACTTGTTGATTATTCTGTAACCACATTTTGCACAAGCAGGCGAAGATGTTTACCAGTGAATTAGTGACGGGTTGCAAGCCCACCGCCTTACAGTACTACAAGCCTTTATTCCGTTAGTTGCCTCTTACAACATCCACGGAAAGAAATGGAGTGGCACTATTCTAACCCGGCAACCACACGGGGTCTCGTGACTTGAATTTCAATTAACAATAATGTTGTCCTCAGAACGCGGCACATTTCAGCTGCCCAATATGCACGTGTTCGTTCGTGTCGGAGATCTCGTACAACTACCACTCGAACAAGCACCGGCGGCGATTCGCGTGCTGCGCGTGCGGCGCCCGCGCCCCCAGCAAGCGCGCCGCGCAGAAACACCACGAGGCTATGCACGGGTATCTAAACTTATCTTATTTTTACCCTACTACGGCGAAGCAAAAAGGAGGGTTATGATTTTGACCGGTGTGTATGTATGTATGTATGTATGCCTGCCATGAATTTGTGTCCTCAGTTATTTCTCTTACAAGGTTGTCTGGAAGAGATCGCTATTTAGCGGTAAGACCGCCTGTTGTATACCTATGATTTAAATGTACTGTCCTGTGTTCTGTTTTGTTTTTTATTTTTAAAGTGTATTTGTATTGTATTGTATTGTATGTAAATATTAGCCCTGTGTGGTTGCCGGGTTAGAATAGTGCCACTCCAGGTCTTCCCGTGGATGTCGTAAGAAGCGACTAAGGGAATAAGGGCTTCTAGTACTGTTAGGCGATGGGCTTGCAACCTGTCACTAATACACTAGTAAACTTCTTGGACTGATTGTGCAAAATGTGGTTATAGAATTATAATCAAGTCTTTTAGAGTTGTTGGTATTCCTGTAGCTCTGCCTACCCCACTCTGGGAATGAAGGCGTGATATTATGTATGTATGTAAATACATAGAAAACATCCAAGACTCAGGAACAAATATTCGCGCTCATCACACAAATATCTGCCCTTACCGGGATTTGAACCCAGGACCACTGGCTTCGGAGGCAGGGTCACTCCCAACTAGGCCACCGTGTCGCTAAACGCACCGTGTCGTGTGTGTATGTATGTAGATCTTATCATAATTTAACAAATAGGGTGTCGTTGGAAGCGTTTTGATGGGCCGCTGGTGATAGGCTATGTGGCGTCACATTAAATTGAATGTAGCGCCCTCTAGAGGACATAAAGTTATGAATATTGTGCCGCGCTCTCGCTTGCACGCTCAGGCGGAACGTGACAATGAGTCATGCTTTTTCGTGCGTGCAGCCGGGTTTCATCGATTTATAACCAGTGGGGATGGTTTATTTTTAACTCGTCTACCCCATGCGAGCCTATTATGATTGTGTTTACCAATGTAGATAAACGAGGATAAAACATCTGTCACTTTCTAATCAGCATGTAAGTGCTGTTGTTGTTGTTAGCATGGTTGAAACAGTTTTTCTTTTCAGGATCAATCCAAGCTATGAGGATCAAACGAACCAGGAAAACGACCTAGCAGACAGTTCAACCACACTCACGAATGGGTAAATATTTCTTACCGCCCACTGGGTTCAGATTTAAACGTTTCAAATAAAATAAATAAATAAATATCAGGGGACAATCACACACATATAGACCTAGTCCCAAACTATGTACTATGGGTACTAGACAACGATAAACATACTTATATAGAGAAATACATACTTAAACACATAGAAAACGTCCAAGACTCAGGAACAAATATTTGCGCTCATCACACAAATATCTGCCCTTACCGGGATTTGAACCCAGGACCGCTGGCTTCGGAGGCAGGGTCACTCCCAACTAGGCCAATGTGTCTGTCAGTCTGTCTGTCCGTCCGTATGTCACAGACACTTTTTTCCGAAACTATAAGAACTATATTGTTGAAACTTGGTAAGTAGATTTATTCTGTGAACTGCTTTAATATTTTTACACAAAAATAGAAAAAAAAAACAATAAATTTTGGGGGTTCCCCATACTTAGAACTGAAACTATTTTTTTCATCACACCCATACATGTCTTTAAAAATGATATTGAGGTTTCTAATATTTTATTTTCTAAACTGAACAGTTTGCGCGAGAGACACTTCCAAAGAGGTAAAATGTGTGTCCCCTGTAACTTTTAAAATAAGAGAATGTTAAAAATAAAAAAAATACATATATGATGTACATTACCATGCAAACTTCCCCGCCGCTTTTTTGTAATACAATTTTAAAATGTATCTATTTTTTCATTAGATTCACTAATTATGTCAGAAAGAAAAACAAATTTAATATAGCGGGAAACAACATTTTACTAATCTGTTTATTTTATTGAAATGTACTCTTTACAATGTCATCAAAACCAGCCAGATACAAATAGAAGCCAAAGAGATTTTATTACAAGTTTTTACATACTAAATACGTAAAGACTTTTTCCCCGACTTATTATGACCGAAAACACAATTTGACTAAGAATAATTGTGACAAATATAGACCCCTTCAAAAAGCCCATTTTTATTTGTGTTACAATAAGATATAATTTCCAAATTGATTCCAGCGATAGGCCGGACGCCTCGTTCCCGTGCGAGCTGTGCGCGAAGACGTTCCGCTGGAAGACCTCGCTCCGGAAACACCTGGAGACGCACCGCATCGCCGCCGGTCAGAAGCGGCGCCCGTACTGCGAGCCCTGCAAGTGAGGACCGGGGTTCCGATACTAGGGGCCGGTGATAGCAAGCTGTATAAAATTATAAAAAAAAAACTAAAAGTAGAATTTTAGGGGGGCTGTACTTTTTAGTACCTTGTCGCTTCTATTGTTATACATACATAATATCACGCCTTTATTACCAGAGTGGGGTGGGCGTGGGAGAGATACAGAAGTACCAACAACTCTAATAATACTTCTTGATTTTTCTGTAACCACATTTTGCACAATCAGGCCAAGAAGTATACTAGTGTATTAGTACGAGGTTGCAAGCCCATCGCCTAACAGTACTACAAGCCCTTGTTCCCTTAGTCGCCTCTTACGTCCACTAGAGTGGCACTTCTTACCCGGAAACCACCCGGCAACGGCACGGCTATTGTTATTCTAAATTCATATTCCACCGAAACATAAATACTTACTTATAAAAAAGTTTCTATCAAAAAAACATTTTTGGGACACGGTTTTGTTGCCGATTGTAATTCTATATGAAAAGTTCATTTACTTCTTATCAAGACTTCCCTAATCCCAAGGTCCCAAGATACAGGCTCAGCCTAGGGTCCACTGGATATTGCATTGTAATTTCTGTATGTTTCTCAAATAAATGTTATCATTTTGATTTTTCATCAAAAAAAAACAACAAAGATTCTATACGGTATATTACTGTTACGTACGTGGGGGTAGGTAACTGATAGACAGGGCCCGTACTTTTCATGCCGTTGACCCAAAAATGACGTCACGCTACATAGAGTATGATCCAAGTAAGGAATGAATGACGCCGCCGCGCCACTTACCTTTTATACTCGCTGAATGTTCCAGAATTCTTGCTCGAATGACCGATGAGTCTTGACCCGACGGGGACATTCTAGATAGTTTGATAATGGAAGGTTCTACCCATTGCGGCCTTGCAACACAATACAATGCGATGGTCTTAGCCTTGAACTCGATTGAACCTCGTTGACAATAAAATGATGTGGCACCATCGAGCTGGTCTGATGATGGAGTCGGAAGGTGGCGACAGGATCTCCGCTATACTTAAAGTAGACCGTGTTTCGGCCCATCAGGTTGATCTTGATAAGCAGTAAATGACTGCTTAAAAAAGTACAGTTGACAACTAAAGATGGTTCCCAAAATGAAATTTTAGACTGAAACTTTCTTTCTGTATTTAACACTATAACTTCTTGTTGCAGACTCTCCTTCACGACCACATCGAACCTCCAGAAACATGTCAAGACCAGCTCCAAACATCAGATCCAACTGAAACTAAGGCAAGTATTCCATCTCTATAGAATTCACTATTCCACCAACTTAGTTTAGTTTTAGTGGTAGTATAATGGATCGTGAACACCATCTTATCCATTAACCTGTCACGACACGATGGCCTAGTTGGGGACCCTGCCTACGAAGCTAATGGTCCCAGGTTTAAATCCCGGTAAGGGCAGATATTTGTGTGTTGAGCGCTAGTATTTGTTGCTGACTCTTGGATGTTTTCTATGTATTTAAGTAAACTATACGTAATAAATAAGTTGAGATAAAAGTACATTATGTCGTTCCCCGGGACTCGAAACTATATCCACACCAAATTTCATCTAAATCGGTTCAGCGGTTTATCCATGACAGCGTAACAAACAGACAGAGTTACTTTTGTAGAAAGTGAGGACAATAGAGAGAGTTCTCTCCAGGCGGGTGTTATGCCTGGGGACTGAAGTCCATTAGGATGAAGTTGGAAGTGGTATATATATAAGTCAACCGACTGAAGAAACTTCGTTAGCGCGATGTAGCGCGCTGTCAGATTTAGTTGCGCTGTCTGACGCCGGTGGCGCTGGCGAGTTGGTTGTTACAAGTTGTCGCTATATGTCGCTAGGTCGCCACACTTTCACATTTATAATACTAGTATAGATTTTGGCAGTGGAATTGTCAGGAACAGTTCTAAAAAGGCGGTTAGATTCCCACGCAGAAAATGAACGCTAAATTGTCTCGACAGAAAGCTTAAAGAGACCTTGCCCGAGGAGTCCACATCGGCGGAGAAGCACCAGGCGCACATAGAGGAGATCAAGTGTTCGGTGAACAGCGCGCGCCAGCAGTTCCCGTGCGCGCACTGCGGCAAGCGCTTCCAGTGGCGCGGAAACCTGCTGCGGCACCTGCACAGCCACGCCGCCAGGTCAGTGCGCTAGAGATCACGTGTTCGGGGAGCAGCATAAGATAATACGCCAAACCCAAAAAATCTGGCTTTTTTTAGGAAATTCCTGATAATTCCTAAAATTACTTAAAAATATGCCCATATTACATCACGTTTTAATTAACTATATTTATTCATTAACTTAAAAGAATTACGTGTCCAATATAAACACGACATTTTTGATGAGCTGTCGAAGATATTAATGTCGTTTAGTATGTGTTGTTTTTTTTTGTGTGTATGGGCATGTTATTTATTTTTCTTTTTTTTTGTCACAGTAAATGCTCTAGGATTAAAAATCCGTTTCTTTCATCTCAATAGACCTCATATGAGGCGAGATATTTCACTTTGACCCGATAGGGTTGGTTGACATCTTTAAAAGAAATTACAACAATTATTTTTGTCGGTGATATTGTATCTAGTTTCATCCCTATTTGTTAGTGTACCTTATAGGGACACGCTGTATATTAGGATCATTTCAGACCTGATGCTGCAGGCGTATAACGGTTTTCATACTAGTATATTCACAAAGGAGAGTGTATTTTCAATCGTATTTAACCCTTTAAACGCCAAGAACACCTAAAGGCGTAGTAGGCACGACAGTCGTGCCTACCACGCTATCGACTCTTATAGTTGTCACAGATACAGTGACGTAAGGTTGAAATTAGCTGTGGTTTGCAGCTGTCATTGGCGTGTGAGGACGACTTTTGTATCAAGTCAATGGCGGCGAAAAGGTTAAGAACCTAATTTACATTGGATCACTCATTTCAATAATTCCTAAATAAATTCACACATTCACTTTATGATTTGATTCACCTTATGAAATATGAAACTTTATAGAAACGCCATATTTGTTTACTTAGCTCATGTAAGAAAAAATGGACTTTACTTTACAGAGCCAACGGCGAGTTAGTATGCGCCCCGTGCAACCGCACGTTCTCGTCGATCGCCACGTACAAGCAGCACATGCTGGTGTCGCGCCGCCACGTGTCGGAGCAGCAGCTGCGCCACGCCTGCGCCGACTGCGGCCGGCGCTTCGCCACGCGCACGCGCCTGCAGGACCACGAGGACTGGGACCACCGGAGACACTTCAAGCACGCCTGCGACGCCTGCCAGAAGGTTCGTGGCTACTTCCTCCGACACTAGCTACTGTACACGCAGCACGTCTGCGCTCGCCACGCGCACGCGCCTGCAGGACCACGAGGACTGGGACCACCGGAGACACTTCAAGCACGCCTGCGACGCCTGCCAGAAGGTTCGTGGCTACTTCCTCCGACACTAGCTACTGTACACGCAGCACGTCTGCGCTCGCCACGCGCACGCGCCTGCAGGACCACGAGGACTGGGACCACCGGAGACACTTCAAGCACGCCTGCGACGCCTGCCAGAAGGTTCGTGGCTACTTCCTCCGACACTAGCTACTGTACACGCAGCACGTCTGCGCTCGCCACGCGCACGCGCCTGCAGGACCACGAGGACTGGGACCACCGGAGACACTTCAAGCACGCCTGCGACGCCTGCCAGAAGGTTCGTGGCTACTTCCTCCGACACTAGCTACTGTACACGCAGCACGTCTGCGCTCGCCACGCGCACGCGCCTGCAGGACCACGAGGACTGGGACCACCGGAGACACTTCAAGCACGCCTGCGACGCCTGCCAGAAGGTTCGTGGCTACTTCCTCCGACACTAGCTACTGTACACGCAGCACGTCTGCGCTCGCCACGCGCACGCGCCTGCAGGACCACGAGGACTGGGACCACCGGAGACACTTCAAGCACGCCTGCGACGCCTGCCAGAAGGTTCGTGGCTACTTCCTCCGACACTAGCTACTGTACACGCAGCACGTCTGCGCTCGCCACGCGCACGCGCCTGCAGGACCACGAGGACTGGGACCACCGGAGACACTTCAAGCACGCCTGCGACGCCTGCCAGAAGGTTCGTGGCTAGTTCCTTGTCACTAGCTACTGTACATACATGCAGCACGTGTTGGATGCAGCATCAGGGAAAGATTGGAGATTCGGACGATAGGTTTCCTAAGTCAAACTAGGAATTCTTATAATTTTGCTGTGTCCGTCTGTCTTTATGTCACATTCACTTTTTACCAGACTGCCGAAAGGAAGCAGTGTTTTTGATCTGTATGTATGTATGGTTCTTTGTTCCCTCGTAGAAGCTGAATGGATGGGCCGATTTCAACTAGCGAGGTGTCGCTCGATTCATCTTAACTTAAATTATATCAGATCATCTGTCACTGGGTACTTAAATTACATAAGAAAACAATATGGCAAGGTAAAAAACATGTTAACTAACATATATATAGATGACACAATCAAAACAAGCTTCAAAGTACCTTCTACAGCCAAAACTACAAATAAATACAAAAAAATATCACGACTTAGTAGACATCACTGGTTCTTGAGATACAGGCGATTAAAGTGTTTATACCTACTAAAATCATCTTTTGGCACCAATTGACTTTAAATAGAAAAATAGTTATTACTTGTCGATTTTTATGTTTGTAGTACTTACGGCTTCGGAACCCTACACTGAGCGTGGTTCGACATGCTCTTGCCTGGTTTTTATCTATGTAATAGCAACATTCCTGCTCTCCCCAGGTGTTTAAGAGCCACACGTCGCTGTACCTGCACAAGCAAGTGGTCCACAAGAAGGACAACGCGGAGCACCTCTGCGACCACTGCGGGAAACCTTTCCCGGTAATTTCTTACATACATGTGGGATCGAGGGCTTGAAATAACACGGATATATCTTGAGAAAACTAATTTATTTCGAGAGCAAAATTTAAGAGTACGCTAGGCGCGGCCATTGCTAGTAATCTCGCTTACCTTTTCTTTCATCCCCTCTCACACTCATACCAATCCTTTCTTACGTTCCGTTTCAAGTATAATAGTAGTTTATGCAACAGTTGTATAAGAGAGGTTAAAAAAGACGAGTGGTGTGGTTACTATAGTAGAGTATTTTTTGACTTAGTTATACACCGTTGCATACAATACTTTTTCTACAACTAGGTTTCAAATAAAATGCAAAATTAAATTAACAAAATTTTATTCATATACCTAGGTTAGAATACGAACGAACGAAGCACAGAACAACAAACGAGCGGGAAACATTCGAAAACGACAAAATATGTGTCTATGGTTAACTTTGTTTTTAAATTTATGTGCACTTGCCAGGTATTATATTTAAAAAAAAAGTTGCACAATTGATTTAACTTGTGAAATAGGGACTAAAAAACACCTAATGATTTGAGAAATGAATTCTTTTACCTGATTGGTCGATTTTAATATAGCTGCATTCTGGTTGGTTGATACCATATTTTTTTTTTTAAATAAATTAGTAAAAGAGTTTACATACCAAAAAGAACCTAACGTTCCGATTGACAGTCAATGTGTATTGTGATTGGTGGATTAATTTGGTGAAGTATTTTGATTGGTCAAATTAACCTAGGTGTAAGCTTTGGCAGCTAGGCATGTCGTTTTGGCTCAAAAAAGCACAAGTGCTGTTAAGGGGAATAGACTAGATAGAGTTTTCTACGGAATGTTCTGCGGACATATTATCTATATTCTTATATTAGTGTTCGTGACTATACAAATGACAAATGTATAAATGACAGATAAAAGTACAGGAGTAGGAAAAATATTTTCCTAGGAAAAACTCTATCTAGTCTATTCCCCTTAACAGCACTTGTGCTTTTTTGAGCCAAAACGACATGCCTAGCTGCCAAAGTTTACACCTAGGTTAATTTGACCAATCAAAATACTTCACCAAATTAATCCACCAATCACAATACACATTGACTGTCAATCGGAACGTTAGGTTCTTTTTGGTATGTAAACTCTTTTACTAATTTAACTCTTTAAAAACATGGTATCAACCAACCAGAATGCAGCTATATTAAAATCGACCAATCAGGTAAAAGAACTCATTTCTCAAATCATTAGGTCCTATGTTTATGTTTTTTAGTCCCTATTTCACAAGTTAAATCGATTGTGCAACTTTTTTTTAAAATATAAAACCTGGCAAGTGCACCTCAATTTAAAAACAAAGTTAACCATAGACACGTCGTATTTTGTCGTTTTCGAATGTGTCCCGCTCGT
Source organism: Acleris holmiana (assembly GCA_949316455.1). Classification (NCBI taxonomy): domain Eukaryota; kingdom Metazoa; phylum Arthropoda; class Insecta; order Lepidoptera; family Tortricidae; genus Acleris; species Acleris holmiana. The sequence goes on along the minus strand of OX438790.1, from coordinate 8,844,942 downwards.
TTGTAGTTCTGTGCTTCGTTCGTTCGTATTCTAACCTAGGTATATAAATAAAATTTTGTTAATTTAATTTTGCTTTTTTTTGAAACCTAGTCGTAGAAAAAGTATTTTATCTACATCCATGGTATAACTTCCCTATAATATGTTCAGAAACGATAAGCAAATGACATACATTACTAAACATGTATCTGTGGTTGCATCATAATGTTTAAATTAAAGTGCAGGTAGCCGAAACTTTAATCACGTTCAAATTTCGAACATCTTCTTAGAACAATCCAGCAAACCTGCAGCACCCGCGCGCCCGCCCCCCACCTGCACCGCACCGCACTCATTTGTTTCGAACTCTCGAATAGTGCGTAGACCAGAAAATAAAGTTACTTGAAAATGTTTGCCGGATTGTACATATTGTAGAAAATTTACGATATGTATGTAGATAAAGTTATGTATGCGACTGTACGCATAATTAGGCATTAAAACACTCGTGTGATCTTATTATGAAACTCGCCTTCGGCTCGTTTCATAAAACCACACTCGTGCTTTAATGCCTCTCATTATGCACCAGCCACATAAATAACTAGTATGCAACGGTGTATAACTAAGTCAAAAAATACTCGTGGCGTCTTGCTTTACGACGTAACCACACCGTCTCGTCTTTTTTGACCTCTCTTATACAACTGTTGCATAAACTACTATAATATGATCTTTATACTGTCATTCCACATACATAATCTCACGTCTGTCTCCTAATGGGGTAGGCAACCTATGGAGCGCCAGCTGCACCGGTCTAAACATATAACTTTCGCTTCCTCTAGATTCATCAACGTCATCATGCGCGTACGTTTTCGTCAAACTGAAGTCGACGTCCTACAATTCTTTTAACCAAAAGCCCACTTCTGTTTGAAGTTATTTTTTTTTTTTGTAGATACGCCTAGTTGGTAGGTGTCCTGGGTTGAAATCCCAGTAAAAGCAGATATTTGTGTGTTTTTTATGTATTTAAATATATTTCTCTATATAAGTAAGTTTATCGTTGTCTAGTACCCATAGTTCAAGCCTAGAGCTTAGTTTGGGACTAGTTCAATTTGTGTGACATTGTCCTATGATATTTATTTAGTTTTAAAAATATGTGAACGATCCTTAATTCTAATTTAAAAATTTTATTTATTAGTTTTTATCAATCATGCTAAGGGGACTTTTAACTTTGACATGTAATGCATACTTATGTTATTTATATTTATGCGTTTTCGTAGCGATATCTTATGCTCGTCCCGCAACGGCTTATTTCCCGGCCTCTCCAGTAATGTACTATTATCGGTTTGATGTAAATCGGTTGGGTCGTTTAGATCATCGACTCTATAAAATGTTTTAAAAAACTGAAAACCTGCTTCAAAAAGCAAGAAATAACTTCTTTTAAAATGTTAGGTAAATATGTCAGTCCAACTGAATTCGGCTTTTGGCTAAAAATATAATGGGACGCTGACTTAAGTTGGATTGACCTATTTACCTAACATTTCATTTCTTGCTTTTTGGAGATGTTTTTTAGTTCCTAATACTGTTATGTCGTCCATGTAATTTATTCCTATATTATCTAAGGTGATCCCTCGATTTCACCAAGATCACATCATGAGATCTTGACGTGCTGAAAATGGGACTAACTAGAAAGTATCAAACAAAAAAAATATTTTCAAATCGGTCCAGCGGTCTTTGTGTAATCGGGGAACATACATGAAAAAAAAAAACCCGATGAATTGAGAACCTCCTGCTTTTTTGAAGTCTGTAAAAATGAACGGTTTCCATTATATCGGGGTTTTATGTATGTGTTAATCCACAGAACCACGCCAAGCTCCGCAGCCACATCATCGCGCTGCACACGGCGGAGGCGCCGTACCGCTGCGGCAGCTGCCCCGCGCGCTTCAGCTGGCACTCCTGCCTGTCGCGCCACGTGCGCCGCGTCCACAAACGGACCTAACCTAAAAGGTGGGTGCGAGTTAGACCAGCCACGCACGGCTCACCTATTTTGCTCAAATTCGTGCGCGCTGCGACCCGCCGAGAGTCTTGCTCAAAGGCGCCAGTGTGCGTGCCTCGCGTAATTTGCACGTGTATCCGAGCGTGCCAATCTGGTAAAGTTGCTGAGCCGTTCCACAACAGAAGAAATTTCTTCTTTTTGTTATTTATTATCGTGTCCGACGCCATTTTGAACGAGGCTCAATGTCGGCACGCGGCGCGCTGCCTCACCTGTATGGTGCAATAACTTGGCTCGTGAGCAGCTCGCGGCGCGGGGTGAGCATGCCTCAAGCTGAGCCGCTCAGATTCGTACCCAGCTTTACATTTTTGAAACAAGCTTTTGTTGATAACTGTTTTTTTACCCGACTGCGTGACGCAACGGAGGGTAATGTATTTCAGAACCTATATAAGTATGTATATTAGTTCCTTTGTTTTGCTCTAAAAACTAAATGCTTAGTCCGATTTTGATGATTCTTATATCAATCGATTTGTCTTAATCTAGTGAGTGTCACTGAAGATAATTATGATTGTAAACAAAACTTGAAAAGAAAACTCGACCGAGCATGATGGGGTATCATTGAATAGGTATTTATAAATCATCTTTAGATTTCTTTCATCTTTTTTCATTTTGGATGATCATTTAAGATTTAAAGCAATTTAAAGGCTGGGATTCTACACGGTAATAAAGATATCGTCTTTGACGTGTTTCCGCATTGTCAACGTTTTGATAACTCTTATGTCATTTACAATGATGGTGACTGTGACATAATCGATTCTAAAGCACATTAAACGCGATATCGTTATAACGCAGTAGAATAGAAGACCTGTATGCATGCATATATGGTTCTTTGTGCCCTCGTAATAAGCTGGGCGGATGGGCCGATTTCGTTGTAATCCGCCCATCCATCCAACCTCTATGATGAAACAAAGAACCATACATACATACATACATACAGGTCAAAAATATTACTCTCCTTTCGCAGTTGGGTAGAAAAAGAAAAGTAGTTTGTCTCTCGCCCTTTACGAGTTTCTCTTACCTATTGCTGCTCGGGCGCTAGGATATTTTAACACCCATGCAAGCAAACGCGGCGACAGCGCGGCCCCGACTAAACCGGCTTGGCGAGACTTGTCGAGTTTGCTTGTGTAGGTTCGTGGCGCGTACGGTCAACTCACGCACACATGCAAGCATATGTACCTTTGTTTGAAGACAAAATACTGTCTATATTGTGACATCAACACTGGGAAGATAGTTGTTCTTTTCAACTTTGCTTGATTTATAATATAACCCCCGACTAGCGTTAAAAATTCCAGAAAATATCGATTTTTTTTTTCCTTTATTGTTTTCTATTGTTTTAGAATAAATAACAAATTAATAATGACAATTTGTTCAGAGTCAATCACTGTCACTTTCGCCACCTATTTTAATTGTTTCTGCCTCCATGTCGTCGATATCGCCCATTTATAAGTGCAAATTAGACTGAATATAGCTACATTAAAAATGAGAGCAGAAAGTTACATTGTTTTTTCTGGATCGAGATTGTTTCCGGACTTTTTAACCGCTACCCCCGACGCGAGGAGAGGGATGTTATGTCACACTTTAACGGCTATGCATAGTTACCTTATCATTTTATATCAAAAATGAAATTAGTACGAGTTGATCTCTTTATGTAGGTATGTAATAAGTTATTCTAATTAAGTTTAATGACGATATTTTGATACAAAATAAAATATTAAGTGTGATTGTGTTGTTGAATTTATTAATTCCCCACCACCAAATAAGCTTCCGTGAAAAAAACATTTATGATTGTGTTGTAATATCGCTATGTATGCTTGTAATATTTGAGGAGTTTCCTCAATTCCTTATGGATCAATTATCTCAAAACATTCGAAAGAGAAATCGAGCTTTTGAAACCGGTTAAAAAGAAAGATGGAGATTTAGTTTAGTTTTGCTAAACACTACATGTAAATTGTATCGTGTAATAACTGTACCTACTGTTCGTGTGATCTGTTCTCAAAATAAGTATTACTATAACAATTCGGACTTTCAATTAATCCCCACTACCCTAGAGGCGAGCTTTGCTAAAGTATTATAGTGTCTAATGTTGTATAGATAATGGCACGGAACCCTTCGTGCGCGATTCCAACTCGCACTTGGCCGGTTTCACCTGTCCCACGGTGTCTGTAACGGCAAAAAATCACGTTTCTTGTATGGGAGCCCCCTTACATATTTATTTGTTTAAAATAATTATTCATTTCTAAAGTGAATATACAACTAAATATTCTGTAAATATATCAAGCATCTACCTGTTGCCGTTTGTCAATATCAAGCAACAAACTGCAAAAAAAAACACGTTTGTTGTATAAGAGCCACCCTCAAATGTATAAGATAATTTTATAGAGTTATAGATTTGTATGTTAGAGATTATAAAATTATAGAACATAATAGTTATGTGTAGTGAAGTTTACAGCAAGTAAATGATTATGCCATATGATTTTAGATTATATGAAATGATATAATGTGAGTTCAGAGCAAATTATTTTAGGCCTAACAATGTAGACCCGACGAAAACACCACATTTCAAAAAGACATCTTCCGGTATCATCTTTCAAGGTCCATGCCTTGATATGATAATTAATGTTAACACAGTTAATAAAAATAAAAGAACCGCATTTTGGAGACTCATCGTACCTTTAATATCTAATCACTCAGATGTCTAACCTTCTATTCAACGTAATCATAAATTATAATTTTTATCCTTACCCACTAAAGTTGCACCGAACCCTCCCACATATATTTCAAGATCTTTGTCAACAATCAACTCTTTATTTGGTTTTATACCATACAGTTGACTGAATACTTCTACAGTTGTTAGACCTTTGTTTCCAGTAGTTTCTGATTCATGTTCCGATAATTCATATTGTTTCTTTCTCAAATTGAAATCTGCGGTATCTTCGACCTTTTTGAGTTTATATTTTTCGTTATGATCATTTCCAAATATAAAATTTCCTGAAGCTTTGAATTTCACTGGTTTATCTTTCCGTTGTTTGTGTCTATGTTTTGATTTAAAATGTTTGGCATTAACCTTTTTGGGTTTATCTAAGGGTTTTTCGAATTTACTCTTTCGTGGTTTGAAATCTGCTGTGGTCTGTGCCCTTCCGGGTTCATCTGTAGATTCGTCGATTTCAATACTACTTAATTTGGGATCTGCTGTAGTTTTAACCTTTTCACGTTGATCCAAAGATATGTCAGCATCATTTTTTCTAAATTTAAAATCTGACGTATTTATCATTTTGATTTCACCTGTAGATTCATCGTTCTCATTACTTTCTAATTTGGAATCTGCCATAGCCTTAGTCTTTACCCTTTCGGGTTTATCTGTAGATTCGTTGATTTCATAACTTCGTAATATAGAATCTCCTGCCTTGAACTTTTCTGGTTGATCTATAGATTGGTCGTTTTCATTTTCTCCTGACTTGAGATCACCTGTTGCTCTGACTTTAACGGGGGCTATATATTTTTCTTTACTTTTATGTTTAATTTTAGAATTATCTGCCGTCTTTGTCATTTCTTCAATAGTTTCTGACATTAATGTGTTAATTTTACGAAAGCCGTTTTTATTTAATAACTTAGAATCTGCTCTAGCCCTTAAATTTTCTAGTTCATCTATAGGTTTATCAATTTTAGTATCTCCTGATTTGGAATCACCTGCTACTCTGACTTTAACGGGTTTATCTTTATATTTTTCTTTACTTTTATGTTTAATTTTAGAATTATCTGCCGTCTTTGTCATTTCTTCAATAGTTTCAGACATTAATGTATTAATTTTACGAAAGCCGTTCTTATTTAATAACTTCGAATCAGCTCTAGCCCTGAAATCCTCTAGTTCACCTATAGGTTCATCACTTTTACTATCTCCTGATTTTGAATCACCTGTACCTCTGACTTTAACGGGTTTATCTTTATATTTTTTTTTACTTTTATGTATCATTTCAGAATCATCTGCCGTCTTTGTCATTTCTTCAATAGTTTCAGACAATAATGTATTAATTTTACGAAAGCCGTTATTATTTAATAACTTAGAATCAGCTCTAGCCCTGAAATTTTCTAGTTCATCTATAGGTTCATCAATTTTATTATCTCCTGATTTGGAATCACCTTTATCTTTATATTTTTCTTTACTTTTATGTCTCATTTCGGAATCTTCTGCAGCCTTTATCATTTCTTCAACAGTTTCAGACATTAATGTATTAACTTTGCGAATGCCTTTCTTATTTCTTTTATTCAACCAATTGTCCCAATCATCTAGAGTTAAGACCGGTGCATATTTATCTTCAGCCGGGTCTTGTATCTCCACGTCACTTAAATCTATGTCTCTGTCAGCCACGCCCTTCCTCTCTAACTTAAGTAACCAAGCATCCATGTCCTCTAAAGAATTGCTTTCCTTTGGTTTTGCATCTTTTCTTCTGAATGTTAACATTAAATCGTGATCAACATGGCTGGTGAAATATTCGTGTTTTATCGCATTAATTTTTTCAACTAATTTAGCCCTCGTAGTGTAATTCATTTTGTCGTAGTGTTGTAGTACTAAAGTGTTCAAAGCATCTCTAACTATGATAGATATTTCTGACTCATCCAAAGTCCTCCCAAGCCTTTTGATAATCTCCTCCATTTTGAATTCTTGCTCCCTACCATAATAATCATTCAAGAATCGGCCCAACTCGTGCAGCGTATCATTGTCGTTAGCATCCTTAGCCATGTACTGCCTTAATTTAGCTTTCATTTGCCTCGGATCAGTGTTAGCCCATTCCTTAAGTTTGTTCCTGAAAAACGTCTGTAATTTCGGATCGTAAACAATATCTCTAAAAATGGATCCTTTCAAGAACTGACTTTTCATTTCGTTCTCTAACACCTTAAATAATGTTTCTAGATCTTCTTCGTATAAATGTAGAATGGTGTCTGCTAGTCGGCTCATGAAGTCGGTGAGGGAATGCTTGGGTGTGTCGCCGCGGAGTATTTTCTTGGGCATGATGGCTTCCTCGAGGGTGTCGAGGAACTTGCGCGCGTCGTTGATGAAGTCCAGGTGCTTTTTAGCGTCCTGGGGTTCGAACAGCACGGAAGTTTCCAGAGCTAGGTTGATGCTTTTTTTTCCTCTTGAGAGGACTGGTACTGAAACAATATTATTATTATTATTATTTATTTAGCAGGCGGCAGTTCAGACAACTGATAAATGCCTGTATCCATTTTTTCCTTCATCAAGTGTTCTTTGTACTGCTGAAGTATTGATCCAACCGGTTTTTAAACTGATTCACATTCAGGGCTGAGACTACTTGTTCTGGCAGTTTGTTCCATGGTTTCACTACTCTGTTACAATAGTCTCATCTTTATATTTAACTAGCTGTTGCCCGCAACTACGGCCGCGTAGAAGTCGTTTATCACTATGGGAACTTGGGAACTGTTCAATTTTCAAGAGTTTGCCCTTGAATTAGCGACCATCATTACATAAAATGTTTTACTTCGCCGAATTTTCATTCATCGACAGGCATTTCTAGGTGCAGGAGTTATAATTTTTGTGGTCCGAGGTCTAACTTAACCTACGTAACCCATGCTTCAAACAACCTAAAAACAATAAGGTTTCAGCAGAAATTAGCTGTCGATGAAATGAAATTCCCAAAATAACGCAGTTGGTATCATGTGTCGATATTACGAAAACCACATTTGTTATAGTTTGTTCTATATAAAATTACGAGAAAGCACCTAACGCGGAATTTTACAACTTCTTTCGTAGCTATATATGAAAGGGAAAGATAACAATAGAGATGTTCAAACATAACGAGGTACTGGACTCACTTACCTTTTTTTTCTGTTTTTTTTGTTTGTCTTTTAATAGTTTTTTTTTTTTATGTTAAGGAGAAGGCACACGAGCACTCAGGCCACCTGATGGTAAGTGAAATCTGAGACCCATAGACATTTGAATTCTCAAGACTATAATCCTAAGAGCTCAAATGCGCTGCCAACCCTGAGGACTAAGATGGAATGCCTCTATGCTAGTAATTTCACCGGTTGTCTTTTATCAATAAGTATGCAAATAGTATATACCAAGATTATTTATTCACAGTGTACTTTAGGTATTTTGGCACCCGTGTAATTGTTTTACAACCCTACCTAAAGATGACAATTAAACAATAGACAGTGGTAATGGTTGGTTTCAAGTGCTTTTTCGTCGTCCTAAGTAAAACAAACTATAACAATAAATAAAATAAATAAATAAAATAAATAATCACAGGACAATGTCACACAAATTGAACTAGTCCCAAACTAAGCTCTAGGCTTGTACTATAGGTACTAGACAACGATAAACTTACTTATATAGAGAAATATATACTTAAATACATAGAAAACATCCAAGACTCAGGAACAAATACTCGTGCTCATCACACAAATATCTGCCCTTATCGGGATTTGAACCCAGGACCCCTAGCTTCGAAGGCAGGGTCACTCCCAACTAGGCTAGCGTGTCGTCGAATAATCATTAATTTACAAATATAAGTTACCTCCTAAAGCGAATACACATATTACCCCTAAAATAATATTCATTTCACTTCACATTTTCTGTTCTCGTTAAATTTGTACACATTTTACAACCGCATAAATCTTACACAATTTCGCGTATCGGTCGATAAAATGTTTATTACTCTTTAGTTTCGATGGAACATTACGTATTACCCTCGTTAGTCCCGGTGTGTTATTGGAGGCATATCATCAAAGCAATTTAGTTTAATAGTAGTTTATTTATCTAGGGGAGTAAGGCACGGACTACTAATCGAGTGTGCATTTGCGGCCCGACGCAATGAGGAGGGCCATAAACCACACGAGTTTAGTAATCTGTACTTACCCTCGAGTGATATATACTGCTTTATACTACACTGAAAAATAAATAAAATACAAAAGTAACAAATGAACTCTTTCGAGGAAGAACGAGTGCGCCATCAAACAGAGGCTCTACTTTGAAATCCCTTCGTATATTGCTATCCCTTTTGCTCTCGATGCGTAACTAATTTGCAAAAAGTGACAGGGCGATCTGAAGTTCGAATTACGGATTTCAAAAAGCCGCAGTAACAAAAGTATTTTTTTTATTGTGAATTTTAACGCTCCGTACAGTTTGCGTGCCAAAAGACGTTACAGAAGGTGCAATGAATACGGCCCGATTTACAGGGTCCAACTTGCGTGCGTGTCAAAGTGGGTTGATTGACAGCGTCATTTAGAATTAAAAAAATCAAAACGGGGTAATAATGGATTTTCGTACGACATTAATCCCCTGATAACGGGGCAGTTATGGAATTCCATTCAATATTACTACCCTGATTTTTGAGGAGGTTTAATGAACGGCTTTCCCGCCTTTTATTAGGGTAGGTAATAATTATACACTTACTAACAAAGTTCATTTTTAATAGAGAACAAGCATAAAAACAGAATTGAGTTTTATTGATATGAATGATTTAGGAGAAAATGTAAAACAACGCATATAAAACGCAATACACTAAATTTTGACCCGTTTATTAAGATTTTATATAGAATCAAAACGTCTTAAAACATTAAAACTTCTTTTTTTCGGCATTCCCATTTTGGTTACGTAATATTTTAATTCAATTCTATTGACTTAGTAACTAACGAAATAAATGCAATTTTCTTTATAAGGTCCTTTTATTTTAAACATGGAACAACAGCTGTGACGCTGAAAAAGGAGGTTATAAGTTCCATTGAATGTTTTTTTTTAAATATATTATTGTTCACCGATTACTCCGTCAATTGTGGACTGATTTAGAAATTTTTTTTTGGTTTGATACTTGCGAGGTGGTCCCATTGTCACCAAATCTGAATCTGATGAAGGTGTTAGGGAGGAATTGAGGGAACAAGGCAAACATATAGCGATTTTTGTATTTTTAGTAACAAGTGTAGCATTTGCATTCATAAAGTATCATTTGGGGAAGTGGAACTGATGATTAAGACCACAGATGATCATCGGAACTCTTCAACGGTACAGTATTTCAAGGGTGGCGATCAGATATCTCGATTAAGATAGTTGAGCGACTACAACGAAGAATATTTACTTGTTGAAATATGACTATGACTTTCCAGCGGCGTTGCTTGCGGCGCGCTTGAAACTTAAAGTTTCATATCATGTAATAAGTGGGAGTACGGAACAGCGTTTTATGATCACTAAAAAGTAGAAAATAAAATAAAAGTTAAAAAAAAAACAAAAAACCGCCTTCAATAACGCAAAAAATTACTTCTTTAAAATTGTAGGCACCTACCTAATAGGTTATTCCAACTGAAGTCGGAACCACAATTATTTTCACCAAAAAAAAGCCGACTCCAGTTATTTTTTGCGATATTGAAGGCGGTTTTTTGTTTTTTAAAACTTTTAAATAGTGTTTTTGCAACGGGTCTGAACTATGGCTTTTTAAAAGCTTCATATCTTATGAAAAAAATACACGACAATTATTTCGCGTATACAGTTATTCCTCTCTTTCATAGCACTTTCCAGAGAGCGTAAGAAAGAAAAATGCATGTTCCCTATTGTTTCAAATTTTAAAACGCATTTTGGAGCAAAGGTAAATGAACTTTATTTCCTTGTTGAAAATGATACGAGGTTTAGAACGCCGCAGTCGGATACAGCCGACTACAAATAGTTGTGCCGGCAAAATTAAAGATTAAAAGAGACTATGTTTTGTACGAGTTAAGGTCGTATTGTGCACAGCATGGCTAACATGTTTGGCGTGTATTTAATGTAAGGTGTTCAAAAGGTTAAGATGGGCAAGATTTATTCGATTTACCAATAATTATTTAAGTGATTTATTTATGGTACGAGGGGTGATTGAAAAGTTCGCGGCCTAAGTATGAAATCAAATCCTTAGTTTGTTTTTTATATTTTTATTTCTCTACGTAGTCCCCGTCGAGGTCTTTGCACTTATTCCATCTGGATTCCAAAGCCAATACACCACTTTTGAAGTAACTTTCCTCCAGGTCTTCAAAATAGGTGTCCACTTCAGCTTGGACCTCGTCGTTGGTCAAAAATTTCTTACCGCCCATGTGTTTTTTTAAGTTTGGAAATAGGTGGAAGTCCGACGGTGCCAAATCGGGCGAATAAGGCGTATGGGGCAATAATTCAGACCCGCAGTTGTGAATTTCTGCCATCGATTTTAGTGACGGGTGCACACGTGCATTGTCCTGGTGAAAGAGAACTTTTTTTGTCAGCAATCCAGGTCTTTTTACTTTCAGTTCCTCTCGTAATCGCCGTAACAGTTCGCAATAATAGTCCGAGTTTATAGTTTTACCTTTCTGGAGATAGTCAACCATTATTACTCCCTTTGCGTCCCAGAAGACTGATGCCATGACTTTATTCGCCGACAAAATGGCCTTTGCCTTTTTGGGAGGCGGAGATCCAGCACGAACCCACTGCTTCGATTGCTGTTTAGTCTCGGGCGTGTAGTGGTGGACCCATGTCTCATCCATAGTAACATATCTGTCCAAAAAGTCTTGAGGGTCAGCTTCATACAGGTCTAGACAGTCGCGTGAAATTGTTAGACGAGTGATTTTTTGTTCCACTGAAAGGAGCTTTGGAACCCATCTCGCCGACACCTTCGAAAAACCTAATTCGTTGACTATAATGTTTTGGGTTCTTTCATAGGATATGCCCACGATGTCCGCTATGTCTCTTACTTTTAATCATCGGTCTTTCATTATCATGTCGCATATAATTGTCACATTATGTGGATTGGTCGCAGTGGTTGGCCTTCCGGGACGAGGGTCATCTGCGATACTGACTCGTCCCCGCTTGAATTCAGCTGCCCACTTTTTTACCATCGTATATGATGGACAGGATTGCCCCAATGAACACTGCATATCTTCATAAATTTGTTTCGGAGTCAATCCTTTTTTATGAAGATATTTAATTACAGCACGTTGTTGTTTGGCTGTTTTGGAGGATGTATGTATGTATATATTATATAGATGTATAATTATATGTATTTAGTATGTATTTATTCAATTATTTACTTTATGTATTTATATTTAGTATATTTATAAATAGTTCTAATTTCAAAATTGAAATATATTTTTTTTTTTTGTAGTTATTTAGTTTGAGTTCTAAACGAATTAGTTTACACCCCCTGCCATGAATTTGTGTCCTCAGTTATTTCTCTTACAAGGTTGTCTGGAAGAGATCGCTATTTAGCGGTAAGACCGCCTGTTGTATACCTATGATTTAAATGTACTGTTCCATGTTCTGCTTTATTTTTTTTAATTTTTGGTGTTCAATAAAGAGTATTTGTATTGTATTGTATTGTATTGTTCCAAATTGTCCATTATGAAAAATCTATTTACACGTATTTTTAAATCATACGTAAAATTTATATTAAATATTGCCTTCCAATTAAAAATTCGCGGGATGAAAACTGAATAATGACAGTTCAAAATGGCGGCAGTTTTTTTTTTTAAATATACTTTTTTTAATGTTCAGGCCGCGAACTTTCCAATTAGCCCTCGTAATAATTCGATAAGTTTAGGGCATCAGTCACGGAGAAGTAGTAATATTGGATGTTTACATTTTTTAACCCCCAACGTAAACAGAGGGGTGATGTATGTATAACGTGTGTATCTGTGTATATGTCTGTGGCATCGTATCTCACAAACGAATAGTTTTTCTTTTGTTTTTTATAGAAAGCTAAAGTCGAAATTAATAATTCAAGACCAGTTTGACAGCTCAAACGCACAAATGTTGCCACAGTAAGGGTACTTATGTTCGTATTGTTATTGTAAAAAGTTTACACTAATTTATAATGGTGTAATTTAAAATGGGGCATGCGCGCCAAAATATTATTTATTATAGAAACTATAAATCGCGCGGCACAGCTAGTATAGAATCCTTTACGGCAGTAAGTTCGCCTTAAATACTGCAGATAATTTTACTGAAAGACTTTATTTTTATTTTATAAACAATACGAACTGCAATTCAGTTTTTAACGTACTTTCCCCTCATGTGGCAGTCGTGGGACATTCTGTATATTTGGAATGGGTTATTTGGTATACCTACGTAACCTCGAGGACAATACTGTGGGGGTGGTTGGGGTGTTACTAAATTAAATATTGAAATACGCTTACATATATTTATTTTAAATATAATTATCAAACTCACATGAGGTTCTGTCTCGTTCTGTTTATGACAGCCATCTATTATTTTCAGGAGTGTTATTATTTTAAAAGCCAGGCCAAGACCTTTACAATACAATAATGTGGCATTATCGAGCTGGTCTGATGATGGAGTTGGAAGGTGACAGGATCTCCTCTATACTTAAAGTAGACCAACGGGTTTGGACTCAATAGGATGGTCTTGACAAGTAAATGACTGCAAAAACATAACAATCTGCAACAAAAGCATGGCCCAAAAAATTAAATTTTCGAACAGTTATCATTCGCTGAACGCGACCAAACTCGGTGTACCTTCCGACTCCATCATCAGAACAGCTTCTAGATACTATAATAGCATCCATCCTCGCGAGCTGGTCTGAACTGGGTATAGTCCAGGACGCATCACAAGACGAACCCCCGCTGCGGCGAGAAATGCAGCACGGCTACAGGTCTCTGAAGGTCCTCTGCGGGCTGAGCTTTGTCGTCTTTCTTCTTGCAGAGAGGGTACCGTTTCGACTTGATGTTGAGATGTACCTGAGATGTTTAGTTTTATTATTAGACTAGATGTTGCCCGCGACTTCGTCAGTATAGGAGTCGTTTATCGCATTTTTTTTTCCGAATTGACTTCCTATTTACTTCTGCAAAAATATACAAAAAATCCAGGAACTTATCCTCAACCTCTATAAAACTACCGGACATTTTTCATATTGTATTCCGTTTGAAAGGTATTAAGTATACGAAATTTTTGCGGTTTTGCTTCTTTTCGTGATTTTACAGGTAAAATACTGCTTTTCTATAAGTTTTAATGCACAACATGAAATATCATTTCAGTTATGATCGAATAAATGAGTTACAAATGAATGAGCTAAGTACTTTATTATTTTTGACGAGTATTATAATAAGATTTAAGTTCTTTTTATTTTTTTTGATGTTTTTTTATGGATTGATTTTGAACTGAAGTTTATTACTGTTGTTTTAATTTTATGAACGAGAGTTTGAAGTAGCCGAAATCAAAAACAATTTTTTGCCCATTTTGTATAAAATTTTACAAAGTTAAAAAAATAAAACTACCGTGTGGTTTCCGGGTTAGAATAGTGCCACTCCATGTCTTCCCGTGGATGTCGTAAGAGGCGACTAAGGGAATAAGGGCTTGTAGTACCTACTGTTAGGCGATGGGCTTGCAACCTGTCACTAATACACTAGAAAACATCTTAGCCTGTTTGTGCAAAATGTGGTTACAGAAATACCAACAAGTTTTTTTAGAGTTGCTGGTAATTCTGTAGCTCTGCCTACCCCACTCTGGGAATGAAGGCGTGATCGTATGTATGTATGTATGTTAAAAAAAATATATAAAAAGTTATTCATACATTTTTTAGACGACTTTTACAGCGACGTCAAAACGATTCGTGTATATGCGATATTCTACACATCTTACAGCAAATTTCACAAAACAATCGCCGGTTTAGGTCGACTAATCAAAATAAAATAATAAAAACAAAAAAAGTAGCTCATAGATTCGTTGAAAAACGATATTATCTTTCGTGTTGCGCATTAAAATTTGTAGAAGTAAAGTATTTCAACTGTAAAATCACGTAAATCAGCGAAATCGGCAAAATTTCGTACACGGCCTCGTAACGAAAATGACAGAAAATCGCGCGTCAAGGCCGTTGCCGCAAGGTAGCTTGGCTTAATGATAAAAAATAAATAAATAAATCACAGGACAATGTCACACAAATTGATCTAGTCCCAAACTAAGCTCTAGGCTTGTACTAGACAACGATAAACTTACTGACATAGATAAATATATACACGGTGGAATTTAATCGGTGAACAGGAACCCATTTTTCTAATTCAGTAATCGATGGCGGTCACGTTTATGTAGTACTTAAGTGGAACCAAGTTTTTTTTATCATAACTAATTTTTAAGTTGAAATTAAATTTTAATTAAAATTTATTGTCACCCTACTAATGGTTTAGTCTGAAAAGTTTAATACCTCTTTTCAAACTATCAGCCATAGAAACTTAAAACATAAATGAGCAATAAGCTGTCAATTTGTCATTGTCAAATTCATAATAAATGCCGGAAATCATTTATTGACGTCTGATCTGTCTAGTTTCCCGCCAAAGCCAGCAAGCACTTGACGTATGTACCCTAACGAGTAACTTCCCTTCAATAAAAGTAGGGTGTCCATTTATTCAGTCAGTGTACATTTTACGGATGTCAATTAAGTGTGATTAATTAGATTGTGAGCTATATTGCACGAGATCTCACGTATTGATTTCTATGTAGATTGGTAATTAAGATTTTTGGATTCCTGATCACCGATTAAATTCCGCCGTGTATACTTAGATACATAGAAAACATCCAAGACTCAGGAACAAATACTCGTGCTCATCACACAAATATCTGCCCTTACCAGGATTTGAACCCAGGACCCCTAGCTTCGAAGGCAGGGTCACTACCAACTAGGCTAGCGTGTCGTCAAATGATCAATGTGAGGTGATGAAGTGTGTGATGTGATGATCAATAGTATATTAGTCAATGGTTATTTCCCGACCCATGCTCAGTGGACAGCCCCGGCACTCACCTGTCTGTTGTGTTTGTAGAGGTTGGACTGCTGCGAGAACGTGGTCGGGCAGAACTCGCATATGAAGGGCCGCTCGCCGGTATGCGTGCGTATGTGGGACTCCAGCTGGACTTTGGTCTGAAATTAATGTTTCAAAAAAAAACTGGTAAAAATTTAATTTTGACACACGCTTTGGTTGTCAACTGTACTTCTTTTTCGCGACTTCGTGAAAAAAAAAACATTTAAATACTTAACAATTAAAATTGTAGTTTCAAAACAGATTGACAAATGAATAATTCTAATTGTACTATTTTAAGGCAAATTGATAAGGGATTCTCACTTCTCATGCCCGTAAAATCCTTCTTTATACTGGGTATATGCAGCATAAAATTGCACTTTATGCACTAGCGCATAAAGTGTTATTGTCATCTAGACTAAGACAATAGACTTGTTGAAAAAGACTAAATAAACTTGTTATTTTAATATATTCACTTTAATTAATTTGTCTTCTATGCTGCATCGAACTTATTACAAAAAAGTATTAATAACAAAAACAATAAAAAAAACAACGTATGGCATAGCAGTATTGCGTTCGACCTAAGTTAAAAATTTCTAATGACAAAATTAAAAAGAAATACTGGCGGGAAAGAGGTTTTAGTCCGCGTTTTGGACCAATATTTAGTGGTTTTCTTTGCAAAATTTGTTGTGTTACGGAATTTAATTAAAATGTCGTCACGTGAAGAGGAAATTATGCTCACACTAATGGTAAAATTACCATGACTTAATTATCCACAAAAGAAAGAAAGAAAGAAATACATTTATTCGTGACAATCATCAACAAATAACAGAGAAATACGCACCAGAAAAATGTAGTCACGAAATGGTTCCAACTCAGCATAATGCTGGCATTTGTCAGCGCTTCTTCCGTTGGAACCACCAGGTGAGACCACGGAATGTTACACACACATTTTAAACAAATTGTGCCTAGCTAAGAAAATTAAATAAAATAAGTTAAGGCACATAAAATATAAATTCGCACGTATCGCCTTTTTATTGCCCTACTTTTGGCTGAAGAGGCAAAGTTCCCCTAGCCTTACCCAAAAACATAAGACAGAAAAGAAATAAAATGATGGATGGATACATAAATCTTGGAATAAATAAATAAATAAATATCAGGGGACAATGTCAAACTAATTGAACCAGTCCCAAACTAAGCTCTATTCTTTTACTATGGAAAGAAAGAAAGAAAGAAGAAAATACATTTATTCACAACAACACAACAATAACAAATAAAATATAATAAACAGAAAAAGAACAGTTGTTGTGAAACGGTCCTAACTCAGCATGTGCTGGCGGTTATACCAGCGCTGATCTTCCGTTAGGACCGCTCGGTGACAGCACGGAAAGTGACACAAAAAAAACAAAAAAAACATTTAAAATAAGTAAACAACAGATAATAATAAAAAATAAAACCTATAATAGTATCAGAATAAAAGAAAACAAATAATGGAACAAAAAGAAAAAAAAAAAAAAAAAAGAACATAAAAAAGTATGACTGTAACATTACCCTGTCTATGGTGATCCAATTTAATATCTAATCTGTGGCGGGTGGCGATGCCTAAGCGCACAACAACATGTCATACTAATACTAATACTAATTAATGTGACTAATAACAACTATGAGCCGTATGATCTGTCTGTGCAACTACGAAGATAATAACTAACAGCACAACACAAAACCAAAGAGAGAGTAATCGCTACGTTGCAGAAAACGGTACAATTAAGTATTATATTATTAATCAACACTGCTGAGACAAAACAATAAGAATTAGAGTCAAATATTTATAGCAAACGAGATAAAAACGTATTACAACATACAATGCAAAGCTCGTGGGACATAACATTCAGGTATGTACTTACATAGATATCGATCATATTCCGCTAGTGTCATGCTTTAATGGTTCCTGATTATATTGGTGATCAAGCAAATATTTTTTTAAATTACATTTAAAACTATGTAAACTTTGCAGGTTCCTAATCGGTGGTGGGATGTTGTTCCAGCATTTAGTTGCTGTATAGCGGAAACTACCTCGAAAGGCGCCCGAGGCATGACGAGGCGTTAACAGCTGTATAGCGCATTGTCGAGTACCGCGCGATCCATTGCAAGACGCATGTAACAACTTTGTGAAAAGATACATTGGAGCTTTGTGTTTAAGTACTCCGAAAAGAATACAGGCCAGATGAAGCTTACGGCGGTGTTGCATCTTAAGAATGGAGTGATTGTTAAGAAATGGGGTAACATGGGCCCTCAGCGGAACATTGAAGCAGAAGCGAGTACAGGCATTTTGGATCCGTTGTATGAGCCGTTTTGTTTTGCTAAGTAGACGTGGACCAAAAACTGCGTCCATGTAATTCAGTTTTGAAAGAATTAGCGACTCTGTCAGCTTCACTCGCAAATTTTCATGTATAAAAGGTCGGGTCTTGTAAAGAACTTTAAGCTTATAGAAACAACCCCTAACTAAGTTGGAAATGTGCTTCTCATAACGTAACTCAGAATCCATAATAAGTCCAAGATTGCGTGCCTCATAAACATGCTCAATGGGTTCATTCATAAGCAAGACAGCTACTGTTGGTTTAACGGCAGCCAGCTGTTGTTTACTGCCTAATATCAAATATTTGGTTTTAATAGGATTTAGTATCAGGCAATTATTTGTAGCCCAAGTAGCTATTCTCAACAGATCCTCATTAAGTTTTATAATAGCATTATCCACTTCAGATGGTTTACATGATATATACACCTGCATATCATCCGCATGGGTACTAGACAAACGATAAACTCACTTATATAGTGAAATATATATAAAACATCCAAGACTCAGGAACAAATACTCGTGCTCATCACACAAATATCTGCCCTTACCGGGATTTGGACCCGGAACCGTTAGCTTTGTAGGCAGGGTCACTACCAACTAGGCCAACGTGTCGAGGAGCCAAGGGGCGAGGTGCCGGATGTTGTAACAAGTTGCCCGGGTGACCTGTGGGGGGGGCAGGCTACGTACCGGGTACCCCTTCCCGCAGTGGTGGCACATCTTGTTGTTGGGGCGGCCGCGGTGCACGTTCCGCACGTGCTGGTCCAGCCCCACGCGGTTCTTCGACGACTGACACAGATTCAAACACAAACATCAAGGGACAATCTTACTCAGACCTAATTCAGAACTAGGCTATAACGCTTATTAATAAAAACCGGGCAAGAGCATGTCGGACCATGCTCAGTGTAGGGTTCCGAAGCCGTTAAATATTACAAACATAAAAATCAACAAGTAATAACTAATTTTCAATTTAAAGTCAATTGGTGCCGTCTTAGATGATTTTAGTAGGTATAAACACTTTAATCTCATGTATCTAATGATGTCTACGTAGTCGTGATAGTTTCCCTATAAAATTCGTTATATACTCTTTCTTTTAAGATTTTTTTCTGATTTTTCAGGGGGGGGACACTTGACTTTAACAAAAGTTTGCGCTTTAATATTTCATAAACGGATCCCTTGATCGAAAGACCTATCCAACAACATCCCACCCTATGGGGTAGACGAGGAAAAAAATTACATGCCCCCGTTACGTGTAGGGGAGGTAGCATTTTTTTTTATTTTTTACATTGATTGTACCACTTCGTTGGCGTGACTAATATGTATATCTATGGCAAATTACAGCTTTCTAGTACTAAGTCTCTGCGCTAGGCTGCGGACAGACGGACGGTCGGACATGGCGAAACTATAAGGGTTCGTAGTTTGACTACGGAACCCTAAAAACAAGCTGTAACCCGCGCCTTATCTTATCACACTGGTGATTTGCGGGTGAGTTCTTGGCGAGGTCGCGCGCCCGCCTCGCTTTCCACTCGCCCGCAAATTGCCAGTGTTATAGGGCTCCAAGTCGTTTATTGGTACTCGCTGTAAAGTACCCTATGTCCAGTGAGGGTACTTTTGCGGGACCAAAAGTACGCTCACTGGTCATGTAGAGACATTTGAAAATAGTTTCAAATTCCATAATCTGCCTTCGAATTCCGAAATTGGCATCTCTAGGTGCCATTAATGCCATAATAAAGAAATCCCAAGTGTTTGTCCCACGATTTAATAAGAAAATAATAAGTGTTTAATAATAAAACAGAGCTTTTAAATATTATAAACAATTTATCGAAATAGTTATAATTACAAGGGTACAACAATGGAGTAATGGAGGTTTTGAGTTGTAAAGAAGAAAAAAAATTAGAAATTTAAAAAACCCCCCACTAAAAAAACCTCTAAAAAGTAAAAAATAATAAGTAGTGGCCCTAAGGGCTGATTGTTTGATAAGTAGATAATAAACTGAACACTGACACTAACTAAACTGACGCGTCGGGGACCGCTAAGTAGCTGGGGTATTTTATGTTATTTCATTTACTTAGCGGCCCCCCCCCCTATTTTTCATTTCACGCTTTTTAAACTTCTCCATCTGAGTGTCTGTTTGTGGCATCGTGACTCCCAAACGGATGAACGAATTTGGACGCAGGTAAAAGTAAAGCTACATTAATCAGGATGGTTCTTAGCAAGATTTCATGAAAATTGGTTGGGCCGTTTAAGAGATATCAGCTCTGAAAGGAGGTGTCGCCGTTATTTTGGGGGCTTTTAACCTCTTAAAAGCTCAATAAATTATAAACCATACAACAATGGAGTAATGGAGGTTTTTGAGTTTTATACACAACTAACCAAAAAAAGTGATGCAACCCCCCATATACCATCAATAAGGAATGCCATTCATGATCATACTGCTGTTCATGAGTTGAACAATAAGCACTGCAATCCATACTAATATTATAAATGTGAAACTGTCAGTCTGTCTGTTTGTTACGCTTTCACAGATAAACCGCTGAACCGATTTAGATGAAATTTGGTATGGAGATAGTTTGAGTCCCGGGGAAGTACATAGGGTATTTTTTACCTTGAAGAATTTGACGGTTCCTGAGGGAATAGCGATATACGACTACGCGGACGGAGTCGCAGAAAACAGCTAGTAATTGTATAAAACTTCATTGCTTTAGAGAAGAACAATGACGCTTTATTCTGAAAGAAGATCACTTGTTTGTCAAGCTACTGGTATATTTAATTACCTTGTGACAGATGTGGCACTGGTAGGTCTTGTGGAGGTGCTTCTCCTCGATATGATCGCGCAGCTTCGTCTTGTCGGCGAACCGCCGTCCGCAGTGGTCGCACGTGAACCTACCAACGACGCCATCGTTATAAAGTTTTTTTTTTATGTTAAGGAGAAGGCACACGAGCACTTAGGCCACGTGATGGTAAGTGGAATCTGACACCCATAGACATTTGAATTCTCAAGACTATAATCCTAAGACCTCAAACGCGTTGCCAACCCTGAGGACTAAGATGGAATGCCTCTATGTTAGTAATAGTATAAATTATTATTATTAAAATTATTACAAATAAAATGATCCAAATGTAAGGTAAACAACATTAAATTAAAAATAATGACCAGGTGAACAACACGACGAGCTCTTTACGGCAAAAACCGGCCAAGTGCGAATCGGACTCACATACGAAGGGTTCCGTACCATTACATATACAACATTAGATACTATATTACAAATTTAAAAAAACGGCAAGAAATTCACGTTTGTTGTATGAGAGCCTCCTTAATTTATTGTTTATTAATATTCTGTGAATATTTCAAGCGGTCTACCTGTTATTAATATCGAGCAAAAACGGCAAAAAATCACGTTTGTTGTATGGGAGCCCCCTTTAATATTAATTTTATTCTGTTTTTAGTATTTGCTGTAATAGCGGCAACAGAGATACATAATTTGTGAAAATGTCAACTGTGACAGACAGACGGACAGCAGAGTCTTAGCGGGGTCCCGTTTTTACGCTTCGGGTACGGAATTCTACAAACCATAACTAGAATAATTCACTGAACAACAGGCCCTTGCAAGCGAGAACAGACGACGCGTATCTCAGCCCACCAAATAATTGGGCGCTTTCCAAAAAAGTTTACATCGTTAAGGACAAAATTAAGAAAATTTAACTTTGTCCATTTCGTCACGGTAATTAGCCATACATTTCGATACGTTAATATTCGTGACGAAATGGAAAAGGTATTTTTTTTTAATTTTGTCTTTAACGATGGACACTGTTTTTGGAAAACGCCCAATTAGTACGAGTTCAGCTGTATGCTCCAATAAATTTAATGGCGACTGTGCTGTCGAGGAATTTGATTGTTCAGGAGTTTGAAATAATATGTAAAACGTGTGTCACGCCTGGAATTGTATAACGCGGCGAATTTACGTGTTACGTCAAACTGCTACACCATCAAACCCTTTATACTACATAAACACATAGAAATCTTTAACTATATAGGACAAGGTCCCGTCCATCTATTGCCTACTTCCCGGCCTGCAACGTTCCCTTACTTGAGCTGGTCCTGCGAGACGTGCTTGAGGCTGTTCCTCATGTGCCGCTGGTAGGAGCACACGGAGGAGAAGCTCACGCCGCACGCAGCGCAGTAAGCCGGCGCGGATTTCTCCTGGACAATTTTTTAACAATAAAAAACCGAGCAAAAGGGCAGGGCGGCCCATGCTCAGTGTAGGGTTCCGAAGCCATTAAATACTTACTACAAACATAAAATCAACAAGTAATATCTGATTATCTTTTTTTTTTTTTTTTTTTATGTTAAGGAGAAGGCACACGAGCACTCATGCCACCTGATGGTAAGTGGAATCTGGGACCCATAGACATTTGAATTCTCAAGACTATAATCCCAAGACCTCAAATGCGATGCCAACCCTGAGGACTAAGATGGAATGCCTCTATGCTAGTAATTTCACCGGTTGTCTTATCCCCACACCGGAACACAACAATGAGAACACTGTTGCTTGGCGGGTGGTTAATGGATAAGATGGTGGTAGCGATCCGGACGGACCCTGCACAGGGTCCTACCACCACTAAAGGCACACCATTTAAAGTCATTTGGTGCCGTCTTAGATGATTTTAGTAGGTATAAACACTTTAATCGCCTGTATCTTAAGAACCAATGATGTCTACTTAGTCGTGATAGTTTTCCTTTTAAATGCTCTTTCATTTAAGTTTTTTTTCAGATTTTTAGTATTCGTACTTTTGGCTGTAGGGGAGGGGGGGGGGGGGACACTTGACTCAACACTAATCTGAAGACTGCAATCCTAAGACCTCAAATGCGTTGGCAACCCTGAGGAATAAGATGGAATGGCTGTATGCTAGTAATTTCACCGGTGGTCTTATCCCCATCGGAACATAACAATGCGAACGCTATGGCTTGGCGGTTGGTTAATGGATAAGATGGTGGTAGTGATCCGGACGGACCCTGCACAGGGTCCTACCACCACTAAAAATATATTTAAGAGAAGTATCTAATGGCCGTATTAATAAACTCGTCTCGGTTTAAATGCCCATCTCAAGATACGTCAAAGTAAACGTCAAACCATAGAAAACTGTCATTTTTGACATATCTTGAGACGGGCATTCAAACCAACATCACTTTATTAATACGGGCCTTAAGTGTGTAAGTGATGACAGCAGCAGAGGGCCGGTCGTCGTGGTAAACCTTGGTGAAGGCTTTTTTCCAGCAGTGGACGTCCTCCAGCAACGATGATGACGATGATGATCTTTTTACCAAAAATAATTAAGTAAGAATAGTGCCACTCCATGTCTTCCCGTGGAGGTCGTAAGAGTCGACTAAGGAAATAAGGGCTTGTAGTACTGTTAGGCGATGGGCTTGCAACCTGTCACTAATCTAGTAAACTTTTTGGCCTGATTGTGCAAAATGTGGTTACAGAATTATAATCAAGTCTTGTTATTGTGGTTGGTATTTCTGTAGCTCTGCCTACCCCACTCTGGGAATGAAGTCGTGATGTTGTGTATGTATGTTATTAAGTATCTATGTGTCTGTCTGTGGTATCGTAGCTCCTAAACGGATGAACCGATTCGGACGCAATTTAAGCGGCCACATATTATAAAGTCTGTAGTGTTCCGCGATTTTGATCTCAATAACTATAACGCCTGTGCGTCTGTTCTTTGGAAATATTAAACTCGATCATATTTCCTTGAGACTGTTAAACGTGAAAACACGATTACTAGCAAAATCCTTGACAGTTTTATTTTTCAAACATGACACCTTTTTCGGGTGATTTTAATCGAATCTTCAAAACCCTACGATCTTTAACGACTTTTTTTTATTCAATCGTTGAGTACTTATAATTTCTTAATCTTGTTAAACCATTTTTGTAATAAATATGGTAGTTTTAAAGTAAACGGCAATTATTTGAATTTGACGCTTCAAGGCGCGCGCAAACTATCTCTAAAGCGCTTCGTTCAATCCCCGACATAAAACAGTCTGTAAAGGAACCTCTAAAAAGTATTAAATAATAAGTAGTGGCCCTATAAGTTTAAATATAATTTAAAATATTAAAATTAAATACATACATACATACACACATAAAATGTATCTAGGTAATATTAAAATAAAACAGCTAACATCAAGATGGCTGAATCTGAATTAGTATTACGAATGATTAGATATTTGCGTATTAAGGTGAATTCACATTACACCATGCCGATACCGGGCCCAGCCCAGTACGGAATCCACCTTTATGCATTACCGCTGGTTAATAGAGAATCATACTTTTTGATTTTTAAATATAGGTAGTTAAATTACTGTGACTTTTTTTTTATTTGGCTGAATGGTCACGACCGTTGCCATTTCATAAAGTGTGTGTCAATTGAAAGTAAAATTGTCTCTTATAATAGTTTTATTTACTGATTTGTTTTGTTTCATTGATATTTTTTCGCAAATGTATTAAAAAACGTCGTTTGATACACGTGCGGAAAGTATGTCATTTTTACTCGTCCCGAGTCTTGTCCCTCGCTTGCAGCTCGGGCCAAGACACTTCGGGACTCGTGTAAAAAGGACA
Organism: Acleris holmiana; assembly: GCA_949316455.1. Taxonomy (NCBI): domain Eukaryota; kingdom Metazoa; phylum Arthropoda; class Insecta; order Lepidoptera; family Tortricidae; genus Acleris; species Acleris holmiana. The sequence continues at coordinate 8,820,200 of OX438790.1, read as the reverse complement.
TGCTTTCCGCACTTGTATCAAAATGTACTATTGTTTCTGGTACAAGAAATAAATGGTTTTTTTTTCCCCTCCTCGACGGTATTCGATGTACCTTGACGTGATGTTTTTCCATGTGCCGCTTCAAACTAGCCTTCCACCGGAACACCTTCTCGCACACCGTGCAGGGGAACGCGTTCTTCAGCTCGTGCACTGCTCTGGGTAACAAAACATATGTGCAACATTTCCTTCGGGGCCTCTATGGTTAAATGGATATTGGATCGTTTTAAAAAAAAAATATGAACCATCGAGTGTTTTAAGGGTTAATGGTTTATAAAACTAAAAACCGTCTTCAAAAAGCAGAAACAATTTCTTTTAAGATGATAGGTCAGTCCAATTGAAGTCGGCGTCCCAATTTATTTTTAACCAATAGCCGAAGCCGGTCTTACCTATCATCTTAAAAGTAGTTATTTCTTGCTTGAATGTGGTGGGATCTATATTTTAAAATTAAACCCATAACTCCTTTGGGAGGTAAATACGCTATAACTAGCCTTTAAGCCAGCGCGTTATGACACCCTTTCCGAGCATGTGTGATGAAAAATACTATTACGAGCAAATGTGATCTAAATATATGTATGTGAATGAATGACATATTTTGGGCATGCGGATGTGAATGCGAATGCGGATATCTGCTGCCAACATTCGCGAATGCGAATGCGAATATACAGGTTTTGTTAATTTGGCGCCATTTAATTTTGTCTATGGCTTGGTGATCTTGGTGGTAGTTCCGTTCGAACGAAGCGCGTTCCGTTTAATTGTTAAGCTTCATTTTCCAAACTAAAATAAATAAATAATGCCAAATGATAAAGATAAGACTGATAATGTGATTACGAGGTTAAGTTACTTTTCGTTACATTAAAAAAAAAACAGTATATGAATGGATTTTGTTGTCTTAACAATCTATTACCCTCAAAAAAAAGTTTTTTCTTCGCAGTAATTTTACGAATGCGAATGCGAATATCCGCGAATGCGAATGCGAATATTCGTAACATCACTAGTATGTATACGTACACCCTGTGGTTCATGAGGCCGGAGCGGTGGCTGAAGCTCTTGTCGCACTCGGGGCACTGCGCGCGCGCCTTGTGCGAGTCCTTGTGGTACCGGTGCGAGTCGATGGAGCTGCGGACACACGCGCTGCCGTCACTAACGAAGCGCTTAGCGAGGCGAGGAGACAACTCTACTGCCATAACAAACTACTATTAGGAGGGTAACTCCATCCCCACCACGCGCGCTGCCGCGTGGCCTGTCAACAGTCCAGGACTACTTATCGCAGCAAACACTAGCGGGTTGCCACGCAGAATCGGCGCTTGGAGTAAACATGCAACAATATGTCGAATGAAGCTTTTGTCTCTCGCTATAATGTAAAATTGTAGTGAGAGACAAACTTGACTTTGCCGCTGAAGAACTATATTGTCTCCATATATCGACATAAATCGCGATTAGTTTACAAATGCAAATAAGTTTGCAATCAAAAAAATAGTAGATTGTACAACGTGGGCATAAAACAATCCATTTTATCCAACACTTATGTATCCATCAAGGAGAAAACCTCTTTCCCGCCACAGTATTTCTTTATAAACTTTTTTTTAAATTTTCTGTATGAAACTTTTAACTTAGGTCGAACGGGATACTGCCCAGTAATACGTTGATTTCGTATGTTTTCTGTTAATAATGCTTGTTTTTAATGGTTAAAAATTTCATTGAAGGCAAATAAACTAAAAGAAAATGTATTCTAATAACAAGTTTATTTAGTGCAGTCACTTCGGTTGTCCGGCTGTAGGGCTTAATTGCCTTAGTCCAGATGACGACAACACTTTATGCACTAGTGCATAAAAAGCGATTTTATGCAGCCTATACCCAGCATAAAGAAGGACTTTACTAGCATGAGAGGTGAAAAGGTTTTTTTGTGATAGAGCAACAAACAAACGATTTTTTCCATTACTTGCGCTGTAAGACCTTCCTACTTGCCAACTTTCAGGATTCTAGGTCTATGGGAAGTACTCTATAAAGTTTGATTCCCTTGAGAGTGTCGAAATATACCGCGCCTTCAGAATAACAGTGATCCAATTCAGAAATTTTACATTTCGAGTTAGGTCTCTATAGTAATAAATGTATGACTTGAAGTTTGCAAGCTGCAATTTTGAATTGGGTCACTATTACTCTGAAGGTGCGATACATTTTTTTGTAGCATAAACTGCCGTATCTATTTTTATACCTTAACTGAGAAGTTTTTTTTGCTTTAGACCTGGGTATATAGTATATTTTTTCCTTTCGAGATACCGCACCCTAAAAGCAGTATGGCGGGATAAAAAAGTAGGTATTTAACATATATAGACGTTATCAAAACATGCAGTTGGGTTTTTGAATGTTGTACTTTGTTAGACTAGTTTTGATTGTTTATTGCAGCCAGATTGACCACAGATAGTACCTATATGCTTACTTGGATATCTTCCCGCAGAGGTTGCATTGGTACTGCTTGAGCGATATGGCGTGCACGCCGTAGTAGTGCTGCTGCATCACCTTCATATCTTGCGTCCGCTTGCGGCAAATGCTGCATTCGTACCTACACGAAACATAGTAACTTGTAAACACATACACAACATCACGCCTTCATTCCCAGAGTGGGGTAGGCAGAGCTACAGAAATACCATCAGCTGTTGGTAACCGTTGGTTGTTTGACGCACGTATCGATCGCGTACCCGCTGGTCGAAACTGACAATACGCCGCAGGGGGGGGGGGGTTATCAGTGCAAGTTCTTGTGTCCACAAGACACTTTAGACATGAGAGCGCATTGTGATGTTTCTCGCCGGACAGCCACTTCATTATTCCTTTTTACGGTTCCGTAGTCAAACTAGGAACCCTTATAGTTTCGCCATGTCCGTCCGTCCGTCCGTCCGCAGCCTAGCGCAGAGACTCTTAGTACTAGAAAGCTGTAATTTGGCATGAATATGCATATTAGTCACGCCAACAAAGTGGCACAATAAAATGTAAAAAAAAAAATATTTAGTGTATCTCCCCTACACGTAACGTGAGGATGTATTTTTTTTTCTCGTCTACCCTATATTGTGGGGTGTCGTTGGGTAGGTTTTTCAAAAATATTACGGGTTTCTGAAAACAGTTTTTCGAATAAATGATCCGTTGATGAAATATTAAGCATTAAATCGCAAATTTTTGTTACACTCAAGTGAATTTGTAGCGGCGCTTCTTCTCCGCAATGATGAACTTGTCCGAAGCGCTAGTAGATTCACTGCATATTACCGACGTGTAAGAGAGCCCTCATGGACTGAATAAATGATTGAATTTGAATTAGATCATATATGCGTGGTGACCGCGCGTCGCCTTATAGGCTCTATCTATAGGAGGTTATCTGTGGCTTCGTCATAGTCGCTCAACTATCATAATCGAGATATCTTAGCCACCCATGAAATAGGTACCGTTGAGTTCCGGTGGCTATCAGTGGTCTTCATCATCAGTTCCACTTCACCGAATGAAAGTTTTTGAATGAATGAATGAATGAATGAATCGTTTGAATGCAATGCAAATCGTTATAATCTAATACATAAAATTCTCGTGTCATGGTGTACGTTATTGAACTCCTCTGAAACGGCTCGACCGATTCTTATGAAATTTGGTGTGCATATCGGGTAGGTCTGAGAATCGGCCAACAGCTATTTTTCATACCAAAAAGTTCCATAAAAAAAAATTGCAGCGGGCGAAGCCGCTGGCGATGGCGGGTCGCTAGTGTTCCTATTATCGAGTTCCCTCGATTTCCTCCAATATCGCATCATCAGATTTTGACGTGCTAAAAATGAGACCAACGAGAAAGAATACACATTCAAACAAAAAAAAAAACATACCTGTTCAACGGTCGTAGAGTAATGTGGCATATACATAAAAAATAATGTTTTAAAAACAAAAATCGCCTTTAAAAACGCCAAAAATAACTTGTTTTAAAATTGTAGGCACCTAATACATTAGTCCAACTGAAGTCGGCTACCACAATATTTTCACCAAAATTTGAAAAGAAGTTATTTTTGGCGTTTTTGAAGGCGGTTTTTAGTTTTTTTTAAAAAGATATTTTATTTTATACTTTTTAGTCATCATAATACGCGGTTCCGTACTCCCACTTATCAGTTGATATGAAACTTTAAGTTTCAAGCGCGCCGCAAGCAACGCCGCCGGAGAGTCATAGTCATATTTCAACAAGTAAATATTCTTCGTTGTAGTCGCTCAACTATCTTAATCGAGATATCTAATCGCCACCATTGAAATAGGTACCGTTGAGGAGTTCCGATGGCCATCTGTGGTCTTCATCATCAGTTCCACTACCCCAAATGATACTTTCTGAATGCAAATGCTAGATTAAAAAATACTAAAATCGCTATATGTTTGCCTACAATATTTGAGGAGTTCCCGCAATTCCTCACTAATCCCCTCATCAGATTCAGATTTGGTGACAATGGGACAAATTTATTGTACCACGTTGTTGGCCTGACTAATATGTAAATTCATGCCAAATTACAGCTTTCTAGTACTAACAGTCTCTGCGCTAGGCTGCGGACGGACGGACGGACGGACGGACGGACATGGCGAAACTATAAGGGTTCCTGGTTTGACCACGGAACGGTTAAAAACGCAAGCGTTTTTTACATCTGGCCACTACTATGTACCTACTCGTAAATATCTCACCTCCTTGTGTGCCTCTTGTAGTGCGCGGTGAAGGAGTCGACCGAGGCGATGACGGTCTTGCAGATCGGGCAGCTGTAGTCGCCCAGCTCCTGGAAAATGTATGCTTGTTCACTCGTCGACCAGCGAAGTTTGATCTTAAAGTAGACTCAGTAGGCATTCGTATGTTGTTGGCTGTAATGCTATACGAAAATTCGCTACTATGAAAATATGCTTGTTGTGAAAATGATCTTATTTTCACCTTTCTGGCCATCCCTTTGTTCTCCATTCAACAGTAAGAGTAGTCGAGGCAAATCCAATTTTATGTTTGAACAGGATCAGGGAATAACGGAGTTAGGGGGGAAATTGTTAACTATATACATACATAACGTCACGCACATTCACAGAGTGGGGTAGGCAGAACTACATAATACGAACAACTCTAAACTTGTTGATATTTCTGTAACCACATTTTGCTCAGTCAGGCTAAGATATTTACCAGTGTATAAGGAACAGGTTGTATTGTTAACTAATTGTTATAAATACATACATAACATCACACCTTCATTCCCGGAGTGGGGTAGGCAGAGCTACAGAAATATCAACAACTCTAAAACGACTTGTTTACTTATAATTCTGTAACCACATTTTGAACAATCAGGCCAATTAAGTTTACTAGTGTATTAGTGACAGGTTGCAAGCCCATCGCAGTTATAAATAACGGACGTTAATTGAATGAATGTAGGCCCAGTGGATGGATAGATTGATTAGCTTTTTTGTAGCAGATTTGCAGACTTATCAAACCCGTAAAAGTTAATTAAAATAAGAGTAAAGATGATGAGTAATTGTAGTAATTGCGCCTTCCGATAGCTCTCTGGTCGCTCCGCGCTATCACCTCGTGAGATACACGAGGGCCACGTCTACTTACCGGCGCGTGTTTGTTCACGCGGTGCGCCTGATACGACCGGCTGTAGTTGAACGCGATCAGGCAGCTGTCGCACTTGTACTGCGCCTTCACATAGCTCTCTCTCGTAGCTTCGCGCTCGCGCTCCGCTAACATCTCCTCGTAAGACAGCTCTATTGTTATTATCTTTGATTCCGCTTCGGTGGGTCGTCTTTTGATCTAAAAAATAGGTAGTCGAAAGGTGACAACAGGATCTTCGCTGCTTTTAACATAGACCCAACGAGTTTGGACTCGTTAGTTGGTTTCCTTAATCTAAACAGGCCCCAACGCAAAAAAGGGACTATATATAATTTTGATAACTATGTCCATTGTATGTTTTATAGTTTCGTCATGTCCGTCTGTCCGTCTGGTCTCGGTTTAACGGAGACTCATGCTACAGTCATAAGCACTAATATCCATACACCTTTTGTTCGTTTTTATATCAGGCCGGAGGCTAAAAACAAACCAGAAATAGGAGCCCCGCGGGGCGGAGCTCCGTCGACTCTGATTAGATTTTTGGAATGGAAATAATAAGACTCTTAAAATTATTACCATAAACATTTAAATGTATTTATTTATTTATTTATTTATTTATTTATTAATCCATGGAAAACCAACAGCTTTACAAAAGAAATTAGAAACTAGAATAACAAAACATAGCCAATTACAGGTTCTCACATATAGCAATTAAGTAATATGAAAAAGAATAAGCCTAAGTTAAACGTTTAAACAGTGAGAGAGAGAGAGAAAAATACAATTAATTAATAACAACTACTACCTACAGGCCACCAAATTTTACTGTACGCAATAACCATGCCAACCAGCACCTGCACGCACACCCGAAAAATTTATCATATATGAAGATTGTTCACAAAATATTGAATTAATTTATTCTTTATAGAATTAATACTACTTGCAAAAATGTCAAAATCAATATTCCTTAACACACTATTCAAACTACGACCAGCTCTGCACAAAAAACTATTTTTCCTATAATTAGTAGAAGCTAGGGAAACTGAAATAGGACGAAAATACCGCACACTCCTAGTGGGAATATTAAAAGAAACTCTGCCCAATAAATCAGGACAATCCACATTGCCGTTAACTATATTCAATAGATACACTATATCGGCAACCTCTCGGCATTTTACCTAGTATGACCACGTCCAATTTTTAAACTTAACTCATACTATAGGGACATTTGGGGCAAGAAAATGAGTGCCACTTGTATCATGGGACTGATGGGACGAAATCGTCTCAATTGTCCCATCATGTGACAACCCAATGGGACAAGTGGGATAGAAGGCTTTTTGTCAGGGGTTAAAAACATTTAGATGCAGATCTAAATGTCATCCATACTAATATTATAAATGCTAAAGTATGTTTGTCAGTCTGTGTATCTGTTACCTCTTTACGCTTAAACTGCTGAACCGATTTAGATGAAATTCGGTATGGAGATAGTTTCGAGTCCCGGGGAAGGACATAGGAAAATTGTACAGTTCCCGGTGGAACAGCGATAAAAACTCGCGGGTGGAGTTGCGGGCAATAGCTATACTTATATATAAATCAATTATCAACGTACCTTAGCTTTCTTCTTCAATTTCAGAATCTTTTCAACCTGCTTCCCTGTTTTCTTAACTTTTTTCGTTTTGCTCCTAACAGACTGTAACGTTTCGGTTTTAACGATTTGGATGTCAACTTTTTCATCCGTTAGTTCCGGTACCGGGTCCTCTAGTTCAGCGGGTGGCATCGGGTCGTCATCTAGTAAAAAAATAGAATACAGAAATCCTACTAATATTACAAACTAGCTTCCGCCCGCGACTTCGTACGCGTATAAATCAGTTCCCGAGGGAACAGCGATATGAAAGGTAGCCTATGTGTTATTCCAAGGTATAAGCTGTTTGCATTCCAAAGGACCCCGAAAAAGTTGTTAGGGAAAAGTGGTTTCAGTAAATTTTGGTGAAGTTTTGATATGTTATAGATTTAAGTGGCCTGATTCAAAAGTCCCTTCGGGTGCTACCACGGTTCCCGAATCCATTCCTGAGACACGATCGATGTTGTACAGTCCGTACCTACAGTATTCCTGAGACTCAAGTACCATTCTCTATGAAACTGACCATCGATTTGAAGTTTGTTCGCATTGCAAACATTAAAGCCTTGTTTGACTAAAATAAACACGCACTAAATCACCATATTTAAGTTTTAGTACCTGGGCGACCGAGCTCTGCTCGGATGTATGTAGACGACCGACACTATTGAAACACTATCGGATAGTGACGTTTATATATGGAACCGGATTTTTCGGCGGAACCCGAATTTTCCCGAAAATGTCCACTTGACAGCTCATCAAACTCAATCACATCGGAAATACTGTCCATGTGCAATAGACAAATGCATTGCATAATTGTTTTCCTTCGTATTTTCACGGAAACCTCCGCACGTGTCTTGCTATTTTAGTCAGTTACGGTACTTTTTGTATTTTTTTAAACAATACATCTTTAGGTATCATCACAAAAAAGGTTTAAAACAACACACGCCGTCGAGAAAATAGGTATAAAAGTACACTTACATATCTCGGGAACGCATTCGGGAACCATGGTAGGACCCAATGGAACTTTTGATCAGGGCTTATCATATCAAAATTTCACCAAAATTGACTGAAACCACATTTCCCGGGTTCTTTCACCAAAATCCATTCGGTCGTTTTTACGTGAAAGAGTATCAAACATCCATCCATACTAGTAGGATATGAAAGTTTCGATGGATGTTTCTTACTCAATCACGCCAGAATGGCTGAAGATTTATAGTCTCGAATAGTACATAGGCTAGTTTTTAGGGTTCCGTAGCCAAATGGCAAAAAACGGAACCCTTATAGATTCGTCATGTCTGTCCGTCTGTCCGTCCGTATGTCACAGCCACTTTTTTCCGTAACTATAAGAGCTATACTGTGGAAACTTGGTAAGTAGATGTATTCGGTGAACCGCATTAAGATTTTCATACAAAAATAGAAAAAAAACAATAAATTTTTGGGGTTCCCCATACTTAGAACTGAAACTCAAAAATTTTTTTTTCATCAAACTCATACGTGTGGGGTATCTATGGATAGGTATTCAAAAATGATATTGAGGTTTCTATTATAATTTTTTTCTAAACTGAATAGTTTGCGCGAGAGACGCTTCCAAAGTGGAAAAATGTGTGTCCCCCCCCCCGTAACTTCTAAAATAAGGGAATGATAAATGTAAAAATAATATATGATGTACATTACCATGCAAACTTCCACCGAAAATTGGTTTGAACGAGATCTAATAATTAGTTTTTTTTTAATACGTTATAAATCGTAAACCGCATTTTACCTTTCATTCAATCAACTCAAATATAATAAAGAATTAAGAAAAACATTTAATTTTATGAACATAAACCTTATGCATAAACCGTGAACCATTATTTTCTAATACGAGTAAGAAATCGGTAATAGTTTCCCAAGTAAACAACAATTCGCTTGGGGCGTGACTTTATCGGTAGCGGGAGCGCGCGCGGGGAGGTTCCCGACTACGCTTACCCGAACGGGCAGCCACGTGAGGGCAGCCGTCATTGACACTCGTGTGCGCGGAGTTATTGTCAAACTGGAATATATATTAGCTTGTTTAGCTATCACAAGCCTATATGGGCTCGCATATAGTACCTAATTATAATGTTTACTTATCAATATCTTATTTAAAAAAAAAACACTATTATTAAAACATCGATCAAAGTTACAACGAGGTACAAGAACTTTTATATTATGTATTTTTAATATCTACGTTACAAATCCTAAACCGCATTTTACCTTTCATTCAATCAACTCCAATATAATAAAGAATAAAGAAAAACATTTATTTAGATGTATAGTTGTACGGAACCCTACGTGCGCGAGTCCGACTCGCACTTGGCCGGTTTTTTAATAGGTCAGTCCAACTGAATTCGGCTTTTGGTTAAAACAGTGAGACGCCGACTTCAATAGAGAACATGCATGAAAGTCAGAATTGAGTTCTGATTTAAGAGGAAATATAAAAAAAAAACATAAAACGCAATGCACTAAGTTTTGACTCGTTTATTTAGTTTTTATTAAGAATCATAACTTGTTAAAATTTTAAAACTTTATTTAATATTTAGATTGTTTTTTTCGCCAACCTCATTTTATTTACGTAATATTTTAATTTAACGATATTGGCTTAAACATAGTAATTTACGAAATAAAAGCAAATTTATTTATAAGGTCCTTGTATTTTAAACATGGAACAACAGCTGTGACGTCATTCCTGTCGTCGATTTTGTATGTTTTTGCAGGGGGTCTGAACGATGACTTTTTAAAGCTTCATACCTTATGAAAAAATTACACGACAATTATTTCGCGTATACAGTTATTCCTCTCTTTCATAGCACTTTTCAGAGAGCGCAAGAAAAAAAAATGCATGTTCCCTATTGAACTGACCTATACCCACCATTTTAAAACAAGTTATTTCTTGCTTTTTGAGGACGGTTTTTAGTTTTTTGAAAAATTTATTTTATTTCATACCTTTTAGTGATCACAATAATAATGGCGTCCACGTAAATTAATTCCTATAATATTTGAGGAGTTCCCTCGATTTCTCCAAGATCCCATAATCAGATCTTGAGGTGCTGGAAGTAGGACCAACTAAATACCAAAAAAAAAAAAAAACCAATCGTTCCAGCGGTCTTTGTGTAATCGAGGAACATACATAAAAAAGCCCCGACGAATTAAGAACCTCCAATTTTTGAAGTCTGTTAATAAATGTTTAGAAGGACCGTTACCTCTGCCGTCATCCCAATCAATCTTCAGCTCCTCCTTGACGCAGACGAGCGCCAGGTCGTGCGGCCCGGCCGGGGGCAGGTCGACGGGGCTGGCCACGCGCACGCGCAGGCGCGGCGGCCGGCTCACGTCGGTTAGGAGGCACTCACGGAGTTTCTGCACATGGTCAGCTGTTTTCAGAGTTAGCATAACATGGACATACCTTGTCATTCAATGGTAAACCTATGTGGTGTAATTTAACGACTAATGAAATTGTTTATTTACGTCGCCATCAAAACAAATTAATTTTATAGAAAGCTTTTTTAGAGAACCTGTTGAAATTATATGTATATTCATATGCTACTATGAAAGTTCATCAAGTGCTATGATAGGATATGAAATTGCAAAGATATGCGTTGAAAATTAAAAACACAGAAAGACTTGTTTTTTTTTACAACAGCAAAGAAAATTTTGTATAAATTAAACACTTAGCACCTACTCGTTTTGTAAAAAACGCATTGTCATTTTAGTTTAATTCTAATGAGTAGTTTTATTTTCTTTTAATATTTATTTTTAAGGTGTATCTATATTAATATTTACACTTGATATTAATGACGTAAAAATGGCTCACCCCTGACGAGAAAAAAAATACATCGCGACGTTAAGTGTAGAGGAGGTACCCTAAACAACTTTTTTTTTTCAAGTTTTTATTTTATCACCTTATTGGCGTAACTAATATGTATGTTCATGCCAAATTACAGCTTTCTAGTACTAAAAGTCTCTGAGCTAGGCTGCGGAGGGACGGACGGACATGGCGAAACTATAAGGGTTCCTAGTTTGACTACGGAACCCTAAAAAGGTGCACTAGATTGATCACAGTCAAACCAATTTATTGGTACTACATGCATTTTGAGCCTAAACTTGACTTTTTTAAATACCCTATAGTTTACAATATTCTCGTGACGACGCCCACCATACTACAAACAGGATGATTTTTGTAAGTGGGATTTTTTAATTAACGATAAGGGAATAAAGTTCAATTACCTTAGCACTTAAATTGGCAGTTCTAAGTTTGAAACAAATAAAAATTAACATAATAGTTAAGAAAATCAAGTTCAAACTAAATTCTCTTGATTATGTAGCACCTATGGAACAACGGGTCTCACGAGGATATGATATTGTAACATAGAACAAAGCAAAAAATTTATTAAAAGTTTCAAAAAAAAAAAGGACAATGTCACACAAATTGAACTAGTCCCAAACTAAGCTCTAGGCTTGTACTATGGGTACTACACAACGATAAACTTACTTACATAGAGAAATATATACTTAGTTACATAGAAAACATCCAAGACTCAGAAACAAATACTCGTGCTCATCACACAAATATTTGCCCTTACCGGGATTTGAACCCAGGACCCCTAGCTTCGAAGGCAGGGTCACTACCAACTAGGCTAGCGTATCGTTCAACACAACACAATTATTTCACGCTATTTAAACTTCTTCATCTGAGTGACTGTTTGTGGCATCGTAGCTCCCAAATGGATAAACGGATTTGGATGCAGGTATTTTATTAATAAAGCTACATGAAACGGGATGGCTCTTAGCAAGATTTCATGAAAAGGGTTGTTGGGCCGTTTAAGAGATATTAGCTCTGAAAGTAGGTGTCACCGTTATATTGTAGGCTTTTAACCCCCTAAAAGTTTAATACCTCAAAAACAGCTGAACCGATTTTCATAAAACATGCCTAAGAACCACCACTTGAAAACCTGGTTTCAAATGAAAAAAATCGCATCTAAATCGGTTCATGCGTTTAAGAGCTACAGTGCCACAGACACACACAAACGCACATACATCAAACTTATAACAACCCATTTTTTACATCGGAGTTAAATAACAAGTAGGGCATGCAAAGTTACCATGTTTAAACTAAGCTTACATCATTAGTGTAACTCTGGAGAATCCTATACGAGTCCTTCACTTGTTCCCTGAATGATACGGCCTTGTTCAGTAGAGCATCACACTCCCAGCAGATGGTCGGACAGGCTTTTGGCAAATCGCAGAGCTGGAAATAGTAGTGTTTTCAATTAATTTTAATTGGACATATGCACATATTGCGCATGTTAAATCCAGCAGTCAATCAATCAATAGCCTGTATTATTTTAAGAAAGCTTGCCATTATTTAAATTAAATGATTATATTAAATTACATCTCTTGATTCAACATGCCTCATGGCAAAGGCCTCCTCAAACGATTTCCATTGCTGTCTATCCTTAGCTACCACATTAATACTAGGCAAAACAGGAATTCACACAAAAGTTAACTCTTTTTAACCAACTTCTAAAAGGGGAATTCTTTTTTTTAAATCAAGGTTCCCTGATTACTCAAAGACAGCTGTACTGATTTAGAAAACAAATAAATTAAAAGGGTTTTTAGGTGATCTTATTGTGATTAAATCTGGATCTGATGGTGGGATACTGGAGAAATTAAGGGAACTCTTGAAATATTCTAGGCATTTTATAAATTGGGTATTTTTATACAAGATAGTGCTGTTGCTCACAAAAAGCACCATTTGGTGAAGTGGAATGGATGATGAAGAACACAGATGGCCACCAAAACAACTAAATACTATACTAATATGATAGCTAAGAAGTAACAGAACTTATCAACAATTAATTGAATTCATCAGCAGTTGTCATTAGTATATTAACTTAGATAAAAACAAATCTACCCAATGAAAAGCAAGAAATAAAAAATAAAAAATAGGAAACATAAGTAATAATGTCACTATTCACGGTGGCCTAGTTGGGAGTGACCCTGCCTCCGAAGCCAGAGGTCCTGGGTTCAAATCCCGGTAAGGGCAGATATTTGTGTGATGAGCGCGAATATTTGTTCCTGAGTCTTGGATGTTTTCTATGTATTTAAGTATGCATTTCTCTATATAAGTATGTTTATTGTTGTCTAGTACCCATAGTACAAGCCTAGAGCTTAGTTTGGGACTAGGTCAATCTGTGTGACATTGTCCCCTGATATTTATTTATTTATTTATTCCAATTGGTTTTTTTTTTTTTTTTTTTTTTTTTTTTTTTTTTACTACATTGGTTTTTTTTTCTTGTTTCTTCATGTTTTTAAATTAATAATAATGAGTAGCAGTAGAAAACTCGCCAACTACGGCAGAACTGTATCACTAGCATGAGACAACAGGAGCGGACTGAAAACCAGCGCTGCCAACTCCCGCGCTTACGCTCGGATGCGCAGCATCTGCTGAGTCCGCTCCTTTTACCACATGTCATTGCTTTCCTTTTTTTTCTTTTTAGTTTATTTGTATATTATTATGTTTTTTTTTGTATTGTGGTAATAAATTTTTTTTTTTCTATTTTGTTGTAATTTAGAGTAACTGTTTGATTCAGCATGCAATTGTTCAAGGTCTTAACTATGTATGTATGCAGCAATAGCTTCCAGTGAATCAGAAGCTATGTGACAATGCTTGAAAAACCTGAAGCACACTAATATGCAATAGGACAGGAGCAATTAATAATAGGATTTGGCTGAAAACAAGTTTATGACAAATGATAATTCAACCAGCAAGATATTAGGTTATGAGGAGCTCGCCAGGACACATTCTACAACTGAACACACTCATTATTTTGTTATGCTGTGTTGGATTCCCCAACACTTGCGTTTCTAACCATCTATACTAATATTACAAATGTGAATGTAACTCTTGTCTGTCTGATCTTATTCTTCCACAGATAAATAAACTGCTGAACCTATTTATATGAAATTTGTTATGGAGATAGTATGAGTTAAATAAAAATGGCCTTAGCCAGAAGGCACACAGAAATATAATCACCATTACGGTTACAGTAGTTTTAAGTATTTTATTGTATTTCTGAATTAGAAGGCTATAAATAAATAAATAAATAAATATGAATATAAATATCACAGGACAATGTCACACAAATTGACCTAGTTCCAAACTAAGCTCTAGGCTTGTACTATAGAAACTAGACAATGATAAACTTACTTATGTAGAGAAATATATACTTAAATACATTGAAAACATCCAAGACTATGGAACAAATAGTCACACAAATATCTGCCCTTACCGGGAAGTGAACCCAGGAGAACAATGCTGCCCCTAGATTCGAAGGCAAGGTCACTATGAACTAGGCTAGCGTGTCTGAAAACTTGAATGGCTCCTGAGAGAATAGCAATAAACGACTTCTACATAGACGCAGTCTCAGGTTCTTAAAGCAGCAAATGGGTATGGAAGTACTATAAACTTACTTCAACTAGAACTTTGCCTAGAACAGACACTTCATAACCCCCTGATGGTCATGATCATACTCAAAGTAAAAAACTGTATTTACCTCATCTACTCTTTTACCAGATTTTATGAAGATTGGATCAACAATACTCGAGTTATTGGCAAACAAACATACAAGTGCAGCTTGAATTGCTTCATTTGGTCGATAACTGCTAGGATAACGGCTCTGTTCAAAAACTTGTGTAAAAGTATTATAGCATCCTAAAAAATGGATTTTCTAATTTGAAATTAAAAACAAAAAGCGGCCAAGTGCGAGTCGGACTCGCCCATGAAGGGTTCCGTAGCAGCAAGTAACATAATATAAAAGTTCGTTGTAGCTTTGATCAATGTTTTTATGACGTATTAAAAAAAAACTACTTACTAGATCTCGTTCAAACCAATTTTCGGTGGAAGTTTGCATGGTAATGTACATCATATATTATTTTTACATTTATCATTCCCTTATTTTAGAAGTTACGGGGGGGGGGACACACATTTTTCCACTTTGGAAGCGTCTCTCGCGCAAACTATTCAGTTTAGAAAAAAATTATAATAGAAACCTCAATATCATTTTTGAATACCTATCCATAGATACCCCACACGTATGAGTTTGATGAAAAAAAAATTTTTGAGTTTCAGTTCCAAGTATGGGGAACCCCAAAAATTTATTGTTTTTTTTCTATTTTTGTATGAAAATCTTAATGCGGTTCACCGAATACATCTACTTACCAAGTTTCCACAGTATAGCTCTTATAGTTACGGAATAAAGTGGCTGTGACATACGGACGGACAGACGGACAGACATGACGAATCTATAAGGGTTCCGTTTTTTGCCATTTGGCTACGGAACCCTAAAAACACCCTCAGAGGCTAGTCTTTGTATACAGTCAATCTTGAGGCGTAAAAACGAGCCTATAGCGGCTTCTTCTCGAGAAGAACGCTATGGGCTTTTACGTTAACCTATAGTAAACATACAGCTTTAAGAGCTAAAGACTCACTGGTATTTCGTTGAGAGCATCCAGATAGTATTGCTTCATTTTTTCGTCCGTGATTTTCTGGAGTGACCTGCCTACGCAGAGGCACCCCATGCATAACAGTTTATCCACTAAAGTATTCTTACTATCCATGATGATTAAACTCAGTAAAATAACTATGGAGTTATTAGTAAATAGAAAGTTACAGGTTGCATTTTACACCGTCAAAACACTTATTTAACTAGAAAACTGTACATTATTAGAGTTATATACAGGATAAATAAACACTCCACTTGAAAATCAAGAGATTATTACAATTTAACGTATGGTTTTCACCTTTCGTATGTACAAAGCATTATAAAATCAAAAACATACAACAAAAACAAATCGCCGCCATTACAAAATAGTGTTGTAACTTTGTAACTTGACTTGTCAAATTTAATCAGTGTTTATCGATAACACTAGCGACAACACTAGCGTAATAGCGTGCATTAACAAATAATGTAGAATGATTTTTATTCATATATAGCATGAATATTGTTATTTCTAATTGTAGAATTAATTAAGAAGTGTTCTTATGATTCACAGCTGTTTAAAATAGTAATTTACATGGCAACATCGTGTAAAGCAGCCATTTTGTGGTGTCCCAGTATAGTTGCGTGGTCTTCTTAATTTTCGTCTATTTTACATGGAAGTATTACTTTTTGTTATGATTTGAAATCTAATCTCGTATATTTAATTTGAAAAGTTTGTTTACATATTATATTGATGTCCGTGATGGAGCAGGACGTAGAATGCGGCTACAGGGTAGTCTGCTGCACTTGCCTGAGTTCAGATCGGAACTTGATACCCATAAATGGTTTAGCACCAGTTTATCAAATATTTCGTCTGCTTATGTACGATTTCGCGGGAGACAGGGTAAGTTTTTAAAAGTTTTAATACTTTTATATTGCAGTATGTAGGCACTTCTTTACGGTAAATAATTACGTAAAACATGATTTGTATGCATGTCGTATGCTTGTATCCCCGAGTGTCTTATTCCATGATAATATGTGTAAGTTTGCACAGTCAAATGCAGTATGCAATATATTGTTATAAAGTAACGAATTAGTTTGTAAAGTTAATATCTGCCTTTGACTGACCTTGATACATCTTCACTAATCTCAACTCGATAATAAAATTTAAAACAAACTTTTATTAAATTACTATTTTCTAATTACTAAAGTATTACACATATAAAACTCCTCTATTCTTGAATCCTATCCATTAAATTTATTTATCATTTGTTTAGTTTGCGAGCTCCCTCTCAGAGATGGAGCAGATCATCTGCTGGGAGTGCCTGGCGATGATGAAGCGGTTCATTCGGTTCAAGCGGCAGGTGCACAGCGCCCAGGAGCACATCCGAGTGATTGCACTGAGTGGCTCTCAGGAGGTATGAACACTTCTATTGATTAACATTACCTCGTAATTTATTTAAACTGGTATTCTGGTTTTTCCAAGTTTTTATTTAACTTCACATGCTTGTCACAAGGCTGAGGTAGGTTTTAGGGTTCCGTACCCAAAGGGTGCCATCAGGACGCTGTTGGCACCATTACGGTTCTGCTGTCCGTCTGTCTGTCTGACAATAGACTATATCTCAAGTGCAAGTCGGACTCGTGCACCTAGGCTTCCGTACAAAGATATAAGAATATAAAATTGTATTGAGGGACGAACTTGACTTTGCTGTTGAAAAACTGTTGTCTCGATACATCGACAAAGGTCGCGATTAGTTCACCAACTGCATAACAGTTTGCAATCGCAAATATTTTTATTGTGATGTAACTAAAAATTTACGGTTTTCATAAGACGTTGCTTCGTACCAGATTCTGAGTTCACGGGAAGTTCATACCATGTAGGTGTAGGAAAGGAGTGCAATGGAAGAGGCCTATACTCAGCATTGGGTGGCAACAGGCTGAAGAAGAGAGAGAGAGACCCTGTAGATTTTGATTCCCTTGCGAGTGTCGAAAATTTGCGGCATAAACGGCTGTATCTTTTGATTGCTTTGGCTTAGAAGTTTTTTTCACAGCTCTGAGGGACAGTAGACCTGATTATTTGATACTAGCGACCCGCCCTCGCTTCGCTTCGGGTTAAAGTATTATATATAACCCTTCCTCTTGAATCACTGGATAAAAAGTAGTCGATGGCCGATGGCCATGGTCCGACCTGCTCTTGCCCGCTTTGTTTAGAACAATTATATAATACCGGACAAGAGCATGTCGGACCATGCTCAGTGTAGGGTTCCGAAGCCGTTAAGTACTTCAAATATAAAAAAAACAACAAGTAATAACTAATTTTCTATTTAAAGTCAATTGGTGCCGTCTTAGATGAGTTTAGTAGGTATAAACACTTTAATCGCCTGTATCTCAAGAACGTTAGTCGTGATAGTTTTCCTATAAAATTCGTTATATGGCTCTTTCATTTAAGATTTTTTCAGATTTTTAGTATTTGTAGTCGTCGCTGTAGGGGAGGGGGGGGGCACTTGAGTCTAACAAAAATTAACGCTTTAAAGCTTAATATTTCATAAACGGATAACTTAATCAAAAAACTGTTTTCACAAACCCGTAATATTTTTGAAAGACCTATCCAACGATACCCAACATTATAGGGTAGACGAAAAAAAAAAATACATCCCCAAGTTACTTGTAGGGGAAGTACAGTCGCCATCAGATATATCGGAACGGCCGAGGTACTCAAATATTTCTGAGCAGCAATAAATTTCAATAAATTCTTTACGGTAAATAAGGTCAATAACACCTGAACATCCTATTCGCCACAAATATATGAGCAGTGGTTTTTCAATTAAATCTGAACACACAACGAGACAATAATATCTGAAAGCACAACTCGTCAAAGTTATCTGCACAGACAGGGTGATCATAAATATCTGAACATTTAAGGAAAATATACCTTAAAGCACTAGGCATACAGTTTAAATGTAATCGTACAGATGTAATGAATTTTCCTTTTACAAAATAAGTAGGTATACAAAATATAAATCTGCGAAAAGCAACTTCACAGTCTTGTTACAAGAGATACATTTAAATAGAATATTTGGCAATTCACAAAAACGGTAACATAACTGTCATTGCATATAATTCACTGCATGTATTTCTTCTTCTTCTTTTTTAATTAATGGCGGTCCACACAGTGATTTCGCCAATGTCAAGTGAATAGAGTAAATCAGTAAACAGAATAAATCAAAAGTAAAAGCCGGGCATTTTTCAATCGGCCATCTTCCCTCCCCCACTTTGTGTTTAATTCCACTGCGTGTATTTATCAAATTTAATGTAAATATGTAATATTGAAGCTGCCAAATTAAAATAGGTACGAATGCTTTGCAATATTTCAGCCACTGCTATGTCAGTCACCATGGCCTAGCGGTTTAGTAATTAGAAATCTTAATTATATACCGTTGCGTCAGGGTTCAAATCCTCAATTGTGCTTGTTTTTTGTATTTTATTAAGAATTCATGTTCTTTTTTTTTCTAATTTTTTATTTTTATTTAATGAAAACTGTAAACAAACTTAACATCAACATTTATAGAAACTCGTTAGTTTTCAAACTACAAAAAAAAAAAAAAACAGTGAGTTCAAGCCTCCGTACCGCTCAATTTTCTTGATGATTCCGAATAGAAAAAAAAATACAAAAAGATGGTCTTTGATTTTGTATAAACGGCCATACATTGCTACTTTAAGGGGTAAAATTGTAATAATCATAGTTCATAGCAAATAAACAACTTCATTACACACGTGCAAACTCTTTAGAAGAGTTTCACACTTCAACTAATACTAGCCAATACTCGTACTTTTTTGATTCCGTCGACGTTGACAACTATCTAGCAATTGTTATTGTCTTGTCATGTCATGTATCAATTGGATCGCATTGGATGTAAATTGTTATACCTATTAAGTGTTAAAAAATCATTTAAAATGATTACCTATCGCATTAATAGTGAAATAAAAAGCAAAATCATACAACTAAAAAATGATGGTGTGCCCGTAACAGAGATCGCCAATGAAGTCGGAGTAGCGGTGAGTATATTTTATGACATTCAAAGCGGGGAAAAAGAGAATGTTGATGAAATTAGTATTTTTGAATTTAACACAATGAAAAGTAAAAATAAGTTTTTTATTTCAGAGAAATACTGTATATTTATGGCTGGAAAGATGGCAGCAAGAAGGAAACTTAAATAACCATGTTTCGTATGGACGTTCGCGTTGTACTACAAGAGGGCAAGACGACGCAATTGTGAATAAAGCTCGCGATGACAGATTTATTAACACAACACAATTTGCAAATATACACCAAGTGTCCAGCAGCACAATACGAAGACGTTTAAATGAAGTTGGCTTGCGAAATAGAGTGCCGGCAAGGAAGCCGGCTCTCACTGCCCGACACAAAGCTGAGCGGTTACAATTCGCAGCGACTTATTTGAACTACAATTTTGAAAACGTCATTTTTATGGACGAAAAGGTTTTCTGCTCATCTGATAACGGCAGAATGAGTCTATGGAGACCAGATAATACACGGTATCTCGAGCCAAATGTGGTGCCTAATCGTCAGAGCGGGCGTATCACGATTGGTTTCTGGGGCTGGATGAGTAAGAATGGTCCGGGGGAGTTGGTAGAGATAACAGGACGAATGAATGCAAACGATTACAAAGAGATACTGGAAAACTCATTTCTACCAACTGCCAACGTTGTTTATCCGAATGAACACATTACGTTCATGCAAGATAATAGCTCCGTACATAATGCTAGGTTAGTACAAGCATGGATTCATGAAAACAGAGATGTGTTGACTAGAATCAAAATGCCGGCTAAGAGCCCCGACCTCAATCCCATTGAGAACTTGTGGGGAAAAATGGTCCAAGAATGGGACGAAAGCCGGTGTCGCACAAAGGAAAACTTAAGACTTCATGCTTTCAACGTGTGGGAGTCGTTTATAGGCCGCACTACCTGCGAGAATCTAGTCGATTCGATGAGAAGAAGGCTGCAAGCGGTACTTAATGCAGAAGGAGGTTACACCAAATACTAACTTTTGTTACCCATGTAGTAGTGTTTATGATTTTATTATTTAAAACTAAGGTATATTTTCGTTTTATTGCTTACTTTTATTTGCCCTACTCTTAATATTCCTAATGATATCATTCTATGAAAAGAAATAGGATCATGGACTTATTTGCCGTGCATTTAGCCCTTAACCATATTTTGTTATTTTACGAACTGAAAATGAGAAGGCACTTGTCCCACCGCAGACGGTTAGCGAGAAGCGAGCAGCGTGAAGCGAATGTGTAGTTCCGATAGTATTTTCGGCCTATAAGAGGGTGTTTGATTGCGGCGGGCGTACATTCGCTCCACGACCAAGCTTGCGGCCCTGCACAAATCCACACACAAGACGCATGTGTTCAAGCGGTATTAAAAGAAATGAAAATTATCATTGTTGTGTAAACTAGATCCCAACAAAAACATAAATGTGTACAAAAAGGCCATATTTCTAAATTCTGCCAATTGTTGTATCTGAAAGAGTCACAGAGTCCGGGCGACACATGCATACCGCACGTTTCGCACAGTACGAGTAAGATAAGGACGCCATTAGTATCACGATGACGTCACGCTCTATCTCAGGCAGTGTATACACACCCTAAATCCAGCAGAAAACTCTCATTAGTTTTGACATTGATTTAACCGAATGGTGGTTGTGTAGAAAATGTATTCCAGCGTAGTACGTTAAAGAATTTTAAACTGTATGCTAAGTGATTTAAGGTATATTTTCCCTAAATGTTCAGATATTTATGATCACCCTGTCTGTGCAGATAACTTTGACGAGTTGTGCTTTCAGATATTATTGTCTTGTTGTGTGTTCAGATTTGATTGAAAAACCACTGCTCATATATATATGGCGCATAGGATGTTCAGATGTTATTGACCTTATTTACCGCAAAGAATTTATTGAAATTTATTGCTGCTCAGAAATATTTGAGTACCTCGACCGCTCCGATATATCTGATGGCGACTGTACCTACCCTAAAAAAATATGTTTTTACCTTTTATTGTACCACTGGTTTTACTATACATTTCAGACAATGGACCACACCTACATGTCGCAATCTCTCTCATGCCTCGAGTCCACCACGAAGACGGAGTACGACGGCATTTTCTTCGACTACACCGCCAGAGAAGAGTGGCCGCAGCAGTTTATTGCCATCAGTTCTGCACAGGGCGTCAAGAACGAGCAGTACGACGTCGCTCAGGCCGTCAGGGATAACATCAACTTGGAGATGGACGGACATATGATTGAAGGTAGGAGTTTAGCATAGTTGGGAGGGACCATGCATACGAAGCTGGTTTGATTTTCTTTGTGGGCAAGTATTTGTGTGATGAGCTCGAGTATTTTCATGGGTTTTCACTTTTTCCATACTAAGAAATCCCCGCGTTTGTTTTTCACGTAGTATGGAAAAACAAACTTTGTGCGTTTACTCAAAAAGTTGTCATGAATAAAACTGGGCATGTAGCTTTAAAAACTTCCTTAGTTCATAGTGATTCTAACCATGCAAGAAACAACGAAAAAAAAATTGAATCAATACATGAACTTAGGGGTTTTTCGTAACACGGACACAAGGAAAAATGACAAAAAATCCGATTAAAACGACCAATATCTCAGAAACTATTAACAATTGCTGAACATACATGGGGGGGTTAAATCGATAGCTTATGAGCTGCTCTATCAGCCCTATTCGGGTTATCCACTATTTACCAAACACCCTGTATTTATAACCAGTAACTCTTTTCAGTGCCCGAGATTGTGCTCGAAAACCCTGTGACGGGCGTGATGTCGCACATAGTCGTGAGCACCGAGGAGTTGGCCAGAGTGGGAACCTACACCACAGCCATGAAGGGGGAAATACCGGAAATAAATCTTGGGTACGTGCGCCGCGGACTCGTGTTTCTGTACATCAAACATTCGAATAATCAAACATTCGAATAATTATTCGAATAAAAAATAATTTGTGATATTTTCTTTCGCGAATAAATCATTCGACTACTGTTCGAATAACGAATATTTTTTTCGTTATTTTATTCGGATAAAAGCAGCAGGTATTCCAGTACATAATAATTATTCGTGGCAATTCATTTAACAATTAAATTATTGATTCGAATAATAATAATCATTCGAGAATTTCTTTGTTATTCGCCAAAAATTTGTTTATTCTTATTCGTAATTCGTCATTCGAATAAATTTTGCGCATCTGTTACGAGCAGGTTAGAGGCAGGTAGGGGTAGACCCGTGAGCCAAGGACGTCGCGATTGTATACGGGGTCAATCGAGTTCAAGGTCAAAGCCATCGATGTTGTTACAAGGTCGCAATGTGTAGAACCTTCCAATATCGAACTTTCTAGAACGTCCTCGGCGGGTCAAAGTTCATCGGTCATTCTGGAACATTCGGGGATTGGGAGTATACAAGGCGAACCGAGCGAGCAATCATCTAAGCATTCGATGCTTTTTGTGCGATAATTGTTTGTAACAGTTAAGTGAGTATCTAAAGGGCCTCTGCGTGTTGGCTTCGCCTCCTTGTACGCCTTCCAAAGGCCCAGGACTCCCATAGTCCCGTTACTGGTAAAGACATACAAATAATATTTGGTAAAAATATACAAATAATGAATGATAATATAGCTGACAATGGTGTAGTCGAAACAGAATCTATCGAGTTTGGATTCGTGAAATTAGTCTCACATGCAACTGATGTCTGCCCAAAACTACATTCAGAGAAGAAAGCTGATAATGTTACGTACGTGGAGGTCGATACATAACTGATAGAAATGCACGAATGCACCGATAATTACTTTGAACTTTGACCCGCCGGGGACGTTCTAGAGAGTTCGTTACTGGAAGGTTCTACGCATTGCGACCTTGTATTACAATAGCGATGGCCTTGGCCTTGAATTCGATTGACTCTATTTACAATCGTGAAGTCCTTGGCTCACGGCTCTCATTTCTAATCTACCTACGTACCTAACCTTACCTACTCGTAACATACATACATACATAACATCACGCCTTCATTCCCAGTGTGGGATAGGCAGAGCTACAGAAATACTAACAACTCTATAAAGACTGCTTGACAATTCTGTAACCACATTTTGCACATTCAGTCTAAGATGTTTATCAGTGAATTAGTGACAGGTTGCAAGCCCATCGCCTAACAGTACTACAACCTTTATTCTCTTAGTCGCTTCTTACGACATCCACGGGAAGACATGGAGTGGCACTATTCACACGGGGTCGGGGTACTCGTAACAATAATATTAATAATAAGGTTGACCCGTGTGGTTGCCGGGTTAGAATAGTGCCACTCTATGTCTTCCCGTGGATGTCGTAAGAGGCGACTAAGGGAATAAAGGCCTGTAGTACTGTTAGGCGATGGGCTTGCAACCTGCCACTAATACACTAGTAAACTTCTTAGCCTGTTTGTGCAAAATGAGATTACAGAATTATCAACAAATCTTTTTAGAGTTGTTGTTGTTTCTGTATCTCAGCCTACTCCACCCTGGGAATGAAGGCGTGATGTTAAGTATGTATGTAATAATGTTGACTGTAACTTTCGATGATAATGTTACAGGGAACTGCAGCAGACGCCTAAAATGGAAGCTGTTATCATATCCCAAACTGTTAAAACTAAGGAGGAGAAACCGGCACCAAAACCGAACTACGTCACAGAATTTATGTCGGAAAGTGAAATGCTGGAATCCAGGTAACTTTTCCCCTTTGATCCTCAAGTTCTGATGCTGCAGAGAGACTGCTTTAAACTGTAAGGACTTTTCCACTCATTTTCATGTTCCAGCACTTTTGATGCTGCTGTTAATTTACGGATATAAATATAATGAACACCAAAATTATCTTCGAGACCTAAATTCACAAAACGACCATGAAATTAAATTGCAGGCTCTTTAGACCAAATTTAGTAAATGCCGCCCTAACCTCCGAAGTGAGAGTCGAGTGCGCGAAGGGTGCGAAGGAGTGACGAATGAGGGTTCTGGCGGGAGGCCACTTATTTTGGTGGTCATCTACCATTTTTGGGTTAATTTACTTTAATAGAATAATGTGATGGTCAATGTAATTGGACTTAATTTTTAATTGATGGTTGTTTTTGGGTTTACTTTCTTTATTTGGGTAACAACCCAAAAAAAAGATAAAAAAATGATAAGATGGTCGATCTTTTGGTATCATATATATTAAAATGGGTCTAAAACTTTGGTGGTCATTTACTTAAATTTTTATTATTGGTAATGAAAGGTATTTTTTTTACTTAATCTGGGGATCCATTAAACGTGTGCTTTTTAGGGTTTCGTACCCAAAGGGTGCCAAACGGGACCCTATTACTACTAAGGCTCGTGTATTTGTCTCGTTTTTTAGAGAGCGAGAGAAAGATAAGGCGCAGTTTGCGAGCTCTGTGTATAAATGCGAGCTGTGCATCATCGGCTTCTACACGCAGCAACAAGTCGAAGACCACTTCGTATCCGACCACAGAGTTGTAAGTATGTTTACTATTTGTTTGCCAATAACTAGTGTTACGTACGTGAGGGTAGGCAATTGATATAAATACACGAATACACCAATAATTAAGAGCTACACTTTATTAACACACGCGGTTAACTGCCATTCCATCTGACTTGTATACCTTTTTTCCTAAAACTACAATATTGTCATAAAAAAAAACGAACCATGATGTAAAATTAGGAAAATTGTGTGCGAAATTTGGTCTCTAGTGCTTTATTCACCAGAAAACGGCCGTTTAAGCCAAAAACTATGCATTTTGAGGTTATAAAAGTCGGTATGGTCTTTAGTTCCCACTGTTCGCTCTCCAAGTGAAGAATGTCTAACGCCGCGACCGCTTCTCCTTTTTATACTCGCAATCCTCGAATGTTCCGGTAAGTATGCCTTCTCGAATGATCGATGACCTTTAACCCGCCGGGGACGTTCTAGAGAGCTCGTTACTGGAAGATTTTACGCGTTGCGACCTTGTTTTACAATAGCGATGGCCTTGGCCTTGAACTCGTTTCACTCCGTTTACAATCGCGACGTTCTTGGCTCACGGGTCTCATTCTTATCTATCTACCTACCAAACCTTACCTACTTGTAACTCTATATTTACTTTAAAACATATCCTCGTGACGCCCACCATACTACAAAGAGGGAGATTTTTACAAGTGGGAATTTGAACCTAACTGCAAGGAAATAAAGTTCAATTACCTTTGCTCGTAAATACCATTTTCATCATTGAAGCAAATGAAAATGAACTTTATGAATACTGAAATAAAGTTTAAACTAAATCCTATAGCACACCGAGTCTCACGAGGATATAAGTCAATTTTGATCCATCCCCGTTGGAATGAGCTCGAAGGAATACAAGGCGATGTAGGGATTGGAAATTCGGATAGATATTTACCTAAACATCAGTTCAGTTGTATGGAAGTGGACTTAATTTATTACAAGCCTTATATTAACTTGTAATGTATGTTTGTCCGGGTGGAATCTTGCAAGGAAGATTTAAACCACTTCCCGGGGACCGATTGAGCTGAAATTTGGTATACCTACGTAACCTCGATGTCAATACAATGATATGGCACCATCGAGCTGGTCTGATGATGGAGTCGGAAGGTGGCGACAAGATCTCCGCTGTACTTAACGTAGACCCACCAAGCTTGAACTCGTTAGGTTGGTCTTGATAAGCAGTAAATGATTTTCCATTAAAAGAACAGTTGGCAACAAAAGCTTGTACCTAAATTTCTTTTTGACAGAAACTTATTTAATTTATTGACAAAATTCCCGGGGTTTCTAAATAAACAAAGTATGGCAGCAAAACCATATTGAAGTATTTGCATAACTATTCGAAGTTGTATTCCATGTATAGATTTACTAAATGTTATTTAATTTACCCATAACTCATTGAACTAACAAAGTTTGAATTTAAACAAAGAGATGGTCATTCAAGAGTGAACACGTAATTACGGGTAAGTAAGAGTGAGTGAGATAGCAACAGAGCAGGTAGTTTCTTTGAGATTCATGGTACATTCGTTCCTGTTCTGTACATGCTTTCGGGTGTCAATTGTGCTGTGTTTATATGATTTAACTTGGCTATTAAACAACGGTTTAAGATTTGCCTTTTGAATTTAATTTTGATATTACAACGTACGTACGTATGGAGGACATCAGTGCTATGCTCGCTGACCTCAGCAGAGTTTCCGACCAAGTTGGCCTGAAAATGAACATGGACAAGACGAAAGTCATGTCTAATGTCCATGTTGTGCCAACTCCCGTGATTGTCGGAGGCTCTGCACTCGAAGTTGTTGACGACTATGTATACCTGGGACAAACGGTCCAGTTAGGTAGGTCCAACTTCGACAAAGAGGTCACACGTCGAATCCGACTCGGCTGGGCAGCGTTCGGGAAGCTTCGCAGTGACTTTACGTCCAAATTACCGCAGTGTTTGAAGTCAAAAGTCTTTGACTAGTGTGTGTTGCCGGTGATGACTTACGGATCTGAGACGTGGGCGCTAACGATGGGCCTCATAAGAAAGCTCAGAGTACTCAGAGGGCTATGGAGAGAGCTATGCTCGGGGTTTCTCTGCGGGATAGAATCAGAAATGATGATATCCGCAGTAGAACTAAGGTTACCGACATAGCCCGAAGAATAGCGAAACTTAAGTGGCAGTGGGCGGGGCACATTGCTCGCAGGACTGATGGCCGATGGGGCCAGAAAGTTCTCGAATGGCGTCCACGGACCGGGAGACGAGCTGTTGGTAGGCCTCCAACAAGATGGAACGACGACCTCGTAAGGATCGCGGGATCGCGATGGATGCGGAAGACACAAGACCGGTCTAAGTGGAGAGCCTTGGGGGAGGCCTATGTCCAGCAGTGGACGTCTTTCGGCTGATATGATGATGATGATGATGATTACAACGTACGAAGTGTTGTGCTTTGGGATCCCGGAATTTATTACTGCCTTTGACTTTGACATTTTACGTTAAGTTAAACCTGTGTCATTTTACAGATATCTTGAACTATTTAATGCTGTTAGATACATAGAGTAATTAATTAGTAATTACTCAATGCATTCATAATGCGATTACTTTTTGTATCAAGCTTTCAATTACATCGTAACATTTGTTAACATCTTATACGCTTACAACAACAACGGTCAAAAACAACCGTAGCTTAAACATGTTTGCGAGGTATCACAGTCTCGTAACGTTTTGTAAAATTCCGAAAACCCGAAACTGCGGGTGGTAGGACCATGTGCAGGGTCCGTCCGGATCGCTACCACCATCTTATCCATTAACCTACCGCCAAACAGCAGTGTTCGCATTGTTGTGTTCCGGTTTGGGGATAAGACAGCCCGTGAAATAACTAGCATAGAGGCATTCCATCTTAGTCCTCAGGGTTGGCAACGCATTTGCAGTCTTACGATTGCAGTCTTGTGAATGCGAATGTATATGGGTCACAGTTTCCACTTACCATCTGGTGGCTTGTGTGCTCGTTTGCGTTCTCGATGCCATAAAAAAAAAACTTATATTAAAAAATATATATTAAGAAGCTGACGCCATATTGGCTTAACTTTTTCCGGGATTTTGCCAACTCTAGTTAATTTCCGATCCCTGGATGACAACCCAATATTTTTAGGTGTCTAAGCGCTGATATTTTGGAGTAGGAAGGTGGCAACAGGATCTTCGTTGTATTAATTAATGTATTTTGAACTGTTTGATTTGGTTTCCATAAGTTAATTTGTCGTTAAAAATGTTGCTCATGACTGCAAAAAAAATACACAATCTCACTTTTATTTTACCTTCTAATAAAACTTTTCGAAGCTTTTTTTAGATCTGTCAACATTCATTTAATTTTTCCAATAGAAACCTGGCTACTCCCCTTGCAAAGTGTGCTACGTGTACGTCGAAGAATCGAAGCTGCAAGCCCACGTGCAACAACACTACACGCAGCACATCTGCAAGCTCTGTGGCCACTCGGAGCGCCTGACCACGGCCATCAGCGCCCACGTGAGGAGCCACATGACCAAGCAGCCGAGCGCGCTGATCAAGATAGGAGACACTTGTAAACAGAGGAAGGTAATCAATCTCATAGAACACTACACATAGGTCGCCTCGACCGCCTCCATATACACTCGCGGTCAAATAAACTTTATTGCCATTTTAGATGTTTTTCTGAACATGCACAATTCCAGCGTTAACCGCATATTCAATCAGTTGGGTATCCTAGGCACTTTGGAAGTTCTGTATCCATGCTCGGAAAACAAAAACTTGCTAAAAGCATCCCCAGGCGAGGAACCAACGCTTCGAAATAGACTCTTTAGTATGAAAAAAAAGCCGGTCAAGTGCGAGTCGGACTCGCGCACCGAGGGTTTCGTACAAACTTATAAGAATGTTAATTTGTATTGAGGGACGAACATCGACATAGGTCGCGATTAGTTTACCAACTGCATAAAAGTTTGCAATCGTAAAATGATTTTTTGTGATGTAGCTTAAAATTTACGGTTTTCGCAATTTTTCCTTTATCTGTGCTATAAGACGTTGCTTCGTACCAAATTTCAAGATTCTAGATCGACTGGTAGTAGTACCCTTTAGGTTTTGATTCCCTTGCGAGTTTCGAAAATTTGCGGCATAAACGGCTGTATCTTTTGATTGCGTTGGGTTAGAAGTTTGATTTTTTCACAGTAGACCTGAGTATTTGATATAAATTTCAGCTTGATACCTCCACGCGTTCCTGAGAAAAAAGGTCTTGACAGACGGACGGACGGACGGACAAGAAAGTGATCCTATAAGGGTTCCGCTTTTTGGAGGTGCGGAACCCTAAAAACGCACTCTGATCCGTATTATTAGACCGCAAGAGTATCTCGAGTCGATAGAAAACAGACAATAGTAACGTTTACATCATAGGTAGGCATACTGTACTGTAACACTTGTTGTTCGTTCCGAACAGAAACCTTGCAGATTCCCCCATGATCGCAAACGGAAAAGGGCACAAAAAATATCAGAAAAATTTCATGAAGACCGGATCAACCATACTCAAGTTCAAAGCATCATCGTCTTTGGACTTGTTCAAATAAGATCGAAATTAATCAAAACTCAATTTGAGTTGTTAATTAATTTCGACCTTATTGCGACAGTTCCAAAGACGATGATGCATTGGCAGTGAAAATGTCTGCTGTATGTGCGCCTGCTCTAAGACCTTGCTGAACCAAATAGCAGTATCTCAAATAAAACTCCTGTAGGAATCACAACCATGTTACTAACAAAAGAGGATTGAATTTACTTTGGATGGCAGAAGAACTGGCTTCGTTCGTTCGATTATGGTGGCCCAGGAGGGACCGGAATCGGTTTCCGTTAAAATACGCTTTTGATGTCTTGTTTTTAAAAACCCCATCATTGCGGCAATAAGCTAGTCCTGGAAAATTCTAATAAGTGTACCATTTACATTATTAAACAATCATTAAACTCGTACTTTTTCTTTTGTCTAATAAACAATAAATGACGAAGATTTTTACTGAGTAGTGACGTCACGCGCCTCCACTCCCGAACTTTGATCTTTGTAAATTTTGATTGATTAAATAAAGCAAAAAATACGTGTTTAATTTTTCTTGATAACTTAACTGACGGACCAATTGTTTTTCTTGTCGCTACCGGTAGCCGCAATCGATCGATTAGCCTTCGATCCATACAATTGATTCGGCTTCTCACTGGCAGACTAACCAGTATCATACGTACATTACCATACATTAAATCACTACTGTTTCCCAGAGGGGTAGGCAGAGACCACTTCTTTCCACCTGCTACGATCCTGACAAATCTCTTTCGTTTGTTCCACATTCATATCTCGAGTCATTCATGCATGCACGTCGGTTTCGGGTACTTAAGAATCGATTTCTTTTCCAGTATTTCTCCGATTTGATTAAAAAACCCACTTTCGCTCTGTTTACACCAAACGAGCCGACGATAGCTATCTCTACTCTCGTATCTGTCCATTATTCATTAGTGAAGCAATTGAACATATTGTAGTTAGTGTATTTTCGAACGTAATTAACGTAACATATCTATACTCGGTAATATCACTGCTCTTATCATTGTCTATCAACAGAATCGTAAGAGAAAAGAACCGCCGCCGAACCCGCCGAAACCGGGGGACTTGCGCAAACTTCTCTCCAAGACAACCATAGAGGGCTACCAATGTCTAGAATGCGACATGTTCTTCAAGTGAGTTCTTTAAATATCTATGTTTTCCAGCTTTTGTTTCGGTTAACGTGTTTGGGTCAAATCTGACAAGTAAATTATATGTATTACGTGTATATTTTGGTCTCGTTTGACTTATAAGGAAGGAAGTACATTTTAAGATAAATCATATTTCACAGAAACTCCCGCGCACGCAAGAATCACGTGGCCCGTTTCCATAGAGAAGGTCTCCAGTGTGACCACTGCAAGAAACGGTTCGTCAATCGGACCACGCTGGCAACACATTTAAGGTTTGTCTTATCAACCATCTAACCTCTTTTTATTAACTTGTAATGTTTGTATGTGTACATACATACAAACATTTTGCAAGGAAGATTTGAACCACTTCCCGGGGACCGATTGAGTTGAAATTTCGGATACCTACGTAACCTCGATGACAATACAATCATATGGCACCATCGAGCTGGTCTGACGATGGACTAGGAAGGTGGCGACAGGATCTCCGCTATACTTAAAGTAGACCCTCCGTGTTTGGAGCCATTAGGTTCGTCTTGATAAGCAGTAAATGACTTTGCAAAAATAAGTACAGTCGGCAACAAAACCTTGTCTCAAAAATGATATTTTTGACAAATTTTTGAGAAGCTTTTATTTAACTGGCACTGTTCGTGTCTATGTACTATGTATGTAAGTTGTCCAATTCAAATCTTGCAAGTTGATGACAATGCAATATTATGGTATTGAAGAGCTGATCTGATGACGGAGTCGGAAGGTGGTGACAGGATCATCGCTATACTTAACGTAGAACCATCGAGTGTGGATTCATTGGTTCGGTCTCGAGTAGCTGATGATGACTATGCCAATTAAAGTAGTCCGACAATATTTG
This sequence comes from Acleris holmiana, assembly GCA_949316455.1. Classification (NCBI taxonomy): domain Eukaryota; kingdom Metazoa; phylum Arthropoda; class Insecta; order Lepidoptera; family Tortricidae; genus Acleris; species Acleris holmiana. The sequence goes on along the minus strand of OX438790.1, from coordinate 8,788,325 downwards.
TTTGCCATAAACTTGTTTTCCTTATATTTATTCGTTTCAGACTGCACGAAGGGCCGTTGCCCCGCGAAGAGTGCCCCATCTGCCACAAGATGGTGCGCGTCATCCAGCTCAAGTACCACGTGCAGCGGCACCAGAACAAGAACCGGTACGAGTGCGAGGACTGCCAGAAGGTAGGTCAAAAATTGGATGTTGGGAATTTAGGTAGGGTGGGAGGAGGTTTGTGGGGCTCCGTAGGGCGAGGAATCTGAGGCAACGCGGTTAGCACAGGTGGTGGTTTTCGTTCCGTTCCTGAAGGGTGCCAAACGGGAACCTATTACTGAGCCTCCGCTGTCTGTCTGTCTGTCAGCTGGCTCTGTCTCGTGAACCGTAATAGGTGGACAGTTGTAATTGTCAGTGTGTATTTCTATTGCCAGGCATGGGTCAAAATATTTATGGGCATCCCTTCATTTTAGTGTTCCGTAGTCAAACTAGGAACCTTATAGTTTTGGCCATGTCCGTCCGTCCGTCCGCAGCCTAACTCAAAGACTCTTAGTACTAGAAAGCTATAATTTGGCATGATATTAGACATGCCAACAAAGTGATAGAATAAAATATTGAAAAAATATTTTTTTGGGGTACCTCTCCTACACTTAACGTGGGATCTACGTTTTTTTTCTCGTCTACCCTATGGTGCCGTTGGATAGGTCATTCAAAAATATTACGAGTTTGTGACAACATTTTTTTTGATTAAGTGATCCGTTTATGAAATATTAAGCTGTAAAGCGCAAATTTTTGTTAGAGTCAAGTGTCGTGTCGTCGTACGTCGTACGTCTTATACGGTACATTAAAATACATTATATTTCTATTTTACTATTATTTCAGAGACATTTGCAATTATTTTTATTAAATTTTATATTGAAAATCGGTACAATCTGGCAATATGGCCTGTCAAGTTTGAAAACTAATGGCAGTTCTTAGCATTGTCTGTGGAAGACTATATTGAAAGTGATGAAAAACATTGTGTGTACACGGGCAGTAAAGGGATAATAAACTCGAGTCATTAAAAGCCCTCCGCCTTAGGTGTCGGGCTTCTAATACTCTCGTTAGTTATCCCCTTGTTAACTCCCTTGATGCACAATGTACTATTATTTACTATAGAATTGTAATTAACAGATGAACCAACACTTTATAATCTTAAGTAAAAACCACGCTACATTTACGTTGAATAAAATTAAAATTAAAATTATTACTTAAATAGTCCCAGTATTTTTCAGATTCATAGATACAGCCGGGAGGTGGCGACGGGATCTCCGCTGTACTTGGTATTGATTTTTTTTTCTTTTTGCAGGTTTTCTCACATTTGGCTACGTACCAGGCTCACTTAAAGTATTCAAGGGCGCACGCGTCAGACCAAGTTTTCAAGTAAGTTTATATAACGTTTACCTTTCAAATTCAAATTATTTCAATGTAGAAACACACTTAAATTATACTAGGGACGGAGTCGCGCGACAACCAAACATTGCCAGTGTTGGGAGACACCGCTCTTTTTTCGGATACAAGTATTAAGATTAAGGTTAGGTATTTTAGGTAATTTTTTTTTTTGTTATTTAAGTTACCTACTCCTATTCTCTATAAGATCGTGGTGGTTTTAACATCTCTCTGTGTCATTCTTCAAACTCGTGGTTAGACATTTGACACTAATAACCAGAGCCCGGAACTTTGGTAGCAATTTTGAGCTGTCATAGGGACTTCTCGTTTATTGACTTCCGATTTACATATTATATCGATACATTAAAGAACACAACACAACATATCAATGAAGATTAAAAGTAAAGGTAAACAACAGGCGGCCTTATCGCTAAAGAGCGATCTCTTTTGGATAAGTTTTGAGTGGCTGAAAATGTTACGAGGCATTTTAAATTTGTTCGCGAAGGAAATTGCAACAAGAATTGGCAACGAGTGATTGACATAGACACATATGCAGATAAAAAAGTCATCCATCAGATTAAAGGCTAGTACCTATGAGTACATAACATGATATAATTGGGCTCGATATTAATTCTCGTCGCAATTTCATTAGAAAATTGTTTAAATTGCATAAGAAATCCACGAATATTTATATGAAACAATAAAATGACATTATTTTAATTTCTATTTATAATTTCCTAAAAGTTGGTATCCAAAGGTTATCTCGAAGAGATCGCTCATTCGTGATAAGACTCCATGTTGTTTACTTCTACTCGTAATCATATTTAAAAAGATGTATTCTGTATTTATCGTTATACATATGTATATCGATAAATACGATAGATGAGAAGTAAATAAATAAATAATAAATAAATAAATAAATAATCACAGGACAATGTCACACAAATTGACCTAGTCCCAAACTAAGCTCTAGGCTTGTACTATGGGTACTAGACAACGATACACTTACTTGTATAGAGAAATATATACTTAAATACATAGAAAACATCCAAGACTCAGGAACAAATACTCGTGCTCATCACACAAATATCTGCCCTTACCGGGATTTGAACCCAGGACCTCTAGCTTCGAAGGCAGGGTCACTCCCACCCAGGCTAGCGTGTTGTCAAAAGCCCCTATGACAGCTCGAAAGTGCTACGAAAATTCCGGGCTCTGCTGATAACTAAAGTACTCAATTTACTTAATACAAACACGTCACTTAATAATACCATAATTCATAGAGACGTCGGTATCATTCGCAAGTAGTCGAGTGTTTCGAGTTTTCACGATGGGAAAGGCTTACTACATCCTCTTCCTCTTGGGAAGCTCTGGTAGAATTTTGAGACGTGTAAAAGTGCCTCTAACTAAGTATGTTTATTGTTGTCTATCACCAATAGTACAAGCCTAGAGCTTAGTTTGGGACTAGATCAATTTGTGTGAATTGTCCCCTGATATTTATTAATTATTGATCTTTATCATCTGTACTAGGGTTGACATTATTTTTGGCTTTTAAATAATTATTAGTATGTGTTTTGCCCGTGTGGTTTCCGGGTTAGAATAGTGCCACTCCATGTCTTCCCGTGGATGTCGTAAGAAGCGACTAAGGGAATAAAGGCTATTATTTGGCAATGGGCTTGCAACCTGTCACTAATACACTAGTAAACATCTCAGCCTACTTGTGCAAAATGTGGTTACAGAATTATTAACATGTCTTTAGAGTTGTTGGTATTTCTGTAGCTCTGCCTACCCCGCTCTGGGAATACAGGCGTGATGTTATGTATGAATGTGTATGTAAATAATTATTTCTTGTGTATTTTTGATACGTGTATATGTTAATTGTTCTAGGTTCCCCTGCCCTATGTGCAACAAGGGCTACCCCAGCAAGGAGGCCATGCAGGACCACTTCAACTACCAGCACCTCGGGAAGACCTCGCACAAGTGCCCCGTCTGCGAAAAGGTAAACTATCCCAATATACAACGTGTTACAAAATAATCCGTAAAAAAGAAATTACGACAGTAGTGTCAACCCTAGTACCTAAGATACTGAACTGACGTTATTTAATAAGGGTTGACACTACTTTTGTAATTTCTTTTTTACGGATTATTTTGTAACACCTTGTATAAGACAAGGTTTGAAAACCCAACTAGCTTTGTACGATGAATGAATGGATGAATGATAAATATCATTCAATCATTCAATGTCAAAGTACAAGAAATTACATTGAAATCGTCAAAGAAAATACATAATTTGTAATAAAATTACTGTTATATACATATTGTTGAGTCTCTATCTAGATTGTAAATTACCTAGATTTAAGCATTAGTAAGATGTATTATTTGTTGCAAATCCTTAATAAATAAATAAAATAAAATATTCACTTTAAGAATAAATAATTAAATTTAAATAAAATTTATATTTAAGGGGGGTTCCCATACAACAGGCGTGTTTTTTTTACCGATTTTTGCTCGATCTTAATACAGACACTGTGGTTGTATAAATAATGGTAAGGAACCCTTCGTGCGCTAGTCCGACCCGCACTTGTCTATGTGTTATTGTTGTGAAAAAATGTTTTTCTTTATTACTTTTCTTTCACTAAGGGAGTATCACCGTTAAGAATCGTCCTAAAATTAACATGTACGAACACTAGTTAAACTGTTGAAAATTAATAAGACTATTAGTCAAAGCAACCGTAAAAATCCATTCTTCCATACTTAATATTATAAATGCTAACGTCTGTCTGTCTGTTTGTCACGCTTTCACGTGTTTAGAGCTGAACTGATTTTGATGAAATTCGGTATCAAAACAATCTTGGTGAGTTTCATGTCTGTTGTCACCAGCCTATCGCGTCGCGAGCCAACGTGGAGAAGCACGTGATGAGGGTCCACGGGGAGAAGAAGGAGAAGCCGCGGAACCACGTCTGCCAGATCTGCGGGAAGGCTTTCACTGTGAGTCTGTTACCTCGTAAGGCCCACCATACTACAAAGAGGAAGACTTTTGTCAGTGGGAATTTGTATCTAGCAGCAAGGAAGTAAAGTTCAAAAACGTTTGCTCTAGAATGCCGATTTCAAATTTTAAACAAAGAAAATGTGGTGGTAGGACCCTGTGCAGGGTCCGTCCGGATCGCTACCACCAACTTATCCATTAACCACCCGCCAAGCAACAGTGTTCGCATTGATGTGTTCCGGTGTGGAGATAAGACAACCGGTAAAATTACTAGCATAGAGGCATTCCATCTTAGTCCTCAGGGTTCGCAACGCATTTGAGGCCTTAGGATTATAGTCTTGAGAATTCAAATGTCTATGAGTCTCATACTCCACTTACCATCAGGTGGCCTGAGTGCTCGTGTGCCTTCTCTTTAACATAAAAAAAAAACTAAACAAAAGGGGACTTTATTCTTATGGTAATGTAGTTTAAAATAAATTGCTTTGATAATGCACAACCTTTCACTTCTCTCAATCTCTCAAGGGTTAGCTGGAAGAGATCCCTTAAAGGGATAAGTTCGTCTTTGTACATCTTTTTATTTTTATTCATTGTATTGTTTTGGTTTTTCTTTTGTAAAATAAAGTGTTTACATACATAATGTACATCCTAATGCATATCGGGTCTTGCGAGGTTAAAGACCAGTGCATTTTGTGTGCAAAAGTGCAGTGCAAAGGACAGAGCTATATAACTGCCATAGCTCCTTTTACGCTCGCCGTACAATAAACTGCATACTGCTAAGGGACTTTAATTGTTATGCCACTGTGGAACCCTGTCATAATGACATCGGTAATCATTAATTATGACAAGGTTCCATAGTGGCACAACAATTAAACTCCTTGACTGTACACACATACATTAAATCACGCCTGTTTCCCAGAGGGGTAGGCAGAGACCACTTCTTGGAAAGAAGTGGTCTCTGCCTACCCCTCTGGGAAACTGCTACGATCCTGACTAATCTCTTTCGCTTCTTCTATTCTATCCCCTAGGCTATTGCTATCCCTTTTACTCTCGATGTGTAACTAATTTGCAAAAAGTGTCGGGGCGAAGTTTGAATTACATATTTTTAAGTAGAGCCGCAGTAACTAATACTCGTAGTAGTTTATGCAACTGTATCATAATAAGGGCCATTGAGACACGAGTGCGAGTTTATGACATGAGGCGAAGCCGAATGTCATAATAGATACGCATGAGTGTCTCAATGGCTGATTATGAATAGTTGCATACATTACTTTTTCTATGAGCTCAAAGGGATATGTACGTACAAGTAGCACAAAATTTTCTGCCCAGGTATAATGGGCGGAATCGTAAAATAAAACATGTACAATATACCAATGTATAGGACCTTTTTCGATTTTAAAGGTAGCAAATTACTGCTCACTTCCATTGCCGCCTGTTTTATTTCTGGCGGCGTCAACATTTCCGCATCACTTAATTCGCCAAAGTCACACATTCTCACACATAAAAAGTGATTAACTCTCTTCTTTCTTTAAACTTTCAAGAACTTCGTGCAAAAGCAAAACAAAACAAATTCCAGCTATTTTGAAACGTTTGTTTTTTTACTACAGTACACCTTAGTAAAGACCTGGGAACTTTAGGTCATTCAGCTAAATTAAAAAATGATAAAATACTATTTTTTTATAATAACTCTTAAATTCACTTATTGTCCGTTATGTAAGTATTAATTATTTAATAATTGTTTGTGTATACGTATTATAATTAATCTATAAAGTCGATTTAACAATAATTGAGTAAATAAAATAGAATAGCAGCTGTTGATAATATACGGTGAACTTATTTTTTTAAACAATAATTCACGCCATTTGCAATGCGAAAAAGAACTTTGTGAAACGTTTCACAATGAAATGTCAACGTTCCGATCACACAAGGCACCTCATTGGATTACCGATAGCGGTATCGTTAGCAGCATATTGTACTACGCGAGTAGAAAAAGTATTTTTTATTATTGTGAATTTTAACGCCCCATATAGTTTGCGTGCCAAAAGACAAAGGTGAATATGCCCCGATTTGCAGCGTCGAGCGTGCGTGTCGTTGTGGGTTGAATGACAACGTCATTTAGTTTAAAAAAAAAACAAAACGGGGTAGTTATGAAATTCCATATTACTATATCCTGATTTTTGAGAAGGTTTAATAAACGGCTTTCACGCCATTTATTAGGGTAGTAATTATACACTTACTAACAAAGTGTAGTATAATTTACTATTCCAGCCCCTACAGCTATCTATCTTTCCAGGATAAGAAAGCCCTGAACCAGCACGAGGTGATCCACTCCGGCGCACGTCCGCTCACCTGCGACATCTGCCAGCAGAGCTTCAAGCAGAAGGCGTCGCTCTACACGCACCGCAAGCGAGTGCACAAGGTCTTCCCCGCCAAGAAGCAGGTCGAGTTCATGGACCTCAAGTGATTCCACACCAACTGGAGCCAAGGGTAAATACAAACCCGGATGCACCACAGACGTGAGCTGCTGAGCTGCTCTGTAAAGCTGGGTACGAATCCGAGCGGTTCAGCTTGAGGCATGCTCGCCCTGCGCGGCGAGCTGCTCGCGAGCCAAATTGTTGCACGTAAACATGCGCGGGTGAAGCAGCGTGCTGGCCGCGAGCCGTCGTTTCAAAATGGCGTCGGACACAATGGCAGCCGCGGCTGCGTTTATCATAATTCCCCGAATTATTAACAAAAAGAAGAAGAAATCGCCTCGGTGGTGGAAGGCTCAGCAACTTTATCAAATATGTAGGCGCCACGCCCACAGACAAGTTAGAACTGGTAGTTCTGCCCGCGGCACGCTCGGATACACGTCCAAATTACGCGAGTCGCGCACACCCAGGCGCCTTTGAGCACGATTAAAAGACCGACTCCTGACGGCTCGCCGCGCGCCGCTCGACCGCTGCTCGCGCACAGCGAAATAAGTGAACAGTGCGTGCCTCAACCCGAGGCTGCTCTAATTCGTACCCACCTTAACGAATACACACACACAACATCACGCCTTCATTCCCGGAGTGGGGTAGGCAGAGCTACGGAAACACCAACAACAATAACAAGACTTGTGATTATAATTTTGTTGCTTGTAGTACTGTTAGGCGATGGGCTTGCAACCTGTCACTAATACACTAGTAAACTTCTTGGCGTGATTGTGCGAAGTGTGGTTAAAGAATTATCAAGAAATCTTTTTAGACTTGTTGGTATTTCTGTAGCTCTGCCTACCCTACTCTGGGAATGAAGGCGTTATGTTATGTATGACTGTATGTACATTAAACAAAACCCCACTGCATTACAGAACAGTGTGGAACAATCTACTGTCAGTATTATCGCAATCGACGTGGCAATGTCGCGCGAATGCGGCGACATTACATAATTACTATTTTGTCAAGCTCCGCTTTGCGGAGCTTCTATGTTTGGGTTGTTACCTAACTTACCACGATGAAATCACTATTGTTTGTGTTGCAACCGCCTTTGATACGATGGTACTAGAAACCGCTGCCACTGTGTTGCAGTTGGGTTCGGACGAATTAAGGCCACTTCCTGACTTGGCAGTGTGCTCAGTGAAACGTACAGGAACGGAAACGCTGCGCATTTATTGGTAGATGCTACTGGTTGCCTAGAAACCCTTGCCGATTCCGTGTTTTACTGCAAGCATACCGACAAGTCAGGAAGCAGCCTAATATGAGCACAATAAAGTATAGAATATGAGGTCATCCGGTTTTGTATTCACCAGCAATTTGCCAGCAGTATAAATTTGAATAGTCCTAGACTGACAAGGGATATTCCGAGGTCGCATTGAAATTTATACCACAGTTCCTAAGGGAGTTGACACACGGCGACTTTTTGCAGCGATTCAGAAGCGATACAGTATTTAACCGCTGACTCTTCCTGTTCTCTATGTCGAACGAAAAAGCGCGATCGTAGCAATGCTAAATCAATACCGTCGCGTGTATCGCTTCGGTCGCGCGTTGCCAATGCGACACGGGCTTCATGTCGCGATGCAAGTAGTTAGCATGGAAATGGATTGAAAAAAGGAAAGAAATATAGCCTCGGCCAAATAAAATAAAGTTATTATATACCCATGGTAGCGGCCCCGAGAAGGGTATGAAATTTTATTACATACCGCGATTTCGTTCTAAAACCATGTTCGGACTATGATAACTAACTCCAAACAGCCAAAAACAGTTATTTTACTTTTCTAAATGTCGAAGACTTGAAAAGTTAACCTTTACAAACAGCGTTTATAACGTATAAAGTGAAGTTTTGTTTTAATATTACGTTCATAAACAAAATTAATTATCGAATTAACTTCCACACGTAATAAATGATAGGTATAATGCTTATTCTAATTTGTTTTAATAGATTCCAATTTTGTGATTTTATACATACATACATACATAAAGTCACGCCTTTATTCCCAGAGTGGGGTAGGCAGAGCTACAGAATTACCAACAACTCTAAAGTTTTTTTGTGATTTTATTTAATGGTTTAATTCAGTTTTATACTACGTCGTACCTATTTTGAATTTAAATGGCATGATGAAGGATATCGATGCTAATGTTGACATTTTTTTTATTTCACAGTTAAGTTTGGTTCTATGCTCAAAATGTAATAGTACATTATTGCCTAGGCACGGAAGTAGGCAATTGCGGGGCGAGGATTGGTTTAAACGGACGAGCTTGCGAGTCCGTTTAAAAATACGAGGCCCGCAATTGCCGTTCCTGCCGAGGCATATACAGAGTGTTTTTTTTAAATGGGACAGTATGGGGAAATCCGAATCTAAAGGAAATAGAGGAAAAGTGTCCAAGGAGACATTAGGTGTTTTTTTATGTAAACAAATTTGGCTCATTAAAATTTTTGGTCAAGCGTGAGTTGTTCTTAAAAAATTATAAAGTTGGTAATTTTTTTTTTGACGCGGGTCGACTCTGTTTCATGTAAGGATTATTTCATTGTATGGAAAGAAAAAAATCTGAACAGTAGAAGTTGGTCAAATTTAATGAAAACTAATCTTCATACAATTGCAGTATTCGCCTTTTAATATTGTCACAAGTGCCTAGGCGTGTAAAAAAATATTTAAAATTATTCCATTTTTAAATTTCGATAATCGATAAGAGCTCCAGATGATTCAAGAGAAGAAAATTTTTTTTAATCTTCGTAAACATCATGGCACGCGATAGTCTTGAAATTATAAAAAAAAGAATTCAAATTTGAAACATAAGTTATTTCTGCAGCAAAGAATTCAAATTTGGAACGTAAGTTATTTCTGCAGCTGTGATTTTGTTTCCAATCAGTTCATGCTTGTAATTTTATTCATCATGGCGTTAACTAATTCACATAAAGTTGATTTGATTGAGGCGTATTTTCTTAATTATCGCAGTAGAGATAATGCACTTAAGTGGTATCAAGAACGCTATCCTGACCGTGTAGTACCGAATCGCAAGATATTTGATAGTTTAATAAAGAACCTAAGACAGGAAGGCTGTTTCAAACCTAAGCGTAAAAGGCCGACGATAGTCAATAGTGAGTTCATAACTATTGCCGTATTGGGATATTTTGAAGCATATCCAAAAGCTTCGTTACGGGAAGCAGCTGAAACTATCGGTATTCATAAATCAACTGTAAGGAAGATATTGAAGGCTCATAAATACAAGTGTTACATAGAAGGTCGACTTGTACAAGCGTTACTACCTGGAGATAAAGACCGCAGGTTACATTTCTGTAATTGGTATGTGGAATTAAAAGATGCTGTTTACAACACTTTAAACACAATTCACCATAAGTCTCTGTTAAATGCAACTAGAAGTGTCTTGAAGCGTGCTCGTACCTGCATAAGACAAGACGGCGGCCACATCGAACATTTACTCAAGTAATAAACCAACTGTATGAAGATTAGTTTTCATTAAATTTTTTACACGCCTAGGCACTTGTAACAATATTAAAAGGCGAATACTGCAATTGTATGAAGATTAGTTTTCATTAAATTTGACCAACTTCTGCTGTTCAGATTTTTTTCTTTCCATACAATGAAATAATCCTTACATGAAACAGAGTCGACCCGCGTCAAAAAAAAAATTGACCAACTTTATAATTTTTTAAGAACAACTCACGCTTGACCAAAAATTTTAATGAGCCAAATTTGTTTACATAAAAAAACACCTAATGTCTCCTTGGACACTTTTCCTCTATCTCCTTTAGATTCGGATTTCCCCATACTGTCCCATTTAAAAAAAACACTCTGTATAGTGCTTTTCTCAAAAATCGCAAGAATAAAATTATGTTGGAGTAAAGTACTTTATTAAGGAAAGAAATACCACACAATCTATACAGACAATATTATTTATTTGGTATGAAACGTTACATTGGATAGAGTGCAGTTGTTAAATGTTAGGTTGACTCCAGGGACGCTTATATTGTTTTGTTGAACTTCCGTTTGGGTATTTGACACGGAGATTACATGGTGGGACGGGGGCGGACTTGGCACAGTATAGCTAGTACGCGAAGTGGATGGCCTGGGGCTTAAATGACCGGAAGTAGATGGCTGTGGCTTCAGTTCTTGGGGAGAGAGATGTGCAAACTAATTGTTAGCGACCGCATTCGAGTAGGTAAAAAAGTGTACACAGTGTATGAACTCGACTGTACATACATATGCATAACCTGACTATAAAATTTATTTAAAAAATTGTTAATCCGACTCTGCATCACTTGAACTACTAGATGTTGAAGATTCTTCGTCCTCGCTGTCACCTATATTAACAATGAAACCATCAGTAAGGTCGTCTAGCCGGTGTTCCATAGACTCGTACGAACGCTCTGTTTCTTGGGCCTTTCTCCAAGTATCATGAAACGTTTCTGTTTTCACGGCATGAACTTCATCGATGAATAGTTTTTGAACTTCGTTCATATTAAAAGTGACGTTCCTTGTCCCTACTTTACCTTTTATAATCCCCCACATCTCGATTGGGTTTAAATCTGGATGGTAAGGTGGAAGACGTAATACAGAATGACCTTGGTCTCGCAGTATTTGATCTAACTTGTAAGTTTTCTTTGTGTCTTTATGTTTCTTAATTATTTTGTACAGAACGATTTTAGTATTTCTTTTTGGGTATGATATTTTATTTTTATCTAACCAGGTCAGCATCTCTTTTTTATTTGAGTTTTTTACTGGAGCTCGATCCACCTGAACGTTGTGATAAGGAGCGTTATCGACGACAAGGACGCTTCTGGGCTTTAAGTTCGGTAACAAATATTCCTTCACCCATTTTTGATAATTTGTAGCATTCATATTACTGTGGTAATCTCCAGACTTCTGGTTAGATTTGAATGTCAGCAAAGCATTTTCTACAAAGCCTTCCTCTGTACAAGCATGAACCGCTATAAGTCTTTGCCCTTTTGATATGGGAACTCTGATGCCACTGTTGCTGTTGTCAGTCCATGCGTTTGGCGTAGTATGAGTGCTATGCACGTAGGTCTTATCGGTATACACAATAAGCCGTTTTTGGTCTCTATATTCTTGTAATTTTTGTAAATACATAAATCTTTTGTAACGAATGTTGTCATTTTCAATTATCCGCATCCTGTTGTTCTGAATCTTCTTGCACCGGAATCCCATTTTATGTATCAGTCGTAATAAAGAACTGACACTGCCAGGAAAATCTATCGACTCCTTTAAAACTTTGTGTAATGTTTTAATAGTTGGTAGTGTTTTGTGTATTTTGTGAAAATCGTAAATACACCTTCGGATGACGTTTAAATCAAAATTGTCCACCTCCGATTTTTTCGACAAACGTGATCGTTTTTCACCGGGTGTCACGAACACATTAGAAGTCGATCCCTCAGTCGCATTTTTGCAGATACAGTTAACGATTCGCTGTACACTTCGTTCTGATGTCCCAGTCGCCGCAGACGTTAATTTGTATAACTCTTGAATTTTTAGAAATCCACCTTCAGAATTTTTAGTTTTTTGTTTAAAATAATTAAATACGTTAAAAATTATTTCTCGAGACTGTCCCGATAGTGTTTTTCCTCGTCCAAAAGTAGGTGTAGTCATTTTGAGAATAAGATAAAATTACATTACGGTATAAGTATTGTTTATCGCTTATATGACAGTAAAAAATGAGTGAAGTGTCATTCTAATAAGAAGGTTATCAAGCACAATGTAATCTTATCTATGTAAGTTCTTACTTCGTAATCTAGCCTGCATTTTGCATTTTACAAATTAATAAAATATAAACATTTTTCATGCGTAATGACGATGTCGTGAAACTTTTCGCCATTATTTTGTTAATTGCGGCGTCGGTATGAAAACAGGACAAGACAGTATATTATAAATAAATTTAAAACTCTGTTGACGACGGACTCCTCGGTCTGATCCTTTTTAGATTATTTACTATTCGAACACGCCATCACCTTTCTTCACAAATAAAAATAATTCAAAAGAATAAATGTATGTTTTTTTTAAATACAAAGGACTTCAAAAATTACTAAAAGGATTAACATTGATACTTGGTGCAGATTATATTTTTTTTTTTCCTGAACATCGAGAACGTGTTAGGTACGTGTTTACAGAATATAAGGAGGCCCCTGTATAAGAAAGGCACTCACACTGCCAGTCACAGTGACAAGTGACATTACTTTAGGTCAATCCATTCGTGCCAACTCTCGTGAATATATCTGTACTTTGGTTTTAGTGTCTCGCAGTTTTACTAATATAACATCATCGTGATACGTAACATCCTTAGACGTTAAATTGTACAGCTCTACAGTGCGACAGCCACCATTTACACCTAAAATAAGAGCCACCTGCAACAAATAATAACTTCCCTTTAGCTAAATCATAAATCGTTAACAAAATATGTAAGTATGTTATATATTATATTCTTATAAATTTGATTTTTTATTATTGGTTTACCTTTGTAGCTAAAAATATTTCGTCCGGGGCTTCACTTAAAAACTTCCTTATATGTTCAGAGGTAAAAACTTTGGATTTTTTACTCTTAAAGCCGTCGGACTGCCTTTTCAAGAATGCGGTCAAATTACAGAAGCTTTTTATGTTAATTTTGTGTTTAATATTTACGGTGAATTTAATCATTGAGTATGTAGCCCACAATGTTGATGGCATTTTACTTTTTGCAAGCTCGTTAAAATAAGCTAAAAATATATTCTCTGAAAATGAATTAGCTTTCTTTTCCTCCCGCCATTTCATGAAGTTTTCGTATACTTTTATGTATTTTTCTTTCGACTTCTCCGGAAACAAGCTACTTCTTGCAAAATTAGCTTCCTCTTTTAATTCTTTTGGCGTACAATTAAATTCTTCATCGCTTGAACTCATTTTAATTGCAAACAAACAGAAGCTTCACATGAAAAAATTATTACCTACTCTTTACCGTCTTTTGTTTATGACAAGGAGAAACGCAAGCTTTTTTTTTAAAACTACTCAAGCTATTCGAGATACAGATAAAAAAGTTATATTCCGAACAAAATTTGGATGTAATAAGACTTATGCCCTCATTTTATTAAGGCCGTTTTCACTTTTTAAAAAGTTAGATACTAGATGGTAATGAAATTTGTATGCAACATTGCGTGCTTGTGTAGCGAGCACGCAATGTTTTTTTTTTTTTAATTTGAGATCTGTCAGTAAACTATGTACTTCGCATCCCAATATATAGATAGTAATGTCAACTTTTCCTGTCATTTTTGAGAAAATAAGCATTTTTGTTATATTTTTTCGCATAGTTGGGGAAGGGCGGTTGCGGTAGATTCGTATATATTATATTCGTCCCGCAACGGCCTATTTCCCGGCCTGTGCAGTAGTGTACTATTATTTGACACATATTTGGACACAATTATAAAGGTTAAAAGCTTAAATAATAATTAAATGCTTATGCCAAATTGAGTCAAATAGGGAGCATTTAGCCACTCGGGATTGGTCGAGGAGGTACTGATTGAAGCGAACTGAATGTTATGAATTTGAATTTTAACTGTCTTCAATCCATGATATCGTCCCTTTACTTTCTCAACCTCTTATCTGATCGAATAGTTTGATTGAGAAGTAGTCTTTATTCTTCTCAGAACATGATTGCTTTTCCTACTGATCAATTAGATACGATACGAGATTGAGATAGTAAAGGGACTATGTACCGGGGTGGCAGACTTTTAAATAGCACTATTATAAGATATCGTTATTCTCACGCTGTGGTTAACTCGGATCCATAACGATATACAAGTCATATCCTCCTAAGGGTTCCCTAATGTTGTACCAAATCATCATTCGGCAAACTATATCATTTAACAAACTTTCATTTAGCAAAGAGTATCATAAATATGTAAACTTGAACCTTATTATCAATGGCATAGAAGCGTTATGACTTCGACTGTACTTCCCGCCACATTTGTTTGTGGTCAAAAGTCTAAGCTAACCTAACATGTTTAATAAGGCCATGTAACGTTATTGCGAATGGAAGTTCGTACTTTTGGCCAAAAGGCCTACGATACTACAATCAGTGAGATTGTTGTTAGTGGAAATTTAAATCTAACAGCAAGCGAATAAAGTTCAATTACCTTTGCTCTCGAATGCCCTTTTCTTTTTTGTAACATGTAAAAATAAACTGTATGGTCATAACAATACAGTTTAAACTAAATTGCCTTGACACCGGGTCTTACCGGGATATCAATTAAATTATAACGATATTTTCTGTAACGTCATAATAACGTTATACGTCACACGTTTAACTGCACTTGATTTCGATGTTTCGTACAAGACCGCGGTGGCCTTCACTGCCGCCCATCTAATATATGACATTTCAAAGTGATCCCAAATGTTACATTAACGAGATATAACGTTATCTTTCATAACGCTATAAAGGTCTGCCGGGGTGGTCGATTAAAGATATAATACTAGTTTAATTAAGTTTTAACATATAACAAGAATTATTGCCAAGTCTATTTTACTGTAATGCATAGCGTTTATATGTTAAACTTTAACTTTATGCCATGCTTTGTCACTTTCTGTCAGATGCAAATGTAACAATGACATATAAGGCATGGCAACCTAACCTAACCTTTTTTTTTTTTTTTTTTTGATGACGAAGTTGAAATGCATTTACGCATCCCCCCGATGGCCTAAGGATGACCGTGCAATGGGGGGTATAACGGACTCTCACCTAAGCGAACTACCGTTTAAAACCACTCCGGCGTAACCCTCCTGGCTGGTTAACGGAGACGCCGCGGGACCGCCAAGGCATTGACCGCTGTGCTGACAGAGCACACCGCCAAAGGAGGAGACGACTGCGTACGCACACAGCGATCTCCCCAAGCTGGGGGAGCCGTGCAATGTGGGCCCTTCACCCACGTGGCTCCCCATGAAGTTCAGGCGATCAGCAAAAGCTGGGTTCGCCTTCCCTTCACAGCCTGCATGGAGTGTAGGGTGTTTTCCGGCAGGCTATTCCCCCCAGTCGCAGTGACCGGGGTAAGTCCACGTTCCTTCAAACACCCACACTACACCTGTCTCAGGTCTAAAATGTCCTCTGAAAACAGAGGTCACTAGACCCGAGACTCACGTCTGGGCGAACCAGGGTCGCTTTCCGGGAACGGGATACGGGGACACCCACCCGAGCTCCGTCCCTTCAAACTCCCCCTCGTCGCCCCCCTCATGTGCGCTCTTTTGGGGAGTATTTGGTTCCCCGGGCCCGCGCTGACCTAACCTAACCTAACCTAACCTAACCTAACCTACCCCACGGTTATTCCACGTTTATAATTAAGGGGGTAAATGTGAAGCCTTGCTTGGTGTTTAAGACGCCGAGCAAACGCCGCGCGTTCTGTGATGCCCTCATTACTATTATTCTGTTTTCTATTTTTTTTTAACACAGTTGCTCACAAAGTGGTACTTTTCGTATATCGTGCGCAAAGTTGGATATTAAGCACTAGTGCGATATAGTTTTCCATTTTTTTTAAATATAATTTTGTTTCAACTTCCAAGCCGTGCATCCAACCAAAGAGTTTGCTTGTTTAACCACTTTTTGATTACGTCATTAATCAAAACGTCGTCGGTCGTTGCGTGTAAGGTAATCTAATGCGCGGCATAATGTCGAAAGTGGTTAAATGTTCGAATTGTAACATAGTGATAAACGAGGTGCTAGCTTTCGTGTGCAACAAGATTGATGTGATGTGTGATGAGAGCATCAGCAGAATCTGCATAACCGCTTTTACGGAGTTGGAGATTGCAGCGGCAAAAAATCTTCTTTTTGACTCCTTGGATGCCACAAAAAGGAAGAAGATTCGGAAGAGAAACGGAAAAGCTCTTCGTGATATTGAAGACATAATTAATATAGTGAGGGAAGTCGACCCTGAAAGCTTTCCTATATTTGTTGCAAGAGACCTTCATAGACTACCCCCCGTTCTATTTGATCACGTCGATGTGACGAGATTACTAAAAGATATTTTGAAATTAAAAAGTGACGTTGACCAAATTAAGGAGCAGTATGCAACCACAGAAAATGTGGAAATGTTGAAAACTGATTTAAATGCGTTAAAAATGACGTCAATGGTTAACGAATCTCAGTTTGCAAATGTTAATAACAAGCGAGGTGCTTTTCAAGGCAGTTTTGATTATAATAGTGGCCCTATGGGTCTGCTTCTCGACAGGGAAGATGGGGAGATTTTACAACTACAACTGGGTCAATCTACAAGCTCACACAAGCTAGATGATGGAGCTTATAGAGATATCGGATTGTGAAACTTACCGGACATAGAACACTTGCACAATGTTGCAAACTAACACACACGCACACTTACACGTATCACACGTAAATGCACGCACAGCACGCCAATGCATGACAGTATGTTTTTGTTTGAAATATTATTATCTTGTTCTTTTTGCCTATGAGTTTGCTTGTTGTAGCTCTGTCGTTCCTCGGGGTTGTGGCAGAATATCAGCGTTTTGCTCATCATGAGCAAAGCTATACACTGAGCCATTTCCTTTTTGCACTGCTGCAACGCACACATTCTTCTGGCAACTTTTTTGTGTATGTTTAATGTAATTGTGTTGTTTTTAATTACCTTTGTCAATTGTGTGTGTGATTTGTAGTACGCAAATAAACGTTTTATCTATCTATCTATCTATCATATCGTTCAGTCACAGACAACTTCGAAAGCGAAGGATGCAACAACAGTATGGCCTACAATTCCAAACGGCATCAGTTGCAATAGCATATCAGCTGATAAAAGTATGAGCGGGGCGGTAGGAAGCGAGAGCGCGATGAGTCATGCGCTCGCGCCGCAGCCGTCGGTCGCTGTGCCTGCGACCGATCTCACGACCGGTGCGCCCTGCGCTAACAATAAACAACCATTGTTTTCTGATGTTGTACGCAAAGGCGAAGTTATTAACCATATTGAAAGTGATGGTTATATTTTAGTGCAAAGAAAGAGATCGAAAAGTCGGTTTGTGGGTAACAGAGGAAGTGCAATTAACACGGATGAGAAATTTAAGGCTGCGGAAGTAAAAATTCCCATCTATATTTATAATGTCTCAAAGGACGTGACTGCATGTGACATAGAAAATTACGTTAAGAATAAATCTCATGTACATGTTACAGCTGGAAAAATGAGTATGAAGATGTCGAAAGACTATGACGCTTATAAGGTATTTGTACCGAGAACTAAACTCAATATATTTATGACTGATGACTTCTGGCCCGAGGGAATAGCGTACAGGCGTTTTTTCGAGTTTAGAAAAAGAGTTGAGAATGGAATAAATAGGGTGATAAAACCCAACGTGAATCGTACCTAATCCTTTATGAATACTACGACCACGAAGTTTATTTCATTCAACTGTAAGAATGTTATGAGATCAAGTGAGTGTGTGAGGGAGTTATGTAAAACAGCTGATGTGATTGCACTGCAGGAGACCTGGTTAATGCCGCACGACCTGGCTTATTTGGGAAATATCGACGACGAGTTTGGCTTTACGGGGACATCAGCGGTGGACACTTCGGCAGGCGTTGTTCGTGGTCGACCACACGGTGGCGTTGCTCTTCTCTGGAGGAAAGAGGTTTTTACTTCTGTGACCGTTGTAGAGTGTGCGTCCGTCCGGCTGGCTGCGATCAAGGTTGAACTGCACGATCGTTCGTTTTTAGTGTTGTCTGTGTATATGCCAACGGACTGCAGTGATAACTTATTTGAATTCACAGACTGCCTTGCCGAAATTAGTGCTACTATTGAAAGTCAAGACATCGAGTCAGTGTTTGTATTAGGTGACTTTAACGCGCATCCCGGCCAGCCATTTGCCCAAGAACTGGCGCGGTTTTGTGCGGAGCAAGTGTGGTCTTGCGTGGATTTGGAACTGTTGCCTGCAGACACGTACACCTTCGTGAGCGACGCGCACGGCTCCCGGAGGTGGCTCGACCACTGTGTGGTGACGAGTGCTGCGCGTCAAAGTGTCGTGAGTACGTTGTTGCTCGATACGTACTGGTCTGATCACTATCCTCTTTTGATACACTGTAAGATAGACATTATAAAGCCCAAAATTGTTAAGTGTAGTTCTTCTAACAATGCAGTTGTTTGGGGAGAGCGTGAGGTTGACCAATTAGCAATCTACCAAAAAATGTGTCATTTACGCTTAGCCACAATTGACTTTCCTGAAGA
This sequence comes from Acleris holmiana, assembly GCA_949316455.1. Lineage (NCBI taxonomy): Eukaryota > Metazoa > Arthropoda > Insecta > Lepidoptera > Tortricidae > Acleris > Acleris holmiana. Next base: position 8,769,265 of record OX438790.1, on the reverse strand, counting down.
GTTTATTAACTGCTGTAACGATCGTTGCGATACATTATGTAATAATAAAAATCATAATATGCTTCTTACAAATATGTACGGGGATATTGTAGATATCTTGGCAGATTCAGCTAGGGAAAGCTTTATTGTTAGAAAGCGTAGTAAGAAAAAACATGTAATAGGTTGGAATAAGTACGTCCGTGATGCACATGAGAGGGCCAGATTTTGGTTTAAAAACTGGATAAACTATGGAAAACCATCCTCCGGTTGTATTTATACTAATATGACTGAATCCAGAAATATATTCAAGTCAAAATTGAAATGGTGCCAAAACAATGAACAGCAAATAAAAAGTGACATAATTGCCAGACACCATTCTAATAAAAAATTCGGGAGTTTCTGGAAATCAGTAAATAAACAAAACCATAGGTCGGTCCTTCCTGTGGGCGTTGCGGGTGTTAACAATCCTTATGACCGGGCGTCGCCTTTAGGACCGTGCTCGAGGATGTTCAATGCTGAAGTCACGCATTCGGAACGAAGTGTTTATTTTTCTAGCAAGGAAGTGGCGGCAGTAATAAAAAATATGGTTAGGGGTAAGTCCCCCGGATTTGACTGCCTTAGCATTGAGCATCTACAACACGCCGGCGATCATCTTCCGAGGGTACTCGCTATGTTTTTTAATCTATGTCTTAGCCATTCATATCTGCCGGCCGACTTGCTTCGCACGATTGTTGTGCCTATTGTTAAAAATAAGACTGGTGATCCCTCAGATAAATCTAACTATAGGCCCATATCTTTAGCAACTATTATGGCCAAGGTGTTGGACGGTCTGATTGACAAGCACCTGGAGAAGCATATCGCTCTGAATGATGCACAGTTTGGGTTCAGGTCGGGGCTCTCGACCGAGAGTGCTATCCTGTGCCTCAAACAGACTGTACAATACTATACAGCTAGAAGGACGCCGGTTTATGCTTGTTACCTAGATCTTTCGAAAGCATTTGATCTTGTGTCGTATGACGTGCTGTGGGGTAAGATGCATACGCAGACGACAGTGCCCAGTGAAATCACCTCTCTATTAAAATATTGGTATAACCATCAAAAGAACAGTGTCAGATGGGCGGGGTCGTCCTCGGAGGAATATAGACTGGAATGCGGGGTAAGACAGGGTGGGCTTACCTCGCCTCGCCTCTTTAATCTTTATATGAATGGACTCATTGAGGAGCTTGGCAGCACTAATATCGGATGCCATGTAGGTGGCGTTTGTATGAACAATATTAGTTACGCCGATGACATGGTGCTGCTAAGCCCCTCGATCGGAGCATTGAGGCGGCTGGTGCGGATTTGTGAGAGTTATGCGGTGGCACACGGGCTCAAATATAATGTCAAAAAGAGTGAGCTTATGGTGTTTAAAGCAGGCAACAAATCGCCGTTCAATGTGCCGCCTGTCACTCTCCTAGGTACTCCTCTGAATAGAGTAAGTCAATTTAAGTATTTGGGTCACTGGGTCACAGATAACTTAAGTGATAATATTGATATTGAGCGGGAACGGAGATCGCTGGCCGTCCGATGCAATATGCTGGCTCGCAGGTTTGCTAGGTGTACCAAAGAGGTAAAAGTGACGCTTTTCAAAGCATACTGTCAGACCTTTTACTCCTGCAGCCTGTGGGTCAGTTATACGCAGAAGGCGTACAACGATTTGCGTGTTCAGTACAACAACGCGTTCCGGGTGCTGCTGGGGCTGGGGCGGTGGTGCAGTGCGTCTGGCATGTTCTGCGAGGCGCGCGTGGACGGGTTCGCGGCTGTCATGAGGAAGCGCTGCACCTCGCTGCAGGCCCGCCTCCGCGGCAGCCCCAACCGCATGCTGGCCGCGTTGTCAGACCGTTGGGATAGCCCTATGTGGGCCCGATGGGAACGTATGCATGTACATCCCACAATTAAATTTGTTTGGTAATTTCAATTAACTATCATAATTATAAGCAATACTAACAACTTTGTATGGACCTTGTCTGAAATAAAATTATTATTATTATTATTATTATTATTAAGCATTGAGACTATACATAGGCAATATAATTATAATATTAAAATTAAATACATACACACATTAAATGTACCTAGGTAAAGTAAAAAAAAAACAGCTCTCATAAAGATGGCTGAATCAGAATTAGTATTACGAATGATTAGATAGTTGCGTATTAAGGTGAATTCACATTACACCATGCCGAAACCGGGCCCAGCCCAGTACGGCGTAATGTGAATCCACCTTTATGCATTACCGCTGGCTAATAGAGAATTATACTTTTTGATTTTTAAATGTAGGTAATTAAATTACTGTGACTTTTTTTTATTTGGCTGAATGGTCACAACCGTTGCCATTTCATAAAGTCTATGTCAATTTAAAGTAAAATTGTCTCTTGTAATAGTTTTATTTACTGATTTATTTTGTTTCATTTATATTTTTCCGCAAATGTGATGATCGCTACCGTCACATGGGCGTAAGGTGTAAAATGTATTCACTGATCATTACTTTTCTATTCTACAATAGTTCTTGTAGTAACCAAACGGCCATGCCACGATTTCTTCCTGATTCGACACTATCCGAACTCGTCATATTCCTAACTCGTTATATTCCTGATTCGTCATATTCCTAAGTCGTTATTGTACAGTACTGTCAAATGAAAATACGAACACGCGCTTATGGGATTAAATAAATATTAGCACAGATTCTATACTTTGTACTACGGTTAGTTACACGATAATTTACTTAAGGCGGAGTCAAAAAAAATAGCAAGTAATGTAAACAAATTTGTATGAATTTACACATACCCTAACTTTTTTGTCAAACGTGTTATAATGGTAATAAAAAATAATTAACAGATATTTTAAGCTAAATGGTCTAGCAATTTAAGCTGCTGTTTCGTACAAGATAAAACCATACAAATATTATTTTCTTGTTACGATATTTTTTAAGATTAAACTTAACTTAATATTAAAGGCAATAAGGCAATAGGCTTAATTTATTATAATTGTTTTTTTTTGTACATTTCAGATTTTATTTTTACTTTATCATCTTTGTATTGTGTTTTATCGTAATTAGTTAAATTTATTGGCTTATTGCAAATGTTGTGTACGCCTATAATTGACATTCATATCTGATATTAATGTTCAAATTTATTTTATTGTAATTTTGTTAATAATTATGTTTGTTGTTGGTGTACCTTATTTAATAAATAAAGGCAAACACACTTTTTTCGCTTAAAATAACCAAGGCTTCTCCGCGTAGCCTACATTAACTTCATGATAGACAAGTAACTCAAATCTATTAATTATCTAAGGCGGTTCTTACCATTTACCACAGAGGATTTTTATAATAATTTTGTGCAGTCAAATGTACACGGTATGACGAGTTAGGAATATGACGAATTAGGAATATGACGAGTTAGGTATATGACCAATTAGGGGTATGACGAATCAGGAACAAATTCGTGCCACATATTTTGACTAAGGTGTAGGGTTTGTGAAGTTAGAGCGTGTAGAGTTAGGAGCTTGGCTCTACATGAGATCTGATAACTTTTTGACAGGGCGAGCCATATGGTCTCGTCTTAGCAACATTTTACATGAAAATGCTTTTGGTGGGATGTATAACTATGTAAGATTACAGCTTTGTGGTAAACCGCAGACAAACGGGCAGATGGACATGGCGAAACTATAAAGGTTCTTTGTTGTCTACAGACCCTTAAAAATTACTTTTCCATTTCAAGACAATACTTTAGTTTATTAGAAAACGCAATGATAGTGATGAGGGCTTCATTGTACCGTCAACTAATTTCATTCCTAGGCCACTATGGACTATGTCAAAGTATTGTAGTCAACCAAAACATAAGAGGCTTCTTTTAAAGCTGGGTACGAATCTGAGCGGCTCAGCCTGAGGCATGCTCGCCCCGCGCGGCGAGCTGCTCGTGAGCCAAAGTATTGCACATAAACATGCGCGGGTGAGGCAGCGTGCTCGCCGCGAGCCGACATTTCAAAATGGCGTCTGACACGATGACAGCTGCGTCTGCGTTTATCATAATTCACTGAAGAGGTGGAACAGCTCGGCAACTTTATACAAGTTTGTACGCGCCTCGCCCACAGACAGGTTCGAACTTGTCGTTCTGCCCGCGGCACGCTCGTATACACGTCTTTAATACGCGAGGCACGCACACCGAGGCGCCTTTGAGCACGGTCAAAAGACAGACTGTCGACGGGTCGCCGCGCGCCGCTCCCCCGCACTTCGCGCACAGCGCGTGAGCGCGTACGAATTTGAGCAAAATAGGTGAGCCGTGAGTGCTTCAACCCGAGGCTGCTCTAATTCGTACCCACCCTAACACGTTCATGTCCCCATACAAAACGATCTGACAATATCACCAGTCCAACAAACAGTTTTATGTTCTAGTTCCGTGACCGAAGCAAGCGGTCCTCGGTTTAAATCCCGGTAAGGGCAGATATTTGTGTGATGAGCGCGAATATTTGTTTCTGAGTCTTGGGTATTTTCTATGTATTTAAATATTATTATAAGTGTTTATCGCTGTCTAGTACCCATAGTACAAGCCTAGAGCTTAGTTTGGGACTAGGTCAATTTGTGTGAGATTGTCCCTCGTTTTTTTTTTTAATTCTGTGGGATTGGGATGTGCCCCTTAGTGGAAGCACGGACTCCTGAAAAAAAGGTTCAAGACCCACATTGGTGGCACCCGGACAGGGAACGTGTTAATTTGGTTTTAAAATTTTTTTTATGATAAAGTGAAGGCACACGAGCACTCAGGCCACCTGCCCCCAATTTCACCACCTTGACAATGACACGTGACAGGTGACAATACGGTATACATTGCAAAGTTAACACGCCGATACAACACTGGGTTTCATATAAAATGTGACATGTGTGTACATAAAATGCCACCTGTCACATCTGTGTTTGTTGAAATAGGGGTCTGATGGTAAGTTGACATACTTCACTGTAGAGGCCTAGGAATCAAATACGTTGACCAACACTTTCTACTGTAAGCCGTTTAAGGTTAGGTGTTACTTTTGATCATACGGTCGATCACATAAGTGGATGTACATTTTAGAATATTGTCACAGTTATTGACATATAATATTCAATCCACTCTCTTTTTAATACTTTATTATGTACTATTTATGAGTTCGACTGTACGCCCGACTTATATTTCAATATATCTTGGTGCAAGGCATATAGGTTCTGCATTGTGTTAAAATATTATCTTTTAATTCGTTGTAATAGTGTATTGTATTATATTATAAAACATGTAAACAAATAAATACTATTTGTATTATCGTTCGTTTCATTTCTTTAGTTAACCCGTCGAGTCGAGTGCCCTATTACCCGTGGTCCCACCAACACGTCCCCCTGGTGGGTCCACGGGTATTTTTTTTTACCCGTTGTCCTATCGTTCTAAACAGTGATCGTCAGTGGGTCTACGGGTAATTTATTTTTACCATGGTCCCACCGCACTAAATGGTAAACGTGCAGGTGTTTCCCCGTGGTCAAACTATATTTGCCAAACCGCACAACGAGTACACCAAGATTTGATCACCAAATACGAATCATGTTTGAAAAAGGAGGTAGGTTAGGTTCGTTAGTTATCTTCAGATGGCCGAAGGCCAAAACCACCCAGAAGCAGGAGCCCCAGCCTCAGCCGGGGCTCCGTCTAAGGTCAGTTTGGCAAAATAGTTTTAACTTTACTATAGTGCGGTGGGACCATGGTAAAAATAAATTACCCGTAGACCCACTGACGATCACTGTTTAGAACGGTAGGACAACGGGTAGGGGACGTGTTGGTGGGACCAGGGGTAATAGTCGAGTCGAGTGCCCTATGTGCACTTCTATTTTTTAATACCCCTCGGCAAACTTCGCTTTTCTAAGTCACATGCGAGTGCGAGCGAGACACCGATAGCTAGCCAAGGGGCGTTAAGAAAATAGGAGAACTGTACATAACGATTTTTACCGTACATCGCTATATGTACAGTCAGCAGCAGAGAATCGTAACCCCTCCTCCTAGGTAGCCACCGAACACACTGCACACAAGCTGTTGAAATGATTAAAAATACCCTACGCTCCACAGGTCCTTTTGACGTTAACCTCTCGTATATACGAGGGTAAAAAGTACTAAGTTTCAGTCTTTAAATTAAACCATACAAAAAAATGCAAAAATATCTAACAGGGTTATGGGCATATTTAGTTCTAGTGACGGATTAATCCGTCGTGGCAGCTAAAACAACCAACTAGCCTAGACAAGTTGCGATCTACGATATATAGCTAACGATTTCAAAAACTAATTGTCATAACCGCCTGACGCGAGAATACGGCAATCCTGTAAAGTTTTAACTCCCACCGCTAACAGGGGGTTGTTATTAGTTTAACGTGTGTATTTAAGTATCTATCTGTGGCATCGAACTCATAAACGGTAAACCGATGCGGACGCGGTATTTTTAAATTAGAAAGTTAGTTTAATTGAGGTGGTCCTTTCTTAGCTAGCTAGGTTTGATCAAAATCGGTTAGGCCATTTAATCTTTTGACCGCCACGGCCGCCTGCTACTTATGTGTCCCTGACGCCAAAGCAGCATATAGCACAACCGCGCCGATACATAATGTATGGACGTGATTTGCCGGCTTTAGCGTGAGACCCGGTATTCCATAGGAGACATACATACATACATGCATAAAGTCACGCCTTTACTCCCAGAGTGGGGTAGGCAGAGCTACAGAATTACCAACAACTCTAAAAAACTTGTTGATAATTCTGTAACCACATTTTGCACAATCAGGCTAAGATGTTTACCAGTGTATAGGAGACATAATCAAGACAATTTTAGTTTAAACATTATTTTAACCAGTATAAAGTTAATTTTAATTTATTGAATGCTATTTAAGAGCAAAGGTGATGGAACTTTATTCCTGGTAGATTCAAATTCCCCCTCAAAAAACTACCCTGTTTGTGGAATGGTAGGCCTCACGAGGTTAAGTCAATAAGAAAATTTCGTTTCTGATTGACTTAACCGAGGGTAATTAATGAAAACAATTCAAACCAATTCGTATTTATTAATACAAAACATCTGGTATACAAATTCATAGCTGCCTACTTTATTTAAGGCACTTGTTACAATAATATTGCTCGTACGTTTCATTCACCAGTCCCAAATCCATGGACTTGCTAAACTTTTACTCAATGACATTAACAACTTTACTTTAGACTATTTTAGATAATATACAAATTAATGCGCCACGTTGGGAATGCATTTCTATGTGCACGTTAGTCGTAAATTCAGTCGACGAGTTTCGTATTTTTGCATATTCATTAAATTAAATGCATTCCCGTACCTACGTGTAGTCAACCAATTTGGAACTAAGCCAAAGTGACGTAACGTAATCAATCAAATAATGAGAGTTTTAACCTTTTGAACGCCAAGCAGCGATGTAATACGACATGTCAAAGACACCAGTCTTTGATCAAAGAAGTTTAACGGCAACTGCCGTCGTTTGGCGTCCGTGCCGAGAATTTCCGATGACGTGATTTGTAAGCTTTGACGTTCAAAAGGTTAAAGATTCGATTCATAACATCATTTCGGTACAGATCTACTGTGTCCTATGATTCAAATGGTTGACTAAAAGTTATTACAATATCAATGTTACAAATCATCTTTTTATAAAAAAATCCTATCTATGGAAACATAAATATATAATTTATGAAATATAATACTTAGGACATACTTTGATTTATATTTCATTTAAGAGTATTGGAGTAGTTAATGCCAGTTACGCTCTCTTCAGACTTTTTTTAAACGTCATTTCTAAAAAGGAGCTGTCAACCATGACGGATTAATCCGTAACTGGTAAAACATGAATTACTGCGGTCAAGTTACTATACTTTTTATAATTTATATTATGTAAATATAATTATACAATGCATTTAAATATTTATACATATTAAACAGACCTCTCTCACAACAAATATCATTCACTCAATGCCAAAACCTTAATGAGTAGGCAATTGATAAAGTACCCAGTAATTGAAGTAGGCCTCTATTTCAATTATTTTTCCCCATTCTGATTCTTAATCTTAATCATATTGTTGGTAGCTCTTTTAGAAGTTTTAAGGTGTGATTCCAGAGCAGACTCAGACTGCAGGCGGCAGCAGCAGGCGACGTGACGCCGCGGCGCCACTGGTTTTTATGTATTTCTATAAAGACGACCTGTCGCCAGCTACCGAAGGTAATTCATTTCAAGGCAACAAAGCGCCTGGTGTATGTGGTGGCGCCGGGTGTCTATCATTTCATCGAACGCTATTTTCTGCTAAAACCATATTGTTTTCAGGGTATCTTAAACATCTAACCTAACCTACGTAATTAATGTTTAATATACGCTGAAAACATTATGATTTCAGCAGAAAATAGCGTTCGACGAAATTAAATTCGATGAAATGATGAGTTTACCGGTGGCGCCATATGTTTACGATACAGAAGAGAGATGGGCTAAAACCAACTGAAATAGAGTTCCTAGACTTAAATTTAGCCTTATCTATGAGAACAATATAAGGAAATTCAAATTTCTCAAACATTTAAACATAACTAAAAAAATGCAATTTTAAATGCTTTACACACTCATTTGTTGAAATAGTTAAACAGTGACGAAATAGCACCTATTCATGGATAAAATAACAAAGTTATACAATAGAAACCGGATAAAAAGAAAAGCAGAAACCACTTTACACTTAACTATGACAGCGAAAAAATGATTCATTTTTTTTACACATTTTCGGAATCTATTGAATTTAAACCTTGAAATATACTACATTAAACACGTTTGTAATAAGTTGTCAACAGTGACGGATGTATCCGGCATGGACGTTCAAATATTTAATAAATGTAAGAATTTAAACATTATGACAGTATTTAGCTGTTTTATCAAGTAATTTAAAGAACCCAGAGGTCAGATAAATTCACAAAAGGATTTCACAAACTATTATATTTTGTACTAAATTATTATATAATTTCGATTTTGTTAAAAGATTTTTACTCATAAACAAAAAAAAAAATTATATCATAAGTTAAATCAATCTAGAGATTACGAGTTTCTAATCGAATTTTAATTTGAATGAACATACCTAAATGCTTCAGTCAAAACCATTACAATTTATTGGCTTATTTCTGCAACTCAACATACTGCACCTTCTACGCAAGTAAGGAGTTAAAGGTTGCATTATATTCAACCTAAATCACATGTTTAAGCTTACAAAAACAAAACAAAATTGATAATTTTTCTCAATCTAGCCTTTATACAGATGGCATACAAAAAAAATATACTTAAAATGCTTTAAAAAAAATCTTCCTGCATTTATTACAATCATTACCAAAGGTTCCCACTATTCTTTTAAGCTCATCGTCTAATTTAAATATTACTTCAAAACATGCTGTATTATAAGTTCAAAAACCTGCAAAGTCCCAGTCAGTAAAATAATAGAGCTAACGTACACGGCACCAGTACTCGACAAAGAACCAATGTTTGACACTGACTCTTATTGAAAGAAGATAAGAGTTATTCATTTGTTTTGCAACAATCAATTTATAACCCTATGAACTTTGAATTAAAATCTTCTGTTGCTAAAAGTGTAGAACACTGGTGCCTAACTTTTAAAATAGCACGACTAATAACTGGATGGAAGAGTGTTGGAGTGTGACCGAAATAGGTGTCTTTTCGATGCAATTTAGTTTTAACTTAATAAATAAATATCCATCCCTTTCACTAGATGGAACTTGTCAGGTTTTGACAACTCATAGCAAGTCTCTAATTAGATTTAACTAAAAATAATAAGAATGTTAAAAACACAAGTTAAATGCTTACATACAATTATTATTAACATTTGTACTACAATTTGAACAATTCTTTACTTGCCCCTCCAATTGCGCTACACGCTTTTGTAAATGCATTATAGTTGCATCCTTCTGTTTCAACTGCATTTTCAACATCATTATAGAATCTTCTAGTGCACCGTACACAGCTTGCACCTCTGGTTGATAACTAAATACTTGCGGAGGCTCATCGAGGCAGAAAAATTCTCGAACAACAGGGTGGTTAGGCAACTTTTTCAATATCGCATTAACAAATATTTGTAAACCTCTGACTCTGTCTTCTAAGAAACCTGTATCGAAGTTATCCCTGAACCATCGCTTCCCTGGTAAAGGAAGCATCAAATTTGGTTGTTCCGATTTAATCCTTGAGTATAACCTAACAAAATCAGTATACCGCCTAAAAACAAGCCACGATTGGTCCCGTTTATCATCTTCCACTTTCAACTTAAAAATGGTGAACCTGGCTCTTTCCTCCATCACTTCATAACCAACAATTGGTATTTGTAATGAATCAAACTTTTTTATTTCTTCACTGTGTAAACTTAGATCTACATTACTTAGACTATTTTGTACTACATTCAAATTTAAATTCTTTGAACATGAATTATCGTGAATGTTGCCCATACTTTTGAAGTGGCTACGGGCTTGCATGCGGTTTGGTCTACGTTCTGACATTTCATTGTCCGACACAGCAGACTCTGTGTGATTTTTGTAATATTTTGTATACTTTGTTATTTTGGCCACAGCACAGTCATCACTTGATGTGGAGGAGACCTCGTTGTTCATGTTATCACGCCTTGTATCTGTATTTGTTTGGCGTATCGCTTCCATATTTATTTATCTTTTCTCGAACCTGAAAAAGAATTGGTAAAAAATTATTGACTTTTCTTCCCTTTTTTAAAGTATTATACGACTTATAACGACAACGATTTTCTTCTTCTTCTTCTATAAAAAATAAACTAGGTTTTCATAAGTATACTACTGAATAGAACTCATTAAAACCGTGAAGTCAAAGATATATAGAACTCATTAAACCGTGAATTCAAAAATACATAGAACTCATTAAACCATGAATTCAAAAATACATAGAACTTATTATACCGTGAATTCAAAGATAAATAAGAATGAATAATCAAAATTACATCAATTTCTATTAATTAAAAAAAATCTATTTAATATCATTAGTTACCAAATGGATACTATGCTCAGTAGATGGGTAAACCCGTAAAAATCTTTATCTTCATCTAAATACGTAGTGCAGCGAGAATTCAGATTATATTGACGGTTTTGCGACGAGTGTAAGAAGTTTAACCTTCACAGTCAATTAAGGTGTTATGTACTTACGTTATAGAAGTAAATGGAACAGCTTAGGATATATATAGCTGGCTGGAGACCCGACTATGACGCTCGCGGTCAACACACCTTGTAAGGACCATTTGAACACATCCTATATAGCTACTAATACTGAACAATAGAACCAAGTTTCATGGGTACCCAGTTATATCCCACTAGCTATAGCACCGTAGTTAATTGATTGTAAATTGAGCTAGATAACGTAACGTAAGTAAATAGAACAGTAATTAGTAACAAATATGATAGATAAAACTAATAAAGTTTACAAAATACTGCAGAACGCAGTGAAAGAATACTTTGACTTGACAGTTACTTAAGGATGCGTTCCACTTCGATACAGACGAGCGGATTTAGTTTAGAATAACTGCGTTCAACGCTAAAATTGGCAAAAGTCGCCAACCTAACATGTCAAACTCAATCAGGCAAAAAACAAGAATCCAAATAAATAAATTAAAAAGAAAACTTGACGTTTTGTTTGTTAGGCATAACGATCTGCTTGCTTTTACGCAAACTCTATAAAAATTAGCGCGTTTTTTTAATGTTTTGTCATAATGTCGCGCTTTTTGCTATTAAATTTCAAAGACTTCGGTCTTAACCAAGATATAACACAAACTATCCAGTCCCAGACGCTCGTGTGTATATGTTGTTTGGACGCAAACGTACCTCTCATCAGTTTGCCTACATGTAAACACGAGTTTTACTTGCAAAGTTTCTACAAATCCGTGGTACGTATTGTCTTCAATCAAATCTTACCAACTTAGGCTTGTTATGTTCTTTATACGCGTGTAATTGAGTGAAAGTTACGGGCTAAAACAGGTTATGAAAACCTATCGGTATTCGTGTTGAAAATTAGCTAAAAATATATAACTTTACACCTATTATAGCCCTGTTCGTGAGAGGAGGCTCTATACCCTAATTGATAAGGCTTCCAGTTTCGTTTTACTTCATAGTTCATAGGCATTAATAAATAAACTGATGCTGTGTTCAATTGAACAGTTAATTGGGTAATCTTATTAGAATATTTCCCTACCCTCACAATGAATACATCTGAAAAAATGGGTTTTATTCCTCGTAAGCTTAAGCTCAGATCTAAGCCTTAAATTCAGATATCTGTTTGTTTTTTTCTAAGCTTAATTTTGTGGACTATTATTGTAATCAGAAGAGACTAGAACTTGGTAGTTTTTTGTCATTTTTAAGTAAAAAAAGTACCAAGTTCTAGTCTATCTTTGGCAATGATATTTAAGTTCTATCTTGAAATTAATATGAAAACAATAGTTAAAAGTATAACTGTATATGGTTAATCATCATCTTTAATTTAACTGAACCTTCTATCTAAATTTCTACTAACACTAGTATTTTGTACTATCAGTCAGAACCCTCCAAGAAGGTAGTGTGCTTCCGTTGCCATGACATGCTCAAGAGAATAGAAGATTTCCGGCAACAGGTGATCAAGAGCTTCAGAGACTTGGAAACTGTGGCGAGTATTCCCATAAATTATTTGTTCACGAGTCTGAGTGAAGCTTTGGATTATTTATCACACACATACAAGTAAATTCAAATTCAATCATATTACGCAAGTACGTGTTGATACGCAAGTATAACTATAATTCTAGGTGGAACAGACAGGAATAGGCATACATAGGACACCCTGCAAGGGCATAGCAACACAAATAAATATGGACTTTAAATTCATAACTTTTGTTTTGGCTTTGCAGAGTTAGCTTTGTATACGAAATTTGGCAGATTTCTCTGATTTACGTGATTTTACAGTTGAAATACTTTAGTTCTACAAATTTGAATGCACAACACGTAAATTAATTTTAATTTTCAACAAATGCATGAGCTACTTTTTTGTTTTTATCATTTTATTTTGATTAAATAATTTATTACCAGCTTCATATATTTTTTTGTGTAAAAAAATAATTAACTTGGTAAAATTTTATAGAAAATGGGCTAAAAATTGTTTTTGATTTCGGCTATTCAAACAACAGTAATAAACTTCAGTTCATCCATTACCAAAAACACCCAAAAAATTAAAAAAAAAAAAAGCAATATATAATGTTTTAAAACAACCTAAATCTTGTATTATAATACTCGACACAAATTAAAAAGTGACTCATTCATTTGTAACTTATTATTCGATATTTCATGTTGTGCATTAAAACTTATAGAAAAGCAGTATTTTAGCTGTGTATCATAGCTTTATGTTTTTAAATGTTTACATACATACATACATACATACATATCATCACGCCTTCATTCCCAGAGTAGGGTAGGCAGAGCTACAGAACTACCAACAACTCCCCTTGTTGATAATTCTGTAACCACATTTTGCACAAGTAGGCTAAGATGTTTACCAGTGTATTAGTGACAGGTTGCAAGCCCATCGTCTAACAGTACTACAAGCCTTTAGTCCCTTAGACGCCTCTTTCGACATCTACGGGAAGACATGGAGTGGCACTATTCTAACCCGTCAACCACACTCAACACGTTTTTTTTAATGTATGACCATGCATAACTTTTTACAAAGTAGTCCGATATTGTAAAATCATTTTTATTGGATACTTACCTCATAATAGGCCCCATATAAACTTGGAAAAAAAAAACTACCCTAAGGGTGGGAAAATAGGGGTGAACACACTCACAGATTTTAATTGTTGAGTCGTGTATATTATAGTCTCAAATTATATAACAAAAAGTTCTTAACAAAAAAAATAAACAGAAAATTGTTAACCTTTTTTATTAAACCTTAACCCGTGGAGCGCCCTATGAACACCATGTGTTTGTAACGATATTTGAATTTGGAAATCAGAGTGGTTTGAATTAAGATTGATATTGTAATACACATATATATGCCATGGTGCTCCACGGGTTAATAAAATGACAAGTCGGTGTCACACAATGTTTTTAACCAAAAGCGGAATTCAATTACCTGTCATTTTATCAAGGTTTTTTTTTCTTTTTTACGATTTAATTTCTTTGTTAAATAGTTTTTATTTCGTCACACTTGTTTACTAAGTTGCTTATGATGATTATACAAAGGGTTTTAAAGTATTGCGAATATATTTTATAGGATGCAACAAACACAAGCACTCTATGGAACAAACACAAGTTAACGTTCAAGAGTGCTGTAAACATCTATCTACCGCCTGCTAAATACATCCCAGAGCCACGGAACTTCTCCACAAACGCACCCAAGGAGCAGCCGGCAAACAGAGTCGCCGTAGTCAAGCGCGAGCCTGAGAATGAACCGGCGTTGCCAGTCGTGAAAATTAAGGCCGAGCCGGCGGAAAATGAAAATCCACAAGTTGAGATTGAAATCGAGGCGGCTAAGCAGTCTGAAGTCACGCCAGGTTTGATTATATCTTTAAACTTTTATTACTAGCTGTTTCCCGCGACTTCGTCCGCGTAGAAGTCCCATTTGTTACAAAATTACATAAATTAGCTCCAGGCTTGAGCTATGGCTGCTAGACAACGATAAACATACTTATGTTGAGAAATAAATACTTAAATACACAGAAAACAAACAAATACTCGTGCTCATCACACAAATATCTGCCCTTACCGGGATTTGAACCCGGGACCACTAGCTTCGATGGCAGGGTCACTAGCAACTAGGCCAACGTGTCGTCAAGAGCGTTACATCGTGTCGTGACATCTAGATCCGTTCAGCCGTCCTGGCGTTATTGAGTAACAAACATCCAAACATTTTCGCATTTGTAATATTAGTAAAATGATGGTATCCCGACTTTTGACCAACTCATCATTTGACAAACTATATAATATAATATAATAAATATATATCAGGGAGACAATCTCACACAAATTGACCTTGCCCCAAACTAAGTTCTTCGCTTGTACTTTGGGTACTAGACAACGATAAATATACTTATACAGATACAGAACTACCATTACATAATATCACGCGTTCATTCCCAGAGTGGAGTAGGCAGAGCTACAGAAATACCAACAACACTAAAAATACTCCTTGATTATTCTGTAACCACATACCAGAGTATTAGTGACAGGTTGCAAGCCCATGCCCTAACAGTACTACAAGCCCTTATTCCCTTAGACGCCTCTTACGACATCCACGTGAAGACATTGAGTGGCACTATTCTAACCCGGCAACCACACGGTAACCGAACCCGGTAACCAAATTAAACTACATTATAAAATAATAAAATTAGAATGAAAATCAGAATCGAAATCAAAGTTTAAATTACTGTAGGAAGAGAGGACAGCAGAGAGATCTCTCTCCAGGCGGGTGTTATGACCGAAGCCCATTTGGATGGAGTTGGAAGTGGTATATAAGTCTTCTTCTTCTTCTTTGTTATTAATGGCGGTCCACCGCGATGTACGCAGTGATTTCGCCAATGTCAAGTGAGTAGAGTAAATCAGTAAACAGAATAAATCAAAATCAAAAGCCGGACATCTTTCAATCGGCCATCTTCCCTCCCCGAAGGTTAGTGGACGCTATATAAGTCAACCGAGTGAAGAAACTTCGTTAGCGCGATGTAGCGCACTGTCAGATTTAGTGCGCTGTCTGACGCTGGTGGCGCTGGCGAGTTGGTTATTACAAGTTGTCGCTAGACGTCGCTAGGTCGCCACATTACAATCAAAATCAAATATATGAATTTTGAAAATGTGTTTTTTTAGAGCCAGCTCCTGCAGAGAACAACTCCAACTCCGCAGTCAGGACGGTTACCCTGACCAAAGAGGAGCTGGTGCTGGAGAGGCTCAAGCAAGCGCAGTCCCCGACGTACCTGAGGTTCCCCCACCGCTGCGAGAGCTGCGTCATGGGGTTCAACTATGAGGAGAACATCAAGGACCACATCAAGAGGAAGCACGGTCCGGTCAGTTTTCAGTCTTACGGCCATATTAATAAACTTTTTGGAACGAATTTCCTTATGCCACGTTACGGACTTGGCAGATAAGTGAGAAAAACCGAGCAAGAGTTGAATGTGTTGCTAAACGCAAATCTCGAGAGCGGCTGAACCGATTTCGCCAACTCTTTTTTTATTGTGTTTGTTACTGTCAGGAGAAGGTTCTTATGAAAGAAAAAAACTGAAAAATCCACCGGGATAGTCGGAAATTTGCAGCGGGGCGAAGCCGCTGTCGGGCCGCTGGTCTTTTAATAACTCTTAATGTTATGTTACAGAAAGTCGGCAGTGTGACCTGCGACATCTGCCTCGCGGTGCTCTACCCCCCCGGCAGCCTCAACGCGCACATGTTCCGGCATCTCACGAGGTAAAATACTCCTTGATTATTCTGTAACCACATGCCAGAGTATTAGTGACAGGTTGCAAGCCCATCGCCTAACACTACTGTATGATATTTGGCTGTCTCACAGCTGATCTGATGATGTAGTCGGAAGGTGGCGACAGGATCCCCGCTATACTTAACGTAGACAGTTTTAGACTGAAATGTAACCTTTTGGCGACTAAGGTCTATAAGAAAAAAATACTAGGTATAAAAAAACTAGAAAGAAAATGGGAGAGAAGTATTTTATTGACTAAGTACGTATTTAAAAATGTCGATATTTAAATACGTACGTAGGTTTAGGTTATGTCAGTTTTGCAGCAGGCCCGGGGGGCCAAACCACCCACAAATAGGAGCTCTACCGCGGAGCTCCGTCGACACTACCTAATTTCAAATAATTACGTATTTGAATGTCGGTATTTTTATACTTAGTCAATAAATCCTTGTCTCCAAATTTCTTTCTAGTAATTTTTATACCTATTCATTTTTAGGGTTCCGTAGTCAAACTTATAGTTTCGCCATGTCCTTCCGTCCGACCGTCCGTCGTCCGTCCGCAGCCTAGCGCAGACTCTTAGTACTAGAAAGCTGTAATTTGGCATGAATATACATGTTAGTCATGCCAACAAAATGGTACAATAAAATAAACCTACACGTAACGTGGGGATGTATTTTTTTTTGGTCTTGAGATAGAGGCGATTAAAGTGTTTATCCCTACTAAAATCATCTAAGGCAACAACAAATGACTTTAAATAGAAAATTAGTTATTACTTGTTGATTTTTATGTTTGTAGTACTTAACGGCTTCAGAACCCTACACTGGGCATGGTCCGACATGCTCTTGCCCGGTTTTATGTTTGTAGTTCTTAACGGGTTCGGAACCCTACATTGAGCATGGACCGACATGCTCTTGCCCGGTTTTATATTTGTAGTTCTTAACGGGTTCGGAACCCTACACTGAGCATGGTCCGACATGCTCTTGCCCGGTTTTATGTTTGTAGTTCTTAACGGGTTCGGAACCCTACACTGAGCATGGTCCGACATGCTCTTGCCCGGTTTTATATTTGTAGTTCTTAACGGGTTCGGAACCCTACACTGAGCATGGTCCGACATGCTCTTGCCCGGTTTTATGTTTGTAGTTCTTAACGGGTTCGGAACCCTACACTGAGCATGGTCCGACATGCTCTTGCCCGGTTTTATGTTTGTAGTTCTTAACGGGTTCGGAACCCTACACTGAGCATGGTCCGACATGCTCTTGCCCGGTTTTATGTTTGTAGTTCTTAACGGGTTCGGAACCCTACACTGAGCATGGTCCGACATGCTCTTGCCCGGTTTTATGTTTGTAGTTCTTAACGGGTTCGGAACCCTACACTGAGCATGGTCCGACATGCTCTTGCCCGGTTTTATATTTGTAGTTCTTAACGGGTTCGGAACCCTACACTGAGCATGGTCCGACATGCTCTTGCCCGGTTTTATGTTTGTAGTTCTTAACGGATTCGGAACCCTACACTGAGCATGGTCCGACATGCTCTTGCCCGGTTTTATGTTTGTAGTTCTTAACGGGTTCGGAACCCTACACTGAGCTTGGTCCGACATGCTCTTGCCCGGTTTTATGTATGTAGTTCTTAACGGGTTCGGAACCCTACACTGGGCATGGTCCGACATGCTCTTGCCCGGTTTTATGTTTGTAGTTATTAACGGGTTCGGAACCCTACACTGAGCATGGTCCGACATGCTCTTGCCCGGTTTTATGTTTGTAGTACTTAACGGCTTCGGAACCCTACACTGAGCATGGTCCGACATGCTCTTGCCCGGTTTTATGTTTGTAGTACTTATCGGGTTCGGAACCCAACACTGAGCATGGTCCGACAAGCTCTTGCCCGGTTTTTGCGCATTCTTTTTGGGTGACAATTCCGGGTACATATGTGGTTAGTTCAGGGTCTATCCGTAGGGGGCGCCTCCTTGGGTGGTGGTTGTGGTAGGCTACGATCCCAAACAACCTCGTTTGTCGCTATTCCCTCGGGAACTGATAATTTTTCCGGGATAAAAAGTATCGTATGTCGTTGTTTGCACCAGATACGAGTGCGTCAGCTGCAGCGAGCGCTTCCCGAACTACGACGACGCGCTGCACCACCACAAGAAGGAGCACTCGGAGAAGACCGCCTACAAGTGCCGCGACTGCCTTTTCTCCACCGAGTGAGTCCCTCCGGCTGTCCTACGGTATTGTGGGGGGTGGTGGGGAACTCTTCAATTAAAATTTAAAAACATTTTAACAGATATTTATTTATATGGTCGCTTATTTATACAAAAATATTCCATTATATCATATCAAATTTGAAGTTCAATCCAAGTCTGTCTTATGAGAGCCATGTCATCTCTAAAACAAATTATATGAGTGCCTAAAACACACACAGACACACACACACCACACCATAATTTTCACTTTATTACTGATATTTTTTATGCTGCTTTTAAAACAAATCAAATGTCTATGGGTCTCAGATTCCACTTACCATCAGGTGGCCTGAGAGCTCGCGTGCCTTCTCATTGACATAAAAAAAGTTAAATAATTTCTTATATGTGATTGTAAACTGATTTTTATGTGCCAAATAAATTATATCTTATTTTCGTTTTCGTTTTCATATAATTGCCATAGCTCTGGCGTTTACGCTCGGCGTAAAATGATCTGCATGGTCATGTAGTAACCCCCCCAGGTCACCATATCGGGGGTTTATATACTCAGACGAACTCCAGAAACCGTCAGCGAAGGAAGCTGGCCGATTGAAAAATGTCCGGCTTTTACTTTTGATTTTATTATTTACTGTTTACGTTGACATTAACAAAATCACTACGAAACCGCCATAAATAAAATACATAAGTATAGATCATACTTATGTATTATAATGTTGTCCGTGTGTCCGCAGTTCCCCGCAGAAGTTCCGGAAGCACAAGCGGATGCACCAGAAGCGGTTCACGTGCAAGGACTGCGGCATCGTGCTCGCCACCAGGCCCAGCCTGACGCGGCACATGGCGTGAGTGACCCCCACACCCAAAAGAGGGGAGGCTTAATTAATAAACAGTCTTAAACTTTTGTTGGCAAAAAGACGGGTTCAGTCCTGTTCAGTTTTTTTTTAATAATAAAATAACGGCCAATAGCGAGTCGCACTGGCACTCGAAGGGATCCGTATTAGCGTACAATTTTAATATCTAGCAAAAACTTGTTCATCACACATGCTCGGAAAGGCTATAACACGTAGGCGTATAGAGCAGATATAGCCTATTTGCTCCCGAGGGAGTTATGGGTTTAGTTTTAAAACATAGAACCAACTATCGTACGTCATTTCAGACTATGGACGTTTAAAAGCAGCCAAGCTTTATTACCTAATTTCATAACTTGGCTACAAACCAATTTTACTGTATATAAAACTTTACGGTACATTAATGGCAGTTCTTAGCATTATCTGTGGAAGACTATATTGAAAAAAGTTCATGTTGACAATCTCTTTTAGCGAGTCGAGTGCAATACTATTTTTGATTGTTGTTTTCTTTAATAGTCTAATATATTTTTTGTTTTCTTGCAAATGTGATGAAAAACATTGTGTGTATCACTGGCAGTAAGGGGATAACAAACTCGACTCATTTAAAGCTTCTAATACTCTCGTTAGTTATCCCCTTCTTACTTCCCTTGATGCACAATGTACTATTTTTCTACATTGTACATTATATCTAAGTAACGTAATAGCCAGACATTTGAAAATAATGTTAAACATTAAAGGGCGTACGGAAGCATTGGTATGTGAGTCTGCCTCGCACTTGGCCAGTTTTTTTATTTTGTTTAAACCGGAGCGGAGCGGTGGCGGTTTAAATAGCAATTTAAACAGTCCAGACAGAAAATAGAGCCCTCGGTACAGACATTTTATTATATTGTCAATAAATTATAGCTCTTATTCACTTGACAGTAATGGCGGAGCTGAAAACAATACGCTTTACACGCCCTAGGCTTTTGTTTCGTGTTTCATATAATATAACTTACGTTCCAGCGTTCTGCACAACAAGCGCATGTACTCATGCGCGCACTGTTCCTCCACGCACACGGACGCGGTGTCGTTCGCGGCGCACATGAAGCTGCACGGGGCGGCCGCCGCGCGAGCCGCGTGCGCGCCGTGCGGCGTGCAGTTCAAGGCGTGGCACGCGTACAACGCGCACGTGCTGTTCAGCGCCGCGCACGGCAGCCAGCGCAAGTGAGTACATTAGGGCCATGCGCCGCGTGCGCGCCGTGCGGCGTGCAGTTCAAGGCGTGGCACGCGTACAACGCGCACGTGCTGTTCAGCGCCGCGCACGGCAGCCAGCGCAAGTGAGTACATTAGGGCCATGCGCCGCGTGCGCGCCGTGCGGCGTGCAGTTCAAGGCGTGGCACGCGTACAACGCGCACGTGCTGTTCAGCGCCGCGCACGGCAGCCAGCGCAAGTGAGTACATTAGGGCCATGCGCCGCGTGCGCGCCGTGCGGCGTGCCGTTCAAGGCGTGGCACGCGTACAACGCGCACGTGCTGTTCAGCGCCGCGCACGGCAGCCAGCGCAAGTGAGTACATTAGGGCCATGCGCCGCGTGCGCGCCGTGCGGCGTGCAGTTCAAGGCGTGGCACGCGTACAACGCGCACGTGCTGTTCAGCGCCGCGCACGGCAGCCAGCGCAAGTGAGTACATTAGGGCCATGCGCCGCGTGCGCGCCGTGCGGCGTGCAGTTCAAGGCGTGGCACGCGTACAACGCGCACGTGCTGTTCAGCGCCGCGCACGGCAGCCAGCGCAAGTGAGTACATTAGGGCCATGCGCCGCGTGCGCGCCGTGCGGCGTGCAGTTCAAGGCGTGGCACGCGTACAACGCGCACGTGCTGTTCAGCGCCGCGCACGGCAGCCAGCGCAAGTGAGTACATTAGGGCCATGCGCCGCGTGCGCGCCGTGCGGCGTGCAGTTCAAGGCGTGGCACGCGTACAACGCGCACGTGCTGTTCAGCGCCGCGCACGGCAGCCAGCGCAAGTGAGTACATTAGGGCCATGCGCCGCGTGCGCGCCGTGCGGCGTGCAGTTCAAGGCGTGGCACGCGTACAACGCGCACGTGCTGTTCAGCGCCGCGCACGGCAGCCAGCGCAAGTGAGTACATTAGGGCCTTGCGCTGCGTGCGCGCCGTGCGGCGTGCAGTTCAAGGCGTGGCACGCGTACAACGCGCACGTTCTGTTCAGCGCCGCGCACGGCAGCCAGCGCAAGTGAGTACACTACGGCCATGCGCCGCGTGCGCGCCGTGCGGCGTGCAGTTCAAGGCGTGGCACGCGTACAACGCGCACGTGCTGTTCAGCGCCGCGCACGGCAGCCAGCGCAAGTGAGTACATTAGGGCCATGCGCCGCGTGCGCGCCGTGCGTCGTGCAGTTCAAGGCGTGGCACGCGTACAACGCGCACGTGCTGTTCAGCGCCGCGCACGGCAGCCAGCGCAAGTGAGTACATTAGGGCCATGCGCCGCGTGCGCGCCGTGCGGCGTGCAGTTCAAGGCGTGGCACGCGTACAACGCGCACGTGCTGTTCAGCGCCGCGCACGGCAGCCAGCGCAAGTGAGTACACTAGGGCCATGCGTAGCGTGCGCGCCGTGCGGAGAAGTTCAAGGCATAGTATCTAACCCTCTGACCCAAAACTATTATCACACCATTTGTCCGTCTGTCATCGCGAAGTTCTTGAAATTGGTTGTTGAGCCAACCAACCGTTACCAAAAACGGTTCAACGGGTAAAGCATATTGTTACGTACGTGGGGGTAGGTCACTGATAGAAATGCACGAACACACCGATAATCCAGAGCAGACTCACTTAATCGTTACAAACAATTATCGCACAATAAACTTAGATGATCGCTCGGTTCACTCGTAGGTACGCACTGTTCGCTCTCCAAGTAAGGAATGAATCGCCGCACGCGCGCCTCACCTTTTTATACATCCAATAGCCGAACGTTCCAGATTGCCTTCTCGAATGACCGATGGGCCTTGACCCGCCGGGCATGTTCGATAATGGAAGGTTCTACTCATTGCGGCCTTGTATTACAATAGCGACGGCCTTGGCCTTGAACTCTAATGCACCCGTTAACAAAAGGCATGTCCTTTAGCCGGCGCGTCGATTCTAATCTACCTACCTACCTAACCATACCTACTCGTAACAGTATCATACAGACGCACTTACACGCCTTACATGTTATTTTTTCCAGAATCAGCTGTGAATACTGCGGCATGAAGTTCGCGACGGCCACGCATCTGCGTATGCACGTGCAGTTCAGCGACCACCCCAAACAGACCTTCTCGTGTCCCGATTGTCCCAAGGTGAGCATATCCCAGCATTCTTAGCACGATACATCGCATCATATCACTTTGAACCCCAAAAAGACCTATAAGGGTTCCGTCTTTTCCTGTTTTTAGGATGACTCGCGTGTCTGTCTATCTGTCCGTCCGCCTGTCACTGCCAATTTAAACTTTAAAAAAACCGGACAAGTGTTAAATTGTATTGAGGGACAAACTTGAATTTTCCATTGAAAAACTGTGTCTCCATACATCACATAGACATAGGGTGCGATTAGTTTTCAAAATGCAAATAAGATTGCAAGCGCAAAAAAAATATGGCTTGTGATGGAGCAACAAATTTAATTGTGTTGTAAGACTTTCCTTATTTCAGGATTCTAGGTCTATGGGAAGTACTTTATACACTCGGCGTCAAAAATATCGCCCCTCCTCGGAAAATAATTACAACCGACTTTAAACCCTATTTGATCAAGGACAACAATATGATTGTTAGGTATCATTTGAAAGGTAATAAAGTGTTTTTTAGGAAAATTAAAAAAAAAAGGATTTTTCCTTGGGGTCAAAAATTAAAGGAAATGACATTGCGAACAGTTGAAAAATGTTTATTCAAGTTTAAATTTACAACAATAAATGGATAACAAAATTTTACAAAAAGTGCCTAAAATTAACTTAAAACCTAGTGTTACCCCCCCTTGCCCTTATCACTGCCTCGAAACGGTCTTTCATTGATCGCACCAACTTTACGATGTCCTCTTGTGGAATGTTGCCCCATTCTTCGATGACTGCGTCCTGAAGACCTTGCAGGGTGGTAGGGGCGGCATCTCGTGACCGAACCCGTCGCTTCAGCTCGTCCCAAAGGTGTTCAATCGGGTATAAGTCAGGACTCCTGGCTGGCCACGGCAAAACGGGAATCCCGACCTCCTCCAGATAATCCCGAACAATTAATGCAGCGTGGGAGCGAGCGTTGTCGTGCATTAATGTGAACCCAGAGCCGACGTCACCCGCATATGGCATCACATGCTCTTCCAGGATCTCGGCAATGTATCGGCGAGCATTCAGGGACCCTTGGCCGCGAGTGCCTCCAGTCCTGGAGACGCAGACAAGGTCGGTTTTGCCGTTTATAGACATGCCCCCCCAGAACATGCAAGAGCCACCTCCGTAGCCCACTGTCTCTTCAATACAGGCTTGAGCAAATCGTTCGCCCGACCTTCTGTAGACTCTGGCCCGCCTGTCGTTGCAATAAAGACAGACTCTCGTCTCATCGGTTAAGAGAACCTGCCTCCATTGCTCAAACGTCCAATCGACGTAGTCGCGGGCAAATTGCAAGCGATCTCTGCGATGCTGTGCGGTCAACATTGGGCCTGTAGCAGCCCTGTGAGCTACGATATCCTTCTCCCGCAGTCTTCTTCTAACCGTAGAGATGCTAACTGATCTTGTCCGAGCTTCTCTGAGGCGTTGTTGCACCTCAACAGAACTAGCGAAGCGATTGCGTAGAGATGATGTCACGATGAAGCGATCATCTCTTTCGGATGTGCAGCGTCGCCGACCAGCCCTACGTCTTCTGATGTAGCCCCCAGTCTCCTGGAACCGCTGAAATACTCGGCGGACAGCATGACGGCTTAAATTGAGTTGCCGAGCGACATCACACTGCCGAACTCCTGCTTGCAGTAGTGCAACCACTTGAGCTGATTCAGCAGCGGTGGTCTCCATGTTCGAGGGTTGTTTTCTTGCTTGAGTTCCTTAGATGTGTTCTCTTCGACGTCTGGATAGTGAATGATTAACATTTGACCTTGTACAGGCATTTTATACCCCTGGAAAAGGGCACAACTCGCGACCCTTCAAACGAGTATTTGTGCACTTTTTTTTCGAAAAGCTCTGATTCACAAGCCATTACGTTTTGTTTAAATTTAACATTATTAATTTTAAACACATTAAACGTGCTTTTAATTGATACTAATATTAATTATGTAACATAATTTCGCTAAGGTCTAGATTAGCTTGAATCTGATTTTCGCGGAGGGGCGATATTTTTGACGCCGAGTGTACATTTTGATTCCCTTGAGTGTCGGTATGTTATTGGGCGCTTAAACGGCCGTATTTTTTTTTACGTTAACTTAGATGTTAGAGTTTTGCACAACTTCAAAGGACTATAGATCTGAGTATACGGTTTTCATTTCAACTCGATACCTTCGTGTGCTCTCGAGATAAAGGGTCTTGACAGACTGTCGGACAACAAAGTGATCCTACAAGAGTTCCGTGTTTTCGTTTTGAGGTACGGAACCCTAAAAAGTAACACGCTTTTTAATTTCAGAAATTTTCCGTTGAGGCCGAATTGAAGCAACACCGCAATATACATAAAAAGCACAGATTAAAGTCGACGGATAGGATCTGCGACTACTGCGGCAGGGTGTACACTGTGAGTATCGAGATTGGGATATTGAAGACATACATACATAACATCACGCCTTCATTCCCAGAGCGGAGTGACCAGAGCTACAGAAATACCAACAACTCTAAAAAGACTTGGTGATAATTCTGTTACCACATTTTGCTCAATCAGGCCAAGAAGTTTACTAGTGTATTAGTGACAGGTTGAAAGCCCATCGCCTAACAGTACTTCAAGCCTTTATTCCCATGGTCGCCTCTTACGACATCCACGGAAAGATATGGGGTGGCACTATGCTAACCCGGCAACCACACGGGAAACATTATTTTATCTACACACATATTATAAGTATTCTAAGATGGGTTCAGAATCCGAAGGCAATGAAGGGTCCACGGAAAGAACATGTCTAGTCACTTTAGTATATACTAAAAGAAAATATTATCTAATTGAATTTTTGGTAATACACATCGCACGTTATTTCCGTGTATAGTTTTTTAAAAGTATTAAAAAAGTCATGTTAATATAATATTTTGGCATTAAAATCTCATTTTAAAAAAAAAGTGACTAGACATGTTCTTTCCGTGGACCCTTCAAATGATCTGCAGTGCTACCTCTCTTCCTCTCCGTCCTCTTTTCCTGGACCTTCACCAGGTGCTGCACGATGCTATTAGCCCCAAACGCACATGTGAGTTCAACAGACTATTACCCAGTGCCTCCAATGCACATATAAGTTAATACTAATTTGAAATTGGTTTGTTCGCATTGGAACTAGGTAATTTAACTATTCTAACAATAAGAAAACGTTATTTTGAATAAAATGATGATTAATATTTTATATTCTTAATACTACTTAATAGTAGTTTATGCAACTGATACATAATTAAAGGCCATATAATACGAGCGTGGTTTTATTATATTTTTTTAAATCATAGACTTACGAATGAAGTCCCTATTCTCATGTCACTCTAGATCAACATGTGCGGTTTATATTAAAAAACATACTGTATTGACGTTTCGTATCGATAACTGTTTTAATATCTATGGGTACTAAAGGAGGAGGAGGTTCCGAAGCCATGAAGTTCTACAAACATGAAAATCAGCAAGTAATAACTAATTTTCTATTTAAAGTCAATCACTTTAATCGCCTGTATCTCAAGAACTAATGATGTCCACTTAGTCGTGATAGTTTTCCGATTTTTAGTATTTGTAGTTATGGCCGTAGGGGGGGGGGACACACCCCCACGTTACGTGTAGAAAAATATTTTTTTACATTTTATTGTAAGTACCACTTTGTTGGCGTGACTAATATGTATATTCATACCAAATTACAGCTTTCTAGTACTAAAAGTCTCTGAGCTAGGCTGCGGACGGACGGACGGACATGGCGAAACTATAAGGGTTCCTAGTTTGATTACGGAACCCTAAAAAGCCGACTTCAGTTGGACTAATTATACTTATATGTATAGATTACTTATAGTATAATTTGGGGCATTAGATCTTCTGGTCCAAGAAGTAACATATTAGACATAAGTAGAAAATTCAGAAGTCATATTTCCGTTGATGGCACAGTGAAAAGTGAAAGTCACTAAATTTTATGAACGCGTCTGTGCGTTCAAGGCACTGGGTGAAAGATAACGATAACGCATATATGCGTTGGTGGCAGTGAATGCGTTAATAAAGTTGTGCCGATAACGTATAAACTGTCAAATAACTCTGTCGAATTATGGTTTCTGATATAGTCGGCTAGTTTTAAAATATCATGTTTATAATGGTGGTGTTTTTAGTGGTGGTAGGACCCTGTGCGGGGTCCGTCCGGGTCGCTACCATCTTTCCCATTAGCCAACCGCCAAGCAACAATATTCGCATTGTTGTGTTCCGGTGTGGGGATAAGACAACCGGTGGAATTCATAGCATAGAGGCATTTCATCTTAGTACTCAGGGTTGGCAACGCATTTGAGGTCTTAGGATTATAGTCTTGTGAATTGTAATGTCTATCGGTCTCAGATTCTACTTAACATCAGGTGCCTGAGTGTTAGTGTGCCTCCTCCTTATCATAAAAAAATAAATAAATATGAATCAGCCCCCGGCGAGAAAGAGGGGTGTTATAAGTTTTAACGTGTGTATCTGTGTCTATGGCGTCGTAGCTCCTGAACGGACTGACCGGTTCGGAACCGGTTTTATTATATAGAAACCTAGTTTAATCTGAGTGGTTCTTAGCTAGGTTACATCATAATCGGTTGAGCTGTTTAAGATATATTAGCACCGTAAATAGGGGTTGCCATTATTTTGGGGAATTTTATATATTATTATTTTTTGTGTCCACAGAGCCGTGAGCATCTCATCCGCCACATCGAAACACATATGTTAGTGCGGCAAAGGGCGAAAGAGGCTAAATCGCTTAAAAAATAAACGGCTTTTAATAAAAAAAAACATGTTTTATTTGTCCTGTAAATAGTTATCTGTACCTAAGTATTTATACCAGTTTTTTAATAAACTTAAGATTCAATAAGTTTTTTATTTACCATGTTAAGAGTACTTCCTCTATCTTTATGTATGTAAACATTTCAATTACGTTTATATGTTTACTAGTTGTTGCTCTATCTCCATACCAGATTTCATCGAAATCGGTTTAGCGGTTTGCCCGTGAAAGCGTTACAAATAGACAAGACATTTCTAATATTAGTAAGGACGCGTATCAGTTCCCGAATAGCGATATAAAAGGTAGCCTATGTGTTAATCCAAGGTACAAGCTGTTTTCATTCCAAATTTTACCTAAATCCGTCCAGTAGTTTTTGCGTGAAAAACTAACAAACAGCCATACTTACAAACTTTCTCGTTTATAATATTACCTAGTAGGATAATTATGAAGCGTTAATATCCGTCAAGATCCTACGAGTGACCGGGGCGCTATGTAACTGGGCGTTTTCCAAAAAAAAAACTTTCCATTTCATCACGAAAGTTAGCCATACATTTTCGTGTTAATTTTCGTGACGAAATGGAAAAAGTTAAATTTTCTTTATTTCGACTTTAACGATGTACACTTTATTTTGAAAAGGCCCAACTGCTTGCCTTCACTGCCTAGCAGACACTTAATAAGTCATCCATAAAGTACGTCACACTGGTGTCGTGAATTTTTGTTTAAAAAAAGCCTGTCAAGTGCGAGGCGGACTCGCGCACCGAGGGTTCCGTACAAACTTATAAGAATGTAAAATTGTATTGAGGGGCGAACTTGACATAGGTCGCGATTAGTTTACCAACTGCATAAAAGTATGCAATATTTTTTTTTTGTTTTTCTTTTTGTTTCTTTACCTACATCAGCAAAAAAATTACGGTTTTCGCAATTTTTCCTGTATCTGTGCTATAAGACGTTGCTTCGGACCAAATTTCAAGATTCTAGATAGACTACCCTACCGGAAGTACCTTATAGCTTTTGATTCCCTTGCGAGTTTCGAAAATTTGCGGCATAAATGGCTGTATCTTTTGATTGCGTTGGCTTAGAAGTTTGATTTTTCCACAGCTCCAAGGGACAGTAGACCTGAGTATTTGATATAAATTTCAGCTTGATACCTCCACGCATTCCTGAGAAAAAAGGTCTTGACAGACAGACGGACAACAAGCACAACAACCATTTTATTCAAGGCTTACGGTATCCATCCGAGGTTCCGAGCCGGTAGGCAAGGGTGGATAATTAAGTCGAGGATAAAATGGGTTTTAAGACCGAGTTATACACTCTGCTTTTCATTTCGATTACGAGGAAAAAAAACAATAATAATATAAAAAACTTTTTCTTGGATTTAGGCGGCAATATCTGTACAATAAGTTCTTTAACATTTTTAACCATTAGTGTGTCAGGTGTGATCATTATTTCCTCTTCACATGGCGATATTTTAACAAAATTCTATAACAATACTTTTGCAAAGAAAACAACTAATTAAATAGTCCAAAACGAGACAACAAACAGACAAGACAAACTCTTTCCCGCCATTGCTTTTTTAACGTTTTTTTTAATTTCTGCATGAAACTTTTAACTTAGGTCGAACGCAATACTGCCAAGTCACACGTTGATTTTGTATTTTTTTTGTTAATAATAACTAAACTATAACTAAAGATAAAACTGTATAACTTATAATGCCTAAGCAGATCCTGAAGTTTCAAATGAAAAAAAAAAGTTTGGAAGTTTCTGTATGGTTTCTGTACAAAGAGCAATACGTAATAATCTCTGTAAATTAAAATAGGGAAAAGTATAAAATGTATGATCTAAATCGCAATTTTCATACGTACAAAATTTACATAGGGAATTATTGGATAATATTAAAGAATAATTGTTCATTCGAATTTGAAATTGTCATGTAGTGATGTGATGATTTATGGTATTTTTGACGCTTAACACGTAATAACGACTTATTGGCATGGAATTAGTATTACCGTATTTTTTTAGCAAGTAGGCTTCAAAACGCTATTGTGCCTGGGCGACCCATCTGAATATTATATTCTGTTCAGCGACAGCGATCTGGATATATTTTTTAGCTCTGAATCAAGATTTGTGGCATCAGTCACCAGATATCTGGAGGCTGGGGCCAAAAAAAGCTCTGTGCATAATTAATGTAGTTATTTTGCTTTTACTTTGCTTTTACTCTATGTACATAATTATACTAATTCAATTAGCATGTTTGGTCCTAGTACTGTTAATGTTAATTGTAACAATTGAATAAATAAATAAATAAATAAATAAATAAATATTTACGTTATTGTTAGAGCAAGAGTTCGCGCTTAGAAATAAACAAAAAAATGCTCTTTTTATTGCTCCACCGGCCTGTAGGTAAAACACTAGTTTTACAATTCAACAATTTAAGGACAATTTATAGTCCTTAAATTGCAATTAAAATTATGGTTACCTTTCCTAGAAAGGGACGCATATAGTTATAGTCACAGGTTTTTGTCAAGAAGCTTATATGTTGAGACTGGAGATTGCACGGGTACAATGCCTTTTTAAGCGAAGAAAAGTGACCTTGAATGACATTGCTTATGTTTTTGTCCCTTTCCTTAGCACGAAAAAAAAGGGACAAAAAACATAAGCGACGTCAATCAAGGTCACTTTTCATGGCTTCAAGGCCTCCTCCAGTGTCATATATAAGCCTCTTGGTTTTACGCTTTCGAGCACGGTGCTAGACGTCTATAGACGTCAGCACCCGCGAAAGGTTTTAGTACATCTCTATCGGCGCGCGTTATCGATACCGGTACAGTTCACTACTATTTCCATGGGTTAACCAACTGGCGACCATCATGTCACCATAGTCGTAAATTAGCCTGCCAAATCAAAATGCTCTTAAAGATAGTTTATGGTATTGAGCTAGGCATGAGATTGGTGTCAAACAGATGTCATGTTTTTTTAGTTGTGTGTATTGTGTGTCTATCGTTAGCTGCCGTTTAGTTGTTTGAATTAATTTTAACAACAGTATATATGTAGTGTTTTTTTATAAACTAGAAACGTGAAGAGCAATAAACAACCATTATGGCGTGTGTTGTATTAAAATGCAGATCTCATTCCTCCCGCAAAAAAAAACAAGTCGAAAAAATTCGCTTTCATAGGTAAGGTGGCATATTGAATATATTTCGGATTGTAATCGTCAGATAGCATTGTTAAGGCGTAGGTAGGAATGCGGAATATCATTCTCATGTTTATCTGAAGTAGACTTGTGTGTTCGAAATTTCTTTAATAGTGAAGTTATAATTTATTTTTGATACATCATTTGCAAATTGTAATATTATCATTTACTAGAGGATGCCCGCGACTTCGTACGCGTAGAATCACTTCCCCGACTTTCCCCTATTTTACAACTTAGGGGATGAATTTCCAAAAATCCTTTCTCAGTGCACCCCAATGAATATTCCCTCCTGATTTCAAGTCCCTAGATCCAGCTGTTTCGGCTGTGCATTGATCGATCAGCCACTCAGTTTATTCTTTTATATGTAGCAGTACTTGGGCGACCAAGCTCTACTCAGGTGTATGTACACAACACTATTAAATCACAATTTGATATTGTCGTCTATATATTAAGTCAAATACCTTGTTTGTCGCTTTTCTCTCTGGATATGTTCAATTGACCAGGATAAAACATATCCTATGCCCTTCCCCGGGACCTAAGTTATTTCCTTACAAAATTCCTACTAATCAGTTTAGTAGATCCAGATATTACCCCCTACAACCTTACAAACTGTAATACCTATTAGTAGAGATAGTATAGATTAAGGTTAGTAAATTATAATAATCGAAATATGATCAAAATATGGTTTATTTTAGATTCCCTAGTGACAATAGTTTGAGACAAACTTGGATAGAAGCTATCAAACGACCAAATTGGTCTTGGTCAAAACATAGCCGCATTTGCTCGAAACATTTTGAAGATGACTGTTATGTATACAAATTGAGCAGACTCAAACCGAGTGCAGTGCCCTCCCTACTTTTATGTCCTTGTGGCTTTGGTGAGATTTATTATTATTATTATTATTATTTATTTAGCAGGCAGCAGTTGGGACAACTGATAAATGCCTGTATCCATTTGTTCCTTTATCAAGTGTTCTTTGTACTGCTGAAGTATTGATCCAACCGGTTTTAAATTGATTGGCATTCAGGGCTGAGACTACTTGTTCTGGCAGTTTGTTCCATAGTTTCACTACTCTGTTACATAAGAAGTGTCTATGAGGATTGTTATGGGAAAGCTCAGATAGTAGTTTAAATTGATGGCCCCGAACACGAGTGTTGGTGTTAAGCTTGAACAATTTATGAAACTCCTGTAAAGCGTATCTTATAGGTTTTTATTAAA
This sequence comes from Acleris holmiana, assembly GCA_949316455.1. Taxonomy (NCBI): domain Eukaryota; kingdom Metazoa; phylum Arthropoda; class Insecta; order Lepidoptera; family Tortricidae; genus Acleris; species Acleris holmiana. Next base: position 8,737,236 of record OX438790.1, on the reverse strand, counting down.
TCGCCACACTCTCTGCGCTCTTTTAAAGTTGTGAGTTTCAGCACCTGCAGTCTTTCATCATAGGTTTTTTTTTAAGTTGTCTCTGTATTTTGGTGAAACTGCGTTGAACTTTTTCGAGCAGTTCAATATCTTTGGTAAAATTAGGACTCCAGGTTTGAAAAGAGTACTCCAAATTGGGTCTTATATATAATTTATATATCTGAAGTATTTGTTTTGGGGTTAACACTCCGAAGGCTTTCCTGATAAGATATATTAGGGACTTAGATCTTTTGTCATAGTTTCGTAGTCATATTTTAGCATGGCGTTGTGAAAGTTTAAAACAGAATTATTTGCTGATATATTGTTATAAAACATATTAAATATGTCCATATTGATATTATTTTTTTTGCCGTCCCTTGTGTAAATTTATCTGTGATTTAACCTTTTCAAAGCTATGTCAAATACAATACCATAGCAAATGTCAACCTGTGCTGAGTTGGGACCGTTTCGCGACAAATTTCACTTTTCTGTTCTCTTTTCATTGTTTTTATGTTATTGTTGTGAACAAATTGTTTTTCTTTCTTTCTTTTCTTTCTTAACCTTGCCTCATAGATACTCAGGTCTATTTTGCGCTCTCAACTGTAAAGGAAATATCTGTCAATGGCATTGAAAAGGTTAAACAGTATCTGCACACAAACATTATTTATACTGTGTGTAGATACACGGCGTGGTCACCATCAACGATTATGGTTGTCAGATACATTGACAATAGACTTTAGTATTTGTGATGTAAGGTTGAAATTTGCTGTGGTTTGCAGCTGTCATTGGCATGTGAGGATGACTTTTGTATCAAGTCAATGGCGATGAAAAGGTTAAGACCTACACAGTGTTAGTTATATTGTTCAAAACATCTGGGTTCGATTCCCGAGCTGAGTACAGGTTTTTTTTAAATGTATGAATGTAGTTTTTCTTATTAATAAAATCAATGACATGGTTCCTAAGAACAGGGAACCGATTTTTGACTTTAGAGCGTTCGATTTCAAAACCCAGCAGTAGAAAATATTCGAATGCGACAATCTTTCACGCTTTATTTTCGAATGGTACCAAATTCCATATTTTTGAGATTCTCACTCGAAACTGAGGGATTGACTAAATACTTACTGTTAAGTTGGAACGCGTTTCATTATACGCAGTAAGTCGATGTTTTACCGGTTTTTTGTAATTCATATTTTGAATGCGAATAAATGTGTGAAACTATCAAAAGTTGAAATTATAACAAGTTAATTATTATTTAAGTGCGAGTGAGATTTATTACGCTATTTTACAAATTCTTGACTGGTTATAAATTTAGGTTAAATGAAACGCTTCCTCGTCTGTGGATGTCTATGTCATTGCTAGGTTTCTTTCTTTCTTTCTAGATAATAGTAACTGGTTAGAACATGCAATTGTTTTGTAACATAATTGCAAAAACTTTATTTTGTATCCATAATAATCACACAAAACTAATTAACTTACCTTTGCGTTAATACTTAAATCACATGGTCGTTGAGCATCCGAGACAAACGGCCTTAACTTATGAATTAAATATCTGCATAGGCTTTTACTTAATCTGTAATTCTTCTTAAATTTATTTTCGCTTTCGAGAAATGGCTCGTTTCCTAATTCTGCTTGCCAAGAACGCGGCGGTTGCGCAGGCACAAATTCATCTTCTTCCTCTTCATTATTATTTACTAAAATTAAATACTCCTTCAGACTTGCCATACCTATTGTAATATTTTATTTTATGTCGCTAATTTTGCTATAAGTATTATAACAATATGAATTGTTTTAGTATTATTTTAACAGGTTTGACAGATGTCAAATGATACTTTCTATTGATAGAATTCAAAACGAATGCCACGGACCACTCGTGTTCATATTTTCTATCGCTCGCAAGTCAAAAATACCATTTTATTGTTTTGGTTACTTTCGATTGAAACTTTCGAACGCTCGAAAGTCAAAAATCGGTTCCCAGATCATATGTCTTATAGTTTCAGACTTTCCCATACTGTATGTGCAACTGTGTACAACCATGATATTTTAGCTTAGCTGTAGCAATAGAACTGTGTCTTTATAAACGATTACCCAAAAAAAGGATGATAACTAAATCATTGATTGCTGTCAACCATATCAGAACAAAGTGAAATATCACGCCTCAGTTGAAATAAATGGTTTTTTAGGGTCTCGTAGCCAAATGGCAAAAAACAGAACCCTTAAGCATTAGTCATGTCTGTCTGTCCATCCGTATGTCACAGCCACTTTTTTCCGAAACTGTAAGAACTATACTGTTGAAACTTGGTAAGTAGATGTATTCTGTGAACCACATGTTCCCACAAAAATAGAAAAAATCAAATATTTGGAGATTCCCCATACTTAAAACTGAAAATCAAATATTTTTTCCATCTAACCCACACGTGTGAGGTAACTATGGATAGGTCTTCAATAATTATATTGAGGTTTTTCATATATCTTTTTTCTAAACTGAATTGTTTGCGCGAGTGACACTTCCAAAGTGGTACAATGTGTGTAAGTAGTTTTTTTTAATCGTCTTGCTGCTGCGGAACCCTTCATGGGCGAGTCCGACTCGCACTTGGCCGCTTTTTTGTCTTTGAGCATTTTCTGTGTCAACCACTTTGTTCCGATAGGGTTTGGTATTTTTTTTTTAATGTGACTAATTTTTTTGTCTTTGAATTTGTGTCCAGATTCATCCCTATTTGTCTGTGCACCTTATCCAGGGACACACTGTATATTCTATGGCTGTGCTATACTATATTGACTATATTATCTATGTGTTGGTACATCTCATCAACATTCTGGGCCCTGTTTTATAAAGGTACAAGTTTCAGTTACAAATTACAAGCGGAACTCTCTTTCTAGCAAAAGGAGTTGGAAAGAGACTAACCCTGACTACCCTGGGATAATGAATTTTGAACTGCCTATGTTGTAAAACTCTTGCCAATTTCTTTCGAATTGATATTTACATGATACCTATGATCATATTGATCAATGATCATACGTGTAATAAAATTATGAAAACTATACCAACAAAAATACCAACGTGACATTAGAGGCAGTATGCTAGTAAAATCTGAGCCACATTTACACAAAAGGGTGAAAAAGTCAACTTACTGTCAAAACAGTGGTTGGTTACTATTTTATTTGTTTTGTTTACATCATGTTTTTTGTGAAATTCATTTTAAATGGATGAACTAAAACCACTAACGACGCTAAAATGCAACCAGCAAGTTATACGCGCTGTTCGCTTCAACGTCGATGGCACCTACTGTCTTACATGCGGCGCAGACAAGAAAATTAAACTATGGAACCCTCAGCGGCAACTGTTGCTAAAAACCTACGGAGGACACGCGAATGAAGTGCTAGACGCCGCTGGTTCTTGCGACAGTAGTCAAATAATATCCTGTAGTGCGGATAAATCAGTAATTCTTTGGGATGTAACCACTGGGCAACCTCTGCGAAGGTACCGCGGCCACGCAAGTTCTGTGACTAGAATCAAATACAACGAGGAGTCAACGATGGCTATTTCAGGTTCAGTTGACAACACTGTCGCATTCTGGGACGTCCTAAGCCGGCGGCAGGATCCCGTACAAGTTTTAAAAGATGCTAAAGACACTATAACCTCAATTCAAGTTACGGATTACGAAGTTGTTACGTGTTCAGTTGATTCTCATGTCCGGCGCTACGATCTAAGGGTAGGGAAGATGGTGTCAGACTATATTGGTCATATTATAACTTACGGCAACTTGACTCATGACGGTCAATGCTACATTTTAAGTTGTGCGGATAGTACTGTTAAGTTATTTGACAAAGATTCCGGCGAGCTGCTTAACACATTCACAGGCCATGAGAGTAAAGATTTATTATTAGAAAATGCTGTTAATGCTAAAGATACTCATATTATATCAGGTTCTGCTACTGGTGAGATATTTTTTTGGGACCTTATTAGCAGTAAAATTACAAATAAATTAGTACATTGTAAAAATAAACCAGTTGTGTCTTTAAGTCATCATCCAACTGAAGACTATTTTCTCACCGCTTGTGAAGATGAAGTCATTTTGTGGGGAGACGTGTTAATCCCTTGATTTTTTTACAAATAAACTCTTTAATGTCATGTATTTTTTGTTTCATTTATTACCATCTTAACAGAATACCTAATTAACCCTTCAAGCAGCAAGCAGCCGTATAACGGCTACTGTCAAAAAAACTTAATGCTTTATGACAATAACTCAAGATTCAAGTTTAAACTAACTTTATAGTTGTCTTGCTGACTGAAGGGTTAAGGTAAAAAGTAAGTAAGTTGATATCACATGCAAGGATAATTGTTTGGTACAAGAGGATTTTCTTGTGCGGACAAAACAGAAGCAGATGGTGTTTGCTTCATGCGCTTCTGGACACAAGATTCATGATTTGAATTAAATTTCAAGCATGCCTGCACGCTCATGAGCTCATAGGAGGTGGAGGTTTTGTAACATATTGCATTAATCCTGACAAAAGCTGTTTCAAACAAAGAAGTATATTCACCAAGGGGAGTAAGGCACGGATTACTAATTGAGTCTGCATTTAAACCACGTTTTGGTAATGTACACTTATTCTCGATTGATATATTCTGCTCTTACAAAGAAACAAAGTACCAAAAAAAAAAAAAGAAATTCAAGGGATAACGAGCGCGCCATCAACTAGCAACATTTTTGACGCCCAATTTACAGGGTCAATTAACAACTGTATTTTTAAAAACACCGGGATAATAACGGGTTTTTATATGATACTACTACTAGTGATCGGAAGGAGCAAAACTTTAACAAAATTTGTAAAGCTGACATAAAGGAGGACTTAAAACCAAGAAAAATAAGAATATTATTAGGACACTTCTAACAAAAATTAGCGCTTTAAAGCTTCATATTTCAAAAACGGATCACTTAATCGAAAAACTGTTTTCATGAACCCGTAATATTTTTGAAAGACCTATCCAACGACACCCCACACTACTTATAGGATAGAGGAGAAAAAAAAAATTACATCCCCACGTTACGTGTAGGGGAGATACCGTATTTTTTTTTATTCTTTTTATTTTATTGTACCACTTTGTTGGCGTGACTAATATGCATTTGCGCTAGATTGTGGACGGACGGACGGACTTGGCGAAACGATAATAACGAGTCCTAGTTTGACTACGGAACCCTAAAAAGGCGGTATTAGCACGCGATACTAACAATCTTGTACTATTAATCCACGCACTACAAACGGCAGTTCAGCGTAAAGCATTTTTTTTTAATGAGTAATAAATATAAATTCTGCTTTGAAAGCATAACAGATGGCATCGCTCTTTTGGTAAACTTGTGTTCAATTAAATACCAACACGTCAATAATAGAAGTACATCATAGTTCTTGAAATCAGCCAATCATAAGTAATATTTAATATTTTAATAAGTAATAATTGCATTATTTATTAAATTTGTTAATAAATAATACATTATTATTACTTATAAAGCGTTTCGTTCGATAACAACGAAATATTTTTTTTTTAATAAAATGTACGTCACGCCGACAGGTGCTGCCTCCTGGCGGTGGATTTGTTTTCCGTTTTGAAGTGAAAACAATCATATCGGTGTCGTAGATTTTCACCGATATCCTAACACCATTTCATGTTGATTTAATACTAGTAGTAATAAATAATGGTCAAAACAGGTGATTCTAGCTCTCAACGATCTTGTTCGGTGCCGCAGTGCAAATCGCGGGGTAATGAGATAGCACTCTTCTATTTCCCTAAAGATGAATCTCTCAGGAAGAAGTGGACCGACGCTATCAAGATTGAGAAAAGAGTCTCGCCAGGCATGCAAGTTTGTAGCCGGCATTTTCTCAAAAATGATTATATATTTCCAGGTACGAATGTTGAAATACTTCTATCTGTTTTGTAAATTATTGTTATAACCCTATTTTTTTTTCTATGTGGCACAGATCCGATTTCTGTTCTGTAAATGTATCGATGTTATTTTTTTCTGCACACATTAAAACCATAGTAACGAAATTTCACTGAGTTGTTAATTTAGATCTGATACTGAATATATTTATGGTAGTATGAAACATTACCATAGTATGTAATGATCATGTGTAATATGCTCGCCATTTTTGTGTAGTGTGGGTCAACAGTATTTATTTTTGACTTGGCTATGGTTCTTAGCCAGGTTTTAAGAAATTCAGTTAGTGTCAAGCAACAGGATGCTTATAACTAAGGGACTGTCCATGGGCAATCGCCCGAGGCGGCGAAAGAGCTGAGGGCGCGCGTCCGGCGACTTTCGCGGCGCCGGATAGGACGCTTGCGGTGTTTCGTCACAAACAACTTCATACAAAATAGACCCATTAAAGAGTTCCTATGGCCACCTTCTGTCTCCGTCACCATAAAAGCTAGATGGTACCATCTTATTGTATTATCATCAGAATTGAATAAGTATGTTCAATTTCAAGTCAATCTGTCAATTTTAACTGACTAAAACACGCACCTCGAGTGATTGCTATGGTTAGTCCTGCTTTTTATATTATAAATAATAATAATAGTGCCGAATGTACTTCTATATCAAATCAATATATCAAAAGACCAGTCAAATAAATCCAAACTTGACAGATCTACTACCCATTGATGGTTTCCTATGGCCTCCTTCTGTCTCCATCCTCTTAACAGCCTAATGGCTCGCTAATATTATTGTACTGTCATCGGAATTGCATAAATTTGCCAAATTTCAAGTCTTTCCAACAATTCCAATTTACAAGTGTGTAATGAAATTACCATATCTCTTTAATTTGCAGATTTTTCCAGCTCATCCAAAGTACGTAGGCTTAAGAAAACAGCAGTACCATCGCAGAATCTGCCATGGCAGTTCCCCAATAAGCATGTCAGCCCTGCACTAGCTAAAGCGCGATTGGAAAGACTTAAAAACCGGACTCAGCAAAAGTAAATACCTGTGTTTTTAACTCCAATACCCACAGTCAATTTAGACAGATCTGTTAACCTGTGGAGCGCCCTATGAACATGATAACAATATTTGAATTTGGAAATGAGGGTGGTTCAAATTAAGATTGATATTGTAATACAAAATTATATCTGCCATGGCGCTCCACGGGTTAACCTACATTGAGCTGTTCTATCTGACATGACACTTCAGCAAAATGTCTCTAAATCTGCTCTGTCATTTTATATAAATGAGATATATGAGAGTTTTTGGATTTTATTAATTACAATTTTGTGTGTAAGGTCTAAAGCAAGTAGGAGTTGGTATTTTTAACCTATGTATTATTATATCTGGTCCTCTTTATTTTATCTGGCATACAAAGGATTAATAGCTGTTCTGTAAAATAGTTATTCATTTGATGATTGTGTTGCCAATTATGTTTTTGTTAATGGCAGTCCCTCGCGCTCCGCAAGTGATTTTGCCAATGTCAAGTGAGTAGAGTAAATCAGTAAACAGAGTGTTTCTTGTCTGTGAAACCATGACTTGTGAGTTTCAGTTTGATTTTCTTTACAGAGGGTCAGTCACTCCTGAAAGGAAAATTGAAACCGATAAAAAAAAGGAACCTGAAACTATTAAAGAATCAATTACTAAGGATGATTTGTCACTGATAGATGAAGAAGAAGATCCTTTCCTTAAGGAATTGGTGAAGGAGGAAAAGGATTCTGACAGTGATGATGTAACCGAACATGATGTTGTTGGTGTAATACAGAAGAAAGAGAAGAAGATTGACAATAAAGTCTCAGAGGCTAAGAAACCGGTTAGTGTAAGTATCTCTGACAAAAACGGGGATAAAGTACCAGTAGTTAAATTGAGTAGCACTAACAAAAAAACTTCAGCTGATAAAAAACGAGTTATACATGTGAGTATCATAGTTTTATTGTGGCTGAGGGTAATGTTTGGGTATACTTAGTATTTATTTATTTGTAGCCTTCTAATTCAGAAAATGCATAATAATATACTTAAAAACTAAGGTATACATAATGGTGATTAATGTGATTATAGTCTGGTTGAGATCTTGTCAGCCATCTCTACAATCTTTTAAATAGTCTACCTCTTTTGTTTAAAACTTTGGTATCATGTTATCAATATTTTGCTCCATTTCTCAAGTCTTCTTATTGTATGTGGGTCAATCAACTTTTCTTTGTAGCTCGTTGCCATGGTGACGTCTCCTGGGTCACTCTTTAAAACCACGATTTTAAAGTATATAAATCCAGCAAACATCGGCTTTTGTGGCAATTACAAGCCCATTCTTTTATGGGTTTTCTTCCAAGCGTATTAGTAGTGTATATTATAACCATTTTTCTAAGGAACTCTATCACTGTTGTCTCCTGGCTTACGGGACAGAATAACAACAACGAAAAGTTGATCCACCCATGTGCTTAACTTTGGATGCTACATTTTTTTTTTATGTTAAGGAGAAGGCACACAAGCACTCAGGCCACCTGATGGTAAGTGGAATCTGAGACCCATATACATTTGAATTCGCAAGACTACAATCCCAAGACCCCAAATGCGTTGCCAACCCTGAGGACCAAGATGGAATGCCTCTATGCTAGTAATTTCACCGGTTGTCTTATCCCCTGGAACACAACAATGCAAATACTGTTGCCTGGCGGGTGGTTAATGGATAAGATGGTCCTTTCCATGGCTCTGAGTTACTTTCAACTTCTTACACTGCAGTGGCCCAGTGCACTCTGCCTTGTTCAGTTCCCATGTTTGACAGCCATATTGTTATGTGAATATTGGCAAAATGCATGTGTTGAACAACTTTCTCTTTAAGCTGGGTACGAAGTTGAGCGGCTCAGCCTGAGGCATGCTCGCTCCGCGCGGCGAGCTGCCCGCGAGCTAAATGATTGCACATAAACCTGCGCGGGTGAGGCAGCGTGCTCGCCGCGAGCCGACATGGCGTCGGACACGATGGCAGCCGCGGCTGCGTTTATCATAATTTGTTATAAAAAAATTATACGCGCCTCGAACTCAGAAAAGTTATAACTTGTCGTTCTGCCCGCGGCATGCTCGGATAAACGTACAAATTACGCGAAGCGGTCAAAAGACCGACTGTCCGCACGCTGCTCGCACACAGCGCGTGAGCGCGTACGAATTTGAGCAAAATAGGTGAGCCGTGCGTGCCTCAACCCGAGGCTGCTCTAATTCGTACCCAGCTTAATATTGAGACTTATTATTTATTATCCCCTGGCCAAAACAGATGATAGTAAGGACCATAGTTAAGCATAGTTAACCAAACAAACAACAAAAGTGAAGAAAGTTCCGTTGTGACACGAAAATCATCCCTAAAAATGTATGGCTAATTTTCGTGTCACAACGGAAAAGTTTAATTGAAAATTTAATTGAGTGAGTTAGCGTGGTCAACTTTTTGGTCCTTACCCAAAAGTGTTTTAGGTTCAACACATATATCTGTGTATCTGTCGAATACACAGGCGGAATTTGGAATAGGTATAGTATTTAGTTCTCAAGTTGAACTGATTAAACAGCAGAATGGCTCTTGCCTAGCCTATCTATGAGAGATACAATACAATACAATACAAATACTCTTTATTGAACACCAAAAATAAAAAATAAAAACAGAACATGGAACAGTACATTTAAATCATAGGTATACAACAGGCGGTCTTACCGCTAAATAGCGATCTCTTCCAGACAACCTTGTAAGAGAAATAACTGAGGACATATATTCATGGCAGGGGGTGTAAACTAATTCGTTTAGAACTCAAACTAAATAACTACACGAAACAATTAAATTATTTCAATTTTGAATTTTGAAGATATTATTTAGAAAGCTCTCTTTCTTTTGATAGGCATCATTTAAAGCTCTGTTTCATGAGAGGAATCATTTAAAAGTTCTCACCTCTCTCAACAGGTATCATTTAATAGCTGTCATCTCTCATGAGAGGTATCATTTTTAAAGCTCTCATCTTTCAGGAGAGATATAATTTAAAGGCACTTGTCTCTCATGAGAGGTATCATTTATAAGCTCTCATCTCTCTTAAGAGAGGTATCATTTAAAAATCTCTTATCTCTTTCAATAAAGGTATTGTTTAAGAGATCTGTTATGTATACATACATACATACATATTACGCCTTCATTCCAAGACGGGTAGGTAGAGCTACAAAAATTTAAAAACTAGTTGATAATTCTGTTACAACATTTTGAACAATCAGGCTACCCTGAAAGCTGTTTACCTGTGTATTAGTGACAGGTTGCAAGCCCATCGCCTAATAGCACTACAAGCCGCTAGTTAACTTTAAAGAAAAAAGCAGTATATCCAAATCAGTTCATAAGTTAGGAAGCTACGATGCCACTGACAGGTACGCAGATACACACGTCAAACGTATACCATAGACAACAGCGAACTTAGAGTCGAGTCGCTGGTTAAAATCTCACTTAATGTTTACTAAGTTAAATGATTATTTTCAGATGCGAACACGGGCCCCTACTAGGCTTAGACGCCGCAAAGGCGTGTTAAAATGTGAACTGTGCGGCCGAAAGTGCCTCACGCCGCAAGCTTTGAGGACCCATCAACTCATCGCTCATAAAAACACTAGAAGCAACCAAAGCAGCCCTGAGAAGAAATCCCCCGCCATTAACAAGCCTAAAGAAACTCCTAAACCTAGTATAGTAGTACCATTAATATCCGTCAAACAGCAAGAGTTATTAATCCCAAAAGTGGCCAAAGAGAAATCTCTGGATGAAAGCTCCGTTGAGCGAGTTTTGCGAGACTTTGATAGTGAAGCCATGGATACGGATTTCTCATCGGAGAGTGATTTGGAGAAAGAAGCACAACAGACTAAACCGGGGAAAAAGGACAAAATAAAGACTGAGTTTGAGTGTCCGAAATGTAGGAGGCGGTTTGCTGTTTACTTCTCGGCTTTTAGGCATATTCAGAAGCATCATGCCGGGGCGCAGCAGAAGAGGTAAGGGATGTTTTATTTAAATGCCAATGTGTAAACTGACCAAGTCTACCAAAGTAATGGTAGCAACAAAAATAACTTTTTAATCACATGTGCCTTTTTCGGGTACCATAGTCAAACTAGGAACTGTTATAGTTTCGCCATGTCCGTCCGTCCGTTCGCAGCCTGGCACAGAGACTCTTACTAGAAAACTGTAATTTGGCATGAATATACATATTAGTTACGCCAAAACAGAGCTACATACACACATATATAAATCACACCTGTTTCCCAGAGGGGTAGGCAGAGAGCACTTCTTTCCACCTGCTACGATCCTGACAAAGCTCTTTTGCTTCATCCACATTCATACATCGAGTCATGCATGCACGTCGGTTTCGTGTACTTAAGATTTGGCCCTTTTCCAATATTTCCCCGATTTGATTCATAAAAGTACGCCTAGGGCGCCCCCTTCCGACCCTTCCACTCACTTTCGCACTGTATATTTCTTTCGTCAATCGTTTCTCATCCATCCTTTCCAAATGACCGAACCATCGAAGCATGCCCTTTTTAATCTTAGTTACTACATCTTTCAGACCACACCAAAAAAGAGGTAAAGTAAAATAATAAAAAAAAAATGTGTACCTCCCCCTACACGTAACGTTTTTAGGGTTCTGTAGTCAAACTATATACCCTTATGGTTTCGCCATGTCCGTCTGTCCGTCCGTCCGTCCGCAGCCTAGCGCAGAGACTCTTAGTACTAGAAAGCTGTAATTTGGCATGAATATGCATATTAGTCACGCCAACAAAGTGGTACAATAAATAGTAAAAAAAAAAACTTTTAGGGTACCTCCCCTACACGTACTAACATGGGGATGCATGTATTTTTTTTTGGCGTCTACCCCATCGTGTGGGGTATCGTTGGATATTACAGGGTTATAAAAATAGTTTTTCGATTGAGCAAACCGTTTATAAAATATTAAGCTTCGAAGCGCTAATTTTTGATAGACTCAAGTGTCCCCCCCCCCTCCTACAGTCAAAACTACAAATGCTAAAAATCTAAAAAAAAAAATTAAATGAAAGACATATTATTATAACGAATTTTAAAGGAAAACTATCATGACTAAGTAGACATCATTGGTTCTTGAGATACAGGCGAACAAAGTGTTAATACCTACTAAAATCATCTTTTGGCACCAATTGACTTTAAATAGAAAATTAGTTATTACTTGTTGATTTTAGGGTTCCGTAGCCAAATGGCAAAAAACGGAACCCTTGTAGATTCGTCATGTCTGTCTGTCTGTCCGACCGTATGTCACAGTCACTTTTTTCCGAAACTATAAGAACTACACTGTTGAAACTTGGTAAGTAGATGTATTCTGTGAACCGCATTAAGATTTTCACACAAAAATAGAAAAAAAAACATAAATTTTGGGGGTTCCCCATACTTGGAACTGAAACGCAAAATTTTTTTTTTCATCAAACCCATACGTGTGGGGTATCTATGGATAGGTCTTCAAAAATGATATTGAGGTTACTAACATCATTTTTTAGGGTTCCGTAGCCAAATGGCAAAAAACGGAACCCTTATAGATTCGTCATGTCTGTCTGTCTGTCCGTCCGTATGTCACAGTCACTTTTTTCCGAAACTATAAGAACTACACTGTTAAAACTTGGTAAGTAGATGTATTCTGTGAACCGCATTAAGATTTTCAAACAAAAATAGAAAAAAAAAACATAAATTTTGGGGGTTCCCCATACTTAGAACTGAAACTCAATTTTTTTTTTTCATCAAACCCATACGTGTGGGGTATCTATGGATAGGTCTTCAAAAATGATATTGAGTTTACTAACATCATTTTTTTCTAAACTGAACAGTTTGCGCGAGAGACACTTCCAAAGTGTTGAAATGTGTGTGTCCCCCCCCTGTAACTTCTAAAATAAGAGAATGATAGAACTAAAAAAAATATATGATGTACATTACCATGCAAACTTCCACCGAAAATTGGTTCGAAGGAGATCTAGTAAGTAGTTTTTTTTAAATACGTCATAAAAACATTGATCAATGCTACAACGAACTTTTATATTATGTTACTTGCTGCTACGGAACCCTTCATGGGCAAGTCCGACTCGGAACCGGCTTCGGAACCCTATACTGAGCATGGTCCGACATGCTCTTGCCCGGTTTTATGTTTGTAGTACTTTACGGCTTCGGAACCCTACACTGAACATGGTCCGGCATGCTCTTGCTCGGTTTTAACATTAACGTTCTTGTCCGGTTTTTAACATTGACGTTGGCGGAATCATCGACAGTCTTTATTAGAGCCATAAACTACAAAATTTTAATTGGATAAAAATAGGTTTAATAAAATCGGTTGGATCGTTGGCCCTAATGTCAATTCTCAAAGCCTCCGTTATAACGATGGTTGTATCTATTAAATAGATTTGTATATCTGTAGTTGTGGTATTCCCAGCTCCATTTCCAGTGCATCAGGCCTCCCAATCACACTAAAGCCGGTCCGCATAGAGATCTGCGCCCTCTGCAACATGGCCCTCGCCGGCGACGTCCACGTGTGCGGGGGCCCGCTCAAGCTGGCCGTGGGCTTCTTCTGCACCGGCTGCAACCAGGAGTTCAAGACCCTCACGCTCTTCGACATGCACAAGTCTGGCATGCACAGCGAGGGTGTGGAGAGCATGTTCTTCCCTACTTTAGATGGTGAGTTGAGAATACAATACAATACAATACAAATATTCTTTATTGAATTACACAATATCGATAACATAGAGAATCAAACCGTCACTAAACAAAATATATAAGAGTTTGAATAATGACAATATTGCCATCAAAATGATTTGATTCTCAATGTGCGACATACAAAACTATACATAAATACAAAATATACATAAATAAATATATAATGCCCTGTGTGGTTTCCGGGTTAGAATAGTGCCACTCCATGTCTTCCCGTGGATGTCTTAAGAGGCGACTAAGGGAATAAGGGCTTCTAGTATTGTTAGGCGATGGGCTTGCCACCTGTCACTAATACACTAGTTAATATCTCAGCTTACTTGTGCAAAATGTGGTTACAGAATTATTAACATGTCTTTTTAGAGTTGTTGGTATTTCTGTAGCTCTGCCTACCCCACTCTGGGAATGAAGGCGTGATGTTATGTATGTATGTAAATATATAATACTGTGAAAAGGAACAAAGCCCTCTAAGGGAGAGATACCAGGTGCGCTTTCAAGAGATTTTTCAAAAATCATAAATTAATAAGTAAAATTTCTCGTTACAACCGATTTCAAAGAAGAAGAGGGTTCTCAATTCGTTCGGATAAATAATGTATGTTCCCCGGTTACTCAAAGACCACTGGACCGATCAGGATTTGATGGTGGGATCTTGGAGAAGTTGAGGGAACATTATAGGAATATATAGCGAATGTATTATAAGTGGCAAGTCTGTAAATTGTACTCAAAAAGTATCTTTTGGTGGATTGGAACTGATGATTTAGATCACTGACGGCCACCGGAACTCCTCAACGGTACCTATTTCAAGGGTGGCGATCTAGACACGCGGGAGCGTGTCAAGCCAAGTTCAAGAAACAGAACTGGCGAGCCGCACCGTGTGTAATATTACACGAACCATTTGGAGCCACTTTTGACCCCCTCATAAATCAAAAACTATTTTACATAAACGTATCAAATTTGGCTCATATATTGAGACTTGCGAGATACATATGTGTTCTAAATTTCATAAGCTTATCTGAAACGGTTATTTACATATTAATGTCCAAAATTCCTCATTATTATCATTATACAAGATGTCAAAAACGTCACCTGTCAGTCAGTTGTGCTTACTTGAGCTCTCGATCTTAATAGTATTGTGCTTGTAGAACTGTGCTTCCGTGAATTTAACTTACACCATCATGTAAATGAACACCTGTGGAATCAGTGATAGTGTTTGCTCTATACAAATCACTTAATTTGACCTAAACAAGTGAACTTAGATTTACGAGTGTCAGATCTGCAATTAAAATAAAATACTACTACCCCCAAAAACATACTGATAAATCAACATGTCAACTGTCAGTGCGAAAAATGTTGCCACATTAAAAACATTTATATCCTAATGCTGTTTGAGTATCGAATTAAAACGCTAAGGCCAAAATAATGGATAATCCTAAAACAAACACCAATCTAATCCAACAAACTTTTCACCGAAGTTTTTTTCAATACCAGACCTAGAACTCAATCCTGCAGTGACCCTACAGATGGCGGTAAAACACTAAGACACCCAGATAAAACAACACCCAATGTACACCATGGAAAAAGCCAGGCAGAGTACTCAATCCAGGAGCCAGGTTTCCCCTGGATACCTGTGGAAAAGAAAAAGAGACCACTCTCAAGCCCAGAAAATAGCTTTAACAAGGTTGCCAAAACAAACTACTGGTTAAAAGCAAAGCCATCTGCAACACCGCTCCAAAACCGATTTGAAGGATTAGAACTCCAAGATAATCAACATGAAGAAAGCCCAGAGGAAGTTATAACCGAAAGGGAGACGCCAAAACCACCAGACAAATCTCCAAAACCGCCACCTATTTTTGTTGCGGGCGTTGGAAATATAATGCCACTAACCCAGTTGTTAAATCAAATAGCAGCAAATGCCTACCTCCTCAAGGTCTTGTACAATGACCAGGTCAAAATCCAAGCGAGTAGCCCGGAATTCTATTCTAAAATAGTGAAACACTTAGAAGAAAAGGAAACGGAATTTCATACATACAAACCCAAGCAGGAGAGAAAATATAAAGTGATCCTAAAAAATATGCATCACTCCACCGATACCGACACTCTTAAATGCTCTATACAAGAATTGGGTCACAGCGTTGCCAATATATGGAACATAAAAAAACGTGTCACTAAAATACCCTGTCCTATGTTTTATGTAGAACTGAACCCAGCGCCGAATAACAAGGACATCTACAAAGTTGAAGCCCTACTAAACTGTAAAATTAAATTCGAACCGCCGCACCAAAAACGGATTATACCCCAGTGCGCAAAATGCCAAAGATACGGCCACACCAAAGGATTTTGTCATCGCCAACCAAGATGTGTCAAATGTGCCGAATTACACGAAACTAAGGACTGCCCTAGGAAGGAAAAATCCAATAATGTCAAATGCGTTCTTTGCGATGGAAACCATCCAGCGAACTATAAAGGCTGTACCGTCTACAAAGATTTACAAAAAATTACGTACCCCCCATTGAGACAGAAAGAGCTACCAAAATCAATCGCACCAACAAGTCAAGAGGCAGATTTCCCCCCACTGCCTGTACCAAAAAATAGAGCCGCATGGAGTCGCCCAGAACCAACCACATCCACACACATAAAGGAAGTAACAACCAACCAAAGTACCACTCAAACGTGCTCATACGCCGGACAGAACGAAGTAAATCACTCGCAAGCTGACCCAAACGACTTACGAGACCTCAAGAACATGATGAAGGAACTCATGGAGAAAATGGGCATCATGCTCAATATCTTAACGGCTCTCGTAGCCAAAATCAGCACCCCGTAAGTCCATCTCTAAATATATCTGTCTGGAATGCCAACGGACTAGCCAAACACAGCCTGGAGCTAACAGTGTTTCTAAAATCAAATGATATCGACATAATGCTAATATCTGAATCTCACTACACTGATAAAACCCATATCATCATACCAAATTACACAATATATACTACACGAAACACCCAGACGGAAAGGCTCATGGTGGAACTGCAATAATTTCTCAAAAACAAACATTACCAGTCCGAGCAAATAGCCAAAGAATTTCTTCAATCCACTAGTATTAGAAGACATAGTGTTAGAAGACAGAGTAGGCCCAATAACAATAACGGCTCTATACTGCCCACCTCGCTTTACCATTAAAAAGGAAACCTTTAAAGAATTTTTCAAAACCTTAGGGCGTAGATTTATAGCCGGTGGCGACTTTAACGCGAAACATACGTTCTGGGGCTCAAGATTAATAACCACTAAAGGGAGAGAACTTCGTCGATCTATAGAAGAACTTCATCTTGACGTCCTTACTACGGGCAAACCCACATACTGGCCTACAGATATAAACAAAACTCCGGATCTAATTGACTTTGCGATTATCAAAGGCATACCGAAGAACAAGTTCACTGTGGCATCTTGTCTTGAGCTCTCCTCAGACCATTCGCCGATAATAATAAAATTTAGCAACACTCTAGTGCCTAAGAGCCCTAAATGCGTGCTTCATACCCACAAGACAGACTGGTACTACTTTCGAGAACAGATTACTGCCAATTTAAAGACCAATGTGATACTTAAATCTCTTAACGACATCGACGCTGCTGTTGAACACTTCAACACATGTGTGCAACAAAGTGCTTGGAAGTCAACGCCTCCACCGTCTCTAACTACAAGGCCTTCACCCAACAAACTCATCCAACAATAAATCGCACATAAAAGGCGATTGCGTCATAAATGGCAAACTACGAGATCCCCTTTAGCAAAGAACGAATTAAATAGAGCGAATAAAAAACTCAAAAGAATGCTACAACAAGTCAAGGATAAGGATCTGATCGACTACCTTAGTAACCTTTCACCAACAGCGGACAAAAACTATTCTCTCTGGAAAGCCACAGCTAAACTGAAACAACCACAGGTAGTATCATCACCTCTACGTTTAGCCGACGGAAACTGGGCGCGCCCTGAAGTTGAGAAACTATCTGCGTTTGCTGCTCATCTAAGCACAGTCTTCAAACCAAACGCCCGCATCATTACAGAAGAACAAGAAAAGCACATGTTGAAGGCGAAGGACTATCCAAACCAATTGGACCTGCCAATCAAACGCTTTACAGTGGAAGAAGTTGGCAAATGTATTTGCAATAAAATTAATCCTAAAAAATCACCGGGGTACGATTTGATTACAGCCAAGTGTCTCTCGGAGCTTCCCCGCGAAGGTTTTCTATTCCTCACTTACCTGTTTAACAGCTTGCTCAGACTTGGTTATTTTCCGCCGCAATGGAAAGTTGCTGTAATCATCATGATTGCAAAACCGGGTAAACCTGCAGATATCGTAGGTTCATACAGACCAATCAGCCTTCTTCCTATAACATCAAAGGTCTTTGAAAAATTACTGCTAACGCGCCTTTTGCCCGAATTGGAAATGCGGCAAGCTGTATTTGACCACCAATTCGGTTTCAGAGAAAAGCACTCTACCATTGAACAGATACACAGATTAGTGGACAAGATACGTAACGAAATGGAAGCCAAGAAATATTGCTCAGCTGTATTCTTAGATGTCACACAAGCCTTTGATAAGGTTTGGCACGACGGCCTACTATGTAAATTGAAAGCTAACATCTCACATAACTACTACCCGCTTTTAAAATCTTATCTCGAAAATCGGTGTTTCACGGTTAAACTAGGCGAAAACCAATCAAAAATGGGTATAATAGGCTCCGGCGTTCCACAAGGAAGTGTGCTCGGGCCCGTGTTGTACGTTCTCTTTACAGCAGACCTACCCGTAAACGACTTCACGACAATAGCCACGTTCGCAGATGACACAGCTGTTATAACTTCCCACGACAATCCGACGAGAGCGTCAAAACTGCTACAAGACAACTTAACAGCTATCCAAGCTTGGCTTAGTAAATGGAGGATAAAAACAAACGAAAGCAAGTCCATACATGTCACTTTCACGACACGTAGAGAAACCTGCCCACCTGTAACTCTGAATGGCATTGACATCCCGCAGAGAGAAGACACAAAATACCTTGGCATGCACCTCGATCGCAAATTAACTTGGAGAAAACATATTTTTACCAAGCGTAAGCAATTGGGACTTCAGCTGACCAAAATGAATTGGTTGATAAACAGAAAATCTGCCCTTAGCCTAGAAAGCAAACTAGCTATTTATAAAGCTATACTCAAACCAGTCTGGACATACGGTATTCAACTCTGGGGCACTGCTGCTAACTCCAATATAGAAATCATACAAAGATTCCAGAATAAAGTTTTACGCCAGATAGCTAATGCTCCATGGTATGTTACCAATGCCACCATACATCGAGACTTGGGGATTCCCCTGGTCAAAGAGGAGATCAAAATCCATAGCACAAAATACAAAGACCGCCTCAACATCCACCCAAACAGACTAGTGCTACATCTCATGCCTGACCAACCTCCGTCTAGAAGGCTAAAACGCAAAACCCCAGCTGACCTAACAGTCTAGGAGAAAAAGTGAGATGCTGCAATGGGAGCATACTCCGCAGGATATCTGATTGAATCAACATCACCAAAATAGAGCTTATTGTCCCAAAGAAAAGGACAGATCGCACTAGATAACGAGAGAAAAAAAAAAAAAAAAAAAAAATATCATTGACTGACCTATAGACCAAAACTCTAACCCAGTTCCAGATGACCTAGAGAGTTAAAATTTGGTATGCAGATAGGTAATTAGATGAATACAAAGGAATAAATAAAAAACTGGCAATTTTTAAATAATTATATTCTATTATGAACGCTTAACATAAATACCTAATATTACTTAGGGTACCTACGTTATTAACTGGTATTAATTATTATTTTTATATTTAGCGCACATCAATAGTGTAAAATCATTACCTACTCATAAATAATGATAAAATAATAGGCATTTAGATTTTCGGTATATACACGACGCGCGCGCGCCGAGTGACGCCGGAGCGGCGCTGCGCTGTGACAACCGAATCGAACCGTTGACGCGAACGTGGCCGAGCGAACGGCTTGCTGTCCGGTTGTCTCTCGATATCTGACCTATAAGGTTGCGATTTATGCTGCGAAATTGCTAAGTTTTCTTAAGGAAAACTTATAATTTGTAGTAATATTATTATTACAATTTCTTTAATAAGTAGGTACGTACGTATAGTATTATAGTATAGGCAATAGTATAAATAAATAATAATTTTATAGTTATAAGTAGGTAGGTGTATATACTTATTATTATTACAATTCCTATAATAAGTAGGTACGTAGGTTTAGTATAGTATAGGCAATAGTTTAAATAAATATCCCACCAAAACATAAATGTAAAAAAGGAGAGCCAAGTTCAATAGGTACAAAAATTATTCTCTGTTGTGGGCTTGGCAATGCAATTGTTTTATATTTATAAAGTCTACTTTTAGTTTCGAATTTGTCCTTTTAAAAGGACCCACGGCGTTACGAGGATATGTACTTACCTACAAAAAGTAATGATATCCCACCAAAAACATAAATGTAAAAAAGGAGAGCCAAGTTCAATACAAAAATTATTCTCTGCTGTGGGCTTCGCCGCAAAAAGAATGGAGATCTGAGATTGAGTGCCAAGTTCTATGCAAAATCCAAATATGTAGTCTAAGGGCTGACTTGGCTGGTTTTCCCATACGAATTATTATTAAGTACCTACTTTTACACAGTCATGGAAGAGCCTTATGTTCGATGGGTAGTTTCTACCAGCAAGCCAAATTTTCGGAATAATAAAATAAGAACCGAAAGGTAACAGGTTTAGAACATGCGAAGGCTATATAATTCGTATGGGAAAACCAGCCAAGTCAGCCCTTAGACTACATATTTGGATTTTGCATAGAACTTGGCACTCAATCTCAGATCTCCATTCTTTTTGCGGCGAAGCCCACAGCAGAGAATAATTATTGTATTGAACTTGGCTCTCCTTTTTTACATTTATGTTTTTGGTGGGATAAGATATCTCGATTAAGATGGTTGAGCAGCTATGACGAAGTACATTTAAGTGGCTTAAATATATGACTATTACTTCCCGCGTTGCTTGTTTCTTATTAATTGTGACGTGACACTAAATAACAGTACTTACCATGAGTTACAGTTGCGATACTCGCTAGAGATTCTAATGTTCTCTCCCTCTCACTCTACTACAATACTGTGAGGGACAGAGCATTCGACTCGCTAGCTAGTACGGTTATTGCAACTCATAGTGAGGGTATAGTATATTTAGATCACTAAAAAATATTAAATATACATACAACCTTGATTTTGAGCTTCAGTATTGTAATATTTCAAAAATTTATAATAAACAAAGTCATCACACAAGTATTTGTCCTGAACAGGAGGGTTATTATGACATAACTATGCAATTCTGTTTACGCTCAGTGAAAAGGACAGAGCTATATGACTGCCATTGCTCTGACCTTTATGCTGACCGTAAAATTAACTGCATAGCTAGATCATAACCCTCCAGGGATCGAACCCGGGACTGCCAATAGCGTCATCAATGATTCAAATTTAGTGGTGGCAGAGTCTTGTACAGGGTTGGTAAGGTGCATAAAGTTGAGAATGCTAACTCACGACGAAGATTAGTCATACAATTGAAAGGATACTTTTCGTCGCACAAAGGGACTTTTTCTGCCTTCGTTGTTTGTATCGTCAACTACGCCTGACTATGGTCCAACTTTTTGGTCCTCACCTGATTCGGATGGCTAACCACAACCACCACCTTATCCTTTATTCTACCACCAGCAGTGTCTGTTTGGTGAGTCCCCGTGTGGGGATAAGACACCCGGTGAAATAACTAGCATGGCCTGCTGGATCCCCAGGTTTGCACCTGAGGACATAATGTCAATTGTCAAATATAATATAATGAATTCGACAAGGTTGCAATTACAATGCTACTATCGGTCTTATGAGAATATAAGCATTCCATCTATGATGGTGTTGATGATGTTGATGGTGGGTGGGGACGCCCGGTCGAAACAGGCGGGCGGTCGACCCTGTGCAGGGTCTGTCCGGATCGCTACCACTATCTTATCCATTAACCTACTGCCAAGCAACAGTGTTCGAATTGTTGTGTTCCGGTATGGGGATAAGACAACTACTACTTACTAGGCATAGAGGCATTCCTCTTAGTCCTCAGGGTTGGCAACGCATTTGAGGTCTTAGGATTGTAGTCTTAAGATTATAGTGTTGAGAATTCATTGTCTATGGGTCTCAGATGCTACTATCAGGTGGCCTGAGAGCACGTGTGCCTTCTCCTTATCATTAAAAAAAAAAGGTAATACACTTGCCTTCGCCTTGCCGTAAAATAAAAGCTTGTTGCAGAATTTGAAAACTGGAAGTACAGAATGGAGAATCAGACCAAGGTGCGGTACACGATTCTGGACCAGAACGACACGAAGAAGATCCACCGCTGCACGCATCTCACGACGTACGGCAGCGGCGCCCAGAGCCGGTCGCGCATGTGCCCTTCCTCCATCATCGTCCAGGAGTTCGCCAAGGGTTTCCAGGTAATATTGGCCACTGGCAACTCATGTTCACTGATTAATGGTTGCCAACTACGTCGTCACGGAACGGGGTACGGTCAAAAAGCACCCCATGTCCTTCCCCTGGTTCAAGCTATCTCCGTAACCAAACTATATTGAGATCGGTTTAGCGGTGTAGCTGTGACAAACAGACCAAATTGCTTTCACATTTATAATATAAGTAATTAACAGAGGGCGGAATTTTTCATGGCAAAACATGATGTCATAGGGATTGAACATTTTGCTTTATCGATTTTTCCAGTTATCGATATTGTGTAATCACTAATCTCTTAGTTATTTTAGTTTTGCTTTTATATAAAAATGTAAATGTCATTATTGATTCGCATTTAGTTATTTTTTTCAACAATACATGAAGTTTTAGGATTTAATTTGTAAATATTATGTTATTTTTGTCTAAAACACGTCTTTATTGACGGTAAATAACAAATGAAAATAAAGCTAAATTTAAGACATAGAACTATGCAATAATAATGAAAACTACACCTACATTTTACCAAAAACTATATTAATCTAAAAGACCGCTACCAGAGGGCATTGTTAATGTTGGAAAATTATTTTGCTAAGTGTAATGTATCAATAGGAGGTATAATTCTATTTGGTAAAAGATCTTGTGCTACGTGAACCAGAACTACTTGTCGATAGTCGATAAAATACTTCGTTGTATCCCTATGACATCTCAATTTTTGCCATAAGAAATTCCGCCCTCTGGTAATTAATTATAAAGTTTCAGTAAGTAGGCACACACACGGACACTTTTTCATGTTAAAAATCTACCAGCGCTTTCAAAGAGGCGACCACTGTTGAGAAGAGGCGCTGCAAGAAATACAATATAAGAATGAATCCCTATTTCCCTTGGTCAAGGCATCACGCGTGAACGGCTGGATCAATTTAGCTAATTATTTTTTTGTTGTGTATGTTATTGTCAGGATGAAAGAATAAATTAAGAAAGTTGCGCGAAAAATTAGTGCATTGTTAATAATCAGTGATCGGAATAGGTAGTGCAATTTCGCGAGACTTCGGTGCGTAAGTTTAGTATGGATATAGCTTGTAACCCCGGGATTACATTTGCAAAGTGTTAACGTTTGTGTTTAATTCGGATATGTTATCACTACATAGTATAAAACAAAGTCGCTTTTTCTGTCCCTATATCCCTATGTATGCTTAAATCTTTAAAACTGCGCAACGGATTTTGATGCGGTTTTTTTTAATTAGAGTGATTGAAGAGGATGGTTTATATGTATAATACTTTAATCCGGAGCGAAGCGCGGGCGGGTCGCTAGTTAAAATATAATTTTAACGATTATTTTGCTAGCGTAGAATATCGCATTGGCGAAATATATATAGACACTTGCAATGACAAAAAGTAAAAAAGTAATTACAATAACCTTTTTTTTTTTTTCGCATGTTCCCATTTAACTTCAATTAAGGTCATGTCAAGAAAATATTCTGTGAAATAATACGAGTCCCGGAATCTGGGGTCTTTTCCATAGTAATTGTATAATGTTTAAGGTCATTCAAACGAAATTGCACTACCTATTCCGATCACTGTTAATAATGCATCTGCCAAACGATATTTGCAGCGCGCATTCTGTCAACGGCGCCAACTGTCTAAAGACTGACAGTTTTTTGTTATCAATTATACCAATTAGGTCAGCTAGCAGTTGATATATATTTGTAATCACGCTCTCGAATACGGCTCTAACGATTTTGATGAAAATTGCGGAATAGGGGTTTTTGGGTCCAAAAATCGACCAGTCAAGTCGTCATCTTCTAGAAAATTCGGGCTCCGCACATCAGGTGACATGATATAGACGACACTATCAAATTGAGATTTAATTCACCTGAGTAGAGCTCGGTCGCCCACGAACTTAGTATGATGCGATGTGAAAGACGTTTTCCAGTACTCGGGCTATGTGGTTATAGCTGCATCTTTTGTTTCAGGTTCATTATTATCCTAACCACTTTGGCCACAGCAGCCAAACCTATGCTCTGAGCAATGTCTTCAAAAAGTATTCCATAGCATCCCTCATGAACATGGCTACTAACGTCTCTAATATGAACAAGCAACCCAGCCAACCTACCCAACCCACACAACCCACCCAAAAGCCCAGCATCAACAGTGAAGATCTCATTGGAGAAACAGACCTCTACTTGCAGTTAAAAAAACTAACCGAGCTTGTGGTCAATGAAGCTGCCAAAATCAATGTCAACGGTCTGAAGAAAATTATGAGGAAGGTTCTAGAAATAGTGCCCATCATCACCAGCTACGTTGAGGACGATGATGATGACATGTCTTCCACCCTTCCTCCGAGACAGGACACAGAAGATTTACAGGAGCAAATCAATAAAGCCTTTCAAAGTTTCAATATAAAGGAACCGCGGAAGAGAAAAAGTGTTGATGTGGATACATTGCTGGTGAAGAAAAGCAAACCAGTGTTTCAGAGTACGGAGAACACTTTGAAAGAGCAGCGGAGCAAAGCACAAGTTAGGAAATCTGCTTCTATTGCCAAATTGAAAGAGGATAGCGAGATAAAGTTGGACAAAAAGGAAAGCAATCGGGAGAATGTGAAGTTTGACATCAAAAAAGACAATATAACCCCAGTAAGTATTCAAAAGAATTTCAACCAATCTCCGTCTTTCATAGACCAGTACCAAAAATTTGTTGGCAAATCGTTGGTAAAGGCAGCGGATAAAAAGAAGGCAAAAATTGAACCGAAGAAGAAACTTGTTAAGACGAAGATTGGCCAGTTTAAGCCTAGCCCCCCGAAAAAGGTGAATAGTCCGAAAATTGCAAGTCCAAAGACTGATAAGGATACCTCTTCAAGAAATAGTATTAGCAATGTCAAGGAAGTTAAGTATGAGGTGAAGGAACAAGAGAATGACTGTAATATATTGATATTGAAAATTTAAGCTTGGCTTAAACCACGAGAGTTTACGTTTGATCGCGTTTAGATTAGGTCTGTGGTAGGGTGTGAAAACATGGCCAAGAAATTACGGGTTTGTAATGTTTGATATAAAAACTTTTGATATAATTTCACATGCTATAGTAATATTTGATATAATGTGGAATGAAATATAATCAAAATTTACACTGAACATTCTTTTCGCGTGCGTTATGTCTACAACAAATATAAAGGTAGTATAATTTCATTGTGTATAATAAACAAAGTTATGGTATAATAATTAACATATATAATTAATAAACATTTTTTTTTTACTGATATAATATTACGACCACCATCTTAACCATTAACCAATCGCCAAGCAACAGTGTTCGCATTGTTGTGTTCCGGTGTGGGGATAAGACAACCGGTGAAATTACTAGCATAGAGGCATTCCATCTTAGTCCTGAGGGTGAGCAGTATTTGGGGTTTTAGGATTCAATCTTACGATTATAGTCTTGAGAATTAAAACGTCTATGGGTGTCAGATTCCACTCACCATCAGGTAGCCTGAGTGCTCGTGTGTCTTCTCATTATCATTTAAAAAAAACACGCTATCATACGAGCCAGTTGCAGCTGATCCTGGGTGGCTTGCTCCCTGCTCGCCATTCGTGCTAGACATGGGTCGATGGCTGGCACGTCGTTGGTTGTAAATGACGTGCCAGCCATCGACCCATGTCTAGCACGAATCAAAAAGATGGATGACTTGTGAAACTCGTACTTTGCTACGTCTTCGTGGCAATTTTTTTGTTTTACCTAAACAAACAAGACTTAGTGTCGACGATGCTCTGCTGAGCGGTGCTCCT
This sequence comes from Acleris holmiana, assembly GCA_949316455.1. Classification (NCBI taxonomy): domain Eukaryota; kingdom Metazoa; phylum Arthropoda; class Insecta; order Lepidoptera; family Tortricidae; genus Acleris; species Acleris holmiana. Next base: position 8,711,209 of record OX438790.1, on the reverse strand, counting down.
ATTTCTGAGTTGTTTGGTCCTTCGGATAACACTAAACTAAAGAATATTATTTTTGGTCATTTATACCTACATTTTATTTTAAAATTATAACTTATAATATATATTACATTAACATAGTATTAGAAAATGTTATATCAAAATTGATTATAAGTAGTATGTTAGTATAAAAGTTGTTATATCAATTGTTTATTATACCAAATAATACTTAGAGTATGTCATGTGTTTTTATACCAAAAGTGAATAATATCAATATATATTTACCAATGATATATAATTTGTTGTTTATGGATGGATAAGCACCCGTAAATGCCGCATACGACTGCCGAAGAAAGGTGTTAACATTTTTAGGGTGTAAATATGTGTGTATGTATGTATACATACAGTATGTGAACTTACTAAAACCATTTGAATCCGGGCATGTCTAGGCGATAAATAAGGATGTGGTATATAAATTATTAAAGTCCGCTTTGTACAATTAAAAAAAAAAAAAAAAAATTATTAATTCATTATTCTATAACCTGTATTATTTGTTTACAATAGTAACATTTCCTAAGTCAGGGTCAAGTTCAACACATGCAATGTCAGTTAGAGTAAGGCTGTGCACACTTACGATTAAATATGACGTAGCTCTACGTGGCGGCCACCGTTAGCCGTTATTTGAACCAGGATTTTGTGCAAAATGGTCTAAGATCCTTTCTTTCGTTCTGACGTCAATACGAGGACGAACCCACCAGTATTAACCGGAACCGGTGATTTATTACGCAGTCTGGTATAATTAATAAACAATTATAAAATTAAAAACATTGCAAAAAATGATGTAAAACACTTAACTCGACTTGGCCATGAACTTTACTGGTTTAAAGAAATGGTTTTAGTAAGTTTATAAACTGTATAAACAACGTGACACATTTGGAAATGTGGGGTATGAGGTTGCTCTTTATTTTTCCAGTGTCATACCTTGACACTGGGTGCGCTTTAACAGTCAAAACATTGTGCATAATTTAATTTAGCTACCTATGATATAAACGTTCAGCGTAGAAGCAAAATGTATATTTTTGTAGCAAGACGGTCAAATGACATAACACTCAACTATCATAATTCATAACAACATTTTGTACAATTTTCATATCAAATACTGCCCTACTAATTATTAGAAATAATAATTGTACATTAATGCAGAGGCCAAGAAGAAAGGGATTGCTGGACATGTTTGGGGTAGGGATAAAACTAGTCCTGCAATCACTTTTCTGGTCGAGGATTGAACAGTACTTCTCTCAGGCAATGTAAGGAAATATTAAAATAACTACCAGGTAATCAAGAAAATAATGTTTAATATGCCACTATTTTATTTTTTAATAATTTCATTTGAAAAAGCTATTCGAGCACCATGTTTTACCGCACGTAAATATAGTACCATAGATTTTGTTTCTTTTTTAATATCTCAAGTATGGTACAGATTCTAGTGGTTGGCAGTATGTAATTTTTCCTTTGTCAGTTTAATGTAAGTAAGCAAATTTAAAAAGTTAGAGCAGCGGACAATAATGGTTTTTCTTAGGTTTAAAACAGGAAACTTCGTGTCTTCATTTCGTGGTATTAACGCATACATTTCAGAGCATGTTTGAGAAAAAATATTACAATAACGATCATGATATAAATAAAGTTGTTATAAGCCAATGTGCTAAATTAGGTCAATCTTAGCTTGGTACATAAGGTTAGGTTAGGGGCGAAGCACCTCCACTACGCGGAATAGGGAATCCACGCAGCGGTCCTCCGTCGACTTTGTCATACACGATTCTTATGTTTTTGAAACATGCTCTCCGTGCTTATATTAAATGTACATTATGCATGTTATATTATGCAACTATAGATAATGGAAACTGATCATTATGTGTCAAGAAATTATTAATTTTGTTGTTATGCATTTTATTTGTTGGGTAATTCAACGATAATGTAACGAAAGTAACCATTTCAATGCGTGCTTTTTTTTAAACTTAATACCTATATTTTTCTACATATAAATTAAAACACGTATATAAAGATAAATGAATTCTTCCATTTTCAAATATAACTACAAAAACAAGCAGCATGCTAGAAATTGGTAACTTGCGTTATTCTCTGCTCTGGAATTGCCCTGTATATCATTTGATTAATTTAATATTGATCGAAATTATGCCATTTGTGTAATGTAAAACGAAAATTATTACATTTGTTTTTATGCAAAACATGACATACATCTTGACACTGGCAGAATTGTTCCACTGGAAAGTAGCCATTATATCAAATAATTGAACTTATGTTATTGGTTAATATTTTAACCCCAACGCAAGAATAGGGGTGTTATAAACTTATACTGTGGCATCGTAGATCTCCATCGGGGTACCTGGGTACCGGGGTACCGGCGTAGCCTAGAGACGCACTCGTTAAAATTTCAACGCCCCTCTTTTGTTGTTGGGAGTTAAAAAGCTAACAACACCTGACTAGCATTACGAATTTATAACTTTGGTATAGCCAATTATTATCCCTTCCACAGGCAGAGGCTCTGTATTGACCACATAGGTTTAGTTGCAATTTCAACCATAGTACCCTTAATTTACGGTTCAAATCTAATCGAGTTAACGTGAAATGTTACTTGCTCTGAAATTAATTCCCAATATGTAAATAGCTTGGATATGTATTGCGTTCTATGATAAACCATCTTGGTTGGTGCGGCATAGAAAAGGGATAAATCGGTCTATAGTTTAGGAGCTAGAGTGTAACATCATTTTTTTGAAGACATACATACACTGTTAACTTTTTAACCTTTTAGTTTCGCTTAGTCGGCTAAAAAGGGTGGTAACATGAATAACCAATAATTTTGCAAAACGACGCATTAAATGAATGTTTGTTTGTACATAATGTAATTTGTTTTGTCATAGATCACATGTATTCGTAAATATCTTTTACTTTCCAGTCTTACGTCTCGGTGACTGTTGTTTTTATTTTTACAAAAGCTCTCATGAACTGTTAACGAAATTACGAATGTGTATATATTGAACACTTAAAGCCTATGCGTACCTTTTGCTCAGCTATCACAGCTCAACGTTAGGTACATTTGGTCAAGTAAGCGGTAAGGTTCTATTTTCTAAATCCTGTACTTTTATCTGTCATTGATATAGTCACGAACAGTAATATAAGTAAATACATTATAAGTCCGCAAAAAAAGTATACTTTATTCCTCATAATAGTACGGAACAACCGTGGTTTAAAGTCGTCAAAACGATACGTCTAGCAGCTTTGTTTCTAATGAAGGCTACCGCTTATCACGTTTTTTCACTAGATGGCGCCAACAAAAGCTTGTTCCAACGATTTTTTGTAAGAAACTTATTACTAACGGCGGTTCCGCAATCGAATAAGTGAGAGTTTATTTTGAATCGTATAGTTATTTATAGACACTCCCATCAGTATACTATCCCTACATGTAACGTGGGAATGTATTTTTTTTTCTCGTCTATCCTATAGTGAGGGGAATCGTTGGATAGGTCTTTCAAAAATATTACGGGTTTGTGGAAACAGTTATTCGATTAAGTAATCCGTTGAAATATTAACTGGAAAAACAGGTCCTTGCAAGGGTGAACAGACCGGACCCCACAAACGGCACCCGTTCACGATTATGACGCAGTCTCAGCCATCGCCTCTCTCAACCATGTGCTCGGGAAGGTGGCGACCTTATTTAGGGTTTCGTAGTCAAACAACATGTCCGTCCGTCTGTCCGCAGCCTAGACTATTAGTACTAGAAAGCTGTAATTTGGCATGAACATGCATATTAGTCACGCTAACAAAGTGGTTTAATAAAAAGGAAAACAAAAAAAATATTAGGGTACCTACTCTACACGTAACTTGGAGATGTATTTTTTCTCTCGTCTACCCCATACCCCATAGTGTGTGGTGTCGTTGGATAGGTCTTTCAAAAATATTGTAGGTTTGTGAAAACAATTTTTCGATCAAGGGATTATTTTATGAAATATTAAGCTTTAAAGCGCTAATTTTTGTTAGACTCAAGTGTCCCCCCACTCCTACAGCCAAAACTACAAATACGAAAAATCTGAAAAAAAACAATAACAATAATAAAACTTAAATGAAAGAGCGTATAACTAATTTTAAAGGAAAACTATCACGACTAAGTAGACATCATTGGTTTTTGAGATATACTAAAATCATCTAAGACGGCACCAATTGACTTTAAATAGAAAATTAGTTACCTATTACTCGTTGATTTTTATGTTTGTAGTACTTAACGGCTTCGGAACCCTGCACTGAGCGTGACCCGACATGCTCTTGACAGGTTTTTGTATTGAAAATCTTATACCATATAATTTTAAAATGCTACACTAACTGATTTTGAAATGTGGCTATTTTGTATTCAATGAACTAATTAAGGTTCAAAATTGTATATAACAAATGTTTGTACATTTGTAGTAGTTAAAAAGTTAAGTTTAAAAAAAATCATTGCTGACGTGTTCGATGACGATTGGCCGGTACTGTATTTATTTGTGGACCAAACAGAAGCACATCGGGATAGCTCCACGCGCTTCTGTCGAGACTCAAAGACTAGAGATTAGCTTTTGGACACCGTAACACCCCTTAGCCTTGGTCACTCTATTCACGTTAATTGACAACACATTAAAAAACGTTCGAATTTAGATAAACTAGTAACATGCTGATTTTTTAAACCTTTTGACCGCCACACGGCATATCACGTCATCGGTTGCGGCATATGACGTTGCGTCAGGTGCACGAAAAGTTGCAGCCGGCCGTGGCGGTCAAAAGGTAAAACTCCTCTAAGCTCCTTTTCATTTTGTTTTGTATAGATACTTTAAAGACGAGCCATAAGCCTTACACCCTTACTCATTAACGCGTATTAAACCAATTTTAGTTAAACTCTAACGACCTAAATGTAGGATATTTGTCGAAGTGACTACTTTAGTCGACTGACACAAGTTTTTGAACTAGCGAACGCGTTACGTGGAGTATGCCAAGCATAATAATAAATAAAAATAAATAGTATACACCGAGTGTCCAGTGGCGCCACCATTTCGATGATTGTTTTCTGATGAACTAAAATACTGTCTTAGGTGAGGTTAGGTTAGGTAGTCTTAAAATCCAAGAGTGGGTATATTTTACAAATGAGAACACAATTGATATAAACATATCAAACAGTACCGTGACTGAGTGGATGACACAACGCTCAGCCGAAACCGCTGGAAATGGGCACTTGAAATTTGGAAATATTCCTTGGATATCCTAGAGGGAGCTTTGGAAATTAGCGCATTACCAGCGGGAAACTAATTCCACGCGTACGAAGTCGCGGACGTACTCTACTAGGAAGATTTTACTCGATAACTAATGACCTTAGTGGGAGTGAGAGAGAGGAAATTAACAGAAAAGTTTTTTTTTATGTTATGGAGAAGGCACATGAGCACTCAGGCCACCTGATAATAAGTGAAATCTGAGACCCATAGACATTTGAATTCTCAAGACTAAGCCTAAGACCTCAAATGCGTTGCCGACCCTGAGGAATACGATGGAATGCCTCAATGCTAGTAATTTCACCGGTTGTCTCATCCCCACACTGGAAAACAACGGTGCGAACACTGTTGCTTGGCGGGTGGTTAATGTATAAGATGGTGGTAGCAAGCGATAGCGATAGCTGTGCAGGGTCTGTACGGATTCTGGTGGGCTTGTTCCGTTAAGTTGACTTAGTAATGAGGGCGCCACTGGACGCTTGGCATGGCGCGGCGCAATGTGGCAGATTCAACGCCCATGACGCATGCGGTGCGTCATAAATCCATACAGATAACTAACATGGGCGCTGAATGTGGCACACATGCGTTAATTAATATTGTGGCTATGTCACTTTATCTGTATAAATAAGCTACTGTTAGTATTTATATTTTTAAATAAAATTTGAATTCGTTATGATATTATGTACTTGTTTTTTGCTCGCATGATAATGCCATGTGGCCACGAGAGGGTATCGCACGTCTTAACCGCGCATCTGTCCCTTTCACATTTTTGTTAGAAAGAGACGGATTTATAATCGCGTTGGTGTGCTATTCCCTCGATATCAAAACTATTTTAGGTTAACCTTGTAAATATAAAAAAAAATTGCTGAATAATATGTTTTTTACTTGGCATGCCCCTGTCCTATATTTAATCATGTACGGTAAAAACCTATAAGATAAAATTTCTGGTCCTTTTAACTTATTATAATCGTTAAATCCATAATTACTAATATTTTGTGATTGAAGCGTACGCGCGTTGAGGCACCGTTAAAAATTATTGTTTTTAAGCTATTGCATAGCTTTTATCGCGGGCTCTGAGCGCGGCGACCGAATCAAGAAATTCCGTAACGAAAATAAACCTAACACCCCCACTCCGACCGGCAAAGCGGTGCGGTGCGGCGTTGAAAGCCGTGCAACGTCTAACGTCGTTTCAGTTCGGCAGACTTCGGCACGGTGTTTGTGTGCGTGCGACTAGACGTATGCGTGTACACTAGCTGCTAAGTGCTCATAACTGATTCTATCTCTTTTAGACAATGCTAGGTGAGACAGCGTGCTTTTTGGCCGCGTCCACGAGTGAGTGTGAGTTCGAGCCCGCGACTAGTTGAACCTTAACGTGTATGTATATGGTACGACTGTACGAAATTATAATTGCATACGTTGTTAAAAAATGATATGCAATAGCTTTAACGCGGCAGTCCCCGAGTGCCATACGTATTTTTTTTATTTAGCAATTACAAAATATTTCTAATTATTTATTGAAATATTAAAATTTCGAGGACCAGGCCCAGAGATTATTAGAGAGATATTAGGTTTTTATAGTAGATTCTTCAAGAAAGGACTACAACGCTTTAAAATAAGAACAGATTGTGTGTGTGTGTGTGTGTGTGTGTGTTAGTTTCTTACTATTTCACACTGCAACAGCTGGACGGATTTGGAGAAAGCACAAATAAAACTCTTGTAGCTATCTCCACCACATAGCTAAGAGAGGACTTCAACTATGGCAATTATTATTATTATTATTTATTTATTTCAATGCAATATAAGTAACTGTTTAGTATGAGTAACTGGCTTAGGAGGACAGGCTTATAACTACCCTGGATTAACACAAAGGCTAATTTTAATTCCGGGTAATTTAAAAGTTCCCGAGGCAATAACAATAATCTGAATATATTATTATCGCAAACTTTTGAAACGCGAGACGAATGCCCTCCTAGAATCGGCACTACAGCGCCCGCGGCTGCCGTTCGCCTCGCCAGTTGAACGGTTCAACTTGAACCCAAAGACTACTATTGTATCTAGCGTAGGGTTGAACCGACGCGCCCCGCCCACTCGGCACGCACTGACCAATTTTTTAATGTACTATATTTTTAAGTATTAAAATTGTTATTGTGTTTTGGGCAGTATTTTATCGTCGATTATAACTTGTTTAACTCAAAGGTGGTTTCACTTAATATCCACAATAATATGCAGACGAAGTCGCGGGCAGAAGCTTTTAACAATATACTGAAAGATGCCAGTAAGTAGCAGCGATAGACAGCGAAATGCTACTAAATACTGATTTAATGTAGTACCTATAATTAATTGACCGCAGTTTGTAATTCCCACAAAAAAGAGGGGTGTATGGTATCGTATCTCCCTAAACGAAATCTATTAACTAATGCTTAGTTTCATGACAATCTGTAGGGCCGTGAGATGTGTTTGAGTTCTTATTGCAAAAGTATGTCGCAAGTAAGTATGTATCATGTATGTTTGTTCCGTTTTAACGGTCAAAAGTATTAACAGATTGTCATAATAAACATTCTTGTATTTATAGGTTGATACATTAAGTAAAGAAAGAAAAAGGTAAGATTTCTTAGGAATGTTACAAATACTGGTAATATGAGAAACGCTGCGAACAACGCCTTAACGCCAAGAAAAGAGACCTTGAATGATGTCGCTTATGTTTTTGTCCCTTTCTTTTCATCATAAACGATTTATAGGTTCTAGGAATAGACACAACTAGCCATAAAAATAAAATGACGAAAAATAAAAATAAAAACTTTATTTTTCGTGCGACTCACGTTAAATAGTTCCGTTCCGAGCCACTTGGCATTATAGTTCAAGATTATTAGCCTTTTCTGGTTAAAAAAAAAACGTATGCTCTGTGGTACTTGTTGTTTGTTTTGAGTTTTGACAGCTCGCTTGTAACCGTTACGCTTATTGAAAGTTAGTTCGACCGATTTTGTGTTTATTTTATACTTTATTATTGGTGAATAGTTATAAAGCTTTAAAAATGTTAACGACGTCAAAAGGAAGTAAGTAATTTACAAATTCTTGTGATAGGCGTCACCATTATAAGTAATAAGTAATACTCCTTTTCTCAGTCTTTAATCGTCCTTAAAATTATTTAACTTATTTAATGGATTTACAACTATATTTCATATTGAACCGAAGAGCTTTAGATTCCGTTTTCCGCAATGGGTTTTAAGTTTATCTTGAGTACATTTATTGATATCCAGGTAAGTTAATCACGTATATGTGTTCAATGTTTAATCGAGATTTACTGTTCAACACTCACACACACGAGGTACTAGAATTAGGCCAAGGATTCTGGCATCTCTTCGGTAAATATTGCAATATAGTTCATTCCTAAATAAAATCTTGAATAAACTTTTATCATTTATTTTAGAACTAGGGGAGCTGCAGGCAGTAATATCGAAGATGACGCTTGAGGTGTGTTGTGTGGCGGTACTGCCGGAGCTAGGGCTGCGTTGGGGCGACGTATCCCAAGCTATGCGGAGCTCCCGGCTTGCTGTAACACCTGCAAGCGCGGCCCGGGTGCTGTGCAGGCACATAGCACGGTCACTACCAGCAGAGGAATATGATGACTTGCTGAGTCGATTGAGACTTAAATGTAAGTTTTTTATGATACGGGGAAGACAAATGAGTGCAGGCTACACAGTGCTAAGTGTTGATGTTTGCAATCTCGTGGTTGGGAAGGTTTTATCAACCAATGAACTAAAATGGAATGCTAGAAATTTCACTAGATAGCCCTCCACACTATAGTATAAGATGTGCCATTAATGCTGTTTGGTGGCAGCATTTCACTTTGTAACAAGGTTGTTACAACCTCTTTTTTTTATTTTGTTCCTGGCCAGTGTGACATTTCTTTTATTGATCTAAATTCTTCAAAATTATTATGTTCAATTCAGGTATTGATTGATATTAGGGCATGCAATATCGCAAGATTTTCAATCCCGGTATTGAGTTTCGATATTGAAATCCCAATACCGGAATACCGGTATTAATTCCGGGATTGGGTTTTTTATTATTTCTGGTTATAAAATGCCCCACGCATGCTGATTTTGAATAGGTAGGTAAATAAAAAAAAACAACAATTTTGCCATTCGTGTTTTTAATTACAAATAAAAAAAAGGCTTTTAATCACAGTTTCAATCACTCCTTGTTTTCGTTTAAGACCAAATTGAACAAAATGTGCGAACTGCTTATCGTTTTTTTCATCCTTTAATAAATATTTATCAATTTTAGCATTTTTGTAAACAAAAGGAAGGAGGTTCTCGGGTACAACACATTCCTTTGTCTAACAACTAATTTACTACCTGCTCGAGGTCTCAAATGACAAGTATGGCAACGCAAAAGCTTATTTTAAATAAAACAAAGGTACATTTTTGTCTTCAATCAATACCGGAATTACGATATTGAAACGCTCAATCCCGGAATTGAAATATCGGAAAAAATCGTCCGAGATCCCGGAATTACGAGATTCCGGAATACCGGAATGCATGCCCTAATTGATATTCTCATTCTCTTATCAACCTTCAGAAAAAACAGTCGCAGATTTGCTAAGGTTTTTTGCAAAATAATTGTGTTTATATTTTGATGAACATTTATCTCTTTTTGGTAGTTGCTTAGAATGCTGAAATAGTATACTACTTAAAGTAAATACTCCAAATAGCCAAATGGCCGAATACAAACATTGAAAAACTTGCCGAATATGCCGAATACCGAATATTGAACTGTAATCTTAGATTTTTTATGAGAAAATTATAGTTTTCTAAGTTATTTTCTCACCTCTCTATCATCGCGTAGATATGGTTTTTATCTGTTGAATAGGTTATTAACAAGAATTTGTATTGTGTTGTTTCAGTGGTCGCGACGCAGCAGCGCACGTGGCACCTCATTTCGCTGCTGGAGCCGCTCTCCGAGGAGCCCCCGGCGGCGCGGGCGCTGCCCGGCCGCGTCAGACACGCCCTCCGCAACGCCAAGAAGCCTAAAGACTTTACTGCTTCGGTATTTTTTTTTACCTATAAGTCTTCTTTAAACCAACTTCAAAAAACCGGCCAAGTGCGAGTCGGACTCGCGCACGTAGGGTTCCGTACAACTATACATCTAAATAAATGTTTTTCTTTATTCTTTATTATATTGGAGTTGATTGAATGAAAGGTAAAATGCGGTTTAGGATTTGTAACGTAGATATTAAAAATACATAATATAAAAGTTCTTGTACCTCGTTGTAACTTTGATCGATGTTTTAATAATAGTGTTTTTTTTTTAAATAAGATATTGATAAGTAAACATTATAATTAGGTACTATATGCGAGCCCATATAGGCTTGTGATAGCTAAACAAGCTAATATATATTCCAGTTTGACAATAACTCCGCGCACACGAGTGTCAATGACGGCTGCCCTCACGTGGCTGCCCGTTCGGGTAAGCGTAGTCGGGAACCTCCCCGCGCGCGCTCCCGCTACCGATAAAGTCACGCCCCAAGCGAATTGTTGTTTACTTGGGAAACTATTACCGATTTCTTACTCGTATTAGAAAATAATGGTTCACGGTTTATGCATAAGGTTTATGTTCATAAAATTAAATGTTTTTCTTAATTCTTTATTATATTTTAGTTGATTGAATGAAAGGTAAAATGCGGTTTACGATTTATAACGTATTAAAAAAAAACTAATTATTAGATCTCGTTCAAACCAATTTTCGGTGGAAGTTTGCATGGTAATGTACATCATATATTATTTTTACATTTATCATTCTCTTATTTTAGAAGTTACGGGGGGGGGGGGACACATTTTTCCACTTTGGAAGCGTCTCTCGCGCAAACTATTCAGTTTAGAAAAAAATTATAATAGAAACCTCAATATCATTTTTGAATACCTATCCATAGATACCCCACACGTATGAGTTTGATGAAAAAAAAATTTTTGAGTTTCAGTTCTAAGTATGGGGAACCCCAAAAATTTATTGTTTTTTTTCTATTTTTGTATGAAAATCTTAATGCGGTTCACCGAATACATCTACTTACCAAGTTTCCACAGTATAGCTCTTATAGTTACGGAAAAAAGTGGCTGTGACATACGGACGGACAGACGGACAGACATGACGAATCTATAAGGGTTCCGTTTTTTGCCATTTGGCTACGGAACCCTAAAAAGGAGGCGGTTCTCAATTCGTCGGTTTTTTTTTAAGGTTCCGTAGTCCAACTATAGTTTCGCCATGTCCGTCTGTCTGTCCGCAGCCTAGCTCAGAGACTCTTAGTACAAGAAAGCTGTAACCTTGCATGAATATGCATATTAGTCACGCCAACAATGTGGTAAAATAAAATCTTGAAAAAATATATATTGGGGTACCTCCCCTACACGTAACGTGGGAATGTATATTTGTTGGATAGGTCTTTCAAAGATATTGCAGGTTAGTGAAAACAGTTTTTCGATTAAGTAATCCGTTTATGAAATATTAAGCTGCTAATTTTTGTTACTCTCAAGCGTCCCCCCCCACTACAGCCTAAACTACAAATACTAAAAATGTGAAAAAAAACTTAAATGAAAGAGCATATAACGAATTTGAAAGGAAAACTATCGCAACTAAGTTGACATGATTGGTTCTTGAGATACAGGCGATTAAAGTGTTTATACCTACTAAAATCATCTAAGATGGCACCAATTGACTTTAAATACAAAATTAGTTATTACTTGTTGATTTTTATGTTTGTAGTACTTATCGGCTTCGGAACCCTACACTGAGCATGGTCTGACATGCTCTTGCCTGGTTTTTGTATTTTTTATGTATGTTCCCTGACTACACAAAAAGGCTGGATTGATTTGAAAAAATTTTTTTGTTTGTTGGGTACTTTCAAGTTGGTCCCATTTCCAGCACATCAAGATCTGATGATGGGATTTTGGAGAAATTGAGGAAACTCCTCAAATATTATAGGAATAAATATACGTGGATGTCATAAGATCACTAAAAGGTATGAAATATAATAAATGTTTTTGAAAACGGTTTTTTCTTTTTCAAACATTTATTTTGTAAAACAAGTTGTTTCTTGCTTTTTGAAGATGGTTTTAGATTTGTTATTTTTTTCTTTTCTACTTACATACATAATTTGATAATTATCTATTTAATTGCAGGTGGAATCCGTAAGCATGGGTGACCTGGTGTTCTTCAGCGTGCAGCTAGTGTCGGCCGCGCGGCGCGGCGCGCCCCTGCTGGCCGCCGCGCCGCCCGGCCGCGCCGTCGCGCTCGTCAGCTCGCTCGGCTCCAAACAGCTGCTCAAGCCACTGGTCGAGGGTACGTCGTGGGGTCAAAGGGATCCCTTATTTCACGTGATAGGCGACAATTCGGTATAAATTGCTAAGTTATCACGGTGATACATCACTGGGTTTCATATAAGCTGCGCCATGTACACTAAAATGTCACCTGTCACCCGTCACCTGTCATTGTCAGTATGGTGAAGTAGGGGCTGGTTGTTGCAAGTTCATTGTGAAACAGCTTCTGTTATTGGAATGGGTTTGTAAAATGATGTTAAATTTTAGACCTCTACAAAAAAGAGTGTTGTTATAAGTTTGACGTGTGTATCTGTGTTTGTGTTTGTCTGAGTGTGTGTGTGTCTGAGGCATCATAGCCCTCAAACGGATGGATTGCATTCAACATAAGAATCATAGAAATGAAATATTTTATTGATAATGCTAGTTACAAGTCAGAGATGATTTCTAATTAACAATTATTCGGCTTCCACTTTATTAATAATATAATGATGCAACATAATGGTTATTATGATATATGTATATCATAATGATTATGAGAGATGCAATGAAGATGTTTTAGAAGTAACCGCCTTTACCTGAGAGGGGAGCGAAATCACAATAAGACTTAGTTATATACACAACTATAGCTAATATGCAGATCAACACGCGTATAGATAATTCTTAATTTAAAACGAGATTCATCAAAACATGCATTGATTCATCGAAACGTGGCGAACGGCACACCGCCAACAAATTGACCTAGTACTATGGATACTAGACAACGATAAACTTACTTATATCGAGAAATATATACTTAAATACATGGAAAACATCCAAGACTCAGGAACAAATACTCGCGCTCATCACACAAATATCTGCCCTTACCGGGATTTGAACCCGGGACCCCTAGCTTCGAAGGCAGGGTCACTCCCAACTAGGCTAGCGTGTCGTCAAAAATACATACTAATACTAATACTTTATTTAATATAAATGCGAAATTGTGCTTGATTGTTTGTCCTTCTTTCACGGCTAAGCCGCTGAACCGAAGTCGATAAATTTTGATATGGAGTTGACTAAGGTAAGGTCCTGGGGACATAGGATACTTTTTATCCCGGAAAATTGGACAGTTCCCGAGGGAGTAGCGATGAACAATTTCTACGCGGTCGGAGTTAGGGCAACAGCTAGTTCGAAATAAATAAATATGCAGGACAATGTCACACAAATTGACCTAGTCCCACACTAAACTCTAGGCTTGTGCTATGGGTACTAGACAACGATAAACATACTTATATAGAGAAATATGTACTTATATACATAGAAAACATCCAAGACTCAGGAACAAATACTTTGCGCTCATCACACAAATATCTGCTCTTACCAGGATTTGAACCCGGGACCACTAGCTTCAAGGCAGGGTCACTACTAACTAGGCTTACGTTTCGTCCATTTGTTGACAGGTCTCGGATATAAAACGTATGAAGACGAAAACCTTCACGGTAGAGATATCCACTCACTTCTCAGGATTCATGACCGCAAGTGGAATGAGGACAATGTCCATCTCCTCAACGGAATCCCGGAGTACAAACCAACCCCGGTCATCACTGAGAACGGGATAGACTTCACAAACAAAACCTACAATGAGGACTACATAGAAAAACTCCTCGGACCCGACCCACCATTGCTCACTGACTTAAAAATTCAAACGTCTCAAGCCTTCTTCGACCCATCAAGACTGAAGAAAGATATTAATTTGACCATAGATTTAAAGAGCGAAGATGTTGCACAAACTTTAAAAGAATGGGTGAAAAAAGGAGCACTCGCTCCTAACTCTCCGTTCATACAGATATTTCATCAGATGCAAAGCAATAGTATGGCTTATGAAGGGGAAGATTGATTTATGACATTAGAATTGTTTTGTATTTAAGGTAAATAGCTGTAAGGATTATACATGACATTTTTGTTAATAATAAACGAGTTCTTAACGCAGTTTGAATCATTTATTTAGTTTTATTTATTACAAGCTTTTTATTAAGATGGCGCCGAGCGTCCAGTGGCGCCCTCTTTAATTTTATTGTGTTTTCTAATAAAGTAAAGTATTATCTTAAAATCTAAGAGCGCTGTACTGTTGTACAAAAACTAACCTACCGGTGGTTAGGGCTGCAGAGAGAAGAACCTCCTCACAATACGTGTCGAGGAGCACTGCTTGATCCAGCCATCTCGCGAGACACTTCACGAGACTATGAGAACCTTTTGCTGAAACAACTATCGGGGCAGAGATCGCCGAGTCAACATCCAACATGCGTCATCGGATTTTCGTGCCCGGGACGCCCATACTATTAATATCAGCGCGGTTGCGGCATACGACGTGTCGTTGGCGTCAGGTGTACATAAAGTTGCAGGCGTCCGTGGCGGTCAAATGGTTAATAATGATTTTCACATATTAATTAGGGTAATAGATCACATATTATTATTCCAGTAATAAGTCTTTTAACCCTGGACAAAGAAAACTAAAGGGTGTTAAGTTTTAAAGTGTGTATCTGTGAGTGTATGTCTGCCTGTGTCATCGTATCTTCCAAACGGATGGACCGATTTGGTAGCGGTTTTTTAATAAGAAAGGTAGTTTAATCAGGATAGGTTTCATGAAAGTTGTTGAGTTTTTTAACATTCACTGCCGACATTGTTCATCGCACCTGCCCCGCGTCTTTTGTTTTATTTCGCAGCTTACATACTTAAAGGACGCTCATGTGCGTTTTAAGCACTGAGTGAAAGTAAGGAGAACGCGTATATGCGTTGGCGGCAGTGAATGCGTTAAGAGATATGCGGGCCGAGATGCAAACTTTATATTCTATCGCTCAAAATGTATGGGTTGACATTCTCCTGCGTTACGAGAAACCACGTGGTGCACTGTCATCCCATACATTTTAACCGATTCCTAAAAAAGGATGAGGTTCTCAATTCATCGGGCTTTTTAGGATTCCGTAGTCAAACTAGGAACCCTTATAGTTTCGCCATGTCTGTCCGTCCGTCCGTCCGTCCGTCCGCAGCCTAGCGCAGAGACTCTTAGTACTAGGAAGCTGTAATTTGGCATTAATATGCATACTAGTCACGCCAACAAAATGGTACAGTATAATATATAAAAAAAAATAGACTTTTCCCACACACGTACTTGTATCGTGGGGATGTTTTTTTTCTCGTCTACCCTATAGTGTGGGATGTCGTTAAAAAGTTATTCAAAAATATTACGGGTTTGTTGTGGAAACAGGTTTTCGATTAAGTAATATGTTTATGAAATATTAAGCATAATTATATAACGAATTTTAAAGGAAAACTATCACGACTAAGTAGACATCATTGGTTCTTGAAATACAGGCGATTAAAGTGTTTATACCTACTAAAATCATCTAAGACGGCACCAATTCACTTTAAATAGAAAATTAGTTATTAGGTACTTATTGATTTTTATGTTTGTAGTAGTTAGTGGCTTCGGAACCCTACACTGAGCATGCTCCGACATGCTCTTGCCCGGTTTGTTTTTATCTAATGTTCCCCGATTATAGTATAATTAGATTAAGTAATTTGTTATTACAAAGACCAATGCAACGATTTGAAAAAAAAATATGTTTGATTTTGTTTGATTTCTAGTTGGTCGCATTCCCAGCAAGTCAAGGTCTGATGATGGAAACTTGGAGAAATCGAGGGAACTCCAGGAAAAACCAAATTCAGATTTTTAAAATCATTTTAAAAGAACGACGACACGCTAGCCTTGTTGCGAGTTATCCTGCCTTCGAAGCTAGGGGTCCTGGGTTCAAATCCCGGTAAGGGCAGATATTTGTGTGATGAGCACGAGTATTTGTTCCTGAGTCTTGGATGTTTTCTATGTATTTAAGTATATATTTCTCTATATAAGTATGTTTATCGTTGTCTAGTACCCATAGTACAAGCCTAGAGCTTAGTTTGGGACTAAGTCAATTTGTGTGACAATGTCCTGTGATTATTATTATTATATTTCTTGCGTTTTGAAAACGGTTTTAAGTTTTCAAACATTTATTTTTGAGCTATAGAAAAGAATAACTTTATTAGCGTTTGCTTCTTCGCTAGCGTCTCTGCTCCGACAGAAAGGGTGGACAAATATTTATTTACGTGTCCTGTTTTTTTTTTATAACAAATAATAAAAATAAAAAACCGTTTTATTTTACTCCATCACGTTTATTGGCGTTTTAGAGTTACTCGAGTATTACACGGTTAGAAAACCTTCTCTAATCAAGTAACTGTTTCCATGGGTTCCGTTAGGCATTGTGGAACTCGTTCTGAAAAGAAAAAAAATATTAATCGACCGAACTAAGTAGGTAGGTACTGAAAAGGCAAGGTATTAATAGTATTCGGCCTCCTATCATCGCCCAAAGATATCTCTGGCATCTGTTTGTGGTAACTCATCACTTCATAGAATGTATCATTTCACCGAATTTCATTCCATCGAACGCTATTTTCTGCTGCAACCATACCTAATGTTTTCTGGGTATCTTAAACATTAATTACGTAGGTTAGGTTAGGATGTTTAAAACACCCTGCAAACATTATGGTTTCAGCAGAAAATATAGTTCGATGAAATGAAATTCGATGAAATGATATATTCGATGAAATGAAATTCGATGGAATGAAACATTTGATGAAACGTGTTTCGATGGAATGACAGACAACCATATTTGATGGCTTGGTAGGGTTTCTCAACATTTCTTGAGTTGCCCATCTTGGCCCTGACTGTTCCAAACAACTATGAAAGCAAACTCGTATGTTGGTACCTATGCTTGTTTGGTTCTGGGGCATCATGAGCCTAAATGGTGCCATAAACTCTTTCGCCAAGCCCTACTTTTAACGGTCATCACGCGGATCATTCGTTCCAAACAGGTTTTCAGTTCAAGTTCAAGAAGACAACTTTAAAGGTTTTCCGAAAATACTTGTGGTTCAGGTGATGGGGGATTTGCCAAGGTGTATTTCTCGGATTTGGTAAGAAAGGGGTACACAATAGTTATTGTTATCATATCATAGATAAGGTCTAGTTTAGTTTCTTATTTTGTTATTTTATTTTTCTTCACTGTATGGTGCTGTGTAAAGCGGTGTTTGCACGAGGAAATTGTATAGTTACGTGGCATACCTACTGTATGATGTTCTTGTCTTTTAACTGTTTTTTATTTTATTTTATTTTTATTTTTATAAGTGTTTTGCATGTATGTGCGATCGTGGCGTCATTGCGCCGTGTCTTCACCAATTGGTCACAACGGAAGAACAGCGCTGGCCATGCCAGCACCACGCTGAGTTGTGATCATTTCGTGACAAATTATGTTTTAATTTCCGTTAATGTTTAAATTGTTTGTACTTGTTTCCCAGTTTTGTCTCGAATAATCTATTTCTATTTCTATTTTTTCTATTTCAATAGAAAATCTATAATTTCACTTACCATAAACGCTGGTACAGTTTTCAAGGTTTTACACCGAAAGCTCCTGAAAAAGAAACGCATGCTTAGAACACTGAGAGGTATCCTATAATTATTAAATCTTATACCTACCATAAAAATAGCAATATTTGTATATAGGTATCTATAGTTAAGTAATCACGTTCTCGAAAACGGCTCTAACGATCTTGATGAAAATTGCAAATAAGTGTTTTTTGGGTCAAAAAATCGATCTGTAAAGACGTCCTTTTCGGGAAAATTCGTGTTCCGAGGTATATGACATATATAGACGACACTATCAAATAGTTTTTCTCGTTACTTCTAGAACTATTGTATAACAGAAAATTAATGAACCTGACTGTGTATTTTTTTCCTCTTTACGGCCATGTGACGGTAACGAAACGGCCAAGCCACATATTTTGACTAAGGTGTGTGAAGTTAGTGCGTGTAGAGTTAGAAGCTTGGCTCTACAAGAGATCTGATAACGTTTTGACAGTGCGAGCCATATGGTCTCGTCTTAGCAACATTTTACATGAAAATGCTTTTGGTGGGGTTTCACTTCTTTTTAGGTTATATTTTATATATTTTAATTTTGTTGTTTGTGTAATAATACTAGCTTACATACCAAATTTCAGCGTTCTAGGACTACAGTAAGTACCCTAATGATTTTGATGATCATCAGTGAGTGAGTCAGTGACGAAAGCGGGGTTTTTATATATCAATAAAATCTAAGGTACAAGAGCTATGCAATTGAAACTTTATATGTTTACTCGTAACAAGTTCACTATTGACATCATATCCCGATAATTTTGTTTATCTGGTATATTTATTTATTTAACCTTTACTACACAAATATTCAGAACTTGAGTACAAAAGGTAAACTTAATGTCTAATGGCATTCTCTACCAGTTGACCTTTGTGCAAATCATAAAATTGTTGTGGGCAGTGCAATATTGTACGAAAGTAAAAAAAACATTACACCATGCATCGAAAATAAATAGATAAACATACATAGAAATAAATAGGTACATACGTGAATGTCTACATAAATACAAAAATAATATATCAGTTCTGTGAAATGTGTGCACGAACTAATTTCTAGAACGCGAATTTATTAGGCGCTTGCCTGATTTTAGAAGGGAAGGGTTATAATCCTTACCCAAGTTATGAGGGTTCAAAAAAACAACGTAGTGCCCTTGCGCTTCTCTTGGTTCGTCGTGTAGGGCACCACCGTTCCCCCAGATAGACAATTAGTTATTACTTGTTGTTTTTTACGTTTGTAGTACTTAACGGCTTCGGAGCCCTACACTAAGCATGGTCCGACATGCTCTTGCCCGGTTTTTATGTTTGTAGTGCTTAACGGCTTTGAAGCTCTACACTGAGCATGGTCCGACATGCTCTTGCCCGGTTTTTATGTTTGTAGTACTTAACGGCTTCGGAGCCCTACACTGAGCATGGTCCGACATGCTATTGCCCGGTTTTTATGTTTGTAGTGCTTAACGGCTTCGGAACCCAACACTGAGCATGGTCCGACATGCTCATTTCCGGTTTTTATGTTTGTAGTACTTAACGGCTTTGGAACCCGACACTGAGCATGGTCCGACATGCTCATTTCCGGTTTTTATGTTTGTAGTATTAACGGCTTCGGAACCCAACAATGAGTATGGTCCGACATGCTCATTTCCGGTTTTTATGTTTGTAGAACTTAACGGCTTCAGAATCCAACACTGAGCATGGTCCGACATGCTCTTGCCCGGTTATTATGTTTGTAGTACTTAACGGCTTCGGAGCCCTACACTGAGCATGGTCCGACATGCTCTTGCCCGGTTTTTATGTTTGTAGTACTTAATGGCTTCAGAACCCTACACTGAGCATGGTCCGACATGCTCTTGCCCGGTTTTTATGTTTGTAGTACTTAATGGCTTCAGAACCCTACACTGAGCATGGTCCGACATGCTCTTGCCCGGTTTTTATGTTTGTAGTACTTAATGGCTTCAGAACCCTACACTGAGCATGGTCCGACATGCTCTTGCCCGGTTTTTATGTTTGTAGTACTTAATGGCTTCAGAACCCTACACTGAGCATGGTCCGACATGCTCTTGCCCGGTTTTTATGTTTGTAGTAGGTACTTAATGGCTTCAGAACCCTACACTGAGCATGGTCCGACATGCTCTTGCCCGGTTTTTATGTTTGTAGTACTTAATGGCTTCAGAACCCTACACTGAGCATGGTCCGACATGCTCTTGCCCGGTTTTTATGTTTGTAGTAGGTACTTAACGGCTTCAGAATCCAACACTGAGCATGGTCCGACATGCTCTTGCCCGGTTATTATGTTTGTAGTACTTAACGGCTTCGGAGCCCTACACTGAGCATGGTCCGACATGCTCTTGCCCGGTTTTTATGTTTGTAGTACTTAATGGCTTCAGAACCCTACACTGAGCATGGTCCGACATGCTCTTGCCCGGTTTTTATGTTTGTAGTACTTAATGGCTTCAGAACCCTACACTGAGCATGGTCCGACATGCTCTTGCCCGGTTTTTATGTTTGTAGTAGGTACTTAATGGCTTCAGAACCCTACACTGAGCATGGTCCGACATGCTCTTGCCCGGTTTTTATGTTTGTAGTACTTAATGGCTTCAGAACCCTACACTGAGCATGGTCCGACATGCTCTTGCCCGGTTTTTGTGTTTGTAGTACTTAATGGCTTCAGAACCCTACACTGAGCATGGTCCGACATGCTCTTGCCCGGTTTTTATGTTTGTAGTAGGTACTTAATGGCTTCAGAACCCTACACTGAGCATGGTCCGACATGCTCTTGCCCGGTTTTTATGTTTGTAGTACTTAATGGCTTCAGAACCCTACACTGAGCATGGTCCGACATGCTCTTGCCCGGTTTTTATGTTTGTAGTAGGTACTTAACGGCTTCAGAATCCAACACTGAGCATGGTCCGACATGCTCTTGCCCGGTTATTATGTTTGTAATACTTAACGGCTTCGGAGCCCTACACTGAGCATGGTCCGACATGCTCTTGCCCGGTTTTTATGTTTGTAGTACTTAATGGCTTCAGAACCCTACACTGAGCATTGTCCGACATGCTCTTGCCCGCCTCGCACCACTCTGTTACTTCGCACCGCTCAGTAGATACATATTCACCCTTACTGGTAACAGCATAAGGTAGAGGGTTCTCTTCCTCCCCTGAAGCATAGGTACGTTCCAAGGAGAGGGGATGGATTCGTCTACTTACCCCCAGATGCAGCGGTAGCCGCTACTGACACATCTGAAACAAATTTAGAAGCTGTGTTAAGATAGTTTTAAAATTAATCTTAAGGAGAAAATTATAAATGTCTGTCTGTCTGTAAATATGTTATTTTAAGGGATTTTGAAGACGGTTACTTAGTTATTTAAATCATTTTATTTTATACTTTTTAGTCATTATACATTATTTTTTTATGTTAAGGAGAAGGCGCATGAGCACTCAGGCCACCTGATGGTAAGTGGATTCTGAGACCCATAGACATTTGAATTCTCAAGACTATAATCCTAAGACCTGAAATGCGTTGCCAACCCTGAGGACTAAGATGGAATGCCTCTATGCTAGTAATTCCACCGCTTGTCTTATCCCCACACCAATGCGGAACATATCAATGCGAACACTGTTGCTTGGCGGATGGTTAATGGGGAAGATGGTGGTAGCGAATCCCACTTCTCAATGAATAAGATTCACAGGATATTTCATGCCCGCCGCAAGCAACGCCTCGGGCAAAGTCATATTTATTTATTTGTGGAACAAGAATGGTTAACACGAATTAAAATTGCCAACATTCTTAGTATTTTCTGGACAATTTTTTATCATTATTGTAAAAAAGTTTACTCATCCTCACATTCACTCCGTCTCACACATTAAACACCCGTTTTTTTCACTAACATTGACTACTTCTCAACACTTCCTCACAGTAAACACGACATCCGGACATTAT
The DNA here is from genome assembly GCA_949316455.1 of Acleris holmiana. Lineage (NCBI taxonomy): Eukaryota > Metazoa > Arthropoda > Insecta > Lepidoptera > Tortricidae > Acleris > Acleris holmiana. The sequence goes on along the minus strand of OX438790.1, from coordinate 8,689,208 downwards.
CCTGGACACTTAAATGTGCTTCGTCATAGTCGCTCAACTATCATAATGGAGATACCTTATCGCCACCCTTGAAATAGGTCCGTTAAGGAGTTCCGGTGGCCATTAGTGATCTTCATCATCTTTCTAATTCACCGAATGATACTTTTTGAATGCAAATGCTACACTTGTCACTGAAAGTACTAAAATCGCTAAATTTGAGGAGTTCCCTCGATTTCTCCAAGATCCCATCATCAGATCTTGAATTGGTGAAAATGGAACCAACTAGAAAATGTATAATCAGGGAACAAACATAAAAAAGAACATCTCGACAGATTAAAAACATACTCCTTTTCTTTAAAAAAAAACGCGTTCGAATCGGTTCATTTGTTTGGGAGCTACGATTCCGTACACACACACACACAGATAAAAACTTTAACCCTTCGAACGCCGAAAAAAAAATACCTACGTTCTAGTCTCTTCAGGGGGGTTAATATGACCTATGCTCACCGTAAAATGAACTGCATAGCTAGGTCATAATAACCCCCCTAGATTTCGATTTAAACCATAAAATGGATAGAAAAAAAATAAAAAAGGTGTCCAACATTTTTGCCCGTATCCGTCACTAAGCGTTCGAAAGGTTAAACTTATTAACTTAAAACACCTCTTTTTCCGTAGGGGGTTCAAAATACGTACCAGCGGCAGCTACATGGGCCATGGTGGACGGCACGGAGTAAACTGCAAAATATACACATGGAGTTATTAGAATACACTGCGGGTAGAGGTAAAGCACCTCTTGCATGGAGTTGTGTACAAAAGGAACTTACGTCAAATTTCAAACATAGAATGTCGCCGAACGGTTTTTAACAGATGAGTAATAATAATACATGCAACAGGGGGGTTATTATGATGTAGCTATGCAGTTCATTTAACGGCGAGCGTAAAAGACAGAGCATGACAGTTGTATAGCTCTGTCCTTTACACTTGCCGTGAACTAAACTGCTTTGCTATGTCATAATAACCCCCTGAGTCATAGCTGGGCGCCGTTAATCAAATAGTAAACTTCGTTAATCGCTAATATCCGATACTAAAAAAGTTAACTTCGTTAAACTAAGCGTTGCATTTTGGAAGGTTTAACGCAAGAGAACCAATGAAGTCTACTTACTCGTGATAGTCATCCTTTTAAATTCGTTATAGGTAGTTTCTGTCAGGATGTTTGTTTGTTACGCTTTCACGGATAAACCGCTGAATCGATTAAGATGAAGTTTGGTATGGAGATAGTTTGAGTACCGGGAATGACATCCAGTAGGTACTTTTTATCTTGAAAAATTAGACGGATCCTGAGAGAATAGCGATAGAAGACTTCTACGCAGACGGAGTCGCGGGAAACCACTTCTATTACAGCTAAGTAGGCTTTAGAAGTTCACGGGTGTCAGTCGACCAAGTTATAAACAGACGGTTTTTAGGGTTCCGTACATAATGACAAGATGAGTTAATAATGTAAACATCGGAAACTGACCATTTATTACTTGTTTATCATTGTTGTTTTTGATTATTTGAGTGTTATTATATTATTGTATTATTTTAATATTATTTTATCATTTTGTATTAATGTTTTGTTGACGATATCAATGTAATTTCGTATTTTTTGACATGCAATGCAATCTATATTGTAACATTACATTGATAAATAAATAAACTAAACTAAACTAAACTAATGTATATATTTTAGGAAAATTAAGTAATTGTTCTAATACTTGTGGTTTTTAAGAAAAACGATGTAAACTATCACGTTATCAGGGTTAACTTAGTGTTGAACTTACGGCTCTGTTTACTTTAAATTTGGAAGAGATTTATGTCCAGTATGATGGGGCTTTTAAAGAGAAGACAGGAAGTAACAATAGTACTTGGACTTTTCAATATTTCATACAAATAAGATGTAGGCAGGGTTCGGGCTCAAATTTTCAAACCGTTGTCATACAGGTATTTGCCGCAAAAAAATAATTATTTCGGTTCAGTTCGCATAAACTGGTTTTTGGAGAAACCTTTACATAAAGTTCTTTACGAATTAACCGGTATCGAGCTAATAAAACCGGTTTAACCAGACACACGTCACGCACCATAAACAAGCGGCGCTTAGTGTTTTTATTCAGTGCAAAACTTTTGGTTTCTCGGCTCGCTGCTCGTGGATTAAACCGGTTAATTAAGGTTAAAATAAAGTTATCAATACGTTCGCGTTTCCTGGAAAAGTTCAGAGTGAAACCGAAATAAACCGGTATTAACCGGTATTTTTTAAACCGGTTCCGAGCCCTGGATATAGGTGTGGAACCCCCGGTGCTCGATTCCGACTCGCGTAAATATCCACGTGTCCTGGTAACACCCAATACCTATTTTAATTATAGCTTCTTTTTTAATTTTGGCCTGCTAAGCCAAATAGAAGTATCTCAAATAAAACACCTGTAGCAATCACAACCTTATTACTGAAAATAGAGGATTTACTCGTAATCTACTTTAATGTTTTAATGTTTTAATGTTTTGGCAGTTGAATCTGACATACTGCTTATGGGATGTCTTTTATGTTTGGTATTAAGCGACAAACCTGGGGACTCGGGTGGCCAAGCATTCTGAATACTACAACATCCAGACTGCAAACCTAAGGGCCGTATTAAAAAAGTAATTTTGGCTGAGATACGTCCAAGAAAACGTCTTTAGACGGCGATCTCAGTCAAGATGTGGCCTTAGGACTGTAAATGCGTCGGCAACACTAAGGACTATGGGATTGCCTCTATGCTAGTAGTAATGTCACCCGTTGTCCCCATACCGAAACATAAAAATTCGAACACCATGCTGCAAGTATCTATCTAGATACTTTTCGGAGCCTAGTCAAGATGCATAACGCTGTCAGCGATTTTGGAACATCGTCAAAACGGACTGACGTAATAACTTATGAAATTTCGTGTCGATAGAAATAAGAAACGTTATTACCGTTTGCATCTTGGCTAGTACTGTTTCAGTTTAGTAACTAGTAAAAAAAAAAACAACGGTCGGTACTCACATCCTAACTCCACGTTACCCGTTCCAGGAATTATTTTGTTTGAAATATCAGCTGCGCCAACGGCCGCTGAAAAAAATGCAATAAGTTGGTCATCATCAAATATTTGGGACTATCTTTTGTCGCGGTCTGTACCTACCTATCTGCTTATTACTAAACTAATCAGTCCCTACAAACGGTGGTTCTACGTTAAGTATACCGGAGATCCTGTCGCCACCTTCCGACTCCATCATTAGATCAGCTCTTAGATACCATAATATTGCATTGTCATCGGGTTTATATTTGTGAACTGACAACTGGTTAAAATTTGTCTTGCAAGATTTGACCTAAACTGACATACATACGTACATACAACCGTTGCAACAATCAAAAGTCTTAGGTGTCCCGCTTGTCGTAGGCAATGAGACGTCATAATATTAAACCCATTATAGCGGATTACACATGCCCAAAATGCTTAGTGAGAATATAATTTTCCTTACATATGTAAAGAGTTCGGTATATAAGTAATAAAAGGTTTAATGCATAGATTTTGAAAACGTATAATTTATAAATAAGACATGTACCATTTCTTTGTAACATAGGGATACAAATAGCATAAGAGGCGACGATAATAATTAGTTGATTTTGTATTCGGGTTCTATTTTTAACCGATCTCAAAAAGGAGGAGGTTATACGTTCCATTGTATGTTTTTTTTATGTATGTTTATTGATTATTCCGTCAATTGTAGACTGATTTTGAATATATTTTTTTGGTTTGATAGAGACTTCCGAGGTGGTCCTATTGTCACCAAATTTGAATCTGATGAGGGGATCAGTGAGGAATTGAGGGAACTCCTCAACAATTGTAGGCAAACATATAACGATTTTAGTATTTTTAGTAACAAATCTATCATTTGCATTCAGAAAGTATCACTTGGGGAAGTGGAACTGATGATCAGAGATGGCCATCGGAACTCCTCAACGGTACCTATTTCAAGGTTGGCGATAAGATATCTCGATTAAGATAGTTGAGCGACTACAACAAAGAATATTTACTTGTTGAAATGAAACTTAAAGTTTCGAATATCAACTGATACTTGGGACTACGGAACATCGTATCACTAAAAAGTATAAAATTAAATAAATGTTTAAAAAATCAAAAACGCAAAAAATACTTCTTTTAAAATTGTAGGCACCCTGCCAAATAGGTTAATCCAACTGAAGTCAGCGACCACAATATTTTCACTACTAACCTATTAGGCATGTGCCTACAATTTTAAAACAAGTTTTTTTTTGCGTTTTTGAAGGCGGATTTTTAGTTTTTTAAAACATTTATTTAATTAACTTTATCTTGCCGGTGCTCAAGTTCGACTTGCACTTGACCGGATGTTTTTATCTTTTAAATAGTTGTTGCATATATTAATATTAATATTAGGCTTACCTCTGTCGCCACCATTAAGTGTAGATTGTGAAGTTTGGAGAACGTCTGCAAAAATATAACAACATATACAGGGCGGAAAAAACGTAAGCCACATGGACGGCAACTACCTTAACCTTTTCAACGCTATGTCAAATACAAAAGACGTCACTCACACGCCGATGACAGCTTAAAACCAGAGCGAATGTGAACCTTGCCTTGTAGATACTCAGGTTTATTTTGCGCTGGCAACCATGGTGCGGATATATCCGTCATGAAATGGCGTTGAAAAGGTTAAATATTGGAAGTAGCGAATTCTACACAAAGGAGACTTTATTTTATTAAAAAAATAAGTTAAACCGGTTTTTAAAAAAAAAATCGTTTTTCGTAACCGGGAATTAAAGGGCAAAAATTGAATGAAGGCCGCGATAAAAACAAACCTTCCATCTGGAACACTCACCTAAACGTTCTGCATGTTTCACGGCGTCTCCTTCTTGGTGGACCGAAGCTATAACAAAATAGTAACTAGTTATTTAACTGCTGTTTAGTTTATTTGTAGCTGGTACATAATTAAACTTCTTTATATATTCTGACTACCGGTTTTAAATGACGTATAACCGGTAATAATTGCATTTCGCTATTTATATCGCTAAAGCTCCGATTAGCGGTATAATAAATATCTACCGGTATTCAAGTATCGCATCGGTTTAGCCAATTGAGAACAATACCTCTTTTTGATACTTTACCCCTAAAATCATAACCAGTAATACCTGTCAGTGTCAATATACTCGTTTATTTGTTTCTGTAAATGTTTTCGGTGTTATTACAATAAAGTCAGACACGCCTTAGACAAGTCTGAAATTACAATTAATTACAGTCGAATTAACATCTTATTTATCAGGTGCAATGAATAGCGGGAAACAATAGTAGATTATACACCGAGGGGATAAAGCACAGTTTTATGTCACAGGCGCGATATTGAATCCTGAACGTAACGAAGGACTCCAGATTTAACTCCCGAGCGCAGCGAGGGTGTTACGAATTAAGAAGAGTCCTGAGCGCAGTGAGGGGTTCAAGCGCGCCCAAGACGAAAACAGCTTTATCCCCGAGGAGTGTACTCTACTTTTCTCACCTTTTGCGAGACAATAAAAAAGCGAGTCTACTAAAAACAGCGTTTTATTATAGTAAATTAAAATTAAAAGTGAAAATTGATATTTGAGACATTAGTCCAGTTGTGGAAAGACAATATTTATTTAAAACTTTGCAGTTATCACCAATGTATTTTATTGCAGCGTCTTACAATACTCGCGGCTTTTGCTTAATTTCAAATGTGTTCCATTCAGCTTGCCGTGGCCAGCTCGATTTTAGAAAATGTTCGATTTTGATCTTTTATTACGAAATTAGACTTTAAGGCCATTGTAATAAGAACTATGAAAAGTGAAAATATTACAACCCAGCGGGTTATAATGAGATTCAGTACAACATTACACCCCGGCTAAAGCCAAGGGCTTTAATGAGTTGGTTTGCGTAAGGTTTGCATGATATGTAATTTGGCATTGTCGAGCAGGTGGTGTGAAAAATTGTTTTTATCGCTATGTACCTATGCACTATTTACAGTATAAAATACCTGTATTCAATACCGCTATTCATTCCGCTTTTAAGCGGAATGACAATAAAACCTCTAATACGAATATAGTTATTACATTTTTAGCGGTAACAATTTGTCAATTTAAATACAGGTATTGAATAAAACCGGTTTTACAATCCCTGCTTGAAACAAACCATTAACACTGTCTATTGTTTAATTGTTATCTTTAAGAAGGGTTGTAAAATACTATCCCCCGTGTGGTCGCCGGGTTAGAAAAGTGCCACTCCATGTCTTCCCGTGGATGTCGTAAGACGCGACACTCCCCGTTATACAGGCGATAGAGAATGCAGAGCGATGCTACATCTCTACGCAGCGCCGAAGAGTCTAGCCGATCAGAAGTACGCTGGCAGCCGACAATTCGAGGCGCTCTCCGCTGGATGCGGTGCAGAGGGAGAAGCTGGTACTGGGGAGCCCCAGCCCACAGATGAGAGCAGTATTCCATATGTGGACGAACCTGCGCCTTGTACAGCTGCAGGCGATGGGCCGGAGTGAAATACTGTCTCGATCTGTTGAGCACACCGAGCTTCTTCGAGGCCAATTTGGCCTTACCCTCTAAATGACCGCGGAACTGGACATCACTCGAAATGTCGACACCAAGGACTCCGATACTGGGTGTGGCAGTGAGGAGAGTGCTCTCAAAACGAGGAGATGCATTAAATGCCATCTTTTTTGCGGTGAACGCGCAAACTTGAGTTTTGAGTCAATCTGTAAAAAACCTCTACAAAAATCTAATGTTTTGATCCAAGCGTCGTTGCGTAGGAGTAAGGGCTGATTGTTTGACAAGTAACTAACTTAACTGAACACTGACACTAACTAAACTTACACGGCGGGGGACCGCTAAGTAAATAAAATAACATGAAATAAATGCCTCCCATACAAAAACAACTTTCAGTGCTTGGAGTAAAAATTCTTCCTGACTACTACAAATAGAAATCAGTTTCAAAAAGTTTTTTTTTGGTAAGACGACCTTCTAAAACAGCTTGTAAAAATATAAATAAAGTTGTGATATTGTAAAAGGAAGCGAGTGAAAATTGACAGAAAACGCTGGACAGGAGATGAAAGGTATGATAGAATATAATAATATTAAATAAAAACTCACACATACCCATACATTATGATAGGATTTTATTTTATCATATAGTATTATTAAAAAAAAAACTGCTTGAAAATATGCATTCATTGCAAAGATACACCAGTGCATGCGTGGCCAGATTTTATCGGGTACAGTCATTAGTACTTTTTCGTCGTTTGAAAGGGAACAAACTACGAGTGCCGAGGTTAGAGGGCTCGCAATTACAAGTCGATGATTGATGCTGAAACCCCGTTATCAGAGTTGCAGATGGGTAGAACCAAAAAAATGGCCTCGCTAACTCAAGCAATTAAATTTTCTATGAAACTTTTCCGTTGTGCGATGAAAATTAGTCATACAATTGTAAGGATACTTTTCGTTGCACGACGGAACTTTTCCGCCTTCGTTGTTTGTATGGTTAACTGCGCTTACTATGATCCATCTTTTAGGTCCTCACCCAGATCCATTGAAACTAAGTCATAGGGTTGTCGCACAATATTTATTTCGTTGTCAATGTGACACATTGGTATGTAAAACGTTTTTGTTACAAACATATTGCTGTCTGCTCGTATCACACAGATATGTACTTAATTTACGAACCGTTTCCCCGTCGCATTCGGGTTACTTCCAATTTTGCCTTCGGTTTTGTTATAAACTGGGAAGATTCAGCGAGATGATTCAGCTAATTCATGATTTTAACTGAACAAGAAGTAAACGAATCGTATACGACATTAATCTTTGTTGACAAATAAATGACACAATCACCTCACATTGTTGGTCTACATGGAGATTAAAAGCAGAATTTAAGCCCGTGAAAAAATTGTGAAGATATATATTTGTTTTAGAATGGTTATAATTATTACTGGAACTACGAAAATAACAAAAGTTCTCTTTTTAGCGGTTAGTTGAAGCTGCTGGGTAAAGTTGAGAAAGTTGTGTCGTGCGCTTCTGTGATAAATTCATTTTTTGTGTGTTCATGTGCAGTGCTAACCCTAACGTTTTCAATGGATCTGTAAAACTGATAACGGGGTTTGTTGATAATATCCATATTAAACTTAACCATGGTGAAATAACAAGTCGATGAATACAACCAGTTTAATCACCACCACAAATAGCACAACCAAAAAAATTGGGACCCATCTCATCCAGCGCAAATTAGCCATAAGCGATATGTCATCTTTTGCATAATAAATTATTCTTGTTCTTATTTCAATGGCGCCTAGTGAGCTAAGTAATCCATTTCAAAGAAATTTCGAAAACGCTTAAATTAATTAAAATAAAATAAAAATCACGCGATAATATCACACAAATTGACCTAGTCGCGAACTAAGCTCTAGGCTTTGTAATAAGTATGTTTAATACTTATGTAGAGAAATACATGCTTAGATACATAGAAAACATCAAAGACTCAGGAACAAATACTCGTGCTCATCACACAAATATCTGCCCTTACCGGGATTTGATCCTGGGACCACTAGCTTGGTAGGCGCGTGGGGAGCGTGCCTGCAGCTTTCTCGATCGTTTTTAGGGTTCCGTAGCCAAATGGCAAAAAACGGAACCCTTATAGATTCGTCATGTCTGTCCGTCTGTCCGTCCGTATGTCACAGTCACTTTATTCCGTAACTATAAGAGCTATACTGTGGAAACTTGGTAAGTAGATGTATTCGGTGAACCGCATTAAGATTTTCATACAAAAATAGAAAAAAAACAATAAATTTTTGGGGTTCCCCATACTTAGAACTGAAACTCAAAAATTTTTTTTTCATCAAACTCATACGTGTGGGGTATCTATGGATAGGTATTCAAAAATGATATTGAGGTTTCTATTATAATTTTTTTCTAAACTGAATAGTTTGCGCGAGAGACGCTTCCAAAGTGGAAAAATGTGTGTCCCCCCCCCCGTAACTTCTAAAATAAGGGAATGATAAATGTAAAAATAATATATGATGTACATTACCATGCAAACTTCCACCGAAAATTGGTTTGAACGAGATCTAGTAAGTAGTTTTTTTTTAATACGTCATAAAAACATTGATCAAAGCTACAACGAACTTTTATATTATGTTACTTGCTGCTACGGAACCCTTCATGGGCGAGTCCGACTCGCACTTGGCCGCTTTTTTTTTTGTAGAAATAGTAATTCAGCGAATATAGGCACATACGCCTGTCTTCGGCACAATAGGGCTATTTCATAGGATAAGTTTAATAAAGTGAGGTGAAGTGAAGTGAAGTGAGGTGAGGTGGTGGTTAGTGAGTGATGTGGGGATAAGACAACCGGTGAAATTAATTCATATGTCTATGGGTCTCAGATTCCAGTTACCATCAGGTGGCCTGAGTGCTCGTGTGCCTTTTCCTTAACATAAAAAAAGTGATGAAAATGTACTAACCTTCTACTGTATTAACTCCGGAATCAACTGAAAACAAAAAAACAAGTTAAATATCCTTTGCAGACTGTTCTTTATTCATGCACTAGCGAGCGTTTAAACTAATGTCAATAAACTCACTATGACAAGACCAGTAAAACGAGTTCAAACTCGACAGGTCTACTGTGAGCTGTTGAGGAGTTCCTATGGTCACCCTCCGTCTCCATAATACCAGCTTAATATTGGGTGTCCCCTTGTTTCACCGACAATAATTTCATAGAACGTATTGTTTCACAAAATTTCACCGAGACCTATTTTCTGCTGAAACGCTGTTGTTTCAAAAATTTATTACGTGTAGAATAGGTTGGGCTAGTCTTGTGAGTCACATTTTAACTCCTGCGCCTAGAAAAGCCTGTTTTTGAAATGAAAATTCTTTGAAGTGATCCGTTCTATTGACACGGGTAAACATAACTAGTAAAATGGTGTGTGCTTTTAAGTTTGAAACAGAGAAACAATGATTTTTTTGCACGCGCTCAATTCTACTAATATACGTATTGAAACAGGGGTTCCGTATAATGGAAGCTTACTCAAAACAGGAGCACTGGTACTTATTTGCTGGGGTGGCTAAATATCTCGTGTCATGGTGACCTACTTCGCTTGTTAAACAATCCTATACTTTTAAACGAGCAATATCTGTATCACGTTCTCGAAAATAGCTCTATTAACGATTTTGATGAAAATTGTGTTTAGGGTTGAAAAATCGGTCTGTCAAGTCATCATATTCGGGTAATTTCCGAGCTAAGTAAAAGATTTGGGTCTATTTCGTTAGGCCTCAATATTTTTGGTCATAAGCTTCATTTCGCTTTGTTTTCTGTAACCGTAAATATTTCAGGACTTTATAAAAGCTAACCTAACCTATAAGGTTCTACACGATGGAAATAAATTCTAAAAAATTTGTATAACATTGGTTTGGCAAATGAAAAATTTGGGAAATGATACATTTGACCAAAAATATTTGGCAACGGCAGGCACCCAAAAATATTAGGTACTTATAATATCAAATCGCTTTGGTCTGCCGTAAACAATATTATTACTCGACGGTGAGTATCTAGGCAAGATATTAGCAAAACCTGATATTCGCAAAACATGATATTTGTAAATAGTGGAATTAGATTATAGAATTGTAGGTAGTTTTAGGCTATGTTAGTTTTAAAGCAGGCCCGGAGGGCGAAACCACCCAGAAAAAGGAGCTCCCGTCGACACTGTCTAATTGATGTCTTATTAATAATGATTTTTGAGAATATCATGTTTTGCGAATATGATGTCTTTCGGATATCGTCTTTTGCGAATATGATATTAACATACTATTTTTTCGGCGTGGTTGTTGATTTAATAATGTCGTCTACATACACCCAAGTCGAGCTCGGTCGCCCATACGAGTACTATACCTAACTAAGAGTGAAGCGAGGGCGGGTCACAGGTTCTAGAAATAATCATACTAACCAATACCGGCTGGTCCCGGTGGAGAGGGCATGCCGTCGGCGCACGGTACACTTTCTGGTACAGACGAAGCACCTGGTAGAATGCAAAACGTATTACTACACCTAATAAATTGCAAATTCAAATTCAAGCATTCGTGACAAATAATAACAATTAAAAAAAAAAGGATTGTGTGATGAAACCACGGTAAAAGTAAAACTTTTTTCACATTATAGATATTTAGCTAAAAATTTTCAGGATAATAATCCATTAAGGATATAAAAATCGCTTCATCAATCTTAATTTTATACTTGGAAAATGGGAATGATAATGGGAAATGATAAAAGTACTTAGGCTAGGTCTCCAACTAGCAAATAAATAACAACATTTACATTAAACACTGACAAAAACAAACAAAATAGCGTAGTCTATAAAACAAGTTGGCCATAGCACCAAAATAATAAAAAGCCAAAATTTAAAGGATTGAATCAGCATGTTTTTTCAATCATCATCTAGAAGTTGAAGAGTAGGCTCCAGAAACGTACAACACTAGGTCCTATTTTGAGTCGTTTACGAGTAACACTCATTTAAACTTTATTCAACATAGTTCCGCTATCCGATAATAGATGGCGGTAGCCCTCATTGTATATATTTGTATTGAATATAAAATCTAATTTGAATATTTTGTATTTCAATAAAACAAAAAAAAATACAACAAATAATATAAAAGAACACGCCAGGCACGGCATATCGTCACATTCATTGCAATGCTTGTTATTGTTTATTTTAATTCAGTTTAAGGCACAGATTATAAGGGTATGTCTAAATGGATGGCAGGCATGCTGTTTTATTTTTTTAATAGTAAAAATAAAAATAAATATCAGGGGACAATCTCACACATATTGACCTAGTCCCAAACTAAGCTCTAGGCTTGTACTATGGGTACTAGACAACGATAAACATACTTATATAGAGAAATACATACTTAAATATATAAAGAACATCCAAGACTCAGGAACAAATATTCGCGCTAAACACAAATATCTGCTCTTACCGGGATTTGAACCCAGGACCGCTGGCTTCGGAGGCAGGGTCACTCCCAACTAGGCCACCGGGTTAATGGGTTTTTATCCTTTTTTCCTGTTAGTTTACTTACCGCCAGATACGTTGTCTGCAATTGCATTCGCTGCGTCGTGGCCGCCGTCCGGGACTGTAATAGGTACCAATAAGTTAACAATAGTTATTTTCACCTCAGCACCTCATAAAGGGTGGTTTTGCTGTTTAAAAACAGTGAGCAAAATACGATTTTGCTGCGAGCGTGAGACAAAGTAACTTTTTAATTTTTGTTCTATGGCCGTGGTGCGGAGCACGGGCGGCTGGGGGATGTTGTTTTATTTTTACCATGTTGTTTTTTTTACCTTATGGTAGTTTATGTGGCTGTTACATAATAACATCACATGAGTGTTTTAATGCCTAATTATGTACAGTTACAATCTAAATACATATATAATTATAAAAAACAAAACAAACTAAACTATTTTTTGCGGCAAGAGAAATATAACGACAAAAATGCTGGCACCCGTAGTTTTTTTTTTTATTCAGAGACAAAATAATGTACTGTTCCGTGTTTTGTTTTTATTTTTTTATTTTTGGTGTTCAATAAAGAGTATTTGTATTGTATTGTATTGTAAAATAGAGTCGGCCTCTACTATCATATCGTTCGATATCAAGTAATAAGCGAGATTTTTGACATTTCATTTCGAATAAAATGTCGTCTCGAGTGATATAAAAAACGAGGTCAAATAAAATGGCTTTGTTTTTGTCAAAGAAGTTCGAAATTTGAATGTAATATTGAATGTAATAATGTAATATTGTCTCACGCTCGCAGCAAAATCGAACTTTGTTCACTGTTTTTAAACAGCAAAACCACCCTTTTGGAGGTGCTGAGGGGAAAAGAGTATTTTCTCTTGGGGACTAAACAGATGCACGTGGGGTTTAATATTATGGAATTATTATTATTAACTATTATCCGTGTGGTTGCCGGGTTAGAATAGTGCCAATCCATGTCTTACACTGGTAAACATCTTGGCCTGATTGTGCAAAATGTGGTTACAGAATTATCAACAAGTTTTTTAAGAGCTGTTGGTAATTTTGTAGCTCTGCCCAGCCCACTCTGGGAATGAAGGCGTGATAGTATGTATGTATAGAATTTTAACGACACTATTAGGCGTTGATTACCTTTCTTTCACGATATTCACATATATTTGTAGTTAAACGGGACTTAACCGCGTAAAATAATCTCCAATATAGACAGTGCGTGGACTTCCACTATATGTGGATATCATGAAAGAAAGGCAATCTACCTACCTGAGACCTGGGAATGGAGGGCCCAGGTACTGCCGGGTTCGCACCGGCTAAAACACCAATGCCCCGTTTTGGCTAAAAATGAAGTTAATGAACTCCAGCGTATACTACCCGGTTGCCGGGTTAGAATAGTGCCACTCCGTCTTCCCGTTGATGTTGTAAGAGGCGACTAAGGTAATAAGGGCTTGCAGTACTGTTAGGCGATGGGCTTACAATCTGTCACTAAGTAATACATTAATTAACTTCTTGGCCTGATTGTGCAAAATGTGGGTAAAGAATTATAAATAAGTATTTTTAGATTTGTTGGTATTTTGTAGTGTAAGTATGATTAAAAATTAATGTAAAATCTTTTACTTACTTAAGGTAGGATAAGCGAGGCAGATTTGGGTGCCAGCCTGAAAAAATAATAGTAATATATATATCAGGGAACAATCTCACACAAAAAGATCTAGCCCCAAACTAAGCTCTAGGCTTGTACTATGGGTACGAGACCACGATAAACATACTTTTTCACTTCTCATGCTCTTAAAATGCTACTTAAAACTCTGCGAATCGGTACTAAAGCTCCTTTATTAATCTCTAGGGATTAAAGTTTTTTTTTTTTTTACTTTGGGAACCTCTAAACATCCAATCACGGTGTTTGTGAATGGAGGATTATCGCCATTTTGAGTGATTGTGTATGGACCATATTTTTGGGTGTCGAAATAACCTCAAAATGACAACTGTGCAAATATATAAAAAAAAAGGATTTAATTTCGTGAAACACGATTAATTATTACGAATATGAATCTATTTAATCATATTAAGGCCGAACTCTTTTATTATGCGTGGTCCAATTACTTTTAAAATGGTTTCCAAGTTTGAATCTGTTGGCTAAATATGCAAGCATTTAAAACACCACTTTACAAAAAACCGCGGATCTTTTTTTCCTATTTGTATTTTGAATAGATGTTCATAACTGGTAGATATTGAGCGTACGTTGTTAAAAAACAATATTGTTTAGAAAGTCGTTTTTTTCCTCGCATTCAAAGTGAAAAGTAGAGTGTTTAACGCGAGACTAAACAACCATAATGACACTCGAACTACAGCCACCCTACAGCGTGGCTAAACATCTCGAGTCATTATGGCTCGTTTTAGTCCCTTGTTGAACAATCTACTATTATAGAGAATACATACTTAAATACTTAGAAAGCATCCAAGACTCAGGAACAAATATTCGCGCTCATCACACGAATATCTGCCCTTACCGGGATTTGAACCCAGGACCGCTGGCTTCAGAGGCAGGGTCACTCCCAACTAGGCCAACGTGTCGTCAAATGATTGAATTACTTTCTCTGTCCATAGGTAGGTACGCAAGCTTTGGTTGCCTATACTTTTTTTTATCTGCCTGTGTCAGGGAGGGTTATTTTCCTGTGTATGTAACGTAGGTATGTATGTATGTATGTATGAATGTTTATTTCTGGGACGCTCTGCAGCCTAAACGGCTTGACGGACTATAACGTATGGGATATCGATTCGATTCGTATATGTATACATTATTCCACTTTGATTCTAATAAAAACTAAAACCGGGCAAGAGCATGTCGGACCATGCCCAGCGTCGGGTTCCGAAGCCGTTAAGTACTACAAACATGAAAAAACAACAAATAATAAATAATTTTCTATTTAAAGTCAATTGGTGCCGTCTTAGATGATTTTAGTAGGTAGGTATAAACACTTTAATCGCCTGTATCTCAAGCACCAATGATGTCTACTTAGTCGTTATACTTTTCTTGTAAAATTCGTTATATTATGCTCTTTCATTGAAGTTTTTTCTCAGATTTTTAGTATTTGTATTTTTGGCTGTCGGGGGGACTAACAAAAATTAGCGCTTTAAGCTTAATATTTCATAAATGGATTACTTAATCGGAAACTGTTTTGACAAACCCGTAATATTTTTGAAAGACCTATCCAACGAGTCCAACGACACCCCACACTATAGGGTAGACGAGAAAAAAAATACATTTCCACGTTACGTGTAGAAGAGGCCTATTTTTTATTTTTTTTGTATTATATAATATGCATATTCATGCCAAATTACAGCTTTTTAGTACTAAGAGTCTCTGCGCTAGGCTGCGGACGGACGGACGGACGGACGGACAGACGGACAAACTATAAAGGTTCCTAGTTTGACTGCGGAACCCTAAAAAAGTGTGAAATAGACTAAATTATTTAAAAACCGGGCAAGAGCATGTCGGACCATGCTCAGTGTAGGGTTCCGAAGCCGTTAAGAGCCCTTTCACACTAGCGTTTTTCTCGGCGGAGCGGGAACGCGACCGGAACGCTGCGAGCACGCGAAAACTGCTAGTGTGAAAGGGCTCTAAGTACCTACCACAAACACAAAAAAAACTATTTAAAGTTATCGTAGGTGATTTTCAGTTGTTATGAACACAATTCACCTGTAACATTCGTTATAATGCGCTTTCATTGATTTTTTTTTCAGATTTTTAGGATTTTTAGTTTTGGCTTTAGAAATTAGCGCTTTAAAGCTTAATATTTCATAAACGGATCCCTTAATCCAAAGTTTGTAGGCCAAACAAGACCTAGGGACTGAAATTTGCAGGGAGTAAGTATTCCTTGGATATCCTAATGCTCTAAGGAGGGATTTTTGAAAAGTCATCCCCAAAGGCGTTAATAGGGGGGCTAGCGGGACACTAATTATTCGTGTATGAATTCTAGTATAAAATAAAATCAAATAATAAGTTATATATTACCACGAGCAGGAGACAGAACAGAGCAGCCTTCATGGTGATGGTTGAAGTAGACATGTGAGGTTGTGGCCCGGTGAGGCTTATATATAGCGTTTAACAAACAGACGTCACCACACCTGTGTTAACACCTGTTCCGGATTTGATAATTACAGATGGTAATGCCAAATGATATATTGGCAGACAAATATATTTTTAACCAACATGAAGGACAGATACAGTACATTCAAACATTTGTGACCCTTTTTTTTTTTTTTTTTTTTTTTAACGGAGAGAAACGTCATTACGCATCGTCCCCCCCGGCCAGGGGCAGCCAAATGGGGGGGGTATGACGGACTCTCGACCACCTCAGTCTCCTGTGAGAGCTGAGGTGGAAGCATACCGTCTAAAACCTCTCCGGTGTTAACCTCCAAGGGGCTGGTAGCGGGAGCACCGTGGGCTGATTGCTATGCTACCACTGGGTGCCCCCCAGCCGCGCGCACACGCGCACTCGCGCCAAAGGAGGGAGGGTTCAGTTAACACATTGAACCCTTTCCCTAGACGTGTAGGACCATAGTGTGGGACCCTATCCCCACGGTCCTACTAGGGGTCCAGGTGGGCAGCGAACTGCCTCCGCCTTCGCCCCATACGTCTACGCCGGAGCGGATGCGCATTCACTGCTTCCTCGCGCTCCCGCTCCGCCGCCTCCTTTTGCGATATGATGCTCTCGCAGAAGGAGACGACCGCCAACCACGATCTCTCACTGCTCAGCATGGCCGACACCACGCTATGCAGCGAAAGATCGGAGAGCCCCGTGTCCGCAATCAGAGTGCGGCGCTCCAGATCCCACTTCGAGCACACCTCAAGGGTGTGCTGGGCCGTGTCGTCTGGATCGCCGCACCCATGGCAAACCGGACTTGGCTCTCTCCTAATCTTGTGCAGGTAATGACCGAAGCATCCATGCCCGGTCATCACCTGCACAAGACGGTAAGTGACGGTACCGTACCTCCGACTCAACCAGCGGTCCAGCGACGGGAGGAGTGCCCCTATGGTGCGACTTTGTGACCCACCTTAGGTCCAAAGTAAATCTGACATTCTACAGCAATAAAAATGTTTGAAATCGGTCCTAAATTTACGCTTGTGAAGTCGTTTATCGCTATTCGAGGGAAGGGTCGTCCATACCTGAGAGGACCGTCCAATTTTTCGGGATAACAAGTAGCATATGTGGAGTTATGAGTTTCAGCCCAGCACTCAAACTATCTCCGTACCAAATTTCACCTACGTCGGTTCAGCTGTTTATATTTATTTATGTATTTACAAAAAACCGGGCAAGAGCATGTCGGAGCATGCTCAGTGTAGGGTTCCGAAGCCGTTAAGTACTACAAACATAAAAATCAACAAGTAATAAATAACTAAATTAATTTTTAAAGTCATTTGGTGCCTTCTTAGATGACTTCAGTAGATATAAACACTTTAATTGCCTGTATCTCAAGAACCAATGATGTCTACTTAGTCGTGATAGATTTCCTTTAAAATTCGTTATAATATGTTCTTTCATTTAAGTTTTTTTCAGATTTTTAGTATTTGTAGTTTTGGCTGTAGGGGGGGAGGGGGAACACTTAAGTGTAACAAAAAAAAAAGACGTGTGGCACTCGGGGACTGCCGCGGTAAAGCTATTGCATAGCATTTTGTATCAACTTATGCAATTATAATTTTATTTATTTATTTTATTCATGCAGTATTTCTTTTTCTTTGATATTAATTCAAGTTACACTTTTTGAGCGTGGTGACCGATAAGAAAACAAATTTCTCTATTATTAAATAAATAAAAAAAGTTTATACACAAATTTTACAAGTACAGCTATTCACTGTTGTACATAAATACCTATACACCTATATACTTTCTCATAAACAGCTGCTTATGTATTCGTCCGATTTCGGAGCAGCTCGTCTCGATTCGTGCGAGTTTCGTAGAGTCGTACAATACGTCTAATCGCACACAACGCCGTGTCGAAGACTGCCGAACTGAAACGACGTTAGACGATGCACGGCCTTCATGCCACACCTCCTTGCCCGTCGGAGTGGGGAGCGTGAGGTTTTTTCGTTACGGAATTTCTGGATTCGGTCCCCGCGCTCAAGGCCCGCGATAGAAGCTATGCAATAGCTTAATTAGCTGTTTAAAGCTTAATATTTCAATAACAGATTACTTAATCGGTTCTATAAACCCGACCTAATATCATGTTTGACTCGTTTAAGAATCGTTTATGTCACAGTCGCCATTATTGTAAATGACATAAGAGTTATCAAAACGTTGACAATACGGAAACAGGTCAAAAACGATATCGTTATTACCTTGTAGAATTCCAGCCCAGAACATCAAACGACAAGCTTGAGAATGACAATGACAAGGTTCTAAGTACCTCAACAATTTTTATTGGGTGAGACAGTCGAGTACAATACTATTAAAGAATATGAATGTACAATTTAAAATTTATTTCAGTCGAGAGATACCCTTTGTTTGGCACAAGGGAAGACATCTGTATAAACATTAGGTACATATTATTTGTTGATTGTCCTCGCACCTCAGCACCTTACATTTTCTATTTGCTTTGAACTAATAAATTATAATGTGTGTAAATTCCTAACAATTTTTTTTTTAGCGTACCTCACCAACACGTAAAGTCGGGATGGTTTTTTTGCTCGTCTACCTCATGGTGTGTGGGTGTCGTTGGGGGTCCTCGCGGGTCAGTAAAAACAATTTTCCGATTAAGGCATCCGTTTGTGAAATATTAAGCTTTAAAGTGCATTTT
Organism: Acleris holmiana; assembly: GCA_949316455.1. Taxonomy (NCBI): domain Eukaryota; kingdom Metazoa; phylum Arthropoda; class Insecta; order Lepidoptera; family Tortricidae; genus Acleris; species Acleris holmiana. Next base: position 8,670,326 of record OX438790.1, on the reverse strand, counting down.
TTTTGTCTTATTCAAACGTCCTTCCCCCTGCAGCCAAAACAACAAACATTAAGAATGTAAAAAAAAACTTAAATGAAAGCGCGTATAACGAATTTAAAAGGAAAACTATCACGACTAAGTAGACATCGTTGGTTCTTGAGATACAGGCGATTACAGTGCTTATACCTACTAAAACCATCTAAGAGGGCACCAAACGTCTAACGGCCGAACCCTATATTCAAACCGCGTATAGATAAGGCTTACTTCGGGTTGAAATTTGACATTTGCCCATAAAAAATGTGTCAAATTTTAATCCGAAGTAAGGCTATCTGTCCGTGGTTTGAATATAGGGTTCGGCCGTTAAAGTACAAACATTGTTCATACTTTTGTTTTTATGGTTCCATAGTCAAACTAGGAACCTTTATAGTTTCGCCATGTCCGTCTGTCCGTCCGTCCGCAGCCTAGCGCAGAGACTCTTAGTACTAGAAAGCTGTCATTTGGCATGAATATACATATTAGTCACGCCAACAAAAAATAAAATCTTGTAAAAATATTTTGATCTGTATTATTTTCTCCAACACGTAACGTGGGGATGTATTTTTTTTCTCGTCTACCCCATAGTGTGGGATGACGTTGAAGTCCTTTAAAAATGTTGCGGGCTTGTCAAACATTTTTTCGATTAAGGGGTTCGTTTATGAAATCATTATCATCATTTTCTTGCCCTTATCCCATTTACTTCGAGGGTCGGCGCAGCATGTCTTAACATTATGTGTATATTTATATTTAGATTCGTTTATGAAATATTTAGGTTTAAAGCGCTAATTTTTGTTAGAACCAACGGCCCCTATTATTGCATGGATGATGCCTTGTAGACGGTCTTGCCCATAGTCACCTTACCGACTTTTTTTAACTGACTTCAAAAAAGGAGGAAATTATCAATTCAATTTCTTTATTGCACAAAAGATAACAAAGTAAAAAACAATGTGTGTTTGTTAGGCGATTACTCCGTCAATTCTGGATCGACATAGAAGGGTGAATCAACTTTTAAGGTACTCCCCAATTTTCGACATGTCTCACTATGTCACCTTAATTTGGTAGAATGCAATTTTTTTGATGTGGTCAATATGTTGAATAAATCAGATAATTAAACTTACTTTCTAGCTGACAATTTTAAAAATTCTTCTATGATTTACACAAATATATCAGGTAACGCAGGGGACGACGTTGTCCCCGGGTTTTGTATGAAAAACGTGCATTTTCCACTGCGTTACCATGTTTTTACAAAATTATTGAATTGGTTTATGATTATGATTAGTGAAATCCGAAAATCTGATTATCTAATTTTAGCATGTGTAAACCATTATCAATCTCACATATTCTAGTAAGTTTTTATCAGCGTGTAGAAAAGGAGGACTTTAAAAGTTGATTCACCCAGAATCTTGTTTTGTTTGATACGGTCTCCAAGGTGGCATTGCCACCAAGTTGGTATCTGATGAGGGGATCCGTGAGGAATTGAGAGAACTCCTCAAATATTATAGGCATGTAGCGATTTTGGGATTTTCAGTAACAAGACTGGCATGCATGCAAATCATGCAGAAAGTATCATTTGGTGAAGTGAAACTGATGATGAAGACCACTGATGGCCACTGGAAATCCTCAATGGTACCTACATATGTCAAAGGTGGCGATAAGTATCTCGATTTAGATAGTTGAGCGGCTATGGCGAAGCACATTAGAATCCATCTTATCCATTAACCACCCGCCAAGCAACAGTGTTCGCATTGTTGTGTTCCGGTGTGGGGATAAGACAACCCGTGAAATTACTAGCATAGAGGCATTCCATCTTAGTCCTCAGGGTTGGCAACGCAATTGAGGTGTTAGGATTATGGTCTTGAGAACTCAAATGTCTATGGGTCTCGGATTCCACTTACCATCAGGTGGCCTGAGTGCCCGTGTGCCTTCTCCTTAACATAAAAAAAGAATGGTTTAAATATAATTGCACTCTATGACTTTCCCGCGAGAAATATCCTCTGGTTATTATTTATTAAGAAGTGGGAGTTCAGTTGGATTATGAACACTAAAAAGTATGAAGTGGCTAAAAAAAAATCTTAAAAACAATAAACCGCCTTCAAATCCAAAAAGTACCTTTTTTTTTAAATTTAACGGTCGTAGGTCAGTTAAACTGAAGTCGGCGTCCCACATTTTTTTCTACCAAAAGCTCACTTCAGTTGACAGTGTGACCATTTGAAAACAAGTTATTTTTTGGGTTTTTGAAGGCGATTTATTGTTTTGGGTGTTACATTGACGTCAATGTACTTTAATCGTTATTTGCTCGACTAAAGCTGGGTATACAACTAGGACAAAGAACTGTGCAAATAGCGTCTAAAATACCTTGGCGGTAATGACGAATATAGTTATTTTTGTCACTAACCAAAAATAAGAGCGTGTTTGTAGGGTTTCGAAGCCGTTGTCCAAACACAAGTAATAACAAATTTTCCGTTTTATATTTTTTTAGTGGGTATAAAAATATTAATCGCCTGCATCTTAAGATTTACAAGATTTGAAATAGAAGTTTTAGAGTCGTGATAGATTTCCTTTTTAACCCCCGACGCAAAAAGGTATTATAAGTTTGACGTGTAAGTGTGTGTGTGTGTGTGTGTCAGTCTGTGGCACCGTAGCTCTTAAATGGATGAACCGATTTAATGCGGTTTTTTTTATTTGAAAGCATGCTTTCTAGCTAGCGGTGGTTCTTAGACATGTTTTATCAAAATCGGTTCAGCCGTTTTTGAGATATTGAGTTTTTAGGGGGTAAAAAGCCCTCGAATTAACGGCGACACCTACTTTCAGAGCTGATATCTCTAAAACGGCCCCACCAATTTTCATTAAATTTTGTTAAGTTTTCCTAATTAATGTAGCTTTGTTTTAAAAAACTTGCGTCCAAATCCATTCATCCGTTTGGGAGTTACGTTGCCACAAACACACACTCAGATGGAGAAGTTTAAAAAGCGTAAAATAAAATCTAAATTTGAAATAAGTAAAAAAAAACTCTGACTCTGACTAAGTACTAAACTGACACGTCGGGGACCGCTAAGTAGCGGGGTACGAGTATTTTATATTATTTCATTTACTTACCGCATACGAAATTTTGCCGATTTCGCTGATTTACGTGATTAATAGCTATAAGCCGTTTGTGAAATATAACGAATTAAAAAAAATAGGAATTTAAAAAAACCCCGACTCAAAACAGTCTGTAAAAAATCCTCTAAAAAGTAAAAAGTTTAATTATAAGTAGGTATTAATGGTTTGATCCAAGCGTCGTCGCGTAGGAGTACTAAGGGCTGATCGTTTGATAAGTAGGTCGTTAACTGAACACTGACACTGACTAAACTGACACGTCGGGGACCGCTAAGGAGATGAAATAATATAAAATACCCCAGCTACTTAGTGGTCCCCGCCGTGTCAGTTCAGTCAGTGTCAGTGTTCAGTTAACTACCTACTTATCAAACGATCAGCCCTTACTCCTACGCGACGACGCTTGGATCAAACCATTAATTTAATACCTACTTATAATTAAACTTTTAAGGCTTTTTTTAAATTTATAATAGCTTTCTTTCATGTCACATGTGGTTTGACGCTGTCATTGTGCCGGCATTTCTTAGTGGCATAACAATTAAAATCCTTGACTGTACATTACCCGAAGCTCTTACGGTGAAGGAAAAACATCGTGAGGCAACCAGGGGGAGATTCTCTCAACACAGCGCTGCGTCGAACTTTGTTGGAAACCCAACACGATAAGTTGAACGTAGCCTTAAGTTTATGGATCTATGGTATAATTATAATCTATGAATTTTACTACGGCGATTCGTGCCTGGATTCGCTCTCTTCCGCAATCTACCGACGTGTAGCAAACATGTGTCAAGTGCTCTTAATAAAATTAGTTTGCCAATAATTCTTGGTTTATTTAAGTTTATCGGGCAAGTTTATGAAGTCCCGTCGGAGTGTACAAAACACATTTTAGCGCGTGCCTTCTTAAGTAGGCAGCTTTATACGACACTGAACTCGACTCAATGCTTGCTGCCTAATTGAGAAGGCACGCACTAAAATGTGTTTTGTACGCTCCGACGGGACTCACCACCCTGCACATTCATGGAGCTGAGTGTGTGATTAGGGTGATTGCATAAAAGATCCTAAAGTGGTCGAAATTTATCCGAAAGGGCCCATCTGTAAGGTAAGATAAGGTATAAGCTACGGTGCCACAGATACACACACACACTTATTCCTCTTTTGCGTCGGTGGCTAAAAATACCATGCATAAATAAACACTTGTCCATTATACAGGGTGTCTCATTTAAATCGGTCAGTATGGAAAATTCTGAAACTATAAGACATACGAAGATCTGTTCTAGGAACCATGTCATCGATTTTAATAAGAAGAAAAACTGCATTCATACATTTAAAAAAAACTGTATTCAGCTCGGGAATCGAACCCGGTTGTTTTGAAAAAAAAACTTACACTATTTCTATTTAGATATCGATTGTGTAGATCTAAAGCAGTAAATGGCTCTATGAAACATGATGTCTAAAATGAATAAAATGCATCTAGACACGCGGGAGCGTGTCAAGCCAAGTTCAAGAAACAGAACTGGCGAGCCGCACCGTGTGTAAATATTACACGAACCATTTGGAGCCACTTTTGACCCCCTCATAAATCAAAAACTATTTTACATAAACGTATCAAATTTGGCTCATATATTGAGACTTGCGAGATACATATGTGTTCTAAATTTCATAAGCTTATCTCAAACGGTTATTTAGATATTAATGTCCAAAATTCCTCATTTTTATCATTGACTGACCTATAGACCAAAACTCTAACCCAGTTCCAGATGACCTAAAGAGTTAAAATTTGGTATGCAGATAGGTAATTAGATGAATACAAAGGAATAAATAAAAAACTGTCAATTTTTAAATAATTAGATTCTATTATGAACGCTTAACATAAATACCTAATATTACTTAGGGTATGTACGTTATTAACTGGGATTATTTTTTTTTTTATATTTAGCGCACATCAATTGTGTAAAATCATTACCTACTCATAAATAATGATAAAATAATAGGCATTTAGATTTTCGGTATATACACGACGCGCGCGCGCCGAGTGACGCCGGAGCGGCGCGGGCGGGGTGGGTGGGGCGCTGTGACAACCGAATCGAACCGTTGACGCGAACGTCGCCGAGCGCGCGGCAGCTAATATGGTGGTAAGTATGGGAAAACCAGCCAAGTCAGCCCTTAGACTACATATTTGGATTTTGCATAGAACTTGGCACTCAATCTCAGATCTCCATTCTTTTTGCGGCGAAGCCCACAGCAGAGAATAATTTTTGTATTGAACTTGGCTCTCCTTTTTTACATTTATGTTTTTGGTGGGATTGTTTTCACATACTTTAATTTGATTTATTTTAGTAGAGACATTTTTAAATGCCTGAACTTGTAGAATATCACTTCGAACACCTACTAAAATAAATTAAAGTAAGTATTTAATAACAATGCATTTTATACATTTTGCACATCATGTTTCATAGAGCCATTTATTGCTTAAGATCCACGCAATCGATATTGAAATAGAAATAGTGTAACTTTATTTTTTCAAAACAACTGGGTTCGATTCCCGAGCTGAGTAAAGGTTCTTTTTAAATGTTTGAACGCAGTTTTTCTTCTAATTAAAATCGATGACATGGTTCATAAGAACTGATCTTCGTTATTTTCCATACTGACCGATTTAAATGAGACACCCTGTATAAGATTTATTGTTTAAAGGAATATTACCGTGATATTAGTAATGAGTAATTAATTTAGATAAAGATTCATAAATGTCTAATACCCATAGTACAAGCCTAGAGCTTAGTTTGGGACTAGGTCAATTTGTGTGAGATTGTCCCCTGATATTTATTTATTTTATTTTATTTATCAATTCGAAAAGCAATATCGTTCGGCGTCATTGGCATCATGCCAAATCTGCCACATTTTCTTTTACTGCGTAAGTTTATTTAATATCTAAAATTTTGTTATCATTTCATCATTTTGTTATCATTTTGTTTTGTTATCTTATATATAAAATTCTCGTGTCACAGTTTTCGTTCCCATACGAGACTCCCCCGAAACGGCTTGACCGATTCTCATGAAATTTTGTGAGCGTATCGAGTAGGTCTGAGAATAGCCCAACATCTATTTTTCATACCCCTAAGTGAAAGAAAAAAAAATTGCAGCGGGCGAAGCCGCTGGCGGTCGCTAGTCTAATCTAATCTAATATATAAAATTTCTTCAGAACCCTACACTGAGCATGGTCCGACATGCTCTTGCCCGGTTTTTATGTTTGTAGTAGGTACTTAACGGCTTCAGAATCCAACACTGAGCATGGTCCGACATGCTCTTGCCCGGTTATTATGTTTGTAATACTTAACGGCTTCGGAGCCCTACACTGAGCATGGTCCGACATGCTCTTGCCCGGTTTTTATGTTTGTAGTACTTAATGGCTTCAGAACCCTACACTGAGCATTGTCCGACATGCTCTTGCCCGCCTCGCACCACTCTGTTACTTCGCACCGCTCAGTAGATACATATTCACCCTTACTGGTAACAGCATAAGGTAGAGGGTTCTCTTCCTCCCCTGAAGCATAGGTACGTTCCAAGGAGAGGGGATGGATTCGTCTACTTACCCCCAGATGCAGCGGTAGCCGCTACTGACACATCTGAAACAAATTTAGAAGCTGTGTTAAGATAGTTTTAAAATTAATCTTAAGGAGAAAATTATAAATGTCTGTCTGTCTGTAAATATGTTATTTTAAGGGATTTTGAAGACGGTTACTTAGTTATTTAAATCATTTTATTTTATACTTTTTAGTCATTATACATTATTTTTTTATGTTAAGGAGAAGGCGCATGAGCACTCAGGCCACCTGATGGTAAGTGGATTCTGAGACCCATAGACATTTGAATTCTCAAGACTATAATCCTAAGACCTGAAATGCGTTGCCAACCCTGAGGACTAAGATGGAATGCCTCTATGCTAGTAATTCCACCGCTTGTCTTATCCCCACACCAATGCGGAACATATCAATGCGAACACTGTTGCTTGGCGGATGGTTAATGGGTAAGATGGTGGTAGCGAATCCCACTTCTCAATGAATAAGATTCACAGGATATTTCATGCCCGCCGCAAGCAACGCCTCGGGCAAAGTCATATTTATTTATTTGTGGAACAAGAATGGTTAACACGAATTAAAATTGCCAACATTCTTAGTATTTTCTGGACAATTTTTTATCATTATTGTAAAAAAGTTTACTCATCCTCACATTCACTCCGTCTCACACATTAAACACCCGTTTTTTTCACTAACATTGACTACTTCTCAACACTTCCTCACAGTAAACACGACATCCGGACATTATCCTGGACACTTAAATGTGCTTCGTCATAGTCGCTCAACTATCATAATGGAGATACCTTATCGCCACCCTTGAAATAGGTCCGTTAAGGAGTTCCGGTGGCCATTAGTGATCTTCATCATCTTTCTAATTCACCGAATGATACTTTTTGAATGCAAATGCTACACTTGTCACTGAAAGTACTAAAATCGCTAAATTTGAGGAGTTCCCTCGATTTCTCCAAGATCCCATCATCAGATCTTGAATTGGTGAAAATGGAACCAACTAGAAAATGTATAATCAGGGAACAAACATAAAAAAGAACATCTCGACAGATTAAAAACATACTCCTTTTCTTTAAAAAAAAACGCGTTCGAATCGGTTCATTTGTTTGGGAGCTACGATTCCGTACACACACACACACAGATAAAAACTTTAACCCTTCGAACGCCGAAAAAAAAATACCTACGTTCTAGTCTCTTCAGGGGGGTTAATATGACCTATGCTCACCGTAAAATGAACTGCATAGCTAGGTCATAATAACCCCCCTAGATTTCGATTTAAACCATAAAATGGATAGAAAAAAAATAAAAAAGGTGTCCAACATTTTTGCCCGTATCCGTCACTAAGCGTTCGAAAGGTTAAACTTATTAACTTAAAACACCTCTTTTTCCGTAGGGGGTTCAAAATACGTACCAGCGGCAGCTACATGGGCCATGGTGGACGGCACGGAGTAAACTGCAAAATATACACATGGAGTTATTAGAATACACTGCGGGTAGAGGTAAAGCACCTCTTGCATGGAGTTGTGTACAAAAGGAACTTACGTCAAATTTCAAACATAGAATGTCGCCGAACGGTTTTTAACAGATGAGTAATAATAATACATGCAACAGGGGGGTTATTATGATGTAGCTATGCAGTTCATTTAACGGCGAGCGTAAAAGACAGAGCATGACAGTTGTATAGCTCTGTCCTTTACACTTGCCGTGAACTAAACTGCTTTGCTATGTCATAATAACCCCCTGAGTCATAGCTGGGCGCCGTTAATCAAATAGTAAACTTCGTTAATCGCTAATATCCGATACTAAAAAAGTTAACTTCGTTAAACTAAGCGTTGCATTTTGGAAGGTTTAACGCAAGAGAACCAATGAAGTCTACTTACTCGTGATAGTCATCCTTTTAAATTCGTTATAGGTAGTTTCTGTCAGGATGTTTGTTTGTTACGCTTTCACGGATAAACCGCTGAATCGATTAAGATGAAGTTTGGTATGGAGATAGTTTGAGTACCGGGAATGACATCCAGTAGGTACTTTTTATCTTGAAAAATTAGACGGATCCTGAGAGAATAGCGATAGAAGACTTCTACGCAGACGGAGTCGCGGGAAACCACTTCTATTACAGCTAAGTAGGCTTTAGAAGTTCACGGGTGTCAGTCGACCAAGTTATAAACAGACGGTTTTTAGGGTTCCGTACATAATGACAAGATGAGTTAATAATGTAAACATCGGAAACTGACCATTTATTACTTGTTTATCATTGTTGTTTTTGATTATTTGAGTGTTATTATATTATTGTATTATTTTAATATTATTTTATCATTTTGTATTAATGTTTTGTTGACGATATCAATGTAATTTCGTATTTTTTGACATGCAATGCAATCTATATTGTAACATTACATTGATAAATAAATAAACTAAACTAAACTAAACTAATGTATATATTTTAGGAAAATTAAGTAATTGTTCTAATACTTGTGGTTTTTAAGAAAAACGATGTAAACTATCACGTTATCAGGGTTAACTTAGTGTTGAACTTACGGCTCTGTTTACTTTAAATTTGGAAGAGATTTATGTCCAGTATGATGGGGCTTTTAAAGAGAAGACAGGAAGTAACAATAGTACTTGGACTTTTCAATATTTCATACAAATAAGATGTAGGCAGGGTTCGGGCTCAAATTTTCAAACCGTTGTCATACAGGTATTTGCCGCAAAAAAATAATTATTTCGGTTCAGTTCGCATAAACTGGTTTTTGGAGAAACCTTTACATAAAGTTCTTTACGAATTAACCGGTATCGAGCTAATAAAACCGGTTTAACCAGACACACGTCACGCACCATAAACAAGCGGCGCTTAGTGTTTTTATTCAGTGCAAAACTTTTGGTTTCTCGGCTCGCTGCTCGTGGATTAAACCGGTTAATTAAGGTTAAAATAAAGTTATCAATACGTTCGCGTTTCCTGGAAAAGTTCAGAGTGAAACCGAAATAAACCGGTATTAACCGGTATTTTTTAAACCGGTTCCGAGCCCTGGATATAGGTGTGGAACCCCCGGTGCTCGATTCCGACTCGCGTAAATATCCACGTGTCCTGGTAACACCCAATACCTATTTTAATTATAGCTTCTTTTTTAATTTTGGCCTGCTAAGCCAAATAGAAGTATCTCAAATAAAACACCTGTAGCAATCACAACCTTATTACTGAAAATAGAGGATTTACTCGTAATCTACTTTAATGTTTTAATGTTTTAATGTTTTGGCAGTTGAATCTGACATACTGCTTATGGGATGTCTTTTATGTTTGGTATTAAGCGACAAACCTGGGGACTCGGGTGGCCAAGCATTCTGAATACTACAACATCCAGACTGCAAACCTAAGGGCCGTATTAAAAAAGTAATTTTGGCTGAGATACGTCCAAGAAAACGTCTTTAGACGGCGATCTCAGTCAAGATGTGGCCTTAGGACTGTAAATGCGTCGGCAACACTAAGGACTATGGGATTGCCTCTATGCTAGTAGTAATGTCACCCGTTGTCCCCATACCGAAACATAAAAATTCGAACACCATGCTGCAAGTATCTATCTAGATACTTTTCGGAGCCTAGTCAAGATGCATAACGCTGTCAGCGATTTTGGAACATCGTCAAAACGGACTGACGTAATAACTTATGAAATTTCGTGTCGATAGAAATAAGAAACGTTATTACCGTTTGCATCTTGGCTAGTACTGTTTCAGTTTAGTAACTAGTAAAAAAAAAAACAACGGTCGGTACTCACATCCTAACTCCACGTTACCCGTTCCAGGAATTATTTTGTTTGAAATATCAGCTGCGCCAACGGCCGCTGAAAAAAATGCAATAAGTTGGTCATCATCAAATATTTGGGACTATCTTTTGTCGCGGTCTGTACCTACCTATCTGCTTATTACTAAACTAATCAGTCCCTACAAACGGTGGTTCTACGTTAAGTATACCGGAGATCCTGTCGCCACCTTCCGACTCCATCATTAGATCAGCTCTTAGATACCATAATATTGCATTGTCATCGGGTTTATATTTGTGAACTGACAACTGGTTAAAATTTGTCTTGCAAGATTTGACCTAAACTGACATACATACGTACATACAACCGTTGCAACAATCAAAAGTCTTAGGTGTCCCGCTTGTCGTAGGCAATGAGACGTCATAATATTAAACCCATTATAGCGGATTACACATGCCCAAAATGCTTAGTGAGAATATAATTTTCCTTACATATGTAAAGAGTTCGGTATATAAGTAATAAAAGGTTTAATGCATAGATTTTGAAAACGTATAATTTATAAATAAGACATGTACCATTTCTTTGTAACATAGGGATACAAATAGCATAAGAGGCGACGATAATAATTAGTTGATTTTGTATTCGGGTTCTATTTTTAACCGATCTCAAAAAGGAGGAGGTTATACGTTCCATTGTATGTTTTTTTTATGTATGTTTATTGATTATTCCGTCAATTGTAGACTGATTTTGAATATATTTTTTTGGTTTGATAGAGACTTCCGAGGTGGTCCTATTGTCACCAAATTTGAATCTGATGAGGGGATCAGTGAGGAATTGAGGGAACTCCTCAACAATTGTAGGCAAACATATAACGATTTTAGTATTTTTAGTAACAAATCTATCATTTGCATTCAGAAAGTATCACTTGGGGAAGTGGAACTGATGATCAGAGATGGCCATCGGAACTCCTCAACGGTACCTATTTCAAGGTTGGCGATAAGATATCTCGATTAAGATAGTTGAGCGACTACAACAAAGAATATTTACTTGTTGAAATGAAACTTAAAGTTTCGAATATCAACTGATACTTGGGACTACGGAACATCGTATCACTAAAAAGTATAAAATTAAATAAATGTTTAAAAAATCAAAAACGCAAAAAATACTTCTTTTAAAATTGTAGGCACCCTGCCAAATAGGTTAATCCAACTGAAGTCAGCGACCACAATATTTTCACTACTAACCTATTAGGCATGTGCCTACAATTTTAAAACAAGTTTTTTTTTGCGTTTTTGAAGGCGGATTTTTAGTTTTTTAAAACATTTATTTAATTAACTTTATCTTGCCGGTGCTCAAGTTCGACTTGCACTTGACCGGATGTTTTTATCTTTTAAATAGTTGTTGCATATATTAATATTAATATTAGGCTTACCTCTGTCGCCACCATTAAGTGTAGATTGTGAAGTTTGGAGAACGTCTGCAAAAATATAACAACATATACAGGGCGGAAAAAACGTAAGCCACATGGACGGCAACTACCTTAACCTTTTCAACGCTATGTCAAATACAAAAGACGTCACTCACACGCCGATGACAGCTTAAAACCAGAGCGAATGTGAACCTTGCCTTGTAGATACTCAGGTTTATTTTGCGCTGGCAACCATGGTGCGGATATATCCGTCATGAAATGGCGTTGAAAAGGTTAAATATTGGAAGTAGCGAATTCTACACAAAGGAGACTTTATTTTATTAAAAAAATAAGTTAAACCGGTTTTTAAAAAAAAAATCGTTTTTCGTAACCGGGAATTAAAGGGCAAAAATTGAATGAAGGCCGCGATAAAAACAAACCTTCCATCTGGAACACTCACCTAAACGTTCTGCATGTTTCACGGCGTCTCCTTCTTGGTGGACCGAAGCTATAACAAAATAGTAACTAGTTATTTAACTGCTGTTTAGTTTATTTGTAGCTGGTACATAATTAAACTTCTTTATATATTCTGACTACCGGTTTTAAATGACGTATAACCGGTAATAATTGCATTTCGCTATTTATATCGCTAAAGCTCCGATTAGCGGTATAATAAATATCTACCGGTATTCAAGTATCGCATCGGTTTAGCCAATTGAGAACAATACCTCTTTTTGATACTTTACCCCTAAAATCATAACCAGTAATACCTGTCAGTGTCAATATACTCGTTTATTTGTTTCTGTAAATGTTTTCGGTGTTATTACAATAAAGTCAGACACGCCTTAGACAAGTCTGAAATTACAATTAATTACAGTCGAATTAACATCTTATTTATCAGGTGCAATGAATAGCGGGAAACAATAGTAGATTATACACCGAGGGGATAAAGCACAGTTTTATGTCACAGGCGCGATATTGAATCCTGAACGTAACGAAGGACTCCAGATTTAACTCCCGAGCGCAGCGAGGGTGTTACGAATTAAGAAGAGTCCTGAGCGCAGTGAGGGGTTCAAGCGCGCCCAAGACGAAAACAGCTTTATCCCCGAGGAGTGTACTCTACTTTTCTCACCTTTTGCGAGACAATAAAAAAGCGAGTCTACTAAAAACAGCGTTTTATTATAGTAAATTAAAATTAAAAGTGAAAATTGATATTTGAGACATTAGTCCAGTTGTGGAAAGACAATATTTATTTAAAACTTTGCAGTTATCACCAATGTATTTTATTGCAGCGTCTTACAATACTCGCGGCTTTTGCTTAATTTCAAATGTGTTCCATTCAGCTTGCCGTGGCCAGCTCGATTTTAGAAAATGTTCGATTTTGATCTTTTATTACGAAATTAGACTTTAAGGCCATTGTAATAAGAACTATGAAAAGTGAAAATATTACAACCCAGCGGGTTATAATGAGATTCAGTACAACATTACACCCCGGCTAAAGCCAAGGGCTTTAATGAGTTGGTTTGCGTAAGGTTTGCATGATATGTAATTTGGCATTGTCGAGCAGGTGGTGTGAAAAATTGTTTTTATCGCTATGTACCTATGCACTATTTACAGTATAAAATACCTGTATTCAATACCGCTATTCATTCCGCTTTTAAGCGGAATGACAATAAAACCTCTAATACGAATATAGTTATTACATTTTTAGCGGTAACAATTTGTCAATTTAAATACAGGTATTGAATAAAACCGGTTTTACAATCCCTGCTTGAAACAAACCATTAACACTGTCTATTGTTTAATTGTTATCTTTAAGAAGGGTTGTAAAATACTATCCCCCGTGTGGTCGCCGGGTTAGAAAAGTGCCACTCCATGTCTTCCCGTGGATGTCGTAAGACGCGACACTCCCCGTTATACAGGCGATAGAGAATGCAGAGCGATGCTACATCTCTACGCAGCGCCGAAGAGTCTAGCCGATCAGAAGTACGCTGGCAGCCGACAATTCGAGGCGCTCTCCGCTGGATGCGGTGCAGAGGGAGAAGCTGGTACTGGGGAGCCCCAGCCCACAGATGAGAGCAGTATTCCATATGTGGACGAACCTGCGCCTTGTACAGCTGCAGGCGATGGGCCGGAGTGAAATACTGTCTCGATCTGTTGAGCACACCGAGCTTCTTCGAGGCCAATTTGGCCTTACCCTCTAAATGACCGCGGAACTGGACATCACTCGAAATGTCGACACCAAGGACTCCGATACTGGGTGTGGCAGTGAGGAGAGTGCTCTCAAAACGAGGAGATGCATTAAATGCCATCTTTTTTGCGGTGAACGCGCAAACTTGAGTTTTGAGTCAATCTGTAAAAAACCTCTACAAAAATCTAATGTTTTGATCCAAGCGTCGTTGCGTAGGAGTAAGGGCTGATTGTTTGACAAGTAACTAACTTAACTGAACACTGACACTAACTAAACTTACACGGCGGGGGACCGCTAAGTAAATAAAATAACATGAAATAAATGCCTCCCATACAAAAACAACTTTCAGTGCTTGGAGTAAAAATTCTTCCTGACTACTACAAATAGAAATCAGTTTCAAAAAGTTTTTTTTTGGTAAGACGACCTTCTAAAACAGCTTGTAAAAATATAAATAAAGTTGTGATATTGTAAAAGGAAGCGAGTGAAAATTGACAGAAAACGCTGGACAGGAGATGAAAGGTATGATAGAATATAATAATATTAAATAAAAACTCACACATACCCATACATTATGATAGGATTTTATTTTATCATATAGTATTATTAAAAAAAAAACTGCTTGAAAATATGCATTCATTGCAAAGATACACCAGTGCATGCGTGGCCAGATTTTATCGGGTACAGTCATTAGTACTTTTTCGTCGTTTGAAAGGGAACAAACTACGAGTGCCGAGGTTAGAGGGCTCGCAATTACAAGTCGATGATTGATGCTGAAACCCCGTTATCAGAGTTGCAGATGGGTAGAACCAAAAAAATGGCCTCGCTAACTCAAGCAATTAAATTTTCTATGAAACTTTTCCGTTGTGCGATGAAAATTAGTCATACAATTGTAAGGATACTTTTCGTTGCACGACGGAACTTTTCCGCCTTCGTTGTTTGTATGGTTAACTGCGCTTACTATGATCCATCTTTTAGGTCCTCACCCAGATCCATTGAAACTAAGTCATAGGGTTGTCGCACAATATTTATTTCGTTGTCAATGTGACACATTGGTATGTAAAACGTTTTTGTTACAAACATATTGCTGTCTGCTCGTATCACACAGATATGTACTTAATTTACGAACCGTTTCCCCGTCGCATTCGGGTTACTTCCAATTTTGCCTTCGGTTTTGTTATAAACTGGGAAGATTCAGCGAGATGATTCAGCTAATTCATGATTTTAACTGAACAAGAAGTAAACGAATCGTATACGACATTAATCTTTGTTGACAAATAAATGACACAATCACCTCACATTGTTGGTCTACATGGAGATTAAAAGCAGAATTTAAGCCCGTGAAAAAATTGTGAAGATATATATTTGTTTTAGAATGGTTATAATTATTACTGGAACTACGAAAATAACAAAAGTTCTCTTTTTAGCGGTTAGTTGAAGCTGCTGGGTAAAGTTGAGAAAGTTGTGTCGTGCGCTTCTGTGATAAATTCATTTTTTGTGTGTTCATGTGCAGTGCTAACCCTAACGTTTTCAATGGATCTGTAAAACTGATAACGGGGTTTGTTGATAATATCCATATTAAACTTAACCATGGTGAAATAACAAGTCGATGAATACAACCAGTTTAATCACCACCACAAATAGCACAACCAAAAAAATTGGGACCCATCTCATCCAGCGCAAATTAGCCATAAGCGATATGTCATCTTTTGCATAATAAATTATTCTTGTTCTTATTTCAATGGCGCCTAGTGAGCTAAGTAATCCATTTCAAAGAAATTTCGAAAACGCTTAAATTAATTAAAATAAAATAAAAATCACGCGATAATATCACACAAATTGACCTAGTCGCGAACTAAGCTCTAGGCTTTGTAATAAGTATGTTTAATACTTATGTAGAGAAATACATGCTTAGATACATAGAAAACATCAAAGACTCAGGAACAAATACTCGTGCTCATCACACAAATATCTGCCCTTACCGGGATTTGATCCTGGGACCACTAGCTTGGTAGGCGCGTGGGGAGCGTGCCTGCAGCTTTCTCGATCGTTTTTAGGGTTCCGTAGCCAAATGGCAAAAAACGGAACCCTTATAGATTCGTCATGTCTGTCCGTCTGTCCGTCCGTATGTCACAGTCACTTTATTCCGTAACTATAAGAGCTATACTGTGGAAACTTGGTAAGTAGATGTATTCGGTGAACCGCATTAAGATTTTCATACAAAAATAGAAAAAAAACAATAAATTTTTGGGGTTCCCCATACTTAGAACTGAAACTCAAAAATTTTTTTTTCATCAAACTCATACGTGTGGGGTATCTATGGATAGGTATTCAAAAATGATATTGAGGTTTCTATTATAATTTTTTTCTAAACTGAATAGTTTGCGCGAGAGACGCTTCCAAAGTGGAAAAATGTGTGTCCCCCCCCCCGTAACTTCTAAAATAAGGGAATGATAAATGTAAAAATAATATATGATGTACATTACCATGCAAACTTCCACCGAAAATTGGTTTGAACGAGATCTAGTAAGTAGTTTTTTTTTAATACGTCATAAAAACATTGATCAAAGCTACAACGAACTTTTATATTATGTTACTTGCTGCTACGGAACCCTTCATGGGCGAGTCCGACTCGCACTTGGCCGCTTTTTTTTTTGTAGAAATAGTAATTCAGCGAATATAGGCACATACGCCTGTCTTCGGCACAATAGGGCTATTTCATAGGATAAGTTTAATAAAGTGAGGTGAAGTGAAGTGAAGTGAGGTGAGGTGGTGGTTAGTGAGTGATGTGGGGATAAGACAACCGGTGAAATTAATTCATATGTCTATGGGTCTCAGATTCCAGTTACCATCAGGTGGCCTGAGTGCTCGTGTGCCTTTTCCTTAACATAAAAAAAGTGATGAAAATGTACTAACCTTCTACTGTATTAACTCCGGAATCAACTGAAAACAAAAAAACAAGTTAAATATCCTTTGCAGACTGTTCTTTATTCATGCACTAGCGAGCGTTTAAACTAATGTCAATAAACTCACTATGACAAGACCAGTAAAACGAGTTCAAACTCGACAGGTCTACTGTGAGCTGTTGAGGAGTTCCTATGGTCACCCTCCGTCTCCATAATACCAGCTTAATATTGGGTGTCCCCTTGTTTCACCGACAATAATTTCATAGAACGTATTGTTTCACAAAATTTCACCGAGACCTATTTTCTGCTGAAACGCTGTTGTTTCAAAAATTTATTACGTGTAGAATAGGTTGGGCTAGTCTTGTGAGTCACATTTTAACTCCTGCGCCTAGAAAAGCCTGTTTTTGAAATGAAAATTCTTTGAAGTGATCCGTTCTATTGACACGGGTAAACATAACTAGTAAAATGGTGTGTGCTTTTAAGTTTGAAACAGAGAAACAATGATTTTTTTGCACGCGCTCAATTCTACTAATATACGTATTGAAACAGGGGTTCCGTATAATGGAAGCTTACTCAAAACAGGAGCACTGGTACTTATTTGCTGGGGTGGCTAAATATCTCGTGTCATGGTGACCTACTTCGCTTGTTAAACAATCCTATACTTTTAAACGAGCAATATCTGTATCACGTTCTCGAAAATAGCTCTATTAACGATTTTGATGAAAATTGTGTTTAGGGTTGAAAAATCGGTCTGTCAAGTCATCATATTCGGGTAATTTCCGAGCTAAGTAAAAGATTTGGGTCTATTTCGTTAGGCCTCAATATTTTTGGTCATAAGCTTCATTTCGCTTTGTTTTCTGTAACCGTAAATATTTCAGGACTTTATAAAAGCTAACCTAACCTATAAGGTTCTACACGATGGAAATAAATTCTAAAAAATTTGTATAACATTGGTTTGGCAAATGAAAAATTTGGGAAATGATACATTTGACCAAAAATATTTGGCAACGGCAGGCACCCAAAAATATTAGGTACTTATAATATCAAATCGCTTTGGTCTGCCGTAAACAATATTATTACTCGACGGTGAGTATCTAGGCAAGATATTAGCAAAACCTGATATTCGCAAAACATGATATTTGTAAATAGTGGAATTAGATTATAGAATTGTAGGTAGTTTTAGGCTATGTTAGTTTTAAAGCAGGCCCGGAGGGCGAAACCACCCAGAAAAAGGAGCTCCCGTCGACACTGTCTAATTGATGTCTTATTAATAATGATTTTTGAGAATATCATGTTTTGCGAATATGATGTCTTTCGGATATCGTCTTTTGCGAATATGATATTAACATACTATTTTTTCGGCGTGGTTGTTGATTTAATAATGTCGTCTACATACACCCAAGTCGAGCTCGGTCGCCCATACGAGTACTATACCTAACTAAGAGTGAAGCGAGGGCGGGTCACAGGTTCTAGAAATAATCATACTAACCAATACCGGCTGGTCCCGGTGGAGAGGGCATGCCGTCGGCGCACGGTACACTTTCTGGTACAGACGAAGCACCTGGTAGAATGCAAAACGTATTACTACACCTAATAAATTGCAAATTCAAATTCAAGCATTCGTGACAAATAATAACAATTAAAAAAAAAAGGATTGTGTGATGAAACCACGGTAAAAGTAAAACTTTTTTCACATTATAGATATTTAGCTAAAAATTTTCAGGATAATAATCCATTAAGGATATAAAAATCGCTTCATCAATCTTAATTTTATACTTGGAAAATGGGAATGATAATGGGAAATGATAAAAGTACTTAGGCTAGGTCTCCAACTAGCAAATAAATAACAACATTTACATTAAACACTGACAAAAACAAACAAAATAGCGTAGTCTATAAAACAAGTTGGCCATAGCACCAAAATAATAAAAAGCCAAAATTTAAAGGATTGAATCAGCATGTTTTTTCAATCATCATCTAGAAGTTGAAGAGTAGGCTCCAGAAACGTACAACACTAGGTCCTATTTTGAGTCGTTTACGAGTAACACTCATTTAAACTTTATTCAACATAGTTCCGCTATCCGATAATAGATGGCGGTAGCCCTCATTGTATATATTTGTATTGAATATAAAATCTAATTTGAATATTTTGTATTTCAATAAAACAAAAAAAAATACAACAAATAATATAAAAGAACACGCCAGGCACGGCATATCGTCACATTCATTGCAATGCTTGTTATTGTTTATTTTAATTCAGTTTAAGGCACAGATTATAAGGGTATGTCTAAATGGATGGCAGGCATGCTGTTTTATTTTTTTAATAGTAAAAATAAAAATAAATATCAGGGGACAATCTCACACATATTGACCTAGTCCCAAACTAAGCTCTAGGCTTGTACTATGGGTACTAGACAACGATAAACATACTTATATAGAGAAATACATACTTAAATATATAAAGAACATCCAAGACTCAGGAACAAATATTCGCGCTAAACACAAATATCTGCTCTTACCGGGATTTGAACCCAGGACCGCTGGCTTCGGAGGCAGGGTCACTCCCAACTAGGCCACCGGGTTAATGGGTTTTTATCCTTTTTTCCTGTTAGTTTACTTACCGCCAGATACGTTGTCTGCAATTGCATTCGCTGCGTCGTGGCCGCCGTCCGGGACTGTAATAGGTACCAATAAGTTAACAATAGTTATTTTCACCTCAGCACCTCATAAAGGGTGGTTTTGCTGTTTAAAAACAGTGAGCAAAATACGATTTTGCTGCGAGCGTGAGACAAAGTAACTTTTTAATTTTTGTTCTATGGCCGTGGTGCGGAGCACGGGCGGCTGGGGGATGTTGTTTTATTTTTACCATGTTGTTTTTTTTACCTTATGGTAGTTTATGTGGCTGTTACATAATAACATCACATGAGTGTTTTAATGCCTAATTATGTACAGTTACAATCTAAATACATATATAATTATAAAAAACAAAACAAACTAAACTATTTTTTGCGGCAAGAGAAATATAACGACAAAAATGCTGGCACCCGTAGTTTTTTTTTTTATTCAGAGACAAAATAATGTACTGTTCCGTGTTTTGTTTTTATTTTTTTATTTTTGGTGTTCAATAAAGAGTATTTGTATTGTATTGTATTGTAAAATAGAGTCGGCCTCTACTATCATATCGTTCGATATCAAGTAATAAGCGAGATTTTTGACATTTCATTTCGAATAAAATGTCGTCTCGAGTGATATAAAAAACGAGGTCAAATAAAATGGCTTTGTTTTTGTCAAAGAAGTTCGAAATTTGAATGTAATATTGAATGTAATAATGTAATATTGTCTCACGCTCGCAGCAAAATCGAACTTTGTTCACTGTTTTTAAACAGCAAAACCACCCTTTTGGAGGTGCTGAGGGGAAAAGAGTATTTTCTCTTGGGGACTAAACAGATGCACGTGGGGTTTAATATTATGGAATTATTATTATTAACTATTATCCGTGTGGTTGCCGGGTTAGAATAGTGCCAATCCATGTCTTACACTGGTAAACATCTTGGCCTGATTGTGCAAAATGTGGTTACAGAATTATCAACAAGTTTTTTAAGAGCTGTTGGTAATTTTGTAGCTCTGCCCAGCCCACTCTGGGAATGAAGGCGTGATAGTATGTATGTATAGAATTTTAACGACACTATTAGGCGTTGATTACCTTTCTTTCACGATATTCACATATATTTGTAGTTAAACGGGACTTAACCGCGTAAAATAATCTCCAATATAGACAGTGCGTGGACTTCCACTATATGTGGATATCATGAAAGAAAGGCAATCTACCTACCTGAGACCTGGGAATGGAGGGCCCAGGTACTGCCGGGTTCGCACCGGCTAAAACACCAATGCCCCGTTTTGGCTAAAAATGAAGTTAATGAACTCCAGCGTATACTACCCGGTTGCCGGGTTAGAATAGTGCCACTCCGTCTTCCCGTTGATGTTGTAAGAGGCGACTAAGGTAATAAGGGCTTGCAGTACTGTTAGGCGATGGGCTTACAATCTGTCACTAAGTAATACATTAATTAACTTCTTGGCCTGATTGTGCAAAATGTGGGTAAAGAATTATAAATAAGTATTTTTAGATTTGTTGGTATTTTGTAGTGTAAGTATGATTAAAAATTAATGTAAAATCTTTTACTTACTTAAGGTAGGATAAGCGAGGCAGATTTGGGTGCCAGCCTGAAAAAATAATAGTAATATATATATCAGGGAACAATCTCACACAAAAAGATCTAGCCCCAAACTAAGCTCTAGGCTTGTACTATGGGTACGAGACCACGATAAACATACTTTTTCACTTCTCATGCTCTTAAAATGCTACTTAAAACTCTGCGAATCGGTACTAAAGCTCCTTTATTAATCTCTAGGGATTAAAGTTTTTTTTTTTTTTACTTTGGGAACCTCTAAACATCCAATCACGGTGTTTGTGAATGGAGGATTATCGCCATTTTGAGTGATTGTGTATGGACCATATTTTTGGGTGTCGAAATAACCTCAAAATGACAACTGTGCAAATATATAAAAAAAAAGGATTTAATTTCGTGAAACACGATTAATTATTACGAATATGAATCTATTTAATCATATTAAGGCCGAACTCTTTTATTATGCGTGGTCCAATTACTTTTAAAATGGTTTCCAAGTTTGAATCTGTTGGCTAAATATGCAAGCATTTAAAACACCACTTTACAAAAAACCGCGGATCTTTTTTTCCTATTTGTATTTTGAATAGATGTTCATAACTGGTAGATATTGAGCGTACGTTGTTAAAAAACAATATTGTTTAGAAAGTCGTTTTTTTCCTCGCATTCAAAGTGAAAAGTAGAGTGTTTAACGCGAGACTAAACAACCATAATGACACTCGAACTACAGCCACCCTACAGCGTGGCTAAACATCTCGAGTCATTATGGCTCGTTTTAGTCCCTTGTTGAACAATCTACTATTATAGAGAATACATACTTAAATACTTAGAAAGCATCCAAGACTCAGGAACAAATATTCGCGCTCATCACACGAATATCTGCCCTTACCGGGATTTGAACCCAGGACCGCTGGCTTCAGAGGCAGGGTCACTCCCAACTAGGCCAACGTGTCGTCAAATGATTGAATTACTTTCTCTGTCCATAGGTAGGTACGCAAGCTTTGGTTGCCTATACTTTTTTTTATCTGCCTGTGTCAGGGAGGGTTATTTTCCTGTGTATGTAACGTAGGTATGTATGTATGTATGTATGAATGTTTATTTCTGGGACGCTCTGCAGCCTAAACGGCTTGACGGACTATAACGTATGGGATATCGATTCGATTCGTATATGTATACATTATTCCACTTTGATTCTAATAAAAACTAAAACCGGGCAAGAGCATGTCGGACCATGCCCAGCGTCGGGTTCCGAAGCCGTTAAGTACTACAAACATGAAAAAACAACAAATAATAAATAATTTTCTATTTAAAGTCAATTGGTGCCGTCTTAGATGATTTTAGTAGGTAGGTATAAACACTTTAATCGCCTGTATCTCAAGCACCAATGATGTCTACTTAGTCGTTATACTTTTCTTGTAAAATTCGTTATATTATGCTCTTTCATTGAAGTTTTTTCTCAGATTTTTAGTATTTGTATTTTTGGCTGTCGGGGGGACTAACAAAAATTAGCGCTTTAAGCTTAATATTTCATAAATGGATTACTTAATCGGAAACTGTTTTGACAAACCCGTAATATTTTTGAAAGACCTATCCAACGAGTCCAACGACACCCCACACTATAGGGTAGACGAGAAAAAAAATACATTTCCACGTTACGTGTAGAAGAGGCCTATTTTTTATTTTTTTTGTATTATATAATATGCATATTCATGCCAAATTACAGCTTTTTAGTACTAAGAGTCTCTGCGCTAGGCTGCGGACGGACGGACGGACGGACGGACAGACGGACAAACTATAAAGGTTCCTAGTTTGACTGCGGAACCCTAAAAAAGTGTGAAATAGACTAAATTATTTAAAAACCGGGCAAGAGCATGTCGGACCATGCTCAGTGTAGGGTTCCGAAGCCGTTAAGAGCCCTTTCACACTAGCGTTTTTCTCGGCGGAGCGGGAACGCGACCGGAACGCTGCGAGCACGCGAAAACTGCTAGTGTGAAAGGGCTCTAAGTACCTACCACAAACACAAAAAAAACTATTTAAAGTTATCGTAGGTGATTTTCAGTTGTTATGAACACAATTCACCTGTAACATTCGTTATAATGCGCTTTCATTGATTTTTTTTTCAGATTTTTAGGATTTTTAGTTTTGGCTTTAGAAATTAGCGCTTTAAAGCTTAATATTTCATAAACGGATCCCTTAATCCAAAGTTTGTAGGCCAAACAAGACCTAGGGACTGAAATTTGCAGGGAGTAAGTATTCCTTGGATATCCTAATGCTCTAAGGAGGGATTTTTGAAAAGTCATCCCCAAAGGCGTTAATAGGGGGGCTAGCGGGACACTAATTATTCGTGTATGAATTCTAGTATAAAATAAAATCAAATAATAAGTTATATATTACCACGAGCAGGAGACAGAACAGAGCAGCCTTCATGGTGATGGTTGAAGTAGACATGTGAGGTTGTGGCCCGGTGAGGCTTATATATAGCGTTTAACAAACAGACGTCACCACACCTGTGTTAACACCTGTTCCGGATTTGATAATTACAGATGGTAATGCCAAATGATATATTGGCAGACAAATATATTTTTAACCAACATGAAGGACAGATACAGTACATTCAAACATTTGTGACCCTTTTTTTTTTTTTTTTTTTTTTTAACGGAGAGAAACGTCATTACGCATCGTCCCCCCCGGCCAGGGGCAGCCAAATGGGGGGGGTATGACGGACTCTCGACCACCTCAGTCTCCTGTGAGAGCTGAGGTGGAAGCATACCGTCTAAAACCTCTCCGGTGTTAACCTCCAAGGGGCTGGTAGCGGGAGCACCGTGGGCTGATTGCTATGCTACCACTGGGTGCCCCCCAGCCGCGCGCACACGCGCACTCGCGCCAAAGGAGGGAGGGTTCAGTTAACACATTGAACCCTTTCCCTAGACGTGTAGGACCATAGTGTGGGACCCTATCCCCACGGTCCTACTAGGGGTCCAGGTGGGCAGCGAACTGCCTCCGCCTTCGCCCCATACGTCTACGCCGGAGCGGATGCGCATTCACTGCTTCCTCGCGCTCCCGCTCCGCCGCCTCCTTTTGCGATATGATGCTCTCGCAGAAGGAGACGACCGCCAACCACGATCTCTCACTGCTCAGCATGGCCGACACCACGCTATGCAGCGAAAGATCGGAGAGCCCCGTGTCCGCAATCAGAGTGCGGCGCTCCAGATCCCACTTCGAGCACACCTCAAGGGTGTGCTGGGCCGTGTCGTCTGGATCGCCGCACCCATGGCAAACCGGACTTGGCTCTCTCCTAATCTTGTGCAGGTAATGACCGAAGCATCCATGCCCGGTCATCACCTGCACAAGACGGTAAGTGACGGTACCGTACCTCCGACTCAACCAGCGGTCCAGCGACGGGAGGAGTGCCCCTATGGTGCGACTTTGTGACCCACCTTAGGTCCAAAGTAAATCTGACATTCTACAGCAATAAAAATGTTTGAAATCGGTCCTAAATTTACGCTTGTGAAGTCGTTTATCGCTATTCGAGGGAAGGGTCGTCCATACCTGAGAGGACCGTCCAATTTTTCGGGATAACAAGTAGCATATGTGGAGTTATGAGTTTCAGCCCAGCACTCAAACTATCTCCGTACCAAATTTCACCTACGTCGGTTCAGCTGTTTATATTTATTTATGTATTTACAAAAAACCGGGCAAGAGCATGTCGGAGCATGCTCAGTGTAGGGTTCCGAAGCCGTTAAGTACTACAAACATAAAAATCAACAAGTAATAAATAACTAAATTAATTTTTAAAGTCATTTGGTGCCTTCTTAGATGACTTCAGTAGATATAAACACTTTAATTGCCTGTATCTCAAGAACCAATGATGTCTACTTAGTCGTGATAGATTTCCTTTAAAATTCGTTATAATATGTTCTTTCATTTAAGTTTTTTTCAGATTTTTAGTATTTGTAGTTTTGGCTGTAGGGGGGGAGGGGGAACACTTAAGTGTAACAAAAAAAAAAGACGTGTGGCACTCGGGGACTGCCGCGGTAAAGCTATTGCATAGCATTTTGTATCAACTTATGCAATTATAATTTTATTTATTTATTTTATTCATGCAGTATTTCTTTTTCTTTGATATTAATTCAAGTTACACTTTTTGAGCGTGGTGACCGATAAGAAAACAAATTTCTCTATTATTAAATAAATAAAAAAAGTTTATACACAAATTTTACAAGTACAGCTATTCACTGTTGTACATAAATACCTATACACCTATATACTTTCTCATAAACAGCTGCTTATGTATTCGTCCGATTTCGGAGCAGCTCGTCTCGATTCGTGCGAGTTTCGTAGAGTCGTACAATACGTCTAATCGCACACAACGCCGTGTCGAAGACTGCCGAACTGAAACGACGTTAGACGATGCACGGCCTTCATGCCACACCTCCTTGCCCGTCGGAGTGGGGAGCGTGAGGTTTTTTCGTTACGGAATTTCTGGATTCGGTCCCCGCGCTCAAGGCCCGCGATAGAAGCTATGCAATAGCTTAATTAGCTGTTTAAAGCTTAATATTTCAATAACAGATTACTTAATCGGTTCTATAAACCCGACCTAATATCATGTTTGACTCGTTTAAGAATCGTTTATGTCACAGTCGCCATTATTGTAAATGACATAAGAGTTATCAAAACGTTGACAATACGGAAACAGGTCAAAAACGATATCGTTATTACCTTGTAGAATTCCAGCCCAGAACATCAAACGACAAGCTTGAGAATGACAATGACAAGGTTCTAAGTACCTCAACAATTTTTATTGGGTGAGACAGTCGAGTACAATACTATTAAAGAATATGAATGTACAATTTAAAATTTATTTCAGTCGAGAGATACCCTTTGTTTGGCACAAGGGAAGACATCTGTATAAACATTAGGTACATATTATTTGTTGATTGTCCTCGCACCTCAGCACCTTACATTTTCTATTTGCTTTGAACTAATAAATTATAATGTGTGTAAATTCCTAACAATTTTTTTTTTAGCGTACCTCACCAACACGTAAAGTCGGGATGGTTTTTTTGCTCGTCTACCTCATGGTGTGTGGGTGTCGTTGGGGGTCCTCGCGGGTCAGTAAAAACAATTTTCCGATTAAGGCATCCGTTTGTGAAATATTAAGCTTTAAAGTGCATTTTTTTTGTCTTATTCAAACGTCCTTCCCCCTGCAGCCAAAACAACAAACATTAAGAATGTAAAAAAAAACTTAAATGAAAGCGCGTATAACGAATTTAAAAGGAAAACTATCACGACTAAGTAGACATCGTTGGTTCTTGAGATACAGGCGATTACAGTGCTTATACCTACTAAAACCATCTAAGAGGGCACCAAACGTCTAACGGCCGAACCCTATATTCAAACCGCGTATAGATAAGGCTTACTTCGGGTTGAAATTTGACATTTGCCCATAAAAAATGTGTCAAATTTTAATCCGAAGTAAGGCTATCTGTCCGTGGTTTGAATATAGGGTTCGGCCGTTAAAGTACAAACATTGTTCATACTTTTGTTTTTATGGTTCCATAGTCAAACTAGGAACCTTTATAGTTTCGCCATGTCCGTCTGTCCGTCCGTCCGCAGCCTAGCGCAGAGACTCTTAGTACTAGAAAGCTGTCATTTGGCATGAATATACATATTAGTCACGCCAACAAAAAATAAAATCTTGTAAAAATATTTTGATCTGTATTATTTTCTCCAACACGTAACGTGGGGATGTATTTTTTTTCTCGTCTACCCCATAGTGTGGGATGACGTTGAAGTCCTTTAAAAATGTTGCGGGCTTGTCAAACATTTTTTCGATTAAGGGGTTCGTTTATGAAATCATTATCATCATTTTCTTGCCCTTATCCCATTTACTTCGAGGGTCGGCGCAGCATGTCTTAACATTATGTGTATATTTATATTTAGATTCGTTTATGAAATATTTAGGTTTAAAGCGCTAATTTTTGTTAGAACCAACGGCCCCTATTATTGCATGGATGATGCCTTGTAGACGGTCTTGCCCATAGTCACCTTACCGACTTTTTTTAACTGACTTCAAAAAAGGAGGAAATTATCAATTCAATTTCTTTATTGCACAAAAGATAACAAAGTAAAAAACAATGTGTGTTTGTTAGGCGATTACTCCGTCAATTCTGGATCGACATAGAAGGGTGAATCAACTTTTAAGGTACTCCCCAATTTTCGACATGTCTCACTATGTCACCTTAATTTGGTAGAATGCAATTTTTTTGATGTGGTCAATATGTTGAATAAATCAGATAATTAAACTTACTTTCTAGCTGACAATTTTAAAAATTCTTCTATGATTTACACAAATATATCAGGTAACGCAGGGGACGACGTTGTCCCCGGGTTTTGTATGAAAAACGTGCATTTTCCACTGCGTTACCATGTTTTTACAAAATTATTGAATTGGTTTATGATTATGATTAGTGAAATCCGAAAATCTGATTATCTAATTTTAGCATGTGTAAACCATTATCAATCTCACATATTCTAGTAAGTTTTTATCAGCGTGTAGAAAAGGAGGACTTTAAAAGTTGATTCACCCAGAATCTTGTTTTGTTTGATACGGTCTCCAAGGTGGCATTGCCACCAAGTTGGTATCTGATGAGGGGATCCGTGAGGAATTGAGAGAACTCCTCAAATATTATAGGCATGTAGCGATTTTGGGATTTTCAGTAACAAGACTGGCATGCATGCAAATCATGCAGAAAGTATCATTTGGTGAAGTGAAACTGATGATGAAGACCACTGATGGCCACTGGAAATCCTCAATGGTACCTACATATGTCAAAGGTGGCGATAAGTATCTCGATTTAGATAGTTGAGCGGCTATGGCGAAGCACATTAGAATCCATCTTATCCATTAACCACCCGCCAAGCAACAGTGTTCGCATTGTTGTGTTCCGGTGTGGGGATAAGACAACCCGTGAAATTACTAGCATAGAGGCATTCCATCTTAGTCCTCAGGGTTGGCAACGCAATTGAGGTGTTAGGATTATGGTCTTGAGAACTCAAATGTCTATGGGTCTCGGATTCCACTTACCATCAGGTGGCCTGAGTGCCCGTGTGCCTTCTCCTTAACATAAAAAAAGAATGGTTTAAATATAATTGCACTCTATGACTTTCCCGCGAGAAATATCCTCTGGTTATTATTTATTAAGAAGTGGGAGTTCAGTTGGATTATGAACACTAAAAAGTATGAAGTGGCTAAAAAAAAATCTTAAAAACAATAAACCGCCTTCAAATCCAAAAAGTACCTTTTTTTTTAAATTTAACGGTCGTAGGTCAGTTAAACTGAAGTCGGCGTCCCACATTTTTTTCTACCAAAAGCTCACTTCAGTTGACAGTGTGACCATTTGAAAACAAGTTATTTTTTGGGTTTTTGAAGGCGATTTATTGTTTTGGGTGTTACATTGACGTCAATGTACTTTAATCGTTATTTGCTCGACTAAAGCTGGGTATACAACTAGGACAAAGAACTGTGCAAATAGCGTCTAAAATACCTTGGCGGTAATGACGAATATAGTTATTTTTGTCACTAACCAAAAATAAGAGCGTGTTTGTAGGGTTTCGAAGCCGTTGTCCAAACACAAGTAATAACAAATTTTCCGTTTTATATTTTTTTAGTGGGTATAAAAATATTAATCGCCTGCATCTTAAGATTTACAAGATTTGAAATAGAAGTTTTAGAGTCGTGATAGATTTCCTTTTTAACCCCCGACGCAAAAAGGTATTATAAGTTTGACGTGTAAGTGTGTGTGTGTGTGTGTGTCAGTCTGTGGCACCGTAGCTCTTAAATGGATGAACCGATTTAATGCGGTTTTTTTTATTTGAAAGCATGCTTTCTAGCTAGCGGTGGTTCTTAGACATGTTTTATCAAAATCGGTTCAGCCGTTTTTGAGATATTGAGTTTTTAGGGGGTAAAAAGCCCTCGAATTAACGGCGACACCTACTTTCAGAGCTGATATCTCTAAAACGGCCCCACCAATTTTCATTAAATTTTGTTAAGTTTTCCTAATTAATGTAGCTTTGTTTTAAAAAACTTGCGTCCAAATCCATTCATCCGTTTGGGAGTTACGTTGCCACAAACACACACTCAGATGGAGAAGTTTAAAAAGCGTAAAATAAAATCTAAATTTGAAATAAGTAAAAAAAAACTCTGACTCTGACTAAGTACTAAACTGACACGTCGGGGACCGCTAAGTAGCTGGGGTACGAGTATTTTATATTATTTCATTTACTTACCGCATACGAAATTTTGCCGATTTCGCTGATTTACGTGATTAATAGCTATAAGCCGTTTGTGAAATATAACGAATTAAAAAAAATAGGAATTTAAAAAAACCCCGACTCAAAACAGTCTGTAAAAAATCCTCTAAAAAGTAAAAAGTTTAATTATAAGTAGGTATTAATGGTTTGATCCAAGCGTCGTCGCGTAGGAGTACTAAGGGCTGATCGTTTGATAAGTAGGTCGTTAACTGAACACTGACACTGACTAAACTGACACGTCGGGGACCGCTAAGGAGATGAAATAATATAAAATACCCCAGCTACTTAGTGGTCCCCGCCGTGTCAGTTCAGTCAGTGTCAGTGTTCAGTTAACTACCTACTTATCAAACGATCAGCCCTTACTCCTACGCGACGACGCTTGGATCAAACCATTAATTTAATACCTACTTATAATTAAACTTTTAAGGCTTTTTTTAAATTTATAATAGCTTTCTTTCATGTCACATGTGGTTTGACGCTGTCATTGTGCCGGCATTTCTTAGTGGCATAACAATTAAAATCCTTGACTGTACATTACCCGAAGCTCTTACGGTGAAGGAAAAACATCGTGAGGCAACCAGGGGGAGATTCTCTCAACACAGCGCTGCGTCGAACTTTGTTGGAAACCCAACACGATAAGTTGAACGTAGCCTTAAGTTTATGGATCTATGGTATAATTATAATCTATGAATTTTACTACGGCGATTCGTGCCTGGATTCGCTCTCTTCCGCAATCTACCGACGTGTAGCAAACATGTGTCAAGTGCTCTTAATAAAATTAGTTTGCCAATAATTCTTGGTTTATTTAAGTTTATCGGGCAAGTTTATGAAGTCCCGTCGGAGTGTACAAAACACATTTTAGCGCGTGCCTTCTTAAGTAGGCAGCTTTATACGACACTGAACTCGACTCAATGCTTGCTGCCTAATTGAGAAGGCACGCACTAAAATGTGTTTTGTACGCTCCGACGGGACTCACCACCCTGCACATTCATGGAGCTGAGTGTGTGATTAGGGTGATTGCATAAAAGATCCTAAAGTGGTCGAAATTTATCCGAAAGGGCCCATCTGTAAGGTAAGATAAGGTATAAGCTACGGTGCCACAGATACACACACACACTTATTCCTCTTTTGCGTCGGTGGCTAAAAATACCATGCATAAATAAACACTTGTCCATTATACAGGGTGTCTCATTTAAATCGGTCAGTATGGAAAATTCTGAAACTATAAGACATACGAAGATCTGTTCTAGGAACCATGTCATCGATTTTAATAAGAAGAAAAACTGCATTCATACATTTAAAAAAAACTGTATTCAGCTCGGGAATCGAACCCGGTTGTTTTGAAAAAAAAACTTACACTATTTCTATTTAGATATCGATTGTGTAGATCTAAAGCAGTAAATGGCTCTATGAAACATGATGTCTAAAATGAATAAAATGCATCTAGACACGCGGGAGCGTGTCAAGCCAAGTTCAAGAAACAGAACTGGCGAGCCGCACCGTGTGTAAATATTACACGAACCATTTGGAGCCACTTTTGACCCCCTCATAAATCAAAAACTATTTTACATAAACGTATCAAATTTGGCTCATATATTGAGACTTGCGAGATACATATGTGTTCTAAATTTCATAAGCTTATCTCAAACGGTTATTTAGATATTAATGTCCAAAATTCCTCATTTTTATCATTGACTGACCTATAGACCAAAACTCTAACCCAGTTCCAGATGACCTAAAGAGTTAAAATTTGGTATGCAGATAGGTAATTAGATGAATACAAAGGAATAAATAAAAAACTGTCAATTTTTAAATAATTAGATTCTATTATGAACGCTTAACATAAATACCTAATATTACTTAGGGTATGTACGTTATTAACTGGGATTATTTTTTTTTTTATATTTAGCGCACATCAATTGTGTAAAATCATTACCTACTCATAAATAATGATAAAATAATAGGCATTTAGATTTTCGGTATATACACGACGCGCGCGCGCCGAGTGACGCCGGAGCGGCGCGGGCGGGGTGGGTGGGGCGCTGTGACAACCGAATCGAACCGTTGACGCGAACGTCGCCGAGCGCGCGGCAGCTAATATGGTGGTAAGTATGGGAAAACCAGCCAAGTCAGCCCTTAGACTACATATTTGGATTTTGCATAGAACTTGGCACTCAATCTCAGATCTCCATTCTTTTTGCGGCGAAGCCCACAGCAGAGAATAATTTTTGTATTGAACTTGGCTCTCCTTTTTTACATTTATGTTTTTGGTGGGATTGTTTTCACATACTTTAATTTGATTTATTTTAGTAGAGACATTTTTAAATGCCTGAACTTGTAGAATATCACTTCGAACACCTACTAAAATAAATTAAAGTAAGTATTTAATAACAATGCATTTTATACATTTTGCACATCATGTTTCATAGAGCCATTTATTGCTTAAGATCCACGCAATCGATATTGAAATAGAAATAGTGTAACTTTATTTTTTCAAAACAACTGGGTTCGATTCCCGAGCTGAGTAAAGGTTCTTTTTAAATGTTTGAACGCAGTTTTTCTTCTAATTAAAATCGATGACATGGTTCATAAGAACTGATCTTCGTTATTTTCCATACTGACCGATTTAAATGAGACACCCTGTATAAGATTTATTGTTTAAAGGAATATTACCGTGATATTAGTAATGAGTAATTAATTTAGATAAAGATTCATAAATGTCTAATACCCATAGTACAAGCCTAGAGCTTAGTTTGGGACTAGGTCAATTTGTGTGAGATTGTCCCCTGATATTTATTTATTTTATTTTATTTATCAATTCGAAAAGCAATATCGTTCGGCGTCATTGGCATCATGCCAAATCTGCCACATTTTCTTTTACTGCGTAAGTTTATTTAATATCTAAAATTTTGTTATCATTTCATCATTTTGTTATCATTTTGTTTTGTTATCTTATATATAAAATTCTCGTGTCACAGTTTTCGTTCCCATACGAGACTCCCCCGAAACGGCTTGACCGATTCTCATGAAATTTTGTGAGCGTATCGAGTAGGTCTGAGAATAGCCCAACATCTATTTTTCATACCCCTAAGTGAAAGAAAAAAAAATTGCAGCGGGCGAAGCCGCTGGCGGTCGCTAGTCTAATCTAATCTAATATATAAAATTCTTGTGTCACGGTGTACGTTATTGAACTCCTCTGAAACGGCTGGACCCTAAGAGATTTGAAAAAAAAAAAGAAGCGGGCGAAGCCGCTGGCGGGTCGCTAGTAAGTATATAAAATTCTCGTGTCACGGTGTACGTTATTGAACTCCTCTGAAACGGCTCGACCGATTCTTCTGAAATTTGGTGTGCATATCGGGTAGGTCTGAGAATCGGCCAACATTTATTTTTCATACCCCAAAGTGACATACAAAAAAATTGCAGCGGGCGAAGCCGCTGGCGGGTCGCTAGTTTTACATAATATTATACCGTAAAATGGGGGAGTAGGGTTTGCGAGACAGTAGGGATGCGAATCGAGAATTTCTTTTCTCAGTTGCTACTTTAATTTTCGGGCTCATTGCTCTTAAAGTAATTTTATTATATTTTTTAACACATTTCTTCTTTTGCCAACACTAAGTAGTAAAATCATAAAATTACTATAAAAGACA
Organism: Acleris holmiana; assembly: GCA_949316455.1. NCBI lineage: Eukaryota > Metazoa > Arthropoda > Insecta > Lepidoptera > Tortricidae > Acleris > Acleris holmiana. The sequence continues at coordinate 8,637,230 of OX438790.1, read as the reverse complement.
TGCCAAGTGCGAGTTGGACTCGCGCACGAAGGGTTCCGTATTTAATAGGTGGGTCATACACAGATTTAGGGTAGGTTAGGTCTTTCCTGTGGACACACCGAAAGTTAACGTTTATAAGGTCTAATTTTCTGGCTAAGCCCATTCCCGCAATAACGCCGTCAGGACTGCTAGACCTATCATATAAAAACATAACTTCTATGCACACAAGCTTTGCCACAGGAAGGATTTTTTTTTGTTTTTAAGATTGTGTACTGGCTGTTTCCCGCGACTCCGTCCGCGTAGAAGAATTCTAAATGTTAAGTTTATTTTGTAATCACCCCGGTTACCATGACATGTTTAAACATTCAGTTTACAGTGAGAGAAAGAGACAGAGTTTTATAACTGCTATAGCTCGGTCCTTTACGCTCATCCTTAGCTGAATTGCTTGGCCATGTCATGGTAGCCTTTGATTAGCATTCATAATAGATAGCATGGATTTAAGGTATGTTTCGAAGTGTTTACAGTTGACCGACTTTGGGCTCAAAAAAATGATAAAAAGAACGCGGGATGGTACAACCCTGATTTTTCTACGATACAGGAAAAAATGAAAGTCGTTGATATGTGTAAAGAACTGGTTATCGATCTGAATAACAAGGTACATTAACATAACCTAACCTAACCTAACATAGACCTCTTAGCGGGTCATATTCATATTCAAACCCCGGATTGACGGTGGCAAAAATGTACCAGTGCTATTCATTAAATTTACCAGTGCTATTCATTAAATGTACCAGTGCTATTCATTAAATTTACTAGCGTTATTCATTAAATGTACCAGTGCTATTCATTAAATGCACTAGTGCTTATTCATTAAATTTCGACAAAGTTTATAGACAACTCATTTCGTGACATATGGATTGCAACAGTAAGTCGTACCTTTATCTTCTATATCTAAATCATCAGTTTTCCATGAAAATAAATGTATTTTTTTTCTTGCAAGGCATTTTTAACCGTCTTAAAAAACAAAAAGGTTCTCAATTCCTCGTAATGCTAAAGAATATTGTTGTATTTATTTATTTATTTATTTATTTAATCTTTATTGCACAAAAACAGAATACACTTAATATGCAAAAGGCGAACTTAATGCCGTAAGGCATTCTCTACCAGTTAACCTTTAGGCAAAGCAGAGATTGTAGTGGCGGTGCAACATAGATTCTGACTTAACTATATACTATATACTTACATAAACATATACACTTACATAATATCAATATGCTACATAAATATAAATACATGAAATACACTAATAAATAAATACATACATAATATGTATATACATATAAGCAAAAAAACAAAACAGATAAAGCAATCAGAAAACCAAGATGATGTCAATTCTACCTGCAAAGAAATTCGCGTTGTTCGGAGCTTTCTTCGTTTTAAGGGGAAGGTCGTTCCAAAGTCGTGCTGCCTGAAGGGCGAAGGAGTTGGACATGAAACCTGTGCGGTGAGGAGGGATGGAAAGTGTGAGGTTTTCAGTGGATCGTAGCTGACGGATGTGGGTAGAACCCAGAAATTTAAAAAGAGATTTTAAGTATTCAGGAGATTGCGGATCGTACAGAATATTATAAAGGAAACAGAGTAATCTACTTTTGCGACGTTGGCGAATAGGAAGCCTACTGAACTGAATGAATTGTTATTCAATATAATTTCAATGGTGGTCAAAAGTGACTGGAGTACACAGTCCATGTCAGATACCGGTTGTTTATAGTTGCGATAAGTATAAATAAAAGAGGATTGCACGTAATTGATGATAATAATGATTAAAAGTTATTTTTTATCGATGTCGATAAACTTAGTCGACATTTAATGAATCACTAGCTATTTTTGCCCGTCAATTCGGGGTTTGTTTATATTAATTTAGTTCTCATGGTTGGTGCCATTGTTTAGTATTTAAACGGCTATACAGTAGAATTATTTCGAGTTTACCAGTTTTACCACTGACAGATAGATTTCCTTCATTTAATTTTCAGCTTGAATTTCATACAAATAAAATAGTTATTACTAAATCGGTAGACGTGGGTAACAGTATTCTGAAAATTGCTTTATTTGTATGAAATTAAAGTTGAAAATGAAATGAATGCAAACTCTCTGTCAGTGGTAAATTGACAGTAATAATTAGCACTGTAACTGCTCTATAGAGCAGAGGTGTAAGTAATAACACCCTTTCCGAGCAAGTGTGATGAAAAAGCTAATGTTTTAATTTAATTAACTAAAACTGGGCAAGAACATGTCGGACCATGCTCAGTGTAGGGTTCCGAAGCCGTTAAGTACTACAAACATAAAAATCAACAAGTAATAACTAATTTTCTATTAAGTCATTTGGTGCCGTCTTGGATGATTTTAGTAGGTATTAACACTTTAATCGCCAGTATCTCAAGGACTAATGATGTATGACATAGTCGTGATAGTTGTACTTTTAAATTCGTTATAAGTATGCGCTTTCATTTAGGCTTTTTTCTGATTTTTAGTATTTGTAGTTTTGGCTGTAGGTTGACACTTAAGTGTAACGAAAATCGAAAAATTGTTTACTCAAGCTCGTAATATTTTTGAAAGACCTATCCAACGACACCCCACACTATGAATTAGACGAGAAAAAAAAATACGTCCCCATGTTATGTGAGGGAGAGGAAACTTAAAAAAATTTTTTTCAAGATTTTATTTTATCACTTTTTTGGCGTGACTGATTTGTATATTCATGCCAAAATACAGCTTTCTAGTACTAAGAGTCTCTGAGCTAGGCTGCGGACGGACGGACGGACGGACATGGCGAAATTATAAGGGTTCCTAGTTTGACTACGGAACCCTAATAATAAGCCAGTCCAACTGAAGTCGGCGTCCCGCAATATTTTAACCAAAGCCGAATCCTATAATTTTAAAAGAAGTTATTTGTTACTTTTTGAAGACGATTTCAGTTTTTTTTCAACATTTATTTTAGGTGTCTGTATAAGGCAGTCACAGTCCTTCGTCAACCATGTGATCGAGATGTTCCCTTTGATTCGCCCAAGTTGATATGGATTGAAAGAGGCATCTTCCAGGGCAAGAGTTGAATCCAAAATTTATTAATTTATAAAATTAAGAAGAAGTAACAGTTTTAAATCAAAGCGCCCTAGTTCTTTAATTATACATGTTAAAATAAAAGTAACATTATTTAAGACAAGAGTGTCCCCCCAACCATCAGCGAACACGTCAGCATCTTGCACCTCAGAAAGAAATTCATTTAGCCTTTGTGGATTTGCCTAGCCTTGAATCCTCCCAGTGAACGAACCTCCCACGAACGTCAAATTGAATTCGCTCAACACGATCGTTGTCACCTGTGAAAACTGCAGCTTGGCTAGCATTAGTATGGCGATAGCGCCGTATAACGCCGGTAGTCATTGAAACAATCTCTATCGCTTAGCGCAAGTGATAGTAAAAAAAATACAGATGTACCACGTGAACATCTCGGTAGCCTACGTCAATTCGATAGATGATCGGTAACGATTGGCGAATGCAACTGGTCTAGCCCCACAACCAGTTCTTCGCTGAAGGATTCCGAGTCGACTTTGTAGTGAGGTTTGAGTAATTTCTCACTTGTGGTACATGGAGATCCTTAACTTGCAGATTCGTATGACTGACGGTATACGGACCAAGATGGAGCAAGAACATACATTTCTTTTCCACGTGGGAACCACGCTGGGTATGAATCCTTCTATACACAACAGTGGGCCGAGCACGCTGCCACGGGAACTAGTGTCAAATATTAAGATGAAATTATTGAAATGACCACCCGGGGATTAAGTTGCTTGGTAATAAAAGGACTCAAATCACACAAAACACACTTTTATTTTAAACCTTAGTTCTTTATACTTAGGTACGTTGGCATATGGAATAGACGAATAAAAGTCCCGACCCTATGTCTAAAATAGTCCCGTGGCAGCAGCGTGCTCGGCCCAAAGTTCTCTACATAATTCCGCCAATTGTTAACATATGATTTTCATCTCTCCTGTTTGTAAAGTACTTAATATGAATAGTAGGATAAAAATGGTATTTCCATCCCTAAGGAGAAAGTGATTTTGAAAAATGTCATGTAAAATTGTAAGAGCAATTCTTACGAGTAAATGAATTGAATATTATAAGAGGTGTTCCATGGACAATCTAACAGTGCAAATGTGATGTGTGTGTGTGATGTGTGTGTGTGTGTGTGTGTGTGTGTGTGTGTGTGTGTATTTTTTTCAAGAAATACGTTCTATAATTCATCGCTTGTCCTCGCCTGCAATAGTACATTGTTCACCAAAGGAGGTAAGAAGGCGATTATTTACTAACGAGAGTAAAAATATAGCTGTTTCCCGTGACTCCGTTCGCAGAAAAGTCGTTTATTATTTTATTATAAAGTGGTGGTAGGAACCAGTGCAGCGTCCATCCGGATCGCTACCACCATCTCATCCATTAACTTACCGACACGCAACAGTTTTCGCATTGTTGTGTTCCGGAGTGGGTATATGACAATCGGTAAAATTCTAGCATAGAGGCATTCCATCTTAGTAAGATAGTTTAGTTTAGTTTAGAGTTAGGATTGTAGTCTTAAGATTATAGTCTTGAAAATTCATGTCTATGGGTCTCAGATTGTACTAATCATCAGGTGGCCTGAGTGCTCGTGTGCCTTCTCCTTATCATAAAAAAAAAATCGCCTCAGTAACCGTCCAGTTTTTAGGGATAAATAGTACCTTATGTCCTTCCCCGGGACTCAAACTATTTCCATTCTAGCGAAAGTAACTCTGTCTGTCTGTTTGTTCGTTACGCTTTCACGGATAAACCGCTGAACCGATTTAGATGAAATTTGGTATGGAGATAGCTTAAAGGACTACGGAACTTATTACGGCGACTCGTACGCGGACGAAGTCGCGGGCATCAGCAACTAGTAGTACATAGGTACACAATACACATACACTGCCCTGCTACCTCAAATGGCAGTATCTCAGACAAAACTCTAGTAGCAAATATAACCTTATTACTAACGAAATAGGATTGAATCTGCTTTAACTATAAAATTTTATATACTGCCTTTTAGCTTATGAGAGCTGTACATACATATTGTCACGCCTTCATTCCCAGAGTGAGGTAGGCAGAGCTACAGAATTACCAACAACTCTAAACTTGATAATTCTGTAACCACATTTTGCACAATCAGGTTAAGATGTTTACTAGTGTATTAGTGATAGGTTGCAAGCCCATCGCCTAACAATACAAGCCTTTATTCCTTTACCCACGGTTCCTATATTCAAAACGTCTCGTTTAAATGTGACGTCTCGTTAAACATTTGACACATTTTGTATAAGCAAATGTCAAATTTTAACGGGACGTTTTTAATATAGGTTAGTCGTTAGTCTTCTTTACGGCATCCTGTTCTTTCCAGCAACCCCCCGCTATCTCAAAGAGCGTTTTAGTTTTTTTTTTTTTTTTTTTTTATGTTAAGGAGAAGGCACACGAGCACTCAGGCCACCTGATGGTAAGTGAAAACTGAGACCCATAGACATTTGAATTCTCAAGACTATTGTCCTAAGACGTCAAATGCGTTGCCAACCCTGAGGACCAAGATGGAATGCCTCTATGCTAGTAATTTCACCGGTTGTCTTATCCCCACACCGGAACACAGCACTGCGAACACTGTTGCTTGGCGGGTGGTTAATGGATAAGATGGTGGTAGCGATCCGGACGAACCCTGCACAGTGTCCTACCACCACTACTACCACTAGTTACTTTACTTCTGTTCGTTGTTCCCAAAATTTCATCTTAACTGTTCCTTTTTCTTCTTCCACGCTGGCCCATTTACATTACAGGCTATTCGGTTGTGGAACTCTCTTCCGTTAGAATTAAGACGCGCGAAATCGCTTCCTATTTTTGAAAATCTATTGAAAGCGCACCTGCTATCTCTCCCTTAGCGAGCTTCCTTCCTTTTCGCAGTATCATAGGTATATTTATCCATGTTTATTTTGTATTTATCTGTAGTTTATATATGAATATTTTTATATGTTATACGTATGTATGTGTCGTTTGGATGTTCGTTTTTTTTTACTTACTTTTTTTAAATATTCCATTTGTTAGTTTAGTTTGCACCGCCTACCAATTTATTTCTGTTTCTTTGACACTTCTCTTCTTTGTAAGGTTGTCTGGAAAAGATCGCTACTTAGCGAAAAGACTCACTTAATAAGTTTTTATTTCTATTTTACTTTTCATGCTGTATTTGTATGTTGTGTTCAATAAAGAATATTTGTATTGTATTGTATTGTATTGTATTAGTCGCCTCTTACGACGGCAACACATGGAATGGCACTATTCTAACCCGGCAACCACACGGATAAACACGGAACTAGTACAGTAAAAGCTAATTAATATTCCAGGAGCCATACGTGAGCAGTATAAACAACAATTGGAAATATTTCGTCAAATGCGGGACAAGTTTATTTCCCGTAACAAGCTCAATGTACCGGAGTACAGGTTCGGCTGTGTTGGTATGCATTTTGTGATTGCAATGGAAGAAATATATAGCAAGGAAGTGCAAATTGAAAATCATTTACTCGTGAGTCTGTTCGCACACTGTTCTGTGTATTTTGTTTTCAGAGGCCTCATATGCTGTTACGGCCACACAAGAATCATACATATACAAAAAACCGGGCAAGAGCATGTCGGACCATGCTCAGTGTAGGGTTCCGAAGCCGTTAAGTATTTACTACAAACGTAAAATCAACAAGTAGAGTCGATCTCGCGCACCGAGGGTTCCGTGTAACCCTTGTAACCCCCTTACTTATAAACGTGGAATAACCATGGGGTAGCTTATGCCATGCTTTGTCACTTTTTGTCAGATGCAAATATCATAATTACAGATAAGCACACAGCATGGCATAACGTGGGGTTTTTTTTCTCGTCTACCCCTTAGTGCGAGGTGTCGTTAGATAGGTCTTTCAAAATATTGTGGGTATGTGAAAATATTTTTTCGATCAAGGGATCCGTTTATGAAATATAAGGCTTTAAAGAGCTAATTTTTGTTAGTGTGTCTAAATGTATTTTGAAGCCATAATTATTTGAAATTTGAAATACGAATTACAAATTACATTTTAAACAAGTAGTTGGAATACAAATACCAAATATGTATTAGTATTTCAATTACAAGTAATTCAAATACTGCCCAACCGTGTTTATTTCAGGCAGTAATGAAAGTTCCTGATTCTGGGTATGAACCTAATAGTCCACCTATTGGTGTCGTGATCGACTCCGGGCACGCTGTCTTTGAGCGCAGGCCCGATACTGCCGACGATGGTAAGACCCCTGAAGGGCCCGACCGATACAACAAGCCGCACCCCGGTGCGTCCGCCCCACCTGGCATGTATTTCGACCCACCCAAATCCGGGGATCATCTCCGATCGGGACATAATGGTGAGTAATAGACATATTGTTGTAGACATGGGCTTTTACACGTCAAATATCTACCTGCGCTTCCAAGAGACCATTACTGAGAAGAAGGTTTTTTTGTAGCAAATCTAGGTACATATAAGAGCCTCTAGTTTGACTACGGAACCCTAAAAAAAAATATTTTTCAGCCGAAGGGGTCACAGGGGGTATGTCTGAGGCCGAGCTGAAGAGGAACCTGCGGGCCCAGTACTATCTGCGGCACAAGAATATATAACAAAGGCAAAATAGAAATAAAAATAAAATATATCTATTATGCGTTTTCCTTAAGCTGGGTACGAATCTGAGCGGCTCGAATCAGCCTGAGGCATGCTCACCCCGCGCGCACACGTCCAATTTACGCGAGGCACCCACACTGAGGGGCCCGCTGCTCGCGCACAGGCGCGTGAGCGCGTACGAATTTGAGCAAAATAGGTGAGCCGTGCGTGGCTTAAGTCGAGGCTGCTCTAATTCGTACCCACCTTTACAAGTGTGGGTAGGACCTTGTGCAGGGTCCGTCTGGAGCGCTACAATCTTTTCGTTTAACCCACCTCCAAGCAGATATGACAACCGGAAATTACGAGCATATACCTAGGAATTTATCTTACTCCTCAGCGCTACTAAACTAACGGTTATCTTTCTGTCACTCAAAATGTTTTAATATCAAGAAGCCGTCTTCAAAAAGCTAGAAATGACCTCTTTTAAAGTGGTAGGTAATAAGTCAGTATAACTAAAGACGACTTTTTAACCGAATTCAAAATACTCTATCAAAACAAAAAAAGTTTCTTTATAAAATCAAATAAATGTTTTAAAAAAAAACAAAAAATCGCCTCATAGGTTAGTCCTACTGAAGTCGGCTTTCATGGTGTTTATTTTTTTTATTTTGATAGAATATACTTCCGAGGGAGTTCCATTGTCACCTAATCTGAAACTGATGAGTGGATCAGGAGGAATTGAGGGAACTCTTCAAATACTGTGGGCAAACATACCTATAGCGATTTTAGTATTTTTAGTAAAAAAATCTAGCATTTGCATTCAGAAAGTATCACTTGGTGAAGTGGAACTGATGATGGAAACCACAGATGGCCACCGGAATTCCTCAACGGTACCTATTTCAAGGTTGGCGATAAGATATCTCGATTAAGATGGTTGAGCAACTACAACAAAGTATATTTACTTGTTCAAATATGACTATGACTTTCCCGCGGCGTTGCTTGCGGCGCGCTTGAAATAACTTAAAGTTTCATATCAAATAAGAAGTGGGACTATGTAACAGCGTTTTATGATCACTAAAAAGTACAAAATAAAGTAAATATTTTTAAAAACTTAAACCGCCTTCAAAAACGCAATAATACTTCTTTTAAAATTGTAGACACTTACCTAATAGGTTAGTCCAACTTAAGTCGGCGACCACAATATTTTCAGCAGTAAAGCCGACTTCAGTTGGACTAACCTATTAGGTAGGTGCCTACAATTTTAAAACAAGTTATTAGCGTTTTTGAAGGCGGTTTGTTGTTTTTAAAAACATTTATTTCATATCGTACTTTTTAGTGACCAATGTGACCATCATAATAATACTGTTATGTCGTCCACGTATATTTATTCCTATAATATTTGAGGAGCTATCTCAATTCCTCACGAATCCCCTCATTACATACCAACATGGTGGCAATGGGACCACCTCGGGAGTACAACCAACCAACACCCTATCAAACAAAAAAGAATTTTCAAAATCTATCAACAATTGACGAAGTAATCGCGTAACAAAACACAAAAAAAACATACAGTCGAATTCATAACCTCCTCCTTTTTTGAGGTGGGTGGAAAAAAGGAGTAAAATCAATCGTTGCAGAATGCGACGACGTATCCTGTCATTTGATAAAAAATATTTCACAAACTGATTCATTTCACAAACATAATATTGCTTTAATACAAAAGTGCCACAAATCAAAATGAGTCTTTATTGCATTTAAATTAAGAACGCTATTGGCTTAAAGTTTTAAATCCAATTGTTTTTGTTTTTGATTTGTGGCGTTTTTGTATTAAAGCATATGATTTGGCAAACCCTTTTTTTCGAAACTTTAAATATTTCAGGATTTATTTCAAGACCATTTACGACCCTCTGAAATCCGCCATTTCGTCTCTTAGGGCTCCGTATAAAAATGTAGATTAGTAAATATACGCCAACAAAGTGTTTACATTGCCTTTATTTCTAGATTCCAACTGGTGACAATCTATTTTCAAATTAAAATCTCCCTAAGTCTTCTTACTGATGGTGTTCACCATGTCAATCAGATGATTAATCTCAATCGCCTGATTAGCGATCTGCTCATACGCATTTATATGTTCAATGGGCCTCCAGTCGGCGTACAATCTCCTGACAGTGTTCCGGATATCAGTCATGACATTAAACTTGTCATTGACGTCTCCCAGCAGATAGCCGATGTCGAAGGAGGTTGAGTTCGTGTAGTGCGTTCTGATCTGCTCAGCCCTGACTACCTTCAGATCACTGTCGCGTATCATCTCGTACATGAGCCGGAAGAGCTTCAGCTTCATGCTCTTGTCGTCGTCGGTGAGGACCACGTTTTCAGGCGTACTCGTGGGCGCTTCAAAGGCAGGTTGGTTGGCGACCTGACGCTCTGGAAGCTTCTGAGCTTCAATTTGATAACGCCTGTTAGCCCTTCTGACCGGAAGGTCACCACCGGGCCGCAGTTTAAACTTGATGGAACTGTAAAAGTGATTAAGTTTAAAAAATAGTAGATAGTTCAACAAGGGACTAAAACAAGCCATAATGACACGAGATGTTTAGCCACGCGAGCGAGCTTGCGAGCGAGGGTGGCTGTAGTTAGAGTATCATTATGGTTGTTTAGTCTCGCGTTAAACACTCTACTTTTCACTGTGAATGCGAGGAAAAAAACGACGTTCTAAACAATATTGTTTTTAACAACGTACGCTCAATACAAGTTATGAACATCTATTCAAAATACAAATAAGAAAAAAAAGTTCCGCGGTTTTTTTTTAAAGTGATGTTTTAAATGCTTGCATATTTAGCCAACAGATTCAAACTTGGAAACCATTTTAAAAGTAATTGGACCACGCATAATAAAAGAGTTCGGCCTTAATATGATTAAATAGATTCATATTCGTAATAATTAATCGTGTTTCACGAAATTAAATCCTTTTTTTTTTTATATATTTGCACAGTTGTCATTTTGAGGTTATTTTGACACCCAAAAATATGGTCCATACACAATCACTGAAAATGGCGATAATCCTCCATTCACAAACACCGTGATTGGTTGGTTAGGGGTATCCAAAGTCAATAAAAAAAAAACTTTAATCCCTAGAGATTAATAAGGAGCTTTAGTCCCGATTCGCAGAGATTTAAGTAGCATTTTAAGAGCATGAGAAGTGAAAACTCATTTATTGCAACCACAACAACAACAACATAACATCACGCCTTCATATACCCAGAGTGAGGCAGGCAGAGCTACAGAAATACCAACAATTCTAAACAGACTAGTTTATAATTTTGTAACCACATTTGGCACAAGTAGGCTAAGATGTTTACCGTGTACATATCTGGAGATCAGAGCCATAGGTCGGATGTGCACTTTGATACTTTACAGGAAGAGCAAAACTAACTTTAAAGGTTTTAACACTGACTTACTGTGTTTAAATTAAGAAAAAAAGTAATTAATAGAGAAATATCATATAATTGAAAGTATTTTCTGCCGTATAAGTTCTCTTACGCTATTAATCACAATGCAATTCAAATTTAATTATCAAAAGGGTGTTACATCCGATCTGAAATTATCTGTTTACACGTAAACAGAACTGTGGTGCTAGACAAGTTGCATTCGACAATCGTTAGCGATTATGTTTCGATTGATAAATGTATGGAATTGACGTAAGCCACCGAGATAGTAAGGTGACACTTACGTCAATTCCATATATTTTTCAATCGAAACATAATCGCTAGCGAGTGTCGAATACACCTTGTCTAGCCCCACTGCATAGTTACTTGTACAAACAGCTCCACAATCAACTGCCCATTAAAGACGGAAGTGAGAAAATGTAGAAAGAGATGAATATACATTTTACATAAGAATCTCATGTGCACGAGCAAGACAGTTTCTCTGTTTATCTTCATTGGTCACTCAGCTGTGTGGGCGATTGTACCTACTATTACTTATTCTGTGACATAGACATGTTATAATAACCCCCGAGGGAGGTTATTATGAGCTAGCTATGCAGTTCATTTTACGGTGAGCGTAAATGACAGAGCTATGGTAGTTATATAGCTCTGGAATTAAACTGATAATATGCGTAATCCATACCTTGAAATAAAATTTTCCGTCACTTGAAGCGATCCAACAGGAAACCGTTGTGTTGTTCTGGTGTTGCCACACAAATCGTCAGTTTTTTAAGTGTGTACTGTCTACTTGTGTCAAATTGTCGTTAGTGTTTGTTATGTTACCTGTTGCCTGTTTACTGTTACTTGTTTTTTCTGTTAATTAAGGTTAGTTTTTTAAGTCAGGGTCCCTCTGAAAATCAGCGCCGCGGTTTGACTGCGGCACAATGCTGAGAGGGATCCTGTTCAACGCAATGATTTCTGTTTTTCATATGTTTATTTTTTTGTTGTGTTGTGTAGTGTGCGTTGAATAAATGTTTTCTATTTCTATTTCTATTTCTATTTCTCTGTCCTTTTTTCTGTGCGTTATTATGATATACTATGCAGTTCTGTTTACGCTCAGAGAAAAGGCCAGGGAGGTTATTATGACCTAGCTATGCAGTTCACTTTATAGTGAGCGTAAAGGACAGAGGTATGGCAGTTATATAGCTCTGACCTTTTCTCTGAGCGTAAACAGAACTGCATAGTTATGTCATAATAACCCCTCAGAGCTATATTATAACATTTTTAACTACCATAGCTCTATTCTTTACGCTTACCGTAAAATGAACTGCATAGCTAGGTCATAATAACCTCCCTGAACTGTACGTTACCTGGGAAACATCAGGTTGAAACTTGTCACGTTGCGCGAGTCCTTTGTAGGGAAGTACTTCTGTATGACCTTGACCTTTGAAGCCCAGGACAGTTCGGAGAAGATCTTCTTGACTGAATCCGACATTTCAATGTTATCTTGAACAAAACCATAGTTAAGTGGTGATATGTATCCACTTTCATATTTATATTCATATTTTATTGCATATTAAAAATCATATACTTAATAATATTAAAAGTCTTTTTCAAATATCTTAATTGATTCTACAGAGGGGTTAAGTTTAGGGATGGACTGTGTAAAGCATTGATTTTGTATTACCAATTTGAAGTCACCCTGTAAATATTTTAAATGTTATTTCCTAAATAAATATCAGGGGACCATCTCACACAACGATGAACATACTTAAATAGAGAAATACATATTTAAATCCATACAAAACATCCAAGACTCAGGAACAAATATTCGCGCTCATCACACAAATACCTGATTTGAACCCAGGAGCGCTGGCTTCAGAGGCAGGGTCACTCCCAACTAGGCCGTGTTCCTAAATGGTATATGTTTTTACTGAAATTGTGTTGGGGTTTGTGCCGTTAAATTTTAATTTTGATGTTTTGTTGTTGAGCGCCAAGTTATTCTTGAATCTTGTTTCAATATCTTTGGTGGGTTTTTTAACGTTGGGACATTTTCGCACGAATTGCATATCTCGAGGATGCAAGGGTCAAGACATTGTTCTATGAAGAAAAGCCTACAGCTTTCAGGGGCGTTAATGTTCGCAAGAATTCGTATATTTACAAGTAGTTAAAGGAAAAAAACCGAAAATCGTTAATTTATTGCTCCATCACAATAAAAAACATTTCGTTGCGTTCGCATACTTATTTGCAGTTGGTAAACTAATCGGGACCTATGTAGATGTATGGAGACAATCGATAATCGATTTGCCAACGGCAAAGTCAAGTTTGTGTCTCAAAACAATTTTATAACTTTTTACAGAGTCCGACTCACACTTGACCGACTTTTTAATATTTTTTTAACCTTTTAGAAAAAAGATGGGTGTTATGTGTGATATCTGTGTGTTTGTGTATCGTAGCTCTCAAACGGATGAACCCATTTGGATGTGTCTTTTTATTTCATTGGTTGTCTAAATGATCTATTGGTGTTACCCACCACCAGAGCCGCTGGGAGGGGCGTTTTCCAGCACCACTACCTTCCCTGAAAAAAAAAGGAAAAATCTTTCAAAGAATCCCTTTTTGTCGCCAACTGTACTTTTTTAGGGTTCCGTACCCAAAGGGTTGGTTTTTTATGGGAAAAAGAGGCAGGCGTCATGCGGGTCACTATGGTAAGTGATCACGGCGACGCATAAACAGCCGCAACACCAGAGGAAAGTATGTAGTCAAACTAGGAACCCTTATAGTTTCGCCATGTCCGTCCGTCCGCCCGTCCGTAGCCTAGCGCAAAGACCCTTTAAGTAGTACTAGAAAGCTGTAATTTGGTATGAATATGCATATTAGTCACGCCAACAAAGTGGTACAATAAAATGTAAAACAAATATTTTTTTTAGGGTACCTATCTCCCCCACACTTAACGTGGGGATGTTTTTTTTTTTTCTCGTCTACCCTATAGAGTGGGGTGTCGTTGGATAGGTATTTCAAAAATATTATGGGTTTAATACGACAGTTTTTCGATTAAGTAATCCGTTTATGAAATATTAAGCTTTAAAGCGCTAATTTTTGTTGGACTCAAGTGTCCCTAGAGCCAAAACTACAAATACTTAGTAAAAATCTGAAAAAAAACTTAAATGAAAGGACATATAACGAATTTTAAAGGAAAACTATCACGACTTAGTAGACATCATTGGTTCTTAGGATACAGGCGATTAAAGTGTTTATACCTACTAAAATCATCTAAGACGGCACCAATTGACTTTAAATAGCACCTTGTATTACGCCAAAAGTTCCGTTATTTTTCAACGCTTTTGCAAAGATGGAAGTCTAAAATAAGAGAATCTCGTTTCGTAAATAAAGGACTTTAGTCCCTAGGGATTAAATTTTGACTTTAGTCCGTAGGGGTTAAATGCATCACTTTAGTCCGCCTATACATGGCAATTATGAGTCATTTTAGAGCGAGAGAAGTGAAAAGAAATATAAAGTACCGTAAAAGAGGGTGAATAGGGACACAACGGAGTGGTTAAGGACAAAGAAATGAAGCAGTATAGTCCTAATTATAAGACTGAAATAGTTTCTAGTAGAACGTAACGTGATTTTCATTTAAAACTTGTTCTTATTTGTTATGCCTTATTTTAGGTTGTGTCCCTCTTCACCCCTTAGTCCCTAACTTAAAGATGATATTTATTTAACATTTTATTAATTAATAGTACTACTGATAAATTCGTTAGCACTATATATTATGTATTCAATTTTAACAGACTTTAGGGACAGGAATCCTGCCTCTGACTGATAAGTCTAGGACGCCGACGGGTTAATTGTAAGGTGGTACGGAACCCTACATATGTAAGTCTAATTACCTCTTGATCTTACTTAACTTTTACACATAGCGAGGGTATTTGTTCCATGATGTAAACTCCATAGTTATAAATAATACCGTCTTATAATTATTACAATTATCGGAGAAAACTGTACATTTGTCAAAAATAGAAGTAACAAATGACAAACCTTACCTACGCCATGCCATCCGGTAGCGGAACTAATTACCGATTACATCACAAGCAACAAAAACACATTTTGACATTTTAAAAATTTCCAGCCGCTATGTTTAATTTATAATAAAACAAAATAGCCTATAACCATCGCGCAAAAAAGAAAAATCGATAGTCACCTCACTTGTCAAAATCGGTTCATTAGGAACGACGCTAGAGTGGAACATACGTACATACATATATACATAGAAACATACATATGGTGTCAAAAAATTGTAAAAGTAAGTAAGTAAATTTTTTATTAATTTTCCAGACAGTTTACATTACAAGATATTTTAGGTTACAGTGATCTTACCAGATAATTCAAGTAATTGTTAGGTTAAGAGTATCTATGGAGCTCACACTAGGTGGAGCCTGTGTGTGTGTGTGTGTGTGTGTGTGTGTGTGTATGTGTGTGTGTGTATGTGAGGGTGAATGTCTGTGAATGAATTTGAGTGAGAGTGAGTGTTGCAGGGCGTGTTAAAGCACAGGTTTTAAGACGGCTTCTGCTTCTATTACATCAGAGTGAAGAGTCATGCTTTTACCGTAGACTGCATTTCATTCGTATTTAACTCGTGAAGCGACATGACTTCAGGATCTGATTATAAGTAAAATAATGAAGGAATTTTATTGTGGAAAGTGACGAGCGAATGGTGTCAATCATTACACTTCCTTTTCTTCGCCGTAGTCAGGTAATAAATACCGGTAGCAATATGCCGAGAGAAACACTGATTAACTTTACCATTTATTGAGTAAACAAATAGTAAACAAAACAACTTGATAGCCATACTTAGGGCGTAGTTCTACTTCTTATTTGAATAGATGGCTTTCACTCGTTAATGTGTATTCGCCAATGTGTGAGTATTAGGTAGACACCTACATTTTTAAAAGAAGTTATTTTGCGTGTTTGAAGGCGGTCTTTTTTCTTGTGGACTAAACAGAAGCACGTGGGGTTAGCTCCAAAGCAGGCGGTTTTAAGGGTTCCGTAGTCAAACTAGTTTCGCCATGTCCGTCCGTCCGTCCGCAGCCTAGCGCAGAGACTCTTAATACTAGAAAGCTGCAATTTGTCATTGGATGGGTTTGTCAAAACAGTTTTACGATTAAGTTATCCGTTTATGAAATATTAAGCTTTAAAGCGCTAATTTTTGTTAGACTCAAGTGTCCCTTGTAGTCATATTTCAACAAGTAAATATTCTTCGTTGCTGTCCCTTAACTACCTTAACCGAGATATCTTATTGCCACCCTTGAAATGGCTTCCGTTGAGGAGTTCCGGTGGCCATCTGTGGTCTTCGTCATCAGTCCCACTTCACCAAATGATACTTGTTACTATAAATACTAAAATCGCTATATGTTTGCCTACAATATTTGAAGAGTTCCCTCAATTCCTCACTAATCCCCTCATCAGATTCAGATTTAGTGACAATCGGACCACCTCGGAAGTATACTCTACCAAATCGGTGAACATACATAAAAAACATACAGTGGAACTATAACCTCCTCCTTTTTTGAAGTTGGTTAAAAATACTCTTTTATCGAACAATTATTGGCCTCGCGTGTGATATCCGTTGACTTATTTCTCTAATAAGTCAGTGGGAGTGTCAATAAATAACTAGACATTGGAGAAAATACACCTTAACAGGGTTGAAAGCCAACCATTAAAATTACGCTAATCGAAATTAACATGGTGTTTGCATCTAGGCTTGAAGTGGGTTACCAATAATAGTCAATTTCCCAGCCATATTCTATGGGCCACCACGAACCAGTTCGCTTCTTAGTTACTACGGAAGACGTTGGGTGAACGGCCAACCTAGCTCTGTGTCTAGAAATGGCCTGCTCCAAGCTCCACCGGGTGTGGTTTATGTTTCTTTTAACAGAGTGTGGCATTGTGTACTGGTGCTTGGTTTCGTGCTGCAACTCCATTCTCAGGAAAGCTTCGTAGTCCTTGATGCCTTCCTCTGCGAACAATCAGTTGATCTGATTCAAATTCAAATTCAATCATTTATTCAGTAAATTGGCCTCATGAGGGCTCTTTTACACGTCAGTAATTTGCAGTGGATCTACTAGCGCTTCGGACAAGACCATAATTGCGGAGGAGAAGCGCCGCTACATCCAGCAGAAGGTCATTTTTATCAATTATAAAATACAACAACAAACATAACATCACGCCTTCATTCCCAGAGTGGGGTAGGCAGAGCTACAGAAATACCAACAACTCTAATGACATGTTAATAATTCTGTAACCACATTTTGCTCAAGTAGGCTGAGATGTTTACTAGTGTATTAGTGACAGGTTGCAAGCCCATCGCCTAATAATACTACAAGCCTTTATTCCCTTAGTCGCCTCTTACGACATCCACGGGAAGACATGGAGTGGCACTATTCTAACCCGGAATCCACACGGGCAAAAAATACAATAATACTTAAAAGTAAGTTACATTACAAAGTAATAAATAATAATATAACAATAAATTTAAAATAATGACTACATAGGAGAACATGACGAGGTATCTACGTCAGGAACGATTACTAAAATAAGTAACTGGAAAAACAGGTCCTTGCAAAAGTGAACAGACCGGACCCCACAAACAGCACCCGTTCACGATTATGACGCAGTCTCAGCCATCGCCTCTCTCAACCATGTGCTCGGGAAGATGGCGACCTTATTTAGGGTTTCGTAGTCAAACAACATGTCCGTCCGTCCGTCCGCAGCCTAGCGCAAAGACTATTAGTACTAGAAAGCTGTAATTTGGCATGAACATGGATATTAGTCACGCTAACAAAGTGGTTTAATAAAAAGGAAAACAAAAAAATAATTAGGGTACCTACCCTACACGTAACTTGGAGATGTATTTTTTCTCTCATCTACCCCATACCCCATAGTGTGTGGTGTCGTTGGATAGGTCTTTCAAAAATATTGTAGGTTTGTCCAAACAATTTTTCGATCAAGGGATTCTTTTATGAAATATTAAGCTTTAAAGCGCCAATTTTTGCTAGAGTCAAGTCCCCCCCCCCCCCCTTCCTACAGCCTAAACTACAAATATTACAAATATGAAAAAAACTTAAATAAAAGCGCTTATAAAGAATTTAAAAGGAAAACTATCACAACTAAGTAGACATCATAGGTTCTTGAGATACAGGCGATTAAAGTGTTTAGGTATACCTACTAAAATCATCTAATGGCCAAACCCTATATTCTAACCGCGGACAGATAGCCTTACTTCGGGTTAAAATTTGACACATTTTGTATAGGCAATTTTCAACCCGAAGTAAGTCTTATCTATCCGCGGTTTGAATTACTTTGAATATAGGTTTCGGCCGTAAGACGGCACCAGATGTCTTTAAATAGAAACTCGTTCCTTTTTGATTTTTATGATTGTAGTAAGTACTTAACGGTTTCGGAACCCTACTCTAAGCATGGTCCGACACATCCGTTTTGATTAAATTTTTTTTTGTTGAATACATTTTCTTTTAAATTACCTTTGAGACCCCACTTCCGTTCGATCTCGTGGATCATGTTGCAGATGTGCTCGGCTTCCCAGTAGTGGTGTTCGATCTCCACGAGGAACAAAACGAACTCAGCCACATACAGACGGTGACCCATATGATTCACCGTTATATATTTCTCCAATTGCTTCCTGTAGTTTTCCTGGAATTCATATATAGAAGTTATTTGACTTGTAACATCAGCACACACCCAGATTTTCGCATTTATATCAGTGTGATTTTTGTTATGTCTTACTTACTTTTAATCACGTATAATATATAGCGACCCGCCAGCGGCTTCGCCTGCTGCATCTTTTTTTTCTTGGCAATTGTTTTTTTTTTTATATATAATTTTGTAGACATTATGATGTTCTTCAATATTGTTGTACATTATTTTGTTCTATCGCTAATAGTTTCGGCAGCGCATTAGACGAAAGACATTTTAAGACTCATTTTTCTACACCTTCGGTTACATTGTTCAAATTTTACCAAGGATCCCTAATTTTTTTCAAAATGAAATGTAGCCTATGTCAAATTGGAAGAATGTAGCATTCTATTGGTGAAAGAATTTTTTAAATCGGTCCAGTACTTTTTGAGCCTATTCATTACAAACATACAAACATACAAAAATAGGTACAAATCTTTCCTCTTTATAATATTAGTGTAGATTGGCTTCAGACCGCGACTCCATTCGTTGATCATCCCATAGGAATAGTGTTATTTTTGGGATAAAAGGTATTGTATTCAATTCAGCAACTATCCCCATTCCATTCATTCAAATCAGGACACCCGTTTTAGCGTGACGAAGTAACCAACATACTAATTCATACACGCTCACTAACTGTCGCATTTATAGTATACTAGCGATCCGCCCTCACTTCGCTTCGGTTTATGCGAGTTTTGCCTACGTAATCAGAATTTGTTATACATTAGAGGACGCCCGCGACTTCGTTACACGTGGAATTAGTTTCCCGCTACTCCCCCTATTTTATCCCCTTAGGGGATGAATTTCCAAAAATCCCTTGTTATCCCATCTCTAGGATATCCAAGGAATATTCCCTCCTAATTTCAAGTCCGTAGGTCCACCGATCAGCTAGTCAGTTCTTTTTAACAGACTTCAAAAAAATGAGAAGGTTCTACAACAATCCCGATTATACAAAGATCGCTAGAAAATTTGAAAAAATATACATTTGATTCGATTAGGTATACTTTCTAGTTGGTTCCATTTTCAGCACGTCAAGATCTGATGATGGGATCTTGGAGAAATCGAGGGAACTCCTCAAATATTATAGGAATACGTGGACGACAAATAGTTATTTGTGCAACAAGAGAGCAAAGTTGTTGCACATACAATTTTTCACCTTAGCAGCGAGAAAATATAACCTTTATCTACACACATATCATAAACCCTGCGTTCAAAAACCGCATATATCTTACGACTAGCATAAACATAAACTGTTTAGTTAGAACCAATTTCGTATTTGTGAAAATGTTATTATTGCTTAATAATAACAGGAAATTCGACATCATTATTACATTCAAATTTCGAACATCTTTGAAAAACAAAGCAATTTTACTTGACCTTGATTCTAATATCACTCGAGATGACATTTGATTCGAAATGAAATGTCAATAAAATTGCATACAATTTAGACAAATCTCGCTTGTTACTTGAAATCGAACGATATGATACTGGAGTTCGACTCTAGTTTTTCTCTGAATAAAAAAAAGACGTGTGGCACTCGGGGACTGCCGCGGTAAAGCTATTGCATAGCATTTTGTATCAACTTATGCAATTATAATTTTATTTATTTATTTTATTCATGCAGTATTTCTTTTTCTTTGATATTAATTCAAGTTACACTTTTTGAGCGTGATGACCGATAAGAAAACAAATTTTTCTACTATTAAATAAATAAATTACACTTTTTGAGCGTGGTGACCGATAAGAAAACAAATTTTTCTATTATTAAATAAATAAAAAAAAAGACATGTGGCACTCGGGGACTGCCGCGGTAAAGCTATTGCATAGCATTTTGTATCAACTTATGCACAACGCCATGTCGAAGACTGCCGAACTGAAACGACGTTAGACGATGCACGGCCTTTAAGCCACACCTCCTTGCCCGTCGGAGTGGGGAGCGTGAGGTTTTTTCGTTACGGAATTTCTGGATTCGGTCCCCGCGCTCAAGGCCCGCGATAGAAGCTATGCAATAGCTTAAAAAGTTAATATAGTTTAAAATATTTTTATTATTTTACAATACATGTGGGTTTTATTATCTTACAGTAGCTGTTGGTTATTCAGGAATATTTATCATTGAAACTATAGGTTTATGATAACTGAAATAAGAAACATAAGTTTGCGACTTAATATCCTCTAAATACCTAGAAAATACCGCGTCAATGGTGGTCCCATATTTTGTTGTGGACTCATCATTCTCATAAACAGCTGCTTATGTATTCGTCCGATTTCGGAGCAGCTCGTCTCGATTCGTGCGAGTTTCGTAGAGTCGTACAATACGTCTAATCGCACACAACGCCGTGTCGAAGACTGCCGAACTGAAACGACGTTAGACGATGCACGGCCTTCAAGCCACACCTCCTTGCCCGTCGGAGTGGGGAGCGTGAGGTTTTTTCGTTACGGAATTTCTGGATTCGGTCCCCGCGCTCAAGGCCCGCGATAGAAGCTATGCAATAGCTTAAAAAAAACTACGGGTGTCGCCATTTTTGACGTTCTATTTGTCTTGTCGCAAAAAATAGTTTAGTTTATATAATAATAGTTTTGTTTTTATAATAATATATGTATGTAGATAAAGCAGTGTATGTAACTTTACATAATTATGCATTAAAACACTCGTATGTAATAGTCAGTCACATAAACTACTATAAGGTAAAAATAAAACGACATCCCCAGCCGCCCGTGCGCCGCGCCATGGCCACGGAACAAAAACAAAAAAGTTACTTTGTCTCACTCTCGCAGCAAAGTCTAATTTTGAGGTGCTGAGGTGAAAACGGTATTATTATGATCACTAAAAGATATGAAATATTTTTAATTTTTTTATAAAATAAAAAACCGTCTTCAAATATCAACAAATAACTTCTTTTGAAATAGTAGCTAATAAACGGCCGTATCTTGTTTTTACGTTTACTCAGAAGTTTAAATTTTTCACAGCTTCAAGGGACTGTATACCCAAGATAAAGGGTCTTGACAGTCAGACGAACGGACGGACAACAAAGTGATCCTATAAGGGTTCCGATTTTTCCTTTTCAGGTACGGAACCCAAAAAGAACTTTAGGCGCCGGTATATTTCAGGAATATGTCTACTTAGTCGTGATAGTTTTTCTTTTAAGTTCGTTATAGGTGCTTTTATTTTAGATATTTTTCACTTTTACATTTATGCCTCTGCTTTACTTGTTTGGGAGAAATCATTTTCAACATTTCATATTTTACAACTTTATCGGCGTTACATAAATGTATAACTACTTATACTAAATTACAGCTTTGTAGTGACAAGTCTCTGGATTACCCGCGAACAGTTGGACAGACGGACGTAGCAAAACTATGAGGATTCCTTGTTGACTACGGCCCTAAAAAGCCAGTTTTGCAAACCCGACTGCATGTGTTGATTATGTCGTCTATATATGTTGTTACCTAATTTTCATACTTGTCATTCCGCCATATTGTTTTTTATTTTAAATTTAAATAAAGTGACACTCGCGACGTTAAGACAACTTGTTGAAATCGGCCCATCCATCCAGCCAGCCTCTACGAGGAAACAAACAAAGATACATTCATACATCTCAATACATAAAAGAAGAAACTGACTGATGTCAACGAACAGCCCAAGCCGCTAGGTCTTGAGATTCCAAATTTGGCACGTAGGTTCCTTATGAGGTCTAGGGGTGCACTGAGGAAGAGTTTTTAAAAATTCAACACCTAAGGGGTTAAAAAGGGGGTATTCTACGCGTACGAAGTCGCGAGCGTCTTCTGAATCCACCGAGAAGGATATAAAGTTCAATTACCATTACTCTTAAATTTCATTTTAAAATTTGAAACAAGTAAAAATGAACTTTATTGTCATTTAATTATAGTTCTAACTAAATTGCCTTGATTTTGTACTTCCTATGGTATACTGGGTCTCACGAGGATAAAGAAAGCTTATTGTACTCGAGATCGTTTTCTGCTAAGTTCCATGAAAATCGGGTTCGGGTAAAAGGAACACTTCTAAATGTAGAAACCGCAAATATATCGGTGGTGTTTTCCATGTAAAAGTTTATACCTGCAGATTTTTCATAAGATATCCCATTTCGTAGGCCGGTGAGTTTCTGTTGTTGATGCGTATGTGTTCCATCCTCTCCATTTCTACTTCCGTCGATCGGATGGTGTCCACAGCGGTATTTATCATCAATGTAACGGGGTTGCTAAGGCTTTTGCTCCATTTATTCGAGTGCCAGACAATGCGTTGCTGGGCTGGGGACGAAATTAAAGAAAACCGGGCTAGAGCATGTCGAACCATGCTCAGTGTAGGGTTCCGAAGCCGTTTAGTACTTACTACAAACGTAAAAAACCGGGCAAGAGCATGTCGGACCATGCTCAGTGTAGGGTTTCGAAGCCGTTAAGTATGTACTACATACAAATATAAAAATCAACAAGTCATAACAAATTTTCTATTTAAAGTCAATTGTTGCCGTCTTAGATGATTTTAGTAGGTATAAACACTTTAATCGCCTGTATCTCAAGAACCAATGATGTCTATTTAGTCGTAACAGTTTTCTTTTTAAATTCGTTACATGCGCTTAGAATAAGGTCTTGCATTAGGGCTTTAAGGCTTAATATTTCATAAACGGATCCCTTAACACACTCCTGCTTCGCGCGCGCAGTTTTTACCAGGGTGCGGAACCGGTTTAAAAATACCGGTTTATTTCGGTTTTGCGGAACGCGAACGTTTTGAGGACTATATTTAAACATTAATTAACCGGTTTATTCTACGAGCGGCGAGTCGAGATGCCGAAAGTTTTGTACTGAATAAAAACACTAAGTGGAGCTTGTTTATATGCGTGACATGCATCTGGATAACCGGTTATTTTTAGCTCGAAACCGGTTAATTCGATAGGAACTTTATACATATAAAGATTTTGCGAACAGAACCGAAATGAAAAAGTTTCGTGTCAAGTACATAATAACGGTATGAAAATTTAACCGGTATCCGAGCCCTGGTTTTTACTGCCTGTACCTTACATTATAATGAGTCATGCTTCTATTTCTATTATGGGTGTATTCATTTCACTTAGTCAATTGAAATAATGTGCATTGTTGTTTAAAAACCTACAGCATTACCTGTTACTTTTTTTTTTTTTTTTTTTTTTTTTTTTATTTTAAGGAGAAGGCACACGAGCACTCAGGCCACCTGATGGTAAGTGAAATCTGAGACCCATAGACATTTGAATTCTCAAGATTATAATCCTAAGACCTCAAATGCGCTGCCAACCCTGAGGACTACGATGGAATGCCTCTATGCTAGTAATTTCACCGGTTGTCTTATCCCCACACCGGAACACAACAATGCGAACACTGTTGCTTGGCGGGTGGTTAATGGATAAGATGGTGGTAGCGATCCGGACGGACCCTGCACAGGGTCCTACCACCACTAAACTGCTACTTACTGCTATTTTCATTTCTGGATTTCTTTAGCCACACATTTAAGTTACTCATCGTATGTTCTGATTCCCACAGTACGGCCTAGCCTAGTGTGGGAGCCACTGATAAATTGTAAATGTCATTTCTTAAGTCTTTTGGTAAATATGTCTTTTTTTATAGTATCACGTTGTTGTCCGTCGCGTGTCTACCCGTCCGTCCGTCCATCAAGTCTACAGTCCCTTGAAGCTGTAAAAAACCTGACTTCTAAAAAACGTATATTTTGACACTCTCAAGGCAATCAAAATTTATACTGTACTTCCAATCCTGAAATTCGGCAAGAAGACCTTACAGCACAAGTACAGGAAAAAACCGAAAATCGTTAATTCGATCTACATCACAAAGACAAAAAAAATGCGATTGCAAACTTATTTGCAGATGGTAAACCCTTCGTGACTTATATCGATATAATATGGAGACAACAGGGCTGGGCCTCTATTCAGGTGCGTTAAAACGATATCGTGTTTGACACGTTTAAGAATCGGTTATGTCACAGTCGCCGTTATTGTAAACTAGCGACCCGCCCTCGCTTCGCTCCGGATTAAACTATTATACATATAAACCTTCCTCTTCAATCACTCTATCTATTAAAAAAAAGCGGCCAAGTGCGAGTCGGACTCGCCCATGAAGGGTTCCGTAGCAGCAAGTAACATAATATAAAAGTTCGTTGTAGCTTTGATCAATGTTTTTATGACGTATTAAAAAAAAACTACTTACTAGATCTCGTTCAAACCAATTTTCGGTGGAAGTTTGCATGGTAATGTACATCATATATTATTTTTACATTTATCATTCCCTTATTTTAGAAGTTACGGGGGGGGGGACACACATTTTTCCACTTTGGAAGCGTCTCTCGCGCAAACTATTCAGTTTAGAAAAAAATTATAATAGAAACCTCAATATCATTTTTGAATACCTATCCATAGATACCCCACACGTATGAGTTTGATGAAAAAAAAATTTTTGAGTTTCAGTTCTAAGTATGGGGAACCCCAAAAATTTATTGTTTTTTTTCTATTTTTGTATGAAAATCTTAATGCGGTTCACCGAATACATCTACTTACCAAGTTTCCACAGTATAGCTCTTATAGTTACGGAATAAAGTGGCTGTGACATACGGACGGACAGACGGACAGACATGGCGAATCTATAAGGGTTCCGTTTTTTGCCATTTGGCTACGGAACCCTAAAAACCGCATCAAAATCCGTTGCGTAGTTATAAAGATTTAAGCATACATAGGGATATAGGGACAGAAAAAGCGACTTTGTTTTATACTATGTAGTGATGAAATAAGAGTTATCAAAACGTTCACAATACGGAAACAGGTCAAAAACGATATCGTTATTAGTTATTACCTTGTAGAATTCCAGCCCTGTTTCCGTATTGTCAACGTTTTGATAACTCTTATGTCATTTACAATAATGGCGACTGTGACATAAACGATTCTTAAACGTGTCACACACGATATCGTTTTAATGCACCTGAATAGAAGCCCAGTTCTTCGACGGCAAAGTCAAGTTTGTCCCTCCATACAATTTTACATTCTTATAAGTTTGTACGGAACCCTCGGTGCGCGAGTTTGACTCGCACTTTAGCGACTTTTATCGTTACCGATGCAAAATGTCGCCAGGGCCTCTATTCAACTGCGTTATAACGATATCGTATTTGACGTGTTTCCGTATTGTCAACGTTTTGATAACTCTTATGTCATTTACAATAATGGCGACTGTGACATAAACGATTCTTAAACGTGTCAAAAACGATATCGTTGTAACGCAGTTAAATAGAGGCCCAGTTCAAACGTAACGTAACGTAAACACAACGTAGTTCATTTTATTAACCTTATTATGACTATAAAAGGTGGATATAACGCCAATTCATTTATTTATTACCTAATATCATTAAAAAAAAAACACACACAGAACAATGTCACACAAATTGACCTAGTCCCAAACTAAGCTCTAGGCTTGTACTATAGGTACTAGACAACGATAAACTTACTTATATAGAGAAATATATACTTAAATACATAGAAAACATCCAAGACTCGGAACAAATACTCGTGATCATCACACACAAATAGCAGGGTCAATCCCAACTAGGGTAGCTGTCGTCAAATTAGTAATATATTTCTAAAAAAACTGCGGGGGTCGATTCAAGAAGACTATTTCTCGGAATGATTTTCAAATATATATTTTTAATAGCAAGTATAAGGCATATGACCCTACAGGCCACCTGATGGGAAGTGGAATCTGAGACCCATAGACATTTGAATTCTCAAGACTGCAATAAATATCAAATGCGTTGCCAACCCTGAGGACTAAGATGAAATGCCTCTATGCTAGTACTCGTAATTTCATATAATTCTAAACTGGTGTATCCCATTACGTCTGAAGATTCAAAATATGAAATAACATACTTTTTTTTATCATTATTATTATTTATATTCTATTTTATTTTACTTACATAATCCCGGAAGCATGAGTAGTAGCAACCACATCATCTTTGTAAATTGTGTTCACAGTTTTTTCTCATCGAACCATGAAGATATAATGAATCCTTATCAAATAATTAATGTACGAATTCATCTTACAGTTGCCCGTGGCTTTGCTTATGATATTGCTACTAGTCAAGGCCCGGGAAATAGGGGATTACCTGTCGAGCTTGTTGAAATACGAATAAATTTCTGGGCCAAGCTTTTGTTGCAGAGTGTACTTTTTAGGGTTCCGTAGTCCATATTGTTTCGCCATGTCCGACCGTCCGTCCGTCCGAAGCTTAGCTCAGAGACTCTTAGTACTAGAAATGTAGGCGGTCTTTGTTTTTTTTTTAAATCGTAACAAACAAAAACTTGCGCCTTTATTATAGTAGTATAAAAAAGTAAGTGCCTAATGGGTAAGTAATTATCGTCCTCTAGTATATTTTAATTAAAACTTGGGGCACTAAAAATATTTAGGTACATTTATAAATTATGAAAATATTAATTTTAATTTTATTAGTATTAAGTTTTAATTAACTTAAATGTACACAGGGATTTTTAGGGGGGTCCGTAGTCGGCAATGAACTTAATTATTATTTATTACTTTATTAAGTAGGTACTTGATAAGTAACTAACTTTTAAATATTAGAGGGAGGGGGGCACTTGACTCTAACAAAAATTAGCGCTTTAAAGCTTAATATTTCATTGACGGAACCCTAAATCGAAAAATTATTGTATGGTTAACACTAACCCGCAATGTTTTTGAAAGACCTATCCAACAACACCCCGCACTATAGGGTAGACGAGAAAAAAAAATACATCCCCACGTTACGTTAGGGACCTACAATAAAAAAAAAATGTTCTTCAACATTTTATTTTACTATTTTGTTGGCGTGACTAATATTCAAGCCAAATTACAGCATTCTATTAAGAGCCTCTGAGCTAGGCTGCGGAAGGACGGACATGGCGAAACTATAAGGGATTTTTATGTTAAGGAGAAGCCACACGAGTACTCAGGCCACCTGATGGTAAGTGGAATCTGAGACCCATAGACATTTGAATTCTCAAGACTATAATCCTAAGACCTCAAATGCGTTGCTAACCCTGAGGACCAAGATGGAATGCCTCTATGCTAGTAATTTCACTAGCATAGCTATAGGTACCTAGTTTGACTACGGAAGCCTGAAAAATGACCTTCTGCTGGAGTTTCTTGCCACCATGTTGGAATCTGATGAGAGGATCCGTGAGGAATAACTCCTCAAATATTATAGGCATGTAGCGATTTTTGGTATTTTCAGTAACAAGACTAGCATTTGCATGCAGAAAGTATCATTTGGTGAAGTGGCACTGATGAGCAAGACTTCTGATGGCCACCGGAACTCCTCAATGGTTACATATTTGGCGGTTGGGTTATTTTAGAAGATATTTTTCAGATTTTTAGCTTTTATAGTTTTGGCTGTAAAGCTTTATTTTTCATAAACGGATCCCTTAATCAAAAAAATGTTTGTACAAACCCGCAATATTTTTGAAAGACCTATCCCACCAAAAACATAAATGTAAAAAAGGAGAGCCAAGTTCAATACAAAAATTATTCTCTGCTGTGGGCTTCGCCGCAAAAAGAATGGAGATCTGAGATTGAGTGCCAAGTTCTATGCAAAATCCGAATTATTATTAAGTACCTACTTTTACACAGTCATGGAAGAGCCTTATGTTCGATGGGTAGTTTCTACCAGCAAGCCAAATTTTCGGAATAATAAAATAAGAACCGAAAGGTAACAGGTTTAGAACATGCGAAGGCTATATAATTCGTATGGGAAAACCAGCCAAGTCAGCCCTTAGACTACATATTTGGATTTTGCATAGAACTTTGCACTCAATCTCAGATCTCCATTCTTTTTGCGGCGAAGCCCACAGCAGAGAATAATTTTTGTATTGAACTTGGCTTTCCTTTTTTACATTTATGTTTTTGGTGGGATATCATTACTTTTTGTAGGTAAGTACATATCCTCGTAACGCCGTGGGTCCTTTTAAAAGGACAAATTCAAAACTAAAAGTAGACTTTATAAATATAAAACAATTGCATTGCCAAGCCCATAGCAGAGAATAATTTTTGTATTGAACTTGGCTCACCTTTTTTACATTTATGTTTTTGGTGGGATAATAGATTACCTACAATATCTAATGCCGCCGTTCTAACCCGCCGGGCAAACCTGGCGAGCAGGCGGGCGCGGCTGCCGCTCGCTCGGCCACGTTCGCGTCAACGGTTCGATTCGGTTGTCACAGCGCCCCACCCACCCCGCCCGCGCCGCTCCGGCTTCACTCGGCGCGCGCGCGTCGTGTATATACCGAAAATCTAAATGCCTATTATTTTATCATTATTTATGAGTAGGTAATGATTTTACACTATTGATGTGCGCTAAATATAAAAATAATAATTAATCCCAGTTAATCAATCAATGATAAAAATGAGGAATTTTGGACATTAATATCTAAATAACCGTTTGAGATAAGCTTATGAAATTTAGAACGCATATGTATCTCGCAAGTCTCAATATATAAGCCAAATTTGATACGTTCATGTAAAATAGTTTTTGATTTATGAGGGGGTCAAAAGTGGCTCCAAATGGTTCGTGTAATATTACACACGGTGTGGCTCGCCAGTTCTGTTTCTTGAACTTGGCTTGACACGCTCCCGCGTGTCTAGATCCAACGCCTTACCACACTACTTATGGAATATTATGTTTATGAAATATTAAGTCTTAAAGCGCAAATTTTTGTTAGAGACAAGTGTCCCCTTTCCCTACGGCCAAAACTACAAATACTAAATATCTCAATAATACCAGGCCGGTGACACTCCGCGCTATTGCCTACTCAATGTGCGGCCTTTTATACAAGGCTAATCAGTTGAGTGTCACGCGAGCGCTCGTCTTGAAGCGCGCCGCCCGTACGCCGCTGCGAAAATAATTCGAGTTTTTGTTTAAATAAATGTACCTATGGCTCCTCGAAAAGCCAAAAGGTACTGTATAGCATACGGGTCCTTAAATAATGACAGGAATGGCGATCTATCATTATTTACACTGCCAAAAGATATCGAAAGGTAAGATTATTATTAATATTATTTTATAAATTATAACTTCGATCGAGGTAGGTAGTTACGAGTAGCTGTACTTAATTACTGACACAATGATTACAGTTTTGAATCCTCGACACAAAAAGAGCGGAATAATATTATTTATTTTATTAACTACCTACCTCAGTTTCGCAGTTTTCGACTTATTCGCATCAAAAATCTATTACCTACCTTACTTTAAAGAGCGTTCCGCGTAAGTAGATCTCCCAGTAATAGTGGCTACCTACTAAAGCAAGGTCAGCATATACTGGTTACCTACCTTCTTACTTGAGTAACGGAATAGGTAATAATAGTGCTCGAGTTTATAATTTTGTCGTGTTATACGAGTTGCATAGTCCAAGAGCCTGATGTAAGATTAGTTTTTAATTTGATATATAAGTACTAACGTTTAAATTAGGTTTTTCTTTCTTTCTTTCTTTTCTTTTAGTTTCTGATTTTGAACATTTTTTTTATTTGTTAGCCCTGTTAGGGTATACCTACTCCCGCGGTTGACGGAAATTGAAGTCGGTTTATTTTTTGTTTTAGACTTGTAATTATTATAACAATATGTAGATGGATATTTTCGCTAAAACATGACCCTGGTAATGAGTTACCTATATAATATATAAGAAAAAGTTAAGAAGGTTCGCTTTGTGACTATTTTCAATAAAATTAAAATTATAATTAACTTTTGTTAAAAAACTGTAAATAAATAAATAATAAATATCAAATATATGAAAAAGGAGTTAAAAAAATATGTAAAAAATTAAACATTTGTAATTGTAATCAATCAGTCACCGTTACAAATAATTATAATGTAAATTTTATTATTAAGTATTGGAAGGACAAATTTATCTGCCATTAAAAATTGGCTCTCTCCTTATATATTTTTAAGTGTAAGAAAGAGTAAATTTATGTCTCACATAAGCTTTACTTGTCGATTGTGAAACAGGCAATAAGACTAATAAACAGGCAATAAGGCTTTCCATCGCGGGTTGCAAATGTTGATTAAATGTTATTGATGAAACATAAATATTGTTGTAAGATATTAATAATTACAATACAATACAATACAAATACTCTTTATTGAACACCAAAAATAAAAAATAAAAACAGAACATGGAACAGTACATTTAAATCATAGGTATACAACAGGCGGTCTTACCGCTAAATAGCGATCTCTTCCAGACAACCTTGTAAGAGAAATAACTGAGGACACATATTCATGGCAGGGGGTGTAAACTAATTCGTTTAGAACTCAAACTAAATAACTACACGAAACAATTAAATTATTTCAATTTTGAAATTAGAACTATTTATAAATATACTAAATATAAATACATAAAATAAATAATTGAATAAATACATACTAAATACATATAATTATACATCTATATAATATATACATACATACATCCTCCAAAAACAGCCAAACAATGACAACAGACGAAGCATGAGATATAACAAAGAAAAAAAGTAAGGGAGATAATAGAAAAACTACGGAAGTGACAGAAAATGATCCTTTAGCTTGCTTTTAAAAATGGCAACAGACTTAGCACGTCGTACCTCCACAGGCAAAGCATTCCATAACCTTATCGCCTTGATGGTAAAAGAATTTGTGTAAAATTTAGAGGAAGAAAAAGGAACTGACAGGAGAAGGTTTTGGGACGCTCTAATAGATTTAAAATAATTGAACCGCTC
Source organism: Acleris holmiana (assembly GCA_949316455.1). Classification (NCBI taxonomy): domain Eukaryota; kingdom Metazoa; phylum Arthropoda; class Insecta; order Lepidoptera; family Tortricidae; genus Acleris; species Acleris holmiana. The sequence goes on along the minus strand of OX438790.1, from coordinate 8,605,606 downwards.
TTTTAGGTAGCGCGGGGTTGCAGGGTTGAAAAGAATGCTGAAGAGGAGATTTAAAATGTGAAAGTTACGACGAGCACGGATTGTGAGCCACTTGAGCTGATTGCGAAAAACGGAGACGTGGTCATACCGTGGTGGTGGTAATTATTGTTTTTAAATCAAAAATATATTAAACGTTTTATTGAAATTTCACCAATCCTACTTTTTTTAACGTTTTTTCATGTACTAGTTAACGATGTAATGTTAACATCTGTGGTGCATCAACACAATACAGGGAGCCTAATATGGCTGCGTTTGTCGCGTGACAACATGTGGATAAAACATCCTTCACTTTTTGACACGTGTATAAGTACGAGAGTGACGGAAGCTTTATCCATATTTTGTCTTGCAATAAACGCCACCATACTAAGCATGCAGGTATTTTGCGATTTTTGTGCTATCCCCTTTCTTATCTATCTGTATTCTATATACCTATTTCATCTTGTTATAGATAAACAAAATGTGTTTAAGGTCTATATCGAAGCTGTTATAGTATGTTAACAACACATATTTAGTAATACAACTATTACAAAATGAACCTTCAAAGTCCTTAAAATAAATGATTGTTTATCGAAAACGTGCGTCAGCTCCTAGACTAACATTAACCTACCTATTCCAGTACGAGTAGCACAAGTTGTATTTTCTCGCTTGTCTCGCTTAGTGCGTCTCTAGTTACAAACTAGATTTATTTATTTCATTTATTTATTCAATTAGACACACTAACAGTTGCACAAACAAATACAAATATAAAAGATAGGTACAAAGAAAATAGTCCTGTTTGTGTACCAAATGCACAGTTAGGGATGAATAAAACTAAAACTACATAAGAAAACTACAATTAATAATAGTTTAATGCAATTTGTTTTCTTACAACTGCCACGGAATAAGTATTAACGTATTAATTTGTACAAGTAACTGCCAGCCCTGCGGAGTGGGCGGAGTCAGTAAAGCTCATGGCGGGCGAAATAATACATACTCTCGCGGCGCAGATTTAAGCTGCATTTTGCCTCGTTAGGGGCGCCCCCACTATCGATCGCAGAAATGTAACCAAGGTCACTTCCGGCCGTGCACTTGTTTTATTATCGTTAACGCGTTCTGTTTAGGTTTAAATTCGCATGTTTGCTGTCACGGAGTGTCGCTTCTGTACTTGTACTATTACTTATTCTGTGATAATACCCTATATTAAAGCGCATTATAACGAATTTTAAAAGAAAACTATCAGACATCTTTCGTTCTTGAGATACAGGCGATTAAAGTGTTTATACCTACTTTAAATAAAAAGATAGTTTTTACTTATTGTTTTTTATGTTTGTAGTACTTAACAGGGCAATAACTAGTATGGATATACGAGAAACAATTACCTACTATAGTGTTTTTTATAATGCCTTTAATATTCTGATAAGAGGAACCTTAAATTATGGTCAAGTAATGACCAGAATCCACCCGTGTTAGAAGGGCGAACAATGTTTATGAAAGTATTCTTTTGCTTGACACGTAAGTAACACTTGTATTTTGTTTGAAAAAAGGATTCTCACGCTACGCTCGGGATTAGGGCTGCGCTCAGGATTACGCTGGAGACTGAAATTGTAGTATTTATATATAATATACTAGCGACCCGCCCAAGGTTCGCTGTGGTTTACCTATGCGAGTTTTCCGTACATAATCCAAAATTTATTATACACTAGAGCACGCCCGCGACTTCGTACGCGTGGAATTACTCACTTATTTTATTTATTTATTTATTTAATCTTTATTGCACAAAAGAATACACTTTATGTACAAAAGGCGAATAAGCTATAAGGTATTCTCTACCAGTTGACCTTTGGGCAATGCAGAGATTGTAGTGGCGGCGCAACATAAGGTGAACTAATACACATACACTTACATATCAATAGGGTGCACTGGGACCGGATTTTTGGAAATTCATCCCCTAAGAGGTTCAAATAGGGGGTACGAAGTCGCGGGCGTCATCTAGAGTGTATTCAATTCTGGTTTATGTTTGGAAAACTTGCATTAACCGAGGCGAAGCGACGTCGGGCCGTTGGTATATTTATTATAAATGTGAGTTTGTGAGCGTGTATGTTTATTATTTCGTCACGCGTTTGTTTATTCTATTTAGTGGTGGTAGGACCCTGTGTTGGGTCCGTCCGGATCGCTACCACCATCTTATTCATTAACCACCCGCCAAGCAACAGTGTTCTCATTGTTTTGGGGATAAGACAACCGGTGAAATTACTAGCATAGAGGCATTCCATCTTAGTCCTCAGGGTTGGCAACGCATTTGAGGTCTTAGGATTTATAGTCTTGAGAATTTAAATGTCTATGGGTCTCAGATTCCACTTGCCATCAGGTGGCTTGAGTGCTCGTGTGCTTTCTCTTTAACATAAAAGAAAACGCTAAAACGGCTGAACTGATTTGTATGATTGGAATGGAGATAGTTGCGAATTAAATAGGATACCTTCTATACCAAAAATAACACTATTCCTATGGGACGATCAACGAATTAAGTTGCGATCTGAAGCCAATACACATATAAATTATTAAAAGTAAGTAAAACATCACAAAAATTACACAAATATAAATGCGTAAATCGGGGTGTGTGCTGATAATGTCACAAGTCAATTTGAAGTCCCTAGGTCCAGCGGTTTCGGCTGTGCGTGATCGATCAGCCAGTCAGTCCTCTTTTATAAATGTAGTAGTACCTACGACTGAGCTCAAGTCGGGTGTATACAGACGACACTATTAAATGACAATATTATAGTATATACATACATAACATCACGCCTTCATTCCCAGAGTGGGGTAGGCAGAGCTGCAGAAATACCAACAACTCTAAAAAGACTTGTTGGTACGAGTAAGTGTGCAACCACACTTAGCACAAACAGGGTGGTGATACTCCCAACACAGCGCTGCGTCGATCTTATAGGTGAAGTTTTATCCGGCAAGTTTAAGAAGTACGCTCCGACGGGACTTCTTAAACTTGCCGGATAAAACTTCACCTATAAGGTCGACGCAGCGCTGTGTTGAGAGAGTCACCCCCCAGGCTAAGATGGTTACCTACCAGTGTATAAGTGACAGGTAGCAAGCCCATCACCTAACAGTACTACCAGCCCTCAAGTATAATTTTTGACGAAAACGCTAGATTTATGAAAAAATAACCGTTCAAGAGCGAGTCGGAATCGAAAAAAAGTCGTCTATCCCTCCTTTGGGAACTATCAAAATTTTCGAGATAAAACGTAGCCTATCTGCTATTCCAATCTATAATCTATGTCTGTGTCAACATAATATCCAGAGCTTTTTAGCCATTGGTGTTTCTATTATAATTATTTAATATGAATCTCCTGCTACCTATTCCTGTCCCTAATAGGAGTAATTGCGCTATTGCCTGGCGATAGATTGCAGGCGCTTCTTTCTACGGTTTGACGTTTATTTTTAAGTGCCAATTGTCACTACCCTTTCATGTGTGTCTTGAATTACACGTATTATTAGAAGACGAAGTAGTTTTTTCATTATATTACCTGGATGTCTAAACATGGTCCTAGACCGAACCGGATTAATTATTTAAAATACCAGAGGATAAATAGTCAGAAGAAATTGAAGACTTACTCTTAAGAAGAGAAAACGGCTGATGGTATAAATTAACGGCTATTCTGCAAGTCATTGAAGGAGATTGGGATTCACGTTCATTAAAACCACAGTAGTGAGCTTATTTAATATTTATTTCACCCAACGCTCTTATTCAGGTAATATTATTGTCATTCGTCAATTAATATTTATAACAGGTTAGTAAAACTGTATTACATTATTGCCTTAGTGTCGTAAGTTAACCTTAACGCAATGTCATTCTATGTAGTTTAAGTGTTATTTTAAAATTATTTGGTTTATTGTTTTTATTAATACAAAACAGTTGGCGTAAGGCCACATTATTAAACCTTATTTTAACATTTAAGCGTTAATTTGACAACTTAGAGTGGCGTGTCCGTGTGCGTTGTTACGTAACACTTAGTAGTACAGTACCTTAGTTCAATTTAACTTTTATACCCTGTTATTCTTTATAAAGTTGAGTAAATTCATCAACAAATTAATTGGCACACTTTTATTAACGTAGTTGTACTATTTTTTGAAATAATTATTGTATCTCATAACCATTGTTAGGCACATAACCTAAGGTTTACAGTAATTGAACAACCATTATCTTCTTGAAGTACATTGTGTAGTCATATAAAGTAAACTAAGCATTATAATTTAGATTTGCTTGTTTATATAGATTCCAGGTTAAATATTCTCAATTCTCAGAGATGACTGACGATGCGGAAATAAAGGCATTAACAAAGAAAAGAGGCAGTTTTAAGGGACAGCTTACTATTTTTAGTACTTATTTAACAAATTTGCAAGCTACCGATTTGGATGCTTCCAGTGCACGTGAGTTACAGCTACGCACAGGTAAAATTGAATCACTTTATGAGCAATATGACGCAGTTCAATTACAGCTGGAGTGTCAAACGGACACCCCTGATGCCCAATTGTCAGAAAGAACTACATTTGAGTCACAATATTTCCGTGCACTTGTTAAGGCTCAGGATATACTTAGTTCATACAATAATATACATAATGACAAGGACGAACTAAAGTCTTGTATGTCTCGTAATAGCTCCAATAATCATAAGCTCGTTAAATTGCCCACTATTCAACTGCCTAAGTTCAGTGGTTCATATAACAACTGGCTCGAGTTTAAAGACACTTTTTCTAGCCTCATTCATGATAACGATGATATTGATGTGATAAACAAGTTTCACTACTTGAGGTCATCATTAGAGGGTTCTGCAGCTGTGGTCCTGCAATCTTTTGAGTTCTCGGCAAGCAACTATAAGTTGGCGTGGGAACTGTTGTGTGATAGGTTTGACAATAAACGTTTACTTATACAAAATCACGTAAGTAGTTTATTCAATATTGAGCCTATCTCAAAAGAGTCCTCGTCTATAATTAAAAACCTCATAGATCATTTAAATAAGAATTTAAGGTCTTTAAAATCACTAGGTGAGCCGGTTGACTCTTGGGACACTCTGTTAATTCATATTGTCACTTACAAGTTAGATTCTAAAACAATACGAGAATGGGAAGAGTGCAAAGGCCGTCTAGACAAAAACACGGTGATAACTTTCACTTATTTCATTGAATTTCTTCGTTCTCGTGCCAATCTCATTGAAACATTGGAATTAACTCGTCACTCCCACAGTCACTCTCACTCGAACTCCAATAAGTCCAATACAAAGCTGAAAAGCATGGTTTCCGTTCAAAATGCGTCTTCTTCCCATTCTTGTCCAAAATGCCACGGTGATCACTACTTGAATAATTGCTCACAGTTTTTATCGTTAAGTAATAATGATCGTAAAAACTTATTACTTCATTTCAAGGTGTGTCACAATTGCTTTCGTTCTGGACACTATGCTAATCAATGCAAAAAACCTGGTTGCAAAATATGTAAGCGTAAACATAACACCTTAATTCATGTGGCTGACTTCAGATCGAATAGGCAAAATAATAACGAGCCGTCGTCTACGGCACCGTCAGTGCATTCCGATGTGCATGCGCAGAATAACGCTGATCCCCGCTCGAGCGCTGTCGTCGCTTCAAGCGCTAACCTTGAAACCGTCTCGCTATCGGCGTGCGTAGTGAACGACAGCGCTGCAAGCGATGTTTTACTCTCAACCGCATTAATAAAGGTTTATGATGCAAATAATTGCGAGCACATAGTACGCGTTGTGCTAGATAGTGGTAGCACTTCGTGTCTTATGACAAATAAATTATGCGATTTACTTAACTTGCCTGTAGTCTGTGTAGATAAAACTATACTAGGCGTTAATAACTCACAGTCGCGAGTAAGTAAGATGTGCCGCGTTCGTATGAGGTCTCTCAATGACAGTTATTCCGGTTTCATGCAATGTTTTACCTTGCCGTCTATAACGAATAACGTTCCGCATGATACGATCGTTTTGTCGAATTTAGAAATTCCTTCCGATATATGTTTAGCAGATCCTGGTTTTTACAAACCTGCCGCCGTTGACCTAATTATCGGTGCTGACATATTTTGGGACCTGTTAGGTTCGCAAAGGATTAAATTAGGTCAGGGACAACCTATTCTTCACGAAACGAGACTTGGGTGGTTAATTTCAGGTCCAATAAACAGCGGTCATTTACCCACTCGTAAAGATATTTTTTGTAATTTTACACAGGTTGATCCCAACGTGGCATCTGTAGACAACGAGTTTGTTGATATCCAAAATCAACTATCGCGCTTCTGGCAACTCGAAGAAGTTAGCCCTAAATTATCTAATTATTCATTAGAGGAAAAACAGTGTGAGGAACATTTTATAAACAACACGACTCGACTGGAAGGCGGTCGTTTTTGTGTCAGAATCCCATTAAAGGAATCACCTCAAGTTTTGGGTGAATCTTTGACTCGTGCTAAGAAGTGCATGTTATCTTTAGAACGACGTAATGAAAAACAGCCTGAGTTCAATATCATGTACAAACAATTTATGTCAGAATATTCCAGTTTAGGTCATATGACTGAATGTTCATTTAATTCGGAAGGTGAAGGATATTTTATTCCCCACCACGGCGTGCTACGTGACACTAGTACCACCACCAAGTTACGAGTGGTGTTTAACGCTAGCAGCCCCACGTCATCGGGAATATCTTTAAACAACATCCAGATGGTAGGACCGACAGTACAAGATGATCTTCTATCAATATTAATTCGCTTTCGGTTCTATAAGTACGTTCTGTCGGCTGACATCGAGAAGATGTATCGGCAGGTCATTGTACATCCACAGGACAGACATTTGCAGCAGATTGTATGGCGTAATCACACCTCTAGCCCGTTAAAACCATTTGAATTAAACACCATAACATATGGAACCACTAGTGCTCCCTTTTTAGCTACTAGGTGTTTAAAACAATTAGGTCTAGAGTGCCTAGATAAAGAAACAAGTGATGTCATTATTCACGACTTTTATGTCGATGACCTGTTGACCGGTGCAGATAATTTTAATGAAGCATTAAATCTCAAAAAACAGGTCTCAACCGTTCTTTCATCTGCTTGCATGCCACTCCGTAAGTGGAAATCAAATGAACCTTCCCTGTTAACGTGCAGTCCTGATTCTTACGATCACCTGTCCCTCGACTTAAACATGGGAGGGCAGGAACTTACAAAAACTCTCGGTTTAGGTTGGCAAACTCAATATGATTATTTGTGCTTTCCAACCGGAATTGAAACTTCCGGCTGTAACAGCAAACGCGATATCCTTTCTATCATTGCCCAAATTTTTGACCCCCTAGGTTTACTGTCCCCTTGTGTGGTTCTCATGAAAATGACACTACAAAAATTATGGCTATTAAAATCATCTTGGGATGAACAGTTGCCTGAAGATATATCTCGACATTGGTCTTCAATTATTAAGAGTTTGCCCGCACTATTAAATCTTCATATTCCGCGTCGCGTTGTTTGTGGTACAAACAAACGGTTCGACTTACATATTTTTTGTGACGCGTCGGAGCGTGCCTATGGTGCTTGTGTGTATGTTTGTAGTACTGATGACAGCGGAGAAGTGTATGTTCGTTTGCTAATGGGAAAGAGCAGAGTTGCACCTATCAAGCCTACCACTATCCCTCGGCTTGAACTTTGTGCCGCGTTAGTAGGAGCTCGACTTTATGAAAAAATATTAGGCTCAATGCGAGGTATTACACGACAGACGACCTTCTGGATTGACTCCATGGTTGTGTTAGGCTGGCTTAAAATGCTTCCCAGCCGGCTGCAGCCGTTCGTTAGAAATCGTGTCGCTGAAATTTTAGAATTGACCAGCTCGTGCGCATGGAGACACGTCCCAACGGATGAAAACCCGGCTGATCTTATATCCCGAGGTGTGGATCCCAGCCTCATGGAGAGGTCAAGGTTGTGGTGGTTTGGTCCATCGTTCTTAGAGCAAAGTGCTTCACACTGGCCAAGCAGTCCTAAAGAAAATCGAGACAAGCTCCCAGAAACTCGCCCAGAAGTAACACTTCACTGTAACTTTCTAGAAAAACGTCATAAAGTTTTAGACTATTCTAGATTCTCTAATTTTCTAAGGCTTCAACGCTGCGTAGCTTATGTGCTACGTTTTATAGATGTGTTTGTACTTAAAAAGGTACCTAAACCCGTAGGTGTCTTGTCAGCTTGTGAATTACAAAACGCACTATTTTTTATCATCCGTTTAGTACAGGATGACTCATTTGAAGAGTATAAGCTTTTGTTAAACAAACAGCGCCTACCAAACAAAAGTCTTTTACACAAGTTTAATGTTTTCATAGACAAAAATCGCGTAATGCGAGTTGGTGGTCGTTTATTCAACTCAACATTTTCCTATGACAAAAAATTCCCCATTTTAATACAGTCCACGCATCGTTTCACGAAGTTGCTATTTACTCACGAACATAAACGCTTGTTACACGCACCACCACAATTGTTATTGGCGTCCATCAAGGAATCTTACTGGCCTATAAGGGGCCGCAACTTAGCCAAACTAACATACCACCGGTGTGTCACTTGCTGCCGTATAAAAGGCAATGTAGTTTCCCCTCTCATGGGTAATTTGCCACCGAATCGAGTTCTGCCAGGTACCTACCCATTTCAAAATGTAGGCATAGACTACGCGGGACCTATTCATGCTGTCAATCGTCAGGGACGCGGCTGCAAAATTATCAAGGTTTACGTTGCCATATTCATTTGTTTAGCCACCAAATGTATCCACCTGGAATTAGTGAGCGATTTAACGAGCAATTGTTTTTTACTTGCCTTACGCAGATTTATATCGCGTCGAGGAAAGCCTTCAAATATTTATTCCGATAACGGAACTTCGTTTGTGGGTGCATATAATGACTTATCCAAATTTTTAAAGCTTAGCTGTAACTCAGTGTCCGATGAAGCGGCCAATGAAGGCATTAATTTTCACTTTGTTCCCGCCTACGCACCGCATTTCGGTGGTCTCTGGGAAGCGGGAGTGAAATCTACCAAATTTCATTTAGTCCGAGTGTTGGGAAATTGTAATTGGTCATTTGAGGAGCTTAATACTACTCTTGTCCAAATTGAGGCTATACTGAATTCCCGACCCCTGACGCCGCTCTCTTCGGACCCAGCAGACTTTACACCACTGACACCTGGACATTTCATCATCGGGCGACCACTGTCATGTCTTCCTACTGCGGATATCCAGGACCACGCCTCAAGTCACCTTTCACGCTTTCACCGCATTGAACAACTCCGTCAACACTTCTGGTCGAGGTGGAGTAAGGAGTATGTGGCTGAACTCCAACAGCGTGTGAAGTGGAGATCCAACCAGTCTACTTTGAGGATGAATTCTTTGGTCCTTCTGAAGGAAGACAAGTTGCCGCCATTAAGATGGAAGTTGGGACGGATCGTTGCAGTCCACCCGGGCACTGACGGTATCAGTAGGGTGGCCGACATAAAAGTCTCCAACGGTGTGATACGTCGAGCATTCTCGAAGATCTGCCCCCTGCCTGAAAACGAAGATGTCGACGGTTGAAAGGAACACTTTCAACGCCCGGGGGCATGTTTCTATTATAATTATTTAATATGAATCTCCTGCTACCTATTCCGGTCCCTAATAGGAGTAATTGCGCTATTGCCTGGCGATAGATTGCAGGCGCTTCTTTCTACGCTTTGACGTTTATTTTTAAGTGCCAATTGTCACTACCCTTTCATGTGTGTCTTGAATTACACGTATTATTAGAAGACGAAGTAGTTTTTTCATTATATTACCTGGATGTCTAAACAATTGGCGTGATTTAATAACAAAGATCCAAACTTTCGCATTTACTATACGAGTAAGCAGGGTTGAGATCCTACACGGTAAAACCGGCCAAGAGGATGTCGGACCATGCTCAGTGTAGGGTTCCGAAGCCTTTAAGTACTACGAACATAAAATCGGCCAAGAGCATGTCGGACATATTCAGTGTATGGTTCCGAAACCGTTAAAAACTACAAACATAAAACCGGGCAAGAGCATGTCGGATCATGCTCAGTGTAGGGTACCGAAGCCATAAGTACTAAAAACATAAAAATCAACAAGGAATTACTAATTTTCTATTTAAAGTCAATTGGTATCGTCTTAGATGATTTTAGTAGGTATAAACACATTAATCGCCTGTATCTCAAGTACCAATGATGTCTACTTAGTCGTGATAGTTTTCCTTTAAAATTCGTGAAGATTTTTGTCTGATTTTTTGTATTTGTAGTTTTGGATTTTAAAAAATTAGCGCTTTAAAGCTTAATATTTCATAAACGGAACACTTAATCGAAAAAAATACTATCGAAGACGAGAAAAAAAATACATCCCCACGTTACGTGTAGGGAAGGTACCCTAAATAATTTTATTTTCAAGATTTTACTTTACCACTTTCTTGGTGTGACGAATATATATTCATACCAAATTACAGCTTTCTAGTACTAAGAGTCTCTGCGCTAGGCTGCGGACGGACATGGCGAAACTATAAGGGTTCTTAGTTTGACTACGGAACCCTAAAAATTAAAGGATACCGTTGCCAACATACTATTTCAGCTGGGGCCGTTCAAGGCAAACATTTTGATGCCACAGTGTGGTCGTTATTGTGATTTGTCTGTTGTAGTGGCGACGACGGTGCGTAGCCAGTCGACCAGGTACGTAAATCCACCAAAAAGACTTCATAGTGAATTTTACTACTGGCCAGATGTCTACGCCCAGGAAAGTCTGATTCATCTCACTGAAGAGATCGTCAAAGGTAAAAGAAATGTAAAGCCCCCGACTCAAAGCAATCTGTAAAATACCTCTAAAAAGCAAAAAATAATAAGTAGTGACCCTATAAGTGTAATTAAGTATAAGTAGGTATTAATAATTTGATCCAAGCGTCGTCGCGTAGGAGTAAGGGCTGATCGTTTGATAACTGAACATTGACACTGACTGAACTGACACGGCGGGGACCACTAAGTAGTTGGGGTATTTTAGATTATTTCACACACACACACACACACAGTTACACATCAAAATTATAACACCCCTCGTTTTGCGTCAGGGGTTAAAAATAAATAATAAGATTAAATATAAACCGGTTAAGTGCGAGTCGGACTCGAACACCGAGGGTTCCGTAACTTAGAAGTTTGATTTTTCACTGGTTCAAGGGGCTGTAGAGTTTATATAATTTTACTTTCAACATTTGATTGGTTCAAATACTCACTATCGTTTGACCGAATTTCATATTCAATAATTTCACTTGCCCGAATTTCATGACACAATTTTATATGCCATAACTATAATGTGCCATAATATTCATTTGCAACAAAGGCATTTTTTCTGAAACCTTGAACTATTCATAATTGTAATAAAACAATCTTAACCTAGCCTAAATGCCTTTATGGCAAATGAAATTATGATATGTGATATTAGGGAAAATGAAGGTCATAGGCAGTGACCATTATGGCAAATGAAATTATGAAAACCGGTCAAGAGCATGTCAGACCATGCTCAGTGTAGAGTTCCGAAGCCGTTAAGTACTACAAACATAAAAAAGTAATAAATAATTTTCTATTGAAAGTCAATTGGTGTCTTAAATGATTTTAGTAGGTATAAACACTTTAATCGCCTGTATCTCAAAAACCAATGATGTCTACTTAGTTGTGAAATTTTTTCTTTAAAATTTGTTATAATATGCTTTTTATTTAACATTTTTTTCAGATATTTAGTATTTGTAGTTTTGGCTGTAGGGTGACGACGACACTTGAGTCTATCAAAAATTTGCACTTTAAAGCTTAATATTTCATAAACGGATTACTTAATCTAAAAATTGATTTTTAAAAACCCGCAATATTTTCGAAAGAACTATCCAACGACACCCCACAATATGGGGTAGACGAGGAAAAAAAATAGACCCCAACGTTACGTGTAGGGGAGGTACCGTAATACAACCGGTGAAATTACTAGCATAGAGGCATTTTAGTCCTCAGGGTTGGCAACGCATTTGAGGTCTTAGGATTATAGTCTTGAGAACTCAAATGTCTATGGGTCTCAGATTCCACTTACCATCAGGTGGCCTGAGTGCTCGGGTGCCTCCTCCATAAAAAAAAAACTGCTGACAACTGAACATGATTGCTGGCGTGACTAAAATATGTATATTAATGCCAAATTTCAGCTTTCATGGCGACATTATAAGGGTTGATAGTTTGACTACGGACCCTAAAAACGGGACCCTTAAGACTCCGCTGTCTTACTTACTTACTCATGTTAATATTTTCTAGATGTGGAACTGAAGATGGTAATGATTGAATACATCCAGCAGAGCTACCACGGCACTTTCGACTACGAGGTTGGCTACATGGCGGCTGCGGTCAAAGACCTGTTTCGTAACATGCTTGCGGATTACAAAGAATACAGCCGACCACAAATTTACGCTAACAGGACCACCAATTCTTGGGATCATTTGAAGTTGTTGGCGAGAGTCCGTAAGTTCAGTGGTTTATTTGTAGTAGTACCTTGTGCAAATACATTTTTTCTCCATCTGACTCCTTTGGATTTGCCACGCATTTCAAACTCGAACAAAAAAACTCACAACGTTATTTGACAAAAACACACTTCAACGCAACATAATCAAAGTATTTGACGGAAATAAAACCAAAGGTTAAAGAATTAGTACATTTTGCACCGAGGGCCGTAAGAGGGTGATTATCACGAGAGTCTTAGACGATCCACGCCGTAGACGTAGGGCTTTTCATGATTCGAGTTTGCAATCCCGTTACTGCCCGTACACACAGTGTTTTTAATCACATTTGCGAGGAAATAATAGTACTCGGATAATAGTAGTAGAAGGCGGAGGGCTAGATAATAATAGTAGTAGGCGGAGGACTTTTAATGACTCGAGTTTGTAATCCCTGTACTGCCCGTAATACACACAATGTTTTTCATCATATTTGCGAGGAAATATTCTCGACCCTTAACTTGGCAGTGTGCACCACAGGATACATACCATAATGTTCACCTTTTAAGCTATTGCATAGCTTCTATCGCGGGCCTTGAGCGCGGGGACCGAATCCAGAAATTCCGTAACGAAAAAACCTCACGCTCCCCACTCCGACGGGCAAGGAGGTGTGGCTTGAAGGCCGTGCATCGTCTAACGTCGTTTCAGTTCGGCAGTCTTCGACACGGCGTTGTGTGCGATTAGACGTATTGTACGACTCTACGAAACTCGCACGAATCGAGACGAGCTGCTCCGAAATCGGACGAATACATAAGCAGCTGTTTATGAGAAAGTATATAGGTGTATAGGTATTTATGTACAACAGTGAATAGCTGTTTATTTAATAATAGAAAAATTTGTTTTCTTATCGGTCACCACGCTCAAAAAGTGTAACTTGAATTAATATCAAAGAAAAAGAAATACTGCATGAATAAAATAAATAAATAAAATTATAATTGCATAAGTTGATACAAAATGCTATGCAATAGCTTTACCGCGGCAGTCCCCGAGTGCCACACGTCTTTTTTTTTGTTTTATTTTGGATTGATATTTTTTTATGCTGGTTCGAAATCAAATATAGGGTTTGAATTCACGACTTTTTTATTTTTTGCCAATCTAAGGGTTAGTAATCCCCTTCATACTTCACTTGATGCACAATGTACTATTAAAACTTACCCATAACTCCCTCGGGAGTTATAAAAATCCATAACTCTCGAGGGAGTTATGGGTAAGTTTTAATAGTAAGGTAAATCGGCTACAACTACTCTATACTTCTGCGTGTAATAACGCTTTTTGAGAGAAAGTGTGATGAGAAACGAATAAATAAATAAATTAAATGTATGTCGTGGAACACTCGGTTTGAAATTGTTTACAGACAATTAGCAAAGAGGTTACGCAGTACATAACTACACACAATATGCTACGAAACAGCTGACGCGTATGCCGTGTACGCACTATACCTGCGCAGCCGGTGCGAACTTAATTGCCGCCTCGAACCAATAAGCGCGCACCTATGACTGGGCACACTAAAGTAAGAGCGTCACGGAAACTCGTGACTGCAAACTTACATTTTTTTCGCCCAGTCTCCATTCGCCAAGAACGTTCCGTACGATAAGGAACTTGGTTCCACTATGGTTCCACTAAATATACTTGTTGACATTGTTCACTCTCAGAGGCCGACTATCAAGAAATCCTAGTGTACAAAGATATGTACGTGAAAGCTGCTGATGACGAAGCAAAGAGCCAGAAAAGAGAAAGGCAAATTCATCGTTTCAAAGAAATGCGCCAAAAAACTCACCAAAACCTTAAAGAAAGCAATATAAACGCCATGTCGAGGGAGGCTGAGGAAGAACCGGAGAAAAAACGCAATCCCGAATTGTAAGCATTATTATTTTTTAACCGATTTCAAAAACAGGAGTTTGTCAATTCATCGGGATCTTTTTTTATTGTATGTCTTTTAATGGTTTGGTTTTGTAATCCACTTACTGCCCGTGATACACACAATGTTTTTCATCACATTTGCGAAGATATTAAATAAAATTTGACAATTGAAGAAAACAACATTCAAACAAAATGTATGGCATTCGACTCGCTAATAGAGACTGTAAGTTTTTTACAATTTAGTCTTCCACAGATAATGCTAAGAACTGCATTTCGTCTGTGAAACTGCAATAACGCGTAACTAACTAATTCAATAATTTGCAAAGTGTACCTTGCTGACTTACCTGTTAAGGTGTATTTTGCAACTTATTCAATTTGTTAGTTCTGCGGTATTGCAGTTTTACCGACGAAACTTGACAGGGCCTAATAGCAAATAACTACAACATATTGTTAAATGTACCGTAAGTATAAGTTTTACTTTCAGAAAATTGGTTTGTAGGTACCTACCCAAGTTTTGAACAAAGGAAATAAACCTTGGCTGATTCTAAACCTCCTTAACCTGAAATGACGCACCTAGGTACGAGTGGGTTCTATATTTTAAAACTAAACTCATAACTCCTTTGGGAGTTATAAAAATCCATAACTCCCACTGGAGGTAAATCTGCTATAACTGCTCTATACACCTGCGTGTAATAGCACCATTTCCGAGCAAGTGTAATGATATTAGTCTTTTGATCAGTTAGATGTAAAATATTATTTATGTTCCAAGATTGCTTGATGTTAATAATTGTTTTTTTTTTCACAAAATACCATATTATCTTGAGTCACTTTCAAAGAGTACTCCTGTCTGAGTTACAGGTTTTAAACCTAGTTCAGACAAAGTCGAAATGCATATGCCATAAAATAAATAGTGCCGTAGATTTAAGTCCCATTTTTCCCACTTAAATCTAACAAAAATTAGCACTAAACATAACTGAATGCATAATTTATTAGCTATATACTCATGCTTATTATAAACTAGCGACCCGCCCTCGCTTCGCTCCGGATTAAAGTATTATACATATAAACCTTCCTCTTCAATCACTCTATCTATTAAAAAAACCCGCATCAAAATCCGTTGCGTAGTTTTAAAGATTTAAGCATACATAGGGATATAGGGACAGAAAAAGCGACTTTGTTTTATATTATGTAGTGAAGCTCGCGCTCTAGCGCTCGGCACTCGTACCTTATGCTCTATTATGTACCAGCACTTACCATTACATAAATAACTATAATTTTAACGTTACTTCTTTCCAGACATAGGACTGAAAAGGAAACAAGAACGATCGGGCCAGACCAAAAACTTCCGGAAAATTCCAAAGGTGGTTCACTACTTAAGTAATATGTAAATCAAACGATCCAAGAAGATCAGGCTAGGTATTCCTCTCTGTGTTGTCCGTCCGTGTGTCTGTCAAAACCTTTTATCTCGATAACGCGTGGAGTAAGTACACTATAAATTTTGGTTCCTTTGAGATTGCCAAAATATAAGTTTTTTGCGGCATAAACGACCGTATCTTTTTTTACGTTAACTTAGAAGTTTTATTTTTTCACAGCGTCTAGGGACTGTAGATTTGAGTATATGGGTTTATTTTCAACTTGATACCTCTACGCCTTCCTTAAGGGTCTTAACAGACAGACGGATGGACAACAAAGTGATCCTATAAGGGTTCAAGAAAAAGTAGGAAAAGTAGGCTTCTTTTGGCGCGTCTCGGCGGAGGCACGACCGTGCCCCCAAATTAACAAAATGACCCAGGGGACTGTTACCAAAAATTTGCTCTAGGCTATTTTTAATTAAAAATAAAGTGATACTTAGGTTCTTTTTTCATTACGATCTTAGCTTTAAAAATTAAAATCAGTTTGCAAATTAAGGAGATATTAGCACTGAAAGAGCGAAAATTTTCGCAACATTTGAACTTGCTGCCACAGATGACAGTTTAGGGTTAGTAAAAATGGAGCAATACACGAGAGAATATTTCAAAAAAAAATGTGTATGTTAGACAAGTATTTGACCTCGATCTCACCAGTTGGAAAGTGATGATAAAGCCGAAGATGGAGCATGCTTACCTAGATAGTGCCTATTCACTCTCGACTTGAAAAGGTCCAAGTTATAGTTTCCAAAAAATGATGCTGGAAGAGACTTCCTCTCCTTAGTGGTTCTCATTAGAAACGTAAAGGCAATGAAAGTTTGGCCGCAACATTTCGCAAATTTCGTACTAAATATGGTCGGAATATTGATTTTAAGTTTTTTATATAATTTAACCGTCGCAACCTAAGCTCGAGGCATAGTATATGCTCAAGGCTTGTAATAAATATGGCTACCAGCATAGTCTAAACACTACTCGTTGTCTATACTAGACAACGATAAACATACTTATGTAGCGAAATAATTACTTAAATACAGTTTCCTCGGTCAACGCATTATTCGCTTAATTATTCGACGAGGAAATGCTGCCAGCATCTTTGGTACAATACCCCAGGGCCCTTTTCTGGACTTAGCCGCTTAACACACAAATGCCCATACCTGGAATCGAACCCAGGACCGCTAGCTTCGTAGGTAGGGTCACTAACAACTATGTATAACTATACTAACTAATAGTTATAACTAGATAATATCGCATGTACCTACCTACCTTTTCTGAATGAAAAGTTGAGTATGTTTATGATTAATTAATTAATATGTTTCTGGTTACAGAGTGGGCTGAGTTTAACAAACCAAGTAAACCAAAACTTCGCAATCGTAAAGGTAATTTAAAAAACCGGGCATGAGGTCCAAAGCCGTTACAACAAACACAAAAAACTATCTCAGATATCAAGTATTAATTAATTTTCTACTCGTATTTTAAATTATTTAGTTTCATTCACCAATCAATTCTAGATACTTAGTCGTGATAGTTTTCCTTCTAAATTAATTACATGTGCTTTCATTAAAGATATTTTTCTGATTTTTCGTATTTGTAGTTTTGGCTGTGTTAATACTTGACTCCAACAAAAAGTTTCTCTTAACCTTAATATTTTACAAACGGATCCCTTAATCGAAGAATTGTGTTCAAAAACCCACAATATATTTGAAAAGGTAACCCTAGAAATGTTGACACTTATTTCATCGAATGGACTTCGCCGAGTTTTTATTTCATTGACAGGCATTTTCACCTGAGGAAGTTATATTTTTTTGGTGGTCATAAGTCTAACCTTTTTTCTTACCCAGGAGAATTCCGTTATGGATTCCTCTCAGCCCGGGAGAAGCTGAGAGGGTATGTCTGACTCGCACGGAATGAAACTCCTGGGATGTTCCACCGTTCGTATTTAGGCGGGGATTCGGGAACGCTTTCGCAGGAATCCGCTTCCCCGTCAACGCTGCCCTCACGGGCTAGCCGTTAGGTAGTAGGGTACACCCACTCCACTGCAGGCAACCCAGAACACGTGGGAAGCCTTCCAGCACAGGACCTTTCAATTCGGACGATGGAGCTCCCGACCCATCGCCCGCAGGTTCACACGTTTTGCCCGCAGAGGATAGGGAGAACGACGCACCGTAATACCAGCACTCCTCTTCCTCTGCGGCCCTACCACGCCGCGAGCAACGGTGCGGCCCCGCCAGTGGCGGATCTCAATACCAACACTCCTCTCCCCCCGCAATCCTGGCCACAGAGGATAGGGACAACGGCGCACCGTAATACCAGCACTCCTCTTCCTCTGCGGCCCTACCACGCCGCGAGCAAAGGTGCGGCCCCGCCAGTGGCGGATCTCAATACCAACACTCCTCTCCCCCCGCAATCCTGGCCACAGAGGATAGGGACAACGGCGCACCGTAATACCAGCACTCCTCTTCCTCTGCGGCCCTACCACGCCGCGAGCAACGGTGCGGCCCCGCCAGTGGCGGATCTCAATACCAACACTCCTCTCCCCCCGCAATCCTGGCCACAGAGGATAGGGACAACGGCGCACCGTAATACCAGCACTCCTCTTCCTCTGCGGCCCTACCACGCCGCGAGCAACGGTGCGGCCCCGCCAGTGGCGGATCTCAATACCAACACTCCTCTCCCCCCGCAATCCTGGCCACAGAGGATAGGGACAACGGCGCACCGTAATACCAGCACTCCTCTTCCTCTGCGGCCCTACCACGCCGCGAGCAACGGTGCGGCCCCGCCAGTGGCGGATCTCAATACCAACACTCCTCTCCCCCCGCAATCCTGGCCACAGAGGATAGGGACAACGGCGCACCGTAATACCAGCACTCCTCTTCCTCTGCGGCCCTACCACGCCGCGAGCAACGGTGCGGCCCCGCCAGTGGCGGATCTCAAAACCAACACTCCTCTCCCCCCGCAATCCTGGCCACAGAGGATAGGGACAACGGCGCACCGTAATACCAGCACTCCTCTTCCTCTGCGGCCCTACCACGCCGCGAGCAACGGTGCGGCCCCGCCAGTGGCGGATCTCAAAACCAACACTCCTCTCCCCCCGCAATCCTGGCCACAGAGGATAGGGACAACGGCGCACCATAATACCAGCACTCCTCTTCCGCTGCGGCCCCACCTCAACTGCAGGAGAAGTTTGCCTCTCCCGCAGTCCACCCATCACATCACAAGCAGGCTCAAACAAGCCTACTCGGAGCGACCACCACGGGCCGGCCGACAGCCCCTTTAAGCCGGCCCCGGGTACATACCTCTTAGCCTCACCGTGGATGACCAGTCCCACGTAAGCTACTACTACTGCCTAGAAGGTAGTAGAAGGTAGCTTTCGATGAAATGAAATCCGGTGAAACGACACATTCGGTGAGATGAGTTTCGATAACTTTGGAATCAAAATAGAAAAAAATATAGTAGAAACCTCAATATTATTTTTGAAGACCTATCCATAGATAATCCAAACGAATGGTATTGATGAATAAAAAATTTCGAGTTTCAGTTCTAAGTTTTTTTTTTTTTTTTTTTTATGTTAAGGAGAAGGCACACGAGCACTCAGGCCACCTGATGGTAAGTGGAATCTGAGACCCATAGACATTTGAATTCTCAAGACTACAATCCCAAGACCTCAAATGCGTTGCCAACCCTGAGGACTAAGATGGAATGCCTCTATGCTAGTAATTTCACCGGTTGTCTTATCCCCACACCGGAACACAACAATGCGAACACTGTTGCTTGGCGGGTGGTTAATGGATAAGATGGTGGTAGCGATCCGGACGGACCCTGCACAGGGTCCTACCACCACTAATATGACACTAGTATGGGGACCCCCGAAAATTATTGTTTTTTTTTTCTATTTCTGTGTGAAAATCTTAATGCGGTTAACAGAATACATCTACTTACCCAGTTTTAACAGGGTTCCTTCATCTGACATAACTTTTTTTGGCATAATCATCATTTGGCATACAGTCTTTTTTTTCAGAAAACGTATACTTTACAGGATTATTTAAAATAGCATTGCATAGAGCCCATTAGGTTAGGTTAGGTTTATTTTATAACAATCCTGAAAAGTATACGGTTTCTGAAAAAAAAAGATTGTATGCCAAATGATGATTATGCCAAGTGATGATTATGCCAGATGAATGTAAACCGTTTCAACAGTATACTGTTGAAACTGACGCTTTTTTCCGAAACTACGAGTATATATAGTTCTTATAATTTCGGAAAAAAGGGTCTGTGACATACGGACGGACAGACAGACAGACAGACATGACGAATCCATAAGGGTTCCGTATTATGCCCTAAAAACCCTAAAAACTATCTCAGAAATGAAAAAGTATGCTAGTATGTCCTATTTAAAGTTATTTGGTGCTATCTTAGATGATTTTTAGTACTCATATGTACTTGCAGGAACCATCAAGCCTGCTTAGTCATTATAGTTTTTCTTTTATTTTAACTATTTATATGTATGTGCTTTCATTAAGTATATTTTTACCCGACTGCGGCAAAGCCCAAAAGGAGGGTTATGTTAACGATTCTTTGTTCCCTCGTAGAGGCTGGATGGATGGGCCGCTTACAACAAGCGAGGGGTCATTACATTAGTTTTAACGTCGCGAGTGTCACTGGGACTTACATTGAAACAAAAACAATAAAGAGGCACATTAAATACATAAAGAGTAACTATTATATATAGACCTCTTTTATGGAGCGGGTTAGACGGACTGAAATGGGATATTAAGGGCTGTATATCAAGGCTGCAAATTATCCATATGCCGCCTTTAATATTCCAGCTAATATTAAGACAAGAGATAATGTTTCAAGTTTAATGGTTCTTGTTAATAATGTATTATTTATAATAATAATCAATAATGCACCTAATAATGATAATTATATTTTATTTAATATGAAATTTGCTATGGGTGCTTACAATACCTGGAAAAAATGATAGTTTAATTTAATTTTTAGACGACATTATCAAAACATGTAGTCAGGTTTTAAAAACTTTGCTAGACTTGTTTAGATATTTAATACAAAATTACAGTTTTTAAGTTTAAAAATGTTTTAAATTTGGGGGTCCCCTTAGAAAATATTTAACTCAAAAAGTGCTATTTTCTCTAGAGTCCCAATTGAAGTGTCATTTGTTTTAGATCACCGAATTAATGGACTTTACCAAAATCAAGAAGAGGAAAAGTACAAAGCGCTGCTAAGGCAGAACTTTAATAAAGCAAGACACGGGAAACCGAAAGACACCGGCTTCTGAATTATCAGAACCCTGTTATCCTGTGATGCTGATCAACATCACAGCATTCATCTGTTTGGAGAAAACGATGCCACAGACACAGTGGCTTATAATTTAATATGAAACCAGCTGAAACCACTCTTTTATTTATAATCTCTTTATTAATTCCCACGTTAGTTTGCTTGACAGCATAATTCGTTCAAATCGTTCAAGACAATTTTGAAACAGTTTCCGCTATAAGATTTAAGACTAAAAGATCAATTATGAAACTAAAAACCGTCATCAAAAAGCAAAAAGTATTCTTTTAAAATGTTAGGTATTGGATCAGTCCAACTGAATTCGGCTTTTCGTTAAAAATATAGTGGGAGTGGGTAAGTTACTAAACTACTTGGATCTAATTTGGTTAGTAGACTAAGAGGAAGTACTAGGTATGTGTTTATTGTACAAGTACAGTACCCACTTCATCCCACGAAGGCAATGACCCTGACCTATATTATAACCTTTGAAAACCTCCTCCTTTTTTTGAAGGCGGTTAAATAGTTATTTGTGCAACAAGAGATCAAAGTTGTTTTTGCAGCGAGTGTTGATTTTGAATCCTGAGCAAGCAAAGGATTTTAGAATTGAATAACGAGCGTGATTCTAGGTTATAATTTTGGTCTTGTGTTGTACTACAATTTTTCACCTTTGCAGCGAGAAAATATAACCTTTATCTACACAGATATCATAAACCCTCTATGATGCGTTCAAAAACCGCTACGCAAAATACTTACAACTAGCATAAAGAAAAACTGTTTTGTAAGAACCAATTCCGTATTTGTGAAAATGTTATTATTACTTGATATCGAACGATATGATAGTGTAGGTCGACTCTAGTTTGTCCCTGAATTAAAAAAAAATCTACGGGTTCCGCCATTTCTGACGTTCTATTTGTCTTGTCGCAAAAAATATTTTAGTTTGTTTTGTTTTTTATAATAATATATGTATGTAGATAAACCAGTATATGTAACTGTACATAAGGCATTAAAACACTCGGGTGAAGTTATTAATTTCGTAACAGTCACATAAACTACTGTAAAGTAAAAATGGTAAAAGTAAAACGACATCCCCCAGCCGCCCGTGCGCCGCACCACGGCCACCTTTATATTGTGAACAAAAATTAAAAAGTTACTTGCCTCACGCTCGCAGCAAAACCGAATTTTGCTTACTGTCTTTAAACAGCAAAACCACCCTTTTTGAGGTGCTGAGGGGAAAAATATATTCACTTCTCATGCGGACAGGCGGAAAGCGGATAGGCGGACAAAAGTCATACCGTTTCCATCTCGCCAACTGTCTGGCTAATAGAAAGCTCCACGTCACCGTCTGCGGCACTAGACCGTTCACTGCAATGTTCTTCTTCTTCTTCTTTTTTATTAATGGCGGTCCACCGCGATGTACGCAGTGATTTCGCCAATGTCAAGTGAGTAGAGTAAAACAGTAAACAGAATAAATCAAAATCAAAAGCCGGACATTTTTCAATCGGCCATCTTCCCTCCCCGAAGGTTACCGGAAAACCCACTGCAATGTTGTTTAAACCATACTGAGAAAACGTCAAGCAGCCATAAACCATAAACCATGGAGTAAGAACTAAAGGCATAGAAGGACTGATTAAATGAACAGATAGGTGCATCATACAGATTTACAGATACAGATCCAGATACAGGTTATATGCACAGTCTTATTTTGGATTTAGTGTGCCAATAAGAGGGAGTTCTATAAGCTAAAATATCATGGTCGTGCATTGCTGTCGCACACGTTGCATATATAGTCTAAGACCATGGTGTCCAGTTGGTGACGTTGGAGACCAGTTTACACGAGTTGACAACACCTTGGTGTGTACGGCTAGTTTTAGCAAGAACTGTAGGTACTCAACTCTTTCCTTTTTAACTTATTAAACATTAATATAAAAAAATACGAGGCAGGCATAGATTTGACGCAATTCTGACAATAAGTGTCAGTGTCTCTTACAACGAGTATAATATTTTTGTACTTGCGTAAAAAGCTGTTTAAAAGTAGTAAAAATAATGCTCAAGACTGCTAAGCCTCCAAATTCTTAGTTTTTTATTTTACCGTTGGTGGCCACTGCACCTTTTTTGGCCCCTTAAGTCCAAATTGTTGGTCGAATCATTTTATAAATACAATATTAAAAAAGAAAACCCACATCAAAAAGCAAGAAAAAACTTCTTTAAAATGGTACGTGTACTAACATTTTAAAAGAAGTTATTTCTTGCTTTTTGAACACGGTTTCTTTGTTTTTTTTTTAAACATTACTTACTTAATTTCATACCGTTTAGTGATCATAATAATACTGTTATGTAGTCCCACATCTCAATTAATGAGTTTTTTTTAAATACGAGTAGGTAGTTCATTGCTTATAGTAAAATCATACGGAACGCTCTCTACGAGAGTCGAACTCAAGCTTGTCCGGTTTCTTTAATTATGTTTGATAGTCCGATAAGAAAAGCTATTAACGACGTATGCTAAAATAATGATAAAAAAATACTAAATTAACACGTGTAGTAAAGATGTGGTTGAAAATCATCTCAACTTTTGTGCTAAGTAAGCAAAATAAGGTTTTTATAATTTAATCCTTAATTACTAATTTTCTCCGCAACTGTATATTTAACACTGTATAATATATTAAATTATCATAACTATTTAATAGTAGATTGTTCAACAAGGGACTAAGGTGAGCCATTATGGCTTTTTAGTCTCGAGTTAAGTGTTTACACTACTTTTCACTTCGATTGCGAGGAAAATAAATCTTAAATTTTAAAGGTGGGTACGAATTAGAGCAGCCTCGGGTTGAGGCACGCACGGCTCACCAATTTTGCTCAAATTCGTACGCGCTCACGCGCTGTGCGCGAGCGGCGCGCGGCGAGTCGCTGAGAGTCGGTCTTTTGACCGTGCTCACAGGCGCCTCAGTGTTTGCCTCGCGTAAATTGGACGTGTATCTGAGCGTACCGCGGGCAGAACGACAAGTTCTAACTTGTCTGAGGGCGAGGCGCGTACAAATTTGATAAAGTTGCTGAGCCGTTCCACCACCGAGGCGATTTCTTAATAATTCCGTGAATTATTATAAACGCAGCCGCGGCGCTGTCATCGTGTCCGACGCCATTTTGAAATGTCGGCTCGCAGCCAGCAAGCTGCCTCACCCGCGAATGTTTTTGTGCAACAATTTGGCTCGCGAGCAGTTCGCCGCGCGGGGCGAGCATGCCTCAAGCTGAGCCGCTCAGATTCGTACCCAGCTTAATAGTATTTTTGCTCTCAACCCGTGACTATATGAAGAGAAATTTTCAAACTGTGCCTCTCCTTGCGCGAACCTTATTTCGGCATCCTTCGCCCAGAATGGTGCCAATCTCACACGGACCACCGCTGCGGGCGAGAATCCTAAAAGATTTCCATCTTCAACGGTATCTTGAAAATTTTCATTAATTTTGAATGTCGGGGGTCACCAATTTAGTACGGGTACTGTAAAACATAATTATACAAATGAGACACGTACGTAGGATAAATATTTATAATGCAATGTTTTATGTATTACTTATACACAATGAATGATGGCAGTTTATGTGACTGTTACATAATATATTTTTCACTTCTCATGCTCTTAAAATGCTACTTAAATCTCTGCGAATCGGGACTAAAGCTCCTTATTAATCTCTAGGGATTAAAGTATTATTTTTTTAATTTACTTTGGAAATCTCTAAACAACCAATCACGGTGTTTGTGAATGGAGGATTATCGCCATTTCCAGTGATTGTGTATGGACCATATTTTTGGGAGTCGAAATAACCTCAAAATGACAACTGTGCAAATATATAAAAAAAAAGGATTTAATTTCGTGAAACACGATTAATTACTACGAATATGAATCTATTTAATCATATTAAGGCCGAACTATTTTATTATGCGTGGTCCAATTACTTTTAAAATGGTTTCCAAGTTTGAATCTGTTGGCTTAATATGCAAGCATTTAAAACATCACTTTACAAAAAAACCGCGGAACTTTTTTTCCTATTTGTATTTTGAATAGATGTTCATAACTTGTTACGTAGCGTACGTTGTTAAAAAACAATATTGTTTAGAACGTCGTTTTTTTCCTCGCATTCAAAGTGAAAAGTAGAGTGTTTAACGCGAGACTAAACAACCATAATGACACTCGAACACCAGCCACCCTCGCTCGCAAGCTCGCTCGCGTGGCTAAACATCTCGTGTCATTATGGCTTGTTTTAGTCCCTAACAATCTACTAATGTACACTGCGTTATCTACATACATATTATAAACAACAAAACAAATTAAACTTATTTTGCGTAGATATAACGTCTAAAATGGCGGCAACCGGTAGCTTTTTTTAATTCAGAGACCAACTAGAGTCGGCCTCTAGATATCAAGTAACATGCGAGATTTATTTTGTCAAATTTTATGCAAATGACATTTCATTTCGAGTGATATTAGAATTGAGGTTAAATAAAATTGCTCTGTTTTTCAAAGATGTTCGAAATTTGAATGTAGTAAATCAAATGTATCAAATTTGATTTTATTATTAAGTATTTGTTTTATTTTGTTTTTAGTATTTATTGTTATAGCGGCAACAGAAATACATTATTTGTAAAAAAAAGTCAATTGACTAGCCATCGCGGTTCTTGAGATTCAGCCTGGTGACAGACAGACGGACGGGCAGACAGTAAGAAATATCGAATTTGCATGTTTTTAGGGTTCCGTTTTTATCCTTTGGAACCCTACGAAACCCTAAAAACATGCAAATTCGATATAACTTTCATTTTGGCGTTTGTTAGTTAGTTTGGTACCATTGCCAACAAATGTTTTTTGAAGCGACACCCTATGTTAATGATACCCCATACGCCTAGGTTTTGTACAGGCATTAAGAAGGTATCGTAAAAAAAACAAAACAAAAATATACATAGGTACATGATTCCAGAAAACATTATGCTCCTTTATCGGGTCGTGTAAAAAGCCACAATGAAACTCGAACTTCGCTTTCCTCTAGTGGATTATATCGTGTCATAATGGCTTACTTTAGTCCCTCGTTGAACAATCTACTATTGTTTCAGTGACAGCAAGTGAAGGCTATTCCAATGATACCAATCGTAAGAATTCAGAATTCGAGGCACAGGAGCTGTTTGGTGATCTCTCTGACCAAAATTTGGCATCCTTGGCGAACCCTGAATATGATGCCTACATGAAGAACTTTACGGCACACCACCCGCCGATCCGCCGTAACGTTATCTTATCTATCCTACAGATGGGCCCTTTCGGATATAGTTTGACGCCTTTAAGATCTTTTGTGCAATTACCCGGTTACACACTCAGCTCCTGTTCGAATGTGCAGGTTTCCTCACGATGTTTTTCCTTTACCGTAAGAGCATCGGGTAATGTACTTAAGTTAGAAAAACGCATTGGTACATGGAGACCGCGGGGATTCGACCTCGGTACCTTACGATCACGAGTCGACCCCTAAGCCACTAGACCACCGATCGATGCCCTCCGCCGGAATATTACTTAACTTTCTTTTTTTTTATGTTAAGGAGAAGGCACACGAGCACTCAGGCCACCTGATGGTAAGTGAAATCTGAGACTCATAGACATTTGAATTCTCAAGATAATAATCCTAAGACCTCAAATGCGCTGCCAACCCTGAGGACTAAGATGGAGTGCCTCTATGCTAGTAATTTCTATGCTAGTCTTATCCCCACACCGGAACACAACAATGCGAACACTGTTGCTTGACGGGTGGTTAATGGATAAGATGGTGGTAGCGATCCGGACGGACCCTGCACAGGGTCCTACCACCACTAACTATCTTAAACCCCCCACGTAAAAGGGGGTATTATGAGTTTGTTGTGTGTCTATGTATCTGTCTGTTGCATTCTGACTCGCAAATGCATATACGGTTTATTATAGGGTTCCAAAGTCAACATTTCGCACCAAATGACTTTAAATAGAAAATTAGTTATTACTTGTTGTTTTTGTTTGGGTTTGTTTACTTAACGGCTTCGGAACCCTTAACTGAGCATGGTCCGAACTGCTCTGGCCGGTTTAGAATTTTAGGTAGCGTTTAGCCTATAAAGGAAGGAGAAAATGAAAATTCTCGGTCTGTGTGACTTGCAGATAAACAGACAGACATGAAGGAAATATATTATATATTCCTAGTTCGACTAAGAACCAGGGCTCGGAACCGGTTTATAAAATACCGGTTAATACCGGTTTATTTCGGTTTAGCTCCGAACTTTTCCAGGCAACGCGAACGTTTGGAGAACATTATTATAAACTTAATTAACCGGTTTAATCCACAAGCAGCGAGTCGAGACACCAAAAGTTTTGCACTGAATGAAAACACTAAGCGGCACTTGTTTATGGTGCGTGACGTGTGTCTGGTTAAACCGTTTTTTTTAGCTCTATCTCGGTTAATTCGAAAAAAACTTAAATAAAGGTTACTCCAAAAACCGGTTATTTAACCCGGTTTATGCGAATGGAACCGAAATGAAAAGGTTTTGCGGCAAGTACATGATAACGGTTTGAAAATTTTACCGGCATCAAACCGGTAAAAACAAACTATTTCTTATGTACCGGTGGTAACCTATTTTTTTTATTGTCTTATATTAATCTTAGTGCGCTGAATAAATATGTGAAAAAAAATGTAGCTTCGTGATTGGAACTTTCTGACAAAATTAGCTGGAACCCCACAAAAGTACCTAGACCTACCAAAAGTACCTATCCTGACTAGTATTAGTACTTATGTCGCGAATGTTTGTGCGTCCATATTGCTGAGAAGCATCTTTTTTAGCGCCAGTATTTGATATGTTATTTTGTGCGTCAAATAAACTATTCTACTGGGTGAATTTGGGGTCATGATCCGGAATGGCCAAAAGTGAATAAGACGGTCATACTGAACAACCTTTCCAATAGGACCAACCACGAAATCGCCAAAAAAAACCAGCTGTTCCATACATTAATCCTCAATTAATTCACCGTTAATGTACCTATTGAACAGCTGGTTTTTTTTTTGGCGATTTCGTGGTTGGTCCTATTGGAAAAGTTGTTCAGTATGAGCATCTTATTCACTTTTGGCCATTCCGGATCATGACATGACCCCAAAATCACCCAGTATTTATTTTTCTGCTTCCAGCATATGAGCAGTTCCAACCTAGTTCCTTACTTCGCGGAAGAGAATGGAAACAGCACCACGTAGATAAGCAGAAGAGGGACGAAGACAACTGGAATTATAGAAACAGTCAAATGTATTGGCAGTATATTCATCGAAATCCTGGCACCTGGCAAATCAAATTGTCCTGTACTATGTTAACTAGTATCTATCAACGTGCGTAAGTGAATTAATTACATTTTGAACTCCCGAAAAATCGTAGATTGTAAATTGATAAAGTAACGTCTGTCTGTCTGTCTGTATGTCACCAGGCTGTATCTCATGAACCGCGATATTTAGACAGTTGAAATTTTCACACATAATGTATTTCTGTTGCCGCTATAACAACAAATACTAAAAAATATAATAAAATAAAATTATTTAAGGGGCTCCCATACAACAAACGTGAGTTTTTGTACTCGCTTTTGCTTGATATTGATAACGGACGCTGTGCAGGGTCCATCCGGATCGCTACCACCATCTTATCCATTAACCACCCGCCAAGCAACATTCGCATTGTTGTGTTCCGGTGTGGGAATAAGACAACCGGTGAAATTACTAGCATAGAGGCATTCCATCTTAGTCCTCAGGGTTGGCAACGCATTTGAGGTGTTGGGATTATGGTCTTGAGAATTCAAATGTCTGTAGGCCTAAAAAAAAACGGCAACAGGTAGACGCTTGAATTATTCATAGAGTATTTAGTTATATGTATGTACACTTAATAAATAACTAAATTAAAATAAAACACATATAAGGGGGGCTTATTATATTTAAGCAATTGTGCGCGAATCCGACTTGCATTTGGCCGGTTTTTTTAAACGAAAGCTAGTTCAATCGGGATTTTTAATAGCTAGGTTTCATGAAATCACTAACCACTAGTAGACTCCTTGGCTTGATTGTGAAAAATGTAGTTACAGAATTATAGACAAGTATTTTTAAAGTTGTTGGTATTTCTGTAGCTCTGCCTACTCCACTCTGGGAATGAAGGCGTGATGTTGTGTGTTTATTGCAGCGCAACAATACTATAACAGGATACAATTGGAGCATGATATTAATTTATAAAATAAATGTTTTAATGATCTAAAAACCGTCTTTAAACAGCAAGAAATAACTTCTTTTAAAATGATAGGTAATCGGTCAGTCTAACTGAATTCGGCTTTTGGTTAAAAATACATATAGTGGGACGCCGACTTCAGTTGAAAAGACCTATTACCTATCATTTTCGAAGATGTTATTTCTTGCTTTTAGAAGACGTTTTTTAGTTTTTAAAACATTGTTTTTATTTCATACCTTTTATTGATCATAATAATACTATTATGTCGTCCCCGTATATTTATTCCTATAATATTTGAGGAGTTCCCTCGATTTCCTACGATCCTATCATCAGATCTTGGCGTGCTGGAAATGGGACCAACTAGAAAGTATTTTCAAATCGGTCCAGCGGTATTTGTGTAATCGGGGAAAATACATGAATTAAAAAAAACCGACGAATTGAGAACCTCCTCCTTTTTACCCGACTACGGCGAAGCAAAGGAAGGGTAATGATTTTGACACCCTATGTATCTATGAATCTATGTTTTTGAAGTCGGTTAAAAAAGTGAAATTACACGATGACTGTGACTCGGCCTGCTGATGTTTGGCTACCAAAATGTAGATGTAGATAGTTGCGGAGATGCCGCTTCGCTTTACGGTCGTAAGTGTTGTAACTCGGCGCTGCACGTTATGGTGGTATTGTCCACCGTATAATACGGGTGCCTTGACAGCCAGCTTTATACGACACTGAACTCGACTCACCTGCCTGCTGCCTAATTGAGACGGCACGCGCTAAAATGTGTTTTGGACGCTCCGACAGGACTTCTTAAACTTTGAGATGGACGCAGCGCGGTGTTGAGAGAATCACCCCTTGAACCGATTTCTAAATGAATGATCTATGAAATTCGAGTCGAGTTTGAGCTTCTTCATTCCGTCCGCGTACAAATTGTTTATCACTGCTCCCTCGGGAACTGTAAATTTACCGGGATAAAAATTATCCTATGTCCTTTCCCGGGACTCAAACTAACTGCATACCAAATTTCATCTAAATCGGTTCTGGAGT
Source organism: Acleris holmiana (assembly GCA_949316455.1). Taxonomy (NCBI): domain Eukaryota; kingdom Metazoa; phylum Arthropoda; class Insecta; order Lepidoptera; family Tortricidae; genus Acleris; species Acleris holmiana. The sequence goes on along the minus strand of OX438790.1, from coordinate 8,575,174 downwards.
TTAAGTGTGAAGAGATAACAGACAGACAGAGTCACTTTCCCATTTGTAATAACAGTATGGATTTAATTTTGATGAGCTATGATAATAATAATATAACTAATATCTGTTGCAGGAGATTGGACATGCACAAGTACTACAAATTTAGAGACTTTTACGTAAATACCTTGGAATACGAGGTGTGTAACATTTTTTCCCGTTACCGTTAGGAATAGAATAGATTATCGAATTTAATTTCATCGATTGTATCATTTTATCGAATTTCATTTCATCAAAAGCTATTTTCTGCTGAAAACGTAATGTTTTCAGGGTATCTTAAACATTAATTACGTAGGTTAGGTTAGGTTAGATGTTTGAGATAACCTACAAACATAATGGTTTCAGCAAGAAATAGCGTTTGATGAAATGAAATTCGATGAAATCACGCATTTGATGAAATTAAATTCGATAAAATGATGAATTTGATGAAATTAAATTCAATGAAATGATACATTCGATGAAAGGTGTTTCGATAAAATAGACACCCGCTTTTGACCTGTACATACTATATGTATGTAGGTACCTTCGGTTCTTCGTTCTCATGTAGAGAGTTCTCATTAGCCGATTTCAGGTAAGCTGACAGACACGGACGAATTGACGACCGGACGGACCGACCTTTTGCGGTACGGAACCCTGAACCTGACGGATTTATGTATACCTACATTGAAAAATGAAATAGAAAAGGAAAATGAAAATTTTATTGACAAGTCTTTTTTTTAAATCTTGATTATAACAATAGTATTAGACATTAAAATGGTCAATAATAAAGGAAATTTATAATTTTACCTTATTTTATTTAAGTTCTATAGAAACATTTATGCAAGTCATAAAATTGCGACTTCAATAGCCATTTTTTAAGTCTCGATTTAAAATTAATAGAGGAAGGTGCATCCCTGATACTGTTAGGTAGGCTATTATACTATATTCGTGGGCCGAGCACATAGACAGATCGTCCGCTCTTCTTCAGCCTGTAGGGCACGGGCGCGAGGCAACCCGCGTCCTCGTTGCTGCGCAGATGGTGATGTAGGTACATTTGCCTGTTTAACCGCAAACTTCTCAATATTAGAATTGATATTTTAGTATGCTATTATCACCCGTAGATGAAAACAAAACATGATTAAAAAAACTAAAAATCGTCTTCAAAAAGTTTCATACCTTTTAGTGATCATAATAATATTGTTATGTCGTCCACTTATATTTATTCCTATAATATTTGAGGGGTTCCCTCGATTTCTCCAGATCCCATCATCGGATCTTGACGTGCTGGACACGAGACCAACTAGAAAGTATATACAATCAAACAAAAAAAACAATCGGTCCAGCGGTCTTTGCGTAATCGGGGAACATAGGGACATAAAAAAACCCTCCTTCTTTTTTTTGAATTCGGTTAAAACGAGAAAGATAAGTGACCAGGCGCGCGGGTTTGAGTGCCGCAATATAGGCGCTGAGCGCCTAATCTGAGTCAGTTATCCGGCCGCCACCGATCAGTCAACACGTGTTTGAGTGAGATAGCGTACTTAATGTAAAGTTTACGCGAGCAACACGATTGCATATACGCGTCCTGTCATCTTTCGCGTCGTTATTGCGAGACATATTGCCGTCTCAGTTACGCAACGATGTTAGCCATCAATTTAACTCTATTGCTCCTTACTGCATGTATGCGTCACGCGTTATTTTAGTGTTTTGAACGGCGACATGTCTTTCCCTTTTGCTTTAGTCTAACTTGACACCTTTTCTTTTCGTTCTAGGTCGGATACTTGTGCCACGTAATTATTGCGAAGTATCAAAACATGTTGGAACTGTACGAAATCATGGTATACCGTTATTTGCGCAGTAAGTATTCCACTACCAACATTGCCCGGGGTTTAGGGTTCCGTAGTCAAACTTATAGTTTGATAATAGAACGGTGCTATGCTACCTATATAAGCACTAAGCTAAACATTTCCTCAGAGCACTCCCCGTGATAGAGCCTATAGAACATGCAAAGAGATCCAAAGTCACTTCGCAGCTCCAAAGATTTCAACCTTTTTAGGGTTCCTTAGTCAAACTAGGAACCCTTTTAGTGTCGCCATGTCCGTCCGCCCATCCATCCGTCCGCAGCACAGAACTATACATATAGTTCTGTGGTCCGCAGCCTAGCGCAGAGACTCTTAGTACTAGAAAGCTGTAATTTGGCATGAATATGCATACCTATTAGTAACGCCAAAAAAGAGAAGAGATACAATAAAAAAATAAAAAAATAAATTGGTGTACCTACCCTACACGTTACGTGGGGATGTATTTTTTTTCTACCGTATTTAGGGTCGATTAAAAAAGACGTAAGGTAACAACACCAATGTTCGTCACTTTTAGCTGACATGCACCAATAATCGACAGAAGCTTTTAATTCTAAGATCATAGTTGTATAATTTGATTGTTGCAAAACAAAAGAATAACTCTTATCTTCTTTGAGTAAGAATCAATGTCGAACATTGGTCCTTTGTCGACTACTTAAATTTATTATTTAGTCATCTAATTACAGTAATTACCAGACATACATCCACCTCTCAATTAGCCCGTAGGTACTACTATGGATTGTAGAAAGTAACCGTCTGTTTCTTTGTTTGTTACGCTTTCACGGCTAAATCGCTGAACCGATTTCGATGACATTTGGTATGGAGATAGCTTTAGTCCCTGGGAGAGACATAGGATACTTTTTATGCCGGGAAATACGACACATACGCGAGCGGAGTCGCGGGCAACTGCTGGTACATCCATACTATCCTTAGGTACTAATATTATAAACGTGAAAGTAACTCCCCGTGTTGTTGCCGGGTTAGACTCATGTCTTCCCTGGATGTCGTAAGAGGCGACGAAAGGAATAAAGGCTTGTAGCAGTTACTGCTAGGCGATGGGCTTGCAACCTGTCACTAAAACACTGGTGTGCTTGTGCCTGATGTGCAAAATGGGGATACAGAATTTAAAAAAAGTATTCTTTTTGAGTTGGTATTTTTGCTCTGCCTACACTCTGCGAATGAAGGCGTGATGCTATGTATGTATGAGAAAGTAACTGTCCGTTTGTCTGTCGTCTATCTGTTTGTTGCGCTTTCGCGGTTAAACCGCTGAACCTATTTAGAAGGAATTTGGTATGGAGATAGTTTGAGTTCCGAAAGAACATATTGTACATTTATTACCAAAAATTGGACGGTTCCTAAGGGAGCGATAAACAAATTCTACGCGGACGGAGTCACGGGCAATAACTAGTAGGTAGTATAACTAGAGATCTCTCGGTCTCCGGGCCTTCAGGAGTTTCTGTTACCTCTTGTTATTTGGGCTATAAGGTCGCAGACGTCGGTCGAGCGTACCGTCGGTCGCGTATGACAAAGAATAATCCCGCAGTGCGAAACCGATCGCTGTACGGAACCGTAAGCCACGAACACGAACCGGTCAGCTCCGCACTGAGCGCGTGATAGTGGTGTACCTACAACGCGTCAGCGCACCTACGCGCGCGGTCGATTTCCTCCTACGCTAACATCGGTTGCTGATGTCAGTCGAGCACACATATCACAATATTGTAATATTTGTAATGCCACCGCACAGCGACGCTGATATCCGCGGCAGATTTATTGGTACGCGTTGCTGATGGTGCGCGTCGGTCTCGCTCGTCAGCGCCGCGCGCGTCGGTGCACTGACCGAAGCTGACCGGTTAGCTTTACGCACGTGTGCACGGCGCACAGCGATCGGTTTGCCACTGCGGGATTATTCTTTGTCATACGCGACCGACGGTACGCTCGACCGACGTCAATGCAGGAGGAAATCAAGCCTAAACCGGCTCGGTCCGTCCTGTTGAGTTCGCTTGTGGGGGCTCGCGGCGTGTACGGTTTAGGCACGCACACACGCACGCGTCTCGATATACTTATCACCATTGTTTGAAGACAAACTAATCTTTACAAGCTTTTATTGACTTAAAATGTTTGTATGTTCGGGTTTAATTTTGCAAGGAAGATTTGAACCACTTCCCGGGGACCGATTAAGCTGAAGTTTAATATACCTACGTAACTTGATGACAATACCATAATATGGCAACATGGAGCTGGTCTGATGATGGATTCGGAAGGTGGCGACAGGATCTCCGCTATACTTAAAGTAGACCCAACGTGTTTCGACTCATTAAGCAGTACACTAGCACTTTACAAAAAAAAGTACAGTTGGTAACAAAAGCATGTCCCAAAAGTTAAATTTTTGTCAGAAATTTGTTTATACTGTCTGATTACTAAACTTTCGCAGATCCGCCGCCGGCCATGAAGATGCCATTGAGGTATTCGTTCTACATATACACCAATATGATCGAGTACAGCAAGACAATCATACATTACTGCAATATGCTGCATGAACTCGAGTACAAGTACGAAGAAACTGGACCAGAAACACATTGGAACGACTTGACTGATAACAACGATACATCTACAGGTATAATAGTACAGTGTAGAGGCGCGGAAAATAGAGGATTGCCTGACAGACGGCGAGCCCTAGGGCTCTAGGGCTCTAAAATGACTCATAATAGCCATGTAAAGGCGGACTAAATTGATGCATTTAATCCCTAGGGACTAAAGTGACATTTTACTCCTTAGGGACTAAAGTACGTTTCCTTTTCAATTTCCTTGTAACTATAAGCCTTGGGAAACCACAAACAGCCAGATACATGTTGGGATTTGATGATGTTACCCTTGTAGTCGGAGTGCGCAGTGGAGGGCAGGTTGGGTATAAATCCCTAGTTCGCCTTTGTACATTATTTACTTCTATTTTCATTGTTCACAACAAGGTTTTTTTGAGGTCCGAACATGACAAAAATTCCGAACGAAAGACCTCGGCGGTGGATGTTGTATGCCCAGCCCCAGCCTGCCCTCCGACGGGTCCGACGACGAGGGCAACATCATTAAATATAATGTAACGTTAATCCACCTTTATGCGTGACCACTAAAAGCGCATTATTCAGGGACCCGACCACCCATTCCCCGAGAACAGCCTTTGAAAGACTAACCTCTCAATAGAACAACCCACTAAAAGAATAACCCCTTGGAAGTAAATATACGACTAAGTCATTTGTTCAACTAACCATTCACTATAAGGGAAACCTCTACAGCTAAAAGCACAGATCGTCAGTAATAAATTGCTATCCCAGTTTACTAATACTTCAAGTAACCGCCTGGTTGATTGAATATTATAAACGGCCGTTGGCTTTCATACAACAAATATACGGGACGAGTGAAAATGACATACTTTCCGCATTTGCATCAAAATGTATTATTTCAATCAAGGAACCCGTTTGCGATATGACTATGTCGCAGTAGGTCTAATCCCCGTATTGCCCATTTAGCGATATGACTATGTCGCGATAGGTCTAATCCCCGTTTTGCCTATTTAGCCATATGCTATGTCGACATTTACAAACTCCTTTATCACAGTATTTTTTCTTTTGCATACTGGCCACTTGAAAGTGAAGTGTTTAATCTTCAACTATTCTACTTATGATAAATAACAAAAACTATGGGTCATTCTTACACAGTTCGAATTAAGGGCATTGTAGATTGGAATTTACAATAATACCTATACGTACAATGGAAGCTAAAGAGAACATATTTTTTATGAAGAATAAAAAAGGTTCGCATAATTTATTGCTGAACGGTTTTGCATACACTAAAAACAAGTCGAACAATGACGGGTCCTCGCTCTGGCGGTGTGCTAACAGGACAAAATGCAGTGCTTCTTTAAAACTGAATGGAGAAAACCTGGTTTTAAACCTAAATCTCAATTCGCCTACTTCGCTCATGAACTAAATCTCAAATCGCCTACTTCGCTCATGAACTAAATCTCAATTCGCCTATTTCGCTCATGAACTAAATCTCAATTTGCCTACTTCGCTCATCAAGTAAAGCTCAATATACCTACCTCGCCCTTGAACTAAATACGCACTAAATCTAAATCTCAATTCACTTACTTCGCTCATGAACTAAAACGCAATAGGTCTAAATATCAATACGCCAATAACTTGTTAGGTCTAGGCATAACGCGAAATTGGCAGACGTGTTTTAGGTACTCAGCGACTAAAGGGGAAAATTAGTTATTACTTGTGTATTGGTGTTTCTAGTATTTACTTAACGGCTTCGTAACCCTACACTGAGCATAGTCCGACATGCTCTTGCCCGGTTATTGAAGTGAAAACTTCTTTAGCGGCGTTGTACACTTTTTTTGCAATTTTCGTAAGACGGATGGAGAGTAGACAGCCGGCGCGGCGTAGGAGAGGAAGTATCCCCCTCTCTTTCTACGGCGCGGCGTATGTTTGCCTGCGCGTGCGGTTTCGTTTAGGCGGCGCAGGGCAACGTTTGTAAATGCACAACGGTAATATTCAAGTGTTCACTTCTGCCGGCACCCCGGAGTGCAACCCGTCGTTTTTTAGGGTTCCGTAGTCAAACTAAGAACCCTTATAGTTTCGCCATGTCCGTCCGTCCGCAGCCTAGCGCAAAGACTATAGTACTAGAAAGCTGCAATTTGGTATGAATATGCATATTAGTTACGATAACAAAGTGGTACAATAAAAAGTATTTTTTTTAGGGTACCTCCCCTACACGTAACGTGGGGATGCATTTTTTTTCTTGTCTAGGTACCCTATAGTGTGAGGTACCGTTGGATAGGTCGTTCAAAATTATTATGGGTTTGTATGAACAGTTTTTCGATTAAGTAATCCGTTTATGAAATATTAAGCTTTAAAGCGCTAATTTTTGTTAGACTCAAGTGTGTCCCCCCCCCCCCCCCCACAGCCAAAACCACAAATACTAAAACTCTGAAAAAAATCTTAAATGAAAGAGTATATAACCAATTTTAAAGGAAAACTATCACGGCTAAGTAGACATGATTGGTTCTTGAGATACAGGCGATTAAAGTGTTTATACCTACTAAAATCATCTAAGACGGCACCAATTATCTTTAAATAAAAAATTAGTTATTACTTGTTCATTTTTATGTTTGTAGTACTTAACGGCTTCGGAACCCTACACTGAGCATGGCCCGACATGCTCTTGTCCGGTTTTTTTATTAATTATTCTATGGTTTATTACAGCGTTTGAAACACTCGCCCGCGATGAGCATCAGAATCAGTTCGAAGAATACCTGAAGTACACACAACAAAAGAAGCCCAAGAAGGATAACCATATTAACCATCGCACCCCACGGCCGGCCAGGTGACCTTAGTCCCGGGCACGAAACTACAATCCCGAATACACCACAGACGCAATAAGGGTTCAAGCAAAAATAATCGTGATATATTTTTGTATGCAAACGATCCATTAACCACCCGTCAAGCAACAGTGTTCGCATTGTTGTGTTCCGGTGTGGGATAAGACAACCGGTGAAATTACTAGCATAGAGGCATTCCATCTTAGTCCTCAGGGTTGGCAACGCATTTGAGGTCTTAGGATTATAGTCTTGAGAATTCAAATGTCTATGGGTCTCGGATTCTACTTACCATCAGGTGGCCTGAGTGCTCGGGTGCCTTCTCCTTAACATAAAAAAAAACAGGCGTGATTTATGTACGTATGAATGTAATTTTTTCTATCACTTGACTTGGATTTCGAGCACTCGAAAGTGAGCAAAAACGGTGAAGCCGTATTTTTTAAATACGAGCGATATAAAACGTAAAAACGAGTGGTCCACACCGTTCGTTTCCAATTCTACCATTAGAAATTTGTTTTTACATCTGACAAACTAACTTTGTGTTACAGATCTTTAATTTACAAACTTCAATCATATAGAACTATGGCGGTCTAAGCGTTTAATTTATTAGTTTTCATAAGTAATAACAGTTTTTTGTAAACAGTGTTAAAAACACCGAAAAGACACAAAAATAATTATATTAGCGCCATAATTACAACTTCTAATTAGGTCATATTATTATAAACCATTAAAACATGATTAAAAATACCAGTAGGTAATCATTGACTTTCTGCGTACAACGAACCATGTGAATATATAAAGTCACCCTAGCTTTCGAGTAAGGGCTTTCAAAAATACGCGGGGTCATGCGAGAAAAAACGTGACATATTTTTACGTGTGCTAATATTTTCTATGACTCGAATTTGATATCGAGCACTCGAAAGTCAAAAATCGCCTCCCTGCGCACGCAGCCGCATTCGTACGAATAAAGTATTACAAACACGACTACACCGCAGATGCTTGAAGACGTGTCGGTATTGTGATGGGCCTTGAATAACATGTTCTTAACAAAATCTACTGCAATAAAGCCAATGCAATCGCAGAACAGTAGGACAGTTACTGTCAGTAGTATGATCGCGCTCGACGTGGCATCATTACAGATAGTCCTAAAACTACAAAACTCTACTTTGACGAGGCGACGGAGCTCCGCTTAGCGGAGCTCCTATTTCTGCGTTGTTTTGGACTTCTGATATAAAAACTTACGTAATCTACCTGCACATTACGATGAAATCACTATTGGTTGCGTTGCAACCGCCTTTGATACGAAAGCCTTGAGCACAACATGAGTGTCTGTGTTGCACCCGGTCTTTTATTTAAAATTAAAAATAAAATAAGCATCAGGGGACAATCTCACACAAATGGACCTCGTCCTCGATAAACATACTTATGTCAAAAAATACATACTTAAATACATACAAAACATCCAAGACAGAAACAAATATTCGCGCTAAGCTCATCACACAAATATCTGCCCTTACCGGGATTTGAACCCAGGCCCGCTGGCTTCGGAGGCAGGGTCACTCCCAACTAGGCCAACGTGTCGTCAAGCAAACGTGCACGGAAATAAACCGAAATCCCCAACAATAGCTACACAAAACTCGTTAGCCTAGTTGACAGACCCTGCCTACGAAGCTAACGGTCCCAGGTTCAAATCCCGATAAGGGCAGATGTTTGTGTGATGAGCGCGAGTATTTGTTCCCGAGTCTTGGATGTTTTATACATATTTAATTTAATGTATCCATACGAATATTATAAATGCGAAAGTGTGTCTCTCTGTCTGTTATCTCTTCATGCTTAAACCGCTGAACCGATTTTGATGAAATTCGGTATGGAGATGGAGAGTTCGAGTCCCGGAGAAGGACATAGGATAGTTTTTATCCCTGAAAATAATACCGTTCCCGAGGGAGCAGCGATAAACGACTGCTATGTGGGTGGAGTCGTGGGCAAAAGCTAGTTTCCTATATAAGTATGTTTATCGTTGTCTAGTACCCATAGTACAAACCTAGAGCTCAGTTTGGGAGTATGGCAATTTTTGTGACATTGTCCTCTGTTTTTTTTTTAAACCCCAGGTGTAATGGCGATCGGTGACCCCTAATGTCATAGGTATCTCTTGAACGGCTTAACTGATTTTTATGAAACCTGGCTAAGAACCGACCCGATTAAACTAGTTGTCTTACTGAATAAACCGCGTCTGAATCTGTTTATCCGTTTGGGAGCTACATTTCCACAGACAAACAAACAGATAAACTGGCACACATCTGATACCTTATATTCAGATCGGAAGTTTAAAAATAATGCCGTAACCGGTGGCAGATGAGATGAATCACTTAATCACGTTGTTGATTGTAACCTTGGCCAGAAATGTACAGTGTACAATTGTTTGTTATCCCTAAAATAAATAAGTAATATAGATCCAGTTCGCACTTGACAATTGTATTTTTTCAGATACTGGGTCCCTCAGCGAGGTGGAAGAGATTATGGCTGGTCGATAGAAAAATGGTAACAAGAATAAAACTTCTACATGTTTAAAAACATTAAAGGGATAATAAACTTCTACGTGTTTAAATCAAGCAAGCTCCTAAAATAGTAGATTGTACAACAAGGGCATAAAACAAACCATTTTATCCAAGACTTATGGCATCCATCCGAGCCGTTAGGCGAGGACACAAATCACTGGAAGTTAGCTTTGCCCCTGGCGTTGCTGATGTTTATGGGCGACGGTGGCTGCTTACCATCAGCCCCCTATTTCACCATTTTGACAATGATAGGTGACAGGTGACTGCAATAAGCAATACATTGCAAAGTTAACAAGCTTTCACATCAGTGGCAATCAAATCAGCCATGTACACTGAAATGTCACCTGTCACCTGTCATTGTCATGATTGTAAAGTAGGGGGCAGGTGGTCCGTCAGCTCGTTCGCCTTTTATGGCTATAAAAAAACTAATCGCAATGTGTCACGGCATAGTTGCCAAAGCATTGGCATTATTTGTTTATTTGGCAATAGCAAATACGCGTTACCGCGAGACCGCGACATTGTCATTCACAAGGCTATATTCATTGTCTCTCAACACCACTCGGAAATATTGCCCAAGATTATGGTTAAGTTCCAACTTTAAATTTTAGGTCAATATTCTCATGGACCTAATGTGCTTTTTGGTCGAAAATGTTTTAGCTTAACACCCGTTTAGGCCGAAATTTCAGGATTTTATAAATATCTGTTGTGTAGATTAGTTAGGTTAGGTTTATAATAAATCTAAAAAAAGAACATCCCACCAAAAACATAAATGTAAAAAAGGAGAGCCAAGTTCAATACAAAAATTATTCTCTGCTGTGGGCTTCGCCGCAAAAAGAATGGAGATCTGAGATTGAGTGCCAAGTTCTATGCAAAATCCAAATATATAGTCTAAGGGCTGACTTGGCTGGTTTTCCCATACAATCAGAAGTTTACTAGTGTATTAATGACAGGTTGCAAGCCCATCGCCTAACAGTACTACAGCCTTTATTCCCTTAGTTATTATTTCGTTTTACGTAAAAACCTTGGAAAACCACAAACAGACATATACATGTTGCCATTTGATGATGTTGCCCTTCGGAGGAGTGCGCTGTGGAGCCGGTGGAGGGCAGGGCAGGCCGGGGCTTGGTATACAACCTCCACCGCCTCAGTCTTGAAATGTTGTCTATGGACTATTTGTAATGCTAATGTTCTAACCTCAAAAACAACCTTGGTGCTGTCTCGTTCTGCATTAGTGATGGGTTGAGAGTAAAAATGATAGCGCTATTAAATTGTATATTTTAAGGTCTATGTTAAAACTATTACGCCGTTAATACAAAAATCTTAGACGCACCTTTGACATGTTAAAAGTGTAATTTTTTTATGAATTGAAATTTATTACATCAATCTTCAACGGTTGTTTAGGTTTATGTAATAACAACTTAAAATGTAAGATTTATTTTACTCGCCATCGAAGTGAAAAGCAGAGTGTTTTAACTCGAGACTAAAAAGCCTTCGTTTCGGAAATGTTGTCTATGGACAATTTTTAGGGTTCCGTAGTTTAACTAGGAACCCTTATAGTTTCGCCGTGTCCGACCGTCCGTCCGTCCGCCCGTCCGTCCGTCCGTCCGCAGCCTAGCGCAGAGACTCTTAGTACTAGAAAGCTGTAATTTGGCATGAATATGCATATTAGTCACGCCGACAAAGTGCTACAATAAATAGTATTTTTTTTTTTTTAAGGTACCTCCCCGACACGTAACATGGGGATGTATTTTTGTTTGGCGTCCACCCCATCGTGTGGGGTATCGTTGGATAGGTCTTTCAAAACTATTACGGGGTTGTGAAAACAGTTTTTTAATTAAGTAATACCTACCGTTTATACAATATTAAGCTTTACTCGATGTATGAATGTGGAAGAAGCGAAAGAGCTTTGTCAGGATCGTAGCAGGTGGAAAGAAGTGGTCTCTACCTACCCCTCTGGGAAACAGGCGTGATTTATGTATGTATGTATGTAAGCTTTAAAGCGCTAATTTTTGTTAGAACTCTAGGGTCGTCGTCCTCGTCCTCCGCCCCCCCCCCCCCGTCCCCCTACAGCCAAAACTACAAATGCAAAAATTCTGAAAAAAAACATAAATTAAAGGACATATAACGAATTTTAAAGAAAAACTGTTATGACTAAGTAGACATTATTGGTTCTTGAGATACAGGCGATTAAAGTGTTTATACCTACTAAAATCATCTTTTGGCACCAATTGACTTTAAATAGAAAATTAGTTATTACTTGTTGTTTTTTATGTTTGTAGTACTGAACGGCTTCGGAACCCTATACTGAGCATGGTCCGACATGCTCTTGCCTGGTTTTTTATGTCCTAACCGCAAAAACAACCTTGTTGTTGCATTACAGTTACAGGTTGAGAGTAAAAATTATAGCGCTATTAGGTTGTATTTTGTAAGAGTGTATTTCAAATCTATTATAATTTCAGATTTTCTTTTCTCGCAATTGATGTGAAAAGTATTGTGTGTAACTTGAGACTAAATAGCCATAATGATACTCGAACTTCACCCACCCTCGCTTTGCTCGGGTCGCGGCCTCATATCTCGTGTCATGATGGCTTACTTTAGTCCCTTCTTGAACAATCTCTTGTTGTACTGTTATTATACTCCTAGGATGAAAACGAGGCTCTTCGTGCCCTCGTTTTTAGGGTTCCGTAGTCAAATACCCTTATAGTTTCTCCATGACCGTCCGTCCGTCCGTCCGCAGCCTAGCGCAGAGACTCTTAGTACTAGAAAGCTGTAATTTGACATGAATATATATATATTAGTCACTCCAACAAAGTAGAACATACAATAAAATGTAAAAAAAAACATTTTTTTAGGGTACTTTTCCTACACTTAACGTAGGGATGTATTTTTTTCAGTCTACCCCATTGTTTGGGGTGTTGTTGTATAAGTCTTTCAAAAGTATTGCGAGTTTGTGGAAACCATTTTTCGAAAATTAGGCTTTAAAAACGTTAACGTACGGCGTGTCCACATAGGGCTTCCAAAATGATACCGAGGTTTCTAAGTGACTTTTTTACGTAAGTGAACAGTTGGCGAGATATATACGCTTCTAAAGTCGTAAAAATTCTGTCCGGGTGGGTAGCTTTGAACTGTTGAATAGAACATTCTAATAAAAATTACAGTAGTAGAACATACGAAATACTTCCAACCAAATTTTTTTTGAACACGATAGGCTCTGTAGTTTTAGAGATTTTAATAAAACAAAAAATGAATTTCAACCATGAACGTTCATCCCAGCTACGGAACCCTACACTGTGCGTGGTCCGACATGCACTTTGCCGGTTTTTATTTACTATTACATTAGAATCAGAATCAGAATCAGAATAATCTTTATTCAAGTAGGTTTACAAATAATAAACTCTTTTGACACGTCATAGGAGCGACTTAGCCTAAATTGACTGCAGGTTCAAATCGCGACCGATCAGAGAAGAACCTGTAAGAAACTCTGTCGGATGTCTTTTTTTTTTTCGACGTTTGCAACCTTTTGTCGTAAGGACTAAACATTTTATTACAAGCAATTCAGTCCCAAGCATTGTTATCATTAATATAGTCTTTAATACTATAATATGCTTTAGAAATTAGTTTACGCTTAACGTAACTCTTAAATTTATTTACTGATAGTTCAGTAACATTACTTGGGAGCTTATTATAGAACCTAATACAATTACCCATAAAAGAGTTTATTATTTTATGGAGCCGCGTGAAGGGCACTGCGAGCTTATATTTATTTCTGGTATTAACATTGTGTATGTCACAGTTCTTTCTAAATTTAGCGATGTTTTTATGAACATACATAATGTTTTCATAAATGTATTGACTGTGCATGGTCAATATGTTAATTTCTTTAAACTTATCTCTAAGCGAGTCTCTCTGGCCCATCTTGTAGACAGCAAGATGGGCCAAATAATAAAAGCAGTCTGTAAAAAACCTCTAAAATTTTAAAAATAATAAGTAGTGGCCCTATAAGTTTAATTATAAGTAGGTATTAATATTTTGATCCAAGAGTAAGGGCTGATTGTTTGATAAGTAGGTAGTTAACTGAACACTGACACTGACTGAACTGACACGTCGGGGACCGCTAAGTAGTTGGGGTATTTTATATTATTTCATTTACTTAGCGGTCCCCCGCCGTTTTTTTTAGTATTATTCAGGTTTTAGTTTGTGAACTATTTTTTATTTAAATTATTTTGGGGTTATAACTTAGTTTTTTTAATGAAAATGAAAACGTATACAATGTGTTATTCCTATAATCCGAATACACTCAAATTAAAGACAAACAAAGATCGTCAATGTAATTTTAAAGGTTTTGAGATAGGCAGCTAACAATATATATATCTATAAATGTATATATATTTGAAATGTGCTAATGACGCCCTTTCATTTGACACCCTACACGGCATGAAAAGTTTTTTTTTTAAAAATTCATGACTTTATGTCCTCTAGAGGGCGCTATATTCAATTTAATGTGACGACATTTAACCTATAAACAGCGGACCAGATGAGGGAACAGATGAACATACATACATAAAACATACCTACATACATACATACATACATACTGGTTAAAATCATAACCCTCCTTTTTCTGCGCCGTAGTCGAGTGATTAGGTATTACTTGTTGATTTTTATGTTTGTATTACTTAACGGCTTCGGAACCCTAGCATGGTCCGACACGCTTTTGCGCGGTTTTCCAAAATAAAAGACATCCTTTCCGAGCATGTTTGAGAAAACGAACTTTTCCGACCGAGCACGACGTCTTCACTACTTACTTATTCACTACATCAAGACATCAACATGTACACTTACGAGTAATTACATGTAGTGAATAGTCAATTAATTCCTTTGTATTGTAAGTACCTACAACTAATAACGCGCATATTATTCGCAAGACTAGACGAATTAACTCAATAATCGCTATCAGGTTATCAACTCGATATTTTATCTGTGCGTGATATAACTTCTTAAAAAATACATTCGGAATTGTTATCAGAGACGCCTTATAAACAAAGATGTCGTCACCCCGCCGCCATGTTTAATTTACAGCCAGTTGGTTCTCGTATGCTCCCCTACGCGAATGTGTCAGCGTCTATAACCCGACCAATTTGCGTAGCCACTTCGCTCAATACGCTGTGCTCTACCAAGTTTACCAACACAACGTAGTTGTGTTATACCATTTATTTTGGCGCGATTATATTGTTTTAAATCTCGAAGTGATTTTGTGAAGTGTCGTGTTTCAGTTTCGAAAACATTTGGATTTTTTTTATTTACGTAAGTTTTTTTTTATGACTTGAAAGGAATTGCTTTGATAGTTTTGGAATACCTATTGATTGTGTGTGGCCTTGAACGTCACGTGTGTGCAAGTTATGGAAACATTAAAATCGCACGTGTTGCTACGCTAAAATGCTATTCAAAAATTAATTCCGTATACCTACGCAACAATTTAATACTCTATCGCGTTGATTTGAGACCTTGAGTTTTTAATGTTACGTATTATGTTATTTTCAGTTGAAGTTCCGTATCACCAAAAGAAGTGTTATAAACATAAATCACAAAACTAAACAGGTGTAAGTTGAACCTTATTGAAACAGCATAGACTACAAAATAGCTTAACACTTTTTACCTCGTTCGTTTGTTTAGGTTTGTATTGTCAATCTTTGACGTTATGTAAGCGGTTGGATTTAAAACGCAATTATGATAAGGTGAAGACAAACCAAATGCAACTTTAACATAAGGCTGTAGGACTTACAATTAAACGGTAATTGATAGACAGAAAGCTATTTAGCGTTTGAGGCCAGAGCGAATCCTACTAATAAGTACAATAAATTGAAAGCTTGTGTGAAAACAATGTTTTTAGGGTTCCGTACCCAAAGGGTAAAAAGGGGACCCCATTACTTAGACTCCGCTGTCCGTCTGTCTGTCTGGCGGTCACCAGGCTGTATCTCACGAACCGTGATATCTAGACAGTTGAAACTTTTACAGACGATGTATATCTGTTGCCGCTATAACAACGAATACTAAAAACAGAATCATAATATTTTGGTGGGGCTCCCATACAACAGACGTGTTATTTTGCCGTTGTTTCCTTTATATTAATAACGGCAACAGGTAGACGCTTAAAATATTAATAGAAAATTTAGTAAAAAAAAAATTATTAAATAAAAATAGAGTTAATGTTAAGGGGCTCCCATGAAACAAACGTGATTTATTTGCATATAAAATTATATTGTATGTATGTACCTATGTACTATAAATTATTAGATTTGAGTGATTGTTTGGGAAAGATTTAACTCGAGAACGTGGCCCCCACGCCACGGTTCTCGGCCTTTTCACCGACAAATCTTTGACAAATGCATCGTTTCGCAAACTATTCATTTGCCAACCCGCTTTTTTTTCTGTAACTACAAAAATATTTCAGGATTTTTTATAAAAGTAACCTAACCTAACCTATCGTTCTACGTGATGGTTCTGAAATAAATCCAGAATTATTTACAGTTTCGGAAAAAAACGCGGGTTGTCAAATGATATGTTTGTGAAACGAATCATTTGTGAAACGATGCATGGTTATGAAATGATAGGATCCCGGCCCCCACACCTACAGCCAAAACTACTAATAATACATACATAACATTACGCCTCCAGTCCCAGAGTGGGGTAGGCAGACCTACAGAAATACTAACAACTCTAAAAAACTTTTTGATAAATTCTGTTACCACATTTTGCACCTGCAGGCTAATATTTTACCAGTGTATTAGTGACAGGTTGCAAGCCGCCTAACAGTACTAAAATCCCTATGCCCTTAGTCGCCTCTTACGACATCCACGGGAAGACATCGAGTGGCACTGTTCTAAGCCGGCGGCAACCACACGGCAACAACTTTTAATTTAAATATTCGGTTCGGCAAGCGCGGGACCGGACTTTCGGCCGAATATTCGTATTGATACGAATATTCGGCATAATTTAACATGATTATATTCTATTCTATTCTATTCTATTCTATTCGGCTGAATCTATGTTCGGTGCATCTCTAGTTCTTAGCTAGTTTTCATGAAATTCGATTCAGTCATTTAACCTTTTCAATGGCATTGACGGTGTAGCTGATCGGGCACTGGGATATTAATTAAGACACCGAAATACAAGTAAAAAGTGGCGGCAGCGTTTGCACACGCACAGTCCCGTTCCCGCGACTATGGAGAACTAATTCTACCCTCATCTGTCATATAATAAAGCCACAAACTTGGAACTACATTAATATTAAACATGATTATTCCGTCATGGTTAACAATGCAAAACCGACCTGAATATCTAGGAGGCAACGTTGATATTCCCTCTGGTTTTAAGCTGTCATTGGCTTGTGAGTGACGTCTTTTGTACTTGACATGGCGTTGAGAAGGTTAAGAGACATCAGCTCTGGAAGTAGGGGCATCATCATATTAAAAAGTTATCTTAAATCCCGCGACTCCGTCCGCGTAGAAGTCGTTAATCGCTATTACGTCTGAAGCCGTCTATTTTTAGGGTTCCGTAGTCAAACTAGGAACCCCTATAGTTTCGCCATGTCCATCCGTCCGCAGCCTAGCGTAGAGCTCTTAGTACTAGAAAGCTGTAATTTGGCATGAATATGCATATTAGTCACGCCAACAAAGTGGTAATAAGTATAAAATGTAAAAACAAAAATTAGAAATTCCCCCACATGTAACGAGGAGATGTTTTTTTTTTGCGGCTGCCCTAGAGTGTGGGGTGGCGTTGGATAGGTGTATCAAAAATATTTGCGAAAACAGTTTTTCGATTAAGTTATCCGTTTATGAAATATTAAGCTTTAAAGCGCTAATTTTTGTTAGACTCAAGCGTCCCCCCCCCCCCCCCACTACAGCCAAAACTACAAATACTAAAAATTTGAAAAAAATCTTAAATGAAAGAGCATGTAACCAATTTTAAAGGAAAACTATCACGACTGTAGACATCATTGGTTCTTGAGATACAGACTTTAAATAGAAAATAAGTTATTACTTGAAGGGTTTTATGTTTGTAGAACTTAACGGCTTCGGAACCCTACACTAAGCATGGTCCGACATGGTCTTGCTCGATTTTTTTCGGGATAAAAGTACCCTATGTTTGTCCCCGGGACTCAAACTATCGCCAGACCAAATTTCATCTAAATCGGTTCTGCGTTTTATCCGTAAAAGCGTAACAATCAGACTGATCGATACAGTTACTTCAAATTTATGATATTAGTATAGATTAAAAGGAGCCTTGCTACATTTGGAACTAACTAGTATTGGTTGTTGTAAGTACAGTATCGTGATGATCACTTGACCACTTAATGACTTGTCAAAAGAAGTGCGCCCGCGCACGTGTGCGCACACGCGTACGTTCTCGATAAGCTGCGTCTATTACTGTTTATAAACGAGCAATAGGCTAGCTATAGCTAGGATAGGATAGGAGCTAGGATTTGTTTTTGGTTTTTGGTTTGCCTGTTTAATTGTATTACTGTTTAATCTTGTCTTGTTTAAGTAAGTTTAGTGCTTGTGCTATGGGTGTGCTCTGCCGTGGTTGCGCTGGATGGTTCCAACGGAAGACCTACGCTGGTTTTGATGTCAGCATAACACGGAGTTGGAAGTTTTGGAGCCATTTCTTGACAACACAGGTCTTTTGTTTATATCAGAATTTTGTTCCTTCTTGTTTGTCACGAATAAATGATTTTCTTTCTTTCAATGAAAACGGGTCATTTTCTATGGAAATTCAGTCCTACTAAGCGACCCGTTTCCATTGCTCTGGACTATACATAAAAAAACCCAATATCCTAGTCAGACCCGTGCTATAATATCTGTGACGACACGGTGGCCTAGTTGGGAGTGACCCTGCCTCCGAAGCCAGCGGTCCTGGGTTCAAATCCCGGTAAGGGCAGATATTTCCCACCAACAGAATACCTGATCAAATGTCATATCTTGATGTTGCTTCTAATGATGGTCACACAATAAGCAATTTATTTAACGATTATTTCAACTCCGTTTTTATTTCAGACGCATCCGCTACACCGAATTGTTTGCCCGTTTCAATTGAAACGTTTCTTGATCTACATTCCATTGATATTCAGGAAGACTGTGTTTACCAGTTTTTGCAGAAACTGGATATTAAGAAGGGCAGTGGTACTGATCTGATTCATCCACTTTTTATTAAAACTTGTGCTCGTGAGTTGACAGTTCCCTTAACTCTAATTTTTAAAAAGTCACTGTGCTCTGGTTATTTCCCCGATACGTGGAAAAAAGCTCTCATAACACCTATCTACAAAACTGGTGATGCCCACTCAGTGACTAATTATAGACCTATTAGTAAGCTTAACATTTTTGGTAAGATATTCGAGAAGATTGTCTGTAATAAGATTTTTGCTTCTATTCACCAGCATATATCGCCGAATCAACATGGTTTCTGTCGGGGTCGGAGTGTTGACACAAATCTCCTCACCTTTACTGATTTTGTCATCAATAGGATTGCTTCTGGTTGCCAGGTGGATGCCGTGTATACCGATTTCTCGAAATGTTTTGATAAAATTAACCACAATACCTTAATAATGAAACTTCTTAAACTCGGTATACACGGTGACCTCCTCAGATGGATAAAATCGTATCTAACCAACCGAAGCCAGGCTGTTGCTCTGAAGGGTTATACTTCCCGTTTTCTTCCCGTTCCATCTGGAGTACCACAAGGGTCACACCTTGGCCCACTTCTTTTTATCTTGTATGTGAACGACATGGCAACTTGCTTCCGATCCTCAGAGCACCTCATTTACGCAGATGACACAAAAATTTATAAATTTATAGCTTCGCAAGCAGACTGCCAATTATTGCAACAAGACTTGGATAATTTCTACCAATACTGTTCTAATAACCATCTTTTCCTAAATACTGACAAATGTTTTGTTATTAGCTTCACTCGTAAACATGATCCAATTCTTTTTAATTATACCATATCAAGTAATAATTTAGAACGTGTTTCTTCCATTAGGGATTTAGGCGTCACCTTGGACTCACAATTAAACTTTAATACTCATATAGATAATATTTGTAAGCGTGCTTATAAAAAATTAGGAATGCTGCTTCGGGTGGGTCAGCCTTTTAAGCGACCTGAAACCTATAAGTTGCTATTTACATCTTTTGTTAGAAGTGTCCTTGAGTTTGGTTCTGTAATATGGACACCGCAGTACCAAGTCCACGTTGACCGATTAGAGAGAATCCAAAATATTTTCTTAAAATCACTTGGTTATAGAACAGGTATTTATTCCGAAAACTCCGCGTTAGCTGCAAAGCATTTTGATATTTCTTCCCTTAATGATCGCCGTATTTATTTAGAAGTTATGTTTATGTTTAAGCTTTTCAAAGGTGTTATTCAGTGTCCAAATCTTTTGGAAAAAGTTAACTTCAGTGTTCCGCACCACCCTTTGCGTCCTAGACCTTTATTTCATGTGCGCTTTGCCCGCACAAATTACTCTCGACATACCTTTTTCAGACGAGTTCCTAGATATTATAATAAACATCTGTGTTACATTGATCCTTTCCATGTTTCTCTTACTAGCCTTAAAAGGTTATTAAAATGTAAGTTGTGTTAGTATCCTAATATATTTTTTGTTCACCAGTATCTTATATTGTCATCTTTAGTGTTTCTTCACTTCATTTCACTTCTATTGTAAATTTAAACATGCGCATTTTTATTATGTGTATTCATTAATGAACCTCCAGGTCTTTTTGATACTTATATTGTTTAGTACAAAGTACTTCTATATCGCATTCGTATATGACTGTATGTGTTCTAAATAAATTAAAAAATTAAAAAAAAAAAAATATTTGTGTGATGAGCGCGAATATTTGTTCCTGAGTCTTGGATGTTTACTATGTATTTAAGTATGTATTTCTCTATATAAGTATGTTTATCGTTGTCTAGTACCCATAGTACCAGCCTAGAGCTTAGTTTGGGACTAGGTCAATTTGTGTGAGATTGTCCCCTGATATTTATTTTATTTATTTATTTATGATTTATTTTGTGAATATTTTAAGCGTCTACCATCGAGCAAAAAACAGCGAAACAATCACGTTTGTTGTTGTAGCGGCAACAGAAATACATTATCTTCATTATTAGCTTCGGTCGTTTTTAAACAAGGTAATAATGGATTTTCATCCAAACGTGATAATGTAGCATTCTAAAGGTGAAATTATTTTTTCACCTCAGCACCCCAAAAAGGGTGGTTTCAGTGAGCAAAATTCGATTTTGCTGCGAGCGTGAGACAATAGTTATTTGTGCAACAAGAGAGCAAAGTTGTTTTTTGCTGCAAGTGTTGATTTAGAATCCCGAGCAAGCGAAGGATTCTAGGTAGGAATCCTGAGTGCAGCGAGGGATTCAAAGACACGAGATGCAAATAACTTTGGTCTTGTGTTGCACATACAATTTTTCACCTTAGCAGCGAGAAAATATAACCTTCAACACACATGTCATAACCCTCTATGATGCGCTCAAGACCGCAAATTACGACTAACATAAAGATAAACTGTTTTGTTAGAACACATTTCTTATTTGTGTCATTTCCGTCCAACATTGGCCATACACGAAATTTTGCCGAATTACACTTCTACAAATTTTAATGCGCAACAAGAAAGATAATTACGATTATCAACGAAAATATGAAATCCTTTTTTGTTTTTATTATTCAATTTTGATTAATCGACCTGAAAACGGCGACTGTTTCGTGAGTTTTGCTGTAAGAGGTTTAGAATATCGCATATTCACGGACCGTTTTGACGTCTTAATGGTATGAAAAAATAACAATTGATTGCTGTAAAAGTTGTCTATAAAATGTATGAATTACTTTTTACCACCTTGATATATTTTTTTTGTATAAAATGTCATCTCGAGTGATATTAGAATCGAGGTCAAATAAAATTGCTGTTTTTCAAAGATGTTCGAAATTTGAATGTAATATTGATATCGAATTTCATGTTTAAGCAATAACAACATTTTCACAAATAAGAAATGTGTTCTAACAAAACAGTTTATCTCTATGCTAGTCGTAATTTGCGGTTTTTGAGCGCATCATAGAGGGTTTATGATATGTGTGTAGATAAAGGTTATATTTTCTCGCTGCTTAGGTGAAAAATTGTATGTGCAACACAAGACCAAAGTTATTTGCATCTCGTGTCTTTGAATCCCTCGCTGCACCCAGGATTATAACCTAGAACCGCTACGCTCGTGATTCAATTCTAGAATCCTTCGCTTGCTCGGAATTCAAAATATAATAAATAAATAAATAAATAAATAAATAAATCAACACTCGCAGCAAAAAACAACTTTGCTGTGTTGTTGCACAAATAACTATTTTTGTTAGGCTTGTTATATAATGGCGACCCTTCTTTCAGAGCGGATATCTCTTAAACGGCCTAACCAATTATCATAAACCCTAGCCAATAACTACCCCAGTTATACTAGCTTTCTATTACTAATAACCGCGTCCGAATCTGTCTATCCGTTTCTTAGCTACGGTGCTACATACAGACACGCAGATACACACTTTAAACTTAAACATTCCGTTTAAAAGTTCGCCAGTAGTTCGGTACGAGTAATTACGTAAATACATAAATATCAGTGGACAAATCACACAAATTGACCTAGTCACAAACTAAGCTTATAGGCTTTTAGTTACTATAGGTACTAGGCAACGATAAACATACTTATATAGAAATATGTACGTTACATACTTAAATACATAGAAAACATAAAAGACTCGGAACAACTCGAGCTCATAAAACACTGCCCTTACCGGGATTTCAGATTCAAATTATTTATTTGTAAACACAGGTAATAAGTTTTTTTTATGATAAGATAAGGCACACGAGCACTCAGGCCACCAGATGGTAAGTGGAATCTGAGACCCATAGACAATTGAATTCAAAAGACCAAAATCCTAAGACCTCAAACGCGTTAACAACTAAGATGGAATGCCTCTAATTTGCTGCTATAGAGCAGCAATCAATCAATCAATCAATCAATAGTGATGCTTTATTTGTTGCAGCGTCAGTAAAGCAGGGGAAGTCTAAAATGGAAGACGTGCTACCTTCCATGCGCAGCCTGAGCCCGGACCCCGAGGACTTGGCTTACGTCAACAAGAAGTACATCCAGGTCAGTACGTGTGCTTATAAAAAGCCGGCCAAGTGCGAGTCGGACTCGCGCACGAAGGGTTCCGTACCATCACTACATAGTATAAAACAAAGTCGCTTTTTCTGTCCCTATATCCCTATGTATGCTTAAATCTTTAAAACTACGCAACGGATTTTGATGCAGTTTTTTTTAATAGATAGAGTGATTGAAGAGGAAGGTTTATATGTATAATACTTTAATCCGGAGCGAAGCGAGGGCGGGTCGCTATTTATCTATACAACCAAGGTGTCTGTATTAAGATGGAGCAAAAAACGCCAAAAAAACACGTTTGTTGTATGGGAGCCCCCCTTAAACATTTGTTTTATTTTGTTTTTAGTATTTGTTGTTATAGCGGCAACAGTAATACCTACATAATTTGTGAAAATTTGAACTGTTTAGCTATCGCGGTTCTTGAGATACAGCTTGGTGACAGACGGACGGACAGACAGCGAAGTCTTAGTACATAGGGTCCCGTTTTTCAATCAGCTCGGGCCCAACTTCCTCTTGACCATTTTTGTGGTTCCGTAGTCAAACTAAGAACCCTTGTAGTTTCGCCATTTCCGTCCGTCTGTCTCTCTTAGCTCAGAGACTCTTAGTACTAAAAAGCCGTTATTTGGCATGAAATATTGCCCCGTGTGGTTTCCGGGTTAGAATAGTGCCACTCCATGTCTTCCCGAGGATGTCGTAAGAGGCGACTAAGGGAATAAAGGCTTCTAGTATTGTTAGGCGATGGGCTTGCAACCTGTCACTAATACACTAGTAAATATCTCAGCTTACTTGTGCAAAATGTGGTTACAGAATTATTAACATGTCTTTTTAGAGTTGTTGGTATTTCTGTAGCTCTGCTACCCCACTCTGGGAATGAAGGCGTGATGTTATGTATGTATGTATGTATATTATAATTCACGCCGACAAAGTGGTAAAATTAAAAGTTGAAAAAATTAAGTTTCGTGTATTTTCACTACACATATATTTTTCTCGTCTACCCCATAGCTTGGGGTGTTGTGGGATAGGTTTTTCAAAAATATTGCGGTTTAGTCTATATTTTTTTCGATTAAGGTTTAATATTAAGATTTTAAGACAAAATTTTTGTTAAGTCAAGTTGTGTATGGATTTTTCCAATTGTTTGGCTTATACACCTCAAAGATGACACTAAGAAGCAGGATTTTTTAATAAGGGATCTTGTACCTTTGAAGGGAGCCTGCCGTTTGGCCAAAATATTTTTGGACAAATGTTTCATATCCCAAATTTATCATTTTTCAAACCAATGTTACATATAAAATATTTAGTTTTTTTTAGTACCTACCATCGTATAGAACCCTATAGGTTAGGTTTGGTTAGTTTTTATAAAATCCTGAAATATTTTTGAAGCTCACCGAAGTAAAATGACTAACTTTAAAATGTATCTGTGCAGCGATTTAAGCTACGAGCGTGCCCACCTTTTGAATTCGCTCCCCAAAAGACAAAGCAGGTTGGCAAATAATACATACATACATAAATCACGCCTGTTTCCCAGAGGGGTAGGCAGAGACCACTTCTTTCCACCTGCTACGATCCTGACAAAGCTCTTTCGCTTCTTCCACATTCATACATCGAGTCATGCATGCACGTCGGTTTCGGGTACTTAAGATTCGGCCCTTTTCCAGTATTTCCCGATTTGATTAAAAAAAGTACGCCTAGGGCGCCCCCTTCCGACCCTTCCACTCACTTTAGCACTGTAAATTTCTTTCGTCAATCTTTTTTCATCCATCCTTTCCAAATGACCGAACCATCGAAGCATGCCCTTTTCAATTTTGGTCTTACATTACATCTTCTTTTAGACCACACTTCTCTCTGATGTTTTCATTCCTTACTCTATCACACAGTTTCACACCACACATACTACGCAAAGAGCGCATTTCTACTGCATTTATGCGACTTTCATGCTTATCCTGCCACACCCAACATTCACTACCATACATCAGAGTAGGGGCCAACACTCCATTGTGAACAGCCAGTCGGGCTTTTTGTGAAACGCCCCTTCTGCTCACAAAGGAGTGCAGGGCTCCATTTATCTGATTGCATTCACCCTCCTCTCAATATCCTTCTCACGCTCACTTACCATCTCTTGTAAACATACTTCCCAGATACACAAATTCACTAACTTGTTCTACTAGTTCACCATTTATATTTATCACGCACTCAGTAATCTCTTCGTCCTTTTCTATCCTGGCCTTGGTCTTAGCAACGTTTACTTTAATACCCTTTTGTTTAAATCCCTCATTCATCACTGTCACCATCTCCTGCAACTCAAGTGCCGATGGAGCAAGTATAACTTGATCATCGGCATATAAGAGGCATTTGATGAGTAACTCTTGCATACGCAAACCCTTATCACACTCTTTCAAATCTCGCATACAACTGTCCATGAATAGATTGAACAGCCACGGTGAGGCAACACAGCCCTGTCTAACACCTCTAGAAATATTAAACCAGGCCGAGTATGTCCCATTGATCCTGACACAAGCCTTAGAGCCCTCATAAAGGGACTTCAAAGCCTGTACCAGGTTGCCGCTCACTCCATACATAGACAGCACCGTCCATAACTCTTTTCTATCTACCCTATCATAGGCCTTTTCCAGGTCTACAAAAGCACAGAAAACCTTTTGGTTGACAGCCAAAAACTTTTCTGCGATGGACTGTAGTGAAAAGACCTGATCCGTACATCCCATTCCCTTTCGAAATCCCGCTTGTACATCCCTGATTTTGTCATTCGTAACATTCACTACCCTTTCAATTAAAATCTTCGCATATACTTTGCCGACAACACTAAGGAGGCTGATACCGCGGTGGTTTTTGCAGTCTTGCTGTGACCCCTTTCCTTTATACAGAGGGACGATAACGGCCTTAATCCAATCTTCCGGGACTTGGCCGCTACTTAAACATGCATTGAAAAGGCGGTACAACAGACTACCCACCACGCCATCTCCTCTCCTCAGCATTTCTATCGACACTCTATCACAACCTGCAGACTTTCCCGCTTTCATACTTTTTAAAGCTTTCACGATTTCACTCATGCTAATCACACTTTCATCTACTCTAGTTGCATCCTTATTCTTGCATTCTGGCTCAAGGCATACATCTTCGCATACAAACAAGCTTTCAAAATAGGTTTTCCATCTATCAAGCATTTTTCTTTCCTCACATATTAAGTCCCCAGACTCATCCCTCAACGCAATTAACTTAGTTTTCTCTGATTTCCCCCGAGCCGATTTTATCAAACTCCAAAAGAGTTTAATATTCGACCGGAAGTTGTCAGAGAAACTTCTATCATACTTTTCATTTAGTAAATCTTTCTTTCTAGCCACAACTTCTTTCACTCTTTTCTTTGATCTAATATAATCTTCTTTTTTTCTATCACTTAGATGTTGTGCTGGCTCTACAGCTACAAAATCCAACCAACACTTTTTTTTCTCTTTCACTACATCATCTACCTCTCTATCCCACCATTCCGGACGTTCATTTTTGCTGTTTTTTCTCTTTACTACACCGCATACTTCAATGGCCGATTTAACCATTCCATTCTTCATAGTCTCCCATACATTATTTATATCATTCTCGACTTCACTGTCATTCATCTTATTGACACATTCAAAATAATCTTTCAGCTTCTTTACGTACTCATCTTTTATAACTTGATCATTCAGTTTCTCTACTTTTATCCTCTCTAACGCAGTTGTCGGTACGGAAACACGATGGCGCCAACGTGTGAACAGACCCCTTACTCGTGTTACCACTAAGTAGTGATCTGAACCTACGCTGACCCCCCGAAATGCTCTAGTATCTACAACTTTGTTACGCAAACGTTCATCCACAATCATCAAGTCTATCATAGACTTGTCATTTTGACGTCTCCACGTATACTGATGAATCTCTTTGTGATCAAACCAAGTGTTTGTCACGCAGAGATTCTTAGACAAACATACATTGAGAAGGCATTTGCCATTCTCGTTCACACGCTCATCACCATACTTTCCTGGTACCGATTCATAACCATCTCTTTGCACGCCTGTCCAACCATTTAAATCGCCTAATAAACCTCATGCAGACTTTCCCAAAACTTCTCCCGTTCTTCTTTTGGTTTATTCATATCGGGGACATAAGCCCCAATAATGAACAAACGAGTGAGACCTACCTTGAGTCTCACCCAGAGAAGTCTCGGGCTCGCGTATTCATGCTCTTGCATACACTCAGCCATTCGTTCTGTGAGTAAGATACCAACTCCCTGACGACCGTGCTCGGATGCCGGGACCCCGGACCACAATGCCGACAAGGTTCCGTGTGTGGACGTACTCACCCTTTTTTCTTCGTCTCAGTCACACATAAAATATCCAGCTTTCTCTCTTTCATCATCATACATACTTCAACTAACTCATGTTCCATCCCTCCACAAACATTCAATGTAGCAAGGCGGCTTTCAGCAGCCCCCTTTTTGCCAACCCCCCTACGAACACGGCATGATGCGTGGCAAACGGCATCGCCACCGATCCGATCTCCGGCGGGATCTGGACATACTTGCAGCTTTTTGCCCCCCCCCAGAGTACGAAGGGCTGCCCAGGCTAGGCCTGGGGAGGTATTCTCTGGCATTGCCAGTACCCTCCTGGGGTATAACTCCCTTAAATACTGCTTGCATGGTCCATGGTGCAGGTTCGGGTTTGGATATGGAGTTTTCCTTCTCCTAGATAGGTAGCAGCCCATTGCTAACGACGCCTATCCCGCCGGGTTTGATTTTGGAGTTTTCCTTCTCCTAGATAGGTTGCAGCCCAATGCTCACGACGCCTATCCCGCCGAAAATTTTTATTTGGTTGGCAAATAAAAATTTGGGAAATTAAACATTTGACCAAAAATATTTTGGCCTAACGAAATAGACCCACTTATGAATTATAAAACGTAGGTACGGAACCCTCGGTGCTCGAGTCCGACTCGCAATTGACTGGCGGTGTTATTTTATGGAACTATGGAACTCTAGAATGGCAAAAATTCGTGAACAATGTCGAATACAACACTTTTGTAAAAGTAACACCTATTCGCTTATTAAGTTATTACATAAAAAAACTTTAAACCTACATACATCTGACGATGTAGCCACATTTACGGGCTCGGCGAAGAACTGTGTTGGCATCTCTTAGGTACTTTACAATAAAGAAAGAAAGAGAGTTCACAGCAATATACGTCGACACCCACAGATGTGGCCGCAGCCTCAGTGAATAGGGACAGACTTCACCTAAAATCTCGTTTAGAAACCTGAAATCGTGTTCACAGTATGATTAATTCATAGTGCAAACAGAAAACATCAGTAACCACAACTACGTCATCGTTTATAATACCCAGTATGATACAAGGAAAATGACCAAATGAATGAAATAGGGTGGTGCTTATTGAATACATTATTCAGACATATTCTCGTAGTTACGGGGTATAGGTAGGTGATCTAAACGTAAAATAGGGACTTTTGTGGCCTTCACCATCAATTTAAAACCAATTTTTTGACAATTACGTGAGTTATGAGACTTATGAGTGACGGCATGTAACGATGTAACGATAGAAAAATATTGTGCAATATTAGGTAGTCGTAAGCGATCGTTAGTTGTTAATAGCGCCATCTTGTGTCAAGTAGTACAGTATAATCACACAAACGTGTGGTAATTTAACAAGTAGTTCAACTATTAGCCGACAGGTGACGCTGTTATCAAAAAATAGTACCTAAATTATCTGTTTGTAATTTAGAAAACAAATAATTTAATTAAATTTATAAGCATGACTTGACGATGAAGTCTATGTATTACAAGTCAATTCTCTTTGAAACAGCCTACACCTTGTTATCAGATCAATGTAACCCGTTCATTGTGTAAAATTATTCATAAATGATGTAACCATACAAATTATATGGCGACTTAATTTGGTCGGGTAGCGCACTTGATTACTAAGTGTGTCTCACTTTGTTAGATAGCGTTATCTCCGTCTAGTTGTCAGCGTGACGTGTTCGCAGGTCTTCGATCGGAAGTCAGTTGCAAAACGATTTCGCTATCGTCAAGTATTGTGAATAGTGCGGTTAGTGTCGTAAAAAACGTAGAATTATTGTAAAAATATTTGTTTTATGTGAACCTCGTGTTAATTAGGAATGATCTAGACTATATAAACTGCAAACCGGCAAGTCAGAAGTGTGGATTTCAGTGTTGTGTTCACGTGTTTATAACAGTGAAATTGCGGGTCGTATAGAAGTGTTTCTAGCGGTTTTTTTTCGACAAAACTTACCTGTTTTTGTTGGTTTGGTTGGACAACTATTGAAGGTAACGAAGCGACCGCTATGCAATCGGTACGCAGCAGTCTCTTTGCAAAGGAAGATTATGTTAAATTATTTAACCTTACCTCTTGGCTGTAAGCTATTAGCGACGTGGGGAATGCCTTAGTCATCTTTGTTTTTTTTAATAACCAGGAAAACGATTCCTTCCAGGCGCGAAGTAAAGAAAAACAAAATTTAGTACTAATAATTAACCTTCTTTGATAACCTTTGAAAACAGCGTTTTTTATCTAATCAGCTCTTTCTTATCAGAATCTGTTATTTGCTTAAACAAGAAGAAAGAGTTTAATTGGATTCTTCGGCAGGTGCAACAATTGTATTGTAAACTGCTACCAGTTTTTTTTTATTGAATTCATAGTAATAAATCCAATTTAAACTTTTATCCAATAAGTAAAATTTAAATTGAAATCTAATAAGAATATTTTGAACATGGAAATCCTTACTAACTGTTCGAAAAACATAGTATACAAACATGTAGTACATAGACGTACAAGATTATATTTTGTTAAATAAATATGTATTTATCTCTCCTTCTCAATTAGCTTATCCAACAGACAATGCTCACTGAGAAAGCAAGATAAAAATTAACTTTATCGACCACAAAATTGTTATTTGTTTATTAACTATGTCTGTAATCTATTTTATAGCCAAACAGCAAACAGGGTGCAATTTTAATATTGAGTCAAACAAAAGTAAATAAGATTCTTCTACAGTTAATTTTACAAAGCTGAGTTGGAACCTCCCTTTAGGCTCAGTTTCATCGGGGTACATCCCGCATGCTTGTTCCATTGCAATGTTGCAATAGTTCCCAAATCAATAACATACCAACCAACACTCCAATGTATTGCTACTAGCATGCGGGCTAGTAACCAATAAAACTCAGCCTTTTTAAAGCATAGCTGTCTGGAAAATTTAAAAAAAATTTTATTAAGGTAGTTTAATTAAAAAAAACGCGTAATTGATTCCTTTGTGTATTGAAAGTTACCCATATAGTTTGTATGACTAACTTTCGTTCCACTAAGGACATAACTGTGATTTTTGTTTTCGTTAACCCCTCGCATGTGGGAGGTCAAAAAGGTACCAAGTTCCAGTCTCTTCCGATTACAATATAGTCCATAAAATTAAACTT
Organism: Acleris holmiana; assembly: GCA_949316455.1. Classification (NCBI taxonomy): domain Eukaryota; kingdom Metazoa; phylum Arthropoda; class Insecta; order Lepidoptera; family Tortricidae; genus Acleris; species Acleris holmiana. The sequence continues at coordinate 8,544,693 of OX438790.1, read as the reverse complement.
ACAAAAAATACAAAAAGATATCCAAATTTTGAGCACGGATCCGTGCCTAAGCATACGAGGGGTTAAGCCTTTAGCTATGTACAATATTTTTGAAAACAACCCTTATTTATTAAATCTCTATCACACAAAAATACATATTTCAGTACTAAAGATGAACTACATATGTGATGAGAGCAAGTATTTATTCCTGAGTCTTGGTGCTTTCTTTGTATTTATGTATTCTTCCATGTTACTATACTATGTTTATGGTTTGATAGTACCCATAGTATGGTCAGCTGCAGAGAAATGTAACCACCCCTTCATAGAAAGTTTCTATGCAGGGGTGGTTACATTTCTCTGCAGCTGACTGTATATCTACTGACTAGTAAACTGTGCGAGACTGTTCTATAATGTTTATTTTATTTCTTTATTAATTTCAAACTAGTGACCCACTGCATTGCTTCGGTTTTGAGAGTTTTCTGTAACACCTGTACATAAGCCAGAATTTATTTTATATAATGATAAATTATTAGTTAGCGGACTATGTATACACTGCTGCTGTGGCTTTGCTGTTTGCGTAATTTGGTTATTTATTTTAAACATAATTTCTGTGATTTTTCACTTGCGTAGGAATAAAGGCTGCTTGTTTGATAAGTAGGCAGTTAACTGAATACTGACACTAATTAAACTGACACGGCGGGGGACCGCTAAAGTAAATTAAATAATATAAAATACCCCAGCTACTTAGCGGTCCCCCACGTGTCAGTATTCAGTTAACTACTTACTTATCAAACAATCAGCCCTTATTCCTATGCGACAACACTTGGATCAATATTTTAATACCTGCTTATAATTCAACTTATTGCGCCCCTACATATTATTTTTTACTTATTAGAGGTTTGTTACTGACTGTTTTGAGTAGGGGGTTTTATAAATTTCAATTTTTTTGCATTTTTTGTTATAGAGGCAATTAAAATACATGATCTGTGAAAATTTCAACTGTCTAGCTACCTATCACGGTTCATGAGATACAGCCTGGTGACAGACAGACAGACGGACAGTGGAGTCTAAGTAATGGGGTCCCATTTTTAGGGTTCCGTAGTCAACTTATAGTTTTGCCATGTCCATCCGTCCGTCCGTCCGCAGCCTAGCTCAGAGACTCTTAGTACTACAAAGTTGTAATTTGTCATGAATATACATATTAGTCACAACAACAGTGGTAAAATAAAATATTAGAAAAAAAATATTTTTGGCGTAGGTTACGTTACGTATTTATTTTTCTCGTCTACGCCACAGTGTGGAGTCTCGTTGGACCTATCCAAACAAATTTTTTCGGTTAAGGAATCTGTTTATGAAATATTAAGCTTATACGAAATATAATAAAAATAATATACGAAAAATCTTAAATCAAAGCGCATATAGCGAATTTTAAAGGAAAACTATCACCACAGTAGACATCATTGGTTCTTGAGATACAGGCGATTAAAGTGTTTATACCTACCTACTAAAATCATCTAAGACGGCACCAAATTACTTTAAATAGAAAATTTGTTATTACTTGTTGATTTTCATGTCTGTAGTAAGTACTTAACGGCCTCGGAACCCTACACTGAGGATGGTCCGACATGCTCTTACTCGGTTTCTACCCTTTAAGTACGGAACCCTAATAATATTCGTGTACCTATTATCTATTATGTTGTAGTGCAGAGTGAGTTAATTATATTTCCTCCTCACTTGGCAAGAGCAGCCACTCTATAAATACCTAGTTACTCTAACGAATTATTCTATTCACTTTTACTAATACATTCTACTACTGTTGAACAGATGATCTTATTTCGAACAAGATAATTATGTAGTTCAACTGGTCTAACAATAACTAGTATTGGTAGGGGCTTGTGCAGGGTCCGTCTGGATCGTTACCACCATCTTATCGATTAACCTACCGCCAAGCAACAGTGTTAGCATTGTTGTAAAAATATATCGCATTTTGACGACACGTTGGCCTAGTTGGTAATGACCCTGCCTTCCAAGCTAACGGTCCCGGGTTCAAAGGGCACTTTAGCGTAACATTTTTTTTTCTTTTTTTTATACCACTTTGTTGGCGTGACTAATATGCACATTAAAGCCAAATTACAGCTTTCTAGTACTAAGAGTCTCTGCGCTAGGCTGCGGACGGACGGACGGACGGACTTGGCGAAACTATAAGGGTTCCTAGTTCGACTACGGAACCCTAAAAAGGAAGTGTTAATACAATCAGACAGATTAAGTTAGAAACGTACGAATGCTATTAGTTTTTAGGGTTCCGTAGCCAAATGGCAAAAATGATTAAAAACATACAAGATAAGAGTTGTTTATTCAGTAATGCGGCCTCATGGGCACTTTTTCACGTCAAAAAACTGAACCCTTATGGATTCGTCATGTCTGTCTGTCTGTCCATCCGTATGACACAGGCACTTTTTTCCGAAACTATAAGAACTGTACTGTTGTTTCTTGGTAAGTTGATATATTCTGTGAACTGCATTAAGATTTTGACACAAAAACCGTAAAATTTGGGGGTTTCCCATATTTAGAACTGGAACTCATTTTTTTTTCATCAAACCCATACGTGTGAGGTGTCTATGGATAGGTCTTCAAAAATAATATTGAGGTTTCTAATCTATTTTGTTCTAAACTGAATAGACACTTCCAAAGTGGTAACATTTGTGTGTCCCCCCTGTAACTAAGAGAATGGAAAAACTAAAAAAAAAAGATGTACATTACCATGCAAACTTCCACCGTAAATTGGTTTGAACGAGGACTAGTAAGTTTTTTTAAATACGTCATAACTCGTCTTGCTGCGACGGAACCCTTCATGGGCGAGTCCGACTTGCACTTGGCCGCTTTTTTTTATATACCGTATATAGAATATTGATTGCGTTATCGTGACTGCATACGGATGTTATTTGAAGGTTTTTTAGGTACCTATAACATGACTTTTCCTGTATAAAGAGAAGAATGTTATGTCGCAGAAATGTATTTTTAAATCGACATTTCGTCGACGAAACTGCAATAGCGCATAACTACCAAATTAAATAAGTTGCAAAATGTGCCTTACTGATTTACTTGTTAAGGAGTATTTTGCAACTTATTCAATTTGTTAGTTACGCGGTATTGCAGTTTCACCGACGATTTGAGCTTACCAGCGGGCCGCCCGACTTCGCCCGGATGGAATATTTAAAATTTATAAAGCCTACTTAGCTGTATCCCACTAATCAGTCCGCGCAGGACTCGTTTATCGCAATTTTCTCAGGCACAGTCCAATTTTTCAGGATAAAAAGTACCCTATGTCCTTCCCCGGGATTCAAAGTATCTCCATACCAAATTTCATCAAAATCGGTTCAACGGTTTATCCATGAAGTCGTAACAAACAGACAGACCGATGGACAGGTTGAGTTACTTTCAGATTTCAATCGGGCCACAGTACTTAATTTCCATAGAAAGTGGCTTGATTTCGAGTATAGTATAGATTAGTAGTATTCACGGGCAAAAGAGAGTAATTTTCCGGGAGAAAAGTGGCCTATGTGCCACTACTACTATTAAACGCTATATCTCTGTGTCAAAGGAACCCGCGGAAAATGTATTAAAAAATGGTTTTCAGTCAAATTTAATTAGCCACATCTGAGCCCACCACAATAACGACCCGTGATGGACATATAGCAGTCGCCGTTGGACAAAATGATGATGATTATGATGATGAATACGTAGAACATAATTAAACATCGGCGACTCGAGGCAATTAGGTAGCACTAGTGATGAGACACATTTTTCATATGTCTTTTCAGACCAGATGAAACAACAAATGAATACCTAAAAATAAGCTGAACAGTCACTTTAATCATACAATAAAAAATATTAATAACTTATTACAAAATGAAGAAGTTGAAATCAAAGAGAACACCAACAAAAATACGCTGCAACGTTACAGAAGAATGCTTTATTTACCCATCACGTCAGTCGAAGTTGAACGATCAATTTCTTATACAGAGTAGATTTTCTCTAATAGAAGACTTAGAATAACTTCTAAGAAGTTAGAACAAATATTAATTGTCTATAACGAATGACATATTATGTACATAATTATATAAGATGATAAAAAAGGCTTTTTTAATTGGTTTCATTTCGATAGATTTTTTCGACTTGTACAGTAAAACATTGTTACATCACTAGTCTGTCAGAAACGTCAAATGCCGATGTTTAAACATAATTATTAATTTTAAATAAATTGCTGGTTTTGACTTCGTTATTAAAATTGTATATAGGCGATATATTTAATAACGAAGTCAAAACCTACATTATACCAGAATTTCAGTTTTACAGGAAAATATTTTTACATACATTCGCTGCGGGGTCCAAATCATCCAAATCCGTTTGGCCGTTCTGGTGTGATTGAGTAACAAAGAGACATCCATCCAAACTTTCACATGTATTAACTACAGTAGTAATTAATACATGTGAGTGATTAGTAATAATGAGTATAGATTATTCCATGTTTAAATTCTAAACGCCAACTAAAGTTGATGGATACCATAAAGTTTCCCGCCAAGTCGTTACTTTTTAATAATCAAAGAGAAGATAAATCTTTCACAGCCGAAATAGAACGTCCTTGTTATAAGGTCGACGGACGGCTGACCGAGACATTGGTGCGCGAAAATAAAAATATATATCGCTTGTTCTGGGAGTGAGCAAAGAGTATGGCGTTTCTCAGAAATCTATGTTTTCAGTGCGCGGTTATTTCTGTAGGCGATCTAGTTTGATTACGTGGTACGTTACCTGTTAAATTATTGGCCAAGTGCGAGTCGGGGACGCGCACGTATACAGGTTACGAGAGGTACAAAGAATATCTCATTCTTAGGTACTTACTGATTATAGAATAAACGTTTATTTTAAAACGGTGCCGCGACTAGGATAACATGAAGAGTAAAGTTAATTTGTATTTAAATAAAGAAAACTGAAGAGTTTATCAAAGTTATATAGCTCTCAACTTTGTTATGGGCGGACGGAAAGACGCGTGGGTGGCCAGTTTTTTTGCGCGGAACCCTAAAAAGGCGCGAAATGATTTGCGATCGACCGTGTCACAAGCGCAAGCCATTGACCTGATCTGTTGATCTAATGTTTACTGTCGTCATCCTCGTGACTACACAATGTTTTAGCACCTTTGTTGCCCTGACAATGGCACCACGTCACTTCTATGATCAGCTTAGGCTGGATTCACACGAGCGGATTCAACCTCCTGGATCCTGATAATATTTTTGTCATAAAAGCCGAGAATCGTTTATAAAGTACTTTGCCCTTGAAACGTGAACCTTCTGTCGCTGGATTTAAGGTTTAAATTTATTGTTTCCGTTTTTAGCTAGTAGCTAATAAGTACTAGCAGTAAATATTATGAACTTTATAAAGTATACTCGGATTTTTCGGATGAGTTTATTTGCGTAGTGTCAGGACTTTAAGTAAGCGTCCATTTCGTTCTTTATAAGAGCCACGATGCATCCACAAGAATGTGCGTGAGCTATTTGATGATGAATCTTAAGGGATCTGTAATATTTAAACCTCGGGAATAAGAGGGTTGTGAAGTATAAGTTGAACGTGTGTAATTCTATGTCTGTCTGTGGTGTCGTAGATCCCAAACGGATGAACTGAAAAGGAAGCTGTTTTTTTTTAAAGCTAGTTGGATTGGGATGTTTTGGGTTTGATTTTTATGTTTTGTTTTTTACTATCAAATAGTTATAAATTATAATTAATAACAAACTTATATAACCTCACATGTTTGTTTGTCAGTATGTTTAGTTTGAATATTGAAGTCTTAGGTCAGTCTGGCTGAAGTCGGCGTCCCACAATATTATTCACCAAAAGCCGACATCAGTTGAAATGATCCACCATTTTAAAAGTGGTTTCTTGCGTTTTAAAGGCGTATTTTTGCTTTTTAATTGATTTGTATAGTACAGAATTCGCTGCATGGATTCCTTTGTTGTATGTCTTTTGCGTTTCACAATTTGTTGACATTTCAACGTCGTGCAAAATAATTAACTCAAATTACACAAGGAATATGCAAGCAAGTTATTTATGGCATATTATACTTTCCTTTGTTGTCGTTAAAAAACGTTGGCTTTGAAAATTTCGCGCCAATTGACGGTGTTCTAAATTTAAAATATCCTTTACTTGGAAAACTTGTCGAGAAGGTACCACCTAGTTTTTAACTCCCTACCGGCCGGCATCGTACCTGTAACTCCTCTGGTGCTGCAGGTGTCTATGGGTGACAATATTTGCTTACCATCAGGCGATCTGTCTGCTCGGTTTCCTCCTATTCCATAAAGAAAAAACCCCCTGACGTAAATGGATATGGGTGTAATGATTACAGGGGTTTTTCCGTTTAATAGGTAATCTTCAAAGTTTTCTTACTGCGTCAGGAGGGATTTTAACACAATCGTACTTACACATTAACGAACATTGTTATCAAAAACCGGCCAAGTGCATGTCGGACCACGCACAGTGAAGGGTTCCGTAGCTGGGATGAACGTTCATGGTTGAATTTTTTTTTTTATTATTAAAATCTCAAAAACTACACAGCGTATCGTGTTTAAAACAATTTTGGTTGGAAGTATTTCGTATGTTCTACTACTGTAATTTTTATTAGAATGTTCTATTTAACAGTTCAAAAGCTACCCACCCGGACAGAATTTTTACGACTTTAGAAGCGTATATCTCGCCAACTGTTCACTTACGTAAAAAAGTCACTTAAAGACCTCATATCATTTTGGAGGCCCTATCTAAAAATACCACACATGCTGATGTAACTCAAAAAAAAATTTTCGTCCCCTAGTTACATGTATGGAGTGCCACCCCTAAATATTTTTTTTTTCAATTTTACTACATCATTGTATCGTTCATACTGTTCATAGAATACATCTATCCTCCAAATTTCATTTATATAGTTGGCACTATATAAATAGCATAGGCATAGGCTCTGAGTAAAATGGCTGTGACGGACGGACGGACATGACGAAATTATAAGGGTTTCGTTTTTGCCATTCGGCTCCAGAACCCTAAAAATCGTGAATGTAGTGTTTAACCTATTTCTGACTGTCGGATTCACTTGAAATTTTGCATACTTGTATAATTCCTATGATGATGATGATGACCAGGGGGGCGATTTTTGACTTGTGAGCGCTCGAAAGTTTCACTCGGAAGCAAGCAAACACGGAGAAACCGTATTTTTTAATAAATTTTATATCTTGTGGTCCTCATCACTTGTTTTCAATTCTACCATTACAAAATTGTTTTGACATCTGACAAACAAACACAAACCACAGATGTTTAATTTTCAAACAAACTTCAAATACCTATCATAGACAAATAACCATGGCGGACTAAACGTTTAATTTATTAGTTTTTATTGTAAAAGATTTTGGTAAATAGGGTTAACACTGAAAGTGTACATACATAATGATTATCCATAATTACAACTACTAATTAGGCCGTATGTTGATTTTTACATTGAAAACATGAAAAATAAATATCTACCCCCAGGTGTGTGGTTATAGAATTATAAACAAGTATCTTTGGAGTTGTTGGTATTTCTGTAGCTCTGCCTACCCCTCTCTGGGAATGAAGGCGTGACGTTATCTATCTATATACCGGGCGTTGCCTGTAATAGGAGCAATAAATTTAGGGATTGTTTCCACACTACAAACGTAACAACATTTAATCTACAACTTTTGAAAATAACTTGTTGTTTACTAAATATGAATGAATTTAGATTTTCCAAGCCAGCAATGTATTGCGAAAACTACGAAGTATGTAGGCTGACAGTAGATGTCAACTAGACTATTGGATGGAGTACATTGAAAATGCTATTTAGTTTGTTCGAAAAAATCCCAAATAATAAATTACATATTTTGTAAAAGTTGTAGAACAAATTTAATGTTGCTACGTTTACACAGTAGAAACGATCCCTCAATTTATTCCTCCTATTACAGGCAACACCCAGTATAGGTGGTAAGATAATGGAGAAGAAAATATTAATTATATAAATTGACGCCGTTTTTGAGAGTGAGTGTTAGGAGTAGGGAATCTGCAATAAAGTGTGGTAAAAATATCTAATAATGGGAAATTATTTTCCTGTTGGTACTCCCTCTCTCTTTCGCGAAACTATAAATAAATAGCTCACGTAACTAGTACTTCAATTTTGAAACTCTTGCTGACCTTAGGTATTTATGCATTTATTATTAAACGCAACAGTAATAAAATTGTCCGTCTGTTTATAAGGGAAGTGCCGTTGCGGGACTGAAATAGACGACCTCAAGGCATTGCATTGAGAATTTCTGCATTATAAATTCATGAGGAGTAAAAATAGAATGGAACAAAGGTTTCCACAAATACGGTTGCCCTTTGAGGTCGTCGTGATTAATATTATAGCAAGTCTTAGTGTTACTGCGCGGACAAACCAAGTTTAGTAGACCTAACTTGATTTTTCCTACCTAAAGGTAGTCCTACTAATATTATAAATGCTAGTTTGTATGCGCTGCAATGACGGATTTGGATGAAATTTGGAATGGAGATAGCTTATACCATGGATTAACACATAAGCCGTTTTTCATCTCGATAAAGTTAAATGTTCTCGAGGGAATCACTAAAAATGAAATGTATGCGGTCAAGGGCAGAAGCTAACAATCGGGAAATGATCATCCTAGGCAGTTATCGAACCCTCAGTAATGCCAGGTTCCCTCAACATCACCTTTGGTGAATGGCGTTCTTCCACCGTGTGCTTCACTAGGCACTTCCTATCTCGTACAGTGAAACTGTGAAACGAACTACCTTCGGCGGTATTTCCAGCCAGTTATGACATGTAGGCCTACAAGAAAAGAGCTTTTATTAACCGACAACTTAACTTGTTCATGGGCGGCGGTGATTACTTCCCATCAGATAACTCACGTGCTCGTTTGTCATTATTAAAAAAAAAGTTAGTAACAAGTTTAGCAATAAAGATTAAATAGATAAAAACCCGCCTGTAACGGCGACACCTTTCGGAGCGGATATTTCTTAAACGGCCCAACCGATTTGCATGAAATCTGGTGGTTTTAGGCCCGATGAAACAGGGAACTTAAAAAAAAACAGCGTTCGAATCGGTCCGTCCGTTTGGGAGCTATACGATTCCACAGACTGACAGATGCACACGTTAAACTAAGAACGAGGTGGTTAAAAAAGCGATCTTTAAGAAGCATCTATTTTAGTTAATACCCATGTTATGCATACATACACGTACATAACATCACGCCTTAATTCCCAGAGTGGGGGTAGGCAGAGCTAGAGAAATACCAACAACTCTAAAAATACTTGTTGATAAATCTATAACCACATTTTGCACAACTAGGCTAAGATGTTTACCAGTGTATTAGTGACAGGTTGCAAGCCCATCGCCTAACAGTATAGGTACTACACAAGCCTTTAATCCCTTAGTCGCCTCTTACGACATCCACGGGATGACATGGAGTGGCATTATTCTAACCCAGGAACCACACTGGCAACCCAAGTTATAGGTGCATTATAAAACCGCGATGTGATGTTTAAAATTAATTTATCTACATCCATGGTATAACTTCCCTATAATATGTTCAGAAACGATAAGCAAATGACATACATTACTAAACATGTATCTGTGGTTGCATCATAATGTTTAAATTAAAGTGCAGGTAGCCGAAACTTTAATCACGTTCAAATTTCGAACATCTTCTTAGAACAATCCAGCAAACCTGCAGCACCCGCGCGCCCGCCCCCCACCTGCACCGCACCGCACTCATTTGTTTCGAACTCTCGAATAGTGCGTAGACCAGAAAATAAAGTTACTTGAAAATGTTTGCCGGATTGTACATATTGTAGAAAATTTACGATATGTATGTAGATAAAGTTATGTATGCGACTGTACGCATAATTAGGCATTAAAACACTCGTGTGATCTTATTATGAAACTCGCCTTCGGCTCGTTTCATAAAACCACACTCGTGCTTTAATGCCTCTCATTATGCACCAGCCACATAAATAACTAATACCTACCCATTGTCACCCCACGCTAAGACAAATCTAAGTATACCTCGCTTTTCAAAATCGGGACATCCGTTCACCGACAAGGCAACAAAGAACCATACATACATACATTCATACAAATACATACAAATAATTAACCTGAATCTTCTCCATGCTTACTTGTTTATTTTCGTTATAAAATGGTGTCACCGCGTTTATTGTTTTAATTTATGCAAGGTTTCTCATGTCGCAATTAATACTTGCATCCCACGACGTCAGCGTCTTCATTTTGGAAACGCTAAATGTAGGGCGTCCGTCGGTAAAGTTATTCTGGTATTAATATGATTTTATGCTGTTCATATTAAAACAAAATGATGTTTTACCCGAGCGAGCTGAACGGCGATTGTCTAAATATGAACCGGAGAGCGTCAGTGGCCAGTGCCTTAGGGGCTCGACTCGTGGTCGTTGGAACCCTCGCGGTCACCATGTACCAATGAGTTTTTCTAACTCATGTAAATTACCCGATACTGTTATGGTCAGTGATCGGAATAGGTAGTGCAATTTCGCGAGACTTCGGTGCGTAAGTTTAGTATTGATATAGCTTGTAACCCCGGGATTACATTTGCAAAGTGTTAAAGTTTGTGTTTAATTCAGAAATGTTATTAAAATATGATTATAACGATTATTTTGGTAGCATAGATTATAGCATTGACGAAATATGTAGGCACTTGCAATGATAAAAATTAAAAAAAGTATTTACAATAACATTATTTTTTTAGTTTTTTCGCATGTTCCCATTTAACTTCAATTAAGGTCATGTCAAGAAAATATTCTGTGAAATAATACGAGTCCCGGAATCTGTGGTCTTATCAATATTAAGTATGATGTTTAAGGTTATTCACCCGAAATTGCACTACCTATTCCGATCACTGGTTATGGTGAAGGAAAAACATCGTGAGGAAACCTGCACAGTCCAACAGCTGACTGTGTAAGAGGGTAATTGCGCAAAAGATCCTAAAGGGGTCGAAGTGTATCCGAAAGGGCCCATCTGTAAGATAAGATTTATAAGATAAATTTAAACCGGCCAAGTACGAGTCGTATCGCGCACGAAGGGTTCCGTACCATTATCTATACAACTTTAGACACTATTTTACTTACTAGCGACCCGCCCTCGCTTCGCTTCAGGTTAAAGTATTATACCTTTATCATGAATCACAATATCTATTTAAAAAAATCCGCATTAATATACGTTGCGTAGTTTTAAAGATCTAAGCATACGTACGAACAGATAGACAGTGGGAAGTGACTTTGTTTTATACTATACTAGCGACCCGCCCTTGCTTCGCTCCGGATTAAAGTATTATACATAAACCTTCCCCTTCAATCACTCTATCTATTAAAAAAATCGCATCAAAATCCGTTGCGTAGTTTTAAAGATTTAAGCATACATAGGGATATAGGGACAGAAAAAGCGACTTTGTTTTATACTATGTAGTGATATGTAGTGGAAACATCACTACATAGTATAAAAGATTGAAGAGGAAGCTTTATATGTATAATACTTTAATCCGGAGCGAAGCGAGGGCGGGTCGCTAGTTTAAATAATAAAATGGCAAAAAAACACGTTTGTTGTATGGGAGCCCCCCTAAATTAATTTTATTTTATTTTAATTATTTATTTTAGAAGTGAATATACAACTACATCATCTGTGAAAATTTCAACTGCCTAGCTATCACGGTTCATGAGATAGGTACAGCCTGGTGACACACAGACAGACAGATAGAGACAGACTGACAGAGGAGTCTTAGTAATAGGGTTCCGTGTTTACCCTTTGGGTACGGAACCCTAAAAACAAAGACTATTTGATAATGGTAAAGTTTTCCCAGTAATCACTTTGTGTCTTGAAGTTAAAGGAGGCCATTGAAATTAATAATTCGTACATATCGATTTTACTCGTTCGGTCGACTGGCGTTATAATAAGTTACTGAACACTTTAGTGCTTTGTCACTTTAACGTCATGTTTGAACCGTGGCACTTATCTGACATCGGTGTTAACGCGACGAAGTACTAAAGTCCACTACTCATAAGGCCAACTGTCATCAAGGATACGTTGGTATTACGTAAATTATAGACTGCAGTAGAATATTCGATCGACGAGACGTTGGCCTAGTTGGTAAGTGACCCTGCCTACGAAGCTAGCGGTCCCGAGTTCGGATCCCGGTAAGGGCAGATATTTGTGTGATGAGGGCGAATATTTGTTCCTGTGTCTTGGATTTTTTATAGTGTGTCCCTAGATAAGGTGTACAAGACAAACGCATAGGGATGAAACACGACGCAATTTCAACGACAAAAAAAAGTTGTAACACAATTTTTTTTCTTGTCGGTGAAATTGCATCTAGTTCCATCCCTATTCGTTTGTGCAGTTTAAAAAAAGTACTAGGTATTATTTATTACTAGGTATAAATTAGAATAACAATTATGTATTAAACCAAAAGTGCTAGAAAGTCCTTCAACAGAAAAGTGCCACTTTGATTCCTCCTAGCAGGGAAGTAAAACCCGCTTTTTTATGTTAAGGAGAAGGCACACGAGCACTCAGGCCACCTGATGGTGAGTGGAATCTGAGACCCATAGACATTTGAATTCTTAAGACTATAATCCTAAGACCTCAAATGCGTTGCCAACCCTGAGGACTAAGGTGGAATACCTCTATGCTAGTAATTTCACCGGTTGTCTTATCCCCACACCGGGACACAACAATGCGAACACTGTTGCTAGGCGGGTGGTTAATGGATAAGATGGTGGTAGCGATCCGGGCGAACCCTGCACAGGGACCTACCACCACTAAACCACCGCTTTCCGAATCGGTTTTGTGAAAAAATAATGGCCCTTACGAGTCGAACCCGGTACCGCTAGCTTCGTACGCAAGGTCACTACCAACTAGGCCAATAGCTACAGCTTATGTTATTCCATATGTCCATGGTCCAAAACTATATAAAGCCTCATCGATTCCACACTGAATCTCCCTAAAAGGTATCCAGCTCAGTAATCGCGCAAAGTTATTTCAAACCTCATTTTATCGTCATCTTAATAAAGTTCAGTTTCCCTTAAACAGGTAGCATTAAAGGAACTGTTTAGTGCTTAACTGAAGTATACTTTAGTTCATTGTGATAGAGTTGAAATTGAAAGCAATCGTGAACAGATGTTTTATTGTACAAGCTGTCCTTGTTTCTAGTGTCACAAGGTTGGTGGCCATGTACAGGACTGGTTTAGATTGACATTATTTATTATGTTGGTAGTATTGTTACTAAGGGCGAATGTGTTTGGTCAGTGTTTATAACCTACTTATACGTTCACGCACTATGTCTATCTATAATAAGTGTTCAGTTTCCGATGGGTGTCGAACGCGACCCAATTACTAAGCCTATGCTGTCTGTTTGTCCATCTTAGTTTTAAAGAGCTGTATGTTTTCATCTTTTAACGGTATAAATAATTGTTAAAAATTTAAATATAATCACATTAATCACAATTTGATAGATAGTGTCTATACAACGTGTTACAAAATAATCCATAAAAACTAAATTACAAAAGTAGTGTCAACCCTTATTAAATAACGTCAGTTCAGTATCTTAGGTATACAGTATACTAGGGTTGACACTACTTCCGTAATTTCTTTTTTACGGATTATTTTGTAACACGTTGTATTATGTCAAACACCTCAGCGCCCGAATTTTCCCGAAGATGACTTGACATATCGATTTTATGATCTGAACAACCCCTATTCCACAATTTTTATCAAAAACGTTAGAGCCGATTTCGAGAAATATACATGCATACTTACATAACATCACGCCTTCATTCCCAGAGTGGGGTAGGCAGAGCTACAGAAATATCAACAACTCTATAGACTACTTGATAATTCTGTACCACGTTTTGCACCAACAGTCTAAGATGTTTACCGGTGTATTAGTGACAGTGAGTGGTGGTAGGACCCTGTGCAGGGTCCGTCCGGATCGCTACCACCATCTTATCCATTAACCACCCGCCAAGCAACAGTGTTCGCATTGCTGTGTTCCGGTGTGGGGATTAGACAACCGGTGAAATTACTAGCATAGAGGCATTCCATCTTAGTCCTCAGGGTTGGCAACGCATTTGAGGTCTTAGGATTATAGTCTTGAGAATTCAAATGTCTATGGGTCTCAGATTCCACTTACCATCAGGTGGCCTGAGTGATCGTGTGCCTTCTCCTAAACATAAAAAAAGATGCTAGCCCATCACCTAACAACACTACAAGCCCTTATTTCCTAAGTCGCCTCTTACGACATCCACTTCGGAGTGTCACTATTCTAACCCGGCAACCACACGGCAGATGGAAATAACAAATGATTACAAATAACGTGTTACAAAATAATCCGTAAAAAAGAAATTACCAAAGGTTTGTCAACCCTTATTAAATAACGTCATGTCAGTTCAGTATCTTAGGTATACAGTATACTAGGGTTGACACTACTTTCGTAATTTCTTTTTTACGGATTATTTTGTAACACGTTGTATATACAAAAATTGGTCATTTAATAGTATATAATATATGTACGTAGACTGTTAAACTTCTTGCTTCGCGCAGTCAAGTAATGGAAAAAATACGTAAATGCCAATCAATCACAAACTAATCGAAGCAAAACAAAATGGCGTTTGCCGCCGTTACTTGCGTCAAGCGTGTTCAGATGTTTTTCAGACCAGAGTTCGAGGTCACATGGTTATGGCTTCGTTCAGAAATTCAAATTGTTTACGTAAAACCGGCTAGTATCCGATTCGACTGAGACATTTACGCAGTGGATATGTAGATTCGGTATTTTTGAGGAAAATATTTTATCTTGAATTGATTTTCTATTAAATCTTATAATACCAATTTTTACCTATGTTAAGGTAACCTCTGAAACTTGTAAACCAATTTCGAGTTTTTATTTTAGAGAAAACAACCGCGTACATTTTATAATTACAATCAGGTTATATGCACATAATAATAAAGCCAATAACAGGTTACTACATGGCTATACAAGATATTGGTTAAGACTAGTAGATTACTAAAGAGTTACATAAAAGATACACAATGGGGGTCTTTTGGTTCTTAATCACAATGTATGTCATTACCTCATTACGGTAGTTAAGTACATAACCTATATTTTTTTATTTATTGACAGTAAACTATTAATCGATAAAGTTTCCCAATACATAAGCATTAAACAAGGTTTTTTTTTTGTAATATGGTGAAAATTAAATAGTAATAAAAATAAATACAACTTTCATTTTATCGGCAAGAACCAATAACAATTTAAGGATCCACGGTTCTCTTTTACACATGCCTTATTGGTACCCCTCGCAATTCATAAATCTGTTTAGTTTTTTTTAACACAGTTGCTCAAAAAGTGGTACTTTTCGTAGCTGTATATCGTTCGGAAAGTTGGATATTCCGCACTAGTGCGTTATAGTTTTCCATTTTTTTTAATATAATTTTGTTTCAACTTCCAAGCCGTGCATCCAACCAAAGAGTTTGAATGTTCAACCACTTTTTGATTACGTCATTTAGCATTGAGACTATACATAGGTAGGTAATATAATTTAAAATATTAAAATTAAATACAAACATAAATACATACACACATAAAGTAAAATAAATTAAAATAAACAGCTCTCATCAAGATGGCTGAATCTGAATTAGTATTACGAATGATTAGATAGTTGCGTATTAAGGTGAATACACATTACACCATGCCAAAACCGGGCCCAGCCCAGGGAACTGATTTTTGACTTTCGAGCGTTCGAAAGTTTCAATCGAAAGTAACCAAAAACAATAAAATGGTATTTTTGACTTGCGAGCGATAGAAAATATGAACACGAGTGGTCCGTGGCATTCGTTTTGAATTCTATCAATAGAAAGTATCATTTGACATCTGTCAAACCTGTTAATACTAAAACAATTCATATTGTTATAATAATAGTTATAGCAAAATTAGCGACATAAAATAAAATATTACAATAGGTATGGTGAGTCTGGAGGAGTATTTAATTTTAGTAAATAATAATGAAGAGGAAGAAGATGAATTTGTGCCTGCGCAACCGCCGCGTTTTCGGCTAGCGGAATTAGGAAACGAGCCATTTCTCGAAAGCGAAAATATATTTAAGAAGAATTACAGATTAAGTAAAAGCCTATGCAGATATTTAATTCATAAGTTAAGGCCGTTTGTCTCGGATGCTCAACGACCATGTAATTTAAGTATTAACGCAAAGGTGTGATATGCAATAAATGATTTGATTTGATTTGATTTGAAGGTACGTTAATTAGTTTTGTGTGATTATTATGGATACAACATAAAGTTTTCGCAATTATATTACAAAACAATTGCATGTTCTAACCAGTTACTATTAAATCTAGAAAGAAAGAAAGAAACCTAGCAATGACATAGACATCCACAGACGAGGAAGCGTTTCATTTAACCTAAATTTATAACCAGTCAATAATTTGTAAAATGGCGTAATAAATCTCACTCGCACTTAAATAATAATTAACTTGTTATAATTTCAACTTTTGATAGTTTCACACATTTATTCGCATTCAAAATATGAATTACAAAAACCGGTAAAACATCGACTTACTGCGTATAATGAAACGCGTTCCAACTTAACATTACTATTTAGTCAATCCCTCAATTTCGAGTGAAAATTTCAAAAATATGGAATTTGGTACCATTCGAAAATAAAGCGTGAAAGATTGTCGCATTCGAATATTTTCTACTGCTGGGTTTTGAAATCGAACGCTCTAAAGTCAAAAATCGGTTCCCAGTACGGCGTAATGTGAATCCACCTTTATGCATTACCGCTGGTTAATAGAGCATTATACTTTTTGATTTTTAAATATAGGTAATTAAATTACTGTGACTTTTTTTTTACTTGGCTGAATGGTCACAACCGTTGCCATTTCATAAAGTCTGTGTCAATTAAAACAAAAAATTTCTTTTGTAATAGTTTTATTTACTGATTTATTATTGTTTTATGGATATTTTTTCGCAAATGTATTAAAAAACGTCGTTTGATACACGTGCGGAACTATAATTTTAACTCGTCCCGACTCTTGTCCCTCGCTTGCAGCTCGGGCCAAGATACTTCGGGACTCGTGTAAAATGACATACTTTCCGCACTTGTATCAAAATGTACTATTATTAATTTGAAATATATAGATTATGCATCTTGAATTTATGTCAGCTGGAAACGCAGTTGACCCAAAACCGTTTTTTTTTTCTTTATATTGGTCTCATACATGAAAGGCATCTAAGTAGTTATTTTGTATATGTAGTAAAACCTTATTTAAGCCGAATCTTGCAGAATCATAAACCTTGACTTAGATTAAAATGTAGATGCGCGAGAAAGTGCGAATCGAGTGAAAGCGTGTAGAAAGTGCGCACACGCACCGATTTGGTTGCGAAAATGTTATTATTGAAACCGAAATCGCGTTAGTTTTTTCCCTAGATTGTAAGCGAATCCGCGGGTTATTTTAATGTAAGTATATATGCATATAATGTTAAACTCTTACGATCTTTTGGCTACGGTCAGTTGGTTTAAGGATTAAGCTAATAAATGCTGCCGCTATACCAAAGAAGGCGGTTAACTGCATACTACAATTTCTGCACTGTAGGATTGAGAGAGTTTCCCGTTGAAACTAATTCTACGCGTAAAAAGTAGTGGGCGTCATCTAGTCCTGAAATAAATATGATAATAAAAATGCTTCTCGATAAAATGTAACGAAAGTATTCAACTACATGCATTGTGCGAGCGAGACGCGGTCCGTCCTGCTCTAACCACGTGCGATCGTCGCACGCGACGCAATACTCTTGTTTACTCTTCAACAACTTGCAAATGCAATCCTATAGGTAGTAGAGAGAGTTGAATTTTCTAAGATAATGAATTGGGAGATCCGACATTTTGATTTCATAATCTTGTGATAGTGGTTCTTTCAAATTCAACGCATATAAATATCGCTCAATACTATAAAAGGACTTTTAGACACTGTCTATAAAGCCAGTGACAAAAGGTTATCACTGATTGAAAAAAAAGGTAGCGTTTTTCTTTAATGGAAATCATAAAGGAACATACATTGATAATTATATACACACATAGATTCATACATATTTATAAATCCTCTAATTTATATGCACCAGAATAACATTACCATACTTTTTAGTAGGGTAGTCGGGTAATTTCCAATATCGATTTATGTCGCTCAACAAATTTTAGCCTCGGTAATCTCGGTATAGGAGAAAAAACTAAACCCTCGGTACGGAATTTTTACTCGTTGAGAAAGTTAACAGCAACTAGGTTAAATGACCAAAAATAACTATGTGACACTATGGTAATTTCCTGACACTTCACAGTTCCTAAACGGTTCTTAATTTGAATTTGATTATCCCATCAATACGTTTTATAGTTTCTTCGGAAAACAGACTTGAGTGATGTTTGGAACTCTGCCACCCAGGGGGAAACGGCCTTAAATGTCACCTCAATGACAATTTATAAACAAAAAACGTGTAAATAAAATTTGTTGGCGAATTCAGGATTTGGCAAGACAATGATTATAAAACCTTGCAGAATGCTACGTAATTCTCTAATCACGTTCTCATATTGCGACGTTTTGCTATCGGCATAAATACAAGAACAGACGACTAAGTAATCGGTAGAGGTATAATTTGTTATCGCGACTCAATGTGTTTTTATTTCTTTCTATTAATCGATGTTTGCAAATGTATAAGTTTTCTTTTCTCAAACATTAAGGGCATTAAAAATGTATGATATATGTTTATTGTATTTTT
Organism: Acleris holmiana; assembly: GCA_949316455.1. Taxonomy (NCBI): domain Eukaryota; kingdom Metazoa; phylum Arthropoda; class Insecta; order Lepidoptera; family Tortricidae; genus Acleris; species Acleris holmiana. The sequence continues at coordinate 8,525,800 of OX438790.1, read as the reverse complement.
ATGTTTGAAATAAAATATCAGTTTCTTGATAGGTTGAGGATGAATCATCTACCACCACTTAAATAAAGGTGATTAGTTAGATGTATGATTAAGGTTTAGTTTGATTTATAAAGGATATCTAAAAATAAAGTCATCTATAAAAACATTACATTCTACATTATGAAAACACCGAATTTTGATTGTTTCGAAATTATGTGTTGTACCCCATTATTCTCGTATCGTTGTGGTGTGTTCTTCGGTTGGTAACTGAACGACCTTAATCCAAGTCTATGGTCAAAATTTTATTAGCCACGTTGTGTTGGTATTGGCAGCTGCAACTAACCTTGAAAATCATGCACCGTCTGTCCTGAAACATACGTCCATGGCGGTCAACGAACGCGCTCAGTCGGAGCGCGCAGTTGCTTGCGAGGCGCGCGTGAATCCGAACGTCGCACGTTCCCGAACGTAAACAAAGACCATTGTTTAGAAAAATACAAGTGCGATATTTTTTTTATTCGTAAATTTGACAGGTCGAGGGTCCATGGAGTTTGGGATTGAATTTCCTTTTGTTTATGAAAAGTGTTTTTGGTAGATTTTATTGCTTTTTACTGTAAAGTGCTCAGATATAAGAATTGTCTTATTTGCATAACGTGTGAGTCAGATGCGTGATGTTTCATGTCTTTAAAATTTGCCGAGAGTCATTAAAACTTAACTTTGAGTTTTAAAATGTTTCGTTGGTTACTATTCTAATTAACAGACGAATTTAACTATGCCACAGGTAATTTAAATTGTCTATAGTTGTGATGTGTTTCGTTGTTTTGAAATTCAAATTAGTTGGAATTGAAATAATGCTCATGGCAACAACCGATTGTCAATTACATCAGTGACTTAAAAAATCGCGGCTAAGTGCGAGTCGGACTCATACAGGAAGGGTGCCGTAGCATTCTTGTATAGCAGCAATAGAAATACACACTCTGAAAATCATCAACTGAGTAGACCTATTAAGGTTCATGAGATACTACCCGCTGACAGACGGACAGACAGACAGTGTATTTTTATAGCCGCTATAACAACAGATTAAAATTTAAAAAAGTTAAGGTGTTCCATACAATTATGGTCCCGAACCCTTGATGTGATACAAAATCGAGTTGCCACTTTATTAAGCATGTTTTAATTACTATGATGCAATAAGTATGGAAAGATATTATACGAGTTAGTCATAAATGATATAACAGTTAAATTATGCTATGTTTACTTCTAATACTACTCTACTATTATGTCATATGTACCTATCTACGATTGTTTATGATTTATTTATCTGTAAGTGACCTAGGAGACTTCTAACGACCTAAAGCTCTCGGTTTGCACTTGCAATTTAAATAGTATTAAAAGTTTTGATATGTTTCAGGGGACTGACTTATTAACGTAGACCCAAGTAATCTTTGAAATTCATACAATAGTCTATTAGAAAACATCCAAGACTCAGGTCTACATATTCATTATCGTGACACGCATATGTATGTTAGTAGGGATCGTTTCCAGGATCGCTAGTTTAGTGGCCCGTGTCACTATACAAACACTGCTTTTTAGGGTTCCGTAGGATCCTATTGCTAAACCTCTGCTGTCCTTTTGTCTATCTGACAGTGTAGGTAGATATTTGAAATTTACAGTGTGTATTTCTATTGCATTAATATAACATAACACCAAATAAATAAATAAAAGGTACGGAATAATGGTGGTACGGAACCCTTCGTGTGCGAGGCCGACTCGCACTTGACCGGTTTTTTAATTAACTTCGCAACTTTGTTACCTACGTCATTGAAATTTACCAAAGCCCGAGAAGAGTTCGGTCGCCTAGCTACTGGACTATAAATACTATAATATAATCATGAATTTTGACCCACTTACGTACGTAGCTGACCTTATTACATGACCAAATTCCATGACCTCAAGTGTTAAATTAGAACAATTTATTCCCTTTGCAAAGAGACTCAAGGCCGCTTTTGTTTAACCAGGAATCTTCCAAGAGCTTCTGGCTCGCAACCAGAATTAATCAAAACTTTTGCAAAAGTGATTAAGTGATGTGCCCCAAAATGTCGCCATTAACACTGACGGACAGTGTAAAGTGACAGGGACACAAGATGTCTCCTGACAAACGCAAGAGGAGGAAAGAAGATAGAAAAAAGAGGACTTGCCTTTAGTTAAACAGTTTTATTTTAAGTTACAATGATCTCACAGTATTTTTAGTGCTCAATATTGATAAAGACTGATATCTATAAATTGCGGAACAATTAAATATAAACATGATTGCGTTGAAGAAGCTTTACGGTGACGAGTTGTTAAGATTAGCCCTGGTGCTAAGTCTTCTAAAGGTGGATCCTAACGACTACCTGGAGCGGGAGACGCAGCAGCTGATAGCTGGTCTCCACATATCCAATGGATCCGACTGGTCCTCTGAACAAGAAGCAAGGACGCTCATAAGACCTAGATTTGTGCACCCAAAATCGCTGGACAACATCCTGATAAACTATGAGAGACAACTTTTCGAGGAATTAAATTCGCTAGGACGGTATGGAAACTCCTTTGCAGAAAACAATGACCGGATATGGCATAATCGAGGGCCTGTTTTACATACGTATTTGGTTAATAACGTGGCGACGGATACAGTCGTGCCCGAGCTCGCCCCGGCGGCAGCCGATGACGACGATGGGGTGTCGGCTGACGACAACGTCGCGCAGGAAGTCAAAGTAGAAGAAGTAGCTGAAGAAGCAACGGAAGTCAACGACATCAGGAACCGTCCTGATGTCGTTGTCACGCTCTCAGCGGATTTCCTTGAGAACAGAACGGGGAGCGACATCTTGGATGAGATCACAGCGAGACGGGAGACTAATGTTTTCAATGGTGCGTCACAGGAAACTGACATTTTCGAAGAAATAGCCACTCGGACGTTTGATGTCAATGATTTCTTCCAAACTGACGAGATGCAGATTAAAAAGGAACCCGAAGATGCCGTCATGGAAGTTCGTATTAAAAAGGAACAGGATGAAGATCTTTATAGTGACAATGCTATGGACGAATTCGTTCCATATTTCACGAGCAAAGCTGATAAATTCCAATTTGGAGATGATAATAATGTGTTCGATCAAAACCTAGCGGATCTTCGAGACTACGGCGAAATTTTCGAAGATGTAAAAGAACTAAGGAATCTGGATTGTCTCGATGTAAAGCAACAACAGGACAATTTAGAACAATATCTTATGGAGAATACGCCTTTAGATTCAGAGGTTTATCAGCTCCCGATATTTGATGAAGATGAATTGGTGCTTGTGAAGAGGGAGCGAGCTAGTACCAGCTTTACCTCGGCGAGTTCTAGTGGAGTGAGTGAGATGGATGTAGGGTCTGTTGACGAGCCTGATGTTAAGTTGGAGCCGGATGTGAAGTTGGAGCCTGATGAAGGGCACCACAGCGGCGACGAGTTGACACAAGAGGTGAGTGGTAGAAATAACAAGGTTTTTTTTTTAATTTATGGGTTATTTGTTACCCAACTGTCCACGAAAGAAGGTAATGTTTTACGGGTGAAAAAATTGCAAGCATCTGTTGGGTGTTTCACATTTGTATGGAGAGAAAATGTAATTTTTTGCAAAATTCGCGTAACAACTTTTTATAATGTAAAAAAGGTTTATGTCTAATTTCAAGGTGATAGCACAATATTTAGAGGTTTACACAAATTGGCCACTTATGTGATAACATATTTCAATGTTTGTTATTTACCTAATGTATAGGTAAAGTCTAGTTTCAAATCTAACTCTAATTATAACATAAATATTTTCTATTGCCTTTTTTTTTAAATTGAAGACTGAAGCTGTCCTAAATTAAATGGCAGTATAAAACTGTAAGGTCCATGAGCGCATACTGTCATTTTACTTTCGAAGAATGGACGGAAGCAAGTGTTCTCAGTTGTTCCGCTGTGGGGATAAGACCACTGGTGAAATTACTAGCAGAGGCCGTCCGTGGGCAACCAAGAGGCATCTTAGTCCTCAGGTTTGGCAACGCATTTGCGGTCTTAGGTTCGTAGTTTTCTCCACTTAACATCAGTCCCCATTTCACCATCCTGACAATGACAGGTGACAGGTGACATTTCAGTGAACATAGCGCAGCCTGTATGAATCCGAGTGATGTATCAGCGTGTTAACTTTGTAATGTATATCGAATTGTCACCTGTCACGTGTCATTGTCAAGATGGTGAAATAGGGGCCTGGTGGCTTACGTTTGCCACCTACATGCCTTAAAAAAACGATACTGCTCTCTTTCTCTCCTGAATAAGTTAAAGCAGCGTGAAAGAGACGGCAGTCCGTTCTGACGGTGTTTTTCCTACATTTTGTTGTTGAAATGGACACCGAGGCATTATAATTGTAAAATAAGCACTTTTAACATTTGACACGAATACGTTTGTATTGTATGAATAATTTAAATCGTACGATACATTTAAGGGGTCGCTCGCTTTAATTCCTAAAATACTTACATGCCACACTATAGCTGCTACCCGCGACTCTGCGAAGCAGCTTATCGCTATTCTCTTGAGAACTATTAAATTTTCGGGAAGTATCCAGCCCTTCCCCGGGACTTAAGCTCTCCATACCAAATTTTATTGAAATCGGTTCAGCCATGACAGCGTCACAAATACACAGACAGTTACTTTCACATGAGTAATGTTAGCATAGAGGATAGCTGTTGTCAACGACTCCGTCCGCGTAGTAATCTTTTATCGCTATTTCCCCGGGAACTGACAAATGTTCCGTGATAAAAAGTATCCTATGTCCCAGCCTTAGGACAATCAAACAAAGACACTTTCGCATTTATAATATTGGTATAAAAAAGGTTATTTATTACTATAATGTTCTTAACCCTAACAGGAAAAGAAGGGTGCTATAAGTTCATCTGCGTATCTGTGTGTTTGTCTATAGCCATACTCGTTTTTTTGTTTAAAAAAGCTAGTGGTTTTTAGCTTAATTTCATCAAAATCGGTTTGACTGTTTACGAGATATAGGTTTTGTACGTTGTGACCTTCTGTAGCCTAAACGGCTTTATTAATACTTTCGGCTCTTGGGTTTTACATAAGGGTAATAATAGTGATATCTAGTTAATTTCTAGGTCGTGACGCATTCGGCGCATTGCCGCTGCAAGGCTATGGGGATCTAGGTCACCCGCAGGATAGACTAGAGTTTAGATCTAGACCTATTCTAAAGCGCAGTGTAGCACAAAAATAGACGGTATTTTTTTTAACCGTGACTTCAAAAAAGGAGGAGATTCTCAATTCGTCGGGTTTTTTTAGGGTTCCGTAGTCAAACTAGGAACCCTTATAACCCTTATAGTTTCGCCATGTCTGTCCGTCCGTCCGTCCGCAGCCTAGTGCAAAGACTATTAGTACTAGAAAGCTGCAATTTGGCATGAATATGCATATTAGTTACGCCAACAAAGAGGTACAATAAAAAGTTAAAATTTTATTGTTTTTCGTCTACCCTATAGTGTGGGGTGTCGTTGGATAGGTCTTGCAAAAATATTATGGGTTTGTGAAAACATTTTTTTAACTAAGTAATCCGTTCATAAAATATTAAGCTTTAAAGCGCTAATTTTTTGTTAGACTCAAGTGCACCCCCCCCCCCCCCGCGCAAAAAATACAGGCGATTAAAGTGTATATGAGGTAACAGTTAACACTCCAGTGTACATGGCACGCCTTGTATGAAACCCAGCGATGTAGCGTGTTAACTAGATATTTAGATTAGATAGATATTTACAATCTTACGATGGCCATCTGAAGAATGAGGACAGATGGAATTCCCTAATGCCTCTTTTCCAGTAGGGGAATACGACTAATAGGCATAAAAGCATAGAGGCATTTCATCTTAGTTCTTAGGGTCGGCAACACAATGGCTGTCTTATTTATTAGGGTTCCTAAAAAGGAAAAAACCGGGCAAGAGCATGTCGGACCATGATCAGTTTAGGGTTCCGAAGCCGTTAAGTACTACAAACATAAAAAATCATCAAGTAATCACTAATTTTCTATTAAAAGTCAATTGGTGCCGTCGTAGATGATTTTAGTAGGTATAAACACTTTAATCGCCTGTATCTCAGGAACCAATGATGTCTACTTGGTCGTGATAGTGTTCCTTTAAAATATACTGAGCATGGTCCGACATGCTCTTGCCCGGTTTTTGTTTAATTTAAGTACCCAGTGACACTCGCGACGTTAAGACGAATCAATCTAACGACACCTCGCTTGTTGAAATCGGCCCATCCACCAAACAACCACACATACAGGTCAAAAAACAGTACTCTCTTTCGGCAGTCAGGTAAAAACAAAGCTTACGCGGAGTCCCACACGCAAGATATACTAAAACTACAATTTAAAAAATGGCGTAAGCACGCATACATTTGAGTTGAGAGCCTGCGCGAGTCGTTGAACTTCAGGTTAAAAACCTCGCGAAGAATTCTATGGATAATGGCGAACGTTTTGCGGATTGTCTAAGTTAATTGATGGCCTTGATCTTAGACAAGAACTTAAATTTAAACCCCTGAGAAGAACAGAGGTGAGATGTTAGTTAAACTTGTTTTTATTTTGGTGTCTGTGTGTCTTTATGTGGTATTGTATCTCCCAAACGAATGGGCCGATCCGAACGCGGTTCTATTAAAAAGGAAGCTAGTTTAATTGGGATGGTTTTTATCCAGGTCTCATGATAATTGGTTGAGCCGTTTAGGAGATATTATAAGCTCTGAAAGTAGGGGCTGCTATTATATCGGAGATTTTTAGGGTTTAAAGGATAAATCGGCCAAGTGCGAGTCGGACTTATGCACGAAATAAAAACGGCAAAAATATCAAGTCAGTTGTATGAGTGCAGGTACCTACGAAGTAGTTTTGGAAGTCAAGCATTGGATGCTTTGATATTTCTGCGATTATATTTTCGAAATTCTAAAAAGGTTTTTGTTTTGTCTTTTTAGGTTTCCGTAGCCAAATGGCAAAAAACGGAATCCTTACGGATTCGGCATGTCTGACTGTCTGTCTGTCCGTCCGTATGTCACAGCCACTTTTTCCGAAACTATAACAACTATACTGTTGAGACTTGGTAAGTAAATGTATTCTGTGACTTGCATTAAGATTTTCACACAAAAATAGAAAAAAAAATAGATTTTGGAGATTCCCCTTACTTAGAACTGAAACTCAATTTTTTTTTTTCGTTCAACCCATACGTGTGGGGGTATCTATAGATAGGTCTTCAAAAATGATATTGAGGTTTCTAATATATTTTTTTCCTAAACTGAATAGTTTGCGTGAGAGACACTTCCAAAATGGTAAAATGTGTGTGTAACTACTGTAACATCTAAAATAAGAGAATAATAAAACTAAAAAAAAATATGATGTACATTATCAAGCAAACTTCCACCGAAAAATGGACACATATTCTAATCCCGGGATAGTCCCGGGATCCCGGGTATACGCATAAAAAATCCCGTAATCCCGGGATTGATAAACGTGCTCGGGATTGTATTTTCTACTTGTAAAGGTCTCGTCCCACGGCAGCCTGGAGGGCAAGGGGTTCAAACCCTAGGGTGAACGATCGCTTTGGGCAGACGGCGCGAGCGATGCTCTTTCTTTGTTTCCTCATAGCTGCTGGTCTACGCGACATTATTGATTACGGCGTGGACATTCAGCAGACTACAGATTAACACACTCTAACTAGGCGAGGCAGTAGGGCTTTGTCGAACTTATAGTAACATAAAAAAAAAGGAAAAAAAAAAGAGTTGTTTATTAAGTAAGCAGGGGCACTTTTACACGTCAAAATTCTACCAGCGCTTCCCAAGAGGAGACCACTGCTGAGTAGAAGCGCCACAAGAAACTCAACAGTCAGTCATTTTTTAGGGTTCCGGAGCCGAATGGCAAAAACGGAACCCTTATAATTTCGTCATGTCCGTCTGTCCGTCTGTCCGTCCGTAGGTCCGTCTGTCCGTCTGTATGTCACAGCCATTTTATCTATTTGCACTATATAAATGAAATTTGGAGGATAGATGTATTCTATGAACCGCTATACAATGATGTAGTAAAATTGAAAAAAAATATATTTAGGGGTGGCACTCCATACATGTAACTAGGAGACGAAATAATATTTTTGAGTTACATCAGCGTGTGGGGTATTTTTAGATAGGGCTTCCAAAATGAGGTTTTTAAGTGACTTTTTTACGTAAGTGAACAGTTGGCGAGATGTACACACGCTTCTAAAGTCGTAAAAATTCTGTCCGGGTGGGTAGCTTTTGAACTGTTAAATAGAACATTCTAATAAAAATTACAGTAGTAGAACATACGAAACACTTCCAACCAAAATGGTTTTGAACACGATACGCTGTGTAGTTTTTGAGATTTTAATAAAAAAAAAAAAAAAAATTCAACCATGAACGTTCATCCCAGCTACGGAACCCTTCGCTGTGCGTGGTCCGACATGCATTTGGCCGGTTTTTTAAATATTGCTTATGACAATGGTAGAAGTTAACCTAGCATTATATAAAACAATTAATTAAATTTTGAAATATAATATATCATGCGTAGTTAGCAGGAAAACGTGTCGAAACTTCTAATAAACACAAGAGCAAATAAATAAAATACATACATACTATCACGCCTTCCCAGAGTTGGGTAGGCAGAGCTACAGAAATACCAACAACTCTAATAAGATTTGCTAATAATTTTAGGAAATAAAGGCTTGTAGTACTGTTAGGCGATGGGCTTGCAACCTGTCACTAATACACTGGTAAACATCTTAGCCTGGTTGTGCAAAATGTGTGGTTATGAATAAAATAATAATAATAAATTAGCCAGAATATGTAAAACAGTTCCAGCAGTGGTTAGGGTGACTCCAGAAGAGAGTAATGTTTTGAGTCGCGTAATTTCATACAACGATACAACTCATTTTGCATCGCCGTGTGAACTAAATAGGTTTCTAAAAATAAATATCAGGGGACAATCTCACACTAATTGACCTAGTCCCTAACTAAGCTCTAGGCTTGTACTATGGGGACTAGACAACGATAAACATACTTATATAGAGAAATACATATCCAAGACTCAGGAACAAATATTCGCGCTCATCACACAACTATCTGCCTTTACCGGGATTTGAACCCAGGACCGCTGGCTTCGGAGGCAGGGTTACTCCCAACTAGGATAACGTGTCGTCTAAGCAATATATAGGCAACCGAAATTACGCTACTCACAACTGAGAAAATTACGCTCGTCTCGCTTCAACCTTAATCAATGAATAACTATTAAAAAAAAAAAAACAAAAAACAGCCTTTCAAAACGCAAAAAATAAAGAAGTTTTTTTTACTAAGGGAATAAGGGTTTCTAGTACTGTTAGGCGATGGGCTTGCAACCTGTCACTAATACACTGGTAAACATCTTAGCCTGTTTGTGCAAAATGTGGTTACAGAATTACCAACAATTCTTTTTGTAGTTGTTGGTATTTCTGTAGCTCTGCCTACCCCACTCTGGGAATGAAGGCGTGATAGTATACAATACAATACAATACAAATACTCTTTATTGAACACCAAAAATTAAAAAAATTAAAACAACATGGAACAGTACATTTAAATCATAGGTATACAACAGACGGTCTTACCGCTAAATAGCGATCTCTTCCAGACAACCTTGTAAGAGAAATAACTGAGGACACAAATTCATGGCAGGCGGTGTAAACCAATTCGTTTAGAACTCAAACTAAATAACTACAAGAAACAATTAAATTATAATTAATTAAATTATTATTATTATTTTATTAGTATGTATGTATGCATGTTATTTTTTTCGTTTTTGAAGGCGGCTTTTTGTTTTTTAAAACATTTATTTTATTTTATACTTTTTAGCGATCATTATAAACTGTTCCGTAGTCCCACTTACTAGTTGATATGAAACTTTAAGTTTCAAGCGCGCCGCAAGCAAAGCCGCCGGAAAGTCATAGTCATATTTCAACAAGTAAATATTCTTCGTTGTAGTTGCTCAACTATCTTAATCGAGACATCTGATCGCCACCCTTGAAATAGGTACCGTTGAGGAGTTCCGATGGCCATCTGTGGGCTTCATCATCAGTTCCACTGCCCCAAATGATACTTTCTGAATGCAAATGCTAGATTTGTTACTAAAAATACTAAAATAGATATATGTTTGTCTATAAAATTTGAGGAGTTCACTCAATTCCTCACTGATCCCCTCATCAGATTCAGATTTGGTAACGATAGGACCACCTCGGAAGAAAACTCTACCAAACCAAAAAAAAAAAAATCGGTCCACAATTGACGGTGTAAACTGTGAACAAACATTAAAAAAAATACATACAATGGAACGTATAAACTCCTTCTTTTTTTTGAAGACGGTTATAGAAAAACCTTCGATAATAAGGGCGATCCATTCTTTCAAAACTGATATCTCTTAAGGTCGACTTCCATAGTTAGGGGCTCTGTCTTACTCACTCTACGCTGGCCCAGATGGCCCAACCGATTTTCATAAAAACCAACTAGGAACCATTCCGATTTAAATAGCTTTCTTTAAAAAAAAACGCGTCCGACTCGGTCCAACCGTTTGGGAGCTGCGACGCCACAGACAGATACACGCACACACACACACACACACACACACACACACACACGTAAAACTTGTAACCCCTTTTCTTCGGGGTTATAAATATAGATCGCAGTTGTACAGTGAACCCATATCGTATCACTTCTAGTGCCAATTTGTGTGACATACAAGTATATAATGTAATGTGAAATCGAAAGTTTACACGTGGACTGTTTAAAATAGACTGATATGGTTGTAAACAAAGGTGGCCGCCACGAGCGACCGAGTTTAGGCGATAATAGCTGTAAATAAATCCTTATAAATACTTTTCGCTTATGGTAACTTCGACACTAAACTACTTTGAAATAACATACATGCGACTGGACGACAAATTTCTCCACAACAGGTCGGAAGGAGAATTTTCACAGAATAAGTAATAGTACTACGCCCTCTTGATCGAGTTACCTTAAACGCAAGATGCCAATGAAGGCATTATACCTAAACATGAGATTTGCCTAAAAAACTGTTTGCCCTAAACGAGGGATGTCTATGAAGCAGCATGCCTGAAATGTAAAATTTACTAAGAAGCAGATTGCCTAAAGTCGATGCCTACTAAGCAGGATGCCTAAATGGTAAAATGCGTACAAAGCAAAGTGTCTAAGTGGTTAAATGACTACACATCAAAATGCCTAAGTGGTTAAATGCCTACAAAGCAAATAACACCAAAACTACAATGCAACGCCCAAAAGGGTTGAACCAAAAACTGGTGCCATCATTGTCCACTACATCGGGGCTATGATGCCTGTCTTCTTCGCCGTTATTCTCTTCGCTAACAATTTTCCAGTCTATGCACATAATATTAAACATACCGATCCCAGTCAACTTGTATTTCAGGCAATCTGCTTCTTTTTCAAGTCACATTTCAGTCATGCTGTTTCTTCGGTATCCATCGTTTAGGGCAATCAGCCTTTTAAGTCATCTTGTATTTCGACTGCTTTACAGGTAATTTAAATTTAGGCAATCTGCTTCTTAGTCAAATTTACACTTCTGGCATGCTGCTTCATAAGCATGCCTCGTTTAGGGCAAATTGCTTTTTAGGCAAATCTCATGTTTAGGTATAACGCCTTCATTGGCGTCTTGCGTTTAAGGCAACTCGATCAAGAGGAGTACTACGTACAGAAGGTTCTCTGTTAACAAATTCCCTGTTTAGGTACGGCAAACGTGCCTAAATGTGGCCATCTCTTTCTGTCGCATGCAACGCGCTCTTTCGAAGGCGGAGCATAGAGCTAGGGTTGCCGGCAGCTCGACCTATTAAATGACGATTTAAAGCACGAACGTGCGGCCTGTAGCAGTGCGCGGCAACCATACTAGTAGACCCTATGCGTAGGGCCGGCCGGCACGTACAGTAGCGGCGCGACGAAATCAAAGAGTGAACCGCCCCTGGCATAATACTGGGGACAGAGTTTGCCCAGGACCGAGACACTCCTACACTAAAATAATGAGGGACAATCTTATGGCGGTTGTTTATGACTAGTTTCATGATAATCAAAATCAGGGACTGTACCTATATAACCAGAAAATAAAGGTAGCGTTTTAAAACGGTATGACGTCATACCGTTAGGTACGGTTATGGAACTTATGGTGGTATGGTTTCGGTTAGTAAGAAAAAAATCGGTAGCGGAATATAACGGTAGGTACCGTTTTTAGGGTTCCGTAGCCAAATGGCAAAAAACGGAACCCTTATAGATTCGTCATGTCTGTCCGTCTGTCCGTCCGTATGTCACAGCCACTTTATTCCGTAACTATAAGAGCTATACTGTGGAAACTTGGTAAGTAGATGTATTCGGTGAACCGCATTAAGATTTTCATACAAAAATAGAAAAAAAACAATAAATTTTTGGGGTTCCCCATACTTAGAACTGAAACTCAAAAATTTTTTTTTCATCAAACTCATACGTGTGGGGTATCTATGGATAGGTATTCAAAAATGATATTGAGGTTTCTATTATAATTTTTTTCTAAACTGAATAGTTTGCGCGAGAGACGCTTCCAAAGTGGAAAAATGTGTGTCCCCCCCCCGTAACTTCTAAAATAAGGGAATGATAAATGTAAAAATAATATATGATGTACATTACCATGCAAACTTCCACCGAAAATTGGTTTGAACGAGATCTAGTAAGTAGTTTTTTTTTAATACGTCATAAAAACATTGATCAAAGCTACAACGAACTTTTATATTATGTTACTTGCTGCTACGGAACCCTTCATGGGCGAGTCCGAGTCGCACTTGGCCGCTTTTTTATGTTAAGGAGAAGGCACACGAGCACTCAGGCCACCTGATGGTAAGCGGATTCTGAGACCCATAGACATTTGAATTCTCAAGATTATATAATCCTAAGATCTCAAATGCGTTGCCAACCCTGAGGACTAAGATGGAATGCCTCTATGCTAGTAATTTCACCGGTTGTCTTATCCCCACACCGGAACACAAAAACGCCGGCGTTTTTCGATACCTGAACCGTTTTCGTAGCTTGAAGCTTTAAAATTCCTCGGTTTTGATTTAATGTGTCAATTAATTAGAAAATATACATTACCTACATATCGAAACTTTTTATTTTCTAGTACTAGGAAGGAATTATACGTCCTAGAGACGAGTAGGTAAGTACCTACCTACATCGAATCTAAAAGTTACGTATTATATTATATTATATCGTTAATTAATTGTAATTCTACCTTTATAACGGTATCGATACCCAATAATGTTACCAAACCGTTTATACCGTATCGGTCCCTGATCGAAATGTAAGCAAGACGAAGTCGGGAGCAGAAGATAGTATGTAAACATATATAGACCTTATTGTTTTGACGTCTTGGAAACTTATATAGCCAAAGTCTTACAAACTTTTACTGTATAGGTCAAAAACTAATTACCCTCCGTTTTTTAAAACAAATTGGAATACTCTGCTTGATAAAGAGATTATGTTTTCTGCATTTATCAATATTGTGAAATGGGTATGATTCATGTAAATAATTGGGTACAAAGACGTCAGATAGCGCTAAATATACAAGTTTTGTGTGCAACCTTGCTTTACCTTGACCGCTAACGACCTCGGAAAAATTGAGACCACTGCAAAATTTTCTTTGCTTGTGGAAAATAATAGAACTACCGCGGCTACATACTGAATCAAGTCTAAAGTACGACGGTGGCGCCGTTCGTAGCAGCACAGATAAGTTTGCGGTGGTTGGCCAGAATTAGTATGGCGGTTGATAAGCGCCATCTGTTGGTGGTTTTCCGAAAATGTTTATCCAAATGGTACCTATACCCAGACGCATAAGTTAGCTTTTAACCCTGACAAAAACAGAGGGATGTTAATAGTCTCAAACATAAACTAGTAATTAACTAGTAATTATCTTTAAGAAAACTACAGAAGTAAGAGTGTTTAGTCACTTTTCATTACTTTGGAGACCAAAAACGGACGACACTTGAGTCTAACAAAAATTAGCGCTTCAAAGCTTAATATTACATAAACGGATTACTTAATCGAAAAACAAACCCGCAATATTTATGAAAGACCTATCCAACGACACCCCACACTATAGGCACAGTGTAAAGAGTAACTAACAGTGGGCCGACGCCTTTGATGTTTGCGTAAATGCCGACACCGCACAAGGCCACAGTACTAACCTAGGGTTGTCACAAACTTTACACAACTGCCCAAAAAAGGAGGGTAATGTTTTTAGGTTTCATATATGTATGTATGTACGTTTCTTTGTTCCGCTATAACTTCTAAATGCCTCAACAGTATAGACATTATGGGCTATAGTTACAATTTTTACATCGTCTCGAGTGACGCTGGTTATTTTTTTTACTTCTGATGGAAGTGTAAAGCGCTTCGTTACGTAACGCGTTACGGCGCCAGTCTGTTTGGCTTCCCTTTTTTGTTATTGGTTCGATTGCATTGAAAATCACTTTACATTTTTCTTCAGTTAGTTTTAGCTTTTTGCTTATTTTGGACACCTGCTTTCTGAGTTTTCTTTTCCGGGGACTGTGGTCCGTCAATCTTGCTGGTGTCTGCGAAGTACTATCAATACCATATTTTGTTGTATCGGTGTTCTCTGCAATTTGTGATGATGAACCTGCTAATTCATGGCGATTCTGAGAGGCTTTTGGTTTTAAAATAAGACGTTTGTCATAGGAACCCAATATTACATCATCTAATATTTTGATTTTAGGATCAGTCTGTGTTAATGTTGAGTATTTACTTGACAAAAGTAGAGTTGGTGTAGCTGTTTTCTTTAGAGATTTCTTGCCATACATGCTTTTCGAAATGCAAGCTGCAAATGTATGTACTTATTCTTCAGACTCTCGAAAGTTCTTTTAACTAAATCGGGTCTGCTACAAGCTTGCACCCACAATTTGCATCTGAAATGTAAATACAGCACTAATAAATATTTGCTTCCTCTATTCCATGGTTTTCATTTCATGGGTTAGAATCTAACGAATCTAAAATCATAAATAATTAATCATAGTATAATACCCATACAATTTTGTTTGAATAAATTATGTCCGCCATCTTGGATTCCAAGGAACTCTAAGATGACACCCGTAGTTATCAATTTTTCAGAAAAAGTAATGTATGTCATCTTGGATTTCAACATGGATATCTTTTTCGTAATCAGCACCCCCAAAAACCTAGATAATGACAACCATTATCATTATTTATAAAAATCATGTCCGCCATTTTAAATTTGTTTAGAATCAAAAAAATTGAGAAAAGTTTCAATTTTGCTCGCAGGCGTCACGCTTTTACATCCGCCATTTTGTTTACGTTGGCATGGCATGACAAAAATGTTATAAATTAAGCACCATAAAATAATATAGGTATTTACCTTTCTTTTGAGTGTGGAAATTAAAAATATCGTAGCTCTTTATTTGCGCGAGAAGACGACTTGCATTCTCGCACCGCACATGTCGTATGCACCACACATCAAAACTATTCAAAGCACGACACGCGTCAGCCCTGAAAAATATGTCCCGAGCTACTAACAATGGCGACGTATGCAGCTCGGGCTCGCCCTACCCGCCCCTCGCTCCTCACACCCCGCACGATTGCCCTGTCTAGACGGCTTCGTCGGACGACTGTATTGGTTTCTAGGCTGTGCTATAGGAAAGACGAAAAAAAAAAACATCCCCACGTTACGTGCAGGGAGGAACCCTAAGAAAAAAATATTTTTTTACATTTTATTACACTTTGTTGGCGTGACTAATATGCATATTCATGCCAAATTGCAGCTACGCTGCGGACGGACGGCCGGACATGGCGAAACTATAACCGGCTCCCAAAACCGTTTGCGCTCAAAGGCCAATCTCACCCTCGCTTTCCCGTCTCACAAATCTAAATCCTATTCCAAATCCTTTTCTGTGCACTCTGTCAGGTTGTGGAATCGGCTACCAGCGGGTTTTAGGCAATCACAATCGGTAGATTCCCTGAAAGGCAAATTAAAAAAGTTCTGGCTTGACTCTATTTCCTAAATATTGTATCAATTATCCAAATGTTGATATATACATATATTTAGTATATGTAAGTTTAAGTATGTTTATTTATGTATAATTACATATCTTTCTATCTATTTATGTAAGTATTTGAATGTATTAGTTTTGTTTTTATTCTATGGTTCTTTTTTTTTGTTTTTATAGTCTTTTTGGTTAGTTTTTGTTTTTTGGGTGCTCTAAATAAATTTGTACACCTGTTTACTCGATGCACAACCTTTCACTTCTCTCAATCTCTCAAGGGTTAGCTGGAAGAGATCCCTTAAAGGGATAAGTTCGCCTTTGTACATCTTTTTATTTTTATTTTTTGTATTGTTTTGGTTTTTCTTTTGTACAATAAAGTGTTTACATACATACATACATACTATAAGGGTTCCTAGTTTGACTACGGAACCCTAAAAACCGACACTCACTCGGCAATTATTTCAAATATCTGCGGATCTACATGATAATTAACATGACGTTAAGGAAAGTGAAGACTGCATTTTATTCAGAAGGTAAATTCATACATACATACATAACATCACGTCTTTATTCCCAGAGTGGGGTAGGCAGAGCTACAGAAATACCAACAACTCTAAAAAGAATTGTTTATAATTCTGTAACCACATTTTGCACAAATAGGCTAAGAAGTTTACTAGTGTATTAGTGACAGGTTGCAAGCCCATCGCCTAACAGCACTACAAGCCCTTATTCCCTTAGTCGCCTCTTACGACATTCACGGGAAGACATGGAGTGGCATTATTCTAACCCGGCAACCACACGGGGTGGTAAGGGGGGGGGCAAGGTAAATTCAGACAAAAATAAAAGGCCTTTCCTTCAGTAACTTTCTAATTTTGTGTGTTAAATATGCTACTATCTGTTTCCCGCGACTCCGTCCGCGTAGAGGTTGTTTATCGCTATTCCCTCAGGGAGCGTCGAATTTTTCGAAATAAAAAGTACCCTATGCCCTTTCCCAAGACTCGAAACTTTCATCCAAATTGTTTCAGCGGTTTATCAGTGAAAGCGTTACAAACGGACCAAAGTTCTTTTTACATTTACAATAAGCAAATCTTCATCTCTGTTTATGAAATGTCATACATGTTTAAGTATACAGGATAGGATCCTCAAAATTTCAAAATAAATAAATAAATATCAGGGGACAATCTCACACAAATTGACCTAGTCCCAAATTAAGCTCTAGGCTTGTACTATGGGTACTGGACAACGATAAACATACTTAAATAGAGAAATACATACTTAAATACATAGAAAACATCCAAGACTCAGGAACAAATATTCGCGCTCATCACACAAATATCTGCCCTTACCGGGATTTGAACCCAGGACCGCTGGCTTCGGAGGCAGGGTCACTCCCAACTAGGCCACCGTGTCGTCAAAAGGTGTGATTTTTTTGACGCCGAGTGTATCATACATAGGTATTTTTGCTTTGTTTCGTTCCGGTGTGGCAATAAGAGACGGTGAATTGACTAGCATAGAGATATCCCATCTTGGTGCTTAGGGTTAGCATTAATTTGCTGCCTCTGCAATGTTAAGATTGTGGTCTTGAGATAGCAGGTGGCCTGTGTGTTCCTTAACTTTGAAATTTGTTTATGGTCTGTTAAACATTCAGGCATCCTCTTAACTTTCACATTAAACAAAACTAGAAATAAAAGTTGTGACCATTACCATAATTTTATTCGTTTATACAACCATGTTTAAGTTTAAAAAATACCTGTAAACGCCTACCATAGCAACGAGGTTTCTATTTATCTATACGTGTTTTTTTCTTATCTGCCGAGGTGAATGTTTTCATGAATATGAAATCTAAGAATGGCGCCGCGTCTAATCTTGTTTCCAAGTTCATATTTATTATAATTATCACGTTGCTGCCTAAACCGTTTCCACGTGAAAGCATACATTTACATAAACAAACCGTAATGTTTTTTTTTAATTATGTACTTACACCGCGCGCCATCTATGAAGATACTTGTTCATATCTGACGTCGGCCCCCTAGCGGCGAGCAGAGTAAGCTGTTTGTAAATGGACGTAAGCGCTAAACTACTTGGTTCTCTGCTTAAGGTATAGATGGCGCTGTATGCAATAAATATTTAGTGCGATGGGTATCTGGAGTTTAGTTTACTCTGGTAACGTTAGATGGAGTTACTAGTAGATTATGTATAAATTGTGAATTCGTCGATGAAACTGCCATACCGCGTAACCAACAATAGCTGATGCCGTGTATCTTACAAAATGTGTCAAATTTAAGTTTGGGTAAGTCCGACATCAAGAAACAAAGATATTCAATTTTAATGCTCTACTGTAGAATTTGCCACAGGTCAGTTACGCGGCATTAGCAATTGTTGGTTACGACGCGGTATAGCAGTTTCATCGACGAATTGACAAAGTAGTTTTCTGACGATATAATTCAAGTAGAATGGAATTTTAAGATCATATTTGCATTTAATCAGGTCTGTTTCCCTAGGGATAGGCAGAGACTACTTCTTTCCACCTGCTACGATCCAAATTCCTGACAAAGCTCTTTCGCTTCTTCCACATTCATACATCGAGTCATGCATGCGCGTCGGTTTCTGGCAGGTACTCTAGATTCGGCCCTATTCCAGTATTTATCCGATTTAAAAAAGTAAATTGGTAGGGAAATAGCTTGAGTCTCCGGGAAGGACATACGGTGCTTTCTATCCCAAAAAAATGGACGGTTCCTGAGAAAAATAGCGACTTCTACGCGGACAGAGTTGCGGGAATCATCTAGTTTACTTCGAAAATACCCTGTTTGACCCTTCTACTCCAGGGTATCTCAAATGTAAAATCAATGTTTAAACCTCCAGGCTGTGTTCCTCCCGTTCTCTGAAACTTTGTATTCCTCCCCACCATACTGGTTTTATGTCAAAGGCTTAAGGCCTTCCGTCTCTGGAATGAGCTCCCACTTAGCATCAGACAAGCCCCAAGTTAGCTTTCAAGCGGATGCTTCACAAACCTGCTGGAACAAGCGCAGTCGTAACCGTGTTTTAACTCAATTTTTTTTGTCACTTAGGGGTATGAAAAATAGATAGTAGCCGATTCTCAGACCGACTGAATACGCATATAAAATTTCATTTCATTAACACTGCGACACGAGAATTTTATATATTAGAAGATGTACCAGGTATCCTATATACCTATATTGTATTAAATAAATAAAATAAACGTGCGATATACTGATTAGAGACCATGTATTTGTATGTATTTACACTATTTACTATGAATGTATACTATCGTATTAATTTAATACATGGGCCGGGTTCGAACCCGGCACAAAAAGCGCGCGGACTGGTTCGGATAATCTCGGGCTCCCGCTGCGGCGCGATACGATCGGAATAGGGTTCCGCGCTAACGTAGATTAAGGGTTCCATGTTACATGTAGTTTATACAATGTTTCCGGCAACTCCGCGTTGAGGTAGTTTGTAAAAAGTACCCTATTTGTACGTGAAAGCGTAAAGCTGGGTACGAATCTGAGCGGCTCAGCCTGAGGCATGCTCGCCCCGCGCAGCGAGCTGTTCGCGAGTCAAATGGTTGCACATAAACATGCGCGGGTGAGGCAGCGAGCTCGCCCTGAGCTGACATTTCAAAATGGCGTCGGACACGATGACAGCCGCGGCTGCGTTTATCATAATTCACCGAATTATTAACAAAAGTGGAAGATATCGCCTCGGTGGTGGAACGGCTCAGCAACTTTATCAAATTTGTACTCGCCTCGCCCACAGACAAGTTAGAACTTGTCTTTCTGCCCGCTTCACGCTCGGATACACGTTCAAATTACGCGAGGCACGCACACCGAGGCGCCTTTGAGCACGGTCAAAAGTCCGACTCTCGGCGGCTCGCCGCGCGCTGCTCGAGCGCTGCTCGCGCACAGCGCGTGAGCGCGTAGGTACGAATTTGAGCAAAATAGGTGAGCCATGCGTGCCTCAACTCGAGGCTGCTCTAATTCGTACGTACCTTAACAAACACACAGACATACGGAGTTCCTTTCACATTTATAATATTAATATGGATGTTTTGGCCACACTGGAGAATTCTTTTATGGCAAGTGAAAGGAAAACAAGCACTCTGGCCACCAGCCACCTATTGCACCACCGTGATCAATGATCATGATACGTGACAGGTGAAAATTCGGTGTACATTGCAAATTTAACACGCGGATACGTCACTAGCTTTCATATAAACTGCACCATGTACATTGAAATGTCAACGGTCACCGGTCATTGTCAGGATAGTGAAATAGAGGGCTGGAGGTAAGTGCGATCTGAGATCTATTAACCTTTGCATTCTCAAGACTGCAATTCTAAGGCCCGTATTAATAAACTGATCTCGGTTTAAATGCCCGTCTCAAGATACGTCAAAAATGACAGTTGTCTATGGTTTGACGTTTACTTTGACGTATCTTGTGACGGGCATCTCAGCCAACATGAGTTTATTAATACGGCGGTAAGACTCCAAATGCGCTGCCCCTAACCTAATATCTCAATACAAGAAATTTACTTAGTTTTCTTATCCCAACATTGGCTCACAACAATGCCAACACTACAGCAGCCTTTATTTTTTTTCTTAAGTTTGGAAATTTAGCATAGAATTGTATGACTATAGAATTTACGGAAGAAAAGCGACATCTAACGAGTAATAGGGTAAACTACAGCGCCATCTTTCGCCATATAACAGACTACACACGTGCTAATCTGAAAATCTGGGCATCTATTCTACTGGGGTGAAAGCATGTTTGGTTAGCTCTTATTTACTTGCCAGTAATGGGGGCCGAGTTAAAAATAATACCATAGCAAAAGCAATATGTTTTATCGCATTGAGAAGAGGCCGTTTGACCGTGAAAACGAAAGAAGAGATAAGAGATAAAGAGACATTGATTCGCAACAAAACAAAATTACATTTCATAGATACAAATAGAAAAAGACACAGAGAAACTGTTGCGAATTAAACGGTCCCAACTCAGCATTAGCTAGCAGTAAAACCAGCGCTGATCTTCCGCTGGAACCGCTTGGTGAAGAGACGGAAAGTGACACTTAATACAAAACAACGTAAAAAGAACAAAAAAAACTATAGAAACAAAAAATAATAATAAGAAAATTAGAAAAAAGACATTGATTCGCAACAAAACAAAATTACATTTCATAGATACAAATAGAAAAAGACACAGAGAAACTGTTGCGAATTAAACGGTCCCAACTCAGCATTAGCTAGCAGTAAAACCAGCGCTGATCTTCCGCTGGAACCGCTTGGTGAAGAGACGGAAAGTGACACTTAATACAAAACAACGTAAAAAGAACAAAAAAAACTATAGAAACAAAAAATAATAATAAGAAAATTAGAAAAAGAAAAATCCTACGTTTTTGTCTACGGGAGGTCAAGTCAAACAATAAGGGTTGACACAACACACTTTCGTATTTCAAATACCTACTAGCAGTTGCAGTCGTAGATGTCGTTTGTTGCTATTTCCTCGGGAAGTGTTTAGTTTTCCGGAATATTAAATAACGTATGTCTTCGGGTTCATGCTATATCCACGCGTAACAAACAAACACAGTTACTTTCTCAATTATAGTATTAGTACATAAAAAAGGATTTAATATAAATCCTATAAGGTGGAACCCTCCAATTTAAATAGCGTTCTTACTTTAATATGCTCATCAAAACTGCCCCGAGCGCGAACCAATGATCAGCGTTCAAATACGAACAAATAATTCAAACTAAAACCTATTCTAAAGCCTTCCTAACAGGGTCGCTTTTGTATCAAAGCTTCGAACAACTTACAACATTCCCCTACCGAAACGCCAACGGATAATCAAGAATTTAAATTCGAATTTCAAATTCCAACACGCTCATTTGAACTTGGATCTTGTACTTTTATTATAAAGTTACTTTTAGTTTGTCGATCTGAGTTTAGTTTTAAGCTATTCGAGCAACATTATTAATTTTGTATTAAACCAATTAAATATGGCGTCCGCGTAATTACATGTTTTTTGTGTCGGATAATTATTTGTTTCTTTTGGGATCATGTTCGGTAGGTATTTTGTTTATATATAGATTAAAAGGTGAAACTTTATGTGATGACTAATGGAGGGGGTTTTGTCATTTTGTTTTAGTCATGTGTCCCATGTGTCTCTCCGTTTGTAACTTTAACTTATATATCTGTGTGTTTGTGTGTCTGTTTGTCTGGCTGTCGCATCGTAGCTCGCAAACGAATGGAAAATTGGACGCGGTGTTTCTTATTAAGTTAGTTTAGTCGGGATTGTGATGGGTTGCCATTACATCGGAGGTCCTTATGTATTTAATACTTATATACTTATTGTCCTACTTGTGTTTTATAATTAGTTGCACACAGTGTTCGCATTGTTGTGTTCCGGTGTGGGGATAAGACAACCGGTGAAATTACTAGCATAGAGGCATTCCATCTTAGTCCTCAGGGTTGGCTACGCATTTGAGGTCTTAGGATTATAGTCTTGAGAATTCAAATGTCTAAGGGTCTCAGATTCCACTTACCATCAGGTGGCCTGAGTGCTCGTGTGCCTTCTCCTTGATGTTAAAACACGTTAGTGCTTTTTTACTTTAACGTCATGTTTGAACTGCGGCGCTAATCTGTCACAGGCGTTGAAGCGATAAGCTGCCAAAAGGTGCAGCTAAGGCCTAGTGCACTATGATATACTATGTGATGTAACCGAATAAGATAGGTACATCAGCTCTCGGCGTTTGTTTCCGAACCATTACGACTTGGGGACCTTCAAAAACGAGCTTACTCGTGTCTCATAGACAGCGCACTTGCGATTCCTCTGGTGTTGCGGGTGTTTATGGTCGCGGTGATCACTTACCATCAGCTGACCCGCTTACTCGTCTGCCTCCTTTTTAGTCCGTAGTCAAACCAGGAACCCTAATAGTTTCCCCATGTCCGTCCGTCTGTCTGCAGTTGAGCTCAGAGACTCTTAGTAAGGTACTAGGAAGCTGTAATTTGGCATGAATATACATATTAGTCACGCCGATAAAGTGGTAAAATAAAATCTTGGTTTTTTTCTCGTGTACCCTATGATGTGGGTGTTGTTGGATAGGATTAAGGCATGTTTTTGTGAAATATTGAGCTTTAAAGCGCTATTTTTTGTGACATAGTCAAGTGTCGTACCTACAGATAAAATAAAACTACAAATAATAAAAATAGGAAATAATCTTAAATGAAAGCCTATGTATATAAGGATATTAAAAGGAAATCTATCACGACGAAGTACACATTATTGGTTCTTGAAAGACAGGCGATTAAAGTGTTAATACCTACTAAAATCATCTAAGACGGCACCAAATTACTTAATAGACAAGCCTAGCGAAATGTTTTGATAATGTCGTCTATATTTAATTAAGTTGATTACCATTTATATATTTTTTGTGCCTATATTGTTTTTGTTTTAATGTAAGTACCCAGTGACACTCGCGACGTTAAAACTAATCTAGCGACACCTCGCTTGTTTAAATCGGCATCCAGCCTCTACGAGGGAACATAGCGTCGGATATACATGCAGGTCGAACACATAACCCTCCTTTTGGGCTTTGCCGCAGTCGGGTAGTGACTAAAAAAAACATTAGATATTACTTGTTCTTTTTTACCCTACACTGAGCATGGTCCGACATGCTCTTGCCCTGTTTTATCCATATTCATGTTGTTTTTATTTGCCCCCAGGACATGGATCTTATCGAGGTGCTGTGGAAGCAGGACGTGGACATGGGCTTCTCGCTCGAGGACCCGGTCTTGCCGGTAAGTGCCGATCATTAGTTAACAACTTAGCTCTTTTAGAATAGAATCGACTCAATTGGCTATTAACTCATGACGGGCAAAGAGTTATTGGCTTGGGTTCCCTTCATCTGGTATAATATGGATTGTCCGAAATACACTACGCATAATGGTTATCGCAGAATCATTCTTAGCCGAAAGATACTTTAGCATAATAGTACTTACTTAGCATAACTGTCATAACGCAGAACATTTATTTGGCAGAAAAATAGTAGTAAAGTACAATAAAACCAATAAAGTAAATATTTCCTCCTATTTTTTCGCGGACGCCATATTGAAATTTAATATATGCTATGTCACTCCGACAGTTAAGATGAATTTCATGGTACCTCATATGTTGAAGTTCATCAAACAGTTTAAGCTACAGAGCGTGCCAAAGAAATAGACACATACTTACATACGCTCGAAAAACATAACCCTCCTTACGACAGTCGGGTAAAAGGTCCTTTTGCATCTATGACACTGGTATGGATGTATGTACGTATTCTTCTATTTGAACTTATAATTGGTACAAGGATGAGATGACAGCTGTCCTGGTAATAAAGTTATATTTCCATCTAGCACGGTCCTCAAGCGACGAAGGTGGAACTTGGAGACCAGATCGACAAGGAGCTGAAACTGGCCGAGGAGAAGTTGCAGAAGAAGAAAGAGGAGTGCGAGATAGAGAAGGTCAAGGCTTCGCTTCTGGATCCGCAGGCTAAAGAGGTGCGTTGGGTTTGCTTTGATAATTTATGGGAGCTCTATTGGTTTAGGCGACGTCGTGGTTAGCCTAGTTGGTATTAATCCTGCCTACGAAGTTAGTGGTCTTTGGTTCGTTCCCGGTATGGGCGGATATTTGTGTGTTGACCGCGAGTATTTGTTTCTGACCCTTGGCTGTATTTCATATATATAAATTAGAAATTAGTTTGGGCTGGGTTAATTTGTGTGAGATTGACCCCGGATATTTTAATAGTTGATATAAACTGGCTGCTGGTTTATGGTCTTGTAATATTTTTAAATGAACCTTGTTTCCGTCTTGCTTTTTTACACTAGGATTTTATTCGACTTTACATGTCATGCTTGGTGAAAATCTTTTAAGTCAAATATAGCCAGTTCCCGTTAGTAGAATGAACTGACATTTGGGATACAAAGATAAACCCCAGTGCAATATGGTGGCTAAGAGATATACTCACACCCATACCCAAAGGTGATGCATCCATAAAGAAATTAAGAAGGTTTTGGTTGACATCTAACAAGTAGCACAGAACCGATCTTGGTGGTCTTTTGGAAGATATTCAGCAGGTCGGGTTTCGGCTGAGCCTGCTGCTGTAGCACTCAAACGGGTAGACCGATTCTGACACGGATTTTCGCAAAAGAAAGCTACTTTAATTAAGATGGTTCTTAGCCAGGTTTCATGAAAATCGGTTAGCACGTTTCAGAGATATCAGCTCTGAAAGTAGAGCTCGCGTTTATATTGCGCGATTTTATCTATATATCTGACGTAATGTTCTCTCCAGGACGACCCGTGGGCTGGACTCTCTTACACCGTTGACACCGAAACTGGTAAGTACCATTAAATATATAGATGACCTAGCAACCGTTGTTCTGCCATACAGGTATATACAAGAATACTAAAATCACGATTGAAAAAGGGTTGTAGGACAGTGAAAAATATGGTACGTCCTATTCTCAGACCTACTGAATTTACTACGTTTCGGAGGAGTTTGGTTATATACGCTGTGGCACGAGAATTTTAGATATAAGAGAGATAAATGGATATTACCGGAGGAGCGTCGAAGTAGGCTGGAAAGTCCATGAAACGGCCAGGCGCCGGCGCAGCGTGTGAATCTTAAAAAAAAATAGCTGCCCGCCCTCGCTTCGCTACGGTATACGAGGGGCGGCTGAAAAGTTCTAAGCCTAAGGTAGAAAAAAAAGGTTCAGATTTTTTTTACTATTTTTATTTTTCAATATAATCTCCCTCTAATTCAATGCATTTATTACATTTTTTAAATAATGCTTTTAGACCGTTAAAAAAATAAGTTTTATTTTGGCTGTCGAAATGTTCCTGTACAGCCGCCTTCATCTCTTCATCACTGCCAAATCGCTTTCCCCTTAAATCTTTCTTCAAATTGCTGAATAGAAAATAAGCACTAGGGGCCAGATCTGGACTGTAAGGTGGATGATCAATTTCCTCGAAGCCAGTTTCCTTCAGAGCAAGCTTGGCAACACGAGCGGTGTGAACGGGGGCGTTGTCTTGCAAAAACAAAATGCCTTTGCTCAGTTTGCCCCTTCGTTTCTCGACTATGGCTTGTCGCACTTTTCTTAATAGCTCAGCATAATAAACTGCATTTATTGTAGAGCCTTTCGCCAAATAGTCTATTAAAAGAATGCCATCGCAATCCCAGAACACGGTGGCCATTAGCTTAGACGCCGATCTTTGAACCTTGAATTTCTTTGGCGGCCTTTCACCCTTTTCGATCCACTGCATAGATTCAGACTTCGACTCTGGATCATACTGTCTGATCCATGTTTCATCAACAGTTACTATGCGGGAACAAACTTCATCTAAACCTTCTTCACATAATTCTAAAAATGCCTGAGAAGTTTGAACACGACGTTCTCTATCGAAAGCTGTGAGCATTTTCGGCACCCAACGAGCACTTACTTTTGTCATATGCAAATGTTGATGCAAAATCTCTCCAACTCTTTCCTTACTAATACCTAAGGCTTCAGCTATTTGCCAAACCTTAATTCTCCGATCCTCTAATACTAACTTTTTGACTTTTTCAGTATTTTCTTCAGTCCCAACCGATATTGGCCTTCCTGAGCGAGGATCGTCTTCGATCGACTCCCGTCCAAGTTTAAAAAGTCGACTCCATTTTTTAACAGTGGCATGAGAAGGGCCAGATTCACCGTAAATACTAGACATTTCTTCAAAAATTATTTTCGGCGATTTGTCACTTTTTGTGAGGAACTTAATGACTGCACGGTGCTCAATTTTCGTGATATGCGTTGATAATTCACACATGATGACCTTTAGCGTCGGATATCTCGAGATGTAATAAACAAAAGACGACATTTTTTTCTTTTATTTATTAACTTTTTAAATGGTCTTTTTAGTGGCCAGTATCGCTAACGCATATGCAACCTCAACATACCTTAGGCTTAGAACTTTTCAGCCGCCCCTCGTATAAGTAAACCTTTGTTAGTAAAGGATAATATAGCTTTCTATTAGTGAAAGATTTTCCTGTCAAAGCGTAGAAACAACATTTTAGGGCGTGAATTCTGATTTTGGTACCTTAACCGTCGCTCGCATGAGGTCGCTAGCTCGATAGATCGATCGATAATAAGCCACTAGTGTAATCAGGATGAGTAGGGCTTAATCCATCTAATTTGCATAATGACTAATTTACCAATACTCCTAGATTTGAAAAGGATTTAGTGTCAAAATACCTAAATCCCAGAATGCCTAACTTTTTGTCTCATGACACCTTAATTTGAAATCGGCTGAATTTTAAAATGTCTTATTCTCATAATGGATAAACTTCTCAACTTCTTTATCGCAGCATACCGTATGTTCAAAACAACCAGGTACCAAAATACCTAATTTTAAACAGGCTAGTTAACCTTCATGTATAATTAATTTGATTTACTATCTTCTTTAGTGCTGAGCACTTACATTGAAGTACCAATATTATAAAGATAATGCTAACTATTTAGGCATTTTGAAGCTGTGACATTTTGGTATTCTGGAGTTTTTAGTTTAAGCTATTTTGAAATTTTGTCGTATTTATTCGGCATTTTAAGGACAAGTACATTTCAATATTTAGGCATTTCGGACATGAGACGTTTTAGGTCAAAGTCATTATGACTTTTGTTCATTTTAGGAATGAGACAAATTGATATTCGGGTATTATGAGCCCATGGCAATTTAAAATTTAGTTAAATTAGTAAATTAGGTATTATAAAAATTAGGCGGAATAAGCCCTATTCATCCGGGTGGTTCTTAGCTAGGTTTGATAAAAGTTGGGCCGTTTAAAAGAGATCAACTCTGAAAGAATAGGTTGCTATTATATCGGGGTTTATTTATCTATGTTTAGTTATGATTCAGTTATTTTTCGGTTACTAAGTAAATTTGTATGCTCTTTTCCTAAAAAAAAATTAAAACTTGCCTACTTGATGCACAACCTTTCGCTTTTCTCAATCTTAAAAAGATAAGTTCGCCTTTGTTCATACTTTTTGGTGTCTGCAATGTAGCTATTGTTTTAGTTTTTATTTTGTAAAATGTTTACACACATACATTGTTACTAGTAAACTCCAAACACTTCTATTGTCAATTTCTTGCGATTCATGCAAGTCTTTCCCTTATTCTGTCCATCATTATAAGACGTTAGAGTTCCTTAAGACTTGAGTCTATAACAAGTTACAAAATAATATCAAAGTGGATATCAACACTTGCTGAAACGCATTCAAAACATACGTACAAGCCTATCGATATCTGTAATCAACAAAAAACCCAACTAGAGGGGAAGGCGCCCCAGTGCACATAACAATACCAAACGGAAATACATAAGGGTGCCACGGCTCCCCTATGTACCTTCTAGTCGTAGGGGTGTATTTGATAGCGGCAATCTTTATAATAAGTTGGTAGGTTAGTTCCTTTGGAAAAAAGGTTCGGGGAGAACTAGTATTTTGCCGATGGAGCGAAAGTGGGTTATGTTTTCCGTGTGTATCCTTAGTTTATTGTTATTATTTGTATGTCTTTACAAAACACGGGAATATGGGAGTCCCGGACCTTTGGAAGGCGTACATGGAGACGAAGACAACACTCAGAGGCCCTTAAGACAATTTTGGGACAACAACCGGTGCATGGTTTGACACTAGGTCCGAATCGCTACCACCATATTATACAATAACCACCCGCCAAGCAACAGTGTTCGCATTGTTGTATTGCGGTGTGGGGATAAGACAACCGGTGAAATTACTAGCATAGAGGCATTCCATCTTAGTCCTCAGGGTTGGCAGCGCATTTGAGGTCTTAGGATTATAGTCTTGAGAATTCAAATGTCTAGGGGTCTCAGATTCCACTTACCATCAGGTGGCCTGAGTGCTCGTGTGCCTTCTCCGAATCATTAAAAAAAATGCTCCCACGGACAACCACGGGTTAGTGTAGGACTATTTAAAGAGGATGGGAATTATTGGGAATATTAATAGTAGGCTATATTAATGAAATGATATGGATTGGTGAACTTAGGCCAGTGATAAAATTATGACGCCTGCCTGGCCAATGTTTATAAGGCGACCTAGCTTACACTCCAGCTGGCCGGTGAAGACAAGCGTGAGGTGAGGAACAGAACCTTCCCTCGGGAGAAGTCAGGTCCGTGGTGTCGCTACTCGTCGACAGCTCGCCACTGGCTACCCTGCAGCGTTATTATTTTTTACTAGTTTCCGCCTGCGACTTCGTACACGTATAAATCAGTTCCCGAGGGAATAGCGATGTGAAATACCCTATGTGTTAGTCCAAGGTATAGGCTGTTTGCATTCCAAATTTCACCAAAATCCGTCCAGTAGTTTTTGCGTGAAAGAGTAACAAACATCCATACTTACAAACTTTCCCGTTTATAAAATTAGTAGGATGGAGACAGCGATCTTATGAATGCAAATGCGTTGCCAACCCTGAAGACTAAGGTGTAGAATTGTATAATTTAGATAATTCACCTTCTTTTAGTATCTTTGGTTATCAAATTGCATAAAACAGCATGCATAAGCGTAATTGAAACATGTGGCACATTTCAAATGATCCCATCCAGGAGCATTACATTATATCACACACAATAGTGGAGAATACGTTAATACTTTTGAAATAGCTGACTCATTAGACTGATGGTTATTCTGCCGGGGGGCCGGGTCTAAAGTACCGAATCGAATAAAAAATCGATTTTAGGGACCCCTTTTTTTATCGATTCATAATTAAAGTTAGGTTGCTGAAGAAATTTTGCGTTTGAATTTAGAAATGGGAAATTTGATTTTCGAATCGACTTATTAAACGTCTTCAATAAAAAGGAGTTAACAATTCAATTTTTTTTTAATGTATGTTCCCCGATTACTTAAAAACAGCTGGACCGATTTGTTTATTTTGTTTTTAGCACGTCAAGATCTGATGATGGGATCTTAGAGAAATCGAAGGAACTCCTTAAATGTTATAGGAATACATATTGCGATTTTAGTATTGTCAGTGACATGTCTAGTATTTACATTCAAACAATATCATTCGGTGAAGTAGAACTGATGATGAAGACCACTGATAGCCACCGGAACTCCTCAACGGTAGAGCAGCTCTAACTTGGTCATACACACTCTTAAAATAAAAGTTGTCTCTCCTGTGGTCAATAGTTAAGGGCTTGTGTGCATATAAGTTATGTTTTTATATGATAGGTCTAAAGCAGTCCTGACGGTGTTTTTGCGGGACATGGGCTAAGCCAAAAAATTAGGCCTTAAAAACGTTAACTTTCAGTGTGTCCACAGGAAAGACGGTAGTCTAAATCTGTGTATTACCCAATTGTCGGCGAACAGTAGCCTAGTCAAGATGCAAACGCTGATGCTAACGTTTTCTGTTTTCTATTGACTCGATAGGTATGAAGCGGCCATAAGCGGTCGGACTCGATCTGTCACCAGCTTTTCGACAATTCTATACATTTGAGAGCATTATACATCTAGAGGTCCTTAGCCAAAATGCGTACGCTAAAGGCCAAAAAGTTGGGCACGCTAACTCACCCAATTAAATTTTCTATGAAACTTTTCCGTTGGTTGATACCGAGTTAAAATAATGCCACTCCATGTCTTCCCGTGGATGTCGTAAGAGGCGACTAAGGGAATAAAGGCTTGTAGTACTATTAGGCGATGGGCTTGCAACCTCTCACTAATACACCGGTAAACATCTTAGCCTGTTTGTGCAAAATGTGGTAACAGAATTTATCAACAAGTTTTTTTACAGTTGTTAGTGATTCTGTAGCTCTGCCTGCCCCACTCTGGGAATAAAGGCATTATGTTATGTATGTATGTACTTTGCAGTTGTGCGACGAAAATTAGCCATACAATTGTAAGGATATTTTTCGTCCCATAGCGGAACTTTGTGTTGTTTGTAAGTTAGAGTAGCTAGGGCCTCTGTTACATCTCGACCAGCTTTCCGTAGGTCCATTGCGTCATGCATACCTTTGCATAATTTAAAGCCCTGACAAAATAAAAAGGGTTGGTATTAAGTTTAACGTGTGTCTGTTTGTAACTCGTCGAATTTCACTTCATCGAATGCATCATTTCATCGAACGCTAATTTCGCTGAAACCATAATGTTTTCAGGAAATCTTTAACATTAATTACGTAGGTTAGGTTAGGTTAGATAGAGACAATAGAGTTCGATGAAATGATGCATTGGATGAAATGATAGACACCCACCCGTGTCTGTGGTATTGTAGCTCCCAACCGGATCGACCGATTTGGACACTGTTTTTTTTTAAGGAAAGCTAGCTTAATCAGGATGGTTTATGAAGTTGGTCTGTTTTAGAGAAATCAACGCTCAATGAATTTTGTCCGTAATCCGAGGATCTGTTTGGTTTATTGCCGGCTAAGTTCCTTCATCTTCTCGCAGAAGCTTGTTATTTCAACCCCAATATCTCAATTGCGCAGATTGCGCTGTCATTGGATATGATTTCTAGTACGCGGATGACCTTTCAAAGCGACACATTAGGTTTCCAAGTCCAGTCAACTTTTGTATCTGTGATTCTGTAACCCAAAAATTTAAGGCAATGTCTATATCCTTAAATGTATTAACCCCGCCCCAACGGTCTGCCCTCTCCCTGATCTGTCCGTTCTAGGCTTCCAAACCATTACATAAAGAAATCTTCCAGTTACAAAAGTTACAGCATTCACATTAAAACTTATGATTTATGCATTGAAAAAGCATAATTCGATCTTTATGATCGAAAGCGTCGGTCTCACAGTCGCAAAAGAAAAAGTAATAAAAGTATTATCTCTGGATTTTTGAAAAGGACACGTTTTCGGACGGAGCGGCGTCGGTCC
Organism: Acleris holmiana; assembly: GCA_949316455.1. Classification (NCBI taxonomy): domain Eukaryota; kingdom Metazoa; phylum Arthropoda; class Insecta; order Lepidoptera; family Tortricidae; genus Acleris; species Acleris holmiana. The sequence goes on along the minus strand of OX438790.1, from coordinate 8,493,801 downwards.
AATAATGAGCTCAAACGTAACTAGCGCACAAAGACCTCGCCGTTGGTGTAAACTTGTAAGTTTTTGCAGGTCTTTGTAAATTGGGCGTCGTGGCCGAGTGACAGCCGCACGTTCGAATTTCAAAAAGAATCGTTCTTTTTTCGTGGCGACTTTTCCACAAGTCATGGTTACGGCCTGTGTTCTCTGTGATTAATACTTTAGGTCTTTTTTTGGGGTAGGCTCGTACGCTAGGTTCTTTGTAGTTCCGTGGGCAACGCTTACCTATAAATTAACGATAGGTATTTAAAACGTTAGCGACGACTCTTTTGTGGTATTTTATGTGTCAAAATGAATACCTAGTATTTTTTTTTTTGATTCGCAATCTATTCTTTTTTTTAATTCATACCTAGTTAAAGTAATTGCTTAAATTAAACAATCAAACTGAAACCCTACATCCGTGACCCAACTCGAGCTTGGCCACTTTTTTCGTGAGCGATCCCCAAATTGGTGATATTATGTATTTTTTGATCATCCCCCCCTCAAGATCGTTGATGCCTTTTGTGTTTTTACAATGCTTTTATGTTCTGTCGACGGAATATTGTTATAATATGTATTATTAACTGTTTTTCAGATGTAGAAAAATCGATTTACAATACATGAAAAGAATTTAAACTGTAGGATGTATCAATTGAGCGTATCCTATTATAAATACGGAACTGAGTGTTTCTTAGGCTCTCAGTGCCAAACACCTGAACCACTGTCGTGTATCTGTGTCTGGCAACGTAGCTCCCAAACGGATCAATTCGGACGCTATTTTAATTAGGATGGTTCTTACCTAGATTTCATGAAAATCGGTGGCGCCGTTTATGAGATAACTAATTCTACGCCTGCGACTTCGCACGCGTGGAATTAGTTTCCCGCTACTCCCCCTATTTTAACCCCTTAGGGGATGAATTTCCAAAAATCCTTTCTTAGTACACCCCTAGACCTCAAAAGAAACCTACGTGCCAAATTTAGAATCTCTGGACCCAGCGGTTTGGGCTGTGCGTTGATATATCAGTCTCATCATCTTTACCGTTTGGTTGCCGGGTTAGAATAGTGCCACTTCATGTCTTCCCGTGAAAGTCGTAAAAGGCGACTAAGGGAATAAGGGCTTGTAGTACTGTTAGGCGATGGGCTTGCAACCTGTCACTAATACACTAGTAAACTTGTTGGCCTGATTGTGCAAAATGTGGTTACAGAATTATCAACAAGTCTTTTTAGAGTTGTTGGTATTTCTGTAGCTCTGGGATTGAAGGCGTGATGCTATGTATGTTATGCATCATCTTTACTATCTCAACCTCGTGTCGTATCTAATTGATTAAAGGCTGTCCAAGAAGTAAAGAGACAATTTTCATAAACATAATTGGTCAAAGAGAAAATATCCAAAAAAAGGTTAAACCAACTCTCATGTCAACAGTCAATGTCAAATCATTTCAACAATAAACGAAGCGGAACAAGAACTCATTGGAGATCGATTCCGGTAACCTTCGGGGAGGGAAGATGGCCGATTGAAAAATGCCCGGCTTTTACTTTTGATTTATTCTGTTTACTGATTTACTCTATTCACTTGACATTGGCGAAATCACTGCGTACATCGCGGTGGACCGCCATTAATAAAAAAGAAGAAGAAGAAGAACTCATTGACAACAGATTTGTTCTATACTATGAATGTCACGGGAAAACGCATACGATACATCATTTTATTGAAGAGGAATCTAAAAAACAACTATTAACAGAATTAAATAATGTTTTAAAGAAATAGAAAAACTGAATTTTAAGCAGAGGAGGACGACGTACAGTTTCGAACGTTCAAAACAAATAAGGTAAACAATACATTTGAGCAAATATCATTGACATCTGTTATAGTTACAGCAGTAAAATTTAAGATATCAAGATCTGATATAACCTGGATAAGCGCTAAAGAACCAGGAATTAAAGATTTTGGGAAATTATCTAGGCAAACGTATATTAAAGATCAAGGAGCACGTTACGCTAGAACAGGCTACGGAAAAGTTTACAAAAAACATAGAAAGTTGACATTATTAATGTCCAGCCTGAGTTATGTTGATATAAATTGTATTACTGGCAAGCGATTGTTTATTTCTTTTAGTCGAGGTCGGTGGATATGGTCGTTATGTAAAAATGCAAGGAGATAAACCCAAATCTTTCACTGCATTTAACTATCGGTGGACCAGATTGGCGAACACTGTAGCTTCAAGACCTTGAAAAGCTGTTATGAAACAGGTAGCAAAACACCGTTAAAAAAATTGGTAATAAAGTTCCTTTTGGCGACTCAGGTCTATAAGTAAAAGTTAATAGGTATAAAAATGACTAGAAAGAAAATTGGAGAGAAGGATTTATTGACTAAGTATAAAAATGCCGACATTCAAATACGTAATTATTTGAAATTAGGTAGTGTCGACGGAGCTCCGCTGCCGCGGAGTTCCTATTTCTAGGTGGTTTGGCCCTCCGGGCCTGCTGCAAAACTGACATAACCTAAACCTACCTACGTATTTAAATGTCGGCATTTTTATGCTTAGTCAATAATTACTTCTCTCCAATTTTCTTTCTAGACATTTTTATACCTAGTATATTTTTTCTTAACCCTTAATAAGGCAGAGGCCATATATTTACCACATTACAATAAGCTGAAATTAAACTTTACTACCTACGTTTTATGATGCAATGTCAATTGTATTTATTCAAATATAACATCATCTATTATTACTCTTTAGAGACTTGCAATTCCATCACTGTATTTAATTTTGGTTTAGATTTTTTACTTCTACGGGGCCCTATTAAGGGTTATATACCTTAGTCGCTAAAAGGATAAAGTTGCACTCGGCAACAATGCAGTAACGATTATAACATTTTATTAATACAGGACCTATTATATAAAAATAAAACTTAGCTTTTATCATTCTTTACATATATTTTTTTAATCTAACTTTGTCTCTTTTTCTGGGCCAGCCCAGGAGTAGGAAAAGCGCTCATGTTCCAAGAAAAATAAAGACTACTTTTCTACCAAACTATTCGACCAGATAAGAGGTTGAGAAAGTAGAGGGACGATTTGTAAGTTCGCACATAAGCAGCATCGGAGTTACGGAGTTAGGGAGGGAGGAAATCGTGCGCTCTCTGTTGGGCGAACTAAACTCTTCACACATATGTCAACCAAAGCCATGTGAGGCTATGTAACAACTATAACCGACCAGTGCCAGGCCCTCTCAACTCCACCCGAACCCGACCCCGTATGTAACACTCGGCGCCGAACACGGTACATAAGCCGCATGCGCATTGTCCCCGTGATTAATGTTACCAGCTACATCTCAATCCCGTGGGGTTGCTATCATTAATAATACCATTGTGGAATTAAAATCAATTCTTTGCCCCTTGTCGGATATTGCTATGGATTTGAAGTTATTGTTACAAGTTATGGAATACTGTGTGCTTAATGCTGTAAAATTAAAAAATATGGAATTTCATTTTGTTAACATTTCTTTGGGGTACCTTGAAATTCCTGTTTATTGCGTAAGCTTATGAGTTACTAGACGCCCTCGACTTCGTTCGCGTACTATTAGTTTCTCTATTTTAACCCCTGGGATGAATTTCCAAAAATCCTTTAGTGCACCCCTTGAAATTATTCCCTTCAAATTTCAAGTCTACTATAAGTAATAAAATGGGTGCTCCAAAGTTCATATAAAATTGCAAATAAGATTATTGGAACTCCGAAAATGTCATTTATTTATTTTATTTATTTATTTATTTATTTATTTATTATCCACACAACTATTTTTACAGGGCTTATCCTAAGACAATAGTGTAACTACTTTTTGGTACCTATCAACTAATCTCTATTATTATACCTATAACATAATATAAATAATGCAGCCTTTGTGAATTCATTCAGAGAACAAGAAAACAAATCAATGGTCTCCGCAATCATACCATTTTATATCATAATGATCACTCTTCATAATAAATATTATGAATACACCTGTTTATTCATGATTCTAAAGTATCCATTTGTTAAATAAGGTTAGGTCTGGTTAGGTTTGTACAAACGTCCTAAAATCAGAACGGTTTCAGTAAAGATCACATTAGGAGTTGCCATGAACAAAAAACTGTGAGGAAATAAATATGAACAGTGATTATTATGAATATAAATCGGTAGTAAAACAAAAAATGGGAATAAGAATTGTATGTGAGTCAATATGCAACCAATAAAAATGTAAAAAATATCCTAGAAGACTTCAACCTTTGCTTTATCTTTATGGAGATACCCGTTTTTTTATAGATTTTTTTTAACAGCTTTGTCAGCGTAACTAAAATGTATAACTTTGCAAGTTACAGCTTTGTAGTAAGTACTTACTACAAGAGTCTGTGAGTTAACCCGCAGACAGACGGACACGGCAAAACTATAAGGATCCATTCATTCATTTAACTAAGAGCTAGATTCTAGGTTCGTGACCGTAGAGAAATGGCCACATTATCTGTTCTCTGCCAGCTGTTTCACCTCCAGACTTCATCTTTACTAATATTATAAATGTGAAAGTAACTCAGTCTGTCAGTGTGTTTGTTACGCTTTCATGATAAACCGCTGAAAAGATTTAGATGAAATTTGGTATGGAGATACGTTGAGTCCCGGGGAAGGACATAGGATACTTTTTATCTCGAAAACTTGGACTGTGCCGGAATAACGATAAACGAGTTCTGCGCGGAATGAGTCGCGGGAAACAGCTAGATATACACACATACATTAAATCACGCCTTTTTCCCAAAGGGGTAGGCAGAGACCACTTCTTTCCACCTGCTACGATCCTGACCAATCTCCTTCGCTTCTTCCATATTCAGCTATATACCAGAGATCTGCTCTCCTAACGGCCGAACCCTATATTCAAACCGCGGATAGATAAGGTTTCTTCGGGTTGAAATTTAACATTTGCCCATACAAAATGTGTCAAATTTTAATCCGAAGTAAGGCTATATGTCCGCGGTTAGAATATAGGGTTCGGCCGTTAGCCAATAAGCAGTATCTCAAATTTAATGGCCTAAGCAGATCCAATCCTATCCTTTCGGTAATAACAGTAATAAGGTTGCATTTGCTACAGAAGTTTTGTCTGAGATACTGCTATTTGTGTTAGCAAGGCAGTGATATATCGCTTAGTTTCGGGTGTGCCAACGTCCGTCCGTCCGTCCGTGCGCTCCTGTCTAACGCGCCGCACCATGGTGACTCCGCGTGGTGTGCTGTAAACTGTACAGTCATCACAACACTAGTAGAGCAATGAACTCTGTCATTGTAGAGCGTACTATGAGTCAGCTGTTGATGATTAGGATTACACTAAGTAAATAGAAACGGTAAAATCCTGAATCTGTAGCTAGGTGTATATAAAAACTGGACAAGTGCTTGTTAAACGCTCGTGTGGAGAGGGTTTTCAGTTTCCTGTATTACTTTAAATACATCTAGGGTTTTAATTACAATCTATAGGTAAAGAACTAATTTTATCCGTAGTTTCGGTGATAATTTTCGCCTGTTTTCAAAAATAAATAAAAATATTTGTCTTAAAATTATTTTAAAAAAAGTTACACGTCCGTCTTTGGGTCACCGACATACCAAATTTCAACAATTCAACTGAATCATGGTTGTTTTTAACCGCCAACCTAGTTATACACAGATATATATGTTGAACTTTTAACACCCCTCTGTTCGCGTTGGGGGATTCTAAATTGAACCTTTTTCCCCTTGGTTGGGCATCTAAGTGAATAAATTTAAATTTAAACTGTTTATCTGGGGGCCGGTCAAATTATGTGTCTTGGTCGTTTCGCTACCGTCACATGTAAGGTGAAAAAAATATTCACTGCTCTTTACTTTTCTGTTATGAAATAGTTCTTTTAGTCACGAAACGGCCAAGCCACATATTTTGACTAAGGTGTAGACTTGGTGTTGTTGGGCTTGTAGAGTTAGAAGCTTGGCTCTACATGAGACCTGATAACTTTTTGACAGTGCGAGCCATATGGTCCTGTCTTGGAAACATTTTACATGAAAATGTTAATGGTGGGATTTCTGATACAACAATATTATAAATATTTTAAAAACTAAAAACCGTCTTCAAAAAGCAAGAAATAGCTTCTTTTAAAATGGTAGGTCAGTCCAACTGAATTCGGCAATTAGTTTAAAATATAGTGAGACGCCGACATCAGTTGGAATGACCTAGTATAACTTATCATTTTAAAAGTAGTTATTTCTTGCGTTTTGAGATTTTTGTTTTTTTTATTTTTTTTAAACATTTATTTTATTTCATACCTTTTAATGATCATAATAAAACTCTTATGTCTTCCACATAATATTTATTCTTATAATATTTGAGGAGTTATCTCAATTCCTCAAGGACCACCTCGGGAGTAATTACACTCTGCGAAACAAAAAAAATATTTCAATATCGATCCGAAATTGACGGAGTAGGCAAACGCGTAACAAACACACAAAAAAAAACATAGTCGGATTGATAACCTCCTCCTTTTTACCCGACTACGGCGAAGCAAAGGAAGGGTAATGGACACCCTATGTATGTTTCTATGTATGTATCTATGTTCCACTCTAGCGCCGTTCCTATTGAACCGATTTTAACAAATGAGGTGTCTATCGATTTGTCTTTTGTGTGCGATGGTTCTAGGCTAAAAGTCTTTGAAGTCGGTTTAAAAACAAATACATTGGTACAAGTTTATTATAACTAATCTTAATTTTATCAAAGATTTTATTAGTTACGAATGGTTATTTGTTCTACATTATTTAAATTATTCTTTAGTTACTTAAAAGGACGTTTTCAAAAAAAATGTACATAGTTAAGGGCTTTAATTAAAACAAAAAATAATTGATTCCTTTGTGTAACGAAAGTTGCCCATATAGTTTTAATGGCTAACTTTCGTCGCACAAAGGATGCGATCGTTATTTCATTTTCATAAAGCCTTTAACTACATAATTTTTTTTTTTTAAAACGACCAAAATATTACTTTATGGTCCTAAAGTTTGTACCTAGTTAAGGACTAAAATTTAGAAACGTTAACTTTTCCGCTGTGTTACGAAAATTAGTCGCACATTTATACATTACTCTCAACGCCAATTAGCAGTATCTCAAATTCAATAAATGAACCAGAGACAACCCTCACTCGTTAGTTATATGCTTGTACTTGCTACAGGAGTTTTGTCTGAAATACTACCATTTGTCTTATAACAGTATAGCTAATTTTCGTAACTCAGCGGAAAAGTTAACGTTTCTTAATTTTAGTCCTTAACTAGGTACCTACAAACTTTCTAAGAAACGCCCAGGTATCGCCTCCGACCCAAGCTAGAAATCTCATGTAGAAAATTTAAAAATAATTTTATGAAAATATATACAGTTGCGGGAAGCAAGCTGTTGTCTTATTTTTGACTAGTATTTAGTTATTTTGGGTGTCTATTATTTCATCGAATGTATCATTTCATCCAACGCTATTGTGTGCTGAAACCATAATGTTTTCTGGGTATCTTAAACATCTAACCTAATCTAACCTACATAATGAATGTTTAAGATACCCAGAAAACATTATGGTTTCAGCAGAACATAGCGTTCGATGAAATGATACATTCGATGAAGTGATGAGTTATCACTTGTTTTAAATGGAACTTGGTTCGTTCAAAGTAAGCACAAGATTGGTCCTTCTACATCAAGAGATGCAATGTTTCAAGTACATCCCCGCCGCCGCCCTTGGATCCTAAGCCCTCGTATCCAGGGCCATCTTCATCTCCCAATACACCATCTACGTCGTCACAAATTCAATAAAATACAGTAGGTATATACGCCAGGAAAAGCTTAAAACACATTTTTTAAGGTTCCGTATTCAAACTAGGAACCCTAATAGTACCCGCTAGTAAACCCGCTACACGTAACTTAGGGATGTATTTTTTTTTCTCTACTATCCCATAATGTGTTTCTTTGAATAAATCTTTCAAAAATATTGCTGGTTTGAAAAAAACATTTTTCGATTTAGGGATCCGTTTATGAAATATTAAGCTTTAAAGCGCTGATTTTTGTAAGAGCCATCTTAAATGATTTTAGTAGGTGTGACCTTGACTGACCTTGACCTTGGTGTGGGATTGACTTTAAATAGAAAATTAGTTAGTAGCTTGTTGTTTTTTATGTTTACTACAAACATAAAAAAAAACAACAAGGTAGTTAGCGGCTTCGGAACCCTACACTGAGCATGATCCGACATGCTCTTGCCCGGTTTTTTAAGTTTTACAATCTTCTATTTTGATGTACAATTAAAGTGGTGGTAAGACGTTGCGCTAGGTCAATCCGGATCGCTACCACCACCGTATCCTTTGACTTACCGCCAAGCAGCGTGTTCGCATTGTTGTGTTCTGGTGTGGGGATAAAACAAAATACATCTGGTAAAATTACTAGCATAGAGGTATTGCATCGTAGTCCTCCTGGGTTGGCAACGCATTTGCGGTCTTTGCATTGCAGTCTTAAGATTGTAGTCTTTAGAATGCAAATGGGTCACAGATCCCACTTACCATCCGGTGGCCTGTGCTCGTTTACCTTTTCCATGCCATTAAAAAGTTATTTAGATAACTGTATCATATGCTTCATTTTGTCCTAAGATTTCACACAGTTTCCGCGGAAGTAATCGCTAGTTGACTTCTAGAGGGTCGTGGGTTAGAAATAGTAAAACGATATCTCTCATAATCATTATCATATCACCTCGTAAAGTGAAGATTCCTCCCTCAATGCTCATCGTAACGAACAAACTCTCGCAATTAATCGAAGAAACACGGAGCGCGCTATCGAATCTTGGAATACTAGAACACGCTTTCCCCGCCTAAATCGATGAAACAATGGCACAACAAAATGGCGGCCGGGAAACGCGGGAAAGCGTCATTAAAATAAAACAGGCCAACATTAATAAAAGCAAAAAAGATTAATGTCCGCCGAACACAATGCGTAATAAATTAAATAGATGGATATTCCGAAGGGAGACCTACCCTTGGCGGCCATTTTGGCGCTACACGCCCCCTCATTGGCCGGCTCGCTTGCTAATCAATACGACCCCACCCAGAAATAAAACGACGCAACAGCCAAACACCATTCCAACATAAATAGGACTTATTACAGTAATAATAAAGTCTAAATAAGATTAATGATAATGGCGGCCCATTTTGAAACAATGGGAACTTGAAATGAATCAAAGTGTTCTATTTTTGTTCCATATTTAAATTTTAAATTTTGTTTTTGGTTTTTTATGGTACCTTATTTATCGAGTTACTTTTTTAATTAAGAGAACTGGTTTGAATTCTTAATTATTAGCGATTTTAATAGTAACTTGAATATTAGCAATATCAAAGTGGTTAAACTTAACGTTAAACCATTAGGGCTCTTACGCTTATACGTTTGTTAGCGAGCGTCTTTAATTCATTTGGTAGATTCGGTTTATTTCCAACCTAACGCAGTCATCTTCAAGGGTGAAAATCCACTGATTAGGGTCCCAAGTATAAAGGTAATAAAAAAAGGCTTTTCGATTAACCTGCCAGCAAAGGACCTAAGGTTCTTATAACGAATCGGGTTATTTATTATACCTACGGTATCACGAAACGCCCACTTTTGTTTCTTATTCTCAGAAACTGATTCGTTATTTTATTTTCCTAGAATCTATTAAGTAACTTACGAAAACATTTTAGGTATTTCTTAACCTAAGTACCTACAAAGCTTCATACGATAAAATACCTAATCTTACGAAATGGGAAACAATCCTGATTGATTAGTAGCCATTTATTTTACGAGTCGTTCGGATCTTATCTATAGGTATTATTACAAACTCGTTAGACGTTGTCCTGCCTAGTATTTTTACCCATCCCTATAAAAACCATGAACATTAAAAAATCTCTTCAGCCGTTCTCAAGTGATGCGCTTACTAGTGAACACCCTTTTTAGGGTTCCGTGGTAAAACTAGGAACCCTTATAGTTTCTCCATGGCCGTCCGTCCGTCCGCAGCTTAGTTCAGAGACTCTTAGTACTAGAAAACTGTTATTTGCCATGAATATACATATTCTTAGTCATGCCGACAGGCGGTAAAATAAAATCTGTTTTATTTCTCATCTACCTCATGTGGAGTGACGCTGGATAGGTCAAAATATGCGGGTTTGGGAAATCATTTTTTTGATTAAGAGATCCGTTTGGAAAATATCAAGGTTTTAAGTGCTAATTTTTGATAGAGCCAAGTGTTTGTCACGTGTCTCCTACAGCCAAAACTACAAATACCTAAAACTTAAAATTTTCAAAAATATCTTAAATGAAAGCGCATACTTACAACGAGAATTAGTTCATATTTGTTGTTTTGTGTTTGTAGTACTTAGCGGCTTCGGATCCCTGCACTGAGCATGGTCCGACATGCTCATGGCTCATGCCCGGTGCTTACTGAATAAGTAGCAGGATATTTTCGACTTTTAAATGCAACTTACTTTACCTATTATGGTAAGGCTTCTAAGGCAGATAGACCTATGCTAAACCTGAGAAATAACATGGAATGCCTCTATAGCTAGCAACCACCGACTGTTACGCTTCACAGTTCCAGACTGGACTACAACAGTGTGAACACTGCTGCTTGGCGGTAGGTTAAACGGTAAGATGTTTGTGATCCGGACGGATTCTTATATCACTACAAAAAAAACTTGCTAACTTAGCGAAAACAATTTATTAGGATGACCTTACGGCTCTATACATATCTACTCTTCCAAGAAATTAGAAAAAATACTAAGCTTACAGATGTACTCCACCAAGCCCTAAAATTGAAATCACAATGGGCGGGCCATGTAGCAAGATGCACCGACCATCGCTGGACACTCGCAAGTACAAAATGACTGTCCATTTTGTACTTGGGAAAAGAAACGTAGGAAGACCAGTCAAACGATGGGTGGACGATATAAAAAGCTGGTGGGTCACAACTGGATAGAAGTAGTACAGAAAAGAAAGGAATGGAAGATTTTGGAGGAGGCCTATACCCTAACAAGGGATTCTCATAACGAATAACAATACTAATTCTATCAAATAAGTTCAATAAGTACTAACACTAAAATGTAATATCTACTAAATAATATATGAATGTAAGAACTAAGTTTTATGAGAAATAAAAAGGTTTAATAATAATAATCAAGAGAGGGCATTTATATGTTTGTTCGACGATAACTTGAGTATTGTTAAAACACATGCAATTGTTTAGTTGAAACATGAACAGGGTCGGTCAGGATTTAACCTCCTAAAGCCAGGACACGGGGAGGTTTTCGTGCGATGCGGATTTGAATTTACAACCAATTAAATAAAGCTCAATGACCTTTGCTCCGAAATGCTATTGTTAATTATGAAACAAAGTAATTTTAACTTTATTTTCGTTTTAATTATAGTTATAGTGGCACACCGGGTCTCAATTGGTATTTTTTTAACGCCCACGTAAAAAGACGGGTGTTATAAGTGTGTGTCTATGGCATCGTAGCCCCCAATCAGATGGTCCGCTATGGCCCGTTTTTTTAAAGGAAGCTTTTTTAATGGGGATGGTTCTTAGCTTACGTTTCAGTAAAATCCGTTGGCCTGTTTAAGATAACAGCTCTGAAAGAAGAAATCGCCGTTATAACGGGGGCTGTTATATATCTCGTTGTTACAATTACACTTATTTAAGAGATTCTCTCTGAATTTATGCATTTACAAAATGTTCAACACATTTACGGCCAAATGAATCAAAAAAAAGTTATTAAACTGACAAAATGGCCCTATTAACACCCTTTTCACCGTTTCAAGGGTTTTAGACAAAAGGTTTTTTTCTACCTGACTTCCAAAAAAGCCCCTTACAAGATTGTCTCTGGTAGCTTTTAAGATAATGACGTTTGACAACTGCGGTCGGCGGGTAAGGACAAATTGCTGTTTTTTGCTTGTCTATGGTAGCTATTAAGGTTATTAAGAAACGGTCAGAGGAATCTATGGTAGCGTGTTTTTGTTTCTAAGCGATATATACCGCGCGCCCTTTTATTTAATTGGGATTTAATAAAAAAATGGTAATCCCAAATGATATTAGTAACCGGACTTACGAAGTTGTTGGTAGAGTAATGTTTCTGATCTGTGTGTATGTAAATGAATGAATATTAATACCGTTCATTGTTGTATTTTCGTAGAGGCTATAGGTGTTTTAGATTTAAAACGCCAACAGCCATAACATAACTATAACTTCTAAAATCTAAAAAATATCTGAAATTAAAGCACATATAATTAATTTAAGATGTAGGTAAAGCAAAGGTAAAATCTGGGGGCACGGTCGTGCCCCCGCCAAGGCGAGCCAAGCGAAGCCGTTTTTTTAACCGTCATAACGTTTGGATTATACCAGATAAACGAAATTCTCTGGATATGATGTCAATTAATAGACTTATTAAACATATAAAATTTTAATTTAATCATTCTGTTGTTTTTACTAGAGTCAATTTAGGCTAAGTCGCTACTATGACATTTCAAAAGAGTTTATTATTTGTAAACCTACTTGAATAAAGATTATTCTGATTCTGATTCTGATTCTGTTTTATTTATATCTAAAAAAACGATTTCGTCACTGACTCGCTCACTGGTGATCATAAAAATTATTAGGGTACTTCCTGAGGTCCTATAAAGCTGAAATTTGGTAGGTATGTAAGCTTGTATTAGTACCTACACAAACATCAGAAATACATATTCTTAAACTTAAAAAAAAAAGAAAAAATATTCGCAATTTAAAAATACACAGCAGTAGTGATATTAGAAACCTCAGTATAATTTTTGAAGACCTATCCATAGATACCCCCCACACGTATGGGTTTGATGAAAAAAAATATTCGAGTTTCAGTTTTATGTTTTTATGTTACAGAATACTCTACTTAACAAGTTTCAACAGCATAGTTCTTATAATTTCGGAGTAAAAATGGCTGTGACATACGGACGGACAGACAGACAGACAGACGTGACGAATCCATAAGGGTTCCGTTTTTTGGCATTTGGCTACGGAATCCTAAAAAGTACGTAAATATTAAGGTAAATTAAAACAGAGAAGTGTAAAATAAAGTTAATTGTTTAAAAACCCGACTGCAATAAAAATAAAAACTGAAAAGCGAATAACTGCTCTATAATCTACGAGTATAGAAAATTGTAAGAGCTACTACTTGTCTCCGCCTGGAACGCCTTTTCCAATATTTAAGTTGTGTAAGTTCATTGGCTCTTACTATTGAGTGATTGAAGAGGATGTATAATATTTTAATCCGGAGCGAAGCGAGGGCGGGTCGCTAGTAGATTATAAAGCTTGTTTTTCGCTTTTCAGTTAATATTTTTATTTCAGTGTTTTTTTTAAATTCCATTATTGACAAAAATATAAAAAAATGCAGTCTTGTTTTCAGACCTTTTTTAAGATTTCTACCTATTTTTAAATTTCCAGAGATATTATCCTGATAAAGCCTGTATTTTGGCATGCTATACATGCGAACAAATTCAAGGCCAAATCGAATTAGAAATACTAAATGTCAACGTTGGGTTTTTTGAATCCGCGGAAAGCGCTGATTGGCCATGACGTTGCCGCCATCTTGGGACGTCATCGTGAGTCGGAATTCGCGCTGCAGCCTTGCTGTAGGTTTTCTATGCTGTAAACTTTGTAACACATTACTTGTTAATTTCTGTATCACAATTTGGTGACGTCTAACTTAAACACTTTTGTAGTTTTTTTATTTTTTCAAATAATTGCATTAAATAGGTACCTAAGTCAAGTGCAAAACAGTAATTAAATTCGTATGTAGGTACCTTGTCGGGCATCGCAATTTAGACATTGTTTAATTATGAGTTTTCTATGATACCTATGACCTCTTTATAAGAAGAATTTCAGGACTCAGCAGATAATTTTGATATAAGTAATTTGATTTTTTGTTTAATCAGTATTTTATTTTCAATAGGTTGTAAGGGCACTGCCTAAAAATAATTGGGATACAAAACTGTCATCTCTTCTATTATAATACATATGCCGAAATCAACTAGTATCCAAAATAAATAGTCACTAAAACATGTCTATTTTTTGGAATGGTATATTTAAAAATATTTTTCTATAAGTAACGACTGTTTCATTTTTAAGTAGGTAAAAGCAATTTGGATTACACACATCCATGTTAGTACTTACTTATCTTTGCAAACGGGCATAAAACAAATCGGGGAACATATATGAAAATAAATATCTCCTCCTTTTTGAAGCCGATTGAAAATGAACCTTACCTAACAGCTTTTATTTTTTAGAAGCCTTGTTTTCTCAGCATGAGGTCTCGCGCCTATTTTGCCTATATATTCATTATACTCTATGCCTATTTTGCGTGTGGTAATCTAGCTTATTAACACGTGAGTTATATAGAAAGAAGACTGAGAAGTTAACGGTTTCAACGATAGAACAAAAAATATAAGAAACGAAGGGTTCTGTATGCAAACGCGAGGCGAAGGCGATTCATTTCAAACGCCGTTAAAAACCGCTGATCAGCGATGACGGCCATCTTGTGAACGTCACCGTGACAACAAAATGTCGGGCGAAAGTGACTCTTTGTAATTGTAATTGCACTTTTCTATTTCTGTTCGGTAGAAATGAGAGTCATTACGGAAGTTTTTTTGTGGGAAAGTCAAGGTCGGAATTATAAAAATGTTTTTTATTGAAATATACAATACAATACTGTACAAAAACACTTTATTGGCCAGGCGCAAATCTATGGAATCAGTGATTTTTTTTAATAAAACTTAAAATCATTTTTTAAGCGTTTCTGTTGTTTTTACTCATAGCCGACTTTAAAAATACCTACGTTTAAGTATATTTAGTGAAAAATTAAATAATAACTGTGAATGATTATTTTATTAAATTTATGGATTTAAGTAGTCAATAAAAGAACTGACATTTACAATTTCAGAACTAATCCAATCCTGTCAAGCCGAAAGTACCGAGGAACATAACAAACGGCTATATCCCGACAAAATAAAATATTCAGTATGTAATCCAACGTATACTACGTATAATATAAGAGATACCTAAAACATAGCTGCGTATCCTTAAAAAAAGAAAAACCTGTATTAAAACCACACCCAAATATAGTGGTCTCGCTCACGCGTATTTAAAATGCCGTGCGTGTGAACGAGACGGGTAGCGCGTGAAAGTGTGTCTCGAACGGCTCCGCCTACAGGCAGACTACAGTAGGCCGTGGTACCGGTTGGTTCAGACAATGTAAAAAAAAGCCCAGTTCGTATGAGGCAAGGGACAAAAAGGTCTATCCAGGCCCCATTATATTTCTGTGGCTGCAAGGAGCGGTATCCTTGCCTTTCCCGTCCGAAAAAGTGAAAATCATAGTGCATATAGAATTGCTAGGTCATCTCTATTCTGCATTTTTAATGGCCAGTCATTACGTTTAGAAAAAATTGACAATTTCTCTTTGAACAGTGACAGTGTAGTTTTTTTTATAAACATTTTTTTAAGGCAACACCGGTGATAGTGATTGGACAATTTTAGTGCTTGCTTTGGATTTTCTTAGGTACGTGGATTTCTTATTAGTTTTAGGTTCATCTTAGGTTAGTTGTACGATATTTTTTTTGAACTAGATTTGATCACTGTATTGGTATGAGGTTAGCTAATTGAATATAATTGATTATTATTGGAAATAACTCACTATTAATAAAATATTTAATATCCCACGGCTACGCCAAACCGCCATTGGTAAATCGATAATTTACAAATATGTTGAATTTATACGAATGGTTCTGTAAACGAAATTATAAATACCTACCTACTGCTGCGTCATTTACTAACCTAGTCTAAAGTTAATTCGTAAAAACGTAGTCCATTATTTTATTCAATGTGCCTTCTTTTAGGTAGGTATCTATAGTAATTTGCATTGAAAAAAAAAGATATGCCTTAATATATAATATAAATATACAGATATATAAATATACCTAAAAAAAGAATATCACTTCATCTTGTAGGTATTCAAAGGCTTGATTTTTCTCGGCTCTAAAAGAAATATACTCGTTTCTTGCGGCGTTTCTTCTCAAGTGGCCTCCTCTTGGGAAACGCTGGTAGATTTTTGACGTGTACCTAAAGGTGCCCGTGCGGCCTACTCACTGATTAAACATCTTTTATTAGGGTTCCGTAGTCATCTTTTTTATCCCCTAAGGTAACTCCGTTTCAAAAGAAACCAGAGAAATACAGTAATTTTTAAAGAAAACCACTACTTTTTAAATTTGCAATCTTTCTGCGAAATGCAAAATCATATTTTTGCTCCAACACTGTACGAAAAACTAACATTTTTGGTGTGCTTTGGGGTCAGAATACATCACTTTTGTGACAGGCCGTTTTCATACATAATAATAATATTCATGGCCTATTTCATATTAATTACGTTATTAAATAATAAAAAAAAAATATTTCCTCGCAGTAGGTAGTAAGAAAAGCACTATGTCTGCGTCGGCAGGAAGTGCAGTCTATGAACTCGTACACCAGAGGGCCTCAACTACGTTTCGGCCCTTTATATGACTCGTTCATAAATCGCGTACCTACTTTCTACCCTCGGCAACAATGTAGATACTATAGATTATTCATTCAACCTTGCATCTAAAACCACTCTAATTATTATCATTTATCGTATAAGTTTAAAACAAGTAAAACAATTCACAAGCTTTGAAACCCGACTGCTTTTGAACAAAATATACGGATGACATTATTGACTGCCGCATTAGGTAGAATTGAAATCTAATAACACAGTATTTGCTTGATATATTCAATGCTAAGTTATAATTAACAAACCCTTGTCTAGCGTCAGAATTAATTAAGGATCACAGATACTCCCGTGACACTCCATGGATCAAAACCAATCCAATGATACTTTGCAATTCCAGACTCACAATTCAACAGAAGCATGCATACGTATCGCACTTTTAGAATTATAGTGACCTAATTCAAACATTTCCAACTTTCGATTTTGAGTCATAAATTTGGTACTATAGAGACCTAAGTCGAAATTCAAAATAGGTAAGTATGTGGATTAGGTCACTATATTTCTAAAGATGCGGTATAAAGGCCTGAAAATATTACTCTCCTTATTGGAAAAATACTAACAAGCTCCGATTGAAACCAAGTTTACCCGAAGATGACCACTTGACAGATCGATTTCTTGATCCTTGATCAAAATCAAGAGCCGATTTGGAGAACGCGATTAAAAACAAATAAATTAACTCTTTATCACACACTCTCAATATTTTTTTCATGAAATAAATTGTAATAACAAAAAAAACTTAATTCTTAGTAACAACATCCCCGTTCCCTTTCTTCCAGAAATATGAAATAAACAAATATTTAACATTAAATCACACATTTTGTCTGTTTGTTTATTCACGGGTCAACACTTCAACCAACCGCCTTAAATAAATACATAGATACTATACCCCGGAGACGGACATGCAGTACTTTTTCACCCAGAATTCTAAACAGTTCTCGACGAATAGCGAACGACTCCTACACGGACGGAGTTACAGGCAGAACCAATATTATAAACTAGGTTCCACTGCTTCAATGCATTTTCAAGTCGACGAACAAATCTTTCGTAATTGTGCAGCTTTATGTTGAGCGCTGCCCTACGCATGGAGCTCGTAATTAAGAACTGTTGAAATCTTTTATGTAATATGTATAGCTTGGTTTACTAGTACATTACGTAATCTTATATGACAATGATACTGAGG
This sequence comes from Acleris holmiana, assembly GCA_949316455.1. NCBI lineage: Eukaryota > Metazoa > Arthropoda > Insecta > Lepidoptera > Tortricidae > Acleris > Acleris holmiana. The sequence continues at coordinate 8,475,994 of OX438790.1, read as the reverse complement.
CCGAAGATATTTAAGAGCATGCTGGACTATTTCTGCCTTAATACCAAAGAAGACTGCTAACTGTTATGTAGTGGTCGAAGCACTTTATACTCTATTTTCAGTTAGCGCCCTTCTTTAGTATCACGGCAGTATAGGACAGTCCAACGCAATAGGTAGCATTAAATAAGTAGGTCGATCTCTCGAAAAAATTGCGACCCTACTTTTAAAGATATTTCTTGAACGGCCCAATTGTTTTTAATCAAATCTAACTAAGAACCATCCTGATTAAACTAGCTTTCTATTAACTAAATAAAAATTACATCAGGGGTTAAAAAAAATAAGAATAGATTGATACGAATAATTTCATTTTGTGGTGCATTTTCTAAAGGATGATAAGCCTACAATGTGACCCGGCCGTAAAGGTCTTATGTCAATTAAATTCCTCTGTCCTTCCCTGCTTCCCTACCCTTAAGATACCCTACAACATGTTTCTTGACGTATCCGTAAATAGTGATCTTTGCTCTGGAGATGAAGAAAATAAAGGAATAGGTACATCATCATCATAGGACATTGAAACACGCGACATTGATCTGAAAGGTAGTCAGTCGCGCTAAACAAACTGACTCGCACCAAATATTAACTGGAGAGTTGAAGTAGACCCATCAGACCGTAAAAACCACATGTAGGGGCCGTGCATTCTCAGCTTATCCGCCTTATCCGTCGACTGAGTGAGGTTACGAGCTCGCTCACTCGATCGACCGTTCGACAGAACGCCGTTTTCTTTTTAACACCTCCGATGTGTTAGGTATATTATATAGTTCAGATAGAAAGCAGGCGTCTATTTACCGTCGCGTATGAGTATTTATGCATGGGTTTACGTATACCTACCGGTTAAATGTCTAACACAGGGGCGTTACATTAAGCTTAGGTCACGGAATTGGCAACGCTTTTGCAGTGTTACTTACTCGTAAGATAAAAAAAAAACTGCTGAGAAGAAGCGCCACAAGAAACTCAACAGTCAGTTTTTTTTTTTTAATATTGCATATGTCAATGATAGAGCTTAACCCGTGGAGCGCCATGGCATATATATGTGCATTACAATATCAATCTTAATTCGAATCACTCTGATTTCCAAATTCAACTATCGTTACGAACACCATGGTGTTCATAGGGCGCTCCACGGGTTAACCTAGCATTATATAAATAAATTAATAAAATTTCAACATACATATATCATGCGTAGTTAAGCAGGAAAAAGTGTCGAAACTTCTAATAAAGAAAAGCAAGTAAATTTAATAAAATAATAATAATATTTACGAGTATACCTACCCATGACGATGCTAAACCAAATGAAATGAAAAATTAAATAAAGTTTCGATACGTTCTCCTACAGAAACCGTGTCCCCTAGACTAGATAGGTACTAAGCTGTTACGTTAGGTAGCTTAGGCCAAGCATTTTTGTCTGTTAGATAATCCTCAACCCTATAGTACGCTTTAGACATTAACGACTTTTTCAAGTAATTTTTAAGTGCTGAAAATGGTAACTTTAAAACTGCTTCGAGTAATTTATTATAGTTAAAGAATGCATTGACCTACAAATGATTTATACTTTGCGGACACGAAATTTTCTAATGGCAATTTTATTTTTATTTCTAGTATTAAAATTATGAATATCTCAATTTTTTATAAAAGCGTCATGGTTCTTAATAACACAAATAATATTTTCATAAATAAATTGTGACGCTACAGTCAAAATATTAATTTCTTTAAATAGTACTCTTAAGGAATCACGGGAGTTAAGCAAGTTGACAACACGGTGGCCTAGTTGGGAGTGACCCTGCCTCCGAAGCCAGCGGTCCTGGGTTCAAATCCCGGTAAGGGCAGATATTTGTGTGATGAGCGCGAGTATTTGTCCCTGAGTCTTGGATGTTTTCTATGTATTTAAGTATGTATTTCTCTATATATAAGTATGTTTATCGTTGTCTAGTACCCATAGTACAAGCCTAGAGCTTAGTTTGGGACTAGGTCAATTTGTGTGAAATTGTCCTCAGATATTTTTTCTTCTTACCATCAAGTGGCCTGTATGCTGGTTTGCCTTCTCCACGCCATAATCCCTATGTTTAACCAACTTAAAAAAGAAGGTTCCCTGTATGTATCGTTGCCCGGGTTAGAATAGTGCTACTACTTGTCTTCCCGTGGATGTCGTGAGAGGCGACTAAGGGAATAATTACGTGATGGGCTTGCCACTGTCACTAATACACTGGTAAACATCTTCGTCTGATTACTACAAGTACTACACGTCCTTACTCCCTTAGTCGCCCCTTACGACATCCCCGGGAAGACATGGAGTGGCACTATCCCAACCCGGCAACCTCACGGGGCACAAGTTGTACATTTTCACAAATACCTATCTCAAAAACCAGTCGTTGCATTAAGTCGGTTCATATTGTTTTCTACGTGTTATACCTACACGTACACTGCGGTTTGCCTCGTTTTACGTGTGTATCTGTGAATCTATGTGGCTTCATAGCTCCCAAACGCACGGACAGATTCGTACGCGGTTTTAAAGGCAAGCTCCTTTAATCGGAATGGTTCTTAGCTAGGTTTCATGAAAATCGCCTGGGCCGTTTAAGAGATATCAGCATTCTAAGAAAGAGTCGCCGTTATATCAGTAGTTTTATCCATTCATGTAGCATAAATTCATTGGTTATGCGCATTCAGATAAATAGTAGTGTCATCTCCCTCGTGTCGTGCGCGGGAGCATCCCCTGACAGCGATCGATCAGCAATGACAGATCACATGTCAAAATATTTAATAAATTTGCGACACCTACGTGGTAAAGATGCTAAACCAAAATTTATATGTTTATAGAATTTGAAATTGCTTTTATGTGATTTTTTCAATTGATATGATTGTTGTTTGGATTTCGCCAGAGCTGGCGCTTTTCCCATTGCATAATTCTTGAAAATATGCTTTACTCTAAAATTATTCATTGGGTATTTAAAAAAACGTTTAAACGGAAAACGTTTTGAATATTTTCGTAAAAAATGGAACGTCAATCCAGCCGCCATTGTTGTCTCACGACATTCGAAATAAGAATAAAAATCAAAAGAGCTACAACGAGACCAATTTATAAATGCCGTTGGGGAAATTTTGAACTAATATCTCCTCGTACAAGTTTTACTTTATGCTTTAGACGCTAGTGCCGCTCTTGTCCGCATAACTAACTTTGTAGTAGTTTTTTAAATGAGAACATCCCACACTCGATGGTTCGAAATTCAAAAGAGGACTCAAGAGCGGTTAGCGCCCTTAACTACGTAGAAAAAGCGGTTTTTTGAAACTTTTCGTTAAACCTTGTAGAACATTGAAGTTTACATTTAGATTTTTCGTTAAATTTATTTTCACACTTTTTATTCTAAAAAATTAAATTGGTGCTGCTCGTTATATTGTTTAAACACTATAGGAGTTTTCCTAATTAACGTTTAGTATGCATTCAGGCACTAATAAAATATCACAGACCTGGCATTTTAAAATTATCAGGTATCCCTATTAAGTATTATAAATATGAATTTAACAGTAAAGCTATTTCAATACCATTGTTAGAATTTAAGGTTTTAAATTTGCATCGAAAAAAGACGCGAGTCATGATGGCAACATTGATCTTTAAAAAAAAACACTCAACATCACATCATGCAAGCATGTTCGCGCCCTTTTAAATAATGCCAGTGCCCTTTTTATGACGTTTTGTTTTTTACCACCTTGCAACATTTGGTTGCCATAGTGAAGATTTTTTTATGTCCTCCCTAGAATTGGACTATAGATGTCTTAGAATTTCTTAAATATAAATCTACTAACAAACTTAGACCTCTGAACTGCTTGAGAATATTTGAAATCAGTAATCAAAATATGCCACAGCCTACAAACTACAGCCCTATAAGTCATAGCTTACAAACTATATACTTAGTAATTTGTCATTATAAGGCATTTAAACGCAATATGTATGTAAGTACTTAAGCTACAGACATTTACAATTTCTAACCAGTAAAGATTTTGTTATTGACCTCTTAAATATAAATGGTCTAATACTTTCAACATTGGGGGCTTTAACTGTTTAATAGTTATTCCCTTTGAACAGATATTTAAAATGCTGAGGAAATTCATCGTTTTAGAGGAAAAGTCAAAAAACAAAGTGTGGGCGAGCCTTAAACCATTAAATCACCGACCGATCCCTTTTGACAAAAAATGACTTAAACACGTTTCGTACAAGTGCATAATGAAATGCACTTAATATAATCAGATATTCGTATCCTCAAACCCACGTACGTTGTCATTCAAAATCAACAGATAGGCATAAAGATGGCAACCGCAGATACTAATCATGAATTCACATCGGGCATAATGCCATTGCAAAGTTATACGTGCACTTGGCTAAAGCGCGAACTAACGTCGCCACATACAAACTTGAACCCATCCTTCGACTGAGGCGACACTTTAAACTGTACAGATAACTTTGTTAAGGAACCTATACCTAAAAACAAAATAAATGACGTTCGAAATACAAAAATGGTCGGCTAACCACAAAGAGCGGAAAAAAAACCACCCGTCCCGCTCGCACGCAACAATTTATAAATGATTCGAATTTCGAACGTCGTGTAAGAACAGGACGGGAATACGTAGGTCAATTTATAAATGGAATGTGGTCGAAGTGGGACGGTTATTTCGTATTAAACATGGCGGCTTTAATGAGAGGAGATTGGGGACAATTGTTTCTCTGAATTGATATTGATGGCGGCTATGATTTCTTTATTGTGGCTGATGATTTCTCTATGTAATGGTACGGGCATTGTTACTGTGGTCAGAGGTCAACTTTTCCGTTCATAAAGCTTCGTATTCCTATTAGACATTAGAAGTAATTAAACTAGTAATTAGTAAGACTAAGTTCAGGGTTAAAACTAGTGTTACAGAAATAACTTCAATAATTGAAAACCCCCGATAATCCCGATCTAATGGCGACACCTACTTTCAGAGCGGATATCTCTTAATCTGCACAACCAATTTCATAAAACCTAGCTAAGAACTAAGGACCCAAATTAAATAGCTTTCCTTTAAAAAAAAAACTCTAACAAGTCGGTCCACACCTTTTTAGTTGGGAGTGAAAAGAAGGCTGCCTTTAAAATACGAATATTGACTCCCATAGCATCAAGCCCGGTTCCTAATAGAATAGAGAGAACGAAAAGTTGAAAGGCTTTGCTATATATCTTTAACACAAAATTTAAATTGTCAATTTCTGAAACTACGTTTTACAAAGGTTTTGCCTCTATATCATAATAATATAAGGATCAAAGGTCAAAATATAGCCTGAGACACTTTATTTTTGTACCAATCAATCGATACCCCGCATTACAAAATGCATCGAACCATTTTCGAGAAGCAAAAATGAGTACTACTCGTCCTAATTTTAAACCTGAAAATAAATGGGTACCCTTCTTGGGCAGTCGAGAAAATGTTAAATGAGAAAAGTTGGAACTTGTAATATCTAAGTTTTGATTAAAGCCCATGATTTAGAATTAAGCCTTCCACGTGAGCTCATTTCAGAACTCTCTTGTTCGGCCTGATCAATTTTCATAAAACTGAGCCAAGATCCTACTATAATCTGTGCAATGTGGGATGGTGCATTTGACAGCCGTATACACCGTGTTTTTTTTGATTTACAATAACTTCGGCATATTGTTAGGTACACGTATAGAAACTACGTGGTACATTAGATTTTAAAATATTGCAAAAAAAAAAAAATGTTTAGAACAAAGTAATTAAATGTTGTGTCTTCAATCATTCTAAAAGGGTCTTTAGAGTTAACTCATAGTTAGTGTCAAATACGTCAAGTCAGCGTGACATACACACACACACAAGTAAAGATAACACTTGACAGGTGCACGACCTAACAATTGAAAATTCTTTACTCATAATAGGTAATTAAAAGAAAATTGTTAGGTATCAATTAAGAGCCTTTTACATTAGTTTAACGTGATTAACTGATTAATTTTAATAATTGAATATCTTTATAACCGTACGAGTTATCATATGTCTGTCTTCGGGAAATTAGCTTAATTTGACTTGAAGAACGTGCCCTTAAAGTTATCGTAAATCAAAAAAAACACGGTGTATAGTAACTTCAATCACTTATTGTACTGACAAGCGTGGTAATTAAAAATAGTCGATTATTTATTTAAACCTTCGTTTCGTCAAAAAGTTTCTGGTCAAATGTTTCATTTCCTAAATTTTCATTTGCCAAACCGATTTGTTTTCTGTAACCGTAAATATTTCGGGATTTTATAAAAGCTAACCTAACCTAAAGAGTTCTACACGATGGTACTAAAATAAATTCTGAAAAAATTATATAACATTGGTTTGGCAAATGGAAAATAGGGAAATAATACATTTGACCAAAAATATTTTGGCCAATCAGCAGGCTCCCATTTAAATTCCTGAACGGTGTCGCTAGGTTTGTACCCATGTCGTATTTACGAAATTTAAAGAAACAAGTGTTATACGTGTTTAAAGGAGCTGTCACAGGCATCATCCTAAAGTGAAAACAGTGTATGGACACTAAGCGACAGACACACAAACGGTTTAATACATCACATCCTTTTTACAAGCTTTTATTCAACTTGCTTCGTTCGTATACGAGTATGTAAGTTCTCCGTCAAAATATTCAATAAAATTTTGAATTACTTTAATCACCATACACACAAAAGATACTCAACCAGTTAATCCCCGTAGCAAAAAGAGGGGTGGCTGTTTGTGGCCATGGAAATTAAAAAGAATATGTACTTTAGTGTCACAAGGCAAAAAATATCGCTAATACATGGCGTTTCATGGATTATTTTAGTTTAGTGCATGAGAAGTGAAACTCATTTGCGCACTCGGATGTTTTACGGTATTATTTTCTCCTTAATTGGATATGCTGAACGTAAGTGATTCCGGATTGACTGTGCATCCCCATGGAGTTATATTTTAGGATTGCTATAAACATATAGGGTTCTACACGATGATCCTGAAATAAAATAAATGACATGATCACAATTTGATAGTGTCGTCTATAGTATATATCAAATATTTGGGAACTCGATTTTTCAGCGGAACCCGAATTTTCCCGGTGATGATGACTTGACAGATCGATATTTAACCCGAAAAACCCCTATTCTGCAATTTTCATCAAAATCATTGGAGTCCTTTTCGAAAACGTGGCTACAAACATATTTACTATATTATTGCTAGTCTAATAGTATACGAAAGGATTTGTGTATGGATGATCACTAAATGTGCAAAATGTGTTTACAGAATTATCAACAAATCTTTTTAGAGTTGTTGGCGTTTCTGTAGATCTGCCTACCCCACTTTGGGAATGAAGGCGTGATGTTATGTATGTAGGTATTTATGGGTGATCAAAGTGAAAATGTTTCTCTAGCTACTAAGTGGCTTGTCTATTTAAAATAAAAATATCTTCTTAATTTGCAGTCTTCTCTTTCCTTTCTACAATTAACAGATAAAAACTTATTATAACTCGTGGGAAAATCTACTACGCTATAAGTGATTGTACCTGCCGTGTATTTAATGTGGTTTCCATGGGAACCTCGTTTTAATTTCTTCTAATTTCTCCGAAAATAATCTTGCTATTTAATTTATGCATCTGAAAGTATTATTTTGGTTGATGAGGTGGTTTTCACAACACCTTTTTACGACAGGCCGTTTTCTTACAAAATAAAATTGTTCTTGGTCTATTTTATACCAATTATGTAATTTATATATATATATATATATTACATCAATGTGATAATATGCTAAACAAAAAAGGGAATCAAGAGATAACCTAATTGGTTTCGCAGTCGGATTTTCAAGAAACTCGTAATTTTCCACAAAACTGTCCACGATGCGGTAATTTTACCATACGCCTAGGTTTGGTACAGGCATTAAAAAGTTATCGTGGAATAAAGAAACTCACAAATATACATACATGAATCCTGAAAACAAAGGTTTATTTTCTCGCAGCAGGTGCGAAAATGTCTGCCTCGGCAGAATATTTGAAGAGTTCGCTCCCATCCCATCATCAGATCCTGACCGGATCACAATGGGGCCTGAGAAGTAGTTAATCCTATTAAAACAAAAAAAAACCTTATTGGTCCAGCCCTCTTGGAGTAATCGCGGAGTATACATAAAAACCCCTTTTTTAAGTCCGTTAATAAACCCCCCTGCGCTAAATTTTGGCAAACCTTGTTAACTTGTTAACAGACAGATAAAAAATCGAATCGAATACCGATGACGCAACCGAACAATCGACATTGTCATGGCAATGATCCACGGATCTATGATCTATAGATCACTCACTTTCGGTGCAAGCGCCGTGACTGTCACGGCCAAGGTTACTAGTGTTGCCAACTTTGATTATGTAATTCCGATTAGATTTGACATTTAAGATATTTAAGGTCAAGTCAACAATATATTTAAGTAAATATCAGGGGACATCCCACACGAATTGATCTAGTCCCAAACTAACCACTATGCTTGTACTATGGGTACTAGACGACGATAAACAGACATATATGTTGAGTTATATATACTAGGTAGGTACTCAAATAAATAGGTAACATCCAAGATTCTGCAACAAACACTCGCGCTCATTACAAAGACAGTTGGGGCTCTGAAATATCAATTATCTATCTACTATCCCTTCGACTTTATACAGAGTCGAGCTGAGCTTCTTTTATATTTTATCTTTTAGCTCTTATCTGGGAACACGGTCCCGCCCCCGCCAAGACGACCCAAGCGAGCGCAACGGCACCTACCTTTTCTCGAAGCGCTTCGTCGTTTGAACCCTCATAACTTGGGTTGGGATTATACCAGATAAACAAAATTCTCGGGATATGATGTCAATAGTGAACTTATTAAACATATAAAGTTTCAATTGCATAGCTCTTATACTTTAGATTTTATTGATATCTCCACTCACTGATGATTATCAAAAACGGCCAAGCCACATATTTTGACTAAGGTGTAGACTTAGTGAAGTTAGGGCTTGTAGAGTTAAGGCGTGTAGTTAGAAGCTTGGCTCTACATGAGATCTGATAAATTTTTGACGGTGCGAGCCATGTGGTCTCGTCTTGGCAACATTTTACATAAAAATGTTTTTGGTGGGATGTACTGACAGTAATGGCGGCCAAGTATAAACAATAGGTACCGTTACACGTCAAAGACAATGTTTTACTGAAGTGAAGTTGAATAGAGGCCCTGTTTGAATCTTCGACGATCCCAATATAACCAAAAGAGGGTTCTGTAAGTTCTTTCACGGAGTGCTGTCTAATTCAAACTGAGCATATTTTGATTGGTGCGGAATCGAACAGAAATTAGGTCGCTAGCAAGAAAAGCAGTTGTAACTTAATTTTTTGCCCATAATAATACTTGTTACATGATTTCGAAATCTTGATTAGTTGTGCCAACTTTTGAGGTCTTAAGCATTTTATTTTTAGTAGGTACTAAGAGTGGCTTAGAATGTATGGATTTATTTACAATGCATTGCATACATTTTGGATCTATGGTGTACATCGCTACGTTATTGAATATTAGATATCAAGTTTTGTATTCATAAATAATAGCGTTACCGCAACGTAACCTTTACGAGTATCATTAAAAGTTTAATAACTCCAAAAGTTATTAACATATAGAAAAATTAAAACTATATTCTGCACTGGTATTAAAGGGGCTTTCGTATGCCTTAATATTTACATCAAGCTCTGAGATATTCTGTCGAACTGCAGATAATTGCACACAAATTCACCTAGTCCCAAACTAAGCTCTCTTGAACTATATATGTGTAGTGCCTAAGTTACAACGTTTTTTTATGGAGAAATACATTCTTAAAAACTAAGAAATAAGATTAAAGATTAATTTATGCACCTGACACATTTTACTATCTGCAATAGTATACATATGTATGCCTGAGCCGTTCGACGCTTTTGAGAAATTTAGTATTATTTTGCATATTTTTGCGATGTATGTAACACTATTTACGATATCATATTAAGACGCAAAACTGTGTATTGGTTTGTTTGTATGTTTGGGACAGCATCCCGAACTGCTGAAACAAATAAAAAAAAATCTTTATAAGAAAGCCACGGACCAATGGCAGAAAAGAGAGGGCCTTTGCTCAGCAGTAAAACACCAACATAGGATAAAAAAGCGTAATGTGATAGGGCGTTTTTTTGTTTATACCGGAGTGATATACGTAAAATTACACACCTCTTTGCTTTGACGTCCGTTAAAAACGCTGCACGCAGATTGAAAAATATTCCAAATTCGAACATGTATCGCCTCCCATTCTCTGTCCTGATTGGTCAACCGTGAAGGACAAACAAAATGGCGGTTGGTTTTTGCCGAAACAATTAAAATAGGTATTTATTTCGGTACCGGACGGGATTCGATATACCTAATCGATTTGGTTTTTGTCGGGCTGCCTGTTTAAAGGATACATCTGTGCATTTAATTTATCGGTGATTTTATTGTACGATTTGCCTGTTTGTTTTAAGTTGGGGAAAAAAGTTAAGTATGTAGGTACGAGTACTTACAAGCAATGAACGGAAATGCTCTTGGGTTTGTGAAGGCATAAGTACATTTTTTTTTGGGTAACCACTTAAATTTATCACATCAGAGGGCGCCCGCGACTTCGCACGCGTGGAATTCCCGCTACTCCCCCCTATTTTATCCCCTTAGGGGATGAATTCCAAAAATCGTAAGGGTCTTCTTTTTATGTAGTAGTACCTACCTGGGCGACCGAGCTCTACTCGGGAGTATGTAGACGACACTATTAAATCACAGTTTGATAGTGTCGTCTATATATGTCAATTACCTCGTTTATCGCTATTACCTCGGAAAATGTTAAATTTTCCGAGATAAAGAGTATCCTATGTCCTTCCCCGTGACCTTAGTTATCTTTATATCAAATTTTATCAAAATCGGTTCAGTAGACCCAGAGATACGAGGGGCACACCGAAATGATCGGGAATAGAGTACTTTAAACTAAGTTACATTAAAACCTTTTTTATCATATGCGTACTGGCCACTGACAATCACGATGCCGTTTTAACAATTTAAAAAAATAACGTAATATTTTTTTTATTCCACTTTCAAATTGGCAAGTCGGTGAACAAAATGGAGCTCACGCGTGAAACTTTCGTGCAATTATTTATCACAACTTTCGTCGAGGCTTATCTCCAGATGAATGTCTCAATGAGCTTGTTTCTATATATAAAATTGAAACACCTAGTCAAACGACAATATATCGTTGGTATGCAGAGTTTCGGCGGGGTCGTGCCTCTCTCAGCACCGTACCTTCAACAGGTCGGCCGAAAACAGCGGTGTCGCCTGAAAACATCGCGGCTGTGGAAAAAATACTCAAAGAAGACAGACATGTGACATACGAGCAGATTCGGGCAACCATAAGCATTGGAATGACTGCAATCCATACTATTTTACATAGTGAGTTGGGTGTCAGAAAATTGTTTTCCCGATGGGTACCCATAACTTGTCAGAAGAGCAAAAGGCGGTTCGTGTTGATTGGTGCCGATCTACTCTGAAACGCTACAATGGAGGAAAGTCAAAAGCTGTTTATAATTTTGTCTCAGGTGACGAAACCTGGATTTATTCCTATGAGCCTGAAAGAAAGCACCAGTCGGCAGTTTGGGTCTTCGATGGCGAGGTCAAACCAACGAAAGTTGTGCGTTCCCGCAGCGCGTCGAAGAAGATGGTTGCTTCGTTCGTCTCAAAAAAAGGACATATTGCCACAATTCCTTTACAAGAACAAAGAACGGTTACCGCTGATTAGTATATCACAGTTTGTTTGCCACAGATGCTGGCCGATCTTCGCCGAGGGAACACGACACGCCGCGTCATCTTACACCACGATAATGCGAGCTCCCACACCGCCCATACAACTAAACAGTTTTTGAACGAGGAAAACGTTGAGTTGATGTCTCATCCTCCATACAGCCCTGACCTAAGTCCAAATGATTTTTTTACGTTCCCTAGAATTAAAGATTTATTGCGCGGTCAGCGGTTTGAAAACCCAGAAGCCGCCGTAGAAGCCTATAATTCGGCCATTCTGGCAATGTCTAGTTCAAACTGGAATAACTGTTTCAATGACTGGTTTAAAAGAATGCAAAAGTGCATCAATTGCAACGGAGAATACTTCGAAAAACAATAAAACATAATTTATATATACAGTGTACATAGTTTTTTAAATTCCCGATCATTTCGGTTTGCCCCTCGTATTACCACCTACATCCTCACAAATTCACAAAATATAAGTATAGATTACAAGGAGTCAATTTTTAGAGTTCCCTAAAGGGTGCCAACGGGATCTTAAAGGCTCCGCTGTCCATCTGTCTGCCAGCGGGCTGTGTCTCATGAAACGTAACATGAAGACAGTTGTTTTTTATTTTTGTGTATTTCTACTGCTGCTATACGAAAACGAAACTTATTTTTCTTGCATTCATATCTCCAAAGTTATCCATACCTACAAATATTGTAAATTCAAAAGTAACTCAGTTTGTTTGTTTGTTACGCTTTTCAGCTAATTGCTGCTTTTTTTTTAAATGGTATGTAGATAACTTTACCCTGGGAAACGACATGTAATACTTTTCCTCTTAGAAAAAGAAAGTTCCTGAGGGTTTGTATAGCGATCTACGCGGATAAGGTCGCGGACTAAGGCTAGTCAGCAACTAATAACGGGTACCTGTCAAATAATGCGGGCGCCGAGCTGTCAACTGTCATTGTAAATAGCTGTTAAAATCCTTTACTTACCCGTTAGTTGAAAAAAGTGTCGCCAACTAAAAGGCGTTGCCACAAAAGAAGGATTAGGGCTTTGTCAGCGGCGAATTGTGCCACTGAGGTAGGCCTTCTGCGGAGGCATTTGTAAAAAAACCGGGCAAGAGCATGTCGGACCATGCTCAGTGTAGGGTTCCGAAGCCGTTAACTACTACAAACATAACAAATCAACAAGTAACAACTAATTTTCTATTTAAAGTCAATTGGATCCGTCTTAGATGACTTTAGTAGGTATAAACACTTTAATCGCCTGTGTCTCAAGAACCTTATAAATTCGTTATATGCGCTTTCATTTAAGATTTTTTCAGATTTTTAGTATTTGAAGTTTTGGCTTTGGGGGGGGGGGACGCCAAGTGACTCTGATATTTTTTTGCAGCGTGCACTAAAAGATGCTCATTAGATTAATTGCAAAATTTGTACCAAACAGAGAAACAAGAAAGCGTGCTACTAAAAACGTAGTAGTACTAAAAACGGACCAAGTGCGAGTCGGACTCGGGCACGAAGGGTTCCGTACCATTATCTATTCAATGCTTCTAGCGCCTGTACCTGTTGCCGTTATTAATATCGAGCAAAAACTGCAAAAAAACTTTTGTTGTATGGGAGCCCCACTTAAATATTTATTTTATTAGATTTTTAGTATTTGTTGTTTTAGCGGCATCAGAAATACATCATCAGTGAAATTTCAACTGTGTAGCTATCACGGTTCATGAGATACAGCCTGGTGACAGACGGACAGACAGACAGCGGAGTCTTAATAATAGGTTTCTGTTTTTACCCTTTGGGTACGGAACCCTAAAAAGCGGGCACGAGAAAATTGAACCATGCTAAGTGTAGGGTTCTCTCGCCGTTATAACAAACAAGAAAATATATCTCCAAAAACTACTAAAATCTTATCTTACGAGTATCCTATCTATACTATTAAACGAGCTATATTTCTCATTTGTAATGTAATGAGTGACGTTATCGAAAACAGTTCTAACGATTTCGATGAAATTTGCTATACCGGGTGTCCGGGTGTTGCCTGTAATAGGAGCAATAAATTTAGGGACCGTTTCCACACCACAAACGTAACAACATTTATTCTACAACTTTTGAAAATAACTTATTGTTAAGTAAATATTAATGAATTTAGTTTTTTCAAGCAAGCAATGTATTGCGAAAACTACGAAGTTTGTAGGCTGACATTAGATGTCAACTAGACATGGATGGAGCACATTGCAAATGTTATTTGGTTTGTTCTAAAAAATCACAAATAATAAAATAAATATTTTTATAAAGTTGTAGAACAAATGTTGCTACGCTTAAAGAGTAGAAACGATCCCTCAATTTATTGCTCCTATTACAGGCAACACCTAGTATAAGGGTTTACGGGGGCCAAAAATCGATCTGTCAAATGGTGATCTTCAGGAAAATTCGTTTTCAAACCGAGCGACGCACTATTGCTACTAATTCCAGGTACTAACTATTAAATAGATAAAAACCTTATAGTATAATGGCGAACTCTACTTTCAGAGCTATCTCTTAAGCGGGTCAACCGATTTTCATGAAACCTAGATAAGAATCATCCCGATTTAAAAACCGCATCCGTTTGGGAGCTACGATGCCACAGGCAGACACACGGACACACGTTTAACTTATAACATCCCTTTTTAAGCAGTCGCGGTGTTTGAAGATTTTTTGTTAGACCCGTTTGTTCGGACTCCTAGCGACACCTGTGAGCAACCTACGTCAAGCAACCACATATCGTCACACGCTACGTCACATTTTTGTTCCACTCATACCCCTATCCTCGAACTTTGTAATCTAACGATCGCACGAATATAAGCTACACGCACGCAAAGCTTTTGATTTTTATTTTACCAACGTTTCGCAATTTCATACAGTAAATAAACAAATTAAGCGCCTGCTATCCAACATATTGATCCTTCTTCGCCGATGTACAAGAACAGTACCTACGGAATTAATAAAAAATCTCGCATTGCTTTACGTGTTGGTTGATGGGCGCGATTGCTGTACTCTGAAGACACCCCAGGACACGCAGTTTTCGGAGAGTTTGGATCTCGGACAAGCACTGGACGTCGGCTCGAGAGTATACGCATTTAAATCTCGGTACGGACGGCCAGCCTTCCTACTCCAAAACCCTAGTCTTCTTTTGCTTACCACCGTCGTTATTCTAATTTCAGTGATCTTGCGCAATCAGTTCTCCAGTGTGTTCCGTTCCCAGCCTCTACAAGGTTCATACGTGAGTACTCCACCTTTCACTGACTATCAAAATGAGCTTAGAAAAACCACGCGATAAATCTCCTTACCGATCAATTTGTGACGAAAATAATGAGCCGTTAATCCGCGATCTAGTTAAAAAGCGCGGAATTGTTAAGTCTAGGCTTACAAAGTTCACTACCTACCTAAATAATGTTAGTGAAGATCCTAATTTAAGCGCACAATGCCGCATAGACTTAAAATTACGCGTTCAGGGTGCCGCAAGCTTGTACACCGAATTTAACGATCTTCAAAGTAAAATCGAATCTATCGTGGTCGATTCTAACCTCGAAGATCAACTGATGAAACGAGAGCAGTTTGAGGATTGTTACTACGGTGCACTTGCTTTAGCCGAGACTATGCTTAACGATAAGGCGACAGCTGAAAGTTCCTCGAGGTCACAAAATCAATTAAAATCAATTAAATTACCGACCATACCTATGCCTACCTTTGACGGGTCATACGACAACTGGCTCGAGTTCAGAGACACTTTTCTATCGCTAGTTCACAATTCCACAGATCTGTGTGACATTCAAAAGTTTCACTACCTAAAGTCTTCGCTAAAAGGCAGTGCTATACTAGTGATAGACTCGCTCGAACTCACGGCGAGCAACTACGCAGTAGCTTGGGAGCTTCTTCTTAATCGGTACAACAACAGCCGCCTGCTAGTTCACAATCACGTTAAGGCATTATTTACAATGGAACCACTTAGCAAGGAATCGCATATGTTAATTAGAAAGTTGATTGACACTACACACAAAAATCTACGCGCTTTAAAGATCTTAGGAGAACCTACGTCATCTTGGGACACTTTAATTATTTTTATTATCGTCTCGAAGCTCGATAAAACTACTGAACGCGAATGGGAACAGTATAAGGGCAGTTTTATTTGTCACGATTCTCAAATCAGGCTTAAATTGGATGATTTAATGCAGTTCTTAAAGAGTCGAGCAGACATGTTGGAAACATTACAGACGTCACACACTACGCGCGATAAACCTGAAGTTAACAAAAAACAAAACACTAACTTCAATCACAAAGTGCACTGCAACGTTTCCACCAATAAACCGCAAAAATCACACGCTGTACCGAAGTTTATGTGTTTGATGTGCAAAATGAATCATCCACTTTATTCCTGTGTCAAATTTCTTGAGATTGATTACGATTCTAAATTAAAATTAGTGAAAGATAACAATCTATGTGAGAATTGCTTGCGCGCGGGTCATAAGGTTGAGACATGCGTGTTCGGGCCGTGCCGGAGGTGCAATAAGAAGCATAATTCGCTAATTCATCCTCCGTACGATGACTATTCCAGCTCTGTCCCCGCCGGTCCTCCCGTCCCCGCGACGTCCCCCGCAGCGATGTCGTTCAATGCCCATACACAAATTGCTATGCAATCCGCACAGCAATACTCATTTAAACCGGTCTTATTGTCTACCGCCCTTGTTGATGTGACCGATATAAATAATATTTGTCACACCGCTCGCGTATTACTCGACAATGGCAGTCAAAGATGTTTCATTACTAAATCGTTAACGGAATTATTAGATACGCCATTGATACAGTCCACTCACGAAATTCGCGGAGTAGGTAACTCAGTTACACAGTGCACGCAGACCTGTTATGTAACGATTAAATCGCGCATTAATACCTATACTACCAATTTAAATTGTTTTGTTCTACCGCAAATAACTTCTACTATGCCTGTTGTACATGATAATCGCGCTAATTTCTGTATTCCAGATAATGTACAACTGGCCGATCCGCATTTCCTAGATTTCCAACATATTGACATCTTAATAGGAGCCGATAAGTTTTGGGATCTACTTACGCAGGGTAAGATAAGGTTAAGGAACGGACCTTACTTACTAAATACTAAGTTAGGCTGGATAATTTCGGGTCCTGTTCAATTAAACGCACGCATTGACGGCCACATCCAGTGTAATTTAACGCATTCAATTGACACTTTGTTACGACAATTCTGGGAGATTGAGGAGCTGCCCGCGGCTCGGGACGCGTTCACCGATGAGGAAAAGGCTTGCGAGGAGCACTTCGTTCGCACTACTACGCGCAATAGCGAAGGAAGGTTCTGTGTTAGTTTGCCATTTAAAAACTCACCCGAACTGTTGGGAGATACTTACTCTCAAGCGGAACGTCGTTTTCTGTCGCTTGAAAAACGATTAGAGCGATCAGAAAGCTATAAAAAAATGTATAGCGACTTTATTCACGAATATGAAGATATGGGACACATGAGCAAAATTACATCTTACGGTTCACCACACTACTTCTTGCCACATCACGGTGTCTTCCGCGAACATAGTACCACCACTAAATTGCGTGTCGTTTACGATGCCAGTGCCGCTTCCACATCGGGAAAATCATTAAACGACCTCCAAATGGTAGGTCCACCGATACAAGGCGATCTCATCTCTATTCTGCTTCGTTTTAGGCAGCACCAGTTCGTAGCCTGCGCCGACGTCGAGAAGATGTATCGACAGTGTTTAGTGACGGACCAGCAACGTGACCTTCAATTGATTCTCTGGCGCGATAGTCCCGCGCTGCCTCTTAGCGTGTACCGGCTAAACACTGTCACATACGGAACCGCGTCCGCGCCGTTTTTAAGCGTCCGTTGCCTAAAACAATTAGCCGCTGAATGTACTGATCCTGATGTCCAACGAATCATTACAGAAGATTTTTATGTCGATGATATGATCACCGGGTCAGATGATAGGCAACATCTATTACGCGTTTGTAAAGAGACCGCGCAAACCCTGCAATTGGGTTGTTTTCCGTTAAGAAAGTGGATATTCAACTTTAATGAGTCATCAATCGGCTCGAACCCGGGCGACTCACTCGACGCACAAAAACAGCTGACACTCGACAGTAATAGCAGCTCTAAAACATTAGGAATAGGTTGGGACAATATTGATGACATGTTTTACTTTAATTCGCAATTTGATTTCGTAAACAATGACAAGGTCACTAAACGCACTATTTTGTCTCATGTGTCGCAAATATTCGACCCCTTAGGTTTACTGAGTCCTACGATAATGCTGGCAAAGGTTTTATTACAACGTCTGTGGTTAATAAAATTGAACTGGGACGATGAAGTACCCTGTGACGTCACGCGCTCTTGGAACCAGTTTGCTAAGTCATTATCAGCTGTCTTAAATACCGTTCGTGTACCGCGTTACGTAATGGGCAATAGTAGCAACCATACTCGCATAGAACTACATGTATTTGTCGACGCTTCTCAGGAGGCTTATGGGACTTGCATCTATATTCGCACGATGAATGACGACCTCGAAATATCAGTTCGCCTGTTATGTTCTAAAGGGAAAGTTGCACCTTTAAAACCCTTAAGTATTCCACGTTTGGAATTGATGGGAGCACTTTTAGGGGCTAGGTTGTACGACAAGGTTGTTAAAAGTTTGCACTGTCAGTTTAATGACATTTTATTTTGGACGGACTCGACGATCGTATTGGGATGGTTACGAATGCCGCCAAATCTACTTAAAACTTTCGTGCAAAATCGTGTTGCCGAGATACACGAACTAACCAAAGACCTTCCATGGCGACATGTTAGCGGGAAACAAAACCCAGCTGACTTAGTATCGCGCGGTGTTGACCTGGAGCATTTGGTTGATTCGGGTATCTGGTGGACGGGGCCAAGTTTCCTGCACGATAGTCAACTTGATTGCGCATCTTTATTACAGATTTCTAATTTTAGTGACGTGCATGTTTTGCCGGAGATAAAATCAAATGTTAATTTATCCCTTACCTCGGTTACCGACGAAACTTTGTTCCCATTCATACGGTTCTCCCAGTTGTCTCGCATGACACATGCCGCTGCGTACATATTACGATTTATTTTCAATTCACGCAATAAAAACAATAAACGTACGGGCAGTATCAGCGTTGAAGAACTTCGAGAATCATTGACGTTATTGGCTAGACTGTCGCAACTAGAATCCTTTTCAGATGTGTACAAGTTATTGGCTAATAAGCAATTATTAAAATCGAAACACAATTTAAGTAGATTAAGTTTATTTATAGGTGAAGATAAAGTTATTCGCGTCGGTGGTCGTATTAAAAATTCTCCACACTTTTCTTTCGAGAAAAAACACCCAATGCTGATCGCTAGTAAACATCATTTCACAATATTACTATTTCGCAGCGAGCACAATAAACTTCTCCACGCGCCGCCTCAAACATTATTGTTTAACTTACACGACATGTGGTGGCCAATCGGTGGTAGAAACCTTGCACGCAAAGTGGTGCATGATTGTGTTGTCTGCAAACGATTAAGAGGAAAAACCCTTGCGCCTCTAATGGGTAACCTTCCCGCAGAGAGGATTACTCCTACCTACCCGTTTCTCAAATGTGGTGTTGATTACGCTGGGCCAATTTTTATATTGAACCGCAAAGGCAGAGGCGCGCAAACAGTTAAGGCCTATATTTGTTTATTCGTCTGCTTTGTGACTAGAGCTATTCACCTAGAGCTTGTGAGTGACCTCACCGCTAACGCATATCTTTTGGCCCTTAAACGGTTTATGTCGCGCCGCGGCAAGCCGTCGGATATCTTCTCCGACAATGGTAGAAACTTTGTGGGTCTAATGAACGATTTCCGCAACTTTCTATCGAGATGCAGTTCGGATATTGTTGATTATGCTACCAGTCAACAAATTAACTTTAGGTTTATTGTACCTTACGCGGCTCATTTTGGTGGTTTATGGGAGGCTGGGGTGAAATCTTGTAAGCACCACCTACGTCGGGTAGTAGGTGATGCTCACCTCACTTTTGAGGAATTTAGTACGGTGTTAACGCAAATTGAGGCTATCCTAAATTCACGTCCCTTGTCCCCCATGTCTTCGGATCCGCAGGATTATACTCCGCTGAGCCCTGCACACTTCTTGGTTGGCCGATCCTTAACGTCACCCGCTAGTGAAGACCTTCGAGATGTGAACTCGCATCGACTCGACCGGTACCAGATGGTGGAGAAAATAAGGCAACATTTTTGGGAGCGTTGGGCCAAAGAGTACGTCTCCGAACTACAAGAGCGGTCTAAATGGAGGGCCAGTACCGAAGACCTGCAACCTAACTCGCTCGTCGTCATAAAGGATGATAACCTCCCCCCTTTGAAGTGGCATCTAGGGCGGGTCGTTAAAAGTATTCCCGGCAAGGACGGCGTATCGAGGGTCGCAGAAATTAAAACCTCATCTGGAATCGTAAGGCGCGCGTACACCAAAATCTGTCCGTTGATTTCCCAGACTAACAACGCGACTCAATAGTTTTGAAAGTCAGTGCTTTCAAGGCCGGGGGCATGTTCGGACTCCTAGCGACACCTGTGAGCAACCTACGTCAAGCAACCACATATCGTCACACGCTACGTCACACATTTGTTCCACTCATACCCCTATCCTCGAACTTTGTAATCTAACGATCGCACGAATATAAGCTACACGCACGCAAAGCTTTTGATTTTTATTTTACCAACGTTTCGCAACTTTATACAGTAATCAAGCAAATTAAGCGCCTGCTATCCAACACCGTTAATTGTTTAGAATTATTCACAGTTAGAAAGGCCATAAATTCATAACAATTTTGCATACTTACCGTTTACAAACCATTCTTAACGAAATAAATCAAAATTCTACCAAAAGAAATGAACCTCTCCCGAGTCCCTTTGTTATATAGTAATCCCTTTAACTTTGAATAGATTTAACGCGGGCTTATGGTTTTAGCCCACCACAACTAATTATGAACGGTAGCTGTTAAGTCTGCTCTAACATTTAACTAGATCCAATTTTTATTTCAAACCTTGATTCTTTAAAATAAGGTACTTAACTTGTTACATTTTCATTGTAGTTACGTCCTTTTTAAGGTTCAAAGTCACAAATAGCACTCGCTCATACAAATTTATACTTTAAGTGTTACAGATTAAGTTTACAATTCATTGACCGAGTGATGTTCAGCTTTGTCCCTTTCTCGAAACAAGTTAAGGCTCTTATTCCTCAGTAACTAGAGTCTATTTTTGCGATGTATATTAGTAATGCTGATTGACGTACAATAGGGTGATTTGTTTTGGGCCTTTCTTGAATGGAATTACTGGTTTAGAGTTATTAGGTGACAGTTTGAATGCTCCCTGTGGCTACTTAAGATCTCCAAATCATAATCCAGTAGGAAACAGCATTTAACCAAGTCCCGTTCGACTGCAAGACTGTTTCTAGGGTTACTAATGACAAATGTGATGGAAAAGTAGTTTTATTTAAAAGATAGTAATGGCGACTCCTTTCACAGCTGATATCTCTTAAACGGCCCAGCCGAATCATTATAGCTAAGTGCCATCTCGGTTAAACTAGCTTTCTTTGAAAAAACAACCGTGTAATTTTTTGTATCTTTCAGATTTAATCCATATTCCACATTATAAATGTGAAAGTAACTCTGTCTGTCCATCTGTCATTCCTTCCGTCCGTCCGGGGGCTTTTTCTCACATAACTTAAGTCCTATTATTTTATATAGTCCGGAAGTTTTATAAAATAACTTTGAATTCTCATTACTCTCTTTGCCATAGTCACAGTGATTGAAGCAGGTTTTTTCATTATTATTTAATTGTATTTAGCTGCAGTCTCATCTTGTTTGCCGTTTTAGGTTACCCAAGACGTAGGTAGTTTTATTTTGATTGTGTTAGTAAGTTGTGGCAGCTTTACTGGTCGTTTAAAAACCATCTTGTAATTATGAACTATTTGTACCGTTGTTAGCCTAAATAAACATTAAAACAAGTCCGAATAACTCTTTATAAAACTATTTCTCATACCATTTTACATCATCATGATCACTCTTTATAATCAATGATCACATGTTGATTTTCTTTTATTTTTAACATACCGTACTACGTACAGTCGAGTTCAAAATTACGTATACACTTAATACCTTGTTTATTTAACGTCATGTTTTTTTTTGTGTTAAGGAGAAGGCACACGAACAGTCAGTCCACCTGATGGTAAGTGGCATCCGAGACCCATAGACATTTGAATCCTCAAGACTATAATCCTAAGACCTCAAATGCGTTGCCAACCCTGAGGACTACGATGGAATGCCTCTATGCTAGTAATTTCACCGCTTGTCTTATCCCCACACTGGTGCTTGGCGAGTGGTTAATGGATAAGATGGTGGTAGCGATCCGGACGGACCCTGCACAGGGTCCTACCACCACTAATGTTTATACTGCCATTTGAAATTTTCACA
Organism: Acleris holmiana; assembly: GCA_949316455.1. Lineage (NCBI taxonomy): Eukaryota > Metazoa > Arthropoda > Insecta > Lepidoptera > Tortricidae > Acleris > Acleris holmiana. Next base: position 8,453,632 of record OX438790.1, on the reverse strand, counting down.
GCTATTAAAGTGACAAGGTACCTTCAACTGCTGCAACATTGCAAGGAAATTCATGTAAACTATCAGTGTTGCCATATTTTTTTTTTAATTTGGATTGCCACGTAAATGGTCCTATTTCTCCCATTAATAGTAGTAAAAAATAGATAAAGTTTTGGTAGAAAAAAATATTTTTACAAAACAGGTAATGTTATAGCTAGTTGGCAAAGTTGCAGCAGTTAACGGTGCTAAAGTGTATACATATTTTAACTTGACTGTCTACGCCTCAAAAAAAAGCGGAATGTGGTCTGACGTTGTTTCTTTTTCCTCAGGTGAATACGTGATCCAGGGAGAGCTTCCGAGCCAGCTGGTCAGCGGCGAGGAGTCCCTGGACCTCCTTGAGGAGGCGCTGCAGCTCGTCGAACTAGGAGACGACGCCAAGGATGAGCGCCCGCAGGTAAGAGTGAGGAGAATCCCAGTTAACCGTCCGGATCGCTACCACCATCTTATCGATTAACCACCCGCCAAGCAACAGTGTTCGCATCGCTGTGTTCCGGTGTGGGGATGAGACAACCGGTGAAATAACTAGCATAGAGGCATTCCATCGTAGTCCTCAGGGTTGGCAACGCATTTGAGGTCAAAGGATCATAGTCTTGAGAGTTCAAATGTCTATGGGTCTCAGATTCCACCTACCATCAGGTGGCCTAAACGCTCGTGTGCATTCTCCTTAACATAAAAAAAAAACCTTTGAGCGATTGAGAGATAAATAAATCAGTGGATGGCTTAACGTACTTACAACTATTTAAGAGACAGAAGATAATAAAACATTATTGCCTAGGTGCGAAAAGTAAGAGATTGCCCGACGATTGGCCCGTTAGTCAGCCAGAGGCCCTAGACAAGATGCGTTCGCTAACTAGCGATTCGATTCGTTTGGTTTTAAAACCAATCGCGTCACTGGTAGATCACGTCACACAAAAAGTCACGTGATCTACCAGTGACGCCATTGGTTTAAAAACCAAACGAATCGAATCGCTAGTTAGCGAACGCATCTTGTCTAGGGCATCTGGCCGAGCAATAGCGAGACATGGACGAAAGGTGCTTTCATATGTACTGTACGTTACGTATTACAATCGGAAAACGGTGCTCCGAGCATGGTTGAGAAAAGATAAAAATAACATGCAAATACGTAACAAGTCTAACAAAAAGCTAATTGTTTAAAACAACTGCATGTTGTGATAATGTCGTCTATATATGTTAGTTACCCTTTATTACGGTTCCGTAGTCAAACTAGGAACCCTTATAGTTTCGCCATGCCCGTCCGTCCGTCTCTCTCCGACAAGTAAGTGACCTAGAGATATTTTTTTTTTTCGTCTACTCCATAGTGAGGGGTGTCGTTGGATAGGTGTTTCAAAAATATTACGGGTTTGTAAACACAATTTTTTGATTAAGTGATCCGTTTATGAAATTTTAAGTTTTTTTTTAACCTAATTAAAAAATTAAAGATTTTTTTTATGTTATTTTGTTTGCGTGGAATAAATACTTTCTATTCTATTTAAATTTTTGTAAGACTCAAGTGTGTGTCCCCTACAGCCAAAACTACAAATATTAAACATCTGAAAAAAAACTTAAATGAAAGTGCATATAACGAATTTAAAAGGAAAACTTTCACGACTAAGTAGACATCATTGGTTCTTGAGATATAGGCGATTAAAGTGTTTATACCTACTAAAATCATCTACGACGGCACCAATTGACTTATTACTTGTTGATTTTTATGTTTGTAGTACTTAACGGCTTCGGAACCCTACACTGAGCATGGTCCGACATGCTCTTGCCCGGTTTTTTTTATAGACGTGTTAATGTTACGATCGTGTTTGTTACAGCAGGCGGTAGAGGGCGGTGGCAACGGCAGCGACATGCTGCACCCGGCCATGCGGCATGTGCCGCACCACCTGGCGCACTACCACAACCAGGTTAGTGCCTAAACTATAACTTGATTCAGCTGATGCCACAACACGACGTAAGCTCTTTAGAGTTTAATCTAGGAGAGAGCGAGAACCAGGGGAGCCTTCCGTTAGGCCAAAATATTTTTAGTTAAATGTATCACTTCCTAAATTTTTCATTTGCCGAACCAATGTTATGGAATATTTACGGTTACAGAAAACAAAGCGGGTTGGCAAATGAAATTTTGGGAAATGAAATATTCGACCAAAAACTTATTGACGAAACGAAGGTAACCCCGAGAACCAGTTTGATATTATTTTTTGCAAATAAACTCACAACGTTTGTTTCACAAAACACGCTGTAACATAACAAACGGTAAAAAAAGCATTTCGGACCATGCTCAGTGTAGTACACGTAACTAGTGCTCTCCTAAATGGTCCCCCAAATATAACAGGTATAACCAAACTTTAATTAGAAAACCCCTGACTCAAAACGGCCTGTAAAAAACCTCTAAAGAGTAAAAAAAAAAAGTATTGGCCCTATAAGTTTAATTATAAGTAAGTATAGTAGGTACAGTATTAATATTGTGATACGAATAACTAACTGAACTGACACGTCGGGGACCGCTAAGTAGCTGGGGTATTTTATATTATTTCATTTAGAAAGCAATATTTTAAAACCCGATTGCATGTTTAGATAATGTCATCAATATATGTTGAGGGACAAGTTCCCCTATGTACATACACTATCTGTTATGATGCAATCGTAATTGTTTATGTGCAATAAAGAGTTTACATACATATATAAGTACCCTTTATATATATTGTTTTTCTTTTAATGTAAGTACCCAGTGACACTCGCGACGTTCAGACGAAACTAACGTCACCTCGCTTGTTGAAATAGGCCCATCCATACAGCCTCTACGAAGGAACATAGCGTCGGACATACATACAGGTCAAACACATAACCCTTCTTTTGGGCTTTGTCGCAATCTTGTAAACACGACAGACACAGGGGTTATTGTTGCGATACGGTCGTCACTCAGCATGTGCTGGCTGTAGTGACGATGCTGGTCTTCCGTTAGAACCGCTCGATGAAGACACGGCGTTCGGCATTGTTCTATAGTACATTTTGATACAAGTGCGGAAAGTATTTTTACACGAGTCCCGAAGTATCTTGGCCCGAGCTGCAAGCGAGGGACAAAACTCGGGACGAGTTAAAATGACAGTTCCGCACGTGTATCAAACGACGTTTTTTAATACATTTGCAAAAAAAATATCAACGAAACAAAATAAATCAGTAAATAAAACTATTACAAGAGACAATTTTACTTTTAATTGACACAGACTTTATGGAATGGCAACGGTTGTGACCATTCAGCCAAATAAAAAAAAAGTCAGTAATTTATACCTATATTTAAAAAATGAAAAAGTATAATTCTCTATTAACCAGCGGTAATGCATAAAGGTGGATTCACATTACGCCGTACTGGGCTGGGCCCGGTATCGGCATGGTGTAATGTGAATTCACCTTAGTACGCAACTATCGAATCATTCGTAATACTAATTCAGATTCAGCCATCTTGATGAGAGCTGTTTTTTTAAATATTACCTAGATACATTTTATGTGTGTATGTATGTATGTGTTTAATTTTAATATTTTAAATTATATTACCTATGTATAGTCTCAATGCTAAATGACGTAATCAAAAAGTGGTTGAACATGCAAACTCTTTGGTTGGATGCACGGCTTTGAAGTTGAAACTAAATTATATTAAAAAAAAATGGAAAACTATAACGCACTATTGCGTAATATCCAACTTTCCGCACGATATACAGCTACGAAAAGTACCACTTTTTGAGCAACTGTGTTAAAAAAATATTAAACGTTTGTTTCTAGTAATGGTTCGGTAGCCTCTATAGGTAAACTAACGACAATTTGTCAAACTCGTGTAATTGTCGTTATAGTGATCGATTGCTTTGTTTTGATTCGAGCACCGGCGGACTGAGTCATGAAAGGTAGCGTTGTAAGTATTGCAGCCAGATCTTTAACGTTATGATTATTAAAAATATCGTTAACATCAAGGTATGATTCGTTAGTGTTAAAATAAATAAATATGACGCGACAATGTTACACAAATTGACCTAGTCCCAAACTAAGCTCTGGGCTGGAATTCTACAAGGTAATAACGATATCGTTTTTGACCTGTTTCCGTATTGTCAACGTTTTGATATCTCTTATGTCATTTACAATAATGACGACTGTGACATAAACGATTCTTAAACATGTCATACACGATATCGTTTTAACGCACCTGAATAGAGGCCCTGGGCGTGTTCTGCGGCTACTAGAAAACGATAAACTTCCTTATATAGAGAAATATATACTTAAATACGTCGAAAACATCCAAGGCTCAGGAAGAAATACTTGTGCTCATCATACAAATAATCTGCCCTTATCGAGAATCGAGCCCGGGCTAGCTTCGTAGGCAGGGTCACACCGTTTACTCTCACATGTAAAGGCTGCAAGCAGACCTTTTCCCTTTACAACGCCATTGACGGATATATCAGCACCACTAGTTCAACGCCAACGACGGATATATTTCAGGACTGTCGTGTAGAACCCTGTATAGGTTTGGTTAGTTTTATAAAAATCCTGAAATATTTACAGTTTCGGAAACAAAGTAGTTTGGTCAAATGATGTTTGGGAAATTAATCAGAGGCCCCAGCCAAGATGCGTTCGCTAACTAGCGTTTCTATTCGTCTGGTAGACCACGTGACTTTTCGTATGACGTGATCTACCAGTGACGCGATTGGTTTAAAAACAAAACGAACAGAAACGCTAGTTAGCGAACGCATCTTGGCTAGGGCCTCTGTTTGGCAAAAACTTTTTGGTGAAACGAAGGAAGTTAAGGTTAGTGGTGGTAGGACCCTGTGCAGGGTCCGTCCGGATCGCTACCACCATCTTATCCATTAACCACTCGCCAAGCACCAGTGTGGGGATAAGACAAGAGCGGTGAAATTACTAGCATAGAGGCATTCCATCGTAGTCCTCAGGGTTGGCAACGCATTTGAGGTCTTAGGATTATAGTCTTGAGGATTCAAATGTCTATGGGTCTCGGATGCCACTTACCATCAGGTGGACTGACTGCTCGTGTGCCTTCTCCTTAACATAAAAAAACCGTTATGAACGTGAGTATTTGTTCCTGTCATTTAATGATAAGATAAGGTACAATTCTTGAGTTTAGTTTAGGACTAGGTCAAAATATTTCGAGATAAATTTTTGAGCTTCATTGTGCATGGTCGACAAGTTCCTAGGGCACTATGATCTATGGTTAGGCCTGTTTAGGCTGTGAACTGGGCGGAAAACGAAGCTCGACATTGTGATAAAGCTCAATTTCGAATAAAATATCTGAGTTTGGGCCGGTGTCGTGGTCAGTACCCGGGTAAACGCAGCATTCTGTGTCTCAGGGCACACGTCTACCGCTCTCCCGACGTGTGTGGCATGATCTCGGTGTCACCACAGTCATTTATCTTCTGTACAACCTTTTAAACGTTCCCTTTTTTTAAGACACGAATATTTGGTGTCCAGATACGTTTTGACGCCGTTTATATGATTTAAAGTTTATTTATTGTGTCGAATTTAGGGCGTAATCAAAAATAGTAGTTTGATGGAATCGCGAACCATGATAGATAAGTCAGTAAAAGTGTTGTCATTTGTAAAAGTCATATATTTTTTTATGTTAGCGGCCATTAGTAAAAGTGGCATATGATGTTGGATTTATGTCATTAGATAGTATAATCTTGAGTGCATCAAAGCCGAGATATTTAAATGTAGATGTCTGGGTGTACTTTTAATATAAAAAAAAACTTGACTCGATATTCTAAAATGCCATAGATTATATATTCCTACGTGTATTTAGAGGTCCTCTAAATAACGATATTAAGATCATCCGTCGCAGCTGAAAAAGAATACAATGTTCTTCCTACAAACCTATCAATGCCCTTTACCTAATCTCAAACTCTAAGCTTGCACTATGGGTACTAGACCACGATAAACATACTATATAAAGGAATACGTAGATAAATACATAGAAAACATCCAAGACTCGGGGATAAAATCTCGCGCTGATTACACAAACATACGTAACCTAATCAGGAATCGAACCGGCAGCTTCGTAGACCAACGTAGGGTCACTACTAACTAGTCGAAACGGTATATACATATCGTCCCTTTACTTTCTCAACCTCTTATCCGATTGAATATTTTGATAGAAAAGTAGTCTTTATTCTTATTGGAACACGAGTGCTTTCCTACTAATCAATTAGTTGCGATACGAGGTAATATGACATCTGATATCGCAACATCCTTATAAACTAGGTTACTATTGAGATTCGGTAGTAACCTATCAAACGAAACCGCGTTTGAGGTTAAATTGAAACTATTTACAACGTACAAAAAGATAAAACTTTAATATCGGAACATGGATCTTGATCTGATTCGGTTGATCGAAATATCGATTTTCGTAATCAGACATCGATTAATGGTTAAATAGATCCCAGTGGACGTTGGGAAGGTGATCAATGTGGAAAGAGATACTTTTGATACTGAGCTGGAAGTTCGAGAGTAGGCAAAAAGTAGTGCCGTTATAGTCATATATTCACAAGTATTTTTTACATACTTTGTCCGGTTTAAAGTTACCCTGACAGACGGACAGACAGCAGTGCCTTAGTAATAGGGTCCCGTTGGCGGGCTTTGGGTACGGAACACAAAAATAGCTCATGTATAATGTTTTTGGCAAGTTAAATGTGGTGGTTTGTTTATAGTAGTTTATGCAACAGTTGTATAAGAGAGGTCAATAAATACGAGTGGTGTGGTTACGATGTGAGCCGCAGGCGAACATCGTAAAGCAAGACACCACGAGTATTTTTTGACTTGGTTATACACCGTTGCATACAATACTTTTTCTACGACTAGGTTTCAAATAAACTGCAAAATTAAATTAACAAAATTTTATTTACGCGATTTTTGATCTTTAATATACCTACGTAAGAATACGAACGAACGAAGCACAGAACAACAACCGAGCGGGAAACATTCGAAAACGACAAAATATGTGTCTATGGTTAACTTTGTTTTTAAATTGATGTGCACTTGCCAGGCTTGATATTTAAAAAAAAAAGTTGCACAATCGATTTAACTTGTGAAATAGGGACTAAAAAACACCTAATGATTGAGAAATGAATTCTTTTACCTGATTGGTCGATTTTAATATAGCTGCATTCTGGTTGGTTGATACCATGTTTTTAAAGAGTTAAATTAGTAAAAGAGTTTACATACCAAAAAGAACCTAACGTTCCGATTGACAGAATTATCAACAAGTTTTTTAGAGTTGTTGGTACCTAATTCTGTAGCTCTGCCTACCCCACTCTGGGAATAAAGGCGTGACTTTATGTATGTATATGTGTATAATATTATCAATTGGCAATGACCAGCATTACAACATTCAATTTTGTTATCTGCGGTGGTGTGGTCCTGGGCCTCTATTCAGGTGCGTTAAAACGATATCGTGTTTGACACGTTTAAGAATCGTTTATGTCACAGTCGCCATTATTGTAAATGACATAAGAGTTATCAAAACGTTGACAATACGGAAACAGGTCAAAAACGATATCGTTATTACCTTGTAGAATTCCAGCCCTGGTTGTGGGTTTAACGTAATGTTCTTATAACGATATCAAATATGATAAATTTATGATTTTCGAATTTGGAACATCATCTAAAAAACAACTCAAATTAAATAGGCCCCCATTCTATTATCAATTGATATTACAATTTAGTCAATGCATTAGCTTAGCACCTATAGATATGTTACAGGTAGCACTGGTAGCAATGCAGGTCATATACCTTTGGGTTTGAACCCATCTTAGAGTACTTAGAGAGAGTAGTAGTGTTCGTTAGTTATTAGATTAAATACCTACCAGTAGTGAGCATTCGCAAATTTTGTAATGTTTTGTACTAGCTGAGGTTCAGTACTGTGACTTTTAGTCACATGTTCGCCATTTTAGTGCTTATTAGCAGAGCCCGGAATTTTCGTAGCACTTTTGAGCTATCATAGGGAATTCTCATCTATCGACTTCCGATATACATCTACACTAATATTATAAAGAGGAAAGATTTGTACCTATTTTTGTATGTTTGTATGTTTGTAATGAATAGGCTCAAAAAGTACTGGGCCGATTTAAAAAATTCTTTCACCAATAGAATGCTACATTCTTCCAATTTGACATAGGCTACATTTCATTTTGAAAAAAATTAGGGATAAAATTTGAACAATGTAACCGAAGGTGTAGAAAAATGAGTCTTAAAATGTCTTTCGTCGAATGCGCTGCCGAAACTATTAGCGATAGAACAAAATAATGTACAACAATATTGAAGAACATCATAATGTCTACAAAAAACTCCGCGGTAGCATATGTCCAACTATTGTAGTTATGTCACTACAACAACTTTTTTCATTTTAAACATTAATGAAAATGCTAACCAAATTCAAACCATGCTATTTATGTGTTTATATTAATCCTTATCCAAATAAATTATTTTATGGTCAAGACCATTTAACTACCTATAATCTTCTTATATATAAAATTCTCGTGTCACAGTTTTCGTTCCCATACTCCGAAACGGCTTGACCGATTCTCATTAAATTTTGTGAGCGTATTGAGTAGGTCAGAGAATCGGCCAGCATCTATTTTTCAAACCTCCAAGTGACATGAAAAAAAAAATTGCAGTGGGCGAAGCCGCTGGCGGGTCGCTAGTACATATATATAACAATAAATACAGAATACATCTTTTTATATTTGATTACGAGTAGAAGTAAACAACATGGAGTCTTATCGCGAATGAGCGATCTCTTCGAGATAAGCTTTGGATACCAACTTTTAGGAAATTATAAATAGAAATTAAAATAATGACATGTTATTGTTTCTTATAAATATTCGTGGATTTCTTAAGCCTTTTCAACAATTGTCGAAAGAAATTGCAACGAGAATTAATATCGAGCCTAATTATATCATGATATGTACTCATAGGTAGGTACTGGCCTTTAATCTGATGGATGACCTTTTTATCTGCATATGTGTCTATGTCAATCACTCGTTGACAATTCTTGTTGCAATTTCCTTCACGAACAAATTAAAAATGCCTGGTAACATTTTCAGCCACTCAAAACTTTTCCAAAAGAGATCGCTCTTTAGCGATAAGGCCGCCTGTTGTTTACCTTTACTTTTAATCTTCATTGATATGTTGTGTTGTGTTCTATAAAGTATCGATAAAATATGTAAATCGGAAGTCGATAAACGAGAAGTCCCTATGACAGCTCAAAATTGCTACCAAAATTCCGGGCTGTGATTATTAGTAATAGGGTTATTAACTACTAAAATCAATGTTATACTCTATCAGCACTAAAAATCAAAGTTTCTTCTTCTTCCTCTTCTAAAGTTATAAATACATACATACATAACATCACCCCTCCATTCCCAGAGTGGGGTAGGCAGAGCTACAGAATTACCAACAACTCCAAAAGAACTTGTTGGTAATCTTGTAACCACATTTTGCACAGCCAGGCTAAGGATATCTACCAGTGTATTAATTAGTGACAGGTTGGTCCTTATAATATGCAGATAAAAAAATGTATACAACTGTACATAATTAGGCCTTAAAACACTCGTGTGATCTTATAATAAATGTAACAGTTACATAAACTACTATAATCTAATACCTGTAACAATAACCCGCTACTTGTGCCTTCTCCCCATCTTTCTTTGCCTTACTTGACTTGTCTTTCCGATCTCCGAGCCCCCTGAGTTAATCCGCATCAGAAATCTGTCACTTGTGTTGGTTTAAGCGAGAATTCTGACCAAAGACAAACAGAATACGGTAGCACGGAACTACGGTTTTTAGGTTAAGTCGGCTTTAGTGATGGGGGAAATGTATCGATTGTACAATAGTAGATTATGCAACTGAAACATAATGGAGTCGTAAAACACGAGTGTTTTAAGGCCTAATTATGTAGAGTTGCATACATTATTTTATCTACCCACAGATTATAAGTACTTCAAGGTGGGATCGAATCCGAAGGCAACGTGCTAAGCTAAGTTTTGTATTGACTCAATTTTAATTTCAATTGATACTAAAATAGGGGGGTATTTAATTTGAGTTGGTTTTGGAACATCCGTAGAAGTCGTTTATCGTTGCACGCAAAATTTCTAATGCGTTATGAGGACTAAGGTAGAATTAGAATATATAGAACTAGCGACCCGCCCTCGCTCCACTTCGCTTTATGCGCGTTTTCTGTAACGTACCTATACACATTTATAAACCAGAATTTATTATACTTATCAACCATCTCCTAAGAGCTAAACTCGCAGGCGTCCCTATAATTATAAATTGCAACCGTGCCACGTCAATTCAAATGACGTGGCCACACCGTCGTGGGTTGAGAACACTGTGCGAGTATGAATTTGAATTATGTTTATCGATACCTGATGTTTCTCATCACTAGTCATAAGCAATTTCGCTCAAAACCGATCTATTTTAAACGTCTGCCGTGTTTGCTTAGGTCTCCACTTGATGTGAGAGTGTGCTTTGTAAGAGCTGCGCGCAGGTATTTCGAAAATGTTCGAGATTTTGAGTCATGTTGCTTTCTTAGTTCTGAGAATATAACCAGAATACGAGTGCCATAATATTATTTCTGTATAATTAGAAACTATTGCGCTACCTGTATGGACACCTGTATTACATTGGCTATGTTATTTGCTATGAACGGGCCCATCTTAAAGAGCTAATATCTTTAAAACAGCTCAACAGATTTTCATGAAACATAGCTACGAACCATCCCGATTAAAATAACGATCTTTAAAAAAAACCGCGTCCTAATCTTTCCCTTCGTCTCGGAACTTCTTTGCCACAGATAGTCATAGTTACGTAGACACACAGATACACAAGTTAAACTTTTAAGTCGATAATAAAAAAGAAGGGTGTTATAGCACCCTTCTTTTCTCCTTGGGGGTTAATATATAGTTATCGGTGGAGTTTTACCGCGTCTCGTTATAATGTACCTACCTTATAATTGGGAACCCATGAATTTCAAATGAAATGAAATGAAATATGAAATCTTTATTGTGCGATAGATTTATAATAGGTTAATATTGTTTGCAGTTATGGTTGCTTAATAAATAGATTAGTTGGTATCACGAAATCCTACAGATGTACACACATTATTTAACCCTAAATTGATTATTCATGCCAACATTCAGAAGTAAACTTAATTCAGAAAGTAGTAATTTAAAGTATAAAAACATTTTTCCGATAACCATTGTTTAGTGAGGGTTTTAAATTTGTTAACTTAGATAACTTGTTAAATATCTCAATACATGAGTAATGTTGGTGCAAATTTTTAAATTAGTTAATGGTCTGGTTTGTACATTATGTGCCTGTGCCACCATGTCAAAGAACGTGAATTCAGAAAGAAACGTCCTGCATATGTAACTAAATTAAACTATACAAATAAGAACATACATGTATGTGCTATATATATGCTATCATAACAACGTTCCCGCATTCATTCTCGACAGACAGACAGACAGACAGCTGAAAGGCTGGGCGGAGTTAAAGTCTGACAGAAACCCTAGTCATGGACCTATAGGTCTTGAGATATCAGCCTGATCTTTAACTAAGGTTTTAATAGGCTTACATATTCTGAACGTTGAACAGTTCGTTTTGTGTACATGTAATGGGTCGTGACGCTACGTATGCGTCATTTGTGGTGAATGCTTTGCGAACGCCTTTTCTTTAGGATAATGAATTTAGTTTAGTTTGCCCCGTGTGGTTGCCGGGTTAGAATAGTGCCACTCCATGTCTTCGTAATAGTCAACTATAAGGGAATAAAGGCTTGAAGTAATATTAGGCGATGGGCTTGCAACCTGTCACTAATACACTAGTAAATATCTTAGCCTACTTGGGCAAAATGTGGTTAGAAAAATATCAACAAGTCTTTTTAGAGTTGTTGGTATTTCTGTAGCTTTGTCTACCCCACTCTGGGAACGAAGGCGTGATGTTATGTATGTATGTAATGAATTAAGTGTCAGGGGGTATTGATTTAACGGAAGCTGCCTTAGTTAACGAGTTATTATTTTGGTTATCCTACTAAGTAATTATTTGTTATTGGTGATCAAATTATAAAATGGAAAAATGCAAAAGTTTCTACTTATGTCACCTAAGTGGTCCTTGTCCTTCCCCGGGACTAAACTATCTATACTCCATACCAAATTTCATCTAACTGTGAAAGCGTATCAGACAGACAGACAGAGTTACTTTCACATTTATAATATTAGTATAGATTTTTACGTACGTACCTATTAAAACTCACTCTTATATAGACATAGGGTTCCGTAGTCAAACTAGGAACCCTTATAGTTTTGCCATGTCCGTCCGTCCATCCGTCCGCAGCCTAGCGCAGAGACTGTTAGTTTTAGAAAGCTGTAATTTGGCATGAATATGCGTATTAGTCACTTCAACAAAGTGGTACAATAAAATGTAAAAAAAAAATATTTTTGGGGCATCTCCCCTACACGTAACGTGGGGATGTATTTATTTTTCTCGTCTACCCCATAGTGTGGGGTAAAATTGGATAGGTCTTTCAAAAATGTTGTGGGTTTATAAAAAACATTTTTCGATCAAGGGATCCGTTTATGAAATATTAAGCTTTAAAGCGCTACTTTTTGTTAGAGTCAAGTGTTTTCCCCTACCCCCCTACAGCCAAAACTACAACTACTAAAAATCTGCCAAAAAACCTTAAATTTAAGAACATAACTTAACGTAATTTAAAGGAAATCTATCACGACTAATTAGACATCATTGGTTCTTGAGATACAGGCGATTAAAATGTTTATACCTACTAAAATCACCTAAGACTTCACCAAATGACTTTAAATAGAAAATTAGTTATTAGGTACGTGTTGATTTTATGTTTGTAGTAAGTACTTAACGGCTTCGGAACCCTACACTGAGCATGGTCCGACTTGCTCTTGCCCGGTTTTTATTTTGAATAATTCTTGAACTCCCATAACTGTGTACTTAGAAGTTCCAGTTTGGTATCAAATCAAATCTTACTTAAAGTTATCCCGCGGCTTACCTTTAAAGGTTTAGACGGCGGCGCGCGTTAGACAAACGGATTGACAAATGACTTATTTGGACAGCGCCCGACAGGTGTGGTCTTGACAGATATAAGTAATTGTTTTAACGTGCATAAAAACGGAAGGATAACTCAAAATCTTTTAATATTTGTAAAAGAAATAAATGAAAATTATTTTTAGGTGTATTTAAAGTTTGATGTTGAATCGACCTATGCTATGCCCTATGTACGAGGAATACCTATTGTTATTTAATGTCATTTTTTTACGAATCTGATTTTATTGACATGACAGTACATAAATTATCGTGCAGCCTAATCCAACATGTATATATAAAATTATAAAATAATTATCAGGGGACAATCTCGCACAAATTGCCCTAGTCACAAACTAAGCTACTTATATAGACTATGGGTGTAGATGACAATAAACATATAGGTAGAGAAATACATACTTCAATACATAGATAACATCCAATACTTACAACAAAATACAAGGCCCTCATAAAACAAACCCTTACCGGGGAATGAACCTAAGACCGCTATCATCGGGGCCATGGTCACAACCAACTAGCTCAACCACGTTATTAGCACTATTCACCTAAATTAAACCAACGAATCCAAACAATTCAACCAATTTTCATTAAACGTAAAAATAGCTAAGAATCATCCGGATTAAACTGGCTTTATTTTAAAAAACACCACATTCAAATCGGTCTATCCGTTTGGGAGCTACGATGTCACAGAGAGATACACACTTTAAACTTAATACCACCCCTCTTTATTGTAGGGGGTTAAAATTGTTATTTTAAATAGCAAGCACCAGCACCGTCCTCCCATAGGAATAGCCCAAATTCCACAGACAACGAATAACAAATGATGCATTGACAGCTCGCGGTTGACCGAGGCATAGACAACATTTTTTTAACGTTGGTAATAGATTTCTTTGTAACCTTTGTGTATTTTTTATAGTACTTGAAACTTTGGATGAAACGTTAGCCGCCATCTTATTTCGACGTTGGAATAATATTGAGTTTAAATTGAAATAAGAATTAGGAACGTCGTTTTGAAATTTAGTTTCGCAGTTTGTGACGGAAGAATTATTTACGCCTTAAAGGCCACTTGGCCAAAAAGATAAGACTGATAGTTGTTAAAATTTCAACACAACTGTTTTTCTATTTGCAGCAAGTGTTCCCTAAAATAAAAATAAGTGTTAAGGCGTTTTTCCACCGGCGATGCAAGAGAAATTAAATTTGTATGGAAAAAAATCATCTTGAGCATCTTCGGTAGAAATTGCAAGGAAGATTTGAACCACTTCCCGGGGATTTGAACTGAAATTTGGTATACCTACGTAACTTATATGATAACACATTAATTTGGCATCATCGAGCTGGTCTGATGATGGAGTCGGGAGGTGGTGACAGGATCTCTGCTATACTTAAAGTAGACCAGTTTTAGTGGTGGTAGGACCCTGTGCGGGGTCCTTCCGGATCGCTACCACCATCTTATCCATTAACCACCCGCCAAGTAGCAGTGTTCGCATTATTAAGTGTTCCAGTGTAGGGTTAAGACAACTGGTGAAATTACTAGTATAGAGCATCTTGATCCTCAGGGTTGGCAACGCACTTGAGATTAGGATTGCATTGCAATCTTGAGATTATAGTCTCGAGAGTAAAATATCTATGGGTCTAAAAAAAACTCACAGAAAAAACTTATAACACTGTTAGCGTCGAAGTTTCAAAAAGTACAGTTGCCTCAAAAGCTTGTTTTATACTTGCTTATTAACTTCGCCGTAGTTAGTCGGTGTCCTTTACGGCTTCCCCGGGGATTCGAAAGGCATGTCCGGACGCTGGGGACAATGACGACAGATGCTCGGCTCCTGTGTAGACGGAGATGTTGTGTCGGTGATTAATTGTTATTGGCTAATCAGGCGAAGCAACGGGTTACTTGTTGTATGATTGTATTAGTTAGGTATTTCCGTATTTCTTAGTTAAATATCTACATACATAACATCACGCCTTCATACCTAGAGTGGGGTAGGCAGAGCTACAGAAGTAACAACAACTCTAATAAAAAGACTTCTTTATAATTGTGTAGCCACATTTTGCACAAGCAGGCTACGATGCTTACAAGTGTATTAGTGACAGGTTGCAAGCCCATCGCCTAACAGTACTACAAGCCCTTATTCCCTTAGTCGCCTCTTACGACATCCACGGGAAGACATGGAGTGGCACTATTCTAACCCGGCAACCACACGAATAAGCACCGCAGCTCCCTAACGGATAGACCAATACGGACCGGGATTTTTAAAAAGAAAGCTTGTTCAATCGGGATCGTTTTAACCTAGGTTTTATGAAAAGCGTTCAGGCCATACCTTGCTCTACACTAATACGTTTTTTACACATACTAAGGGGTCGTCCTAATACGACTTCGCGACTGTCGCAAGTTCGCGCGAATTCTACTCGTACAAACGCAGTGCGATTGTCAATTAGGACACCAATTCGAGTTCAACACGTTTGATCGCGCAACGATAATCGCGAAGTCGCGTTGTATTAGGAAGACCCCTAAAACTATAACTCTGGACGCAAATAGCGTGGTAAAATAAACATTATTTCATCTCGGCGTTGTGTTACAACAGCCGTGGTCACTGGAAGTCTTCTCGCGCTCGGCATGGTTTAAGAGACTAGTGAGCTCTGAAAGTAAAGGGCATGAATGTGTAACTCGGTCTGTCTGTTTGTTTGTTACTCTTTCACGGATAAACCGCTGAAGCGATTTAGATAAAATTTGGTATGAAAATAGTTTGAGTCCCGGGGAAGGACATGGGGTACTTTTTATCCAGAAAAAATAGAGGGTTCCAGAGGGAATAGCGTTAAATGACTTCTGCGCGGTAAATCACGGGCAACAGAAATTGACAGTCCCAAATTAAGCTCTAGGCTTGTACTATGCGTACTAGACAACGATTAATATATTTTTATAGACAAATACATAGAAAACATCCAAGACTCTGGAACGCTTGCGCTCATTTCACAAATATTTGAACCTAGGACATAGGCTACCAATTGGGCTAAACTTGCCGTCATTATATCGTAGTTTTTTAGGGTTCTGTGCCCGAGGGAGCCCAACGGGACCCTATTAATATGCCTACGCTGTCCGTCCGTCCCACAGTGCATCATTTAACCGAAACTACCGCTCGAAATTCAAAAAAGGCAAGGTAAACAAATCAATTAGGGGTTAATGGAAACATATTTAGGACTAATTAGGGGTCATTAACACGTGGGTATTCTTCTGAAATATAATTAATGTGTACTTAATCACCTAGGTCAAAAATATAAAATGTCGCAATTAGTTAACAGGGTATTCATTTGGATTTTTGCCCTTGCAGTTAAAACATATATAATTCGGTATATTGTTAATTTGTGTTTGTGGAAACTATGGAACTTTCTACTCAAGGTATGTACTATTTAAACATTTTTTTTCTTTGAAGTAATCTACTTTAGTTTACACATAATACGACTTTAAAGTTTGTCGTTTTTTTCATCTATTTTTTTCATGTTTGTTGTAATTAAAAGAGTAGAAAAAAAAATCTGTAGTTGCAAACTCAATAAAACTTTTTTGGGTGATAGGTCTAACCTTACAGATTCTAATTATGTATCTTAAGTGTCAATTTTCGGTTCGGAACATACATGGAGATTTTTTTTTCAGATGGACGTCGCAGCATCACTAACGCCGATTGTTTTTATGCGTGGCGCGAAAGCCCTAAAGGGTGCAAAATGAGTGGTGTTCGAGAAGCTATTCTTAAATCTTACGACTTGGACAACTCTTCCGATCAGGACAAGCTACTTGTTGAAGAGAAAATAAAAGTATTTTGCATGGTCGCATCCAAAAAATGGAGCAAAGCCGGGCAAAATATGGAAACATTTTTAAAATATAATATCATGTGGTTGAGTGAAACATTTCAGTTGCCACCTACTTTGAGAGATATCTCGATAGATGAACCTACACCTGGACCGAGTTCTCGTGGTAGAAAACCCAAAGTTTTTGATGAGTGTGCTGTGTCAACGAAGAGAAAAAGGTGCAGTGCTTGGTGAAGAGCCATTCCATTTCGGAACTTTCATTGGCACATTCGATTGCGTTACGAGCGGAGGGATATTCTGCTGCAGCCTCCGAGGTGAAAAAAATCCCTTTAACACCAGCGCAAGCTGTCGCTGCCAATACTGCAGGTGATGGATTGCAGTCGAAAATATTAACTTCCGAACAGGCTTTATCTCTGTATTTAGATTTAGAACTGTCAGAAAGCAAGTATAAACTGCTTCGAGCTACCGTAAATAGTTTACATAAAGATACATTCCCCACCCTTCATAATTTGAAGCAAGCTAAGCAACTGTGTTATCCATCACATGAGTTTATAGAGGTCACTGAAACTCATGCCGAAGTACAACTGCAGGCTTTGTTGGATCATACAGTTGCTAGGATTGTGGAATGTCAAGAAGAGGTATTGCGAGTAGTCTCTTCTTACAAAGAATTGACTATGATTTACAAGTGGGGTTTTGACGGTAGCTCGGGGCATAGTTTGTATAAGCAAAGATTTACAGATTCGTCGAATACCGATGAATATTTATTGTCTGTTGGTTTAGTTCCCCTTCAGCTAAAGCACACTTTAGATGGAACTGTTATTTGGCAAAATCCACGCCCGGGATCCACGCGATTTTGTAGACCCATAAAGTTTGCCTTTGTAAAAGAAAACGCTAATATAGTAAAAGAAGAGTCGGAAAGATTAGAACGGTTAATTTCTGATTTAGTTCCATCTAAAGTGTGTATTTTTGATTTAGAATTAAGTATAAGCCATGATTTACATTTTACAATGGTCGATGGGAGTATTTGTAATATTGTGTCAGAAGCCAACAGTACGTCCAAGTGTTTCGTATGTGGTGCAAAACCTTCAGAGATGAACAAGTCTCTGGATAAAATTGCAAATGTCGAATCATATAGATTTGGCATTTCACCACTGCATGCATGGATTCGTTCTTTTGAATGTCTACTACATATTTCGTATCGCCTACCAATCATGTCATGGCAAGTGAGAGGTGGCGATAATAAAAAGATAGTAGACGAAAGAAAAAAACAAATCCAAGCATCATTTAAAGAAAAACTTGGACTTATTGTTGACAAACCGAAACCTCGGTTTGGTTCAACGAATGACGGTAATACTGCTAGGCGGTTTTTCAGAAACGCGGAAATATCTGCTGAAATAACAGGTATTAACGTGAATTTGATAAAAAAAATGGCAGTTATTCTCAATGTCATAGGATGTGGCTATCATGTCGATATTGAGTAATTTGGTCATTTGGTGAGCCAAACCAAATCATTGTACCTGGAACTGTATTCATGGTATTACATGCCAGTGACAGTACATAAGATACTGGTTCACGGTGTTGACATAATATCTACGTGTATACTTCCGATAGGGCAAATGTCAGAAGAAGCATTAGAAGCGCGCCACAAAGAAATCAGGAAGATACGCGAGCATCACACGCGCAAGTCCTCGCGGATTAATACAAATACCGATTTACTGAATTTGCTTCTTTTGACATCAGATCCTAAAATTTCATCTCTTCGAAAAAGTACAAAAACGCGGGAAAAGTTGTCACAGGAAGTTTTGAATTACATATTTAAAAAGCCCTGAACCAAGTGATCCCGCGTTTGAAGGTTTTCATCTCGAAGACGTGGAATTTTCGGATTCTGACAGTGACAATGAGTAAAATGTAAATTGTGTGCTCTTTTTTTTTATAGTAGTTTAAATAATTGTTTGTATTTTATGCTTTTATATTAAGTATTGTTTATTAATAATTATTTCTTGTATGAATCCTTATAAGTTTACTGTATTGCTGTTGTTTTTTTTGTATTTTATTTTATATTTTATAATTACTTGTTATTATTTACTTATTATTATTTATTTTAACTTACATGTATTAAATAAAATACAAATTTCTATGTTATATTGTATTTTTATTTCAAAATCTTGGTAATTTCTATGTAAAAAAAAACTAAAACGTTTCTAATTATATTATATTAAAATTAAATACATTTTAAAACATATTTACAATGATTCCATTCGATTTGTCGTCTATTTGAATTTCGAGCGGTAGTTTCGGTTAAATGATGCACTGTGCGTCCGTCCTAACTTTATAGAGCTATATCTTTTGAACCGTGATTGATAGCGGGTTTCTTTTTTAATTTGTGTTATTACTTAATAATAGATATATATTTTAAATAAAGTCAAATAATTGTAATTGTCAAGTAATTGTATGAGGAACCCATACAAGAAAAGTTTTTTTCAACGTTACCAATTTTTACTTTTGTTGTAAGTATCGCTAAAATGGCAAAGCAACTCAACTCGACGCGTCAACTTTCATACGAGTATGATTACAATAAAAAGTGAACAAAAACTATCAACACTAAAAAAGTTCAAGTGCGAATTGGGCTGGCGATGCTTCGATTTAAAATCGAATACAAATAAAACTATAATACCTACTGTGCGGCAGTAAAAACCCTCGGTGCGCGAGTTCGACTCGCACTTGACCGGTATTTTCTATTTATTAGTAGAACTCATAGAAGCGAAACTTGATGAATGAAAAAATAACCGTTCTAGCCCCCAAATTTCGACTTTTCACATGAGTTACGGCTTTAATAGATCACGAACAATAGAGTGTTAATATGAATCAAGCCGAAATCGTTATGCTAATGAACTTAGTTTTAATTTACCAATCCGATGAGCACCGGGGAGAGAGTGCGAAATATGAAGGTCGTTCTTTTTTTTACGGATGAAAAGTTAATTAACCGATGAAGAATCAGAGGAGGTTCTCAAGTTGACGCGTATATATATTTTTTTTCATGTACGACCACCGATTACTCCGTCAATTGTGGACCTATTTTGAAAATATTTTTTTGGTTTGATAGAGTATACTTCCGAGGTGGTCCCATTGTCACCAAATCTGAATCTGATGGGGGGATTGAGGGAACTCCTCAAATATTGTAGGCAAACATGCACCTTCGGTAGAACAAGGGCACAATGTACAATGTTACTGAAGGGGAAATTGTGCCCTTGTCCTACCGAAGGTGCGAATTATAGCGATTTTAGTATTTTTAGTAACGAGTTTAGTAATTTAATAAATAGCAAGGATTTGGGAATCTCGTCCCAAAGTAAGCTCTAGGCTTGTACAATGGGTAATAATCAACGATATAAATAATTATAAAGATAAATTTACTTACTTACATGCATAGAAAACATCCAAGACTCAGGAAAATATATATTCTCGTACGTGGAATCCAACCTCGAACCGCTAAATTCGTAACTTCGGATGCCGAGTACCTGTCACTCTTCACTCGAGACTGAATCGAGAAAAAGTGATGGAGGTAACGTAATATCGAACTTCGATTTTCAAAGACCTCTGTGACAGCTAAAAAGAAAAATACAAATTAATTCGCAAAAATCACACATCAAATCGAATAACATAAAGAAGTAAAAGAGACAAAATAAGTGATAATTGTCGCGAAACGCGCCCGACTCAGCCAGCATGTGCTGGGTGGGATGGCAACGATGGTCTTCCGTTGGGTTAAGGACCGTGCGGTGAAAACACGGAAGGTGACATAGACATTACAGATGATTTAAGAAACAAATAAAACAAATGGAGCATAGTAAACTGCATTATTTCTATGATAAACTTAAAATGTCACAGCGCGAGATCCGACATGCCACACGCTTATTATACACGCAACACCGTACGACTGCTTTCCGTGGCTTCCGCTGCTGCCACAAAATGCTGGAATGATATACCACCACCTATCAGAAGCTTAAAATCAGTAGCTACCTTTAAACACCACTTCAGGAATTGTTTATTAGCTTCCCAAATATCAGGTCCATAAGCAGTTGTGCTTGACACAGACACAAACACACACACACACACACGAGCGCGCGCGCTGGCATAGTAAGAGTATAGGTTTCTTTAATCTCTCTGGAATGATCTCCTAATTGTAGCCATTTTTTATTTAATATGCTTTTATTTTTATTTTTAACACCATCGCCATACTCTCCTGGCCTCACTGAAAATCAGCGTCACGGACTGTAACAAAATTCAGAGGCATAACGCTGAGCGGAGACCGTATTGGCCATAATTAAAAAATGTATTTAGGTTAAGAAAAAATATGTGATTGTTTTTTTTAATGTGTCTATTTTTTTTTTTATTTCATTCATTTAACAACAATTAAACAACAATAAAAACGAAACGAATGTGTCAGTGGGTATACCTTTCAAATGTCGACATTCATCGAATGGTTTACTTCGCCGAATTTTCATTTCATCGACAGGCATTTCCACGTGCAGTAGTTTTAATTTTTTGGTGGTCCCATTACCGTCACGTAACCTATGATTAAGACAGGGCCTACCCTTTCACCGATAAAAGCCTTTGAAAGATTGTCCTCTCAATAGAATACCCCACTAGAAGAATTCCTCTTGGAACGAAATATATGACTAAGTTATTGGTTAATCTAACCATTCGCTATATGGGAAACCTTAACAGCTAAATACTTAAAAATAGCGCTTTAAAAAGCATATCGAACGGCTTTTCTAAGTAAAAACCTTATAAACCCCATTCGAAAACCGTTGAATGGGATAGCGGGTCATTAAATCAAATCGAACGGCTTTTAAGCGATACGGCTTTTCTAAGAAAACCCTTATAAAACCCATTCGAAACCCCTTGAATGGGATAGCGGGCCGGTCCCTGGATTAAGATAACCTGAAAACAACAAGATTTCAGCAGAAAGTAGCTTTCGATGTAATGAAATTCGGTGAAACGACACATTCGATGAACTGAGTTTCGGCATTTCAATGGGATCCGGTGTCAGTGGTTAATAAGAACAGGCAGCGCTAAGGTGGCAATCACAGGAACTAACGATACACTCACAGAGCTGGGATTCTACACGGTAATAACGATATCGTTTTTGACGTGTTTCCGTATTGTCAACGTTTTGGTAACTCTTATATCATTTACAATAATGGCGACTGTGACATAAACGATTCTAAAACACGTTAAACGCGATATCGTTATAACGCAGTAGAATAGAGGCCCTGGTCATTAACTAGGCAAACAGACATAAAATACTTTTAAAAACGTTAAACCCCCCTTTTCAAGTCAAGGGTTATTAAACATGTTTGAACATGGCACAAACAAAACCCACAGAGTACTGTAAAGTTTTCTACTTTCATGCTCGTCGCGCAGACGAGACGGAATCCTTATTATCGATCAATGATCTATAGATCGGATCTGCGAGCGGGTCAGGCGCAGCAATTACGCTCTATTCACGAGCATTATGTGTTATTATGTTACGGTGAATGTGCCGTTTGCGGGGAAATGGGGAATGGCGAATAATTATTATAACTATTTAACTAAACCCAACTGTTTGGATAATGTCGTCAATGTAATGATAGAACTTCATTCATTACATAAGTAATGAATCATTACTTATGTTATAAATGTTATAATATCATATTAGCTAAAAATGATTTGCGCAAAATATCAAAATATAAGCAAGGCATCAATTAGACATTTTCGACGGAGCTCCGCTTCCGCGGAGCTCCTATTTCTGGGTTGTTTGGCCCTTCGGGCCTGCTGTAAACCTAACGTAACCTAAAACTACCTACGATTCTTTAACCTAACTACTACTAGCACATAGTGGCTAATATCATGTTTTGCGAATTTCACAATACAGTGACCAGCGCGGCCAAGATGAATCTAACGACACCTCGCTTCCGAAATCGGGCCATCCCTTCAGCCTTTACAAGGGAATAAAGAACCATATATACATACAGGTCAAAAACATTACCCTCCTCCTTTGGTACGGGTAAAACCCACAATTATGTGACCATACTTTCAGAGCTAATAACTTTAATACTGCCCAACGGATTCTCGTCAAACCTAGTTAAAAACCATAAAAAGTATCTATCAAACAAAAAAAATATTTTCAAAATCAGTTCTTAATTGACGGAGAAATCGGTAAACAGACATAAAGATACAACCTCCTTTTTTGAAGTTAGTTAATAAAACGCTGAGTTTCATGAAAGAAGAGAGAAAATAATATATCCTACCCCAAACATTTTTTAAAACAGGCCGATAGTGACGCAGATATATGGTAGAATAAAAGACGTATATAACTTTCTTATTATAACAAATGGCCTCAGCCCTCTCGGCCTTTTAATTTGTTGGAGACTGATGCAACACTGATTTTATGGTAATTTTAAATAAAAACTAATAATAATTTTGCTAGCAACATCTAAAAACGGTAACTTTGATCATTTTCCTACTTTCTAGCATTATCAGTTGTTCAATTGATTTGACTTATTGTTAATTTAAAGAGGGTTTTCGGAGTTTTTTCCATACAAAAGCTTTAATTTTATTTGTCTGTTGTTGGTATTCGAGATCGTTTCAATTTATTGTAAGAATTCGAGGATCAAAGGGTATCTATAAAGCCTATGACTGTGTTTGAATAAAGATCAATGCAATGTAACAACCGGTTTAAATGAACTAATTAAACCGTTAAGTCTTAAGGAGGTCACAAAGAAACAGACTTGCATACATAATACACCCATGGCTACCCATTGTTCGTAACTTCGAATTGTCATTCTCAACTATCTCCATTGTACGAATTTTCATATTTCAGGATCATTATAAAACATAGGTGGAATTTGTAAAAATTAAACATAAATTAAAAGGAACTTCGGACTTAATTGCCACATATATACAAACATTAATTATACATGTAGACTACCGAAAAACATGACCCTCCGTCTTGATCAGTCGGATAAATACCACGCAAATTCCAGGCAAAAGCTAGTTAGAAAGCTATTACACTAGGAATGCGCGCAAATGATCCATGATCCACGGGTCGTTATGCGAGGGCGCTTTTTGTCGCGCTCACCGCCATCTGTCAACGCGACGTGGCAACTCACTTGACAATAAATCGATATTGATGTTAATCTTTTTAATAACTTTGGCGACGCGTCTGAGCTGGTGGTGACCCTGGCTAGCTAGCGGCTCCGTGTCGGTGTATATTTATCTATGTAAAACCTTTAAAAAAAGATTTATTATCAAAAATCTTTTATATCAATTTCGGAAACGATACGGTTTATCCCAATACTATGACAATTGGATAAAATAAAAACTGACAAAAAAATTTTTTTTGGGACAAGCTTTGTTTATCTACTTATCAATATCAAACTAATGGGTCCCAACACGGTGGGTCTACGTTAAGCATAGCGGAGATCCTGTCGCCACCTTCCGACTCCATCATCAGATCAGGTCTTAGATACCATAATATTGCATTGTCTAAATTGCAGCCATTAACGGGAAATGGTTCAACATTGACTTACAAGATTTGAAGCGGACAACTTACAAATATACCTACATACGAACAGGGCTGGAATTCTACAAGGTAATAACGATATCGTTTTTGACTTGTTTCCGTATTGTCAACGTTTTGATAACTCTTATGTCATTTACAATAATGGCGACTGTGACATAAACGATTCTTAAACGTGTCAAACACGATATCGTTTCAACGCACCTGAATGGAGGCCCAGTGCAAGTTAAATATAAGCTTGTAAAAACCGCGTACAGAATTGACAACACGTTGGCCTAGTTGGTATTGATGCCTTCGACGCTAGCGGTCCCGGGTTCAAATCCCGGTAAGGGTAGACGTTTGTGTGACGAGCACAAGAATTTGTTCCTTAGTCTCAGATGTTTTCTATATATTTAAGCATATATTTCTCTAGCCTAGAGCTTAGTTTGGGACTAGTTCAATTTGTGTGAGATTGTCCCCCCTCTCTTTGTGTTGGGGGTTAAATGATGATCCTCGGGATGCGATCAAAAGGTGAACAGCTACTGGCAGGACTCGAAGCCGCACCAGTCAGTGGTAATTTACTGTATATTAAGACCAATAATTATAATGAGGCTTACTTTAAGTATAGCGGAGATCCTGTCGCCACCTTCCGACTCCATCATCAGACCAGCTCGATGGTGCCATATTATTGTATTATCATCGAGGTTACGTAGGTATACCAAATTTCAGCTCAATCGGTCCCCGGGAAGTGGTTCAAATCTTCCCTGCTAAAAACAAACATTGCAAGTTAGTATAAAGCTTGTAAAATAAACGGAAACCGCACTCGAACTTTAATTTAAAGGATTTCTTCCAGTTAACGTTTTAGCGATTGCGAAAGAAATAAAAAGCGGACCAACGTACATTATTAAGAACAAGCAAAATACCCAGATAAAAAACAGTTTTCTTCTTTGAAGACACTTAAATAACTAACTAATAACTTTGAAGACACGGTGGCCTAGTTGGGAGTGGCTCTGCCTCCGAAGCCAGCGGTTCTGCAATGGGTTCAAATCCCGGTAAGGGCAGATATTTGTGTGATGAGCACGAATGTTTGTTCCTGAGTCTTGGATGTTTTCTATGTATTTAAATATTATATTTCTTTATCTAAGTAAGTTTATCATTGTCTAGTACCCATAGTACAAGCCTAGAGCTTAGTTTGTTACTAGGTAAAATTTTGTGAGATTTTCCCTGATATTTATTTATTTTATAAATAATCGACTGCTAAAGGAGGAGGGTAATGTATTTGACCTGTATGTGTGTATGGTTCTTTGTTTCCTGGTAGAGGCTGGATGGATCTAACTACACCTCGCTTGTTTTAATCGGCCCATTACAACAAGCGAGGTGTCGTTAGATTCATCTTAAAGTCACGAGAGTCACTGAGTTAAATTGAAACAATGAACAATATGGCAAAATCCATAAATAGTAGGTAACTAACTGTATTAAGGTCTTCGCTCACTATAACAACTCGACGGCTACTCGACTCAAAGCTAGATACTGAAATGTATGCCTTATGTCGTATGTCCTACAATACAATTTTAAAAGGTTATGTTCAGGCAGTGTACGACGAGTGGTCTACACATCGTTCACGTGTCGTACACTAAAGTTTATTCAAAATTGTACTGTAGGATATACTACATAAGGCATAAATTTCAATATCTAGCTTTCAGTCGAGTGGTCGTCGAGTTGTTATAGTGAGTGAAGACCTTTATGTTATGTGTTTATGTATTTTCTAACTTGTTTTTGTTTTGTTGTGTGCCTATTATGATTCAAATGATACAAACGTATAGACGGACGGACAGTGGAGACTTAGTAATAGGGTTCCCATGGTCTACGGAAAACGTGATAAACGGAAAAAAGGAAATACCATCAACTCTAAAAAGACTTACCATCAACTCTAAAAAGACTGGTTGATAATTCTGTAACCACATTTTAAACAAATAGGCTCAATGTTTACCAGTGTAGTAGTGACACGCAAGCCCAACGCCTAACAGTACAAGCCCTTACTCCCTTAGTCGCATCTTACGACATCCACGAGGAGACATGGAGTGGCACTATTCTACTGTTATAATTTATAATCATAGCTTTTTCAATTCTCTCCTAAGTTCGGTTCAGTAGCTTCAGTTCCTAAATTCCGTCTAAGGCCTTAATTTAAGTGTCATCAGTCATCACACAAGGAATATGCACGTGAATTTATCTCCATAACGCATTTTTTCCAGAAAATCTTTAAATAATTGTAAAACAATAACAACAATTAAAAGTCAAACCAGTATAACGTCATATTTCTGGTTTTGCCCCCGTAGGAAAAGTTTAAATCGATTTTAACCGCACATTCATCCGGGTACCTAACTAACTAAATAGTTGCTAGTAAAATCTACAAATAAATGTGTATAAAGAAAGTAATCAGTTTTAACAGTAAATATAAAATACCATTGTGGCATTTTTGCGTACAAAAACATTAGAAAACATCTCATTAAAAACATAAATGACGTTCGTAATTTGTTCCCAATGAAATTTAATTAAAAAGCACTCAATAGTTAGAAATGATTGTAACCGAAAAGTTTGTATGGTTTAAAATGCTTGACTTGTCTATGGTCCGACAATCAATCACACGCGTTCCAAAATCAAATTCAATTGACGGTTAGAGATGTCAGTTGTCGAGTATTTCGGTAGGTAACGGGTATTTTCAAAACGGTTATTAACTGTTTCACTTAAGCACTAAGTTTTATTAAACCTTTAAAAACAGTCGCCTAACACCAATCCACCCTTTAAAAAAAAACATACCTACTAATATTAAATGTGAAAATAATTATGTTTGTAAAATTTTGAATGGAGATAGCATATATTTATCCTGGAAAATAAGACAGACAGTTCCTCAGTATAGCGATAAACGACTTCTATGCGGACGGAGATGAAGCAAACATGTAAGACTAAAAGTAAACATTCTAATATTTAAATTGTTTCTTGCAAATAATCAACACTATCTATACAATATTATAAATGTGAAAGTAACTCGGTCTGTCTGTCTGTCTGTTTGTTATGCTTTCACGGATAAACCGCTGAACCGATTTCGACGAAATTTGGTATGGAGATAGTTTGAGTCCCGGGGAAGGACATAGAGTACTTTTTTACTTGAGTAGTTCCTGAAATAGCAAATAAACGACTTCTACGCGGACGAAGTAAAGCCTCTTGTTAGTTAACCCCACTTACTGTTCCAAGTTTAAACTCTACATGTATACTCAGCTTTACCTTGTTTTTGTTCAGCGAAAGTTCAAATGTTGTCGGAACACTTCAACATTATTTTTAAGCGTTTTATGGCTGCGGACCCCGTAATAAAGAGCCAGAAATGTTTTACAACTTAATCCGAGTAAAGCCACATCACTAGATAATTACGTTCCGTTCAACAGAATACGCCAAAGACAACTTTATAGACCAACGATGAAAGTACAGCCTCCTTAGACTTTACAAAGATAGATATTCCGTCGATAGCGGCGCTGTAGCCTAACGGTTGTCATACATTTCGTATGTAAAGATTTGAGTTTTTAAATTTGACCGGCTACGTTCATAAGTTGGTGTGGTGTACAGTTAGAAAATGACGTTCGCGTACGCGATTCTGGCGATTTCACACGTCAGTATTAGATATTAGCTTTTTTTAGGGTGCCGTGGGTTCTAGAGCTTTTTAAGTTTAAAATAAAATATAAGTATTAAAGAACAAACTCACATAAATTTACTTTGACGCAAACTAAGCTCTTGACAACGATAAACATACTAACACAGACAAATAAATAGTTAAATACATAAAAAACTACAAAGACTCTGGAACAAAACACGCTACATCACACAAATATTTTCCCGTAGGTACTGGGAATCGAACCCAGAAACGGCTACCTAGGCTCGTTATCAATTAGACTGACTGCATTGTCAAATTGACTGTCTATTTACCTAAATGGCGGTTGTATGAGCTCATTCATTATTCACTTTTTAATTTACATTATTTAGGAATGACTTTTTGTCTAAATCAGTTTTTACCACATTAGGAAAGATATCTCTCATTTATTCACTTCACAATTGCCTACACAATACGTTTGATTTTTGTATCCAATTTCCCAACTGTAATTTGCCGCGCGGAACCCAAGCGCACCGACCATAGGGCACTTGACCAACTTTTTTCACCAACGGTCCGAGATACGGTAAAGAACGAGTGGACAGTGATCGCCGCAGCGCAGCGCGAACCGCGCGCTTTTCAAAAATGGAACGCGAAAAACCAGCCAAACGTGACATTACAACCTTTTAATTCAGGATAAATAGAAAAGCGCGGCAAATATGACGTTCCAATTTATTAAATTTTAAAATGTGACGTGCCTTACTTTTGAATTAGGAATCAGAACGGAATGGAGTGTCCGAACTTTAGAATTTTGAAAATGTGACTTTTGTTTTTTTAATTACGCCTCGACGTACCTGATTTTGAATCTGTGCAATATTACCACATTAGTGGCCAGTCTGAATTCGTGCAATATTTTTCTTGTTAGAGTTAGTTTTTGCTAGTTTAGTTTAGGTTTAATGATATAATAATGGATTTACACGAGTATCAGGTGAGTTGCGTGCTGATTTATACAAAAAGCTGATTTGTTTTTTTATCAAAGCTGTGTGTGGCTGTGGCCAATGTTTATTTGTCTGTGTTACCCAACCAAGGCAAAAAAACTGAATATTAAGAAGAAAAAAGCGGCCAAGTGCGAGTCGGACTCGCCCATGAAGGGTTCCGTAGCAGCAAGTAACATAATATAAAAGTTCGTTGTAGCTTTGATCAATGTTTTTATGACGTATTAAAAAAAAACTACTTACTAGATCTCGTTCAAACCAATTTTCGGTGGAAGTTTGCATGGTAATGTACATCATATATTATTTTTACATTTATCATTCCCTTATTTTAGAAGTTACGGGGGGGACGACACACATTTTTCCACTTTGGAAGCGTCTCTCGCGCAAACTATTCAGTTTAGAAAAAAAATATAATAGAAACCTCAATATCATTTTTGAATACCTATCCATAGATACCCCACACGTATGAGTTTGATGAAAAAAAAATTTTCGAGTTTCAGTTCTAAGTATGGGGAACCCCAAAAATTTATTGTTTTTTTTCTATTTTTGTATGAAAATCTTAATGCGGTTCACCGAATACATCTACTTACCAAGTTTCCACAGTATAGCTCTTATAGTTACGGAATAAAGTGGCTGTGACATACGGACGGACAGACGGACAGACATGACGAATCTATAAGGGTTCCGTTTTTTGCCATTTGGCTACGGAACCCTAAAAACGTACTAACCGGTAATCGAACCAAGTTTTTCCGAAAAAAGCATACAAATTGTAATTTATAGGGAAAGATTTACATTGGAGTTCTGTGGCCAAAATATACAAAAACCCGAGATTGCACAAAAAAATGCTATGTTCGATTCCCAGTTAGGGCCTGTCCACGTCACTGCAAGTTGGCGTTCTGGAGAGGCAATTTGCCGTGTCCGTACAGATGCACGGTTCGGTGCCGCATCACCCAGGCACGGTGCGCTTTAAATGCAGTTTTTCCTTTCTCGAAAATCGATACCTTGGTTCCTTACAATATATTAACTTAACTCCTATTTTTTTCTGAATTCCCCATACTAACCCGTTTGGATACCCGAAATACATGAACCTTATTCTTACAGGCCTTAACCCGACTGGTAAATAAATAAATATCGGAGGACAATGTCACACAAATTGACTCGGCTTGTACTATGCAACGATAAACATATTTATATAGAGAAATAAACATAGAAAACACCTAAGACTCAGAAACAAATACTCGCCCTTATCACACAGAAATATTTGGACCGGGGTTCGAACCCGAAACCGCTAGCTTCGTAGGCAGGGTCATCAACTAGGCCAACGTGTCAAAACCCCTGACAAAAACGAGGAGTGTTCTAAGTTTAACATGTATTTGTGTGTCAGTATCTGGCATCGTAGCCCACATATAGACCGATTCGGACGCGGCTTCTTAAAGATATCTGGTTTAATCACAATTGTTCTTAGCTAGGTTTCATGAAATTCGGTTGCGCCGTTTAAGAGATACCTATCAGCCCGGAAAGAAATGGTGGGCATTATATCCTCAGGGACATACTACAAACAGGGAGATTTTTATATTTTATTGAAAATAAAGTTTAAACTTAATTTCCTTGATTACGAATATCGGCGTTATTGTCTATTTAATTTAGTCAAAAGCAATGAAATTGGGTCACTTAGGTTACTTTATAATATTTTCCATAGAATTTGACCAATTATCATTGTTTCTAAGTGTAGTTATTTAAGCCAGTCTCCCGGATTTTCATACAAATTGACCTCTAAATATGGACTTTGTATTACTCACCCACTCAATACTTTAACCACTCTATTCGCCTTAAAATTAGCCCAAAACAACGAACCAATTAAGCTTTTTTGCCCGCAAACGTTCAAAAAATGTCCGATTCGACATAATTACAAACAATTTGACAGGCCATTGTATGGGATGTCAAATTGCTACCGTCTGGTTCGAACCTAAGACCTTGGACTGACCTAATGCTATATTAGTATTATCACAATGCCATGCACTTGGTATTTATCAAATTATACATTAAAAGGTCTCGTTAATTTTTTAATGACGTTTAACTATGAGAAAATGTATACGTTAATTAGGCACCTCGGGAATTGTCGTGTATCTTCGGAAACACGAACTTAATCCTGGCGTAAGGGACACTGCCGACTAACAGTCTATAAACCTCTGATATAATGGCGACCCCTTATTTCTGAGGCTTTAAGCGAATATCTCTTAAATTACTCAACCAATAAGCAATTGCCCGTGTGGTTGCCGGGTTAGAATAGTGCCACTCCATGTCTTCCCGTGGATGTCGTAAGAGGCGACTAAGGGAATAGGGGCTTGTAGGACTGTTAGGCGATGGGCTTGCAACCTGTCACTAATACACTGTTAAACACCTTAGCCTGGTTGTGCAAAATGTGGTTACAGAATCAACAGGTCTTGTTAGAGTTGTTGGTATTTCTGTAGCTCTGCCTACCCCGCTCTGGGAATGGAGGCGTGATGTTATATATGTATGTAAATAATTTTATTATACTCTGCCGTCCCAGTTAAACGTGTGTATCTGTAAGTATGTCTGTAGCATCGTAACTCCCAAACGGATGGACCGATTTGGATGTGGTTTTATAAAAATAACTAGTTTGATTGGGATGGTCCTTAGCAAGGTTTCATCTAAATTTTTTAAGTCATTTAAGAAATACCAGCTCTAAACGTAAGGGCGACATCATATTGGTT
Organism: Acleris holmiana; assembly: GCA_949316455.1. Lineage (NCBI taxonomy): Eukaryota > Metazoa > Arthropoda > Insecta > Lepidoptera > Tortricidae > Acleris > Acleris holmiana. The sequence goes on along the minus strand of OX438790.1, from coordinate 8,421,763 downwards.
ATAGGTTTATAACTTTCAAAAAACAAAATGGCGGCCTAACACGTGTTCCAATTAGTCTTGTACTGGCACTTGTATCGCGTGCCGCAAATGACGGAGTGTTTGGACAGACGTCTAATTTGCTGTATATGTAATTCTGCGACACCTTGAGACGAGGCAAGGTCGTGGCGTACCGTGCTATAAGGTTATAGGGATCCTCGGGTAGCGGAAGATAATTAATAACTAGTAAATAAATAATAATAAAAAAAGAAACATGAGACAATCTCACACAAATTGACCTAGTCCCAAACTAAGCTCTAGGCTTGTACTATGGATACTAGACAACGATAAACATACGTATATAGAGAAATAGATACCTACTTAAGTACATAGAAGCATCCAAGAGTCAGGAACAAATATTCGCGCTCATCACACAAATATCTACCCTTGCTTCGGAGCCAGGGTCAATCCCAATTACCCAATCCAACACTTTCAGTCAGAAACCTAGCTAAGAACCAGGATGAGTAAACTATCTTTCTTTTATAATAAGTTTGTACGACTGTATTTTTTTGCAAATTCAATCAATCTGCTTATCAAGGCTAATCTAATGAGTCCTAACGAGGTGGGTCTACGTTAAGTATAGCGGAGATCCTGGCGCCACCTTCCGACGCCAGCATCAGATCAGCTCGATGGTGCCATATTATTCTATTGCCATCGGTGTTAATTAGGTGTTTCAGCACAATCGGTCCCCTGGAAGTGATTCAAACCTTTCATGCAAGATTTGACCCGAACATAGATAAATTGCAAGTTTATAAATACCTTGTAAAAACCCTAAAATAATGACGACCCTAGTTACACAGCTGATAAGTGATAACTTAAACGGCCCAACTGATTTTCATCAATCCTAGCTAAGAATCATCAAAGTTTTGTTTCTTATCTTATCGCAAGATTTGACCCGAACATAGATAAATTAGCGCAATTACCCTCTCACAAATACCTGTTCGTATGTGCAGGTTTCCTCGCGATGTAATTTCCTTCACCGTTTCCTTCATCGAGTAATGTACTTAAGTTACAAAAACTGATTGGAACATGGAGACCGCGAGGGTTCCAACTCTGTACCTTACGATCACGAGTCAACCCCCTAAGCCACTAGACCACCGCGATCATTTTAATTGGTGTTCATAAATGGTTTATTGGTAAATCCGTGCCGTGAAAGACAGATACAGTATGTTTCCAGGGCCCTCGTTTGATCGTCATTATAGCACATACGAGAACATTCTTTTTTTATAGCTTGAATTAATGTCCGACAGCTGGGCAAAGGCCTCGTCTTCGGATCTCCAACAGTGTCTGTATATATAACAATCTCTGACGAGTGGCTTCCTAATCTACCACGGCGCCAGTAACCGTCCTGGGGCTCTCATCATCATCAGCCGCAAGACGTCCACTGCTGGCGTCTACGTTTTCCACAACGATCGGTCTTCTGCGGTTTTACCAGACCGTCTCCCCCGGTTCGCGGTCGCCACTCTAGAATCTTTGCGCTCCAACGGCTATCGGTTCTACGAGCAATGTGCCTCGCCTACAGCCACTTGAGATTTGCAATTCGCTGAGCTATATCATTAGCCTGGGTGCATTCTGCAAACGTGACCGCCCCAATCCCACTATAACCTGGCGGTTTTACCGCCAACATCGACTATGCCACGTTTGGAGGGCAGTGGTGTGTTTCGCATGCGATCCGTTCTTTTAACACCCAAAATACCCCATCGCTCGTACATCATCATCACCATTATCAGTCCGTATTAGTCCACTGTTGGATAAGAGCCTGTCTCAATACACGCCACTGCTCCCGATCTTCAGCTTTGCAGCCAATCTGCGCCTATCATCGCTCCATCTTGACCCAGGGCATCTCCGCTCAAGAATACGACGGCTCCACCGTTCGCCAGTTCTGCGGAAAACATGACCTGTCCACTGCCATTTCAACTGGCTTTGGCAGGCTGTGTTGGTTACTTTGGTTCTCTGTCGGTGCACATCATTTCTAATGTGATCCTTCAGTGAGACCTTTGAACTGGTGAACCACACACGCACATAGACTGCTATAATCATAACCCTTTTCATTTCACCGTAGTCGGGTAAAAACAGTTCTTCACGCCGACCCCGTGGAAAAACCCACTGTTTTCATAGCCTCAAGAATCTGCGACGCGCAAGAAATATGAAATTAACTAAATGGCTGCCATTATAAACGTCATCTGCTCGACCACATCGAGTTTTTGTGCGACAGTTGAGAGCGTATTTAACAAGTATTTATACCGTTAACGTTGGTGATAGATACTTGAAATATCAGACTGTTATTATTAAGATTTAATGTACGTTAATATCGTTGGAACCTGTATATTTACTGAAGGAATAACGATATATAATTCCTTAGCAGACGATATTTGCAAAAAATATCAGGGTTGTGAATTTTTGATATGGGTTCATATTTGTGTGTTTGTTCCTGACAAATCCTTGGATGACATTCATGTATATCCCGCTATATTTATCTTTATACCCAAGGATGTTTATCCCATAGTAAAAGCCTAGAGTTTATTCTGAGACTAGGGCAATTCGTGTGACATTGTCCCCAGACATTGTGATCTAGAGGACGTCCGATTAGTTTTTCGCTTCTCTCATCTTTCTTGCCGTTGGGGGACGATTTTCGAAAAGTACTTCTTTAGTGCACCCCTAGGATACCCAACAACGAACATTCCCTCCAAATTTCATGTCCCTACGTTGAACGGTTTAGTTTTTAACCCCTGTCAAATAAAAGGGGCATTACATGTTTAGCTGTGATAGTAGGGTTCGCCGTTATATCAAGTGTGTCTATGTATTTTCACTTCTCTCGCGCTAGAATGACTTATAATAGCCATTTTATAGGCGGACTAAAGTGATGCATTAAATAAATGCATCACTTTAGTCCGCCTAGGGACATTTTACTCCTTAGGAATTAAGTACATCTTCTTTTTAATTTCCTTATAAGTAAAAAGCCCTGGCATACCGCAGTCAGCCAGATACATGTTGCCAATTGATTATGTTGCCCTCGTCGTCGGAGTGCGTGGTGGAGCTGGTGGAGCGCAGGCTGGGGCCGGGCATACATTTCAATCTCTACCGCCGAGGTCTCCGTTTATATAAAGTTGTCCATGGACTATAGAAAACCTTGTTGTCTCTTTCTGCATCACAGCGACGGGTTGAGAGTAAAAGTGATAGCACTATTAAGTTGTAATTTTTACGAGTCTATTATAATTTAAGGTTTTGTTTTCTCGCAATCGACGTAAAAATTAAGTAGAGTATGTAACTCGAGACTAAAAAGACATATTGATGACACTCGCTTTGCTCGGGTGGATAAACACCTCGTGTCATAATGGTATACTTTAGTCCCTTGTTGAACAATCTACTACTAATAGTTATAATGATATGTATAGATTTGAGTTGGATTTTATTGCCCTAAGAGGAATAGGTATAATGCCTAACCTCCTTGAATGACTTTTTAACTGTAATACTTCCATTCACGCTAGTGTTTTTATAATTTTATAACAGTGTGAATTGATAGAAAGTAATACCGTTCACACATTGCCAAAAATGCAATATTGAGTCCATTTTTATAGCAATCAACGAACTCGGGCACACAACGATTTATACATATAACTGAGCTGTGTCTGTGACAAATATTTGTTTAATTAAATCAATCCGTCAAAATGAAAGCTTTCGACTTGTTTATGGTAGTGAAATTAGACGTATCTTATCTATGGCATTATTCAAATACCGAATGTTATTTGACGAGCTCAATTTTACGCACGAGCTCGATCGAAAAACGGTAAAGTGCTATTTAAACACGAGGTTCCGTGCTTCTAGGTTAAAAAAAATAAAATATATGTTAATGAATTAACTTAGTTCGTTATGTAAGAAGACATATGGTCGTTATTTGTGTGAAATATTTCAGATAAACTTCATTAAGCGTTACAATACAACTGTAAGATTTCTAATAAGTATTTTAATTTCCGCAAAAACATCTCTGACATCGGACGAACATCCGTCAATCAACTCATTTGTTACGAACAAAAAAACACTTGTACCTATGAAGTTATTTAGTTAACAGCAAAAAAAGTGTTCAAAAATCGTGTCCTATGGTTAACTCTGAGCAAAATGTGTCAAGTTTTCGATTCTATTTTCGGGTTTTATCTTTAGTGTACTGCGGATAAGGATAACTTTTTAACTATTTCCACGAGGAACCCTAAAATCACAATCGATTGTTTATTCATTTTGAATTTGGAACGTTTTTCAAATAACGTTCTACTCGCGTGCCAGTAAGCAAACATAGAGTATGACGCAGCACAGACAAGATAGACCGAGCAAATACCATAGACAAGCTGTTGACCGTGTTCGCAGCCAGTTATAAGTGGACTGTACATAGAGTTTCACTGGGATTTTTTTCTGTTTTAGAGTTCCTTGTAGAGGTGAAATGTGAAGCTTTTTACTAATAACATGACTTAATAATCTCTATTTTAATATAAAATGCTTGTTTAACTGACTGACTGTCAGAGAACCCACATCTTAAAACGAAAACAGACTTTGAATTTAGAGGGACTTTCATAAATACTCACCCCAATATGACCGATAACTGTTAAATGGATAAAAACTCCCGATATAATGGCGATCCCTTCTTTCAGAGCTCTCTTAAATTTACCAACCGATTTTTACTAATCCAGCTAAGAATTATTCCATTAAACTAACTTTCTTAATAAAAAAATCTGCCTCCAAAAAGGATCCGTTTGTGAGCTGCGCCGCCACAGACTGACACACAGACACACATTAAACTTACAACACCTTTATCGGGGCTTAAAAACTAGAATTATTTCTTGAAAAACGGTCAGGATTTAAAACTGTATTACGCCTCGTATATCTCTATCTATTTCACTGCCTGGTACTTGACAGGTTTTGACACCTCCAAAGTTCTTTATAAATCTTTATAGGTAAAAGAACCCTCCAAATAAAAGTATGTTTGATCTCAACCGGGCACCAACGAGGCGTCGACAGGTGGGCTTCCGGTATTGTTTAGAAAAAGTATTCTAAGGCGTTTTACGTGTTTATGGTAATTTTACTTTTAATTATTTGTACATAGCATAGATGACGTGACGGTCGTTCTTACACTTAATATAATAAGATATGGAAAAGTTAACTGGTGTTTAAATAATCTGCAATTAATACAATCTTCTGAAAAACAACGGGAAAAAATATATATGTGCTATTGAATGAAACTTTGTATAATGTATGACACTTTATTAGAGTAATATCATGGTTTCTTATTTATCAAAAATATTTGCATCTAAATCTTAAGAGGTTCTGTTCAGTTCTCTCCATGACAGCTATCTGCCATCTCTATAGGAACACTCCGTGTTCTTATTTTAAACTAGCGGCCCGCCAGCGGCTTCGCCCCGCTGTAAATTTCTGAGTTTCTCGGTGGATTTTTCATTTTTTCTTTTATAAGAACCTTCTCCTGACAGTAACGAACACAATAAAAAAGGAATTAGCGAAATCGGTTCAGCTGCTCTCGAGATTTGCGCTTAGCAACACATTCAGCGATAAATTTTTATTATGACGGGCCATAGAGGCAACGTGGACTCCAATCTTCACAGTAGGTACCTACTTTGCTAGTTAGAAATCATTCATATATACCTAATCAATGTTTTCTAACGAACCTAGACGGATATACAATTAAGAAATAGCAATCCAATTTTTATTAAGTGTCTACAGAAATTTTGAGTCTAACAAAAAATAGCGCTTTAAAGCTCAATATTTCCTGAACGGATTATGTTGTAACAAACCCGTATGTAGTATTTTTGAAAGACCTGTCTAACGATACCATACAATATGGGGTAGACGAGAAAAAAATACATCCCCAAGTTACGTGTAGGGGAGGTACACAAAAAAATAATACGGCAGACGGGTAAAAAGAGAAACACTCCTTATATAATCTTCGATGCCATTAAAATACCTGTGTACGATTAAAAAATTAAAAAATGTGAAAGCGTCTATTTTAAAACTATAACATCTCTAGTCTATGTCCGTATCAACACTGAGCCTACAGTTGCTCTCGAATATTTGCCGCGAAAATCGGAAACAAACAAAGTGTACAAACAATTTCCTGGTACTCGCTTTCAGGGCCGACAGCTATTTTATATGACTCCATTTTGTACGTGTTGAGATCAGGCGGGCTGTCAACGAGTTAAACAAACATGGCTGCCTAACGGCAAACGTTCGGTTTTCGAATTTAACTGCCGAAACACGTTCCCTAACGATTGTACGCGAAATCTTGCTGCTACTTAAAAAAAAGTTTTACTGTTTTTACCTAGTTTTGGATGGCATCTATGTTTAGATATATGTCTTACTACATTCATAGAACAGCAAATTGTCGTTTTTGAAAGCCGTGTGGTTGCCGGGTTAGAATAGTGCCACTCCATGTCTTCCCGTGGATGTCGTAAGAGGCGACTAAGGGAATAAGGGCTTGTAGTACTGTTAGGCGATGGGCTTGCATCCTGTCACTAATACACTAGTAAACTTTGCAAAATGTGGTTACAGAAATTATAAACAAGTCTGTAGAGTTGTTGGTTTTTCTGTAGCTCTGCCTACACCACTCTGGGAATGAAGGCGTGATGTTGTGTATGTATGTATGAAATTAAAAAAAAAAAAAAAATTAAAAAACCCCCGAGTCAAAACAGTCTGTAAAAAAACCTCTAAAAAGTAAAAAATAATATGTATTGGCCTTAAAAGTTTAATTATAAGTAGGTATTAATGGTTTGATCCTAGCGTCGTCGCGTAGGAGTAAGGGCTGATTGTTTGATAAGTAGGTCGTTAACTGAACACTGACACTGACTGAACTGATACGTCGGGGACCGCTAAGTAGCTGGGGTATTTTATATTATTTAATTTGCTTAGCGGTCCCCCGACGTGTCAGTTCAGTTAGTGTCAGTGTTCAGCTAAAGACCTACTGTGTCAGTGTTCAGTTAACAATCCCGTGACCAGATCTTGACGAAATTTACATGGGACCACCTATGAGATATAGGTACACTAAGAAGCAGTGAAAAATAATAATTATAATCGGTTAACAATTGGCAGAGAAATCAAGTATAATATACAAAAAAAAATGCGGACGAATTGAGAACCTCCCCATTGTTGAAGTCAGTTAAATAATAACGCCAAATCCCATGAAAAAAAAAACTGTTTTACTATTTGCTACGAAATCTTAAGAGTACTTATTGTGAGAAATTTCATGAATTTTGGAACTGAATGTACCTAAGTATTATTGTTTTCTGAGAAAATGTTTCAAGTTCGGGGATGCGTTGATGTCTTTTGTATGATAACGTAACCATCAAATAAATATCGTAAACTAAAATACATGTAACTTAATAGTTAACTTGTAACAAAAAAGGAAACAATCATTGTATTGTATACATACATACACTTGAAAAATATAACCCTTCTTTTGACGCAGTCGAGTAAAATGCTAATGAAATGTTTCTTAACAAGATTTCATGAAAATTAGTCGGGCCGATTGAGAGATATCAGCTCTATAAGAAGTGATTGCCATTATATCGGGAGGTTTCATGTATTAAAATAATTGCACAGTACCTATACACATACATACTTACATAACATAACGCCTACTTTCCCATAATGGGGTAGGCAGAGCTGCAGAAATACCAACAACTCTAAAAAGTTTTGTTGATAATTCTGTAACCACATTTTGCATAAACAGGCCAAGAAGTTTACTAGTGTATTAGTGACAGGTTGCAAGCCCATCGCCTAACAGTATTACAAGCCCTTATTCCCTTAGACGACATCCACGGGCAGACATGGAGTGGTACTTTTCTAACCATACGGGATTCAAAACCTATAATAAATGTATAAACTTGTAATAACCGAAAACTATTAAATTTTAATTACGCTTTCACGTAGTTAGTGCCGCGTCTAATATATGACTTAGTTATAAACCGTTATTGGTAATAAATAATTTTATAACGAAACAACATAGTTGTCCATATGCCCGTTCGGTTGGTACACTGGTTACATTATAGGGACGCAGGTTTGTTCCAAATTGAGGTGTCAAAATTTTAAATAGATAAAAACCACCGATACATAAACCCGTTTGTCTAAAGATGGTATGTCTTAAACGGCCTTTCAAGAACAATCCAAATTAAACTAATTACCTTTGGAAAAAAATCTGTTTGGGAGCTACGATGCCACTGACAAACAGATAAAACTTCTAACGACTCTATTTGTTTGTCGGGAGCTATTTAGATACTTAATAACATACATACAAAACATCACGCCTTCACTCTCAGAGTGGGGTAGGCAGAGCTACAGAAATACCAGCAACTCTAAAAATACCTGTTAATAATTCTGTAACCACATTTTGCACAATCAGACCAAGAAGTACTTAATGACAGTATGCTAAAATTCATATTAAACATCAAGAAACAGGAACAAACGGCACGGGGAATCGAATCTAGCACCGTTAGCTTCGGTTATTACCAACTGCGTCGTCAAATAGACTAGCTTTTGCGGTTCCGTCTCCATAGAAGTCATTTATCAATTTTCCCCCGGACACTATTAAATTTTCCAGAATAAGGTTTATTTTTATTCCAAATCCCACCAGTCCACACACTCACAAACATTCACATTAATAATATTTATATATATAGATGTAAGAACATAAGTATGCCTCATTCTCGTAAGAACTGACGTTCTCTACCGTTTCAGGGGCGCCCCGAACAGCGGTGGCAGGATCTAGCCTCTCTGCTGACCATCCCCCCGCCGCCCGACCAGTACCAGCACTACCACCAGCACCATCCGCACCACAACATCAGGTAAGTCAGAACACGCGGTATCAGGGCTATCAGAACATACCGTATCAGGTTACTACCCACAGTATCAGAGCAGACAACACGCTGTATTAGGTTTATTAGAACTTCAGTATCATTTCAGTTATTATCCACAGTATCAGGGCAGTCAGAGCACGCGTTATCAGGGATATCAGAACATACAGTATCAGGTAACTTACCACAGTATCCGAGCAGTCAGAACCAGGGACCGGCCTGCTATCCCATTCAAGGGGTTTCAAATGGGTTTTTATAAGGAAAGCCGTATGGGCTAAAAGCCGTTCGATTTGCTTTTAAAACCCGCTATCTCATTCGAGGGGTTTCGAATGGGTTTTATAAGTTTTTTACTTAGAAAAGCCGTTCAATATGCTTTTTAAAGCGCTATTTATAAGGCAGTTAACCCTTAGCTTTTGCTTTAGCTGTTAAGGTTTCCCTTATAGTGAATGGTTAGTTTAACAAAGAACTTAGTCATATATTTCGTTCCAAGAGGTTATTCTTTTAGTGGGGTATTCTATTGAGAGGTTAGTCTTTCAAAGGCTTTTATCGGTGAATGGGTGGGCGAGTCCCTGCTCAGAACACGCTGTATTAGAACTATAAGAACAATCGGTATCAGGTTACTACCACAATAATAGAACAGTCATAAAAAGCTGTATTAGGTGTATTAGAACCTCCATTATCAGTTCTGTGGATATTAACAGTATGAGGGTAGCATAGCACGCGGTATCAGGGCTATCAGGACGTACAGTATCAGTTTACCACCCAGTACCCACAGTATCAGAGCAATCAGAATAAGTTGTACAGTCCAGTACAATATGAAATGAAGCGCAAAAGTGTATGTTAGGTACCTACATATCTTTGAACTCGAGTTACCTGTATTAGGTTTATTACAGTTGTACAGTCAACCTAATTAAATCATAGGCCTATATGAAACGTGGCCACATATAGGTTCTTTAGGATGTTTTAATGTTTATTTGGGCGAACAACGGTACGGTAGGTACAAATAGTTAAAAAAAAATCAATCAAAATAAAACTACGTCTTAGGTAACCAACAAAAAAGATATGACTGAAACTTATCTTTCAATTAAATGAAAAAAATATGATTACGAGTATGACAAAGAGGGAAAACTTATTTCATCAGATTAATAAGAGTATGCTGAAATATTGATAAAGATTTAAAACGTACGGTACTTTTTATCCCTAACATTGAGGAAATAGCGACAAACGGCTTCTACGCGGACGGAGTCGCTATTCCCTCAGGAACCGTCCAATTTTCGGGATAAAAAGTACTCTATGTCCTTCCCCGGGACTCAAACTTTTCCATACCAAATTACATCCAAATCGGTTCAGTGGTTTATCCTTGAAAGCGTAACATACAGGCAGACAGGCAGAGTTACTTACACATTTATTTCTTAGTATGGATTTTTGCTATTGTTCTATACTGACCAAAGAATCAAATTGGTTGAGGGTATTAAAATGCGGACTGCGGCGGGTTTTATTTTAGTATTTGATATATGTCAACACATGTATTGATGACACGTTAGCCTAGTTGAAAGTGACCCTACCTACGAAGCCAGCGGTCCTGGCATGAGCGCGAATAATTTTGTTCCTGAGTCTTGGATATTTTCTATATATTTAAGTATGTATTTCCCTTTATGAGTATGTTTATCGTTGTCTAGTGCCCATAGTACAAGCCTAGAGCTTAGTTTGGGACTAGGTCAATTTGTGTGAGATTGTCCCCTCACACAAATATTAATATTGTATTATGTTGATTTAGTATTTATTTATGTTTTTGTCCATTCCAGTGCTCACGGTGCGGCGGCCTACCCACATAACTACCATGGCCCCATCACGGCTATTCCCGACAAGCATCCCGACGCCTACGGTAACTATATCTGATATTTATTTATTTACTTTGAAGACACTCTAGCCTAGTTGGGGTTGACCCTGCCTTCGAAGCTACGGGTCCTGGGCTCAAATCTCGGTAAGGGCAGATATTTGTGTGATGAGCACGAGTATTTATTCCTGAATCTTGGATGTTTTCTATGTATTTAAGTATACATTTCTCTATATTAGTAAGTTTATCGTTGTCTAGTACCCATAGTACAATCCTAGAGCTTAGTTTGGGACTAGGCCAATTCAATATTTATTATTCGTTATTATTTATTTATTATACTCATAGACTAGCTAGTTGGCTAGTTTAGCTAGTTAATAGCTTTCGTGCGAGACTCCGTCCGCGTAGAAGTCGTTTATCGCTGTTCCCTCGGGAACTGACAAACTTTTCGGGATAAGAAGTAACCTAAATCGTTTCAGAGGTTTATCCGTGAAAGCGCAACAATCAGACAGACACACAAAGTTACTTTCACATTTATAATATTAGTATGGACTTGCTTTTGAGGATATAATAATCCGGAAGGCAAAAAAAATGCCAAACAATGCTCCGGATCCAAGGTTTATCGTGTTTCATATTATGCATACCCATACTTGTGAACAAAAAATTAATTAGTTGGTTGACAATTGGCGGAGGAATTGAATAACATACACTCAAAACAAACCAAGTGAATTGAGAACCTCCTCCTTTTTTGAAGTTCGGTTAAAAATAGTATAAAATCTATAGCTATAAGGCCATGACGTCACAGTGACGTTTGTCTAGGAATCCGAACCCGGGAGGTGAATATGAATATATATTATTATGATGTTATAATAAATATCAAATCATTAAAATAAATATCACAGATAACATACAAATAAAAAATCTAAATAGGTAAATCGATGTAAAATTTCCTGAGTGCAGAACTTGGCAACAACGCCATCTGCCGTCAGAAGTGCGCAGCTTTTCTCCGCATTCCGTCGATACAACGCCCTCTGTATGCTGTTGTACTCAAACTATTGTACGTGTGTTTAGGCGGTGCCGCGGCTCCGCTAGAGGGCGCTTACAAGACGGAGGCTCACCATCCGCCGCAACATGATGGAATCTATTATCAGGTAACTTATGCGTTATCTTTAGACGATAAGGATAATTAATAGCGACTAACTATTGTCTATCTGTTATATATGTATGATGAATATTTAAATATAATGCCATATTTAAAACCTAATAATTAGTTTCCGAAGAAAACTGTCTAACCGCATTAACATCCGATTAACCGATAACACGATCAAAGTATATGTTTTAGCGACTTTCCCAAAAATTATATAACATGGGAATTAACATAATACGTACGCAAAATTTCAGCAGTCGGGAGATTTTAAATCTTGCTGTTTATTAGACCTGTTACTTCATATATAAGGTACCTATTAGTAATGGCGTTTGGTAAAAAAAAACATCCCAGTTTTTACCAAACTGCCAAAGTATGGAATGTTTTGTATTATTGTATGTATTGTTTTAATGTAACACATGGGTGGAGTTGGGCTAGTTTTTTCCGCTGTGCGATGAAAATAAGACACACAATTGTAGGAATACTTTTCGTAGCTTAACTATTTGGGTATTAGAAGCTTGTTTTCGTTGATTTTAGAACTCTGCCGAAATGCCTCCTCCGGCTGCGGACGGGTTTCTCCAATCCATCCTCAACGACGAGGACCTGCAGCTGATGGACATGGCCATGAACGAAGGTAAGTCACTGGCGACATCTAGCGGCTACAGTGCGAACTAACACGCCATGGAGCAATCAATTTAATTATTTTTTTGTAAATGCTGGTCAAGTGCGAGTCGGACTCGCGTGCCGAGGGTTCTGTAACTACAAACTTATAAGAATGTAACATTGTATTAAGGGACAAACTTGACTTTGCCGTTGAAAAACTGTCGTCTGCATACATTGACATAGATTTTGATTAGTTTGTCAACTGCGAATAAGTTTCTCTTTTTTTTTTTTGGAGTAACAAATTTTGACTGTCGGATTTTTTCCTTTACTTGCGCTGTAGGACCTTTTAGCCAAAGGATTCAGGATTCTATGTCTATGGAGAGTATCCTATAATTTATTAAACGTTTTTTTTTCGGCATAAATATCGGCAGTATCTTTTTATTACGTTAACTTGAAAAGTTTTTTTTAAGAGCTTCAAGGGACTGTTGACCTAAGTATATGATTTTCATTTCAACTCGATACCTCCACGCGTTCCCGAGTTAAAGGGTCTTGACATACGGACGGACGGACAACAAAGTGATCCTAAAAATGTAACATTTGCACTGTTAGCTTGTCCCCGCCTGTAACACCTTTTCTAATATTCAAATTTATATATATTATAGAGCGTGTTTTTCGCTTTTCAGTTGATATTTATATTGTACTCGGTTTTTTTTAATAACTTGGTTTTTATTGTCTACGGATCTTATATTCTACTTACCTCTGAAGAAACCTATGAGGTCATTGAATTGGAGGGTATTCGGGTCAAGGAATCGCTCTGTAAGGCGTTCATCTTCAGGAATACTATTTCCCAGGAACTGCTGTTAAGAGGCCACATTGATATATGATAAAGTCCGTGTTCCGCCTATAGATCTCAATAACTGTAACGCCTATGCGTCTGTTCTTTGTAAATATTAAACTTGATAAGATTTCCTGGAGACTGTTAAACGTGAAAACACTATTAGAAACAAAAGCATCGATCTATTTTTCAAACATGACACCTTTTTAGCGTGTTTTTGGTTGAATCTTCGAAACGCTACAATATTTAAGAGGACTGTGAAGCAAAAAATTTCCATACAAAATGCGACAACGTTTTTCTCCCCTTAAACGTTGTCTAATTTTTACGATTTTTTAATATGTTATAGATATCATGAAAAACTATGTCTGTACGTTTTCCTTTTCTATAAAATATTTATTGAAATGAAAATAAAATAAAAAAACAAAAACGGAAACGTACAGACCTAGTTTTTCATAATATCTACAACATATTCAAAAATCGTGGAAATCGGATTAAATTTAGGGGGTGAGAAACGTTATCGCCCGTAGCTAAATTTGTATGGAATATTTATGACAGCTACGCGATTTAGGCATCGCTTCACAATCCTCTTAAGGGTGTTTATTTATTTATTAGTTGAGTACTTATAATATAACTTCTTAATTCTGGTAAACCATTTTTTTTTTAAGTAAACGGCAATTATTTGTTCTCCATCTCAGGTTCTTCACGCGGAAGAACATAAAGCCATCCCTTTTGATTCTTGCGTGAGCGTGGCATCATATGACCTAACCCTATGCCCACAAACCACGGTGCGTCTGTTCACGCAAGGTTAAAACGACTCATTAGTAAGGTATTATAAACCGGTTCTAACCACCTCAACCTGGTTCACTGACGCCTTGTTTTTCCCTCTCTGTTTGCTTCGGCATTATGCTATCACGCCGTTGCTGTAACGAAAACTAACGAACGATAACGGCGCACTGCGTTGTAATGTAACATTTAGAGGATAGACGTCACGGAATTTTATAGAAACAATTAGATGTTCGCTAGGGCTTCGTCGCGTGGAACTTGTTTTTCACTGTTCCCTCGGCATCTTTTTAGGGTTCCGTAGCCAAATGGCAAAAAACGGAACCCTTATAGATTCGTCATGTCTGTCCGTCTGTCCGTCCGTATGTCACAGCCACTTTATTCCGTAACTATAAGAGCTATACTGTGGAAACTTGGTAAGTAGATGTATTCGGTGAACCGCATTAAGATTTTCATACAAAAATAGAAAAAAAACAATAAATTTTTGGGGTTCCCCATACTTAGAACTGAAACTCAAAAAATTTTTTTTCATCAAACTCATACGTGTGGGGTATCTATGGATAGGTATTCAAAAATGATATTGAGGTTTCTATTATAATTTTTTTCTAAACTGAATAGTTTGCGCGAGAGACGCTTCCAAAGTGGAAAAATGTGTGTCCCCCCCCCGTAACTTCTAAAATAAGGGAATGATAAATGTAAAAATAATATATGATGTACATTACCATGCAAACTTCCACCGAAAATTGGTTTGAACGAGATCTAGTAAGTAGTTTTTTTTTAATACGTCATAAAAACATTGATCAAAGCTACAACGAACTTTTATATTATGTTACTTGCTGCTACGGAACCCTTCATGGGCGAGTCCGACTCGCACTTGGCCGCTTTTTTGTGTTGTAAATTAGCCCAAATCGTTATTTAAGGTTTAAGCTGTCTCTATACCAACATTGACATTTCAAAATTGGTTTGACAGTTAAACTGAAAATTGCTACAGACGAAACACACTTTAGGCTTTATGATATTAGTAAGGGTAACTCAAAAATCAGTCGTATTGGTTCGCTCAGAGAACTGGATTTAAGAAGATAGATAGATAGATAAACATCTTTATTCATCTCACACAATACATAAGAAAAGTGGGTTGTTCGAAATAACTTGAGCGGTGTTGATAGTTAGCAGACCATACTAGTTTTACTATGATGACATATTATGTCCTTTCTGTTAATTAACCTACTATTCATATTTTGGTGTAAAAATCTGTCCTCTCTGAGACTGACATACAGACAGATAGACCCAAGCACATAACCCAAACACCTCTTACTAACCGCCCGCAGCGCCCGTCCGCCCGTGTTCTAAAGTGTTTGGACCAATTTGGACGTAGTTTTTAGGGTTCGTCCGTCCGCAGCCTAGCGCAAAGAATCTTAGTACTAGAAAGCTGTAATTTGGCATGAATATGCATATAAGTCACGCCAAGAAAGTGGTACAGTAAAAGGTAAGACATTTTTTTTTTTTAGTGTAGGTACGTAACTTAACGTGGGGATGTTTTTTTTTTTCTCGTCTACCCTATAGTGTGGGGTTTCGTTCGTCTTTCGAGTTTGCGAAAACAGTTTTTCGATTAAGAAATCTGTTTATGAAATATTAAGCTTTAAAGAGCTAATTTTTGTTACACTCAAGTGTCCTCCCCCCTTACAGCCAAAACTACAAATACTAAAAATCTGAAAAAATACTTAAATGAAAGAGCTTATAACGAATTTTAAAGGAAAACTATCACGACTAAGTAGACATCGTAGGTTCTTGAGATACAGGCGATTAAAGTGTTTATACCTACTAAAATCATCTAAGACGGCACCAATTGACTTTAAATAGAAAATTAATTATTAGGTACGTGTTGATTTTATGTTTGTAGTAAGTACTTAACGGCTTCGGAACCCTACACTAACCATGGTCCTACATGCTCTTGCCCGGTTTTTTATAAAGTAATTTATTTTATACTACACTTTGTCTTTTTTCTTTTCTTTTATGTTAAGTAGAAGGCACACGAGCACTCAGGCCACCTGATGGTAAGTGGAATCTGAGACCCATAGACATTTTAATTGTCAACACTATATTCCTAAGACCTCAAATGCGTTGCCAACCCTGAGGACTAAGATGGAATGCCTCTATGCTAGTAATTTCACCGGTTGTCTTATCCCCACATCGGAACACAACAATGCGAACAATGATGCTTGGCGGGTGGTTAATGGATAAGATGGTGGTAGCGATCCGGACGGACCCTGCACAGGGTCCTACCACCACTAAAAGTGCATAATTAAGTAAGTAAGTGCATAATTACTACCCTAATATTAGGCGAGAAAGCCGTTCATTAAACCTTCTCAAAAATCAGGGTAGTAATATTGAATGGAATTTCATAACTGCCCTGTTTAGCAGGGCAGTAATGTCGTATAAAAATCCATTATTACCCCGTTTCTTTTTTTTTTATTCTAGAAGACGTTGTCAATTAACCCACTTTGACACGCACGCAAGTTGGACCCTTAGTAATCCGTGCCTTACTCCCCTTGGTGAATAAACTACTATGGCATGGTTCTTAGGAGGGTTTCATGAAAATCGGTCGGGCTGTTTAAGAGCTATTAGCTCTGAAAGATGTAGTCGCTATTCGGGGGTTTTTATCTATATAGTTTTGGTCGGTTATCACCGCTTCCGCCTCCCTTCCAGCGTTTACCATATCTTTACGTCGTTACGACGCGAACCCTTTTCACCAGACAGGCCGAGATAATATTTTTGCAACTAATGTTATATGAGAGATTACTAGAGTCATATTAGCGACCATAATCTATGCATAAAAAACGAGACAGCGCTAAAATTAAATACTAAAGACGCTTGTCATGCGGATTTTTTATGTCCAGCACACGGACAATGATTAAAAGTCAGATATTTATAACTCAATCGTTTCTTATCGTGTAACTAGCACCCGCTGTTTGTAAACAAACGAATTGCTTAGTCACTGACCGCTGCCGGTCGAAAATGGACGCAAAAATGGCCGTCGTTATAATACTACCGTTAATAAACTACAAATGCATATGCTGTGTAACGAACGACTCAGGTGACTTTATAACGAAAATAGACGCTAAATCCCTTCGTGTATTTAAACAAGTGAACAAATAAGATAATTATGTTTGCCAGACTGCTTTTATTAAGATGTGGCGTGCGCGGCAGCAGCCATTTTAACTTTTCCCGCGTTAAGTGCTACTAGAGTTTTGACAGATCGGGGGCCATTTTGAAACAAGTTGCCGAGGTCTTTTATAGTGACGCGTTTCGTTCGTGATTCGGTTTTGTTTTCCAACATGGGTGTTTTTTCTTACGTTTACAGACTATTTGTTATGAAATAGATCAAATTTTCAAGTGAACTTATATTTAAAATAGTTGTAAATTAACTTTTGATACTTGGACTTTACTGGTAGACTTTTTTTATCTGTTACACGATAATAATAGATTACATGAATATATTATATTGTAACGAAAGATTTTAAAATCGATTGATTGACTTTGCGGCGGTATAAAGGTGAACCTATTAATAGGCTTTTATTCGACGGGTTCCATCGGAAGTAGCTAAAAAGCCTACATATGACATTCTTCCTGAAAAAACGTACTTCGAAGACTAGAAAGGTGCACAATTCAGAGTGTTCTCTGTGTCTATGCCGCTTTTGCTGCGCCCTGCGCCGCCCTCGAACCAGCTGCGACTCGCTGACCAAAGTCCCCGTCGCTGTATTAAAAAGATACAACTATTGTCTCTGGACGTTCAAGTACAAACAGTTCCACGACCCAGTTTAAACTTCGCCTTGAAACGGCGGATGAACCGAATCTTCTCTACTAGAGACGTCACAGATAACGAACAATACAGAGTCAGGTGGTTATTTGAGAAAGGATTAAGTTGTGACGAGGCGTCAGAGAAAATTCCATAACGGATGTACGTTAATCGTCAAAAGTATGGATGGGACTTCGCTAATGCTATCTATAGGTGTCATAACATTTGGTTTTTAAATGAGACATTGCGATACGATTATCGCCGATGATAGCGATAAAGTTTCAGCTGGAATTATCGGAAAATTGTTAGTGTAATCATAGAAACAAACACGGACGGACCCCTCCGGGGTTATTGACTTGTAGTGTTTAGCGTTAAGGATCTACTGTGATTAAAAATGAATCTGTCCACGGCGCCTTTTCCCTACGGCGCTCCCTTCTATCCGCCATTTTTAGCTAGTCCCTTGCTGTACCCCGACCCGGCTGGATATCTTAGTTCCTACTATAAATTATACGATGGTGAGTGTTTACTGCTTGCGCCTTAATTAGTAAGAACGTATCCGCAATTTCGTCGGCATAGCAAATTCAATTTTTTTACAGGTGTACATAAGGTTGAAAATACATTAAGTTTTGTATACATTGCGCCATTTTTCGTAAGGGTCCGCATCTTCTAACGAGTAACGTTAACATTGTCATTCATAAAATGTGTGTGGCGATTGTTTAACAGGCCACATATGATAAAGTCGGTAGTGTTACGTTCTGGATCAATAACCATTATACCAATTATATTTCCTCGAGACTGTTAAATGTGAAAACCCAATTAGAAACAAAATCCCCGGCAGTTTAACTATTCAAACATGACACGGTTCTCGCATGTTTTTGGTTGAATCTTCGAAACCCTACGATCGTAAACGATGATTTTTGATTCAATAGTTGAGTGTTTATAACGCCTTAATCCTGGTATATAAACCCTTTTGTTTTAAGAGGATTGTGAAGCGATGCCTAAATCGCGTAGCTGTCAAAAATAATCCATACAAATTTAGCTCCGGGCGATAGCGTTTCTCACCCCCTACATTTTATTCGATTTCCACGATTTTTGAATATGTTGTAGATATTATGGAATACTAGGTCTGTACGTTTCCGCTTTTGTTTTTTTATTTTATTTTCATGCCAATAAATATTTTCTTGGAAAGGAAATCGTACAGACAATTTTCCATAACATCTATACAATATTCAAAAATCGTAAAAATCGGACGACGTTTAAGGGGAGAAAAACGTTATCGCATTTTGTATGGTCATTTTTTGCTTCACAGTCGTCTTAATAAATGTTGTAAAGTAAACAGCAACTATTCGAATTTAACGCTGCCATCAACACGCGCGCAAACTATCTCATCTCACGTTTTGCGCAAGGAAGCATCTCTTTTTATTATTGTGTGGGCATGGCATAATGTGGCATCTTAAAACGCTCGGTATTTGTATTTAGCCATTGATTTATGCAACTAGATATGGTCGTGCGAACACAAAATGTCACATGTGTTTTCCCAAGCGATAATCCGCGCCATCTATCAGATTTCTTACAAATTACGTGGTACTAGCACTGTGTCACACATTTCAAAACAATCGGCATTTCGAATTTTAACCCGTCACGCGTCCGGTCCCCTGAAAGCGAATATGCCGGAAATGTACTCATACAACGTTAAAATCTTCGGTTTCTTCCAGTTAATCGATATTGTACCTACACTCGA
Source organism: Acleris holmiana (assembly GCA_949316455.1). Classification (NCBI taxonomy): domain Eukaryota; kingdom Metazoa; phylum Arthropoda; class Insecta; order Lepidoptera; family Tortricidae; genus Acleris; species Acleris holmiana. The sequence continues at coordinate 8,402,148 of OX438790.1, read as the reverse complement.
TGTGATTATATGCAATGCGTTGTACACCGTTAGAAAGGTGGATACATTTTATACATAAATACATTAAATCACGCCTGCTTCCCAGAGTAGGCAGAGACCACTTTTTTCCACCTGCTACGATCCTGACAAATCTCTTTCGCATCTGCCACATCCATAGATCGAGTCATGCATACATACATTTTATATAGGAAGGAATAATAATCTCACTTACATGTATTAGGTAGGTACCTTTTTAGGGTTCCCTAGTCAAACTAGGAACCCTTATACATACTCGTATTAGTCACGCCAACAAAGTGATAAAATAAAAACTTGAATTAATTTATTTTTACCGTAGGGTGTAGGGAACACGTAACGAGGGGATGTATTTTTTTTCTCGTCTACCACTTAGTGCGGGCTGTCGTTGGATAGGACTTTCAAAAACATTGTGGTGCAAACAATTCCTTGATCAAGGGATCCGTTTATGAAATATTAAGCTTTATAGCGCCAATTTTTGTTAGAGTCAAGTGTCGTCGTCGTCGTCGTCCCCATACAGCTGAAACTACAAATACTAAAATCTGAAAAAAACACTTAAATAAAAGGGCATATAACGAATTTAAAAGGAAAACTATCACGGCTAAGCTGATTTTTTTAATGTTTTTAGTACTTAACGAACTCTGAGCACACTGAGCATGATCCGACAAGCTCTTGCCTGATTTTTATTGTCAAAGTGTTGATTTATTTTAATTCTATCCTATGCCACTCACATTTCATATACAAATATCATAAAAATTAAATACACATGTCCCATTTCTCAAACACTTATCTGAAGCTTATTAGTTTACACGTTGATTATATTTAATTTCACTATCACAACACACGTAATTCTTTCACAATAATTATTTATTTACGCAAATGATATGATCGCGTCCCTTCTGCCCGCGCAACTGAGATAGTAATTAGTGTTTTTAATATTGTGCTCGCGTTGAACAAAAATGAGAAATTTATGAAAATAATTAAAATAATTCCTGAGTAAATTTGCAACAAAATTTCAATAACGTATTGTTAACAAATTAATGTTTTAAAACAAATTGTTTTTTTATAGCACGCCTATTCGCCCTAAGAGCGTCGGTGGCCTAGTGGCTTAGGGGGTCGACTAGTGATCATAAGGTACAGAGTTCGAACCCCCGCGGTCTCCATGTACCAACGAGATTTTCTAACTTAAGTACATTACCCGATACTCTTACGGTGAAGGAAAAACATCGTGAGGAAACCTGCACTTTCGAACAAGAGCTGAGTGTGTAAGAAGGTAATTGCACGAAAGACTCTAAAGGGGTCGAAGTGTATCCGAAAGGTTGATCTGTGAAATAAAGATATAGCACGCCTAAACCAAATGTATTTGACAAATTCTATATTTAATTAGCAGTAATTTGATGTACGACACTTGGTATAAACAATTGCCGTTAAATATTGTTTTTTTTTTTTAATCTGCCTATATCGGAAGTATAACCAATTATAGAGGTGACCGAAGAGAGCCTGAGCTAAAAGGTTTGTTCTCTACCATGGTACTTACTTACCTACCTAGTTTAAATTAACAGAAGACCATTTAAAGCAGGTATTTTAAACCATTAAAAATCTTTAGGGAATATGGCACTTTTCGTGTTAAGTATTTCCTAAACGGATCGCTAAATCTAAAAAAAAACCAGTCAAGTGCGAGTCGGACTCGCGCACTGAGTGCTCCAAACAAACTTATAAGAATGTCAAATTGTATTTAGGGACTAACTAGACCGTTGAAAAACTGTTGTCTCCATACATCGACATAGGTCGCGATTAGTTTACCAACTGCAAACAAGTTTACAATCGGAAGGATTTTGTTTTTGTGATGCAGCAATAAATTAAGGATTTACGGTTTTTTTTCTTTACTTGTGTTGTAAGACCTTCCGTCTTGCAAAATTTCAGGATTCTAGGTCTATGGGAAGTACCCTATAAATTTTGATTCCCTTGAGAGTGTCGAAATGTACGTTTTTGCGGCATAAACGGCAGTATCTTTATTTTACGTAAACTTAGAAGTTTGATTTTTTCACAGCTTCAAGGGACTGTAGACCTGAGTATATGGTTTAAATTTCAACTGAACACGCTGGCCTACTTGGTAGTGACCCTGCCAAGGGCAGATATTTGTGTGATGAGCACGAGTATTTGTTCCTGAGTCTTGGGTGTTTTCTATGTATTTAAGTATATGTATGTCTATATATACGTTTATCGTTGTCTAGTTCTTGACAGAGAGACGGACGGCCGGATGGACAACAAACTGATCCTATGAGGGTTCCGTTTTTTACTTTGAGATACGGAACCCTATGAGCTATCCAGAAACACCTTACACTATGTTTTAAGAGCACCGGATGTACCCTAAAAAAATGATTTCGTGATTTTCTTTTACGACTTTGTCGGCGTGACTAATATTTATGTCCTCATGTCAAATAACAGCTTTCTAGTACTAAGAGTCTCTGAGCTAGGCTGCGGACGAACGGACAGACGGACGGACATGGCGAAACTATAAGTACTTCTAACTAGTTGGACTACGGAACGCTAAAAACTGACTAAGAGCGTGTCAGTCTAACACACGAAGGGTTCCGTACCGTAATACCCCTAATTTAGAGTTTTATTTTATTACAAGCTTTTATTTAGTTTCACCTGTCTCGGTGACTGTTATCAAATCTTGCAAGTTAAATTTGACCCACTACCCCGTTTCATCGGTATATCGCGTGACAATGCAATATTATGATGACAAGGAGCTGATCTGATGACGGAGTGGGAAGGTGGCGACAGGATCTCCGCTACACTTAACGTAGACCCCTCGAGTTTGGACTCATTAGGTTGGTTTTGATAAGCAGTAAATGACTATGCAGAAAGTACAGTCGGCAACGAAAGATTGTCTCTAAAACTTATTTTTCTTATTGTTTATTTTTATAGCGCCAATAGAAATACTGTGATTTTTTTAACCGTCTACATATTCATGAGATGAACGGATAGCGGAGGCTTAGTAATTTCTTATCTTGTTAAAGCCCTTTGGGTACTGAAATCTGAAAATGAAATGTAATGCTTAGTATAGCATTCGCATTCGAAAGATATCGTCCACATGCCAGATAAAGAATGGAATATCATGCAACAGAAGCATAAAAATGCTTTCCTAACCTCGAAGAATAACATATGCAGCTAATAATGATGATGGAGACGCAAGGCGGCCATAGCAACCATTAAATAACTATTAGGTTTGATTCGTTTAGTTTTTACATATTACCTTTTTCCCCGTGTGGTTGTCGGGTTAGAATGGTGCAACTCCATGGCTTCCCGTGGATGTAGTAAGAGGCGGCTAAGGGAATAAAGGCTTGTAGTACTGTTAGGCGATGGGCTTGCAATCAGTCACTAATCACTAGTAAACTTCTTGGCCTGTTTGTGCAAAATGTGGTAACAAGTGTTTAGTTATAGAGTTGTTGGTATTTTTTATAGCTCTGCCTACCCCACTCTGGCAATGAAGGCGTGGTGTTATGTATTACCCTTTTGTGACACAACGCACAGTTGCAACCGCTAGACCTAAGGACTTCAAATTAGGAGGGAATATTCTTTAGCTACCCTAGGGGTGATATAAGAAGCGATTTTTCGAAAATTTACCGCCACGCTCCGAATGCTCTTGCCCGGTTTTTATCTATATATATCAAAATCAATTGCTGTTCGTTTGTCTCGCTACAACTCGAGAACGGCTGGGCCGATTTGGCTGATTTTGGTTTTAAAATGTTTGTCATAGTCCAGGGAAGGTTTAAAAGGTGCGAAAATAATTGAAAAATCCACCGGGAAAGTCAGAAATTTGCAGCGGGGCGAAGCCGCTGGCGGGCCGCTAGTTAGTAATAGTTACTACAAGTTGTTGACGTAACAATCATAATTATAGATTCGTAATTGAATATGACAAACAAAGTTCAAAACAATTTTCTCTGTTACGCAACTTATTAATCGCTACGTAGGCATTACTTGCACAAATCGGCTTTAGTCGCATGATATTGATAATGTTTGGATAGTTTGAATCGATCGTGAACCCTGGTAGTAATATATAGAGCATATTGTCGTTTGGCGTTTTGGATAGGTATTTAAATATCGTCGAATCATAGTGACTCGTGGAAATGTGGATTTAGTCATGTAGACGTGTGTGATAACGTGCAGGTATAATTTCGCGGTGTTTATTGTGAAATTTTTAAATACCTTTAACGGTGTGGTTAAAAAAATAGAGAATTAAAAAAAAGTTGTCATGTATTTTAACAGCCGGAATAAAAATAATCTAGTTACTATAACGAAAGTGTCAAAAACAGTTAAAAATCAAAATCTTTGGCATTGTTTAGAACATTAATTTACCATTCATTCTGATTTCTGTATAGGACTTCGACCTTGACGTTATCAAGTAAGGTATTTTTTATCTTATCGTATTAACAAAGAAAAACATATTCACCAAACCTACATTATTGTGTGTCATCGGCTGTTTCGGGTCCCGTGCCGAGTCGTAATAGAGGGCAGGTTTTCTTTTTAAAAGCTTTCATTTATCTTGCACTGTTCGTAGGTATGTAAGTGGTCCGTCAAAATTTGCTATCCATTTTTCAGTCACTTACCGCTATCCGATTGAGCTGAAATTTGGCTTACTAATGTAAACCCGATGACAGTGCAATAATATATCGAGCTCGTCTGATGATGGAGACGGACGGTGGCCATAGGAACTCCTAAATTACACATGACAAACCCGTCGTGTTAGGGCTCGTTAGAATCGTCTTGATAAGCAGATGATGACTATGCCAAAAAAAGTACAGTTTGCAAAAAAAGCTTGTCTCAAAAATATTTTTTTTTGGTTAGGTTAGGTTCTTGACGAAGACGTGTTTTTTGTTTTTACCCGACGCTGTCTCTCGTAGAGGCTGTATGGATGGGCCGATTTCAACAAGCGAGGTGTCGTTAGATTCGTCTTAACGTGCGTGACGAAAGTGTCAACGCGAGTGTCATTGGGTACTTATATTAAACCAAAAACAATATAGCAGTATAAAAAAATACAAAGGATAACTAACATATACAGGATGTAAGGGACATATATAGACGACATTATCAAAACATGCAGTCGAGTTTTAAAAAGCATGCTTTTTGTTAGACTTGTTGCTCTGTCGTTTAAGTGGTAAATCATACAAGCGTCAAATTTGGTGTGATCACGGGTATAGCGCAAACACTAAGGAAAACAACAAAATGATAAAAGGCGTTTCTGTCCCGTGTGGTTGCTGGGTTAGAATAGTGCCACTCCATGTCTTCCCGTGGCTGTCGTCAGAGGCGGCTAAGGGAATAAGGGCTTGTAGTACTGTTAGGCGATGGGCTTGCAGTCTGTCACTAATACACTAGTAAACTGCTTGGCCTGATTGTGCAAAATGTGGTTACAAAATTAAATACAAGTATTTTTAGAGTTGTTGGTATCTCTGTAGCTCTGCCCACCCCACTCTGGGAATGAAGGCGTGATGTTGTGTATGTATGTGTATGTGATAAAAGGCGATCGGCACGGAACCCTCGGCACTTGACCGGCTAATTTGTTATCTGTGCCTTGGCAACAGGCTGTTTGTGACAGTCATGCATGGGTTTGCATGTTTAAAAAACGTAAACAAAGGTGGGAGTGAGACGGCGCGATGCCATCGTGCGGCGCGCGCGGCCTCTTGCGTTGTCACTTTCTACGTAAGTCTTTGACACTGGGTATGACTTTAGGTAGGTACCTATTTTTTTAATCTTTTATAACTTAATGAGGTATTTTCCATTATAAACAAATTGTAATAACGGTTGATGATTTCAACAGAAAATATAGCATTATACATTAAATAATTAAATTGCGCCATTTATAACCTTTTTATTAGCGTGCAATGTTTGCAAGAAGATTGAAACCACTTCCCAGGGGCCAAGTGTTTGTATACCATAATGTGCACTATATTTTTCTTTATTTCCATTTTAATGCAATTTAAAAATGTATTTTTTTATTGGCTTCGTGTTCATTTAACGTGACCAGAATTTTCGCCTTTTTATTTATTTAATAGACAAACCAACTATGCATTACACTCGAAATAGGACCTTTTTATCTATGGAATTTATGATATCATCATTCCATTTCCGGTAACATGACATTACCCTCGTGACACCCGGTGTGCCATAGGAAGTAAATAATCAAGGCAATTTAGTTTAAACTATATTTTAATAACCATAAAGTTCACTTTTATTTGTTTCAAATTTGAAAATGGCATTTCAGAGGCCACATATGCTACCACGCTCACACAAGAATGAAAAGGGATGGCTTTATGTGTTTCTAGGCTAAAAAAGTGAGATGGTGTTGGATTGCGGCTTTGCGCGCGCCGTGATGGCAGCGTCAAATTCAAATAGTTACTTTTAACTTTAAAACCACCACGTTTGTTAAAAAAGTGGTCTACCAGGATCAAAAGACATCGTTAAACGCTAGCCTAGTTGGTAGTGACCCTGCCTTCGAAGCTACGGGTCCTGGGTTCAAATCCCGGTAAGGGCAGATATTTTTGTGATGAGCACGAGTATTTGTTCCTTAGTCTTGGATGTTTTCTATGTATTTAAGTATTTATCTAATTTATAAAATTCTCGTGTCACAGAGATTTTCATGAAATTTTATATGCGTATTCAGTAGGTCTGAGAATCGGCTACTATCTATTTTTCAAACCCCTAAGTGAAAGAAAAGAATTTGCAGCGGGCGAAGCCGCTGGCGGGTCGCTAGTTTCTCTATATTAAGTATGTTTATCGTTGTCTAGTACCCATAGTACAAGCCTAGAGCTTAGTTGGGACTAGGTCAATTTGTGACACATTGTCCTGTGATTTATTTTTAAAGATCGTAGGGGTTTCGAAGATTCAACTTTTTCATGCGAAAAAGGTGTCATGTGAAAATAAAACTATCGGTAATTTTGTTTCTAATCGTGTTTTCACGTTTAACAGTCTCAAGGATATATGATCAAGTTTAATATATTCAAAGAACAGGCACATAGGCGTTATGGTTACTGAGATCCAGATCGCGGAACGGTGAAGTAGAATCTAAGACCCATAGACATTTGAAGTCTCAAGACTATAGACTGCATCCTAAGACTTCAAATGCGTTGCCAACCCTGAGGACTAAGATGAAATGCCTCTATGCTGGTAATTTCACCGGTTGTCTTATCGCTGCATTGTCTTCTGATTATTAAAGGATAAGACGGTGGCCATAGGAACCGATCAAATAATAAGCTGAAATTGAACTTTACTACCTTTATTTTATGATTCAATTTTAATCTCTTATTTTTCTTTAGAGACTTGCGATTCCATAAGTGTATTTAATTTTGGTCTAGTATTTCTACCTTAACGAGGCCTTATTAAGGGTTAAGAGCAGGAAAGGAACTGTATTTCCTTGTTGGTAGATTTAATAATCTAACTCGGAAAAATCTCCCTGTTTGTAGTTTGATGGGCCTCACAAAGTTAACAATATGTTTATTAAAATCTAACACATGTATCATGACGTAATTGACTTTACTACGTGAAATGACGCCACACAACGGTTAATAGCTCCTATTTGGCTTACTCTAAAGGAGCTTCGTCACTGAGAGCATTCGCGTGTAATGAGCATTCAGCGTCGAATTTTCGAGTCGTGTGGTCCACCGTAATGCTCGGCTCAACCTAGTAACCCTCGTAGGTAAATAGTTTCCGTCAAAAAATGTAATTTGTGGGACAAGCTTTTGTTACCGAATGTACTTTTTCATTTGCTTACCTAACTAGTCTCAACACGGTGGGTCTACGTTAAGTATAGCGGAGGGTAACTCATCATTTCATTGAACGCTATTTTCTGCGGAAACCATAATGTTTTCAGGGTATCTTGAACATTCATTACGTTGGTTAGGTTAGATGTTTAAGATACCCTGAAAACATTATGGTTTCAGCAGTAAATAGCGTTCGATGGAATGATACATTCGATGAAAGGTGTTTCGATGATATATTATCTCATCATCGAGTTTACACATGTGGTCTGAATTTCGCCAATAAAAAGTATAAATGGCGGACTCAATGACCAATGGCATTCTTTACTAGTCAACAAACATGGTGCACAGAAAAAGAAAGACAGAAAACAAAGCAATGAACATAATGACAAAATAATAATACATTATGCAAAAGGTACTTATAAAACAATATGCAAATGATATACAGTAGGTATACAGGGTAATTTTAAAATAGGTGCACAAATTTTAATATTTGCTTCGCTATTGTTAATCAATAACACATGTTGTGTTATTTTTACTCTAGCTTAAAAAATATTAGAGATATGGCCGATTCAATGACTTCACTAACTTAACGATATTCATGGACCCTGTAATGCAGGGGTACGAGGAGAGGGGAGAGTTGTTAAGTAAGTTAATAAATGAAATTTATTAATTAAAAATTTAAAATATCAGTGGGAGAGGGGCTTGTTGTCTGATAGGCTGTACATGAAATTTAAAATTTCGAATATCAATACAGTGTATCGCATACCTACAGCTTGTCCACACGAGAAGGTAACAGAGAAATAACTTGCAACAAAAAAAAAATTTTTTTTGATCTTTTTTACTGTCGTAATATATTATATTAACGATACAAAATCATATGTTAAAAATTGTGCACTGATAAAAAAATTACCCTATATACATTTAAATAATAATATATTGAAGGAAACCAGTTCGTCAAGCTGTTCTATTTTGACAATCATTCAGGTGACCCTACCTATCACTAGGAGTTCACAACCTGCAAGGGTTTCCCTTGCGGTCAAAGAGAAATCAACACTCTACGCAACATCTAGTTCCAGCAAACACTTATGATATATTTGTGTTCCAGGCATGTACACGATGCGAATGCTCGACGGAGCGGCCGGCGCGCACCACGCGCCGCACAACCACTCGCACATGATGATAGCCGGTGAGTTACATCATCGTCGTCGTCAGATTCTCCTGCATCAGCAGCACCTTATTCATCATCATCACTGCTTGTAGCGGTGATACTTTCGTTCCGCTATGGCTTAGGGATGGTTTACCCTGGTTTCACCGTCACTCATATAATAGAACGTATCACTTCACAGAATTTTTCATTTCATAAACACAAGTCTAACCCAACGTAATCTACGTAGGTAATTAATGTTTAAGATAACATGAAAACAACAGGGCTTCAGCAGAAAATAAATTTCGATGAAGTGAAACTGGGAAACGATACGTTTTTATTTTCTGGGTCTTCTATGTATTGAAGTATGTTTTTTCTATAGGTTTATTGTTGTCTAGTACCCATAGTACAAGCCTCGAGCTTAGTTTGGAACTAGGGCAACTTGTGTGAGATGGTCCCCTCATTTATTTGGGTATTACTCCACTATTTAGAACATTTGGACAGTCCCCTGCCAACTTTCTCTCCAAATAATAGTGGATTAAATAGTAAAAATGGTTTAGCATCATATAATTACTTCAGTGTTGTTCATACCAATATCATTTTGTGTACATGAGTCAATATTATTAATTATTTTTTCATCATTCATGCTCGGAAAGGGTGTCATGACACGCAGGCGTATAGGGCAGTTATAGCCTATTTACCTCCCAAGGGAGTTATGGGTTTAGTTTTAAAATATAGAACCCTCTCATCCTACTACATCATTTCAGACTCAGGAGGTGTATTATATTTTACTATTATTTCAGAGACATTTGCAATTATTTTTATTTTATTTTGTATTGAAATTCGGTACAATCTGGCAGTATGGCCTGTCAATATTGAAAAAAGGTTGAGTTGTCATGTTGACAATCTCTTTTAGCGAGTCGAGTGCCATTTAGTTTGATTGTTGTTTTCTTTAATAGTCTATTTTTTTGTTTCCTTGCGAATGTGATGAAAAACGTGTGTGTATCACGGCCAGTAAGGGGATAACAAACTCGAGTCATTAAAAGCGCTCCGCCTGCGGCATCGGGCTTCTAATACCCTCGTTAGTTATCCCCTTCTTACTTCCCTTGATGCACAATGTACTATTATGTTAATCACAAGCGTCAGGGGACTGTGGTTGTACTTTTGGGACAAAGTTTGTTTAAAAATTCTAATAAAATGAGTTGCACATTAATCGAAATACTACTGTATTATAATGGATTATGTATCCACCTTCTTAAGTTCATTAGATACATTTGTTCTAACACATTGCTAATATTATGTGATACTTTTCAAATTTTGGGTTGGGGACATGACAGGGTACTGTTGTTTGAGCTATTTAAAATTATGGTATAATATCAGACAAGTTTAAAAATATAGCAATTTATTAACATGAAAAACTTTTTATTTGACATTTATCTAAACTCATTCATTATTCCTACAAAGCCACGGACAGCGATTTTCCATTTAGTGGAGAAATGCCAATTTGTTACATTACATAATGTATTTCAGAGCGGGACTCGGCGTCTGACAGCGCAGTGTCCTCAATGGGCTCGGAACGCGTGCCGTCCCTTTCTGACGGGGAGTGGTGCGATGGCAGCGACTCCGCTCAGGAGTTCCACAGGTTTGTATGACTCACATAATATTTTTTTTCATTTGGAATTGAACATATTGTTAAACAACATGTTTTATACGATACTGTAGTACTATTACTGCTGATGAATTTTTGTATGACTCTCATACAAATGAATTATTTTGTTATAAAACTTATATTTTACATTTGTTATCATGTCTGCATGATTTTTTAACTAGTAACATGTTTGTATGGCTCCCATACATACCTAAAACGTCCCAAACTAAGATGATCGTTGTTTCAGCTCCAAATTCCGCCCTTACGACGGCGCGTACGGGCGCGAGAGAGCGGCCCACCAGCCCCAGAAGAAACACCACATGTTTGGGAAACGCTGCTTCCAGGTAAATCATAATGATTACAAATACTCCATCCGCTTATGTTCAATTTCCCGAATAAAAAGTACTCTAAAGGTGGGTACGAATTAGAGCGGCCTCGGGTTGAGGCACGCACAGCTCAGCTATTTTGCTCAAATTCGTACGCGCTCACGCGCTGTGCGCGAGCAGCGAGCGGCGCGCGGCGTGCCGTCGCGTCGAGAGTCGGTTTGTTAACCGTGCTCAAAGGCGCCTCGCCGTGCGGGCTTCGCGGAATTTGGACGTGTTTCCGAGGCTTCACCACCGAAGCGATTTCTTCTTCTTTTTGTTAATAATTCTGTGAATTATGTTATGACAACCGCAGCCGTGGCTGTCATCGTTTCCAACGCTTCTGAAATGTCGGCTCGAGTACGCTGCCTCACCCGCGCATGTTTATGTGCAACAATTTGGCTCGCAAGCAGATCGCCGCGCGGGGCGAGCATGCCTCAGGCTGGGCCGCTCAGATTCGTACCCAGCTTTGTCCTTTTTGGAGCACAGGCCTGCCTGGTTCAAAATAGACTTGCAAAATTTGAAGCCGACAACTTACATAATCGTATGAACAGGGCCTCTATTCTACTGCGTTAGAACGATATTGCGTTTGACGTGTTTTAAAATAATTTTTGATTCGGCCGCCATTATGGCAATACTGAAACACGTCAAAGGCGATATTGTTGTTACCATGTAAAATCTCAGCCCATTGCAAGTTAAATAAAACAAAAAGCATTTCGTTTAATAGTGTTAAGTAGGTGTTTTGTTAATGTGCCCCTCCTCCTCCAGGAGCAGCAGAGCCAGCCCCCTCCCCCCCTGGAGCCGCTGGCGCGGCCGCTTGTGAAATACGAGTGCCCCGAGCAGCCCTACCCACACGAAGCCATGCACATGCATAACGGTATGTATGAAATCATACAGAAAAAAATCTGAGAAATAAAAACATTTTTATGACAAGCTTTTGTTGCTGACTGTAGTTTTTTTGCAATAATTGTCTGCTTATCAAAACCAATCTAATGAGTCCCACCAAGGTGAGCCTGCGTAACGTTAAGTATAGCGGAGATCCTGTCGCCACATTCCGACTCTATCAGACCAGCTCGGTGGTGCCATATTATTGTAATGTCATCGAGGTTACGCAGGTATACCAAATTTCAGCTCAATCGGTCCCCGGGAAGTGGTTCAAATCTTCCCTGCATGATTTGACCTGAACATACATACAGACATTGCAAGTTAATCAAACAAAATCTTGCAAAAACAAAGGAAATACCATTTTATCTCCTTCGCATTAGATCTTTATTCCTCAAAATTGTCGAAAACCCAAACTAAGCGTAAGTTTCCTGCTTGTACATAGTTGACTACGCGGCGCGACATCAGCTGGGCGCTCACGCAGCTGTTCAACCCCCACTCGACCTAAACGGGGCGCATTCAAGCCACGCACTGCTGCAGGTAATGTACTTACAATATCTGAAAGCAAAGAATCTTAAATTTAAATATAGTCGTTTAATACATTAAACAAAATGCTTATGTAATATGTATTGATTCTAGAACGGCATCTCGGGTGCGGCGGCCCGCTGCGCCTACGCGACGCCGGAGCGCGTGCGCCACAACCACACCTACAGTGCGCCCGGCGCCGAGCGCCCCGCCGCCGTGCGCGACAAAAGAGGTAACTAGTCTAACATCTCTTATTCCAAAACGGTATCTTGTATTTTAGACCGGCATCTGGTATTTTAAAACGGCATTTTAAGGAAAAAGATGAAATAAAAGAAAAATACATTTATTCACTAACAGACATAAAGTAAACACAGTAAAGTAATAAAAAAGTGGTAGGTGTCTTTGTGACAGTGAACCGATTACTAGCTCAGCATAATGCTGAGGTGCTAGGCACCGGCAGCGCTGATTTTCAGCCAGCATCGAGTGTGACGGACGGATGGAACGAAAGAAAGTAATTACTTAATATTAAACAAATACTTATAATGAGACCTTATAATAAGATTTTAACGTCTTGGTAAGTAAAATTGCTTTTTTAGGATTGCGATGCCGCTATCAAAGCACTTGAAAAGCATCTAAAACTCTAGGGCGGTATTTAGACGGCAGTTGCATGTCTATAATGATGGGCCTATCGTAATATGGCGTATGATGACCGTCACTGCCTTGAGTTGTAAGACACCTTTATTGGTATCTGTTATAGAACGGTATCTAACATTCTTCCTCCTCAGTCTTTGCCGTTAGCATCTATCGAAAAACTAGGCTATCTTCCACCTTGGAATAGCATAAAATAGATCAGCGGATCTCGTTATTTTAAAATAGGATCTACATTTTGCAGCAGTATCTTTATAACGGAATGGGTGACCGACATTATGACTCTCCCAGCAACATAATTCTTCATGTGCAACAGATGCCATGTGAACATATTTCCGTTTTATAATAGCATCTTAAGCTTTAATTATAGGTCAGTCGTTGTAATAATTGTCTGTGTGTGCAGTGCGGCGACTGACGGACGGCAGCGTCTCGGACGGGGGCTCGAGCGCCGGCCCCGGGCATCTGTCGCGCGACGAGAAACGCGCCAAGGCACTAGGTGAGAGAACAGACAACACACACATATCGTATTTTTTTAACTGACTTCAAAAGAAAAGAGGAGGTTATCAATTCGTCGGGTTTTTTTAAATATATGTTCCCCGACTACACTAAGATGGATGGACCGATTTAAAAATATTTTTTTGTTTCGTACGTCCTCACATCTTTCATCTTTGAGATTAGTCCCCGAGGCAGAGGTCAGGGTCACGTAGAGAGGTCTCAAAATTCGCCGAGTATTTCACGTTCGACCGTAAGTAACGACGTATTGACTTTAGAAACAAAAACGAAATTTCACTGAATTTACCCAGTATTTCAGTATTTCAAATTAAGTTATTATTAAAGTAATAATAAGTGGGATCTGTGACTGATAGACAATTCCAAAGCTACAATCTAAAGATCGCAAATGCGTTGCCAACCCTGAGGACTAAGATGGAATACCTCTATGCTGGTAATTTGGTTGTCTTATCGCTGCATTGTGTTCCGATCATTAAAGAATAAGACGGTGGCCATAGGAACTCCTCAAAGGCCAAAATTTCACTCATCTTCTAATAGAGAGTTATCATAAGTTTTAGAAGTATATTATTACAGTAGTATACCATTGAGCTGGTATGATGATGGAGACGAAAGTTGGCCATAGGAACTCCTCAAAGGCCAAAATTTCACTCATCTTCTAATAGAGAGTTATCATAAGTGTTAGAAGTATATTATTACAGTCGTACACCATTGAGATGGTAATATGATGGAGACGAAAGTTGGCCATAGGAACTCCTCAAAGGCCAAAAGTTCACTCATCTTCTAATAGAGAGTTATCATAAGTGTTAGAAGTATATTATTACAGTCGTACACCATTGAGATGGTAATATGATGGAGACGAAAGTTGGCCATAGGAACTCCTCAAAGGCCAAAAGTTCACTCATCTTCTAATAGAGAGTTATCATAAGTGTTAGAAGTATATTATTACAGTCGTACACCATTGAGATGGTAATATGATGGAGACGAAAGTTGGCCATAGGAACTCCTCAAAGGCCAAAAGTTCACTCATCTTCTAATAGAGAGTTATCATAAGTGTTAGAAGTATATTATTACAGTCGTACACCATTGAGATGGTAATATGATGGAGACGAAAGTTGGCCATAGGAACTCCTCAAAGGCCAAAAATTCACTCATCTTCTAATAGAGAGTTATCATAAGTGTTAGAAATATATTATTACAGTCGTATACCATTGAGCTGGTATGATGTTGGAGACGAAAGTTGGCCATAGGAACTCCTCAAAGGCCAAAATTTCACTCATCTTCTAATAGAGAGTTATCATAAGTGTTAGAAGTATATTATTACAGTCGTACACCATTGAGATGGTAATATGATGGAGACGAAAGTTGGCCATAGGAACTCCTCAAAGGCCAAAAGTTCACTCATCTTCTAATAGAGAGTTATCATAAGTGTTAGAAGTATATTATTACAGTCGTACACCATTGAGATGGTAATATGATGGAGACGAAAGTTGGCCATAGGAACTCCTCAAAGGCCAAAAGTTCACTCATCTTCTAATAGAGAGTTATCATAAGTGTTAGAAGTATATTATTACAGTCGTACACCATTGAGATGGTAATATGATGGAGACGAAAGTTGGCCATAGGAACTCCTCAAAGGCCAAAAGTTCACTCATCTTCTAATAGAGAGTTATCATAAGTGTTAGAAGTATATTATTACAGTCGTACACCATTGAGATGGTAATATGATGGAGACGAAAGTTGGCCATAGGAACTCCTCAAAGGCCAAAAGTTCACTCATCTTCTAATAGACAGTTATCATAAGTGTTAGAAGTATATTATTACAGTCGTATACCCTTGAGATGCTAATATGATGGAGACGAAAGTTGACCATAGGAACTCTTCAAAGGCCAAAAGTTTACCTGTTTCACTCATCTTCTATTAGAACCATACCTTGAGCTGGTATGATGATGGAGACGGAACTTGGCCACTGGAAGTCCTCAATGGCTAGAAGTATGCCTGATCAAAATGAGAAAAACTTTATAATTGTTATTAAAACTATTTTTCTTTGTCTCAAGGGATCCCCATGGAGGTGCACGACATCATCAATCTGCCGATGGATGAGTTTAATGAGCGGCTGTCCAAGCACGACCTCAGCGAGGCGCAACTCTCGCTCATCCGGGATATCCGCCGCCGTGGGAAGAACAAGGTACACTATATGTCACACATTATAACAAAACATAAAGTATTCTATCAAATCTAACTATTAACTTACTTAAAATTGTAGATTAATATTTTGTAATTGTAAAGTGCACATATTAAGCTGGGTCCACATTTGTTTCATTTTGCCGACCACGATCACGCTTATCCTAAGTGTGGACACTCACTTTGGGTACACCGTATCACTATCATCGTCGCATGAAAAAATGCGTCTATACTAACCGTAGCGTAGTAGCGTCTCGTATTATAACACTGTATCACTATGTATAGACGTTCTCCGTATCCCTCCGCTTCAAGAGCGATCACGGCGTATCGCGTACCAAATCATAACTTCGTATCGTGATACAGTATCAAAAGGTTGTACACTGTTTTACAGATACTTATTTTATAGAATGTATCACTTCGCACAATTTTCATTTCATAGAAAACTAATTTCTGCTGTAACCTTACTGTTTTCAGATTATTTCTTGGTGGTCACAGGTCTAAACTAACCTAACCTACGTAACTCATTCTTAAGATAATCTGAAAACATTAAGGTTTCAGCAGAAATTAGCTTTCTATAAAATGAAAATTCTACATTCTATCGTGTAGAACCCTATAGGTTCCTTAGGTAAAATTTTATAAAATCCTGAAACGGAAAACAAAGCCGGTTGGCAAATGAAAATTTGGGAAATGATACATTTGATCAAAAATATTTTCGCCTAACGAAATAGATTTCCCCGTGTGGTTTCCGGGTTAGAATAGTGCCACTCCATGTTTTCCTGTGGATGTCGTGAGAGGCGACTAAGGCAATAAGGGCTTGAAGTAATATTAGGCGATGGGCTTGCAACCTGTCATTAATACACTGGTAAACATCTTAGCCTGATGTGGTTACAGAATTATCAACAAGTTTTTCAGAGTTGTTGGTAATTCTGTAGCTCTGCCTACCTTACTCTGGGAATAAAGGCGTGACTTTATGTATGTATATATGTAAATAATAAATAATAAATAAATATCAGGGGATAATCTCACACAAATTGACCTAGTCCCAAACTAAGCTCTAGGCTTGTACTATGGGTACTAGCTAACGATAAAAATACTTATATAGAGAAATAAATACTTAAATACATAGAAAACATCCAAGACTCAGGAATAAATATTCGTGCTCGTCACACAAATATCTGCCCTTACCGGGATTTGAACCCAGGACCGCTGGCTTCGGAGGCACTCCCAACTAGGCCACCGTGTCGTCAAATGTATGTAATGAAATAGACCCGATGAAATGTGCGAAATGTGGGTCCAGGTTAAGGTGTGTTGTGCGTTGTGCGTGTGCAGGTGGCGGCGCAGAACTGCCGCAAGCGCAAGTTGGACCAGATCACGTCGCTGGCCGACGAGGTGCGCTCCGTGCGCGGCCGCAAGCAGCGCACGCAGCGCGACCACCACGCGCTCGCCGCCGAGCGCCAGCGCGTCAAGGAGCGCTTCGCCGCGCTCTACCGCCACGTCTTCCAGGTCCGCTCCGACACGTTGACTGACGTGACAACCATCAGACACCGCCAACAAAAAATCTCCTTATAGCGTGAAATACCTCTGAATCGCTCAGTAACCTCTTCTAAAGACTCGGGGCATTATAAACTAACCTATGTTAAAAATTCTTGATTTTTAGGGTTCCGTAGTCAAACTAGACACCCTTATAGTTTCGCCATATCCGTCCGTCCGTCCGCAGCCTAGCGCAGACTCTTAGTACTAAAAAGCTGTAATTTGGCATGAATATGCATATTAACCACGCCAACAAAGTGGTACAATAAAATATAAAAATATATATTTTTAGGGTACCTCCCCTACACGTATCGTGGGGATGTTTTTTTTTGGTTTTTGGCACTAAAATCATCTAAAACTGCACCAATTGACTTTAAATAGAAAATTAGAAAATTGACATTTTGTACATGGGAGGAGTGGTTTTCAAAATAACTGTTCCTAATTAAAGATTAAAATTAAAAAACCGTAACTTTTACAAATGAGTCACGAAAATTAACTAAATAAATGCATGAAAAATTTTCAATACTCAAATGTATTATTTCTTAATTTTAGCCCTTAACTTATGATTAATATCGATTATGAAGAGTGATCATTATGATGTAAAATGATATGGGAAATATTTTCGGAGTTCCCATAATATGAGTTGAAAAGTTTTGTGAGAAAATACGCACCTGTAAGTTTATCGTTGTCTAGTACAGTCACCAGCAATAATATATTATTCAACATTGGGCACAAAAATATGAGACGTCATTATTACTAGAGGCATACAAGCGTGCGATATTTTTAAGCGCAATGTTGTATTATATATTATTGCTGGTGACTGTACCCATAGTACAAGCCTAGAACTTAGTTTGGGACTAGGTCAATTTGTGTGGCATTGTCCCGTGGTATTTATTTTAACTCTCTCATTTTTTTTAAACATCTTTCTTTTACTCTATATAGAATTTGTAGCATTTTTGGTGCCGTGCTAGTGTTAATTAAAATAAATAAATAAATAAAATTAAGTGAAAAGTGTAGTGTTTCATATTATTATATTTACAATATCATTAATAGCCAATTATATTAGTCAGTCATTGTGACGATCACTGGTCGTAACATAATGCTCACTTACATAAATTATAGAATATAATTTATTTAGTTAAAAACATGGTTACAAGGTTTATTTATACAGATGTAGTGAATTATTCTTTCCCATCGTGAGTTTTAGACTGTTTCATATATAAAAAAAACCGTGACAATGCCACAAAAGTTGACGTAGTCTTAAACCAAGCTCTAGGCTTGTACTATGGGTACAGTCACCAGCAATAATATATTATACAACATATTATTGCTTTTTTCATTGGGGGTCGTGAGAGCTCTGTTTGGGGGGAATTACTAGTATTCTCTGACCAAAACTAACAGTAGTCAAGTTATCGCTAACATACCAACGCAGTTCGGTCTATTATTATTTTATTAACGTTATAATGTGTCCCTCAGAGCCTGCGCGACGCGGAGGGCCGGCCGCTGTCCTCGGCGCAGTTCTCGCTGCAGCAGGCCGCCGACGGGAACGTCGTGCTCGTGCCCAAGATGACGCACCACCCCGGTCAGTACACGCCTTCAAACATAGAGGACGCTATCCTGCCACAACCACACAAGAAAAAAAAGTTTCAGTCAAAAAATTATTTTTTGTGACAATCTATTGTTGCCGACTGTACTTTTTTACCAACCTAGTGAGTCCAAACTCGATGGGTCTACGTTAAGTATAGCGGAGATCCTGTCGCCACCTCCGACTCCAGCATCAGATCAGCTCTTAGATACCATAACATTGCATTGTCACCGGGTTTACATGTGGTCTGGTTTAAAACTTAGCATTATCAAAAGACCTGTTGGTAGGCCTCCAACAAGATGGAGCGACGACCTCGTAAGGATCGCGGGATCTCGATGGATGCGGAAGGCACAAGACCGGTCTAAGTGGAGAGCCTTGGGGGAGGCCTATGTCCAGCAGTGGACGTCTTTCGGCTGATATGATGATGATGATGATGATGATTATCAAAAGACAAGTCAAATGAGTCCAAACTCGACGGATATACTACGAGTATAAGCCATTGAGGAGTTCATATGACCTTCCGTCTAGATCATACCAGCTCGATAGTACCATATTACTGTATTGTCAGTTCGCCAAATTTCAAGTCATTTTGACAGTTACAAGACGGTTAAAATTGACTTCCAAGAGTTGGTTACATTGTTTGTAAAAATGTTAGTTACGAGTACGGTACGAGTGAATAATACAACGTGTTACAAAATAATTCGTAAAAAAGAAATTACAAAAGTAGTGTCAACCCTTATTAAATAACGTCAGTTCAGTATCTTACGTATACAGTATACTAGGGTTGACGCTACTTTCGTAATTTCTTTTTTACGGATTATTTTGTAACACGTTGTATAAGTGTGTCAAAAAGCTTGTTGAGGATTTTGGTTCTAATCGTGTTTTCACGTTTAACTTCTCTGGGTTCTACCATAATAATAAATACTATTAAAAGAGTCACTTTATCCCCACCACGCTCGCTCCCGCGTGGCCTGTCAACAATTCAAGACTACTTATCGCAGCAAACACCCTGAATCGGCGCTTGAAGTAAACGTGCAACAATATTTCAAATTAAGCTCTCAAAGGCGCCACTGTCTACGCAAACTGTGGTTTTACCATACGAAATTGTTAGTTCCGTATTTGACCACGTGTTTTACGATAATTGTAGGACGATATCAACGAAGTTTGAATCTTTATTTATTATTTGTAACACAAACACATTAAGTAAAGAGCGTAAGAATTGAATAAATACATTATTTTCCTGTGCACTTTTTGTTTTAAAACACTACAGTAAAAAACCGCGATTCGCCTTCAGGATCTTGCTCTTGGTATATATTATTAGTGTAATTACGTCACGTATACGAGTACCGGATAAGCGTTTTATTCAAAACTGCACCTTTTAACTGAAAAGAGATTCGTCAAGGATACTACTAAGACGTAAAAAACATCCCACTCCGCTCGCTCCCGCTCGAGGTTAAAAAAGGTTATGGTTTATCGTATAGAGTTACAGGTAAATAAACTAATTCGTTGCGGGCTCAGTTAGTTTTATATACCTGTGACAACCCTAATTTTGCGCCAGGCGAGAGAGAGGTAAGGCGGGGCGTGGGGCGCTGTAGGTAATTATTTGTCGGGTTTGCTGTCTAATCCATACAACGACGCCGAAGATGCCCTTCTAATAGTATTTATTGTTATAGTGCTACCACCACTAAATTTATTAGGGTAAATTCAACCTGAAGCTGATCTCCCCCTCCTCCCCGCAGATCACCCGATGAACCGCACCGACGACGACCTCGACCGCAAGGCGAAGAATTACGAGCAGTGACACTTCCCGCGCTACGAGCAGACAGACAAACGCACCCGCCCACACTGGCAGTACGACCAGTTATATTAGTCGATGTTACACTGCTACGGGACTGCGAGGAATATCATAATTAGCAACTAATATACTTGCATTACCTATAATTATAAATAACACACAAAACACCCCTAGCAAAACGCTGTGAAATTCCTACCCCTGTAGCATCTTCTAAGAAGGTTCTATTATAGCCGATAACACTCCTTGGGTGGATACCAATTCAAAGGTACCCACGTTAAAATCCGTACAGGTCACAAAGAAACATGGATACACATTCAGAAAACATTACCCAATTTTTTTAAGTCGGTGAATTTAAGTAACGGTACCGCTTTTTAGTCCATTATTCCTGATTACGTTACTTGATCAAAACCGTCGTATCTTTGAAATGTTTGTAGAACACTATTTTATCAAAGTTGAACGTACGATTTTTTTAATCTGAGTATCTAAAAATATTTTTTGTCATATGCGGTTTCATGTAGCTTTTGGTATTTTCAAAATGGAGTTGTTAATTTTGTTTTTGCTGTTAATCGACTAATATAAATTAGTAAATATGTTGTTTCTTGACATTATTACAATTAAAAAATATACTGAACAAATTTGATAAATCGTATTTTGCCAATTTTTACAAAAGAGGCAACTTTATTTAATTGTAATAATTTGTACCTTCGCGCATACATAATATATGTGACGGGTTATACTGTTTTGAAACTTAGGGTTGTAACTTAAGTGAAAACTCGTTTAAACGTCACAAAAAATGACGAGTCATAGAAAACTGTCATTTCTGCCGCGACTCGAGACCGGGACTTTACTTACCTCAGTTTATTAATTTCCATATTCCGATTGTCAATCGGGAATACGATGTAAAGTAATAATTAAAGAGTAACACAACGGAACTTCATTAATTTCCATTGTGTTACGTTTTTCAATTAACATTTTTGACGTAATTCTTGTGACTATAGTAAATGCTAAATATTATCATCTATTTTTATTACGCTTTAGTAACACACCTGGATTTGCTTACATAAAGTCTTAGACGCATTTTAGCGTTACCGCAAGCTGGCTTGCGTAACCGAGATGGAAAATGCGTTAACTTTGTTACGCCGCTATGCAAGTACATTTTAATGGAACTGTGACAAGTACATATTAAAAGTTTAATATGGCATCAGCGGTGTATAGAACACTTGTCTGTATTCTAATATTTCTCATTTTTATTGTGTATGGCTACCGTCGAATTAGTGATAAGAGTAATGCCCCGACGTTAGTTGTAGTGTATACCGGCCGAGGCACGAGTACTTCGTATTTGTGTCGCAAATATCTCGGAACATACCTATGGGATGTGACCAAAACTATGTGACTGTTATAATACAGTAGCAACCACAATGTTATGCAATTGTTAATGCATATATTTTTGTGTTGACACAAGAATACAATTTTGTGAGTATTTATAGTTTTGGTCAAACGATAAAACATTATTTATTTGTATAAGGTTCACTTTGTAAGCACAGCTAACCAGCGCTTTTAATCACGGTATAAATTTAAAAAAAATTGTGATAGAAAGAAAGATTCCATTTTTATTTAGTTTCAAATTAGATCACAGTTTTAGTTCAGGACGAGCTATTTGCGTATTTTGAGAGCTTGGCCTTTTTTTTCGCTTACCAGAAATGACTGATAAAATAACAAAAAAAAATAGAATAAAAATACACGGTGTCTATGACACCGTCGAGTTGCAATAAGTAATTTACACTAGTTGTAACATTTTTCTGTAATATATTTTCGCTTTAAGTTGTTTATTTATGTATAAAATAATTAATAAAGAAATAGCAAGTAACTGAATTGTTTTTGTGAACGAAGTTGTTTTTACCCGTTTTGGATGGAAAGTACAAAATCAAGCATATTCGATGTAAATACGTGTTTTATCAATTCTGCAAAGTGCCCCCTCTTACTTCTTAAGTTTCTAGTTTCTTCGAATAATATGTGAAATATCTGTCTTTAGAAACAGCACTTGGGTATCTTACGGTGTATCTCAGTTGTATAAATATTTATAAAACGTTTCGATAAAAGCAGGTATTTTTGTGAAATTTAAACGGTCACTTTATTAACTGTGTTTTAAATTTCCTTTAGTCATTTAAGGTTAGTTTCTGATTGAAAACTTTTTTTGAAGACTATCCAATGAAATAAAAAAAATATGTTTACATTATTTGTACAAAAAGTGAGGACATTTAAAGTTACTAAAACATTTTGTTTAGTAAAATTAACTGATATCATTTCCCTCAAAAATGTTCTTCAATTATAAAACAAGAACCACCAAATTTTATTATGGTCGTCTTCAAATTAACATTTCAATCTCGAGTTATTTGTAAAATGGTGCATTAGTAGGTTAACCGCTCTATACGGCTTCAAATATATTTATTTTAATAAATGTGTAGGCACTGGGTTGCATTTCACGTTTTACCATGTCTAGGTAAAGGCTGTGGGTAGCTTAATTTTACCGGCGACACTATTTGTACGAAAACTAAGCGAAAACCAAGAAAAATATATTTATTTAGTTATCATAGCGTTACACGACAAGACGAAAGTATTATTTATACGAAGTAAAAATGAAGGGCTGATATGTTTTTGTTGTCATATGTCTCTCGCATATTGCATGAGCGCACTCTGCATTAAATCGAAGTACGGCTTGAGAGATACAATTTGTTTTATTTGTTACACAACTCTAATAAATACACACAATTCAACAAATAATTCTGTTGTTGAGGTTAATGAGTTATATCTTAAAACGTATTTCATTAAAATCTCAAGTTAATGAATATTAATATTACGCTGAATATGTGTAGTGCATCACTTTGCGTGATTTTGATAAAATAATAAAAAACTGGTTTCTTTATTTTTTTCTCTTTTATTTTTTCGTGTTTTATTGAACACAACAATTTTCCTTTAATGTTTAATGATGCGTTTGTTAATGGGTCAAGCGTTTTGTTTCGTAACACAAGGGAAAAGCTCCACTGTGTTACTGTAACGGTAAAAGAAGTGAAACATTATCTTTCCGATTCAATTATTACTTGTATTTTTGAACAAAAAATATCTTTTAAAGGGTTTCTGCAGTAGTTATTAATAATAGCTTATTTTGATTAAGCAGTTTAAATGTCGTCGGTAGAATGTTGAATTAGATTCTAATCGTGTAAGCCGTAAACACTGTTGTAACATATATCTAGTAAGGTTTTTTTATCTCTAGCTGTAAGTAAAAAGAGAAGTAAACTTAGCTTAGAATAGAATAAGTCTTAATAAAAAAAATGTGGAAGTTATTTGTTTTTTTTTTATAACCTCTCTGGCGTAGATCATTCTAATCCTTTTGCTTTCAGAGAATGTTATTGAACATTGTATTTGTTCTTACCGGTTGAATATTTAAGATAATGACAATACCATATAAATTAAATTCGTAGCATCATGATTTGTTTAGTGTAAATTCTTATTGCCAAGATTCATCATCATTTATAAACCTTGATAGGTTACCTATAAGTTAAGCTAAGTCTTTCTAACGAGATCGTAACATAAGGTGGGTACGAATTAGAGCAACCTCGGGTTGAGGCACGCACGGCTCGCCTATATTGCTCAAATTCGTACGCGCTCACGCGCTGTGCGCGAGCGGCGTGCGGCGAGCCGTTGAGCGTCGGTCTTTTGACCGTGCTCAAAGGCGCCTCGGTGTGCGTGCCTCGCATAATTTGGACGTGTATCTGAGCGTGCCGCGGGCAGAACGACAAGTTCTAACTTGTCTGTGGGCGAGGCGCCTACAAATTTGATAAAGTTGCTGAGCCTAGGCTGTCATCGTGTCCGAGGCCATTTTGAAATGTCGGCTCGCGGCGAGCACGCTGCCTCACCCGCGCATGTTAATGTGCAATATTTTGGCTCGCGAGCAGCTTGCCGCGTGGGGCGTGCCTTAGGCTGAGCCGCTCAGATTCGTACCCAGCTTAATAATTTCGGACTTACCTATACTGACCCATCTAAAAAGTGCCACCCTGTATAATAATTTTATTTCTGAAACCATTAACGATTCATGATTTCTTAAAAGGCCATTGTATTGAACCCATTAGGTCAGGTTAGGTTTACGATTTCAGAAAAAAAGATTAAATATTATGCCCCATTATATATTTTGAACTTTAAATATTATGTTTTTATTTTGTTTTATGGCATGCTTCAATGGTTTGGTCATTTGGAAAGGATGGATGAAAGGTTGACGAAAGAGATATACAGTGCGAGAGGGGGCGCCCTAGGCGTACTTTTTCGAAACAAATCGGAGTAATTCTGCAAAAGGGCCGAATCTCAAGTACCCGAAACGGACGTGCATGCATGACTCGACGTATGAATGTGGGAGAAGCGAAAGAGCTTTGTCAGGATCGTAGCAGGTGGAAAGAAGTGGTCTCTGCCTACCCCATATTATGTTACGTACCCCTTTCGAACGCACTATTCAACAAATATGTAGCGTTTTTTCGTTAGGCCGTTAAATACGTAATTTTTTAACATATAAATAGAGATGGAGTTGGGTAGAGTGATCAACCGACCCGAAGGCTAACCAGTCGGACTATACATTCTTTAACCCTTTAACCGCCAAAGCCGGCAAATAATCACGTCATCGGATTTTCGTGCTCGGTACGCTCCATACATTTTGTATCGGCACGGTTGCGCTATATGACGTCGTTGGTTTCAGGGGCACATAATTAGCAGGCGGCCGTGGCGGTCAAAAGGACCCTGAAACAAATCAGTGGTGTTATAAGTTTAACGTATGTATATGTGTCTGTCTGTTACATCGTAACTCCCAAACGAATAGACCAATGCTGACGCGGTTCTTAGTCGGTATAGTTCTAAGCTAGGTTTGATAAGAATTGGTTGGGCTGTTTGGGAGATTTCAAATTGAAAGTAGAGGTCGCCATTATGACGGAAGTTTTTATCCATTTACTAGTTGTGTAGCATAGATTTGATTTCCTTACAAAAAGTGACCGTTTTCTTTGCAAGGGGGTGTATCTATAGTCACACTGGTGTATGACGATAAAGTGGCACCACTGGTGCTGAACGTAAGCGACTAGCGATAAGAAAGTTATTCTGACGTAGGGAGGTACAGTCGAGTTCAAAAATATGTGTACACTGTGATAATTTCATTATGGCAGTTTAAACGTGACGTTAACTAGACAAGGTATTAAAGTGGATATATATTTTTGAAACTTTGTATGCCGAATAAAAAAACTGAATTCTAGTTATTAAATAATGATTCTAAACACAAAATTGCACTTCGAAATAATAAAAATAGTTGCTCAAAAATGTGTTCCGAATACGTCTAAAAGGTTAAATCTCGGCATCTAAAGGGGTAAGGTTAGGAATTGAGTAAAGTACAAAATACGAATAAACTTTTATTTTCTATAAAAGTGAATAAATGGAATTACATGATTGTATTACTTATGACCTAATAATTAAACTTAATACAAATGCATAATAAACGCGAATTATAAAGTACAGTTGGATTCAATAACGTTAGAAAATTCTAATACACAAAATACGTACTTTATTCTCAAAAACATGTAAGCCATTCATCGATTAAACTCATATTTTAATGTTTCTGATACAATTTAAAATAAAGAATTCCATACAAATTAATACACTATAGCAATCAACAATAACAAGGGGAAATGTATTGCAATAAATCTTAGAAATAAACTTAAAACTAATAATTTCGAATTATATACGATGGGCAGTAGGGCATGCATCCCGGTATTCCGGAATCTCGTAATTCCGGGATCTCGGACGATTTTTTCCGATATTTCAATTCCGGGATTGAGCGTTTCAATATCGTAATTCCGGTATTGATTGAAGACAAAAATGTACCTTTGTTTTATTTAAAATAAGCTTTTGCGTTGCCATACTTGCCATTTGAGACCTTGAGCAGGTAGTAAATTAGTTGTTAGACAAAGGAATGTGTTGTACCCGAGAACCTTCCTGTATTTACCTCTCTCTTTCTCTCTGTATTGTCCGGCTCTGCCTGTCTTTGTCGTTCGGATAAGGTATGCAAACTCACAGGTTCACCCTGCTACCCTGCGCAGTCGCTCAAATATCGTTATCGGGAGTGTTAGTGCACGACGCACGTGTAGTGTGTAGTGTAGACGCAAGCGACGCGGGAACAATGTAAGTACTATTATTATTTATTACTAATTTTGCATCATATTTAGATGTACAGTGGTGGCAGATTATTAGGAACGCTCGCATTTTTCCTAATTTTTCCATATATTGGCCTAAAAGTGGGGCCAATTCGGCGCAGATTTCTTTAATTTTAAGTATTTTAACCTAAAATAATAATCGTCAAACACAATTTTAACAGATCTAAAAGTTATGTAGTACCTATTCGGTAATTCATAAATTTCGTAACAATATGTTTCCGAAGGAATTCCCGGATAATCACATACGTTTTACGAGTAGACCTGTCAAAATTGAGTTTGACGATTATAATTTTAGGCTAAAATAAAAATAAAACTAATTAAATAAAGACCGCTGCGCTAAATTGGTGGTATCAATCAAATCTGTTACACTTTACCAATAAAACTTTTCTAAACCATACAAGTAGCATCTTAGGATAGGATAGGAGCAAAGATATATTTTATATTCCACCATAATATTTCACAAGTAAAATGTTTTTTTGAACGAAATGATATTTATAAAATATTTTTTTAGGTCTACTTCAAAAAAGAAAGAAGAGATGCAATACACAGAGTTCGCTAACAAAAGAACAGCTACAAAAATATGGAACCACTTTCTTCGTGCCGTCGATGGTTCTTCCGCAAAATGTAAATGTGGTAACACTACTGGGCCTCTATTCAGGTGCGTTAAAACGATATCGTGTTTGACACGTTTAAGAATCGTTTATGTCACTATCGCCATTATTGTAAATGACATAGGAGTTATGAAAACGTTGACAATACGGAAACAGGTCAAAAACGATATCGTTATAACGCAGTTGAATAGAGGCCCTGGTTTATATACCCATTTACGGACAAAGCACACACAATGTTCATTAGATGCGGAAGTCGACCATTCTTCTTCGTCATCGTCTAGCTTATAAGTAAATTTCGTGCCTTCTTCCTACAAGTGTTGAGAGTGAGAGGGTATTATCGAGCGCTGGTTATTTCTGTAACCGAATTCGAAGCTCGCTTTCCGATAAAATGCTAGATGCATTAATATTTTTCAGAAGTCACTATCAACAAGAACGTGAAAGCTCTTAATGATTATACCTCTTATTATAACTTTTAGTTAAAAATCTTAATTTGACCTTACGATATCGTCGTTCGATAAATATTTATTAAAGGATGAAAAAAACGATAAGCAGTTCGCACATTTTGTTCAATTTGGTCTTAAACGAAAACGAGGAGTGATTGAAACTGATTAAAAGTCAATTTTTTATTTGTAATTAAAAACACGAATGGCAAATGTTGTTTTTTTTTATTTACCTACCTATTCAAAATCGGTATGCGTGGGGCATTTTATAACCTGAAATAATAAAAAATCCAATCCCGGAATTAATACCGGTATTCCGGTATTGGGATTTCAATATCGAAACTCAATACCGGGATTGAAAATCTTGCGATATTGCATGCCCTAATGGGCAGTTTTACAGTAAAGCCAAACAAATAACCGAGTAACCTCGCATTTGAAGCTTATTTAAAATACATGAGAATGTTTTAACATAAATTATAATCGTCTAAACATAAGCTAGCTAACAGCTAAAACGTTAAATTAAGCAATTTTGAGAAACAATAATGTTGCAAATACTTTTCCAAACTTTTTGCTTACACTAATCAATCACACATTGTTCAAATAAAAATCATACTTTGTTGAATCTGATTTTTGTTTAGCATTCGCTTTCAATATTATATTATTAACCTTTACAATGTCCTATTTAATAAATTTATATAGTCATTTGTTTACACAATGACAAAAAAAGTAACATATGAATTACGATAAATTTCAACTACGGGTACATATTTTCGAATTATCGCCAGGGGTCGGAATAGTACTTATTAATTCTAACGTGATGAGTGTTCATTGTGTAACATTTAGACTCTTGTAAGGCTTTTTATGAATTAATGAGAATGGCTTAAATTGCTAAGGCGGGTGCAAAAAAATCGACTCACTTTCTCCCATTTGTTTTGTAATTTCATTTTGTATAAGCATCAAAAATAGTAACAAATACTGT
Organism: Acleris holmiana; assembly: GCA_949316455.1. Classification (NCBI taxonomy): domain Eukaryota; kingdom Metazoa; phylum Arthropoda; class Insecta; order Lepidoptera; family Tortricidae; genus Acleris; species Acleris holmiana. Next base: position 8,373,294 of record OX438790.1, on the reverse strand, counting down.
GATTAGATAATAAAAAAAGATTTCTAACATCGTCATCAGCGGAGTCACCATATTAAAGCACTACATATGCCGACCCATGATTATCATACGTATTTATGGAAGAGCTTCCTTCTTAATTAGTTACGCTGTTAGGTCTTGAATACGTCGCATATCGTGGCGGATTTATATCACTACATACAACATGTACGTAATGAAATATTCGTTTTATCCTAATTTAGTGCGATAAACCTAAAACGTAAGTCATCTCGCTCATGTTCGAGTAGTATTCGCCAATAACGAAGAAACGTAAGTTTACTAGCGCGATTTCTTTACTAATTGTATCTCCAAGAAATCTTTAATAAATAAATAAATAATTGACGTCGTTTAAGCTCTGCAACGACATTTATTAGCTACTAATCGATATTGTAGCCCTAGCGCCAACTATCCGCCATTAAGTTTCGAGCTCTCACACAGACTCAGACATTGTGTTTATAGGTTATTACCTATTTTTTGGATGAACTCAGTTTCAAAAGTTTAAAGTTATACTAGAGCAGCAGCAGACCCTTACCATGAGTTACAGTTACGATAATCGCTAGAGATTCTAATGCTAGCCTACTTGGTAGTGACCCCTGCCTTCGAAGTTAAATGTCCTGGGTTCAAATCTTGCTAAGAGCAGATATTTGTGTGATGAGCACGAGTATGTATTCCTGAGTCTTGGACGTTTTCTATGTATTTAAGTATATGTTTATCGTTGTCTAGTACTTATAGTAAAAACCTAGAGCTTAGTTTGGGACTATTTCAATTTGTGTGACATTGTCCTGTGATATTTATTTATTTATACTTTGAGAGACAGAGCATTCGACTCGCTAGCGAGTAAGGTAATAAATAGCAAGTCATGGTAAGGGTACTGGTCTACTGGAGTACCAGGCGGTGGCGGCGGTTAAGGTGATATCAGACAGTTTTTTTTTTGTTAATTTTTCATCTTTCACTCAAAGTGACACGTCTGAACGCAAAGTGAAAGAAAAGTGCCGAATGAATTAATTAGTGAATTGATCAACCGATGTGAGATGTTCTCATTCGGCATCATTCATTCCCACTCCGAATGAACGAAAAATGAACAGTCTGAACACAAAGAGAACGTTCACTCCAATTCGGCCATTTTTTTTTTTTAGTAGCAAGCAGTCTTACAAAAATTATATTATACAGTTAGTTTGCAAAACTGAGTCAATATTAACACCTTAGTAGAATGTTAATAAGTCGATGACAATCAAAGCTATTTTCAAATGCTTAGAACAGAATAGTTATCCTTGAAGTAAGCTACAAAACTGTATAAATAATTTATTTGTCATTTATATTTTTTTAAAGATTTTGAACCGAAAACTGTAAAAATTCAATTTATGTTATAAAACATAAACGTATTTATCTACATCCATGGTATAACTTCCCTATAATATGTTCAGAAACGATAAGCAAATGACATACATTACTAAACATGTATCTGTGGTTGCATCATAATGTTTAAATTAAAGTGCAGGTAGCCGAAACTTTAATCACGTTCAAATTTCGAACATCTTCTTAGAACAATCCAGCAAACCTGCAGCACCCGCGCGCCCGCCCCCCACCTGCACCGCACCGCACTCATTTGTTTCGAACTCTCGAATAGTGCGTAGACCAGAAAATAAAGTTACTTGAAAATGTTTGCCGGATTGTACATATTGTAGAAAATTTACGATATGTATGTAGATAAAGTTATGTATGCGACTGTACGCATAATTAGGCATTAAAACACTCGTGTGATCTTATTATGAAACTCGCCTTCGGCTCGTTTCATAAAACCACGCTCGTGCTTTAATGCCTCTCATTATGCACCAGCCACATAAATAACTATTACAACTATTATATTATATTATATTTATGTTATAGTATAAAATAGTAATTTAGTTTTCTTTATGGCAACCCCAAATAAGAAAACTATTTAAAATAGAGAATTCCATTCTTTTTGAAATTAGGTATCAATTGCTTGAATCATGGACGTAGTTTTCTAGTTATTGCAGAATTTTAATCCCCTACCATAGTGAACTAACACCCAGTTTGTATGGCTAATTTGTCTCGGTGCAAAAGAGAACCGTGCACCGAACTAATTTTGCCAATAACTGCCACCAAAAGTATGTCCGATTTTAATAATTTTCTACTTATTTTAAAAAGGCAAAATTTCTTTAATTTTATCAGGGTCCTTATTTTGGGTTGCCACAGAGAGAATTAAAATATTAGACAAATAAAAAAAGTTAAATTCAACAGTTTTTACGATAAAATTACTTAAAAACTGTAAATGACAGGTAAATCATTTGGTAGGAGTATTTGTCGCAAATTTCAAGGAGTACTTGTCGTATTAAACATTTAAAAATACTTTTAACTATCATCAACTTATTTACATTCTACTAAGGTGCTAATATTGACTCAGTTTTGCAACTAACTGTATGTCTGGAACAAAGACGCACGACTTCATTCGACGCCATATTGAAGGAAACTAGGGATGAATGTTCTTTTTTACGTCATGTTCTTATGTTCTTTTTTCAAGCCGTTTGAACATTGAATGAATGAAAAATGAAGCGTTCACTCGAAAGATCATTCAGTCGAGTGAACCGTGTGATGTCCCCGCCTGCTAGTTGAGCGCGTGCGCGGCGGCGGCGGGCGGCGGGAAGCAGCGCACGTGCTCGACGCCGGCGCGCTCGTCGTCGGCGGCGAGGTGGCGCGCCAGCACGCCGAAGATCTGCGAGTTCAGCACCTGGAAGCGCCGGATGCGGTCCACCATGCGCTTCAGGGGCTGGAGACCAACGAGACCAACTATTCAAAAACCCTGCTTGCCGGGTTACTAGTGCCAGACCAGGGTATCTTAAACTACTAACCTAACCTATGTAATTAATGTTTAAGATACCCTGAAAACACTATGGTTTCAGCAGAAAATAACGTTCAATAAAATGCTTGTAGTACTATTGGGCGGTGGGCTTGCAACCTGTAACTAATGAACTAGTAAATTTCTTATTCTGATTGTACAAAAATTGGTTTTAGAATTATGAACAAGTCTTATACAATTATTGGTATTTCTGTAGCTTTGTCTACCTTACTCTGGGAATGAAGGCGTAATTTATTTATTTTATTTATTTAATCTTTATTGCACAAAAACAAGTACAAATGGCGGACCTAATGCCTAATGGCATTCTCTACCAGTCGACCAAATAACCAATCAGAAATTTACATTATGTATATATGTATTAAAAAACAGGTGAAGTGCGAATTAGGCTCACGCATCGAGGGTTTCGTTCCACACAGTAGGTATTATTAGATTTCATTTTGGATTTGATTTTGATTCAAATCAATGCGAGCTCATCTCACACTTGACAAATTTTAAATACTAGTTCTACATACATACATACATACATAACATCACGCCTTCATTCCCAGAGTGGGGTAAGCAAGCAGAGCTACAGAAATACCAACAACTCTAAAGACATGTTAATAATTCTGTAACCACATTTTGCACAAGTAGGCTGAAATGTTTACTAGTGTATTAGTGACAGGTTGCAAGCCCATCGCCTAATAATACTACAAGCCTTTATTCCCTTAGTCGCCTTAGTCGTAGTAATATTAGTTGTGTTTTAATAAATAGTTGCACTGTCCCCGTGTCTGCCCGTAGCCAAATCTTGCAAAAACGGAAAAAAACACGTTTGTTGTATAGGAGCCCCCTTAAATATTTCATTTATATTATAAGTGAATACACCGTGTTTTTTTTGATTTACGATAACTTCGGCATATTGTTAGGTACACGTATAGAAACTACGTGGTACATTAGATTTTAAAATATTGCAAAAAAAAAAAAAAAAAATTGTTTAGAACAAAGTAATTAAATGTTGTGTCTTCAATCATTCTAAAAGGGTCTTTAGAGTTAACTCATAGTTAGTGTCAAATACGTCAAGTCAGCGTGACATACACACACACAAGTAAAGATAACACTTGACAGGTGCACGACCTAACAATTGAAAACTCTTTACTCATAATAGGTAATTAAAAGAAAATTGTTAGGTATCAATTAAGAGCCTTTTACATTAGTTTAACGTGATTAACTGATTAATTTTAATAATTGAATAACCGTACGAGTTATCATATGTCTGTCTTCGGGAAATTAGCTTAATTTGACTTGAAGAACGTGCCCTTAAAGTTATCGTAAATCAAAAAAAAGCGGCCAAGTGCGAGTCGGACTCGCCCATGAAGGGTTCCGTAGCAGCAAGTAACATAATATAAAAGTTCGTTGTAGCTTTGATCAATGTTTTTATGACGTATTAAAAAAAAACTACTTACTAGATCTCGTTCAAACCAATTTTCGGTGGAAGTTTGCATGGTAATGTACATCATATATTATTTTTACATTTATCATTCCCTTATTTTAGAAGTTACGGGGGGGGGGACACACATTTTTCCACTTTGGAAGCGTCTCTCGCGCAAACTATTCAGTTTAGAAAAAAATTATAATAGAAACCTCAATATCATTTTTGAATACCTATCCATAGATACCCCACACGTATGAGTTTGATGAAAAAAAAATTTTTGAGTTTCAGTTCTAAGTATGGGGAACCCCAAAAATTTATTGTTTTTTTTCTATTTTTGTATGAAAATCTTAATGCGGTTCACCGAATACATCTACTTACCAAGTTTCCACAGTATAGCTCTTATAGTTACGGAATAAAGTGGCTGTGACATACGGACGGACAGACGGACAGACATGACGAATCTATAAGGGTTCCGTTTTTTGCCATTTGGCTACGGAACCCTAAAAAACACGGTGTATAGTCAAGTAAAAAACGGCAAAAAAACACGTTTAATGTACATATGGGAGCCTCACTAATAGTAGATTGTTCAACAAGGGATTAAAACAAGCCATAACGACACGAGATGTTTAGCCACGCGAGCGAGCTTGCGAGCGAGGGTGGCTTTAGTTCGAGTGTCATTATAGTTGTTTAGTCTCGCGTTAAACACTCTACTTTTCACTTTAATTGCGAGGAAAAAAGTACGTTCTAAACAATATTTCTTTTTAACAACGTACGCTCAATACACCCACGCCACGCCGCTCACGCCGGTGAAATTACTAGCATAGAGGCATTCCATCTTAGTCCTCAGGGTTGGCAACGCATTTGCAGTCTTAGGATTGCAGTCTTGTGAATGGGAATGTCTATGGGTCACAGTTTCCACTTACCATCAGGTGGCCTGTGTGCTCGTTTGCCTTCTCAATGCCATAAAAATAAATAAAAAAAATACAAGTTTTGAACATCTATTGAAAATACAAATAGGAAAAAAAAGTTCCGTGGTTTTTTTGTAAAGTGATGTTTAAAATGCTTGCATATTTAGCCAATAGATTCAAACTTGGAAACCATTTTATATATTCGTAATAATTAATCGTGTTTCACGAAATTAAATCCTTTTTTTTATTATATATTTGCACAGTTGTCATTTTGAGGTTATTTCGACACCCAAAAATATGGTCCATACACAATCACTGAAAATGGCGATAATCCTCCATTCACAAACACCGTGATTGGTTGTTTAGGGATTTCCAAAGTAAATTAAAAAAAAAACTTTAATCCCTAGAGATTAATAAGGAGCTTTAGTCCCGATTCGCAGAGATTTAAGTAGCATTTTAAGAGCATGAGAAGTGAAAAATAATTCTTTTATATTTGTTGTTATAGCGGCAACAGAAATACATCATCTGTGAAAATTTCAACTGTCTAGCTACAACGGTTCGTAAGATTCAGCCTGGGGACAGACAGACAGATGGACAGTGGAGTTTTTTTATTTGTGTCCCGTTTTAACCGAAACGGAAAATAATATTAAGTTATACTAATTGCCAATCGGAATTGACTCTTAGGACAAAGCAAACATATTCGCACCTTGAGAATAATTAGTGACCCAATTCTGTAGCAACAGTAAAGAAATTTCGAATTGGATCACTATTATTCTGAAGGTGTGAACATGTTTGCTATGTCCTAAGAGTCAATTCCGTTTGGCAATTAGTATGACGTAAATTTATTTTAAGGGTTCCGTTTATGGTGTGGCCTTATGTTATGGGACTCCCCCCCCCCCCCCCCCCCCATTGACGACACGGTGGCCTAGTTGGGAGTGACCCTGCCTTCGAAGCCAGCGGTCCTGGGTTCAAATCCCGGTAAGGGCAGATATTTGTGTGATGAGCGCGAATATTTGTTCCTGAGTCTTTGATGTTTTCTATGTATTTAAGTATTTATTTCTCTACATATAAGTATGTGTTATCGTTGTCTAGTACCCATAGTACAAGCCTAGAGCTTAGTTTGGGACTAGGTCAATTTGTGTGGGATTGTCCACTGATATTTATTTATCAATTAATGAATGAATGCACTCACGATGCCCTTGACGAGCTCGTCCTTCCCGTCGACGCGCTGCACGCGCAGGATGTGGTAGCAGAAGTCGAGCGCCTCGAAGCGCCGCTGCTGGCCCAGGAGCGCCACGATGGTGCAGCCGGCCCAGTGCAGGCCCTCGCCGAACAGCTCCCTGCGGGACCGAGTTACGGTCCATTTGTTATTCATTCCAACTTAACAATGGAAACTATTGCGATACGAATGATGAAGTTACGACACGAAGCGAAGCACTCGTATCTGAACTGTTCCTATGGGGTAAGTTTAGTTTTGCTACCTACATTGAGACAGCTCAATATGACTTTTTAGGGTTCCTTAGTCAAACTAGGAATTCTTATAATTTCGCCATGTCCATCCGTCTGTCAGAGACACTTGTACTAGAAAGCTGCATTTTGGAATAGTACAGAGTGGTAAATAAAATGTTGAGGAGAATATTTTTTTACTGTACCTCCCATACACGTAACGTGAGATTATTTTCTTTCTCGTCTTCTCCATAGTGTGGGGTGTCATTGGATAGGTCTTTCAAAAATAATACGGGTTTGTGTTAACAATTTTTGATGAAGAAATCCGCTTATAAAATATTAAACTTTAAAGAGCTAATTTGTATGAGACTCAAAAACCAAAACTACAAATCCAAAAAATCTGAAAAAAAGTCTTAAATGAAAACGCATATAACGAATATAAAAGGAAAACTATCACGAATAAGTATTGGTTCTTGAAATATGGGCGATTAATGTATACCTACTAAAATCATCTAGGACGGCACCAATTGACTTTAAATAGAAAATGTGTTATTACTTTTTGATTTTTATGTTTGTAGTACTTAACGGCTTCAGAACCCTACACTGAGCGTGACCCGACATGCTCTTGCCCAGTTTTTCTATATTCGTTTATTGCTATTCACTCAGAATGCGTCCATGTTGTCGGTATAAAGACTAGCCTATGTTCTATTTCAGATACATGTATAATCTATCTCTGTGTGTCTCATCTACAGCCGTTCACCCGTGTTCTGTCGTGATTGAGTAACAAACATCAATCCATCCAAAATTTCGCATTTATATTGGTTTTAAGAAGCAAGATTTAATTGAAGAGTTGATAGAAGAAGACAGTTATATATATATATAATATAACATATCTGAACAAGTACATTAGTGCATTAAACAAAGTAATAAATAAGTAAAAAATGTTAAATAAATAAATACTTTTTCTACGACTAGGTTTCAAATAAAATGCAAAATTAAATTAACAAAATTTTATTAATATACCTAGGTTAGAATACGAACGAACGAAGCACAGAACAACAAACGAGCGGGAAACATTCGAAAACGACAAAATATGTGTCTATGGTTAACTTTGTTTTTAAATTGATGTGCACTTGCCAGGTTTTTGCACAATCGATTTAACTTGTGAAATAGGGACTAAAAAACACCTAATGATTTGAGAAATGAGTTCTTTTACCTGATTGGTCGATTTTAATATAGCTGCATTCTGGTTGGTTGATACCATGTTTTTAAAGAGTTAAATTAGTAAAAGAGTTTACCTACCAAAAAGAACCTAACGTTCCGATTGACAGTCAATGTGTATTGTGATTGGTGGATTAATTTGGTGAAGTATTTTGATTGGTCAAATTAACCTAGGTGTAAGCTTTGGCAGCTAGGCATGTCGTTTTGGCTCAAAAAAGCACAAGTGCTGTTAAGGGGAATAGACTAGATAGAGTTTTCTAGTACAGGAGTAGGAAAATATATTAATGTTTTTCTTCAAATAAGCTCTAAAAGGAATACGTCGAATAACCGATAAACTTATTTACATTATCTACACAAGTAAAATGCACTCACTCAACAGTGAACTGCGTGTCTCCGACCGGGATGCAGTAGAGGAACTGCAGCGCAGACCACAGCCTGCAACAAAAACATATCTTAAAAAAATTACGTTTTGAGGGATCTTTTTATTCCCGACTACAAATTCTGCAGGCTTCTTACCGATACTTTGACCAATCCTATTTAATACGAACGTACAATTTTGGATTGGCAGCGGCTACTGCGGCGCGGCGAGGCACGTGATGATGGTGTGATGATGGTGTGATGGTGACCAGCTGCCGCCGCGTGTACCTGTGGAACTCGTTGGTGTCGTCGTGGTGCAGCGGCGCGTGGTGCGGCGCGGCGGCGGGCAGCGGCCACTGCGGCGCGGCGAGGCACGTGATGATGGTGTGATGATGGTGTGATGGTGACCAGCTGCCGCCGCGTGTACCTGTGGAACTCGTTGGTGTCGTCGTGGTGCAGCGGCGCGTGGTGCGGCGCGGCGGCGGGCAGCGGCCACTGCGGCGCGGCGAGGCACGTGATGATGGTGTGATGATGGTGTGATGGTGACCAGCTGCCGCCGCGTGTACCTGTGGAACTCGTTGGTGTCGTCGTGGTGCAGCGGCGCGTGGTGCGGCGCGGCGGCGGGCAGCGGCCACTGCGGCGCGGCGAGGCACGTGATGATGGTGTGATGATGGTGTGATGGTGACCAGCTGCCGCCGCGTGTACCTGTGGAACTCGTTGGTGTCGTCGTGGTGCAGCGGCGCGTGGTGCGGCGCGGCGGCGGGCAGCGGCCACTGCGGCGCGGCGAGGCACGTGATGATGGTGTGATGATGGTGTGATGGTGACCAGCTGCCGCCGCGTGTACCTGTGGAACTCGTTGGTGTCGTCGTGGTGCAGCGGCGCGTGGTGCGGCGCGGCGGCGGGCAGCGGCCACTGCGGCGCGGCGAGGCACGTGATGATGGTGTGATGATGGTGTGATGGTGACCAGCTGCCGCCGCGTGTACCTGTGGAACTCGTTGGTGTCGTCGTGGTGCAGCGGCGCGTGGTGCGGCGCGGCGGCGGGCAGCGGCCACTGCGGCGCGGCGAGGCACGTGATGATGGTGTGATGATGGTGTGATGGTGACCAGCTGCCGCCGCGTGTACCTGTGGAACTCGTTGGTGTCGTCGTGGTGCAGCGGCGCGTGGTGCGGCGCGGCGGCGGGCAGCGGCCACTGCGGCGCGGCGAGGCACGTGATGATGGTGTGATGATGGTGTGATGGTGACCAGCTGCCGCCGCGTGTACCTGTGGAACTCGTTGGTGTCGTCGTGGTGCAGCGGCGCGTGGTGCGGCGCGGCGGCGGGCAGCGGCCACTGCGGCGCGGCGAGGCACGTGATGATGGTGTGATGATGGTGTGATGGTGACCAGCTGCCGCCGCGTGTACCTGTGGAACTCGTTGGTGTCGTCGTGGTGCAGCGGCGCGTGGTGCGGCGCGGCGGCGGGCAGCGGCCACTGCGGCGCGGCGAGGCACGTGATGATGGTGTGATGATGGTGTGATGGTGACCAGCTGCCGCCGCGTGTACCTGTGGAACTCGTTGGTGTCGTCGTGGTGCAGCGGCGCGTGGTGCGGCGCGGCGGCGGGCAGCGGCCACTGCGGCGCGGCGAGGCACGTGATGATGGTGTGATGATGGTGTGATGGTGACCAGCTGCCGCCGCGTGTACCTGTGGAACTCGTTGGTGTCGTCGTGGTGCAGCGGCGCGTGGTGCGGCGCGGCGGCGGGCAGCGGCCACTGCGGCGCGGCGAGGCACGTGATGATGGTGTGATGATGGTGTGATGGTGACCAGCTGCCGCCGCGTGTACCTGTGGAACTCGTTGGTGTCGTCGTGGTGCAGCGGCGCGTGGTGCGGCGCGGCGGCGGGCAGCGGCCACTGCGGCGCGGCGAGGCACGTGATGATGGTGTGATGATGGTGTGATGGTGACCAGCTGCCGCCGCGTGTACCTGTGGAACTCGTTGGTGTCGTCGTGGTGCAGCGGCGCGTGGTGCGGCGCGGCGGCGGGCAGCGGCCACTGCGGCGCGGCGAGGCACGTGATGATGGTGTGATGATGGTGTGATGGTGACCAGCTGCCGCCGCGTGTACCTGTGGAACTCGTTGGTGTCGTCGTGGTGCAGCGGCGCGTGGTGCGGCGCGGCGGCGGGCAGCGGCCACTGCGGCGCGGCGAGGCACGTGATGATGGTGTGATGATGGTGTGATGGTGACCAGCTGCCGCCGCGTGTACCTGTGGAACTCGTTGGTGTCGTCGTGGTGCAGCGGCGCGTGGTGCGGCGCGGCGGCGGGCAGCGGCCACTGCGGCGCGGCGAGGCACGTGATGATGGTGTGATGATGGTGTGATGGTGACCAGCTGCCGCCGCGTGTACCTGTGGAACTCGTTGGTGTCGTCGTGGTGCAGCGGCGCGTGGTGCGGCGCGGCGGCGGGCAGCGGCCACTGCGGCGCGGCGAGGCACGTGATGATGGTGTGATGATGGTGTGATGGTGACCAGCTGCCGCCGCGTGTACCTGTGGAACTCGTTGGTGTCGTCGTGGTGCAGCGGCGCGTGGTGCGGCGCGGCGGCGGGCAGCGGCCACTGCGGCGCGGCGAGGCAGGCGCGCAGGCGGCGCAGCACCACCGAGAACAGCGACAGCCCGCAGCACAGCCGCTCGCGCGTCAGCAGGTCGCCCTCGCGCGCCAGCTGGCTTTGCTGAGGGCCAAATTATACAATAAATATATCACAAACTCGAATCTATTGGGACACACGATTTGCCTCGTATCTTAAGAGCCTTTTTTGTGTAACTTTGCATAATACCGTCTACATCGTCTGTTCTTAGCAGTAAACTCCTAGAGAACCGCTGGTAAATTTTTGATGAGTAAAAGTGAACTTTCACGTAACTTAATTATTGACTATAACTTTTTATTATTGCCCATCGAGTTTGGGGACTACAAAATCACAAACAGACGGGTATAGACGCCGCCCCTTCTTATTCGATTGGGGGTTAGAAAATATATAGTGCTACTATAATTGGCTTATACCTTGGCCGTGCCATATTTGTCAACATTCTGCACAATTTGCAGAGCGGTGTATTTCGCCTCCAGCCGCTTTTGCTTCGTTTCTGGTTTCTCACCCTCTGAAAATTTAAAAATATCTAGTTATTGCACTACCTGTTCGAATCGGATAATTGTAATAAATTTTACTATCACATAGTTCTTTCTGAGGCTAATTTAATACCAACAAACTTGGTGAGATGGCGCATGTACAGTTAACTTAAATAACCAAAAAAGCGTCTAATCTATGCATATAAAACAACTGTGATTTAATGGTAGACAACTTGCAGCTTAAACCACAAAGCAAAAAAATATTTTTTCAAAAATCATCCTTTAACGTGGAGAAAAGGGAAATTAATTCTACAGTCAGTCCTCTTGTAAAACAAACAAAAAACTAGGTTATAATTTACCAGCAGTGAAGGGACGCGGCAGTATATTCTGGAAGGGGGCCGCGTGCAGTAGATCTGTCACCTCCTCTTGACTCAACGCCTGTAATAATAAACAAAACAGAATGCTTATTACCATCCCATTCAAAACATAATGTTAAGACCACAAGCGTATGTAAATGAGAAAATAATACGGCTGCCACGCCACATTCATTCTTAGTTGTGTCTCAGCGACGTGTTGGACAGATAAATCAAAAACATATATAGCTTTTTGGAATAAAATATAAGCCGTCAAACCAATTTAAATGTTCCATCATCAGATCAGCTCTTAGACGCTAGGCACTCAGAAGCTACAACTCTAGCCCAGCTTCCATCAGCATGCAGAACAGGATGATGTTGCCGAGCTCCCTGAATGCGTGGAACAGCTCCTAGATACTGCACCATTCCGTGAACTCGCGAAGTATTGGCCAGCACTCCTGGCAGCTGCAACTCAAGTCCAGCACTGACCTGCTCGATCAGCATGCAGAACAGGATGATGTTGCCGAGCTCCCTGAACGCGTGGAACATCTCCAGGATGCTCCACGGAGCCAGTTCACGGGGTGGTGGCCAGCACTCCTGGCAGCTGCAACTCAAGTCCAGCACTGACCTGCTCGATCAGCATGCAGAACAGGATGATGTTGCCGAGCTCCCTGAACGCGTGGAACAGCTCCGTGCGCGCGTCGGGGTACTGCACGATGTCCGTCAGCTGCGCGTGATAGTAGCCCAGCACTCCTGAAAGTATCCAAACATGTCATTAGTTTTTGTGTCACGGAAAAGACAAACACAATCCAGTTTTCAAAGGATAATTAAAGCACCACTGTAGAAAATGTTCAAAAGCCGACAAATAGTCCATGAGTGATCCAAAAAATTGTCTAACCTAAAATTAATATAAAAGAGTTAATCTAAACATAGTCCAAGAGTAAATCTTAACATCGCCCAAGAGTCAACCTAAAAATAGTCCTCTTCGATTTAGTCAAATAAGAAATAGTTCAAGAGTCAACCTAAACATATTCAAAGAGTCGACCTAAACATAGCCCAAAAGACAACCTATACAGAGTCCAAGAGTCAACCTCTATAAAGTCCAAGAGTCAACCTCAACATAGTCCAAGAGTCAATCTCAACAAAGTACAAGAGTCAACCTCAATATAGTCCAAGAGTCAACCTAAACATAATCCAAAAGCCAACCTAAGCATAGTCCAAGAGTCAACTTACACGTAGTCTAAGAATAAACCTTAACGTAGTCCAAGAGTCAGCCTCAACATAGTTCAAGAACCAACTATCACACAGTCCAAGAGCCGTACCATTAGAGCCGTAGTCGTAGCGCGGCAGCTTGCAGTGGCGCGGCATGGCGGCGTGCAGCGCGCGCGTGAACTGCGCGAGCGCGCCGTGCAGCAGGCCGCGCGCCACGCCGAGCAGCTCGCCCACCACCACCGCGCAGCCCTGGTAGCCCAGTAGCCGCACCAGCGCGTGCAGGTGCTGGGTGCCTACGAAACCTGGAAATAACCAAAATGTTTTAATGAGAAACCCCCGGTTCTCGTAAACAGGCAACGAGCACACAGACCACGTGATAGGGAGTAGGCTCTAAGAGCCTAAGACTGCAATCTTAAGGTGGATCCCTGTGTATTGGACGTACGAGGGTATTGGGCGTAGCTGGGTATTGGGCGTACCTGCCCATTAGACGTACCTTATTATTGGGCGTACCTAGGCATCAAAAGTACTTTCACATTAGGCATACCGAAATATTGGGCGTGCTAGGCATTAGACGTAGATGCACAGTTGCGCATTAAAAGTACTTTCGTTTTGGGCGTACCTGGGTATTGGGCGTACCTGTGCATTACACGTACCTTAATATTGGGCGTAACTAGGCAATAGACGTAGTTGAACAGTTGCGCATTGGAACTACTGGCGTATTGGGTGTACCTGGATATTTAAATACTTGGGAGTATACATTGATCAGTGCCTTTCTTTTAAACAGCATATCTCATCTCTGTGCCAACGCGTAAGAAAACTCGTCTTTATAATGCGACTGCTGCGAAACTCAGCCGACGTGCGAGTCCTTCGACTTGTTTATATTGCCCTGTGTGAATCCATATTAGGGTACTGCATTTCGATATGGGGCGGGAGTGGCACCTCGGTAATTATGTGCCTAGAAAGGGCACAGAGATCTGTTCTTAAAGTTATGTTTAAGAAACCATTTCAATACCCTACGGAGCAATTGTACGCAGAGGCAAAGGTACTTACCGTCCGCAAACTTTTTGTTTTCCGTGCATCCGTTATCGTGCATAGAACAGCAGTAACATCTCCGAAGTATAATATACCTCAAACCAGAAGGGTTTTCAGAGTTCCGCAACATGTGGTCAGAACGCAATTTGCACGTCGCTTCCAAAAATTCTTGCACCCTTTTATTTACAACAGAATAGTAAAGCACTGCAGTATTCTAGATCTGACTACAAGACAAATGCAAGTAAAAATAAAAAAATGGCTGCTCACTTTGTCGTATCAGGAAACAGAAGATCTTCTGAAACCCCAGTCTTGACAGTAAACAGTCAACAGATGCGCCCGCACAGATACATGCACACACGCGCACACACATACACAAATATACACACACACACGCACACACACACGCACGCACACACACACACGCACACACACACGCACACACACACGCGCACGTACACACAAACACTCGTGCTCTTAAAGGATTGTGCTTCTTGTTCCACATGTTCCATAGATAATAATTACTTTGTTTCTCATATTACTTTCTTTAGCTATTTTACCAACCTGTAATATGCGCTCATAAATGTAATCTGTTCACGCATCAGATGTACAATTCTATTTAGTAAAGCTCTAACCGGTTCTCACGTCACAGGCATGTCCTAGTGTGAGGACCACTGATTATTCTACACTGAACCTTTTTGTCAATACTCTGTTAATATCCTAACTAGTTATTAAGGTATGTTTGGTAAATAAATAAATAGAAAAAATAGAAAATATTGGGCGTACCTGCGTATTACACGTACCTTAATATTGGGCGTAACTAGGCATTAAAGATATCTGAATATTGGGCGTACCTGGGCATTACACGTTCTTACGCAGTTGGGCATTAGTACTTGAGTATTGGGCGTACCTGCGTATTGTGCGTACTGCGCGGAGTAGGCCAGGCTCAGCTGCTTGGAGCCCCAGAGCAGCGCGTGCCCGGCCTGCGGCGGCCGCTCGCGCTGCACGTTCGCCGCGAACTGGATGCCGCGACACTTCACGAACCTAGGTAGGATATTGTAGCTTAGTGAGTTTATTTATTTATCAATGTAATGTCAAAGAACATTACACTAGTTTCTTTGGACAGCCGAGTAAAAATACGAAATTACATTGATGTTTTCAATATATCTTCTATTTAGAATGTTGTATCATTTGTTCGAAGATATTTAAATAAGGTGTGGTTACTTGTAATTAGATAAGCATCTACCTAAAGGTTAAATAAGATACTTAAGTTTTTAAAGATGTATTATCTGTTGGTGATCCTTAATAAATAAATAAATATCGTTTACATAAATAATAAGAACACAATACAAATAAGAACATGAATAATTAGAGCAACGTAATTAATATAGACACGCCAACTTACATTGTATGTATGTGTGTAGGGGGCCTTTTGGCCAAAATATTTTTGGTCAATTTTTTTCCTTTGCCAAACGAATGTTATATAAACTTTTCTTAATTTATTCTAGTACCATTGTGTAGAACCCCATAGGTTAGGTTAGTTTTTATAAAATCCTGATATATTTACGGTTACAGAAAACAAAGCGAGTTGGCAAATGAACATTTGGGAAATGAAACAATTGACCAAAAACTTTTTGAGGAAACGAAGGGAACCCATGTGTACCCGTATATCTGTTTGAAGAAGGGTAGTGTTTTTCGAGTGTATGTTCTATTTCTAGAGCCTAAACAGCTTGATGGATTAAAATGTTAAGAGATACGAGGTTTCGTTAGATTTATCTTGATTGTGGATGTGTGTCTGTGTGCTATAATATTTTAATCAAAGATCCTTGGCTAGCAATCAAAGGGCGGGGCTATTAAAAAAATTAATACTATTTATAAGACTTGTTTTTTAAAATATACAATATCTAAATAATTATATAACACTTACCTATCAGTAGCGGCGTTGTAGCAGTAGTTAGGCAAGAGGTCATAGTTGAGTTCCCAGAAAACGTGAAGAGTGATCCGTCCATACGGGGCCAGGACGCCGTGGTCGCTCTCCCGGAGGATGCTCTCGAAGTCGTCCAGAGCGAGATAGCGAGATAGCAGCTTGTGGCAGAGCCGGTTCACGGCTATTAGGCCTTCAAGTTCCTGAGGGAACACAGTGTTTAAACGATCGAATATAAGAACCCTCCTTATAATGGTGATCCCTTCTTTCAGTGCTGATATCCGTTTGGGAGTATTGCTGGGCGCCGTTAATCAACTAGTTAACTCCGTTAATCGCTAATAGGTTACTAAAAAAGTGAACTTCCACTAACGTAACACTATAAGCAATAAAAATTGCATTTTTATGCGTTAGTGGAAGTTAACTTTTTTAGTAACCGATTAGCGATTTGATTTAGTCATTTGGCATAATGTGGATATTTCCCTTCATGAACATTAATATGAAGCTCAGGCTCCTGTTTTATAATTATACAAATTAAAAGCGGAAGTCTTTTTCTAGCAAAAGGAGTTAGAAAGAGACTTCCGCTTGTAATTTGTAATTAATAGCTTTACAAAACAGGGCCCTGGTCTGAAAGCGAGGCTGAACTTGTTTCGCGGTGCGGCGCCGTGCGTGCGGTATCTTTTTAAATAGTAGGTACTGGATTAACGATTAACGGACTTAGGGAAATTTAACGGAAGTCAACGAGTCCGTTAAAATCCGTTACTCGAAATGTTAACTTTGTTAATTAACGGATTAACGAGTTAATGTGCAGCTATGTTTGGGAGCTACGATGCCACTGAGAGACACATAGATACAGATACACATTTTTCGAGGAAAGGCAATCTTACCACGACACCGGTGATGTCGCCGGCTTCGAACTTGGCTACCGCCGCATCTAGGGCGCGGTGCATGTCGGAGTTGATGCGCTGTGCCACCTGTAAAAGAAACAGTTTAAGAACAACCGATAGTTTAGAGTCCCTGGGAAGGACATGGGTCACTTTTTTATGTTAATTATTTGAAAAAAAAATATGCACATGTAGGTAAATTGCTTTAAGTAATTAGCTTTAAAAAAACATCATTACTCGACACGGAACCAGAATTAAAATAAAGCCATAGACCTGCTTCACCACAATCTCACTTTACGGGAAGCTATGATGTCATTCAAAGTGGAACATCTTTCTTAGAAAATTCCTGTTACAATGCCTGACTTCCTCTGCTAAAATAACCGTAAGTTTTGTACTTTATCCATTTAGTAGTTTAGTAGGTTTTTGTTAGGATTCTTGTGCTCGCAGAATAATAACAACTACTTCCTAAAATGCAGAAATAATGGTTTCCAAATACGTCGCACTTTTAGAATTAGTGACCTAATTCAAACATTTTCAGCTTTCGATTTCGAGTCATAAATTTAGTACTATAGAGACCTAAGTCGTAGTGTTCGCATTGTTGTGTTCCGGTGTGGGGATAAGACAACCGGTTAAATTACTAGCATAGAGGCATTCCATCTTAGTCCTGAGGGTTGGCAACGCATTTGACGTCTTAGGATTATATTCTTGAGAATTCAAATGTCTATGGGTCTCAGATTCCACTTACCATCAGGTGGCCTGAGTGCTCGGGTGCCTTCTCCTTAACATAAAAAAAAAAAAAAAAAGTCGAAATTCAAAATATTTGGATTAGGTCACAATAATTCTAAAGATGCGATGTGTTTTTTTTTTAATAATTATCATAATAAATTCATCACAATAGATTTTGCGTTTTTTAATTTTAATTTTTTTATTTTTGTGTGAAAATGTCCAAATTTAACATCAAAAATGAATTCAGCATGTTTTCTTTACACGAAATTGATACCAAACATGACCTTATAGCTATACAAATAACATTAGGTTAAATTGTATGCCCCCCCTACTTCAAAAATTACATAAAATTCTATGATGGCTCCCCTTTCTGGGAAATTTGTAACAAAACCCCACAGACGCTATCATGTGCTCACCAGAGCGCTGAGCGCCACGTGGCGGCCCAGGAGCGCTACGTGGCGCTGGCGCAGCAGCGACGCGTAGCGCCCCGCGTGCGGGCCCGCCGTCGCGCCGCGCGCCATGCACTCGGCGCGGTACCGCTTGTCGAGCAGCATACTGCAACAAATTACGTGCCGTCAAAGACCTTGAAAAAATATATTGCCGACTGTACTTCTAAAGCTGGGTACGAATCTGAGCAGCTCACTCTGTGGAATGCTCGCCCCGCGCGGCAAGCTGCTCGCGAGCCAAATTGTTGCACATAAACATACGTGGGTGAGGCCCTTCTCTACAATGATGGTCATGTCCGAAGCGCTAGTAAATTCACTTAATATTACCGACGCGAAAAAAAGCCCTAACACCCTCAAAATGAAAGTTTTCCAAGGGCCTAAGGGGAATAGTGGCATATTTTTTATATGTTTGAATGAATTAATAACAGTTTTAAAGAAGACCCTGTTGTGCCTGGTGAGTTCGCATGTGGCTTATGTAGCCAATATTCTTTCTGAAATTGCCGCAGGTGGACGGGTTTTTGGTCGCGCATGGTGTCAAGCTCAGAGCGCCGTTATTTTTCAAAATCGCGGACTTTGGTTTGCACCAGAGTCTGCCACTCGGGTCGTTTGGCAGCCTGCTTCTCCCAGCGAGAAGGCTGAATACCGCATTTTTTCATATGCCGTTTAAGGACATCTTTGTACCCATTATTAGGGTTCCGTAGTCAAACTAGGAACCCTTATAGTTTCGCCATGTCCGTCCATCCATCCGCGTTAGGGTATCTCCCCTACACGTATCGTGGAGATGTTTTTTCTTTCTTCTCTACCCTATAGTATAAGGTGGCGATGGATAGGTTTTTTCAAAAATATTACGGGTTTCGTAAACAGTTTTTCGATTAAGTGATCCCTTGATGAAATATTAAGCTTTCAAGCGCAAATTTTTATTAGTCGCAAGTGCCCCCCCGCTACAGCCAAAACCACAAATACAAAAAAACAGAAAAAAACTTACATGAAAAAGCGTATAACCAATTTTAAAGGAAAACTATCACGACTAAGTAGACATCATTGGTTCTTGAGATACAGGCGATTAAAGTGTTTATACCTACTAAAATCATCTAAGACGGCACCAATCGACTTTAAATTGAAAATTTGTTATTACTAGTTGATTTTTATGTTTGTAGTACTTAACGGCTTCGGAGCCTACACTGAGCATGGTCCGACATGCTCTTGCCCGGTTTTATACATAGATGATATGTCCCAGTCCAAGAGCTTACCTGGCGGCCAGCTGTTTGTAGTGCGCGTAGACCTGCTCGGCGAGCTTATACACGAACTGGTCGAAGCACAGGTTCACCTCCGCCTCCACCTCGTCGTACAGGAACTGCTTCTTGAACACCGTCAGCGCGTACTGCGCCGAGTCGTTGTACAGGTCCAACGGGTACAACACGTATCTGGGGAAACACGTGGTACGTCACTTTCAATTGTTTTCCTACTCCTGTACTTTCATCTGTCACATATAAAGTCACGAACAATAAGAACATACATAATAAGTCCGCAGAAAAGTGGATACGCTATTCCCCATAACGGCACCACTGTGGTTTAACGTCGCCAAAACGATACGTCTAGCAGCTTTGTTTTTAATGAGAGCTACCGCTTATCACTTTTTTTCACTAGATGGCGCTACTGTCGCACGTGAGGAAGAACAAACAAGTGACAATCTTCTTTTTACACTTAATACATACACATAGATTATTTTAATATGTTTAGATTAATAATTTTTCATATCAACTGTCAAAGCGCCCTCATTAAAAACAAAGTTAACCATAGACACAAATTTTGTTATTTTTATGCCGTAACTCCACGCCACTCGACTTTTTGACCACACTTATACAACTGTTGCATAAACAAATAGCCAAGTCCCTCTCGGCGATTCGGTCGACTGAGCGTGAGTGAGGGGCTTTAACCTTTTCAACGCTGTGTCAAATAAAAAATCAGAGCGAATGTGAACTTTGCTTCATAGATTCTAAAGTCTATTTTGCGCTGTCAACCATGACGGAAATATCCGTCAATGGCGTTGAAAAGGTTAAACAGTTTGGTGACTTACTCCATCATAGCCGGCTCCTTGCTGCGCAGGATGTGGTCGGTGAGGATCCAGGGCATGGACATCTCGATGGGGAACTGGATGCGCTTCTCCATGGTGATCAGGTCGTTGCACTCCTCGTTGTGCTGGTGGCGCACCATGCATTTCTGGGGACCAAGGATTTTTATTAACAGACTTAATAGAGTGCAAATCTTGTCAATCATTCATGAACTAGTTCCCGATGTTGGAAGAAATTTGGAATAAAAGGATGATGATCTGAGGATGTCGTCGAAATGATGCAACGGTATCTTAGCTGTACAAACGAAGACACTGTTAACTGACCACCCATAGACTTTAATACGTTGCAATAAGGTTTATGTTCGATTGTAAATGTACAGTTTACAATGTCTTCGATGATACATGAAAAGCCATCGATAAAGTCGGTAGTGTTCCACGATCTATGTAGATCTCAATAACGAGAATGTCTGTTCTTTGGTGATCATATTTCCTTCCCGATAGTTTTATTTTTCAAAGATGACACCTCTTTCACATGTTTTAGGTTCAATCTTCGAAACTCTACGATCGTTAACGATGATGTTTGATTCAATCGTTAAGTATTGATAAATCCTTAATCTTGTTGAACCATTTTTTTATTCAATATAGAGGTTTTAAAGTAAACAGCGATCATTTGAATTTGTCGCTGCTATTTTGGGGCGCAAAATATCTTCATCTCACGGTCTTCGCGCGGAAGCACATAACGGCATCCCTTTTCATTCTTGTGTGGGCGTGGCATCATAAGCAGCCTCTTAACGAGTTTGAGATTGTCCCCCCCCCCCCTTCCTAATAAACAGATGACTGCGCAAATAAAGTACAAGGGGTTATTATGACATAACTATGCAGTTCTGTTTACGCTCAGAGAAAAGGACAGAGCTATAAAACTGCTATAGCTCTGTCCTTTACGTTCACCGTAAAATGAACAGCATAGGTAGGTCACAACAAAAGCTTGTCTTTATTTAGGACAAATGTATTGTGATTATTTATTTACATACATCAATTCTGTAACCACATTTCGCACAATCAGGCCTAGAAGTTTACTATAGTATCCTCAAACTAAACTGACGACTGGAGCCATAAAAAGATTAGGATCGCTATCTCTCTCCTACTTGCATAGTCTTACGGAGCGTGACTCACATTACTATAATCTCTCACTCTCATACTACCGTCCTACAATCACCAGGTTTTATTGTCCCAGTCGTCCGTTTGGTTTGAGGATACTATAGTGTATTAGTGACAGGTTGCAAGCCCATCGCCTAACAGTATTACAAGCCCTTATTCCCTTAGTCGCCTCTTACGACATCCACGGGAAGACATGGAGTGGCACTACTCTAACCCGGCGACCACACAGTCATTTCTTTATTTATGATTTATTGTAGATCCAATAGCATAAAAATCATGATAGAAATTAAATTAGAAGAACTGACATCTCCTGTAACTTACGACATCTAACTTTTACAAGACTCTAAAAACGGGAACAGATTCAGAATGTACTTATTGAAATTAAAAATATGTAAAAATAAATATATCAAGGAACAGTGTCACACAAACTGTCCTAGTCCAAAACTAACTCTAGGCTTGTGCTATGGGTACTAGACAATGATAAACTACTAATATAGAGAAATATATACTTAAATATATAGAAAACACCCAAGACTCGGGAAAAATACTCGTGCTCATCACACAAATATCTGGTCTTACCGGGATTAGAAACCCGGGACCGCTAGCTTCGTAGCAGGGTCAACTAGGCTAACGTGTCGTAAAATACTTACATTAACTTTCCTCCCCATGGTCATTTCAAGGTAGAACTCGCGGTACCACAGCTGCGAGAGGTCGCAGCACTTCTGCAGGGAATCTGTCAAAAGAGAGCTTATTTGTTATCGACATAGAAAATAAAAATCAACCATGTATTCGGGAAAATGGTGTGGCGACCTAGCGACATCTAGCGACAACTTGTAACAACCAACTCGCCAGCGCCCCCCGCGTCAGACAGCGCAACTAAATCTGACAGCGCGCTACATCGCGCTAACGAAGTTTCTTCACTCGGTTGACTTATATACCAGTACCAACTTCAACCAAATGAACTACGGTCCCCAGGCATAACACCCGCCTGGAGAGTTAAGTCTCTTCCTACAGTGGCGACACAATTCCATCTTAGTTGGCTGTCTTGAGAATGTTATCTCAAGATTGCAAATGCCGGGGCCTGCTACCTGGACTTGTGTCCTTCACCATATCATGCTAAGCAAAGACCTAACTGGACTATTCCGCATTGTGCACCCTTGTTGTAGACTACAGCACCTGACAGGTTGAGCAGGCAGTTCCAGTAGAAGCTCTGCCGGTGGAACGCCTCGACTTGCGCTAAGGTAGAGGCGTCCAGGTCCTTGCGGAGCGTGCGGCGCCCGCCCGACTTGTCAGACACCAGCGCCTCCAGCTGCGTGCGGACCATGTACAGCTGGGTTGACGATGGACCTGGGAAGAGAATTGAGTCAGAATTTCGGGCTAAGGATATCACTTGAATTTAGAGCGAAGTGAATTCTATAGTTTAATTTTGTAGTCTTGCTACGCTCAGCTCCTATTTCACGATCTTGAAAATGACACGTGACAGGTGACAATTCGGTTTACATTGCAGTCATCAGACTGATACATCACTGAGTTTCATATAAGGTGCGCCACGTACACTGAAATGTCAAACCCACTGACGTGAATGCTAGTTAACTTTTCAATGTAGAGCGAATTGTCAAAATGGTGAATTAGTGGCTGACAATGACGTGTGACAGGTGACAAATCGGTATACATTGCAAAGTTAACACGCTGATACATCGCTGGGTTTCATATAAGCAGCGCCATGTACACTAAAATGTCTCCTGTCATCTGTCATCGTCACTATGGTGAAATTGGGGGTTGCTCTTACCCACGTTCCGGCGCGGCACTTTAATAGTGAAGCTGGTTTCAGTGTCCTTCTTGCCGCGGAGCGCCGGGTCCTGCTGGGGCTCGCAGCCGCGCGCCCAGTCGCCGCAGGTCTCCCGCACCGACACTATTATACTAGAGGAGAGGCCAACTTATAATAACCACGAGTTGCAATTACCATACTTCGCTAGCGTGTCGAATGCTCTGTCCCTCACAGTATTGTTATAGTGGGAGGGACGGAGAATTCGACTCGCTAGCGAGTATATACGGTCTTAGCAACAAGCGTCGTACTAAGAGACATTTAGAGACAGTTAACTAGTCCCTTTTTACCGGACTGCCCGAGAGAGGATTATGTTTTTCTAGCATTATGTATGTATGTATTGTATATCTATTTCTGGACACGCTCTGCACTCTAAACGGCTTGACAAATGCAAAATGGCAAATTTGGAAATGTACTTTATAGACGGCGTTTAACTTTCGATATGCTACGAGTTAAGGCTTAATTGAATTTAGAAGCAGCGTAATAGGGTGTCTTCCCGCGGATGTCGTAAGAGGCGACTAAGGGAATAAGGGCTTGTAGTACTGTTAGGCGATGGGCTTGCAACCTGTCACTGATACACTGGTAAACTTCTTGGCCTGATTATGCAAAAAGTGGTTACAGAAGGTATTATTGAATTTAGAAGCATCCAGACAGTGGTCGTTATTTGTTTCACTCGTTCTTACCTCCTTATGAGATCCTTTTTGTTCTTGATCGCCTTTCTGAGCGGCTCTCGCATCACTAGCTGCACGAAGTCTTGCAATTCTGCATAGATTGACCTGGGAACAATTATGAACATTTTTTATGGCATTGACAAGGCAAACGAGCACACAGGCCACCTGATGGTAAGTGGAAACTGTGACCCATAGACATTCGCATTCACAAGACTGCAATCCAAAGACTGCAAATGCGTTGCCAACCCTGAGGACTAAGATGGAATGCCTCTATGCTAGTTATTTCACCGGCTGTCTTATCCCCAAACCGGAACACAACAATGCGAACACTGCAGTCATTCACATAATAGTTATATTGTTTATCAAGGGACTAAAAGCCTCCTAAGGCCCAACGAAAAATTCAGCATGTAGTCACTACGGCCCGTAGTCCTCCCAGTAGTACTTTTGTTTTATATTCATTACGACCCAAGTTTTTTTTTTTTTTTTGAGGCACCTTTTTAGTTAGCCTCTGATGGCTTTGACTACTTCGCCGGAGAGAGGGCGGACTCCTGATGGGAGTCCACGCTATAAATGGGTTTTACACTAGCATGCCTAAGGGAGCCCCTATTGGGCCGACCTCGGACTTAGGACGCTAGGGGAGAATTTCAATCGTATTGGTACGAGCCAAGTACTTAAAATTCTTTTTTTACTGTTATTGTACTTGTGTAGTCATAGCGTCCTACTGGTAGGACCGTGGTACGCTATGACTACACAATTGGCGAAGGAGCTGGGTCTGAATGACAAAGTTAATAAGTACTATGGGTGTGGCCTTAGGAGGATAGGCGATTTCTTAACAAAATACCAAGTGATTAGTTCTGAACAATATGGTTTTCGTGAAGGTAGATCAACCACACAAGCTTGTTTTGATCTTATTAAATATGTAACCGATTGCATTAACCATAAGGCTTCTGTAATGTCAGTCTTTCTCGCTATGACAAAGGCTTTCGACTCAGTTAACCACACTAAACTTCTGCATAAAATAGAAATTTACGGTATTAGGGGAAAAGCGCTTGAATGGATAAAGAGTTATCTTGATGATAGGCTGCAGTGTACCGAAATCTGCAAAACCACAGAATCAAAAGGTGTCATCCATAAAAAAGCTTACAGATCACAGTTTGGCAAAGTTAACAAAGGCGTACCCCAGGGTAGTATTTTGGGACCGTTACTTTTCCTCCTGTATATCAATGATTTACCCAATATTTCATCCCATAAGGTAATCATGCTCGCCGATGATACTACATTAGTGGTAAAGTGCAATAACAGGAGATCATTTGAGCAGGAGATTAATTGTGCACTGCTGGAGGTTGCCAACTGGATGGTCATTAACGATTTATGCATTAATACCAGCAAAACCAAGTTTATGCAGTTTGCTTCCTATAATAGTGACCGAGTGCCTCTATCAGTCACCCTTGGTAGTGAGGTAGTTGGCGAGGTTGAGTGTTTTAGGTTTCTTGGGTTGATGATCGACAAGCACTTGAACTGGAAAGAGCACATTGATCAAATCTGCAAAAACCTTAACCGATTTGTTTATGCGCTAAGGAGATTGCGAGATACGGTTTCGGTTCAAGCTGCACTGACAGCCTATCACGGCTATATATCATCCGTTCTTCGTTACGGACTCATCCTGTGGGGTAATTCGGTTGATGTGCAAAGAGTCTTCAAGGTGCAAAAGAAGTGTGTCAGAGTCATCTGTGGTGCCCAGGTCGATGAAACATGTGTTCCGTTATTTAAGGGACTCCATATTTTGCCACTGCCGTGTCTGTATATACAGGAAATATGTGCTTTTGTAAAATCGCAACATTCATTGTTTAAAAGGCGTGGTGAAGTTTTCCAACGGCATACAAGGGCCAAAATTATGAACCGCCTTTATAAACCTGCTTGTCACAAGGCCATATATACCAAATGTGTATACAACATGTGCATTCTAATCTATAATGCTATTCCTGATGACATTCAGCTCCTCCAGGGAAATATATTTAAGAACACATTGTCGAAGTGGCATCTAGATAAGTGTTTTTATAGTGTTAAGGACTTCCTCGAGCAACGTAATAATAGTAATTTGTGATTTTTGACATTTAGTATTTAATACAAATTTTAATGTTTTGATTTGTAATCTTACATGTATTTTATGACTTATAAATTTTTACTATATATACATTATGTTGGATGTTAAATTTATTTATTGCATGAATAATAATATTTGCACGCTTGCTTGCAAGCTGGATACACTGGACATTATATTTTTTTTTTAAATTGACTGTAACATCTTGTGTACTGTATTCTGCAAATAAATGATATTGATTGATTGATTGATAAAATAACATGATATGTTTAGCGCACCAAAAAAGTTTAAGATTAGAGAGAAAAGGTTATTTAATCTCTAGCCACCAAAGGTATCACTAGTCCGCCTATACGTGGGTTTTTATGGGTCATTTGTTATTTTTTATGACAAGGAGAAGGCACACGAACACTCAGGCCACCTGATGTTAAGTGGAATCTGAGACCCATAGACATATGAATTCACAAGACTATAATATAATACTTGGTCACGTTAGAGCATAAAAGGTGAAAATATTGATTTCAACCAACTAAGCAATAACTTCCACTAAATACTAAGCAGAAAACGGCTCATTTTTGCTCGAGAGCAACAAAGTTTCATTACTGTACAGTGTTTCTACTTTCTTAAAGCCCCTCGGTAAGCTTCGTCGTTTTATGAAACACGAGTGACAAATATACAGTCAGATGCGAGTGCGAGAGAGACAATGAAAGCTAGCTGAAGGGCATTAAATAAATAAATAAATATCAGGGGACAATCTTACACAAATGGATCTAGTCCCAAACTAAGCTCTGGGCTTCTACTATGGGTACTAGACAACGATAAACATACTTACATAGAGAAATACATACTTAAATACATAGAAAACATCCAAGACTCAGGAACAAATATTCGCGCTAATCACACAAACATCTGCCCTTACCGGGATTTGAACCCAGGCTTCGGAGGCAAGGTCACTCCCAACTAGGGCACCGATTCGTCAGGAAAAATTAAGAAAATAAAATATCTGTACTGTTCGTTTTTAATCGCGTCATACACCTCCACGTGTATTTAACCTACATTAACGTAGGTTTTAAGCCGATTTTAGTTTTTTCATCACTCTTGCTCGGCAAGGGTGTTATTACACGCAGGCGTATAGAGCTGTTATAGGCTCCCACGGGAGTTATGGATTTTCATAACTCACGCGAGAGAGTTATGATTTTAGTTTTAATATGGAACCCACTATCGTACGTTATTTCAGACTGTGGAGGTTTAAAAACAGCCAAGGTTTATAATATAACCTATTTTCACACTTGGCTACAAACCAATTTTACTGTATATAAAACTTATACGGTACATTTAAATGCATTATATTTTATGTTTTACTATTATTTTAGAGACATTAGCATTATTTTCATTAAATTTTATATTGAAAACTGGTACAATTCGGCAGTATGGCCTGTCAAGTTTAAAAAAAAAAAAAAAAAAAAAAAAAACTAATGGCAGTTCTTAGTATAATCTGTGGAAGACTATAATTGGAAAAAAAAAATGGTTGACATGTTGACAATCTTTTTAGCGAGTCGAGTGCCAATAATTGTTTGATTGTGGTTTTCTTTAATACTAAATTTTTTCTTTTCCTTGCAAATGTTATGAAAAACATTGTGTGTATTACGGGCAGTAAGGGGATAAATAATTCGAGTCTTTAAAATCGTGTCTCTAATACTCTCGTTAGTTAACCCCTTCTTACTTCCCTTGATGCAAAATGTACCATATTTACTTTGCATGTCTAGAGCGATAGTAACAGTTATAATGATTTACATGTGTTTTTAACCTTCATTTTGCAGTAGGTGATAGCAAACCACATAATGAACCTAACCTCAAGTGTTTTATAATGTGACTCGTGTAAAAGCCCTCGCCGAAACTCATATCTCCGAACTCACCTCCTGGCAGCGTCAGCGAAGACCGTCTCCATGCGCGCCATGAGCACCTGCAGCCCCTTGATCATGGCGATCACCTCGATCATGGCGAACTTCTCCTCCGAGGTGTAGTTGTATCGAGTTGCCTGTGGAGATATTCAGTTTGAGCGGTAACTCATCACTTCATCCATGTATCATTTCATCAAACTTAATTTCATCGGACGCTATTCTGCTGAAACCATAATCTTTTCAGGCTTAAACATTAATTACGTAGGTGACGTTAGGTTAGATGTTTAAGATACCCTGAAAACATGATACATTCGATGAAACGTGTTTCGATGAAATGATAGACGCCCGTTTGAGCACACACTTATATTACTTGTAACTAAAAAACGATGTAATAAATTCTTGGAAGTCAATTTTAACCTATTTCTAATTTTCGGATTGATTATAAATGTTGCATAGTTATGCAATATCGATGATAGTTCAATGATATGGTACCACCGATCTCGTAGGGTGATGGAAACGGAAGATGGCTATAGGAACTAGTATTTTCACCTCTCATACTCGTAAAGTCCTATATGATGGGTGTAGGCTGCATAAAATCGCATTTTATGCACTTGTGCATCAAAGTGTCGTCGTCATCTAGACCAAGACAATGAAGCCCAACAGACAGACGAGGTGACTGCACTAAATAAACTTGTTATTTTAATACATTTACTTTTTCGTATTTGCCTTCTGTTGCATTTTACAAAAAGAAATGGAAAAAACTTTTTATAACAGTTCTATTTCCTCGTAATCAAAGTGAAACGCAAATATAACTCTGTCTTAAAACCCATTTTATTCTTGGCTTAATTATCCACCCTCGCCTACGGCTCTGATGGATACCATGAGTCTTGGATGAAACGGTTTGTCGTATGCCCATGTTGGACTATTGAATCCTTAAAAAGGGTCAAAAAATGTAGACTAGCTGCAGCCCTCGGTGCCTGCCTTGTACTATATGTGCAGGTGCTGTCTACACGTACCCGCTCGTACTCCTCGGCGTCGGCGGGGCAGCGCGAGTTGCTGGCGTGGTCGGTGGGGTGCAGCAGCTTCCACGAGCACAGCTCCGTCAGCACGGAGCACCACGAGGACAGCAGCTGCAGCCCTCGGAGACACAGCTCGGTGACTGCTTTGTTCTCCGCATCAGAGCCGGCTTCTTTGAATGTTGTTGTCACCTGAAATATGTGCATTCGTTAAAGAGAGTCCAAAAAGATCTATTTACGCCAGGATGACATCGCACTGCTAGATCAAAACAGTATCAACTCAAAAAAACTGTTAGATTTGTTTCAAGTCCAAACACATTGGTATTAAAGTTGATTTTAAAATACAGTTTCATTTTGAGTTGATGCTGTTTTGATCTAGCAGTGCGACATATCGCTGTTTGATGTGAGTGCGGAGTGGCGGTGCCAGCATCCAAACGTCGACGGGCATTTCCATTTAAAGAGGTCACATTTGCTGCCTCGCCTATATGAGTCATACACCCTCTGAAAAACATGTGGTCAATAGTTTAAAGCTTTTGTCTAAAGCAGTCCTGACGGCGTTTTTGCGTGAATGAGCTTAGCCAGAAAATTAGGCCTTTAAAACGTTAACTTACGGTGTGACCACAGGAAATACGGTAACCTAAATCTATGTATGACCTATATAAAAAAAAGAGATGGCGTTCTGTACCTTCGCGCGAAGAACCTGGGATGAAGATAGTTTGCGCGCGCTTTGACGGCAGCGTCAAATTCAAATAACTGCTGTTTACGTTAAAACCACTACTTTTTGAAAAAATGGTTTGTTTTTAAAAGTCATAACAACTCAACTATTAAATCAAAAATCATCGTAAAATATTGCAAAAGAAACGTATTCGGGTACTAACTAACACAAGACAAACCGAAACTTGTAAACCTCACTTTAAAAACCTCTATATTTTAACCCTACCTTGCATGTACATACTGGAACTCGGAGGCTTTATTAAAAGAAATCCTAATGACTATGTTACTTTGGGAGATATGCCACGTAGATATCAGTCTCGTTACAAAAGCAACATCTTTAAACCTAAATCTAATTTAACTTTACATAGCACTGGGCCCTATCCCTTGTCAATAAAAATCTATAATAAATTACCTGAAGTAAAAAATTAAAGTGATACAAGAAAAAACTACAGAAGAAGTCATATTACGCCGTCGATGAATATGTATTTAGAAGATAAATTAGAAATCCCTTAATTGTGCAAGTTATCTTTATTGTACACCGATTTATCAACCAGTCTACCTCTCCTCTAAACTGCGATGCCTGACAAATATATTATGTATTTAATTAGTGTTATGCACTTGACATACCTATGTAATGCAGTTATTTTAGTAAATAAGTAAATGAATAAATAGATTCAACCAAAAACATGCGAGAAAGGTGTCCAAAACATGTTAAAGAATAAAATGATCGAAGACTTTGTTTCTTGTATTGTTGTCACATTAAACAGTCTCAAGGTCATTAAACAGTGACCAAGTTTTATATATTTAAAGAACAGACATATCGGCGTTTTTGTTGATGAGCTCCAGATCGCGGAATACTACTGACTTTTATCATATGTAGCTTTTTAAGCAACGTTTCGTTCGAGAAAGATTTCAAGGAGCTCTGAAATAAGATGTAGTGACCAAGATTAAAAAAATTATGCTTCGATGGTTTGGTCATTTGGATAGAATGGATGAAAGAAGATTGACTAAAGAGATATACAGTGCGAAAGTGAGTGTAAGGGTCGGAAGGGGCCGCCCTAGGCGTACTTTTTCGAATCAAATCGGAGAAATTCCGCAAAAGGGCCGAATCTTAAGTACACGTAACCGACGTACATGTGTGACTCGATGCATAATAAAATTAATAATAAATATCAGGGGACAATCTCACACAAGATGACCTAGTCACAAACTAAGCTCTTGGCTTGTACTATGGGTATTGGGTAAACATCCAAGACTCAGGAACAAACAATCGCATTCATCACACTCTGGACCGCTGGGTTCAGAGGCAGGGTCACTCCCAACTAGGCCAACGTGTCGTCAATTTATGAATGCGGAAGAAGTGAAAAAGATTTGTCCGGGTCGAAGCAGGTGGAAAGAAGTGGTCTCTGCCTACCCCTCTGGGAAACAGGCGTAATTTAATGTATGTATTAAATAAGGCATTTAAAAAATTACATTTCTTGTACACATACATTAATTAAGTTGCTCCACGGAACAGCATCTACTTACCTCGTTGCTGTAGCGAGCCAACTCCGAGATGTATATCTGGTGCTCTTCCCTGATCTGGGGCAGGTGGACCATCAAGTCGGCCTGCGGCGACGGCGGGTTGGGGCTCGAGGACAGCGGCCACCTGATACAGTTAACCAAATAAATACGTAGTTCGCCGCCAACATATGTATTTTAAAGTCGGATACAAATTGTCGAATTTCACATAGAGCCATAATTCCGTTTTTGGCGTTATTCAAGTAGACTACTTTAGATATATTTTAGACTATCTTCTGCCCGTGACTTCATCCACTTATTATCGTTATCCCTAAGGAATTAATAGTAGGAGTGGAATTGACGTTTTTCAACTATAAATTTAACTTGCCGATTTTCTATTTAAAACTAATAGCAGTGAGGGGGAGTGGACTCACTTGCTCGGGTCGTAGTGCTTCGATCTTTTGATATAATTAAATGGCGCGATCTGCATGTCCCCAAATAGAGGCACCACCTCCAGATTCTGCGAACGAGATGTACAAATAAACAAAAAGACATAAGTAATGAACAAAAGTATGTCTGTATGTTTTTGGAAATTAATTTACTGCTTATGAAGACCAACCTAGTGAGTGTAAACACGGTGGGTCTACTAGTAGATAAATGTGCCCTTGCTTCCTTACTGAAGACACCTTTTTTCTTTTTTTACGGAGCTTACTAACTTACTGCCTACCTTAAAGATCCTGTCGATCCTGTCCAGCTTAATCTTCTTTTTCTGGTCGAGACGGTTGATGTTGCAGCCGTCGGAGTCCATCAGGAACAGCCCGAAGCCCATGACCTGGAAAAAATAAACCCATAGTCTCCACCATCACTCCAATTTTTGGATTATTCCCATCTTCCAACCTGTCCAACCCAGGTATATGGAAATTTTGCTAAGATAACCCTAATTTTTCTATGGGTCCATCTGAGTTCCCACGAATTCTTCAAGATCCCATCATCAGACACTGACGAAAATGAGACCTAAAAATACAACCCAATCAGACAAAAAATAAAAAAGCGGCCAAGTGCGAGTCGGACTCGCCCATGAAGGGTTCCGTAGCAGCAAGTAACATAATATAAAAGTTCGTTGTAGCTTTGATCAATGTTTTTATGACGTATTAAAAAAAAACTACTTACTAGATCTCGTTCAAACCAATTTTCGGTGGAAGTTTGCATGGTAATGTACATCATATATTATTTTTACATTTATCATTCCCTTATTTTAGAAGTTACGGGGGGGGGGACACACATTTTTCCACTTTGGAAGCGTCTCTCGCGCAAACTATTCAGTTTAGAAAAAAATTATAATAGAAACCTCAATATCATTTTTGAATACCTATCCATAGATACCCCACACGTATGAGTTTGATGAAAAAAAAATTTTTGAGTTTCAGTTCTAAGTATGGGGAACCCCAAAAATTTATTGTTTTTTTTCTATTTTTGTATGAAAATCTTAATGCGGTTCACCGAATACATCTACTTACCAAGTTTCCACAGTATAGCTCTTATAGTTACGGAATAAAGTGGCTGTGACATACGGACGGACAGACGGACAGACATGACGAATCTATAAGGGTTCCGTTTTTTGCCATTTGGCTACGGAACCCTAAAAAATAAACCTGCTTTCAAAAACGCAAGAAATAACTTCTTTCAAATGGTAGGTCAGTCCCAAAAAAGTCGGCTTTTGGTTCAGAATATTGTGGGATGCCGACTTCAGTTGGACTGACCTACCATTGCGTTTTTTAAGGCGAGTTTTTGTTTTTAAAACATTTATTATATTTTAATATTTTTTGTGATCATAATATGCTGTTATGTGGTCACTAAAAAGACAAACATACAGGTCAAACTGAGAACCTCCTTTTTTGGAGTCGGTTAAAATACCAAAACCTTCTCATAAGTGTAACAAATACTTTTCTGAAAACCGCACTAAAATTGGTTCAGCTAAACGTGAGATAATCGCGAACGAACATACATACAGGTCAAACTGAGAACCTCCCTTTTTTGAAGTCGGTTGACAATCAAGTCGGTCCAGCGATCTTGGAGTAATCAGGGAAAATACAAACAAAAGCAACGAATTGAAAACTTCCGCCTTTTTAAAGGTTGGTTAAAAATATAATATTTCACCTTGGCGTTACACGTATTAACACGGGAAGAAACAGACGGACAAAGAGAAGTTATTCTTAGTAAACCTAAATCATAAGCATTGCATCACGCAGAATTCTAAAAACAACTGAGATAATAATAAACAGATAAGAATAATCAACGTTTTGAATTGGCAAGTGGCAACACTAGTAAATAAAATATATGGAAACCCCCGATATAATTGTGATCCCTACTTTCAGACTCCAACTCTCTAACTCTTAACGCTAACTCTTAAATGGCTTAATTATCATCAAATCTAGCTATGTATTGTCCTCAACAAAACTAGCAAGTTAAACTCGCACTTCCGTAGATTTTGGAAATTTCCTATGTTACTTTTAGTACCTACCACAGACTTCTTATATGTAGGTTTTCCTATAATCTACAGGTAAAGAACTATTTTCTTGTGTTATTTTCAAAATGTTTGTTTTAGGCGAATGTTCAATTTTCATCTATTCTTTTAAATAACTTTAAACCTGTTTTTTTTTAACTAGCGACCCGCCCTCGCTTCGATCCGGGTTAAAGTATTATACATATGAACCTTCCTCTTGAATCACTCTAACTATTAAAAAAACGCATCAAAATCCTTTGCGTAGTTTTAAAGATCTAAGCATACATAGGGACAGACAGCTGGAAGCAACTTTGTTTTATTTATTCTTTGTAGTGATCAATATCAAAATATTTTATTTTTTGTAAAAGTGACCCCAAAATTTATTTAATTCATTAATTTACGTTACAAGTCCGTGTTCGGGTCACAGATTCAAATGTATCAAAATTTCACCATAATCGGTCTAATGATCCGGAGCAAATTGGCTGTGACAGACGGACAGACAGACACGAGTTTAATTTTTTCATTTGTACGTACGGAACCCTAAAAAATGCGTCCGTTTCGGTTGGTAAGTAAGAATTATTATGCATAATGACTTACAATAAGCATCATCGAAAAAGGGAATAACCCCAATCACTTGCTTTGTCCACATCGATATGGTGTTCAAACGTTAACAGCGTATTGCGCTTGCTAACGTGTGATTTGTTTTGTTACAGCGCTGACTAATCGACCAATTACAGCTCATCGTCCCTAGCGCAGCCAATAGGAGTTGAGCTGGCGTCTTGTGTTAATAAGCGACGAGGCACTCCTTTTAATAAATCGAGTGTATATAGATAAAACGCATTCGAGATCGGCTTCAAATCAGGAAGGATATTGTGTAACAATTGAATACATATAAAAGTTAAAAACTGTGTAGTCGTGTGCCATAAAGATCGGAGAGTGATCGTGAAAATGTAAGTTTGAA
The DNA here is from genome assembly GCA_949316455.1 of Acleris holmiana. Lineage (NCBI taxonomy): Eukaryota > Metazoa > Arthropoda > Insecta > Lepidoptera > Tortricidae > Acleris > Acleris holmiana. The sequence goes on along the minus strand of OX438790.1, from coordinate 8,338,983 downwards.
TGTGAACTTCGAATTGTTGAATAGAATTTTGGAGTAGGTTTAATCTTAAATAAACAAGATAACAATTATCTGAGGACAATCTTACAATGAGCTAGTCCCAAACTAAGCTTTACATGTCTACTACGGGTAGGTACTAGATATAAATTCCATACCAACTGACGTCCTATTTAGTAAACACTTTTATAACCCTAAAATGCATCGTTTTTGGCTTCAACGGCCGTTCTCTGGTGAATAAAGCAACTAGAGACCAAATATTGCACACTATTTTACTGATTTTTCATCATGGATGGTTTTTTTTATGACAAAAAGAGAACATTTTGAGGTTACAAAAGTGTTTACTAAATAAGACAAGTCAGATGGTATGTAATATACATTATATTATGCAAAAACTAGCTCCTGCCCGCGACTTCGCCTGCATAGATTTCGACTATCATTATTCCGTCGAAAAATCAATCTGTCATGTTGTGATCTTTGTGTAAATTCGTTTTCAATACGAGCGACGCTCGGTCTTCCAGGTTCTCCTATTAAACTTTAGCAATATCTATACTAAGTACATACATACATACATAACATCACGCCTTAATTCCCAGAGTGGGGTAGGCAGAGCTACAGAAATAACTACAAACCTAAAAAGACTTGTTGATAATTCTGTAACCACATTTTGCAGAAGTAGGCTAAGATGTTTACCAGTGTGTTGTTTATTAGTGACAGGTTGCAAGCCCATACTAAGTAAAGCAATAATAATAGTAATAATAATAATCTGTGTGTATGTGTGTCTATCTGTCCGTTTCTCTGTCAGTCTGTTTGTTACGCTTTCTCGGATAACCCGCTGAATCGATATAGATGAAATTAGTTGGTGTTATTGAAGGTAGATTGAGTCCCGGGGACGGACATAGGGTTCTTTTTAATCCCGAAATATTGGACCGTTCCTAAGGGAATAGCGATAAACGACTTCTAGGAGGACGGAGTCGCGGAAAATAGCTATACATGTTATAAATTTTAAAGTAACTCTGTCTGTCTGTCTGTCTGTTTGTTACGCTTTCACGGCTAAACCGCTGAACCGATTTCGATGAAATTTGGTATGGAGATAACTGAGGCCCCAGGGAAGGACATGGGATACTTTTTATCCCGGAAATTTGTACAGTTCGCCGGGGAATAGCGTTTAACGATTTCTACTCAGACGGAGACGCGGGCAACAGCTAGTTTGTTTATATATTTGTAATCACGTTCTTGAAAACGGCTCTAACCATTTCGATAACATTTGCGTTATGGGCGTTTACGGGGAGAAAAATCGATACGTCATGTCATCTCCGAGAAAGATCGTTTTCAATCCGAACACCGCTCGGTCTTCCAGGGGCTAAAACTATTTAAAATGTGAAGGAAAATAAATGGAATTTAGAGCATAAATAAATTGCACCCCTACTTTAAGAGCTGATATCTCTTAAACGGCCCAACGGATTGTCATCAAACTTATAAAGAACCACCCCGATTAAACTAGCTTTCTATTAGGCCAAGTGCGAGTCGGACTCGCGCACGAAGGGTTCCTTACCATCATCTATACAACATTAGACACTATAATTAGGCGTTACATTTAAAAAACGACGGGTTGCACTCCGGGAGTGCCGGCAGAAGTGAAAACTTGAATATTAACGTTGTGCATTTACAAACGTTGCCCTGCGCCGCCTAAACGAGACAGCAGGCGCAGGCAAACATTTTCGCCGCGCCGTAGAAAGAGAGGGGGATACTTCCTCTCCTACGCCGCGCCGGCTGTCTACTCTCCATCCGTCTTGCGAATTCTCGGTCAAGTCACGTGTCCTGACGCGAGTTTAACATTTATTACCCATTACAAAAAAAGTGTACAACGCCGCTAAAGAAGTTTTCACTTCAAAAAAAACCGCGATAAATCACTTTTGTTGTATGGAATCGCCCCTTGATTTATTTCATTATAATTAATCTATTTATTTTTAAAGCCAATATAAAACTAAATATGTTGTGAATATATCAAGTGTCTAATACAGGGATTGTAAAACCGATTTTATTTTATACCTGTATTTACATTGTCAAATTATTACCGCTAAAAAATAATACTATATTCGAATTAAAGGTATTTTTATCTTTCTGCTTTTGTTTTTATCGCTATGTATTCACTATTAACAGTATTAAATACCTGTATTCAATACCGCTATTCATTGTACCTGATAAGTGAGATGTCAATTAGACTTTTATGAACTGTAATTTCAGACTTGTCTAAGGCGAGTCTAAGTTTTTTGTAAGAGCACCGAAAACATTTAAACATAAAAATAAACGAGAATATTGACACTGACAGGTATTACTGGTTATGGTTTTTAGGGGTAAAGTATCAAAAAGGGGTATGGTTGTCAATTGTCTAAACCGATAATAAACTTGAATACCGGTATTCATTATACCGCTAATCAGAGCTTTAGCGGTATAAATAGTGAAAGTCAATTATAACCGGTAATACCTCATTTAAAACCGGTAGTCAGAATACCGGTAACGATCACTGGTCTAATATGTTGACGTTATTAACATCGAGCAAAGAACGGCAAAAACATCACGTTTCTTGTATGGGACTTCGCTCACTTCAATATTCAGCGGCAACAGAAATACATCATCTGTGAACAATTTAACTGTCTAGCTATCACCGTTCATGAGATACAGCCTGGTGACAGACAGACAGGCAGCGGAGACTTAGTACCTAATAGGGTCCCGTTTTTACCCTTTGGGTACGAAACCCTAAAAGCCTAAATCGATCCAAGCATTTGAGAGCTACCACGTCACAGACAGATGCACAAGTTAAATTTATAACACACCTCTGTTTGCGTTGGTGGTTTAAATTCTAAATAATCAATCAATTTGCAGGATGACTACATACTCCATACATCTGGACGACCTGGACCTTGCCCTGCTGCCCGTGCAAAGGCTTAGCAACAACCACTTCCTCAAGAAAGAACACTTTGAGCTCCAACTGCTGATTAAGGAAGGTGAAGGTGCAAGCCTATTTATTTATTTATTTTTACTTAGCTTATGTATCTGAGTTCCAAAGGTCAAAGGGCTGTCTCCTAAATCTCCACGAGTCCCTTTCTGACAATTATTTTTCGTCTTTTAAAGACCCCAGAAAAAGAGGAGTAGCTAGATCTGTTCGCAAAACTCAATAATACCGCATAGAATTTTACTATTCGCGATTTTTCCCCATTCGTGATTTAACTACACGCATTGTATTTTTTTTCGATTCGTATGATTGCCTATTTCAAATATCAATTTTACTTTCGCGGAGCTCCTATTTGTGGGTGTTTTACCCCTTCGGGCCTGCTGCAAAACTAACATAATCTAAACCTACCTACCTGTCCCATTGTTATAATTATTAATTATATCAATTCATAGAGGAAAACATACGACAGGTTAAAATTTAAGGTAGGGAAAAATGCGATTGGGTAAAATTATATACGGGATAAAAATGTGACCGGAAATTTTTGCTACGCGGAATAATCGAATTGGGGTAACAGACACTCTTCCACAGGAATAGCTAAAATCTACTTCTACGTTGATGGAGTACAGGCAAAGGACAGCAGTCTGTATTATTATAGCCTTAACCTTCTAGTTAGACATGATCGTTCAACGAAGTCGAGTTTGACGAACAGTTTGGCCGGTAATCATTATTTATTACAATAGAAACTGTAGAGGGCCTAGTATATCACTTTGTGGCACGCTAAGTTTATTTTTGTAGCCAGATTCATAACACCCCCGAGATAAGGACATAACCAATTTCAAATTTCAGATTCAACAGTCACCCACCCGTGCCACATCTGCGCTATCGACGTGCCGGCAGCATTCTGGAGCGAGCACTGCGCAGGCGCGAAACATCGAGCGAACGCGCGCATAGCGACCGCCGCCGCACAGCGTATTAGCGCACTCATCACCGCCACCCTCCCACCCAAAACCCCACTCACAACTGAACAGTTCTGCGACTCCTGCACATGTATAGCCGGCAAAGATCACGAAAAAACCAAAAAGCACAAGCTTTCAGTCTTTCAGGACAGTATGTTGTTCAATCTCGTAATGATCTACACAGGAGAAGATCTTAACGATGAGCAGAGTGAAAATGAAAATAAGACTGATTCAAAATATGCTAAGAAAGACAAAGAAGTCGATCTGAATGTAGTTAACCGCGAGGTTAATCGCTTCTCAAATATTGAAGGTGACGAGGGACCAACTGCAAATGCACCATACGAGAAAGATAGCGCAGAAATCCATCTTAATGAAATTAAAATTAATCAATTCTCAGATGTTGAAGATGAAAAGCGAACTACTACAATAATACCAAACGAGAATATACAACAGAACACTGATGATAAGATTTTAGAAAGTGAAATTGAAACTATACCAAGTAAAGACACTCAGTTGTCAACTTTTGAAGATGAAATAAGTAATGCAATACATCTACCAGATCAAAATGAGACTCAGAAAATGATTATTACCATCCCTGACGGTCAAAATGGTGACACAAATGTTAGAAAAAAAAGAACTCGAAGACGAAAAAATAAAAGACAACTTGAAAGTGAAACTAATACTACTAATAATAGAGAAGAACTAAATCTCCCAGATTCAAACAACAGTTTAGACGTAAAAGAAGCTTTCGTTAGTTATTACCCCTTAGTCGACGAGAGCGCAGTTCACTATCCATTTATTAAAGATATGTTACACGTTCGTTGTCTGATATGCGACTGCATTGTCCCAAGGACCGTCTACAACAGAGTTACCCACCTGAAGGGTCGGCTACATGTCGCTAACGCCAAAAAACAACTAGATATCATAAAGGATGCGTTCATTTTAGCGAAAAGGCAAATGAATGATATTAAATGAGGGAGTTTTTAAATATAAAACGACCAATCACAGGTCCCTGAACACTATTTCCCCGCACACATAGTTTTAGTTATATGAATAAAGTGATCCCAGATTTAAATTAAAAGTTAGAACTCAAATAGTAACTAAGTACTAATCGTGTGTTGCTTTTCTTATTTTCCTCCATCCCCAAAGGTCAGCTGGAAACCCTTATACACTCGCCTTTGAACATTCCTATTGTATTTGAATATTTATGTATGTGTTTCCCCGAGGGGTAGGCAGAGACCACTTCTTTCCACCTGCTACGATCCTGACAAATCTCTTTCGCTTCTTCTATTACATTCATACATCGGGTCATTCGTACACGTTAGGTATTTAAAAATTTCTATGTTTAGTACCTGAAGGTATAGGTATAGGTAATAAAGTGTTTACATAAATATATAACTAATATAACAATGAAATCTACTCTGCCGACAAGAGCAATTTAAAATGACTTAGACTCGAACCGACATCTGCCTCGGGCCAGATAATTTTGGATTTAGTAATAGATAGCCCGTGTGGTTGCCGGGTTAGAATAATGCCACTCCATGTCTTCCCGTGGATGTCGTAAGAGGCGTCTAAGGGAATAAACGCTTGTAGTACTGTAAGGCGATGGGCTTGCAACCTGTCACAACAACGCCTTATATCCCGGTAAGGGCAGATATTTGTGTGATGAGCACGAGTATTTGTTCCTGAGTCTTGGATGTTTTCTATATATTTAAGTATTTACATATTTCTCTATGTACGTTTATCGTTGTCAGACGTGCATTCTCTGTAGGACGTTGAGGCCTTTTATTGTCACCTCTTTGATAAGAAACATTTGTTAAACTTTAAAACTGTGTGCTGTGTTTGTTAAAATGGCTGTCTTGTTGGTATACGTGTTAGTTATTAGATTAAATACCGTAGTTAGTATTCGCAAATTTTGTAATGTTTAAGGAGTTTTTAATAATAAGTTGTGTTTGTGTCCAAATGGGTCCAGCCGAAGATCAGCGCTGTGACTTGTCGCAGCATGTTGGCGAGCTGATCGCCCTTTTGGTGCTTATTAGTTAATACATTTTTATCAACTCAAACCAATGTAATACTGTATTAGCACAAAATAAAAGTTTTCTTCTTCTTCTTGTCTAGTACTCATAGTACAAGCCTAGAGCTTAGTTTGGGACTAGGTCAATTTGTGTGTCCTGTGATATTTATTTATTAATAACCGACTTCAAGAAAAGGAGGAGTTTAAACGTTCCATTGTATGTATTTTATTATTTTGTTTCATTTCAACTAATAAGTGGGACTACGGAACAGCGTATTATAATCACTAAAAACTATAAAATAAAATAATTGTTTAAAAAAACAAAAAACCGCCTTCAAAAACGCAAAATATAACTTCTTTTTAGAAAATTGTAGGCTAAGTCCAACTGAAGTCGGCGACCATAATATTTTCACAAAAAAGCCAACTGCAGTTGGACTAAGCCTACAATTATTTTTAACTAAAACATACGGTTGCCTTTTTTACAAATATAGCAAAATCACTCTTCTACATTACACAGAAGGTCGGTTTAACTTCACATTACGTCTGGCAGTTGCACTTTTTTACATGGAGGGTAGAATAGTTATTTGAATTACGTTATCAAGTCACCGTATTATACTTTCCAAAGGAAGACTGTCAAAACAAGTCATTGGCAGTAATGATCGTTTGTTAATAGTGACCAATAGCCGCAAAAACAAAAAATAATAATGAAGGGCGATTGTGATCGTGTCTTAAGTGTTCAATGAAATAGTTAATAATGCTATTATACCTTATTAACGTGTAACGAGCATATTTTTTCATATTAATTTTGAGGAACTATTAGTTATTAATTAAGACCAGTGTTTATATATACCCCGACCAAAAAGGGGTTTTATAAGTTTAACGTAAGTATATGTCTTTCTGTTGCATCGGAGCTCACAAACGGAAGAACCGTTGCAATCGCGGTTTTATTATTTAAAAAAAGCGGCCAAGTGCGAGTCGGACTCGCCCATGAAGGGTTCCGTAGCAGCAAGTAACATAATATAAAAGTTCGTTGTAGCTTTGATCAATGTTTTTATGACGTATTAAAAAAAGCGGCCAAGTGCGAGTCGGACTCGCCCATGAAGGGTTCCGTAGCAGCAAGTAACATAATATAAAAGTTCGTTGTAGCTTTGATCAATGTTTTTATGACGTATTAAAAAAAAACTACTTACTAGATCTCGTTCAAACCAATTTTCGGTGGAAGTTTGCATGGTAATGTACATCATATATTATTTTTACATTTATCATTCCCTTATTTTAGAAGTTACGGGGGGGGGGACACACATTTTTCCACTTTGGAAGCGTCTCTCGCGCAAACTATTCAGTTTAGAAAAAAATTATAATAGAAACCTCAATATCATTTTTGAATACCTATCCATAGATACCCCACACGTATGAGTTTGATGAAAAAAAAATTTTTGAGTTTCAGTTCTAAGTATGGGGAACCCCAAAAATTTATTGTTTTTTTTCTATTTTTGTATGAAAATCTTAATGCGGTTCACCGAATACATCTACTTACCAAGTTTCCACAGTATAGCTCTTATAGTTACGGAATAAAGTGGCTGTGACATACGGACGGACAGACGGACAGACATGACGAATCTATAAGGGTTCCGTTTTTTGCCATTTGGCTACGGAACCCTAAAAAGAAAAGCTCCAAAAAGTATAAAACAAGAAAACATTGTCATCTGAAATTTATTATGCACAATTTATTCAACATTTATTGTCTACTAGCTGTTGCCCGCGACTTTGTCCGCCTGAAAGTCATTTATCGCTATTCTCAGTGAAGTTCGGACAGCCGTTATCGCGAAGTGGTCGTATGCCACCTCATATAATAATGGTTAATTTACGAGTGTTATAGAAAAGTTAGAATATAATAACAAAAAACATCTGTATTTTGGGACAGGCTATTGTTACCGATTCTGCTTTTTTTTGCACTGTAATTTACTGCTTATCAAGATCAACCTAATGAGTCCAAACTCGGTCTACTTTAAGTATAGCGGAGATCCTGTCGCCACCTCCCGACTCCATCATCAGATCAGCTCAATGATGCCATATTATTGTTTATCATCGAGGTTACGTAGGCGTACCAAATTTCAGCTCAATCGGTCCGGGAAGTGGTTCAAATGTTCCTTGCAAGATTTCACCCGAACATTCATACATACAAACATTGCGAGTTGATAAAAAGCGTGTAATATCAACTTTTTACAGAGTTCGGCGAAAGCGATACTACGAACAAACTCCTTATTATTATTAGCAACAAAGTAAAAGGTGTTTAACTAATGAACTTATTCATTAAACAAATGAATTAACACTCTGTTAATGAAATAATCGAGTCAGCAATTTGTAAAGTTATAAAACAAACAATACATAGGCGGTTCCGTATAAAACAATATCCAATACCGTATACTGTTTCGTATTCTGTTTTTTTTTTTGGTGTTCTATAAAGAGTATTTGTATTGTATTGTATCCCGTTTTGAAAAACGGTTCAAGCAATTCCATTTTGCTTTATCGAACTAAAAGACAAATAATTATAGGATATTCTTTTATACTTGGACATTTTTGAAGTTTTTTTGCAATGAATTTATTTTTTCTAATGTAGTTAATAGATAAATAATAATAATTTAACCCATGTGATTACCGGGTTGGAATAATGCCACTCCATGTCTTCCCGTGGATGTCGTAAGAGGCGACTTAGGGAATAAGGGCTTGTAGTACTGTAGGCTACGGGCTTGCAACCTGTTACTAATACACTGGTAAACAACATCTTAGCCCGATTATGCAAAATGTGGTTACAGAATCATCAACAAGTTTACTCTGCCGTGTCGCACCAAAATTCCCCGATTACCCGAGCACTGACGCTGCTTAACTCGCTTCTGTCATCAGCGCCTGAAGGCGATTTATTTGCGAGCCGATGGCGAAATGTATGTCGTGAGTGCCTGAGGTATTGTGAGGCGATGGATGGCAGTGGCATTTGTCTCTGAAAGTTTAGTTTTTTTTTTTTACCGAATTGTACAGCGTCTTGGTGTTAACTGTAAGGCTGTAATCAAAATGGTTTGACTAAATAAATAATGTGGCCTCTAAGATAGAATATGTATGCTAGTAATTTCAACCGTAGTCTAAACTTCAAGCCGGAGTACAACAGTGCAAACACTTGCGGCAGCTTAGCGTTAAGTTGGTGGATGGTGGCCTTGAGGATACAAATGTCTGAGGATGTCAGATCTCATATACAATTTAAAAAAAACTCTGCATAGGGTCAAGCCACCCTTTTGCAGTGTGCAATATAATCGTATTTTTGACATTTAAAGAGCAAAAAATAATGGTCCTATCAATTAAGGAACCCTATTTCTAAAAGTTAACGATAACATTAAGGTTTTTACAAACAGTCGTAAGTAACCGTCTGCCGTCAACGTAATTTGATCCTAACGTTCCTGATTATAAAATAGCTGATCGTGTGAACTTAAATCTGACTCATGCTAGCTTGATAAGAAAACAAAAGTGTGGCCATTGAAGAGAATTAGTTGTGTGTGCGTAGTTTTAGGAGAAGGTTGTTTCGCCACAAATTAATGAAGTGATTTTTAATTTTGAGTGAACAAACTTAATATTTAGGTGTGTGATAAAAAACTACAAGGTAAGTTTTTGACCTGTGACTAACACCAAAAAAAAAGCGAGTCGCACTCGTCCATGAAGGGTTCCGTAGCAGCAAGACGATTTATGACGTATTAAAAAAAAAACTACTCACTAGATCTCGTTCAAACTAATTTTCGGTGGAAGTTTGCATGGTAATGAACACCACATATTTTTTTTAGTTTCATCATTCTCTTATTTTAGAAGTTACATAGGGGACGGGGGACGACACATACTTTACCACCTTGGAAGTGTCTCTCGCGCAAACTATTCAGTTTAGAAAAAAATGATATTATAAACCTCAATATCATTTGAAGACCTATCCATCCATAGATACCCCACACATATGAGTTAGATGAAAAAGAAAAATTGCGTTTCAGTTCTAAGTATGGGGAAACCCCAAAATTTATTGTTCCTTTTTACATTTCCTTGTACGTATAAAGTGTAAAATACTATTGGAGTTCCATAGTTAATGGGTGCCAAAGAGAACCCTATTATTACGCCTACGTCCGTCCGGCTGTCCTTACCTTTTTAACCGTAATCTCAAAAGTGTTGGATTTAAAAAAAACCGATCAAGTCCGAGTTGGACTAGCACACGGCGGTTTCCGTGCCATCAAATATTATTAAGATCAAGCAAAAAACACTGAAAACAATTCTAACAAAAAACAAGTTTTAAAAATCCGGCTGTGTGTTTTGATTATGTCGTCTATAATTATATAAGAATAATATAACCATCGAAATATAATAAAATAAGAGTTCTCTGCCTTTCCGCCGACAAATCTTTGGCAAATGCATCGATTCGCAACCTATTCATATGCCAACACGCTTTTTTAGGGTTCCGTTGTCAAACTAGGCACTAAGGTGCCACAATGTTGCATCTAACAAAAACGAAATATTAAACTAGTAAAAACAAGCATTATTAACAAAAAAATACAAAATCAACGTATGACTTGGCAGAATTGCATTCAACCTAAGTTAAAAGTTTAAAGCAGTTTATTAAAAATAAATACAGTGGCGGGAAAGCCGTTTATGTCTCGTTTCGGACTATTCATTAGTTGTTTTCTTTTGTGTTACGGAACTTAGTTAAAATGTCGTCAAGTGAAGAGGAAATAAAGCGAAATAACTTATTGAACAGATATTGCTGCGTAAATATATACCATAAGTCTAGGATAAAATGTTAAAATGTTTGTTTTATGCCCTTGTTGTACAATCTACTGTTATTTAAAGTACCTGGACGACCGAGCTCTTCTCGGGTGTATGAAGACGACACTTTTAAATCACAATGTTGATAGTGTCGTCTATATAACCGGCGGAACCCGAATTTTCCCGAAGGTGACGACTTGACAGATCGATTTTTGACCCGATAAACCCATTTTCCGCAATTTTTGAGAACTTGATTACAAATATATATACATACAATTATTGCTTATTTAATAGTATATAGGATTTTGTAACAGATCAGGAGGGTTATTATTTATTTATTTATTTATTTATTTATTATTATAATTACAATTATAGGCTTACAGTATGGACCAAGGCGCCTACAATGTTATAGATTTACACATATAGAGACATTTACAAATATTATGTTTATAGAGAACAACATTATGACGTAGCTATGTAGTTCTGCAGCTCAGAGAAAAGGATAGAGCTATATAACTGCCATATCTCTGTCCTTTACGCTCACCGTAAAACGAACTGCAAAGCTAGCTCATAATAACCCTCTTGATTACATCGCTATAATATTATCTGGTTCTCATTGATTCTATTTTTTCCGTGTGGTTGCTGGGTTAGAATAGTGCCACTCCATGGTTTGCCGTGGATGTTGTAAGAGGCGAGTAAGGGAATAAAGGCTTTATAGTACTGTCAGTCGATGGGCTTGCATCCCGTCACTAATACACTGGTAAACATCGTAGCCTGCTTGTGCAAAATGTGGTTACAGAATTATCAACAAGTATTTTTATAGTTGTTGGTATATCTGTAGCTCTGCCTACTCGTACCCCACTCTGGGAATGAGGGTGAGATGTAGTGTGTGATTGTGTGTGTGTGTGTGTGTGTGTGTGTGTGTGTGTGTGTGTGTGTGTGTGTGTGTGTGTGTGTGTGTGTGTGTGTGTGTGTGCGTGCGTGCGTGCGTGCGTGCGTGATTGCGTGCGTGCGTGCGTGCGTGCGTGCGTGTGTGTGTGATTCTAAATGCGTATGACATACGCAGAGGCGTCTTTACCTATGGTGCATTTCACACGGGTGCAGCGGTCCTAGGCGGCCGCTAAGGTAATGTTTGCATACGGGCGCTACATGGGCTAGACACGCCTCTGGACGTACGTGCATGAAGAGATTGATGAATGTAGAGGAAGCAAACGTTGTACGTTCAGACCGGTGCACCTGGTGTTTCATAGTCTCTGCTTACCCCATTGGGAGGTATGTAATGTATGTATATATGATTCGAATAGTTTCGCTGAACTTTATACAGAATGTCCTGGAATGAGTCACTTTTGAGTAAAGGGGTGATAGAGCATCTCAACCTGGTGCTGCCATATTATTATTTCAAGACTTTTTTGGGTGTTAAGTTGAAAACTCATGTGGTGCGTTTCAGGATGACGACGTACTCTATATCCTTGGATGATGTAGACCTGGCGCTGCTACCGGCTCGTGCTGGGGGCTACAACGACTTCCTGAGGAGAGAACACTACGAGTTCCAGGTGTTTGCTAGGGAAGACGAAGGTATTTATGGACCTGATGTGTCTTTTTAACCCTGACGCAGTGTTATAAGTTTAAGTCTGTTGCATTGTACGTAGCTCCCAAATATATCGAACCGCGAAAGAAAAAACGAAATCTTTATAGGATCACTTAGTTGTCCATCTGTCTGTCGAGAACCTTTTACTCACGAACGCGTGGAGGGTATCAAGTTGAAACTAACTTCAAATATGTCTGCGGTCCCTTGAAAGCCCGAAGGAAGGTCTTCAGCATAGGTGAAGAAAAATATACGAAAAACGTTAATTTGTTCCATCACAAAAAAAACCTTTTTTGCAGTTGCAAAACTAATCGCGACATACGAGTATGTCGATGTATGGAGGCAACAGTTTTTCAACAATTTGTGTGAGATTGTTCCCCCATATATGTATGAATTATTTATTTTTCAATAGAGTCGTTCAATAAGTTGTACTTTGTATATCGTGCGGAAAGTTCAATTTTTTGGAACTAGTGCTTTTTCCTTGTAAAATGTTGGATATTTCGCACTAGTGTCATTTACTTCTCCAACTTTTTTAAATATAATTTTGTTTGAACTTCCAAGCCGTGTATCCAACCAACCAAAGAGCATGCATTGCATGATCAACCGCTTTTTGATTACGTCATTTAGCATAGAAACTATACGTATAGGTAATGTTATATAAAATATTAAAATTACATAAATACAAACATACATACACACATAAAATTTATCTAGGTTATATTTAAAAAAAAACAGCTCTTCTCAAGATGGCTGAATCTGAATTAGTATTACGAATGATCGGATTGTTGGGTATTAAGGTGGATTCACATTACACCATACCGAAACCGGGCCCAGCCCAGCACGGCGCAATTTGAATCCACCTTTATGCATTACCGCTGGTTAATAGGAATAATACTTTTTGATTTTTAAATATAGGTAATTAAATTACTATATGGCATATTTTTTTATTTGGCTGAATGGTCACAACCGTTGCCATTTTATAAGGTCTGTGTCAATTAAAAGTGAAATTGTCTTTTCTAATGGTTTCATTTACTGATTCATTTTGGTTTCATTGATATTTTTTCGCAAATGTATTAAAAAGCGTCGTTTGTTATGCGTGCGGAACTGTCATTTTAACTCGTCCCGAGTCTCACAAGTCTCACACCTCGAGACTCGTGTAAAATGACAAACTTTCCGCACTTGCATAAAAATGTACTATATCCTACTTACATTAAGTTTCAGCCCTTTTCAATAACGTCACCTAGTTAAAAATTTATCGTATTCATTTAAAATACAAACATACATAACATCACGCCTCCATCCCCAAGAGGGGTAGGCAGTGGTTATAGAATTATAAATAAATCTTTTTAGATTTGCACAATCAGGCCAAGAAGTTTACTAGTGTATTAGTGACAGGTTGCAAGCCCATCGCCTAACAGTACTGTAAGCCCTTATTCCCTTAGTCGCTTCTTACGACATCCCCGGGAAGACATGGAGTATTCGCACAGGACTATTCTAACCCGGCAACCACACGGGGAATTACACGTATTCATTTAAAATAGGTACTCAAAAATCAACATATCATTGCAGATTCAACCCAAACCAGCCACCCCTGCCACATCTGCGATATCGATGTTCCGGCAGCATTCTGGATCGCGCACTGCGCAAGCGCGAAGCACCGAGCGAACGTGCGCATAGCGAGCGCGGCCGCACAGCGCACGCGTGCACTCATCACCGCCACCCCCCCTCCCCAACTAAAGCCTACTGGAAAGTTCTGCGACTCCTGCACTATTATAGCAGAGAAGGATCACGAAAAAACAAAGGAGCACAGGATTTCTGTCATACACGATAGAATGCTCTGCGATCTGGTTAAGGTCTACACAGGCGAAGATTTTGATGTTAAAGAGATTGGGAATGATGATTTGGAGAATGATCGCGAGAAACATGTTAATAAAGAAGATATAAAACTCGACCAAAATAACACAGCTAAAGTACTAGAAGATAATACAATGAAAGCTGAATCGCCAAAACAAAACGCTGTGCAAGGAATAGATTCCAACAACTTCAACCACGAAACATACATAAAACTACTGAACATTCCTAGCTTTCCAAAAATACAGATCCAGCTATCCGGTAACGGAATACTCATACTTATAAATAATGAGAAAATAAATGTTCTTCCGGATAACTTCCATAGTTACCATAGACTTGGAAGTAAGATACAGTGTAGAGCTTGTTGCTGTACCATAGACGCAACGGAAGAAAAAACACATAAGTTGTCTATGATTCACATGAAGAGAATTATGCAAGTTGTGGAAGATAGTCACTGCATCAGAAAGGTATTTTAGTTTATTCTTTCGCTCTAAAATTACTCATAATAGACATGTATTTTATCCCTAGGGACTAAAGTGACACTTTACTCCCTAGGGACTTAAGTACTTTTTAGGGTTCCGTAGTAAAACTAGGTCCGTCTTTCCGTCTAGTACTAGAAAGCTGTAATTTGGCATGAATATACAAGAATATATTTTAAAGGAAAACTATCACGACTAAGTAGACATCATTGGTTCTTGAGATACAGGCGATTTAAGTGTTTATACCTACTAAAATCTTCTAAGACGGCACCAATTGACTTTAAATAGAACTTAAGTTGACCTTTAAGTCACATCGCTGATTTACAGCTGGAACACTGAGTTTATGCGTGAAAATTAGTTATTACTTACTGATTTTTATGTTTGTAGTACTTAACGGCTTCGGAACCCTACACTGAGCATGGTCCGACATGCTCTTGCCCGGTTTTCTTTTTAATTTCCTTATAAGTAAGGATTTTATTTCACAAGTTTATCGGCGTAATGTGAATGTATAACTACGCCAAGTTACTGCTCTGTAGTACTAATAATCTCCGAGATAAACCGCGGACAATCGAACATGACGAAACTATAAGGCCTCCAAAGTCAACGGGGAACCCTAAAGAGCGACCTCTTCAGGGTTCCCCGTTGACTTTGGTTTAGCTCTTAGTTGACAGATCTTTGGTTTAGCTCTTACCACAAAACACTTAAAACTAACCCTGTAACGAGGCTCCTTCGCCTCCGTGGAGTAATGAGGTACAGACACGTTCAACTGCCTCGTATTTTCTTACCCTCTTGTCTATGTTCGAAATTTCCTAACTAATATAAATTATTTTCACAGATATACACGAACTGGAGCCACTGTATTCTGTGCAACCTGGTGATCAATAACAAAATGGTCAATTCTCACAAGCTCTCGATGTCCCACTGCGACAAAAAAGCTATATGTACCGTGCCTCAAGGACAAACAACTAAAGACGTTAAGAAAGTTAGCGTGCCCACGAGCACAGCTAGTAATTCTAAGGAAAACCAACCAAATCAAGGCGTGCCCAATGAAGTTCAAAATAGAGGAGCTGAAGCTAAAAACGCTGGAGTTGAAACTAAAAACGCAGGAAATGAAGCTAAAAATACAGGAGTTGAAGCTAAAAATACAGGAGCTACAGCTAAAAGTATAGCAGTTCAAAATAACAATACAGGGGGTCCGTCGAACTTTCAAAATGCACCAACTCAAAATGGGCAAGTTAATAAATCAAATAATATGGTCGTTTACAAGTTCAAGGAAGAATCGAAAATTGAATACCCTTATAAGGCGACAGAGTTTCCTTCAAGCGTTTATTGTGTTCTTTGTAAATGTCATGTGCCAAATACGCCATCGAACAGATCCGGTCATTTGAAGGGAGCAAGACATGCCTTCAGTATGAAAAATGTTAAATAATTGAATTTCAGTTTTTTTTACATAATAGAATTAGAATTTTCGATTGGTGTTTTTGATGTTAAACAATTACTTACTAATTAAAATAAAATCAAATAGTACATTATTGCTTTGGCGCGGAAAGTAAGGGATTGCCTGACGAGGTGGTTAGCAGGCCGAGCAACTGCGAGGCCTATTAAAATACGAGTCAGGCAATCCTCCCCGTTTCCACCGAGGCGTATACAATGCTTTTTCACTTCTCATGCTCGTAAAGTCCTTCTTTATGCTAGGTATAGGCTGCATAAAATCGCATTTTATGCACTAGTGCATAAAGTATTGTCGTCATCTAGACCAAGACAATTAAGCCCTACAGCCAAACAGACCAAGTGACTGCACTAAATAAACTTGTTGTTTGAATTCATTTACTATAATTTATTTGCCTTTAATGTTGCATCTTAGCCTAATGAAATTTTTAACTATTAAAAACAAGCATTATTCATGAAAAACATACAAAATCAACGTATTACTTGGCGTATTAAAAGTTTAATGTAGAAAATTAAAAAAAAAGTTTAAAAAGCGATACAGTGGCGGGAAAGAGGCTTTTGTCTCATTTTGGAATATTAATTAGTTGTTTTCTTGGCAAAACTGGCAGTATTGCGTTCGACCTAAATTACAAGTTTCATGCAAAAAATTAAAAAAGTAAAAAAACAATGGCGGGAAGAGGTTGTTGTCTCGTTTTGGACAATTAAATAGTTTTCTTCGCCAAACTTGTTGTGTTACGGAATTTTGTTAAAATCTCAAACCCAACACACTAATGTAAAAAAATGCACAAGAAGTTATTGAACAGACATTGCCGCCAAAAACAAGAAAAAGCTTTTTAGATTATCACTATTTATTTCCTCGTAATCGAATCATGTTTTGCTATTTTTACACAACAACAACAAGTTCTACGTCTAAATGTTAATAAGTTTTCGTTTATAATTATTTTTTCAAACGATTAACCTAAGAGATTTTTGTCTTGGTCCCTTCTATTATGTATGCGTTTGACAGCACTTCAAAAAAGTATTTTTCATCAGGGTTTTCATACGTTTATTATACTCCTAAAAATGAGGCCCTTCGCGTCTTCGTTTTTCAAAAGAAAGCCTTAGCCTTTGCCTTCCGAGCATTTTTGAGTCGTTCATATTTTATAGCAGTCTATGTAAGTTTGTTTGACAGAGCTCCCATTTTAACAAGTGAAGTGTTGTTGTCTGATCTTACGGTGCCACCTCTCTTTCATTTAGTATGTCAGACGTAACTGATGTAAGATATTTAAAACCTGTACTTGGCACATACTGCCAAGTAAAGTTGTGCGTATCATAAACCATGTGACGTCATGACAAATCGAACATGGAGGAACTGACTTGAATGATATAATGAGAAAAATAATATTACTTAATTTTTAAGTTTTCTGTATTTAGTTTTTCAAATTATAATCTTATGTAATTTTAACGATTCTTAACGTCATGAGTGTAGACAGAGGACATATCTTAGGGGGGGTGATCCCGACTTTTGATATTTTTACGTGACATTATATTAAAGATAAGTAAAATTTCTTACTCTTGCAAATAAACGACTTCCCTTTGTTCACCCTGTACTTTTCTAATGCTTAGCAAGCAGAAATGTCGCTTCTGTTTCATTTTTAAATAGAACAACTACAGACCATATGGGTCTCGCCTACCGGCTCGGATGGATACCATAAGTCTTGGACGAAATTGTATGTTTTATGCCCTTATTCTACAATCTACTATTAAGGGATGAAAGACAAAAGTAGATTGTACAATAAGGGCATAAAACAAATGCTATAGGTATACATATAAATATCTTCTGGGATAGAATCAATGTTTTCGTCTTTATCCGTTTTATCACGTTTTAAGGCAACAAAATATGCGATATATACTCGACAATAATATAGGAAACTAATACGAACGTGCTTCGTTCAAGTTCGAGAACAACAAACGCGCGGGAAACATGAAAATATCACAATAATTATGTGTCAATTGTTAACTTTGTTTTCAAATTGACGTGTTTTAAATTTAAACTTTTTCTTAAGTTGGCAGTGATGCACTTAACTATGAATTCCGTGGTGTGTTATGTTGGTAAATAGTTATTTGTGCAACAAGAGAGCAAAGTTGGTTTTTGCTGCGAGTGTTGATTTTGAATCCCGAGCAAGCGACGGATGCTAGGGTAGAATTCTGAGTGCAGCGAGAGTTTTTAAAGACATGAGATGCAAATGTATTTTCTAGTAAAGTTTGTGTTTATCGCTTAATTAAATACTTTAAGGTTTAGTAAGCTTTGGCAGCAAGGCGTGTCGTTTTGGCTCCAAAAAGCACAAGTGCTGTTATGGGGAATACACTTTATAGACTTTTGTATGGATTATTCTGCGAACATATTAAGGTAGATGTCCGAGTGATCGTCGCTGTACTAGTAGTTGTCACCATACTTTGAATTGCGATAAAGAAAATAAGACCAACATTACTTTTATCACAAACTCATATTAGCGATGAGAAATATCGCGCCTTCGGTAGAACAAGGGCAAAATATACAATGTGACTAAAGGGGCAATTATGCCCTTGTCCACAAGAACAAAGGGCACAATGTACAATGTGGCTAAAGGGGCAATTGTGCCCTTGTTCTACCGAAGGCACGATGTGTTGAATTTTGACATTTCAAAATATAGAACTTATTTTCAATTGAAATCACCTGACATTTACTCATACAATACGATTGACCAACATTTTTTTTAATTTTGACAAATTTCGATAAGGTCACCATATAAAACAAATTCCATTTAACAAAAGTAAAGGTAAAGGTAACTCCCAAAACAAATGAAAATACTTTGGGTAGATGTATAAATTAACGTAATATCACGACGCAAATAAATATTTTCTCTTGACATGTCGAGTACTCGGACTTTTACCTTATGTATGTTCTTATATTAGTGCACGTGACTATATAAATGTCAGATATAAATAACATCTTGGCCTGATTGTGCAAAATGTGGTTACAGAATTATCAACAAGTCTTTTTAGAGTTGTTGGTATTTCTGTAGCTCTGCCTACCCCACTCTGGGACCGAAGGCGCGATGTTATGCATAGGTACATGGTATTAAATCTACCGGATTCATTATTACCTCCCCCACAGTAACATGAAATAGGACTTACCTTAACAAGCATGTGTTTCTCAGACGGCGTAAGATACATCTTGGTCTCGAACATGTACACGCATATGTTGACGACGTCCGCCAGCAGATCCTCGTAGCCTGGAGAACAAGGTATCAGTTAAGGAGATAACTGTATGAATAAAAAGTCGACAAAAACTGGTCAAGTACGAGTCGGACTCGCGCACAGACGTTTCGTATTAGTAGGTTATATCTTTAACACATGAAAAATTTGCGTGAACTCACACTTGAATAACATACACATTAAATCACGCCTATTTTCGCAAGGGTAGGCCACTTCTTTCCGCCTTCATACATTAGTTCGTGCATGTGTAGGGAGAGAGGACAATAGAGAGATCTCTCTCTAGGCGGGTGTTATGCCTGGGGACCGAAGTCCATTTGGAAGAAGTTGGAAGTGGTATATAAGTCAACCGAGTGAAGAAACTTCGTTAGCGCGATGTAGCGCGCTGTCAGATTTAGTTGCGCTGTCTGACGCGGGGGGCGCTGGCGAGTTGGTTGTTACAAGTTGTCGCTAGACGTCGCTAGGTCGCCACACATGCAACTAGGTATCGGGTACTTATTTTTTTTTATGTTAAGGAGAAGGCACACGAGCACTCAGGCCACCTGATCTCAGTGGAATTTGAGACCCATAGACCTTGGAATTCTCAAGACTATAATCCTAAGACCTCAAATGCGTTGCCAACCCTGAGAACTAAGATGGAATGGTTGTCTTATCCCCACAAACACAACAATGCGAACACTGTTCAAGTATTTCTCCGTGATGTTATGTATGTGTATGTATTAGGGCATCCAATCTCGGTATACCGAGATCCCGCGTCATTTTCCAGTCCCGCAAGGAGCGAGATTACCAGCGCGGGATCCGCGGGATTTGCGGGACTGAAAAGTACATTCGAAGCAGTCTGGCAGACGAGACTTAGACACTTTATGTTTCCTTCGTAAACATTTCCAACGACAAGTACAGAAATAGAAGTCTTAAATAATTAAAAGTAGGAAATGAATAATTCAGAGTTTTATTTACACATATAAATACCTCTTTACACAACACTTAATAGGCAGCTCATCTAACACCTGCGGGATCCCGCAAATACCGAGATCCCGCGGGATCGTTAATCATCGGTCCCGCAAATAGCGAGATCACAAATAACATGCGGGATTGGATGCCCTAGTATGTATGTTTTAGTTTTCGCGGGCAACAGCCAGTCTATAATATTCGTGAGACTATCCCTGACATGCACTAACCGTTGATCTTCTCGAGCGCGTCCTTGACCGTGTCCCGTATCTTGTTCTGGGTGGCGAGGAACATGGACAGGTTCTGCGACTCCTGGAGGCTCTGGCTGTCCGACATCACCTTGAGGAACTGCGCTGCCCTGCAACGGTGACAAGGGTAACATTATGGATAAAGGAATGGGAGAATTATTTATTATCTACGTACACATTATCATTAGTGCTCTAAACTGCGTTGAGAAACGCGTAGGAAATGACCAGCATTATTACAACCAATTTTACTATGAGGACTTTCTTGTCTGTGGTAGTAGGTAAAATCTGTACGGTAATGTTATAACAGTATCGATTTTTGTAAGGTCTAACTCTTATACTTTAAGCACAGTACCAAAATTAACATTGATAAAACATAAAATAGGTACAACAGTCGACATAGTATAAAACTGAAATACAAAATGGAATTAAATCACAAAATTTTAATCTAATAAATGTAATTAGATAAATTACATACATAAATAACATCGCGCCTTCATAACCAGAGTGGGGTAGGCAGAGCAACAGAAATACCAACAACTCTAAAAAGACTCTATTATAAATATGGTTGGAAGCCCATCGTCTAATAGTACTACAAGCCCTTATACCCTTAGTCACCTCTTACGACATCCACGGGAAGACATGGAGTGGCACTACTCTAAACCCGGCACTACACGGGGAATCCTGATGATTAGATAAACTAAGACTAAAAATTATAAAATATATTACGCGCTAAAGTTCGTTAAGGTTAACTTTTTAGTCTATGACATTTTAAAAAGTGAAAACAACATGGATGACCTTTGATTGTACCGCCCTAAAAACTTCTGCATCTATAAATAAAAGAGCTGCAACAAGTCTTACCTCCGGTAGGTAGAGTAGTCGTTCTTGACGGAGCTCTTCATGTTCTTCAGCTCGTCGAGCACGGCGAACATGTTGACGAACTTGCCGAGGGTCAGCAGGTACGCCTCCGAGACGAAGTCGCGCCGCTTCTCCGCGTGGCACAGCCGGCGGACCTCGCCGCAGAAACGCTCGATCGCTTTACGCTGGGGAATGCCACATTCTGATGATGTTTGGCTGGGTTAGCGAAGACGCGGCAGAGAAACTATTTATTTAATCTTTATTGCACAAAAGAACACACTTCATATACAAAAGGCGAACTTAATGCCGTCTGTAAGGCATTATCTTGTTGACTACTCTGACACATTGACCTGTTGAAGGAACGGACGAAGTTGAAACAAAAATTTGCGCTTTAAAGCTTTATATTTCATAAACGGATTACTTAATCGAAAAACTGATGCCACAAATCCATTACATTTTTGAAAGACCTATCCAACGACACCCCACACTATAGGGTAGACGAAGAAAAAAATACATCCCCACGTTACGTGTAGGGGAGGTACCCTAATTTTTTTATAGTTTTTTAACATTTTATTGTACCACTTTGTTGGCGTGACTAATATGCATATTCATGCCAAATTACAGCTTTCTAGTAATAAGAGTCTCTGCGCTAGGCTGGGGACGGACGGACGGACGGACATGGCGAAACTATAGTTTGACTACGGAACCCTAAAAAGGTAGGTTTCGGTTATGTTAGTTTAGCAGCAGGCACGAAGAGCCTAAGCGCACAAAAATAGGAGCTCCGCTTAGCGGAGCTCTGTCGAAATACTGCTAGTAAGAATTAAAGAGTTTAGAAAGTTCATCTAACAAATTATCAGGTATCTTTCTTTTAAGGCAACTCGCTTTGTAGGCATAATACTCTCGCGGTTAAATAATACGGGTCCGAGTGACGTTTTTCATACTAAAGAGGCTATTTCAAAGCCTTGGTTCCTCGTTTTAGTGAAATCTGATGATGGATACACCGTGCACCGATACAGGACTTCCAGAGTGCCTAGGATACCCAACTGATTGAATCTGCGGTTAGCGCGGGAATTGTGCATGTTCAGAAAAACATCTAAATTGGCAATAAAATGTGAGGAAATCCAAATGCTGACCCAACCTCTCGCTCTGGTGTTAACTGCGATCAGTTAGGTATCTTAAGAACTTGATCTCCTCTATTGAACCTCGGAGTATCCACCATTAAACCTCACTCAAAACAACCCGTATTTGTCCACGAGTGTACTTACCCATCTTGCTTTGCAGGCAACTCTCTCTATATCGGCTGTAGTTATTCGTACCTACTTCGTAATAATGAGTTCCCACCTGAAAGTACATGAACTGCAGCAGTTTGTCCACTTCAGGCGCCAGCACTTGTACTGTGCGCTCGTAAATGTGGACCCTGTCCGGTTGCTCGTTGGACCTGATAAGATAACATCAATAACATAATCCATCCATACATCAAATCATGTATTCAACTTTTGTATCGTCACTGCGCGTGCAAAAGGACCCCGCAGCAAACATAGGGAAAAAGTGGTTTCAGTCAAATCTCACGAAATTTTAGTATGATGTTGATTCAAATCTCCTAATTATTTTTTTATAAGGGCACAACTCTCTTAGAAGTATACTTTCAGAAATAATCAATTTATTTATTTTAAATATGTTAGCTATTTTACGTAATAGTACACTCAATATCAATCAATATATACCTGTGGTTTAATATTTTACTGAGACTGAGACTTGACTCCACAGTCAAACTATAAACATAGTTTTGTGGAGCGATTGTGTAAAGCAAATGTTTTGTATCTTTTTGCGATAATAAATGATTGAATATTAAATAATAATAATACAGGGTTTAAACAGGCGGACATAACTGACAGTTGGTGACTGCATGAAGTCAGAACGTCAGTAAATGTCAGTGTGTATCATTCCAATATATCGAGTTTAGAAAACACGTCGCTTAAATAGAAAAAATAAACTTGATTATATCTGAAAGTATACATCTGAGAGAGTTGTGCCCTTATAAAAAAATAATCAGGAGATTTGAATCAACATCATACTAAAATTTCGTGAGATTTGACTGAAACCACTTTTTCCCTATGTTTGCTGCGGGGTCCTTTGTTGTGTGTCTACAAGCATTTTAGATCTTAGACGGTTTAAATAAAGAATGAAATCCTTTATGTGAAAACAAACACATAGCGATTTTTGCACGCGCAGTGACGGTATTCAAGATTTGTGTTGATTTTTATTTAATTTTATTTGTTGTTCCGGTGTGGCGATAAGACAACCGGTGAAATTACTAGCATAGAGGTATTGCATCGTAGTGTTCATGGTTGGCAACGCATTTAAGGTCTTAGGATTGCATGCAGTCTTGAGAATTCAAATATCTATGGGTCTGAGATTCCACTAACCATGAGATGACCTGGGTGCTCGTGTGCCTTTTCTTTGCCATAGAATAAAAAGAAATAACTTCCTTTAAATGGTAGGTAATAGGTCGGCTTTTGGCTAAAAATATTGCGGGACGCCGACTTCAGTTGGACTGACCTATTAACTACCATTTTAAAAGAAGTTGGTACTTGCTTATTTTAAAACAAGTTTTTGTTTTTAAAACATTAAAGTTTTTTCTTTCATCATTATAATATATGTCATCCCACATCTCATTTAATAAGAAACAAGCAACGCCGCGGGAAATTCATAGTCACATGTTTAAAAACTTTGAATATGCTTTGCCATAGTCGTTCAACTATCTTATCGCCACCATCGAGATATCTTATCGCCACCCTTGAAATTGAGGAGTTCCGGTGGCCATCTGTGGTCTTCATCATTAGTTCCACTTCACGGAATGACCCTTTTTTAATGCAAATGTTAGTCTTCTCACTGAAAATACTAAAATCGCTATATGCATTCCCATAATATTTAATACGTTCCCTCGATTTCTCCAAGATCCCATCATCGGATCCTGACGTGGTGAAAATGGGACCAAGTTACATTTGACTAGACCAAAAATATTCCTGCTGGCAGCCTTCGACTTAACACTATCCATGTACCTAATTAACTAAGTATCATTTATCATTTATACAGTAGAATCCGTTTATTATGACATCGAAAGGAATTGACAAACACGTCATAATAAGCGGACGTCATACAAAACGTTTTGTGAAATGAAAAATCTTTTTTATGTAAATATGGTGCTTGTTATGTAAGTATGTATTATATGCTTAATGCGGTTCTTGTTTTTAAAAATCATTGAGATTGTCAAATGACCCACGCCAAATTCCTTTGCGTGACATGAGTTAGATTCTCCATTTTCTAATCTGCATATTATTGCACCTTTCTCTTCAATTGTAAATGCTTTACGTCGTTGAGATGACATTTTTTTCACAGTAACAAACAAAAAAACAATGCGTGACCTTCAAGCGTCAATTACTCACTGAGATTCAAAACAAAAACGAGCCACGTGCCGAACGTTTTTTTTTTTTTTATAATAACCGGTTGGTCAATATAGACGGAGTCATAATAAACGGATTCTACTGTACTTACCTAGGCTGCGGGATAGCCCTAGAGCAGCACCGCCATGTGTACAGCATGACCGCGTGCGCATTGCCTTCCTCCAGCAGTTCATTCTGAAAAAATAACAGATTACAAACAAAATCCAAAACTATTAGATGCTTAAAAGACCTCCTAGTAGCCAATTTACTGGATAAATATTTTGATCCTGCTAATATTATAAATGTGAAAGTTTGTGTGTGTGTTAGTTTGTTACGCTTTCGCGCTGCAACGGCTGGACGAATTTAGATGAAATTTGGAACGGACATAGGTCATTCCCTGGATTAACACATAGGCTACTTTTTATCCCGGAAATTTGAAAAGTTCCCGGGGTAATAACGACAATCGAAATCTACGTGGAGAAAGTCGCGGGCATAAGCTGGTTTTGATATAAATGCCTAAGAAGACCATCACCCACCAAACCCTTTTTTTTGAGAAATCTCATTTGTCTCTTAAACTACTTTTTTACGGTTCCGTACCCGAAGGGAGCCCAACGGGACCCTAAATACCTACGCTGTCCGTCCGTCCGTCATAACTCCTCTTCAACGCCATTGACGGGTATTTCCATCATCGTTGACATTCGCTCTGATGTTGTATTTGACATAGCATTGAAAAGGTTAAAGAGCTGTATCAATTAGAACTAAGTAAATAAAGTTTCACTTGTAACTAACAATGTAACAAACAATGTACTTAGTCAAATTTTTAAAGTAAAATTAAACCTTCCTACTACTAATTGTTTTCTAATATGATACCAATAAGCTGATATAACGATGGACAATGAGGGCCATAGCAATTCCTCAATAGCTAATAGAAAATCCGTTGAGTTTGGACTCGTTGGATTTGTCTTACTATAGTGAGTTTATTATCAGTTTTAGAAGTAGTCGGCCATGTTGTCTTTTAAATTTTGTAAACAAATATTCTAATTAAAATGTTATAATTATCCTTCTCCAAAAAGCGAAGAAGAATCCTGAGCATCTTTAAAATGCAAGAATCAACTGAAACTTAATTTACCCAGAGGTAAATATTTTCAAATTCAAAGTCAAATACTTTATTTGTAAAACATAGGTTGTATAAGATATTACATTTTACATATTGTGTGTCACTCACTACGTCTCGCCTTAAGGCATACAAATATCACAAGTTTAAAGCAGGGTACAAATTTGAGCGGCTCAAACTGAGTTAAATTGTTGCACATAAACATGCACGGGTGAGCCAGGGTGCTGGCCGCAAGCCGACATTTCAAAATGACGTCGGACACGATGACAGACGCGGCTGCGTTTATCATAATTCACCAAATTATTAACAAAAAGAAGAAATCGGTGGTGGAAGGGTGGAACGGCTCAGCAACTTTATCAAATTTGTACGCGTCTCGCCCACAGACAAGTTAGAACTTATCGTTCTGCTCGCGGCAAGGTCGGATACACGTCCAAATTACGCGAGGCACGCACACCACAGCGACTCTAAGCACGGTCAAAAGACAAACTCTCGGCGGCTCGCGCACAGCGCGTGAGCTCTTACGAATTTGAGCAAAATAGTTGCGTGCCTCAACCCGAAGCTGCTCTTATTCGTACCCACCTTAACATGCATCATGCTTTTATAATCATGTTTCATCGTCATGCAAATACTCTTGAACGAAAAAAATATTTTTATTTGCTAAGAACTTGAAAAGTAGTTGCTTAAAGTCATGCATACGTTCTGTCATTATAATTTTAGTCAGAAGTTTATTATAAATTTTACAGATTACATACCAGGTTGGCATGAACGGTAGCCTCTTCGATGTACTTGGCGATGCCAGTGACAAAGCCATTGCGATCTTCGAAGTTGGTGTCGAAGTTGGCCTGGTACAGGATCGAGCATGGCGCCGCCTCAATGCATGGCTGCTCATCTAGTTCACAAAATACATATATTAAGGACTATCTCACACAAATTAATATCTCTACATGGTATGGTAAGTATACAACAAAGTTGCTTTCAGGTCTGTCTGATTCTAATGCCGTTCATTTAATGTTTTTATACATACATACATACATAAATAACATCACGCCTTCATTGCCCGAGAGAGGTAGGCAGAGCTACAGAAATACCTACTACTCTAAAGAAAGACTTGTTGAAAGATCTGTAACATTTTGCAGAAGTAGGCCCAGATGTTTACCAGCATATTAGTGACAACAGTACTACCAGCCCTTATTCTCTTAGTGGCCTCTTACGACAAACCACAGGTAGACATTGAGTGGCACTATTCTAATCCGGCATCCACACAGGGGTGTATCTGGACAAGCTGAGCGACACTGCAGTGTTGCTCAGCTTGAGCAAAGCCATGTTATTAATGAATGTCATAGGCTATGTTTTATTTTCTTCGCGGACGGAGTCGCGGGCAAAAGCTAGTATGCAAATAAATAAACAGGAGTTTAACCTATTTATATTTGCAGAAAATTAAAAACCTACACTCCTGGCCACCGGAGGGCCGGAGTACGGACGGAGCTACGCAGATAGAATAATAGAAATGTCATTGGCAATAGAGCTACTGTAATATGTGAGCTACGGTAATCAACTAATCAATGTATGAATCATAACTTTTAACCTCCACTAAAACATACCAAAACTAAATTACCTGGCAAAGTAAGTTCATCCAGGACATCTACGTTGCTTAGAGCATCGGATAACGACACTTTTTCACTCACAGACATGATTTTAAAGCTTTAAAACACCTAAATATCTCGCACGAGAATCGTACACAGGAAATGGGAAATGTAGAATTCTAAAAGCGAATCCACACCAACTAATGATCAGTTTGTGTTTGTTTTGTTACAAATATATATTTTACTTATGTTATACATTAATTCGAATAATAATATTGATTATTCAGCCAAATAAATAAACATACAATACAGTACTGAATTTGACAGAAAAACACTAAGCCTAGTGATGCGTCCAAGGCTTAGATTTCGATTGAAATAATTAAAATCAAAAATCAAAATCAAAATATATTTATTGCATGACTGTAGGTAACAAGTATAATATATTATACAGGTGTCAAGTACATTGATGTGTGCATCACTACAATCTACCATAATTATGGTGTACAATAATTGACATAAGTCAATAAAAATCGGTAGCTAGAAAGCTGCGTTGACATTGAGTTGTTTTACAAGAAAATAATCTAATCAGAAATAAAAAACATATTTTCTGTTGTGTTACTTACTTACTAAATTAAAGCATACACTTTTTATCGTTTATGATTACATATTTTTTACGAATATAATAAAATAATACAATGATGAAGGAAATAAATATTACATATTTTAATGAAAAGATTGTATACTTTTGTGTTTTTATTAAGGAAAAACGTTTTAAAACGTAATTTTATTTAAGGAGTATGGTGTTTTGTATCTCATTCATCGATATGTGAAAGATGTATATGGCATCACTAGTGCCGACGCCCCCCTACACGTTCAGAAACTAATATTGTGAATTTGGATTCCTGTGCTGTGGCCCGTTTAACGAAGCTACATCGCTTGCAGTATGTATGACCATATTCCCTTTTTTGAAAACCTTATTTCCCATCATGTCCCACTGCCTACAAATATAAATATCCTACTTTCTTCCCCTGACCCCTCTATTTATTTTTTTATAGAATCCTTTATAAAATGTAACAACATTAAATTGTAATATTTATTCCCTCTTTTTTCCTATAATTTTATACATGTAATTTTTTAACCCGTATTATATTATAACCAACTCTACTGATCCATATTTCCTTATTATTCCCGTTTATTACTTGTACAATATCCCGCGTATGTTTCCCTAATTTTTTATTCAAAATAAAATACTTGATAAATGGCTAAGCATTCGTGTAGGTCCAGACAAAAAAAAAAAAAAAAAAAAACGTAGCTACAAGTTACAAATTACAAGCGGAACTCTCTTTCTAGCAAAGGGAGTTAGAAAGAGACTTCCGCTTGTAATTTGTAACTTGTAGCTTCGTGAAACGGGCCTAAGGGCCCCGTTTTATAAAGCTACAAATTACAAATTATACATGGAAGTCTCTTTTGCTAGAAGGAGAGAAGTCTCTTTCGCTTGTAATTTGTGACTTGTAGCTTTATAAAACAGGGACCTGATGATGACGGTTCATTAAACAAGCGTTCAAAGTGATTCAGTGAATTTTACTATAGGTAGATAGGAAAGGAGAAAATATATAAAAGGGGATAGTGAATAGCGCATGCGTTTGCTAAGACTACGACCCTAATACTTGACACAGAACCAAAAATCATGGA
Organism: Acleris holmiana; assembly: GCA_949316455.1. Taxonomy (NCBI): domain Eukaryota; kingdom Metazoa; phylum Arthropoda; class Insecta; order Lepidoptera; family Tortricidae; genus Acleris; species Acleris holmiana. Next base: position 8,309,794 of record OX438790.1, on the reverse strand, counting down.
AAAACACTGTTTATTAAAATCTTAAAAACTTTCAGGCCGTATGATCCTCGACCTATGTCTTATATGTCATATAAATAATTTAAAAAGTTAAAATATATGCACGGCGGGAATTATCATATTTATCTATCATATATTGTTTGTTGTTTGTTTTGGACGCTCGCTCGGTCTTATACGTATTAAAAATATTTATTATTATTTTATTACTAATACTTCAAGTTTAATACAGTTTGGGTTTCTACTTCCCTTTTAACTGGCTTTTATACGCGCATTGGCTAGTCTGACAGACTACCCGAACCCGAAGGACTTTTTGAGAACTATTTGCACTGCCTAAAATGTGTTGTCATGGCATCAAGTCTTCATATCCAAGTAAATGTACGTAAAATCATTTTCAATATCACAAAAGTAAAAAGCTGAGTAGATATGTATCACTTACGCCATATACACTTGGAAGCAAATAAATCTAGCCAATTTCAGCATTAAGTGGCTTGTTTTCTTTGCTCCCAAGTGTATTATTTTTAATTTATGTATAAGTACCGTTATTTTTGTATTGTTTTATTGTCTAGAGGACGCCCGCGACTTCATGCGCATACAATTAGTTTCCCGCAACTCCCCTCTATTTTAACCCCTTGGGGGATGAATTTTCAAAAATCCTTAGAATAGAGGCATTGGGCTGAATTCTACACGGCAAATCTTAAGGTGGGTACGAATTAGAGCGGCCTCGGGTTGAGGCACGCACGGCTCACCTATTTTGCTCAAATTCGTACGCGCTAAGTTGCTGAGCCGACCTACCACCGAGGCGATTACTTCTTCTTTTTGTTAATAATTCAGTGAATTATGATAAATGCAGCCGCGGCTGTCATCGTGTCCGACGCTATTTTGAAACGTCGGCTCGCGGCGAGAACGCTGCCTCACCCGTGCATGTTTATGTGAGACAATTTGGCTCGCGAGCAGCTCGCCGCACGGGGCGAGCATGCCTCAGGCTGAACCGCTCAGGTTCGTACCCAGCCTAACGTTTTAATAGGTCTTATTTACTTGAAAGTAACTTGGCTGAGTTAAAATCAATACCATGTGAAAGGCCATATGATCTTACGGATTTGAATAGGGGCCCTGATATTTGTACACATAAATACTCTTTTTGACAGAAACTCATGGGTGACTATACTGGTATGTCCATTAGCCACATGTGCCTCACGGGTGACTACTAGTATATCCATGATCCACATGTGCCTCATGGGTGACTACTAGTATGTCCATGAACTACATGTGCCTAATGGGTGACTACTAGTATGTCCATGAGCCACATGTGCCTAGTGGGTGACTACTGGTATGACCATGAGCCACATGTGCCTCATGGGTGACTACTGGTATGTCCATGAGCCACATGTGCCTCACGGGTGTCTACTAGTATGTCCATGATCCACATGTGCCTCATGGGTGACTACTAGTATGTCCATGAGCCCCATGTGCCTAATGGGTGACTTCTAGTATGTCCATGAGCCACATGTGCCTAGTGGGTGACTACTGGTATGTCCATGAGCCACATGTGTCTCATGGGTGTTTACTGGTATGTCCATGAGCCACATGTGCCTCATGGGTGACTTCTAGTATGTCCATGAGCCACATGTGCCTAGTGGGTGACTACTGGTATGTCCATGAGCCACATGTGTCTCATGGGTGTTTACTGGTATGTCCATGAGCCACATGTGCCTCATGGGTGACTACTGCTATGTCCATGAGCCACATGTGCCTCACGGGTGACTACTAGTATGTCCATGAGCCACGTGCCTAATGGGTGACTACTAGTATGTCCATGAGCCACATGTGCCTAGTGGGTGACTACTGGTATGTCCATGAGCCACATGTGCCTCACGGGTGACTACTAGTATGTCCATGATCCACATGTGCCTCATGGGTGACTACTAGTATGTCCATGAACCACATGTGCCTAATGGGTGACTACTAGTATGTCCATGAGCCACATGTGCCTAGTGGATGACTACTGGTATGTCCATGAGCCACATGTGCCTCATGGGTGACTACTAGTATGTCCATGAGCCACATGTGCCTCATGGGTGACTACTAGTATGTCCATGAGCCACATGTGCCTCATGGGTGATTACTGGTATGTCCATGAGCCACATGTGCCTCATGGGTGACTACTAGTATGTCCATGAGCCACATGTACCTCATGGGTGACCACGTTTAAACCCATTAAACCAGTTGTAAACAGTGGCACGAGATGGGGCTTCATCGGGAAAGGCCAATCGTAGTCTATCATAACTTTCTTGTTGACTTAACGTCGGTGAAACTCCAATACCACCTAACAAATTGAACAACTTGCAAAATACTCCTTAACAATTAAGTCAGTAAGGCACATTTTGCAACTGGTTTAATTTGTTAGTTACGCGGTATTGTTGTTTCATAGACGTTAAATGATATCGAAAGTCATAAAAAAACATTGCACGAAAATTTTCTCGCGTTTAATTCATGCTTACGTGACGCAGTCAATTTTCAATTTGCCGCCAAAACGTAAAACAAAATGACAAATGAATAAAATTCATACTCAATAATATTGGCAAAGAGCTCAATTTACAAAATTTAAACTTATTTTTAAATTATTCGAGTGGCCAGTTCTAAAAACATTCAGTGCCACCCTCGTATCTTAAACATTCATTACGTAGGTTAAGTTAGGTTAGATGTTTAATTAAGATACCATGAAAACGTTATGGTTTTAGCAGAAAATAGCATTTAATGAAACGAAATTTTATGAAATAATGCATTCGATGAAAGCTGTTTTGATTTTAATGATAGACTAGATTGTAATATATGTATGTTACTGTTTGTTGTCCCTAATATAGAGAGAAAATATATATACATAACTTTCAGCATTGGACGCATCGAAAGAAAGCTGCACATTTCTTCGGGGCTGTGACCCTGTTAAACTTTACAATACATACAGTTTTCATCTGTGGTTTTTTAAATAAAACTGCCCTTTCATTATGTAGGTAGGTACAACATTTATTAATGTACTTACAAGTTTACAATTGAAACGATAAAGATTCTAAACAATATACACTATGCTAATCTTATTATTTTAGAGTCGGACTCGCGACTTCATTCTGCCCTGCTAACACAAATGGCAGTATCTCTGACAAAACTCCTGTAGCAAATATAACCTTATTACAAACAGGTTAGGATTTTATCTGCTTTGGCCATTGAATTTAAGATACTGCTTCTTAGTTTAGGGGGGCAGAAATTTGAATTTATTTTATTTTTTATTACGTTTGAAGAGATACAGCAATTGTCAAGGCCGAAAAAACCGCCGAAAAAAAATATGTTTAATGTTTCTTGTATGGGTCCTTTAATATTTAATTTGTAGCGGCAATTGAAAAACACATTTTGTGACAATTTCAACTGTACCTATTACGTTTCATGATGAGCAGCCCTCTGACAGACAGACAGACAGACAACGGAGTGAAGTATAGGACGCTTGATGTTCGATTTGTGGTTATTTATGTACCAGTTTCAAAACAGTTACGTTTTTTCAGACAATATTAAAACCCAAAGTTAATTACCCTTAAGCTCACTCTAAACTGTCATAGTCTCTCATTAATTTCTAAAGACAATCTTAATACCATAAGGATAGTGTATATCTAACATATCAATATTTAAGTTATTACCCTCTCTTATATTTCTATTTAAAACATTTTACTACGACATAGTATAGATACATAGTAAATTACAATAATATATCAAAACAAAATGTTTTTCACACTATATCAGGATTATAATCTCAATACAAATAAACCACTTTAGAAACACTCAAAATGAATACAGCGACTTAATCTTCATATTAACAAAATCATATTACCTATAAAAACGTAATGGCTCAAAAATACCCGAATCCAAAGCCTTAAAAATTAAAAACTAAACAACAATGCTGCAACTTTTTCTAATTTCTGCATTTAAAAAAGGACCGCCAGAATCCAAACTCCTTAACGTTTATTTGACAAATATACACTGCGACACAACAGGAGCTCAATTCTACTCGGCACACTTGCTTCTTGCCATAGCTGGCCATTATTCGTTAACTTAGGAGTTACCATTAAAAAATGTTAACAGACTCGTTGACTTCCGTTAAATTTCCCTAAATCTGTTAATCGTGAATCCAGTAGCTACTATTTACTAAAAAGATAACGCACGCACGCACGAAAAACACGTTCAGCTTCGCTTTCAGACGAGAACAACATAATTAATGTTCATGAAGGGGAATATCCACACAATATGCCAAATAACTAAATTACACTCTTTTTATTGTTTCTAACCTGTAAACTTCAAGATGACTTACGCAACGATAAAAAAAATCAATTTTTATCACGTGTTAACAGATTAACGATTAACGTAAACTTGCGCTTAATCTTCTTAAATGCAACGCTGTAACGTTTAACTAATTTAACTCTTTTAGTAACGGATTAGCGATTAACGAAGTTTATAATTTGATTAACGGTACCCAGCTATGCTTATTGATTACATGAAACTTTATCGTAGTCTTCAAATCGGCCGCCATTAATGTATAAGAGCTATCATAACGCTGACAATACGATACAAAGTCAAAAGCAATTAGGTTAGGTTAGGTAGGCATAGAGTCCCAGAAATAGTACAAAAAAACCAGCCAAGTGCGAGTCGGACTCGAGCATGAAGGGTTCCGTAGCAGTACCTTTGCAACATTATACATTATACGCTTAAATTGGTTATATGCGCTTTCATTTAAATTATATTTCCGATTTTTGGTACACAAAGCTTAATATTTCACAAATCCGCAATGTTTTTAAAAGACCTATCCACCACTTTGTTGGCGTAACAAATATGTATATTCATGCCAAATAACAGCTTTATAGTTTTAAGAGTCTCTGAGCTAGGCTGCGGACGGACGGACACGGCGAAATTATAAGGGTTCCTAGTTAGACATACGGAATCCTAAAAAAGCAAGCATAGAACAAATTTAGAAATTTCGCGCTGTAATGTGAAGTCAAATAGGGCTAAGCCCAGCATGAGCTGCAGTTGGGGTAACAGCGCTAGTTTTCAGCCTTAAGCTGGGTACGAATCTGAGCGGCTCAGCCTGAGGCACGCTCGCCCCGCGCGGCGAGCAGCTCGCGAACCAAATTGTTGCACATAAACATGCGCGGATAGTCAGCCTGCTCTTGCGTATTCAAAATTGCGTAGGACATGATGACAGCCGCGGCTGCGTCATATTATAAATTCACCGAATTATTAACAAGAAGAAGAAATCGCCTCAGTGGTGGAACGGCTCATCAACTAAGTATATCAAATTTGTACGCACCTCGCCCACAGACAAGTTAGAATTTGTCGTTCTGCCCGTGGCACGCTCGGATACACGTTCAAATTACATGAGGCACGCACACTGAGGCGCCTTTGAGCTTTGAGCACGGTTAAGAGACAGACTCTCGGTGGCTCGAACTTGAGCAAAACAGGTGAGCCGTGCATGCCTTAACCCGAGGTTGCTCTAATTCCTTACATTGGCATCACGATTAAAAATAAATAAAATCAAATATGACTAAATGACAAAGGCCGAGATTCGACATGGTTCAACCTTATTGTTTTTGACTTGTTCCCGTATTGTCAAGGTTTGGATAGATCTTCTTTACTTGACACTTGACAGTAACGGCGGTCGAGGAAAAAACGATACTAAATGAAATGGCCCTGGAATTTAAGGCCTCCTCATTGAAAATCGAAGTTCGAAGTTACGTTAGCTCCATCCTTTTCCCTCGATTTATTCTAGAATGAAGAGTGACGGGACTCGACACCCGAAGTTTCGAACAACAAAACCTAATTAATTTGACACGCCACCACCAAAGATGGTGCTTTGGTATTTTCATTGACTCCTTACCAAATAATTCAGTTCTCATTATTCAAATAAAAGTTACAATTGGCGCATAAACAACGTCAGAAGTAATTTTTTATACTAAAAAGGTATAGAAAAAAATGTCGCTCGCACATTCAAACATATTTACAAGATTCTTATATGAATAGTATATGTAATATTAATTGTACCATGGCTAAACAGGACACTTAAAAACGACTAGGTACGAAGATTTCTATTGCATTTCTTAAACTTAAACATCGAATATGTGTGACTATATATTAGACGGGGGAGGGGCTACGCTTTTATTTAGTGGTCCGGGTCCCTGGAAAAATACAATGCTTGCTTCTAACAAATACAGTCAGATGAAGGAGCGAGTGTATGTAATATCGATAGATCATTGACAACCGATACAACTATGATTAATAAGACAAGTCTAACAAAAAGGAAGTTTTAAAACCCGACTGCGTGTGTTCGTTTTGTCGTGTAAATGTTAGTTAATTACCATTTCTATATTTTTATTCCGCCATATTGTTTTTTGCTTTAATTTAAGTACCCAGTGACACTTGTGGCGTTTAGACGTATCTAACGAAATCGGTCCTTCCACCCAGTTTCTACGAGGGCACAAAGAACCATATAATTTAATACCTGTCTAAAGGTCAATAACATACTTAGTTGCTAACCAACTTTAAATTGCTATAAATCCTAAATTACCATTCAAAATGAAATATGATGAAAGAAACCTAAAGATGATTTTTAAATAGCCATGATACCTTATTTGTGTTTATACTTGGTCGACTTCTTTTTTAACCGACTTCATAAAAAGGAGGAGGTTATACTTACCATTTTTTTTTCTTTTTTGTGTATGTTCACCGATTACTCTGTCAATTGTGGACCGATTTAGAAAAATATATTTTTTGGTTTGATGGAGTATACTTCAGAAGTGGTCCCATTGTCAGCAAATCTGAATCTGATGAGGGGATCAGTAAGGAATTGAGGGAACTCCTACAATTTTAGTGGTTTTAGTAGGTGCCTACAATTTTAAGAGAAGTTATTTTTTGCGTTTTTGAAGGCGGTTTTTTGTTTTTTTAATTCATTTTCAAAAGTTGGCGGCTAGTTGCGGCCATATTGAAATTTTATTACTGTCATATCTTCAGTGACACTCACCAGATTAAGAGAAAACGATTGACATAAAGCTATAAAGCTGGGTACGAATCTTGACGAGCTTTAAGAATTCACCACCCAATTTCAAAATCGGACTACGCGATAAGTTTTTAGAGCGCCCCAAAGGAACAAACATACATTATATAGGTTGTGAAACACATTACCCTTTGCGTCGCGCAGTCGGGTAATAAAAAAGACACATACGTGTAAAACCGAGAGCACACAAGCCTCAAACACTGCGTTTAGTGTACCCTTATTAAATGTAACGACAAATAAAATATAAATTAATTAATTATACAGAGGCCTCTATATGAGGCTTAGAGCTATAACTAGACCCCGGATTTTTGTGGCAATGACGTCACAATAGGGTAGTTTGGGGAGTAAATGGAACGGTGTTAAATATTTTTTATTAACTAGGCATTCACGACAAAAAATGTTATTATTACCGCAAATCATTTAGAACAACTTTTGATCAGTTACGGAGAGTCAGTTAACGAAAGAAAATCGTCGACAATTGACTTATATAAGGAATTTATATCGTGAATGCCTAGTTATAAAAAAATATTTGGTTTAAAACCAATAGTTTTTCGTATTAATTAACATTTCGGTAAATGGAATAGTGGAACATATTGAAATATTATCTTTATCAATTTATCAGCTTTAACCTATACAACCTAATTAAGTTTTGACCTAAAATATAGAAAATAATAAAATAATTTGCGTGTGCTTTCGGAGGGTAAAACAAATTTGGAAACACAATCACTACAGCTTTTAGAATCTATTTTGATTGTGGATAACATACAGAGCGTGCTATCAAAATTAATTCTGCACAAAAGAGGACGAAAAATATATGAAAAGTTGAGATTTGTATTGAAAAAAAATTACGGATTTGCCACTTTGCGTAACATTAACAATCTTAATGCAGGTCAAGAACAAGAATACAAATTATTCCAAGCAACCGTAACAAATCCTGCTTTGATAATCACAAGCCTTTCAAATATGCACCAATAACATCTGTCGAAGTAAAAAGAAGCTTTTCCTTTTTGAAGTGGATATATTCTGCTAGAAGACGTAGCCTAACCGCAAGTCATTTAGAAAAACTTTTGATCTGTTTCGAAGAGTCAGTTAACGAAAGAACAACGTCGATAAATTAATCTATTGACAATTGACTACTAGGTAATTTATATCGTGGATACCTGATAAAAAAAATAATTCCGTAGAATACCAATAGACTAGATTGCCGTATTAATTAACACCGTTCCATTTACTCCCCAAATTACCCTATTGTGACGTCAATGCCACAAAGATCCGGGGTCTAGCTATAACACAAGTTTTTCAAAAGAAAATGGTTCAAATCATGGTAAGCAACTCAGTACAATTAACTCTATAATATACTCGGGGACAAATTTAGAAAAACACAAAAAAAGTTGTCTATTGCGTTTCTTTATGGCGGTGAAGGCAAATGAGCACACAGGCCACCTGATGATAAGACTGGTAACTGAGATCTGTGACCCATGGACATTATACGCTGAAAGTAATGTTATTTAAACAACGTTTTTTTTAACCATTTTAGATAGGACTTTTTATTCCGATACATTTTATTGCTTGGTTTAACTATAGATTTTTGTAGAACAAATTATCACAAATCCAAATTCAACAAAAACACAGCATTATCTAAAGGGTATTTAGTATTCTTTTTACAATAACGATAAAAAATAGACTTTTGAATTAGTTAAATATTATACACTCGCGAGCAAAAAAATCGACTCAAGCTGCACGTTTGGGTTCTCCGCCCAGTATCTCTTGACCCATCCAAAATACCTTGAAAAAAATGGTATCAAACGAAAGCTGATAAAGTAACGATTTCAAAAATGTATAATTTTCAGTCATGCCAGGTTCCACAACTGATGGGGCCAGGTTTTGCAAAGACGAATAAAAAAAATACTATGAAAATTAAAAGGAAGTCGTGAAATAAACGGCATTTCAAGAAAAATAAGATTTTTGTTGTTAATTTAACATTTTGTATTTCCACCCCTAGCCCTTATCACAGCATCCAGGCGGTTTTTCATCGATCTGATGAGCTTTTTGTGAAGCTCCTGGGGGATGACATCCCACACCTCCTGCAGAGCTGCCTTCAGCTCCGTAACATTTGACGGAGCTGGTTCTCTCTTCCGAACTTGTCTTTTCAGGTAGTCCCAGACATGCTCAATGGGATTCAGGTCCGGGCTGAGAGCTGGCCAGTCCATGGTGGGTATGCCGACCTCGGCAATGTAGGCCCGAGTGATCCTTGCGGTATGACAAGGGGCATTATCCTGCATTAGGACGAACCCCTCGTCATAAAAACCGGCGTAAGGAACAACATGCTCCTCAAGGATCTCGGTGATGTACCTGGCAGCGGTCAAACCACCGCCACGGCCCCCACCCGGTACAAAAACGAGCTCGGTACGCCCTTCCATGGAAATGCCCGCCCACACCATGACGGAACCTCCTCCATAGGCAACTGTTTCCCTGAAACAGCACTGTGCGTACCGTTCCCCTGACCTCCTGTAGACCCTCCCCCGTCTGTCACAGCCATTCAAGCACACCCTGGACTCATCGCAAAAAAGAACTGGGGTCCATTGCTCAATGGTCCAGTTTTTGTGCTGATGAGCAAATTCCAGGCGTGCTTGGCGGTGACGTGGGAGCAGTCTGGGGCCCGTGGCGGGCCGTTTCGGGGTCAGGTTAGCTTCCTTAAGCCTTCGCCTTACTGTCCACTCGCTGGCAGTAACCCCTCTTACATCCTGAAGATGCTGCTGGATGGAAACGCCGGTCTGGTGCCGATTTCTGAGAGAGGTAGTGACCATAAAGCGGTCATCCCTCTCAGATGTGCACCTCCGGCGGCTAGAACCTGGTCTTCGTACCAAGGCCCCAGTCTCCCGATACCGTCGGTAGACTCGGGATACTGCTGACTGGCTTAAATTCAGCTGGTCAGCCGCAAAGCGTTGGTTGTGTCCCTCTTCCAGCAAGGCCACGACTTGGGCGGCTTCAGTCATGGTGGTATCCATTTTCTCCAAGGCTTCTGAGTAGGGTCGTTAGCAGAGATGTGTACCGGTCAACTTCTGATAAGTGACTGATGACATTTCCCCCTCCAACCCCTTATTTATAGGGGTCAAAGGGGGCACAACTCGTACGTTTCGGAACGAGTAAATGACCCACATATCGGAAAATAAGGCATAACTTGAAAAATCGTGGATGGATTTCCACGGTTTTTGATTTTTTTAATCGTTACTTTATCACCTTTCGTTTGATACCATTTTTATTAATATATCATGGATGGGTCAAGAAATGCTGGTCGGAGAACCCAAGCGTGCAGCTTGAGTCGATTTTTTTGCTCGCGAGTGTACATACACTAGCGACCCGCCAGCGGCTTCGCCCGCTGCATTTTTTTTTATGTCACTTTGGGGTATGAAAAATAGATGTTGGCCGATTCTCAGACCTACCCGATATGCACACCAAATTTCATAAGAATCGGTCGAGCCGTTACAGAGGAGTTCAATAACGTACACCGTGACACGAGAATTTTATATATTAGAGAAGATAACATCACGCCTTCATTCCCAGAGTGGGGTAGGCAGAGCTAAAGAAATAAAAACAACTCTAAAAAGATTTGTTGATAATTCTGTAACCACATTTTGCACAAGTAGGCTAAGATGTTTAGTTAAATATTATTTCATAAAATAAAAGTAAGTTGTAGTTACCATTTTTTTTTAATAATATCGTTACTTTTACCTTTTTTCTAAATTTGACCCTAAGTCTATTAGCCAAGTCCGAGCACTTTCTGCAATCGACTCAGCTCTTCTTAATTACGTTAACATATAAAAAATACAACATCGATATTAGCGAAACCTGTACAATACGCAGTCGTCATACCCATAAGGCAACTGAGAGCAACAGAGATAGATGTATGGTAGCGCATAGCTACCCTAACAGTTCACTTGTTGATACATAAGGAAGTCTCACTGCGTGGTCGAGGCAGCGCCGCTGCGGCACGGTCGAGGCGTAATCCTTGTAGAGTCGAGGCGCGGGAGGCGTCCGTTTCAGTTCATTAAACGAAAACGAAAGAGATATGCGCCCGCGCCACGACGCCGCCTCGACTTCGCCTTGTGTGTGAGCGACTTCTCTTCCGTCACTTTCTAATTCGCCAAGTTAGAAAGTGCCAACACGATTCACGTCGACATTTTTAATGAACATGTGAGCAACTGAGCATTACTCTTAGCACTAAAACTCAATGGGTACCTCTTGCACAACAAGTTTACATCCAGCACCATAATAGTTCTGACTCTGTCCGTTCCACCTCTGATCCTCGAATTCAGCAAGCTCGACAATAGGAGCTGGTATCTCAAAGTCCACTGTATTCATATAATCCTCGTCGTTTATCGGGAGATCGTCGAAGCCCTGTATCTCGTGTAGATTGTCGAAATGGATCTCTGGTCGCGCATCGTCGAAAGGTATTTCGGGTATGTTTAGCCGGATGCACTTGTGGTTGTGGAGCAGCGACGGCCACACGAACGTTTCCTCGCACACCTTGCATTTTAGATTTTCGTAGTCGGAATGCTGGCTGACTATGTGGCGGTTGAGGCAGTAGTTCGTCGAGTAGTATTTGCCGCAAGTCTGAAAACATTTCATTGCATTGTTAGATGACTTTAAAGTTTGAATGTGACGGGCTGTAAAGCATGGACTTGAGAAGTGATAAATGAACTGTGTCAGTGATATGAGAAACATGGGAGCGAATACTGAAGGCGATTTTTGAATGTCATCGACGAAAAATTACTAATTTTTAAAACCATTTATGCAGCGATTTTATCTACCAGCGGGCCCTCTTTATGGATGTCATATCATAACGCCTTTATCATATTAAATCCAAAAGGTAGGCCGTAGATTAAATCACTGCACAAATTTATTTTAAAGTTAGTAATTTTTCGTCGATGAGATTCGAAAATCGCTCCCCCTAGAGATGATAATGGAATATCTTTTAAATAGATAAACACCCCCAACGTATCCCCCGTCGATGTGATTCCTACTTCAGAACTAATTTCAAAAACGTAGCTAAGAACCATGCCGAAGAAACTGCTATCTTTAAAAAAAAAAACAGCGTCCGAATCGGTGCATCAGTTATGAAGTTACGATACTGACGGACACTTGCATACATATCTTAAACTTATAACACCCCTCTTTTAAAAATAGGGACATAAGGCATACAATACTAAAACCAAAACAGGCTAAAAACCCGGCTACCCTCATCCCTCATAGTAACAAACAACTGATATTACCATGAAAATCGGCTAAAATTACCCAAATCCAGGGCCATAAAACTGAGCAAACATGCTAGCTATATCTTATTTCTGCATTCAACAGGGCAAGGGCATGCCGGAAAAATCTTAGAGTAAAGTTCAGACGCCGTTACTATAAACACCAAAAACTCTCCCGAAAAGCAACAAAAATGAAGGCATTTTCTATTTAAAAATAAATTGATCAACAAAAAACTAAAAAGCGAGCCATTATGTCGATAGATATTTACAGATGAAGTTCAAGTTTCATTATGGCTTTTTACTTCTCTTGGTCTATAAAATAAATGTTTTAAAAAACTAAAAACTGTCTTCAAAAAGCAAGAAATAACTTCGCATAGAATGATAGGTCAGTCCAACTGAATTCGGCTTTTGGTTAAAAATGTAGTGGGACGCCGACTTCAGTTAGACTGACCTATCATTATAAAAGAAGTAATTTCTTGATTTTTGAAGAGGGTTTTTGGTTTTTCAAAACATTCATTTTATTTCATACCTTTTAGTGATCATAATAATACTGTTATGTCTTCCACGAATATTTATTCCCATAATATTTGAGAAGTATTTGGCATCAGGGGGCCTAAGATGGTCGTGCTTATCGACGTGGATAAACGTGGATAGCAAATCTGTCACTTTCTGACCAGTATGTCAGTGCGAGTGACGGAAGCTTTATCCACGTTTATCCACATCGATAAACACGATCATCTTAAGCCCCCAGATCTTGACGTGCTCGATATGGGTCCAACTAGAAAAACCAAATCAAATCAAAAATATTTTTTTCATATCGGTCCAGCGGTTTATGTGCAATCTGGGAACATACAAAAAAAAATATCCAGACGAAATGACCTCTTCCTTTTTTTGCAGTCGGTTGAAAATGACTCATAATAGCCACGTATAGGCGGACTACAGTGACATTTTACTCCCTAGGGACTACTGCTGTTTGATAATGTTTTCCTTGTCGTCGGAGTGCGCGGTGGAGCCGGTGGAAGGCAGGCTGGGGCGGGGCATACAACCTCCACCGCCGAGGTCTTCGTATAGGAAATGTTCTCTATGGACTATTTGTTATCTTCTAACCCCAAAAACAACTTTGTTGTTGTCCCTTCTGGTTGACAGTAAAAATGATAGCCCTATCAAGTTATAACTTTTTTACGTGTCTATGTTAAAACTAATTTAATTTAAGGTTGGTTTTTCTCGCAATCGAAGTGAAAAATAGAGTGCTTAACTCGAGACTAACAGCCATAATGACACTCGAACACTAAATATCTCGTGTCATAATGGCTTACTTTAGTCCCTTGTTGAACAATCTGCTATTTAGTCCCGACTTACACACTCTACTTTTCACTTCAATTGCGAGAAAAAAAAATCGTTTATCAAGGGCCGCGAGACATTAGCCACCCGAGCAAATAGTTCGTTCGAGTGTCATTGTGGCATTTTAGTCAAGAGTCAAACTCGATTGCGAAAAAAAAACTTAAATTATAATATAGTTTTAATAGAGACACGTAAAAAATAAAATGTTTTAATAAATAAAAAATAAGGTCGGCTTTAGGTTAAAAATATTGTGGGACGCCGTCTATCGTTACAGACCGTTAAGGGATATCCGAGCGACGACCAACTTGTGCCAACCGCCCCAATAAGCGGGCTCAGGGTCATAAAGACAAACATTTGCATCTAAAGGCTGCAAATGCGTTGCCAACGCTGAGGATTAGTGATGTTTTAAAAAATAACAATTACTGTGTTATTTTATTTACATGACCGCTTGACTTTTTTTATTCTAATATGTTCCATAACTGCATGCCAGCTATTTGTATGCCTTATGGCGAAACAGTGCTCAACACTTTTATTAAACATCAATTTACAACATTGTTTATGCAAATAAAGATTTTGATTTGATTTGAGGACTAATGCGGGATGCGGCTAGTCACTATTTTTTATTTTTATTTTTTTTATAAAAACACATTTTTTTTATAAAAAAATAATTACTTATCTGCTAAACTGCACTGCAGTTTATTGGCAGAAAGAAAGCTCTCTACGTCTAACTTAATTACATACATATTAGGTATATTATGTATATACACAATATGCACACATGCATATATACATATATACAAATACGCACACACGTATACACACATGTGCACACATAAACGCATACACATAGGTACCTATACACCTATTAAACACACTTTTTTTTTTTTCGCATAGCTCGTAAAAAATCGAATCGCCACTTCATTTTCACGGGTCGATACAAATCGCAGCGGAAACAATTTTCACCAAGCGATCAAAAACATGAAAAAAAAACAACTAATAACTAATTTTCTATTCAAAGTCAATCATTTTCAGATGATTTTAGTAGGTGTAAACACTTTAATCGCCTGTATCTCAAGAACTAATGATGTCTACTTAGTCGTGATAGTTTTCACCTATCCAACGACACCCCACACTATGGGGCAGACGAGAAAAAAAAAGCACCCCGACGTTACGTGTAGGGGAGGGACAACAAACAATTTTTTTTTCAAGATTTTATTTTACCACTTTGTTGGCGTGACTAATATGTATATTCATGCCAAATTACAGCTTTCTAGTACTAAGTGTCTCTGAGCTATTCTGCGGACGGTCGGACGGACGGACGGACGGACATGGCGAAACTATAAGGGTTCCTAGTTTGACTACGGAACCCTAAAAAACGGCAAGTGGGAGTGTGATTTGCGCACCGAGAGTTCTAAACCCTTTCGACGCATAATACCAAAAACGCAAAACGCCACTTTGTCGTTTTGCGTAATGAAGAAAAAATCCACGCATAATACCAAATACGCATAATACCAAATACGCAGAACGCCAAATACGCAGAATGCCAAATACTCAGAATGCCAAATACGCAGAATGCCAAATACTCAGAATGCCAATTATGCAGAATGCCAGCATACTAATACTAATAATAATTCGTATATGAGAACTAGCCAAGTCAGACCTCAAGGCTCAGGCTTCAATAACCAACCAAAAATGTACATTGAAAAGTAGAATGGCCCCCTTACTAATAAACGTTGTGTAACCGTGGTATAGCTATATGTTTTGTCCTTATCTGTCAAATCCAAATGTCACAATGACACATAAGGACAAAACATTGTATAGTTATAGTGTACCACCGTTACTCAACGTTTATTATATTAGTAAGGGGGATAGGCTACAAGCATACCTACGACCTGCATGATTATTAGGCAGGACGTATGCTTGTTTGCCAAGCTGGTTAATGGTTAACGTACGTGAATCACATTTTGACATACGTCTCTCTTACAAATTTTCGGCGTCATGCGTATTTGGCATTTAGCGTATTTAGCTTTGGCATTATGCGTATTTGGCATAACCAGGATTTGGCAATACACGTGTTTGGCATTACCAGAATTTGGCAATACACATGTTTGGCATTTAGCGTATTTAGTTTTTACGCAGCTTTGGCATTATGCGTGTTTGGCATAACCAGGATTTGGCAATACACGTGTTTGGCGTTTTGCGTTTTTGGTATTATGCGTCGAAAGGTTCTAAACCACCCGAATCACAATTGGCCAGATTTTTGAAGTTTAGAGTTATAATGACACTATAGTGATAGGCCGGTAAGAAGTCAATCTTGACAGCTATTATCTCAGTGTTTAAGGTTATGATTTGTACTAGGGTAATAAGTACCTACACCTATCACCCTAGTACAAATCATAACCTCAAACACAAGAACGTACCTACTGAGTTAAAAGCTGTCATTATGGATTGTGGATTGACTAATTAACGGCCTTTCAATATAAATTTCACTATACTATGTTTAACTGCTTTGATAATAAGTAGAACACAAACAACAAAACGTAAAAAAAACCTCCATGTTATGTCCCTATATCATTTGTTAGGAAATCCGCTGATGTAACAATATATAGTGCTTTTAAGTTAGGAGGCTTAGTAATATCCCGTCTGGCACATTTTTAGTATGAAACGCGAAAAACGAAATCCCGCAGATGTGGCAACAACATGAGATAATCATCTAGGTTGTATTTTTTGTCTATAATATTAATAATGCAGATAAATTACAATTTAAAGAAAAACAAAACATTTATAAGTAATAATTACGCCAGCAAGAAACATGTTTTTTTTTATAAGATGTAAAACAAAAGAAAAATGCGCAAAAACAATGGTGTGTCAAGCAGAGAAACAAAAGATAATTAAGAATTAGATACAGCTTTATTTGAAAAAATACTGCACTAGTGGTACAGAATTTTAGAACATGAAACCAATTATTTTGTAATAAATTTTGCAAAGCACTAAATACTAGGCGCTGCTTTAATACAAAAGCACCACCAATCAAAAACAAATACAATTAGATTTATAACTTTACTAGCGACCCGCCCTCGCTTCGCTCTGGATTAAAGTATTATACATATAAACCTTCCTCTTCAATCACTCTATCTATTAAAAAAAAACGCATCGAAATCCGTTGCGTAGTTTTAAAGATTTAAGCATACATAGCAACAAAAAAGCAACTTTGTTTTATACTATGTAGAGAAGTAAATAGCGTTCTGAATTTAAATGCAACAAAGATTCATTTTGATTTGTGGCGCTTTTGTATTAAAGCAACATAGGTTAATGAGTATGAATTATGAAGTAAATAAACCAATGCATTTGACTCATGCCAAGCAGATTTATACTTATTAATGCACCAGCACAGTAAGTTCTTAGAGAGAAATTGTTACTCTCACATTTACATATGGGCGTTTTCCAAAAAAAGTGTACATCGTTAAGGACAAAGGTTAAGAAAATTTAACTTTTTCCATTTCGTCACGAAAATTAGCCATATATGTACGTTAATTTTCGTGACAAAATGGAAAAGTTAAATTTTCTTAACTTTTGTCTTTAACGATGTAACTTTTTTTTGAAAACGCCCACATACAAGGTCAGCGGTGACGTGAACCTGGCCTGATAATTGGACTAGTTAAAAATTCAACCTACAATTATACAATCTCGGAATAATATAAGACATTGTTATTGTACTCTTTGCATATTATTATAGTGAATGTGGTCAAATGAGGGTTGAAAGCTCAAATGACCCTAGCTACTCATTATCCTTTAACCCACACTCAACCAAACATCCTGTATTTGGTAGCAAATAATGCAAACATATTATTATTTCATTACTCATTAGGAACTGAGTACATTTTAGTCATTGCTATAAATAGTAACATCCAATGATAAGCAATTTGCTGGCAACTCTGTCGGCATTAAATTCTCTCAGGAAATGTCCTATTTTATGGGATTAAAATTACCTTATTTCTATCTCTGGGCTATAAACTATAATGTACCTTTAACATCAGTTGGTTAAGATGTTTAAGATTAAACAAGAGAACACAATTTGCTTAAGACAGGTCAAGGCAAGGCGAAGGAGTATAAGATAACAGTAATAAATTGATATTACTAGTGCTGGTGCATTTGTACATCACATCCCTAAGTGCCGGTAATACGAACCTGACACTGATGCTTTGAAATAATTGTCTTCTTTGACACGGGGTCAACCACAGGCTTTTTGATCTCCCCGGTATACTCATTAAAGCAGTTGACATCCACAAAATCAACCGTGCCCGTTAACTCTTCACCACCAATCTTTATTTTTTCTAATAGTACTTTTGGTTGCATGTATTCTGGAACTTTATCTTCTGCTTTAAACAAGCTCTTTATTTTTGGCTTGGGCTTCAAGCCATTAGGCCTTAACTGCGAATTGTCACTGGTCTTAAGAAAGTGAGTCCATTTGTGTTGTAACATGTCTGTTTCAACATCAAACTTCTTCAAGCATTGGTCACAAAAGTAATAGTCCTTGTAGCCAGTCATAGCTCGATTGGTCAAGTCTGGTAAGAGAGCTACATGAGTCTCTATTTCATCTCGTTCGACAGAGCTTTGTTCACAAAAGTTGCAAAGGTATAACCTCTCACTCCCTAAGTTATGCATTATGTATAAAGATGTTGGGCGTTTCTGTGAGTGTAGGTATGAAATATGGTGTGCTACTGCACATTTAGATTGAAACTGATCTTTGCAAATATCGCAGATGCATGAAGTTATCAAATGGTCATAGCTATGATCTTTCAAATCCATGAAATTGAAAAACGAAGTGTCACATGTTTTACACTTGTGCAGTTTTCTTACTTTGCACACATTACGTCTGTGCTCAAGATATTTTGATTTGTTTTGAGCAAGGGCACCGCAAATATCACAGTGCAGTTTTATGTGCACTTTGAAGAACATTCTATCGACAAAGTTTTTGTTACAATAATTGCAAATGTAACACTTACGTTTCTTGTGTTTTTGTTTCATATGTGACTTAAGCATACGGTACTGCTCAAATATCTTCGTACATTTCCTGCATTTATGATATTCCTTCATTTCATGGACTATCACATGGTCTGAAAAGGACACGCGCTTTGGCGTCTTCCCGTGGGATTTATATATAATCATATGTTTATTCTCCTGGTGATTTTGCAACTTTTTTTCACTTGAATAAACCTTATCACATATTTTGCACTTCAATTTGGCTATATTGAATGCAGTGCTGAAGAGAGGATTACTAGGATCCTTATGAAATGCCATTTTTAGGTTAATGAGGTCGTTCCGAAGAACGCTGACTACACAGTTATTATTTAAGCGCTTCGCGTGAACTGCGAACTCTAACTTAGAAAGACACTTTTCTAGATCTGGTGTACCCCCGGATTTATGTCTCATACTCTTGAGATATGGCGTTATATCGGTTCGCGCCAGCACTACTACAGGGGACCTCGCAAACCCTCGAAAAGCATCTTTAATCGAGATACCTTCCGCGGCGGCGGCGTCAAAGGAATGCAGTCTTCTACCATTCTTTGCTTTACTCTTCTCCTTTTTACTTGTAGGTGTTTTAACTCCATTGCACTTGTAGGACATAGAAATAAAATTGAATGATGAAAACAAAACAATAAGTGAAAAAACTAAAAATATTGCTCACAACATCAACTTCTAATATTTCTATGTCGTATGCCATTAAATTCGTTAAATATTGTACAGATAAGATAACATTAGGGTAATGACGCTCATTTGCATAGAAAAAACTAGAAGTTAAATCGAAATTGGCCACCATATGGCCAACGTAACGAGAAACAAGAAAATACCATCTGTGGCGGGATCCTATCATTTCATAACCAACATTTCACAAATTATTCATTGCACAAACATATAATTGGACAACCCGCGTTTTTTTTCGAAACTGTAAATAATTCTGGATTTATTTCGACTATCGTGTAGAAACCTATAGGTTAGGTTAGGTCATTTTTATAAAAATCCTGGAATGTTTATATGTATTTACAGATGCATTTGTCAAAGATTTGTCGGCAAAAAGGCAGAGAACCATCTGTGGCAGCTTTATTATTAACTGAATCCTAAGCCTAAGACTAATTATTATTCTCATATTTCGCAACAGTTTGCACGTTATTTAATAAATCACTATGAATATAATAAATCGCGTGCCCACAGCACAGCACAGCCGAATGCATTATCATGTCACTCGTGATTCATTTTTATCGTGTAACTTAATAGTTGTATTAGTTGTTTACATAATTTTGTTAACAATTGAAGTAGAAGGTTTTTAACCGTCGTGAATGTAAGCGTCGGAGCTATTTTGCGGTTATCAGCTGGAAAACAGTGTCCTAAGCCTTTTTTGTTTTCTTTGTAGATATTCAACTGTATGATGACTTATGTTGTTAAGTTGGTAGAATTGAATTTAGATGAAATTGTAGTTAGCAAAAATACTTAACTAATTTTAATCAAAGAGATCTAGAAGTATTATTATCTAGAAGTATTTTCCTTTTCCATTTACATTTTTATTTTAAAAAGGGTATAGAAATGACAGGTAACAGGTGCGTTCTGAAACTTTAGCTATCGTAAATAATTAATTTAAGTAGATTATAATTAGAGTTAAACTAGTCTGTGATTTCAAGACTAATCTATAAATAAATTTAATTTATTGACTTTACTACCTAAAACTAGCACACCTTGTTCTACGATACACATTTTTTAAGTTATTGCGGCGTAGAAGGTTAAAATAAGAGCTTACAAAGCTTAGCTTCATAACGCATCAGTGCTTTTTCTGTTCGGCCTTGGCCCTCGTTATCGGACGTTTCTATCCTCCTCAATTAAATCAATTCGCGAAAATAATCAGATAAACAAATTTATTTTTGAACTGGACGGAAGGCAGGCGGTCACAAAATGTTTCCGCCCACGCGCATTCGTAGCTGCCTTCCAGTCATAAACCCGATGTTTAAGCAGCGTTTGAGGCCGCACAGACCGTTTCGTCAAACGGCGACGCTCCACAATCAAACAAAGAACGTAGCAGCACAATACCAGAGGAATAAATGGATGAATTTGCGTGCTATAATTACGCGTTGGATGCCGCTCGGAAGCGTTATTTATGTAGGCTGGTGTTACATACGTGCAAGCGTTAACTATGAAGTGTCTAAAGTGGAGATTAAATTTTACGAAATGTTTCCGTTTCGTATAACGAGTCGGATATGGGGGCACCTGGCGGCTTGCGAGCTGCCGACTTCTCTGCGTACCATCGTGTACGGTACGTACGCTAAATTCTTCAACGTAAATTTAAATGAAGCAGCTGTAACTGATCTCACTTATTACAAAAGTTTATCTGCATTCTTCACGCGTCCGCTACGGGACGGCGCTCGATCCATCGAAGGCGTCCCGTGCGTGTCCCCGTGCGACGGTGTTGTGTTAAACTGCGGTCCAGCCAGCACAGATAAAATAGAACAGGTTAAAGGAGTCACCTACAGCTTGGAGGAGTTCTTAGGTGAAAACAAATGGTCTAAGACCATTGATAATGATTACTACAAGTCCCTATTAACTGACAAGAACAACATTCTTCACCAGTGTATTATTTACCTTGCTCCAGGAGACTACCACAGGTTTCACTCACCATGTGATTGGACAGCCAATTTTAGACGTCATTTTTCAGGTAAACTGCTGTCTGTTAACCCTTGGATGGCTCGTCTTATACCTGGCCTGTTCTCTATGAACGAACGGGCTGTGTACATCGGGAAATGGGAGCACGGATTTTTCAGTATGACAGCTGTTGGAGCTACTAATGTTGGCTCTATAGAAATATATAATGACCCAGCACTACGAACTAATACAAAAGGTAAACGGAACCGAGTTGATGAAATTGAATTGGGACCGATAACCATAGAAAAGGGCGAATTATTTGGACAATTTAATATGGGTAGTACAATCATTTTACTGTTTGAGGCCCCGAAAGATTTTGAATTTAATTTGATGTCCGGAGACAGAGTTCAAGTCGGTCAAGCATTGACAATGGCAGCTAAAGCTCAAGCAAGATGACCAGCTTATTCAGATTTAGTTCACATTCTCCAATTAGCGCTGGTTTTCCATGTGTTCATGCTTTTAGTATGAATATTGTAGATGCTTCATAGCTTTGACTGATACAAATGATGGGTCTGATTTGGCAGTTTTTGCTACGGAACCAATAAGATCAAAGAAGCTTATTAACTAGACAAGATAATAACCAGTATTTAATAAACTGGGTGTGGCATTTTATTTGTAATTATTCACCTTTTATTGGAATAATTGCGATGCAACAGAAATACATCTTGTGTACAAAAGAGTATAAAAATATCCTGGCCTTGTGTCCATTTTAAAAGTAGTTATAGTGTTTTAAACTCGAGTGTTTGCATTATTCAATGTTAAAAGTTTGTATATTTATGCTCAAGTGAGATTTAGTATTAATGTTTGGTACCTTACTATTTTGTATGTACATTTACGCGTATTTTCACCCAGTGCGTTCATTGTAATAATATCGCACTTGACCATTTGTCTGTGTTTCAACATATTTCCTATATTGCTTTACAAATAATTTCCTGGTTGAATGAGTGAAATCCTTTGCCATTGAAAAACAATCCGCCATTTTAAAAAAAAAATATGGCGGGCTTTGCAAAGAATTAATTATGCAATGAATAAACAGTGTTTTATGTAAATGTGTTCCTGTGAATACTTGTACTTGATAAAGAGTAACAAATTGTTTGCTATTTGTATTGTCGTAAGCAACTATACTATAATTCTATGGAACTTGCTAACTATGTAAACAAACAATATATTGAAATTGACATCTAATGTCAATTTTAGTATGGCGGCTTGTTTACATAGTTAGCAAGTTCCATAGAATGACACTTTAGTGAGTGAGTGGTAGTAGTAATAATCAAGGGTCTGTACATTCTTAGTCGTGTCTGTGAGGTCAGCTATTGATATTCGCGCCAATTGATCTGTTCCAAGTTTCGAATGCGTGCGAATACTCGCAATTACTTTAAGAAATAGTATGAACTGTCTGAATTAGGAATTCGGTTTATAATGACAATTACCATTCATCAGGGGAATTAAATTCCTTTGCTTCCTTTCCTTCCTTGAATCTTTAGTTAAAGGTAAACAAGACAAATTTACTTTTTCAGTCAGCATTTTTTTATATGTTTGTTTAACATCGCATTTGATGATGCTGGTAAATGTAATTTTGTTTAAATGCTTATGATATTGAATGATATCATTTTAGTTTATATTAAAATATTTAATAGGATTTAGGAAATCAAATATATGAATGTGGCGCTTCAGTGAAACTGAAACGATATAAATAAACAATTTACAATTATTTCCGAGTTTTTTTTTTCTTATTCCTCACGTGGCGTGGGCGCCATACTCCGCCGAGAAGGACGCGGCTAATCTGTCAGACTGAGAGACGTATATAGCTTTCTCATTTTAACAAACAGGTACGTCCCTCTCGGCTGTAAGTCAGATAGTTATTGTAAGGCCATTACCAACTGAGCGTCGGGGCAATCAATCATTTTTATCGGTCTCTCGCTCGCACTAGTGTGGCTTATGGCGAGCGTAAGTGATGCACGTAGTAGCAGGGTTGTCTTGCTATGGATAGATTTATTTACTTTATTAATTTCTTTATTGAATATTCATTGTTGTTGTAAATATAATTACGATAAAAAGTTGACAATCAATGTACTATTAGGACTGTTTTACTTATTCGATAAAAATATTGAAATGCCTTGGCAAAGCAGTCTTGCAAAGATCACTATGTCGTTAACCCTTAATCAAACGGGACAATAAGTATGAAAATATGATTGAAGTGGGAAATAATTTCCCAATATTTGGTTAAGATAATGATTAAACATAGAGTTTTAATACACAGGGTTTCCAGCTAGATGTAAAACTTGCTTGTGGTTAGACTTATTTGAAATAGATGGCTACTCACTTCTGTTTATTTTTCGTTCCGACTCGGCACCTTGCCAAACGCTAAACATTCCATTATAATAATGTGCCAATCAGTTTCCAGCGGTGTTCATAACATAACGCGTAAGGTAACATCAAGTGAACTACCTAGGATGTAAGGAAACTTCGTTAGAGCTGCCTAGCTGCTGCTCTACTTTCGATCTTCATTTATTTACTAATCGAGATCAAACTAACGAATCCCTTTTTTATTTTATTTTTTAAGGCCAAGGCACACGAGGGCTTAGGCCACCTGATGGTAAGTGGAATCTGAGACCCATAGACATTTGAATTCCCAAGACTATAATCATAAGACCTCAAATGAGAACTAAGATGGAGTGCCTCTATGCTAGTAATTTCAACAGGACCCTATTACTAAGCTTCCGCTGTTCTTGTGTCTGTTTGTACCTCATGAAACGTAATAGGTACCTAGACCGTTGTTTTTTTTTACAGACTAAGTATATACCTAACTATGGCTACTGTCAAGAAACGATAAAAAAAAACCAAGGTGGAAATACATCATACAAAAAAAATATTCTTTTTGCTCGATCTTAATAGTAAGGTGGTATTTTTTGCCCGGAACCCTTCGTGTGCTAGTCCATCTAGCACTTGGCGTGTTTAACTCGATCATTAGATCAGCGGCTCTTGACATTTTATTTTAAAGTCAAAATTATGATCGCTCTTATTTATACTTGATAGTTATGGCGGCCGAGTAAAACACAATTCGATAACATGTTAAAAGCAATAGGTATGGTTTTATTAGAATAGAGCCCTAGTGTTTAGACACTGTAGCATTGCATTGTTTTGTCATTCATTAGATTTACCTACATAGGTATTTAAAATTTAGCCTTCGTGTAAAATGGGGTGACTTTTTTACCGTCGATTCTTTGCGATGTGTCTGTTGTTCTCCAGCACTTTATTTTCACAAGTTTTATATGCTAGCGTATGGGTGGAATCACTTCTATCATCACCGTATTGCATTTTGTCTAGAAAAAAAGTCTGTTATTTATGAAGATGCGTAAGTACGTATGCGAAAGGAGAATAAATGCGTACGCATCTTCGTGCAAAGTAGCTATTTTCTATAGACAAAATGCGAATCGGTGCCGATAGATGTGATTCCACCCTAAGTTATCAGCACGGCTAGCACATGACGGCGCGTGAGTTATGTCGTCGCGAGATAAACAATGTAGTCTATCTCGCGCGGCGTCATGTGCTAGGCGTGCAGTAGTTCAAGTATTTTCAGACAATTTGTATAAACAATATAAACAATTAGGGTCCGTTCACACAGACCGGCTCGGAGAGCATCGGCCCGCGCATCTTTTCACACAGACCGGAGCCGGTCGGCTGCGCGAGCGCGGAACGAGCGTGGAAGAGCGCGTCAAGCAGCTGGTCGGCTCCTCTTATTATTTCACAAGAAGCGCGTTCAAGCATTCTTAACGACAAAAGTGCACATGCAAAAATAAACCTTATTAAAATGACTCAAAACTCTGTTTCTAACGTGATAAAAATCTACTCTCCTCTCCGAGCCGGTCTGTGCGAACGGACCCTAAACCACTCAATTTTGGCACTCTTCAGTGTGGCTTTGATATTGTGGTACAAACACAGGGATAAAGCAAATAGACCCATTTTAACAATTGAGATAGTAAGCTGCGTAATTTTTTCTCTACTAAGCCATCTACCGTCGTCTATAGGTAGCTCTAGCTCCTTTAAATAATTACTCCAAATGATTAGTCGCCAATGCAATAATTTTAGCAATTTCGCCAAGAGTTACAAAATAATTGTTTCTAAAATTAATCAAACTATTAAATTAACGCCCCTCTCACGCTTAACTTATGAGATTTTAATAGCTACTTGTAATCATTCAATCCAATAGGTTTCATTCCGGGAAAGTTTACTACAAAACGAAAGTCAAGAGCTAATGAAATGGCTGACTATTCAAACATTAATCAACGACCTGATAGCAATCTTCTTAATGAGCCAGTGGGTTACCACGTGCTTCTGATTAGTAATCAAATCGCTATTTTTAATGAACTTCTAGACGTAGTCATAACTGATATGGCAAAAAAGTTTATCTACACGTATCATAAGTACTTTATAATGCGTTCAGAACCCGTTGGCAAAGACCAGCATTACAACATTCAACTTTGTTATCTGCGGTGTAGTGTGGTCCTGGTGGTGGGTGTGCAACGTAATGTTCTTATAACGGTATCAAATAAGATAAAGTTATGAGTTCAAAATTAGGAACATTTTCCAAAACCGACTCAATTTAAATAGGCCCCATTTATTATCACGTGAAATTAAAATTTAGTTAATACGAAACGTATAGATAGTTACAGACAGCACTGGTAGCAATGCAGGTCATTTGCTTTCAGATTCTGAACCCATATTACAGTACTTAGGATATGTGTGTAGATAAAATAATGTATGTATGTGTGATCTTATTATGAAACTCGTTCACACTCGTGTTTTAAGACCCCTCATTATGTATCAGTTACATAAAATACCAGCTGTTGCCAGCGGAACTGTTAAATTTTCCAGGATAATAAGTGTAAGATATGTCTGTCCTCGGGGTTCAAGTTATTTCCAAACCAAATTTCATTAAAGTTGGTCAATTGCTCTATCTGTAAAAACTTAACATATACGAACAAACATAGTCACTGTCGCATTTATAATATTGATTCGAGTATGAATGGAACATTTTAAAAATCAAACCAAATCAAATTCATTTATTTCATTACATTTCGTCGGTAATATTGCAATACCGCGTAACTGTCAAAAAACCAAGGTGCAAAATACACTTTAGCATGTATTGAATTTGTAAGTTACGCGGTATTGCAAGATCACTGACGATTTAGAAGTTTTGCTATACTGATAGTAGGTACCTACATACCTAGTATAATGAAAAGATCGTGAGCACAGCTCAGCTGAATTTGAGCTCACCCGTGGTCAGCCATGGAGAGATCACATTGTCAATATTTCTACTGACTTCTTAATTGGCCTTGATCTTTTAGAATGCCTGACTCAATTGTCGGTGCCAATTACCCAGCATTTCACATTTAAATGCAGCCGATTGGGAGTCGCAGGCATCCAACGCATACTAAGTATAATTAAAAGCAAACCGAACCGAGGAGACGTCTCGATTTACTTACAATGTCTTACGAAACAGTTAGCCGTTTCCCAAACAGCTCCATAGTGCATTGAATTTGATCGTTTAAGGGCCGTGTTCACCAACAATTAATCGGACGGTTAAGTCTTAATCAGCTGTTAATCAATACATCTGACACCCGTTAAACTGCTAATCGTCCGTTTAATTGTTGGTGAACACGGCACTAATTGGTGTAGACGTGAATCTATAGCGTATGCCAAGCCTTGCCAAGATAACTCACTAGCATGAAGAAAGTTTTTAAAACCGGACTTTATGTTTTCATAATGTCGTCTACATACGTTAGGTAGTTACCCTTTAGGGACATTTTTTGTGCCGCTATATTGTTTTTGTTTTATTGTACCTAAGTACCCAGAGACACTCGACGTTATAAGACGAATCTAACGACACCTCGCTTCTTGAAACCCGCCCATCCATCCAGCCTCTACAAGGGAACAGAGTCTAGAGTCGAACATACATACCTACTGGTATATGTCAAACACATAACCTTCCTTTTAGGCTTTGCCGCAGTCGGTTAAAAAGCCGGTCAAGTGCGAGTCGGACTCTCGCACCGAGGGTTTTGTTAAAACTTATAAGAATGTGCGTAAAATTGTATTGAGAGACAAACTTGAATTTCCCGTTGAAACTGTTGTTTCCATACATCGACATAAGTCGGTTTTTTCACTAAGTAGGTTTTTTTTGTGTGATGGTTCAACAAATTAACGATTTTTGGATTTTTTCCTTTACTTGTGCTGTAAGAACTTCCTTCTAGTCAAATTTCAGAATGCTGGCCTATGGTTTAATACCCTATAAACTTTGATTCCCTTGAGAGTGTTGCGTTGTGCGTTTTTGCAGCTCTTTTTATGGTTCCGTAGTCAAACTAGGAACCTTTATAGTTTCGCCATGTCCGTCCGTCCGTCCGCAGCCTAGCTCAGAGACTCTTAGTACTAG
The DNA here is from genome assembly GCA_949316455.1 of Acleris holmiana. Lineage (NCBI taxonomy): Eukaryota > Metazoa > Arthropoda > Insecta > Lepidoptera > Tortricidae > Acleris > Acleris holmiana. The sequence goes on along the minus strand of OX438790.1, from coordinate 8,282,001 downwards.
AAAGCTGTAATTTGGCATGAAAATACTATTAACTTTACCAACAATAAACACTTTTGAAAAGGGATTCTAACTTTTTTAATCAATTTTAACTCCAAAATACACATAACCTTCGCCGGTACCACCATAGATTACACCCGCTCCTTTTTTTTTTTTTTAGATCCATTCCCGCTCGAATGCCCGCGTCATGTCCTTTGACATCCAATATGTTTTGTTTTAAATATTTTAATCCTTTTTTTTATTAAATATTTATTTATTGTTAACAGACGGCCGTCCTGATCCTGGAATGCCCCTATTCCGTTTCGGCCATTCGAGCGGGGTGTGACCCCATACCCCTTATGATTAAGGATTTACAAAATAATTGTACCTAAATACAATATTAAAAAAAAAAATAACAAAGGTTAACAGGATGACAAAGCGAAATGGAGTTAACATAACAAAAAAAAAACGATTCCTATTTGGAACATACCAGACATCAAAAATTAAACAATCAAACTTAAAAACAAAATCGTGAGCCGGTTCTCTTATTTTGCTCTTAAAATTATTTCAGTTCTTAAAACTATAATTATTTCAACTGTTATAACACCTTAGAATATATAAAAAATAAATGATCAAAACTAATAAGTAACATTAGCTTCAGCTCCAGTGGCAGGACTCTGATTCAAATGTCTCACCGCCTGTCTCGATTGAAGTGGCTGGGACTCCCATGTTGATACCTTACAACAGATAAAAGTTTCAATAAGCATTTTGTTTTTGTCCAAGTGATACAAATATATTCAAGTGATATAAAATCAATCGTATATATTGTCAATTTTTAATTAGGAATAATAATTTATGGTTAGTTATTTTTATAGTACAATACAACTTGTTTCGGCATCCTTCACTATCGTGAGTACCGCTTACACCGTTGATGTACATAACTTACTTAAGTAGTGCGTAACTATAAGAACCATTTTGCTCCGGTACCATACACGTATCGGCATCCTTCACATAAGTGAGTACCGCTTACGTATAGATATAATTACACGATCAGGCTGCTGCATATGTATATCATGATGAGGAGTACCGCTTGCGTTTCGGCATCCTTCACATTAGTGAGTACCGCTTACGTATAGATATAATTACACGATCAGGCTGCTGCATATGTATATCATGATGATGAGTACCGCTTGCGTTTCGGCATCCTTCACATAAGTGAGTACCGCTTACGTATAGATATAATTACACGATCAGGCTGCTGCATATGTATATCATGATGATGAGTACCGCTTGCGTTTCGGCATCCTTCACATTAGTGAGTACCGCTTACGCTTCGGTATCTTTCGAATAGTGACATTTTCAGACACTTACATAAAGGTATATTATATAGCGCCTTCTATCTTCCAAGCTTTTGAGCATAACCAATCAGCATGGGTTCCTCTTCTTTTCTCAGTCTATAACATTTTCGAGAGCAGGGAAAAGCTATAATTATACCATATGCATACATAGAAATAAATAAATAAGAGATTTTATATACCTTATCTTAACGTATAACTTAAAATGGTCTTAATCAGGTAAATAGGTAAATAATAAGTCATTTCGAATGTTTTTGAGTGTCAGTATCGTCATCAGTAAAGTCAGTATTTGTTACATTACGTTCATCATCGGTGTCATCGGTAAAAGTCACCCATCTTTTCAACTGATCTGCAGGATAAACACTCTTATAATTTCTCTTGGAGTGCCCCTTAATACTTGAAACCTCATATCGATCATTTTTAAGAACCGCTGTTATCTTAAAGGGTCCCCTGAATTTGGGATGCAGTTTCTTACTTTTACCGTTTGCGGGGTTATTGTAGTTTGGGATCATAATCAAATCTCCCAGATTGAAGAATTTAGTTGGAGCTTTATTGCTATCATAACGGATCTTCATGGCTTTCTGGTTTCGTTCTATGTTGTTTCTAGCCATGTTCCGTATGCTTGATCTATCATTTTCTGGAGTAATATCGGGTAATTGTATTGCATTCAAAACAGTTCCCTCACTTGGTGCTACAGTTCTTTGCCCAAATAGTATCTCAGAAGGACTGATTCGGGTGCTACTATTCCGCGTATTATTTAGACTCCATTGTACTTTTCCCACGTGAGTGTCCCAATCACGTTCATCTAGTCCATGATTTGACGCGGCTAAAGCTTCTAGTATTGTACGGTTATATCTTTCTATTTGCCCATTTGCTCGAGGGGTAGAAACCGCATTCAAAATATGATTTACCCCAATGGACTTGATGTATTTATTGAAGGTAGCGGAAGTGAAACTTGTCCCTCTGTCTGAAATAATGTTTTTCGGGACTCCTATAATGTCGAATATATCTTTCAGCACTTTAATGGTAGTTTTAGATTTTACATTTTTGACGGCTCTAATAAATATGAATTTACTAAAACCATCAATGATACCCAAAATATAGGAGTTTCCGGCCTTACTCCTTACGAAGGGACCCAAATGGTCCATATGCAATGTATAAAAGGGCTCGTTCCCCTTGGGAATAGGGTGTAGGTATCCTGTTTTTTTACATGTTGATGCCTTGTTATACGAACAATTTAAACAGGAGGTAACGTATTTACGTATAAATCTATTCATTTTCGGGAACCAATAGTCTTGTTTAACTTTATCTAAGGTTTTATCCACTGAAAAATGTCCTGCTTCGTCATGACACATTTGGCATATGCGCCATCTTGCGCCATTAGGCACGACCCATTTTAAATTGTCATCAACACGTCTGTAAATTTTGTCGTCCTTTATAGTATAGTTTTCCATCATATCCTTAATATCCTTTTCGTTGCTCTTCAGAATAGTTTTAACTAATTTTAGCCGCGGGTCTGTCATTTGTACCGTTTCTAGCCAGTCCAATGTCGAAATATTCATCACTTCAAATTCCCTCTCATCCATAAGTCCATCATCGGCGTCGGCTGTTAAAACAGGATTCCGACTTAACGCGTCAGCATGACGCATGCCATCTCCAGGTCTGTGATCGATGATAAAATCGTACTCTTGTAGCATAAGCCACCATCGCGCTATGCGAGGTACTAGATCTCTCTTTGTCAGTGTAGTCCGTAGTGCGCTACAATCTGTGATTACCCTGAATTTAATTCCTATTAGATATGTCCTAAACTTTTTTAATGAAGCCACAACAGCAAGTGTCTCTAACTCATAAGAGTGTAGAAACTGTTCCTCTTTTGTGGTCTGCTTGCTGAAGTATGCCACGGGTTTAAAAGGTATTGTCTTGTCTGGTCTCTGCAATAGAATTCCCCCGTAGCCCAGCTTGCTTGCGTCGCAATGCACTTCTGTTATATATGTGGGATCATACAGAGCTAATAATGGTCGTTCGATCAATTTAGTCTTAATAGACTCGAATGCTGCTATTTGCTCTGTTCCCCATCGCCAAGGCGTATCAGTTTTAGTGAGCTCGGTTAATGGCTTAGCCTCTCTGGCAAAATTAGGTATAAATCTACGGAAGAAACTGGCTAGGCCAACAAACTGTCTGACTTGATGGACGTTAATAGGGCAAGGAAACGAAGCTACTGCTTGAGTTTTTCTCATTCCGGGCCGGAGACCTTGTTCTGACACTTCGTAGCCCAAGTAGTCTAAGCTTGTTTTGAAAAAGTGACATTTATTTATATTAAGCGTCAGTCCTGCTTTACGTAACGCACTTAATATTATTTTAAGCTTTTGTATTCCTTCCTCAATGGTTGCCGCAGGAGACAATAGATCATCCATATATGGCATAGCAAGATCATATCTATCTCTGCCAAGAGCTTTATTTATCATGTGCTGAAATACAGCAGGGGCATTAACTAGGCCGAATGGCATTCGAGTATACTCGTAATGCCCATCCGGGGTTATGAATGCAGTTAGATGTTTCGAATTCTCTGCCATGGCGATTTGATAATAGCCTGATTTAAGATCGAGGCTAGTAAAGAATCTTTTACCATTAAGTCTGTCAAGTTGATCATCTATGACTGGCATCGGGTAAGAGTCTTTTATAGTTTTTTTGTTCAATGCCCGGTAGTCGATGCAAAGTCGATGTTCACCGTTCTTTTTCTTAACTAGCACTATTGGGTCTCTAATATTCTTGACAGTAACATTACGCAAATATTTCAAAAGTTTGTTAGGGTCACGGAAATTAGCTCCCTGAGCATTGAGTCGTATGTTCTGATCGTAGATACCGTGGATAATGCAATCCACGGCGTCCTTTTTATAAATTTTGCAGTGATTCACTAGTTTGGCCTTGTCATAAAAATATTCCTCGAGAGTCTCGTCGCGTTTGCTTCTTCGGTCTAACATCTCCGATAGCCTTTCTGCATGGTTCCGGTCGTCAGGAAAATTTGAGAGCAAATTCTTCTGCCATTCTCTCCAGGTTAGCTTAATGCTAGGCAAACCTTCATACCACACTTGTGCTAACCCTGCGAGTTTCGGTAAGGCATGAATCACTGTCTGTTTATCACTCCAATTGTAGATGGCAGCAGTTTCATTTACCTTCTGTAACCACGCTCTCATAGATTGCGTTTTCAGGCCAGGGTCAAATTTGGGAATCACATTCTGAGCACCTATAAATGAGTTTCGGCTATGGGAGCTTAAAGCGTCGATGAATCTATCCACTGCAGACTCATTTCTTTTATAGCTCTGATAGCGAACCCTTCGTGAAGTACGTTTATGCCTAGAGGTTGATCGAGATCGACGGGTAATGCAAGTACGCTCGGATGACGAAGTACTATTTTGGAATGACGAAGACGACGTTTTGCTTAAAGTACTCCGTGACCTCGTGCGAGTGTATCTGCTTGATCTTCTGGTCCAATGGCGTCGACGGTGGTGTTCATGATGCCGCATTCGCGCACCTCTAGATCTACTCCTGCTATCTCTATGAGATTTTATTTTCCTTGACTGTGTACGTTTACGATAACGTCGTCTTCTTCGGGATCGTGACTCTTCCGTTATTCGTGATCGCGAGCGAGACGTGTCATAACGCTCATCTGAAGTGATCTTGTGACGGCTTGCCCTAGACTTTCTTGTATCCGCCAAACAACCGTGACTATTTGCAAGCGGCGGGGTAAATCCGTCGCGAATTGAGTTAGATATCTTGTCCATTGTGGGTGATGTCCGCGCTTCTGAAATTATTAACTTTACCAACAATAAACACTTTTGAAAAGGGATTCTAACTTTTTTAATCAATTTTAACTCCAAAATACACATAACCTTCGCCGGTACCACCATAGATTACACCCGCTCCTTTTTTTTTTTTTAGATCCATTCCCGCTCGAATGCCCGCGTCATGTCCTTTGACATCCAATATGTTTTGTTTTAAATATTTTAATCCTTTTTTTTATTAAATATTTATTTATTGTTAACAATACATATGTATAGAGATATATACACTTAAATAAGAAACCATCCAATACTCAGGAACAAATACTTACTCGAGCTCATCACATAAATAGGTATCTAGTCTACCCTTGCCGGGATTTGAACCCAGGACCCCTAGCTTCAAAGGTAGGGTCACTACCAACTAGGATACCGTGTCGTCGTGTGAATTGTAGAGGACGGTGCCGATGCCCGCAATGGGGTACACGAAGGCTCGTGCTATGCTACGGCTGGAGGACTAGTTCAACTTGCACGATAACCTAATATAAACTGTACCGCCATCATCTTAAGATCTTCTTCCTTCTGTCACCCAATTCGAAGTAGTTGAACTTTTGACCCGTTAAAAGTTGATTAGGTCAACGAATGGTCCCGACGACCGCTAAACCTTGGTCTCGGTTTAAATCAAGTGGCCTGGAAAGAGAGATCAAGTGATTTTGGTTTGGTATGTATTTAATAAAATATTGATAAGCGTAATCAGGCCTCACGCGATGCTTGGCCTTGGATTGGAGACTATTTCCTGATACATTTTACAAGCTTTTATTTGAATTTATACATGTTTATTCATTGTTAGTATTTTTAACAGAATTCAATGAATCCGGACAAGAGCAAGTCGGACCATGCTCAGTCTAGGGTTCCGAAGCCGTTAAGTACTAAAAACATAAAAAGCGGCCAAGTGCGAGTCGGACTCGCCCATGAAGGGTTCCGTAGCAGCAAGTAACATAATATAAAAGTTCGTTGTAGCTTTGATCAATGTTTTTATGACGTATTAAAAAAACTACTTACTAGATCTCGTTCAAACCAATTTTCGGTGGAAGTTTGCATGGTAATGTACATCATATATTTTTTTTAGTTCTATCATTCTCTTATTTTAGAAGTTACAGGGGGGGGGACACACATTTCAACACTTTGGAAGTGTCTCCCGCGCAAACTGTTCAGTTTAGAAAAAAATGATGTTAGTAACCTCAATATCATTTTTGAAGACCTATCCATAAATAACCCACACGTATGGGTTTGATGAAAAAAAAATTTCGAGTTTCAGTTCTAAGTATGGGGAACCCCCAAAATTTATGTTTTTTTTTCTATTTTTGTGTGAAAATCTTAATGCGGTTCACAGAATACATCTACTTACCAAGTTTCAACAGTGTAGTTCTTATAGTTTCGGAAAAAAGTGACTGTGACATACGAACGGACAGACAGACAGACATGATGAATCTATAAGGGTTCCGTTTTTTGCCATTTGGCTACGGAACCCTAAAAGTCAACAAGTAGATAATAACTAATTTTCTATTTAAAGTCCATTGGTGCCGTATTAGATGATTTTAGTAGGTATAAACACTTTAATCCCCTGAATCTCAAAAACCAATCATGTCTACTTAGTCGTGATAGTTTTCTTTTAAAATTGGTTAATGCTCTTTCACTTAAGTTTTTTTTTCAGACTTTTAGAATGTGTAGTTTTGGCTGTAGACGGGGGGGGGGGGGGGGCACTTGACTCTAACAAAAATTAGCGCTTTAAAGCTTAATGTTTCATAAACGATTCCCTTGATCGAAAAATTGATTTCAGAAACCCGTCTTATTTTTGTAAGACCTATCAAACGACACCCCACGCTATGGGATAGACGAAAGAAAAAATACATTTGGCGGCATATACGGGCGTAATCGACCGTATGGGAGGGCAACTCTGGATGAACCAGAGACCAGGCCCTCATGTTGTAATACAATATAAAGCCGACATATATGAGAGTAAATATAATATAGTAATACTGTCGATAGTAACTCATTCTTCTACTCTCATAACTCATGTGTATTTACTAAACGAAACCTTTGTCGCTTCTGGTGAATCTACACCTAATTGAATTCAGGCAAGTTTATCGCGCTCTTATTCGTATCGAAAGTGGCGACAATAGTGTCGTTGTCGTTATAAAGTATAATTTAAAGTGTACGTCACGAAATAAATATCATGCTTCAGCTCACTTATCAAATGATAACTTATTGTTTAAGTTCCAGTTTCAGCGTAACGTTAACCCCAATAACGAGTTATTGCACCAAAATATCGAGGCCGCTGCTTGGATACGGGGCCAAAATAAAACATAAGTACTACGCAGTTCAAATATTATTACGGTTGTGGTAATAACATGTTATTCACCAAACCTTAAATAGGTAATAACTAATAAATAAATACATATCAGAGGACAATGTCACACAAATTGACCTAGTCCCAAAACTAAGCTCTAGGGTTACTAAAAAACTAAACTAAAACTAAGGGTACTAAAAAACGATAAGCTTACTTATATAGAGAAATATATACTTAAATACATAGAAAATATCCAAGAATCAGAAATAAATACTCGTGCTCATCACACGATTTGAACCCACGACCATTAGCTTTATAAATATAGGTTTTCACGGTGGTCAGACCTCGAGCAATCCTAAGAATGCAAATGCGTTGCCAGCCGGAAGATGGAATGCCTAAATTACTAGCATTAGGCATTCCAGTCCAGACGGTGCAGAAGTCAACATCTGTAATCTAGGGGCTTCCGTCTTTTAAAAGCAAAACTATCACGACTAAGTAGACAAGCAACAGTGTTCGCATTGTTGTGTTCCGGTGTGGGGATAAGACAACCTGTGAAATTACTAGCATAGCACACACACCCACACGCACACACACACACACACACACACACACTCTCATCTCGTCTCGTCTGGCCCTACTGAAAATCAGCGTCACATTATCACCATGTCTTGTGACACAAGCTGAGTAGAGACCATTTTGGACACCATTGTAAATAGTTAGTTGTAAGTTATTGTTATTACTGTTTTTATATTTGAAATTTTCACTGTTTAATACAAACTGCCGTATGTCAATTTATGTAAATGTGTGTCCAAATAAATCATTCTTATTCTTATTCTTATTCAGAGGCATTCCATCTTAGTCCTCAGGGTTGGCAGCGCATTTGAGGTCTTAGGATTATAATCTTGAGAATTCAAATGTCTATGGGTCTCAGATTTCACTTACCATCAGGTGGCCTGACTGCTTGTGTGCCTTCTCCTTAACGTAAAAAAAAAAAAACCTTAGTTAGTTCTTGAGATACAGGCGATTAAAGTGTTTATTTACCTTCTAAAATCATCTAAGATGTCACCAAATGACTTTAAATAGAAAAGAGGTTGTCACAAAGTTGGTGTCTGATGAGGGGATTCATGAGGAATTAAGACTAACTCCTCAAATATTATAGGCATACATAAAGCGATTTTGGTATTTTCAGTAACAAATCTATCATTTGCATGCAATGCAGAAAGTACCATTTGGTGAAGTGAAACTGATGATAAATACCACAGATGGCCACCGGAACTCCTCAGTGGTACCTCTTTCAAGGGTGGCGATCAGATATCTCAATTAAGATAGTTGAGTGACTACGACGAAGCATAATTGAGTGGTTTAAATGTATGCACTGACTTTTGCCGCGGCGTTATTTGCGGCGAGCGTGAAATATCCTGTAGTTCTTATTCATTGAGAATTGGGAGTTTAGTGGGATTATGATACTTAACTAAAAAGTACAAAAAATGATTTAAAAAACAAAACATCGCCTTCAAATACCCAAAAAATAACTTCTTTTCAAATGGTAGTAGCCTAATAGGTCAGTCAAACTGAAGTCCGCGTCCCACAATTTTTAAACCAAAAGCACACAAAGAAGTTGTTTTAGAATTTTAAGGCGGTATTTTGTTTTTTTAAAACATTTATCGTTTTATTTGTTAAAAGTAAGGTTAACGTTCCGCCAATCTTTTCAGAGGTCTCGTAGCGTAGGTATACTTTTACACGAATTTCAAACTGAACAAACAATTTGGCAACCATTCGTACCTAGTTCACTGAACTCGGCGACAAATCATTTGCATACCGTGGTAGATGACTTAAATTTCCTGAACATTTTATTACGTAAGTAGGTTAATTAGTATTCTGCTTTAATTTTACTGGCAATTTTTATATCGAGTAGGTATAACTATAGTTACTTACCATTAATTTATTTTAGAGGTAACAGTTGGGATTTTTGACTCCTAGTAGTAAGCGAAGTCAACCATTAAAAATAAAAATATAGTTACCTAATAAAGTTTAAAAAAAAATCTGTGCCTGGTCCTTTTTAGCACGAGCAAAAACTACAAATACTATGTCAGAAAGGAAAGCGCATAATAATATAAGGAATTCAAAAGAAAAACTATCACGGCAAGTAGACATCATTGGTTCTTGAGATTAAATAGAAAATTTGTTATTTCTTGTTATATTTGTGTTTGTAGTACTTAACGGCTTGCTCTTGCCCGGTTTTTAGGGTCCCGTAGTCATACTAGGAACCCTTATAATTTCGCCATGTCCGTCCGTCCGTCCGCAGCCTAGCGCTGAGACTCTTAGTACTAGAAAGCTGTAATTTGGCATGAATATACATATTAATCACGCCAACAAAGTAAAAAAAAATCTTGTTTTTTTTAGTGTATCTCCCCTAAACGTATCAGCTATCTGTGTGTTGCCTTTTATTGTATCGCTTCTTCTATGCCTTTAGTTCTTATTCAATGTATAAGTATAAAGTATCGAAACCAGCCCTCGACAAAGGACCAATGTCCGACATTGACTCTTATCCAAAGAAGATAAGAGTGATTCATTTGTATTGCAACAATCAATTTATAACCCTAATGATCTTTGAATTAAAAGCTTCTGTCCATGATTGGTGCATGTCAGCTAAAAGTGTCGAACACTGGTGTTGCACAAGCTGACATACGCACGTCACACTGCCATAATACCAAAGAAAGGGTCTAACTAAAATGAAGTAATCAATGAATACTATACTCTATTGAAACCGCATTAAAATAAAAATGCTTATACTATTACAATGCAGTTAGCTGCCTTCTCTAGTATAACGACAGCACAGAGTGTGACGCATTCACACAGTACGCGTGCGACTTGAAATCTCGGGTCTTACTATCGCAACTTCCGTCGACACCCATTCATTATAAACATGATTCAGTCCTTGTTTACTTATATCCGACTGTAACAGGCTGCATTTCGTAAAGTGCATTTGATATTATGTACCATTATTCATTGGAAAAATTGTAGTTATTTCTCTATCCAAGGTTGTCTGGAAGAGATCGCTATTTAGCGGTAAGACCGCTATGATTTAAATGTACTGTTCAGTGTTCTGTTTATTTTGGTGTTCAATAAAGAGAATTTGTATTGTATTGTAAAAAGTCGCTAAGTGCGAGTCACTCGCGCAAGGAGTTTATCGTTATGCTAGTCGTAATTTGCGGTTTGTGAACGCATCATAGAGCGTTTATGATTTGTGTGTAGATAAAGGTTATATTTTCTCGATGCTAAGGTGAAAAATTGTATGTGCAACACAAGACCAAAGTTATTTGCGTCTCGTGTCTTTGAATCCTGAGTGCAGCGATCCCTAAACCTAACCTAACCTAGAATTCTAAAATCCTTCGCTTGCTCGGGATTCAAAATCAATACTCGGAGCAAAACACAACTTTGCTCTCTTGTTGCACAAATAACTATTAGCTTGTTGACTAGTAGGTAGTCAATGACTACTTTCAAATAAGTGTTCTATAAATAGTTCAATGCTAACACAATTGCTATTTAAGAAATTGTTTACGAACGTGGATTCTGGTAAAACATTGAGTGTGAGATATGAGTAAAGTTCCAGGATTAGAATTGTTCTCGTATGCTTTTGTACCAGACAAAAAAAAATGATGTGGAAATAAATAAATAAATCAATAAATAAATAAAACCGGGCAAGAGCATGTCGGACCATGCTCAGTCAAACCAACAAATAATAACTAATTTTCTATTTAATTAGATGACTTTAGTAGGTATAAACACTTTAATCGCCTATATCTCAAGAACCAATGTCTACTTAGTCGTGACAGTTTTTTTTTTTAAATTCGTTGTATAATCTTTAAAAAAAAAACAATAAATTGCCCACAAGAGGGCTCTTTTACACGTCGGTAATATGAAGTGAATCTACTAGCGCTTCGGAAAAGACCATCATTAAGGAGGAGCATCATTTTATCAATCAAAAAGCACAATAATACTTAAAAGTAAGTTACATTACGGTTAATAAAATTAAACTAAAAATAATTACTATAGAAGAACAAAACGAGGTCTCCACGTCAAAAGCCATAACTAGAATAATTAACTGAAGAACCAGTCGTTGCAAACTCTTCGAAAGTATTCTGTGCCGCGCCCGTTACATCACTTCAGTCTAGCAATTGTTAGGGCTAACTAAACAAAATATATTAAGATTTAGATTAAAATTAAGTCACTGTGCCAAGAGGACGGGTCTGGTTTCACGCGTAATCGAGATTTGAGGCTGGAGTCTGAAACCTTATTTGACTAAGTACCTACTTATTTATAAGATTTCCTAAACAAGTCTACCCAGACCTAATTGTATGTACAAATGAAGACACTGTTAACTGTACATTTACAATCGAACATAAACCTTATCGCAACGTATTAACAATGTCTTCGTTTGTGCCAGATTTTGTTAATGATTTTTAGGGTTCCGTAGTCAAACTAGGAACCCTTATAGTTTCGCCATGTCCGTCCGTCCGTCCGTCCGCAGCCTGGCGCAGAGACTCTTAGTACTAGAAAGCTGTAATTTGGCATAGTCACGCCAACAAAGTGGTACAATAAAATGTAAAAAAAAACTTTTTTTTTAGGGGACCTCTCCTACGCCACAGATCAAAGAATACAAGTACAGTCAAGGTCATAAATATGTATACACTTTAGTACCTTGTCACTTTAATCGCTGTGACAATTTCATATGGCAGTTGAAACATGACGTTAAATAGACAAGGTACTAAAGTGTATACATATTTATAACCTTGACTGTACCTACGCGTAATGTGGAGATGTATTTTTTTTCTCGTCTACCCCTTTGTGTTGAGTATTGTTGGATAGGTCTTTCAAAAATATAACGGGTTTGTGAAAAAAATATTTATAGATTCAGTGATCCGTTTATGAAATATTAAGCTTTATAAAGCTAAAGGCTTGTGGTACTTTTGGGCGCCTCTATTCGCAGTAGTTCGGTTTCGGTTTCGGTTTTTTGTTTTAGGGCTTGAAGTAATATTAGGCGATGGGCTTGCAACCTGTCACAAATACACTGGTAAACATCTTAGCCTACTTGTGCAAAATGTGGTTACAGAATTATTAACAAGTCTTTTTAGAGTTGTTGGTATTTTTTTAGCTCTGGCTACCCCACTCTGGGATTGAAGGCGTGATGTTATGTTTGTCTGTATAGAGCAAAATTTTGTTAAGAGTCGTGTCCATGTTTGTAGTACTTAACGGCTTCGGGACCCTACACTGAGCATGGGCCGACATGCTCTTGCCCGGTTTTTATGTTTGTAGTACTTAACGGCTTCGGAACCCTACACTGAGCATGGGCCGACATGCTCTTGCCCGGTTTTTATGTTTGTAGTACTTAACGGCTTCGGAACCCAACACTGAGCTTGGTCCGACATGCTCTTGCCCGGTTTTGAAACTTTGGTTTCATGCGTATTTGATTCGATCACGCAGAAAATAACTGAGCATTCCGTCCTTTGAGTGACTTTAAGCGTTCTTATGAAAACTCAACAAGGATGTAAAATAAAACGCATATCGTGTGTTTCAGTATATTACCAGCGCACTCTCGTGCGGTATTGGTCGGCGAGCGCTATGCGCTTAATGCTTTCGTAGCCTAGGATTATGCTGAAGGAGAAACAGGCCGACTGCAGCAGGCGAGCCGATAGACCCTTCGCGTAGAGACCCCACAGACCCTCCTCGGCCCAGAGGTCCCGGAATACTTTTCTCATAGTGCTTACGCCTTCCACCTGAAACGAAGACGGGTGAGTGTCAAAGTGGCCGTGTTAGCAACGAGCTATTCTATTTGCTACCGCGCTTTAGCTACCAGTGGTAAGTGGTAACGGGGCGTTTTTTTGTAAAGTGCACATTGTTCAGGACTAAACCTTGATTTTTAATTCCGTAGAATTCTGACGGGTCCACATTGGCTCACACAAAATTCTTATTCCTATTTTTGTTTTACTACCGATTTGTATTCATAATAATCACTCTTCATATTTTTTTCTCTCATATTTTTTTTTGTAGAAGACACACGAGCACTCAGGCCACCTCATGTTAAGTGGAATTCTCAAGCCTATAATCCTAAGAACTCAAATGCGTTGCCAACCCTGAGGACTAAGATGGAATGCCTCTATGCTAGTAATTTCACCGGTTGTCTTGTCCCCACTCACAACAACAATGCGAACACTGTTGCTTAGCGGGTGGTTAATGGATAAGATGGTGGTAGCGATCCGGACGGACCTTGCACAGGGTCCTACCACCACTTTTAATAATCATCGCAACTCCTAAATTGATTTTTACTGCAACCATTTTGATTTTAGGACGTTTATAAAAGAAACCTAACCTAACTTTGGATATTTTTAAAATTTTAACCAGGTGTATTATTAATATTTATTATGAAGAGTGATCATTATGATATAAAATAATATGAGAAACATTTTCGGAGTTCAATTAATCTAATTGCAATTTTATATGCACTTTGGCGCAACCGGCAAAGTTTACTTTCGCTCTGGTTTTGTTTTTGACATAGCGTTGAAAAGCTTAGGTTATGATGGTAGAATAGAGAGTAGCGATACCTGTAGCCTGGCTCGCACGATGTCGAGGGGGTTGGTGAGGATGGTGGTGGTGAACCCGCCCAGCGTGCCCGCCGCGCACTGGATCAGCAGGTGGGACACCCACGACGGACAGATCTTTAGGAGCTCGTCTGCAACAAAACAGATGACATTTAACAAGGTTTTATTTATTACTAGCTGACCCGGCAGACTTCGTACTGTCTCATCGATAAATAAAAGACCTAAACTTTTGTATAAAATAAACTTACAACAAACAAAATGAATCCATAATTAATGAAAACAGTACTACAAGCCCTTATTCCCTTCTTACGACATCCACGGGAATACATGGAGTGGCACTATTCTAACCCGGTAACCACATAGTATTTATAAGAATTAGGGAATAGCGACACCATGGTATTTAGAACCATGGTGTTCTAAAACAGCAAATTTTCAAGCTCTAGTAATAGCTAAGTAAGTTGATCCCTTCGACGTACCTTGATACGTGGTATAAAGGCCCCACCACAGGGCCGAGTTGGGCACGTAGGCCGCGAGCGAAGCGAGGTACCCTCGGTAGTACCCCAGGATACCGTGCTGTCGGTACACCCGTACCGCCACCTCTTTCGCTAGCTCTGCCTTCGTTAGGCGAGCGTCTAGGTTCAATCCTAGAGGATTGATTTTCTAAAAAAAAAAGTTTTTTTTATATAACTGACCGTGTTTTTTTATGGTATGGTGAAGGCGAACGAGCAGGCCACCTGATGGCAAGTGGGATCAGTGACCCATAGACATTTTCCCTCTCAAGACTACAATCTTAAGACTGCAATCCTAAGACACATGCGATGCCATGCTTATGCTACTAATTTCACCGGCTGTCTTATCCTCAGCCCTGAACACATAATTGGTTGGGGGTTTTATCCACTCACAGGATTCCTGGAGCCCCCCGCGCGGCCCCGGACCAGCCCCAGCACCATGAGGTGTTGGCTGAGCACGTCGAACGGCACGATGATGGTCTGCCCCACCAGCGATGCGCAGCCGCCGCCAATAAACGACTGCAACATAACATTTTAGTGTTTAGGCCAAACTAGGTTGCGTGAAGTTGATTTTTTCATACTCTTCTACCATACTACAAACAGGGAGATTTTTGGGCTCAGGATGACTTCGTCCACAATCCTAGTTCGTCACCTTCCTAACTCGTCCATTTTCTGATATCGTCAATACCCCATTCTGTCTACATTCCTATTTTGACCAACTCGTCATTCTCCGCATTCCTACATCAACCTGAGTGTCAACTCGCCCGCATTCCGTTATCGACCGTGCTACGATAAACGATAAGGTAAAGTCTATAAAGCACTAGTGCATAAAGTGTTGTCCTCATCTAGACTAAGATATATCTAGGACAATATTCACAATATTTAGTTTTAATAGCATGGTTTAAGCAATGCATGTTGCATGCTTATTTCATAGAACATTTGTATGCCTAATGGCTAAACATAGTGATAAATAATTTTAAGACTGTACCATCCTTACTACCTATGTTTCACAAATAAATGAATACATTTACTTTAATTTATTTGCCTTTAATTATGCATCTAACACAAATGAAATTTTAAACCATTAAAAACAAACATTATTAACAAAAAACACAAAATTAACGTGTCACTTGGCAGTATTCCGTTCGACCTAAGTTAAAAGTTACATGCAGAAAATTAAAAAATAAAATAAAAAGAAATACAGAGAAAGAGGTTTTTGTCTCGTTTTGGACTATTAGTTTGTTGTTTTCTTCGCAAAACTTTTTGTGTGATGGAATTTTGTTAAAATATTGTGAACTGAAGAGGAAATAATTGTCACACCTAACACACTCATGGTTAAAAATGCAAAAGAACTTATTAAACAGACATTGCCGAATAAATCCAAGAAAAAGTTTTTTACATTATTACTGTTTTATTTCCTCGTAATCGAAGTGAAAAGCAGAGTGTATATAACTCGGTCTTAAACCCCATTTTATCCTCGACTTAATTATCCACCCTCGCCTAATTGTTTTATGACCTTGTTGTACAATCTACTATTCATTTCATAAAAATAATGTACTAGCCAAGAATATCCGAACAATGTATGGGTGTTCAATATTTTTACTACATAGTTGACGAGTTGGCACTATGATCTAAATAGGAATGTGGACGAGATGACACTGTAGACTAATTAGGAATGTTGACGAATTGGCACTGTAGTCAAATTATGAAAGTAAAAGAGTTGGTACAGTGGCCCACGTAAGAAAGCGGACGAGGTAGGGAAGTGAAGATATAGGAATGCTGGCGAATCGGAATAGTAGACCCTATGCGAATGAGAACGACTTAAGAAGGTGACGAAATGGAACCGTGGCCGAAGTCATCCTGAGCCGATTTTTGTGAGTGGGTCGTTGTATCTATCAGCAAGTAAATAAAGCTCAATATCCTTTGCTCAATTGCATTTTTTTTATTTTGTAATGAATTAAGATGAACTTTACACATATCATAATAAAGTTTAAACTAAATTGTCTTGATTATGTACCTCCTATATGGCACACCAGGTCTTATTGGTCCAATAGAAGTAGATAATCAAGTCAATTAAATTTATACTATATAATAAGGAGAATAAACTTCATTTTGCTGTGTTTAAAAATTGTAATGGCGTTATAGAGCCAGTATTTGAACCTTATTTCCTTGCTGGTAAGCCGTTCCACCACCGAGGCGATTTCTTCTTCCTTTTGTTAATAATTAGGTTAATTGTGATAAACGCAGCCGCGGCCGTCATCGTGTCCGACGCCATTTTGTTCAACGCAGTGTCGGCTCGCGGCGAGCACGCTGCCTCACCCGCGCATGTTTATGTGCAACAATTTGGCTCGCGAGCAGCTCGCCGTGCGGGGTGCCTCAGACTGAGCCGCTCAGATTCGTACCCAGCTTATCGTATCGTGCGCGCGCCGGCCGCGCGCCCTCGCTCAGTTTAGCGTTTGATAAATAATATAAAAAAAGGGTTGGTTTACCTTAACTTTAGGGCTAATGTCATATTTGCCTAATTCATATCTGACGCCCTCGTACGTAGAAATGTAAAATACTCCGGAAATTATCTGAAACTAAAGAGAGAAACACATCATGAATATATTTAACAAAATTTCTAACATAAATAAATAAATATCAGCGATTGTCCGCTGATAACATTTGACCTAGTCCCAGACTGAGCTCTATCCAAGACCCCTGAGTCTATTAACAAATACTTGCGCTCATCACACAAATATCTGCCCTTACCGGGATATACCGGGTGTTGCCTGTAATAGGAGCAATAACAATAACATTAGTTCTACAACTTTAAAAAAATATGTATTTTATTATTTGGGATTTTTTCGAACAAACTAAATAGCATTTTCAATGAACTCCATCCAATAGTCTAGTTGACATTTACTGTCAGCCTACAAACTTCGTAGTTTTCGCAATACTCTGCTTGCTTGGAAAATCGAAATTCATTAATATTTAGTTGACAATAAGTTATTTTCAAAAGTTGTAGAATAAATGTTGTTACGTTTGTGGTGTGGAAACGATTTCTCAGTTTATTGCTCATATATATATAGACTAATATTTCAGTCAAAGTTCAACAACACGATTCTCCGTACATATTAATGTTGTTAAACGTTATCTATCAATGATAGTAAGATAAGGCGTCTAGCCTAATATTACAAGTGAATATAGAATATAGATAACGACAATGCGTGGAGCTATTTATCGCAAGTGATAGTGTTTCTACGTAGGTTCAATCACACCTGATACATATTGAAGACTAGCTGTTTCCCGCGGCTCCATGCGCATTGAAGTCGTTTATCGCTATTCCCTAAGGAATCGTCCACATCTTCGGGATATAAAGTACCGTTTGTCCTTCCCCGGAACTCAAACTATGTCCATACCAAACTTCTAAATTGGTTCAGCGGTTTATCCGTAAAATCGTAACAGACAGACAGAGTTATTTAAACATTTATAATATTAGTATAGAAGTATAGAAGCGTCATGAACATACTTTGTATAGCCGCCTCCATCCAGGGATACCATAGTCACCGAAATAATTAAAAAAAAAATGGTAAAATGAAAACAGTGTTTTATTGACAGAAGCCATAAAGTTCAAAGTTAAATATTCTTTATCACACTCGTGCATGAGCTGGCTTATAAAGTTCTTTGTAAGCTCCATTACTTGAAACAACGCGTAAATTACTGTATCTTCGGCAATGTGATATTCAGTTTACTTGGAATAGCAATAAATAAAATGTTTATGCAACTGTTGCATAATGAAGGCTCTTGTGATACGAGTGGCGAATTTAGGTCACGATGAATATCCGAGATACGTCGTTTGTAAATGTTTTTTTGGTTTGTTTCCCGGTATGGAGAAATATTTGTGTGATGACGAGTATTCGTTCCTGAGTCATGGACGTTTTATATGTATTACAGTATTTATCGTTGTCTAGTACCCACAGCACTTCAAGCTTGGTATGGAGATATTTTAAAACCCGAGGAAGGACATAGGGTACTTTTTATCTCGAAAAATTTAACGGTTTCGCGGGAAACAGCCAGTTTATATACAAGTACAAAAACACTTACACTAGACAGCCAAAAGCCCCTGTAAAGACCCGAGACGCCCTCACTTCTGTATATTTTTGATATGGCGTCGGCGACGCCCGTGTACGCCTCCTTTTTACGCTGCACCTGAATCTGTGTTTTCACTAACGTCAGGGGGTAGAGCGCACAACGCACTGAAAAAAACAATTATATGATTTAACTCCTGTAATAAAGACCTATTCAATGATTCTCCATACTTGAAAATTTGTTAGTGTACAACCTAAAAATTTAATTGACAAAGAAGCAGAAGTACATACAACCATACCCTTTAACAGTAGGATAGAAGGCTGCTAGACATATATTAGTTTGCCAAAAAAAAGTAACAAAGCCACCTTTGTCTACATCAAAACCGTATTCTTGTTCCCACTCTTGGAAAAGCTAGTAAAAAATTATTATAAGGTTAAAAATGGTCACCTGTGAAACTGCTCAACGTGTACAGCGGGAAAAATTTCCCCTTGTCCATCATGCTCCATTCTATTGTTGTTATGAGCTGGGGGGGTGGGGTCTCCACCATTGTCGCTGCCATTTTGTCACCACTCCCTTTACTGCCGACGCCACTAACCTCCTCTACTTCTCTATACCATAACCGATAAAGCATCTATGTCTTATCACCATATGTTACACTTTACATATATATCTTTGGTAACTTAATTAATGATTATAATAATAAATGGAATTAATTCAAATAAACTTTGTAAACGTAATAATAAAATAAGTATTTGCTGAAATGAGACTAGAGATCTCTAATAACAATTAGATTGGTTTAGAATCGTCTATATTATGTTTAACATATATTCTCTGCTGGTTCCTCCATGGTTGCTCGTTCAGAGTGCTGTTAGAGTGGCACTCGAGCTGAAAGCAAATTAAAAATATTTTAAAGCGAGCAATGATACTGCAGCGGATGGTATAATATTCTGTAGACTCCATCCGGACTACCATCATACTTTCTAACCTAGTATTTGCACTGTTGTCTTAGTGTGGGGGTGCCTATAAAACTAGCGTAGAGGCATTCCAGCTCACAGCCACACTCAAGAGTCTAGACTCATATAATTATGGTTAAGTCCTTCCTTAGGAATGATTTTTTTATACATAATTTTGAAAAAGGAATGATTTAACTGTCTCTAAAATGTCCCTGAGAATGACAGTCAGTTCCCAGGGTTGTCAATGCATTTGCAATCATTTTCCACAAGAAAACATATTGTATGTAAGAGGAGAAAAAAGTTTAGCATCTGTTTCCGGTAGAGACTAACCCCTGGAGCATCAGTGATTTTTGACATTCATATGTTTCATAGAGAATGTGCTGCAATGATGCTGTTGCCACTAACTAGCAAGGGGTTAAGAAAGTTTTACAAAAATATGCCAGTGTTGCTAGGTCTTCTTACAGTTAACTTAAGTTCTGGTGGCAATAAAAATGCATGATCTTTTATGACAGATCTGAAATCTTGCTCATTTACAATGCAGATTCTAGTATTAGAACAGTTAAGACATTTCCCTAACAGGCTTGCAACAGTCCAGTAACCCTTCTTGAGTTGGTGTTCATGGGCTCATTACTTCTCATCAGGAACCTACACATATTTATTTATACACTGGTCCGCATTTCTCTCCTTTGCCAGATTAATTAAAAAAAAACTTCAAATAACCTTATTAACATTTTGTTTAGATCCATCCCAACCATGTAATAAATTGATTAGTAATAATCAAATATTTACAAAAACAACATGTTATCATAGGTGCTTACAATAATATTCTTTCTCTCTCTAGTGTTTATAAGATGTAATTAAAGAAACACTCATTAGGTTCTAGTAGGATGACCATTAGGTAAAACCAACGATAGTTTTTGATGTATCAGTCTTGCCCTTATCATACACGGAAATTAGGGACACGGTGATTAGATAAGAGTCTTACAACACACAAACTTATTGAAACTAGAGTACTTGATGAATATGATCTTAATTTTCGAAAAACAATGCCCACTTTAGGGTCTAGTTTCTAATGACGTTTTGTTTTTGTTTAATGTTATTCGTACGTAGAACTTGCAAAACATTGTTATCAACTTCCTAGAACTACAAACAGTCATGTAACTATTCTAACCGACGAAGGTTAAGGCCTTATGCTAATAATACATGGTAAATCTTACTAAGACAAAACAGTAGACGCGTTCCTTACCAGCTGAAAACCTCTGTACCCATTGATGCTACAAATAAAACAACATTGCCACGATCACGCCAGACACTGAATACGCGTTTCAAAAACGTTTTATGTAATAATTTACTCAATTTAGATAATTACACCATGGAAAAATAGACCTTCGTAACTGTCAGCTGATTGGTCACCCTTCATCTTTGTCCACAGACTCAACATATAAAACATAAAAAGTACAGGAACGTTCATATAGGATTGCCGGTAACCTTGGGGAGGGAAGATGGCCCATTGAAAAATGCCCGGCTTTTACTTTTGATTTATTCTGTTTACTGATTTACTCTATTCACTTGACATTGGCAAAATCACTGTGTGGACCGCCATTAAAAAAAAAGAAGAAGAAGAACGTTCATTAGATAAACACTTTACTTTTATAACTGAGTTTTTAACACTAACTTGAGTAGATTTCTCAAGTTAGGCTCTTTGGTTATTTGCCTACTGATAATTGGGTAATTTCTGCCAGCGTCAATGAAGTGGTGGTTCTTCTTGTTTTTATTTATGTCGTTCCGTCATAGAATAAGAACTAGTTCCTTAGCCTTTAGTTCTTATTCTTTTGGTTCCGTAGAGATCATAGTAGTGACAACCGTACTTAACCATAGCACAGAATAAGTAATAGTGACCATAGTATTAGTGAGTGACACTGGATGTACTTTATTTATGTCAAGTTGACATATTTACTGGCTGGCCATACTAAATAATAAAAAAAACTTGGTCATAACTTTCGTCTATCTTTCTCCTTTTAGCAGGCGAGTAATTCCAAACGTGTAAGAGAGAAAAGCTGTGACTGAGACACTTTGTTTGACGTTTCCTTGTTGTGACGTATTGGTTGGTTGAAGATTATCTTCTGTGAAACAAAATTAAGCAAGAAACTTTCTCTAGTTGTGCTGCAGTTTTATAACAGTATTTCTGTTTATACATTAAAATGGTAAGTTATTATGGCTTAATTTAACTTCATTCCATTGTATGTAGGTTATTTAATGTTTAATTTTGTAATACTTTATTTCAGGCCCGTTATTTCAAAGAACAAGACATCGATGGTATGTGCGCTAGATATCTTGATTAAAATGTATTATCTGATTATTCGTTTCCTGTATCAACTTATTACTATGTTAAGAACTTCCTATACTATATACCCGTGTAAAGCAATGAATATGAATATCAAAAGGTTTACATTAATGTTTTTTTTTAATGGTCTGTTTCTTACTGCACTTGCTCTATTTAGTTGCTCTTGTATTATAGTACCTATATTGTTAATCAACGGATGAATGTGATCAATTGCATCTTGAGATATTTAAGCTGCATGAGCGCCAGAGCGTGTGCCTGTAGTTCAAGCAAGGGTGCAATTTTTAAGGTATTGTTTTATGAAAATAATCAAGCGTTTTGACACAATTTCAAAACCAGTTTAACGAAAAAGTTGGAGTACTTTCATGATGGCTGTTTAAGGTTCTTTCTTGGCCTAGAAATTTCAAAAATAGTAGTGTCTAATTCTTTTTCAAATTCTCTTTCTGACCTAGGAATGGAAATTCCATTTTCAGCCCGCTAATGCAATATGGACATGCTTACATTCTGAACAGAAGAAATGAAATAATCTTTACATATTCAACATTATTTTTAGAATTCCGTGAATGCTTCTACCTGTTTGCAAGGTCTGGTCAGATTACATCCTTGGATGAGTTAACGGTGGTCATGAGATCGCTTGGCATGAGCCCCACTATTCAAGAGCTAGCAGGTGCGTATATCATGTTTGTATGAATGCAGAATGCTATTTACTTAAATAAATAAATTTGGTATTTTGGTTACAAAACAGACAATTCCATACATTTTTAGTGTTCAGTAGTCAAACTAGGAACCCTTATAGTTTCGCCATGTCCGTCCGTTGATCCGCAGCATTTTTCAATTTCAGGTTACCTGAAAGGCAAGGGTGGCAAGATGTCCTTCGCAGATTTCCTGGAAGTGATGCATATCCACTCAAGAGCTGAAAACCTGCCTAGTGAAGTAAGGCTGGTGTAACTTTAAGCTGTACTTGAACCTGTAATGTGTGTAAACCTGTGATGTGTGTTCCGGGTGCTGGATATCAAACGTCAAAAAGAGTAGAGTGAGCACCCGCTCCAATTGCTAGCTTCGTCAAATAGAATACTGTAGAAACATACTCACGAAAGGAGCGTGTAGCAGATTGGACGCTTGTTGTTTTGTCACCAACAGCGTCGTGAAAAATTGAATGCGTAGCGCCTCGGGCGCTTGCTATGCTTCGGCTGGTTTTATTGTTACGCAACGTTAGCACCGTTCGAGCGCGTGCGTTCGGAGATGTATGAGGTAGCACAGTTGTAGTTGCGTTTCAAAGTTGCGCGCTTGAGACGCGCCGTTAAGCTGGGTACGAATCTGAGCGGCTCAGCCTGAGGCATGTTCGCCCCGCGCGGCGAACTGTTCGCGAGCGCCTTTGAGCTCACCGAGGCCCCTTTGAGCACGTTCAAAAGACCGACTCAACGGCTCGCCGTGCGCCGCTCGCCCGCTACTCGCGCACAGCACGTTAGCGCGTACGAAATTGAGCAAAATAGGTGAGCCGTGCGTGTCTCAACCCGAGGCTGCTCTAATTCGTCCCACCTTAAGGCTCGGGTGTATGTCTATACAGGGTGGAAAATTAAGATGGGGCAGTAAGGGCAGGTACTAGATCCCTTGCTGCCACGCGAAAATGCTCTTAGGAGACCTTTAAGTGATGACAATCGACATTCACAGATTTTCGATAAAATGCACAGTCTGCGAGAAAATCGACAGATTGGATTTTTTAACGCCAATCGGTCCCATTTCTGTCAAGGAGGGAAATATTCTTTGAGACCAACTAAGGGTTTTCCATACAGTTCGTTGGAGTTGGAGCATTGCTCGTTTAAACGTATTAAGATAGATATAACTTGAAATAAGTAGTTACAATAGGTTACACCTTACAACTAAGAGATGGCGACGGGTTCTCCGCTGTACCTAATATAACGAAGGTTGTACTCCTTAGATCGGTATTGAATAGCAGCCAATGAGATTATTGTGCAAAAAAGTATTTAGTAAGTATATAACGATGGTAAGTGGAAAGGCGTCGAATCCCTATAACCTCGTGAAGCCCACGTCAAATTTTACTAGTTCAAAAAAGAATCTTGTGTCAATCAAGTAAAGTTTAAAATCACTTTGACGAATTTTCTAAATTTAGGCCACAGGGCCTTACGAGGATAATATGATCTAGTGGAGTTGACCGATATTGCACCGTATTCACTTTCACATTTTAGCGGAACTGGGCTATCACCAATGTGACAGTTGACTTATTGTGATGAATGCAGGTGGTGAACGCGTTCAAAGCAGGAGACAACGAGAAGCGGGGCAGCATCCCGGCGAGGCAGCTCCGGAACCTGCTGCAGAGCTGGGGCGAGGGGCTGTCGGCCCGGGAGGTAATTTAAATATATCTCATCAGACGATCTATACTAATATTATAAATGTAAAATTAACTAAACCCGACACGAGTTATTATGAAACGAACCGACAGGCTAATTTCATAATAACATCACACGAGTGTTTTAATGCCTAATTATGTACAGTTACGTACAGTCAAGGAATTTGATTCGCGTACCATCTTAAGTCTAAATTGCTGATGACAATCGATGATACTAAGGGTTATCTTTCTCTGCAACGCTAACATGACGTTTGTGCCGCAGTATGACATGTTTATTTACCGAGCTTTTCCGAGCTCACGTCACAGTGTGACATCTTTCGAAAATTTGGCATGGCATATGACAAAGACAGTAGTAGCATTTCTTTCTTACCACAATCGAATATAGCCGACTTTGTCCGATTAGCTGTTACTACCAGCAACGGATAAATAGGTTAACCATGACGTCCATGACGAACGTTATTGGCTGTTGCTATGGGTGATTTCACAATATTAGCTAACGCTTCTGACATGTTGTCGTATTGTCAACGTTACGGTAGCTCTTATCACTTGACAGTCCCTCGACGTTTGCTGTATAACAACGTCAACAATTTTGGACTAGCCTCAGAACTTTCCCGTAATAAATTGACGTTTGACAACTTAATAAATATTTAATGACCAATAATACTAAAAAGCTATAGGCTATATAGTAAAAATCAGAATTTTTATTCATAACGTTTAATATCTAGTATAAGCACCTCCACTTTCAGACACAGCTAGGAGGCGGGCCGGCATTGATTCTACTATCTTACTACAAATGTCTGAATGACGCAACGATTCCCATACTTCGTGACAATGTTCTGCCAAGGCTTGTTTCGTTCTTTCTTGCCCATTTTCCCACCTTTGCACCATGATGCCCCATATATTTTCTATGGGATTTAAATCGGGAGATTTACTGGGCCAAGGATTTTCAATTATGTCGGGATGTTGGCGAAACCAATTTTTGGTGACCCTTGCCTTATGAGTTGGACAATTATCGTGAACGAAGTGGATATTCGGAACTTCTTCCTGTGGATAAACGCATCGCACAGTAGGAAACATGATTGTATCCATTGCCTCTACATAATCTATAGCTTTAGCTCGCGAAGGCAACTGGGCAAGCTCGCCGACACCCGCAGAAGATATCCACCCCCACATATTTACACTTATACGGCCTGACGCTCGGTTTGGGACAACATGTTCTTCTGCATACCGCGTCCTGTCATATCTCCATAAACTCAAACGTCCGTCTTGGGAAGAACAAAAGGTTTTTTCATCTGTGAATATCACAGTGCTCCAGTCAAAATTTTGGTATATGCGTGCAAAATTAGCTCTTGCAGTTTTGTTTGCTTCAGTCAATGCGACTTTTTTCGCATATCGCCTATGGTGAATACCGATACCGTGAAGATAATTTCGAACTGTGCGTAAGCCAACGTCAAACCGATCAGCAAAATATCTAGTTGGCGTGAAAGGATGTTCTTCATAACGTTGCCGAATCTCCATAATTTGTTCAGCCGTCAGTAGCTGTGAACCGTGGTTAAAACGGCGGCGGTCTTCTGTATGGCCTTCTTCTCCGTATCGAGTGATCCATAGTCTTACAGTTGTTCGGGATATGTTTAATGACCGAGCTATATCGTGAATGCTGCGTCCCTGCTCATGCAATGTAATTATTTGGCTTCTTCGTTCTGCATAGTTTACTCGATGCATTTTCAAAGTTTGACATTTAAATTTGACTATGTCACCAATTTGATGTCTCCGAAGATTTTTTTTTCTATTTAAAATACGAAACTACAAATAGGTTCTTATTCAGAGTAGACAGATCGAGAACGTGAAATAAATCTAGTGGTGCACATCTAAGGTTAAAGTTTGCAGATCTTTCACCCGAACATGCGTCATTTTAATTATGCAAAACACTTTTGCTTGCTGAAGCGAAAATAAACACTAAGATATGTCTATCTTTCAAGCAATAAATCAGCGAAACGGTACGCGAATCAAATTCCTTGACTGTACACTGCTTTATCTACATACATATTATAAACAACATAACAAACTAAACAAGACAACAAGAGAAATAGAACGTCAAAATCAAAAATGGCGGCAACCGTAGTATTTTTTTTAGTTTAGAGACTAGAGTCGGCCTCTACTATCATATCATTCGATCTCAAGTAAAATGCGATAAAAAGTTTATGCAATTGACATTTCGTTTCGAATAAAATTTTGTTTCTTGTGACATTAGACTTGAAGTGAAATAAATCTGCTTTGTTTTTCGAAAAAAATTGTAATTCGAATGTAGTAATGATTCCGATTTTAATGTTTTTATTGATTGAGCAATAATACATTTTCACAGATAAGAAATTTGTTCTAACAAAATAGTTTATCTCTATGCTAGTCGTAATTTGCGGTTTTTGAACGCATTATATGGGGTTTATGATGTGTGTAGTTAAAATTACTATTGTATTGTGCGGAAGCAGATATTAGCTGAGTTATAATATGAAATTAATTTATACACCTTTACATTTTGGACGTCCAAACAAAAATCTATGTCAGTAAATACATCTCTCCTCTAATTCTGGTCTGGTCCGTCCAAGGGAACACCCCTTTATGAGTATAACAAGGCGTTTCTTAACATACATTGATTATTTTCGCAGGTGGACAATATTTTTCGCGAAGCCAACGTGTCCAACAGTGGGACTGTCCGTTACGAAGACTTTGTAAAGATCGCTTGCGCGCCGGTCCCCGACTACTATTAAACCACCATGGGAAACGGGGGAACCCTCCATCCCCCACGACAAATATCCTGACCTAGGCATAGGCTAACTCTAAAATTAACGAGGCAGTATGGGCTGGGTTTGTTAGCCCCTCCCTAATTAAAAAGTCCGCCATCGAACTATAGACATACGCTTCATAACCATAGTTATGAAAGGTATCTGTGGTTCGATGGGGGATCCCAATACATACATTTGTGGTACGGAACAGGTAACAAAGAACATTGTTTATGGAAACGGCCCGGCCGAATATTATAAACAAATTACTGAAATTATCCAATATTTTCACCAAGTGTTATTACAACAATGAAAAAGTTGTGAATTGTTCATAACCCAAAATATTGTTATTTGACACTTTATTAAAGTCATTCAAAATGGTTAATTGCAGCACATTGTTCTTATTCGAGACATTTGACATTTGGACTTATTTCAAATTATTGAAATATTGGGTTTCCCTTAGTAAAGTTTTAGCCGCTAAAATTATTGATTTAAGTTATTCCATATTTATTATATATTTCATATATCATTAGTGTCTGTACTTAATCACATGATTTTAAAAATTACTTCAAAAGTATACCAATTTTATACTTGAGCGTTGTGCCGTCCAAATTGTACTTATTTTTTGTAACTATTAAAAATGGTTAACTTAATTGTGTCTTATTGAGATTGTTTACCCAGGGATGAAAGCGATCAATTGCGACTAGAGACATTCCTTCCAGACCCACCGTGCCCCTCGGCCGTACCACTGGTGGTACTTAGACCAATTATTACTATTAAAATCGAATGTAACGGAGTCGACGGAGCTCTGCTTTCGCAGAGCTCCTATTTCTGGGTAGTTTGTCCCTCCGGGCCTGCTGAAGAACTAGCATAACCTAAACCTACCTCATATTTATGATGCTAATTTTGGTCAGTGGTACGGTTTAGTGGTACGGTGGGTCTGCACCCGAGACATTTAGGGTTCTGGAGCACGAGCGATTGGGCCTATAGTTTACTTAGTATTTAGGTGTCGTTAGGTTTTCCCCAACTGATCCGTAGTCACACCAATTTGCCACACTGGTGTGACTGTCATAGTAAGGTCATTGTATGATGCGGTGTAGTGGGCAGAGACCTTTATTTTCTTATAAATAATAGCGGCAGAGTTAATATGATAACGCAAGGATCGGACCAACGCTCGTCATTGTCAAAACATAACCAACAGGGTTATGTTTACGTACAGTACAGTTACGTACAGCAGAGACTTCCTTATGATTTTACGACATTTTGTTTTATATTATTTATTTATTAACACGTTTACACGAGAAGGAATATCGGGTGCAGACCCACCGTACCCCTAAACCTTACCACTGACCCAAAATTTGTATCATAAATATGAGGTAGGTTTAGGTTATGTTAGTTCTTCAGCAGGCCCGGAGGGCCAAACTACCCGGAAATAGGAGCTCTGCGATAGCAGAGCTCCGTCGACAACGTTAAATTCGATTTTAATAGAAATAATTGGTCAAAGTACCACCAGTGGTACGGCCGAGGGGTACGGTGGGTCTGGAAGGTTATATTCAGTAAGTGTAGCTAAATAGAAATCCTGATTATGTTACTGTAACAGAAATTCACAAGGAAATTTTGCCGAGCCACAAGCATATTGGAAGAACAGTATACCAATATCAACGATTAGATTTGCCCCAATGACGTCCGTAGACTGAAAGAACTTTTTCAACTCATAAATGGGTCCCAAATTCACAAGTAAAAATTTGGAAAAAATTGGTGATTATTTATTATTGGCGTAACTGATTTTTTCTCGAACACACACCGGAATGTCAATAATAATCAAATAATCGTTGAATAAATTATAATGTCATAAATCTATAGAATAGGTATCTAATATTTTTTTATTAACAATATAGGGTAAACTCGGCTAATTACATGACTCGCGTTACTCCGTGATACCATGTTTCATGGTTATTTTAGAGTAACACGAACTCATTTTAATCATTTAAATACAACCTTATAGTGAAATATAGGCTCATTACCGCACTATAAGGATGTATTGACATCATTAAAATTATATCGTATAGCTCTAAAAGAAGCATGAAACATGGTGTCACGGAGTTACCAGAGTCATGTAATTAGCCGAGTTTACCATACCTAAGGAAGTCTCTGCTGTACGGAACAGGGTTATGTTTCAAAAATGACGGGCGTTTGTCCGATCATTGAGATAACATTAAAAAGCAATATTCTTTACCCGCGAAGAATAAACGCCCTGGGGGCGACTGGCTTCAAAATTCAGTGTTTAATAGCGACCACCTCGAACATACCCGTGGGGGTCGTCTGAAATGAAGCTCACTGACGGCCACCTACACAAAGACTACTATTATATAAGTTACTATACACCTTAAAATACATCTTTTTTATTCTTATTCTTTTTCTTTGTAATTATCCTGTAAGTGAAATTAAAAAATTGTTAGACAATGAAAAAAATGTCAAGGCAGACAGGTAACTTTTTGTGTTGTCATTATTTTCAATGTAAAATAATTTCTGCCATTTTTAAACAGCATTATGTATTTTTATAAATAACAATAGTAAATAAATTTCCTTTTTTGCGTTATTATTCAGTATTTAATGGTCCAAAAGAGTGTTTTTTTTTAATTCATCAGCAACACTAAAGTTTTAGGCAAGTCTATGTAGTAATGAAAAATTCGCATAGTAGGGTAGATGGCGCCACCGGCGGGTGGCGAACCACCACTAATGAACTAAGTTGCCATAGCATGCACCTACATCTGCATTCGAAGGGGCCGTTAGAAATAAAGCTCACTGACGGCCACTCTCTAGGCCGAGGTGGTCGTTGTAAACAGCATTTTTCGACTGGAGGGCGTTTTTTTAAGCTCATCAACAAAAATTACTAACTTTTTAAATCAATTTGTGTATTATATATTAAATCGCAGCACAAATTGATTACAAAGTTAGTCAATTTTCGTCGGTGAGTTTCAAATCAAACGTCGCTTCCCTATCTCGCGTGTGTGGCGTCATCAATGCAAATTACAAGGATTATATAAATAAAAGACAAGATTGTCAAAACTTATTTATTCAAAATTCAACAATTCCTATAACTTGATATGGCACTAGTTAATGTGGTCCATTTGCTAAATATAGCGTTAAATTCCAGGTCAATACCAACTGTTCTCTAAATTGAGCGTCTCTAAAAACTGATCAGTTGGGGCCGTAGGTAATAAATAACAAGACAAGCCCTGGGGGGGCACATTTGAAGCTCACCGACGGAAAATGACTAACATTAAAATAAATTTGTGCAGCAATTTAATCTACGAACGAGCTCATCTTTTGGATTTGACATGATAAAAGCGTTATGATATCAAATCCAAAATTTGGTAGATTAAATTGCTGCACAAATTGATTTTAAAGTTAGTCGGTGAGCTTCCAAAATGGGCCCTCAAGGCCCGTTTTACGAAGCTACAAGTTACAAATTACAAGCGAGAGTCTCTTTCTAACTCCTTTTGTTAAAAAAAGAGTTCTGAGAGAGAGACTTCCACTGGTGTTACTATTCTAAGGCCTCTAAGGGTTCGGATATACAGAATGTATTTTTTCCAACAAACAAACTTTTATATTTGGTTGCCACTGTTTGTCAAGAATATGTGTATTGTATATTTCTAGCTTAAAAACATTACACACACATTATTCCAGACGGTTTTTCATATTTTCGATATTCATGGCTACTACCATCGCCCACACTGTTAACTGCCCATCGGTAGACCTTATGCCTTTTGTAATAAGGTCCACCGATGTACAGTTACCTAATAGTGTAGCTGTTTGTACCGCGGAAGTGCGTTGAACAGATGGGCTCTATTCTACTGCGTTAAAACGATATCGTCGTTTGACGTGTTTTAGCTTCGTTTTGAACTCGGCCGCCATTATTATCAATGACATAAGAGTTATTAAAACGTTGACAATACGGAAACACGTCAATCATCTTTATTTTATTACCGTGTAGAATCCCAGCCCAGGGCAGACGCGATATCGTTATAATGCAGTAGAGTAGAGGCCCTGATGTGATGTGTTACAACTACATATACAACAGGTCTTCACTTACTCACCTATATCGAGCCTGAGCACGCGTTCAATACTCTTTTTTAGGGTTCCGTAGTCAAACTAGGAACCCTTATAGTTTCGCAATGTCCGTCGGTCCGTCCGTCCGCAGCCTAGCGAAGAGACTCTTAGTACTAGAAACCCGTAATTTGGCATGAATATGCATATTAGTCACGCCAACAAAATGGTACAATAAAATATAAAAACTAAAAAAATAGGGTACCCCCCCACACGTAACGTGGGGATGTATTCTTTTTTCTCGTCTACACTATAGTGTGGGGTGTTGTTGGATAGGTCTTTCAAAAATATTACAGGTTGTAAAAACTGTTTTTTGATAAAGTAATCCGTTTATGAAATATTAAGCTTTAAAGTGCAAATTTTTGTTAGACCCAAGTGTGTCCCCCCCCTACAGCCAACAGTACAAATACTAAAAATCTGAAAAAAACATAAATGAAAGAGCATATAACGAATTTTAAAGGAAAACTATCACGACTAAGTAGACGTCATTGGTTCTTGAGATACAGGCGATTAAAGTGTTTATACCTACTAAAATCATCTAAGACATTTCCCACACTATGGAAAGAAGCAAACATAGTGCCGATTTTCAAAAAGGGTGATAACACTCAAGTTAATAATTACCGGCCGATATCTATCTTGAGCAGCTTCTCGAAACTTTTTGAGTGCTTGGTCTACCCAAGAATAGTATGGCACGTTAAGGAGCAAATTTCCCCTTTACAGCACGGTTTCGTACCACGAAAGTCTACAACGACTAATTTAACCAATTACGTTAACGACCTGTCAGCCTCAGTTGATTCAAGAGCACAAGTCGATGCCATCTACACAGACTTCAGCAGTGCATTTGACAAAGTCGACCACGGCATACTAGTACACAAACTTTTCCATATCTTCAGTATTTCTGGCGAAGTGTTAGCCTGGCTTAGATCGTATCTCACAGATAGGAGGCAAAGAGTCGTAAAAGATGGGTACAGATCAGTATATTATCTAGCTACCTCAGGAGTACCGCAAGGTTCACATCTGGGCCCCTTACTTTTCGTCCTGTTTGTTAACGACATTGCTGACGTCATAAATCATAGCAAATTCTTACTATATGCCGATGATTTAAAGCTCTATAGAGAAGTTAAATGTGCTAGCGATGCTGAATTGCTTCAAAATGACTTAAACAGTGTTAGTCTGTGGTGTGCAGCGAACAATATGATCCTCAATGCCTCAAAGTGCCAACATATTAAGTTTACCCGAAAAAAACACATAACCAATAGCAGCTATGCGATTGGGGATGTTGAGCTAGAGGAGGTCTGTTCTATTAGAGATTTAGGAATAATTATTGATGCTAAATTAAACTTTATAAGTCACATAGATCACATTGTCAAAGGCAGTCTTAAGATGGTGGGATTTGTTAAAAGGATTGCTCAGAATTTCAAGCGAACGAAGACATTTATCACGCTTTATAACACCTACGTACGTTCGCGACTTGAATACTGCAGCCAGGTATGGAATCCAAAATACCAGGTTCATATTGATCGCCTGGAGAGAGTGCAGCGTTCCTATACCCGGTTCATGGCCTTTAAAGATTGTGCCAAAGGCATTGGAAAACAAACAAGTTATGGTGGACGGCCCCGGCATTTTAGGATGTGCACTCTACAGAAAAGAAGAGACTTTTTGGACCTCACTCTGTTACACAAAATAGTCAACGGTGCAATCCATGAAAGTTACATCCTGGAAAGCTTGAGATTCACCGTTCCGAGTGCTAATGTCAGACCATCTCGCATCACTACCTTCCGGCCTAAGGTGACCAAGTCAAACCTGGGTAAATTTTCCGTACTGCACAGACTTCAAACACGATATAACCAACATCAAAAGGTGTACGACTTAGACGTTTATTTCGACAGTATTACTTGCTGGAGGCGTAAAATGCTTTTGCCGTAAACAGTTACCTAATATTTAAGGGGAAACTAAGATCCCAAATGTATCAGTGCAATAACTTGTTATCATATATATTCCTTTAAGTAACTATTTTTATTTTTATATAATTTATTTTTGCTACCAAATTATCTCTGCTCAAACTTAAACCTACTTGAATGGTTAAAACTTAATTAAGGTAGTAAATTTGTTATAAACGACTGTTCGGTCTAATTTCAATGTCAACGCTGTTGCACGCCTGTTATTGAGGTACAGGTTAGATGTGATCCCTATTAATTAAGTTACATAATGTATAGCCTTGTACTTTGTTGGTGTGCCAAATAAATAAATAAATAAATAAATAAATAAATAAGACGGCACCAATTGACTTTAAATTGAAAATTAGTTATTACTTGTTGATTTTTATGTTTGTAGTACTTAACGGCTTCGGAACCCTACACTGAGCATTGTTCGACATGTTTGTACCTATAGTTCACTTTAGAGGCGCACAATTTTAGAGCTTACAGTTGCGTATTGGCCTTATGTTTGACTATACAAATACAAATACTTGAAATCATTACGGTGATTCTATTTTCATAATGCAACTCGGCAAGCTTAGTTTTTTATTAAACACGCGTGACAAATATACTGTCAGGTGCGAGTGCGAGCGAGACAGCCACAGCTAGCCGAGAGGCATTAAGAAAATACTAACACTGTAGATACAGTCAGCATCATTGTAACAGCCGTGACCAAATAATTCGTAACGCCATATATTTTGTACGGTGTGACGAACTATTTGGCCACTTTAGCTGATACGATATATGTGATGCTGACTGTACATCTTCTTGGGTAATCAGGTAAAAAGGGAATTATATGACGACATGTAAAATACACACACAAACGAAAACAAAATGTTCATTATGTCTAAAGCACGCACACTTTCGGAATAAAACAATAAATATACCAAAAAAGTATCATAATGTCTGGACACGTCTTAAAACCAACAAATAAATACAAACAAATGGATGTATTCAAATAAAACGCTGCCTATCACAAGGTTTAAAGTTCTTGTTTGTTTCATTGGTCCAAAAATGCAGAAGTTCAAATGCATTTTTTTAACGCACTAACTTTTTATAATGTTTAAATAAACATAGGCTATGTAACCTGTAGGTAAGATTAGATTACGTTAGGAAATAACAGTTTTGGAAATGACTAACTTATGAAAATTCGGACCAAATAAATGAAACAGTTGGAAACTAAATAAAACATTAAAATAATCGACAGTTATAGACACTGTACAATAAAATGAAAATCAATAAAAAATACAAGTTCTACATTAGGTGTCCGATAGATGGCGCATTTAAAAGGAAGAAAAAATCCACCTGTAAAATGTACGAGACAACAACAATTTTACAATAAATCCTGAGTAAACTATTAACTTAACTTTCCGTACAGTCAAACACTTTAACTTGTCTAACTTAATTTAAAACTTTAAATGCTTAAATCACTACTGAAAGCACATTGTCTTGAGCTTATTGCTGTATTGTATAACTATAATAGTTAAATATTACATTACCATTTATATAATCATCCGTCCAGAAATATATAAACTAGTTCATGGCGACTTTAAGGCAAAATTGGAAAGGCTATTTCTATAAACATGCTCTACTAAACAACCTTTAGGTATTAACAAAAATATCCGACCTAACGACTTACTTAACTACCGGCGGCAAATGGAAACGCCAGAAAATTCGAAGCTCAAAATTAAAAGCAGACGAAGTTCACGTAACTGGTTTCATCAATTTCAATAAGGGTAATCTCAAAATCAGCAATAATGAATACAGAGTGTAAATGGAATACAAGCAAACATTTAAACCAGACGTAGTTATACTCTCCAAGTCATGTTTAATCCACGGCACGTAAGTAAAAACCAACATGGCCGCTACTGCGCAGGTAGGTAGTTTCGACTGTACTCCCAGGCGAAAGCGACGCGTGCGCGGGGTGGCGGGGAGATGAGAAGCGACTCCCGCCCCGCTCTCACCACAGGTGAGACCCTAAAATCGACTTCTGCGCAGTTTTTACTTACATGCCGCGCATTATAGCTGTGGAATTTCGTTAATAACTGTAATACATGGAGCGCAATTAATTTTTAAAAGTCTTATCGAGCAGCAATGTACTTGAAACCTAGTCAGTTTAAACGAAGTTGCAAGTGACAATTAATTGCAGGTTAATTGGGCTATTTGTAATACATTGCGTGACGAATTAATTAGTATGAAGAAAAAAATACAACTTATCTTAACGATACACACGTTTTTATGTTAATTAGGATGCATATTTGCTCGTATTGGATTAACACATTGTATATTCGTCGCTATCCAAGTACATTTTCCTTTTTTATGACCTAAGCATTTTTTGGATTGGCGCTAAGGTACGAATAATTACAATCAACTATGACGTTCAAAAGGTAAAGGTTAGGTTAGGTTAGGTCCTCAGTATTAGAAATATTTTCTACGATAATATCAGATGAGAGTGAAAAAAAGAGTATGTCTTGGTAATGTGTGGAACTACAACATTCCCAAGTGGTGTTGACCACATAGGTTGTAGTTTTAAATTAATTGTTGCTAATTTCTTCCCGAACAGCGATCTCAGGAGAACTGGAATTATGCTGATAATTGATACAAGTTTATACCAAAATAGCATACGAGGTAAACAGTTCGTTTTAAGCATATTTAGTTTTTTTTTTTGTAAATGCAGCATGGGTATGCCTTTACAAGGGGGCTTGGTGAATGTTCAGGATGGCCATTAGAAGCGGCAGACATGGCCGGACAACATGGTGGCGATAATCAAGCACTGGATATGGATGTCTAAGAACTGATATGATGCTGATGATGAACTGGATAAGATGAGGGTAAGGTTCGATCATTTGTTACTTTCTTGGACCGGTTTAAAGTTTTCAAGTAAACTGAAAAATACCCGATAAAGATTATAAAAATTACAAAAATCAACAATACATTAATTAATATAGTTTAAGACGTTTCGTTTATTGAATAATAATTATTTTGATATGATTATTGAGAGTAGATTATTAATGATTTATTTCATTTTTGTTTAATTGCAATGAAAATGCGCTCATAAATTTAGTCTCGAATATTGTGTCGAAGAAAGACGGTGTTTCGCGAACCCCACGTCAGATTTGGCATTAATGGTCTATAAATTGGCTGACGTTATTAGGAACCCATAATTAAGTGGTTGCACGAGTATGTTATGTGTGATCTGTTTTTTTTATTTTATTTGTTAAATGTAATATTCGACTAAACAGGGCTGATATATACAAGTCGTATAAAAGCCCTTTATAATATAAAAAAAAAAAAAAAAAAAAAAAAAAAGACGGTGTTGTAGAATAAATACAGCGCCATCTATTGAAGGCTTAGTTCTACTATTAGACAATTGCTTCGGCTTTGCGGCTTGCATACAAAATCAAAACATAAATAGTTACAACATAACTTTAATAACATTAAATAATTGTCTCTTTGAGCTTTCGGGTAAAATAATGAACGAGATTCTCAAAAAAAGCTCGTATAGTTCTTGTTTATGCTTAGTGTAGGCGGACTAAAAAGGGTTTATACACTAGTGCTTATTCTAAGACTAAAATCCTAAAGCCCTGGAGCCAGACAAAGAACACAAATCATTTTTTCATCGACCACGTCCGTTTAGTTACTATTTAACCATTTATGTATAAAGAAATGGTAGTATTGTTTGAAAAAAATCCAGAGCGCATTTTCAAGCATGTATTTAATATGTTTCGACTTATTGTATATGAATACGACTAGAAATATTCTCGTCTGTTGTTGTAGGAAGATTACATTACTATTGGCACTTATAATTGGACTATTGTGACTTGCAGTTTATATTTAAGATTATATGTGTAAATATATCTTAAGTGTAACAAGAAAAAACGCTTAATTAACACCTAATAATGTTATGTATGCGTGACGAAAGTGTCGCGGTGGAATGAGAAAGTTATTTCGCAGAACTTCATTACCACAGTGCGGGGCGCTACAGACAGTTCTAAGCGAAAAATACACTTAACGCGGTTCGGTTGCGGAGAGGGTTACCATTTAGGAATTTCAAGTCCCGACAAAAAGCCGGACTTTTTAGTCACAAAATGGAAACAATACTCACTAAGTTACAGTGCTATGGTAGGCATGATAGCAGACGCAGGCATTTAAAAAAGCCTATCTAAAAGAGATACTTATAATGCCGGACATGTCCAGACGGATTACGGTAACCTTAGTTGCGGATCGCACACGCCGTCTGTGTGTTGTAGGCCCACCGCACTACCGAACCGACCCGCGCCCGAATGTGTCTCGCACTTTAAAGAGGCCTTTACCTTGCAGTGGGTGGATGTGGTCTGAAATGACTCTAGCGGGTGGTCTGAGGGGCAATTTTTGAAGCTCGCCCATGAAAAATGACTAACTTTAAAATCAATTTGTGCAGCGATGTAATCTACGAGCGGGCCCGGGTCGTTCTGATTTTTTGCCGACAATACATCGTATTTTTTCTATATTTTGCGTTTTTCAACTATTGATAATTATAGTTTTAATTTTTAATTTTAGAATACGTTGCGTGAATTTTTATTTGGACTAATTAATGATTATTTCGGTGGCGATAATGTTTTTTTCTTTATGGTGGTTTTTCAGAATATACTTTGACAGAATGGCCGTTTTCAGAGGAGACTAAATTTTGTATTACCACTCTGTCACGCGGTTCTATGAAAAACAAACTTATAAAAAAAAACACTGGATAGAGAAAGTGAAAGATTATTTAGTACTAATAGATGAATAAATGTTTGGACGTATATTCAAACACTAAAACATTAATAATCAATACTCTAACTGATAACGTATGGTAAAATGAGGACAGGCAATTGTCGGTAAAAATTAAGAATGACCACCTTTTGAATTTCATTTCATAACGCCTTCATCACATCAAATACTAAAGGTGGGTCCGCTCGTAGATAACATCGCTGCACAAATTGATTTTAAACTTAGTAATTTGTCGTTAGTGAGCTTTTAAAATTGCCCCCTGGTAGTCACCAGAGGTCACCACATCATGGCTCCATTGGACCTTCGAATTAGCAGTCTTGATTCTTAAAATAATGTCTAATTGTCAAACATTTTGCTCGTTAACATAAATAACATACTATGATTTTTTTTATGGAGTTTGATGTATTGGAACAGTAAACAACATTTTCCGTATTAGGAACAATAATTGACAATCCGAAATGAATAAGCAATTGTTGAAGAAAACGGTAAAATTCGCTACCTACAGCAGTTGGCAGAAAATTTGCTTGGTAATGTTATTATTAATTTATTACCTAGCTACTATTATCAGTGCTTCTAAGTCACGCTGTGAAACAAGAGAAAACTTTACGATATTATCCATAGCTACGTAGTTTTACAACCGCACT
The DNA here is from genome assembly GCA_949316455.1 of Acleris holmiana. NCBI lineage: Eukaryota > Metazoa > Arthropoda > Insecta > Lepidoptera > Tortricidae > Acleris > Acleris holmiana. The sequence goes on along the minus strand of OX438790.1, from coordinate 8,243,447 downwards.
CCGCGATTATCTTAATGAGTTTTGTTCTTTGTAAAATCTTTATACAAAACAATTTATTTCTATAGCTGAAACACTTTCAGAATACTGTTGCGAATGTGTGTGTAAGCATTCACGAATAGATAGCATTATACAAGTAAGTACAGACGTGTGTGCGTCAAGTGTGTTCTTAATCATTTTCAAGTTGACACTCCTACAACCAAAAATGATTTTACTAAGTGTTTCAGTTAAACTGCCTTACATTTAAAATATTATTGCAGTTAAATTTCATATTTTCGTAGTCACTTCCGAATCTGATCAGTAGTGATCAGACATTTTAAAATTACATCGTTATTTTGAACAACAAACGTCAAGGATTGCATATATTGCTTTTACGACAGTCAAAATTCAAAACCGAATATTGCCGACTAATGCCGACCTCATACTAAAACACCGTGAGATCCAAAAGGTAACAAAACTATTTAAAAAAAATAAAATTTAATTAACGAAGTCGGTTAAAAAGAATGAAACCATCATCTATTGTGCTTAGCCGTGTTCTAGAGAAAGGCTGAAGGTGTTTCCAATCAAGTCACGTTAGCTCTGTAGTCCGATCTCTTTCTCTCATTGCGTAATAAACATTACATTAAAAGAGATAGAGCTACCAAACTTCCGTCATAAAACATTTCCCCACAATCACACAAACTTGTTCTTGGCGTAACCCGCTTTCCGGCGTTTGAAGTTACCCATTTGCCTGAGGATATGTGTGTTCTCATCTTCTATCTCTCTCTCCATGCCGGAAGTGCCAGGGATCGTTCCCCAAAGCTTGAGCTTCGTGGGCAAGTAGATCAGACCGAGGAGAGTTATGACTGAAATAACAGTAACATTACCAATATTGAATGATACAAATTTTACTCGAAATTGTAAGCATAGACAAATAATATTATAATAGGATCCATAACTCAATGGATTAGTTTGACAAAGAGCCTTTCGTTTCGTCAAAAAGATTTCGCTAAACTAATTAATTTCCCAAAAAAATAGGTAAACGACACGTTGGCCTAGTTGGTAGTGAACCTGCCTACGAAGCTAGTGGTCCCGGGTTCAAATTCTGGTAAGGGCAGATATTTGTGTGATGAGCACGGGTATAATAAATGTTCCTGAGTATTGGATGTTTTCTATGTACTTAATTATAGCACCCATAGTACAGTCGAAGTGTTTACACTTTAGTACCTTGTCACTTTCATTCACTGAGACAATTTCATATATAATATGTTATAATATATGAAATTGTCTCAGTGAATGAAAGTGACAAGGTACTAAAGTGTAAACATCTTTATGACTTCGACTGTACAAGCCTAGAGCTTAGTTTTGGACTAGGTCAATTTGTGTGACATTGTCCGGTGATATTTATTTATTTTATTTTATTTCACTTGACCAAACTGTATTTTTCCGAAACTGTACATATTTCAGGATTTATTTCAGGAACATCGAAGCGATGCGCAAGGGCACCTACCTTTTCTCGAAGCGCTTCGTCGTTTGAACCCTCATATCTTGGGTTGGGATTATATCAGATATACAAAATTCTCGGGATACGATGTCAATAGTGAACTTATTACGAGTAAACATATAAAGTTTCAATTGCATAGCTCTTATACTTTAGATTTTATTGACGTAAAAAAACACTCTTTGACGATCATCAAAATTCTTAGGCCAAGCCACATATTTTGACTAATAAGGTGTAGAGTTTGTGAAGTTAGGGCGTGTAGAGTTAGAACCTTGGCTCTACATGAGATCTGATAACTTTTTGACAGTGCGAGCCATGTCTTGGGAACATTTTAGATGAAAATGTTATTGGTGCGATTTTTTATACATCGTATGACCCAATACGTATTATAGTAACATTGCAATAGCAACCTTGTTGCATTATTTACACGGTGCCTAAAAGGAAGACCAATTATTTAATGAAAAATAAAATAAATATCCGGGGACAATGTCTCACAAATTGACCTAGACGCAAACTAAGCTACTAGACAACGATAGACATACTTATATAGAATTATACATACTTCAATACATGGAACACTAACAAGACTCAGGAACAAATACTCGCGCTCATCGCACAAATATCTGCCCTTACCAGGATTTGAATATTTTGAAACCGGGACCGCTGGCTTCGTAGACAGGATAGTTAGATTGAATATAACATAAATACATACATAACTTCACGCCTTCATTCCCAGAGTGGGGTAGGCAGAGCTACAGAATTACTAACAACTCTAAAAAAAAAACTTGTTGATAATTCTGTAACCACGTTTTGCACAATCAGGCCGAGAAGGCCGATGGTTTGGTCATTTAGAAAGGATGGATGAAAGAAGAGTTATGAAAGAGATATGGCGAGCGAGAGTGAGTGGAGATGTCAGACAGTGATCAGATTCGCGAGGTACTGAATAAGGGCCGAATCAAAAGCACCCGAAACCGACGTACGTGCATGAAGAGATTGATGAATGTGGAGGAAGCGAAGGTTGTATGTTTGGATCGGTGCACCTGGCGTTCCATAGTCTCTGCCTACCCCATTGGGAGACAGGCGTGAAGATATGTATGTATGTGTAGGCCGAGAAGTTTACTAGTGACAGGTTGCATGCCCATCGGCTAACAGTACTACAAGGCTACAAGCACTTATTCCCTTAGTCGCCTTTTAGGATATCCCCGGGAAGACATGGGGTGGCACTATTCTAACCCGGTAACCACACGGGTAAATTTTTTTGTTGTTTTTGCGTTTAATATGTTTTGTGTTTAAGATGTTAGGCGACGGGTTTTCAACCTGTCACTAATACACTGGATTATAACAACCCCCTGTTAAGTGCGTCGAGCATGTTCGTGGAGGCGCGCACTGACGGCTTCGATGCCGTCTGGCGCAAGAAAACTGCGTCACTACTCCAGAAACTGCGCGGGAGCAGTAATAGTGTCTTGAAAGTATTTGCAGATCGATTTGACAGTCCTCTGATGTGGAAACTAGTTATAAGGACTGAGTCTGTTTTAGTTAATAAATATAAATCTAACCTAAGTTTACTGACAATTTATATGGACCTCGAAGTTGTCAGAATAAATAATATTTGAATTTGTTAATGTACTCACTGTTCAATATGCAGGGGAACACCACATAGAAGTTGAGATTCGTCGAATGGAAGTAGAAGGCTTCCGTGAAGTACAGGATGATCGTTAACATCAGGGACCAGTACCCCATGGACACCACCCTGAAAACACACTCAGCTTTATATGTGATAGGTATGATGTTATATTTCGTAGTCTTACTTACTCAAAGTCGTATCTGGGTCATTCTACTTTTAAGCGCATAATAATCATTGATGAAATTAAAGGCATTTTTGGTCATTTTTTTCACGTAAATTTGACTTATATTGAAACTGGAACAACTAAATTTAATAGTTCAAAACAAAACACTTTAAATTTATTGATATTTTATCAGGAAAAGTTGGTAACACAGCGGTAAATACACTTTTTCCATACAAATGGCGGGGACATGCGTGACCACTATGTTACCTACTTTAAAGTTAATTATAGTGACTTTTTAAATGTAGTGATAATTTTAAATGTAAGCCAAGTTGTGTAACTATTTCAATATTAAATTACAAAACCGAGCACTTTAACGTTTTTATAAAAATATTATTTGAAGAGCACTTGTCAAAAAATCGACCTGCGCTTAAAAGTAGAATGACCCATCTGCGTTTTTGTTTTGCTGTTGGTAATTTCATTTTCATTCATTAATACTTAGAGGCAATCAGTTTACCAACAGCAAATAAAATATGCAGATACGAGTTTGAGTAAGACGACGATTTCTTGAAGTATGGAACGATGTATGTCACATGGTTTGAATGGCTGAACGGTTTTGTATGTTTTCAGATCCAAAATAATAATAGAAACATTTTTGGAGTTCCGTACCCAAAGGGTAAAATCGGGACTCTGTCTGTCCGTCACCAGGCTGTATCTCATGAACCGTGACAGCTAGACAGTTGAAATTTCACAGATGATGTATTTCTGTTGCCGCTACAACAACAAATACTAAAAACAGAGCAAACTAAACATTACACTCGTGTTTTTTTTCCCGTTTTTGCAAGATTTGGTTACAGACAGACACGGGGACAGGTGCAACTAAGATAATGGTACGGAACCCTTCGTGCGAGAGTCCGACTCGCACTTGGCCGGTTTTTAGAAATAAGATGCAATTAAGAGACTAACTTCAGCTACGATTATATGACGACACGCTAGCCTAGTTGGTAGAGACCCTGCCTTCGAAGCTAGGGGTCCTGGGATCCAATCCTGGTAAGGGCAAGTATTTGTGTGATGAGCACGAGTATAAGTTCCTGAGTCTTGGATGTTTTCTATGTATCTAAGTATATATACTTCTCTATGTAATTAAGTTTATCGTTGTCTAGTACCCATAGTACAAGCCTAGAGCTTAGTTTGGGACTAGTTCAAGTTGTGTGGCATTGTCCTGTGATTTATTTATGATGTGCTTTTTGTTGGTACAACTTACGGCCTGTAGTGTATATAGAGCGTACAATGTATGAGCGCCAATGCCTTGAGCAGAGAATACATGCCAAGCATGCGAGAAATCGTGAAGTTGCCTGTAACAAAAACGTTTCATTATATCTGCCCTCATAAGCCAACAGGTAACTCAAATTCAGCAGTCAAAGGAGGTTAAATCCTTTTCAGTTAATGATAAGGTTCCACTTGCTACAGGAGCTTTGTCCGAGATACTGTCATTTGTCTTAACAGAGCAGATTTATGTTTAAAGTTAGTATTTTTACAGCTATATTGCAACTTAAGTCCAACGATAATTAATATAAAATAATCTCTTTGATACATGTTTGTATAGCATGAAACTACTAAACAAGTAGTCTAAAACTATTTTAGGTAACTCTTCTTAAGGATGCTTTAAAAAAAATTGTACAGGTAGTCAATCTCAGATAATCTATCGTAAAAAGATCGAATCGAGAAAGGTCCATCTTACGCGTAGTATTGAAGTCGCTGGTCGCTAGAGGGCGTTAATGACTCGAAAACTTTCCAGAGAGCGCTAACGACTCTAAAACTCGCTAGAGGGCGCTAATGACTCGAATTCCGAAGAAAAGAAGATTCAAGTCCCAGTTACGTCATCATGTCAAATAACAGTAATTCATATACTTGGCCCTTGGCCATTTCCATTAGTAACTCTTGCCAATTTATTTACATACATACACTAGCGACCCGCCAGCGGCTTCGCCCGCTGCATTTTTTTTTATGTCACTTTGGGGTATGAAAAATAGATGTTGGCCGATTCTCAGACCTACCCGATATGCACACCAAATTTCATAAGAATCGGTCGAGCCGTTACAGCTTAGAGGAGTTCAATAACGTACACCGTGACACGAGAATTTTATATATTAGAGATATAACATCACGCCTTCATTCCCAGGAGTGGGGTAGGTAGAGATGCAGAAATACCAACGACTCTAAAAAGACTTGTTTGTAATTCTGTAACCACATTTTACACAATCAGGCCGAGAAGTTTACTAGTGACAGGTTGCAAGCCCGTCGTCGCCTAACAGACACACAAGGCTACAAGCATTTATTCCCATAGTCGCCTCTTACGACATCCACGAGAAGACATGGAGTGGGACTATTCTAACCCGGCAACCATACGGGTAAACTTATTTGTGATGGGTTATTTAAATAAAGTACAAAAAAAATTTTTTTTGATGTTTTGCATTTAACATGTACATATATCTGTGTTTGTTGTGTCTCTCTGTGGAATCGAAGCTCGCCGACGTATGGACAGATATTGATGATTGAAGAGATATCAGCAAGAAGCTTGTTTTTGACACTGGAGATTGCACGGCGATCAACGCCACAGAACTATATCAAGATAGAAGGAAAGAGTGTATGTACCTCGCGTGCCGAAAAGAGGTTCTGAGGACTGCATTGCTCGCCGCGATGCTCAGTCCGCTCTCGACCGCTTTCCGTGTGTGACGTTCGAATATAAAAACAAAATGCCCTGTTGCTCGATAATAAACTGTTTAAACACCACCAAAAAAGTAGGAGCTGTGAATCAAGATATTTCTTTTTATAGGTAAGTACGCTTTTCCCTAAAATATTCGTTATTATTTATATAACAATTTATTTTGTTGCATAGTATTAATTTCATATAAACAGTAACGGGCGAGTCCCTGTCTACTGCTACTTTTCCATTGCGGCTTTAATTTGACGCGCCAGACTTGGCATGCATTGAAAACCAGCAAAGAAAATAAACCAATCAAAACTGTCGAGCACTTGTCGAGACGCGTTCAAGGTTGATTTCTCATTTTTCTGTCAAAAAAGTAAGATATAGTGTTGTACCCGGCGATTTTCAATGCCGATTTCTTAGTCGATTAAAATAAATTTTGAAAACGGAAAAAATGATAATTATTTTTACAAGCGTTTATTTCACTTGCAATGTATGTATATGCGTATGTAAGTATGTATGTATGTATGGGTCAAATCTTGCAAATTAAATTTGACCCACTTCCCGTTAACGGAATGGGCTGAAATTTGGACCATATATGTAAACTCAATGACAATGCAATATTATGGTATCTAAGAGATGATCTGATGATGGAAGGTGGCGACAGGATCTCCGCTATTCCTAACGTAGACCCACCGTGTTAGGACTCAATAGTTTTGTCTCGATAAGCAGATAAAGATTTTGCAAAAAAAAGTACAGTCGGCAGCAAAAACTTGTCCCAAAAATGTTTTTTTTACTATTATGTAGCCGTGAGATGAAGTAGTAGTCAAAATTAAATATTTTTGCCAAAAGGATAATAGTTAAGTATAGTTTGCAATTTTGTTTCAGTTTTCCAAAAGATCCTATTATAAAAAATAGATGGATAGAAGCAACGAGTCGATAAAACTGGTTTCCTACAAAACACAGCCGGATTTGTTCTGTACATTTTCACAAAGATACCTTTACCTACTGGCCAATCAAAGTACCGGCGAATAATCAGTACAGCTTATCCGACTATAGATGTAGTGATAATGTCAAATAATGAAAAGGTACCTACATTTATACGTCACAATGAGTGTGTGTGTGTGTGTGTGTGTGTGTGTGTGTGTGTGTGTGTGTGTGTGTGTGTGTGTGTGTGTGTGTGTGTGTGTGTGTGTGTGCGTGCGTGCGTGCGTGCGTGTGTGCGTGCGTGCGTGCGTGCGTGCTCACGCGCGCTTTATGCTACAGACATAGTATTTTTTATGCTACAGATAAAAGGATCACCTTCTTTAGAGAAGGACTCTATTAAGACCACGCCAAGGAAAAGAAAGCTGGAAAAAGTGATTTTACTATAAAATGATGACATACTTATTTGTTTTAAAATTTGTGTAATTAGTAGTTTTGCATTATTATATTTCAACATATATTACACTTACAGAATATTAATGAACCATCCACATCAGACGAAACTTTAATTCATACACCAAAGAAGAAAAAAATTATGAACCAATTGAATAACGCAAGGCAAATGATAAAAGAAAAAGACAAACAAATTTAACAAACCGTCGAAAAGTAAATAAAATACTTTCCCTAGTGGCATTGCTGACGCTCTTCCGTTGCGACTTGCGATCGATGACACCACAGATTAGAAACGATTTTGTGTATGTTGTACACATCACTAAAAGACTCGCGTGACGTCAAAGTGCCTACGCAAAATGTTACACGCTCGGTTCTCATATAAAACGACGAACTCTTTCCTTCTATCTCGATATAGTTCTGTGATCAACGCCTTGAAGCTGAGAAAAGTGACCTTAAATGACGTCGCTAATGTTTTCGGTCCCTTACATTTCATCGTAAAGAAAGGAACCAAAAACATAAGCGACGTCATTCAAGGTCACTTTTCTTGGCTTCAAAGCGTTCGCCGTGCAATCTCCAGTGTCATATATAAGCTTCTTGGATATCAGCCAGGAAAGAAGGGGACGTCATGATATTGAGCGTTTTTTTTATATTGAACCCTATACCATCAAATGAGCAATACCTATTTGTAGATCTTACATTTTACTACAAGTATCTGTAACTATTGCAAGGCTAGGTCTGCCGTTAGTACATACTATTCGGGGTAGTAATAGGTAGCAGTATACACAAGAACGAACTGGCACGCGATGGGGGAAGACTGGCGACTTGCCGTTTCAGCATAATGTCCATATTACATTGTGTCCCTACATAACAATACAATACAATACAAATAGTCTTTTCACACCACCTGCTCGACAATGCCAAATTACATATCATGCAAACCTTACGCAAACCAACTCATTAAAGCCCTTGGCTTTAGCCGGGGTGTATCTAATGTTGTACTGAATCTCATTATAACTCGCTGGGTTGTAATAATTTCACTTTTCATAGTTCTTATTACAATGGCCTTAAAGTCTAATTTCGTAATAAAAGATCAACTAACACCCGAAGGCCGGGCGCGGCGCCGCCGCCACCGCCGCGTCGAACCTAATTTGAAAATCGAACATTTTCTAAAATCGAGCTGGCCACGGCAAGCTGAATGGAACACATTTGAAATTAAACAAAAGCCGCGAGTATTGTAAGACGCTGCAATAAAATACATTGGTGATAACTGCAAAGTTTTAAATAAATATTGTCTTTCCACAACTGGACTAATGTCTCAAATATCAATTTTCACTTTTAATTTTAATTTACTATAATAAAACGCTGTTTTTAGTAGACTCGCTTTTTTATTGTCTCGTAAAAGGTGAGAAAAGTAGAGTACACTCCTCGGGGATAAAGCTGTTTTCGTCTTGGGCGCGCTTGAACCCCTCACTGCGCTCAGGACTCTTCTTAATTGCCTAGCTTCGCTCGGGAATTAACTCGTAGCACCCTCGCTGCGCTCGGGAGTTAAATCTGGAGTCCTTCGTTACGTTCAGGATTCAATATCGCGCCCGTGACATAAAACTGTGCTTTATCCCCTCGGTGTATAATCTACTATTATTGAACACCACATACAAATACAGCATGAAAAGTAAAATACAAATAAAAACTTACTAAGTTAGTCAATAGGCGGTCTTATCGCTAAGTAGCGATCTCTTCCAGGCAAATAATAAAAATAAAAAAACATCCAAACGACATATACGTATAACATATATAAATATATGATACTGCGAAAAGGAAGGAAGCTCGCTAAGGGAGAGATAACATGTGCGCTTTCAAAAGATTTTTAAAAATAGGAAGCGATTTCGCGCGTCTCAATTCTAAGGGAAGAGAGTTCCACAACCGAATAGCCTGTAAAGTAAACGAGCCAGCGTAGAGTATGGAAGAAGAAAAAGGAACAGTTAAGATGAAATTTGGGGAACAAAGAATCGCGCATAATCTGGGATAGGGAGAAGTATGTTTGAGCGAGCGCCATTAACATAACCTATCTCACTAATATCCTACCTACTTACTACTAATATTATAAAAGCTTATACTCCGGATTAACACATAGGCTACTTGTTATCCCGGAAAATGTACGTGAACAAAGTCGCGGGCATAATATAGTTTGGAATAGCACATAGGCAACTTTTAATCTCGAAAAGTGGACAGTTTCCGTAAAGAACAGCGATAAACTTCTACACGGACGAAGTCGCGCTAAATAGCTAGTACATATTATCATGTTCTTGAAAATGGCACAATTTAAAGTGATAAAAATCAATCTTAGTGATGCTCGTCCTTCCAGGTACTATAACCACTTTATTTATAATATAACTAAATATAGTAGTTGAGAATTATAAGCTGGTTGCTAACCTGAGCGGCTCAGCCTGAGGCATGCTCGCCCCGCGCGGCAAGCTGCCTGTGAGCCAAATTGTTGCACATAAACATGTGCGGGTGAGGCAAAGTGCTCGCCGCGAGCCGATATTGTGCGTCGTTCAAAATGGCGTCGGACACGATGACAGCCGCGGCTGCATTTATCATAATTCACCGAATTATTAAAAAAAAAAAGAAATCGCCTCAATAGTGGAACGGCTCAGCCACTTCATCAAATTTTTACGCGCTTCGCCCACAGATAAGTTAGAGCTTGTCGTTCTGCCCGCGGCACGCTCGGATACACGTCCGATTTACGCGAGGCACACACACTGAGGCGCCTTTGAGCACGGTCAAAAAACCGACTCTCGGCGGCTCTCTGAGTGCCGCTCGCCGCTCGCGCACAGCGCGTGAGCGCGTAAGAATTTGAGCAAAATAGGTGCGTGCCTCAACCTGAAGTTGCTCGCAGCGAAAAGGCAGAGAATCCTTATCACCGGAACACAACAACGCGACCACTGTTGCTTGGAGGTAGGTTACTGGATAAGATGGTAGTAGCGATCCGGACTGACCCCGCACAGGGTCCTACCACCACTAAACACTATGTTACTTTCACATTTATTTTTTTAGTACAGATTTGTAATATACAAGACTAGCTGCCCGCAACTTCATCCGCGTAAATAAAACATAGCTAACAAACCTATGTTAATCTGGAATAATGTAGCATTCAAATGGTGAAAAAATTTTTGAAATCAGCCCGGTAGTTTTTTGTTTATTTGTTACATACACACATACATACAAATCTTTCCTCTTTATAATCTGCACGTAACATATAGCTGTAGGCCATACTTTAAGTCTTTGCAATTATTGACGGTGCCATCATTATATATTTACGAGGTTGCATGTTTTGTAAAAATAAACGTTTACAAGTTCAAGACTCGAGGGCAAGGTGGTAAAGCAAAACACAAGTCACACATCATACCAGAGCTCTGTATAACTGCGCTTAATAAAAAAACTTTATTTGGTATGGCACCTACAATCTTCAACAAATTACCTGACAATGTAAAAAATGCCGACATTGTTAGTTTTAAGCTTGTAACATGTTACACAGTGAGGATTCATGCAGTCAATACGCAGTGTTACGGTGAAACCAGCGAGCAATTACGTACTGACTGCATGAATGCTTGCTGTGTTACATGTTACAATACACCTCGTAACGTTGGTCAGTACCCAGCTTTAAGGTAAAGCTATCGAAATTACTGATTGAAAAATGTTATTATTGTGTAACTGAATTTTTAATAGATAATTTTTAATACATTTAATATCAATCAGATTTAAACTTTAACATTTTATACTTTATTCCTGTTACATTATTGACATTTATTATAGCATTACTTGTATTTCTTTATAAATTTGTACGCCTACGGGCAATTTACAGTGATACTATACATATTTTACCAACTTTTGGAATGACCTGTAAACACAAATAAATGATTGATTGATTCATAATATTAGTATAGACAACTTTACAATTGAAACCCTGTCCCTACTAATAATATAACTACAAAAGAGAGTTTGCTTATATCTTCACATACAGAGATAGAACATAGATTGGAGACGGACTTAAAATACTTGTGAATCATGGAAAATCAAACAGTTGCCAAGGGAATAACAGTAAACAAATGCGCGGACGGGTTCGCATAAAAATAAAACAAATGCAAAAACTATAACTTACCATCTAAGTGCTCATTCTCCCCGTTATGATTTAGAAAAGAACGCCGCTCGATGTATGACCGGCCTGCCGTCCCCATGTCCATGAACGCTACAAAAGCTATCCAGCCCCGAAACGCGTATAAAACCTTATTTTGCACAGCCATAATTTACTTTGTTATATTCTACTCTTACACTAGATCTTCAACAGTCTCCAATATCTTTAACTCCTAAATTTAGCATTCAAATATCTCCTGTTTCACAAGAGACGTTTCGTCTTGTTAACTACGCTAATTAAATTAAAGGAATCACTTTGTAGCACTCAAACTATAGCGGACATGTACTGTGCATCGCACTGCGGTATTTTACCTGCAATACATTTTTTTATATATAAAAATTATAATTAGATGTGAATTTCCAGCTGAGACCGTTCGCGCACAATCTGAAAGTGTCAAATGTCAAATTGACATACAAACCGATGCCGGTTGGGTTGCAACTAAACAAAAATAAATATTTGTAGCAGCCGGAAAATATTAAAACAAACACATTTTGCTTATTTTTATAGGATTTTATCATTATTTAGGCTATCTATTATAAAATCAAATACATTTAAAAAATTTAGGACTGCAACGCTATCTTGTGTAATAATCTTACAACTAAGTATTAACACTAGAAGCTGCATAGATGCACAAAGAGTAGATTAACAATGAATATTATGGAATAGGTGTACTCGGAACATCGATAAGAATTAGTCGATTAGCTTTAGTTAAATCTGAGAGTTCATTGCTTTCTCAACTTGTTTATTTTTACTGTCTTTCTTTACTTATAAAAAGATATATAGTAATTATGTTTGTTTGTTTGTTTTTATATTGGGGATAATACCTTGGAATAAACTGTATTTATAAAATCTGTCTTAAACTTGACTACTATATAAATTTCATTTTTATTTTAATTTGGAGCGAAGCGAGGGCGGGACACTGGCCTCCTATAAAGTGTCAGTTTTGGTATATTTCTCAACTACTAAAGAGAGAGTCTAATGTTTTTGAGATGATAATGTATGTATTTACCTACATAACATGTAGGTACCGTTAAGATCATATGTGTACACTTTAGTATCTTGTCTATTTAACGTCATGTTTAAACTGCCATATAAAATTGTCACAGGGATTAAAGTGACAAGGTTTTAAAGTGTATACATATTTATGACCTTTACTATTAATTAAGCATTTCTACGTGGATAGTAATTCATTTTTGAGTTTTGATTTTTATTTATAAAGGTGTTGAACCGTAAGCAAATAAAGGCGCCACGCCGCCTGTTTTCGATCGCTACGGGCTTTCGCGATCAGAAACAGGCGGTGTGGCGCGTTCCTTATTAACGCATTCGGTGGACCTGCAGGAAATCATCACGTTGTGCTAAGAACACCTATGTTAGGGGCTGTATACAGCTCCTTGTAAATTTCCCCGCTAAGAACATGCCGCGCTACAGTTGCACCGCGCCACGCGCGCTCTTTGGCAAGCGTTTTTTATAGCCCAAAGACGGACACGGGATAGGTTCGTTCTTTCGGGTCCAGGATAATCTGTAAGTTCCCGAGGGAATAATTATTAATAACTTTTGCACAAAAATATAAGTAGGTGGCTATATTTTGACTTGAAAGCCTCGAATTAGGATGCAGGGAAAGCGTGGTTGGGTTTGTAAATTTTAATTTCTTGTAGTAACAAAAAGGCAAAACAAAAACTTTTTCACCATAGTTTGTCAAATTTCTGAGTACCTATTGATGCTGCAGAGGTGAATACCAAAGGTTTTTTTATGTAATTTTAGTTAAGAAGAGTGAAAATAAAGGGGGCGCTGTTTAGAGTGATATTACCCACTTTATACAATTTTCAACTAAAAACTGCTACCCACTACCTAGGATCAGTGGCCACTGTGGTACGAATATAGGAGTTCCACTTCCATTTTTAACATAAATAGGTATCTTAGACGCCAAACACGTCTTTTACCAAGCTGTAATGTAACATCCTATTTGAACATGATTTCGGTGACTCGATTAATGTCCGATTATTTGTTACAAATTGCCATGTTTTAAAATGACATAAAATCCATTTGAAGCTGGTCACAAATTCCTAAAAATATCGTCGCCATATTGGTATTGTCAAAAAGTTGGGGCTAAATCAGTGTCTAGGAAAAATGGTTTTTCTCCCAATTTCCACTATATCAGCACTGTTCTTGTGATTTAACATACCCGCGCGTGACTTTAGATGTTTCGTTTTTCGAAACGGTGGTGTAATTTGGTTTGCAAATGATGTTTTCTGCGGAGAAATGTTCGGATCGGAGCACGGGTGCTGCGGAGGAGATGGAGCTCCAGACCGGCGGAGGCGAAGGTCTGGGGAAGGAAGGAGTGCCTCCGGACGAGGTGGCCTCGGCCGTGGCGGCGGTCTCGGACGAGATCGGGGACATCCTCAAGGATGAGCTCGGCGACGCGGATCGGGCTGACCGCATCGGCGCCGAGCTCGCGGGGCTCAGCGCGGAGCTAGGCCTCCTCGCAGGCCTGGCCGACGGCGAGCCTCAGCAGGACTTCCCGTCCCTCTTCGAAATCGCAGTAAGTCCAGCACTATATACCACCAAAATGGCTGACTAATTGTTTCTCTTTCTAAAGTGCATTTGATCCAAGTGACGTTCCCACGGTAGGAAAATTGACTATTCGCACATTTTCACGCCGAAAGTTGTTGTAGAATGTGTCATTGACCTTTACTATTCGCATTATGTGTATTTTGGACATGTGACAAGGCTGCTGTGGGCAAGGGCAATCTAATACGAATTTAAGTAGTAACTAGAATACAAATGAATGTATGCATGCAAAATCGATTAATTATTTATCAAAAACATTGATGTGAAACTTGTGATGTATAAACTACTAGTTTATTATTTGGCTAGTGTTATTTAAAATAGACATTTTGTTATTTCATAATATTATTAGAGTTATGGAGTTGCTAATACCCTTTATCTATTTACTAATATACTAATCAGCTGTCTTCTCTGACCTCATTCTTGTTACTTTGATTTTTTACATGTTGAAGTAACACTAGAAAACTGCATGAAATATAAACATTCAATACTTAAACAAAAACGAATACTGCATGGTTTACTCACATGTTATAGTCAGGTAACGGCCCAACACGCAGTGCAGTGTTCGTTTTTGTTTATGACAATGTCTCGCACAAATTTAAAATTTGTAATCAATAGTTTGTTCAAGTACAATAAAGCTTCTATTATGGCAAACATATTGTGACAAAGAAATTATTTCAAAACAAATTTCATGCTTCATTCAGTGTATGTATGTTTGTATTTAATTATATTTACGTACATTCCACCATACTGCCTGCACTAATAATTAATCAGGTGTCCATCTAGAGAGAGATAACTTTGTTTTGTGGCTTTTAACACTTGCATTGCCACTATGATTTTGCTATTGTCAGGTTTAAAGGAAAGCACTTGTTTACAGAGAAAGTTAACAGTTTTAAATAAATAAATATCAGGGGACAATCTCATACAAATTGACCTAGTCCCAAACTAAACTCTGGGCTTGTTCTATGGGTACTAGACAACAATAAATATACTTATATAGAGAATACATAATAAATACATAGAAAACATCCAAGACTCAGGAACAAAAATTTGCACTTATCACACAAATATCTGAACTTTGGATTTGAACCCAGAACCACTGGCTTCAGAGGCAGACTCACTCGCAACTAGGCCACCGTGTCGTACATTATTACACTTTAATTCTATTTTTATGTATAAAATTAGGTGTCAATCTATTTGTTAATATTATGGCTCAGGTGGTTAGGCGATGGGCTTGCAACCTGTCACTAATACAACTAGTAAACTTCTTGGCCTGATTGTGCAAATTGTGGTTACAGAATTATTAACAAGCTGTTTTAGAGTTGTTGGTGTTTCGGTAGCTCTGCCTACCCCACTCTGGGAATGAGGGCGTGCTGTTATGTATGTATGTGTGGATCAGGTGACAAAGTACATTTCATATGTACAAATTTAGTTACATGGATACCAAAAGGATAATATCAAAATGTGCAGTCATTGCCTTTCAATATCTCTTATTTACTATAATACAGTCAAATGTCAAAAGCAATATGGCTTCATGGAGTAGAATGGAGTTCCAGGGGCTTTATTCTACTAGGTTAAAATGATATTATGTTTGATGTGTTTTAGTATTGTTTTCAACTCAGTGGCAAATAGAGACAAGTAAATAAGAGTTATCAAAACATTGATTATACAGAAACACAACAAATGCAATATCGTTTTTACCGTGTGGGCTGCGGCCTGGGTTTTTAGGTCTTTTGTTTAATAAATAAACCTACAGATGTAGTAAATAAATGTTTTGAATACATTGTTTTCAGTCCTCTTTACAACCTATAAGCATATTGATGATTATTCATTCATGACGACACGTTGGCCTAGTCGGGAGTGACCCTGTCTCCGAAGCCAGCAGTCCTGGGTTCAAATCCCGGTAAGGGCAGATATTTGTGTGATTAGCACAAATATTTGTTCCTGAGTCTTGGATGTTTTCTATATATATTGAAGTATGTACTTCTCTATTTAAGTATGTTTATCATTGTCTAGTACCCATAGTACAAGCCTAGAGCTAAGTTTGGGACTAGGTCAATTTGTGTGAGATTGTCCCCTGATATATTTATATATTTATTTATTTATATTTATCTGATAACTCAATGTTGTATGATTATGTATAATATCTGTAGTCTGTACAACTTCAACACAGTTCTGTGGCGTATTGGAATATCCCCTTACTGTAACACTGTTTATTTGACCAAATTAACAGCAAAAAGATTTTTTTTTTTTCTGCAACATCCTTGTTGAAAACTTGTCTATTAGAAGCCAATCATGATTACTTTGACTAAAAAGATTCAGAACTTCATCCAAATCTGTATAAGTGAAAAAACTCTGTGAAAAGTCTCAACACCACAATTTTTTTTTACATAATGAAATCAAAATTACAAGATTGTGTTCTTTGTATAATGAAAGTTAGTCATACAAACTATATGGGTAACTCTCGTTATACAAAGGAATCAATTAAATTTTGTTTTAATTATAGCCCTATAGAGGTATGGAACCCTAAAACATAATTTATTAACCTAGATGTTATTTATAGATCTGAATTCTTTGATGCTTGCATTATATTGTGATTGGTTCACCCATTGGAAGGTACAACAGCTGTAAATAAATGTTATATTTGTATTCTTTGCAAATCTCCTATTGGTAATGGTTCATCATTGGTTTTCCAGACAGTGTGATGTTACATTTACTGTTGTTTGATAATCTAAGAATTTCATAACATGGTATGGCCATTAAAATAAGTAAATAGCCATAAATCGTTGATAAGTGATTAGCAAAATCACATTAGGTTATAATTTTAAAACATCTATTCATGAAAATGTAATATACTCTCGCTGACAAATAATAGGGTCAGAGTGCGTTTTTCATACAAACGAGGCTATTTCAAAGCCTTGGTTCCTGGCCAGGGGTTATTTTGAGTGAGGTTTAATGGTTGATACTCCGAGGTTCAACAGAGGAGGTCAAAAGTTTTTGAGATACCTAACTGATCACACAAACACTGCAGCAAGGAGTCTGGGTCAGCATTTGGATTTCCTTACATTTTATTGCCATTTTAGATGTTTTTCTGAACATGCACAATTCCGACGTTAACCGCAGATTCAATCAGTTGGGTATCCTAGGCACTCTGGAAGTCCTGTATTGATGCTCAGGGTACCCATCATCACATTATACCAAAAGCATACTCTGGCGAGAACCCATGGTTTTGAAGTAGCCTCTGTAGTATGAAGAATGCACTCTGACCTGTATTATTTGACTGCGGGAGTATGTATACACTAATCTACACTATCTACACTAATATTAAAAGAGGAGATATTTGTATTTTAGTATGTTTGTAGACAATTAATAAACTCAAAAACGACTGGACAGATTTAAAAACACTTTCACCATTAGAAGGCTACATTATCACAGAATAACATAGGCTATGTTTTATTTTTTACGCGGACGAAGTCGATCCATACTAATATAATAAGTGCAAAAGTAATTTTGTGGGTTTGTAACGCTTTCACAGCTAAATCACAAAACGAATTTTAATAAAATCTGTTGTGAAGATAGATTGAATTCTGGGGAAGGACATCTAGTAACATATTACAAACACACTAAACATTCTTATTACACCCATTGCATAATAACCCTCATTATAAAACACTTGTGTTGTTACAGATGGGTCACCGCATGTCCGGCAGCGGGTCGTCCTCCTCGTCCTCTTGGTCTGGGGGCGCGCGGCGGCACTCTCGGCCGCAGCGGACGCCCCGCCGGAGGCCTATGGCCAAGGGCAAAGAAGTACGTAGGGCTATGAGAGTTCATGGCTGTGTAAGAGACGGAGTAATCCCTTGTGGCTAGTTTAAACTAGTTTGGTTAATCCGGGATGGTCCCTGTGACAGCTCACAACGCGTGTTATACTTGTGTCATTTGATTATTGGCTTTGCTTGCGACGGGGTAGTAAGTGTTTGAAACATAAAACATATTAATAAAAAAAAAAAAGCAAAAAATAATACACCTTTTTATTTAACCTTAATAAAATGATAGGTCAGTTCAACTGAAGTCAACAAAAAATGACCCCTTTTTCCCACCATTAGGGTAGGTTTCTTTTTTCCAAAATATGGGACAAACTTTGGGAAATACCTGTTCTAATAAATAAACCGGACTACTTTGAAAGTTATGCGTGGTCATACATAAAAAAAAATACTCGTCGACTTGTGAACCTCCTCCGTTTTTTCGACGGTTAAAAATACGGTTTTTTTTTTTTTTTTTTTCATTCGTACGCGCTCACGCGCTGTGTGCGGGCAGCGGGCGAGCGGCGTGCGGCGAGCCGCCGAGAGTCGGTCGGCGCATGCCTCAGGCTGAGCCGCTCAGATTCGTACCCAGCTTAACATAACAATGATTGAACTATGTGATGTCAGATATCCCGGCGGCGCAGCGCGGCGGCGCGGCGCGCGGCGTCGATGCGCGTGCGCTGCGTGGAGGTCGTCTCCGACGCGTCCGACGTCGGCGCCGACTCCGACTCCGAGGGGCAGTGGACCGAGCTCGAGGATCCTTGTGAGTGTGTTAACCTATACAATCAGGGCTTCTATCCCACATTCACTGAAACCATCATTGGGATTGTTTATTTTTTTGTGGAAAGTTATGTATGAACTATAAAATATATGCGTATTTCTCAAAAAATTTGATACTTTGAGTGAAATCTCCAAATTTAAAAAAATAATGGCAGGTAGGTATAGAACTTTTTTTTTTTTATTATTGTTCAAAGATTTTTACATAGTACCTCAGTCTAAATGTCGCCAAACTGTGAGACAGTTTGTTGGCGACCGATGCGCTCAAAAATCTAATACTACTTACTTGTTAGGTTCATACCTAGACACTAGTGCTTACTTGTTAACTTAATTTACATTTCGGGTGCCAGAATGATGACACTAACACTAAAACACTAACTATTCACTCATTGTAACAACAAACCCTACGAGGACTAGTCATCAGAGAGTAATATTCGTTTAATTGTACTTATCAAGCAGCCTATTTTTAATTTATTTTTATCTTGTAACAGTATTTGTTGTAAATTTTGGGAGTCAAGAAATCTTTAGTTCTCTAACATCAAACTATGCAATAATTAAATAATATTATAATGTGTCCCAAAATATTTTTATGGAAGGTTCCTTTTGTGTTACCGATATTCATACGTTTTTGGTAACACAAAAGGAACTTTTCATACTCTTCTTTACATTCTCTTGAAATTAAAATCTGTAGAAATGGGAATCTGTAAACATGAGAATTCGTAGAATTGGGAATCTGTAGAGCTGAGAATCTGTATAGCTGGGAATCTGTAGAATTGAGAATCAGTACAACTGAGAATCTGTAGAATTAGGAATCCGTAGAGCTGAGAATCTGTAGAATTGGGAATCTGTAGACCTGGTAACAATCGCCATGGTTATGCAAATAAATGAATATGAATATGTCTTGTTCGCAGGTTCGTCTGACAACTCGTCTTCGAAAGAGCAACCGTCGTCGATGGACGCCGCCTGCAACGGTTATCAGCATGAGGGGGCGGTTTGTTACATTTTTAACCCCTGACTCATAAATAGTGGTGTTTATCTGATATTTATTTATTTATTGAAACAAAATCCACAGCTCAATATATAACAAATTTAAAAAACGATTATGCATTTAAATCACCGGCCAATTATGGATTTACATTTCATAATTGTAACTGCTAAATAACACACCAAACATTACATTAACTATGTAAGAATTTAGAAAATAAGAACAAGGGTTTTTTTTAGTATTCATATCTATGATGTAAAATCAGAAAAATTATGCGCAAAATGTGGTCTCTAGTTGCTCGATTCACCAGAAAACGGTCGTGAAATAGATGTATTTTGAGGTTATAAAAGTGACTGAATAAGACAAGTACGATGGAATGGACTGTACAATAAGGTCGTCTTTCACAGGAAGCCGAGCCGCCTGCCATGGGGCAGTTCTTGCTGCCGCTGCTGACTGCCGACCCTGGGCCTGAACGTACTGATCTCTTTATTCGGCACGAGGATATCCTTCAGGTATTTAATACTGTAATATAATTATTTTGTTATAATAAAACAATGTTATAATGGATATAATAGAACTGTTACAAGTGTTATAACTAGATCCCGTTATTGGAGGTCCAATTTGACTGTCCCGAGGCAATACTGATAGTGATTGCCCGTGACTCCGCCTGCGTTCTATATCCTATCATTATTGTAAATAACAAAACCACGTGATATGGTCCGTCAACCATTAGAAGCGGAGCACTGGTACGTCAAAACTCGATAAAAAAGTTTGGTTGGTTAACGGCCACGTGGTCTAGTTTGTTTCAATTTAATTGAGTACCTACAGCAAGGGTGCGTAGGGATGAAGTGATAAATAAGTCACACAGAATTTAATGTATGACTGTTTCTTTTTACAGGCAGTGAGGCTTGGTCCATTACATGTAAGTATTTGATATTTCTAACATTCATGAAATGTTTGATTTGACCACAAATTATATACTTGTGTTCCTATTTGATATATTTTTGACAAAATTAAATGTCAGGTCACCACCTGAGTTCGTAAATCGATGAACATGCGAGTTCATCGGTTAAAATTGAGATTATATGTCACAAAATATAATCTCCTGAGATACGAGTGATAAAGCTAGGACACGATCACTAAAGCTAATTGTTTGTGTATGTATTTTTCGGCGAGCTTAAAATGAAGGTAACAAATGTAATGGAAATCCATTTTTTTTTGCATTATTTCTTAATAAATACATTTGTGTATAAATGTACCACTATTAGAAACCCCGCGGGTTTATTTAATAGTTGGCGAGATCGCGCTGCTCGAGCTGGTTTTACATTGATATTTAAATAAAATATTTAATTGTGGGTACTAAACCCCCTAACTTATGAACGTGAAATAAGCTTGGAATAGTTTATGCCATGCTTTGTCACTTTCTGTCAGATGCAAATGTCACAATTACAGATAAGGACAAAGCATGGCATAAACTATTCCAAGCTTATTCCACGTTCATAAGTAAGGGGGTTAGTCTATACGAGCTTCACACTCGAGGTAGTGTTTCTTTAGCACAGATTTACAATTACCTTTGGTGTTTTGCAACCTTTGTAGTTGGTTTTACTAGCAAGTTACCTCCTATTTGTGATATCCGCCGCGTAACCAAGTAACAACGACACTATAATGGTTATTATAGAACTGTTATTGGGTGAATCAACTTTTAAGGTACTCCCCAATTTTCGACATGTCTCACTATGTCATCTTAATTTGGTAGAATGCAATTTTTTTTTTTGATGTGGTCAATATATTGAATAAATCAGACAATTAAACTTACTTTCTAGCTGACAATTTTAAAAATTCTTCTATGATTTACACAAATATATCAGGTAACGCAGGGGACGACGTTGTCCCCGGGTTTTGTATGGAAAAACGTGCATTTTCCACTGCGTTACCATGTTTTTACAAAATTATAGAATTGGTTTATGATTATGAATAGTGAAATCCAAAAATCTGATTATCTAATTTTAACATGTGTAAACCATTATCAATCTCACATATTCTAGTAATTTTTTATTAGCGTGTAGAAAAGGAGGACTTTAAAAGTTGATTCACCCTATTACCATGGGAACGCGTAGGTTTTTACAAGCATAGCCTAACTCGTATTAGGTCATTGCTATTATTTATCACCATGTTCAATTTGTGATGTCGAATAAAGCTTTTTGACATTTGTCATTTATTTTATTAATTGTGTTTGCCTAGCTGCTGTCGGAGACCGACGAGAATGGCGGCCGGCTCGACATAGCTGGCAACGATGACCTTGATCTGGACGATACTGACTCGTGAGTAATACTATGCCATAATACATTACTGCAGGGACCGGGAAATAGCCCGTTGCGGCACGAGTACGAGCGGGTTAGGTTCGTAAGGACTTGATTGCATAACGAATATATTCGTTATGCAACCAAATTTATTAATCATACATGCAATAAATGTTGTTGATTTGATTTGATTTGATTTTGATTTTTACATACTAAATTTACGACATTTGTAATACTAAACTGTTTAAACTAAAATACGTACAAACATTTGTTATACCTATATAAGGTTCTCTGCCTGTTCGCCGACAAATCTTTGAGAAATGCATCGTTTTGCAACCTATTCATTTGATAACCCGCTTTTTTACCTACAAATATTTCAGGATTTTTATAAAACTAGCCTAACGTAACCTTTAGGGTTCTACACGATGGTCCTATAATAAATCCAGAATTATTTACAGTTTGGGAAAAAACGCGGCTTGTCAAATGATGTTTGTGAAATAATGAATCATTTGTTAAACGTTGGTTATGAAATGATAGGATCCTGTTATGTACCATTTTGAACCTTATTAAATCATGTAACGAATTGAATAATAGATTACATATTCAACTAGTTCTTGTTTGGTTCTCAATTTTGGTGAGTCACATTTGTAGGTAATATGAGATGTAAGTACAAATATGATAGATTATTTGCCAGTACTGTATGTATGAAGACGTAAACGATATCTTTGTTAACATTTTTTTATGGCGTTGAGAAGGCAAACGAGCACGCAGGCCACCTGATGTTAAGTGGAAACTGTAACCCATAGACATTCGCATTCATAAGACTGCAAATGCGTTGCCAACCCTGAGGACTAAGATGGAATGCCTCTATGCTAGTAATTTCACCGGCTGTCTTATCCCCAAACCTTAACACAACAATGCGAACACTGCTGTTTGGCGGTAGGTTAATGGATAATATGGTGGTAGCGATCCGGACGGAATTTGCACAAGGTCCTATCTACCCGTTCCTACACACAATTCATGCTAATGATAATGACCTAGTCGTTATGCATTATGCAACCACGACCTCCCTAGACGATTTAAAGTTAAACGTTATGGTATCCTGAAGATTTCCATAATGAGTAATTATACAACTTAGGCCATGGATTATTTGGATCTAATGCTACTTTGTCATTTTGAATTACTTACAACCTGGACATTCTGCTAAAAGTTTCAGTTTTGGGACAAGGTTTTGTTGCCGACTGTACTTTTTTTAGGGTTCCGTAGTCAAACTAGGCACCCCTAATAGTTTCGCCATGTCCGTCCGTCCGTCCGCGGCCTAGCTCAGAGACTCTTAGTACTAGAAAGCTGTAATTTGGCATGAATATACATATTAGTCACGCTAACAAAGTGGTAAAATAATATAATGAAAAAAAATAGGGTGCCTCCCCTACACGTAACTTGGGGATGTATTTTATTTTCTCGTCTACCCCAAAGGTGGGCTTTAAAGCGCTAAGTTTTGTTAGAGTCAAGTGTCCCAACAGCCAAAACTACAAATACTAAAAATCTGAAAAAAAAAATGAAAGCGCATAATTAATGAATTTATAAGGAAAACTATCACGCATTATTGGTTACAATATTTGGTTAGAAAATTAGCTATTAGGTACTTGTCGATTTTTTCGTTAACGGCTTCGGAACCCTACATTGAGCATGGTCCGTCATGCTCTTGCCCGGTTTAAGCAAAGTCATTTACAGCTTATCAAGACCAACCTAATGAGTCCAAACACGGTGGGTCTACGTTAAGTATAGCGGAGATCCTGTCGCCACCTTCCGACTCCATCAGATCAGCTCTTAAATACCACAATCGGCAGTGCTCAATTTAAATATTGTGCGATTTACGCGGCGCTTCTAGTGCGACTCGCATTTGGCCGGTTCTTATTAGCTCTCCTGTCAATCTGTTTGTTTGTTTGTCCATTCGGTACACGTTAAGCAATCGATTTTAAAATTACTTCCCGAAGCCCAGAACTAGATGACAATGCAATAATGCCCTCGTCACCATTCATCCACTTAACACATCCTCCGGTCGGTTCAGTGATTTCCTTATCAGTGTGTCAATGAGAACGATCGAAATAGGATATAGGAATGAAACAGTACCAACAATTGGAATAAATCAGTTTTAACAGGTCAAGAACGAGTATCACTAGCGCACCGAGGGTACCGCCAGAGTCGCACTTCGCCAGTTTTTAGGGTTCCTTTGTCAAACGAAGGAACCCTAAAAACCGTCCCGTCCGTTCGTCCGTCCGCAGCCTAGCTCAGAGACTCGTAGAACTAAGAGCTGTAATTTGGCATGAATATACATATTAGTCACGCCAACAAAGTGGTTAAATAAAATGTTGTATTTTAATTATTTACTGTACCTCCCCTACACGTAACGTAGGGATGTATTTTTTTCTCGTCTACCCCATAGTGTGTGTGTGGGGTGTCGTTAGATAGGTATTCCAAAATTTGGGTTTGTGAAATCAATTTTTAATTAAGGGATCCGTTTATTCAAAATTAAGCTTTAAAACGCTAATTTTCAAAAAGTCAATTATCTATTGAGACCCCTTTTTTTCAGGAACGCGTGGAGGTATTAAATTGAATTAACATCAAGTACGCAAACTTGGCACCTTTTTAGATATTACTTATATGGTGGCACATGAGAACTTCGCCGATTTCGTACATTTATATTTTGATGGGATAACGTTGATAGCACACCTATGAGGGTTTTGTACCTCGAAACTGAACCCTTCAGAATGAGAAAAAACATATTTTTCCGATTACAAACTTATTTGCAGTTGGTAAAATTTTCGCAACCTATGTGGATGCATGGAAACAAGATTTTTTCGAAACCGACTGCAAATCCCGCTGTATATCTCGCCGCATGAGTTGAACATATTTGGTCGTCATAAGTCATAGTCATAACCTAACCTAACCTTACCTAGTAAATTCATGGTTAAGATACCTTCATCATGGTTTCAGCAGAAAATAGAGTTCGATGTTCGATGATGAAAAAAGGATTGGTGTCCATTCAAAATCTGAATTAGTATTACGAAACATCGGATTGTTGGGTATTAAGGTGGATTCACATTAAACCATGCCGAAACCGGGCCCAGCCCAGCACGGCGTAATGTGAATCCACCTTTATGCATTACCGCTGGTTAGTAAGAATATATAGTTTTTGATTTTTAAATTACTATGCGACATATTTTTTTATCTGGCTGAATGGTCACTCACAACTGTTGTCATTTTATAAAGTTTGTGTCAATTAAAAGTAAATTTGTCTCTTGTAATAGTTTTATTTACTGTAATTTTAACTCGTCCCGAGTCTTGTCCCTCGCTTGCAGCTCGGACTCTTATAAAATGACATACTTTCCGCACTTGCATCAAAATGTACTATTTTTCAGTTTGTCGGAGTTCGAGGATGAACCGCCAGTCACTCCGGAGGAGGAAGCGGCGCTCCTACACTACGTCTGCGGTGAGTCCCTACCCTCACTAGGTTGCTGGGTATAATATTCAAGCGCTTCAATTGCCTTTATTATTGTTTTCAATATACTGAAGCCAGAATTTAACAATACCCCGACGGCACTGTCACGTTGACGAAGTCCATATTGGCTCTCATAAAATTCTCAATTCTACTCTGTTTTACAACCGATTTTTTTGAGTTACATCAGCGTGTGGGGTGTATTTTTAGATAGGGCTTCCAAAATGATACAGAGGTTTTTAAGTGACTTTTTTAAGTGAGTGAACAGTTGGCGAGATATACGCTTCTAAAGTCGTAAAAATTCTGTCCCGCTGGGTAGCTTTTGAACTGTTTAATAGAACATTCTATTAAAAATTACAGTAGTAGAACTTACGAAATACTTCCAACCAAAATTGTTTTAAACACGATACGCTGTGTAATTTTTGAGATTTTAATAAAAAAAAAAAATGATTTTCAACCATGAACGTTCATCCCAGCTACGGAACCCTTCACTGTGCGTGGTCCGACATGCACTTGGCCGGTTTTTTGTTCATAATTTGTTATTCATAATCATCGCAACTCTTAAAGTCATTTTTACTGAAACCGTTCTGATTTTAGGACGTTTATAAAACAAACCTTACCTAACGTGACTTTATTACCAGTTGTATATTTTTAAAATCCTGAAATTAAACTGGTGAATTATTAATATTTCTTATGAATCATCAATATCATCATTATGATAAAAAATGCAATTTTATATGAACTTTGTCGCGCCCACGTTGGCGACATTAGCTTCCAATACAAATTCAATTAGACTTAAGTTTTACTTGAAGACGGTTCCTGCCTGAACGAGCATTTTATTTAGCTCTATGTGATCTTGTTCACTCATAAACAAGGGCCTATATTCTACTGGGATAAAACCATTTTACCTTTGACGTGTTTCCGTTTTGGAAGGGAAGCAAAACAGTGCAATAATGCCGGTAAAGTGCCGCTTTGTTCTCGTAGTAACCGAGTACAATTACCTAAGCCGTATGTTGAAAAGCAACACGTTTGCAGAAGCCGAGCGGCTGTCCAGCTCGTCTGAGGAGCAGTTCAAGCCGGTGGACGAGTGGCTGCTGGGCGTGTACCACGCGTGGTGCGAGATCAGCGCGCTCGTGTACACGCTCATCGGGTCCAACATGTAAGTGCCGCGCCCAGGAGTTGCCGCGTGTCCGAGAGGAGCAGTTCTAATTTCATTGGGTATCTAGTAGAAACTTTCTATCAGAAACTGAATTCAGATTTTAACAAGGTTTTATTTAACTTGCACTGTCCGGATGTAAGTTGCCCGTCAAAATTTGCAATCCATTTTTCAGTCACTTGCCGTTATCTGATTGAGCTGAAATTTGGCATACTTATGTAAACCCGATGACAATGCAATAATATGGCACCATCGAGCTGGTCTGATGATGGAGACGGAAGGTGGCCATAGGAACTCCTAAATTCCACATGATAAACCCGTATTAGGGCTCGTTAGAATCGTCTTGATAAGCAGATGATGACTATGCTATAAAAAAAGAACAGGCGGCAATACAACTTGTCTCAAAATTGTTTTTTTTTTTGGTTAGGTTAGTTGTTTCGGTTTTTAATCCTATGTGTTGTACACAGGAACGTGGAAATGGTCCGCGAAGACTGGGTGTACCGAGCGCGGTTCGGCTGCCACTGCCGCCTGTGCCTGTCCCTCGCGAACAGCGCGGAGGCGCTCGCGCGCTGCCTGCGCCCACTGCTGGGCGCACTTGCTCGAGGTACTGTACACAATACTAACTCTTTAACAGCATGAAAAGTAAATATAAAAGAGATGTACAAAGCAAGTCGCTAAGCTTAGAAAGAAGAAAGGATTCGAAATAATCAATGCAAAGAGACAGATAAATAATAATATCACTTGTCACGTTTGAAAAATAGGGCGCTTTTCCGAGGGGTTGTTTGGCAAGTGAGAAACTTGCCGTAGGGGACGTTCGGAAAACGGTAATTTTTCAGAGGCGAAGTAATGTAGCTTTTAGAGGGGACGATAAATGGGATACCTTTCAGTGGGGGCGTTTGGTAAATAGGACGCTTTTTAGAGGGGACGTTTGGTAAATGGGACACTTTTCAGAGGGAGCGTTTGTTAAATGGGACACTTTTCATAGGGGACGTTTGGTAAATAGGACGCTTTTTAGAGGGGACGTTTGGTAAATGGGACACTTTTCAGAGGGGATGTTTAGTAAATGGGACACATTTCAGAGTCGAAGTAATGGGACACTTTTCAGAGATGTTTGGTAAAAGGGACACTTCAGAGGAGATGTTTGGGAAATCAGATACTTTTCAGAGGGGATGTTAAATGGGATACTTTTCAGAGGGGACTTTGGTAAATGGGTCACTTTTCAGAGGGGACGTTTGGTAATTGAGACACTATTTAGAGGGAACGTTTGGTAAATGGGTCACTTTTCAGAGGGGACGTTTGGTAAATGGGTCACTTTTCAGAGGGGACGTTTGGTAAATGGGTCACTTTTCAGAGGGGACGTTTGGTAATTGAGACACTATTTAGAGGGAACGTTTGGTAAATGGGTCACTTTTCAGAGGGGACGTTTGGTAAATGGGTCACTTTTCAGAGGGGACTTTGGTAAATGGGTCACTTTTCAGAGGGGACGTTTGGTAATTGAGACACTATTTAGAGGGAACGTTTGGTAAATGGGATACTTTTCAGAGGGGACGTTTGGTAAATGGGACACTTTTCAGAGGGGACGTTTGGTAAATGGGTCACTTTTCAGAGGGGACGTTTGGTAATTGAGACACTATTTAGAGGGAACGTTTGGTAAATGGGTCACTTTTCAGAGGGGACGTTTGGTAATTGAGACACTATTTAGAGGGAACGTTTGGTAAATGGGATACTTTTCAGAGGGGACGTTTGGTAAATGGGTCACTTTTCAGAGGGGACGTTTGGTAATTGAGACACTATTTAGAGGGAACGTTTGGTAAATGGGATACTTTTCAGAGGGGACGTTTGGTAAATGGGACACTTTTCAGAGGGGACGTTTGGTAAATGGGACACTTTTCAGAGGGGACGTTTGGTAATTGAGACACTATTTAGAGGGAACGTTTGGTAAATGGGTCACTTTTCAGAGGGGACGTTTGGTAATTGAGACACTATTTAGAGGGAACGTTTGGTAAATGGGATACTTTTCAGAGGGGACGTTTGGTAAATGGGTCACTTTTCAGAGGGGACGTTTGGTAATTGAGACACTATTTAGAGGGAACGTTTGGTAAATGGGATACTTTTCAGAGGGGACGTTTGGTAAATGGGACACTTTTCAGAGGGGACGTTTGGTAATTGAGACACTATTTAGAGGGAACGTTTGGTAAATGGGTCACTTTTCAGAGGGGACGTTTGGTAATTGAGACACTATTTAGAGGGAACGTTTGGTAAATGGGATACTTTTCAGAGGGGACGTTTGGTAAATGGGACACTTTTCAGAGGGGACGTTTGGTAAATGGGACACTTTTCAGAGGGGACGTTTGGTAATTGAGACACTATTTAGAGGGAACGTTTGGTAAATGGGATACTTTTCAGAGGGGACGTTTGGTAAATGGGACACTTTTCAGAGGGGACGTTTGGTAATTGAGACACTATTTAGAGGGAACGTTTGGTAAATGGGATACTTTTCAGAGGGGACGTTTGGTAAATGGGACACTTTTCAGAGGGGACGTTTGGTAATTGAGACACTATTTAGAGGGAACGTTTGGTAAATGGGATACTTTTCAGAGGGGACGTTTGGTAAATGGGACACTTTTCAGAGATGTTTGGAAAATGGGTCACTGTTCAGAGGGGTCGTCTGGCAAACATGGCACTTCAGAGGGGACGTTTGGTAAATGGGACGCTTTTTACGGAACGTGTTGCAAACGGAACGTTCGACGAAAGGAGTTTGCAGACGAGCGTTTTTTTTTTTTGAGATTTGAGATTGAATTTGAATGTTGTTTGCAGGCAGCGACACGATACCGCTGGCGGTGGGCATCATGCGGGCGCTGCGCGTGTCGGACGCGGCGGCGGCGTGCCGCTACGCCGGCTGGCGCCTGCCGCGCCTGCGCCGCCTGCACGTCCACGACGCAGGTACACTCCGCACACGGGACTGCTCACCCACTTGCCCCTGTTCATAATTTACCCGTGTAATGCAAGTCGGGCGTACTCGTGTGACATCGTCGTGAACTACTGATAACGAATGGTGACCTGTCTATATTCGTGTAACCGAAAGAGTATACCGCACCTTCGTTAGGAAAAGGGCACGAATTCCCCCTTAGTAACATTGTACTTTGTACCTTTGTTCTACCGGATAAGGGCACAATTTCCCCTGTAGTCACATTGTACATTGTGTTCAATGTTCTACCGAAGGTGCGATATGTATTTATATCTTTGTCATTCGGTATTTCCATCAAATCAGCTGTCAAAAATAATCTGACAGAACATCGGTAATTTATCATATTATTAGGCCCGTATTAATAAATTAATCTAATATTGGTTTAAATGCCTGTCTCAGGATACGTCAAAAATAACAATTTTCTATGGTTTGATGTGTCTTGAGATGGGCATTTAAAATGAGACGAGTTTAATAATACAACCATTAGACTCGTAAACAACGTTCGAAAAAAGTCGTGGATTCCGAATTTTCCCGATTTTGTATGACCAATCATGATTTTTCCTGTAATTGGTTCGCTGTAATCATTTTATTGTTAGGTTGGCCGGCTTGGTTTTCGGGTTTAGTCGGTTATACTCGTATATCCAGACAAAGAAAGTCCGACATCACTCGCCACTTCAGGCAAACGGAGGACGAAAACTGTTTAGTGGTGGGAGGATCTTGTTCAAGGTCCGTCCTGGCCGGTTATTATGACAACTCAGAGAAAAGGACAGAGCTATATAACTGCCATAGCTCTGTCCTTTACGCTCACCGTAAAATGAACTGCAATGCTAGCTCATAATAACCCCCCTGATCGCTACCACCATCTTAAGCTAAGCAGTTTTCGTAATGTTTCGGTGTGCAACCGGTGAAATTAGCATAGGGGCATTCCATCTTAGTCCACGTTTTCAGAATAAGGTGTGCAGTTTTAAGATGATTCATGAGAATTTGCATAGTGACCCTGTCTATAAAGTCAGCGGTTTCAAATAATTAATGTGATTATCAAATAATAAATTGTTGCCGAGGGCCGAAACGAAGTTGCGGATCTTTAGTGTGCAACTCCATAAATTGCACTTTCTACCAAGGCGGTGCTTTTCACAACTACTGCGAGAAAATACAACATTTTTTTGTATTAATTATTTACGTAATATTTACGAAATACTCCAAGAATATGTTTTTCGGCCATATCATAAGTTGTTTCAAGCAGTGTTGAGAAAAATGTTGTTTTTACTTCAGGGCAAGCCATAATCCACGAGCAGCTGTTGAACTTGGAGTCGGAGAACGAGCTGACGAGGGAGATCGTCAACAAAGTCTGTCTCTGTCGACCTGCCAAAACGCCACTTCGAAAAGAGTAAGAATTTCTAAGCATAATTAATTAACTCATTTCTACCCGACTGCTCGAAGCCAAACGAAGGGTTATTCGCGAGTTTAAGAGTCTACTTGCGTAGCCTGACAAGATTTATGCCTTGGGAAAGTGTCGCTGTACGCAGCTTATGTATTGCAATTCAATTAACCGTAGCATATAATGATATAAAATCAACAAAATGCGAAGTATTGTTTAACAAAATGCTATTTTTACAAGCTTTTTATTACGGTTCCGTAGTCAAACTAACCCCTTATAGTTTCGCCATGTCAGTCCGTCCCTTCGCAGCCTAGCGCAGAGAATCTTAGTACTAGAAAGCTGTAATTAGGCATGAATGTTCATATAAGTCACGCCAACAAGTGGTACAATAAAATGTATTTAACATTTTTTTTTAGATTGCCTCCCCTACACGGAACGTGGGGATGTAATTTTCGATTAAGTAATCCGTTTATGAAATATTAAGCTTAAAAACGTTAATTTTTGTTAGACTCAGGTGTCCCCCCCCCCTACAGCCAAAACTACAAATACTAAAAATTTGAAAGAAATCTTAAATGAAAGAGCATATCGACGGTTCTGTGACTCAACCTCGTATATAGAATAATGTCCAGTATAAACTGATACTCACTAAGTACGCGAGTACATACTTAGTGCGTGTCAGTTTATACTGGACAATATTAAATATACGAGGTTGAGTCACAGAACCGTCGATATAACGATTTTTAAAGGAAAACTATCACGACTAAGTAGACATCCTTGGTTCTTGAGATACAGGCGATTAAAGCGTTTATACCTACTAAAATCATCTACGACGGCACCAATTGGGTTATCCCATAATTTTGTAATGTATAGTGATTCAAAAACCATTTCGAGAAAAAGGGTTGTAGAACCATTCCCTGTTATCAGATTATTTTACAAAATTAGTATTAAATAGTTATTTCTAATTTATCATTTGACATTATTTGACCTGTAATTTAGTGACGTCACGATCTTCATTGGTAAGTTGTGTCTAATCTGTGATCAACCATAGTACTGCATATAATATGAGTCCGGAATGCAGTAATAAATAAATAATGTATATCGAATTTTGTCTTATTTATTTATGTTTTATTTTAACGCTTATTAAAATTAAGACAATTTTTAACTGTATATAAACATGACAAGGTCAGATCTTTAAAAAAATGGTATGATTAAAATACAACTCCGTTTTGGAACCTCCGCCCGTAGGCTAGTCTGTGGGTGAAATTGTCAAACTCAACGAACTAAAAATAAAATTTCGGTTTGTTTGGTGTGCAACATATAACTACTCGTTTTCTGATTTTCTGCATTTTAACAACATTGCTTCAAATTCTACACATATTGACCATCGCCAGATCTTGGATACCGATATTCTTGCTTATAATGACGACCAACGCTGTACTTAAACATTATTAAACTTTGTAAGGGCTGATTCCACTAATCTACCCAAAGTGGATATAGTCAGGATATTGACATACTTGGGAGACAGCTCCAATCACAACGTAGCAGAAATACGTGGAGCTAAAGCTCTAATGTAAGTGTGATTTAGGTATAAGAATATAACGTTCACAATACCATTAATACTTTAGTTTACCTATATTGACATGACTTGACATTGACATTTTACGTGATCTGACAGAAACGCGTACTCTCAAACGAATTCAATAGTTTTAAAGCATTTCTCAAACAAACCAGCTTGTAGTGACGTCATAAAAACATTTTCTTTAAAAATTAAAATAAATTAATATATTGATTTAAATGCAAAAACCGTGAAATTAGTGTCTTCAATTAGTCTATTTTATCGAAAAAAAAAATTAAAAACTAGTGGTATTTTTTTTTGGGATAACCCAATTGACTTTAAATAGAAAATTACTTATTACTTGTTGATTTTTATGTTTGTAGTACTTAACGGCTTCGGAACCCTTCACTGAGCATGGTCCGACAGGCTCTTGCCCGGTTTTAATATTCGTTTTTATGTATGTTCGGGTCAAATCTTTCAAGGTATATTTGAACTTCCCGGCGACCGATTGAGCTGAAAATTGGTATACCTACGTAACTTCGATGATAATAAATAATATGGCATCATCGAGCTGGTCTGATGATGAAGTCGGAAGGTGACAGGATCTCCGCTAAACTTAAAGTAGACCCACCGAGTTTGGACTATCAGGTTGGTCTTGATAAGCAGTAAATAACTGCAAATAGTACAGTTGGCACTATAAGCTACTCCCAAAAATGTTTACCCTTCCATTATCTCTAGGATATAGTGGATATAGAAGTCTATGGGTATTTAAAGTGACAGTGAACAACCCCCTCCAACGCGAGTTTAACTCTCACTTGTCGATCTTGTTCTACGTGCACTTATGACTGGTGTTGTTTTCAGGAACGCAATGGACAGGCTATGCATGATACTGGAGAACTTCAAGGCTGCTTCCTCTATCACGTTTGCGGTAAGTCTTCCAGCTGGGGTTTTGTGATGTGATGAACTGACACGAAGTTGTATCGAAGTAGCGAATTCACTTCGTGGTTTTGTAATGGGGACTGAGAATGCAGTTGTATATTTCACCGACGTAAAAGGGTCTGGTCATGGAATGCATGGAATCCGTTCCATGCAAAAACGGACCTCAATAAAGAACGAATGAGTGAATGTGGTTTAAATAAAAATCTTTGGTTTTTACGAAATCTACCCATGTCTATCTGTTATTCATTAGGATAAATATTTATTTAAATAATAATATTTCAAACTGATTATGTTGCGTACATTATCAGATTTATCTGATTACAGAATTATCTGAATTAAAAATAACTCTTTTTAGAATTGTTGATATTTCTGTTTCTTTGCCTACCCCACTCTGGGAACGAAGGCGTGATGTTATGTATGTGTATGTACATATTAATAAAATTTGAAATTTAAAACTATTGGTGAGTTCCTTCTTTCAAACAATATACATAAAACTTATAAAATTATAGTCTTAAGGTGGGTACGAATTAGAGCGGCCTCGGGTTGAGGCACGCACGGCTCACCTATTTTGCTCAAATTCATACGCGCTCACGCGCTGTGCGCGAGCAGCGGGCGAGCGGCGTGCGGCGAGCGTTTTGACCATGCTCAAAGGCACCTCGGTGTGCGTGCCTCGCGTAATTTGCACGTGTATCCGAGGGTGCCGCAGGTAGAACGACCAGTTATAACTTGTCTGTGGGCGAGGCGCGTACAAATTTGATAAAGTTGCTGAGCCCTTTCACCACCGAGGCAATTTCTTCTTCTTTTTGCTATTAATTCTGTCATCGTGTCCGACGCCATTTTGAAATGTCGGTTCGTGGCGAGCACGATGCCTCACCCGCGCATGTTTTTGTGCAACAAAATGGCTCGCGAGCAGCTCGCTGCACGGGGCGAGCATGCCTCAAGCCTTGCCACTCAGATTCGTACCCAGCATTCGAAATTAAGATTGAGGGTTGTATTCAATAGTTATGAATGGTTATTGTTGTAATAGGTGGATATCATCCCGGGACCGACGTGCACGGACGAGCTGTGGATGGCGGAGTGGCGCCAACGGCTGAAGTGCTACCTGGCGCCCTTCCAGCGCGCCAACACCGCCGCGCGCCTGCGCGACATGATGTCGCGCCCCTCTCCGTCCGACCGTGAGTATAATTACACGGCGATAGATGATGGTTACACCCTTAGTTTAAAAATTATATTATAAAGTTTACGGATTATTTTGTAACACGTTGTATAGGGAATACGACATAACATAACTTAATATCAATTGAACTATGAGTGGGTAACTTAACGGAAAAAAGTGGTCACCATTTTCTTTTAAGTTGACGACATGAAGGTTAAAGGTTATGAAACTTTGATTTACAGGGTGTCCCAAAAATCGACGTTAATCCGGAAATACGTGATAGGGCAGCTCATAAGCTATTATATTCCGAGTAAAATGATCAATATCTCCGA
Organism: Acleris holmiana; assembly: GCA_949316455.1. NCBI lineage: Eukaryota > Metazoa > Arthropoda > Insecta > Lepidoptera > Tortricidae > Acleris > Acleris holmiana. The sequence continues at coordinate 8,208,500 of OX438790.1, read as the reverse complement.
AAATATTAAAAATTGCTGAACATACATGGGGATTAAATCGATGGCTTATGAGCTGCCCTATCATCTATTTAGGGCTTGACGGTAGTTTGTACAACAACAAAAAAACATATCTAATAGATGTTTTTTTTGTTGTTTTGTTTATTAGAAAACACATGAAAACTCTGCCAAGTGATTATTTTGTATGAAATGAGTGTCGGTGAATCAAGGGTAAATAAACTATCCCTATTTTGTTTGGTATTTTCCTGTTTGTACATTATAGTATTTTATATAGATTCATTATTGTTTTTCAGTGAACGCGTGGATAGGCGAGCGGCGAAAGTGCGACTGTCTCACGCCGCGCACCGTCTGCGCTGAGCAACGGAAGCTGCTATTAAGGTACACAACTCTTAAGCTGGGTACGACTTAGAGCAGCCTCGGGTTGAGGCACGCACGGCTCACCTATTTTGCTCAAATTCGTACGTGCTCATAGGCGCCTCTGTGTGTGCCTCGCGTAATTTGGACGTGTATCCGAGCGTGGTGCGGGCAGAACGGCAATTTCTAACTTGTCTGTGGGAGAAGCGCGTACAAATTTGATAAAGTTGCTGAGCCGTTCCACCACCGAGGCGATTTCTACTTCTTTTTAAATAAACGCAGCCGCGGCTATCATCGTGTCCGACGCCATTTTGAAAAATCGGCTCGCGGCGAGCATGCTGCCTCACCTGCGCATGTTTATGTGCAATAATTTGGGTCGCGAGCAGCTCGCCGGGCATGCATGCCTCAGGCTGAGCCGCTCAGATTAGTACCCAGCTTTACATAGGCTGAACCACAAGAGATGCGTCCGCGCAGATGTGCACGCGTCCCGTGTGGCACGGCCGTAAGGACTGACCGCCGTACTTGGGAGACATTTCAGAGACAAGTAAACCTAAAATCCACTGCCAAACTGTGGCTTTACCTCCTAGGGCTTTAACGAAAACGAATCTTGATTGATTCCTTTGTGTAACGAAAACCACCGATATAGTTTGCATGACTAACTTTCGTTACATAAAGGACGCGATCGTGATTTGGTTTTCATTAAGCGACGACGATGTCCCAAGAAGGGTCTTGATAGACGGACGGTCGGACGGACGCACAACAAAGTGATCCTATAAGGGCACGGTGTTTGCCTATTGAGGTACGGAATCCTAAAAATGAACTAAGGAACGTATCTCATTTAATTACCATTATAAACTTTTCGCCGCCAATGGCAGCTAGAAACCATAGCTAATGGCAACCTTCCTTAAAGACACTTAGAGGTCTATTGTACGCTGTCAACCATGAAGGCTACAGCTGTCACTGGTGGCCAAAGGTTAATTCAAATTCAAATTAAAAAAACTTTATTGCATCACATTACAACTAAGGGCGCAGCAATATTAGAGGGCTAACTATTATATCTAATACAAATAACTTAATCCTAAACAAACTGTAAAATCTGTATTGCACATTTATGTTTACAGTAATACTTATTTTATCAACTCCAACTACTATTGATAAATTCTAATTAAGTACCTACTTGTCTTCAAAAAATCATTTATATAAAATAACACTTATTGATTAGATGCAGTTTTAATTGTTTAACCTTTTCGCCGCCATTGACTTGATACTAAAGTCGTCCTCACACGCCAATGACAGCTGCAAACCACAGCTAATTTCGACCTTACGTCACAAGTACTCGGGTCTATTTGTCACTGTATCTGTGATGATGGCGTGATAGGCACGACAGTACACGACGCCTTTAGGAGTTCTTGGCGTTCAAAGGGTTAAGAAACAATTTTAGTTTCTCTAAATCTTTAATGTAATTAGGTAGGTGGTTATATATTTTAATGAGCATATGGTGGGGGCTAGATGTTATTATTTTCAATTTGGAGGGTAATTAAGTTACAGGGGTAATTAAGTAAGTTACGATTTATATTATTTTTGACAAACGTAGTTCTAATACGTAGATTGAAGTAAGGGTGAGCAGTTGCAATTTAATAAAATAGGACTCTATTAAGTCAATATTAACTAGAAGGTTCAGTTTGTGTAAGGGCCTAGAACCCTTTGTGCGCACTTGTCAAACATTTTTATTGTCTATAGGATATCCTTCTTTGGTATGATGCAAGCGGTGACTGATTACGAAGACAAATCAGAAGAAAGCGCCAATAGAAAGGTATGTAATTATTCCCTTGATAACCAGTCGCAAGTAACCACTACCCACGTTATTACCCGCGTGCGTATTGAGCAGTTATAGCCGATTTACCTCCCGAACCTCCCGCCGGATTTTAAAACTCCCGTGGGAGTTTTGGGTTTAGTTTTTAAATATAGAACCCAAGCTTTATTAACGGCCAAGGTTTATTTCCTATTTACAAAACTTGGCTACAATAGTAGTTTATGCAACTGGTGCATAATGAGAGGCCTTAAAACACGAGCGTGGTCTTATGAAACGAGCGATAGCAAGTTTCATAATAGGATTACACAAGTGTTATATTTATTTCTTGATATTTTGGCAGGATTGCCCGTCAAGTTTGAAAACTAATGGCACTTCTTAGCCTTATCTATGGAAGACTACATGAAGAAAGTTGACATGTTCAAAATCTCTTTTAGCGAGTCAAGTGCCATAACATTTTTTGGTTTTTGTTTTCTTTAATAGTGTAATTTTTATTTGTTACTTTGCAAATACGGGCAGTAAGGGGATAACAAACTCGTGTCATTCTAATACTCTCGTTATTAATCCCCTTCTTACTTCCCTTGATGCACAATGTACTAATGCTCATTAGGGCTCTTTCAGCCCTTGACATACTAGGGCTGCGTTCCGAATCACGCTTAAAGTGCTCAGAGCGCGCTCACGATCGGACCGAATCACGCTCATGAACGCTTACGGCGAATACAAGAAATGTCATGACGTCATGGATGGCGCTCACGGTGCTCACACTTCCAGGCGTGGGCACCGTGAGCACAAACGTCAAGTTGACGTTTGACGTACTGTTTGGATAAGAGATCTGATATTATATTCAAGATATTTTGAAAAATCACGCAACGTATAAAGCGTAGTAGTATTTGTTACCTCATTGACTTATACCATGTCATCAGTGACACAATAATTTCTGACTTGACAGCTGACCAATTTTTAGGTTATAAACATTTTAGCGCGCTAACGAGCGGTCCGAAACAAAAACACACTACACGGCCTTGAGCGCGCTAATTGAATCGGACCGGCCGTAAGCCCTGTGAGCGTTGTGAGCACCGTGAGCGTGATTCGGAACGCAGCCTAGAAGAGTATTAGAAGTTTGCTATCCCCTTACTGCCCGTGACACACACAAAGTTTTTCATCACAATTGCAAGGAAGCAAAAAAATTAACTATTAAAGAAACAATAATTAAAAATGAATGGCACTTGACTCGCTAAAAGAGATTGTCAACATGTCAACTTAACTTTTTTCAATATAGTCTTCCACAGATAATACTAAGAATTGCCATTGGTTTCAACCGTGACAGGCCATACTATCAGATTGTACCGATTTACAATTTGAAATTTAATAAAAATAATTGCAAATGTCTCTGAAATAACAGTAAAATATAAATTATAAGGCAGTTAATTGTACTGTATAAGTTTTGTATACAGTAAAATTTGTTTGTTGCCAAGTATATAGGAAATAGACCTTGGCTGCTTTTACACCTCCTTAGTCTGAAATTAGGGTTCTATATTTTAAAACTAAACCCATAACGCCCTATACGCCTACAAGTGATATATGTTTTAACACCCTTTTCGAGCATGTGTGATGAAACAGATGTTTTGTAGTGTATAACCAGTTTACAATAATCACTTAACAGGGTAAATAGTTAAATTGAAATTAAACTAAGCGTGCTTCTCAGAAGCAGGGGTCGGTACCGGTGTTAATTTAAAATGAAATATCTTCCTTCATTTGTACCACTTCCTTGATATTTTCTATTGTAATTGTGGATTTTTCAGGCACCAAACGGGGAGCTGGTGGAAACGGGTAGTAGGGAATTACAGCAGGGCGACGGGACGGGGGCCAAGTGAGTATTTAACTGCCGTGGTCTGCATGCGCCTCATTGGGCTGCTAGCTTTAAGTTTTCATATTTAAAAAGTACATAATATCTAAAATGTGAGTCTATAGTTACTTGAATAAATAAGTAAATTAATTTTATTATCATACTTACACTAGCTTCTGTCCGCAACTTAGTCTGCGATTTTTTTTTATTGCTTTGATAAGGCAAACTAGCACACAGGCCACCAGATGGTAAGTGGAAACTGTGACCCATACACATTCGCATTCGCAAGACTGCAATCCTAAGACTGCAAATGCGTTGCCAACCCTGAGGACTAAGCTGGTCGACCAAAGTAACCACTTTGGGCTAACGCTAACTTTAACCCGCGACTGCTTTTACTTAGGTGAAAATATTATTAAATAATACGTACGTTTTGCTGTCGCGGATTTTTTTTTACAACTCTTAAAGGGGAACAATTCTGTCATACACGATTTTTGCGAAACTTTACGCAGCTCACGTAGCGGAAGCTCTCAAAACGAAAAAATAAACCCGATTTTGAAACATTCTCCACTGGTGCTCCGCTCCAACAGTCTTAGCGTGTTATATATGGGCATTTTCAAAATAAAGTGTACCCTAGTTAAGGAACATTAAGAAACGTTAACTTTTTGTCAGTTTTGTGACGAAATTAATCATATAAATGAATGGCAAATGTTGGTCACAAAACTAAAAAGTTAACGTTTCTTAATTTTCCCTTAACTAGGGTACACTTTATTTTGAAAATGCCATATAGCCTTCCTCGATAAATGGGCTATCTAACACTGAAATAGTTTTTTCAGATCGGACCAGTAGTTCCTGAAATTAGCGCGTTCAAGCAAACAAACACACAAACAAACTTCAGCTTTATAATATTAGTATAGATACTTTCACGCCTGTCTTCCAATGGAGTAGGGTTTGAATTCGCCTACTCTTGATTTATCGGTATTATGATAATGTGTGTTGGTATTAACTATAATAGGGAACATGCATATTTTTTTTCCTTACGCTCTGTGGAAAGTGCAATGAAAAAGAGGAATAACTGTATATGCGAAATAATTGCCGTGTATTATTTTCATAAGATATGAATCTTTAAAAAGTCATATTTTAGACCCCCTGCATATTTTAGACATCTATACATAATTGACAACAGGAATGACGTCACATCGTTGAATTAAAATATTACTTAAATAAAATGAGGAAGCCGAAAAAAAACATTTTATTAATTAAAAGAAGTTTTAAAAAATGTACTAGTTTTGATTGTATATAAAATCTTAATATCGGGTTAAAACTTAGTATATTGTGTTATATACGCTGTTTAAAAAAAAACTAAATTGTAGCAATGCATCTCAATTCTGATTTTCATGAATGTTCTCTATTTTGCTTTTAGGCCTCCGGACAGCACTGAGGGGCAGCCGGCGAGCCCCGATAAGGAAGAGCAAGATGACGACAGAGAAAGCGACTCCAAGTCGATAGAGGATCTCGATGACTGTAAGTCGCTCGCGACATGACTTAGTGACATTCCTAAAATGACGTCTCATTCTCAACATGATGTTTCGTTCCCAACATGATGTATCATTTCTAATATGAAACCTATATTCCCATCAGGACGTATCAGTCGCAACATGACGTGACACTCGCCACATGTTATCATTTAGCAAACGTAATATAACGACATTCCCAAAAGGCCTTTTTTTTAACACTAACAGTAAATAAGCACATATTAAACTCAATAATCCAGCGGTTGCGGTTACCGCTTATGAACTAATAACATGTGTGATGGTGTATCCTTTCCCAACAAGACGTATAATTTCCTCGCCATATGAGATAACAATCGAAATGTGAAGAAATTCCCAGCACGACGTATTACGTGCCTCACACGACATGACGGTAATACTTGATCGGCAAATGTTGGTTTATATTTTTCTCAAGCGTGCTCGGAAAGGGTAATTTTATTTTGAAAAAAACTATGACGTAAAGAGCCTATTTTTTTTACGAGTAAATAAAAATGTATGAAAACATACAACGTGTTACAAAATAATCCGTAAAAAAAAAAATTACGAAAGTAGTGTCAACCCTAGTATACTGCGTATCTAAGATACTGAACTGACGTTATTTAATAAGGGTTGACACTACTTTTGTAATTTCTTTTTTACGGATTATTTTGTAACACGTTGTATACCTGTTTGCTTAGATATTCTATTCAAAAATGGTCTCTAATGCCTGTAAAATCCAAAAGACCATAAAAAACCCATACAGCCATTTGAATGAAAGGTGGGTGCAGTGCCGGGCAGCGGCTCCATAAAGAGATTCTTTCTTAGTTCGTCGACATTGTTTTTACAAATATTTTTAGAAGTGTATCTCTGTTTAAAAAGCATTATATACTTGGCGTCAAAAAAATGGAATCTTTTAAAATTTTGTTATGATGTATTTCATGGTGCTATTGTGTATATGCCTCGGCGGCAATGGGATTGCCTGACTCGTATTTTAGCAGGCCTCGCGAAGGCTCGGGCTTGTTTATTTTCTTTTATGTTAATGAGACGGCACACGAGCACCCAGGCCACCTGATGTTAAGTGGAATCTGAGACCCATAGACATTTGAATTCTCAAGACTATAATCCTAAGAGCTCAAATGCGTTGCGAACCCTGAGGACTAAGATGGAATTCCACCGGTCTGGTCGCAATCCGTTAGTTTCCGCGCCTAAGCTATAATGTATATGTTGTTGTATAGTATCCGGGTCGGACGGGTCGGGCTCGCTGGGGCTGTCGAGCTCGTCGCTGGACTCTGCCTCGGAGCTGCTGCTGTGCGCGGCGGCCGCCGTGGACTCCGGCTCCGAGGACGCGGCGCCGGGCGAGCTGTGTCGCACCGTGCGCCACCTCATGCGGTCCATCGCCCACATCGAGAGGTAACACTACCACTAGACCCCGTTATCAGATACTCGCTCACTGTTCAATGAGGTTTTAAGCTATTGCATAGCTTCTATCGCGGGCCTTGAGCGCGGGGACCGAATCCAGAAATTCCGTAACGAAAAAACCTCACGCTCCCCACTCCGACGGGCAAGGAGGTGTGGCTTGAAGGCCGTGCATCGTCTAACGTCGTTTCAGTTCGGCAGTCTTCGACACGGCGTTGTGTGCGATTAGACGTATTGTACGACTCTACGAAACTCGCACGAATCGAGACGAGCTGCTCCGAAATCGGACGAATACATAATTTATTTATTTAATAATAGAAAAAATTGTTTTCTTATCGGTCACCACGCTCAAAAAGTGTAACTTGAATTAATATCAAAGAAAAAGAAATACTGCATGAATAAAATAAATAAATAAAATTATAATTGCATAAGTTGATACAAAATGCTATGCAATAGCTTTACCGCGGCAGTCCCCGAGTGCCACACGTCTTTTTTTTTTTATGTTAAGGCGAAGGCACACGAGCACTCAGGCCAGCTGATGGTAAGTGGAATCTGAGCCCCATAGACATTTGAATTCTCAAGACCATAATCCTAACACCAAATGCGTTGCCAACCCTGAGGTCTAAGATGGAATGCCTCTATGCTAGTAATTTCACCGGTTGTCTTATCCCCACACCGGAGCACTACAATGCGAACACTGTTGCTTGGCAGGTGGTTAATTGATAAGTTGGTGGTAGCGATCCGGACGGACCTTGCACAGGGTCCTACCACCACTAAAACCCCTACCCTTCTGTTAGTATTTATTCTTATGGTTAGGGATACTCTTCCGATTGTGAACTTTATTGTGAAGTAAATAGGCCTTTAGACTGATACCAAATATTCACTCACTGTTCAAGGAGGTTTCAGCAGACAGTAGCTTTCGATGAAATTATATTAGGTGAAACGACACGAAAACACGATTTCGATGAAGCGATTTTCCACGTTTCTAGAGGATCTTGGTTATAAGTAAATTGGTAGCTGAACGTTCTTAAAAATAGAAAATAGCCTATGACACTAAAAAATAACATGGCTTTCTATTGGTGAAACTTTTGTAAAAGCGGCTCAAATGATCCAGAGTAAACCCCCTACAACGTCACACACTCACAAAGTACCTCTTTATAATATTAGTATAGATTTGATCTTTTTTTTTGTAGGACCCATTCCACTTACCAATATCTCGGTGCAAGTTTTTGTACTATTTGCGTATTGGATCAATTGTCGGTGTTTCTAGTAATGTTAATGAGGTCACCCAATTTCTTAGATCAAATGCACAATGGAAACTAATCACTACAATTGCTGAGTGTCGTGCTTGTTATTCCAGGTTGATGGACCGAGTGCTGAAGCACTGCGACGAGTGGCCCGCCGCCGCGCACTGCCACCGCGACGCCGACGCCGACGACCGCAGCGCACGGTGCGTACACACAACACACACGACACGCACACCTCACATGGGGGTTTGTTTACTTCAAAAAAGGAGGAGGTTCTTAACTTCTGTACTTTCTTACTTTTTTTGTCTATCCGTCAGTATGGTACAATATTTCTGAGAAACTCTTCAGCTCTTGTGAATCGATAGCAGACGTATCAAATTATAAAGTGTTATTTGGCATCAGCTTGATTGGGGCTTTCGTTTTGTTGTGTAGAAAGGTTTTCAAGTTTGTTGAACATTAAACTTGAAATAAAAACACAATTTTGTTTTAAAGTTTACGAGTATAGATTGCAAAGGTAACAGTGATACGGATAAACAACGTTAGTTTTTTTTATACAGGTGTCCCAGAAACAGACGTCAATCCATTAAGGGTCGGTAGGTCTGATGAATACCGACCAGAAAATCAGATTTTTGGTTTAGTAGCATTGCTTAGCTATGTTTCTAGTTTTTTGTTTGGGCCGTTCAAAGGATGACTTCAACCAAAAGGCCACACACATCGCATCGGATTGAATTTAACAATCTTTAAACGATATTAAACCATGTAAACAGGACTTTAGAGTCTATATTACCAATCCGCGTACAGCAGCTTGACCGCGGGCGTCTCCCGCGACACGCGATCGGCTCCGTAATAAATAGACAATATTAATTTTAATAGACGCGACCGGCTGTCCCCGGTTCCGTTCGTATCCTTTCCATCGGATCGGAAAGGACGCGAACGGGACCAGAGCCGTTTGGTGGAAATCATCCTTAAGAGTTATCGGCCTAAAAGCACGAATCGCGATTAAGTGGTTTGTTTTGAATTTGAAACTTATCAAAAACTTTATTAACAGGAAAAGGGTGGACATGGGCCTGTCGGAGGTGGACCGGAAGTTGATGGCGATGTACCAGCGCCTGCCGGAAGTGCATCGTCGCCAGCTGCAGGTCTACCGGAAGCAGAAGAAACTTTCCACTGTAGGTTGAAATGTTTTTTTTTTATAAATTAGACGAATGATACGAACCAGTGGGACACCCATGAACAACTTCACCACCAGGTGAAGAATTACTGATTGTCTGTCGGCCTTTATGAAAAAAAAAAAACGACTGTGCTTTAGACCACACGACTGAAGTAAAACTTTTTATAACGCTCTCGTCTCGCATTCACTTCAATAATCAAGAACTCACCGTTCGCGTAACGCTAGCAAACTCACAAACGAACTACTGACTCAGATATACAGGGTTATTGGTTATTGCATACATTCCCGTTAAGAGGTTAAGGTAGAGCTCATTTGGAGCAAATAAGGTCATGTAGAGTAGACGCCGAAGATTATTAGATTCTGAGATATTGATCAATTTAAATTGAATTTTGGTAATTTTCCCTTATTTTCTGTCACGAAAAATTCTTAATGATACGTTTTATTTCAGTAGATTTTCAGTGGTATCTTACATTATTAGAATCATTACGAATCAGCAAAGTTTTTAAACCCATTTTCCCGTTTTTTTATTCTCAAGTTTTACGTAATTACTTAAATTTTGTTTCACCATACTAGGTGTTCCCAGTGTTGGTTTTTCGCTTAGTATGGCGAAACAAACTTTTCATTTATAGAAGAACCGTAATACACGACTGGTATCATCAGCGTAAAATCCTCTCAGTCCAGTTTCTTGTATGTCATTAATATATATTAAAAATAAAAGTGACCCTAAAATAGTTCCTTGGGGGACGCCGTAGATAATAGGTCTTGGACTACTTGGCTGATCATTGATTTTTACAATTTGGAAACGGTTCAATAGGTAAGATTTTAGAACGTCATTAGCTTTGTCAGTCACTGCTATACTAGTCAATTTGTTCAGTAGTTATTTATGACTCACCGTGTCGAACGCTTTCTTTGAATCTACAAAAAAACACCTAATACAATATTCTTATCGTCAATATTGATCTTTATTCGAGTGACGAGGTCAATTGTAGCTGAGAGTGTTTGACATGTATGTAACATGATAAACCGGTCAAAATAGGCTGACGGATTAGGATAGACAAAGAGATAAAGAGATTTGTAGCGTTTTTTTTTTAACTAGTTCCTGTTGTGTATGCGTTGTATGTGTCGGGTAGGTGTGCATGCAGCTGGTGGGCGGGCGCGCGCCGGCGCCGCCGCCGCCCGGCTCGCCGCCGCCCGCGCCCGCGCCGCAGGCCTGCCGCGCGCTCTGCCCCGAGTACCATCTGCAGCGGTTCCAGGAGGTCACTACACCAGTTCATCTACACACATATCATAAGCCCTCTATTATGCGTTCAAAACGCCTAGGAAAATGACCAGCATTATTACAACCAATTTTACTATGAAAACTTTCTTGTCTGTGGTAGTAGGTAAAATCTGTACTGTAATGTTATTAATTTGGTAAGGTTATGAGATTAAATTGTGAACAGCTGTCAAAACTCAAAAGGGTCTCCATTCAAGTATTCATAGATATTCAAACTGTTATCGACTCGAAACGTAAATTCAGTATGTTTTTTTAAATATAAACTGCACGACGTTTGATCTCGAGTGACTTGAGAATAGGGACTCGGTATCGCTGGTTTCATAAAACCACACTCGTATTTTAAGGCCTAATTATGTTCAGTTGCATACACTACTTTGTCTACACACATAATATCATAAGTTTAGAATTATCCTTACTTGCGTAACAGCCAAAAACCAACAAACAAATGACAACAATAATGGCGGCAATTCGATACTCCGTCAAGACGAATGTTTTTTTTAAATCATTGACAAACGAATGAAGTCCCTATTCTCAAGTCACTCGAGATCAAAAGTCGTGCGGTTTATATTTAAAAAAAAAAAACATACTGAATTGACGTTTCGAGTCGATAACAGTTTTAATATATATGAATACTAGAATAGAGACACTGTTGAGTTTTGACAGCTGTTCCAAATTAAAACTCATAAATTTACCAAAATCAATACTGTAATAACATTACAATACAGATTTTACCTACTACCACAGACAAGAAAGTTCTCATAGTAAAATTGGATGTAATAATGCTGGTCATTTCCTACGGGTTTTGAACGCATAGTAGAGGACTTATGATATGTGTAAACAACTTTACAATATTAATTACATTTGACAAAAAAAAATATTACACAAATAAAGACCTAAAGTTTTCTAAGACAGTTTGCCTGTATCTCCGATGGTTTTGGATTCCCTATACTAAACAAGTTAAAAAAACACACTGTACGGGTGCCACATACATTTCACGTGGCCGCGTTGCTGCCATTGGTGAATAGTAACTTCTTTTTTAATTTCGCCGTGACCTAGAACGCCGAACTTCGCGTGCTGTTTTACAACAGTAAGCTTACCATTTCTGTGGCAATAGGAGAAAAAAAATATCTGCTTCTTGTTTCGCAGGTCCGGCGGAAAGTAATGCACATGCGCGACCAACAGCTGTACTACCACCGCCTGCGCATGTGGCTAGAGGAGCAGCTGCGCTACGAGCGGGAGAGGGAGCGGGATAGGTATATAACAATCACTTTTCAACTGACAGGAACGGGGTGTTGTGAACTTAACATTTATCTGTGTGTGGACTGTGGCATCGAAGCTCCCAAATAGATGAACCGATTTTGATTAACTTTTTTTCAATAGGAAGCTAGTTTAACTGGGGTGGTTCTTGGCTAGGTTCCATGAAAATCGGTTGGGCCGTTTAAGAGATATCAGCTCTGAAAGTAGGGGTTGCAATTATGTCGGGGGTTTAAAACCTCCCATATTTATTAGTTTTGTTGTTAGTAAAAAATATTTTGAGTGTATCCTCAGCATCAACCTTATATTGTTTCTGTTTCGCCCATTATTTGACTTGTAGAGAATGCCTTAAGGTATTAACTTCTCCTATGCTTAAGCTAGGATCTGTGCTCAAAATTTGGATATCTTTTTTTTTTTTTGTAAGCTTAATTTTATGGACTAGAACTTTTTGACCTCCCGCATACGAGGGGTTAAGTCCGCCATTTGTGTATTGTGCAATGAATTATAATTAAATGAATGATAATATTGATAATCTGTGGTTTTTAAAATAAAGCTAGTTTGAGATGGTTCTTAGCTAGGTCTCATAAAAATTGGCTTGGCCGTTTAAGAGATTATTAGCTTTGAAAGAAGGTATTGCCATTATATCGGGGGTTTTATCTATGTAATAGTTATTATTAGCTGTTGACCTTGAATATTTCCACAGCATGCCAGAAAGCAACGTAACCCTAGTAGAAGACCTCCCGCGCCGGAAACGTCGCAGCAGCTCGCCCAAGCCCCGCGTGGGCGCCGCGCCCAAGCGCAAGCTCAAGCCCCCCTCCAAACCCCAGCGGATCCTCCAGATGCTCAAGCACAAGACCCCAGCACAAACCCTCCAGGCGTTGAAGTTCGACGACGAGGTCGACCCGCCCGAAGCCTTCCCGCTAGAAAAGGACGACGTCAGCGACGCGGAGACGATAGTAGGCGAGAAGGATACCGATTTGTGTAAAGAGATGAAGGAGTGTCTGGTCAAGTTTGCCAATTTCGCTCTGAACAGTCTGGATAATAGTTTGCAGCAGGAGTATAATATGCAGGTGGAGGAGTTGCCGGATTCTGTCAGCCCCCCGTTACAGGTGGGTTTCTATTTATTTCATTGTAGTTTCGCTTGTTTTTTTTTGTGGAAAAAAGGCTCTCCTGCCGCCTATTTCTCCATCGTAATAATGACAGGTGTGGTTGTCGGGTTAGAATATTGTCGCTCCATGTCTTCCTGTAGATGTCGTAAGAGGCAACTAACAGCCGGTTCCTATAGGTTACTTCGAGTCAAAATTTGACACCTTTTGCACGTGGCAACTGTAAAATTTTGACTCGAAGTTACCTTATCTGTCCAGGGTTTGAATATAGGGACCGGACATAAGGGAATAAGTAACCTGCCACTAATAAACTGGTAAACTTCTTGACCAGATTGTGCAAAATGTGGTTACAGAATTATAAAGATGTCTTTCAGAGTTGGTGGAATTTCTGTAACACTGCCTACCCCACTGTGATGTTATGTATTTATGTATACTCAAATGTCATCTGTCACCTGTCACTGAATTAGGCGGCTGATGGTAAGTGATGACCGCGACCCTCTGAATCACCCGCAACACCAGAGGAATCGCAAGTGCGCTGCCTTTGAGAAATAGTAGCCATTTATTATTTCAGTTTGCGTCGCCTACCAATTTATTTTCTTCCCTTTTAAATTCTCTTCTTTGTAAGGTTGTATGGAAAAGTTCGTGATTTAGCGATAGGAGTGCCTGCTGACCCAAATGTAACAATTTTTTGTATTAAATTTTTATGCAGTTTTTGTTATGCGGTATTCAATTAACAATTTGTGTATTGTACAGTTTTTAGAAATTAACATAATTTAAAAGTAAGTTGTGCTTGAAAATTAAAATTTTACTTACTATTTTTTTCCAGGAAATGTCGCCAACGACGTCCGAGTCCATGCCAGTGTACACCCCAAAGCCCAGCCAAAGGCTACTGCAAGTCAACAAGTTCTTAGCCCGCGATGAAGTCGTCGACTTCCAGGCTCAAATCACTCCGGAAATCCTCAACGTACCCCTGAACGCGCGCCGCACCCCCATCCTAGTAGAAGAAGAAGAGAAATGTATCAAAGTAGAAGCGGACCCGAAAGACCCCAACGTTTATAAATATGTCACCTTCGGTTTGGAAATTAAAAGAGCCATGGAAGAGTGCCAAAACATAATCAATTCCTATAACAGTATTAATAAAGAAGGCAAAGAGCGGGAGCAGGACGGCCCGCTCTCCCTAGAGCAGATCTGCGAGGTTATGATGAGCTTAGATAAGAATTCAGCAGAGTTCCTAGACAAAAATGACCCTGAAGAACCAATAGATATCAATTCACCTAACACTAATCTTGTTGAGCTTGTCGAAAATATGCCGCAGATTCTGGCGAACATGCCAGAGATTGCGTCGAAACTATCCGAATTCGCGAATGCCTCATTCGAGCTACCTGAATTCGCGTCTATTATGAATAGCCTCCCCGAAGTGAATAACGAAACACAACTAACGCCCGACACGTTAAGACAAATCAGAGAACTTAAATTAACTAAGAGTAAGGATAATATTAAAGTAACTAAGAACACTGCCAAACGTAAAACAAATCGTAGAGTTAAGGCTAGCGTAGACCACGAGGAAGTGGTAGGCACTATGACAGTAGAACTTGATAATAAAGAAACGACTGAGGTGCTGAACGACGAGAACGATGCGCAGGATCTCGTCAATAACAAAACGAATAACAAAGAAAACTTTAAAGACCTTCTATTCTCTATATCCGCTCAAGTAGTTATTAATAAAGTGTTTGAATATTTAAAGCAAAACAAAAGCCCCGAGTTAGCGAAGTGTTTAGAAGAAGACAAAGACTTTTTCAATGTTTCCAAACACATTAACTCTGAAATGTATACTAAAGCTTCCACGCTTTTTGACAATTCTGTAAAAGATGCATTAACCATGGATGAATTGCGGGAATTGGTGAAAGCGAGATTTAATTCGTGGAAGTATTATGTGGCTACTAAATTTAAAGGGATACCTGTCGAGTTACTCGATGTCGAAATAGAAGCGATGCTCGAAAAGTTTTATAATTATGTACAAGATCTAGCGGCGAAGCAGAATGCGAGCGATAGCGACAGACTCATAGAGAAAATAGAGGAGTTAAACGAAGTATCGAAATCTGAGTCGGACAGTGAGAGCTGTCAAGCCTCCAAGGAATCGCTGAAGCAGATATCGAAACTGTTAAGGACGTCTGCCGGAAACACGTTCGATTTGTTAATAATGAAATTGTCGAAATTGTCGCAAGATAAGAAATGTTCGGTTAAGGCTTTAAAATTAAACTATATGGATGTTATTAAGAGGTGCGCTCATTCCGTGCAGCTCGGTGGATGGATCTTGCTCAACCCGGAAATTGCTTGTAATGTGATAGAAGATTTAACAGGTGTACCGGGGAACAATAGAGAAACCACAACCGATTTCAGTTCCATGCCTGAAGAAGAGAAGAAAGAATACTTTGTCGAGAGACTAAAAGAAATGAATAGGACGTACATGAGCACTCTACCGAAAGACGCCCTCTCCGGCGACGAATGGCTAGTCATGCTGTATAAACTAGAGAAACTAGAAGGAAAAATAAAGGAATCATTCACAAAATTCAATTTCGCACCTAAATTTCCAGCGACGCAAATGAGCGAGGCTGAGATACTAGCTGCTAAGGGCCTAAGTAAGATTATAGATAAAATAAACGCGCGCGTCGCGAAAAAAGTAAATCAAGAATCGCCTAGCAAAAAGGACGAGAAGACGGAGGTGAAGGAGACAGAAGAAGATAATAAAAGTAAAAACGAAGCGCTACTAGCGAAATGCGAAGCGATTCTAACGTCGAGAGGGGAGAAAACACTATTAGACAGCTTTTATACAATTAAATCATACATAACGCAAGGCTTGCCGGTACCGAAGACTTATAAGAAGCACGTCATATCTATTTGCTCAAGCATTGACGCGAAACTTCTAGAAGATGACCTACAAGAAACTTTAAGGCTCGACGACGAGGAGCAAGATAAATCTTCTCTCTCCGTAATAGGTTCTCAAAATCCCGAGCTACTCGCCAAATATTCGGCGCAGGCGTTAAGGAACGCTAAGCAAACGCTAAACGCTGTCGCTTTTAGGAACATGATGAGGAACGGTCAGACCAAGTCGGAGTCGGACGCGTGTGACACACCGAAATCGGATTGCAAGTGGACCAACGACTGCGTGTGTAGTTCGTGTAAGGATAGTGATGCGGTGGCGTGTTTAGGGGAGACGAAACAGTGTTGTGACGAGGGGAAGACTAAGAGCGGGCTAGAAGAGAAGAAGAAAGAGGTGAAGAGTAAGCCGCCGGTGAAGCCGAAGCCGCAGCCGAAGGTGTGCGAGAACGCGTCGCACCAGCAACACGTGTGCAAAGGTAAGTCTTAAGATTATAGTCTTGAGAATTCATATTTATGTAAACAATTTATTGTACCAATAACAGAAATTCAAATACGACATTCACAAAATAGGAACGTTCAAAGGCGAACTTATCCCTTTAAAGGATCTCTTCCACCTAACCTTTGGATGATTGAGGAATATAAGAAAGCAAAAAGTGGCAATGAGTAGACATGAGTACAAAACAAAGTTTACGGAAACTGTATGAACTCAATTTTAGACCTGATATAATGAATAAACACTAACACAGACATAATTATACAAAAGTAACAATAATAAATATCAACATATACACATACTTATATTTATACACATATAAATACATAAAACAAACGGCAGTACACAATTATAAGGAGTCAAGCCAGTATGACCTCAAACATCCCTGTAGTGATGTGACCGATTGCGATTTCCTGATGTCAGTTGGCAGCCGATTCCGCAATCTGACAGAGTGCACCGAGAAGGATTTGGAGATGTCTATGGGTCTCAGATTCTACTTACCATCAGCCCCTTATTTCACCATCCTGACAATGACAGGTAACAGGTGACATTTTAGTGTACATGTTACAGTTAATATGCAAAGCGTGTTATCTTGCAATGTATACCGAATTGTCACCTGTCACGATGGTGAAATAGGTGGCAGGAGGCCTGAGTGCTCGTGTGCCTTCTGTGCCTTAGTTATTTCACCGGTTGTCTTATCCCCACACCGATGTGAACAGGGTAAGGTCCAAAAAGTTTGGCGCGCCAACTCGCTCAATTAATTTTTCTAATAAATTTTCTTCACTTTTGTTGTTTGTATGGTTAGTTACGCTTAACTATGGTCCAACTATTTGGTCCTTATTCAACTGCTGCTTGGAGGTAGGTTTAACCCTTCGTATGCCTTGTCCCGTATCCGTACTTATAGCCTCGGTTGCCTAGTACCGTATTCGTCCCCAATCTAAACCCAAGGAGCCCTTACAGTCGCGCTCTCTATTGACATAGTCTCGGCAGACAAGGGATACAAGCGTGCGCGCTTCTCCGGCATACGACAGCGCGGGTACGGATACGGCACAAGGCATACGACACGGGCACAAGTGGATAATGGTTGTATCTTTTTACCCGACTACGGTGAAGCAAAAGAAGGGTAATGATTTTGACACCCTATGTATGTTTCTATGTATGTATGTACAAATGTATGTATGTATGTTCCACTCTAGCGCCGTTCCTATTGAACCGATTTCAACAAATGAGGTGTCTATCGATTTGTCTTTTTTGTGCGATGGTTATAGGCTTTTTAATTTTATTATAAATTAAACATGGCGGCTGGAAATTAAAAAAATGTTTTTATTTTGTACTTTTTGTAGTCAGGTTTTAGTTTTT
The DNA here is from genome assembly GCA_949316455.1 of Acleris holmiana. Lineage (NCBI taxonomy): Eukaryota > Metazoa > Arthropoda > Insecta > Lepidoptera > Tortricidae > Acleris > Acleris holmiana. The sequence goes on along the minus strand of OX438790.1, from coordinate 8,190,765 downwards.
TAAACTTATTTAACAGTATTAATTTGATTTTCCAGTGGGCCATTCGAACGGCGCGAACGCGTGCGCGGGCGACGGCGCGGCGGACCAGCCATGCACGTGCTGCTACTGCACAGTCTTCGGACACGCGGTAATGTTCACTATAGCTACAATTCGTCGTGAGACCGGCTGTTATATATTAAGTACAAACCCAGGCAAATTAGTTAAAAAAAAAAGACTGACTGTTGAGTTTCTTGCGGCGCTTCTTCTCAGCAGTGGTCTCCTCTTGGGAAGCGCTAGTAGAATTATGACGTCTGAAAGTGCCCGTGCGGCCTACTTACTGAATAAACAAATATTATCTTTTAACATTATTTTAATTGCATAATATAGGTTGGACAAAATCTATGGGCCTTGGAGGGGAGCTACCTTAAATCCTTTAGTTAGTTCATTTTACTGAAAGGAAACATTCCTTATTTTTTTTTACATACATACATAACATCACGCCTTCATTCCCAGAGTGGGGTAGGCAGAGCTACAGAAATGCTAACAACTCTAAAAAGACTTGCTGATAATACTGTAACCACATTTTGCACAATCAGGCCAAGAAGTTTATTAGTGTATTAGTGACAGGTTGCAAGCCCATCGCCTAACAGTACTACATTTTCCCTTAGCCCTTATTCCCTTAGTCGCCTCTTACGATACCCACGGGAAGACATGGAGTGGCACTATTCTAACCCGGCAACCACACGGGCAAATTTTTTTAAAGAATCAAAATTGCATTCACAGAACTTCTAAAAATCGCTTGTCTCACCCGGGAATCGAAGCAACTACTAATGTCAAAAATTAAACCTCCCTATTTTATTTATTATACGAATCGACGAATATTGTTCAGCATAAATATTAATAATTTATTATTATAATTTGTCTTTTAAACGTTTGGTCTTTGTAATAAAAAAAGTGAAAACTAATGTTAATTTTATAACTCTCCTAACAACATTTTCTATCGTGACTAACAACAACAAGTGAACAGTATTGTTACTAAAGAACTTGTAAGAAATATTCAATTTCATGGGTATCTCGTACAGGTGAGTGTAAGACATTTTTATCCTGGACATTGTAGTCCTACCCATTCATATAAGTAATATATAAAATACAAAGGTTTTATTTTTTACATTTTTAGCTGTTTTGTTTCCCGGGTGAGACAAGCGAATTTAAGGTCTTTGAATGAAGTATTGTTTCTTTTAAAAATAAAGGAATGATTCCTTTCAGTAACATTGAGCTAACTAAAGGATTTAAGGTAGTTCCCCTCCAGGGCCCATAGATTTTTTCCACCCTGTATATCAAATATCAAATGATCGGATATTTATATGAATATCGGATTTTTTCGAACTATGTTAGTTTTTTCTCTACGAGCAGATGATGGAGACTATTTTAGGCAAAAAAACTTGTCAAAATATTTTGTTGTGAACTCATTTAATAATTAATTTCCACAGCCTCCCCTCACAACGCCAGTGCCGCGCAATTTCAACGAAACCAGAGAGCGGTTACGCTCCATACTTAATAAAAAGAAACAGAAATGCAAAACTGCCAATGTAAGTTAAACCGTCACATATTAATATTAAAACCGGGCAGGAGCATGTCGGACCACGCTCAGTGTAGGGTTCCGAAGCCGTTAACTACTACAAACATAAAAACCGGGCAAGAGCATGTCGGACCATGCTCAGTGTAGGGTTCCGAAGCCGTTAAGTACTACAAACATAAAAACCGGGCAAGAGCATGTCGGACCATGCTCAGTGTAGGGTTCCGAAGCCGTTAAGTACTACAAACATAAAAACCGGGCAAGAGCATGTCGGACTATGCTCAGTGCAGGGTTCCGAAGCCGTTAAGTACTACAAACATAAAAATCGACAAGTAATAACTAGTTTTCTATCTAAAGTCAATTGGTGCCGTCTTAGATGATTTAAGTAGGTATAAACTCTTTAATCGCCTGTATCTCAAGAACCAATGATGTCTACTTAGTCGTGATAGTTTTTCTTTAAAATTTGTTATATATTATGTTCTTTCATTTAAGATTTCTTTCAGATTTTTTGTATTTGAAGTTTTGGCAGTAGGGGTGGGGGGGGGGACGCTTGCGTCTAACAAAAATTAGCGCTTTACAGCTTAATAATCGAAAACCTCTTTTCACAAACCCGTAATATTTTTGAAAGACCTATCCAACGACACCCCACACTATAAAGTAGACAAGAAAAAAAAATACACCCCAAGTTACGTGTAGGAGAGGTACCCTAAAAAAAAATTTCACTAAGCCATCTTCAGCTCTTGATTTTTATATAGTTGTTTTTAAACATTACTGAATGAGAAGTAGGAGCCGAAAGTAAGGGCTACATAGCGGGGGAAGTGGTTATCAGTCCTGAAATTTGGTCGAAGACCAGCACCCTTGTCAATTAGAAGTCTCTGAACCACAATTCCTGCCGCAAGTTCGTTTTTTTTCTTATTTTTAATATTTTTACATAACTTTGAAACAATAATGTTAAATAACTCTCGTAGATTTTTGAGCTCCAATTAGTAAAAGCTAATGTCACAGTTATTGTTTGTAGGCCTCAATAATCCTGTCAAAGGCCGAAAAACCCACCCTTAATTTTGGTCACAGAGCTGGAGATAAGAAAAATCTACTACAAAGTTAACTTATTTATCCTTAATCATAAAGATAAACCAAGGTTTAATTTTCTGTAAGAACATTTTTTAATAATTACCAAAGCGTTTTTATTTTGCTTATTGTTCATATATATGTTTTTTGTTTAGCTATCACAGAAAAACAAATGAATAATGCATATATACAACGTGTTACAAAATAATCAGTAAAAAAGAAATTACGAAAGTAGCGTCAACCCTAGTATACCTAAGATACTGAACTGACGTTATTTAATAAGGGTTGACACTACTTTTTAATTTATTTTTTACGGATTATTTTGTAACACCTTGTATATTGTATATTCTCTAATTTAAGGTTGAACAGAGTCGACGGAGCTCCGCTAATGCGGAGCTCCTATTTCTGGGTGGTTTTGAAGAACTAACATAACCTAAACCTACCTCATATTTATGCCACTAATATCGGTCCGTTGGACTACGAGACTTACACCCTAAAATGCACGTCTAACCGTTTGTACAAACTAAGCACAAATAAATTTTCATCACACATGCTCGGAAAGGTTGTTATAACACGCGGGCGTATAGGGCAGTTATAGCCTATGGAGTTATGGGTTTAGTTTTGAATAATATATCAGCCAACGTTGATTTCCTTTATTCAAAACTTGGCTACTAACCAATTTTACTGTATATAAATCTTATACGGTACATTGAACTGCATTATATTTATATTTTACTATTATTTTAGAGACATTTGCAATTATTTTTATTAAATTTAGTATTAAAAATCGGTACAATCGGTCAAGTTTGTCAAACTAATGGCAGTTCTTAGCATTATCTGTGGAACACTACCTATATTTATAAAAGTTTATTTGACATGTTGACAATCTCTTTTAGCGAGTCGAGTGCCATTAATTTTTTTGATTGTTGTTTTCCTTGCAAATGTGATGAAAAACATTGTGTGTGTGTGGGCAGTAATACTCTCGTTAGTTATCCCCTTCTTACTTCCCTTGGATGCACAATATAATGGACTATTGCCAATATTGGCTAGGGTGTATAAAATAGGTGTTGTTGTAGGGCTTGCCGGAGCTGGCGGCGGCCAAGCCCGCGGTAGCCAAGCCCGCGCCGGCGCCGAAACCCGCGCCCGCGCAGCCCGACCAGCCGCGGCCCAAGCCGGTGCCCGCGCCGCCCGCGCCCAAACCGCCGGTAACTATTCATTGCGACACATTTCACACTTACTGCTCTCAGCTGTGCTCGTTATATGATTTTAGAATGGAATAGAAAAACGTTTCTTCGACACCACGCATACACGCAAGGGGTATCCGTTCATTTTTCATAATTTCATTTGCACTAATTTCGTTTGCCATAGTGGTCACTGGCAATAACCTTCATTTTCCCTAATATCACATACCATAATTTCATTTGCCTTAAAGGCGTTTTTTCTGAATTCGTAAACCTGTCTGGTAATTTTAACATGCCATCGTATAGAGCCCAATAGGTTAGGTTAGGTTTGTTTTATTACAATTCTAAATAGTTCACGGTTTCAGAAAAAATGCCTTTATGGCAAATGAATATTATGGCACATTATGGTTAAGGCATATAAAATTATGTCATATGAAATTCGTGTAAGTGAAATTATTGCATATGAAATTCGGTCAAACGATAGAGACCCCACGCAAGGGTACATAGTAGAATTAAATAATAAACAGTAAGTTTAAAAAACTTGACTTTTATTGATGGTGTCGTCTTTGGCGGGACTAACCAGCCAGCAATAATTTATTCAATATTATATCAAGAGTAATTCTACAATTAGACGTTGTTTTTCTATTTTCAGTTACATTAATAATTCATTGGTTTTTTTAATAATTTAGTCGTTTAGTTTTTTTTGCAATTATGTGATGCTTAATTTTTATTTGTTATTAATCTCCCTGAGGTTAGCTGGAAGAGATCCCTTGAGCGGATAAGTTCGCCTTTGTACAGCTTTATTATGTAAATATTGTTTTTTTTTTTTTGCGTTTAGTAAAATAAGGTGTTACATACATTTATACTTTAGGCCCCTTGCTGGTCCAAAAGATGCTGCCTATATTGGGAATTACTAACTAATTAGCAAATTAATAGGTGACTTCACACTGTTGTGTTCTTGTCTCCACTACTCAATACCACCGCTTAATACATTTTTAAGAGACCTAAACTTAATATTCAAAACGGCGAGGCATGGAGCGTTGTTGTAATGTTATACCGTTTTACTGATACATAATTTAAACGCGATTATTTGCGATGGTTCGCCAAGCGATCTTTTCCCTATAGTTAAACTTTATTTGACTGGTTTTTTCCCATTCCAGAAACGAATTCGATAGTGTCGACGGAGCTCAGCTATTGCGGAGCTTCTATTTCTGGACAGCCCTTCGGGCCTGCTACAAATTTATCATAAGCTTAACCTAAATATATTCGTATCGTATTTCGACCAAATGTAGTGAAAAAAAAAATACGATTCGAAATCCTGCTCACTATAAAATTAGATTTTCTGAAATTATGAGTCCTACCCCTCGCGCTACCTTCTCATTTCGATTGATATTAATAGTACATTTTGCTAAAGATCTTCCCTTATGTATGTCTCGTTGCAATACAGTGTTGGTACAACTTATCGGGCTATATTCGAGGTTCCAAGCCCGCTCCGACTAAATAACCTAACAGTTCGTGTTCCAGGCGTTGCCCAAGTCCCTCCCGCCGGCGTCGTCGCCCGCGCTGACCGCCGCGCAGATGCAAGCGCAGCTGCGGCGGCAGGCCGAGCAGCGGCAGCTCACCGACAAAATGGCGGACAAGGTGGCAGACAAGATGGCCGACATGACAGTTTCCGACAAGGACAAGCCTAAGGTGAGTCTTTGGTCTGGTCAACTTTTCTACCTCGTTGCCTTATCTATCCGCGGTTTGAATATAGGGTTCGGCCGTTAGTCGTCTGTTACGACATCCACGAGAAGACATGGAGTGGCACTATTTTATTTAACACGGCAACCACACAACTTTTTTATTTGGTCTTAAATACATGTAAGCTACTACATAACTGGCTTTCTGTCACCCCCATGATAAATTTATCTTTTTCAGGCGTTACAACGCACGGTACCGGTACAAGTGAACGTGCCGCCCGCTCTAAAAGCGGAGGGCAAAGTCAACCCCAATGCCATGGAGCAAATCCGATTACAGGTAATAAACTGAAATGTTCCATCAATCCCATATGTGGATTTTTCCTCGCATTCAACTTATTATAGTGTCTAGAACAGTTGTGATGAAAACTCAGCCATAATGTAGTCTGTGAGTGATGAAGCTAGATGCTTGATGTGTTTGTTTTTCTTAGTTCATGAGAAAGCAGAAATTTATATGATTAATTAGTTTAACTTTTTGAGTCTTCAAATGGTTCCAACTATCGTACATACTTTTAATTACGCTAGTTTTGTATCTTTCGCTCAGTAGGGATGATAACTGTAGTTAAGATAAATTTGCGCAAACCGCGGTTTATAGCCGTAAATACATGAACAATGTAAGACTGGGCACAGAGTAGTAATTGTTAACATTTTTGAATTATTAAAAAGTAAATTGATCTAATAATAACAAGGCGTGACGTCACGGTTCACTATTTCATACAAAAATCCGAGTGCTCGTTTTGACGCTTCGTAAAAAGGGACTGATTTCACCTGACAGTCGTCTGGCATATTGACGCGTCAAGGAAATTTATCTACAGAAGGGTCCCTGTACAGGCTCCTATTTACCTCGCAATTGTCATAACTTAGTTCACATTTTGCAAATCCAAATTATCAAAATATGAAGACAGTCCAAACAAATAATACAATTTTCAACCTATTTTTTCAGCAATTAAAGCAACAGCAACAGCAACAGGCTCAATTCCAAAACCGGCCGCCGCAGCAACCGGCGCCCGCGCCGGCTCCGGCACCAGCGCCGGCGCAGAAGAAGCCGGAGCCCATCTACGACCTGCCCATACACAACAAGCCCACGCTCACGCCGCAGCAGCAGCAGCAGATCCGTCAGCAACAGCTGGCGCAGCAGCAGCAGCAGCAACAGTTGCTGCAGCAGGTATTGTACTGCTGTAGTTAGAAGCCGGAGCCCATCTACGACCTGCCCATACACAACAAGCCCACGCTCACGCCGCAGCAGCAGCAGCAGATCCGTCAGCAACAGCTGGCGCAGCAGCAGCAACAGTTGCTGCAGCAGGTATTGTACTGCTGTAGTTAGAAGCCGGAGCCCATCTACGACCTGCCCATACACAACAAGCCCACGCTCACGCCGCAGCAGCAGCAGCAGATCCGTCAGCAACAGCTGGCGCAGCAGCAGCAGCAGCAACAGTTGCTGCAGCAGGTATTGTACTGCTGTAGTTAGAAGCCGGAGCCCATCTACGACCTGCCCATACACAACAAGCCCACGCTCACGCCGCAGCAGCAGCAGCAGATCCGTCAGCAACAGCTGGCGCAGCAGCAGCAGCAGCAACAGTTGCTGCAGCAGGTATTGTACTGCTGTAGTTAGAAGCCGGAGCCCATCTACGACCTGCCCATACACAACAAGCCCACGCTCACGCCGCAGCAGCAGCAGCAGCAACAGTTGCTGCAGCAGGTATTATACTGCTGTAATCAAAATATCTATGGGACTTCGGATTCCAGGTGGCCTAAATGCTTGAGTGTCTTCTCCTTGCCATAAAAATCAGAAGCAATAAAGTTTTACCATGTACAAAAATAATACCTGGATTTACAGGTGTCCACGAGCGGGTATCACTTGACATCAGGTCACCCGTTAACTGGTCTTCCTCCCATAGCATTAAAATATAACCATGGCGCTGTCTGCTTTAATCATCTATTTTACTAATCTTACCGTCTCTCCCCAACAGTTGCAGCAGAAGCGAATGAGCCGGCCGGCGCAAACGAGAGGGCACGGCTCCCTCTCCAGCAGGGACACCAGTGTGTTCTCCACGTCTAGCGGGTGCTCGGGGTCAGTATCTATGCAACAGTTTGCTGAGTATTCCATGTCCAATGTGCATTTGATCGGATGACTTCATCAAATTTACTAGAAACACTACGGCATTTATTTCAAAATGGCTACGCAAATAGTATACAAACTTGCACCGAGAAGTTTGTTCAAATACATAACACCACGCCTTCATACCCAGAGTGGGGTAGGCAGAGCTACTACAGAAATACCAACAACTCTAAAAAGACTTGTTTATAATTCTGTAACCACATTTTGCGAAATCAGGCCAAGAAGTTTAGTAGTGTATTAGTGACAGGTTGCAAGCCCATCGCCTAATATTACTACAAACCCTTATTCCTTTAGTCGCCTCTTACGACATCCACGGGAAGACATGGAGTGGCACTATTCTAACCCGGAAACCACACGGAATAAATATTATATACGGTACCTACCTACAATATACCACCCTTAGTTCTGACGATTGGCAACGCGGGATTGCAATCTTGTGACTGTAGGCTTGAGAATGCAATTATTTCCAGGTCTCGGGATCCTACTTACCTACAGGTGGCCTGTGTGCTCGTGTGCCTTCTATTTGCCATTAAAATAAATAAGTAATTACAGTACAGTGCCTCTATTTTCTTAATGTCTTTCGGCTAGTTGTCGCTGTCTCACTCGCACTCGCATCTGACATTATATTTGTCACTCGTGTTTCATTGAATCTTGCCGAGATACATTAAGAAAGTTGAAGGTCTGATAGCAAAGACCTTTTTAAAAGTTTTAAATAGTTTTTAATGACCAAAACAAAGTTTAACGTTTGTATCTGTGTATATCGCAGCTCCCTAACGGATGAACAGGTTCTGATGCGGTTTTTAACTAAACATAAAGCTAGTTTTACTAAGGTTCTTAGCTGAATACAAGTGCAATCCTACTTCCTGATAATATTGTAAATGCAATAGTTTGTATATTGGTTGCCCAATCACGCCAAAACGGCTGAACTGATCTGGGTGATATTAGCACATAGGCTAATTTTTATCCCAGAAAATTAGCCAGTTGTAATTATTAATAGTAGTGCAGATTATGTGGAGGTTATGTAATTATTCTTTTTTGAATAAGGAAAAGTTCCAGTTGCTTACAAAATATTAGGAGGCCCTTGTATAAGAACGGCACTAAGAATGCCAGCCTTGTGAAGCGATATCATGTATTTAACTGTATTATGAAGCATGTCTCAAAATTAAAATGTTAACGATTTATCTTCTAGGATCACATCTCACAGCGGTTCGTGCTGGCGCGGCGCCGGCTCGCACCAGGACCCGCGCGACCTGGACGCGCTGCTGCAGTACATCGAGGGCCCGTCGCGGCACGTGGACCGCGGCAAGAAGCGCGCCAAGAAACAGCGGCAGAAGGGCAAGCGGGTATGTATGTCTCCCAGTCGTCAACACGCCACAGCTCACAGGGTACCAGGACTTCAGAACTCGCAGAAGGGCAAGCCGGTGTGTCTCCCCACTCGTTACCACGCCACAGTTAACACGGTACCAGGACTTCAGGACTCGCAGAAGAGCAAGCGGGTATGTCTTTCACACGCCACAGCTGTCAGGGTACCAGGACTTCAGAACTCGCAGAAGGGCAAGCTGGTGTGTCTCCCCACTCCACGCCACAGCTCACAGTGTACCAGGACTTCAGGACTCGCAGAAGAGCAAGCGGGTGTGTCTTTCACACGCCACAGCTCACAGGGTATCAGGGCTTCAGGATTCGCAGAAGGGCAAGCAGGTATGTCTCTCACACGTCACCACGCTACAGCTCACAGAGTACCAGGACTTCAGGACTCCCAGAAGGGCAAGCGGGTATGTCTCCAACACGTTACAACGCCACAGCTCGCAGGGTACCAGGGCTTCAGGGCTCTAGAGCATACAGCGAGAAGCTAATAGGTGGCTTGGAGTTCGAAGTTCGGCATTCAGCGAGCTTCGACCTCGTGCCGCCCAAGAAAAAAAACGCAAGATCAGCGAAACGCCCAGTGTGCAATGTATATGCCATACCATTTTTATTTGTTAGCAATAACTGCGGGTCTATATTGTATGCCATAAATATTTTTAGTCATAACTATCGCAAGTCATAACGTATTTTTAAGAAACTGTTACTGTTTCAGGGTTTTTATAAATAAAACCTAAGTGTCATTTTGTACAATGTGATGTACATTGGGCGGCAAGAGGTTAATACCAAAAGAGAATCGGGCGACTGTAATCTAATTTCATTTCCCGTTCAGTGCTTAAGCAGAATTGAACAAACAACCCAACTAACATTATACCCATCTCGACAGATGGAGTGCCGCTTGTTAGACGAGCACGGCGTGGTGGCGACGCAACTCCTACGCATCCGCGCGGAGCTGCGCGTCGTGCAGGCGCGGCACGCGAACCACCAGCGGCAATGCGAGGAGACCAAGCAGCTGCTGCGGCAACAGCAGAACCTCAAGAAAGGTACCGTGACGCGCGTGACGCACTTGACGCACTGACCTATACTATATTTACTTAGGTACTTTAACAAATGTAAATAAAAAGCCACTTAAATATATTGCTCTCACCACAGCTCGGAAATATTACTAAAGATGGGTAGGTCAGGAATGTTTTTTCCGGCCTGCTTGCTGATTGGCTGACAACATTGTTTTTTGTTTTACAGCGCCTTTTTTATGTTAAGGAGAAGGCAAACGAACGTGGAATCTGAGACCCATAGACATTTGAATTCTCAAGACTATAATCCTAAGACCTCAAATGCGTTGCCAACCCTGAGGACTAAGATGGAATGCCTCTATGCTAGTAATTTCACCGGTTGTCTTATCCCCACACTGGAACACAACAATGCGAACACTTGCTTGGCGGGTGGTTAATGGATAAGATGGTGGTAGCGATCCGGACGGACCCTGCACAGGGTCCTACCACCGCTAAAATTGAAGAATGAAATCCACCAATAAGATCACGCCGTTTTGTTTCGTAAGATATTAGGTGCATTTTTGGTACAGTTGACTAGAAAGGCAAGTAGCCAGTTTTTCACCTTATTTTAACCACTTCCAGGGGACTGATTGAGCTGAAACTTTGTATACCTACGTAAATTGTTAATACAATTACACAGCGTGTAAATTTCATACGGGCATATATTTTAAAAACAGTTAATATACACTCGTCCGTGTGGTTGCCGGGTTAGAACAGTGCCACTCTATATCTTCCCGTGGATATCTTATGAGGCGACTAAGGGAATAAAGGCTTGTAGTACTGTTAGGCGATGGGCTTGCAACCTGTTACTAATACACTAGTAAACTTCTTGGCCTGATTGTGCAAAATGTGGTTACAGAATTCATACAAGTCTTTTTGGGGTTATTGGTATTTCTGTAGCTTTGCCTATCCCACTCTGGGAATGAAGGCGTGATTTTATGTATGTATGTAATATACACACTTATTAACATATAAAAACTTGTGTAATAGCAACATTAGTTGTGCTTTATTTTTTTTTGCTAATTAATTAATTAAGGCCAATTTAATTAAAGCATCTACGTAATGGTCATGTCATGACTCATGAATTATGGTTTGCAATTTGTTCACTTCGTCAATAAAAGTCAAAAATAAAGACCATTTATGCAGGCGGTTCACTCGCCTGAGATAGTACTTGTAGAGTACTTGTTTTCCACTTTTCGTCCTTGTACTTGTCTTGGATACATGCAATACATTGACGACCGATGGACGCTCGCACACTTCGTACATTGTTCCTAAGACCAACTTAAAAAAAAAACTGCTCTTCAATAATAAAAATTACCAGCAAAATATTTTTCGCACATGATTTGTGTGATCGTTAACTACGTCTGGATAAGATATACTGGGTGATTTTGGAGCCATGATCAGGAATGGCCAGAAGTGAATAAGATGGTCATACCAAACAAATTTTCCGATGGGACCAACCACGAAATCGCTATAAAAAAAACAGCTGTTCTATACATAAACTTTTTAGCGATTTCGTGGTTGGTCCCATCGGAAAAGTTGTTCGGTATGACCATCTTATTCACTTCTGGCCATTTCTGATCATGGCTCCAAAATCACCCAGTATGCCTGTATGAAATTTACACGCTGTATGGCACCATAGAACGCGTCGGTTGTAGCAGAAAATTAATTTGCAAACGGAAGTACAGTCCGCAACAAGAGCTTACCCCAAAACATTTTTTTCACACAATTGTGTTTGTTTGTTTCGCAGGCAAGAAAGGCAAGTTGACTGCGGCGCAGATGGCGAAGGCGCAGCTGCTCGCGGAGCGGCTCGGCGAGCTGAACAACCTGGTGAACATCTCGACCAAGGTCGGTCCAGGCAAAGTATATACAGGAATAGTACATTGTGCATCAAGGGAAGTAAGAACGGGATAACTAACGATTAGAAGGGCTTTTAATGACTCTAGTTTGTTATCCCGTTACTGCCCGCGATACACACAATGTTTTTCATCACAAATGCAAGGAAAAAAAATTGTCGATTTAAGATAACAACAATCAAAAATGAATAGCACTCGACTCGCTAAAAAACAAGTTTCAACCTTTTTCGTTTTAGGTGGCTTCTGTCGGGCTAGTACGGTACTAAATTAACTACATAGATACTAGCACGCCTTTATTCCCAGAGTGGGGTACGCAGAGCTATAGAACTACCAACAACTACAAAAAGAGTTGTTGGTAATTCTGTAACCACATTTTGCACAAACAGGCCGAGATGTTAACCAGTGTATTAGTGACAGGTTGCAGGCCCATCGCCTAACAGTACTACAAGCTTTCATTCCCTTACGGCCGAACCCTATATTCTAACGGCGGATAGATAAGGCTTACTTCGGGTTGAAATTTGACATTTGTCCATACAAAATGTGTCAAATTTTAATCCGAAGTAAGGCTGTCTTACTTCGGATTAAAATTTGACACATTTTGTATGGACAAATGTCAAATTTCAACCCGAAGTAAGCCTTATCTATCCGCCGTTAGAATATAGGGTTCGGCCGTTAGTCGCCTCTTTCGACATCCACGGGAAGACATGGACTAAATTAACTAACTTTTTAAATATGGATATTATATTAACAGCACTAGACAAACTGGCAATATTTGTGTACAATGAACTAAATAAATACCAGGGGACAATGTCACACAAATTGACCTAGTCCCAAACTAAGGTCTAGGCTTGTACTTACTATGGGTAAACATACTTATATAGAGAAATACATACTTAAATATATAGAAAACATCCAAGACTCAGGAACAAACATTCGCGCTCATCACACAAATATCCGTGCTTACTGGGCTTCGGAGGCAGGGTCACTCCATACAAGGCCAGCTGTCGTCAGCTGTCAAGTTAGCTCGCCTATTTGTAAGCTAACCGTGATGTATCCCGCAGGAAGTGGAAGCAGAAGAGAAGAGAGTGGAGGAGTACACCGAGCGCCTGCTGGAGTGCGAGCGGCAGCTGCTGCAGGCGCGCGCGCTGCAGGGCGAGGCGCCGCGCGCGCCGCTCGCCGCCGCCACCGCGAGGAAACACGTGAGTGCTGCAGACCAGGGAGTGCCAATACTAGTTTCTTTTTTTATCTTAAGAAGAAGGCACACGAGCACTCAGGCCACCTGATGGTAAGTGGAATCTGAGACCCATACACATTTGAATTCTCAACACTATAATCCTAACACCTTAAATGCGTTGCCAACCCTGAGGACTTAGGTGGAATGCCTCTATGCTAGTAATTTCACAGGTAGTCTTATCCCCACACCGGAACGCAACAATGCGAACACTGTTGCTTGGCGTGTTGGGGAGTAATTTCAGAGAGTATATTTTCACGTAAATGCCATCAGGTTTAAGAGGACTGTGAAGCAAAAATACAAAATGCGATAACGTTTTGGTCCCCTTAAACGTTGTCCGATTTTTGAATATGTTATAGATATTATGAAAAACAATGTCTTTTTTTTTTTCTCAGAAAGTATTTATTGGAATGTAAATAAATTAAAAAATGGAAAGTTTCCGCTTTCCTAGGTACAGACCTAGTTTTCCGTAATATCTACAACATATTCAAAAATCTTAAAAATCGGATTGGTTTTAGGGGGTGAGAAACGTTATCGCCCGGAGCTAAATTTGTATGGATTATTTTTGACAGCTGCGCGATTTAGGCATCGCTTCACAATCCTCTTCAACATTATGTCTAGATTACAATATTACAATAATAGATGCAAGAGATGTATGAAAAAAGTCCAAATAATACTAAGAATGTTGGCAAGTGTAATTGGTGTTAACTGTTCTTGTACAAATAATAAATAAAAAAAAAAAAATAAGATGTGTGTCGCACTCACATTACTCAGTAGCTGTTAGCGGCGCTTCTAACTAACCTAACTTAAGAATCGAGCGTCACGCGGCCTCGCAGAGATTAGAGAAGGGTGTCGACATTAACTAAAAATCCTTGTGTCATAAAATAATTGCGCCCCGTTACAGCTGGAAACGGCAACGCTATTGCACCAGCAACATATGCAGCAGCAAAAGATGCAGCAACACATGCAGCAACAAGCCCTCGATCTCTCCACCTCGGACAAGATGGACAGGCAGAAACAGCAGGCGTTTATAAGTGAGTTATTAGCTGATTACATTTTTTGCGGAGACTTATGAGGGAAATTGCGTAGCGTATGTAAGGTGGTTGTCAGAGTGCTCGTCGCTGTACAGTCACGGACTTTAATTGATCAGCCACTTGCCACTGCATATTTTAGCCGTGCAGCCGACAGTAACGTTCAAAAGATTTAATAGTACATTGTGCATCAAGGGAAGTAAGAAGGGGATAACTAACGAGAGTATTAGAAGCCCGTCGCCGTAGACTCTAGTTTGTTATCCCCTTACTGGCCGTGATACACACAATGTTATGTATGTAATGTAACAAAAAAATAGACTATTAAAGAAAACAACAATCATAAATGAATGCCACTCGACTCGCTAAAAGAGATTGTCAACATGACAGCTCAATATAGTCTTCCACAGAAAAAGCTAAGAACTGCCATTACTTTTCAAACTTGACAGGCCATACTGCTAGATAGTACCGATTTTCAATACAAAATTTAATAAAAATAATTGCAAACTCTGAAATAATAGTAAAATCAAAATATAATGCATTTAAATGAATACAGACAGCCGGTAAAATAAATAGCATAGAGGCATTCCATCTTAGTCCTCAGGGTTGGCAACGCATTTGCAGTCTTGTGAATGCGAATGTCTATGGGTCACAGTCTCCACTTACCATCAGGTGGCCTGTGTGCTCGTTGGCCTTCAAAATGCAATAAAAAAAAATGTATCTTATGAGCTTTATATACAGTAAAATTGGTTTTTAGCCAAGTTTTAAATATAGGAAATAAACCTTGGCTGATTGTACACCTCCTTAGTCTGAAATTATGTACTAGTGAGTTCTATATTTTAATACTAAACCCATGACTCCCTTGGGAGGTAAATAGGCTATAACTGCCCTATACGCCTGTGTGTTATGACACCCTTTCCGAGCATGTGTGATGAAAAAAATGTTTTTTGTGAATACGTTTATTTAATTAACGAATAATTCGTCTAATTGTTGAATGGTTTTGCGTAGATGCGCACGGCGTGCGGCGCGTGGTGCCGCCCCCGGTGACCGTCATGCACAACGGACGACAGCTCACGGGTGCGTAGCCAACATACACTGCAAGAGATCTTAAAAAGTCGCGGGTAGTTACGGGTAGGATGAACGGACCTTTCTAACCGCCTTCAAAAAAACAAAGGAGGTTCTCAACTCGTAAAAAAAAATTTTTTTCGGTTGGCTTTACTTTATAGTTAGTCTCATTTCCAGCACGTCAAGATCTTATGATTGGATCTTGGAGATATTGAGGGAACTCTTCAAATATTAGTGAAACTAGGAACCCTTATGGTTTCGCCATAACCGTCCGTCCCTCCGTCCGCAGCCTAGCTCAGAGATTTTTAGTACTAGAAAGCTGTAATTTAACACGTTAGTCACGCCAAAAAAGTGGTATAGTATAATCGTGAAAGTAACTATTTTTGTGTACCTCTCCCTATACGTGATTTGGAACGTATTTTTTTCTCATCTACCCCATAGTGTGGGGTGTCGTTGGATAGATATTTCAAAAATATTGCGGGCTTGTGAAAAAAAATGTTTGATTAGTGGTTCGGTTAGTGAAATATTAAGCTTTAAACAGCTCATTTTTTTAGAAACCTACTAAAATCATCTAAGACTGCGCCAAACTACTTTAAATATAAAATTAGTTATTAGTTGTTGACTTTTATGTTTGTAGTACTTAACGGCATCAGAACCCTACACTGAGCATGGTTGGACATGGTCTTGCCAGGTTTTTATATAAATAAATAAATATCACAGGACAATGTCACACAAATTGACCTAGTCGCAAACTAAGCTCTAGGTTTTACTATGGGTACTAGACAACGATAATCTTACTTATATAGAGAAATATATACTTAAATATATAGAAATCATCCAAGACTCGGGAACAAACACTCGTGCTCATCACACAAATATCTGCCTTTACCGGGATTTGAACCCAGGACCGCTGGCTTTGGAGGCAGGGTCACTCTCAATTAGGCCAACGTGTGTGTGTGTATCTCTTAAATTGCCTAGCTAAAGCGGCAACTACATTGAGTCGTTCGATTTGATTCAAAATATGAACTCAAAATCAGCATTGATTCAAATGCGCATGCGGCGAACGGCTCAGTGTAATTTCCGCTCAAGAACACTTGCCTTCAAAGCTAGGGGAGCTTCGAAGGCAGGGTCATTACCAACTTGATATTATGTAGAATGATGAATGTTGTGTGTGTGTAGTGGTGAACGCGCGCGTGGCGGGGGCGGAGCCGGAGCCGGCGCCCGCGCCGCCGCGCAAGCACACCTGGGAGCAGGCGCTCGCGCACATCAACCAGCTCGCCAAGGGGGGCGACAAGACCAAGGACAAGGTGACCCATCCGAGATACTACTTATTACCTATGGCGGATCTGTCTATGGGGTGTTTTGATAGGGTGTCATTTCATCATTACATTGAATGCCATTTTCTGCTGAAACCATAATGTTTTCAGGGTACCTTAAACATCTAATCTAACCTACATAATGGATGTTTAAGATACCCTGAAAACATTATGGTTTCAGCAGACAATAGCGTTCGATAGAATGAAATTCGATGAAGTGATGAGTTACCGTCTTTATAAGCCCATGTTGCAAATGGAGTGGCGTGTATCTGTGTGGCTGTGGCTTCGTAACGAATGAACCGATTTTTATTTAGTTGTTTTTATGGAAATTAACCTTTTCAACGCCATCCACAGATATCTCCGTCATGGTTGACAGGTCTAAATAGACCTTAGTATATATGAAGCAAACTTGACATTGGCTCTGGATTTGTATTTGACATAGCGTTGAAAAGGTTTTAACCTTTAGCCCGGCTAAGCCCGGTAAAGAAATCAAAACTCTATAATCATCATATAACAACAAAAATAATTTAAATTCTCCAATCATAGGACACCTAACAGGTCAAGATGTCATTACTTTTGGTGGCACATGAAATTTGGCCAATTTTTTGTTGAGTTTGAATCTTACTTGGCAGCCTGAGTAAATTAACGTATAATCAAAAAATTTGATTGTTTAGTAGTTTGATATAATACCCAAATTAGACGAGCTATGCATTTTCCACGCGTCAGTAGTGTTGTCACACCCGGAGATATATAACATGGCTAATTTACGACATCAAACTGGTTAACATTAAAATTCCTTGATGCTACTTTGACTACAGTGGCGGCCCTTGAAAACGCTAAATGTTACATTACAGAAAAAACAGAAAGAAGTAGAAAAGATAGAAAAACCAGAGAAAGTAGATAAGCCAGAGAAGCTAGAGAAGCCTGTGAAGCCCGAGCCGAAGCAGAAAGAGGTGCAGCGCTCGCAGTCGCTGACTGAAAGCCAGCCGCTCTCCAAGAAGCAGCGGAAACTGCTCGCCAAGCAACAGGTAATAATTAACATCGGCGACTCGTGGCAATTAGGTAGCACAGCCCTAGTGATGGTGATGAGACACGTTTTTCGAGTGCGTTTTCAGAAACGATAAAATAGCAAATTAATACCTAAAAATAAGTTGAAAAATCACTTTCATTACTGAGGCTGCATTCAAAAGGTAATCAAAAACTAGAAATAGGATTTCTTACAATTAAAAATATTAATAACTTATTACAAAATAAAGAAGTTGAAATCAAAGAGAACACCAACAAAAATACGCTGCAACATTACAGAAGAACGCTTTATTTAGTCATCACGTCAGTCGAAGTCGAAAGATCATTTTGTTACACAAAGTGGAGTTTCTTTAATAGACGTAGGATATCTTCGAAGAAGTTAGAACAAATATTAATTGTCTATAACGAATGTCATATATGTACATTTATATTAAATTATTGAAAAGGTATTTTTCACCTCAGCACCTCAAAAAGGGTGGTTTTGTTGTTTAAAAACAGTGAGCAAAATTCGATTTTGCTGCGAGCGTGAGACAATAGTAGTTTATGCAACAGTTGTATAAGAGAGGTCAAAAAAGACGAGTGGTGTGGTTACGATGTGAGCCGCAGGCGAACATCGTAAAGCAAGACGCCACGAGTATTTTTTGACTTAGTTATACACCGTTGCATACAATACTTTTTCTACGACTAGGTTTCAAATAAAATGCAAAATTAAATTAATAAAATTTTATTAATATACCTACGTTAGAATACGAACGAACGAAGCACAGAACAACAAACGAGCGGGAAACATTCGAAAACGACAAAATATGTGTCTATGGTTAACTTTGTTTTTAAATTGTTGTGCACTTGCCAGGTTTTATATTTTTAAAAAAAGTTGCACAATCGATTTAACTTGTGAAATAGGGACTAAAAAACACCTAATGATTTGAGAAATGTAGTCTTTTACCTGATTGGTCGATTTTAATATACCTAGCTGCATTCTGGTGTTGATGCCATGTTTTTAAAGAGTTAAATTAGTAATAGAGTTTACATACCAAAAAGAACCTAACGTTCCGATTGACAGTCAATGTGTATTGTGATTGGTGGATTAATTTGGTGAAGTATTTTGATTGGTCAAATTAACCTAGGTGTAAGCTTTGGCAGCTAGGCATGTCGTTTTGGCTCAAAAAAGCACAAGTGCTGTTAAGGGGAATAGACTAGATAGAGTTTTCTACGGAATGTTCTGCGGACATATTATCTATATTCTTATATTAGTTTTCGTGACTATAATAAATGACAGATGAAAGTACAGGAGTAGGAAAAGTAACTTTTTATTTTTTGTTCTGTGGCCGTGGTGCGAAGCACGGGCGGCTGGGGGATGTTGTTTTATTTTTACCATGTTGATTTTTTTTACCTTATGGTAGTTTATGTAACTGTTACATAATAATATCACATGAGTATTTTAATGCGTAATTATGTACAGTTACAATCTAAATACATATATTATTATAAAAAACAAAACTAATTTTTGCGACAAGACAAATAGAACGTCATAAATGGGTCGTTTTCAAAAAAATTGTACATAGTTAAGGGCTTTAAGTAAAACAAAACTTAATTGATTCCTTTGTGTGACGAAAGTTACCCATACAGGTTGTATGACTAACTTTCGTTATACAAAGGACGCGATCGTGATTTTGTTTTCATTAAGCCCTTAACTATGTACAATTTTTTTGAAAACGACCCAAATGGCGGCACCCATAGTTTTTTTTTAAATTCAGAGACAAACTAGAGTCGGCCTCTACTATCGTATCGTTCGATATCAAGTAACAAGCGAGATTAGTCAAAATTGTATGCAATTGACATTTCATTTCGAATAAAATGTCATCTCGAGTGATATTAGAATCGAGGTCAAATAAAATTGCTTTGTTTTTCAAAGTTGTTCGAAATTTGAATGTAATATTGATATCGAATTTGATGTCATTCATTATTAAGAAATAATTACATTTTCACAAATAAGAAATGTGTCTTACAAAACAGTTTATCATTATGCTACTGTAATTTGCGGTTTTTGAACGTATCGTAGAGGGTTTATGATAATAATATCTGTGTAGATAAAGGTTATATTTTGTCGCTGCTAAGGTGAAAAATTGTATGTGCAACACAAGACCAAAGTTATTTGCGTCTCGTGTCTTTGAATCCCTCGCTGCACTCAGGATTCTAACCTAGAATCCTTCGCTTGCTCGGGATTCAAAATTAACACTCGCAGCAAAAAACAACTTTGCTCTCTTGTTGCACAAATAACTATTCTAATTGGTTTCTTTCGTTCGACTTGTATAGAAAAACATTGTTAAGTCACTAGTCTGTCAAAAGCGTCAAATGTTACCTAAATGTCACGAGTCGCCGATGTTTAGTAATAATAACAGGGTATTTGAACTACTTAAAACATAAGCAAAACTGTTTCTTTAAATGGTAGCTAACTAACGTACATAGACGACATAATCAGAACATGCTGTCTGGTTTTTAAGTCTCGAGAGCGCAGCCTCCTATTATACAATGCAAAGTTAACACGCTGATACATCACTGAGTTTCATATAAACTGCGCCGTGTACAATGAAATGTCACCTGTCACCTGTCATGGTCTGGATGGTGTCATCTTCTTCATAACTTAAGAGCTCTTGTCGGTGGAGTGCCCGCCATTCCTCTCTGTTGATTACTAGATTCTTGACATCTTGATCAGGGCTTGGAACCGGTTTAAAAAAGACCGGTTAATACCGGTTAATTTCGGTTTTGCTCTAAACTTTTCCAGGGAACGCGAACGTTTTGAGATCTTTATTTTAACCTTAATTAACCGGTTTAATCCACGAGTGGCGACTCGAAAAACCCAGTTTTGCGCTGAATAAAAACACTAAGGGGCGCTTGTTTATGGTGCGTGCGTGCGGTTGGTAAAACCGGTTTTATAGCTCGATACCGGTTATTTCGTAAAGAACTTTGCATAGAGGTTTCAGCAAAAACCGGTTATTTGTACCGGTTTGAAAATTTAACCAGTATCCGAGCCCTGATCTTGATACGATACGACCTTAACTATCTCGTTCACTTGTTCAAAGTAACTTTGTCTGGGTCGTCCTCTGCCTCTTTTGCGTTTAACTTTTCCCTCTATCTTCGTAAGGCCCAACGTGCATTAGGATGTACATAATAGAGGCAATTAAATTTAAACTACATCACAATGGGAATAAAGTCCATTATCGTTGTTTAGAAATTGAAATTGGCATTACAGAGCAAACGTATTTGTACTTTATTTCCTTGATGCTAGATACCAATTCCCATTCACAAAAATCTTCCTGTTTGTAGTATGGTTGACCTTACGAGGCTATGATATTTTTCATGAAATTATCGTGTCGTGTCAGGTCCTCCCGTATTCCCTCTTCGGTTTTCTAACGTCTTTAACAGGCTTTTCTTCTCTTCATGCGGTACATAATCAAGGCAATTTAGATAAATTATATTTTAATGACTAAAAAGTTCATTTTATTTATTTAAAAGTTGAAAATGGCATTTAAGAGCGAAGGTAATTGAATTTCATTTCGTTGTTGTTAGATTTAAATTCCCACGTACAAAATTCTCGCGTTTTGTAGCGTGGTGGCCGTTACGAGGGTAAGTATGTAGTACCCATAAGGTTTTTGTCTCTCCAAAGATGACAACTTGTTAGATCGATTTTTCGCCCAAGTTGTATCAAAATCGTCAAACTCGCATACGAGAACGTGATAACAATATTGCTCGTTTTATTAGTAAAGAATAGAATAAGTATGCATGCATCATAAGTAGCTGCATACTTTAGTGCTTTGTCACGTTAACTTCATGTTGGAACTGCTTTATTAATATGACAAACGCGTTAAAGCGAAAAGGTATAGATGTATGCTGCATCTTATAATGCCAACTTTACAAGCCCTCGAGCTTAGTTGATGAGTCTCGACTAAACTACCAATCGAAGCTACAATTACTGATCAAATTTTATAATCCAGGCCGAAGAAGAAGAGCAAAGGAGACTGCAGCATGTGCAGAAACAAGAGTCCAAGTGCAAAAAAGTGAAAGAGAAAAAGGTCGAACCGCCCAAAGTGGAGCCGAAGAGGGTGGAGAAAAGAGAAACCAAGAAGACTGAGCCGGTTAAGGAAGAGAAGTGCAAGAAGAAGGAAAAGAAAGAGGAGAAGAAAGAGAAGGATAAAGGGAAGGAGAAGAAACAGGAGAAGACTGGTAAGTGTTGATTCAGCTTCCAATGTAAATGGTGCGCCCCGGTGTTTAAAGATGGCGCCGAGCGTCCAGTGGCGCCCTCTTTACTTCTATTGTGTTTTCTAATGAACTAAAGTATTATCATAAAATCAAAGAGCGCTTTACTGTTGTACAATCCAATACACAATTTATAGAGAATATGACATAAGTTGACAACAATTAAACTATGAGTGAGCAACTTAACGAAAAAAAGTGGATACCTTTTTTTGTTAAGTTGACTATACGAAGGTTAAATGACAGTAAATCAACAAGAATTCTGACTAAAGATAGGTAACTGTTTTTTTTTTTTGAGGTTGAATATTTGTTATCTAGTTCCAGCCCCGGCGCCCGCGCAGCCGAAGCAAAAGGCCAAGAAGGAGAGGAAGGAGCAGAAGCCGCAGGTCATCAACATCACTGCGGACACCACCATCGAGGTCGTCAGTAAAAAGGTAACTTTGAAAGAAAGAAATAAATTAAAATAATTTATTGATATCACACCTCCACCAACAACATAATAAGAAAATAAGATAAAACTTAACCTAATAATGATGGTAGAATGTGACACAATTAACGGTCCCATTGCACTCAGCATGTGTTGAGCACTTGGTGCTACAACACTGGTTTCCCGAGGCTGGTTTTGCCATCGGATTTGGGCCGTTTGGTGGAGAAACTACAGTATATTAGCTCTGCTTGGGTTTGCATTGCGAATCCTTGTAGAAAAAAACTTACCTTACTTTACTTTGTTCGACGCCCCGTCTAGCCTAGTTGGTTGTGACCCTGCCTAACAACCCTGCATACTTACCATCACACCTAAAGCTGGGTACGAATCTGAGCGGCTCAGCCTGCCGACATTTCAAAATGGCGTCGGGCACGGTGGCTGCGTTTATCATAGTTCACCGAATTATTAACAAAAAGAAGAAGAAATCGCCGCGGTGGCGGAACAGCTCAGGAACTATATCAAATTTGTACGCGCCTCACCCACAGACAAGTTAGAACTTGTCGTTCTGCCCGCAGCACGCTCGGATACACGTCCAAATTACGCGAGGCACGCACACCGAGGCGCCTTTGAGCACGGTCAAAACACCGACTGTCGACGAGAGCTCGTACGAATTGGGCGTGCCTCAACCCGAGGCTGCTCTAATTCGTACCCAGCTTTAGATGCTGTTGGTACTGTCCCTTACGCGGTGCGTTATGGAGGCGGTTGGTTTGAAGAGGTATCTAAAGTGAAGGTTGTTTACAGGGCTGTAGCAGTTCGCCGGAGAACCCTTCCTCGTGCAGCATCATGGAGCAGCTGAGCTGCGGCGTGCAGGTGTCGGACCTGCGCCTGCCGCCCGGCATCACGCTCACCAGGGTGCAGCCCAACGAGAAGAAGGAGCCGGCGCCCATCAGATCTGTCGTGAGTACTCTCTATTTTCAGGACAGCGGATTCGAAGGATAGTTTTTGTCGCACAACGGAACTTTTTCCCCCTTCATTGTTTGTATAGTTACCAGATGGCGGAATTTCTCATGGCAAAAATTTAAATGTCATAGGGATTGAACATTTTGCTTTATCGACTTTTCCCTGTATCGATATTGTGTAACCATCTTTGCTATTTTAGTTTTGCTTTTATATTAAAATGTAAATGTCATTATTGATTCGCATTTAGTTATTGTTTTCAACAATACGTGAAGTTTTAGGATTTAATTTGTAAATATTATGTTATTTTTGTCTAAAACACATGTCTTTATTAACGGTAAATAACAAATGAAAATAAAGCTAAATTTAAGACGTAGAACTATACAATAATAAAGAAAACTACACCTACATTTACCAAAAACTATATTAATCTAAAAGACCGCTACTAGAGGGCATTGTTAATATTGGAAAATTATTTTGCTAAGTGTAATGTATCGATAGGAGGTATAATTCTATTTGGTAAAAGATCTTGTGGTACGTGAATCAGAACTACTTGTCGATAGTCGATAAAATACTTCGTTCTATCCCTATGACATATCAATTTTTGCCATGACAAATTCCGCCCTCTGATACCTACCTACGCTTAACTATGGTCCACCATTTTGGTCATCAGTGTCATCACCCACAAATAAGGTGCGTCCCCTTGTTTTACAGAAAGTCATTTCATAGAATGTATCACTTCGCAAAATTTTCATTTTGTAGAAAGCTAATTTCTGCTGAAACCTTAATGTTTTTAGATTATCTTAAGCATGAGTTACGTAAGTAAGGTTAGGTTGGACCTGTGACCACCAAAAAATAATTCGATAACAGTAAGGTTGCAGCAGAAATTAGCTCTGTATGCAATGAAAATTCTGCGAGATACATTCTATGAAATGAGTTTCTGTAAAACAGTGTACAATCATATTTTAAATGTGAAAGCGACATTCTCAGTCTGATTGTTATGCTTTCGACGCTACATCGCTGAACAAATTTGGATGAAATAAATTTTATCTACGCACTCATCATTAATGTTCTAAAATGCATTCAGAAACCTTAGAAAATGACCAGCATTATTACAACTTATTTTACAATGAGGACTTTTTTTGTTTGTGGCATTATTGATGTAGTATTGATTTTTGTAATGTTATGAGTTTAATTTGGAACAGCTGTCAAAATTCAAGAAGGTCTATATTCTAGTATCCATAGATATTAAAACAGTTATCGATGCGAAACGTCAAATCTGTACGTATTTTTTTATTATAAACCGCAGGACAATTTGATCTTGAGTGACACGAGAATAAAGAGTTTGCCTATGATTTAAAAAAACATTCGTCTTGACGGAGTATCGAAATGACGCCTTTATTCTTGTCATTTGTTTGTTGGCCATTTCTCTGCGGGTTCTGAACCCATCTTAGAGTACTTGTACTTATGATATGTGTGTAGATAATGTAGTGTTTGCAACTGTACATAGTTAGGTGTTAAAACGTTCGTGTGAAAACCACACTCGTATTCTAAGGGCTCCCATTATGCATCAGTTGCTTAAACTAGTATTGTTTGGTCGCAAGTATGAATGTGTGTTCCAGCCGCTGTGGAAGGCGGGCGCGCTGGCGGCGGCGCCGACGCCGGTGGCGCGGCCGGCGCCCGTCATCAACGCCGACCCCGGGCACATGATGTTCTCCACCGCGCAGCCCGGTCAGTCACACGCACGCACACACACACATACACACACACACGCACACGCACACACACACACACACACACACATACACACACACAAACACACACACGCACACACACACACGCACAAACACCCATCCGATTGATACTACACCTCCGGTTCCGATACTTTTACTAATCAGAGGTCGGAACGCAGAGGCGCGTTCAAACAAGTTTATACATATACTTGTTTGCGTGACCAACCCCGCATCCCTCGTCCTTGCACATTACCAGAGGGCAGAATTCAGAATAAGTTATCGATATTGTGTAATCACTAATCTCCGTGTTATTTTACTTTTGCTTTTATATTTAAAATGGAATAGTTTTTATTCACATTTAAGTAAAATGTATCCTTACGAGGTACAATTCTATTTCTTAAAAGATCTTGTGCTACGTGAACCAAAACTCATGTCGATAGTCGTTGAAATACTACATACAATATTTTTGAAATTTACCAAATTTCACATTGCTGCACTCTTTAATATCTAACCATATTTTTTCAATTTCCAGAAGTACCGAAAACTATAATTATTCCTGAACCAGCGCCACCCGCGCCCGGCCGCTCCAAGAAGGCAAAGAAGAAAGCCAAGAAAGCCGCCGCGGCCGCCGACGCCGAGCCCAAATCCGAAGGAACCAAAATGGTCACCCTTCGGAACCCAATGTTCCACCCCAACCTGCCACCGGCCGCCAACCCCGTCAAGAAACCAGAGATACGGATCCCTGATCCCATACCCATGCCGCCTAACGCTTGCCAAGCTACCATCACCCCTACATCCAACGGGATGTATACCATCAGAAACCCATTGATGAGCATCATGCATCAGCAAAGCCTCATGGGAATGAACCAACAACAAATGCCCATGTACGGCCAACAGTACAACTACGTCAATCCAAACACGTACCCTACACAACCCGCGCCGAACCCACAAGCATACGTTCTAGACCCTTCCAGAAACTCACCGAAGCAAGACGAATTCCAGAACAGAATTATGAATTTAGCGTCATTCACACAAAAGAACGAAGAAGGTTACTCCTTATTTAAAACCAATGAAGACAACCAACAGAGGAACTTTCTAGCGCCGGAATATTACGTTGAAAATACTAATCCAAAGCCTGTGGTATCACCGAATCCTATAGGCACCAGACCAACGAACGACTCCAACAAATCATTCGACTCTAACGATTCTTCATTATTCACAAACCCAGTACGGCCAGAACCTATAGGAACACCGCTGAAGCAAGAGAATGACTACGCTGGCTTGTACACGCCGTTTGGACAAGAAGATAGAAATGTATTTAGAAATGCTTTGTTCAATGATAACAACGTACCAAGCTATGGGAAGTATGATGATGGGAACCATATGGTCAATGGAGACGCGTTGCCGTACTTTCAGAGGTTACGAGTGGGCTCTAAGCTCAATAATGAAGTAACTATACACCATGTGACAGAGTCCAAATTTTACAAGGGACAGGTGAGTTGGATTCCATCAACGAAAACATTGTTGTAAGTTTATTATTTGAAATGGGTGGACCGGTTTGGTCGCGGTTTAAGGGTTCAGCAGTCAACAAGGAACCCTTTATAATATCGTCATGTCCGTTCGAATGTCACATTATTAATCATTTAGCATGGTCCGATATGCTCTTGCACGGTTTTTAAATACAACGGCTAATTTAACTAGGTTGGTTCTTAAGCGGCAATTACACTGTGTCGGACGGACGGACATGGCGGCTGTAAGGGTTCCTAGTTTGACTACGGAACACTAAAAATGTGGTGACAGAATTATCAACAAGTTTAAGAGTTGTAGGTATTCTGTGGCTCTGCCTACCCCACTCTGGGAATGAAGGCGTTAGCGTTATGTATGTGTATGTATTTATGTCCATTGGGGCGGGTACCACATTGAAAACATTTTTGGCCATTGTAGTTTGAAATCTTCAGGCTGATGATGAATATTATTGTAATTACAGGAAATACCGATGGGCGACCGCGACGAGTCGCTGTTCGCGCGCGCCTGGCCCACCGGCTACCGCGACCCGACAGGTAACTTATCTACTTATTAACCCTCAACCATAAGCATAAATACTACGTGGCCTGACAACAATCCAAGACTACTTAGCGCATCAAACTCTAGGGTTGCCACCCACAATCGGCGTTCGAAGTAAACGTGCAACTATATTTCAAATGAAGCTCTCAAAGGCGCCACTGTCTACGCAAACTGCGGTTTTACCGTACGATATTATATGTAGTCAATTTAACGGAAAAAGGCAAGTTGTTCACTTATAGTTCAATTGTTGTTAAGTTATGTCATATTCTCTGTATATCGCATATTCATTTGTACAACAGTAATGCGCTCTTTGATTTTAAGATAATACAATACAATAGAAATATTCTTTATTGAACACCACATACAAATACAGCATGAAAAGTAAAATACAAATAAAAACTTACTAAGTGAGTCAATAGGCGGTCTTATCGCTAAGTAGCGATCTCTTCCAGACAACCTTACAAAGAAGAGAAGTGTCAAAGAATCAGAAATAAATTGGTAAGTAGGCGGTGCAAACTAAACTAACAAATGAAATATAAAAAAGAGGAAAGTAAAAAAAAAAACGAACGTCCAAACGACATATTATTAACATATGAATATTTTCACAAATAAACTTCAGATACATACAAAATATACATAAATAAATATAATGATACTGCGAAAAGGAAGGAAGCTAGCTAAGGGAGAGATAGCAGGTGCGCTTTCAAGAGATTTTCAAAAATAGGAAGCGATTTCGCGCGTCTCAATTCTAACGGAAGAGAGTTCCACAACCGAATAGCCGG
This sequence comes from Acleris holmiana, assembly GCA_949316455.1. Classification (NCBI taxonomy): domain Eukaryota; kingdom Metazoa; phylum Arthropoda; class Insecta; order Lepidoptera; family Tortricidae; genus Acleris; species Acleris holmiana. The sequence goes on along the minus strand of OX438790.1, from coordinate 8,162,956 downwards.
TAATGTAAACGAGCCAGCGTAGAGTATGGAAGAAGAAAAAGGAACAGTTAAGATGAAATTTTGGGAACAACGAACAGAAGTAAAGTACCTAAAACGCTCGTTGAGATAGCGGGATATACTTTAGTTTATAAGAAAACACAATACAATTAATGAGGGCGCCACTGGACGCTCGGCGCCCTCAGAGTAGAAAAACGTTTTGTATGGATTTTTTTTGCTTCTCAGTCCTCTTAAGACAAAAGTATGTTTTCACGTAAATGCAATGAGGTTAATACTTTATGTCTAGGAATTAAGATTGATTTCAACCAAGCGTATGTGGTCGATAAAAAGCTTCTGCCTTGATACAGTTTATACTTGAATTATTTTGTATATTGTTTTTACAATACGAGGCGTAACCGGTGTCTATACAGAGTAATTTTTTTATCAGTGCACAAATTTAAACACATGATTTTGTATCGTTAATATTAAATTATATCTCTTTAACCTTCTCGTGTGGACACAAAGTCACACTAGAAATGGTGACATGGGTTGTCAAGCTGTAGGTATGCGATACACTGTATTGATATTCGAAATTTGAAATTTTATGTACAGCTTATCAGTCAACGCTTAAGCGCCTCTCCTACTGATATCCTAAATTTGAAATTGTATTTATTAACTTACTTAACAACTTACTTTTTAGGATTCATTAATAATAAATTTAAAAATCAATCATAGTAAATACAACGATTGAAATGTGTAAAACCAACATTAATTGAATAAACTTAATAAGCTTATTATTTCTATATCCTGAGGATTATTGGTTTGGTTTTTTTATTGGTCATTAATTAATTTCATCGAACGCTTTTTTTTGCTGAACCCTTTGTGTTTTTAGGATATCTGAAACATTAATTTCGAAGGGTACGTGTACTTGGGACTAGCAAAAAAATATTTTCATGCTACGAGAAATGCGTTCGTTATAGAGTGTTTCGATAAAATAACAGGTACCCCGTTAAAATAAAGATAATTATTATTGATAACCTTAGCACAAACCAAATGATTACGAGTTATACGATAGACAAAGAGGCATAAAGTTGGCAAGTTTCTACTGCCTAAATGCCGGCTCGTTCGGCGTAGAGGCATTCGCAGTGAGATTGTGGTCTTGAGAAAGCAAATTTCTGTGGGTTTCATCCAACATCCGGGCTGATTATAGCCTGAGTGATTGATTCTCTTCTCCTTGCCATAAAAATAACAGTTAGGAGGAGAATCAATTGTATTTTTTTTTTTTTTTTTTTTTTTTTTTTTTTTATTCAGAAACAAACAGTCGTACATAATCATGAGCACATACAAGAGGAAACAGAAAATAGACCTATAGTTTCATAAAGGTACAAGTTAATACATGGCTAATACATTACACAAAGTTACTAGCAAGCATTGCAAACAAAGACGATTTAATCTATTGCAAAAAGCGCAAACAGATTTACAAGCAATAGAGGAAGGAATTTTACGTAATGAGAAAGGATAAATACTCGTATATATATATAAAATATGACGTCATGCATAAGGAATGGTACCTATGCATAAAAAAACCAAGCAAAATAACAATTTAACCTAACGTGCATAATTATAATGTTATAATTCTTTAAATAGTCAAAGACCACTCATTTAAATGCTTTTTTCAACTGAGTACATGTACAGTTGAAGATATCCATGTCTATAAGTTTCTCATTGTTATTAAATAATTTACAAGCACGCTTAACAAATACATTCCCGGCGTAACAAGTCCTACTGCGAGGAATACAGAAAAGGTACTTTTTGCGACATTGGCGCTCTCGTCTTCGCGGAACTCTAAAACTTACTTTTTGTAATAGAGAAGGGGCGTCTAGCTCAGAGTGAATAATTTTGAAAAGTAAAACAGAGTCTACTGAATCACGGCGGTTGCTTAGTTTTTGCATGTTAAAACGGTTACATGTTTCCGTATAATCCGTATATGTTTGTCCAGTCCTAAAAGCCAGCGATTTAATAAATTTCTTTTGTAGATTTTCAATTCTATTGCTATGAATAGCGTGAAAAGGTTTCCAGACTGAACATGCAAACTCTAGATGACTACGAACGAAGCTATTGTATAGGGTTTTATACGTTAAAGGATTTTTAAAAGGTTTACCTACTCGCAAAATGAAACCTAATTGTTTATATGATTTATTTAAAACTTTGTCGATATGGGGGATAAAAGTAAGTTTACTATCCATTAGTATACCAAGATCACGAATTTCCAAAACTCTTTTCAAAACGATACCTGAAATACTATAGTTGAAATTAATTATATTTTTCTTTTTTGTGAAAGTAATAACGTTACACTTGTCAAAGTTTAAAAATAAATGATTAGTATCGCAAAAGGCAACAAGATTGTTCAGGTCATCCTGTAGTTTAACACAGTCAGCTTCACTCTTAATAACCCTAAAGATTTTAGTATCATCCGCATACAGCAACAAGTTAGAATTCTTAACGTGGTTATGCATGTCGTTGATGTATAGCGTAAAAAGCAAAGGACCCAAATGGGAACCCTGAGGCACTCCAGAACTAATTGGCTTCCATTCTGACTGAAAACCTAGTAAAACTACGGACTGGACTCTGTTTTCAACGTAAGATTTGATCCAACGAAATAGATCACCATGTATACCTAGTTGCCAAAGCTTCGACAATAATGTATAATGACTAATTTTGTCGAAAGCTTTCGCAAAATCGGTGTAAATAGCGTCAACGCTAAAACCATCATCCATTGCACTAAAAATTACGTCGGTAAAGTTTAAAAGATTGCTATCAACAGATCTACCTTTGAAGAAACCATGCTGATTGGGTATAATGTGGCGACGCACGACACTAAAGAGTTGATCAGTAACTATCTTTTCTAATAACTTAGCACACACACACAACTTGGAGATCGGACGATATTTCTCAATATCGCGGCTGACTGTACCTTTAGGGATAGGGGTTACCCATGCCTGTTTCCAGATTTTAGGTACATAGCCATCTTTAAGGGATTTGGTAAAGAGCATAGTGATAGGTGTTGTGAGAGACGAGCAACAGCTTTTAATTAATAGTGGGTGTAACCCATCTGGACCGGCGCCCTTGTGAACGTTAACTGACCTTAAATATTTTTCCACAATGAATGGATTGATTTCTATTGAACCTAAATCAATCAACGGGTCAGATGGTGAATTTATTACTATATCATCAGGATTAATACTACTAGGCTGTTCGAAAACCGACTGAAAATAATTATTAAATAGATTACAAATTTGCTCGCCGTCAGAACTAACAATTCCTTTGTAACTCATGGATTGGGGAAGTTTATTTTTAGAAAATAATGATTTTACATAGGTCCAAAAAAAGTTAGGATGGGTTTTTATTTTGCTTTCAGAATAGGATATATAATTATTGTAACATACGATTTCCAATTTATTGGCACGTTTACGCAAGATACTAAAAGTTTGATAATCTAACGGATTGCCGTACAATTTCCATAGTTTGTGATATTTACGTTTGTCTCTTAATATCTTTTGCAAGGGTACTGTACCAAACGGGGACAGAAGACGATGATTGGCGAATACGACGGAGTGGGGCGTATTGACGAATAAGTTTATTAGTCAGATTATTGAATTTCGCTATACAGTCATCTAAATGTAAGTTATTAAAGAAATCGACCCAATTGATTGCAGAGAGTTCAGAGTTAATCATTTGAAAATTAGCTGAATGGATATTATACACAAAATGCATTGCAGGTGTCAAACAAGTTAGATGATCGAGTTTTAAATAAATGCAAAGCGATTTATGGTGTGCATCTTCGGGTGTAAGTGCATAATCGCAAACGGTTACACTACAATTATTATTACTAAATATTAAATCTAGAATGCGACCATTTGCATTGACAATTGAATTATATTGTTTAGTTCCGGTATATGATAAGAAATCTAGAATTAATCGGGTACCAAAACTACAAGATGTCGCCAAATGCATTTCAGAACCTGGGTTACGAGTCAAACAGCTTCCGGTATATTGAAGTCGCCTGTAATTAAAAATAAGTCTTCCGGTCTGTCTATAATAATTTGGCCTGCAAGGTCAGTAAAATCGGTCAGCGCTTCACGGTAATTTGGTCCGTGAGGTATATAAATGCAACAGATGTTTAAAAAACGAGATCGGTCATTACGAATACTCAGCGGCGATAAAGTATTGTCCTTATCAGTTAATAATGGCAGTGAAACCCAGATACAATCACACGAGGCTCGCGATGGAACAGGCCAGTCGCGGAGCAGCGGGCGGAGGCGCTCCAGTACCGCTATCGCCACGCCGCCGCCACGGGATGCACCGCTATCGACGACTGACTGATCACAGCGAAAAACATTATAATTATTATCGAAATACTCTCGATCGAAAAAATCTGCCGTAAGCCATGTTTCCGTTAAACAGATGAAATCGTGATTAGACTGAGCTACTTGAGAGAAAAAATCATGTGATTTTGTGCGTAAGCCCCTTACATTCTGATAATAACCATTAAGGATACCACTGGTCATTATTACAATGTAACTTTAGCAGTATCAAGGTTACGCAACGACGAGAGCAGCGCTTGTGAGAAAAACCGCACACAAAATATAAAAGTACACAACAATAACGCACAGCGGGCGTGGTAGGTATAAGAAAGTTGTTGTGACAGCGTGAACATAGACATGGATATGGTGAAAGCAAGCACAAAAAGTAAATCGATTGTTGTATTACAATATTACACATAAGAATACACAAAAAAAATCCTGTAATAAAATAACAAAGACTTTAGGTTATAGTATACAGGTATTAAATTTGAATGAGTCCTTATAAACAGCAAAACATTTAGTCAGGCCAGGCGTTGCAATACGGAATCGTAATAATTTTATAAGCTTTTTATTATCTTGCAATGTAAGGGACCGATTGAGCTGAAATTTGGTATACCTGCGTAAATTCGATGACAATACATTATAAGGCACCATAGAGCTGGTCTGATGATGGAGTCGGAAGGTGGCGACAGGATATCAGGATAGGACTCTTTAGTTTGGTCTTGACAATCAGATAAGGATTTTGCAAAAAAAAGTACAATCGGCGACAAAAAATTGTCCAAAAAATGAAATCTTTAACAAAAACTTTTGTTAAAGATTTCAAACATTGTTGTAATTATAAGGTTTTATTTAACTTGCACTGTTCGTATGTATGTTTGTAAGTTGTCCGCTACAAATTTTTCAAGTCAATTTTGAACCAGTTCCCGTTAATGGAACGGGCTGATATTTCGACCACAAATGTAAACCCGGTAATTTTACAATATTATGGTATCCAAGAGCTGACCTGATGATGGAGTAGGATCTCCGCTATACTTAACGTAAACCTACCGCGTTGAGACTCAGTAGTGTGGTCTTTATAAGTAGATACTGACTATGCAAATAGTACAATCAGCAACAAAAGCTTGTCCCGAAAACGAAACATTTCGACAGACACTGTATTTTTCCGTGTGGTTGCCGGGTTAGAATAGCGCCACTGTCTTCCCGTGAATGTTGTAAGAGGCGACTGAGGGAATAAGGGCTTGTGGTACTGTTAGGCGATGGGCTTGCAACCTGTCACTAATGCACTGGTAAACATCTTAGCCTGTTTGTGCAAAATATGATTATAGAATTATCAACAAGTCTTTTTAGAGTTGTTGGTATTTCTGTAGCTCTGCCTACCCTACTCTGGGAATGAAGGCGTGATGTTATATAGGTTCTCTGCCTTTTCGCCGACAAATCTTTGACAAATGCTTCGTTTCGCAACTCATTCATTTGCCATCTCGCTTTTTTCTGTAACTACAAATATTTCAGGATTTTTATAAAACTAACCTAACCAGACCTATAGGGCTCTACACGATGATCCCAAAATAAATCCGGAATTACAGTTTCGGAAAAAAACGCGGGTTGTCAAATGGAATCATTTGTGAAACGTTTTTTATGAAATGATAGGATCCCGTGTATGTTGTTAATAATTGTGTGATACTGTGTGACAGTGGGCGCTCGCTCGCTGCACAGCTCGGTGTGCTCCGGCTCGGGCTCCGCCGAGAGCGGCTCGCCGCCCGACGACGGGTTCGGGCCCGTCGGCCGCCCCGCGCACCTCCACCGCGCCTGAGGTAACCAGGCCTCCGGGACGCACACCTAATCCAGTTAACAATCCTCTCCTCTTATTAATGGAGTTGTGATTGCTACGGGAGCTTTATTTGAGACTAGTTGTTCCGCGTAGTAGTCTTTTATCGCTATTCACTAGGGAACCGTCAAAATTTTCGTGAAAACTATCTCCATACCAAATTTCATCTATATCGGTTCAGTACATCCAGAGATTACCCCCTACAGCCTCACAAACTCACAAACTTTACCTCTTTATAATATTGGTATAGATATTGCAACATTTAAACCGGAAGACAAAATCTCGTTCTTACTATTACGTGATTGTGCAAAATGTGGTTACAGAATTATCAACAATTTTTTAGAGTTGTTGTTAATTCTGTAGCTCTGCCTACCCCACTCTGGGAATGAAGGCGTGACGTTATGTATGTATGTATTACGTCATTTAAAACTTCAATAGTTCAAATCTTGATCGTAGTAGTATTTTTCGGCTGCCCAAGTAGAATTTAAATATCTTTGACGTTTTTTTAATGACATTATCGTATGGGATGGATGGATATGCGACCCATAGACATTTGCATTCGCAAGACTACAATCGTAAGACCGCAAATGCGTTGCCAACCTTGAGGATTAAAATGAAATGCCTATATTATGCTAGTAATTACACTAATAATCCGCACCGGAACATAATGCGAATGCTACTTGGCGGTAGGTTAAAGGGTAAGATGGTCGACGCTGTGGCGACCTAGCGACATCTAGCGACAACTTGTAGTAACCAACTCGCCAGCGCCACCAGCGTCAGACAGCGCAACTAAATCTGACAATGCGCTACATCGCGCTAACGAAGTTTCTTCACTCGGTTGACTTATATACCACTTCCAACTTCATCCTAATGGACTTCAGTCCCCAGGCATAACCCCCGCCTGGAGAGAGATCTCTCTATTGTTCTCTCTTACTACAACGCTACCACCACAAGGTCCTACCACCACTAAATGTATGTATGTCGTATGTATAACCTCCTGTAGCCCGGTTTCAAAGATGGTACTACCGAGGAAGATCCAGTGTCCTAATATTAAAACTAATTAATAAACTCCTGAACGCCCAGACCAAAAATTGTTCATATCTTGGTAACCGCACCAGATATGTGTCATATTTTAGGGTACTTTATTACGGCAGATGATCGAAAATATTTTGGCTATTAGCACAGTGGGTTTTCACCTCAAGGCGCTATTTTAATGCTTGGGCTTTCACTGTAAAGTGATTTTGTTCTAGTATTAGTACTTTGAACCTCAGGAGGATAAATGTATGGTGTCCAACAGGACACCAATAAAAAATATTTTCTTTTTGTTTCTTATATTTTCCGAAAATCCGTTCTTACACCTTGGGTTGCTATGTGAGAAGAGAGTGCCCTACCCGCATTACCGACCCGAGCACACCTTGCTCGGACGGTGAAACGGGGTGTCTGCGATATCTAGCGGCGAGAGGTCGAACTATTTATTAGGATGAATTGTGAGTAGCGGTTTATCTGTGATAGTTCGGCCAGCCCCCGTCAGGTGCCGCATGATTATGCGACATATGGTTCATTTGCGGCTGATCTGGTGATGGAGTCGCTAGGTGGCAACAGAATCTCTGTTGTTATTAACGTAGACCCACCGAGTTAAGATTTGTTAGATTGTTCTCGGCGAACAGTTGATGGCAGTGGAAAACCGGTCAAGTACGAGTCGGACTCGCACATGGAAGGTTCCGGTCCATTCTCGTGTATGTGAAATCTGCTACCTATTGTGGTTTATAAGATACAGCTCTCTGACAGACAGAGGTACATTGGAGAATTGGGTTATCCCAAAAAAAAATACCACTAGTTTTTAATTTTTTTTTCGATAAAATAGACTAATTGAAGACACTAATTTCACGGTTTTTGCATTTAAATCAATATATTAATTTATTTTAATTTTTAAAGAAAATGTTTTTATGACGTCACTACAAGCTGGTTTGTTTGAGAAATGCTTTAAAACTATTGAATTCGTTTGAGAATACGCGTTTCTGTCAGATCACGTAAAATGTCAATGTCAAGTCATGTCAATATAGGTAAACTAAAGTATTAATAGTATTGTGAACGTTATATTCTTATACCTAAATCATACTTACATTAGAGTTTTAGCTCCACGTATTTCAGCTACGTTGTTATTGGAGCTGTCTCCCAAGTATGTCAATATCCTGACTATATCCACTTTGGGTAGATTAGTGGAATCAGCCCTTACAAAGTTTAATAAATGTACAGCGTTGGTCGTCATTATAAGCAAGAATATCGGTATCCAAGATCTGGCGATGGGCAATATGTGTAGCAGGATCGTCAGATTCCGTAGAATTTGAAGCAATGTTTTTAAAATGCAGAAAATCAGAAAACGAGTAGTTATATGTTGCACACCAAACAAACCGAAATTTTATTTTTAGTTTGTTGAGTTTGACAATTTCACCCACAGACTAGCCTACGGGCGGAGGTTCCAAAACGGACTTGTAATTTAATTATACCATTTTTTTAAAGATCTGACCTTGTCATGTTTATATACAGTTAAAAATTGTCTTAATTTTAATAAGCGTTAAAATAAAACAGAAATAAATAAGACAAAATTCGATATACATTATTTATTTATTACTGCATTCCGGACTCATATTATATGCAGTACTATGGTTGATCACAGATTAGACACAACTTACCAATGAAGATCGTGACGTCACTAAATTACAGGTCAAATAATGTCAAATGATAAATTAGAAATAACTATTTAATACTAATTTTGTAAAATAATCTGATAACAGGGAATGGTTCTACAACCCTTTTTCTCGAAATGGTTTTTGAATCACTATACATTACAAAATTATGGGATAACCCAATTGAGATATCCAAAAAAATAAAACTCTACGATAAAATATTCTAATTGACGTCACTTATGTCGTGGTTTTGGCATTTACACAAGTATTATTTTAATTTTTAAAGAAAATTGCGTTATGACGTCATTACAAAGTTGTGTTGTTTGAGACATGCTTTAAAAGCTAGCAGGTACTCCTTTAAGCGTAAGCTTCAGGGTTATTTGTTGACGCTTCAAAAATCCTAATCCCAATCCAGCACTTTTTCTTTTTCTCTAAATTTGAGTTTTATTTCTTGAATTGCCAATGCTGTATACTAGCTAAGTAGGTACCATTTCTGTTTAAAGTATTACATTTCGTTTATTTACATTACATTTAGTTTGTACAACGTTCAGTCCGTCTGTCTCGGTGCTGGCTAAAAATCAGCGCTGTGCCTAGCACCGCAGCATTATGCTGAGCCAGTGTCCGGTTCACTGCCACGAACACACACCAACCACTATGTCTTTTTTTTTTGTTTACTGTTTTGACTTTTTATGTGTTTTTTTGTGTTCAGTGAATATATGTATTTTTCTTTTTCTTCTTTCTTCTAAAACTATTTAAATGTACGTTTGTAATGTACGTTTGCGAGTTTCTTTACAACGTTTTAGATTGTTTTTTTGCCTGGCACTGTAAGTTTTTGTCAAGTCACGTCAGTTTGACCATTTCACCCACAGACTAGCCTACGGGCGGAGGGTCCAAAACGGACTAATATTTTGATCATTCCATTTTTTTAAGATCGTACATTGTCATCTTTATATATAGTTAAAATTGTATTTATTTTAATAAGCGTTAAAATAAAACAAATAAATAAGACGAAGTTCCATAACATTATTTGTATATTACTGCATTTCGGACTCATATTATACAGTACTATGGTTGATCACAGATTAGATACAACTTACCAATTAAGATCGTGACGTCACTCACTACATTAGAGGTCAAATAATGTCAAATTATAAATTAAAAATCAGTCTTTACTACTAATTAAATATTCTGATAACAGGGAATGGTTCTACAACCCTTATTGTGGAAATGGTTTTTGAATCACCATACATTATAAAATGAGTGTGTGGTTGCAGGGTTAAAACTGTGCAACTTCATGTCTTCCCGTGGATGTCGTAAGAGGCGACTAAGGGAATAAAGGCTTGTAGTACTGTTAGGCGATGGGCTTGCAACCTGTCACTAGTAAACTTCTTGGCCTGATTGTGTAAAATGTGGTTACAGAATTATCAACAAGTTTAGAGTTGTTGGTACTCTGTAGCTCTGCTTACCCCAGTCGGGGAATGAAGGCGTGGCGTGGCGTGACGACACGTTAGCATAGTTGGGAGTCACCCTGCCTCCGAAGGTTGCGGTCCTGAGTTCAAATCCCGGTCAGGACAGATATTTTTGTGATGAGCTCGAATATTTGCTCCGGAGTCTTGGATATTTTTTATGTATTTAAGTTTGTATTTCTCTATGTTTATCGTTGTCTAGTACCCATAGTACAAGGCTAGAGCTTAGTTTGGGACTAGGTCAATTTGTGTGAGATTGTCCGCTGATATTTATTTATTTATACATGTATGTATGTAATAGGGTCTATTTGACACTGTTTTAGTATGGAGCCCTAACATTACTGTTGGCAGCAAAAACTATAACATTTCTTTTGTTTGCCCACAGACAAGCCCGTTTCGCGCCCCAGCGAGCCGAAACCAACAGAATCCAGCATCTTCCATTCGCAAGAGAGTTCTAAAGACAACTGCAGCGCGTTACCACACAACAATGCATACTGGGCGCAGGCGTCGCCGTTATATAAGCCGTCGTAATTTGCAGCATAACTATATCTTAGAAAGGGAATGGTTTTCAGTTTTACAGGGTGTGAGTTAAGAATGCTACATGCGGGAGAACACTTTGATAATAGCTTTGTTCTGATTAAAAGACTGAGTTTTGATTGAAATTCGCAGTCTATTCTTCTAAACTTACAACCAGAGAAATTGTTCAAAAAACTGTTAAAACTTGGCCTTCAATTTTGTATGGGTGTATGGGTGAGGACCAAAAAGTTGGACCGTAGTGAAGCGCAGTTAACCATACAAACAAAAATGGCGAAAAAAGATTCGTTGTGCGACGAAAGTATCCTTACAATTGTACCTATGGCTAAGTTTCGTCGCACCGCAAAAGTTTCATAGAAAATTTAATTGCTTGAGTTAGCGTGCCCAACTTTTTGGTCCTTAACCGTATGTATATTTTGAAATGATATTAGAAAAGGCATATCTCAATGACACTTTGTAATAATCTAACTATGATACGGCGTGTTTTTATTGGTCGCATTACGAAGAAACTTTGCTCTGTTCTCCTTCGAGTAGCGCTGGTATTCCCTCCCCCCCTGTATTTCCGAGGACATTTCCTTTTAACACGATTGAAATCTGGCATTTCGTTCGTTCCCAAAGCGTAAAGTTTTAATTTTCAGAAGGAGCACAACTCCATAGGTGTTATAAAATACTCACTATAAATTATATATAAATAATGTGCAATAACTTGACTAGATAATTATGTATTTATTTATACACCGTATATAAATATCTCGAGTCGTTTTGTGTAATCTGACTGGGATTGATTGATAAAATCAAATATATTATATACGTATATAAAAAAAATCTATTGCAAGTCACGTAGAGTCACCCAATAAAATTGTTGAGAATTGGAACCTTAAATCTTATATCAATGCCTTGTTTCGTAAAATGTTTGAAGACAACGCTGATAGCCCAGTTGGTAGTGACTACGAAGCGAGCGGTTCCGGGTTCGATTCCTGGTGGGCAAATATTTACGTGATAAGCGTGGGAATTTGTTCCAGAGTCTTAGGTGTTTTCTATGTATTTCTCTATATATGTATGTTTATCGTTGTCTACTACCCATAGTAGAAGCCTAGAGCTTAGTTTGGGACTGTCATTTGGTGTGAGATTGAAATTTATAAATTTATTAATTATTCTCGCAACTTTAGTTGGGTTTCTCTAACACAATATCAAGTATTGCTCGACATGCTTGGCAGCAGATGTTATTACGGATGCTGTTATCTTAGAGTTGTGATGTAACACGCGTTGCCGTTAGGAATTTGCGAATAGTCTTATTTCTGGTCTAGTCTTTTCTAAATCTTACATTCAATGTCTTGAATTTTACGCACTAATGTTTATAAATAAGAAATTTAAAACTAAAAGCGTGGCTAAGTTACCTAATGTGTCAATATGCGAGTTATTATGGTTGTAACAGATCGTGAAGTCTGCGATTCAATTTAATTATTATTATTAAGTTAACATATTGGTTTTCGAATCTTATTAGCCTAATTCCTGCTTAGTTGGGGAGTTGTTCAATTGAGATTGTCCCCTGATAATTATTATATTTTGTACGTCTTAAGTTCAGACTGCAAAAAATTCGTAAATCAAATATTTTAATTAATGTTTTGGTTGTTTCTATCGTCGTGTTTATGTTTGCATAATTATTTAATTGAGTTGACGCAGACTTTACCAACGTTAATTAGTTTGATCCCGGACAAAACAATCGTACCGAGGAAACTATGTGATACAGGGTAGTTTTTTAATAGGTGCACAAATTTTAATATTTGCTTCGCTATTGTTAATCAATAACACATGTTGTGTTATTATTAGTCTAGCTTAAAAAATATTAGAGATATTGCCGATTCAATGATTCCACTAACTTAACGATATTCATGGACCCTCTAATGCAGGGGTGCGAGGAGAGGGGAGTGTTGTTAAGTAAGTTAATAAATGAAATTTCAAATTTAGAATATCAATACAGTGTATCGCATACCTACAGCTTGACAACCCATGTCATAATTTCTAGTGTGACTTGTGTCCACACGAGAAGGTAAAAGAGACATAATTTGCAACAAAAAAAATTTTTTTTAACTCCTTTTATTGTTCTAATATATTATATTAACGATACAAAATCATATGTTAAAATTTGTGCACTGATAAAAAAATTACTCTGTGTAATGCGTATTTAATGTACTATAATAATTATTTACTGTTTTTAATCGACAAAAGACACCTCACTATTTTATTATACGTTCATGAAGTGGTGGATTTTTGTGGATTTAAAACAGTAATGAAAAATGTATAAAGTTTTAAGTGGATAGCTACACTCACTCATAAAAGAGACACAACTCTATGGTTTGTCTTATATGTGACATTTGGATATGACAAAATAATGAAAAATTGTTTGCACGTGTAACAGCGGCATGTCATAACCATTATACGGTTAATATGGACGAATCCGTCATGGTAACACGCGAGATAGATGTTTATTTCAACCCGCAAGGTTGAAATTAAATATGCTTTTAAGCAGTCAGTGACGACTTTTGTATTTCACATGGCGTTGACTTAGTTAATACAAAGCCTTAAAGGGATTATCTGCCGTTTTAATAACTAAGGCAGATTGAACTCTTAATATGGGAATAATTGGACATACAATACTCTAATTTCCTCTAAAGAGAAGAGATTAAAACTGCCCGAGTAAGACGGCAACAGAGAAACGTCGAAAGCTAATGACATAAATATCCGAAGCAGTGGTAAAGCTCCGTCTCTTTCACTGAACCGTGTTTAAAATGAGGAGGAGAGGCAGCTAACGTGCCGAAAACTTTTGAAAGCTTGTGTCCAATAATAGTTCAGAAAAAAATGATGGGTGATCTTCATTAGATAGTGTTTGACAGACCTCATTAGTCGTTACCCTCTTTCTTCGGCAGTTGGGTGAAAACGCATGGCGATTGGGAAACGACGTTTTTTTACTAACTGAAAAATGATTAATGACAATGTGTGAGAAACACGGACTGATGTATCAATGCAGTCTGACGATGTCTTAAATGTCTTGGAATATTTAGTGTTGACATTTAGGTCCTTGTCACACTCTAATGACATTTGAATTGACGTTTATATGTAGAAGGATAAGCGATGTAGCGCCGAGAGCGGCGGCGGTTGTTCGGTGTAACGATAAGTAAAATGTATATTATAGATGACTGTGGATTTTTATTTTTTTCCTTGCTGCCATACCCCGAAATGGTCATAGGGTATGACAGAACCAGCCACTAAAAGAGCGATTGAGCGACCGATTGTTCATGTACACCCGCCATCAAAACTATCAAAGCATACAAAGTGCTCAAAAATATCTGCACACGCTCTAGTTCAGATATTTTTGAGCTTGTTTCGATATGTTTTATGGCGACTAATATACTGTCGTAGCTTTATGTACAGTTTACCAACTAAATAGACACGACCCTACCGACTCACCAATCCGTGCTAAGAACCACCCCACTGAAACTGGATCTTACCAACCGATCCGTAGTCACCAATTTGCCACACCTATGTGACTATGGTTCATTTTATTTATCTGTAGACGCCACTATAGCCCAACACCCTTGACGATCAAGAACAAAAGACAATAATTGATAAATATTTAAATGAATGTCAGCGTACGCTTTCCAAGATTTGACCAAATGTAATTCCATCATGTGCATTGGTGTGACTATGCGTCGGGTAATCGGTTCACCAGTTTGGGAGAAACACAAGTGCACACGTTATAACGCCTCTGTTTGGGTGTTAACCTTTTAACCGCTGAAGCCGGCAAATCACGCTGTATATTATGACGTCGTTGGCGTCAGGGGCACAAAAAGTAGCAGGCTGCGTGCCGGTCAAAAGGTTAAAAAACGACCGCTGAAGTAGACTGTTTAAATTAATAGACTTAAGTATCTTTCCGACGTTGTAAAATGACAATTAAAAAAAATAACCTGAGGAAGGCAGACCATTTCACGCCGACTGTATTTATGAATAAAGGTAAAATGAGATTCTCTTCCTTTGTTTAAAAGTAGAAAATTATTGATAATGGCACTTTAGAGCAACAAAATAAAATCTATTGCATGATATTTTTTCAAGCGGTGGGCCTCAGGTAGCATGCTACGGAACCTTTTACTCGTATATACAGGTTCAATGTACTCTATGGGCGGTCGACGGTCGCTGCAATGGCTGCCGAATATTTGACCAATGGCCGTCGAAGTTTTACCCGCGCAAACGTACTGCCTTATAATTGGCCAAAACTGGCCACTGTACACGGCTTACTAAAATAAAACGCCACTAAAAAACAAAATATCACTTTATTCCTTAAAATAACACGCAAAAATTCAAGACGAGTTTAGGATGGTCACACAATTGAACATAATTTTACACAACATAACATAGCTTGTCAATAGAGAATAATAAGTAAGGGTGCTCTTCGGAGTATAAATAGTAACAATTTTCGATTTTTACTGCTGTTTATACTCTAGCACGACCCCTGTAACACCCGTATTCAAATCACTTACTTAGCTAGATATTTAATAATAGGCGATTAATTGTATAAACTGAATGGCGTCGCTAGGTTTATACCAATGTAGTATGTACAGTTAGGTGCAAAACCAAGTCAATATTACCACTACTAGAATATTAAAAACTCGATGTCAAATAAAGCTATTTTCAAATGCTACACAGAATAGTACTCCTTGAAGTTCGCTACAAAACTGCTGAACAAATAATTTACTTGTCATTTATAGTTGTTTTGTAATTTTAGTAATAATAATAATCATAATTTATTTGCTATAACCATGGTACAACAAAAGGGTGTTTCAATTCAGCTTTTGAACCAAAAGCTGTAAAATTTCAATCTATGTTTCTGTACTAGTAATTTAGTTTTCTCTATGGCAACCCCAAGTAAGGAAACTGTTCAAAACAGGGAAATCCAGGATGGATACTTCAAAATGAGAACTGCTTGATTCAGGGACGTAGTTTTCTAGTTATTGCAGAATTTTAATCCGCTACCATAGTGCACTAACAACCAGTTTGTGTGGCTAATTTATCTCGGTGCAACAGTGAACCGTGCTCCGAATTAATGTCGCCAATAACTACCATCAAAAATATGGCTGCTTTTAATGTCCTAGTAATTTTAAAGAGGCTAAATTTCTTTAATTTAATCTGTAGCCTTATTTTGGGTTGCCATAGTGGGAATTAAAATATTAGTCACAAAAAAGTCTATTTTATCAATCTTTAGGTTAAAATTACAAACTGTAAATGACACGTAAATCATTTAGTAGGCAAATTTGTAGAAAATTTCAAGGAGCACTTAGTCTGTGTTAAACATTTTAAAATACCTTTAATTTTACTTATTTATAACTTCTTATAAGGTGCTAATATTGACTCAGTTTTGCACCTAACTGTATGTATAGTTAAAGAAACAAGGGTAATACATGTTTATATGAGCTGTCACAGGCATCCTATAGCGCCCAGTGGCATCCAACTGATATTATATGAAATAAATCTTGACACCTGTCATCGCAGTACAATTTATAACCTATTCTTGTGTTTGAGGTTATTATTTGTACTGGAATGACAGGTGTCAAGGTTTATTTCATATAATATCAGTTGGATGCCAGTGTTGACAAATTAAAATTTTATTGGTAGTGCTATCACTTGATATAAACCTTCCTTGCGAAGCCTTTTTTTCATAACTTAGAATGAATTCATTGAAAATAAAATAACAGCTAATAGCTACACAAGCTATAAATTATACATAATATACTAGAATTATAATCTTTAAAGTTAAACTGAATTTAAATAAACAACAAAAACAACCCTTTGATCACTATTCATGAGCATTTTAAGTATATTTTGCTATATTTAAGAAGCTTTTAACGTATGGAGAATGTACATAAATAATTGAAGCTAGAAAAACACCGGCCAAGTGCGAGTCGGACTCGCACAAGAAGGGTTTCGTGCCATTCTTGTGTGCGGGCCCATTATTGGTTGTTATATCGGCAATAGTATTACTTAATCTTGGAAGATATCATGAGTCTGCCTATAACGGTTCAAGTGATTGTTAAGGTTGAGCAAATAAACGCCGAAAGACGTTTCTTGTATAGCGGCAATACTAACTGTAAATTTCAGCTGTCTAGCGGAGCACCCACGGCATCAAAAAAAACCATATTACGTGACATTTTGTTTGCATCTCTTGTTCCAGGAAGGAAACCGATGCAAAGCACACGATACGTAATACAAGGTTATATTTTCTCGGTCCATTCCAACGTTCACACTGCATTCTCCACAATGAAAGCTTCTCGGCAGACTTATTGTTATATTACTTCGTAAACACGAGCAGGTTTCCTGGCGAAGATTTCCTCCACTGGCTTCATCTATTTTATCACCGTAAAAAAAACCAGTACATATTTTATTTATTTTTAAAACTACGATTCTACCTTCTAATTAATTGCTAATTAGACTACGAATCTTACTAGAAATCGTTAATACCACTCCATTCGGAACTTTCCAATTTTTCGGTATAAAAAGTACCATAACTCAGTCTTTGGGCTATTAACCTTTTGACCGCTACGGGCGGTTGCAACTTTTTGTGCCCTTGTCGCCAACGACGTCGCAACCGCGCCGATACAAAATGTATGGAGCGTATCGAGCGCCCGGCGTCCCCGGCACGAAACTCCGATGACGTGATTCGCCGGCTCAGGCGGTTAAGGTTTAACTATTTCTGTATCGAAATGAAGGCGATAAACCGCAAAGACAGCTGACAAAGAGCACTATCGCATTTTAATATTTGTAACGGTAGTATATATCTATAAGTACGGTAGTTATTACATTAAAACACAAAAGAAAAAAAACTGTATAATTTTAAGTAATAATTAACAAGCTAGGATGAAAAAATGACTGACTTAAAAAACCTAATTGAACCTGGCAGCATAGTTGTTCCAGCGATAAAGAACGTGCGCCGATCACGAAGAATTTCGTCAGTATTACTTGTCTTTGTCACTCGTGATATAGCCGTCGCACGTCGCCCGCCGGCATCATCCATAGTAAACAGCGCTCTGCAGTAAAGGTCAATGAACGAAATTCTTCGTTGCCGGCACCCGCGCTTTAACATTGTTTGGTAAAATAAATGTTCAAAGTATACATACGTAATAACACTTTGAAAAGACAACAAAATTGTTTATTGAATAAAAACGAAATTCACATACACATTAAACATTTGGATCAAAAATATTCGACTACTCTTCTTTTATTAACTAAATAGGGATGTTAAAAATGCAAATGTCATACGAAAAACTAACAATAAGTTCGGGTTAAAACAAAGTTTTCTCGAAGGTGACAATTTGATAAATCAATTTCTAGGCCACAAATATTAGAGCCGTTATAGATTTATGCATGCATAAATTAATTGAAAAGATTGGTCACTTCATTAAGATTTGCCATTTAAATTACGTCTTATTTTCCAAAATATCTCTTATAACGTAAACGTTCAAAACACGAAAAAGTTTCGTAATATTTACAGAGCTATTGATTTTATCAATCCAACCTTTTATTTGAGCCAAATACAAAACAAAAAAATACATTAAACTACAATTCATTAAACTTAAATGCGATTGCAACAGGGCTCGGAACCGGTTAATACTAGTTTATTTCAGTTTTACTGGAAACTTTTCTAGGGAACGCTAACGATTTGAGAACTTTATCTTAACCTTAATTAACCGGTTTAATCCACGAGCGGCGAGTTAGAAACCAAATTTTGTACTAAATAAAAGCTCTAAGCGGCGCTTGTTTGTCGTGCGTGACGTGCGTTTGGATTAACCGTTTTTTTTTTTACCTCAAAACCGGGTTAATAATAAAAAAGTATTCTTCCAAAACCCGGTTAAATCCGGTTGATTCGAACGGAATCGGAAATGAAAAGGTTTTGCGTCAAAATTTAACCGGTATCCGAGCCCTGGATCGCAATACAGGAATATTAACACGACACATCAACTATACATTTAATATTACCATAATTAGCCTGTAATCCTCTGTGGCGACTCTATATTGCATATTCAACCCCGGAAGAAGAAGAGGGGTGTTATGAGTCTAACGCGTGTATCTGTCTGTGTGTCTGACTGTGGCATCGTTGCTCTTATACGGATGGACCGATTTAGACCCGATATTTTAAAGAAAGGTACTTTAATCGAGATAATTCTAAGCAAAGTTTCAAAAAAAAAAAAATGAGTTAAAAAATTACCTAGTCCCAAACTTAGCTCCAGGCTTGTGTTATAGGCACTAGATAAAGATATACATACTTATATAGAGAAATACATACATAAATACATAGAAAACATCCAAGACTCAGAAACAAATACTCGCGCTCATCACACAAATATCTGCCGTTACTGGGATTTGACCTATATTTCTCTATGGTGGTTTGTTCTGAAGGGACACTCCGATTTAGACAAGCGAGGTACCTTTAGATTCATCTTTGCGTGAAAGAATACTAAACAAACAGATTCAGTTTACATCTTTAATATTAGTATGGAAAAATATTAGAGTCGCCACACAGTATCCTAGTGTTCACAATATTTCACTATAACAAGAGTCTTAAATTTGTTCACAACACACGCAAGTATTTACATTTATTGACTGTATTGAACTTTATGGTCATATGTCTTAACCTATTTTGTTACTACACGTAAACATATTGCTTTAGTTTTGTCAAGAGAATAAGAGCTACCATAACGATACCGTTATTAAAAAATTAAGTGTTTATATAACGATTCCCCACATAAAATAAATTTTAAAATTGTAGATTGACAAGGGCGTAAAACAAACCATTTTATCCAAGACTTATCATATCCTTCCGAGCCGGTAGGCGAGATGCTTTTCACTTCGATTGCGAGGAATTAAAACAGTGATAATGTAAAAAAACTTTTTCACTTCTCATGCTCATTAAGTCCTTCTTTATGATGAGTATAGGCTGCATAAAATCGCATTTTACTCACTAGTGCATAAAGTGTTGTCGTCATCTAGACTAAGATAATTAAGCCCTACAGCCCTACAAAATAAATTTGTTATTTGAGTGCATTTAGTTTAACTTATATGCCTCCTATGTTGCAAAAAAAAAATATACCTATTAAAAACAAGCATTATTAACAAAAACATTGCAAGGCTGGGCAGTATTGCGTTCAACCAAAGTTAAAAGTTTAATGCAATAATTTAAAAAAAAAAACAGTGGCGGGAAAGAGGTTTTAATCTCGTTTTGGACTATTAATTAGTTGTTTTTTTTGCAAAACTTGTTTTGTTACGGAAAGTTATTAAAATGTCGTCAAAGGAAGAGGAATTAATTCTCACACCTAGCACACTAATGGAAAAAAATGCAAAATAACTTATTGAACAGACATTGCCGCCTAAGTAAGTCTATAAAATAGTAGATTGTTCAACAAGGGAATAAAACACCATTTTATCCAAAGACATAGAACTATACAATAATAAAGAAAACTACACCTACATTTACCAAAAACTATATTAATCTAAAAGACCGCTACTAGAGGGCATTGTTAATATTGGAAAATTATTTTGCTAAATGTAATCGATAAGAGGTATAATTCTATTTGGTAAAAGATCTTGTGCTACGTGAACCAGAACTACTTGTCGATAGTCGATAAAACACTTCGTTCTATACCTATGACATATAAATTTTTGCCATGAGAAATTCCGCCCTCTGTTCATGACACACATTTTTTTTAAATTGTCGGCATGACATTTTGAACTGCCAAGTCATACGTTATTTTTGTAATGTTTTTGTTAATAATGCTTATTTAAAACTATTAAAAATAAGCATTATTAACATTATAAGCATTAATAAAAAAAAAAAAAAAAATGTAAGATGTAATTGTATTCAAATAACTAGTTTATTTAGTGCAGTCACCTCGTTTGTCTGGCTGTAGGGCTTAATTGTCTTAGTCTAGATGACGACAACACTTTGATTCACTAGTGCATGAAATGCGATTTTAAACATAAGACAAGAGAGCATGAGAAGAGAAAAAAACTTTTATTGCAATCGAATAAACTTTACAGGTAGGGGTCACCATCTCTAAATCTGGAAACCAGGACAAGAAATAAAAACCCCCGATTTTGGAGCTTGGAACCCGGATATGTCAACAGTGATTTTTTATAGTAAATATAACGAAAAATAATGTTTATTTCACCCAAACTGTTAAAACCGTCTCAATTGAATTATGTATAATCGAACTGTGAACCGTCTCACCGGGTCCCAAGATACAGACTCTGCCTAGTTTGGGTCCCACCGAAAAGTCACTTTTGTAAATTTTTTGACAAATAAATGTTATTATGTTATGTCACTTAAAATCACTAAAATCTTGGCGTGAGTGTGAGTTTAACCGGTTAATACAGGTTTATAGCAGTTTTTCCATTTCGCTCTACCTATTTACCTGTAACCTAAATAATTTCTTTTTTGACACCGTTTCTTTCATTAATCGGTTGAGGGATGAACAAAACAATCAAGAACGTTCTTAACCGTTATCTTGAAATCGGTTCCAGACCCTAGCAAATGTGGAGGAATATTTTAATATATTTTTCTTCATAATATTTTGAAATAGTAAAGTAAAATGAATAAATAATAAATATCGGGGGAAATCATACACTTGACCTAGTCCCAAAATAAGCTCTAGGCTTACTATGGGTACTAGACAACAATCAACAGAGAAAAACATAAATAACATTCTAGACTGGAACAAATACTCGAGGCAGGGATCAATACCGGTATTAATTAAAATTGAAATATCTTCCTGAATTTGAATTATTTCCTTGATATTTTCGACTGTAAATTAGGTAATACCACTATTATATTATATAAATTATTTGAAGAGCAAAAATATTTAACAATAAGCGAGATACCGAAATTGATTACCGGTATTTTTGTATGAAAATAATACCGGTATACGATCCATGACTCGAGGTATTCACACAGATATTTGCCCTGCTAGGTTAAATGAATAATGTAGACGTCGGTGGGGTAGAGGTCGTTGGGTTCAGCTAGACTTGTACCAGTACGTGACGCTTCCCTTCCCCGCTTCCCCTTCTCCCTCTGACAACAGGGACCGTCGCAGATGAATTTGTTAGACTACAGCTGCCGTTTAATCTCCTGTTCACAACCATTGAATGCACCAGTTTCCTTAATTTTTATTTTATACAAATTGTACTTTAAAAATAAACCGTCATAGGTAGACAGATGAAATTTTCAGTGTGCGCAATTGCCGCTATAACAAATAAAAATTAAAAACCTTCGATATATCTAACCGAAATGAAGTCACGTAATAGTCATATCGGTATTTCTATAATTATAAAAGTCTGGCTGTCGCTTCTGAAACACAACGCGAACACTGCCGCTCGTTGCCGCGGATGCCGTACTAGGCACCCATGATCAAGTCCACGCATCGCAATAGTTGAACACTTTGTAATATATATAATAGAACTCTCTATCAGCCCCCGTGTCCCGAGCCGTGGTCCGAGCAGCGACAGCGAGCGGCGCGGCGCTACCGTGTGCGGCGGCGACGCGCGGCGGACACCGGGGTGTCGCATTGGGCTTCTGACAGGAGAGCTAGTTCGTTTAACGTCTGTAATTATGTGTAAAAACAAGATTTAAATTAAAATCAATCCTTGTAACATACTTTTAACAGGAAAACTGCGAATTATTATTTTACAAATATTAATTTCTCCGAATTATTTTTTTCCGAGATCTCTTCTATGCTGTAGATATTTTTGTGAAATGCATAATTTAATTGTAATACGTAGGTTAGGTTACGTTTGATTTAAAAGTGATATCAAAACATTAAGTCTTCTATTAAAACATTGCATTCGGAATTATGAAAATTCGGAATTTTGATCAATTTGGAATTATGACTCTTCGGAATTATGAACACTTTTAACAAGTAGATAGTTAGTTGGTTGGTAGATAACAGTAAGCCGTTGTAAAAGCAACCCGCAACGTTTTGCGTTCTAGGCCACGGCAAATGTATGAAATTTCATAATATACCGCGAGTATTACTTCATAAAAGCATGTTGGGACTAGGATATCTAACCCCAAACAGCCAAACAGTCGTAAAAACAAAGCTCATCCATGATTATTTTCACTTTTTTAAATAACACAGACTAAAAAGGTTTACAGCTTATTGGATAAGTTTATAGAGGTAGTCTTAATTTTGTTAATCAATATTGCCTTCATAAACAAAATGAATAACCGAATTAACTTCAACACATAATCAACGTTATAATTTTAACCCTTAATTTATTCAAATTAGATGTATTAGTTATATTTTATTTGAATGGAATTATGAAGGATGTTGATGCTGATGGCGGCAATGTTTTATTTTTCGAACTTATTGTTAGTACTATTCTAAAAATATATTTTTTATTTCCTCGCATTGTCCATCGACGGATCTACTATAGTCCATTAAGAAGTTCCTATGACCTTCCTTCTCCATATCAACAGCTCGATGGTACCATATTATTTGTCATCGGAATAGCGTGAGTATGCCAAATTTCAAGTCAATCCGATAGTGAGATCTATCTATCAAACTCTCTTAAACAGCCCAAACGGTTTTCAATAAACCAGTCGAATTAGACTAGCTTTCTATTTAAAAACCGGACAAGGGCATCCGGAGCCGTTACTACAAACACAAAAAAGTATATCAAAAAACAACAAGTATGCGGAACCGGTTTTAAAAATACCGGTACATTCCGGTTTTGCTCCGAATTTTTTTAGGGAAGGCAAACGTTTTGAGAACCCTGAATTAATTTAAAGCTTAGTACTGAATAAAACACTAAGTGGCGCTTGTTTATCGTGCGTGATATGCGTCTGGATTAACCGGTTTTTTTTAGCTCTAAACCGGTTAACTCGAAAAGAGCTGTTAACCGAAATGAAAAGGTTTTGGGGCAAGTAACGAATAACGGTTTGAAAATTTAACCGGTATCCGAGCCCTACAAGTATGAACGAATTTTCCATTTAAAGGCAATTAGTGCTGTCTTAGTTGATTTTTAGCGTTCCGTACCACAAAAGGAAAAACCAAATCACTTTGTTGTCTGTCCGTCCGTCCGTCTGTCAAGGCCCTTTATCTCGGGAAAGCGTGAAGGTATCGAGTCGAAATTAAAACCATATACTCAGGTCTACAGCCCCTTGAAGCTGTGAAAAATCAAAGTTCTAAGTTAACGAGAAAAAGATACGGCCGTTTATGCCGCAAGAAACGTATATTTCGACACTCAAGGGAATCTAAATTTATAGGGTACCATCTATGGCTCAAAATAGCATCTAGCTAGAATTCTGAAATTTGGCAAGAAGAAAGAAAGGACAAAAATCCAAAAATCGTTAATTTGTTGCTCCATTACGAAATATGTTTTTGCGATTGCAAACTTATTTTCAGTTGGTAAACTAATCGCGACCTATGTCGATGTATGCAGACAACAGTTTTTTAACGGCAGTCAAGTTTGTCCCTCAATACAATTTTACATTCTTTAAATATTTTAATATTTTCGCCAGTGTCTCGAGAGCTAATCAAGTCTACCAATAATCTTGGGGATATTATCAAAATTTGCTAGTTTTAGCTATTTGACGACATATGAAAATGAAGTGAAAATGTTTATTTCATAAAACACATTATATACACGAAACAGCGGTTTTGGGCCCTGAGCTAGGATGCCTTGCAAAACTACAGTAATAGTATATCCCCAATGGAGATACAACAAGCAAAAGGTGCATGACTGACTGAGGCATATAAATATACATATACATATATGGCACAGAGCTTTACCTCTTAATGGAACGAGTGCTGCCAGCGCCATCTACAAAACGAAATAAAGTTAAATTTAAATACGGAACCCTGGGCGATTCCGGCGTTACCTCCTGCCGCAACTCCCGCGCCATGTGGTAGATCACGTGCTCGTCGCTGTTGTACATCAGCGCGTTCGAGAACATCAGCATCAGGTCCCGCTTGAACTCCTCCGTCGTTCTAAACACAACACAACTTGTTATCTATCACATCTATAATTGTGTCAAAAATAATCCATTACTAAAATCTGAATTAATTCCGAGACAGAAAAAAATAAAATGTCGCTACATTAACGAAAAGACATTAACATTCATAAAAAAAGAACCTGTATATTTTAATCGGGATAAAATCATTTAATTTGTTGATGAGCGCGAATATTTGTTTAAGGAACAAATATTCGCGCGTATATTATATTATATTCGCTTGTCTTTGATGTTTTCTATGTATTTAAGTATGTATTTCTCTATTTAAGTATGTTTATCGTTGTCTAGTACCCATAGTACAAGCCTAGAGCTTAGTTTGGGACTAGGTCAATTTATGTGACATTGTCCCCTGATATTGATTTATGTATTTTACCTCCGTTGTTTTGCAGTCGATTAAAAATCTAAGAGAAAGTCTAAGATCACAGGTCTTCGAGGCGAAAACGAGGGCGACAAATAAATAAACATGAGGCCAATTAAATTGTAGGTGTGGCACCTGGTGACCCCTCCCTGGATATTCCGCCGGATGGTGGCCAGGTCCATGGGCCGGCGCACCGTGCGGCTGTAGTTGGGCGCGAGCTCGTCGCTCACGGGCCTTCGGAAGTGGACCGCGTACTTGTGGGTGCACAGTCTAAGGAACACGTGATACAATAACTTGGAGTGTTATTAGCTTTCACTTCTCGTGCTCGTAAAGTCCGTTTTTCATGCAGACTGTTTTCGTCATCTAGACTAAGACAATTAAGCCCTAAAGCCAGACAGACGAGGTGACTGCACTAATTAAACAAAATCAACGTGTGACTTGGCAGTATTGCGTTCGAACTAAGTTAAAAATCTCATGCAGAAAGACATATATTTAGTGGCAGGAATGAGGATTTTGTCTCATTTTAGAGAATTAAATAGTTGTTTGCAAAACTTGTTGAGTTACGGAATTTAATTAAAATGTCGTCAAGTGAAGAGTAAAAAAAATGCAAAAGAACTTATTGAACAGACATTGCCGCCTAAATGCACGATTTTTTTACGTGATTTATGTTTTATTTCCCTCGCCTACCGGCTCGGATGGATACGATTTCTTGGATAAAGTGGTTTGTTTTAGTCCCTTGTTGCACAATATATGGTCTTAATCCATCTTAGAGTACTTATGATATGTGTGTTGATAGATAAGATTCGGCTCGTTTCATATATGGAACCCCACATAGGGCGACTTGAGAACTGAGAATAGAGAATTGAATTTCATTGATACGATTTAGGAGAAAATGTAAAAGCGTATAAAAAGGTAATTCACTACGTTTTGACTCGTTTATCAAGATTTTGTGTCGTCATTCCTGTCGTCGATGTTTTTGCAGGGGGTCTGAACTATGACTTTTTAAAGCATATCTTATGAAAAAATAACACGACAATTGTTTCACGTATACAGTAGCAATCTCTTTCATAGCACTCTTGAGAAAGCGTAAGAAAAAAAAACATTATCAGTTACATAAACTACTATAACGTGTGTATCTGTGTCTCTGTTTGTGGCATCGCAGCTCCCAAACGCATGAACCGATTTGGACGCGATTTTTTTAAATAGAAAGCTAGATTAATAGAGATGGTTTTAAGCTACGTTTCATGAAAATCGGTTAAGTCGTTTAGGAGTTATCAGTTAAGTAAGGCATTTTTTTTTGTTCGGCTCACCTTCTGTAGACGAGCATGACGGAGTTCTTCCAGCGGCGGTGGCTGCGTTGCTCCTCCGAGATAGGCTCCGACTTGATGGTCACGCCTGGCGCTGTAATCATCGTCGCCATTATACAAAATTAACCGGTATTTGGAGGACACCGATATTGAGCTAAAAAACCGGTTAATCCAGACGCACCTCACGCTCGATAAACAAGCGCCGCTTAGTGATTTTGTTCAGTACAAAACTTTTGGTTTCTCGACTCGCCGCTCGTGGATTAAACCGGTTAATTAAGGTTAAAATAAAGTTCTCAGAACGTTTGCGTTCCCGAAATAAACCGGTGTTAACCGGTATTTTTTTAACCGGTTCCAAGGCCTGCCACGGACTAGCGTTTTTGAATGCCCGCGCAGTGGCGACGCGAAGCTAGCGGTGTCTTATCGAGCGTCAGCATCTAACCTTCGTCACACCAGCGCCGCAACGTCTATAACGTCTTTCAACCAGCGGCATCTTGCCAACGTCTGTGGTAGGCATTTGTCAAAATGAGCTACGCGCAGAAAAACCCAACTCGCCTGTAACCGCCCTAAGTTTCCCGCTATTTATCCTCGATTCGATATTGGCCAAAACATGTCTTAGTGTTCGGCTCGGTCCAGTAGTTTGGGGAATGCGTTGTCTTGTCTGTCAGTCAGTCTGTTACGAAAGAGTTAGCATATTTATAGATCAATTCATACATTAATTCGGTTGCGTTGGATTTTTTTTATCCGTTTTCAAGAGGAACCTTTATATAAAGTTATTTTCGAATTAACGACGCTAGTGTGGGGTCAGCCCAATCGAAGCACAAAATGCAGCGCGCGTGTGTAAGCGCGTTCGTCAAAATGACACTACTTTATATTATAAATGCTAAAGTAACTCTGTTTGTTATGCTTTCACAACTGAACTATAGAAATAGTTTGAAATAGTTTTTCCTGGGGCTAAAACCCAAAACAATAAAAATATCAAGAAAATCCCGAATAGTAATAACGCCGGGTGGTTACCGGGTTAAAATAGTGCCACTCCATGTCTTCCCGTGGATGTCGTAAGAGGCGACTAAGGGAATTAGGGGTAGTGGTACTACAGTAGTAAACTTCTTGGCCTGATTGTGCAAAATGTAGCGTGATGTTATGTATGTAGGCAGTAATGTCGGGAAATTGAATAGTTCCCTTGGGAATATACAATAAACAACTTCAACCCGGACAGAGTCGCGGGCAACAGCTAGTAACAATACAATAACTTACAAAAAATATTGAAATCCGGTTTGACATCAATTTCACACTCCCCTCTAACATCTTCAATATTGAACATGGTTTCTTCCCTTGTGTCGGTACATTCCATGACCGCATCCCTGCTAATGTCCACGTATCCATCCTTCCGGACATCTCTGGGAACTTCGGCGAACCCATTGGGGATGCCTACACCATCCTCCTCATCTATTGGCTCAGTCTTTATGTTTATTAGTTGGTCATGAATTTCATTGAGGGTTGGTACAAAGGTGGTATTCTCTGTTTGGGATGTCGCAAGATCTGAAAGACTGTCTTTAAGCGGAGTCTGAAAAGGAAACAAAGAACTATTCATTCTATTTATAAAAAGATTATTAAAATTCGATTAGAACCCATGCAATAAAGTTTTGAGGTAAGGTTAGATTAGGATTGGTATATATAGTGCAATTTTGCGAGACTTCGGTGCGTAAGCTTAGTACGGATACAACTTGGGATTTTATTTGCAAAGTTTAAAAGAATGTGTTTGGTTCAGTAATGTTATTAATTTGTAATTTTTGCGATTTTGCTAGTATAATATAATACTGCATTGACGAAATATGTAGACACTTACAATGATTTTCTCATATAAGAAAATATTCTGTCAAAAAATTTGATTGCCTGAATCTTGGGTCTTAGCCATATTAAGTATAATTTTTAAGGTCATTCACCCAAAATTGCACTACCTATTACGATCTCTGGTAATAATGTACTTACATGTTTGTTGACACAGTAGTCCAGTATTTTTTGTGCATTTTCCACTTTTTTCTTGAAGGCCTTGATTTTTTTCAGCAATGCCAAGCATTCCCAACAGACATTTACTTGTGCTGTCAGTGTCTAAAAAATAACATAACATAGGTTAAGGCTTATTTTGCCCCTAAAATTAACAAAGAAATACAATTCCACAGCCAAACGGCAAAAGCCATCTTTCTGTAAACAAAAATGTGTTTTTTGCCTTTTAACTTTCCACTTGCCTAAACATCAAAGATATCCCTACATAATATCAATACAATACAACGTATCACATTACAGTATATCAAAATAATATTCATATTCATATTTTATTGCATAAAAATCACATGCTACTTACAAACTATTTATGTACAAATAGGCAAGTTAATCATATGAAACTCTGTTGGGCATGGGAATAGTAGGTAGAGGAGAGACTGAGGTTTACATAGATTAATCTTAAAAAAAAAAAATTATTGAATAGTAGCATTTTTGTACTAAATCACTACATAGTATAAAACCAAGTCGCTTTTTCTGTCCCTATATCCCTATGTATGCTTAAATCTTTAAAACTACGCAACGGATTTTGATGCGGTTTTTTAATAGATAGAGTGACTGAAGAGGAAGGTTTATATGTATAATACTTTAATCCGGAGCGAAGCGAGGGCGGGTCGCTAGTAATTAATATAGGGATATTCTTGATCCTTAGCTATTGTGTAGTTGCTGTATAAATTTCTCAACTCAGAACAGTTACATCACTTCTCCAGTCCCAGCAAACCAAATTCATGTGTATCTTTTTGTTTGACAAAGAATGGTCAAGGTTTTAACAACCAATGTAACTGCATGCTAAATAAAACATGTTTTTAGTCTGATTAATTCCTCTATACTGCTGTTATAAAGTAAAAGTTTGGTTATGGATGGCAGTATAGGAATAGCAATCATAGTGAGTTTCTATAGTCAGCCCGAGTAAAGTCTAATTCTAATTTTTATTTCATTTGCCAATGTCAAGTTATTTATAGTCACTCTGAAGGGACTTATTACAGAAATAAGTCCATGTTTATCACATGTGAGGACAATTGTTTCATAAAAGAGTATTTTCTCTTGTGGACTAAACAGAAGCACATGGGGTTAGGTCGATGCCATTCTGTCAGAAACCATGACTGGGCCAATTGTAAAAAAAAAAAGTTTCACTTTTTGATTTCAAAACTTACTACTCGCAAGCAAGGCCTAATAATCATAAGTAACTGAATGTGGTTGCAAGGTTTTATCAATTAAATATTTATGAAAAGTTCAAAAACAAGTGTACTTTTTTTAAATGAGCTTTTACAAGGATCACCCTGTATTGAACCAGGTAAGCATACCAATAAACACAATTGTTTTGTTTTTTGTTTTACTAGGAAAGGCATAGTTCTAAGCTCAAATGCTATTAAATTTCAAGCATCGTATATAGTTTACGTAAGAACAGATAATACTTTCTCTTTGGAGTCCTACTTAATTAGGATACTATATCAAACGAAATTATAAGTACATTTTCAGAGACGGATTTCGGAGATTTGACAAGACATTTTCAGACGTAAAATAAGATGATTATTTCAGAACATGTTCTAGTTAATTAAGTTATAGTAATAATATCTTACCATGCGCGAATTATCGCATATTTTTCGGTAAATATCAATGTATTCTCCCACCGTTGTTAACTTGCGATTGCAACTTAGACAGGCGTGGCAAAACAATGAGTTATAGTCGACGATGCATTCAGAATTTACTCCGCTATCGTACATTTTGGAAGCAGCTCTTAAATAACTAATATTATTTGATAAAAACAACAATACTAGCAAGCAAGCTGATAGTTTGTTGATACGGATTGACAGGTATAAGGCGTTTTTGAGCGTGCTAACCGTTCTTGAGTGCCACATGTCAGAGCCGTTGTTTGAACATTGGAATCAGCTGCGATTGGTCGTTAGTTTACCGCGCTAATCTGCTATTAGTTTAAAGCATAGATGTGCTATATCTATGGTTTACAAGTAAGTGCCTATGGAGTAGTTTAAGGATCGAGTACACTTTGGCCTTAAACTATAGCTTGACAAAAGAGAGGTAAACATCAACATAAGGCCGTTTGTCCACCGCACGCCATCAACGACACGACAACAATAACGATATTTTTATGGCGATTGTTTTTCAATCGCGACGATATCGGTGCTTAAGTCATCTCGCTATCGGTGTCATATCATTGACGGCGCCGGTGGACAAGCCCAAACGTGTTTTGTGTGGCCGGTACATCGGCCCGAGTTTTAGCGGTAGCGACGATCTACTTCTAAAATCGTCAGCCGGGATGAAGTCGTTCGGGCGTCGGGCACATGCGTGCGGTATGTGCCGCTACATCGGCGCCGTCACGTCATCTCGTTATCGTTATCGTGTCGTTGACGGCGGCGGTGGACTAACGGCCCAAGATGTACTTTTTGAGTAAAAAGTGGATCGTGTTATCAATTTCACTTTTAACCCTACCTTTTTGCGTTTGTTTTCCTTTTTTAACAAATGGTTTATATGCATATCGTTCGTAATGACTTGCGGTGTAATAGGCTCTTTAGGACGCCTAGTAAACCAGTAGGTTTTTATCAGAGAAACCACAGCGAAATTAACAAATACGCATTGATTTAGTTTAATTATATCAAGATATATGATACTAAAATAATGAAAGTATGATAGAGAAGACCATGCTATTATCTATACAGGTGTACCAAAAATCGACGTCAAGCCGGAAATAGGTGATAAGGCAGCTCATAAGCTATCGATTTAACTCCTATGTATGTTCAGGGATTTTTAGTACTTTGAGAGATATTGATCATTTTAATCGGAATTATTGTAATTTTTCCTTATGCCCATGTTACGAAAAACCCTTGAGTTCATGTATTTCAATATTTTTTCAAGGGTTTTTTACATCGATAGAATCATTATGAACTTTTTTTATGACAACTTGAACCCTAGTTCCCTTTACATCTAGTATGGAAAACAAATGTGCACTTGTTTGAAAAGGTAAATATAGATTTAGGAATTCCCACCTTTAATCATTGTTATTTATTTTATTCATAAAACATGACTAAATCAGGAGATCCGTTCTAAATTCGCGTTTATACACACATTATATATAAAAATAAAATTATTCCGTGACTAACTGACAAACAAACCCCACCCTAAACTGTGAGCCGTCGGCTGCTATGAAAGATTTTTCTAAAATAGACTCCCCAACCGTAACGCACGAGGTCGTAGTCGTTCTCCAGTACAAATTATAACCGTTGTACTGAAATCAGGAAATCTCACACTTCATTGCGTTAATTTCAAACACGCCACCATGTTATCTTATTGTCAACGCTGTGATAGCTCTTATTTAGTTGACAGTAATGGCGGCCGAGTTAATAATACTTCAATAAAGTGTTAACGCAATTATGTTTTAACTACCGGGCAGAATACAGGGTGATCGACGAGGAGAAAAAGAAACAAAAGTTTCATTCATAACTTTTTTTATCTTAATAATAATTTAATCTACACAATTAGTCTACATTATAATTTCTGAGATGGACTTACTCGATAACATAGACAAGTCATATTTACAAATTCAACCATTTCTTTGAGATTGTGTTCAATGTTTGTCTATTTTAGAGCCATCGCGAAGCGGGACCATACGTATTAGAATTTTTCTTCAATCATACATAAAGGTTAAAGGCCATTGTGTAATGCAGCCATAAGGTTGTATAGGGCTGTCATGTACTAGGACCATAATGGTGCTAGATGAGACGTTACATTACGTCACTTGATCTAAAATCAAATGCAATAATTTCATTATTTTTTTATGATAAGAAGGCACACGAGCATTCAGGTTATCTGATGGTAAGTGGAATCTGAGACCCATAAATATTTGAATTCTTTAGACTATTATCAAAGGACTGCAATCCTAAGACCCCAAATGCGTTGCCAACCCTGAGGACTAGGATGGAATGCCTCTATGCTAGTATTTTCACCGGTTGTCTTATCCCCACACCGAACTTAATCTCTAATATCATTATAACTATCACATGCTCTTAAATTAGAATCTATAACTGTCAAAATATATAATTTTCATTTAATATGACCATTATAATCCCATATATTATTATCTACAAAATCAAAATGTATGAAAATAATTTGCTCTAATGTTCACGTGGTACGATAGTCAAAGAAAGATAGATTAAGGTTAGCTCTGCGGTTGGTTGGCCCTGTTGAAAAAACGCTTTTGAGCGTTTTATAACACATTCTGTCTATGAAGCCTCAAAAGGACTAGGGTTAGGTTCGTAAGATTGCATAATTACTATGTAAGCAAACAGTCGTCACTGTATTTAGGTAAGGTTTTTAAATTATTATACATAGTGTGATTTATATTAAACGATTTTATATACTTTGGATGTAATACAATTATGGAATAAAATTATGAAATTATAGAATACTAGCGACCCGCCAGCGGCTTCGCCCGCTGCATTTTTTTTTTATGTCACTTTGTGGTATGAAAAATAGATGTTGGCCGATTCTCAGACCTACCCGATATGCACACCAAATTTCATAAGAATCGGTCGAGCCGTTTAAGAGGAGTTCAATAACGTACACCGTGACACGAGAATTTTATATATTAGATGATACTTATATGAAGTGAAGTTAAGAGTATATAAATGATTATGGCATTTGATTTTAGATCATATACATACATAACATCACGGCTTCATTCCCAGAGTGGGATAGGCAGAGCTACAGAATCACCATCAACACTTCTTAGTTACGACTTTTTTTAGATCTGTGGCACCTTAGCTCTTAAACGGATGAATCGAGTTAGATGCGGTTTTTTTAATTTGAATGCAGGTTTTCTAGCGGTGGCTCTTAGACAGGTTTTACAAAAATCGGTTCAGCCGTTTTTGAGATATTGAGCTTTTAGGGAGTTAAAAGCCCCCGATATAACGGTGACACCTACATTCAGAGCTGATATCTCTTAAACGGCCACCATCTCGATTAATGTAACTTTATAAAAAAATACCTGTGTCCAAATCCGTTCATCCGTTTGGGAGCTACGATGCCACACACAGACACTCAGAAGAAAAAGTTTAAAAAGCGTGAAATAAAAAACCAAATTTAAAATTTTAAAAACCCCTGACTCAAAACAGTCTGTAAAAAAACCTCTAAATAGTACAAAATAATAAGTAGTGGCCCTATAAGTTTAATTATAAGTAGGTATTCATATTTTTATCCAAGCGTCGTCGCGTAGGTGTAACGGCTGATTGTTTGATAAGTAGGTAGTTAACTGAACACTGACACTAACTGAACTGTTACGTCGGGGGACCGCTAAGTAAATGAAATAATAAAAAATACCCCAGCTACTTAGCGGTTACACACTTGCAGCGGTTATAATACATAATGTTGGAAGGAGATTTCCGTTTATAATGTAAGCTATTATTTTATATGCAATAGGATAGGCCCCTGTCCAGATTGATTGTCCTAAAGACACGTCCATACGAAGTGCAGTGTATGCGTGTGATGGCGCCACAAGGCGTAGTCCCGCGATGTACCAGGGTCGCAAGGGGGGTGAGGAGGTTCAGGTGGGCTTCTTGTGCGGCGAGTGCAGGCGGCGGCGCTTGCGGCGCGGCGGCGCGCAGTCGCCGAGCCCGGCGTGCGCCTGCGCCGCCAGCAGCATGCCCAGCTGGTTCTGAGCCTGCCCAAACATAATCATTATCAGAGGATATCTTAAGCTGGGTACGAATCTGAGCGGCTCAGCCTGAGGCATGCTCGCCACCAGGGAGCGGCCCGCTATCCCATTCAAGGGTTTTCGAATGGGTTTTTATAAGGGTTTTACTCGGAAAAGCCGTTCGATATGCTTTTTAAGGCGCTATTTATAAAATATCTGTGCTTTAGCTGTTAAAGTTGCGCTAATGTCAATGGTTAGTTTAACAAATAACTTAGTCATATATTTCGGTCGGTTTTTTTTTTTGTATTTTAAGGATAATGTACACGAGCAAACAGGCCACCTGATGGTAAGTGGAATCTGAGACCCATAGACATTTCGATTCTCAAGACTATCCAAGGACCTCAAATGCGTTGCCAACCCTGAGGACTAAGATGGAATGCCTCTATGCTAGTAATTTCACCGGCTCAAGTTCAAAGGCTGTTATCGGTGAATGGGTGTGCGCGTCCCTGGTACCCACCTCCTCGTGCAGCTCGCGCGCCATCTCGTAGACGCTGTGCCGGCTGCTGTTGTACATCAGGGCGTTGGCCAGCATCAGCAGGACGTCGCGCTGGAACTCCTCCGTCGTCCTGTACACATTCACATAACCGGTCAATTGCGGGTTGAACATTTTTATGAACTGTTTTTTAGGGTTCCGTAGTCAAACTAGGAACCCTTATAGTTTCGCCATGTCCCTCCGTGCGACCGCAGCCTAGCGCAAAGACTCTTAGTACTAAAAAGCTGTAATTTGTCATGCATATTAGTCACGCCAACAAAGTGGTAGAATAAAATGTTGTTTTTTTTTTATTGTACCGCCCCTACACGTAACTTGGGGATTTTTTTTTTCTCGTGTACCCTATAGTGTGGGGTATCAAAATCAAAATCAAAATGTTTATTCAGTAAACAGGCCCCCATGGGGCTCTTTTACACGTCAGTAATATGAAGTGAATTTACTAGCGCTTCAGATAAGACCATCACTGCGGAGAAGAAGCGCCAAGAAACTCCAGCAGAAGGTCATTTTTTCAAACATAAAGTACAGAAATACTTAAGTCTAGGAGAACAACACGACGAGGTCTCTACGTCAAATGCCATAACTAGAATAATATCGTTGGATAGGCATTTAAAAATATAAAAAAAAAAACTTTTCGATAAAATAATCCGTTTAGGAAATATTAAGCGTACCTAAGTACTATTTATTTTATTTTTATGATTCATAAATCATAAAAATAAAATAAAATAAAAACTAATTCAATCAATAGAAAGTATTTCATTTCAATTCATTTGCCCATTACAAAAAATATTTATACTTAGGTACAGTCCATTTAATTGTATTAAATGAACTCCTGCATTATTAATGTAATAACTTGGAAAAAAAAAGTCCAGGTACGGAAACCATCCTCGTTGAATGAACCTACTAGGAAAAAAAAAACATCTAGTTCCATCAATGGAACTAATAATGTAACTAGTCGGAATAGACCATTCATTTGCCATAAAGGCATTTTTCTGAAACCGTGCACTATTCAGAAATGTAATAAAACAAACCTAACCTTAGCTATTGGGTTCTATACGATGGAATGTAAAAATTACCTGAAAGCTTTACGAATTATGGTAAATGAAATTATGAGAACCGGGCAAGAGCATGTCGGACTTGATTCTAACAAAAATTAGCGCTTTAAAGCTTAATATTTCATAAACGGATCCGTTGATCGAAAAAATGATTTCACAAACCCACAATATTTTTAAAAGACCTATTCTACAACACACCACACAATGGGGAGAAACCTTAAAAAAAAACATTTTACTGTACCACTTTGTTGGCGTGACTAATATGTATAATCATGCCAAATTACAGCTTTCTAGTACTAAGTCCCTGCGCTAGGCTGCGGACGGACGGACAGACGGACATAGCGAAACTATAAGGGTTCCTAGTTTGACTACGGAACCCTAATGATGAAGGGATACCTACCTGATGACGCCGCCGTCGATGTTCCTCTTGATGCCGGTGAGGTCCATGGGCCGCCGGACCACGCTGCTGTACCCCGGCGCCTCCTCGTCCGTGATCGGCCGCAGGAACAACGACGCGTACTTGTGCGCGCACAACCTGAAACACATACGATTTACTTATTTTTGTACAACAGTTATTTGTGCAACAAGAGGATTCTAGGTTAGAATCCTGAGTGCAGCGAGGGATTCATAGACACGACACGCAAATAACACTCTCGTGTTCCACATACAATTTTTCACCTTAGCAGCGAGAAAATATAACCTTAAGGTAAAAAGACAACGTGGTGAATATTAAACGACATCTTCCAGCCGTCCGCGCAACGCACCACGACCACCTTTGTATTGTGAAGAACTTAGAGTTCGAGTGGTTGTACAACAAATGTTTTCCCACGCAGCTAAAGCTTCCCGTTTTTTTATCATTTGTTTGTCAAATTAACTTGTTTTATTGAGTGCATTCATTATTTATTTATTTATTTCATAAAGTAAGTTCACTTACGGCCGAACCCTATATTCAAACCGCGGACAGATAGCCTTACTTCGGATTAAAATTTGACACATTTTGTATAGGCAAATGTCAAATTTCAACCCGAAGTAAGCCTTATCTATCCGCGGTTTGATTATAGGGTTCGGCCGTTAACTTCAAAGAAGTAATAGGTGATGTAAACCGTGTCCAAAGGCGCCTCGGTGTGCGTGCCTCGCATAATTTGGACGTGTATCCGAGCGTGCCGCGGGCAAAACGACAAGTTCTAACATGTCTGTGGTCGAGGCGCGTACATATTTGATAAAGTTGCTGAGCCGTTCCACCATCGAGGCGATTTCTTCTTCTTTTTGTTAATAATTCGATGAATTATGATAAACGCAGCCGCAGCTGTCATCGTGCCCGACGCCATTTTGAAATGTCGGCTCGCTGCGAGCACGCTGCCTCTCCCGCGTATAGTTAAGTGCAATAATTTGTCTCGCGAGCAGCTCGCCGCGCGGGGCGAGCATGCCTCAGGCTGAGCCGCTCAGATTGGTACCCAGCTGTACAGTTTCAGACTTTCCCATATTGACTGTGTGTGGCAACACTGCGAGCTTGTTGCAGGAGGTGTCACCTGCTGTAGACGAGCATGACGGAGCGCTTCCACAGCCGGTGCTGGCGCTCGGCGTCGCTCGCGTGCGGCGAGTCCGGCGCCGACGCCTCCGTCGCGCTCTCCGACCCCGAACACGCTGGAATTAAACGATATTAGGGTCATTCTTCTTTTGAGTAGGGCTTATCCCACCTAGTTTGCATAATGCCTAATTTACCAATACTCCTAAATTTCAAACGGATTTAGTTTCAAAATACCTAAATCCCAGAATGCCTAACTTTTTGTCTCGTGACACCTTAATTTGAATACGGCTGAATTTTAAAATGTTTTACTCTCATAATGGACAAACTTCACAACAGCTTTATCGCAGGATACCGAATGTTCAAAACAACCAAGTACCAAAATACCTAACTTTTAAATAGGCTAGTTAACCTTCATGTATAATTTGATTTACTATCTCCTTTAGTGCTGATTGATTACATACATTGAAGTACATACCAATGTTAAAAAGATAATGCAAACTATTTAGGCATTTTGAAACTGTGTCATTTTGGCGTTCTGGAGTTTTCAGTTTAAGGTATTTTGAAATTTTGTCGTATCTGTGATTCGGCATTTTAAGGACAAGTACAGTCAAGGTCATAAATATGTATACACTTTAGTACCTTGTCATTTTAATCGCTGTGACAATTTCATATAGCAGTTTAAACATGACGTTAATTAGACAAGGTACTAAAGTGTATACATATTTATAACCTTGACTGTACATTTCAATATTTAGGCATTTCGGACATGAGACGTTTTAGGTCAAAGTCATTATGACTTTTGTTCATTTTAGGAATGAGGCAAAGTGATATTCGGGTATTATGAGCCCATGGCAATTTGAAATTTAGTTGAATTAGTAAATTAGGTATTATAAAAATTAGGCGGAATAAGCCCTACTCCTTCTTTTTTACCGACAATTGCCTGCCCTCATTTTACCATACGTTATCATCAGTTAGAGTATTGATTATTAATGTTTTAGTGTTTGAATATACGTCCAAACATTTAATCATCTATTAGCACTAAAT
Source organism: Acleris holmiana (assembly GCA_949316455.1). Classification (NCBI taxonomy): domain Eukaryota; kingdom Metazoa; phylum Arthropoda; class Insecta; order Lepidoptera; family Tortricidae; genus Acleris; species Acleris holmiana. The sequence goes on along the minus strand of OX438790.1, from coordinate 8,124,510 downwards.
AATCTTTCACTTTCTCTATCCAGTGTTTTTTTTATAAGTTTGTTTTTCATAGAATCGCGTGACAGAGTGGTAATACAAAATTTAGTCTCCTCTAAAAACGGCCACTCTGTCACAGTATATTCTGAAAAACCACCATAAAGAAAGAAACATTATCGCCACCGAAATAATCATTAATTAATCCAAAAAAAAATTCACGCAACGTATTTTAAATCCAAAAATTAAAACCATAATTATCAATAGTTGAAAAACGCAAAATATAGAAAAATTACGATGTCATGTCGGTAAAAAAAATAGAACGACCCTTTAACACATAAATAAATAAATAATAAGATGATAGAAATTTTTAACAACGGCAGTTTCCACAACTGGCGGATCGAGTAAAACACACAAATTCAGACGAACTAATAACCTCCTGCTTTTTTTTTAAAGTTTATAATACAATCCATCCAAAAAAAAATATTGTTTAGTTGACCAAACTTGACGAAATTAAGGGAATCAGTACAATCGATTGACAATTGACGAAGAAATCGAGACATACACACAAAAACCGGGCAAGAACATGTCGGACCATACTCAGTGTGGGTTGCGAAGCCGTTAAATACGTACTACAAAAATAAAAATCAACAAGTAATAACCGATTTTCTATTTAAAGTCGTTTGGTGCAGTCATAGATGGTTTTAGTAGGTATAAACACTTTAATCGGTTGTGCCCGGTGGACGTCATAATTTGACCGAGGCCCAAAAACTCCATCGTGTTGATTGGTGCCGTGAAATGATTGAAAGATTTAACGCAGGTGACTCAAATGCTGTTATCGACATGCTAACGGGTGACGAAAGCTGGATTTACTTATCTCAAGAACCAATGATGTCTACTTGGTCGTGACAGTTTTCCTAATAAATATGTGCTTTCATTGATTATTTTTTCAGATTTTTAGTATGTGTAGTTTTGGTTGAATAGGGGGGGGGGGGGACACTTGACTCTAACAAAATTTTGCGCTTTAAAGCTTAATATTTCATAAACGGATCCCTAGATCGAAAAATTGTTTTCACAAACCCAAAATATTTTTGAAAGAGCTATCCAACCACACCCCACAATATGGGGTAAGGTACTCTAATATTTATTTATTTACATTTTATTGTACCACTTTGTTGGCGTGACTAATATGTATATTCATGCCAAATTACGGCTTTCTCGTACTAAGAGTCTCTGCGCTAGGCTGTGGACGGACGGACGGACGGAGTTTGACTACGGAACCCTAAAAAAGAAGAAACACGATACTTGGGATTAAAGAAATTAATATATCATTGTACTCACTTCTCGAATCAGATTTCTTTTTCCTTGAGTAGTCTCGCTTTTTCTTTCCATCTTTCTCTTCTTCGCGACTCAGCTATAAACAAAAAAAAACGCAATAAGTTGCAAACAATGCAAACTAGATTCATAACAACAATATAACTATGCTCTACTTTTAGATTTGATAATACTTTAACCGCCCTGATTAAACTAACTTTCTTTAAAAAAATGCGTCCAAATCAGTTCATCTGTTTGCGAGCTAAAATGTCACAGACAGACACACACACATATAATATTAAAATACACGTCAAATTAGGCATGTCATCACTTTTTTATCATAGGAATAATATAACTTTTGATATGTCAAAAGAAACTAAATTACAGGCATACAAAATCCAGGGGCGAGGGGCAGCTGTTTCATCTGCAACTTACTTGAATATGAACCTTATGTAACCAAGTTGCATTGTTCGAAAGCATTTTAGAAAGAAATTGCAAGTGTATGAATGGGCTGGTATTTAGACCACATATAGTCTCTACTATCTCAACGTCTTTTTGTGTGAGATTGTCCCCTGATATTATTTATTTATCTCCGCTATAGTTAAACTTAGACCCACCGCGTTTATTTGTTATATATTTATTTAAACTTATTTGCACAAAACAAGTACAAATGGCGGACTTAATGCCCAATGACATTCTCTACCAGTCAACCAGTAGGCGAAACAGAAAAAAAAACTAAGTTCGGTGCAAAGAAAAATAGTGTTTAAAACAATTACACGTACGTACATACAGATATCTAATAATATTAATACTTACATATATAAATAATATATGTATGTATACAACGTGTTACAAAATAATCCGTAAAAAAGAAATTACGAAAGTAGTGTCAACCCTAGTATACTGTATACCTAAGATACTGAACTGACGTTATTTAATAAGGGTTGACACTACTTTTGTAATTTCTTTTCTACGGATTATTTTGTAACACGTTGTATACAGGGTATTTTTTAAATAGGTGAACAAATTTTAATATTTGCTTCGCTATTGTTAATCAATAACACATGTTGTGTTGTTTTTACTCTATCTTAAAAAATATTAGAGATATTGCCGATTCAATGATTCCACTAACTTAACGATATTCATGGACCCTCTAATCCAGGGGTGTTGTTAAGTAAGTTAATAAATGAAATTTCAAATTATCAGTAGGAGAGGGGCTTGTTGACTGATAAGCTGTACATGAAATTTCAAATTTCGAATATCAATACAGTGTATCGCATACCTACAGCTTGACAACCCATGTCATCATTTCTAGTGTGACTTTGTGTCCACACGATGAAGGTAAAAGAGAGATAATTTGCAACAAAAAATTATAATCGAGTAATGCTTATGTATAAAAATATATGCCGATTTTTGTAGTCACACCCATATTACGTATATTGTTTGACATGATTTTGACTTAATTTGCATCCGTTCTCCGCTCATTACTCATAAAGCTGGGTACGAATCTGAGCGGCTCAGCCTGAGGCATGCTCGTCCTGTGCGGCGAGCTGCTCGCGAGCCAAATTTGCGCGGGTGAGGCAGCGTGCTAGACGCGAGCCGACATTTCAAAATGGCGTCAGACACGATGACAGCCGCGGCTGCGTTTATCATAAATATCATAATACACCGAATTATTAACAAAAAGAAGATATCGCCTCGGTGTTGGAACGGCTCAGCAACATTGTCAAATTTGTACGCGCCTTGCCCACAGACAAGTTAGAACGTGTCGTTCTGCCCGCGGCACGCTCGAATACACGACAAAATTACGCGAGGCACGCACACCGAAGCGCCTTTGAGCACGGTCAAAAGACCGACTCTCGGCGGCTCGCCGCGCGCCGCTTGCCCGCTGCTCGCGCAAAGCACGTGATTGCGTACGAATTCGAGCAAAATTGGTGAGCCAGGCATGCCTCAACCCGAGGCTGCTCTAATTCGTACCCACCTTGACGTGATCATGGCGCTCTTACAGACACAGTAACGTAACTCCATGTTTGTCGTATTAATAATGTATTGCAGTGTTTCCAACCATTCTGACCTCCATGTGTGTGTCGTCGTCGGTGTCGGCGCGCGGCTCGCCCTCGGCGCCCGCCCCCCCCGCGCGCGCCTCCCCGCCCCCCCCGCCCCCCCCGCTCTCCATCGCCTCCTCCGCCTCCTGGGTCGGCGGCTCCTCCGGCGCCTCCTTCACAGGAACGGATTCCTGATGACCATACTAATTATTGTACCAAGTTTATTTATACCTAAAAAGGGGGGATATGGCGCGTTCTATAGTTTTTGAATATGGCGATGAATAGCTAGGCATTAACTCGTTAATCGGTTAATCGTTAATCAACGAAGTTTACATTTCGAGTAACGGATTAACTTTAACTTCCGATAAATTTCCCTAAGCCCGTTAATCGTTAATCTTGTACCTACTTATTTTACTAAAAAAATAATGCACGCACCGCGCCGCACCGCGAAAAACACGTTCAGCCTCGCTTTTAGACGAGAACTTTATAGTAGTTTATGCAACTGATGCATAATACGAGGCCTTAAAATACGAGTGTGGTTTTATTTTAGACTCGTATTTTAAGGCCTAATTGTGTACAGTTGCATACATTACTTTATCTACAGACATCTCATCATAAGTTTAGAATTAAAACCAACAAACAAATTAGCAAAAAACCAACAAACAAATGACAACAATAATGTCGGCAATTCGATCCTGCGTCAAGATGAATGTTATTTTTTAAATCATAGACAAACGAATGAAGTCCCTATTCTCAAGTCACTCAAGATCAAACGTCGTGCGTTTTATATTCAAAAATAAAAAAATAAAAAAAAGTACATAACAAAAATATAAAGTACATTTTTTAGACAATTTTACAGCAGTCAATTGTTATTTTTTCATACCTTTAAGACGTCAAAACGGTCCGTGAATATGCGATATTCTAAACCTATCACAGCAAAACTCACGAAACAGTCGCCGGTTTCAGGTCGATTAATCAAAAATTAAATAATAAAAACAAAAAAGTATTTCATGCATTCGTTGAAAATCGAAATTATCTGTCGTGTTGCGCATTAAAACTTGTAGAAGTATTTCAGTAAAATCACGAAAATCAGCGAAATCGGCAAAATTTCGTGTACGGCCTCACTCTGTAACGTTAAGCGAAGTTAACTTTTTTAAGTAACTATTTGATTATCGGTTCCCAGCTATGTATGGTGATTGTGTTAGCAAATGATCATTTGGTTAAGTGAAGGATATTAAATTAAAAAAAACATGTACAAATGGATTTCATGCTCCATGGTTGTTCTCACATTCAAAATTCAATTAATTGTGTCTCTTTAATCACTTTCTATTGTGATTAGTGAAGACTGTTAAATATTCGTTTTCTGTTTCTTTCCGAATATGTAATTATATCAACGCATGTTGTGTTTACCTATAATTATCATAAGTCACACTGTAATGAATATAACCGTGTCAAATTGTAGCCACAATTGGGTTATCCCATAATTATGTAATGTATAGTGATTCAAAAACCATTTCGAGAAAAAGGGTTGTAGAACCATTCCCTGTTATCAGATTATTTTACAAAATTAGTATTAAATAGTTATTTCTAATTTATCATTTGAAATTATTTGACCTGTAATTTAGTGACGTCACGATCTTCATTGGTAAGTTGTGTCTAATCTGTGATCAACCATAGTACAAGTACATTACACAATTTTAAATGAAAAAAAAAAAATAGTACTGCATATAATATGAGTCCGGAATGCAGTAATAAATCGATAATGTATATCGAATTTTACATATTTATTTCTGTTTTATTTTAACGCTTATTAAAATTAAGACAATTTTTAACTGTATATAAACATGACAAGGTCAGATCTTTAAAAAAATGGTATGATTAAAATACAAGTCCGTTTTGGAACCTCCGCCCGTAGGCTAGTCTGTGGGTGAAATTGTCAAACTCAACAACCTAAAAATAAAATTTCGGTTTGTTTGATGTGCAACATATAACTACTCGTTTTCAGATTTTCTGCATTTTAACAACATTGCTTCAAATTCTACGGAATCTGACAATCCTGCTACACATATTGACCATCGCCAGATCTTGGATACCGATATTCTTGCTTATAATGACGACCAACGCTGTACATTTGTTAAACTTTGTAAGGGCTGATTCCACTAATCTACCCAAAGTGGATATAGTCAGGATATTGACATACTTGGGAGACAGCTCCAATCACAACGTAGCAGAAATACGTGGAGCTAAAGCTCTAATGTAAGTATGATTTAGGTATAAGAATATAACGTTCACAATACCATTAATACTTTAGTTTACCTATATTGACATGACTTGACATTGACATTTTACGTGATCTGACAGAAACGCGTACTCTCAAACGAATTCAATAGTTTTAAAGCATTTCTCAAACAAACCAGCTTGTAGTGACGTCATAAAAACATTTTCTTTAAAAATTAAAATAAATTAATATATTGATTTAAATGCAAAAACCGTGAAATTAGTGTCTTCAATTAGTCTATTTTATCGAAAAAAAAAAAAACTAGTGGTTTTTTTTTTGGGACAACCCAATTGGTAAGCCAATAAATAAATTTATTAATTAATTACTAAAAGTTTGTTTAGTTCCCGAGGATTTAGGAACAGGTTTAAATTAAATTAATGAACTTGTCATATATCACTTTTAGGTTGCTAGAAATTAATATACGTAAGTAGTTTTCAACACAATGATCACATATTTGCGCTATACGTTTTTATATTTAATTTTATTGACAAGGGTGGGGGGGAGTATGGATTAAAAAATACGAAACGAATGAAACCTGACAAATGCGAGTTAAACTCGCGTGGAAAGGGGTCTGTACGTTTTCAGAATTTTTTTATGTCACTTTAAGTACCGTAGACTTCTTATAGGTTTTCCTGTAATCTATAGGTAAAGGACTATTTTCTGTATATTTTTTTAAATTTTAGGCTTAGTAGTTTCGGGGACTTTTAGGCGATGGGCTTGCAACCTGTCACAAATACACTGGTAAACCTCTTGGCCTGTTGGTGCAAAATGTGGTTACAGAAATATCAGTAAGTCTTTAGAGTTGTTGGTATTTCTGTAGCTCTGCCTACCCCACTCTGGGAATGGAGGCGTGATGTTATGTATGTATGTAGTTTCGGAGATAGAGATATTTTTTTATCTATTTTCTTGAATTATGAATTTTATAATTAAAACAAAAATATATTCGAGTAACGTAAAAGAAGTCCTTTCATTTGATACGTCACATGGTACAGTTTGCCCAAGTTTTTATTTTTTTTCTCATTTACCCAGAGTGACTCCAATATTTTTATACAAAATTTAAACTTATTCGGTTCAGTAGATCCGAAGCAAATTGGCTGTGACAGACCGACAGACACAAGTAATCCTATAACAAAGATAAATATAGTAATAAGAGCTTAGGGCGTACCTCTGTGTCATCCGCGGGGGGTTCTTTGACCTCTTCGAGCTCCACCTTCACCTCGGGCTGCGGCGGCGGCAGCGGCGGGAGGGGGGGCAGCGGTGGCAATGGCGGCAACGGCGGCAACTCGATCAATGGCGGCACTAAAAATAATATAAGGGTTTTATGGTTTTTTGTTTATAATCACCTGTTAGATAAAAAAAAAAGAGATCAATCTCACACAAATTAAACGAGTTCTAAATTAAGGTCTAGATCTATTCTATAGGCATTAATAAATATAGTCATTAAAGAAATAAACATTTATATACACAGAAAAAACCCAAAATTAAAATTAAAAAAAAATCTACGAAATGCCATTGTCGATACATATTGAGTGTAACCATGGTAGCCAATAACAAGTCAATGAATATGAATATGTTTTTTCGCATTTAAAATTGAGATTTCAAAATTATTTTGTTTTAAATCTGCGTCATTCCAATTGTTATTAAAACTAGGATGTCGAGTGTTCACTAAACGCCAAGACTGATCCGGAATGACCGTTAACATAGTTATAACGATGCAATAATGATCATAAAAGAACAGTTATTACCATACCAACGCTAATTATAGAACAGTTTTCACGTTTCGATTACGCTGTAGGTGGTATTGTGATACTGTTATAGTAGTTTATGCAACAGTTGTATAAGAGAGGTCAAAAAAGACGAGTGGTGTGGTTACGATGTGAGCCGCAGGCGAACATCGTAAAGCAAGACGCCACGAGTATTTTTTGACTTAGTTATACACCGTTGCATACAAACAATACTTTTTCTACGACTAGGTTTCAAATAAATTGCAAAATTTAATTAATATACCTGGGTTAGAATACGAACGAACGAAGCACAGAACAACAAACGAGCGAGAAACATTCGAAAACGACAAAATATGTGTCTATGGTTAACTTTGTTTTCAAATTGATGTGCACTTGCCAAGTTTTATATATTTTTGTAAAGTTGCACGATCGATTTAACTTGTGAAATAGGGACTAAAAAACACCTAATGATTTGAGAAATGAATTCATTTACCTGATTGGTCGATTTTAATATAGCTGCATTCTGGTTGGTTGATACCATGTTTTTTTTAAAGAGTTAAATTAGTCAAAGAGTTTACATACCAAAAAGAACCTAACATTCCGATTGACAGTCAATGTGTATTGTGATTGGTGGATTAATTTGGTGAAGTATTTCGATTGGTCAAATTAACCTAGGTGTAAGCTTTGGCAGCTAGGCATGTCGTTTTGGCTCAAAAAAGCACAAGTGCTGTTAAGGGGAATAGACTAGATAGATTTTTCTACGGAAAGTTCTGCGGACATATTACCTATATTCTTATATTAGTGTTCGTGACTATATAAATGACAGATAAAAGTACAGGAGTAGGAAAAAGATATGAATATAAGCAAAGGTGTGTATTACTTATGACAATGTTGTCGTCTGGCGGCGGGTCGCTGGGCAGCGGGATGCTGTCGGGGTCGAGCACGGGCAGCACGCGCGGCTCCGAGGGCGCGCGCGGGGCGCGGGCGGGGGAGTCGGCGGCGGGGAGCTGTGCCATACACATTCTCAACACTACTCACTAATAATAATTATATCAGGGGACAATCTCACACAAATTGACCTAGTCCCAAACTAAGCTCTAGGCTTGATGGGTACGAGACACAATAAACATAGGGTAAACCATACAGTTATTGCCCGCGATCTGTGATTGCCCAATACATTTTTTAGAGACTGACTGAATCACAGAAAAAAACATTTGCTTACATAGAAACATAGCTGTGTTACTGCTTGTTACACTTATGTAGCTTATTTTTTTAGGATTGCAGTCTCTAAAAAAATAAAGAGGGCAATCACTGGTCGTGGGCAATAACTGTAAAGTTTACCCTACTTAAATAGAGAAATATATACTTAAATATATATAGAAAACATCCAAGACTCAGGAACAAATATTCGCGCTCATCACACAAATATGTGTCCTTGCCGGGATTCGATCGATGGCTTCGGAGGCAGAGTCACTCCCAACTAGGCCAACGTGTCGCTATATTGCTAAACATACCCAGGTTTAGGATATTTTTTTTTTGTTTAATATTTGTAGCGGATGTCTGCGTTTTTTTGGAAAATTATACATTTCACGAAAAATAATCTGGCCAAACGGCAGGCTCCCGTTTATTGCACAGAACTACAAAATTCGAGTACAAAAGGTGAACTTCATGCCTAATGGCATTCTCTTCCAGTTGACCTTTGGGCAAATCAGTTTTTTGGCAAATATCACTTATATGACCAGGCCGAAAATGTTTTTGCCGGCCTGTTTGCTGATTGGTTGACCACATTGTTGGCCAACCTTGAGAACCAATGTAAATCAATAAATCAATATTTGTAATTTGTTTTACAGCGCCAAACATTTGAAGAATGAAACAGAATCGAATAAAGTTTCGTTAAATAACAGGTGTCTTTTAGTTAAAACATACACAAGCAAAAAAAAAAACTAGATCCCAATTCTCGAACCACTCTAGATAAATTTACAAGACAATTATGTCGAAACATACAATTTGATATGCAATTAGGTATCATTTTCATCGCAAATTATAAAATCCATGAGAATAAGGACTTTTTTTAAATTACATAGTCTAAAAAAAGGGGCCAAGTGCAAGTCGGACTCGCCCATGAAGGGTTCCGTAGCAGCAAGTAACATAATATAAAAGTTCGTTGTAGCTTTGATCAATGTTTTTATGACGTATTAAAAAAAAAACTACTTACTAGATCTCGTTCAAACCAATTTTCGGCGTAAGTTTGCATGGTAATGTACATCATATTTTTTTTTAGTTCTATCATTCTCTTATTTTAGAAGTTACAGGGGGGGGGGGACACATTTCAACACTTAGGAAGTTTCTCTCGCGCAAACGGTTCAGTTTAGAAAAAAATGATGTTAGTAACCTCAATATCATTTTTGAAGACCTATCCATAGATATCCCACACGTATGGGTTTGATGAAAAAAAATTTTGAGTTTCAGTTCTAAGTATGGGGAACCCCAAAAATTTTTTTTTTCTATTTTTGTGTGAAAATCTTAATGCGGTTCACAGAATACATCTACTTACCAAGTTTCAACAGTGTAGTTCTTATAGTTTCGGAAAAAAGTGACTGTGACATACGGACGGACAGATAGACAGACATGACGAATCTATAAGGGTTCCGTTTTTTGCCATTTGGCTACGGAACCCTAAAAACGAATGACGTCCATACGACGACGGAGGGAAACTCTTGGAATACTGGTATTATCTTTTTTCATGTAAAGATAAAAAACATTAAATAATTAGTGCTACTTCATTCATTTCAGACAATAAATCGGAAAGTGAATTGCAAACATGATTACGTGTAGTGATGTAGTGATACAAACATTTATAGCTAACAAGGGTTTACAAAACAGAATTCTCTGAAAAATACTTAAAAAAAAAGGTTATGGAACACTGAATAAGTGTGACATGCTTTCAGCTAACTTTATTTAAAAAAACATAACACATACGTAATTATATGGTCCCGAACCCAAAGGGTGCCAACAGGACCTCACAACTAAGCCATATCTCATGAACCGTTATAGTTAGTAAGTCGAAACTTTCACAGAATCCTGTGGATTAGGTACTCTAGCCGCGATAGCAAAAATATGGCCGATGGGCTTGTAACCTGTCACCAATACACTGATAAACATCTTAGCCCGACTATGCAAAATGTCGTTACAGAATTATTAACTAGTTTTTTTAGAGTTGTTGGTATTCTGTAGCTCTGCCTACCCCACTCTGGGAATGAAGGCGTGATGTTATGTATGTACGTAAAAGTAAAATAAAGGTCAAAACTAAGTGGGGCCCCAAGGACACTCAAAAGGAACGTGTTTTTAGGGTTCCGTAGGCAAATGGCAAAAAACGGAGCCCTTATAGATTCGTCATGTCTCTCTGTCTGTCCGTCAGTATGTCACAGTCACTTTTTTCCGAAACTATAAGAACTACACTGTTGAAACTTGGTAAGTAGATGTATTCTGTGAACCGCATTAAGATTTTCACACAAAAATAGAAAAAAAACCATAAATTTTGAAGGTTCCCCATACTTAGAACTGAAACTCTAATTTTTTTTTTCATCAAACTTCCCATACGTGTGGGGTATCTATGGATAGGTCTTCAAAAATGATATTGAGTTTACTAACATCATTTTTTTCTAAACTGAACAGTTTGCGCGAGAGACACTTCCAAAGTATTGAAATGTGTGTGTCCCCCCCTGTAACTTCTAAAATAAGAGAATGATAGAAGTAAAAAAAATATATGATATATGCAAATGCAAACTTCCACCGAAAATTGGTTTGAACGAGGTCTAGTAAGTAGTTTTTTTTTTACGTCATAAAAACATTGATCAAAGCTACAACGAACTTTTATATTATGTTACTTGCTGCTACGGAACCCTTCATGGGCGAGTCCGACTCGCACTTGGCCGCTTTTTTTTTAGTGTGTTTACTCTCACTTGGCCGGTTGTTTTTGTTTTTGCAAATACACTACTTTTTTCAAGTGTCCGAATGAGCAGTAATTCATGAATGGTGTTGTATAATGTAAGAAATATAAAATATTTAATATAGCGAACTCACATGGTCTCTTCCAGAATCTCCATAGCGATTTCTTCCACCACTTCCGCCTCCTCTGGCTCCTCTGCTTCCGGCTCTGGCTCAGGGGTAGGTACTTCCGGTTCTTTCACTTCTTCTTTGATCTATTTACAATATTTTCATATAATTACATAACTGTCTAACCTAGTAACAAAACATTGTGTCCCATTTTCAACAAAAGTTAAGTTTTCCAAAAAATGTTTCTGCCAAAAATATTTTTTGAGAGAAATCTTTTGTTACCAACTGTAATTTTTTTCAAAGTCATTTATCGTTGACCCATAAGATGGGTCTACGTTAATTATAGTGGAGATCCTGTCGCCACCTTTCGACTCCAGCATCAGACCAGCTCGATGGTGCCATCGTATTGCCATCGAGGTTACGTAGGTATACCATGGAAGTGGTTCAAATGTTCCTTGTAAGCTATTATAATTTGAAATAATTTAGCCCGATTACTACAATTGATTTAGAGCAATAATTTTGTTCGCTGAAATCAATATTATCACCAAGACGAAGAAGTTTAAAATCGGAAAATATAATTGTAATTGTATACTACGTAAATTATATAAAATATAAAAAATACAAAGTTATTACAACACAGTGGCATAGGTGGGAGTGACCCTGCCTCCGAAGCCAGCGGGCCTGGGTTCAAATCCCGGTAAGGGCAGATATTTGTGTGATGAACGCGAATATTTGTTCCTGAGTCTTGGATGTTTTCTATGTATTAAGTATGTATTTCTCAAAATAAGTACGTTTATCGTTGTCAAGTACCCATAGTACAAGCCTAGAGCTTAGTTTGGAATTAGGTCAATTTGTGTGAGATTGTCTCCTGATATTTATTTATATTCTATGTACAATTGTAATATTTCGGCATAAACGGTGGTGAATATAATACTTTTTTATCGACATCTATTTACAAATGTGTCCTCCCACTATCGTGACGTCACGGGAGCAATTATGTAAGTAAGTAAATTAAAACCGGGCTTTACTTAAAATGTGTTGAAAGAGCAACTTACTTTCTCGACCTCCGGCTGTATAACCTTGATTTCCGCCGTTGGGAACTTCACTTCCGGGAAGGCTATCCTCACTTCCGGCTCCGGTGGAGGTTCAGGAGTTTCCTCGATGGTGGTCAACTCGGCTACCGTTTCTTCTACCACCTAGACATTTTTAATTATTATTAACTAGCTGTTGTCCGCGTAGAAATATAAAACATAGCCAATGTTACTCAGTGATAATAGCATTCTACTGGTGAAAGAATTTTCAAAAACGTCTTTATTTTTTTAAATTATACATACAAAACTACAAATGTTTCCTCTGGATAAAAATCTTCCAATGGATAAAAACCCTCGATATAATGACGAACCCTTCTTTCAGAGAAACGGCTCAACCGATTATCATGAAACCGAGCTAAAAACCATTTTGATTAAACTAGCTTTCAAATCGATCCATCCGTTTGAGAGCTACAATACCACATAGATACACAGATACATACACACGTTAAACGTATACCGCAGTTTTTTGTCGAGGTTACTAACAAATCCTACTTCCTTATAAACACGAAAGTTTGTATGTATGGATGGATGTGTGGATGTTTGTTTGCTGGACGGATTTGGATGAAAGGACCATGGGCAACTTTGTATGGAGCTTGGCCTTGAAACCAATACAGCTGAGAGTAAGGTCATTAAATAAGTCTTTAAATCGTTTTGTTCCCAATTCTACAGATTTCTTTTTTCTATCTCTACAGATTCCCAACTCTACATACGAGGGGCACACCGAAATGATCGGGAATAGAGTACTTTAAACTAAGTTACATTAAAACCTTTTTTATCATATGCGTACTGGCCACTGACAATCACGATGCCGTTTTAACAATTTAAAAAAATAACGTAATATTTTTTTTATTCCACTTTCAAATTGGCAAGTCGGTGAACAAAATGGAGCTCACGCGTGAAATTTTCGTGCAATTATTTATCACAACTTTCGTCGAGGCTTATCTCCAGATGAGTGTCTCAATGAGCTTGTTTCTATATATAAAATTGAAGCACCTAGTCAAACGACAATATATCGTTGGTATGCAGAGTTTCGGCGGGGTCGTGCCTCTCTCAGCACCGTACCTTCAACAGGTCGGCCGAAAACAGCGGTGTCGCCTGAAAACATCGCGGCTGTGGAAAAAATACTCAAAGAAGACAGACATGTGACATACGAGCAGATTCGGGCAACCATAAGCATTGGAATGACTGCAATCCATACTATTTTACATAGTGAGTTGGGTGTCAGAAAATTGTTTTCCCGATGGGTACCCCATAACTTGTCAGAAGAGCAAAAGGCGGTTCGTGTTGATTGGTGCCGATCTACTCTGAAACGCTACAATGGAGGAAAGTCAAAAGCTGTTTATAATATTGTCTCAGGTGACGAAACCTGGATTTATTCCTATGAGCCTGAAAGAAAGCACCAGTCGGCAGTTTGGGTCTTCGATGGCGAGGTCAAACCAACGAAAGTTGTGCGTTCCCGCAGCGTGTCGAAGAAGATGGTTGCTTCGTTCGTCTCAAAAAAAGGACATATTGCCACAATTCCTTTACAAGAACAAAGAACGGTTACCGCTGATTAGTATATCACAGTTTGTTTGCCACAGATGCTGGCCGATCTTCGCCGAGGGCACCCGACACGCCGCGTCATCTTACACCACGATAATGCGAGCTCCCACACCGCCCATACAACTAAACAGTTTTTGAACGAGGAAAACGTTGAGTTGATGTCTCATCCTCCATACAGCCCTGACCTAAGTCCAAATGATTTTTTTACGTTCCCTAGAATTAAAGATTTATTGCGTGGTCAGCGGTTTGAAAACCCAGAAGCCGCCGTAGAAGCCTATAATTCGGCCATTCTGGCAATGTCTAGTTCAAACTGGAATAACTGTTTCAATGACTGGTTTAAAAGAATGCAAAAGTGCATCAATTGCAACGGAGAATACTTCGAAAAACAATAAAACATAATTTATATATACAGTGTACATAGTTTTTTAAATTCCCGATCATTTCGGTTTGCCCCTCGTATTCATAACCCATTAATGTACTCAAGGTACATAAATAAAGTAGGTAGGTTCGGTTAGGTTTGCTCAAACATCAGGCCCGAAGGGCCGAAACAAACCAGAAATAGAAGCTCCGCAAAGCGTATAGAAGCCACGTACGTACCATTATCATGTCTAACTAAAGTCTATTAATGGGAAGTCACTAGCGTTATTGAAAAGTACCACGAAAATAGAGAAACATGCACGAAAGTCAGAATTGAATTTCATTGATACGATTTAGAATTACGAACGCAATACACTAAGTTTTGAGTTTTAGATTTTATATAGGAACAAAACTTGTTAAAATTTTAAAACTTATTTTAATGTTTAGATTGTTTTTTTACCAGCCTAATTTTATTTATGTGATGTTTTAATTCAACGATATTTGCTTAAACATAGTAATTACGAAATATATGCACAATTCTTTATACATACATACATACATAAATAAACGCCTTCATTCCCAGAGTGAGGTAGGTAGACCTAGAGAAATACCAAAAACTCTAAAAAAGTTGTTGATAATAAAATTCTGTAACCACATTTTGCACCGTCAGGCTAAGACAAATCTAAAGCTAAGGCAAAGGTGTATTAATGACAGGTTGCAAGCCCATCGAGTAACAGTACTACAAGCCCTTATTCCCTTAGTCTTAATTTCTTTATAGGGTCCTTATATTTTGAACACGGAAC
Organism: Acleris holmiana; assembly: GCA_949316455.1. Classification (NCBI taxonomy): domain Eukaryota; kingdom Metazoa; phylum Arthropoda; class Insecta; order Lepidoptera; family Tortricidae; genus Acleris; species Acleris holmiana. The sequence continues at coordinate 8,109,327 of OX438790.1, read as the reverse complement.
AACAGTTGTGACGTCATTCCTGTCGTCGATTTTGTATAGTGTTTTTGCAGGGGGCCTGAACTATGACTTTGTAAAGCTTCATATCTTATGAAAAAATTACACGACAATTATTTCGCGTATACAGTTATTCCTCTCTTTCATAGCACTTTCCAGAGAGCGAAAGAAAATAAATTATGCATGTTCCCTATTCCGGCCTCTGGCTACTAAGGGCCAGATGGTGAACGGATAGTTTGTTAATTACCGGTACAATTTCTTCTGGAACTTCTTCGGGCGCTGGCTCTTCTTCAACTGGTTGAATCTACAAACACGAAATTTTAATTTCTAGCATTATTCTGCGAGTCTTCCAGGAGAACGTTTTTAGAGTTCCGTGCCCGAAGGGAGCCCAACGGGACCCTATTAATATGCTGTCCGTCCGTCCGTCCTAACTTTAAAGAGCTGTATCTCTTGAACCGTAACAGATAGCGGGTTGATTTTATTTCCAGAATAAGTGTTATAAATACTTATTTACTAAAAAAAGTATTTTGAAAGAAAGTGAAGTAATTACTTTTTTATTTCAATAGTATCGAATTACGACAAAAAACACAACCGTCAAATTTGGTATGCTTATGGTACGGACAGACAGACATTCAGTGGAGTCTTTAGGGTCACGTTTACCCTTTAGGTAAGGAACCGTAAAAATGGTTAAGTTTGAGTTGGGCTCGCGCAGATTCGCAGAATCAAAATATATTAACACCTACAGCGATACGGAACCCTCGGGGAAAAAGGTTTTTGTATATATACTATTATTTCTTGTTATAACGGCCATAAAACCACTGTAATCCAGGAATTACAGCTTGCTAACAGAGAGACAGACGAAAAGCGGAGGCTTAGTACTAGGGTCCCGATACGCACGTAAGGGATAGCTAATAAACGCTACTTTGAACTCACCGGTGTGGGTTCGATTTCCACTTCGATCTTGATATTCTCCGTAGGGGGTGGTTCTTGATCGTCCCTTTTAAATATCGGCTTTTCGGCCATTCTGAAATATAAAAGAGTATAGGGACAAAATCTTGTACAAATCCATCTTGACTTAAATTAAGCTCTAGGCCTGCTAGGTGTATGTAGAAAGGGTTATTAGCTCTGCAGTCGAACAGAACTGACACGGCGGGGGACCGCTAAGTAAATGAAATTATATCACACACACGGTCACGACACGGTGGCCTAGTTGGGAGTGACCCTGCCTCCGAAGCGGCAGGACCGGTTCAATCCCGGTAAGGGCAGATATTTGTGTGATGAGTGCGAAGATTGGATCCTGAGTCTTGGATGTTTTCTATGTATTTAAGTATTTATTTCGCTATATAAGTATGTACATAGTACAAGCCTAGAGCTTAGTTCGGGACTAGGTCAATTTGCGTGAGATTGTCCCCTGATATTTATTTTTATTTTATTTTTAAATAAAATACCCCAGCTACTTAGCAGTCCCCGACGTGTCAGTGTTCAGTTAACGACCTACTTATCAAACAATCAGCCCTTACTCCTACGCGACGACGCTTGGTTTGCTTTTACGGCCTGTTTTGAGTCGGGGGTTTTTTAACTTTTTTTTTTAATAATATATACTGTACCTTGGCACCTAAAGGGTACGGAACCCAAAAAAAATCGCTTAATCCTCACCTGGGAATTCCTTTGTGCATGGTGGCGACAGGCGGTATGTGTAAGTCGATATCTCTGAACGCGTATACATCCTCTGCTTTTATTTCTATGTCGTCTATGTCGACTGCGGGAGCGAGCGGGACGGGGGATGACTGCGTCGTGTTTGCTAGAAAGTAACAAAACGTTTGATGGTAAACTGCAGTACGGGGCTGGGATTCTACACGGTAATAACAATATCGTCTTTGACGTGTTTCCGTATTGTCAACGTTTTGATAACTCTTATGTCGTTTACTGGATTCTGCTGCGTTATGTTGATATCGTGGTGGTGGTAGGGCCCTGTGCAAGGTCCGTCCGGATCGCTACCACCATCTTATCCATTAACCACCCGCCAAGCAAGTGTTCGCATTGTTGTGTTCCGGTGTGGGGATAAGACAACCGGTGAAATTACTAGCATAGAGGCATTCCATCTTCGTCCTCAGGGTTGGCAACGCATTTGAGGTCTTAGGATTATAGTCTTGAGAATTCAAATGTCTATGGGTCTCAGATTCCACTTACCATCAGGTGGCCTGAGTGCTCGTGTGCCTTCTCCTTAACATAAAAAAAAATATATATAAAGTTGCTGAGCCGTTCCACCACCGAGGGGATTTCTTCTTCTTTTTGTTAATAATTCGATGAATTATGATAAACGCAGACGCGGCTGTCATCGTGTCCGAAGCCATTTTGAATTGTCGGCTCGCGGCGAGCACGCTGCCTCAGCCGCGCATGTTTATGTGAAAAAATTGGGCTCGCGAGCAGATCGCCGCGCGGGGCGAGCATACCTCAGCCCCTCCGCTCAGACTTAACATAGACAAGACAAACCTTTCAGCTGCTGCTCTATCTGCACCAGCTGGCTCTTGATATGCTCTATGGCCGCGTGTTTGTTGTCGTGCGGACTCGTGGAGCCCGACTTCTCTAGAAGCATAGACAAAGTAGGCGCTCCGGCGGACGGCGAGATCGTTTCTGGGGACAATTAATATTATAAAGATCAAATTAAATTATTGCTCGCAGTGTGTTTTAAATTGTAATTTTAAGTTATTAATAGAAATAGTGCGTCCGTGTGGTTCCCGGGTTAGAATAGTGCCACTCCATGTCTTTCCGTGGATGTCGTAAGAAGCGACTAAAGGAATAAGGGCTTGTAGTGCTGTGAGGCGATGGGCTTGCAACCTGTCACTTATACACTAGTAAACTTCTTGGCCTGATTGTGCAAAATGTGGTTATAGAATTCATACAAGTCTTTTTGGAGTTGTTGATATTTCTGTAGCTCTGCCTACCCCATTCTGGGAATGAAGGCGTGATTTTATGTATGTGTATGTATGTAATAGAAATAATTTATTTCATGTCACATTACAGGGTATATAAAAAATCAGGGCCTCTATTCTACTGTGTTATAACGATATCGCGTTTGACGTGTTTTAGAATCGTTTATGACTCGGTCGTCATTATTGTAAATGACATAAAGAGTTATCAAAACGTTGACAATACGGAAACACGTCAAAGACGATATCGTTATTACCGTGTAGAATCTCAGCCTAGGTATACATGTGATGCCCTGTAAGGGCATAGCAACATAAGAGGGCTTAAACTAGATATTTAATACTACGGTTGCTTACAACTATTTATTTTATACAAATATAAACGTCCATTTTTTTTTACTTTTCCTTTCAAAATCAAACATTTTATAAAAAAATAACTACTTATAGACTTCATCAAAACTCGTTTAAGTTGTAGAAACACTTATGCACAAGAAAGATGTTTAATTGCTTATTAAAAAAATTCGGTAAGTAATTATATATTTTGATTGTCATATAATGAGGGCTAGATGTGACGAGCTTTAATGTGGAGAATGACAATTTAAGTTTATTAAGGTTACGGTTGTTTATCTATTAACGCCGAATATAGATCCATATGTTTTCTGTCAAATTAGCATGACTCAAAAATAAACATGGAGGTAAGAGTATCTGGTGTTTAATAAAATGAGGTCGACACGAGTCCAGATGGTCAATCTTCGCTAGTATGTGGATACATTTTTTTGAAGAATAAATATTTTGTCTATATCACTACTATTTCACACTTCAGTTTGGGATTTAAAAAAATGCCCTCTATGACCGCTTTATGGCTTCATCATTGGATCAGCTGAATGACACATTATATTGCATTGCATTTTTAGTTATATATGGCGACTATAGATCCAGGGCGGCGCGTCAGGACGAGCGCGCGCGTGACACTGAACAGCAGGGCGATTTTGGACTTTCGAGTGCTCGAAATCAACGTAGAGTGATAGAAAATATTAGCAAACGAAAATATGTCACAATTATTTTCGCATGAACCCGTTATCCCTATTTCTGAAAGCCCTCACTCGAAAGCTAGTGATTGACTTAATAAATATTCACGTGTTCGTTGTACGCAGAAAGTCGATGAATACTGGTTTTCTTTAATCACCTTTTAAATGTAATTATGGCTATATTCATATTTATATGCACTTTCAGTGTTTTTAGCACCGTTTACCAAATACTTTAATTATACATACATACATAACATCACGCCTTCATATCCAGAGTGGGGTAGGCAGAGCTACAGAAATACCAACAACTCTAAAAAGACTTGTTGATAATTCTATAACCACAATTTGCACAAGTAAGCTAAGATGTTTACTAGTGTATTAGTGACCAGTTGCAAGCCCATCGCCTAATATTACTTCAAGCCCTTATTTCCTTAGTCACCTCTTACGACATCCAAGAGAAGACATGGAGAGGCACTCTTTACTCTTCTTAGTTTAGTTTAATTTCTTAAACTTGAATTACAAAAACGAATAAATTAAACATTTACTCCGTCTTGGTTCTTTGTTGTAGGTATTTGAAGTTTGTTTGAAAATTAAACATCTATGACTCAAATTTCTAATGACAGAATGGTGTGGACCACTCGTTTCGACATTAACCATCGCTCGCATCTCAAAAATACGGTTTCTCAGTTTAAACTCACTTTCGAATGAAACTTTCTAGCGCTCGAAAGTAAGAAATCGCCCTGATTAGCCGCGCGTGCCAGGCCGCACAATTTGTAGGCTAAAGCTCCGAGTGTGCCTGCCCTGCCCTAGGTGGAGGAAGACTCACCGACGAGCGTGGCGGGGTGCTGGATGTGCTGCGGCGTGGTGACGACGGGCGACGACTTCAGCAGCGACGTCAGCAGCGGCGACGACGGCGGCGGCGGCGTCGCTGTACAACACAACTAATCATGCCTGTCCTCCCACAGATTGCTTAAGGTCGAATTTTTATTACCACAGAAAACAATAGAAGCATTCCCCCTCTACCACAGGAACTCTAGACGGACTGCGGGGTACCACCTTTGGGCACAGTAGCCAAAATAATGTTGGTAAGTGAGTTCTGAAGGCCTCCACAGAAAGCTCTTGTCTACTTTCATAATGCGCACAGCCAAGATTTGGAACACCGTGCCCACGTTCGTATTTTCGTGTGCGTTTGACCCGATGTCCTTCAAAAATAGGATTAATAGGTACCTTCTGGGTAAGCTCACTTCATCGTCGACCCTGTCCTGACTCTCTGGTCTCAAAAAATCTTTCCACATTTACAAGAAATTAACTTACTATATAAATCCATATTATTTCAATCAACATGAAAGAATTTAATTTGTTAATGACAAACTTAATTTTGAAATAAACTCTTTGTTACATTAATTTAAAACCCGAATACTGTTTTCGTATGCATATCTCAAATTTATTTTTAATATCACTGCTCCAGCAAAATGATAACTTAATATTATTTTTGTTGCTGGCCCGAACTTTGAGATCCCCTGAAATGTCACTTTGACAGTGACATAACTTTGTTAACATTTTTTCTGTGGGAATAATATTACGGAAGGCGGGAAACCATAAAACTTGGCGGGCGCGTTTTTTGGTTAATTTTAGTAATTATAAATTTTTTCGTGTATATTGGATCAGATAAGTTTTAAAAATTGTAAATATTTCTTTATTTGTATATGTTTAGTGTTTTTAGTGTATAATTGTATGGTAAGTGTGTAATTTTAATTATGGACGAGAATGAGCCCCCAGACCCTGGGGGCACTGAAATTATAGTACCTCAACCAGCGAGTTTTGTAACAATTTCAAATGAATCAAGTATGGATACAGATGCGTCATCAACACAAACAAAGACTCGTTTGAAACGCTCTCGCACACAAAAAATAATTTGCAAGCATTGTCAAAAAAAAAAGACAAAACATAGCAGTGATGCAAATCCTAAGGGTTGCAAATGCGACAGCGACTCAGACGGTCAGCAATCTAAAGTAATTAAAATAGACGAAATATCACAACCTAACTCTCAACGTTATCCTGATTCGGCCAATTCCTCTTCTGCAGACCCCTCACAAAAGTTGCCGATTGGTAGGACTCAATATCAGTTCACAGATTGTGCTCCATATGTTGTACATATACAACGTATTGAGGTATCGCCAAATGATGGTACCACTTTGCACCCGGTTACCTTTGGTAACTTCTTAAGGAAGTTTAATTACAAAAACATAATCAATGGTAGTGTTAAACGGATTGGCAGAAATCGCGTAGCCATGGCCTTTTCTCACTTTGAGCAGGCAAATTCATTCATTTCTGATGCCACACTGACTTCACATAAGTTAAAAGCATTTATTCCCACTTTTAATGTGACAAGGATGGGGCTTATTCGTGGTGTACCTGAGGACTGAAGTCCTGAGGAAGTCAAAGATAATATCAATGTGCCCATAGGTTGCGGTAACATCATTAAAGTACGTAGGTTAAACTTTAAAGTAATGTCCTCTGGGTCCCCTGTATGGAAACCATCACAATCTGTGGTAATAACTTTTGACGGCCAGGTTTTACCGAAGCGCGTCTTTATGTGCTATAATTCATTATCAGTAGAGCTGTACATTTTTCCTACAATACAGTGTTTTAACTGTTGCCGCTTTGGGCACACTAAAACTCAATGCAGGTCAAAGCCTCGTTGCTTTAAATGTGGTCAAGGCCATACAAGCAACTCTTGTGATATTGAACCCGAGGATGCATCCTGCTGCTTATGCAGTGGGCATCATTTTGCCATTAGCCGGTCCTGCCCTGAATTAAACCGACAAAAAGAAATTAAAAACAGTATGGCACACAATTGTATCTCCTATGCTGAGGCATTAAAATTACACCCCCCAGTAGTAAGATCATATGCTGAAGCAGTGTCTCATCCTCAAATTGCACCTCATAATGAATCCTTTGTCAGTCATCCAATTAATAAATCATACAAAAAAACAGTATTTTTAAAACCAAAGTTGCCACCTACTTTATCTAAAGGGTACGATCAGAATGCTCACAAGCAGTTGATTAGGGAGTACAATTTACCCTCCCCTTCTAATGGCTGTGCACTTAAAAATAATAACACTGAGATTTCCAATAATAAAACATTACAAGAAATAATAACTGCTTTAATAAATTTTCTTACTGAATCAAGTTTAAATTCAAATTCACCGACCAACGTTGCCCCTTTATTAGAAATTTTGACCAAATTCTTTTCTACCCAAAATGGACAATCTCCTAAAGATTGTTCAGTGGAACTGTCGCAGCATCATAAATAAGAAAAGCGATCTGCTTTTCTTATTGAATAAATATAGTCCTTTTGTTGTAGCTTTACAAGAAACATGGTTAAAGCCAGAGTTTTTTTTTAAAATCCCTGGTTTTTCTGTGTTGCGTGAAGATAGATCTGATGGGTATGGCGGAGTAGCCTTGCTCATCAATAAATCCTTTCCTTTTACCTTATCACCTCTTCCCCCTCACAGCAATGATTATTCTATTGTTGCAGTGCATGTAAATAATATTTTAATTATATCCATTTATATTCCTCATCCATCTTCTATCATCTTTAACGAAATCAACAGTATCTTGTCATCACTTTCAAGACCATTTTTACTCCTTGGTGATTTGAACTGTCACCATCAATCATGGGGTAGTGCAGCGTCAAACCATTTTGGTGAGGAGCTGTTAAACATTCTGGATGCTCAAAATCTCTGTTTTTTAAATACGGGTAGTCCAACAAGAAGAACGGAACCAAGTGTTTCTACTAGCGCAGTCGACCTATCTATTTGCACTCCTGACTTAGCTTCAACCATGTCTTGGCATGTTCTCGCATCTACTTTTGGTAGTGATCATTTCCCCATAGTGATTTCTCTTCCAAATCATCCTTCGATCAATCGATTAAAGCGGACATCACGTTTGAAATACCGTCTTGAGAAAGCAGACTGGCATCAATATAGTTCGGAAGTAGAAAAAGGAGTTACTTCTCTACCACTTATAACTCCAGGAAATGAGGTTATTTGTGCTGATAATTTTACTAAAATCTTGATCGATGCGGCGGACACCACGTTTCCAATTAAAAGGATGTCTAGTAAGTTGCCTTCACCTCCTTGGTGGGACCGGGAATGCACTGTTGCAATAAAATCCAGAAAAGAAGCTGAATTGAAATACACAGCTGATATGACGTTTGAGAATCTGTCAAACCTTTCTAATATTATTGCTAGTACAAAAAAACTCCTTAAAAAGAAAAAAAAACTCAGCTGGAGAAATTTTTGCTTATCAATTTCACCTAATACTAGTCCATCGACTGTATGGGAAAAAGTGAAGAGGTTCAGGTCAGCATTTAATGATAGTGGGATTTCTGTTCTCCCTACTGTTCTGGCAGACCAGTTTTTGGATAAACTTGCTCCGGCCTTAGCTCCACAACGACTAGCTTTATATAGTCCTACTCCTGTAATCGGTGTAGGTCAACTGTCCAGTATAGAGTCCCTTTTTTCTCTTCAAGAACTAAAAGGCGTATTATGCGGATTAACTGACTCTGCCCCTGGCAAAGATGGAATTCCTTATTCCTTCTTAACAAACATCAGTGATAGATCGCTTAATTACTTCCTTAACCTCATTAATTCTATTATGATTACCGGTAACGTTCCTCCATCTTGGAAAATCCAAACAATTCTGCCTATTTTAAAACCAAACAAACCTTCTACAGATGCCTCTTCATACCGACCTATAGCCCTATCTTCTGTTCTATTAAAATTGGCGGAACATTTAATAAAAAATCGCTTAGAGTGGTATATAGAATCAAATGGATTGTTAGCTAACAGCCAATTTGGATTCAGGCGGGGTAAAAGTACAATGGATAATTTGAGTATACTAACCACAGACGTACGATTGGCATTCTCGATAAATCAGTCATTAATAGCCGTATTTCTTGACATTTCTGCTGCTTATGACAACGTTCTCCTTCAAATTTTGTATACTAAATTGAATACCCTTAAGGTTCCTCAAATCCTATCAAACTTTATTATGAATATTTTGAATGAAAGATGCGTTCTCGTTTCTGACGGCATTTCTGAATTATCTAGGGTTGTTTGGAAGGGCCTTCCACAGGGTTCCGTACTTAGTCCCATATTATACAATATTTATACATTTGACCTGGAATCCTCGCTTAATGGTACTGTTAATGTACTACAATATGCTGATGACCTCCTTTTGTACTATACAGACCGATGTTTAGTTAAAACAAGTGACACATTAAACGTGGCTTTAAACTACCTTCAGGGCTGGCTACATAACAATGGTTTAGAGTTGTCCACCAGTAAAAGCTCAGTGGTAGTTTTTTCTCGGAACAGATTAACTCCACAAGTATCAGTTTTATTTAACAATGTTCCTATTCCAGTGGTTAATCATACTAAGTTTTTGGGCGTTGTTTTAGATGCTAAATTGAGTGGCTTGCCTCACTGTGAGTTCGTTGTAGCGAAATGTGAGAAAATACTTAATATTATTAGATGCCTGGCTGGAGTTTGGTGGGGTTCTCACCCGTTTTATCTAAAGTTAATATACAATGCTTTAATTAGAAGTCTTCTTGACTATGGCACTTTTTTATTAGAACCAGGTAGTAAAGCAGGTTTTAAAAGATTAGATGCAGTCCAATCTAAATGTCTCAGGTTGATAACAGGAGCTATGAAGTCGAGTCCGATAAACGCTTTACAAGTAGAATGCTGTGACCCTCCATTACAACTAAGGCGACAGTTTTTGTCTGACAAATATTTTTATAGAGTTGTCCAATTTTCTCGGCATCCGATTCTTAATAAGTTAAAATGTTTATCAATATATGTTACAACATCGAGGTATTGGCTCCATAAATCTGCTCCTTGTTTAGTAAAAAGTATGCAAAAGTTTGATTCTTTAGTTGCTCCTACTCACAGTTCATGGACACTTCCTTTATATACAGGTAGCTTCCAATCCTTGGTTTTATCACCAAATATTGTATATAATTTAAAAATAGACAAACACAATGCCAATACTATTTTTATGTCTGTTCTGTCTGAAATTTGGCCAGAATGGCATTATATTTACACAGATGCATCTAAAACATCTCCCACTGAGTCTATCGGTATTGGCATTTTTCACGCTCAACACAACATCACACAAAAGGTTAAATTTCCTTCTGAAACATCTGTCTTCACCGGAGAGGCGTATGGCTTACTTAAAGCCGTGGAGTACATTTTGCTAGGAAAATTGAAAAACACCGTTATTTTCTCTGACTCTCTCAGTGCTCTCCAGGCAATGGGTAAATACCCATTCGTAAAATCAAGCTTATCATATCCAGTGGTCATTGAAGTTAGAAAGAAACTATATGAATGCTTCCTTAGTGGTTACAATGTGGTATTTGCATGGGTGCCTAGTCATTGTGGCATCAATGGGAATGAAAAAGCTGACAGACTTGCCAATGAAGCCATTTTGGATGGAGATATCTTTCCGTACAAAAACTATTCACATGATCTTTTAAATTTACCAAAATTATATCTTCAAAGGTCCTGGCAGGAGCTATGGTCTGCTAGTGGTGTTATAAAGGGTAGATACTTCAATCGCATCCAGCCAAGTATTCCGTCAAAACCTTGGTTTTTTAAATTGCATTTTAGCAAGAGGGTCACCAGTACCTTAATAAGAATGAGACTGGGTCATGCCTGTACACCTGAACATCTTGCTAAAATCCAGATGATCGACAACTCTCTTTGTGATTGTGGTCTGGAGGTGGGTGATATAAACCACATCATTTTATCTTGTTCGCTTTATGATCGTTCTTCATTTTACACTAAATTAATAGCTCTCCATATTCCTTTACCTACATCTGTATCCTGCTTACTGTCCTTAAATATCCCTAGTATTTATTATCTTTTGGCCTCTTTCCTTAATTGTTATGATATAAAATTATAAATATTTATCTCATTTATGTAACCATACATATTTATTTGACTCAACTTCCCTGATCCTCATCCAAATTTCAAAATTCCGTGTATCTTATATTTATAAATCCTGCCGTTTCCTCACTTTTGACATTGGCATAGTGGCATTCATTGTGCTTATTGCTAACGATAAAAAAAAAAAAAAAAAAAAAAAAAATATTACGACCCTAGTCATGGTCAGGATAACTGGAAGAGATCCCTTAAACGCCATTGTTACTTGTAACTGGTTTTAAATGCGACTAAGCTTCTGCCCGCAACTCCCTCCAAGTAGATTACGACTATCGATATTGCTTCGTGTACTTTTTAATTTTCTGGAATTAAAATCGGGCAAGAGCATGTCGGACCATGCTCAGTGTAGGGTTCCGAAGCCGTTAAGTACTAGAGTACTACAAACATGAAAATCAACAAGTAATAACTAATTTTCTATTTAAAATCAATTGGTGCCGTCTTAGATGATTTTAGTAGGTACGAGTATAAACACACACACACACACACACTTCAAATATGAATTTAGGCTTAAGAAAACGGTTTTGTTACTCTAAATTAGATCCTGTTTTTCGTATTAGCACCAAAAAGAAACCCACACTGTGATTCAACAAATATGTAAATATAGTTGAGGCTATTCTATAGATACGCCATTCTATTTAACGTACTCGTATTCTATAATTTGAAAACTTACACGGCGCGCTCTGCGGCTGCGCGGGTGGGCGCCACGGGCGCTCGGCGCGCGCGCGCCTCTCCTCCCTCTCACGCAGCCAGGCGGTGCGTTTGGCCGTCTCCCTCTCGCGCGTGCGCTTGGCTGTTTCGATCGCGGTCCACAGTTCACGCACTCGGTCGTCAGATGTCGCTGGGTTACGCACTTCGGTTATTTCGTTCTGAAAATAATGGGGGTAAATAAAATGTGATAGAGGTTTAAGTGACATAAGAGATACATGTAAGTTAAGTGTTTATACGTACTAAAAATCATCTAAGACAGCACCAAACAACTTTAACCTTTTGGCCGCTAAGGTAGGCTGAAAGTTTTCGTGCAGCTGACGCCAACGACGTCATATGCCGCAACCGCGCAGATACAAAACAAAATGTATGGAGCGTACCGAGCGCCCGGCGTCCCCGGCACGAAAATCCGATGACGTGATTTGCCGGCTTTGGCGGTTAAAGGGTTAAATAGAAAATCTGTACTCGCATACAAAGCTAAATTGTTTCTTTTGTTTGCTTGATCGGGCTTATCTCAGGAAATACTGAACCCATTTAGATGAAATTTGATAACTAAGGTCTCGGGGAAGGATATGGGTATTTCTACCAGCGTTTCAACCGCTTTGACTTCGGTGTCGCATTTTTAACCATTTCCCTGTACGAGTAGGATAACCATTTTCGGTTATTTTGAAGAATGCCTGGACTCCTAGAAAATAACCGAAAATGGTTATCCTACTCGTACAGGGAAATGGTTAAAAATGCGACACCGAAGTCAAAGCGGTTGAAATGCTGGTAGAAATACCCACATAGGATACACAATTCCTGAGGGAATAGCGATAAGCGAGGTATTTGACATAGTATAGACGACAGAAACAATCGCCGCTTAGTGTTTAAACTCAATACAAAACTTTTAGTTGCTTGACTCGCCGGTTGTGGATTAAACCAGTTAATTAAGGTTAAATAAAGTTCTAAAGTTCGTGTTCCTTAGAAAAGTTCAGAGCAAAACCAAAATTAACCAGTACTATTACTACACACACACACACTACTATTTGTTAAACATGTTCCGAACCCTGTTTGTGAAACGTTTTGTGATGAAATAATAGGATATCACTAAAATGATCATTACCTTCAATTGCTCATACTGCTGGTTCATGTCCGCCACAGACTTCTGTATCTCAGCAATTCGCTCCTGAGTAAGTTTCTTGAGTATGCTCTCCTGAGGAGTCTCCACGGCACCTTCGGAGCTGCGCTTCTTCCGCTTTGGGGTCTCGACATGTTCCAGCAACATCCCATATTGAGCTGCACAACTGAATTAGACATTGGAAAGTTATTGAGCCATTTATATTTAAGTATGCTATAGGTATTAATATGCTAGCTATTTGTATGCCTTATGGTGACACATAGTGCTCAACATTTTATTTAACATAATTTTCTTCAAGTTTACCTTTCTTTATGCAAATAAATATTTGATGTTTTTTTTATAATAAGGAGAAGGCACACAAGCACTCAGGCCACCTGATGGTAAATGGAATCAGAGACCCATATACATTTAAATTCTCAAGACTATAATCTTAAGCCTGCAATCCTAAGACCTCAAATGCATTGCCAACCCTGAGGACTAAGATGGAATGCCTCTATGCTAGTAATCTCACCGGTTGTCTTATCCCCACACCGGAACGCAACAATGCAAACACAGTTGCTTAGCGGTAGGTTAATGGATAAGATGATGTTAGCAAAGCTAAGCATTTGTATTACAATACATTTGATCATAGATTGGCGTTTTTGAAGGTGGTTTCTGTTTTAGAACATTTTATTTTATTTTATACTTTTAAATAATCATATTATATTGTTATGTAGCCTCAACTTCTCAATTAATAAGAACCACAGGAAATTTCACACTTGCAGCAAGCAGTTTTACACTTTTCAATAATCTTAAGACCTCAAATGTGTTGCCAACCCTGAGGACTAACATGGAATGCCTCTATGCTACTAATTTCACCGGTTGTCTTATCCCCACACCGGAACACAACAACGCGAACACTGTTGCTTGGCGGGTGGTTAATGGATAAGATGGTGGTAGCGATCTGGACGGACCCGGCACAGGGTTCTACCACCACTGAAACATAATTACGTAGTATACATAATTATGTATTTCTATAATATTTGAGGAGTTTCCTCAAACCCTCACAAATCCCCTAATCAGATACCTAATTGGTGGTACCATCAAACAATAAATAATTTTCAAAATCAGCCCAAAATTGATGGAGTATCATGTAATCATAACACAAAAAAAGACATGCTCAGTGGGACAAATCTGTCAGTGTCAAGGTTACAACAACTTACTACAATATATATTAAACGTGTTTAAAGGCCCTAAATAACGAAAATACAGCCCACTTCTTTACTAGGTAAACAAAAGTATTCCTAATAACATTCAAGGTAAACAAGCCCTTGAAACATAATTGACAAACAATAACAAAGATTGTTTATTTACTACCTACTTGTTTTTATCATAAAGTGCTTAAACTCTCTTATGCTCTATTGACATCTATCGTTGCGTACACCAAATTACAATCTAATTCAAAGCATTTAGAGGTATAACTCGACTGGTTACCTTTTCTGAGAGTACCAATCAGTAGGCCTATTTGGTTCCCCGACAGTCTTCAGAGCCCTTGACACAGACATCCAATTCTGGTCCCCACTCCTCACCACGGCAGATGCCAGACATAGCTGTTCTCTTATGTTCCAAGTGTCCAAAGGGATTCTTTTTAGCTGAAGCCTTTCTTGTATAGAACTCATTTTGAGGTTATGTCACTTTATTGACGTTCTTTAAATCGATCAATTGTGTTATCAATTGCTGGCTCACATTATTTGTGGTGGTTAAGTCATCTGGTACATTGAGTTTATTACATGATAATTACTAAAAATAATAAACATGTTTACTAATTAAATTAAATTAAATTGCCACAAACTCAACTCAACAGCGTTATTTAGGTATGTTTGAGACACAAGTTCAAGTTCAATTTTTATATTATATGGCTACTGTCCAGTGGGACATGTTTGAGACACGGATGTGATAATAAGAAAGATTATTTATACTCTGTCTACCTACCTATGGATGATAAGGACACAGAGTACTTTTGTATAATGTAGTATAAAGATAAGTCTGCTGCACATATTCTGAAATACTTCACGTGTGCCTTTGTTTTAATCATATTCAAATTGAGATTATCCCAATATACGAATGAAGTGGGAAACTATTTCCCACTTCATTCGTATATTTCATACTTACTGTCCCGTTATAGGGTTATTTCAAATGATCTTCTAAGTAGTAACAATAGCGTTTTCATTGAAAAAAGAGCAGCATAATTTATAATTGGTGACGGAATGTTTGTTTCAGATTGTAGTATTTAATTTTGTAGCCGGCATAAAACAACAGATAAACTAGAATATTTACTAATTCTATGTTGGTGGCATTGATTTTAGCCTACACTTGTATTTTATGCATCGCCATTTTGTTCGTATAGAAGCAAAGGGAAGTTTATCCACAGACAGACTATAAGGTATTGTATTGAATTTTATCTACTCTAGTGTTCTGATAACTTGAATATTTGATTTCTTCTGTCGGTTTCTGTTTATACCATTATAAGATTCTGTGGTTATTATTTTGTTTTGGCGGCTTTCGCGGTAAAATATTATCTATCAATTTATGTTAAAATTATGAAGGAGCACTGCATGATAGTTTTAAGCATTGCAAGGAGGCATTCTTACCTCCAATACAGCCCTGGTTGCATACTAGTTAAGCCCTCTTATCTTACACCAATAGCATTTATTGTTTGTTATGGTTTCGTTGCTTATTTTTGGCTGTAGTATTGAAGCGTGGTGAGGACAATTTTTAGCTTAGCATGGTTAGAACTATTTTCCTACGAATCTAGCAGTCCCTGTTTAAATTTCCCGGTCAGGGCAAGTATTTGTGTGATGAATACAAGTATTTGTTTTTATTACTAAGTCTTGGGTATTTTCTTTGTTTATTGCAGTACCCATACTAATATTTACCTATAAATGCGAAAGAAGTTGCCTCTGGTTTCACGGTTTCATATGAAAATCGCTGAACCGATATCCTTCTTATGGTAGGTACCAATGGCAATAGCTTAAACCCTGGGAAAGGTATGTCCTTTCCCAGGGTTTAAGCTATTACGTTTTAACCCTAGAAAAAAGTTTCCGGAGGAATAGCTATAAACGAGTTTTATGCAGACAAAAGCTACTAAGACGACTAAGGGAATAAAGGCTTGTAGCACTGTTAGGCGATGGGCTTGCAACCTGTCACTAATATAAACAGGTAAGCATCTTCGTCCGTTTGTGCAAAATGTGGTTAGAGAAGGGTTTTTAGAGTTGCTGGTATTTCTGTAGCTCTGCCTACCCCACTCTGGAAATGATAGCGTGATGTTATGTATGTATGTTGTATCCCACGACTCTTTCGGCGTAGAAGTCGTTTATCGCTATTCCCTCAGAAGGAACCGTAAAATTTTTAGGGATAAAAATTAGCTTATGTCCTATTCCAATCTATAATCTATTTCTCTGCCAAACTTCATCCAGATCCACTATGCCATACTGAACCAATTAAGTAACAAACATCCATCTTACATTATAACATTATAATAGTACGGGGATTTAACTTCTTAATACTTTGACATGCTGTCTTACATCCCAAATCTAGGAGATTATAACCTACTTATTGTTGCATTCAGTTTCAAAATGATAATGTGTTGCAGCACAATGTGGGACGTGAGAGCCTGCCGCGGCTGCCTCACAGTGAAATGCAAGCTGGAGAAGATTGGGGAAGCCTCCAAGCGGCTCTACACAGTGCTTACAGGGCTGCAGGTGGGTTAACATCTATGCAGACATAACTCCTTGCTATGGAGCAGGATATTGTTTATTCTGTGCATATGTATTAATGTTTCTTTGTGACCTGAACAATAATGTCTGTTGCCAATAGACAAACTGACTTTCTTAGCTAGGCTTTATGAAAAAAGGTTGGGTTAAAGAAACATCAAAATTATACCCAACAAAAATTTAGGGGTATTTTTATGTATTTAAATAAATAAATAAATATCAAGGGGCAATCTCACACAAATTGACCTATTCCCAAACTAAGCTCTAGGCTTTTACTATGGATACTAGACAACGATAAACATACCTATATATAGAAATACATACCCATATACACATAAAATATCCAAGAGTCAGGAACGAATATTCGCACTCATCACACAAATATCTGCCCCAACCGGCAATCAAACCCAGGACCGCTGGCTTCATAGGCTGAGTCACTACCAACTAGGCCAATGTCGATGTTGTCAAATTTAATAGTTATTTGTTATTAGATTACAGATGGTGACGGTTACCCAAATTATTTCTGCGTGGAATGCCGCATACAGCTCCGGAAATGCTTGGCTTTCAGGAGGAAGAGCCGGCGGGCTCATTTTGTGCTCAAAGAAATAATGACTATCAGAAAACAGGTACTTGGATATTAGTGAGAATTAAACTAGTTTTTCTACACATATTATGTTAAATAGCTGTCCCCTCAGGAACTGTCAAGTTATGTCCTTTCCTGGGGCCTCGGTAGCAAATTTCATAAATCTCAATCTGCAGTTCAGCTGTGAAAGTGGGTCTATTCCTATATATTCTTCCTATTTGTCCCCATTGGTAACTAATAGTAATAAGGTGTTTTCCCATTTGTCCCCACTGAAAGATAGATAGGTATAGACTAATATTTATACAACCTGAAGTTAAGAGTTGCTATGGTGGAATCAGAAGGTGCCAGCAGGATCCAGTCCACCATCTTAAAGCAACCACTGTTAAAAAAGTACAGTCAACAATAGTATGTTTCAGAACTAATGCTTAACTACCTAAAGGATCAACCATACCATAGCTAAGCTAAAATACGCTGAGCTGCATTAACTGAGCTGCTTCAAAAATCTTGAAATTTGTACCGTTAAGGAGTTCCGGTGGCCATCAGTAGCCTTTCATCATCAGTTCCAAATCACCAAATGATACTTTTTAAATGCGAATGCCTACAATATTTGAGGAATTCCTTTGATTTCTACAAGATCCCATCATCAGATCCTGATATGTTGACAGTGAGACCAACTAAAAAGTATACTGTTTAAAACTAAAAATAGTAATTTTAAATTGGTCCATTGGTCTTTGAATAATTGGGTAACATACCTACATGTAAATAAAAGCGAAGAATTGACGCCTCTTGTTTTGTGGTCGGTTAAAAAGTAGTAGTAGTAGTAGTTTTTGACGTGACCGTCGACGTAAAATCGCTTTAAAATCGTTAACGTAGAGTCAGCGCATTCAAAGCTTCGCTGTGGTAGACCCTTTATGGTTAATTTTCCAAAGTATCCTAAAATGCTCTTCTTAAAACAGGTAACTTACAGCGACATCATCACGGTGAATCGTAGAAAAACCAATTTAGAGTCACAGCTCAAGTATTGGGATCCTCAAAAAACCAGTAGCTACCTCATCATGAACGCGGATGAACAGGATTCCTTGACTGAACTGAAACCTACTAACCTGACGTACGGCTCCAACTACACCCACATTGTTGATATTAAACCAGAAATAATAAAAACTGAAGTCGAGACTCCCGTAGAAGACATAGAGGATACCAATGAGGATAATAGTACAACGGAACAAATAGACAAGGAACCAAAGGAAGAAGAACCAGTGCCAGCAGATATTGATTTAAACGACATATTCAAAGACTTGAATGATGATAACAATTCAAGTGAAAATGAGGAGACACAGGAACCCAAAAGCAAAGTAGAGACTAAAGATGAGAAAGAAAAGAAACATATGCTGGATAAAAGGTTATCTCTGATTTCAACGGTTACTGCAGTAGCTGCGTGCAAGATTAGAGTGTTGAGTTTGGAAGAGCAAATTAAGAATCTCGAGGTTAGGCAGAAACAGGAACCATTTTACCACGCACAATTTAAATGTTCGATGTGTTTTACGACTTATAAGCGTATGGAGCAACTTGTGGAGCACGTCAAGTTTCACAATGAGGTAAGTACTAAGTAGGTATACAAATAAATTAAGAAATCAATAAATGTCGACAGGATAATCTCGCACAAATCGACCTAGACCAAAATCATGTAAAACATACTTAAATAATACAAAACATCCATTTAGGATGCCGTAATTGTTTCGTGTGCCCTACATGCTTTAAATTTTGAAACGAAATAAATCGGTCAAGTGCGAGTCGGACTCGCGCGCCGAGGTTTCCGTGACGCCGCAAAGTTGTAGGTATTATTAATATATTCCACCGATTTACCGAATATTTAAAATGAATTTTATTTAAGGGGACACCCCATACACCAAACGTGTTTTGTTTCGCTGGTTTGCAAGTTTTGGTTACAGACAGACACCGGGACATGCTCAGTGTAGGGTTCCGAAGCCGTAAGTACTACAAACATAAAAAATCATCAAGTAATCACTAATTTTCTATTTAAAGTCAATTGGTGCCGTCGTAGGTGATTTTAGTAGGTATAAACACTTTAATCGCCTGTATCTCAAGAACCAATGATGTCTACTTAGTCGTGATTGTTTTCCTTTAAAATTGGTTATATGCTCTTTCATTTAAGATTTTTTTCAGATTTTTAGTATTTGTAGTTTTGGCTGTAGGGGGGGGGACACAAAAATTTGCGCTTTAAAGCTTAATATTTCATAAACGGATTACTTAATTAAATAACTGTTTTCACAAACTCATAATATTTTTGAACGACCTATCCAACGACACCCCACACTATAGGGTAGACGAGAAAAAAAATACATCCCCACGTTACGCGTACGGAGGTACACTAAAAAAATGGAGGTACACTAAAAAAATATATTTTTTTTACTTTTTATTGTACCACTTTGTTGGCGTGACTAATATGCATATTCATGCCAAATTGCAGCTTTCTAGTACTAATAGTCTTTGCACTAGGCTGCGGACGGACGGACGGACATGGCGAAACTATAAGGGTTCCTAGTTTGACTACGGAACCCTAAAAAGGTATAATATAGTGTCTAATATTGTATAGATAATGATACTATACCCTTTTTGCGATAACGACTCGCACTTGGCCGGTTTAAAAAAATTCAATTGATTTTTTTTACAGAGACGCTTTGGTCATGAATGCCAGGTTTGCAAGAACAAACTGGAGACTGTTGAGGAACTCAAACTCCACGTAGCTCGCACTCATCTGTACGAATATACATGCAAATGTCGTGCCGTTTTCTATGCAATGTAAGTACATAAAGTTAATTTTCTCAACACTGCTCGCAATCATGAATGTTTTTGGTCTGATTTGGGGTCAGAAAACATCACTTTTATGACTGGCCGTTTTCATACAAGATAAAAATGTTCTTGGCCTATTTCATATTTATTACGGAAAAGATTAATGAAATGAAAATGTTTTATTTCCTTGCTTGGGAAACGCATGTCTGCCTCGGCAGAAATGGCAATTAGAGTAGAATTATTTTGAGTTTACCACTGACGAATGTATTGCCTTCACTTAATATTCAGCTTTAATCTCATACACATACAATAGTTATTACTAGGTAGACGTGGGTAACAGTATCCTGAAAATTGCTTTATTCGTATGAGATTAAAGTTGAAAATTAAATAAAGGGAAACTGTCAGTGGTAAACTTACAGTAATCATACTGTAATGGACTTACACTAGAAGGCTTCAATGGGGATCCTATCATTTCATAACCAACATTTCACAAATGATTCATTTCACAAACATATCATTTGCATTTTTTCCGTAACTAAATAATTCTGGATTTATTTTAGGACCATCGTGTAGAAACCTATAGGTTAGAATAGGTTAGTATTATAAAAATTCTGAAATATTTGTAGTTACAGACAAAAAAGTGGTGTCAAAGATTTGACAGTGAAAAGGCAGAAAACCGGCTTCAATGACCCTCTATGACTCGTCCTTAAATTGCGTGCTTTTTACCTTCTTAACAATAAATAAGTCCATTCGCTTAGATAGTGTCGCAACACCCGCACGCACTTATGGTTATTGTAATCAGAGATGGGCATTAACCGATAAAATTTTTAATCAACTAATTAATCTATTAAACAATCAATTGTCACAAAATTAATCGACGGAGTACACGGATAACGATTAATCAATTGTCATTTTAATCGACTAAATTTCACGATTAAATCTCGATCAAAAATTGGAACACGCACGGCACAAAAAAACAATATGTTGTAAATGATGTTATACAAATGTAAGCTATTAAGCTGTAGCCATCTGTCAACGTAACTCGAAACTTAGACTTACAAAATAAACGATTTATTCCTAATATTAATCGAGAGAAAATTAATCTAAGTAATTAATTGAGTAACAATTTAGTCGCTGTTAATTAATCGGCGATTAATTTAATCGTTACTAAATTAATCGAAACTCCTACGACTAAGATTAATCAATCGCCATTTTTAATCGTTAATCGTTAGTCGATTATATTTTGCCCATCACTGATTGTAATGAAATACGATTTTAATTCTATGTAAACTGCCAAATTCACTTGCGGGTACGCCGCTCGCATGCTGGGTTTACGCGGCGGCATCCCTTGACAAAAGGCGGCACGTGCCAAGGAGCCGCGATATAAAGGCGACAACGATGTCTAAGCGAATGGACTATACTTGTTACTTACACCTTAAGATTTAAAAACATTATCCCACAAATGCGAAAGTAAACTTCGTAAATAGCTGACGCCGACTTCAGTTTGACTGACCTATTTACCATAGGTAGGTTGGTAGGAATTTATTTCATATTGAAAATGATATTGTTCTACGTCACATAATCATAATGAATTCACAATAAGATCGTCAAAATGTAAAAAAGGGGCCTATTACGCGCAGGTATATATTGTTGTTAAATCCATAATTTATTTTATTATTATTATTGTTATGTTTTTTAGGTACGATATAGTGACCCACCACAAGCAATGTGCTCCAAGACTGGCCCGAAGAAGGAACATTTTAGCCTGGTCGAGGATGTTCCAGAAAGCGAAACTGACCGAGGAGATGCGATGGGAGATGGCCGCGTTTCGAGCAGCTGATCACGATAGAAAGGAAGTGGTGAGTGCCAAACTTAACATCACGCCTTCATTCCCTATAGCTCTGCCTACTCCAGGCAGAGCTGTAGAAATACCAACAATTCTAAAGACTTCTTATAGTTCTGTAACCACATTTTGTACAATCGGGCTAAGATGTTTATAAGGGTATTAGTGACAGGCAGGGTTGCTAACTATTTTTCGGGGAGATATAGTATTTCCCAGAAAAAAATGACAAATATAGTACACTGTAAAAAAATATAGTACTTTATGAAATAAGCCTTAATATAAGTCAATACTATGCCTTCCATGTTTTTTTGTTCACTCAGACAAAACTCACAAAACACTCTACAACTTCTTTAAACTTTTTATAAATTATCAAACTGTTAACGTGATCGAAATTCGGATCGAATCTAACAGTTGACATTGACACTGGCAACTTGACAAGTGATACTTGACATTACAGTGACAGTTCACGACCAGAAACACGCTGTGCAAAGGCGCAATGCAAATGGCACAAGGTGTGATTGTTGATTGATGACATTATTGACTGGGCAGTGTTGCGATTTAATAAAATTGAATTGAATCCTGGGAAAATTCGGAGCACTTCGTAGGGACCCCTGAAATATAGTATTTTTGCGTACTATATATTTCTTCAACAGTATACAGTATATAGTACCCTAGTGACAGGTTGCAAGCCCATCGCCTAACAGTACTACAAGCCCTTATTCCCTTAGTAGCCTCTTACGACATCCACGGGAAGACATAGTGTGCCACTATTTTAACTTGATTCTTGGCCCCTAATAAAAAAACGTTTTAGGAGGTAATGCCCTAATCTGCTGGCAGGGTCGGATTAGGCCTAGGGGCCCCGCGCACCGAACAAAATAGACAAGTACAAGTCGTGCTCGCCCACATAGGGTTCCATTCCACGGTACCAGGGCTCGGACACTGGTTAAATTTTCAAACCGTTATTATGTACTCGAACCAAGATCTAGATCTAGTAATCTGTACTTTCCCTCGAGTGATATATACTGCTTTATACTACACTCTAAAATAAATCGAATACAAAAGTAACAAATGGATTCTTTCAAACAAGGGCTCTACTTAGAAATCCGTAATTCGAACTTCGTCTATTACTATCCCTTTTGCTCTCGATGCGTAACTTATTTGCAAAAAGTGACAGGGCGATCCGAAGTTAGAATTCGGAGTTCAAGGTAGAGCCGCAGTAACAAAAGTTTTTTTTTTAAATTGTGTATTTTAACGCTCCGTACAGTTTGCGTGCCAAAAGACGTAAAAGAAGGTGAATAGGTCCAACTTGTGTGCGTGTCAAAGTGGGTTGATTGACAACGTCATCTATAATAATAAAAAAATGGGGAAATAATGGATTTTCATACGATATTACTGCCCTGATAACAGGGCAGTTATGAAATTCCATTCAGTATTACTACCCTGATTTTTAAGAAGGTTTAATGAAAGGCTTTCACGCCTTTTATTAGGGTATTAATTAAACACTTACTAACGAAGTTTAGTATAAACTAGTATTATTTCTTCCTAGCACAAGCCAAAGACACCGACCGATATCCAATGCGACCTCTGTGGCATCTGGGTCTCTTGCCTCTTGGCGTTGCAGACGCACACTCGCCTCACGCACCAGTTCTCGTATACGTGTAGGGAGTGCAAGGAAGTTTTCTCTCAGCGGTAAGTGGCTATCTAATTTCATTGTACCGTGCGCGGAGGGAGCCCAGCGAGACCCCATTAACATGTCTTTGCTGTCCGGGCTAACTTTTAAGAAGTGTTTTTTTTTTTTTTTTTAGATTATGACATGTGTGAACGACTTTATTAACTAATAAGTAATAATATATTTTGTAAAGATAGTGAAGAAATATGTCCAACGTATTTTTTATTTTTGTTGTGTCGTTTATAGTAAAAGCAACATATACTAATAAACCGGCCAAGTGCGAGTCGAACTCGCGCACGAACGGTTCCGTAACATTATCTATACAACATTAGACACTATAATGTATTATAACATTTTTATGGTTCCGTAGTCAAGCTAGGAACTCTTATAGTTTCGCCATGTCCATCCGTCCGTCCGTCCGCAGCCTAGCGCAGAGACTCTTAGTACTAGGAAGCTGTAATTTGGGAAGAAGTCAAAACACAAGTCAAAACTCGTAGGCGTACGCCGCGCTGCCGCGGCAAATGCAATATGGTGTAATACCAAACGGAACTTCCGTCTTAACGGATGCGGAGGCGAAGCTCCGTAACATCCCTAGTTAGAATGCTGTAGTAGGATGTCGATCCGACGTATTACGAAACGACCTACGCTCGCTATTTATTTTGATTATTCGGTAAATATCCGGTAATGAAACCGAACGTGAGTTAAATGTGTTCCGGTGTGGGGATAAGACAACCGGTGAAATTACTAGCACAGACGCTTTCCATCTTGTCCTCAGGGTTGGCAACGCATTTGAGCTCTTAGGATTATAGTTTTGAGAATTCAAATGTGTATGGGTCTCAGATTTCACTTACCATCAGGTGGCCTGAGTGCTCGTGTGCCTTCTGCTCATCATACATAACATAACATCACGCCTTCATTCCCAGAGTGGGGTAGGCAGAGCTACAGAAATACCAACAACTCTAAAGACTTACTGATATTTCTGTAACCATATTTTGCACTAACAGGCTAAAAGATTTTCTAGTGTATTAGTGACAGGTTGCAAGCCCATCGCCTAACAGTACTACAAGCCCTTATTCCCTTAGTCGCCTCTTACGACATCCACGGGAAGACATGGAGTGGCACTATTCTAACCCGGCAACCACACTTTTTCCACACTTTTGTGCTCATCATAAAAAATAAAAACTATTCGGCCGAATATGAACGTTGAAACATTTGAAAATCATGTTTTTTACAGAGTTGTACTTTTGTTTCAGGTCGCAAGCTTCAAAACACGCACACACCCATTTAAAAAATAAGGTGTGGCCATGCAAAATCTGTGGAACGCATTATAAGTAAGTAAAAAGTGATATCCATACATAAAAAATACAAGATTTAAAAACCCGCGGCTGCATTTTTAGGGTTCCGTAGTCCAATTAGGAAACCTAAAAAAAACGGAAAATCTCACACAAATTGTCCTAGTCTCAATTTAAGCTCTAGGCTTGTACTATCGATACTAAACAACGATATACATACTTATATAGAGAAATATATATTATATTAATTACTTAGAAAACATCCGAGACTGAAACGAACACGCGTCCTCGTCACACATATTTACCCTGATCGGAAATCGAACCCAGGACCGCTAGCTTCGTAGGCAGGGTCACTACCAACTAAACTAAGTGGGTCATTTTTAGGGTACCGTACCTCAAAAGGAAAAAACGGAACCCTTATAAGATGACTTTGTTGACCGTCCGTCCGTCTGTCTGTCAAGACATTTATCTTGGGAACGCACGGAGGTATCGAGTTGAAATTAAAACTATACCGGGTGTTGCCTGTAACAGGAGCAATAAATCGAGGGATCGTTACCACACCACAAACGTAACAACATTTATTCTACAACTTTACAACTTTAAATAACTTATTGTTAACTAAATACGAGGGCGGGATGATAAGTAACTGGCCTTAGCTATTTAAAAAGGTTGTATTTAAAAATAAACTAGCGTAATTTAAAATGTGTGTCTCTGGCTATCTGTGTTCGAAATTTGAAATTCATGGCTTAAAAAAATATTGATTTTTCTGTCATTTGAAAATTTATTGCGACGATTGTTTTAAAAATGGATAAAATTGAACAAAGAGCGGTGATAAAGTTTTTTTACATGAAGGGTATGAAGGGAAAAGATATTTATGATGAGTTAAAGAATGTTTTGAGGGAATGTGCTCTATCATACGCCACGGTAAAAAACTGGGTGGCTGAATTTAAACGAGGCCGTACAAGTGTCCAAGACGAAGCTCGCCCTGGACGTCCAAAAAGCGTCACGGCTCCAGAAATGGTCTGCAAAGTCCACGATATGGTTTTGGCTGATCGACGATTGAAGTTATCAGAAATAGCTGAGACTACAGGGATCTCAAAGGAACGGGTACATCATATTCTATATGAAGAATTAAATATGAAAAAGTTATCCGCCCGTTGGGTGCCGCGATTGCTTACGCCCGATCAAAAAAGAATCCGCGTGCAAAACTCGAAGGAATGTTTGGATCGTTTTCAGAATTATAATCGATCGGCTTCCGTCTTTTGGGATGCTAGTGGAATTTTAATGATCGATTACCTTCCTAAAGGTGAAACCATTAATGGAGAATACTATGCTAACCTTTTAGATAAGCTACATCAATGTATTGAGCAAAAACGACCAGGCTTAGCAAAAAAAAAACGCATATTCCATCAAGACAATGCCAGGGTTCACACATGTGTTAAAGCCATGGCGAAAATCGGCGAATTGAAGTACGATTTGCTGCCCCACCCACCTTATTCGCCTGATCTGGCACCATCCGACTTCCATCTGTTCCCGAAGCTTAAAACTTTTTTGGGTGGACAGAAATTTGCCACTAATGATGCCGTCATAGCCGCTGTAGAGGACTATTTTGGAGGCCTCGAAAGGAATCATTTTATGGAAGGCATCACAGCTTTAGAGCGAAGATGGAATAAGTGCATAGACCTAGACGGAGATTATGTCGAAAAATAAAATTAGTTGTAAAACCAAAATTCAAGTTTTTTTTACTTAGGCTAGGTACTTATCATCCCACCCTCGTATTAATGAATTTAGATTTTCTAAGCAAGCAATGTATTGCGATAACTACGAAGTTTGTAGGCTGACAGTAGAAACCAACTAATTTGTTCGAAAAAATCCCGAATAATAAATTACATAATTTTTTAAAGTTGTAGAACAAACGTTTATAGAGTAGAAACGATCCCTCAATTTATTGCTCCTATTACAGGCAACACCCGGTATATTCGGGTCTACAGTCACTTGAAGCTGTGAAAAAATTAAACTTTCAAATTAACTAGAATCCGAAAATTTGGCTAATAGGCAGCAGCACAAGTAAAGGAAAAAATCAAAAAAAAAAATGATTTGTTGTTTCATCACAGATTACAATATGGTCACTACTTTAAAGGAACCTCTTATCTCATATTTCAAGGTGGACGATTTTAAACTTATTTCTCTTCATGTTTACATTTAAAATCGTACATCACGAAATATGAGATACGAGGTTTTTTTCAAAGTAGTGACGATATGTTTTTGCAATTGCAAACTTATTTGCAGTTGTTGAACTAATCGCGACCTATGTCGATGTATGGAGGCAACAGTGTTTCAACGGCAAAGTCAAGTTTGTCCCACAATACAATATTACCCTCGGTGCGCGAGTCCGACTCACACTTGACCGGCTGTTTTTTGTTGCAGATCTGTTATAGGGCTGGCCTCCCACCGCACTAGGAAGCACAGCATACAGATTCCGTGCAACCTGTGCGGCCGCTCCTGCCCGACGATCTGGTCTCTCTACAGGCATCAGCTGACGGAGCACAAGTACCTCGTGAGTACGGGTTCCGAGGCTTTATTTAACTTGCGCTGTTAAAAAAAACTTAAAGTGTATCTTCAACGATGAGAAATATAAAAGCGTGAAAGGTGTTTTTAGGGTTCCGTAGTCAAACTAGGAACACTTCTAGTTTTGCCATGTCCGTCCGTCCTTCCACAGCCTAGCGCAGAGACTCTCAGTACTAGAAAGCTGTAATTTGGTTTGAATATACATATTAGTCACGCCTACAAAGTGGTAGAATAAAATCTTGGAAAATCTTTTTTTTTAGGGTACCTCCCCTACACGGGGATGTAATATTTTTTTCTCGTCTACCCCATAGTGTGGGGTGCCGTTGGATAGGTGTCTCAAAAATATTTGAGTTGTGAAAACAGTTTTTCGATTTAGCGATCCGTTTATGAAATATTAAGCTTTAAAGCACTAATTTTTGTTAGAGTCAAGTGTCCCCCCTCCTCCCCCCTCTCGGCCAAAACTACAAATACTAAAAATCTGAAAAAAATCTTAAATTAAAGAACATACAACGAATTTTAAAGGAAAACTATCACGACTAAGTAGACATCATTGGTTCTTGAGATACAGGCGATTACAGTGCTTATACGTACTAAAATCATCTAAGGCGGCACCCGTTTACTTTAAACAGAAAACTAGATATTTTTATGTTTGTAGTACTTAACGGTTTCGGAACCCTACACTGAGCATGGCCTGACATGCTCTTGCTCGGGTTATTTAATAAGCAAAATAAGCTAACGACACCAGTACTCGACAAAGGACCAATGTTCGACACTGACTCTTATTGAAAGAAGATAAGAGTTATTCATTTGTTTTGCAACAATTAATTTATAACCCTATGATCTTTGAATTAAAAGCTTCTGTCCATGATTGGTGCATGTCAGCTAAAAGTGTCGAACACAGGTGTTGTTCGCCCACCCGTATTTTGGTCATGTAACTGCTTACAAATACAACTTCTTAAACCAGAGAATGACTTCGAAAATAATTAACCAATTTTGTTGTAAATTGTAGTGTTTTGTTGCTAATTTACTTAGATCCAAAATGGCCAGCAAATCTTCTTCTTTTAAGGCCATAAATGTCGAAAGTCATACAAAACAATAATTTACTAAGAAATGCAAATGTATGGTTTCATGCAAATCAGTTAAGCCGTTTAAAATATATCAGCTGTGAAATCAGCTGATTCCGTTACAGTTGATTTTATCTATATAATAGTCAAAATGGTTACATATGTTTCCAGAGCCTGAACGACCCACTGGTGGGCGACCCTCAGCACCAGTGCACCACCTGCCAAGTGCAGTTCGTGGACCGCGCCGCGCTTTTCTTGCACCTCGTTTTGGCGGAACACGCAGGCGCTGAAGACGTGCCGTGAGTGCTTCAACATTATCGTCTACACCGCCATTGTTAAACCATATTCGGGTTACCTTTATCCGGCACTAGAGGACGCGCGCGACTTCGTTACTTCCTTGGACATCCTTAGAATATTGTTACGAGTAGGTTAGGTAAGGTAGGTAGATTGGAAATGAGACGTTGAGCCAAGGACGTCGTGGATTTCAAGGCCAAGGACGTCGCTATTGTAATACAAGGCCGCAATGTGTAGAACGTTCCAGCATCGAACTCTAAATCGTCGTCGGTGGGTCAAAGTTCATCGGTCATTCGAGAAGGAATTCTAGAACATTCGCGAATTGGGATTTTAAGAGGCGAAGTGCACGCGGCGTATTCCATTCTTTACTTGAAGAGCGAACAGTGTGAACCGAACAATCATTATTCGAAGCTTATTGTTTGCGACACGGTTAAGTGAATGCGTTAATAAAGTCTAGATCTTAATTATCGGTGTATTTGTGCATTTCTATCAGTTACCTACCACCCCGTACGTAACAATATCCAAGGAATATTCCCGCCAAATATCAGATCCATAGGTCTAATGGTTTCGGCTGTGCGGTGATTGGTCAGCCAGTCAGTTTCTTATTATTTGTATATAGGTCATCATCGCCTCATTAGCAATTATCCAGCCTGGAGGCGGGGTTTGCTCTCTCGCCTGGACATCTTCGTTGGGCTCGCAGATGTTCAAGTCTTTCTTTATTGCAATTGAGATTAAATAAGATAAAGAATCAATGTCTCCACCCTACTAATACCACTGTCATCATAATCACTAACGTCAATACTAGCACTACCATCATCATTTTTTTTATTATCTACGGCATCACTATCATCATTATCAAGTTCGTCAAAATCAACAACACCACATCATGGTATATTTATATTAGTTTACTAACCTTACTAACAATATTATCATTTTACTTATCAATGTCACTACCATCGCTGACGTCACCTTCGTTATCATTATAATTAATCTCACCAACATCACTAACATAATCAATACAATCATCACTATCATTATAATAATAAATGTCTCGTCACCCTTATTCACATTATCATCATAATAAATCGTATTAATATCACGAACACCATTGTCATAATTCATTATCAATCTTGTCATCATTTTACATCACTGCCATCATCTCCGTCATCGTTATCGAACACTTCACTGACACTATCATAGTTATCAATCTCATCGATATCATAAACGCTATCATATGTATTGTGTGTAATTTTTGTGTTGGATAGCAGGCGCTTAATTTGTTTATTTACTGTATGAAATTGCGAAACGTTGGTAAAATAAAAATCAAAAGCTTTGCGTGCGTGTAGCTTATATTCGTGCGATCGTTAGATTACAAAGTTCGAGGATAGGGGTATGAGTGGAACAAATGTGTGACGTAGCGTGTGACGATATGTGGTTGCTTGACGTAGGTTGCTCACAGGTGTCGCTAGGAGTCCGAACATGCCCCCGGCCTTGAAAGCACTGACTTTCAAAACTATTGAGTCGCGTTGTTAGTCTGGGAAATCAACGGACAGATTTTGGTGTACGCGCGCCTTACGATTCCAGATGAGGTTTTAATTTCTGCGACCCTCGATACGCCGTCCTTGCCGGGAATACTTTTAACGACCCGCCCTAGATGCCACTTCAAAGGGGGGAGGTTATCATCCTTTATGACGACGAGCGAGTTAGGTTGCAGGTCTTCGGTACTGGCCCTCCATTTAGACCGCTCTTGTAGTTCGGAGACGTACTCTTTGGCCCAACGCTCCCAAAAATGTTGCCTTATTTTCTCCACCATCTGGTACCGGTCGAGTCGATGCGAGTTCACATCTCGAAGGTCTTCACTAGCGGGTGACGTTAAGGATCGGCCAACCAAGAAGTGTGCAGGGCTCAGCGGAGTATAATCCTGCGGATCCGAAGACATGGGGGACAAGGGACGTGAATTTAGGATAGCCTCAATTTGCGTTAACACCGTACTAAATTCCTCAAAAGTGAGGTGAGCATTACCTACTACCCGACGTAGGTGGTGCTTACAAGATTTCACCCCAGCCTCCCATAAACCACCAAAATGAGCCGCGTAAGGTACAATAAACCTAAAGTTAATTTGTTGACTGGTAGCATAATCAACAATATCCGAACTGCATCTCGATAGAAAGTTGCGGAAATCGTTCATTAGACCCACAAAGTTTCTACCATTGTCGGAGAAGATATCCGAAGGCTTGCCGCGGCGCGACATAAACCGTTTAAGGGCCAAGAGATATGCGTTAGCGGTGAGGTCACTCACAAGCTCTAGGTGAATAGCTCTAGTCACAAAGCAGACGAATAAACAAATATAGGCCTTAACTGTTTGCGCGCCTCTGCCTTTGCGGTTCAATATAAAAATTGGCCCAGCGTAATCAACACCACATTTGAGAAACGGGTAGGTAGGAGTAATCCTCTCTGCGGGAAGGTTACCCATTAGAGGCGCAAGGGTTTTTCCTCTTAATCGTTTGCAGACAACACAATCATGCACCACTTTGCGTGCAAGGTTTCTACCACCGATTGGCCACCACATGTCGTGTAAGTTAAACAATAATGTTTGAGGCGGCGCGTGGAGAAGTTTATTGTGCTCGCTGCGAAATAGTAATATTGTGAAATGATGTTTACTAGCGATCAGCATTGGGTGTTTTTTCTCGAAAGAAAAGTGTGGAGAATTTTTAATACGACCACCGACGCGAATAACTTTATCTTCACCTATAAATAAACTTAATCTACTTAAATTGTGTTTCGATTTTAATAATTGCTTATTAGCCAATAACTTGTACACATCTGAAAAGGATTCTAGTTGCGACAGTCTAGCCAATAACGTCAATGATTCTCGAAGTTCTTCAACGCTGATACTGCCCGTACGTTTATTGTTTTTATTGCGTGAATTGAAAATAAACCGTAATATGTACGCAGCGGCATGTGTCATGCGAGACAACTGGGAGAACCGTATGAATGGGAACAAAGTTTCGTCGGTAACCGAAGTAAGGGCTAAATTAACATTTGATTTTATCTCCGGCAAAACATGCACGTCAGTAAAATTAGAAATCTGTAATAAAGATGCGCAATCAAGTTGACTATCGTGCAGGAAACTTGGCCCCGTCCACCAGATACCCGAATCAACCAAATGCTCCAGGTCAACACCGCGCGATACTAAGTCAGCTGGGTTTTGTTTCCCGCTAACATGTCGCCATGGAAGGTCTTTGGTTAGTTCGTGTATCTCGGCAACACGATTTTGCACGAAAGTTTTAAGCAGATTTGGCGGCATTCGTAACCATCCCAATACGATCGTCGAGTCCGTCCAAAATAAAATGTCATTAAACTGACAGTGCAAACTTTTAACAACCTTGTCGTACAACCTAGCCCCTAAAAGTGCTCCCATCAATTCCAAACGTGGAATACTTAAGGGTTTTAAAGGTGCAACTTTCCCTTTAGAACATAACAGGCGAACTGATATTTCGAGGTCGTCATTCATCGTGCGAATATAGATGCAAGTCCCATAAGCCTCCTGAGAAGCGTCGACAAATACATGTAGTTCTATGCGAGTATGGTTGCTACTATTGCCCATTACGTAACGCGGTACACGAATGGTATTTAAGACAGCTGATAATGACTTAGCAAACTGGTTCCAAGAGCGCGTGACGTCACAGGGTACTTCATCGTCCCAGTTCAATTTTATTAACCACAGACGTTGTAATAAAACCTTTGCCAGCATTATCGTAGGACTCAGTAAACCTAAGGGGTCGAATATTTGCGACACATGAGACAAAATAGTGCGTTTAGTGACCTTGTCATTGTTTACGAAATCAAATTGCGAATTAAAGTAAAACATGTCATCAATATTGTCCCAACCTATTCCTAATGTTTTAGAGCTGCTATTACTGTCGAGTGTCAGCTGTTTTTGTGCGTCGAGTGAGTCGCCCGGGTTCGAGCCGATTGATGACTCATTAAAGTTGAATATCCACTTTCTTAACGGAAAACAACCCAATTGCAGGGTTTGCGCGGTCTCTTTACAAACGCGTAATAGATGTTGCCTATCATCTGACCCGGTGATCATATCATCGAAATAAAAATCTTCTGTAATGATTCGTTGGACATCAGGATCAGTACATTCAGCGGCTAATTGTTTTAGGCAACGGACGCTTAAAAACGGCGCGGACGCGGTTCCGTATGTGACAGTGTTTAGCCGGTACACGCTAAGAGGCAGCGCGGGACTATCGCGCCAGAGAATCAATTGAAGGTCACGTTGCTGGTCCGTCACTAAACACTGTCGATACATCTTCTCGACGTCGGCGCAGGCTACGAACTGGTGCTGCCTAAAACGAAGCAGAATAGAGATGAGATCGCCTTGTATCGGTGGACCTACCATTTGGAGGTCGTTTAATGATTTTCCCGATGTGGAAGCGGCACTGGCATCGTAAACGACACGCAATTTAGTGGTGGTACTATGTTCGCGGAAGACACCGTGATGTGGCAAGAAGTAGTGTGGTGAACCGTAAGATGTAATTTTGCTCATGTGTCCCATATCTTCATATTCGTGAATAAAGTCGCTATACATTTTTTTATAGCTTTCTGATCGCTCTAATCGTTTTTCAAGCGACAGAAAACGACGTTCCGCTTGAGAGTAAGTATCTCCCAACAGTTCGGGTGAGGTTTTAAATGGCAAACTAACACAGAACCTTCCTTCGCTATTGCGCGTAGTAGTGCGAACGAAGTGCTCCTCGCAAGCCTTTTCCTCATCGGTGAACACGTCCCGAGCCGCGGGCAGCTCCTCAATCTCCCAAAATTGTCGTAACAAAGTGTCAATTGAATGCGTTAAATTACACTGGATGTGGCCGTCAATGCGTGCGTTTAATTGAACAGGACCCGAAATTATCCAGCCTAACTTAGTATTTAGTAAGTAAGGTCCGTTCCTTAACCTTATCTTACCCTGCGTAAGTAGATCCCAAAACTTATCGGCGCCTATTAAGATGTCAATATGTTGGAAATCTAGGAAATGCGGATCGGCCAGTTGTACATTATCTGGAATACAGAAATTAGCGCGATTATCATGTACAACAGGCATAGTAGAAGTTATTTGCGGTAGAACAAAACAATTTAAATTGGTAGTATAGGTATTAATGCGCGATTTAATCGTTACATAACAGGTCTGCGTGCACTGTGTAACTGAGTTACCTACTCCGCGAATTTCGTGAGTGGACTGTATCAATGGCGTATCTAATAATTCCGTTAACGATTTAGTAATGAAACATCTTTGACTGCCATTGTCGAGTAATACGCGAGCGGTGTGACAAATATTATTTATATCGGTCACATCAACAAGGGCGGTAGACAATAAGACCGGTTTAAATGAGTATTGCTGTGCGGATTGCATAGCAATTTGTGTATGGGCATTGAACGACATCGCTGCGGGGGACGTCGCGGGGACGGGAGGACCGGCGGGGACAGAGCTGGAATAGTCATCGTACGGAGGATGAATTAGCGAATTATGCTTCTTATTGCACCTCCGGCACGGCCCGAACACGCATGTCTCAACCTTATGACCCGCGCGCAAGCAATTCTCACATAGATTGTTATCTTTCACTAATTTTAATTTAGAATCGTAATCAATCTCAAGAAATTTGACACAGGAATAAAGTGGATGATTCATTTTGCACATCAAACACATAAACTTCGGTACAGCGTGTGATTTTTGCGGTTTATTGGTGGAAACGTTGCAGTGCACTTTGTGATTGAAGTTAGTGTTTTGTTTTTTGTTAACTTCAGGTTTATCGCGCGTAGTGTGTGACGTCTGTAATGTTTCCAACATGTCTGCTCGACTCTTTAAGAACTGCATTAAATCATCCAATTTAAGCCTGATTTGAGAATCGTGACAAATAAAACTGCCCTTATACTGTTCCCATTCGCGTTCAGTAGTTTTATCGAGCTTCGAGACGATAATAAAAACAATTAAAGTGTCCCAAGATGACGTAGGTTCTCCTAAGATCTTTAAAGCGCGTAGATTTTTGTGTGTAGTGTCTATCAACTTTCTAATTAACATATGAGATTCCTTGCTAAGTGGTTCCATTGTAAATAATGCCTTGACGTGATTGTGAACTAGCAGGCGGCTGTTGTTGTACCGATTAAGAAGAAGCTCCCAAGCTACTGCGTAGTTGCTCGCCGTGAGTTCGAGCGAGTCTATCACTAGTATAGCACTGCCTTTTAGCGAAGACTTTAGGTAGTGAAACTTTTGAACGTCACACAGATCTGTGGAATTGTGAACTAGCGATAGAAAAGTGTCTCTGAACTCGAGCCAGTTGTCGTATGACCCGTCAAAGGTAGGCATAGGTATGGTCGGTAATTTAATTGATTTTAATTGATTTTGTGACCTCGAGGAACTTTCAGCTGTCGCATTACCGTTAAGCATAGTCTCGGCTAAAGCAAGTGCACCGTAGTAACAATCCTCAAACTGCTCTCGTTTCATCAGTTGATCTTCGAGGTTAGAATCGACCACGATAGATTCGATTTTACTTTGAAGATCGTTAAATTCGGTGTACAAGCTTGCGGCACCCTGAACGCGTAATTTTAAGTCTATGCGGCATTGTGCGCTTAAATTAGGATCTTCACTAACATTATTTAGGTAGGTAGTGAACTTTGTAAGCCTAGACTTAACAATTCCGCGCTTTTTAACTAGATCGCGGATTAACGGCTCATTATTTTCGTCACAAATTGATCGGTAAGGAGATTTATCGCGTGGTTTTTCTAAGCTCATTTTGATAGTCAGTGAAAGGTGGAGTACTCACGTATGAACCTTGTAGAGGCTGGGAACGGAACACACTGGAGAACTGATTGCGCAAGATCACGAGATTTAAATGCGTATACTCTCGAGCCGACGTCCAGTGCTTGTCCGAGATCCAAACTCTCCGAAATCTGCGTGTCCTTGGGTGTCTTCAGAGTACAGCAATCGCGCCCATCAACCAACACGTAAAGCAATGCGAGATTTTTTATTAATTCCGTAGGTACTGTTCTTGTACATCGGCGAAGAAGGATCAATATGTTGGATAGCAGGCGCTTAATTTGTTTATTTACTGTATGAAATTGCGAAACGTTGGTAAAATAAAAATCAAAAGCTTTGCGTGCGTGTAGCTTATATTCGTGCGATCGTTAGATTACAAAGTTCGAGGATAGGGGTATGAGTGGAACAAATGTGTGACGTAGCGTGTGACGATATGTGGTTGCTTGACGTAGGTTGCTCACAGGTGTCGCTAGGAGTCCGAACAGTTTCTATTAAGCATCATAATTAATTATCAACGTCACCAACCTTACTAACCAACAACCATTATCATATTACTATTTTTGCCCCATCAATTCCATCATCTTTATAATCACCATAATAATTATTTCATCAACATACCAATTTATTTCATCATCATTATTACCATCGTCATAAAGTCATAATTAATTATCACCGTCACTAATTATACCTCAGATCATAGAAACAAGGGAGATATGTCATGAGCGCAAATTCAATCGTAACCCAATGTCGCTACTTTTAAAAATGTGTGCAACTTACGCTTACGCTCTATGCACTACTACATAAACAACTTTCTCATAATTGGTTACAGTATACGAAATAAAAACGCCATAACATCATTTTGATAGTAACACAAAATTCAGCTTTATGTTAATTTCGTAAGGTTGAAAAATGCTGAAAGGCCGTTTTTTTCCATCGTAGTTAGCTACTCAACGTCTTACTGGTTAACTTAGCCGCCATCTGGCGACGAGTATAATCTTGACTATTCAGCGCTATCTAGCGTCGAGACGGTAGTCCTTAAGTCTAGCAGCTTATGAACTACGATTACAGTGACATCAAGTGAACGTTTTTTCAAGCTGCGTCCGTCATTTGTCTGCTACTCAAGTAGGAATGTTACCATGCATGTTTAAAAATATATCGATAATCATGTAAAATTTTATTGTGGTTGAAACATTCGATTCTCAGACAAAATTATCATATTATTTTACTATTACATGATATGATTACATTATTAAAACTTTTACATTAATTACTATAGGGCTAAAGTAACACTTTTCTTCCTTATTTTTTCATTTTAATTTCGTTCTAGATCAAAGCCTTTGAATACCAGAAACAGGCAGATACATATTGCTTTTTGATGATGGTGCCCTTGCTTGAAGTGCACGGTGGAAGGCAGGCTAGGCATACAACCTCCCCATTGGCATTCGTTTCGAAATGTTGTCTATGGACTATTTGTTCACATCATCATCATCCCAAGAACAACCCGTTGTTATTGTTTTATGTATTACAGTGACGGGTTGAGACCCCGTAACTGTTATCCATTTTTCTTTTATTTTCGATTCAGTAAGAAATTAATAATCATGATTATCTTAAAAGAACTCGATAATTATGGTGGTTGGTGAAATTATTAACTCCTTCAATAATACTCCCAACTACATTGGTAACAAACATAAGAATTACAACAATTTTAGGAATTTTGTTTATATATTTGTTATTAAAAATAAAAAAATGTAAGTACAAATAATTTTGAGACATTAAAAAGTTTCGGAGATATTGAATTTTAAACTTCGTAAGGAGCGTGAAACCCTGGGCGACGACCAGCGCTCTCGGATTATGACTTCATTTACTAGCAGCCGTGGGCATTCCTAAACGATTCAGTAAGCTCACATCATGGCGGTAAATTTTTAACCGTAATAGGTAGCCAAATGAGGTTTTCTAAGAAATTCAGAATACGTCTTACTATAAACTCTATCGTTGAAAATAATAAATTAAATCCCCATCCCCATACAAGGAACATAAAAAAAAACATTCATACACTAATTTTACAATGGTAGAAAATCTAAGACGGCTTCTTAACTATAATATGTTAATTTAACCTTTTATTAAATTGCATGCTCATAGTTTACTAACAAATAAGATAAACCTGCTCTATTTATTTAAAAAAATACTTTGATGTAATAATTGTGATATGCAGACGGATAGATAGATATTAAATCTAATGAATTAATTATATCAGCAATACAGTTGAACCGAATTCCGATTTCATTAAGTACCTATTTACGTACGCCATTTAGAATATTATTTACTTACAGTGTAAAATGTATATATACTCTGATAGCACTTAAAGAAAAACACTTAAGTATATATTGGTATTATTTTCTCTCAACTGGGCTAACTCACTTTCTATGGCTTCTTTCCATTTTCCTGCATTCTTTGACTTCATAGCCTCTTCATAGGTCTTAGGCTCATCTTCAACTGCAAGCATGGCAGCAAGATCATAATCATTAAATCGCTGTGGCCTCCTGACCACTCGTCCAGCTCGTGTTCTTATCACCTGTTGATCACTGGTACACTCGGACACTTCTGCCTCTTGGTCGACATGCATCTGTTCATCTGCAGAAGACCACTCTTCCGGGATCTGTTCTTCACTCTGCTCCTGCGGCTCACTATCATCTTGAATTAACTCCAGTGACACCACTACCTCTTCACTTCTGTGGTCTATATTTTTATCATTCTCTTCAATGTCACATATATCAAATTGTAGAAATACAATATCTCTCTTTATTTCAACAGTATTCTTATCAGGGTAAAAAATTCTGTATCTTTTAGAACTTTCATATCCAACAAATACACCTTTTTCACCTTTTGGATCCCATTTCAAGCGCTTCTCTTTGGGAATATGAACAACAACCTTAGAACCAAAGATCCATTTTAATCTTCCGATATCAAACTCTCTATCCTCCCATAGCTGGTATGGATTTATGACCTGACCGGCCAGATAGTTTTGCGGATAGTATAACGTCTCTACCGTCACAGCCATCATCACCATCATCATAATCAATGAAATTACTAACACTGTAATCATAATAATCAACTTCATCAACAGCACTAACCTCTTCATTTATTTGTCAATCTCTAAAACTATGTCTATTCTATTCTATACATCATCATAAATAGTTATCATAAATATTACTAACTCTATCATCACAACAATTACTACGTCCCTACCATCTTCAACATCATGATTATATTACAAACGTCACTACCGTCACAGCCATCATCATTCATTACCATAATAAATAACGACATCTAACTCTGTCATAATAATCTACCTCGTCAACATTACTAACACAGGATATGTATTTTAACAAACATTGTCAATAAAAGTATATTTGTTCTACTGTATACATCATCATAATAATTATCATCGACATCAATCTTACTAACACCATGATCACTAGAGTTACCCACGTCACTACCATCACTATTATCACTATAAAAGGTCCTACCGTCACCTCCACCATTATCACCATAATCGATGACATCACTAACAATGTCATCATTATAATCAATCTTATCAACATCACTAACACCATTATCATTCATTAAACATCACCAATGCTAATAATTATTTATTTTTCTGTACAAATAACGCTGATTTGCTTCAGGTTTTCGTGTATTCCGTGCAAGAAGGTATACGAGTGCAAGGAAAAACTGGAAACTCATCTCATAACGTGTAAACAACCGGTCAAGTACCCAAGGCAATGCTGCTATGTAAGTAATATGTCACTATTGCATATGAGATAATTTATTAACCTTTTGAACGCCAACGACGCCCAAAGTAGTCATGAACCGTCGTGCCTTTAAGAGGCCGTATACGAAATTTTGCCAGTTTCGCTTATTTTCGTGATTTTACAGTTTAAATACTGCTTTTCTACAAGTTTCAATGCACATCATGATATATCATTTCAGTTATGATCGAATAAATGAGTTACGAATGAATGAGCTACTTTTTATCTTTGTCGAGAATTTAAATTCGGGATTTAGGTTATTTTAAAACATTATATATTGCTATTTAATTTTTAATTTTTGGGTATGTTTTTAAGGTAATTAATTGATTTTGAACTGAAGTTTATTACTGTTCTTTTAATTTTATGAACGAGTGTTTTAAGAAGCCGAAATTTAAAACTATTTTTTGTTTATTTTCTATAAAACTTTACCAAGTTCATAATTTTTTTAAACAAAAAAAATATATCAAGGTGGTAAAAAGTAATTCATACATTTTTTAGACAACTTTTACAGCAATCAATTGCTATTTTTTCATACCTTTAAGACGTCAAAACGATTCGTGAATATGCGATATTCTAAACCTCTTACAGCAAAACTCACGAAACAGTCGCCGGTTTCAGGTCGATTAATCAAAATTAAATAATAAAAACAAAAAAGTTTTTCATACATTCGTTGAAAATCGAAATTATCTTTCGTGTTGCGCATTAAAATTTGTAGAAGTAAAGTATTTCAACAGTAAAATCACGAAAATCAGCGAAATCGGCAAAATTTCGTGTACGGCCTCTTAATACTAATTATAGCAGTCGCAGGTACCGTTTAAAAGAGACGTTATTTGTATGGATTAAGTTGAATTTTGCATAACTTTTAATACGTATTTGGCGTTATTTATTTACACATTTGACGACACGTTGCCCTAGTGGGGAGTAACGCTGCCTCCCGATAAGGGCAGATATTTGTGTGATGAGCGCGAGTATTTGTTCCTGAGTCTTGGATATTTTCTATGTATTTAAGTATGAATTTCTCTATATAATTATGTTTATCGTTGTCTAGTACAAGCTTAGTTTGGGACTAGATAAATTGTGTGAGTTTGGGTCTATTTATCTTTATATTATGTTAATTTGTGTGAGATTGTCCTCTGATATTTATTTATTTTTCATCACACATGCTCGGAAAGGGTGTTATAACACGCAAGAGTATAGGGTAGTTATAGCCCATTTACCTCCCAAGGGAGTTATGGGTTTGGCTTTAAAATATAGACCCCACTAGTACATCATTTCAGACTAAGGAGGTGTAAAATCAGTCAAGGTTTATTTCCTATATTCAAAACTTGTGGCTACAAACCAATTTTACTGTATATAAAACTTATACGATTAATTTAACTGCATTATATTTATATTTTACCTTTATTTCAGAGACATTGGCAACTATTTTATTAAAATGTATATTAAAAACCGGTACAATGTGGCAGTATGGCCTGTCAAGTTTGAAAACTAATCGCAGTTCTTAGCATTATCAGTGAATGACTATATTAAAAAAAGTTGAGTTTACAATCTCTTAGCGAGTCGAATTCATTTTTTGATTGTTGTTTTAATAGTCTTTTTTTTTTGTTTCCTTGCAAATGTGATGATAAACGTATATATCACGGGCAGTAAGAGCATAACAAAGTCGAGACATTAAAAGCCCTCCGCCTTAGGCGTCGGGATTCTAAAACTCTAGTTAGTTATCCCCTTCTTACTTCCCTTGATGCACAAGAAACCTAGATCGTTAACTTCATAGCAGGGTTACTACGCATCGTGAATATGATGTGTTTTTGTTACAGTGTGAAGAGATGCTCCTAGATAAAGGACACTACAAGAGACACTACACCAAGGATCATCCGACGTTACAATACCGATATGCGAGCATGAACACTATCTGCGAGACGTGTGGGAAATCCGTATGTATCCTGACAAGCAAGGGGTCCGTTCAGCAAACGCTTTGAACTTGTATTACAAGCGGAAACCTCTTTGCAAGAAGTTAATGTTTAGCTAAAAACCGTCTTCAAAAAGTAAGAAATAATTTCTTTTTTCTAACAGTAATGGGTCAGTGTAAGTGAATTCGACTTTTTTTTTTATATTGTGGGACGCCTTCTTCAGTTAGTTAGACTGACCTATTAATATTTGAATAAGTGATCATAATAAACTGTTATCTAGTCCCACTTCTCAATTAATGGGAAAGTATACGATATTTCATGCTCGCCGCAAGCAACACCGCGGGGAAGTTATTGTGTATAAATTTTCATCATTAAAATGCTTCGTCATAGTCGCAACTATTATATAATCGAGATATCTTATCTAGCTGCTTTATTTAACAAGCGTGTCGATTCGATACTGCCAGCACTTTTTGAAAAAATAATTCTTGACCAAATATCCTCACATTTTAATAAAAATAAGTTACTTCATAGCAGTTTAGCAGTCAATTTGGGTCAGGGACGGTCTACTACAGATGCCGGTTCACCCTCAAATAAACATACCTTTGGTTCCTGGTAAAAATCACGTGATGTAAGTGGAGTTATCTTTGATTTATCCAAGGCGTTTGACTGTTGATCACGTTACGTTGGCGTTGGTGCGAATGTTAGGTTACTACGGAATCAAAAACGGTGCGTTTGACCTTATTACCTTGCTTACCGAACTCAGCGGGGGATCAGAACGCAATCTCCTGGATCAGCTGTTGCTATGGGAGTGCCTCAAGGCTCAATTCTGGGTCCATTCTTGTTTTTGATTTAATTCAACGATCTTGACAAGTTAGAAAGCTCGGTGCGCAAGTACGACTCGCGCGCGACTGTAATGGTGAATAATGTCGTAACTGTCTCTGCAGATCTTCAAGCCCAACCTAGAAGCCCACCTAAAAAGCCACAAAGGATCTGCGTACGAGTGTCGCTGCTGCGGCGCTTCGAGCCTCGACCCGACCGTGCACGTCAACCACGTATTGAGCCAGCATGCCGCGCGTCCCTTCTGCTGCACGCTCTGCACGCGGCGCTTCCAGCACCGGAGCGACTGCAGGGACCATATACTGAAGGTAGATCATACTCCGAGGGTGGCAGGACCACCTAGGAACTGCTCCGAGTGTCGCTGCTACCGGCTTCCAGCCTCGACCCAACCGTGCACGTCAACCACGTACTGAGCCAGCACGCCGCGCGACCATTCTGTCTTGAGTAGTGCTTTTCTCTAGCAATGCTAGAAAATATATAGGAGATAATGTGAAAAAATAGTACATTGTGCATCAAGGGAAGTAAGAAGGGGATAACTAACGAAAGTATTAGAATTTTTATCCCTACTGACCGTGATACACACAATGTTTTTCATCACATTTGCAAAGAAATAAAAAAATGGACTATTAAAGAAAACAACGATCAAAAAATGATTGGCACTCGAATCGCTAAAAGAGATTGTTAACATGTCAACTCAACTTTTTCAATATAGTCTTACACAGACAATGCTGCCATTAGTTTTCAAACTTGACAGGCCATACTGACAGATTGTACCGATTTTCCAAATTAAAGTTCATACATACATACATACTATCACGCCTTCATTCCCAGAGTGGGGTAGGCAGAGCTACCAGAAATACCAACAACTACTAAAAGAGTTGTTGGTAATTCTGTAACCACATTTTGCACAAACAGGCTAAGATGTTTACCAGTGTGTTAGTGATAGGTTGCAAGCCCATCGCCTAACAGTACAAGAAGCCTTAATTCCCTCAAAATTAAAGTAAATAAAAATAATTGCAAATATATGTGAAATAAAAAAATGTAAAATAAAAATGTAAATGTAAAACAAATATAATGCAGTTCAATGTAAGTTTTATATACAGTAAAATTGGTTTTTAGCCAAGTTTTGAAACTTGGAAATAAATTTTGGCTAATTTTAAACCTCCCTAGGTTGAAATGACGTACGATAGCTGGTTCTACTATATCTTAAAACTCAACTCATAACTCCCTCGGATGTGAATCGGGTACTACTACTTCTATACGCCTGCGTGTGATAACACCCTTTGCGAACTAGTGCGATCAAAAATAAATTAATCTTGTTTGCATTATCATGCAAAATTGAAGTAACCTTTTTTTTCTAGATACACGCACCAGCCAAACTGTACAAATGCGAATTCTGCGGTCTTGAATTTTCCTACTTCCGTCGGTTAAAGGACCATTCAATAAAACTACACAACCTCGTCCTCCCATACCTTAGAATTCCAAAAGCCACAAAACTAAAAATAT
This sequence comes from Acleris holmiana, assembly GCA_949316455.1. Taxonomy (NCBI): domain Eukaryota; kingdom Metazoa; phylum Arthropoda; class Insecta; order Lepidoptera; family Tortricidae; genus Acleris; species Acleris holmiana. The sequence goes on along the minus strand of OX438790.1, from coordinate 8,065,791 downwards.
TCGTCTATGCTCACATGGTCATAGAGATCAATGTATTGGAGAAAGAAGCAGTGGAGAAAAGTGAAGTAGAACTACTAGATTATCTTGGGCAGAAATCAAAACGGGTAAACTATGCTAAATACTTTAAATTTCACACTCGACCTGACGAGTACTTCATAAAAAAACGCATTAGAAAGCAAAAACCCAAGATCACACAACAATCTAAGACAGATATAGAAAGTGACGCAGTTAATGGACAGGACGGCGATGTTACAGATGAAGATTTTCAAGGTAATGGGGAACCAGTTGCCAGGGTTGACGTCGAACTATTAGGAAATGAAGTTGAAATTGCTGTCACAGAAATACAACCGCATAAGAAAGATGAGGTGGTAGAGGAAATGGTGGAGGAATCAATGGAACCGTTGGTGTTTGACCAAGACCCAGTGGAACAGGTATTGTCCGAAGAACCAGTGGAACAGGTATTGTTTGATGAAGAGCCAGTGGAACAAGTGGTATTTGGTCAGGAACTAGTGGAACAGGTGTTCGACCAGGAAGCAGAGGAACAGGTGTTCCACCAGGAAGCAGAGGACCAGGTGTTCGACCAGGAAGCAGAGGAACAGGTGTTCGACCAGGAAGCAGAGGAACAGGTATTCCACCAGGAAGCAGAGGAACAGGTGTTCCACCAGGAAGCAGGGGAACAGGTGTTCCACCAGGAAGCAGAGGAACAGGTGGTGTTTGACCAGGAAACAGTGGAACAGGTGGTCTCGAATGAAGAATTTGTGCATAAGGTGGTGTTTGATCAGAACTTGGAGCATCAGGTTGGGTTGGAACAGGGCCAAGTTGAACAGCCCATGGAGGTAGAAGACGCACCGCTTGAGGTGTTTGAAATGAATGGCCAGCAATATGTAATGATCAATGGTGAAATGTACAAGATAGCCGGTGAAAATGATGACTGATCAGCAAGTACCTTTTACTCAAACTGGACTGATGACTGCTAGAAATAAGTGTTAACAACAGAGAATAATATCATGGATTTTTTTTATTAAGGTGACTAACTTTATAGGTTTTGTTTTCTGATGGATGTAAATTTCTTTTAAATACCGAATCGCATACCTAATTAAAATGGGGTCCTAAATATAAAAAAATACTTATTACCCTGCCTACGAAGCTAAGCCTATAGGTTAGTTTGGGACTTGGTCAATGTGTGACAATAGTCTGATATTTACATACACAACGTCACGCCTTCATTCCCAGAGTGAGGTAGGCAGAGCTACAGAATACCAACAACTGTAAACTTGTTGATAATTCTGTAACCACATTTTGCACAGTCAGGCTAAGACGTTTACCAGTGTTTTAGTGACAGGTTACAAGCCCATCGCCTAACAAGCCTCATCGCCTAAGCCTTTACTCCCTTAGTCGCCTCTCACGACATCCACGGGAAGACATGGAGTGGCACTATTATAACCCGGCAACCACACGGGGTATATTTATTTATTTGAGTCTGATATTTATTCATTTATAAATGTTAATTTGACAAACAGAGTGTTGCCGGATTTCTTTGCATTAAAATTTCACGCGTATTCACGTAGTAAGCCCTTAATTAGTTCTCTTGTTAAATAATTTTCCGGAGCCCTAGGGGGCCGCTACTGACGTTATAATGCATGGCTAAGCGTCCGATTGGTCACAAAAGTTTGGCTTGGACATGTTTGTCTAATATGGCCTGGGGCCACATTTGGAGTCTGCAAAATTCGACATGTGACACAAAAAAAAACGACGGGTTGCACTCCGGGAGTGCCGGCAGAAGTGAAAACTTGAATATTAACGTTGTGCATTTTTGGTATTTTGGAATGGTTAGGGAATAAATTTGCACGAATTGCTTTAATTATCAGTATTAAAGTACTGTAATTTATGTGGTAGAATACAATAATTATTTATTGCGCTATCGTACACAAACTAATATTACATTTCATTTTATTTATATTACATTAAAAAGTTTTTCCCTCAGAAAAATCAACTTTCATCCATAATTTCGACGACTTTTTCACCATCATTATTACCAGAACCATCGTCGTCAATCTCTAAAACTGATACGATCGGTTTATGATAGCTGAAGTAAGAAACGAACAGTTTTGATTCGAACCTATTTAAATGTCTAATAAAGACCGCATCAATAGTAGTTTTGTATTTCGATGTGCTAAGAATGCGATCATTTGACATAGTTAAACCAAATTAATTATTTAAAAATTCAATTAATAGTTAATCTTTATCGTCTGCAAAGTTTATGTTGAAATCTCCACTCAAAATCATTGGCAATTCAAATCAAAGCTTTTTCCATATTTTTTGAAGTAATGCTTATGCGTCATGGGAATAAATGAATAAATTTTAATTTAAGATTTAAATGAAAATAAAATTTATGATAGCTGAAGTAAGAAACGAACAGTTTTGATTTTTAACACAAACACACACGAACATTAGCGCAAGCGCCCTGCGCCGCCTAAACGAAACCACAGGCGTAGGCATACATTTTCGCCACGCCGTAGAAAGAGAGGGGGATACTTCCTCTCCTACGCCGCGCCGGCTGTCTACTCTCCATCCGTCTTACGAACTTTCGGTCAGGTCACGTGTCCTGACGCGAGTTTAACATTTTTTACCCATTCCAAAAAAGTGTACAACGCCGCTAAAGAAGTTTTCGTCTTACGAATTTTCGAGCAGGTCACGTGTCCTGACGCGAGTTTAACATTTTTTACCCATTCCAAAAGTGTACAACGCCGCTAAAGAAGTTTTCGTCTTACGAATTTTCGAGCAGGTCACGTGTCCTGACGCGAGTTTAACATTTTTTACCCATTCCAAAAAAGTGTACAACGCCGCTAAAGAAGTTTTAGTCTTACGAATTTTCGAGCAGGTCACGTGTCCTGACGCGAGTTTAACATTTTTTACCCATTCCAAAAAAGTGTACAACGCTGCTAAAGAAGTTTTAGTCTTACGAATTTTCGAGCAGGTCACGTGTCCTGACGCGAGTTTAACATTTTTTACCCATTACAAAAAAGTGTACAACGCCGCTAAAGAAGTTTTAGTCTTACGAATTTTCGAGCAGGTCACGTGTCCTGACGCGAGTTTAACATTTTTTACCCATTACAAAAAAGTGTACAACGCCGCTAAAGAAGTTTTAGTCTTACGAATTTTCGAGCAGGTCACGTGTCCTGACGCGAGTTTAACATTTTTTACCCATTCCAAAAAAGTGTACAACGCCGCTAAAGAAGTTTTAGTCTTACGAATTTTCGAGCAGGTCACGTGTCCTGACGCGAGTTTAACATTTTTTACCCATTCCAAAAAAGTGTACAACGCTGCTAAAGAAGTTTTAGTCTTACGAATTTTCGAGCAGGTCACGTGTCCTGACGCGAGTTTAACATTTTTTACCCATTACAAAAAAGTGTACAACGCCGCTAAAGAAGTTTTCACTTCAAAATGCTGAATTGCGCTACGTTTGGGCATAGGGCTACGATGCACTTTGCCGATGTTGTAGGTATATAACTCATGAATTTCACTTATCTACCCACGCTTCGCTCACTTTATTGGCAGTCATTATAATCTGTGGATGTAGTGCAGTGTTAGGCATCCCACAGATGATCAATTTATTTGTACAATCACACTGTTTGCCCAAACTTTTTGATCGTCTATGGCTATGATTGAAGTTTGCGCAATCATTTTATAAAAGTTTGACAGGTTTGAATTTTGTTTGTGCCATCACGTGTGATCGTGCTGTCTGTAGTTGTCATTGCTCAATTTACCGTTTTATTCTTTCTTCTTTAATTAAATTTTCAGCGCAATTGCAGCAGCCAAATCCTTGTTCATCAGAAATCTTTCATAATATCTAAATGTAGCTGTTTTTCACGTGACGTTGAGCCTGATAACTCAGTTTTAGTTTTTAATAGATCATAGACATAGATCGACGTGTAGGGGCAGAACATGTTTCAATCAGATTGTACAAAAATAAGATTGCGCAAACATTTTGTAGGTCTGTGGGGGGCCTTAGACGTCCTCCCTGACTTAAAGCTCGGCAAAAATAACTTCTAGATTTTTTAAGGGTATTCATAAAATTCCCAGCTGGGTATAGTGTCCTTATATCCATATTAATATTATAAATGCGAAAGAGTAGCTGTCTGTCCGTTACCTCTTCGCGCTTTAACTGCTGACCCGATTTTGATAAAATTCGGAGGATTTATGGAGGTTGAGTCCCGGGGAAGAACATGGGATAGTTTTTATCCCGGATAATTGTACAGTTCCCGTGGGAGCAGTGATAAACGACTTCTACGCTGGCAAAAGTAAGTAATATTATAAATACGAAGATAACTGTCTGTCTATTACGTTTTCACGGTAAAACCGTTGAACCGAATTAAAATATTATGTGCACAGGGTTCCCAGTTAATATTTTAAATTGCTACCCTAAGTTCTTATTCACACGGGCAACGCGCGTTTGAAATATACTTGACGAGGACATCGGCGGGACCCTAGATTAAAATGTATTAAAATATTATTTAACAAGAACAGTTTAATATATTTCAAATTGTATTGTCATGTACATTCAAATAAATAAGAGTAGACCATGACGCCGTGTAAGCGCACACAATTGTAATATTGAAAAGGGGAAGCTTGAATAGTAGATTGTTCAACAAGGGACTAAAACAAGCCATAATGACGAGATGTTTAGCCACGCGAGCGAGGGTGGCTGTAGTTCGAGTGTCATTATGGTTGTTTAGTCTCGCGTTAAACACTCTACTTTTCACTTTGAATGCGAGGAAAAAACGACGTTCTAAACAATATTGTTTTTTAACAACGTACGGTCAATACAATCCCAATTTATGAACATCTATTCAAAATACAAATAGGAAAAAAAAGTTCCGCGGTTATTTTGTAAAGTGATGTTTTAAATGCTTGCATATTTAGCCAACAGATTCAAACTTGGAGACCATTTTAAAAGTAATTGGACCACGCATAATAAAAGAGTTCGGCCTTAATATGATTAAATAGATTTATATTCGTAATAATTAATCGTGTTTCACGAAATTAAATCCTTTTTCTTATATATATTTGCACAGTTGTCATTTTGAGATTATTTCGACACCCAAAAATATGGTCCATACACAATCACTGAAAATGGCGATAATCCTCCATTCACAAACACCGTGATTGGTTGTTTAGGGGTTTCCAAAAAAAAAAAAAAATACTTTAATCCCTAGAGATTAATAAGGAGCTTTAGTCCCGATTCGCAGAGATTTAAGTAGCATTTTAAGAGCATGAGAAGGGAAAAATAAATAAAATACCAAGGTATTTTTCTCTTTCTGCCATACTTTCTACCAGTCTAGTTTGAGTACAAGGTTTTGCTTCTAGCTTCTTAATAGCGTTCAGTTCGGTTGGACTTTCAATCGCAACTGTTAATTTGACACTTTTTTAACCTTTTGACCGCTGGCTGCAACTGTGGTTCTTCTTCTTCTTTTTTTTTATTAAATGGCGGCCCACACAGTGATTTCGCCAATGTCAAGTAAAAAGAGTAAATCAGTAAACAGAATAAATCAAAAGTAAAAGCCGGGCATTTTTCAATCGGCCATCTTCCCTCCCCGAAGGTTACCGGAATCCTATAGTGTGGTTAAAAGGATGGAAGGAGACGTCACTCACACACCAGTGACAGCTTTAAACCAGAGCTAATAACAATTTGGAGGCCATTTGCAACGTTAAAAGATGGCGGACGTGTGATTTGTTTTAGATTTTAATTTTTGGGTAATTAGGTGTTCAAAGTTCTTTTCTGATAGTGATTTGTACTTTTTATGCCTTTGTGTCGCACAGTGATTGAAGACTTGGACTTATTTCGTGTATCTGGCATCTTTCTTCTCGTTTCAAGTGGACTCGCAGTGGTGCAGAGGTTAAAACTATCTTGACCTCTGACCTACAAATCACCGTACAACGTTGCCCCCAATCTTCCTAGAGAAGATTGGATTGTGTTTTATTGCTATATTGATTTATAATTATATATACTTACTTGACACTGGCGAAATCACTTCACGTGGAAACGCCATATCCCCGCGGTAGTAGCTGTTCAAGTCGCCGCGGGGGCAAAGAAAGAAGAAGAAGAAGAATAACAATTTGGCCTCATTATATACTCGGTCTATTTTCCGCTGTCAACCACGACGGATATATCCGTCGTTGGCGTTGAACCAGTGGTGCGAATACATACGTTTACTACGATTAAAAAAAACATTAGTTTTGACGGAGGATCGAATTGCCGCCATTATTGTTGTCATTTGTTTTTGGTTTTTGCTGTTACAAAAGTAGTATTGTAAAAAGTTGTTTGTTTGTTTTGTATATGCGTGTACATAAGGTAGTGTATGCAGCTGTACATAATTAGGATTATGAAACGAGCGCCAGCGGGAAAAACACGCTCTTATTTTAAAGCCTCTCATTAACTCATTCATTATGCATCAGTTGCATAAGGCCTGTAGAGATAATAGAACCCGGCAGCCGAGTTTGGTATACGCTAAAGTAATCTATAGGGGTGTTTATCATTTCATCGAGACACTTTTTATCAAATGCTATTTTCCGCTGAAATCATAATATTTTCAGGGTATTTTAAACATCGAACCTAACCAACGTAATTAATGTTTAAGATACCCTGAAAACATTATGGTTTCAGTAGGAAATAGCGTTTGATGAAATTAAATTCGATGAAATAATACATTCTAAGAAGTGATGAGTTACCTATCTATATCAGCTATAGTGCCCGGCCGATAACTAGTAAATCCTGACACCTGTCATTCCAGTACAAGTTATAACCTTGGACCCAAGAATATTTCATAATTGCATAGTATGAACTCGGCGCCCGTGTCCCCGGCATATCGGGAATGTCATAAAAAACCCGGGAGCAGAGTTCTTGGTCGTGAAAGTGTTTTTAGTCTGCGTTCGGTGCTAATAGAAATGGCAAATGATGTAAACAAATTCGAGGTTATGTGTGTCAAACACGTAACCTCAAATTTTCATTAACCGAGTTTTTATTTTTAAAACCTGTAATGAATAGTTGTTTAATTTCAATATAAATAGAAACTTGTAAAAAATCTAGCATCACTGTAATGTAAGCTCTGTAAACATTATTTATACACTCTTTTATAAATAAACTCCCTAATACATCTGTATTTTTTTTAATAACTGTTGCGTGATGGTGACAGCTGATAATTTGGAATACATTGAAAAGTCGACGAGTTCCTATATTACTGAGCTTCCTCTAAGCTACGTAATGTAAAGTGTCATTCTATGGAACTTGCTAACTATGTAAACAAGCCGCCATACTAAAATTGACATTAGATGTCAATTTCAATATATTGTTTGTTTACATAGTTAGCAAGTTCCATAGAATTACAGTATACCTACATACACCGAATTGTCACTGTAAGCTTAAAATAGCATGACCTCTATTGTACCGAGTAATTCCTACAGCCTTGACGTTCTTCTTTCTAGGGTTCCGTACCTCAAAAGGAAAAAAACGGAACCCTTACAGGATCACGTTGTTGTCCGTCCGTCTGTCTGTCAAGACCCTTTATCTCGGGAACGCGTGGAGTTAGCACGTTGAAATAAAAACCATGTACTCAAGTCTACAGTAGGGATGTTACGGAGCTCCGGTTCCGACTCCGCTAAGCCGGAACTTCCGTTTGGTTTTACACCTCCGGCTCCGGCTTCGCCTTCGTTAAATTCATACCGAACTTATATCTAGACACGCGGGAGCGTGTCAAGCCAAGTTCAAGAAACAGAACAGGCGAGCCGCACCGTGTGTAATATTACACGAACCATTTGGAGCCACTTTTGACCCCCTCATAAATCAAAAACTATTTTACATAAACGTATCAAATTTGGCTCATATATTGAGACTTGCGAGATACATGTGTTCTAAATTTCATAAGCTTATCTCAAACGGTTATTTAGATATTAATGTCCAAAATTCCTCATTTTTATCATTGACTGACCTATAGACCAAAACTCTAACCCAGTTCCAGATGACCTAGAGAGTTAAAATTTGGTATGCAGATAGGTAATTCGATGAATACAAAGGAATAAGTAAATAAAAAACTGTCAATTTTTAAATAATTAGATTCTATTATGAACGCTTAACATAAATACCTAATATTACTTAGGGTACCTACGTTATTAACTGGGATTAATTATTATTTTTATATTTAGCGCACATCAATAGTGTAAAATCATTACCTAATCATAAATAATGATAAAATAATAGGCATTTAGATTTTCGGTATATACACGACGCGCGCGCGCAGAGTGACGCCGGAGCGGCGCTGCGCTGTGACAACCGAATCGAACCGTTGACGCGAACGTGGCCGAGCGAGCGGCAGCCGCGCTCATAAGCGCCGTGTCCGGTTGTCTCTCGATATCTGACCTATAAGGTTGCGATTTATGCTGCGAAATTGCTAAAACTTATAATTTGTAGTAAATGTAGTAATATTATTATTACAATTTCTTTAATAAGTAGGTACGTACGTATAGTATTATAGTATAGGCAATAGTTTAAATAAATAATAATTGTATAGTTATAAGTAGGTAGGTGTATATACTTATTATTATTACAATTCCTATAATAAGTAGGTACGTAGGTTTAGTATAGTATAGGCAATAGTTTAAATAAATAATAATTGTATTTTTTAGTAAGTAGGTAAGACTTACCTACAAAAAGTAATGATATCCCACCAAAAACATAAATGTAAAAAAGGAGAGCCAAGTTCAATACAAAAAAATATTCTCTGTTGTGGGCTTTGCCGCAAAAAGAATGGAGATCTGAGATTGAGTGCCAAGTTCTATGCAAAATCCAAATATGTAGTCTAAGGGCTGACTTGGCTGGTTTTCCCATACAAATTATATAGCCTTCGCATGTTCTAAACCGTTACCTTTCGGTTCTTATTTTATTATTCCGAAAATTTGGATTGCTGGTAGAAACTACCCATGGAACATAAGGCTCTTCCATGACCGTGTAAAAGTAGGTACTTAATAATAATTCGTATGGGAAAACGAGCCAAGTTAGACTACATATTTGGATTTTGCATAGAACTTGGCACTCAATATCAGATCTCCATTCTTTTTGCGGCAAAGCCCACAACAGAGAATATTTTTTGTATTGAACTTGGCTCTCCTTTTTTACATTTATGTTTTTGGTGGGATAACGGAGTTAATAGAAATGCATTGGCTGCGGCAGCGGCGCGTGCCTACTGCCTATACCTACGAGTTTCCTCTTGACGTCCGGGAATTATCTACGTATCTTCTATCCAGGAGTAAAGCTACTACTGGACTCCGACTCCACCTCCGGTACCACCTCTGGATCCGAATCCGGATCCGGCTCCGATAAATGCAATTTAAAAACTCTGGCTCCGGTAAACTCACATCACATGAGTAACATCCCTAGCCTACAGTCCCTTGAAGCTGTAAAAAAAAATCAAGCTTCTATAAGTTAGCGTAAAAAAAGATACGGCTGTTTAACGCATTCACTGCCACCGACGCATATATGCATTTTCGTTACTTTCATCCAGTGCCTTGAACGCACAGACGCAGACGCGTTCATAATATTTAGTACCTAACTTTCACCCTGTGCCTTCAACGCTTATATGAGTTCTGAATTTTGAAATGTTCTAAGTAGGTACTTATGTCTAATATGTTACTTCTTGGATCAAAAAATATCTAATGTCCCAAATTATACTAAAAGTAATTATACAGGTTACCTATCTGAAACACTAAAAACCTTTGCCAGCTGTTTCATTTGCAATAATTTTCATTTGTCCGAAAGTTTTTTTTCTCTGAAACCGTCTAACTTTCCTGAATTGTTATAAAATAAACTTAACCTAACCTACACGTTCTTGAAGTATATATTTTTTTTTAAGTTATTGGGTTCAGAATAAAATGTAAATTATGGGATTTGAAAATTATGGCAAATGAAACAGCTACACACAATATTATTACACAATAATAAACAATACTATTATATAAACATAACAATATTATTATGACTAGGTACTTTCGATAATTGTTTTTCTAGTGATCAGTATTAATATTATCAAATATATTAAGCATATTTTAAGAATATCAAATATTAATTACCATGTTTTTTCAAAATAACGTGTTGTTAGAATAATTACCTAGTTCCAATGCGAACAAACCAATGTCAAATTAGTATGAACTCATATGCATAGAGTAACTTTGTATATATCCTCATATGTGCGTTCGGGGCACACAGCAAAGTACAGCACCTGGTGAATGTCCAGGCAAAGAGGCAGTGAATGCGTTATGCCATGAATACGTATATTTCGACACTCAGGGAAACCTAGAATCCTGAAATTCGGCAAGAAGGAAGCTCTTACAACACAAGAAAAAAATACCGAAAATCGTTAATTTGTGGCTCGTTATTTTACGTTTGCTTTGAATTTTTTCCAGCTTCAAGGGACTGTAGACTTGAGTATATGGTTTTCATTTCAACAAGTTAAAAGGGTCTTGACAGACAGACTAGAGATGGGTAACTCAGGAGAGATAGATAAAAAAGATATGTATCAATCCGTTCTCATCAATCACTCCTTGTATCTTTTCACATCCGAATGTATCAGTGTATCTTTATAACTCATTCACTCACGGCGTAATTTTCTTTCTATCTGTGTCGCTTCGCTCGGCTCGGCCGCTACGGCCGGCCACGCCAAGGTTACGCGAACTGACGTCTTTTTCGCACCTCACTATTTGGTATGTTGTGTTGCACTTTTGCAAGACTGAGAGGTCGGATGGAGAGAGTGGGTGAACTGGATGGGTTGCTATGCCGTATGACCATTATAAATTGACATACGTCGGCACAAAAAGGTAAATTGATAACTCTATTACTGGTGTGTAGGGCTTAAAGTCGTTCAGCAGTATGTGAACATTTAAGTTTTATACTGGTTCTGATTTATTGGATTGAGTTGAGCTAAGCGAGCCACGCTGAGAGAGTGAGCGGTGCAGGCAATAGCTGCGGCTCGTGCGGTCGAGCGTGAGCTACTGAAGTACTGATACATAGGGATATAAAGATACAAAAGAGTGATACATATCCCAATGATCGAAAGATACATTTCAATCTTTTCTTTTAAGTGATACATTTTGCCCATCTCTAAGACAGACGGATGGACGCACAACAAAGAGGTCCTATTAGAGTTTCTTTTTTGACAATGGCGGATTTTAACATATTTAACGGCTACATCAAAAATTGTAGCCGTATTTTCAAAGCTTGCTCATAGTTACACTTGTTTGTAGTAACGGCGTCTACACTGAGGATGGTCCGACATGCAAGAGCGTCCGTGGCCTGGTGACTTGGGGGTCGATTCGTGATCGTACGGTTCCGAGTTGGAACCCCCGCGGTCACTATGCACCGAGTTTTTCTAACTTGGGTACATTACCCGATGCTCTTTAGGTGAAGGAAAAAACACCGTGAGGGAACTTGCACATTCTAACAGCAGCGTGAAAGAGGGTAATTGCGCAAAAAATCCTAAAGGGGTGAAATTGTATCCGAAAAGGCCCGTCTGTATAAGATGGTCCAACATGCTCTTGCTCGGTATTTTTTCAAAGATATCTAGTTCACGTAGCCGAACGAAGTATAGGGTTCATGAAAGCCAATTCTAGCGATATCAGATCTGTAAGAAGGAGTCTCCATTATATCAAGGGTTTTTATCTATTTAATGTAAACTTTACACACCTATGTTGATTATTCATTAAATCGAGAAAAAATAACACACCTTTGGTTCGAGTGACATTTATTCTATAACATAACTCCAATTCGGATATAAAATACAATTATATACCATTCATGAAACTAGGTACTTAATAAATGGAATGAATATTATTTGCTTCTCCAATAAAAATTAAATATTATAAAATTTTTACTAACAAAGCGTAAACACAAATAATCCTCTATTATGCCACTTATGGGGAAGTTACGAGAGATATGTCAAAAAATAAAAAGGGCCACTAACTTGTCCCCTTGTTCAATAGTTTGTTTTTTTTTAACATAACTCTTAAGGTTTAATAATTTTACACCCAAGAAAACAAGTGAACCCGATGCTACGACAGTGTTAGCGTTAGTAGACTTTTAGTTTTATAACAAGATGAGCAATTAAGCATGTTGATGTCGAGTTGAAACAACATGAAAAGATGGGCATTATTCTTTTATTATTTATGACTTAACCTTTTGATCGACACGGCTCCCTATTACTTTTTGTGCCCCTGACGCCAACGACATCATATGCCGCAACCGCGCCAATATAAAATATATGGAGCGTACCGAGCGCCCGGCGTCCCCGGCACGAAAATCCGATGACGTAATTTGCCGGCTTTGGCGGTTAAAGGGTTAAACATTTCTTGGATTTGTTCATTTTCTTGGTTCAATTAAACAAAATATCAACCTTTCGTTAACTTGCCGATCATAATAAATATTTAATACTGAATATAGCAATTTAAATAACTGAATCAATTGTCCTAGTGTGACGATTCCATGGGTGTAAACATATGTTAAAAAATACTTGACACAAGGGTTGCTAACAATATGATAGATCCAATACTGTATTATCAGTTCTTTATATACAGAATTAGGAACACGAATAGGAAACAAAGACATAAAATTAAATATTATCTTAAACCATTGCATGCTTTGCCAATGAAATGAAATTAGTCACTGCAAATACAAACACTTTAAACCTTGCAAGGTTAATTACGTATATGTATCTCTATCGCAGTAGATTATCGTGGACAGTCACATAAGCTTGAAATTATTAATAATTTTTGGTCTAGATATTTTATAAATAATAAATAACGAGTTAGGGGTGATTATGGTAGGTGGGTACTATTTGGATTTTGGAACATAGAAACCTTAAACCTTACTGTTATTTATGAATGAACAAATAAAGTTTAGACTGATCCCAGCATCTTAAATTTACATATTTTATCTACTGAGACTCTATTTTCAATAATTTTACTTTCTGCACATCTGCATACGGTAACATTGCTGCAGATGCAGACCTTTTATGGTTGTGGGTAAACTCTAACACTGCTATTTTCTTTGGCATGGCCACAATAACTGTATGCCCGTCCTCAGCTTCCAAAACGTCAATCTGTATGATTGGGCACATGGAGAGTACTGGGCAGTCATAACGCTCCATGAAGTTAAACTGTTTCACAGGTTCAGAGTTGAATAAATCAAATTCATATCCTGTATAAGGAGCATAGTAGATACGCAAGACTCCCCAGTTGGATCCAACAAACACAACATCGCCATATACCCGAACAGTTACTATATCACGCAAAGGACCCTCAGGTATGGTATGATTCAGAACATACATCCATTGAACATAAACCCTCCAGTCCATTCGTTCAAGAAAGTTATATTCGCGTAATTGATGAAGTATATTTGATTCCGGGCCCAGACAGCACCCATACATTAGATCGTTTTCATATATAGTGTAAATAATTCGTTGGAACGTAAGAACATGCAGAAACTCCGTAAACCCAAGACACATTATGGCATCTTCAGAATGTGTTAAAAATTGATTGTTTAAATTCCCATCCTCCAAATGGCATACAAATATCTCATCATTCAAGTTTACGTAATACACTCGTCTTTTAACCAGGATAAAAGATTTTACGTTATCAAAGGTGACATTTGATTCGTATGTAGGATTCTGAATTGATTTACGAATGATGAATAAATGGAGCTGGAATCCAAGGATCACAATTGTGTCTTCATTTTCTGAATAAAAAAGATATTCACCGGATATATCGCATCGCTTTGATTTGTCTAAGGTTTCGATATCATAGTAAACTATTGCTGCTTTCTTGTGAACGCCTATGACGCCGTCTCGTAGTATTTTAAAGTTTTGGATTTCCTCTCTCATGGTTGAAGCGGCCGCGAACTCGTCTCGTCGCTCTCTAGCTAGTGCCAGCTTAGGCCAGAGCGAAAGAGATCTGTAAATATGATACCACGTCAAACCCGGTCTAGCCTTACTCCGCGCAACTTCGTAAACATCTGGCAAATCCTCCTTGCAAAACTCCTGCCACAACGAGTCGTTCTTGGAAAAAGAGTCAATCACTTGTTTGAACCTCACGCACACCCGGCGACATAGTGTCAGCTCTTTCGCTGGCAGAGACGTAAAAATCAACAAGAGAACTTCGTTGGGCAGCCGGCTGAAGTAAGAGTCGGCGTCGTAGGTCATTTTGAACGTCTTTTTACAATTAATGCAACATTTAACACTTTAAACTGTCGTTTGACCGTACATATCGTCTCTTTTCGGGTGTGCGTATCAATAAATAAAATTATTTATCCATTGTTTGTCAACACTGGTACTCGAACTCACTTTTGTGCTTACTGTCAATATTGTCGTCTGCCTTAGAGAAAAAATATTTAGTATCGAATAGAGGACGTAGCTGTCACTAGTGAAGCAAAACTGCGCTGTACTTTGGGCAAACGAAAGACCAAGGAAACCTTAAAACTGTAATAAAATTGCTAATAACAATCGCTATTTAAAAGAGATTTTACATCACATATAAATTATGGTTTCATATGATATACCGTTTCCCATTGTTAAATTGAAGTACAACCTAAAAGGCAGTATGGACAAAAAACTTTAGCCTGCTCTGTTTTGAGGACGAATATAAAATGATAAAAAAAAAGTTCTGTCAATCCACGACCGTTAAGTTTGTTTGTTTTCATTTGGTTATCGTTGTTAGCAACCACCGTTTCATAATAAATTAAGATCATTTGCATAAAAATGTCCTTGTTTAGAAATCTACGCGATGTGTGCATAACGTTTGAGGAAGATCTGCGTAACGTTTCCTCGCAACTATTCACGGCAAGAATCGGCCAGCCTTTCGAAGATGAAATCTCTAACAAAATGCGAGATTTATCACTGTTTACGGCGAAATTGAGACTTTTGCAGGCAAAGTCTATATCTAGTACGTGTAACTTTGTTAATACACACACATTAACTTAGTTAATATTTTTTTACACTCCAAATCCAACCGGTTAAATTACTCATAAATCATTGCCGTTTTGTCAATGAAAATATCTACGGGTCTCTCATCTCATCATCATCATCATCATCATCATCATCATCACCATCTTACATCCCACGCCTGTATGCTTGTGTGCCTTCCCCATGCTATGAAAAAAGTACTGCTGCACAAAACTAGTAAAACGTTACACCTACAACAAGCAACCAAAAAACATCACATCATATGATAATGATCACTTATGAACTATAATTTCTGTTCCTTTGTATGATTTATTACCACAAGATGTAAGCCTGGTATTTTCCCTGTACTGTGTCTTTTTTTTGTCCTAAAATAACATTAAGGCAAACAATAATTTATTAATTAATGTTAAGAGCCATTATCCGAGATTATTATTCTTGTTATTTTTAATTAAACATTTTGTAAAATGCCATAGTAAGTTCCTACTTAACCCTTTCAGACTGAGCTTAGTATAAAGTGACAGATAATAATAAATTTTTGTAATTAACTGATTATAGGACATTATATTCATAGGATTTTATTTTACTTTCATTCTTTTTTGATCATTGAATAAAATCCATTTTCAAATGTAGACAACCCGCTATTGCCCGGGTCTGAAAGGGATAATGGTAGATTTTATTATTCTGTTCTATTTATATTTCCAGTTTTAAGTTTGTGTGATACCCTTTTGCAGTGCCTTTGTAGGGTTCATAAATGTACAGACCTATGTATGTTTTAAGACAGCAAATAATGATTTTGAGTAAGTAGTTACTAAACATTAACCCCTATAATTTCCTTCAGTTTTTAAGTGTTTGTCCTGCTCTTTGTCTTAACTTCCTCTACAGATTTAAATTCTTCCTGTTAATTGTGATTGTGCTTGACTGTGTGTGTCGTAGAGTGGATTGGAAGGATCGAAAAATATACTGGCAGTGTCTTATGCAACCTCGACATTGGCGGAATCATCAAGACCATGATGAGGCAACTTTTTTAAATTGAATTGAATTGAATTATGTACTTACTTACAGTGACCCCTCAGTCTTTCCAAGAGCTCTCGGAAGATGCGACTCTGGCAGGATATGAAGACACCGTCATGTGGAAGGTGATAGAGCAACAAACGGTCAAAGCAGTGACACAATCAAGAGACATACGAGAACTTATCTCTACACCAGATAGCAAGCTCGAACCTGTGATGATTGAGAGAAAAGGGTGAGTTTTTTTTTAAATACTAATCAGAAGACACTTTGAAAGACTTAGCTTATGGCAAAGTTGGTTAGACTAGCAAAAGAGGGTAAGTACGAGAGGTAGCGGAATAATGCAATAAATAAATAAAAAAAAACTTTATTTACTAATAAAACATCACACCCTAGGTTAGGCCTGTATCGTGGGGGCCAGAGAAATATTACCCATACCACCAAAACTTAAATGTTTAAAATAGGCCAAATTCTCATGTGCCACCCAAAGTAGATCTATCTAGGTCTATAAAGGTGACAAGTTTGGCATTAGATAGCTTACAGACTTTACTTTATTGCCACTAAATGCATTTTGAGCCTTAACTTTCAATATTTCTTAAATGCCCCGCCTAACTACTTTCCCCCTAATCTAAAAATTTATAGTAACATGAGAACATGACAAACATACAAATAATGCTTTTTTAAGAGCTATCAAATGTTGCCTCATTCAATGTCATGCAATGTAATGGAAAAAAAAATTGCCTATGCTTTACTTGTATACAAGGTACCCGAACTTTTTTAGCCACTTCAAAATGGAGGAAATTCTATGTTCCACTGAAGGTTTTTTTATGTATGTTCACTGATTTCTTTATCAATTGTGGACTGATTTTCAAAATTCACTATTTTAACTGTAGGGTACATGCCCACTGAGGGAATCTGTGTGGAATTGAGAGAACTCCTCAAATATTATAGGTATACAAATAGCGATTTGATTCCTTTTAGTAACAAGTTTAGCATTTGCAATTAGAAAGTATCATTTCGTTAGGTGAAGTGAAACGGATGATGAAGACCATAGATAGCCACCGGAACCCCTAAATGGTGGTGGTAGTGGTATTTGAAGGGTGGCAATAAGATATTTCAATGATCATAGTTAAGCTACTATGACGAAGCACATTTAAATGGATTAAATATACGCACTATAAATTTCGCGTGGCGTTGTTTGCGGCAAGCTTGAAATATCCTACAACATATTATTATGATCACTAAAAGGTATATTTAAAAAAAAAACATAAAACCCCCTTTAATAGCGCAATAAATAAAAACGGGTTACTCTCAAAATTCCCTTTTCGCCAAAGGACCATTTCAGCTAGATGACATAAGAGTAAAATACACACTCAGCAAAGAGTCAATTCAGCTAAATGCCATGAAAGTAGAATACTCAGTCAGCAAAGTGTCAATTTAGCAGGACGTCACAGAATTGAAATGAACAAGTAGCCAAACGTTTGGAAATATAAATAGTCTGTGTGATTAGAATACCTAATTAACTGAAAGTAAAAATAGTTGATTGACATGAACATAGAAGGAATTATTAGCAAAACGTCTTGAAATTAAAATAGTCCATATAATTTGAATATTTCATTCGTCGAAAGCAAAATTAGTTGACTGTCATGACCACAGAACGAGTGCCAGGATTTAAATACTTAATAGATAATAATTGATTGTGTGGAAAGGAGTTTGAAACTACATATCAACAGTTGCCATTTAAAGATCCAGACGTTTTGCGAACGGGCTATTTGGCGTTGAAATCTATTAAGTAATTAAGACATTTTGAGATACAAACGTTTCGCTACCGGGCCATTCAGCTTTTATGTCTATTAAGTAATAAAGACATTTCTAAGATAAAGACGTTTCGCTATTAGTGTATTTTTAATTGTAACATTCTAAGATCCAGACGTTTTGCTAAAGATACATTTAGCGTTCATGTCTATATAGCAACAAAGATATTATACAATCCAGACGTTTGAGCTATATTGTCATTTGGCGAAAAGGGAATTTTGAGAGTAACCCATAAAAACAAATTTTAAATGGTTAGGTCAGTCAAACCTAACCAAAAGCGGACTTCAGTTTGACTGACCCATTACCATTCGAAAAGAAGTTATTTTTTGCGTTTTTGAAGGCGGTTTTTTTTCATGCTATTATTTTACAACTTTTTCACTGTTATTTAAACGTATAACTATGCCAAATTACAGTTTTGTAGTAGGTACCAAGTGTCTCTGAGCTAAACCGCGGACAGACTGACATGGCGAAACTATAAGGGTTCCTTATTGACTTCTTCTTAATCTGCGTCTTTGACTAGCGAAGGTTGGCAGTCGGCTCCGAAAACTTTTCTCTGTTTCTCGCGAGGCGAAACAGATGTAAGCCCATCGAGTTTGGGCTCGTTGGATTTGTCTTAACTAGTTAGTTAAGTTAAAAATAATAAGTAGTGGCCTTAAGGGCTGATTGTTTGATAAGTAGATAGTTAACTGAACACTGAGACTAACTAAACTGACACGTCGGGAATCGCTAAGTAGCTGGGGTATTTTACGTTATTTCATTTACTTAGCGGTCCCCCGCCGTGTCAGTTTAGTTAGTCTCAGTGTTCAGTTAACTATCTACTTATCAAACAATCAGCCCTTAGGGCCACTACTTATTATTTTTAACTTTTTTGCGGTTTTTTACAGACTATTTATTTAGTCGGGGGTTTTTAAATTTCTAATTTAATTTTTTATTTCACGCTTTTTAAACTTCTCCATCTGAGTGTCTGTTTGTGGCATCGTAGCTCCCAAAGGGATGAACGGATTTGGACGCAAGTTTTTTTAAAACAAAGCTACATTAATCAGGATGGTTCTTAGCAAGATTTCATGAAAATTGTTGAGGCAGTTTAAGAAATATCAGCTCTGAAAGTAGGTGTCGCCGTTACTTTGGGGGTATCTCAAAAACGGCTGAAGTGATTTTGATGAAACATATCTAAGAACCACCACTAAAAACCTACCTTCATTTTAATAAAATTGCATTCAAGTCGGTTACACCCATTTAAGCGCTACAGTGCCACAGACAGACACACACACACACACACACACACACACACACACACACACACACACACACACACACACACACACACACACACACACACACACACTTACACGTCGAACTTATAACACCCCTCTTTTTGCGTCGGGGGTTAAAAATAACAAATGAATTTGAAAATAAACAAATCTATCATAAAGAGAACTAGTTAAAACAAATCCAACGAGCCCAAACTCGATGGGTTTACTAAAAGGCAGTCCAGGGTTACGTCTCCTATCTTCGAGCCCTAACAGCAGACCAGCTCAGTGGTTCCAGAAGACATTAGTGTTTCAAATATCAGATCCCACATATGCTTGCAAGCAAACTGAGCGTGTAACATTCCTATCACACCTAGCAAATGACCTGATGACCTTGAAGACCTGAACTGATTTCCACCAAACAGCTAAGAACACTCTCGACTGATATACCTTTCAAACTAAAAAAACCGCATTAAAATCGGATCATCCGTTTGGGAGCTACGATGCCACAGACAGACACATACACATTTACACACACACACAGACACGTCAAACTTATAACACCGCTCGTTTTTTGCGTCGGGGGTTAAAAATACCCCAGCTACTTAGCGTTTCCCGACGTGTCAGTTTAGTTAGTCTCAGTGTTCAGTTAACTATCTACTTATCAAGCAATCAGCCCTTAGGGCCACTACTTATTATTTTTAACTTTTTGGCGGTTTTTTCACAGACTATTTATTTATTCGGGGGTTTTTTAAATTTCTAATTTAATTTTTTAAATAGGTTTGAATTTGATAGTCTCATTTGGGCCCTCGGTATCAAAGCCACTCGTGACCTCCCCATTAATCTCGTTTGTTGCTAAGATCTTCCTGTCTAGTTTAGTAAATTAGATTCAACAGATTTTTTTCAATTTACAGCTCAATAATATCAAAATTAAAAGAATACCGTGTAAAAGAAGAACAGCTATCAGAGATGGACGCGACGCTGAAGCGAGCGGAGACAGAACATCATCAGTTGAGGACAGAGTGGGATCGAGGGCTCGGGGAGCTGCGGGACATGCGGGATCTAGCGGAGGCTGCGGAGGAGGAGATGGGCCTCGAAGGACCATTGTTCAAGTTAGTTATCAGATATATAACTATTAAATTAATAAAAAGAACCAATATAAAGGTAAAACCAACTTTCAGAGCTGATATTTCCTCTAAGACCATCCCGATTAAACAAGGTTTCTTTAAAAAAGACTTCACTGTCAGAAATTCTCGATCTGGCGGGAGTGCCCCATGTTTTGGCTGACATAGTCAAGCATGTGTCCATAAAATAAAAGATTAAAAAAAAAGTGTCTGAACGATGCCATAGACAGAGGCACAGATACACTTTTGGTGACCTAGTGACATCTAGCGACAACTTGTAACAACCAACTCGACAGCGCCACCGGCGTCAGACAGCGCAACTAAATCTGACAGTGTGCTACATCGCGCTAACGAAGTTTCTTCAGTCTGTTGAACTATACAACTTCCAACTTCATCCTAATAGACTTCGGTCCCCAGGCATAATACCCGCCTGGAGCGACATCTCTATTGTCCTCTCTTCCTACACTCGAAATTAAAATAGGAACCGTTATAATTTCGCGCTATTCATCTGTCCGTCTGTCCGTCATCTGTCCGCGGTTTAACTCGCTTCATCACTTTTAAAAGTAAAAAACAGAGAAATGGCATTTTTATTCTCATTATTCCACTTTACTGTGGTTACCACACGCCGTGTTTACCGAAGACTAATGACGTCAAGACCGTGCACAACACGACAACTTTGGTAACAACCAAAGGGTAAAAAAACGACGGGAGGTCCGGCAGTAGTGAAAACTTGAATATTAACGTTGTGCATTTTTGATATTTTGGAATGGTTAGGGAATAATTTTGCACGAATTGCTTTAATTATTAGTATAAAATTATAATTACATTTTTTTTCACTTTATATACACGAATTTTACGAATACACAGCAGTGTGGCCACTACACAGACGATCGAGCCATCAGCTGTCGACATCCATGGCTGCGCGTGGCACGCTGTAACATGAACACACACGAACACTCGCGCAAGCGCCCTGCGCCGCCTGAACGAAACAGCAGGCGCAGGTATACATTTTCGCCGCGCCGTAGAAAGAGAGGGGGATACTTCCTCTCCTACGAATGTTCGGTCAGGTCCCGTGTCCTGACGCGAGTTTAACATTTTTTACCCAATACAAAAAAAGTGTACAACGCCGCTAAAGAAGTTTTCACTTCAAAAGTATATATCGTCGTCTTACTTACTCAAGCTCGTATGTGCATAGTTTTTTGTTGTTGGTGAATGAAAATTAAATTACCATCATCAATAAAAATGTGCAGATACGAGTTTGAATAAGTAAGACGACGATATAAGAAGTTAGTATAGTAGTTATTTGGGTAAGGGCCACAAAGTTGACCACGCTAACTCACTCAATAAAATGTTCTATGAATCCGTTGTGCGCCGAAAATTTGCCATACATTTGTAGGGATAATTTTCGTGTCACAACGGAACTTTTTTCAATTTTGTTGTTTGTATGGTTAACTACGCTTAACTATGGTCCAACTATTTGGTCCTTACCCATTTAGTAGTATCTTCCAACAAAAGTGCCTCTGAACGGCTGTGGGCGGCGCTAGGCACTCACACGAAACGACATCTAGCCACTGACTTCAAACTATGTCAGTGGTCCTACAGCCACACACACGGACGCGTTACACACATGCAAGCCGCGCGATGTCTTTGAAGATGAATTACTTCTCCTATACTTATACTTTGACGTTACTATTCATCTTCCGCTTCATACTTGTTACGGGCTTAGGTGTGTGAGGGTAGTATCAAATTATAACGTCGTGACGATAAGCTGCCTACCCCCTTTGTAGCTACAGAAACGAGTGACCATGATTTATAAAATAGCGAGGATAATCTTTCAATTTATTATGGATTTTATTTTCATTTTTTTGGAGTTTAGAATCATGAAGATAGTAACACCTTGGAAGTTCCCCAGTAATTACTTTCGAACAGAATAATAATGTGCGGAATATAATTAATATACAATGTTTCTCTTTCACAGCAAACTTCGTATACTGATAGACAAAATGGAAATCATGCGTTGGCTAGTGTCTCGCCTCGTCACGGCCCGATCTGCGGGCTACGACTGGCTTTCCGACCCCCATCGGAGACTCGGGGCACTCAAGATGGCTAGAGAGCCCAATACAGTGGAGTTCTACACGGGAATGTAACCACCAGTTCTATTAAAAGTACAAGTTTGATAATGGATTGTCATTACCTGCATTTTAGTGGGTCTAAGTTGATGCAGTGAATAAATAAGGGATTAAGCATAGCAATCGGCTGAAGCGCATATCGAACGCACAATCAATGTGTATAGAGTATTGAGTTGTTTTTTTTTACAATAAGATGGCTGACCAGTACACAGGCCACCTAAAGGTAACTCTGAGGGCCATAGACATTTGCATTCCCGAGACCAAAATTTTAATATTGCAATCCTAATACCTCACTGCTTTGCCAACCCTGAGGACTATCAATACAACAATGCGAACACTGCTCCTAAACAGTAACCCTTTAAATCGCAAAATTAAAAAAAAATCGGTTTCAAACCTTTTTTTAACCGACTTCAAAAAAAGGAGGAGGTTATGCGTTCCATTGTATGTGTTTTTACCGATTATTCCGTCAATTGTGGACCGATTTTGTTTTTTTTTTGGTTTGATTGAGTACACTTTCGAGGAGGTCCCATTGTTACCAAATCTGAATCTGATGAGGGGATCAGTGAGCAATTGATTTTTTGTTTTTTAAAACATTTATTTTAATGTTGATAGAATACAAAAATATTGTTATAAAAAAATGTGAAAAAGTGATCCATCACGAAATAAAGGGTATGATAAAATGGTATTAAGAAGCGTATAATCCGTGGCCGCAAATGTAACGCGTGCACTCCGTGCTGGTCATTTCTACTAAATAATTTAATTATGAATAAGTTACGAATAAAAAGTATTACTATCAGTCTACCCCTCGTTTTTATTTAAACCTTGTAGTACAATTTATAAAGTCGTTATTAGAGTAAAATATCATTTTCAGTTAGCCCTTCTTAACACAGTCCTCGGTCGCATGGGCGTTTTGAGAGGTGTTTCGATATTACATTCATTCATTCGTTATCTCATGGGTCATTTTGAATTTAAAGCAACACACCTTTTAACCACAGCTAACAAAAGATATAAACATCACGAGTGGGCGTTAAAAAACCGCTAGTGTGACAGCGGTAAGAAAACCCGTATGTTGTATTTCGTATTTGATATCGCATCATCGCGTCGCGCCAGCAGTGACCGATAAAATTACGCCGCGTTGAAAAGGCTGCCGGGCCCATTCAGAACTAGGGACGCATGTGCTCCGTGTAATCCCCCCCACAGACCTACAAAATGTTTGCGCAATCGTATTTTTGTACAATCAGATTGAAACAGGTTGTGCCCCTACACGTATCAATTGATTGAGTCAATCACCAATCATTATGATCTATGGTCTATGATCTATTAAAAAATAAAACTAAGTTATCAGGGTAAACGTCACGTGAAAAACAAATACGTCGAGATATTATAAAAGATGTCTGACGACGAGGATTTGGCTGCTGCAATTACGCTGATAATTTAATTAAAGAAGAAATAACAAAACGGTTAATTGAGCAATCATTACTACAGACCACACAATCACACGTGATGGCACAAACAAAATTCAACTCCGTCAAACTTTTTTAAAATGATTGCGTAAACTTCAATCATAGCCATAGTCGATCAAAAAGTGTGGGCATTCAGTGTGATTGCACAAATAAATTGATCATCTGTGGGGTGCCTTATGTGTGACTAAGCAGCGGACGTGGCGGCAAAGGGAGACTATGCTACAGGATTGTGAATGGGCCTCTTATGAGTCGCAGAATCCGTACTTCTTTAGTTTAGTTAGTAATTAAATTATAATCTGTGGTCAATTGTGTTTGTAGAATCTGTGTTTGTGAGCTGATACTGTTGATTTATTTTGCCGAAACTTCGCAGTAACTCTTAAAATATTATTTGTATCAGAAACTTAAGCCTCTACTCTCAGCAGGTAGGAAGTAATGTTCATATTTTTCATACAACAAAACGTCTGTGTCTAATTTTGCGTCGTATTAGTCAGGTAAATTATGTTACTACTCGAAAATTTGTCGGCGCAAAACTTAAGGAAAATTTTATACTTAATAACATATTCCATGTTCCAAACCTGTCCTGATATTTATTTTTGAGCTTTAGTAAACATAAAACCTGTTTCATTTGTTATTTGTTAAATGGAAATGTTTTGAAATAATTAATGTGTAGAATAAACTGTTTTTTTTTTTGCAACTTATTGCATTATAGTACCTATAATAAGGTTTTCAAATTTCAGTTAAAACAGTAAGATATCATCATGAGCACTGTTGAAAATGATGGTAAGTCAAAATACTTGTTGCAAGTTAATCATGGATAACCGTGAATCTCTGTGGCGTTATGTATGTTGTAAACACTTTATTGTACAAAATAAAAACTATATCAATACAGTGAAGATAAAAAAAACTGATAAACCTTTTTTTTTTAAAAGCGTGTTTTTACAAGGGAGGTTTTAAGAGTTATTAGTTCTGTATGTATGTTCTTTATTGTAGAAAATAAAACAGAAACAGTATAATGAAGATACAAGAAAAGAATGTACAAAGGCGAACTTATCCCTTTAAGGGGTCTCTTCCAGGTAACCCTTGAGAAATTGATAAAAGTGAAAGGTTGTGCATTGAGTAGGCAAGTTCACAAATTTCTTTAGGATAAGAGCATACAAATGGGTAAGGACCAAAAAGTTGGCCACGCTAACTCAATTAAATTTTCGATGAAACTTTTCTGTTGTGACACGAAAATTAGCCATATATTTGTAGGGATAATTTTCGTGTCACATCGAAACTTTTTAACTTTTGTTGTTTGTATGGTTAACTACGCTTAACTATGGTTCAACTAATTGGTTCTTAACCAAATAAGTTCTTACTATAAAAATTATAATAACTACTTTCAATTACGTACATAAATATACTAGACACAGCAGTATATATTTATTAACACCGTCACTACGGCAAAATATTAACCATTCTTTTATTGGTCTGATTCAACCCAATAGTTGAGCGAACGAGTTAATCAATATACATACTTAAATTTACATAAATTACATTTATGTAAAGGATAGTTGATATTTAAGCCAAGCCAAAACTTCTTCAATTTGCCTTTTAAGGAATCAACACATTGTGAGTGCCTGAAGCTGGCCGGTAGCCGATTCCGCAACCTGACAGAGTGCACAGAAAAGAATTTAGAATAGGATTTTGATTTGTGAGACTGGAAAGGGAGAGTTAGATTGGCCTTTGAGCACAACCGGTTTTGAGATCCGGTGGTAGAAGGGAACACGAGGAATAAAAAGCAAATATATAAATATTGGGTTCTTATCTATCAATAGTTATAATTGTAAAACATAGGTAGCTTTTAGCTGTAGAAAATTAGCCACTGTAGCAATCTGAGATGGATTATGAATAATTATGAAAATGAAATGAACTGCCCAAAATGGGTAAATTAAATACCCTAAAGTGGACATACGTCCATTTATTTCAAGGCTGGCTATTAAATATATTTTCGTAGGTAGTCTGTGTTAACACTGCTGTAAATTAATACACAAGTACTTGGAGGATGGGAGATGGAGCAAAAAACTTCTTGAATGGAGACCCCGTTTTGGCCGCCGAAATGTGGGCAGGCTGCCAATGAGATGGACCGACGATCTGGTCAGAATAGCCGGTACAAACTGGATTACAAAGACCCAAGATGCGAATGGAAAGTATAGGGCCTTGTATGTGTTATGTGAAAAAATGCGCACCCGTAGAATTCATTTATTGCTTTTACCCGTAATAGCGAAGAACAAGTTTTACGCAGACGGAGTCGTAGGAAACAGCTATCTTATATGTTTAACATGTAATAGTGTTATTTGTCTGCAAGTCTGTCCTGTTTTCACAGGACGCAAGTTGATAGCCTGTCAGTTGTGTCGGGTGATGGTCGCTTCGATAACGGAGCACGAGGGCAGCGCCCGGCACCAGGCGGCACGGCAGCTCGCCGCGGCAGCCCTAGACCGCCTGAGGGCCCATTTAGCCCCCCGAACCACCCTTAGGGGTAAGTTCTTCAAAAGTAACTAGAAGTGGCAGTTTCGTTGCAGTTGCGTTTCACGCGTGTGTGCTGGGCCTTATGATGATGCTGACGATGGGCCTTATACTCGTACAACAAACCATTATTTCTCTTTTAGATGACGTAACTGCCAACCTGATAGCTGCAGAATTGAACCCAGACATAAACCAAGTGTTTTGCGGCGCGTGCTCCTCAAATATTCCAGTTTCGGAAAAGAATCACTGGCGGTGTAAAGCGCACCTAATGGACGCCTTAAATGAACAAATCTTGGACGAATTGGTACGGGAGTATGTTGAGGACGAGGACCTACCCCTTATGGGGGCACCTTCCAAAGATCCAAGCGATGTGGAAACTGGGAAGGTTGTCGGGAACTGTGAGGGTAAGTCAATGTCGAAGTCCGTGAGTTTTGACCAGCGTATCCCTTAGACATGTGTAATAGTTATTTGTGCAACAAGAGAGCAAAGTTGTTTTTTGCTGCGAGTGTTGATTTTGAATCCCGAGCAAGCGAAGGATTCTAGAATTGAAATGTTTTTAAATCTTTAGAAAATTCTGTGAAATATATAACGTGCAGGCATTCCATCGAAGTCTCCAGTGGCCTCAACTTGGTCTTGAGATTGGTTAAGATTAGAAATATCGATTATCAGTTGGCCTGTATGCTCGTTTGCCTTTACCATGCTTTAAAAAAATATACTTGTCAATTTTGCACTGGATAGGGAGAGACGTATTGTTGGTAGGCCTCCAACAAGTTGGATGCGGTCTATTCACTTGTCGCCACTCTTTAAGTCCCCAGGGGAAAAATAAGAAAAACTTCCATTCGTTACCTCTGGGGATAACAGGGAAGAAATAATCCCCTTTTGTTACCTCTGAGGACAACTGCGAAGGATTCATTCTGTTACGTACGTAACAGGTAGGTAACTGATAGAAATGCATGAACACTCCGATAATTAAGAGCTAGGCTTTATTAACGCACTCACTTAATCGTTACATACAATTATCGCACAATAAACTTTGAATACTTAGATGGCCGCTCGGTTCGTTCGTTCACACTGTTCACTCTCCAGGTAAATAATGAATAACGCCGCGGCGGCTTCGCCTTTGATACTTTCATTCCCCGAATGTTCCAGAATGCCTTCTCGAATGACCGATGAATCTTGACCCGCCGAGGACGTTCTAAAGAGTTCGTTACTGGAAGGTTCTACACATTGCGGCCTTGTATTACAATAGCGACGTCCTTGGCTCACTGGTCGGTTGTCATTTGTAATCTACCTACCTACCTAACCTTACCTAATGATTCTAATTTTGCCCCTAGTTTCTAGTTTAGCCACTCATTTGAACCATAAAGTAATAAATTAATAATCCCTAGTAGATACAAATGGGGATTGTTTCCTCCCAGTTGTCACCAATGTGTAACTGTGTGTGTTTTTTCCCATTTGGCACCAGCCCCACGGGAATAAAGGGTGAGGACGACTGGGATGAGACCCTGGATGCGAATAGTACAGCAGATGTTGAGTATATTTGATGATATGATGAGAAAGAAGATAGTTAAAGTGTACTTAGTACTTTGTAATAATCAACACTTGGTTAGTCCCGGAGTTGTAATAACTCATAAATAAATGAGCATTTGTTTCAGTGGTCGAAAAATATAAATGTTACCTGTGCGACGTACTAATACCTACAGTGTTTCGCACCGAACATGAACTTAGCGTGCGTCACCGTGCTAACCTAGCGTGCGCCAACGCCGCATCCAGACGCATAAGAGCACACCTAGTGCCAACTGGAACGACCATCCTCCCTCCTGAAACATCTATAGCCGACAAAATAACACCCTTACTAAAGGTGTACGTGAAACATGACATGAAAGATAAACCAGAAATGTTTTTAGAAAACAAAGAAAAAGCCAAAGAGACAGGAACTGTAGCAAAGGCAACTGCTGAAACCCGTCTGACTGCCAAAAAGTATTTCACAGAAGTACAAAAGCACCTCCATAAAATTGGGGACTTTTATGGAATTGTTATAGACGATACTGAGTATGTCACTGTGAAATCTGGTAAAAATACTTTGAACGTTCACGTGGCGGATTTCAATGGAGTTTATTATGTGGGAGACCAAATGAAATGTAGGATGTGCGATCATAACAACTTCCATGTGTCCTACAGCTCTGGGAAACAACACGATAAGATCCACGTCATGAGTTTAGGACATATCGCTCGTATGTTGACTCCTATTAATAATGTGCATGGAATTAGGAAGGTTTGTAGACTTTTTTAACCTCGTAAGACGTATTTTAGTGACATTGTATTTGCAACCTTTTCTAATCATCTATAGGGTCCCTTTTAAACGACTTGAAAAAAAGGAGGAGGTTCTCAAGTCAACGCCTATTTTATTTAAATCTACAAACAGCATCACTTAACTGTACATCAGTATTACAAAAGGCATAAGGTCTACCGATGGACAGTTAACAGTGTGGGCGATGTTATGAGTATGACCATAAAGTAGTCTGATTTTGATATATTTTTATTTATTTGAACGGGTATTCCCCGAAATTAGTCCCATTTTCGGCACGTCAAGATCTGATGATGGGATCTTGGAGAAATCGAGGTCATTCCTCAAATATTATGGGTATACATATAGCGATTTTAGTATTTCCAGTGACAATTCTAGCATTTGCATTCAAAAAGTATCATTTGTTGAAGTGGAACTGATGATGAAGACCACTAATGGCCACTGGAACTCCTCAGCGGTACTTATTTCAAGGGTGGCGATAAGATATCCTGATTAAGATAATTGAGTGACTATGACCAATTACATTCAAATGGGTTAAACATATGCACTATGGCTTTCCCGCGGAGTTGCTTGCGGCGAGCGTGACATATCCTTTGGTTCTTATTCATTGAGAAGTGGGACTATATAACGTGTAAATACCTATAAAATTGTATTCCTAATGTTTGTTATAAAAATAATGTTTGTTTTATACTCCGTGGATCTCAAGATTCAGGCTCAGCCTAGTTCGTTATCCACCGGGTAAAGCCTGTGTTTGTAACCATGTGTTTTGTTAAAACAAATTTATTCTTATTCTTAAAAATCATCGCTAGTCCTAATTTTCCTGGAGCCGATGTAATGAGTTGATTTAAGAAACTGATTGATCCATTTACATCTGCTGCGATAACGTCTTCAGATGTCTTACAGATGTAAATTAGCCGCAACCTTTTTTGTTAAACACTTAACTTATCCATCGGACTTCTTGTCAAAAAAAATGAATTTCGACTGCAGCAGTTTTTGCTTTCAGATTGACAACACACATTATTTCTGCATTATTTGCAACGTCTCTTTGCCGTCTAGTGATGCCGTGAAGAAGCACATTGCGTCGGATATTGAGCATACAGCGCTCCTACCCGAGGCTTTGGAACGAGGAAACGCTTTTAAAGAAAGCAAAGACGACCTGAAAATTACGTTTTACGGTCAAGGAACAAGTAACATACCCAAACATCACTCTTCTTACTCTACTGATTTTTCTGATACTCAGACAGCAAAACTACCAAATCGTTTAGTTTTTGGTCAGACGTTTGGTGCTACATGTCAAACTGATGCAAATTCTAATTTGTTTGGTTCTTCTAGCAATTCCAACACTGTGGTGGCCAAAAGTAACTCTAATACTGCTTTTGGTTCTAGTACTCAGCAAATCACAAGCCAACCTAACCAAAATATGTTTAAAGCTAAATCAAATACCCAATCATACCAAAATACTGTTCCTGGTGCACTGGGACAAATATGTTCCGTGCAACCCACAGAGAACGCGACACCGTTACCAAAGTTTGGTACAACTTCTGCATTTCGCACTTCTCAGACAGGAAACTTACCCAACCAAAATACTCCTGCTACGCCTAATTTGCTATAAAATCAATGGCTATAATTACACTTTCACTATAATCGTTCCCTTGCCATAAATTCATACGCTGTTTAGTTACTTAAATTATGTAATCTCAAGTTTTATAGTTTTAAATGCTCTAAGCTATTTGATTTTAAATAAATACTTTATACTTTTAAATCCGTCATTTTGGTATTTTTAAGGTTCCGGTCCTTTTATTGCACTAGTGGTTGTATTCCATAGTGTACATGTGTGTGTTTTATACAGAAATACATAAAACAATGTTGTACTTATATCTAAAAGTATTTAACTCTTTAACCGCCAAAGCCGGCAAATCACGTCATCGGATTTTCGTGCCGGGGACGCCGGGTGCTCGGTTCTTGTAGTTGCCTGGTACAGTCGAAGTCATAAGTAGCTGTGCATTTTAGTACCTCGTCACAATAACGTATTAAACTGAACGCGGGTTGAATTAGTTATATCGATAGCTGCGACAAGGTACTAAAACGGTCAGCTACTTATAATTTCGACATCGACATTAAATGCGAATCGGTGAATCCCTACAAGAAATGTATGCTTTTAAGGTACAGTTGTAACAAATGAGTAAATTGGCTGCTTATTTTAAACTTTTTGCACTGAGCCCACCCACTCTCCAGTAAGCACAATGTCATTGTATCTATACTTACAACCATATTATCTTATTTTGTTCCCGAAACCGACAACTAGTTACTTTACGAAAAACGTTAGAAGTACATTGAATAAGGTTGAATTTTCAACCTTATGTTTTAAACGCCACAGTCGGATGTAGCCGTCGACTGAAAATCTTGCCCTGGACGCCAACGACGGGTACAGCCGACATAGGTGTAGGAAATAGCGACCTACGTGCATTCGCATAAGATTCAAAATCAAGTTTGACATGACATTTTGGCTCTGACGGTCAAAAGTTTAAATAGCCATAAAACAAAATAGCGTATTGAACACTTCTGTAAGTCTACCACCTGAGCTTGTCGAGTGTCGGGTGGTTGTAAAATTAAAAAAAGTTCTGCTTGCCATAGTTCTATTCATGTATTTTGTAGTCTATTGTGTGTAGAAATAGAGTCGATAATCTATATCAACCTTCAAAGGCGGGTTTAATCTGCTTTTATTACGAGCTCGTTATCTTAATATCTGGTTAACTACACAATGGTTTTGTAGTCTTAAATGGATGAGCTCAGTTCAAAAAGTTTAACTTTACATGAGGGCTCTTTTACACGTCGGTATTATGAAGTGAATCTACCAGCGCTTCGGACGAGACAGAGTTTCTTATTAACCCGTTACTTACTTCCCGTGATACATACAATGATTTTAATCACGAATACAAAGAAACAAACAAAAAAAGACATTGAAGACAACCATCACTAAAAATGAATGGCACTCGCTAAAAGAAATTGTCAACAAACATGTCATCTTTTCTCAATACCTACAGTCTTAAACAGATAATGCTAAGAACTGCCGTTACTTTTCAATCAAGGTAAGCCATAGGTACATACTACCAGATTGTACCGATTTTCAAATTGAATTTAATAAAAGAATTGCAAATGTCTGAAATAATACTAAAATACAGTTAAATTTGCCGTATAAGTTTTATATACAGTAAAATATTGGTTTGTAGCCAAGTTTTGAAAATAGGAAATAAACCTTGGCTGTTTTTAAACCTCCATAGTCGGAAATGACGTACGATAGTGGGTTCTATATTAAAAAATAATTCCCATGGGGGGTAAATCGGGTATAACTGCTCTATACGCCTGCGTGTAATAACACCCTTTCCGAACAAAATGTGATGAAATACCAAGTTATTTTGTCACGAGGGAGCAAAATTACATTTACGGCGAGGGCGTACATTGAATCCTGAGCGTAGTGTGGGATTCAAGTGTCCAAATATTTCAAGGGTGGAAATAGTTTTGCTACCGTGGGACACGTGCTGCTTTTCACATCACTTATGAGGAAGATAAAAGATCTTAGTGATGAAACAAATTTAATTATTTACACTCTAAAAGTGCTCAAATTCTATATTTAACAGGCAACAAAATTTAATGTCCTAGAACAGAAAAGTGCCACTTTGATGTGATCCTTCCTAGCATGGATGGTGATGTGAACCGATGTGAATAATTATGAACGTTTCACGGTTTATTAATTTTGTATCTTAAGCCAATTGAAGGTTTCACCTTTTTTAGGGTTCCGGAGCCGAATGGCAAAAACGGAACCCTTATAATTTCGTCATGTCCGTCTGTCCGTCTGTGCGTCCGTCCGTCCGTCTTAAAATTTGGTGGATAGATGTATTCTATGAACCGCTATACAATGATGTAGTAAAATTTAAAAAAAATATATATTTAGGGGTGGCACTCCATACATGTAACTAGGGGACGAAAAAAATTTTTTTGAGTAACGTCAGCGTGTGGGGTATTTTTAGATAGGGCTTCCAAAATGAGGTATTTAAGTGACTTTTTTACGTAAGTGAACAGTTGGCGAGATATACGCTTCTAAAGTCGTAAAAAATCTGTCCGGGTGGGTAGCTTTTGAACTGTTAAATAGAACATTCTAATAAAAATTACAGTTGTAGAACATACGAAATACTTCCAACCAAAATTGTTTTGAACACGATACGCTGTGTAGTTTTTGAGATTTTAATTTAAAAAAATGATTTTCAACCATGAACGTTCATCCCAGCTACGGAACCCTTCACTGTGCGTGGTCCAACATGCACTTGGCCGGTTTTTCATTACACGTTTCTGAACGACAAAGAAATGTCAATTGTCAGCAGTAGCACAGGCAGCACAGCACAACAAAAAGTCGGAATTCTAACGAAACGAAATCTTCAGGGTTTCACGTTACAATATGAGTGAAATTTATTCCAAATTGTGTAAAATATGCTTGAGTAGTAATACTGAGACTGTATTATCGACTAATTCATCATTAAACAAGTTTTTTGGTCTTGTTCTTGGCATACATGTAAGTTCACTTGTTGTTCGTTTTGCTTTCTTTCGAATTAAGTTTGTTTACTTACTTTTAGGTGAAGAGACGAAACCAAGTGAGGACACATTTGGGTACGTCTGATGTCAAGTTCCGTGGATGAACTGACTGTT
Source organism: Acleris holmiana (assembly GCA_949316455.1). NCBI lineage: Eukaryota > Metazoa > Arthropoda > Insecta > Lepidoptera > Tortricidae > Acleris > Acleris holmiana. Next base: position 8,032,492 of record OX438790.1, on the reverse strand, counting down.
GTAATTGATCAATTTTATTAATGTACGCAAACAATAACAAAAAATAGTCTAAGCAGAAAACAACTTATTGGGGCAGGGAAAAGTTTACCTGCACGAAATTGGACAATTACCTACATATTAACTCTTTCCGTCACCTATAATTGAGTCAACCTAGGTTATTTATTGTGATAGCTCATATTAATACATTATTAAACAAGATCCTTTGTATTTTTATAAATTAATTAATTGATACAACCCTTGCCATGACATTCTGTACTTTAAAATAACCTCTGATGTGTTACAGTTTTTTTAAAATATTTTTTTTCTGAAGGGACTAGAACTCATTTTTTATTGTCCATTATATAAAGGGGTTAATTGCTTCACAATCTATTAATGTTTTGCTTGCGAGTATATACTATACTAGCAAACAAACATATCAGATAAGATGTGTTTGAAATTACAAAATTATAACCCTACATTGACTGAATTATAGCAACATCTAAAGTTACCATACTGTTAGAAGAGAGCCCAGACTATTGTAGGCAGTGGGCTCCATTTTATTCTTTTTTACTATCTAATATAAGAATATGAGAAGCTAGTGCGCACTAGTGGGACCAGGTTAATTATGTTATGTACTTTTTAGGAACCACCCCTGGAACTTTGGCTATGCCTCTGGTGCAAATCTATCTTGAGAAAGATTGTGAAGTTTATACGACTCGCTGAAGAGTCTCAGGCCTTCCTGGCTGGTTTGAAACGGGTAACTTTAATAGAATAAAACAAATGTAACGTGTTCACAAATTGCTAAAAACTAAAAGTTTTAAAAATTAAATCCTCCAATGTAATGGTTATCTTTTCTTAGGCGTGATACTAAGCTACAATAGCTTTCTTTAGCAGACTCCGCTACACAGACATAATATACACTTGTTAAACTGATAGTTTTTTTTTAGACTCATTGTGCTGTACACTTAAGTGACCAAAACAAAAACAGCTTCCTTTCTCTTTCCATTCAACGCAATGAGCACTATGATATACCACCAAAATCTAAAAAAAGTAAAGATAAAAACATAGTCAAATGCAGTAAGAAACCAAGAAACAACATACAATTTGTTAACCTAAATGAATCAAGTGATAGCGAAATTATAATCAAAGATGAATCAATAGAGGACATAGACATTGATACGGTTAAAATAGAAAGTGTGGAAGTGGACATCCCAGACAATGATGACAGAGTTGACATGCACGATGAGAGAGATAACGATATTAAAGTAGAAAAATCCAGGAAGGGGGTGAATCCAAAGTTATATGCCAAATGTGAGGAGAATAACTTTGATTTGAAAGTCTTGACTTTTGAAGAGCAAATGGTGGAATTGGAGGAGAAAAAAAAGGCTGATAAGTATTTGAGCAAAAAATATAAATGTGAGTTGTGCGCCATTGGATTTGTAACAAAGGATGTGTATGAGGAACACAATAAGAGACATCAAGAGGTAAGTGGTAGATCTTTAATAATACTTAGTGACATTATATGAAGACATGACCTCATTACAGTTATAGGTCTTCTACTGTCTCCGTTTTCTTGTATGTTTTGCTGTTTCAATCTAGTTAACGCCACATTTTTTTCTCTATGTACACTACTGATATGACTTTATCGGGGGCACGGGCGTGCCCCCGCCAAGACGAGTCAAGCGAAGCGCAAGGGCACCTACCTTTTCTCGAAGCGCTTCGTCGTTTGAACCCTCATATCTTGGGTTTGGAGTATACCAGATAAACAAATTCCACGGGAGAGGAATGAACTTATTAAACATACATAGAGTTTCAATTGCATAGCTCTTATACTTAAGATTTTATTGATATCTAAAAAACCTCGTTTTCGTTACTCTTTTGAAGGCAGAGAAAGCTAAAATTTGGTATCTAATCTATTAGTGCACAAACAACAAAAAAACTCTAACATTTCGAAAATAGGTCACAAAATAAACGTACAAAAAGAGGTGAAATCCCACCAAAAACATTTCTTTGGGTATATAATATAAGGAATACAATTACAATTAAATAAAAACAACAAAAAAGATTTTTCAAGACCAATATACAAATCCATACTATACATACTAACTAATATTAGTACAGCTAAATCGTTGAACCAATTTTAGTAAAAATTTATTTGGTTTGATGAAAGTTAACTTTCATACCGAAATTAAACAGATCTAGATGTTGAACTGTTATTATTACGCCTCCACATCTTACGTTAGCGATTCGCACGCGAACGCGACGTGACGCGAATCGCGTAGGTCACTGCGTTTGACGACCGGTGTGCAGTCCCACAGCCCACACGAGTGCTCCCTATGCCACCTGCGCTTTACGACCTCGCTGGTGCTCTCGCAGCACCTCCTGGCGCACGCGCGCAGGTTCCGCTGCCGGCTGTGCGGCGCGGCGGTGTGCCGCGTCAGCGACTGCGAGCGACACCGGCTCAAGTGCGGCAGCGCCGCGCCCGGCGTGTGTCCGCACTGCAATAAGATATTCAGGTCAGTGCACGCCGCTAGTGTATCGCGGCACATTGAAAAGATTGACTTTGCCTCGTGAGCAAACCTCGTGCTATGACCTTGCGTTATTATTAAAGCTAAAGTGTTTATACCTACTAAACAGGGCTCGGGTGCCGGTAAAATTTTCAAACCGTCATCATGTAAGTACTTGCCGCAAAACCTTTTCATTTCGGTTCCGTTCACACAAACCGGTGTAAAATAACCGGTTTTTGGAGAAACCTTTATATAAAGTTCTTTGCGAATGAACCGGTATTGAGCTAAAAACAGGTTTAACCAGACGCACGTCTCGCACCATAAACAAGCGCCGCTTAGTGTTTTTATTCAGTGCAAAACTTTTGGTTTCTCGACTCGCCGCTCGTGGATTAAACCGGTTAATTAAGGTAAAAATCATGTTATCAAAACGTTCGAAAAGTTTGGACCAAAACCGAAATAAACCGGTACTAACCGGTTCCGAGCCCTGCTACTAAAAATCCTCGAAGACAGTACCAAGTAACGATAGATAGAAAATAAATGTAAAAAAAAAAACTAAAAATTGTCTTCAAAAAGCAAGAAATAACTTCTTTAAAATGATAGGCAAATAGGTCAGTCCAACTGAATTCGGCTTTTGGTTAAAAATATAATGGGACTTTTAAATGAAGTTATTTCTTGATTGTGAAGATGGTTTTTAGTTCTTACATTTAGTTTATTTTATTTCATACCTTTTAGTAATCATACATAATAATAATGTTATGTCGTCCACGTATATTTATTCCTGTAATATTGACAAGTTCCCTCGATTTCTCCAAGATCCCATCATCAGATCTTGACGTGCTGGAAATGGAACCAATTAGATAGAATACCCAATAGGTCAAAAATAAATAAATTTCAAATTGGTCCAGCAGTCTTTGTGTAATTGGAGAACATACATTAAAAAAACCGGCAATTAAGTACCTTCTCCTTTTTTATGACAGAAGTTTTTGTGGTTGAAGAAGAAGAAACTAAATTGCTTTTAGCTGATAAAAACGTATATCTAAAAGTCAGTGTTGATTTTTAGCTGGACCCATTTGTACACAAAGACAACTTATTATTAATTTATCAAATTATTATGTGTTACCTATCCTTCAGACTAAAATTGACTCATCAAAAACCTTGTTCCAGTAACCAGGGCTCCTTGGAGCAGCACGTGAGAGGCGTGCACTACAAGAAAGAGAAGAAATTCGTGTGTTCCTACTGCAACCAGCGGTTCCAGAGCAAGCAGCGGCACGCCATACATACCAGGTAGTTAACTTGAAGTATGCCCCATTTTTGTGTTGAAATCTCTCGCAGTGCCTTTAATAGAATGAGAATAATAGTTTCCAATCGTAATTTAACCATCTCTTTACGAACACGCCTAATGCAGTGTTACATCTGGCCCATTGTTCTGTACGGTTGCAAGACTTGGATCATCAAGAAAGATCTAAGAAAGCGTATAGAGGCTTTTGAAATGTGGGTGTATACTATCGATGCATGTTATCTATTAGCTGGACCCAGAAAGTCTCTCATCAATCGCATGCTCATTATGACGCAACACACTATGGAGATATTTTCTGCATGGCAAACGGAACGCCTGGAGATGCAGAGTTAAAGGCAGCGATCTCTCCCTGCCCAGCGTGTTATCAGCCATGCTGGGCAGTGACAAATCGTGGGACGCCGTTGCCTCTTTCTGTGAAGACATCATCTCACAGAAGGAGGCAGCGGAGCGGGCCCGTGAGGAAGATGAGTCTGCGGTCACCATCAGTGAAAGAAGAAGAAGTTTGCCAACTCCAACTTGCCCAATTGGGGCCATCACCACCCCACCAGCCGCTGAGGGAGCTACCACACGTTCACGGCATCTCCCTCCCGTAAGCGACGAACGCCTTGGTCCTACCACCTGACAGGGGACGCCGTATATTGCGGCTACTACGTACCAAAGGCCCAAGAGGGAACGCCGAGGGGTTCTAGTTTCCATTAGGGAAAGAGGGTGGGGGAGAGTTCCACATAACCACCACACTACTCGAATGTCGTGGTATGCACAATGCATTTCCCCTCGATAAAAAAGGCGGTCCTTTTTTATGCTCATGAGGACCGTCAAGCACAGAAAGGTTGCATATCTTGGGCACGTTTTCCGACAGGAGATTTAAAAATAATAATTTAGGGTACCTTCTCTACACGTAACGTGGGGATGTTTTTTTTTGTCGTCTACCCCATCGTGTGGAGTATCGTTGAATAGGTATTTCAAAAATGTTGTTGGTTTGTGAAAACAATTTTTTGATCAAGGGATCCGTTTATGCAATAATAAACTTTAAAGCGCAAATTTTTGTTAGAGTCAAGTTGAGTTTACGTACATGTTGACAATCTCTTTTAGCGAGTCGAGTGCCATTAATTTTTTGATTGTTGTTTTCTCCAATATTATTTGTTTCTTTGCAAATGTGATGAAAAACATTGTGTGTATCACGGGCATCAAATACTCTCGTTAGTAAAGTTATCCCCTTCTTACTTCCCTTCATACACAATGTACTATTTATTGTATTGCCAGAACCCATACGGGCGATAAACCTTACCGCTGCGACATCTGCGACCGCTCGTTCGCGGCCAACTCCAACTTGCGGAACCACCTGTCGGCCCATGAGCAAGCGAGACCGCACTACTGCGTGGAGTGCGACAAGTCGTACAAGACGCGCAAAGGGCTGAGGCGCCATCTGTTGGAGGGCGCTATGCATCTCGGGAAGTCTGTGTATGTATTTATAGTAATAAATAAGGGATACTTCGTTATTGTTAACGTATCATAGATAAGAGGCCCTAGCCAAGATGCGTTAGCTAACTAGCGATTCGATTCGTTTTGTTTTTAAACCAATCGCGTCATTGGTAGATCACGTCATTCGAAAAGTCACGTGATCTACCAGTGATGCGATTGGTTTAATGGTTAGCGAATGCATCTTGGCTAGGGGCTAAGGTCTAGTTTAGTTCTTTTTCTTTTCTATTAAACCAACACACTGTATGGTGCTGTGTAAAGCGGTTTTTGCACGACGACATTGTATATTTGCGTGGCATACTTTGTTGTAGTTTTTTTTTTTTTTGTGTTTCGTCATATATTTTTTTTTCTTTTCTATACCTATTGCATGTGCGATCGTGGCGTCATTGCGCCGTGCCTTCACCAAATGGTCACTACGGAAGAACAGCGCTGAGTTGTGACCATTTCGACAAATTACGTTTCAATAACCATTAAAGTTTACATTTTTGTACTTGTCTTTTGTCACGAATAAACTATTTCTTTCTTTCTATTGAATTAGGGATCCCCTTGAAATGTCGAAACTCATTTCACCGAGATCGTATTTTCGTGTCGTTTCACCGAATTTCATTTCTTCGAAAGCTACTTTTTGCTGAAACCTTATCGATTTTAGGTCATCTTAAACATAGATTACGTAGGTTAGGTTATGTTAGACCTGTGACCACCAATAAATGAAATGAAAATTCGGCGAAGTAAACCATTCGATGAAATGAGTGTCGACATTTCAAGGGTAAACCATTGAATTAACATGCAGAAGTAGCTACGCAACCGAGGAGTTCAAAATGATCTGCATTCGACAATGGTCCAGATCGGCGATTGGCGGTAATTTTACGATTCCAATGATACCCCAAACGCCTAGGTTTGGTTCAGGCAAAAGTTCGGGTGAAGCCAGACGAGCGTAATTTTTCTAAAACTACTGTTTTGTTCACAAAATGAGTTGGACTTTTGTATCAGGCTGAAAGACGCGACTCACTAGGTACTCAAAAAATTTCGCTCTTCTGGCTTCACCCTTACTTTTGCCTGGACCAAACGTTGGCGTATGGGGCATCATTGGAATCTAGAAAACCTAGCCTATGTTACTCGCGGTAATTTTACCGCGAGTAACATAGTCTAGGTTTTTTCTTTAAAAATCATGTGGTGGCAATGGTATCAAAATAATAAGCTGGACATTCTAAAAAGTAGTCAAACTTTTTTTTTTCAATTATCGTGTAGAAATATTTGTGTATTTTTTACTAGGGTCCTATTTTGAGTCTGTTACGAGTAACAATCATGTAAACTTTATGTTGCATAGTTCTGTAATTCGATATTAGACGGCGGCAGTAGTCATTGTATATATTTGTATGTGTTAAATATAAAATCGGGTCTTCCGGTAACCTCCGGGGAGGGAAGATGGCCGATTGAAAGATGTCCGGCTTTTGATTTTGATTTATTCTGTTTACTGATTTACTCTACTCACTTGACATTGGCGAAATCACTGTGTGGACCGCCATTAATTAAAAAAGCGGCCAAGTGCGAGTCGGACTCGCCCATGAAGGGTTCCGTAGCAGCAAGTAACATAATATAAAAGTTCGTTGTAGCTTTGATCAATGTTTTTATGACGTATTAAAAAAAAACTACTTACTAGATCTCGTTCAAACCAATTTTCGGTGGAAGTTTGCATGGTAATGTACATCATATATTATTTTTACATTTATCATTCCCTTATTTTAGAAGTTACGGGGGGGGGGACACACATTTTTCCACTTTGGAAGCGTCTCTCGCGCAAACTATTCAGTTTAGAAAAAAATTATAATAGAAACCTCAATATCATTTTTGAATACCTATCCATAGATACCCCACACGTATGAGTTTGATGAAAAAAAAATTTTTGAGTTTCAGTTCTAAGTATGGGGAACCCCAAAAATTTATTGTTTTTTTTCTATTTTTGTATGAAAATCTTAATGCGGTTCACCGAATACATCTACTTACCAAGTTTCCACAGTATAGCTCTTATAGTTACGGAATAAAGTGGCTGTGACATACGGACGGACAGACGGACAGACATGACGAATCTATAAGGGTTCCGTTTTTTGCCATTTGGCTACGGAACCCTAAAAAGAAGAAGAAGAAGAAATATAAAATCGAACATGGATGTTTTGTTCTTCAATCGTCGTCTAATAAATTATTATCAGTTATTATCAGTATTATCACTATAAGGAAGGCCTGTACGACTGTAAGGAATATAATACATACAAACACACATAACATCACGCCTTCATTCCCAGAGTGGGGTAGGCAGAGCTACATAAATACCAACAACTCTAAAAAGACTTGTTTAAAAACCGGTACCACATTTTGCAAAATCTGCCCAAGAAGTTTACTAGTGTAAAAAAAAAAAAAAACAAGCCTGCCATGCCTTAAAGTAAATTAAACAAAGGTTCTAACAAGCATTGCAATCAATATGTGACAATATGCTAGAAAAAAGGGAATTAAAAGAAAACAAATATGAATTGCAGTCGTGGAAGAGAGTTGCACATTTATCACATTGATCGCATTGCTTGTTATTGCTTTTTTACCCCTGACGCTAAAAGAGGGGTGTGTGTGTCTGTCTGTCTGTAGCATGGTAGCTCTTAAATGGATGGATGTTTTTTATGTTATTTAATTTACTTAGCGGTCCCTCGCCGTGTCAATTTAGTTAGTGTCAGTGTTCAGTTAACTATCTACTTATCAAACAATCAGCCCTTAGGGCCACTACTTATTATTTCTTACTTTTTAGTGGTTTTTTACGGACTTTTTAGAGTCGGGGGTTTTTAGTAAATTTCTAATTGAATTGCGTTAAGGCTTAAAATCATCATGTATTAATTTTTCCGCAGTCATTCTTGCCACCACTGCCTGAAGAACTTTACCTCGGAGAAACTCCTCGCCTCCCACATTAGCGTGACACACACCAAGGATAACGCTTGTACTCCGTGCAATAAGGTACAGTTTGCAACAACAGAGTACTATTTAAGTACCCCAATATCTAATGGGTTTTTGGCTTATATGTATGTTTGTGCAATACTCCCAGTTTCTTAACGTCACTCGGCTAGCTGTCGCTGTCTCACTCGCACTTGCATCTGACGCTATATTTGTCACTCGTTTTTCATAGAATAATGAAGCGTGCCGAGGGACAAAAGAAAATTTTGATAACAAACGTCAATGACGATTAATGTGTTTATATAATTACGGATTAAATAACCGAAACTTATTATTAATGTGTATAGATACATACATACATACATAGAGTAGGATCTGAGACCTATGGAGGTTACCCTCATCTATGCTAATACATATTATAAATGTGAAAGTAACTTTGTCTGTCCGTTTGTTACGCTTTCACGGATAAACCGCTTTACCGATTTAGATGAAATTTGGTATGGAGATAATTTGAGTCCCGGGGAACGACATAGGGTACATTTTATCACCAAGAATTGAACGGGTCCTGAGGGAATAGCGATAAGGACGGAGTCGCGGGAAACAGCTTGTTAGCATAATATTATTTAATGTTCGAAAGACACTTCGCATAACATGTATCGCTGAAACACTTAATAAAAAATAAATATAAATGTGTTTTTTTTTTTGAAAAGGTTAATTTTTGTTTTTTATTTTTTCTTTATTTCTTACAGAGTTTTGAATCGAACGCGATTTTGAAGAAACACCGAAAAACCGACCATGAAGGTGCGACATGAAAATCTGTTACGTAATATAATAGAGTAATAAAATGTTTTATTTATGTGAGCGTTTTATTTGCGATTTATCTTTTTTAACACCAACGCAAAAATACAGGTGTTATAAGTTTGTAGCATATGTCTGTGGCATCCTAGCTCCCAAACATATGAACCGATTTGGACGTGATTTTTTAACCTTTTGACCGCCACGGCCGGCTTTAATTTTACGTGCCCTAGACGCCAACGACGTCATATGCGGCCACCGCGCCGATATAAAATGTATGGAGCGTACCGAGCGCCCGGCGTCTCCGGCACGAAAATCCGATGACGTGATTGGCCAGTTTCCTTAATTACTATTATTAGCCTTCCCGCCGCAATATTTTCCATTTTTTTGTGGTCTAACCTTACCTAACATATTTAATAGGCCTTGTAACCTATGTAATTGCAATGATTTAACCCTTTAACCACCAAAGCCGGCAAATCACGTCATCGGATTTTCGTGCCGGGGACGCCGCGCCGGGCGCTCGGTCGGTACGCTTCATACATTTCGTATCTACGCGGTTGCGCATTCATTTAAAAAAAAAGAGTTGTGGAATGATTATGAAATATTTTTTTTGGTTTGATAGAGACCCCTACTTCCGAGGTGGTCCCACTGTCACCAAATCTGAATCTGATGAGGGGATCAGTGGGGAATTGAGGGAACTCCTCAAATATTGTAGGCAAACATATAGCGATTTTAGTATTTTTAGTAATAAATCTAGCATTTGCATTCAGAAAGTATCATTTGTGGAAGTGAAACTGATGATGAAGACCACAGATGGCCACCGGAACTCCTCAACGGTACCTATTTCAAGGGTGGTGATCAGATATCTCGATTAAGATAGTTGAGCGACTACAACGAAGAATATTTACTTGTTGAAATATGACTATGACTTTCCGGCGGCGTTGCTTGCGGCGCGCTTGAAACTTAGTTTCATATCAACTAGTAAGTGGGACTACGGAACAGCGTATTATGATCACTAAAAAGTATAAAATAAAATAAAAGTTTTAAATTATAAAAAACCGCCTTCAAAAACGCAAAAAATAACTTCTTTTAAAATTGTAGGCATCTACCTAATAGGTTAGTCCAACTAAACTCAGCGACCAATATATTTTCACCAAAAAAGCCGACTTCGGTGGGACTAAGCTGTTAGGTAGGTGCCTACAATTTTAAAGAAGTAATTTTTTGCGTTTTTGAAGGCGGTTTTTTTGTTTTTTTACAGTCTGTATGGCCAATATACAGGTAAAAAAATATATGGGGAAATACCCCTTAAAAACCATCATCTACATAATGTATATTATGTACATATCTATATATAGGTGACATCAAAGACGTGATCAAAAGTAATATGACTTAATTTAGCATTAAAGTGGGATCCGAATAATATAGGTATGTAGGTGTTTAGCTGTAGTATTCAGACTTAATCACGCAAAGATCAAAATTAAATAATTTATTATAAACAGTGTAGTCACCCTACATGACAGAAAGAAATGCAAAGATAAACATAGAAAAACAAAACAAATGAATGACAATGACTGAATCGAAGTGTCATTAAAATAAAATAGACTGAATAGGATCCAAAAGGTATAGGTAGGTATGATTCGAAAAATGGGGTAACCATGATTTACTAAATTTAATTAAGGGGAAAATTAACAAGAAATAAATAGCTTTTGTTTCTTGCTTTCTTGCTTGAAAGTGGCCATCAATTATAGTCTGAAAAACTGGTTTCTGATCACGTCTTCGATGTCACCCTGTATATATAATTAAACCCCTATTTCCCTTGGTCACGGCATCACGCATGAACGGGCGGACCGATTTAGGTAATTCTTTTTTTGTTGTATTCGTTATCGTCAGGAGAACGTTGTTATGAAAAAAAAAAACCCACCGGAAAAATCTAAAAATTACAGCGGGGCGGAGCCGCTGACTGGTAGCTAGTTTTTAGTAAATTAAAACATTTGTATAGTATATCACCTTTTACCTAAAACTACAGCGCCTGAAGAGCGCGTGTTGCGAGGTCATAGAGCGACCGAACCGACGACTGCGCGCACGCACGTCAGCGACGAGCCCCCTCGCGCCCTCTTTGCTCACGCGCAGGCTGCGCAACAAGCGCTTTAACCGCTTGCAGCTAGGGTTTTCGTTAAAATTAAATCAAAGCAAACGAACAAGAATTATCTCTTTCATAGTTTTGGTAAATATAGAGACAAACAATCAAAACATTTTTGTATGGTATTAAAGAAAAAGACCGAGGAGAGTTGTAACAGAGGTAAGTTCTTCTTCTTTTTTAATTAATGGCGGTCCACACAGTGATTTCGCCAATGTCAAGTGAATAGAGTAAATCAGTAAACAGAATAAATCAAAAGTAAAAGCCGGGCATTTTTCAATCGGCCATCTTCCCTCCCCGAAGGTTACCGGAACCCTCCAGAGGTAAGTTATGACAAAGCTGATTTCTCTGCACCTATGACAATAGCGAACAAGCATAAATTGTTTTCTTACGCTCTTTGATAAGTGCTGTACAAACAGCCACACAATTAACTGCCCGTTAAAGACGGAAGTGAGAAAATGTAGAAAGAGATGAATATAGATTTTACATAAGAATCTCATGTGCACGACCAAGACAGTTTCTCTCGGTTTATCTTGATTGGTCACTCAGCTGTGTGGGCGATTGTACAAGAGAAGGATCGGATAATTGTATACGCGAAACAATTGTAGTGTTATTTTTTCACAAGATAGGAGTATGAAGCTTTGAAAAGCCATAGTTGAGACCCCCTACAAAAACACTCTATAGAAAATCGGCGACAGGAATGACGCCACAGATATAAATGAAGAAATTTGCATTTATTTCAAATTAAATTAAAATATTGCGTGCATAAAATGAGGATGCCGAAAACAGCAATCTAGATCTTAAAAGAAGTTTTAATATTTAACAAGTTTTGGTTCTTTATTAAATCTAAACGGGTCAAAACTTAGTGTTTTGCGTTTTATACGCTTTTTTTACAGTTACTCCTAAATCCTATCAACAAAACTCAAGCCTGTTTTTCATGAATGTTCCCTATTAGCAAGCTGACAACTTTACGAAAACTGTGGAGTACAACTAACCTCTATTACAACTTTTCTCAGTCTCTCCTATTGCACCAACGCAACTAAAATAGAGCACTATCGCATTATCATATTTTTTACGTGTGTATTCTAACTTTAGTCGTCGGTCCCGTTGATAAAGCAAAACTAGGACGTCATGTCAGTCTGTATGTCCACTCACTTTTTCTTAGATACTGTCACAGTTACAAAACTGAACTTTTATACCCATATACATAGATATTTATACCCTGCACTAAGATTAATTATGAAATAGTAAAAAAAGCGGCCAAGTGCGAGTCGGACTCGTCCATGAAGGGCAGCAAGACGTTTTATGACGTATTAAAAAAAAACTACTTACTAGATCTTGCATGGTAATGTACATCATATTTTTTATTTATTTTATAATTTACAGGGTGGGGACACATTTTACCATTTTGGAAGTGTCTCTTGCGCAAACTATTCAGTTTAGTAAAAATATAAATTAGAAACCTCGATGTGATTTTTGAAGACCTATCCATAGATATCTCACATGTATGGTTTGATAAAAAAAAATGAGTTCTGAGTATGAAGAAACTCCCAAAATTTATTGTATTTTTCTATTTATGTGTGAAAATCTTAACGCGGTTCACAGAATACTAAACTTGCCAAGTTTCAACAGTATAATTCTTATAGTTTCGGATAAAAGTGGCTGTGACATTCGGACGGACAGACAGACAGACATGGCGAATCATTAAGGGTTTTTTTGCCATTTGGCTACGGAACACTAAAAACACAAAACACATTTTTTTTAAATAAAGCTTGTTTTATTGGAGTGGTTCTTAGCTTACATTACAAGGTTCGGTAAAAATCTATAAGTAATTTTTGTCTGAATTATTTCAATGTTGTTACAAAACAACTACTTATTTTATTACCTACTCCTAAACAAACGCTTACTTTTGCAAAATAAACAAACACTTATGCAAATTAAATGTTTTCAATTTTGTTCAAAGAAGAAAATACGGATCAGACATAGAATCTCCATTTTATTGAACCCTGTTAAGTAGCCCAAAATAATGGAATTTACGGACATCCGGGACATCGTAAGTTTGGTAAAAGGGTGACTTTTGTATGAGAATGGAACACTAATGGATGGAGCGTTATAGATCAACATCTACGAGAAGGTAAACATATATATTATATAAAAAATAAACTGACTGGCTGACTGATCGAACAGCGGAAACCACTGGGAACTAAGGACCTGAAATTTGGAAGGAATATTCCTTAGATATCCTAGGAGTGCATTAAGAGATTTTTGGAAATTCATCCCCTAAGGGTTTATAATATATATAAATATAGGTGTCCTCTGCTTGTAAATATGCACGGCAGTGCACAGGCCAAGTGCATAAAGTTTTACCCAATAACTACAGCGTCATCTGTGGATCTCTCAGTAGACTATTTGGTAGCGCTTTTTCTGCTGAATTTCTCACGCACACGTCTGTCCGCGAGGACCGGTTGTCGATGACGTCAGCCTTCCTGTGTCGGTCCGCTCCAAAGCGCGCGTCACTTCATTTGAAATTCGAAGCATTTCGGAACGCGCGCCCGTCATGGCATAACTGAGACAATAAAACGACTTTTACTAACATTTTGCGTTAACACAGTTTAAAAGTGAAGTAAATACGTAATTTGATTATTAGTTAAAGTGTGTGTTCTATTTCTACGCCGGTGTCGTTGCATTTTTTTGGATTTTGCTGGAATAATTCGGGATGGCGGTAAGTTTTTTGTTTTTTTTTTCGGGCGATGAGCGCAAGGCGTTGACCGCATGGGCTATACAGAGGTTGTTTACGATCGGTATTGTTTATGATTGCGTAGGTAGAAGTAACGATATAATGGCTGTATGGCTCAACTTTCAATTATTTACATAGGTTTGCTATATTCCAGACTAAGTTTCTTTTTACCCAAACATGACACTGAAAATCAAATTATTTAGAAAACTGTTAAATTTATAAAGCACTAGCGAACCGCCCTCGCTTCACTCCGGGTTAAAGTATTATACATATAAACCTTCCTCTTGCATCACTCTATCTATTTAAAACAAACCGCATCAAAATCCGTTGCCTAGTTTTAAAGATCTAAGCATACATAAGGACAGACAGCGGGAAGCGACTTTGTTTTATACTATGTAGTGATGAAGAAGTAACTGTGTAGGCCAAACCATTATGATAATTTTACAGCATTGAAAAAGTATTAACTCTGAGGTATTTTATTTAAATTAAAATAAGTAACTTCCCAACCAGATACTCTATGTGTTTTAATCTGCATCCCTCAAGGGTTAGCTGGAAGAGATCCCTTAAAGGGATAAGTTCGCCTTTGTACATTATTTTCTGGTATCTTCATTGTATTTTTATTTTTTTCTGTTTTATTTTGTACAATAAAGTGTTTACATACATACATACACATTGGTCAAAGTCACCATTAAATTCAAACTTGAAATATTGGCGCTCTCGTCTGAAATAGGTGGCTTTCATCCCTTGGTTAACAATCTAATATTAGCATGGCTCAATATAGGCTTTTTAGGGTTCCGTAGCCAAATGGCAAAAAACGGAACCCTTATGGATTCGTCATGTCTGTCTGTCTGTCTGTCCGTCCGTATGTCACAGCCATTTTTTTCCCAAACTATAAGAACTATACTGTTGAAACTTGGTAAGTAGATGTATTCTGTGAACCGCATTAAGATTTCCACACAAAAATGGAAAAAAAAACAATAAATTTTGGGGGTTCCCCATACTTAGAACTGAAACTCTAAAATTTATTTTCATCTAACCCATAACGTGTGGGGTATCTATGGATAGGTCTTCAAAAATGATATTGAGGTTTTCATATAGTTTTTTTCTACACTGAATAGTTTGCGCGAGAGACACTTCCAAAGTGGTAAAACGTATGTCCCCCCCTGTAACTTCTAAAATAAGAGAATGATGAACCTAAAAAAATATATGATGCAAACTTCCACCGAAAATTGGTTTGAACGAGATTAGTAAGTAGTTTTTTTTTTAATACGTCGAGTGGCTAGATAGGTTTCTGCTATTCTATTACACAGGTCCATTGTAAGTGCAGATATTACTGTGATGAGCAAGAGTATTTGTTTCTGAGCCTTGGATGTTTTCTATGTCTGTGTCTATGTATTTAACCTTTTCAACACCATTGACGGATATTTCCGTCGTGGTTGACAGCGCAAAATAGACCTGAGTATATCGCTGCTTTAATACAAAAGCGCCACAAATCAAAAACAAATACAATTCGATTTAAAACTTTAAGTAAATAGCGTTCTGAATTTAAATGCAACAAAGATTCATTTGGATTTGTGGCGCTTTTGTATTAATACAAAAGCGCCACAAATCAAAATGAATATTTGTTATATGCCCCATATATCGTTGCTTTAAAGCAACGATATATGGGGCAAAGTTGACATTAGCTCTGGTTTTGTATTTGAAATAGCGTTGGTTAAGTTTGTATGTATTTTTCTAGTTTGGGAGTAGGTAATTTAATTTCTGATTAAATAATATAAGGTACCAGGGATAATTTTAAATTAACACAGATTTAAAAGGCACAACATTTACGTGTGATTGTGACTATGCCTCGCACACGCCACGATACACGATTGTGTGGATCGGGGATGCGCTTGCGTCGATTCAAAACGGTTTCGCGGCAAGCATGCGGAAACACTCACCGTTACGTCTATTAATAGCAACTTAATGTTCGAGTTTACTTCAGTTCCATAGTTATACATTGTAAACCGGGCAAGAGCATGTCGGACCATGCTCAGTGTAGGGTTCCGAAACCGTTAAATACTTCAAACACAAAAAACATTAATTAGCCCAAACCCCCTCATTAATTTGATTAAATTTTTATTCGTGTAGCGTCGCTTCCACAACCTAGTCGAATTTAATAGTGCTCCCACACAGCAGTTATAAAATGTTATTTAACGTTATGAAACATGTTATTACAACAACACTTTATATGTTAAAATCCATTTAGCCGTTGAAGCTGCAGAGCATGCCAAGGAAATATTCAAACATACATACATACATGTGAATTTGAATTACATACCCCTCCTGATGCAGTCGTTTAGAAACCACCCGAAATTAAAAGTCCTAGCCGTGAATTGCCATTTGTGAATTATGAAGTGATATTTAGCGTCGTAGCAAGATTTACGTCATTTTACAATGACCTTTGCACGATTGTTACACCACAATACTGTGGCCAAAACTGGCGAATGCAAGTACACATGGTTCTCAGCTAGGTTTCATGATATTATAACTTCTCAAAAAACCGGGGAAGAGCATGTCGGACCATGCTCAGTGTAGGGTTCCAAAGCCGTTAAGTACCTACTGCAAATATAAAAATCAACAAGTAATAACTAATTTTCAATTTGAAAGTCATTTGGTGCCTTAGATGATTTTAGTAGGTATAAACACTTTAATCGCCTGTGTCTCAAGAACCAATGATGTCTACTTAGTTATGTTAGTTTTCCTTTAAAATTCGTTTTATGTCCTTTCGTTAAAGATTTTTTCAGATTTAAGTCTAACAAAAATTAGCGCTTTAAAGCTTAATATTTTATAAACGGTATGCTTCATCGGTAAACAGTTTTACAACCCCGTAATATTTTTGAAGAGACCTATCCAAAGATAACCAATACGATGGGGTAGACGCCAAAAAAAAATACATCCCACGGTACGTGTAGGGGCGGTACCCTAAAAAAAATTTTGTAGGTATAAACACTTTAATCGCTGGTATCTCAAGAACCAATGATGTCTACATAGTCGTGATAGTTTTCCTTTTAAATTATATGCGCTTTCATTTAAGTTTTTTCTGATTTTTAGTATTTGTAGTTTTGGCTGTTGGTGGGGTCTTCTCTAGATGGCCGGTTGGATAATGTCCGGCCTTTTGATTTACTTACTTTACGTTTACTGTTATACTTTCACTCACTAGACACTGGCGAAATCATTCGGAACCGCCATAAATAAAAAAAACAGGTTGAGAGCGAGTCGCGCACTAAGGGTTCCAGTCCGACTCACCGACTTGAATTTTTATACTATATTTATTTAATTATTAAGTTTTAAAGTGAATATATAACTCAATATTCCGCGAATAAGTATTTCAGGCGTGTAGCTGTTGCCGTTATTAAAATCGAGCAAAAACGGCAAAATATTACGTTTGTTAATTGTATGGGACCAACCGATTTAAATACATAACCGAAGAACACCCAAAATAACTTAATAGAGCATCAAAACGATATTTTAAACACAACGTTATCTCAATATGGACTCTACGGTATATTGTTATAAGTTAACAAATACAACAACCCGAGGAAAAATCTTACAACAGCAAAGCGGTTAAATGGGTCGCGTGCTTTTCTTGGCTTTTATTACTTTTGTGTATACAAATAAAACCGAAAAGAAGAAATACGAGTACGTATTTAAGAACAAGAAATAATTAATGTTTTATTTAGACAGACATTTATTTATGGCCAGAATTAATCAGTGAAAATTTATGTTTTAAAAAAATAAAAACAGTCTTCATTCGGGGTTTGGTTAAAAATATAGTGGGACGCGGTCTTCAGTTGGACTAACCTATTACATATCATTTTAAAATAATTTATTTCTTGTTTTTTTTTTAAGACGTTTTTTAGTTTTTTTAAAACATTTATTTTATTTAATACCTTTACGTAATCATGATAAAAAAGCTCACTCGAGTCTAACAAAAATTTGCACTTTAAAGCTCAATATTTCATAAATGGATCACTTAATCGAAAAACTGTTTTCACAAACCCGTAATATTTTTGAAAGACCTATCCAACGACACCCCACATTATGGGGTAGACGAAAAAAAACATTCTCTTTACGTGTAGGTGAGATACCCTAAAGAAAAATTTCATTCACTTCATATGGTAACTACACAGTATTAGTGAAATTAGTGCACGAGAATTTTATATATTAGATAAAACCTAACGAAATGAGAACCTCCTCCATTTTTTGAAGTCGGTTAAAAATAGTTATTTCTGCAATAAGAAAACAAAGTTGGTTTTTGCTGCGAGTGTTGATTTTGAATCCCGAGCAAGCGAAGGATTCTAGGTTAGAATCCTGAGTGCAGCGAGGGATTCAAAGACACGAGATGCAAATAACTTTGGTGTCGTGTTGCACATACAACTTTTCACCAGCGGCGAGAACACATTAGCCCAAGGTAAAAAGACAACACGTTTAAACATTAAACGAAATCAATAAGCCGCCCGCGTGGTTCGAACACCACGACCTCTTTCAGATTGTGAAAAATATTTAGTCTCACGTTCGCAAAAAAAAAACAATTGTGCTCACAGTTTTTAAATAGCATATAGCCTTTTTGAGGTGCAGAGGGGAAAATTAAGTTAGAATAACAGCATACAATGACTTACAACTAATTCTTTGTACTCGTAAGTAACGGTGTCCAAAATCTCTACTCAGCTTGCGTCACTATTAATTAATTAAGTGTATAATAATGTGTCGCTGGTTTTCTGTAGGTGGAGAGGTGTGTGCGCTGTGTGATGTGTAAATGCTAAATAGTTCTGTGGACCAGGTCCATTTGACTGAACATGAAATGCACCAACATCAAACGAAGTATGATATGATAACCGTGTATTCCATAATGACCCTAGCTGATAACGAATGAGAGGAGCTTTTGTAAGGTTAAGATAAAGCTTATTCCATGCATCTTTCCTCTTACATTAAATACTACATTCATAGGGTTCCGTAAAACCTAGTCCCAAACTAAGCTCTAGATTTGTAGTATGAGTAGGTACTAAATGACGATTTGTTCCTGATTCGTCATATTCCAAATTGGTCATCTTCCAAACTCGTCAATTTCCTAACTGATCATATTCCTAACTCGTCATATTCCAGATTCGTCATCTTCTAAACTCTCCATTTTACAGTACAAGTTAAAACGCGAACACGTGCTTACAGGAATAATAAGTATTACTTAGATTGTACTTAGTACTTATACTTTGTACTACGGCTAGTAGACAATTATTTACTTAAGGCAGAGTCCAAAAGTATTGGTAAATAATGGATTAATACCACATTTACCACACAGGATTTCTATACTAAATTTGTGCAGGCTGTACATGGTATGACGAGTTTGGAAGATGACGAATCTGGAATATGACGAGTTTGGAAGATGACCAATTTGGAATATGACGAATCAGGAACAAATCTAAATGACGATAAACTTGATTAGGTACATAAAACATCCAAGAATCGAATCAGGAACAAATACTCTAGCTTATGACGTATATATTCGAACCCGGGACCGCTTGCTTCGTACAGAAGCGTACAGAGTTATCAGTTGTTTAAGTTAAATATCTATTACACTTTTAGGGTTCCGTAGTCAACGATGAACCCATACAGTTTCGCCATGTCCGTCTGAAACCTGTAATTTGGCATAGTTATACATTACTACTATGTCGAGAAAGTTGTAAAGTAAAATAATGAAAAAAAAAGTTTTTTATTTTATTACAACATCGAAAGAGGTATCATTATAGTCTGTACTTTTAGGTATTTAAAAAAGTGTAAACAAAAAAACCACGTGACATTGACAGATGACAGTTTATCAGCCAATAGGAGCAGAACACTGATACGTCAAAGCTCGACCAAACAGCTTGGATTGGTTGATGAGCGGTTTGGTTTGTTTACACTTTTTTAAATACCTAAAAGTACAGACTATAGTTAGCACCACAGTAGCTCTTAAAATCAAATATTAGATTTATGGGACCGTTGAGGTAATAATAAAGTCCCTTACACCCAAAACTACAAGTCATTAAAATCTAAAAAATATCTTAATTTATAACGAACTTAAAAGGATAAATATCACGATTAAATGGACTTGATTGGTTCCTGAGATACAGTTGATTTAAGTGTTTTTACCTACTAAAATCATCCTAGACGGCACCAAATGACTTTAAATTGTAAATTTGTTCTTGTTGTTTTTTAGCCGACTGCGGCAAAACCCAAAAGGAGGGTTATGTGTTTGACCTGTATGTATGTCCGACTCTATGTTCCCTCGTAGAGTCTGAATGGATGGGCCGATTTCAACAAGCGAGGTGTCGTTAGATTCGTCGCAAGTGTCACTTACATTAAAACAAAAACAATATAGCGGCACAAAAAATACTCTCGCGGTCAAATAATATGGGTCAGAGTGGGTTTTTCATACAAATGAGGCTATTTCAAAGCCTTGGTTCCTGGACAGGGTTTGTTTTGAGTGAGGTTTAATGGTGGATACTCCGAGGTTCAATAGAGAAGGTCAAAAGTTCTTAATATACCGAACTGATGGCACAATCAGTTAACACCCTAGCGAAGGAGTTTGGGTCAGCATTTGGATTTCTGTACACTTTATTGCCATTTTAGATGATATTTTGAACATGCACAATTCCCGCGCTAACCGCAGATTCAATCAGTTGGGTATCCTATGAATGATGAATGAATGAATGAATGAATAGTTTGTTTGTCATAAATGGGTGTACAACATGGTGTTAAAGTATAACATAGGCTCTCCACAGGATTCTGCTTCGAGTGTTCGAGTGGTGCACGTGTCAGAATTGTATTTTCGTGTATTTTTTTCCAGAGTTAACCGTTAATTGTAAACTTGAGTGTTGTTTTTGTCCTGTGGTAGTCCTTTTATGTTTGATTGTGGTGCAGGTGAGTTTTCTCGTACGGAAAGGGTAGCAATAACTCTTATGTGAGTTCATTGCCACCTTTTCCCGGTCGCATCATGGCGACCAATAACCCATACGATCCCGGGATAGAACCTGATGTATCGGGTATTATTGCTAATATGCCTTCGCCAGGGTACTTCGTGGAAATAGATTCATCCCCTGCTCCCGCTAGAAAGAGGGATCGCTCGCGGTCACGTTCGCCAACTAAAGATGCCCCCGTTAGTCCAACTTCAGTCGACCCGCCGAAAATTTCGCGATCTTCTCATGTTCAGATGTGTCAGTCCCCTACTGAAATGGAATTATGCGCAACACAATATTCACACCCCCTATCCCAAACCTCGATTCCCCAACCTTCTATGTATGGGGCCCATAGTTCCCCTTTAACCAACCAATCCCAACCCCACAGGAATGAATACCTTTTCTCAGACCCTGGTCCCTATATAGTCCATGTTATTAGGGAGGATGCTGAATCTGGTTATTTAAACCCTATTAAATTCGGACAATTTATATGCTCCAATGCATTAAACAATGGTGTTAAAGAGGGTAGTATTAAAAAAGCTGGTCGTAACAGAATGTCAATGGAATTTGTTTCAGCTCTGAAGGCAAATGTTTTACTTAACCATCCAAAACTGGGTTTAGCTAAGTATAAAGCCCTCATCCCCTCCTACCACATCTCGCGGACAGGAGTGGTTAAGAATATCCCCAAGGATTTCACAAACGAAGATCTTCCCAAGCTTATTACATCGCCGCACGGGTGCGGTAGGGTTATTAGGGCCAGGCGGCTTAACCGAAAGCAAAAAAACTCTAGTGATGGCACAACCGAGTGGGTCCCATCTGAAACTGTGGTCCTGACTTTTGACGGCCAAGTGTTACCTCCTAAAGTCTTTCTTTTTAACTGCGCTCTTGAGGTGGACCAATATAATTTCCCTACCATCCAATGTTTCCGGTGCTGTAGATTTGGTCATGTGAAGGCTCATTGCAGATCCCAACCTCGATGCTCTAAGTGCTCACAGCCCCATGAGGCTGAATCCTGCCTTGTAACCGAAGATCGTGTCAGCTGCCTTCACTGCTCAGGCCAACACACAGCTACGGATAGAAATTGCCCTGAATTCGGTCGACAAAAACTGATTAAATTGACTATGGCAGATGAATGTATTTCTTATTCGGAAGCTGAAAAGAAGCATGCCATCTCTAAACGTCCATTCAATGAGGTTGTCAAACAAAATAGTTCTCATAAAAAAACAGTTTTTTTACAAAAAAGGACTCCTGCCCCCTCTTCTTCCCATGGTTACGACCAAAGAGCCCATTATGATTTAATCTCTGGGTATAACACTCCCTTGCCCGGCAATGGGGTTGCTTTCCCTCAGGAAGCTTACCATCCTCAGCATCTACGTTGTGATCCTCGTCCCTCCTTTGATTCTCCCCAATCCCCTGATTTGTTACCTGCAATACTCTCAGCCGTGTCTACCCTAATAGAATTTTTCCTTAACCTTCCTTTACCGTCCAACGTCGCCGACATTTTGAAACTTGTACACTCCCTCCTCCCCAAGGGAGGACCATCAGATCGTCCTAATAATGGGTTCTATAGTCATTCAATGGAACATTAGGAGTATAAATCAGAACAAGGCTGACCTTCTTTTTCTTAGCCACAGCATCAAACCCGCTATTTTAGCCCTCTCTGAAACATGGCTAAAACCCTCTTCAAGCTTTAGACTCCCTGGATACTCTTGCCTTCGGCAGGATGGTCCCGATGGGTACGATGGTTGTGCCATTCTCATAAAAAATGGTCTTAGCTATTCACGGATTGATTTTCCTCCTCACGACTCGTTCTTCGTTGTCGCATGCCGAGTCATGGGCATTAGTGTTTTTTCTGTATATATTCCACATCCAACACCTAGTATTATATCAGCTTTCTGGAATAGTATATCCAATGTCCCTGGACCGTCCTTAATATTAGGAGACTTCAATTGCCATAACCCGCTTTGGGGCTCTCTTTCCTCTAACCCATCTGGTAGCAGGCTGGTTGAATTTCTAGATTCCCATAATTTATGTATCCTGAATGATGGGAGACCTACTCGCCGTGTTTCTCCCGCTCAAAACCCTTCTGCGGTTGATCTCTCTATCTGTTCTCCTAACCTGGCTCCATTATGTACTTGGGACGTATCTTCCATGAGTTATGGTAGCGACCACCTCCCTATCACGATCCATTTTTCTTCCAGCCCTCTTGCCTCCACACCTCCTCCCCCTCTTCAAAAGTTCAGGCTATCAAAGGCTGACTGGTCTTTGTTCTCTATCACGGCTGATGAAAAAATTCGCTCTCTTCCTCCTGTTTCTCGTGATAATTGCTTGGTAGTGTATCTTCTCTTTTGTCAGGCCTTATTGAGTGCAGCGGAATTAGCTATCCCGCTCAAAAATTCTAGCGTTAATAAGCGCCCTTCTCTCCCCTGGTGGGACTCGGATTGTTCATCTTGTGTTAAAGATCGAAATGCTGCGGAGACATACTTCTGTTCCAATATTTCAATCCCAAACTTTGTTTCCTTTAAACGAGCCCAGGCAAAATGCAAGAAAACTCTTTCTACCAAAAAGAAACTCGGTTGGACCAAATTTTGTGAATCTATCTCCCCTTCTACACCTCCCTCTGTTGTCTGGCGCAACGTTAAAGTTTTTCGTTCAGCCTGTTCATCTTCGCAATCTCCATCTTCATTCTCTCAGGCTCCTGGTTGGCTGGATTCTTTCCTTAACAAATTGGCGCCTCCTTTTGTTCCCAACTCTTCGGACCTTCCCTCTCCCTCCTCTCCTCCTTCCTCTAATCCCAACAATTTTCTTTCCTCTTCCTTTCAACTATCTGAACTTCGGTGTGTTCTGGAGGATCTTTCGGATTCGGCTCCTGGCCCAGATGGATTAACTTACTCCTTCCTTTCTAAAGCCAACACCGTAACATTGTCTTTTTTTCTGTCCCTTATTAATTGTATGTTTGAGGCTGGACTTATCCCAGACTCATGGAAAGTGCAGTACATTATCCCTATCCTGAAGCCTGGTAAAGATCCAGATCTTTCTTCTTCCTACCGCCCGATTGCCCTTTCTTCTGTCCTTTGTAAAGTCACTGAACACCTTTTAAAAAACCGTCTAGATTGGTTCCTGGAAAACAATAATATCCTATCTCGCTTTCAATTAGGCTTTCGGAAGGGTAGGAGCATTTTAGACAGCCATACCATCCTTTCTTCAGATATCCGGTTAGCTTTTTCGAGAGACGAGTCAGTGGCGGCTGCCTTCTTAGACGTGTCTTCCGCATACGATAATGTTATGCTTTCAGTGCTCAGTGACAAAATGTCTAATCTGAGTATTCCTTCGAAAGTGGTTAACTTTATCTCCAATTTACTCAAGGCCAGAACGATTCAAGTTAGGTGGCAAGGTTTACTTTTGGCTGATAGACATGTCTGGAAAGGTCTACCTCAGGGTTCGGTCCTCAGCCCTCTGTTATACAACCTCTACACTTATGATCTTGATAGATCTATTAATATGTCATGCCGCATGTTACAGTATGCAGATGATGTTGTAATTTTTTGCAATGATAAGAGCCCTCAACAAGCTGCTAAAAAGCTGAATAGAGATCTGGAGTCGCTCCAACTTTGGCTTTCTGCCCATGGACTATCCTTATCTCCATCCAAAAGTTCTGCCATAGTTTTCTCAAGAAGTCGTTCCCCTCCAGAGTGCTGCATAAAATACAATAACACTCCTATTCCATTAACAGCCACAGTAAAATTTCTCGGAGTGATTTTCGACAGACGACTACAGGGAATTCCTCATCTCTCCTATGTTGCCCGGAAATGCGAAAAGAACATTAACATTCTTAGGGCTCTGTCAGGCTCTTGGTGGGGCGCCCATCCCTATTCTCAAAAGTTGCTGTATAATGCTCTTGTTAGAAGTCACCTGGACTTCGGTACTTTTATCTTTGAACCATGCAACAAAGGGGCTCTCAAAGTCCTGGAAAAGATTCAGATGAAGGCCCTCAGAATAGTCTCCGGTGCCATGAAGTCGTCTCCTAATAGGGCGATTCAAGTAGAGTGCGGAGATCCCCCCCTTGACCTTAGGAGACAATATTTATCTGAACGATTCTTGTTCCAAGCTTACACCTTTTTCTCTCATCCTCTTATTCCTAAACTCAAGTTGCTCCAACGTTTTTGTTCTTCCAAACCTTATTGGCGCAATAAAGCCCGGCCTAATTTAATCCTAAGCCTTAATAAGTTAGCCTCCCTCAGAGCCCCTGTTCAGAGATGTGTTTCACTTCCAATGTATTCTATCCCGTTTGAAGCGTTAATCTATTTTCCTAATATCTATTTTAACACTGGAATAAACAAAAATTCTGCCCAAGCTAATTCATTATTTAATGAGTATGCAAACTCTTGCTTCCCGGATCATATGTACTTTTTCACGGACGCCTCCAAACTGTCAGATTTGGGATGCGTAGGGGTTGCTTTCGTTTGCCCTAGGTTAAATATTATGCACAAGTTCAAACTCCCTCCTGAATCTTCAGTTTTCTCCGGGGAATGCTTGGGCCTGTTAAAATCTGTCGACTACATTCTTCAGCATAAGTTACCTAAATGTGTTATTTTTACAGATTCCCTTAGTGTTTTGCAAACCATCTCAATTCACCCCTTTAAAAACTGCGCCCGTAACTATCTAGTTTCACAATTAAAAAAATCGATTTATGCTTGCCATTCAGCGCATATTGATATTTCGTTTGTTTGGGTCCCTAGCCACTGTGGGATTAAGGGAAATGAGGCTGCGGACTTAGCTGCTAAGGATGCTGTTATCCACGGAGATGATTCCTTTTTTAAAATTTATTCCCCTGATATCTTAAGTATACCTAAGCGTTCTCTGGAGAAAAAATGGTCATCCCGCTGGTCCTCTTCAAAAAAATGTTTTTATTCCTCTGTTCAACCTATCATTCCGTCTCGTCCCTGGTTTTTTAAGAATCGATCCCTATCGAAAAGACACACAAGTATCATCATTAGATTACGACTGGGTCGTGTTTGCTCTCCAAGCCAACTATTCAATTTCAAAATTAAAGACTCTCCTTTGTGTGAATGTGGGCAGGATTTTGGATCTATTGACCATATATTCTTTGATTGCCCCCTTAATAATAATTCCCCTGCTCTTTATTCCCTTCTAACCAAATTAAAAATCCCCCTTCCTATTAACATGTCTTCTATTTTAAGCTATACTAACAAAAAAAAAGTTTTCGTTACACTGAGTAAATTTATGGAAAAAAATAATATTTCCTTGTAAAATAAGAATTTTACCCTCAAATATTTAAACATTTCTAATAAAGGCTATGGTAGTTTAGATGTGTTTGTTTATGTGTGTTTACAGAATTAACGTGGTCTCTCTGAGTGCTTTTTTTATTTTTTCTTTATTTTTATTTTTTATTTTTTCTTTATACTCGTGTGAAGCTCGACACTTGATTCTGGCAGAATTGTGCTGTTGAACAGCTACAGAAGCCATAAACTAAAGAAGTGAAGTGAAGTGGCTCTCCACAATTTGCCAATAGACTGGCGTACAAATTTTCATCATATAAATTACGTTATTTAGAATAATATAGGTAGTATAAATTTCATAGGAAACACACATTTAAATTTGCTCATTTAGGAACTCATTAATGCTATAAAAAGATTTCTTAGTCAGCCATGCCATCGTCATTTTCTTAAATATCATTAGATTCTTACTTTTAAAAATATCAGGTAGCTTATTATATACTGTAACGCACATCGAATAGGTATTTTTGGAAGTCAATGCTAGTTTTGCAGCTGGCTTATGTAGTTTATACTTATATTGTAGCCTAACTTTTCGAGGACGCAGTTGTTGTGTTGGATATCCTACGCACGCTAGAAGTCCTGTATCGATGCTCGGGGTATCAATCATTCAATTTCACTAAAAGCATCCTCTGGCCAGGAACCAAGGCTTTGATATAGCCTCTTTAGTGTGAAAAACGCCCTCTGACCCGTATTATCTGACCGCGAGAGTACCTAAAGGGTAACTAACAATATAGATAGACGATATTATCCAAACTCGCAGTCGGGTTTTAAAACATGCTTTTTTATTGGACTTGTTTTGTGTTTGTAGTAACGGCTTCGGAACTCTGAGCATGGTCCGACATGCTCTTGCCCGGTTTTATGTTTGTAGTACTTAACGGCTTCGGAACCCTACACTGAGCATGGTCCGACATGCTCTTGCCCGGTTTTATGTTTGTAGTACTTAACGGCTTCGGAACTCTGAGCATGGTCCGACATGCTCTTGCCCGGTTTTATGTTTGTAGTACTTAACGGCTTCGGAACCTACACTGAGCATGGTCCGACATGCTCTTGCCCGGTTTTATGTTTGTAGTACTTAACGGCTTCGGAACCTACACTGAGCATGGTCCGACATGCTCTTGCCCGGTTTTATGTTTGTAGTACGTAACGGCTTCGGAACCTACACTGAGCATGGTCCGACATGCTCTTGCCCGGTTTTATGTTTGTTGTACTTAACGGCTTCGGAGCCCTACACTGAGCGTGGTCCGACATGCTCCTGCCCGGTTTTATGTTTGTTGTACTTAACGGCTTCGGAGCCCTACACTGAGCATGGTCCGACATGCTCCTGCCCGGTTTTATGTTTGTAGTACGTAACGGCTTCGGAACCTACACTGAGCATGGTCCGACATGCTCTTGCCCGGTTTTATGTTTGTTGTACTTAACGGCTTCGGAGCCCTACACTGAGCGTGGTCCGACATGCTCCTGCCCGGTTTTATGTTTGTTGTACTTATCGGCTTCGGAGCCCTACACTGAGCGTGGTCCGACATGCTCCTGCCCGGTTTTATGTTTGTTGTACTTATCGGCTTCGGAGCCCTACACTGAGCATGGTCCGACATGCTCCTGCCCGGTTTTATGTTTGTTGTACTTAACGGCTTCGGAGCCCTACACTGAGCGTGGTCCGACATGCTCTTGCCCGGTTTTATGTTTGTTGTACTTAACGGCTTCGGAACCCTACACTGAGTGTGGACCGACATGCTCTTGCCCGGTTTTATGTTTGTAGTACTTAACGGCTTCGGAACCCTACACTGAGCATGGTCTGACATGCTCTTGCCCGGTTTTTTGGTTAGTTACATTATAAAAGTACAAAATGTGTTTACCGTTGAATAAATTAGAAGTTTAGGTAACCTGATTGTGTCAGCTCTAATCTTGATTGTTTTAGTCTCTGATAATAGAAGAATGTTTACTGAACTTCTTTTCCGTCAGAAAGCAACTGCTTCCTACGCATTTAACGGCGTTATCGTCATGTATGAAAAGCCGGTCAAGTAAGAGTTGGACTTTTTTTAATAAATAAATGAAATAAATATCAAGTGGGCAATCTCACACAAAATAAGCTCTAGGCTTGTAGTATGGGTACTAGACAACGATAAACATACTTATGAATCCAAGACTTAGGAACAATCATTCGCGCTCATCACACAAATATCTGCCCTTACCGGGATTTAAACCCATCACCGCTGGCTTCGGAGGAAGAATCACTCATAACTAGGCCACCGTGTCGCCAGACGCTTGGTTTTTATTTAGGCTGTTTTTATTTCTATTTAATTATTTGTTATGCCAGAATGGGAATTTTCAAAACTGGTCCGCAATTGACGGAGAAGACAGTAAACATACATAAAAATTTAACATACATGTATACATAAATCCGAACATAGAACCACCTCCTTTTTTCGGAATCGGATTCCGAGGTGTTTGACATAGGGTCCATCATAATCTTTATTGTTTGAACATAAATTGCCAGAAACATTCACACATTCATTGGTAAAACATACAGTTATTGCGTGCGACCACTGATTGAACATTTTTTTTAGAAACTGCAATCACTAATAAAATATTTGCTTTATAAGTGTAACAAGCAGTAACAAAGCTATGATTCTATTTAAGCAAATATTTTTACAGTGATTGCAGTTTCTACAAAATGTACCAACTTAATGGGTAATCAGAATCACTGCTCGCGGGCAATAGTATGGTACCTTATGTAGCCGACAAATTGTGTGTTGCCGACAATTTTTAGTAGTGTCTACTGTCTACATACACCCGACACACCTCGGAGCTGAGTACAGCTCGGTGGCCCAAGTACCTACTAACTAAATAGCATACATAGACTGCTAAAATCAGAACCCTCTTTTTTCTTTCGCTGTAGTCGGGTAAAAATAATCACCTGGTTGGCTTCGGATCGACGATGCGATTCAACCGTCTCAAGCGCAGGTACAATGTTTCTGAGAACTGTGACAGGTTTTGTCAACAATACCACAGCACACGTTTGAACAGTAACACACCAAAAACCCTTAACCTTTTCAACGCGATTGACGTATATATCCGCACCACTGGTTCAACGCCATCGACGGATATTTCCGTCATGGTTGCCAGCGCAAAATAGACCTGAGTGTCTTTAAGGTAAGGTTGACATTCGATCTGGTTTTATGCCGTCATCGGCGTATGAGTAACGTTTTTTGTATTTGACATAGCGTTGAAAAGGTTAATGTCGTGAGGCCCACCATACCACAAAGGGGGAGGTTATTGTAGGTAAGTGGGAATTGTACGGGACTCTAATTATCTCGATACCGAATTTCATCTAAATCGTTTCAGCAGTTTAAGCGTGAAGAATATACGAATATTTTTCTCATTCCATTTTAAATAATAATGATCTCTCTCGTAATCAATATTAATCACACAGCTGGATATTTACAGGATCTTAAAAATATCTAACTGAAAAATAAAGTTAGGTTAGGTAAGGTTTGTTTTATAAACATCCTAAAATCAGAACGGTTTCAGTAAAATTCACTTTATGAGTTGCGATGATTATGAATGACAAATTATGAACAAAAAGTATTTGGAAAAAAGTTATGAAGAGTGATTATTATGAATACAAGGCGGTAAAAAACAAAAATAGGAGTAAAAATTGTATGTAAGCCAATATGGACCCAGTTATAAATCAAAAAATAAAAGACAAAATGTTTATTCAGTAAATAGGTCTCCATATAGGGCTCTTTTTACACGTCGGTATTATGAAGTGAATTTACTAGCGCTTCGGATAAGACCACATGAAACTGGCTTACTGTTTTTCATCGCTACTGTGACAATACAATGCCTGTACTTTGTTCTCATATTAACATAAACGTACTTCCGTAAAAGGAATCCGTTGGACAAACCGAACCGTTATAAGTATCATACCACCTACCTTTACATTCACGACCCTATCTTGTTTGTTTTTGGGTTTAAAACGGCGTGGTAAGTACTGCAAGTTAGGGTCTTGTTACTTGGTATGTTGGTTGGAGTATCTGGCCTTTTATAGTGGAAGTATTCGGATTGAACAACTGGGTTTCGCCTTTTGAGGACTTTGGTCGTTTTTATCGAATGCGTAACGGAATGAAGGATAATAGTTTTTTATTCAGATTCGCCTTGTTACTTGTACCTATTAGTTGAATTGTGTTGTGTAAAGGACTTGACAGTGACGCGTGGAGCTAGCCCGACGTGCTTCTGTTTACTTCGAAAATACCGAACAAATGTTCTCGCTTCCCTCGTGTGGTTGCCGGGTTAAAATAGTGCCACTCCATGTCTTCCTTAATAATTTGCAATTTTAATTTCAAATGGTGACTCGGTATTTAAAAGGTATTTTTAAATCCTACTCCATTTCTGCTTGTCAGTGAATGCCTTTCCTAAATTTACGAGCCATACGCACCTGTAGGTTGTAGGAAACCTTAGTACTTACAGGCACTGAAAGTTTTCCAGCTTCCTTTAGCAGCTTTTTTTAGTAGGTATAAGCACTGTAATCGCCTGTATCTCAAGAACCAAAGATGTTTACTTAGTCGTGATAGTTTTCCTTTAAAATTGGTTATATGCTCTTTCATTAAATATTTTTAGTATTTGTAGATTTGGCTGTAGTGGGGAAGGGAAGGGGGGGACCCTGGAGCTAATTATTTTATAAACGGATTACTTAATCAAAAAACTGTTTTTACAAACCCGTAATATTTTTGAAAGGCCTATCCAACGACACCCCAAACAAAAAAAATACATGCCCACGTTACGTGTAGGGGAGTTACCCTAATTTTTTTTTTACATTTGATTCTACCACTTTGTTGGTGTGACTAATATTATTCATGGCAAATTACAGCTTTCTAGTACTAAGAGTCTCTGCGCTAGGCTGCGGACGGACGGACATGGCGAAACTATAAGGGTTCCTTGTTTGACTACGGAACCCTAAAAATCGCTAACAACAAACCCGACACTCAGTGTTATGTTAGTTACCCTCCAGATATACTTTAACCAGTGATATTCATGGCGTTAAGACGAATCTAACGAATCGAAATCGGCCAATCCATCCAGCCTCTACGAGGGAACAAAAAACCATTTAAAAAAATACTAGATTTAAATAAGTGGAATATGTTTTATTTGGCCTAAACAGCCCCGTTAAAGTAAAAATAGTAGACCGAAATTAAATACAGTCACGGAATGCAAAAGAATGCTAAAGAGTAATAATAATTGATGTTATATTTCAGGAAGTACAATTAAAATAGTATCATAAAATGAAGGTAGTAAAGTACAATTTCAGCTTATTATGTGGTCAATATAGAGCCCCTGCTTATTTAGGGTTGACAAGCGAGATGTCGTTAGATTCGTCTTAACGTCGCGAGTGTCACTGGAAGATGAATCTAACGACACCTCGCTTGTCAAAACCGTCCCTTCCATCCACCCTTAACGAGGAAACAAAAATCCAAAAGGTTGGGTCAATTCAAACCAGAATTTATAATTCGACGAACTAGTTTAACATAAGGTTTTGCCAATTTGCTGCTGCTTGGAAGCGATCTGGGGGTCATTCCCTCAAGCAGCAAGTAATTAGCCAGCTTTATAGTTACGACACTCGACTCACCTGCCTGCTGCCTAATTGAGAAGGCACGCGCTAAAATTTGTTTTGTGTTTTGTACGCTCCGACGGGACTTCTTAAACTTGCCGGATAAAACTTTACCTTTGAGATCGACGCAGCGGTGTGTTGAGAGAATCACGCCCCGGGCGGACTATGCACAAGCTTCTATTACCACAAAAAATACGGCTAGTTTTTGTGATATTTAAAATTGTAACCGTTGACCGTTGGAAGTTCAAGAACCTTTGACTTGAAAAAACAGAAATACTTAACCAAACGGCCGTGAAATAGATTACATCGTTCCTTCGCTTATAGCAAAAAAGGTGGGCTAGGATGGTATTTGGGTTCCGTAACAATTTTAATTATTAGCTGATGGTAAATGGAATCCAAGACCCATAGATCAGATCATCGTCACTAGGTATAATCTCTAGACGGAATGCCTATGCTAGTAGGTAATTTCACCGGTGGTCTAATCACATATAATAAATAAATAAATATAAGGGGGCAATCTCACACAAATTGACCTAGTCCCAAACTAAGCTCAAGGCTTGTACTATGGGTACTAGACCACGATAAACATACTTATATAGAGAAATACATAATTAAATACATAGAAAACATCCAAGACTCAGGTGCAAATATTCGCGCTCATCGCACGTTTTTTTATGGCATCGAGAAGGCAAACGAGCACACAGTACCTGATGGTAGTGGAAACTGTGACCCTTTGACATTCGCATTCACAAGACTGCAAATGCGTTGCCAAGCCTGAGGACTAAGATGGAATGCCTTACCGGGATTTGAACCCAGGACCGCTGGCTTCGGCGGCAGGGTCACTCCCAACTAGGCCACCGTGTCCTCAACAATGCGAACGCTGCTTGGCGGTAGGTTAATGGATAAGATGGTGGTAGCGACCCGGAATGACCTTGTAGGTCCTACCACCACTAAAAGTTACTTTTGTAGGAATTATATATACTACGCCCCGTGTGGTTGCCGGGTTAGAATAGTGCCACTCCATGTCTTCCCGTGGATGTCGTGAGAGGCGACTAAGGGAATAAAGGCTTGTAGTACTGTTAGGCGATGGGCTTGCAACCTGTCACTAATACACTAGTAAACATCTTAGCCAGACTATGCAAAATGTGGTTACAGAATTATCCACAAGTTTAGAGTTGTTGGTATTCTGTTGCTCTGCCTACCCCACTCTGGGAATAAAGGCGTGACGTTATGGTGATGATATATACTACGCACTGACTCGAATGTGCAGGATTCCTAATTCGTTAAATCATCGGATATGTACTTGGGTACGTTAGAAAACCTTATTGGTAAAAACCCCTAAGTTCATGTATTAATTCAATTTAATTTCGTTGTTTTTTGCATGGTTAGAATCACTATGAACTAAGGAAGTTTTTAAAGCTACATGCCATTTTTTTTTCATGTCAACTTTTTGAGTAAACGCACAAAGTTTGTTTTACCATACTACGTGAAAAACAAACGCGGGGATTTCTTAGTATGGAAAAAGTAACTTAGTGAGTTTACTCAAAAAGTTGTCATGAAAAAAACTTGGCATGTAGCTTTAAAAACTTCCTTAGTTCATAGTGATTCTAACCATGCAAGAAAAAAGTGAAAAAAATATGAGTTAATACATGAAATTAAGGGTTTTTCGTAACATGGACATAAGGAAAAATTACAAAAAATCCGATTAAAAGCCCAAATATCTCGAAAACCGTGCGACTTTTACTAGACCTATTTTAGCTTTTTCATAACGTCCTAAGTGCCCTTTATCCGTAGTTCAAGGATTATCCATTCATTACCTAACACCCTGTATATTAGTACGAGTATATAGAGTAGGTATAGATAATTATGTACAACGAACTTAAAATCTAAGTGCCCCTACTGAATAGCTTAGTTGGTATTCTATTTCTTTATTGTAACATTTTTACCATGTTGAACCCTAAAAACAAGTCAAGAAGACCTTTACACAACTTGAGTCATACAATGACTCATACATAAGAATAGCCTTATAATAGGTTTCTGCGTATTATTATGTCATTCGCGCGAAAAAAACGGTCTTCTAAGTTTATTTCGCATAATAATTCCCTATTAAATAGATAAAAACCGCCTATGGAGACCCCCTCTATTAGAACTGATATCTCTTAAACTACCCAACCGCTTCTCACGAATCCTGACTATGTTTTAAGAGCGCCGATTATACTTGCTTACTTTAAAAAACCTGGCAAGGACATGTCGGAACATGCTCAGTGTAGGGTTCCAAAGCCGTTTAAATAGTACTACAAACACACAAAACTATCTCAAAAGCAACAATCAATATGATTTTTAACTTAATATTTTACAAACGGATCCCCTGGAGCTTTGTCGGCATGACTATTATGTATATTCATGCCAAATAACAGCTTTCTAGTACAAACAGTCTCTGAGCTAAGCTGCGGACGGACGGACGGACAGATGGACAGCCAGACGGACGTGACGAAACTAGTTAGACTACGGAACCCTAAAAACGCGTCAATGGGATAAAAAGCGAAAAATGAGAAGGGAGAGAAATGGGAAAATAAACAACGTATACTCCATAGGCCAATGTACTCTGACGTGACCAATTTTCGAATAAATCAGTTAATTAATTAGCTTCGAAACTGATTATAAATGTGTGTGTCTCGCTCAGGGTATGAACTCGCGGCTGGCGTTCGCCGTGGTCTCCTCAGCGTGCTGGTCGGCCTTCCAGCACGGCTACAGCACGGGCGTCATGAACGCGCCTCAGCACGTGAGTACGAGTATACCAATTTCGAGGATTTCAAAATTCAACGACGGACGATTTTAACCAAATGGCTCGCATCGCATCGGATCGCGACAGATTAAACAAACTTTAAACGATATTAAACACAGACCATTTTTTATGTTAAGGTGAAGGCACACGAGCACTCAGGCCACCCTGAGGGTAAGTGGAATCCTAAGACCTCAAATGCGTTGCCAACCCTGAGGACGAAGATGGAATGCCTCTATGCTAGTAATTTCACCGGTTGTCTTATCCCCACACCGGAACACAACAATGCGAACACTGTTGCTTGACTATTAGACTTTATAGACGCAGTGTTTATATTAAGTCTATATTACCAAGCCGCGCGAAGCAGCTTCCGCCGCGTCCGTTCGTATCCTTTCTGATCGAAGGGCTGAAACACTCAGGAATAGGAGCTCCGCCTATTTTGTTTTACAATCAAATCAGTCAGTTGAGTTGGTTGAGCAGTTTAGTAGAGTAGTGGGGAAAAAGAGGTCAATGTTTGAGCCGTTTGCACGTAAAAAAGGAACAATCAAACAAAAGACAGAACACTTTCGCATTTAATAATAGTAGGGAATTTAATTCCCTACTAACCCTTCCCTACTAACGATAACATTGTAGTTATTATTTACGAGTAATAAAATAATGCAAGGGAAAAAATCCATAACGCGATGATTCCGCTGTCAGATTTAGTTGCACTTATTGACGCTAGAGGCGCTGCCGTAAATGTTTCGCCTCCTTGCTACAAGATGTCACTAGTATCGCTATAAATACTTTTTTTTCAGGTTATGTCCCAATGGTTGCAATTCGAGGCTCTCAATGGCACGAACCTCACGATGGAGGCTACTGAGGAGCCGAAGGTGGCCACCATCTGGTCAGTGGCCGTGGCGATGTACTGCGTGGGGGGGATGATTGGAGGGATCATGACTGGAGTCATCGCTGACAGGTATATCGACAATTGTTTAAGAGGATTTGTTTTGTGAAGCAAAAAAATCCATACAAAATGCGGTAACGTTTTTCTGCCCTTAAATATTATGAAAAACTAAGTCTGTAGGTACGTTTTCCTTTCCAAGTAAATATTTACTGAAAAGAAAATAAATTCAAAAAACAAAAGCGAAACGTACAGACGTAGAATTTTATAATATCTGCAACATATCCCCTCCCTTTCACTTCTCTCAATCTCTCAAGGGTTAGCTGGAAGAGATCCCTTAAAGGGATAAGTTCGCCTTTGTACATCTTTTTATTTTTATTTTTTGTATTGTTTTGGTTTTTCTTTTGTACAATAAAGTGTTTACATACATACATATACATACATACATATTAAAACATCGTGAAAAATGGATTAGATTTAGGGGGTGACAAACGTTATCACCCGGAGCTAAATTTGTATGGATTATTTTTGAAAGCTAAGCGATTTAAGCATCGCTTCACAATATTCTTAAGCCCCCTATCCATGTTATAATACCCTACCCTATAGGTTGTTGGGGCTCTTTTTCGCAACTCGACGACTTACGCATGTGCATATTTTGCGTGGCGGGTTGGTGGCACTATCCCTGTCAACCCAATTCCACCAGGAAGCCTAGCAGACCCTTGACGTTGCCGTCTGCTTCTGGTAGCGCCCGGTATGTTGCCACCTCTGCACATTCTACGATACACGTCATCAGCTCTGCTTGGCAGCATCTCCTCTGTACCCTACTTTATTTAGCGACCCGTTTACCTCAGTTGGTAATGACCCTGCCCACCAAGCTAGTGGCACTATGTTCGATTCCCGGTATGGGCAAATATTTGTGTGATGAGCGCGAGTTTTGTTCTTGAGTCTTGGATGTTTTTAAGTATGTATTTCTCTATATAACTATAGTATCCATCGTAGTAGAAGCCTAGAGCTTAGTTTGGGACTAGGTAAATTTATGTGAGATTAATGTTAGATCGTGACCTGGTACCCTCAACCTTACCCCGTTCCCAAGTCGCTCAATATTTATGTATTACCGACTTCAAAGTAGGTGTTAAATTCAGCTGGTAATTTTTTTGATTCGCGAGATTTTGAAAATTCCCTTTTTGGATAGTTATGTGGTGATGGTCCCATTACCAAGTCGGTATCTGGTGAGGGGATCCATAACGAAGTGAGGGAACTCCTCAAATATTATAGGGGTACACATTTAATTATATCGGGGGTTTTTATAGACAATATCAATTTCTTGCAGGTTCGGTCGTAAAGGCGGCCTGCTCCTCAACAACGCCTTGGTCTTCATAGCCGCAGCTTTCCAGGGTACTTCCAAGGTTGCCAATTCAGCTGAGCTGCTGATTTTAGGGAGATTAGTCATTGGCATCAACAGTGGCCTGAATGCTGGTCTCGCTCCCATGTACCTGGCGGAAATATCTCCTGTCTCACTCAGAGGATCTGTAAGTATCAAGAGCATAAACAGGGGACCATCTATACGATATGGATATCCAACACGATAGACGTAGGTATACTTATATAGAGAAATACACTAATATAAATACGTAGAAAACGGGTACGAGTACCTATTTTTTATCTTACGCAGAAAAGGAGGAGGTGTTTTTTTTGGTAGTGGAAAGTCTAATCTAACCTACGTAATTAATGTTTAAAATATCATGAAAACATCATAGTTTTAGCAGAACATAGCGTGAAATGATATAATCGATGAAGTGAAATTCTATAAAATGATGGAATACCTTAGAAAACATCTTATTTAAGACTCAATAAGAAACACTTTTGACAAACAAGCAAATATGTATACCTACATCACAACATCACGCCTTCATTCCCAGAGTGGGATAGGCAGAGCTACAGAAATACTAACAACTCTATAAACACTTGTTTATAATTCTGTAACTACATTTTGCAGAATCAGACCAAAAAGTTTACTAGTGCTTTGCTGATAGTTTGCAAGCCCATCGCCTCCTATGACATCCACGGGAAGACATGGATAGGCGCTGTTAGAACAGTGCGGGTTAAAACCCGACAACCACACGGGAGCAAATGTATGAAGTCCAATAAAAAGAAGACTTCTTTTCAATATCATTCCAGATCGGCACAGTGTACCAGCTGGTGATCACCATATCCATCCTCCTCTCCCAAGGTCTTGGGTTGGAGTCAGTCCTGGGGACTGAAGACGGCTGGCCCTGGCTTCTCGCTCTCTGCGCCATTCCAGCTCTGATCCAGTGTGCTACGTTGCCCCTATGTCCTGAATCTCCTAAATATCTGTTGCTGAACAAGGGGATGGAACTGCATGCACAAAGAGGTGAGTGCACATAAAAAACCGGGCAAGAGCATGTCGGACCAGGCTCAGAGTAAGGTTTCGAAACCGTTACTACCCGACAGAAAAAACTATCTCAAAAAGCGGGCAAGAGCATGTCGACCATTGTCAGTGTAGGGTTCCGAAGCCGTTAAGTACTTACTACAAACATAAAAATCAACAAGTAGTCCTAACTGAAATAAACGCTAATTTTTGTTAGACTCAAGTTCCCCCCCCCCCTACAGCCAAAACTATAAATACTAAAAATCTGAAAAAAAAAATCAATGAAAGAGTATATAACGAATTTTAAAGGAAAACTATCACGACTAAGTAGACATCATTGGTTCTTGAGATACAGGCGATTAAAGTGTTTATACCTACTAAAATCATCTAAGATGGCACCAATTGGCTTTAAATAGAAAATTAGTTATTACTTGTTGATTTTTAGTAGTACTTAACGGCTTCGGAACCCTACACTGAGCATGGTCCGACATGCTCTTGCCGGTTTTTTAAGCTAAGGTGGCCATCTTACGTGTCTTTACGTGGACATGTTATTTATTTAATACTTATTTCTTTTTATTTTCAGCACTTAATTGGCTCAGAGGCGACGCTGCTGTGCACGGTGAAATGGAGGAAATGCACCAAGTACGTGTTGTACAGAATTCAGTTAAAATGAAAGACACTTCAAAAATAGCGATTTTCTCTGCATCGATTGCAATCGCTGATTAGCTATCTCTTCCAGAGAACCTTAGAAATAATATGGTGTCAAACCAAAACATTTTACCCACTTTTACGTTTTTATTTTGTAACATTCTTTTTGTCTCGTATGGCGCAGAGTAGAATGTCTGCCAGTTGCTATGAACCACTGACATCTTTTATTGTTGTTTAGTTATTTAATTATTTTCTACTTTTGTATTTGTTTCTAAAATTATTCGTAATGTCTGTGCCAACTTCCGTATTTTCACCGCGCGGTCCCAACGGAAGACCATCGTTGGCTTCACACCCAGCACATGCTGAATTGGGACCGTTTCGCGACAAATCAAAGGAAAGAGACAATTTTCCTTTCTTTTATGTTATTTGATGTGTGATTGTTGCGAATAAATGTTTTTAATTCTTTCTTTACTGAACCGATTTCGAATATTCTTTTACCAATAGAAAGCCACGTTATTTGTAAGTGTCATCACTCGCGGGCAACAACTAAGTAGTAATTATTAATTCGGGAACCAACTTTTAATGGACGAGAACTATGCCATGTATTCCGCTAAGCTGTCTCTTGTCTTCCAGGAAGCTGAGAA
The DNA here is from genome assembly GCA_949316455.1 of Acleris holmiana. Lineage (NCBI taxonomy): Eukaryota > Metazoa > Arthropoda > Insecta > Lepidoptera > Tortricidae > Acleris > Acleris holmiana. Next base: position 7,993,408 of record OX438790.1, on the reverse strand, counting down.
GAACAAAGTCAGCAAGAAGATTACTCTTCGCGAGCTGTTCGGCAACCGTCGGCTGCGGCAGCCGCTGCTGATCGCCATGACGGTGATGGTGGCGCAGCAGCTCTCGGGGATCAATGCCGTCATCTTCTACTCCACGGATATCTTCACGCAAGCTGGTCTGGTGGCGCCGTACTCACAGTACGCCACTTTAGGTGAGTCACTAAAGTTTCTGTCAATTAACAAGTAACTTCTTTTTTTTTTAAATCACCAATAAATAGGTGAACACCAGGGTTCAGCTGACAGCCAGCATTGTGGCTCCGGCTGCAGCACATGCTGAGGTGAGTCCTATTTGACTTCACACTACAGTACAACATTTCTAAATTGTATATGTACAATCTGACCTTGTTTTTATATTATTTTTCTTTTTACTATATTTGTTGTGTTGCAGTGTGTTTTGACAAATCAATGTTATGAATTTGAATTTGAATTTGATTGATTACTAACCGAGTGTGCATTTACGGTTTTTTTACGGACGCCCCAATTCGCGCGTTAAAGCTGGTTGATTGACAACGTTATATATGTAAATATTAAGAAAAACAAAATGGGGTTATTATAGATTTTCATACGATACCTATTCCCCGTGTGGTTGCCGGGTTAGAACGGTGCCACTCCATGTCTTCCCGTGGATGTCGTAAGAGGCGACTAAGGGAATAAAGGCTTGGAGTACTGAGAGGCAATGGGCTTGCAACCTGTCACTTACACTGGTTCTTAGCCTGATTCTGCAAAATGTGGTTACAGAATTATGCTTTTTTAGAGTTTATGGTATTTCTGTAGCTTTGCCTACCCCTCTGGGAACGAAGGCGTGATATTGTGATGATGGATGGACCTATTACTACCCTGATAACAAGGCAATTATCAAATTTCATTCAATATTACTGCCCAGATTTTTGTGAATGTTTAATGAACAGCTTTCACGCCTTTTATTAGGGTAGTAATAGTTACACTTACTTAGAAAGTGAAACGTAAGTATAATCTATTTTTAACACTGAAACGGTTAATTTTTTTACATCATCTTTGATAATTTCAACTGATACAGCCTGGTGACAGACAGACAGACCACGGAGTCTTCGTAATAGGGTCCCGATTTTACCCTTTGAGTACGGAACCCTGCAAAAAGTATTGTCTTAAAGTTGAAGTTCCACTGGGGCGTATGATTAAAATTGGTTAACTGTACGTACACCGAAATAACACATCGTATCTGTATCATCGACAAAACTAGCCAAAAATTCTTACCGCGTTTTGTTAACTTTAGTTGTAATGACGTCACGGGATGGTTCCAGGAATGGGAGCCATGAACGTGGTGATGACGCTGGTGAGCCTGGTGCTGGTGGAGAAGGCTGGGCGGAAGACGCTGCTCCTCGCCGGCTTCTGCGGCATGTGCCTGTGTACGGTGCTGCTCAACGTGGCCTTGCTATATGTGGTGAGTTTGGCGTTTGATGGTGACCCTCCCTGCCTACGAAGCTAGTGTTTGAGTGTCCAAATCCCAGTAAGGGCTCATATTTGTGTGATGAGCGCGAGTATTTCTTCCTATGTGTTTAAAAGGCATGAAATAACACTGATTTACCAGGAATAGGAATTTATAATTACTCATATATAAATAAAATGAAAACATCAGGGGTGTGGTTGCCGGGTTAGAATAGCGCCACTCAATGTCTTCCCGTGGATGTCGTAAGAGGCGACTAAGGGAATAAAGGCTTGTAGTACTGATAAGCGATGGGCTTGCAACCTGTCACTAATACACTGGTAAAATTCTTGGCCTGATTGTGCAAAATGTGTTTACAGGATTATATACACGTCTTCGGAGTGGTATTTCTGTAGCTCTGCTTACCCCACTCTGGGAATGAATGCGTGATGACATGTTATGTATATATGCACCAGGGGCGTTCACACAAATTGACCTAGTCCCAAACTAAGCTCTAGGCTTGTACTATGGGTACTAGACAACGATAAACATACTTAGATAGAGAAATAAATAGAAAACATCCAACACTCAGGAACAAATACTCGTGCTGATCACACAAATATCTGCCCTTACCGGTATTTGGACCGGGAATGAATGAATGTTTTATCGTTATTGAGATCCATTTGTATGTGGCCTCATACTCGTAATTAAAATTGTATTTCATGATTGAAATAATGTCTTCTGCTTTACAATTACGGTCTAATCCGTAGCGTTATCCACATTCAGAGGTAAAAAGAACAGATGTGGCCAGTCTACTATAGTTATTTGTGTCACGGCGACGGCGTTCAACCTGAGCGTAGTGAGGGATTCAAGTGTTAACGTGGAAATAGTTTTGCTACCGTGTGACACGTGCCGCTTTTCACGTCACCTATGAGGAAGATAAAAGATCTTAGTGATGAAACAATTTTAGTTAGACTCTCTAAACGTGCTGAAATTGTCAAATTTAACAGGCAACAGAATGTCTTTTAACAGTAAAGTGCCACTTTGATCCCTCCTAGCAGGGAAGAAAAGTCCCCTTTAAGAATAGGTGATGTGAAAAATAATGTATTTCATCTGTTTCAGAAATCGTACACCTGGATGCCGTACCTCTGCATAGCTCTGGTGATTCTGTTCGTCGTGATGTTCGCGGTCGGACCTGGCTCCATACCCTGGTTCCTCGTTAACGGTGAGACCATCATCAGTCATCACCATCAGTTGACTACGCGTTCAATAGAATGATTGGATGGAGTTGAACCATAGAATGAGAACTAAAGGCATTGAAGGAGCCTTAAAACGAAAGCGTCAGATCAACACCTGTATTGATTTTTAAGATTGAAATGTTCAATAAGTTAAAAATAGATTGAGTATAGAAGCCCAGTTCTTGCTAACACTAGCCGTACACACCAAGGTGTTGTCAACTCGTGTAAAATGGTCTCCAACGACACCAACTGGACACCATAGTCGTATATAACGATCCGGACGGACCTTGTGTCCTACCACCGATGTAAAGGATAACAGAGATTAATCAATACTTTTGAGCCCAATTTGACTGTTCATCAATGGACATCCAGGGTGATATGATCGGTAACTCATCATTTTATCGAATTTCACTTCATTGATTATATCATTTCATCGAACGCCATTTTCTGCTGAAACCATATATTTTCAGGATATCTTAAACATTATTTACGTAGCCCGTGTGGTTGCCGGGTTAGAATAGTGCCACTCCATGTCTTCCCGTGGATGTCGTAAGAGGCGACTAAGGGAATAAAGGCTTGTAGTACTGTTAGGCGATGGACTTGCAACCTGTCACTAATACACTAGTGAACTTCTTGGCCTGATTGTGCGAAATGTGGTCACAAAATTATCAACAAGTTTAGAGTTGTTAGTATTCTGTTGCTCTGCCTACCCCACTCTGGGAATAAAGGCGTGATGTCATGTGTGTTTTTTACGTACGTAGGTTAAAAAAACCCATGAACAATGCGTTACCATGAAATGAAAATCCTGCGTAATACGGTTATTGAAAGGTGTTTCGATAAAATAGGTACGCGATGTGAATAATATGATGGTGTCTTTCAGAGTTGTTCAACCAATCGTCGCGGCCGGCGGCGGCGTCGGTGGCGGTCACCGTCAACTGGGCCGCTAACTTCATCGTCAGCTTCAGTTTCTTACCGCTACAAGTAAATAAATAAATAAAATAAATATCTCGGGACAATGTCACACAAATTGACCTAGTCCCAAACTAAGCTCTAGGCTTGTACTATGGGTACTAGACAACGATAAACATACTTATATAGAGAAATACATACTTAAATACATAGAAAACATCCCAGACTCAGGAACAAATACTCGTGCTGATCACACAAATATCTGCTCCTTCCGGGATTTGAACCCGGGACCGCTGGCTTCGGAGGCAGGGTCACTCCCAACTAGGCCAACGTGTCGTCAAGTATGGTTTACCATTCACTCTTTTATGACATGGAGAAAAACGAGCACACACGCTACCAACCTGGGCCTTTATTCTACTGTATCGTTTTGAACTTGGCCGCCATTACTCGTACTGTTAAGTAATTAAGAGGTCAATTTGCGTCTACTTTCTTAAATAACTGTAACCTGTCTATTTTTGAATTGTTTATTGGGATTTGGTATAAGAAACCCTTTCATTTCTGTCACATGGTACAGTTTGTAAAATTTTATGGGTAAAAAATTACCCATATTTAAAATGTGTTATTTTTTTTATTTTTTTTTTGTGTTAAGGAGAAGGCACCCGAGCACTCAGGCCACCTGATGGTAAGTGGAATCTGAGACCCATACACATTTGAATTCACAATACTATAATCCTAAGACCTCAAATGCGTTGCCAACCCTGAGGACGAAGATGGAATGCCTCTATGCTAGTAATTTCACCGGTTGTCTTAACCCCACACCGGAACACAACAATGCGAACACTGTTGCTTGGCGGGTGGTTAATGGATAAGATGGTGGTAGCGATCCGGACGGACCCTGCACAAGGTCCTACCTCCACTAATTACTCCACCACGTGTAATTTACGTTACACGTCCGTGTTTGGGTTACAGATACTCACATGTATACAAAATTTCAACTTAATCGGTTTAGTAGATCCGGAGCAAATTGGCTGTGACGGACGGACTGACAGACACACGAGTAAAATCTGTATTAAGTTGTTTATCGTCATAAAAAATCTTATTTTTCCCACAGCTGATCCTGAAAGCCAACGTGTTCATCATCTTCGCCGTGTTCCAGCTCATATTTATCTGCTTTATCAGCCTTAAAGTTCCCGAGACCAAGAACAAGACAGTCGAGGAAATCTCGGCCATGTTCCGACAGCAAATGTAAACCGGCCAGAGCTCGGATACCGGTTAATTTTTCAAACCGATATTACGTACTTGACGCAAAATCTTTTCATTTCGGTTCCATTCGCATAAACCGGTTTTTTCACCTGTTATTGGAGAAACATTTATATAAAGTTCTTTTGAAATAACCCGGTTTCGAGTATAAAATACCGGTTAATTCAGACTCGGCTTAGTGATTTTATTCAGTACAAAGCTTTTGGTTTCTCGACTCGCCGCTCGTGAAATAAACCGGTTAATTAAGGATAAAATAACGTTCGCGTTCCTTAGAAAAGATCGGAGCAAAACCGAAATAAACCGGTGCTAACCGGTATTTTTTAAACCGGTTCCGAACCCTGGAACCGGTCTTATAGTTTAGCTTGGCAAAGATGGCGCTGCACAAAGTGAAATTGGCAATAATATTCAATTAAAACAAAATCTTATTGTGCTTGTGGCCACGTCAAATTCTTAATCATAATGGAAGGGTTTGGCCAACGAATCGTGGCTTACTTATTTAATTTATTTTTTTAAATGGTAACAATTTTACTTATCAAACAAGCTGTCACTTGCCGGGTACCTATCCAGTCGCCATGCATTCCGTGTTGCCAGTTGGTGATTTTAATTTTGCCACCTATTTTACAGTCACGATTCATTATGATGCCAGCTTTATTAATTCGGTCGCTTAAATAAGCCAAACCAATAAATACCTAGATAGATATAGGTGAAAAACATAAGTAAAGGACCTGGGCCTCTTTTCTACTGCGTTATAACGATATCGCGTTTGACGTGTTTTAGAATTGTTTATGTCACAGTCGCCATTATGGTAAATGACATAAGAGTTACCAAAACGTTGACAATACGGAAACACGTCAAAGACGATAATATCGTTATTACCGTGTAGAATCCCAGCCCTGGGCCTCTATTCAGGTGCGTTAAAACGATATCGTATTTGACACGTTTAAGAATCGTTTATGTCACAGTCGCCATTATTGTAAATGACATAAGAGTTATCAAAACGTTGACAATACGGAAACAGGTCAAAAACGATATCGTTATAACGCAGTTGAATAGAGGCCCTGGTCATATACTTGAGTTTTTCACCTTATAGGAAATGCGAGGTTCAGTTACTGACGAATTAAATATTGGTATATTTAATTCGTCAGTAACTGACGTCATGAATGTGCAAGAAATCTGTCCCTTTTGTATGAGCTGAACACGGGTACTCAAGCTATCTCTAATCCAATTTTCTTTGAAATCGGTTCAGCAGTTTAGTCGTGAAAGCGTAACTTACAGACAGACAGTTACTTTAAAATTTTGTAATATTAGTATGGATAGAAGACGAGACTAGTTTCTATTAAAGAGTTTTTGAATAAGTACGCTTAAGAAGTTAAAGTTATAAGAAATGACTTTTATTATAATTGACGGAACAAAGATTTTAATTAAACAGTTTCTTTTCATTTGCAACACCATTGTATCGAACAAAATTTAAAATATGATGTATCTATGAATACAAAACTATGCAAAGAAACATCACAAAAATATGTTTAATTTTAAGTTATTACTACTATTATTAGTCCGACAAATTTTTGCTCGACCCTCCCGCGGGGGAACAGGCATAGGGGGTGGGGGAGACAGAGAAGGGAAGCGCGCATACAATAGTAAAAGCAATTCAATAGGGAACATGCATTTATCCTTCTTACACTCTCTGGAAAGTGATACGCGAAATAATTGTCGTGTATTTTTTTCATAAGATATGAAGCTTTAAAAAGTCATAGTTCAGACCCCCTGCTAAAACACTATACAAAATCGACAACAGGAATGACGTCACGGCTGTTGTTCTATGTTTAAAATATAAGGACCTAAAGAAATTTGCATTTATTTCGTAAATTACTATGTTTAAGTGAATCTCGTAGAATTCAAATATATAACGTAAATGAAATGAGGGTGCCGACAAAAACAATCTAAATATTTAAGATTTTAACATGTTTTAATTATATTTAAAATCTTAATAAACGGGTCAAAACTTAGTGTATTGCGTTTTACATATTCTCCTAAATCGTATCAATGAAACTCAATTCTAATTTTCATGCATGTTCTCTATTCTGACGCTTGCAGTACAATTAAATTTATAACCTATTCTTGTGTTTAAGGTTATAATTTGTACTGGAATGACAGGTGTCAGGATTGACCTTTGACTGTAGTACTTTTTGTCACTTTGTGTGTGAACATGTTGAACTATAGTATATTTTATCCCAGTGCTCATAAACGCTTTATACTCGTACATGTACTTAAGTCGAGAAGATGTTTTGTCCTTGTCTCAACTTGCCACATGAAAGGAAAAGACAAAACATCCCATCGACAAGTTTTATCTTTTTAATTAAATAAATCGGTTATTTTTTTATTAATTAATTTATTGTTGTGTAAGTTATGGATTTGAGAGAAAAAATATTCTTGACTAGGAATTAAAGTGCGCAATCGCATGGGGAAAATGCAAGCGTTTCTTATGTCACCACCATTATATTCGCGCCACAGGTAAACCGCTAGCAACAGATCAGCCATTTTAATTCCTAGTTGGGATTTGGGGCCCGAAAGTTGCTACGTGTAGAAAGCAAAAGTTTATCTTCACAAAAATACTCTCTGAAGGTATACTTGCTCGGTAATTTACTATGACAATTGTTAAGATATTTTAAATAAATATTTTTAATACTGAATGCTTTTTATTTCATTACCCAAGCCTCAAGCCGGCAAATCACGTCATTGGACCGAGGCACTGACGCCAAACGTCGGCAATTGCCGTCAATCTAAATGATCGACTCTATGGCGTCTAAGACACGCCTTATTATTTCGCAGTTGAAAGCATACAATAAGAACTCAAAGCATAGGAGCCTTAAAACGAAAGCGTTCAATCTATATACCTGTCTCGAAATGTTCGATATGAAGGTGCAATAAGTTAAAAAAGGAAAGAGTATAAGAGTACAGTTTTTGCTAAAGCTAGCCGTACACACCAAGGTGTTGTCAACTCATGTAAACTGGTCGCCAACTGGACATCATGGTCTTAGACTACATATGCAACAGTGTGCGATAGCAACAGTGTACGACCATGATATTTTAGCTTATATAACTGTCTCCTTTTTTTTTTTTTATTTTTTTTTTATTTATTTATTTATATAAACAATGTCTTGAGGACTTACAGCGTCAGCCAAAGCGCCCAACAAGATAGAAACTCAAAAGCTAGGTACAAATGTAACACAAGAACTCTACATAACATAACCAAACAATGAGGAAAATTAAAGCTAGACAAAACCCTAGTTTATTTAAATTTAAGAAGCGACTTAAGGCCACTATAAGGACAGGCCACTTGTCCGCAAACACGTCGGCCTCCCGCACACTGACTACCAATAAGACTGTGCAACTCACCTACCCGTATGTTGCCTTTTATTTTATCGCTCCTTCTATGCCCTTAGCACTTAATCTATGTTTAAAAGGCGATTTCCATAAAATCTAGCGAAAAACCATCCCGATTATTAAAAAATAAAGTAACTAAAGCCGGCTGCAAATTAGATAAGAGACTGACTAAGATTTGTTTGAAAATCCGTTTAAAAGTTAGCTCTGATTCCGATGTTGTCGGGAGCTTTATATAATATATATATTGGCTTAAATAACACGCAAGAATGTGAAAATCTGGTTAAATGTATTTTCGGACAGCATAACAGTAATTAGTTTTCTCAGGCAAAAATCAGCCCTCAATTATTTATTTTTTGAGGGACCTATGTAGTTAGCCTTTGATGGCTTTGACTACTTCGCCGGAGTGAGGGCGGGCTCCTGACGGGAACTATTACACTAGCATGCCTAAGGGCGCTCCTATTGAGCCGACCTCGGACTTAGGACGCTAGGGGAGAATTTCAAGCAATCTTGATTTTGTGCTACCAAAGCTTCGGAAAATTTACGTTAGGCCAGACAGAAGAAGCGTCGCAACAAACTCCATCTGGATGTCGAGTAATTGTCAGTTGTCAAACTGTAGTTTGGCGTCAAAGTGGTACAATAAAAGGTGAAAAAAAAAATTTCTCTTATACCCTATAGATACATATTACGATTTTTCGATTAAGTTACCTGTTCATGAAATATTAAGCTTTAAAACGCTAAGTTTTGTTAGACTAAGTGTGCATACAACGAATTTTATAGGAAAACTATCACGACTAAGTAGACAGCATTGATTCTTGAGATACAGGCGATTTAAGTGTTTATGCCTACTAAAATCATCTAAGACGGCACCAATTGGCTTTAGATAGAAAACTAGTTATTCCTTGTTGATTTTTATGTTTGCCCGACATGCTCTTGCCCGGTTTTTCAAAAATGGTTAATTAGGAACGACGCTAGAGTGGAACATCCATGTATATTACCTGCATACAAAAATCGGGTGTAATGATCTATATTTATATTTATTTATATGTCAATTTATAACAGCTGGGGTTGAAAAGAAACCAACGAGTAAGTATTTTATCTCTATTTTTATTACGAATTTCGAATAAATTCGTTGATGGCAGGCATGTACTGTTTTCTCGACGCACCCAAATTCAGCTGCAGGAAGCAGTAGCACTCCGTGACAGCATCAACTCTGGACAATTCCAGAGCTGGCTTGGACCAGTTTTGCAGAAATTCGGCCAGCTAGAAAAAAAAAACAAAAAAACAAAATAATTTAATAAATCGGCTTCAAAAACGCAAGAATTAACTTCTTTAAATATGGTAGGTAGGTCAGTTCAACTGAAGTCGGCTTTTGGTTCAAAATAATGTGGGACGCCGACTTCAATTGGACTGACCTACCATATTAAAAGATGTTATTTCTTGCGGTATTTGATTTTAAAACTTTTTATTTTATATTTTTTAGTGATTATAATATGTTCAGTGTCATGTTATGTTTGGAGTCAGACTAAGAACCTCCTTTTTTTGAAGCCGGTTAAAATATCGATACCTTTTCCTAAGTGTAACAAACACTTTTCTGAAAACCGCATCGGAATCGGTTCAGCCAAACGCGACATAATCGCGGACAAACATACATACAGGTCGTCATTTCGACATACAGCAGGAACAAAACAACTATTTAAATAAATATGTTTTGTAATTCATTCCATGTCCCCGCCTTTTCCTATACTCAGGTTATAATTATAATAATATTACTAGTAGTTTCCCTCGACTCCGTCCGCGTAGAAGTCTTTCATCGCTATGCCCTCAGGAAGCGTCCAGTTTTCCGGAATAAGAAGTACCCTATGTCCTTCCCCGCGACTCGAACTATGTCCATACACAATTTTATGCAAATCAGTTCAGCGGTTTATCCGCGAAAGCGTAACAAATAGGCAGACACACAGTTTTAGATTAGTACGGATAAATTAAAACAATTGCATAAAGTGATCTTATATTCATTATCATCAATCTTATTATCCTCTCTGCCCTGCTAAGATAAATTGCAGTATCTCATTCAAAACTCCTGTCGTAAAATCTACCTTATTACTAAGCGGATAAGATTGCTGCTTTGGCTACTGAATTTGAGATACCGCAGCTCTGCTGGGATATCGATCTGGAAATGATCCTGCGCAAACTTACATACAGGCTGTCCAAGACATGCCAATGACCCTGACAATTATAGGTGACAGGTGATTAGGCATGCATTGCAAAGTTGACGAGGTCCTTCATCACCATCACTAGGACATCATGCAAACGACACCACGTACACTGAAATTTCACCTTTTAGCTCTCATTTTCACTCTTGGTGTAGTGAGCGACACCATGATTGTTGTGTGACGAGGAAATGGTGACCAAATATATACATGTTTTTAATTGACTTACTTGGCCAGCCTTATCCACATCGCTTCCATGTATAGCGACGTCCCTCTTCAAATTGCTTTGGAGGCTCATGCCAAGCAGAAGGGCTATGGAACACCCAGTTTTGATCAGGCGTTCTGAGACAGCCGCCAGGGCCCCAGGTTTGGACAGGAATTCCTGTTGAAAACGTATTTGAAAACTCTATAATAGCAGAACATTGTTGGTTGAAAAGTACGCAAGTGATGGACGAGTCCTATAGAGGGTCGGAATGAGGAAATGCCATTTTCACCTCAGCACATCAAAAAGGCCGGTTTTGCTTTTTAAAGACTGTGAGCAAAATTCGATCTTGCTGCGAGCGTGAAACAAAGTTACTTTTTAATTTTTCACAATGTATAAAGGTGGTTTTGGGCGCACGCGGGCGCCTGGGTGATGTCGTTTAATGTTCACCATGTTGTCTTTTTTACCTTAAGGTAATATGTTCTCGCTGCTGAGGCGAAAAGTTCTGCACTCAAGATTCTAACCTAGAATCCTACGCTTGCTCGGGATTCAAAATCAACACTCGCAGCAAACACCAACTTTGCTCTCTTGTAGCAGAAATAACTATTTCTTCCCGGTAATGAGATGTGGAAGTCCGTACTTTGTCAGGAGGGATGAAAAATAAACGCCCCATAATGTAAAAGATACCTAAAAGGTACCGTACCTCCACAAGTATAGGGAAGCTGGGTACGTAAATGTATTCCACCACTTTCGCGTCCTTCCGCAACAGTTGCGCGGCTGTTAGCTTTGATACGTCAGTCCTAGCCTGCAGGAGACGGGTTAACTTTTGTTCCCTGAATACAAATAAAAGACATTAGTAATATAAAAATAAATAGACCCAGGGCAAATTGCACTTTTGGAGTTCAATTTACCGATCTTTATCGACGTTTTCTGGTTTAATAATGTTCTCCAGATACGAAACAATTTCCGTGTCGTGAGCCGTCGCCTTATTCACCTCTTTCGAAAAATTTACAGTGTCCAAAATAATTGTTGCTGAAAATAAAACATCAAATGAAATATGTTTCTAGAGGGCTTAGTATTAAATTAAGTTATCCACAATATACCTTCTCACAAATTACATGTAATTTTGTTTACATTCATACATACATAACATCACGCCTTCATTCCCTGAGTGGGGTAGGCAGAGCTACAGAAATACCAACAACTCATGTTTCATGGTAACATTTGTAAGTGTACGTCCAAGTGAACGTTGTAAGGTGGGCTGGTGCAGTGTCCGGGCCGTACGGGTTGGAGTGGAGTGAGACAGGGTGGTTTGACGTCACCTCGACTCTTTAACCTATACGTGAACGCCCTGATGCGGGACCTCAGCAGTACCTAGAGTTGGCTGTTGTGTAGCGGGAAAATGGTGAACAACATTAGTTACGCTGACGATATGGTGCTGCTGGGGCCTTCTGCATGTGCCGTCAGCAAACTGTTGGGAAAGTGTGAGAGGTGCGCCGCGGCGCACGGACTCAAGTACAACGCGACCGAGAGCGAAATACTTGTGTTCCAGTCGCGAGAGTATAAAGTGGAGAGGGTACCGGTTATTTCACTTAATGGTGTCCCACTAAACAGAGCCACTAAGTTCAAGTACTTGGGTCACTGGGTCACGGAGCACCTCACAGATGACATTGATAATGAGAGGGAGCGCAGAGGGTTGGCTGTCAGGGGAAATATGTTGGCTCGCAGGTTTGCACGCTGCACGAATGAAGTGAAGGTAACTTTGTTTAAGGCATACTGCCAGTCCTTCTATACGTGCAACCTGTGGACCAACTATACACAAAAGGCTATTAACGCCCTGCGCATTCAGTAAAATAACACGCTTAGGATGCTGTTGAGATTGCCTTAGTACTGCAGTGCTTCAGGCATGTTCGCGGAGGTAAACGTGGACGGTTTCCATGCCGTCATGCGCAAGCGAACTGCCTCTATAATGCAGCGCGTACAGAACAGTGCCAACGGCGTCCTGGGTGTGATCGCCAGTAGGCTGGACTGTCCTTTTGCCAGGCATTGGAATAGCCTTCATGTGATATTGAATCCTACTAACATAGTTTATAAGCTAGTTATTTAAGTCGTTTACGAACCAATTGTTTTAATTTTTTATTTTTGTATTTCGATTTAGATAATTTAATTGAATTTGATTATTTTAATCTATATTAACTTGTATGTATCATGGTTGTCTGAAATAAAGGTACTTATGACCTACACAATCGATATCCAAATAGAAATAATGCAAGTTCTATTTTCAATACGAGCGGGTTTGATTCCCGATCTGGGTACAAGTTTTTTTTTTGATTCTATGTATGCAGCTTTTGTTTTCACTAAATTTGATGACATGGTTCCTAAGAACAGATCTTAGTACGTCTTATAGTTACTGACTTGCCCGACCGATATAAATGCACCACTTATCTGTGGTTCCTATATTCAAAACGTCTCGTTAAAATGGGACACGTCTCGATAAAATTTGACACATTTTATAACTAGCAAATGTAAAATTTTAACGAGACATTTTGAATATAGGAACCCAGGGTGAGATCGGTAAAACTCATTAGAATTCTTTAGTCGGTTAAAATACTTACAATGCAGTAACTGAGGACATATGGGGTACGAATTGTGGAACACCAGCTCCTTGCTCATCAGGGTGGAGAGATCCCTGATCCTTTGGGTTACCAGGGTGCAGCAGGATCCAACAGTTTCTATGGTAGACCTAAAATGTATATTTTTAACAGACTTCATACAGTCTAAGAATAGCGAGAACTTACAAACGACGAAATACATGCCACGCTGAAAAATAAACTTTTGTTGTTCCCCTTTCATTTTAAATATTTCATTTTTATTATTTGTTAATAAAGTGGCTATGGCGCACAAGGCGTTCTTAATTAATGATTTAGTCAATTGCTTGTTTTTTTTATTGGATAGGTTGATTTAGGATAAATAAAAACACAATTTGGGGAAATGCTACATGTAAATATATCTACACTAATATTATAAAGAGGAAAGATTTGTACCTATTTTTGTATGTTTGTATGTTTGTAATGAATAGGCTCAAAAAGTACTGGGCCGATTTAAAAAATTCTTTCACCAATAGAATGCTACATTCTTCCAATTTAACATAGGCTACATTTCATTTTGAAAAAAATTAGGGATCCTTGGTAAAATTTGAACAATGTAACCGAAGGTGTAGAAAAATGAGCGGGCGAAGCCGCTGGCGGGTCGCTAGTTTGTTAATAAAGCGGCTAAACATGGCGCACAAGGCGTTCTTAATGAATGATTTAGTCAATTGCTTGTTTTTTTTATTGGATATGTTGATTTAGGATAAATAAAAACACAATTTGGGGAAATGCTACATGTAAATATATATAAAATATAGCAACAAAAATTTATAAAATGATTAAAACTAAACAAACTAAAGTAAAATGTTAAGTTATATAGATTGTTAGTTACAATTGTTCTTTAATCTATATTAGTAGATGCAATCAATAAGTTATTGAGTATCACTACATAATATAAAACAACGTCGCTTTTTCTGTCCCTATATCCCTATGTATGCTTAAATCTTTAAAACTACGCAACGGATTTTGATGCGGTTTTTTTAATAGACAGTGGTTGAATTGAGTATAAATCTCAAATAATTAATGAAATAATATTACATGGCACGTCATTACTGACCACAATCTAATAAACTTATATCGTTAACTGATAGTAACGATTTTTTTTTGGGCAATTGCCTTTTTGAAGTGATCTTAGACTGGGTCTTAGTTCAGTAGAAATTAGTTCAAAAGTTCTGTGTTTGTGAAGACTTGAAGTTAGATTCTGGAAGTTAACAGGTTAAGAACAAAAAGATGTGGAGAATCGGAGTGAGTAATTTAGCCATCTGGTATGATGTGGATATTCCCATATTAGACAACTGGATTCTATGAGAAAATCACTTTTTACTATGAAACCTTAGAATTATGTGTTTTACCTTAATCATTTATTTTTAACTCGAAATTCCCTTTTTTATTTTTTTTACACGTAATTGAAGACATGTGCGTCACAATTTTGAAACAGTTATAAGTCCAAACGGAATGTGAAGTTGTCCGGGTATTCGTAGACCTACCGTCGAGTGCCGTTATTATAAACAAAGATATAGGCGAAGGGCTTCGTGCGTGCGTGCGTGTGTGCGTGTGTGTGTGTGTGTGTGTGTGTGTGTGTGTGTGTGTGTGTGTGTGTGTGTGTGTGTGTGTGTGTGTGTGTGTGTGTGTGTGTGTGTGTGCTAATAGTATTTATGTATAAAATATTCGAACGTTCTCCAAATTGGTGGTATCTATGTTATCATCATCCACAGCCATAATTCAAATATAAAATGACTTGAAATGGATCCCATATAGGTACTGTGGGGGTGGTGGGGTGCTGTTCAATTAAACTTTAAAAACATTTTAACATACATTTATTTATATAGCTGTTTATTTATATACAAATATTGTTATCAAATCTTGAAGTTCTATCCCAGTCAATCTTATGACAGCCATGTCATCTCTATAGGAATACTCAGTGTTCCTATTTTAAAGATTCCGCCATCGAGGCGAGGTGGAGGTCTTCAACTTTCACATTACTTACAGCACATCTGAAAAAATAAAACAAAGTCAATAAACATATTCGTGAAGTTTGCGTAGCATTGCTAAATTTCGGCATACAAGCAAATAAATTATAATTTTCAATATTTTTGGAATGAAAGGTCGTGGCGTAGACCCATTGTTATATCTATATTTTTACTAAACATGTCAAATAAGTAAGATAAAATGAAACAACATACCTCATTCTCGAAGCTCTATTGTTATAAATGGTCACTTTTATCACAAATTTCTAAAGATAGCCGCTAATGTGCGGTCACTAAATGAGTCACCGATAAGGGTGTATGTGCAAACGTAAGTTGTATTAATTTTCGAGTTTCCTTAAGGAATGAAAACAGTTGTTATCCGAAATCTATTTATAGTTAATTTAATCGACGACGCGTTGGCCTAGTTGGTAGTGACCCTGCCTACGAAGCTAGCGGGCCTGGGTTCAAATCCAGGGTAAGGGCAGATATTTGTGTGATGAGCGCGAGTATTTGTTCCTGAGTCTTGGATGTTTTCTATGTATCTAATTCTCTATAAGTTTATCGTTGTCTAGTACCCATAGTACAAGCCTAAAGCTTAGTTTGGGACTAGGTCAAGTTGTCTGACATTGTCCTGTGATATCTAAATAATTACAGTACATTTATCAGCCAATGACAGGACAGTAAACGATTTTTAAAATGAAACCTGCATTTTTAACCGACTTCAAAAAAATGAGGAGGTTATACGTTCCATTGTATGTTTTTTTTTATGTATGTTCACCGATTACGTACTTACTCCGTCAATGTGGACCGATTTTGTTTTTTTTTTTGATTTTGATTGGATATACTTCCGAAGTCGTACCATTGCACCAAATCTGATTATGATGAGGGGATCAGTGAGGAATTGAGGGAACTCCTCAAATATTGTAGCATTTGCATTTAGCATTTGCATTCAGAAAAAGACCACAGATGGCCACCGGAACTCCTCAACGGTACCTATTTCAAGGGTGGTGATCAGATATCTCGATTAAGATAGTTGAGCGACTACAACGAAGAATACTCGTATTTACTTGTTGAAATATGACTATGACTTTCCGGCGGCGTTGCTTGCGGCGCGCTTCAAACTTAAAGTTTCAGTTTCGAAACTCAGTGGATAAGTTAACGTTTCTTGATTTTAGTTCTTAACTAGGTACAAACTTTCTAAGAAATGCCCAATAACGAATTATATAATAGGGGCAACTATGTGTACCTCAAGGGCGCGTTCTTTGCCAGTATCATTTAAACAATTTTTTTATTTTTAAAAAATTATTTCATTTATATTCAGGACCGATAAAGATTTTTTTTAATAGCTAGGAGAAGGTACTTAAGCGCTCAGGCCACCTAAGTAAGTGGAATCTGAGACTCGTACACATTTGAATTCTCAGGACTGCAATCTTAAGACCTGAAAACTAAGATGCCTCTATGCCAGTTATTTTACCGGTTGTCTTATCCCCACACGGAACACGACAATGCGAACACTGCTGCTTGGCGGTAGGTTAATAGATAAGATGGTGTTAGCGAACCGGACGGCGGCGGCACAGGGTCCTACCACTTCTAAACAGGGCTTTCTTATCGTTTAACCTTTTGAACGCCACGGCAGGCTGCAACTTTACGTGCCCCAGACGCCACCGACGTCATATGCCGCAACTGCGCTGATAGAATATGTATTGAGCGCTCGTCGTCAGCGGCACAAAAATCCGATGACATACCGGCTTTGGCGGTTAAAGGGTTAGTATTTACGTCAGGTTCTGGGACACCATGTATATACGTAAATATAGTTCAAAAAAGGCCGGTCAAGTGCGAGTCGAACTCGCGCACCGAGGGCTCCGTACAAACTTACTTATAAGAATGTAAAATTGTATTGAGGGACGAACTTGACTGGGCCGTTGAAAAACTGTTGTCTCCATACATCGACATAGGTCGCGATTAGTTTACCAACTGCGTAAAGGTTTGCAATCGTAAACAGCTCCAAGGGACAGTAGACCTGAGTATTTGATATAAATTTAAGCTTGATACCTCCACGCGTTCGAGAAAAAAGATCTTGACAGACGAATGGACGGACGGACAACAAAGTGATGATAATAAGGGTTCCGCTTTTTCCTTTCGAGGTGCAGAACCCTAAAAACATTACAAAACATTATTTTAATTACGTACCTTATATCATCTTTATAAGTCCATTCCGTCTTGTCTATGGGCCGGTGGTCTATTATCTCTGACACGAAAGGAGCTAAAAACTTATCATTTTTAGCTAATACGTGATGGTCAACCAAAATGACATTGATTTTCGTTTTTGTGACTAATTCTTCAAGTTTATAGTCATTTCTGTAAGAAAAAAAGTTAGTTAGAAAATATTAGGTACTTACTAGTTTTTTTTTGGACACCAAGTCGTTCTTGCCGACTGTCCATCTTAGTACAGTCATCACTTGCTTATCTGGACCGATCTAACGAGTCCAAACTCGGTGGGTCTACGGCGGCGTTGCAAATTTCAGCAATACATGTGGAAACCTATTGTTGACTCTAACAAAATTAGAAATTTAAAAACCGTTCACGAGCATGTCGGACCATGCTCAGTGTAGGGTTCCGAAGCCGTTAACTACTACAAACATAAAAATCAACAAGTGATATCAAATTTTCTGTTTAAAGTCAATTGGTGCAGTCTTAGATGATTTTAGTAGGTATAAACACTTTAATCGCCTGTATCTCAAGAACCAATGATGTCTACTTACTTAGTCATAATAGTTTTCCTTTAAAATTCGTTATATGCTCTTTCATTTAAGTTTTTCATTTAATAGTATTTGTAGTTTTGGCTGTGGGGGGGGGGGGAGGGGGGGGGGCACTTGACACTTGAAATAATTTACAAGATTTTATTCTAACACTTTCTAGTACTAAAAGTCTCTGAGCTAAGTTTAAGAGATATCAGCTATGAAAGTAGGTGTCGCCGTTATTTCGGGGGCTTTTTACCCCCTAAAAGCACAATATCTCAAAAACGGCTGAACCGATTTTTATAAATATTGTCTAAGAACCACCACTAGAAAACCTGCTTTCATTAAAAAAAAACCGCATTCAAACCGGTTCATCCATTTAAGAGCTACGGAGCCACAGACAGGCACACACACACCCACTCACACGAAACTTATAGCACCCCTCTTTTTGCGTCGGGGGTTAATAAATTAGCGCTTTAAAGCTTAATATTTCATAAACAGATCCCTTAATCAGAAAAATGTCTTTACAATCCCGTAATCTTTTTGAAAGACCTATTTGACGACACACTATGGGGTAGATGAAAAAAAAATACATGCCCAAGTTACGTGTAGGGGAGGTATCCTAAAAAAAAAATGTTTTACCACTTTGATAATATGTATTTTCATGCCAAATTACAGCTTTCTAGTACTAAGAGTCTCTGAGTTGCGAACGGACAAACGGACAGACGGAAATGGCGAAACTATAAGGGTAACTAGTTTGACTATGGAACCCTAAAAAGGCAAAGGTAAAAGCTGACCTGATCATGGAGTAAGTTGTTGGCAACAGGATCTCGACTGTATTCCACATGTATTGCAAATTTCAGTCCATTCCAATAGCGACAACTGGTTTAAAACTTACGACAAACTAACATACATTAAAACATACAAACATACAAGTGTAGGTAGTCTAGTTATTATGGTAATAGCTAGGAAAAAACCCTACAATAATCTACAAGTAAACATAACAATCGCATCATAAACAAATCCACAAAATACTTAACTATACCTAACATCCTAAAACTGCGATAAGAATCGAAAATCTGAACTGGCAACACTAAATAAAAAAATATCTTTCCTCATCGCCTAACGATTGACAAATGTCAACATCCCATGGGAAATACCCGAATCATTAGCGTTAAAATAACGTGTGTACCCGATAACAGCGCACGCGCTTGCGGCGCTGCGACTGGCTACCGCAAAGCAACGCTGACTGATCAACCAATCACAGCTTACGCGTCACCACGCAACCAATCGCAGCTTCGCTAATTACGTATGTGATTATGATAACGGAATAGAGAACACTTTTTGATAAGTCTGACTGACGAATTTAGTGCAGTTCAGTCGTGAATACGTATGGTATACTGATAGGAGCCAGTAGATAACGGCTCATGATACGAGAAAAGTGATACTGTGTTATTTAGTAATTTAGCAACAACTTAAAATCGTAATTTCGTATAAAACAGTAACTACGCTGCGTTTAAAGGTGACCTTCAAGGTATGTACATATTTTTCACTTGTATTTAATTCCCGTGAGCTGGTGTTCAAGTGAAAAAGGGTAGAAGTATACTTTGTATATGATTCATACCGTATATGATTGACGACACGTTGGCCTAGTTGGGAGAGACCCTGCCTGCGAAGCCAGCGGTCCCGGGTTCAAATCCCGGTAAGGACAGATATTTGTGTGATGTATCCTGAGTCTTGGATGTTTTCTATGTATTTAAGTATTTATTTCTCTATGTAAGTATGTTTATCGTTGTCTAGTACCCATAGTACAAGCCTTGAGCTTTGTTTGGGACTAGGTCAATTTGTGTGACATTGTCCCCTGATATTTATATAATTATACCGTTTATACAAGCTTTTTATTAACTTACATTGTAACGTAGGTTTATATATGAAGGCATGTTTTGGTCAAATCTTGCAAGGAAGATTTGAACCACTTCCCTGGGAACGATTGAGCTGAAATTTGGTATACCTACGTAACTTCGATGACAATACAATAATTTGGCATCATCGAGCTGGTCTGATGATGGAGTCGGAACGTGGTGACAGGATCTCCGCTACACTTAACGTAAACCCACCGTGTTTGGACTCATTAGGTTGATCTTGATAAGCAATAATGTTTTTACAAAAAAAGTACAGTTAATTAATACCATAAGCAAGTTGGTAGTGACCTAGTGACCCTGCTATCGAAGCTAGCGGTCCCGGGTTTAAATCCCGGTAAGGGCAGATGGGTAAGGACCACATAGTTGGACCATAGTTAAGCGTAGTTAACCATACAAACAACAAAAGTGAAAAAAGTTCCGTTGTGACACGAAAATTATCCCTACAAATGTATGGCAAAATTTCGTGTCACAACGGAAAAGTTTCATAGAAAGTTAAATTGAGCGAGTTAGCGTGGCCAACTTTTTGGTCTTTACCCAGATATTTGTGTGATGTGCGCGAGTATTTGTTCCTGAGTCTTGGATGTTATCTATGTACATAGGTATTTCAGTATGTATTTTTCTATATAAGTATGTTTATCGTTTTCTAGTGCCCATAGTACAAGCCTAGAGCTTAGACATTGTCCCCAGATATTTAGGTATTTATTATATTTAGATGGTAATGAATTGTTTACTTATCATTATCATTACTATATTAACAATGCTAATTATAGTTGTGGTTGCCGGGTTAGAATAGTGCCACTCCATGTCTTCCCGTGGATGTCGTGAGAGGCGACTAAGGGAATAAAGGCTTGTAGTACTGTTAGGCGATGGGCTTGCAACCTGTCACTAATACACTGGTAAACATCTTAGCCTGCCAATGCAAAATGTGGTTACAGAATTTTCAACAAGTTTAGAGTTGTCGGTATTCTGTTGCTCTGCCTACCCCACTCTGGGAATAAAGGCGTGACTTTATGTATGTATGTAATTATAATTGTGTGCCTAATTTCTTTATTACTGCTTTTATCATGTAAGCAAAGGGCATTGGGTTTGTATTAGAGATGGGCCGAATACGGCCTTTGCCGAAAATGAATATTCGGTCGAACATTCAGGTCAGGTCTTACGCTTAAGCTTTTAGAGGGTGAACGTTAACTGAACACTGACACTAACTAAACTGACACGTCGAGGACCGCTATGTAGCTGGGGTATTTTATGTTATTTCATTTACTTAGCTGTCCCCCGCCGTGTCACTTTAGTTAGTGTCAGTGTTCAGTTAACATTTTTTTTTATTTCACGCTTTTTAAACTTCTCCATCTGAGTGTCTGTTTGTGGCACCGTAGCTCCCAAACGGATGAACGGATTTGGACGCAAGTTTTTAAATAAAGCTACATTAATCAGGATGGTTCTTAGCAAGATTTCATGTAAATTGGTTGGGCCGTTTAAGAGATATCAACTCTGAAAGTAGGTTTCGCCGTTATTTTGGTGGCTTTTTACCCTCTAAAAGCTTAATATCTCAAAAACGGCTGAAGCGATTTTGATGAAACATGTCTCAGAACCACCGCTAAGAAACATGCTTCTTGAAAGTTGAACAAGTACAAAATACGAAATTTCTAGGCATCGGTATCGATCAGTTTTGTAGTTGGAAATTTCACATTTCTGGAATATGTGGAAAACTTAACAAGTTTTTTGTTTGCCTTGAGAAGATTAAGCAGTACCTGCTCTAGAGAAGTTGCGCTAACAGCTGACCACGGCTATGTATCTTCAGTAGGTATTGAGTTACGGGTTGATGATATGGGGCAATTCAGTTGTCATTTTTTTTTTTTTTTTATGTTAATGTGAATGCACACGAGCACTCAGGCCACCTGATGGTAAGTGGAACCTGAGACCCATAGACATTTGAATTCTCAAGACTATAATCCTAAGACCTCAAATGCGTCGCTAACCCTGAGGACTAAGATGGAATGCCTCTATGCTAGTAATTTCACCGGTTGTCTTATCCCCACACCGGAACACATCAATGCGAACACTGTTGCTTGGCGGGTGGTTAATGGATAAGATGGTGGTAGCGATCCGGACTTGTGCTCAAGTCTTTAAAAGATCAACTCGACATAAGAACAAATTGTACCAACCTCTTGCAAAATGAAGTATATTAAAAAATAATTCATTTCATATGGCAAATAAAATTTACAATAAAATACCAAATTATATACAGGAATGCTCGCCAAATCAATTTAACAAATTAATAACAAGATGGCTTCTTGATAAATGTTTTTACTCTGTTAATGAGTTTTTACAATCAATGACATATTAATTAATACCTTAACCTAATAACATATACGTGACATTGTTGTCATTGAAGTGAATGATTAGTGTGTGTTTTTTTTGTGGATAATATTATAACAGTGTACTTATAGTATTGTTTACAATATTGCATGCCTAAAATAGGTAGAACATAAGCACATCCTGTAACACTAAGAACTGTCTGACCCTACTGTGTTCTTGCAATAAACGCCTTTGTCTTTGTCTTTGTCATCTACTTATCAAACAATCGGCCCTTAGGGCCACTACTTATTATTTGTTTACTTTTTAGAGGTTTTTTTACAGACTATTTATTTAGTCAGGGGCTTTTTAATTACTTACAACCTTTTACTTATTAATCTTCTTGGTAGTTACTTGGAATGCTGAAATAGGATCCCAATCCGGCGAATTACGAAACCACCTACGATCTTTATTTACTTTGTTTATTCGGTAAACATTCGTCAATGTAACCGAACTATTCGGCTGAATACGAACATTGAAAACCTTGCCGAATATGCCGAATACCGAATATTTACCGAATATTCGGCCCATCTCTAGTTTGTATGAACATAAGTTACATATATTTTTAGCCGACGATTTTTCTTACAACCTCGTGAGGCCCTACTTTAATTTGGTAGGTGGGAATTTGAACCTTCCAGCATATAAAATAAAGTTCAATTACATTTGCTCGAAAACTCCATTTCCAATTTGGAAACAAATAAAAATGAACTTTATACTCATTTAAATATAGTTTAAACTAAATTGCTTTGATTTGAGGGTTTCAGGAGGTTAATCGTTTAGAGATCTTCTATACACATGAATATATAAAAAACGCATTAAATTATATTGGAGCCGAGTTATAAAAAAAACCGGACTAGAGCATGTCGGACCATGCTCAGTGTAGGGTTCTGAAGCCGTTAAGTACTACAAACATAGAAATCAACAAGTAATAACTAATTTTCTATTTAACGTCATTTGGTGCCGTCTTAGGTGATTTTAGTAGGTATAAACAATTTAATCCCCTGTATCTCAAGAACCAATGATGTGAACTTAGTCGTGATAGCTTTCCAGTTTTAGTTATATGTGCTTTCATTCAAGATTTTTTTCAGATTTTTAGTATTTGTAGTTTTGGCTGTAGGGACACACACACTTGAGTGTATGAATGAATGAATGAATGAATAGTTTATTTGTCAAAAATGGGTGTACAAAATGGTCTTAAGGTATAACATAGGCTCTCCACAATTTGCCAATATTACATTATCTAGAATAATTTAGTATAAATTTCATAGGAAACACACATTTAAATTTGCTCATTTAGGAACTCATTAATGCTATAAAAAGATTTCTTAGTCAGCCATGCCATCGTCATTTTCTTAAATATCATGTCATTATGTATCGTGTAACAAAAATTAGCCCTTTAATTTTGAAAGACCTATCCAACGATACCCTATATTATGGGGTAGACGAGAGAAAAAACGTTACGTGCCGGCGAGGTTTTATTCTACCACTTTGTTGGCGTGACTCATTTGTATATTCATGCCAAATTACAGCTTTCTAGTACTGAGTCTCTGCGCTAGGCTGCGGCCGGACGGACGGACGGACGGACATGGCGAAACTTAGTAGGTATAAAACCAAATCACCAAAAAGTGTCACAAGCACCAGTCAAGTTTACTTAGTCGTAATAGTTTTCCTTTAAAATTCGCGTTAAGTTTGTGCTTCTATTAAAGATATTTATCATATCTTCAATAGAAGCACATACTTAACGCGAATTTTAACATGCAACTCTAGAGAAGATGTCACTTTTCGAGTTTTATATTTCCTAAACTGTAATCTGAAATTACATAATGATTATTTAAGAGATATCTAACGATACTGTACAAGAAGTTTTAATGTAATGAAAAAGTTTGCGTGTTGTATAAGTATAAAACTAATTGTAAAGAAAAATTAAGGCTATTGACATCGTAAATATTGTTTTAACACAGTTGCTCAAAAAGTGGTACTTTTCGTAGCTGTATATCGTGCGGAAAGTTGGATATTACGCACTAGTGCGTTATAGTTTTCCATATTTTTTTTAATATAATTTTGTTTCAACTTCCAAGCGGTCACAAGCCAAAGAGTTTGCATGTTCAACCACTTTTTGATTACGTCATTTAGCATTGAAACTATACATAGGTAATATAATTTAAAATATTAAAATTAAATACATACATTCATACACACATAAAATGTATCTAGGTAATATTTAAAAAAACAACTCTCATCAAGATGGCTGAATCTGAATTAGTATTACGAATGATTAGATAGTTGCGTATTAAGGTGAATTCACAATTACACCATGCCGAAACCGGGCCCAGCCCAGTACGGCGTAATGTGAATCCACCTTTATGCATTACCGCTGGTTAATAGAGAATTATACTTTTTGATTTTTAAATATAGGTAATTAAATTGCGGCGACTTTTTTTTTAAGGCTGAATGGTCACAACCGTTGCCATTTCATAAAGTCTGTGCCAATTGAAAGTAAACTTTTAACTCGTCCCGAGTCTTGTTCTTCGATGACATACTTTCCGCACTTGTATTAAAATGTTATTACCCATGCCTAAGAACGTCCAGCTATACCAAATTGGACCTCCGATAACGGGGTTTACTTATCACAAAAAATATCTGGGGGTGATTCTTTTAACACATCGCTGCGTCGAACATAAAGGTGAACGTAAAGCTCCGCTGGGCGACCGACCTCTGCTGCCTAATTGAGAAGGCACGCGCTAAAATGTGTTTTGTACGCTCCGACGGGACTACTTAAACTTGCTGGATAAACTTTGGACTTACCGGGATTGGACCCATAGGCAGGGTCACCACCAATTAGGCTATCGCGAAAAATGCTTATAATCATTAATTTGCAGGATGACCACGTACTCCATACATCTGGATGACCTGGACGTGGCCTTGCTTCCGATTGAAAGGTACGGCTGCAACAACTTCCTGAAGAAAGAACTCTTCGAGTTCCAAGTGCTGGCTAAGGAAGCCCCAGGTACAGCTAAGTTAAGATTTATACACATAGGTGTTTGTTCATCATACTTTTATATTTCTACGTGTACACAGCCAAGTTATTCCAATTTTTGGTCCACACTCTGTTTCTTAACCAGGATATCTAGATCTAAAATTAGTCATATATAGTTGTTATGAAAAAAAGCTGCATTTTGTGATGGAAGCATCCCGCTTTGCACAGTTTTAGTAGAGATCAAAATAAGTTATTTTAGCCGCAGCAGCAAAACTTTTTATATAGGTACATATAAAAAATATTGCTACCAAAATTCTTGCTTTTTCGGTATTTTTTAGCTACTATCCAGTTTTTATTTAAACACATTAAAAGCAAGGAAAGGATATTATTTTATTACTTCAGCTAATGGCTCTGTAACACATTTAATTTAAAAAAATGCATGTCAACCTTTAACATTTAGAGAAAATATTTACGATTATATGCGAGGCGATGGGCGAATTTTGGTCAAAAATTGATGAAAATTTATTCCTTTATATGTTTTTTTTTAATTGTTTTGTAAAATATCACTCTAAAGTAGAATCAAGTAT
The DNA here is from genome assembly GCA_949316455.1 of Acleris holmiana. Taxonomy (NCBI): domain Eukaryota; kingdom Metazoa; phylum Arthropoda; class Insecta; order Lepidoptera; family Tortricidae; genus Acleris; species Acleris holmiana. Next base: position 7,967,570 of record OX438790.1, on the reverse strand, counting down.
CGCCAGACACTTTTCGATGACAAACGCTTTAAAGCGCAAAGAAAAATTTACGAACCTCACTTATTTTTAACCGACTTCAAAAAAAAGAGGAGGTTATACGTTTCATTGTATATTGACGGTGGTGGAGTCGCGGGCAACAACAATCAACGGGCAAATTTGAATATAATTAGATTGAGCAGCAATAGGAGAGGATCTAGAATACTACCTTGCGGCACGCTAAGAAAGTAAATTCTGTAGCTTAATGCTTCATTTGGAAGAAAGAATACAACAGTTTCGGATTAAGCTTCAATTTTACGCCACTCCGCGGCACCTAAATGTTGACTATGCGATTAATATACTTGACCTTGACTTTGACATATTTTGAATTTCAGATCCACCGGTTACAACCAACCACACGTGCCACATCTGCGCTATTGACGTGCCGGCGGCATTTTGGAGCGCACATAGCGCAGGCGCGAAACACCATGCGAACGCGCGCATAGCAATCGCGGCCGCAAAGCGCATGAGCGCACTAGTCACTGCAACCCCCCCTCCTCATATCCCGCACGTAACCGAACAGTTCTGCGACTCCTGCACATGTATGGCGGACAAAGATCACGAAAAAACCCAAGAACACAAGCTTTCCGTCTTTCAGGACAAGATGTTATGGGATCTGGTAATGATCTACGCAGGCGATGATGTTAATAATGATCAGAAAGAAAATGAAAAGAAAAATAAAAAGGATTTAAAGGATGCTATGTATCAAGACTGTTTTAATAAAGTTGATGAAGATATTGCAAAAGCAGATCTCGATGAAGTTAATCTTAACGGTGATCAATCAACAATAGTTGAACATGGTACAGATATACCTAATCAAGATAAGACTGAGAACGTTAGCAATATTTGTAAAGCTAAAATGATTACACCACGTTATATCGAATCATACGTCGTAAATAACAAAGTATTGAAAGCGGCTGTTAATAAAGAAATAGGTAATACTACCGCAAAACAAACGAATGTTAATCACCAAGACACTAGCAAATCGTTAGAAGAACACAAGCTTTCCGTCTTTCAAGATAGGCCTTTATGCGATCTCGTAACAATCTACACATCTGATGATAATATTGATCAGAAAGAAAAGAAGAAAAATAAAAAGAAGAAAGATGCAAAAGATCCTATGGAACAAGAAAATTCTCAGGAAGTAAATGAAGACACTGAAAAAACAGATCTTGATCTAGTGAAACTGAACTCTAGTCAAACCCCAAAAGTTAAAAATGTTACAAATATACAAAATCAAAATAAGACGCATAACATCGCTGACGATAACTCTGAACCTAAAAAAAATATGCCAAGTTATGCTGAAGTAATGTCCAATAAAAACGAAAAAAATAAAACGAGTGATACTGCTACAAAACTAGATCCTCAAGATGTCTCTAAACAAAACAACGGTCTAGATCTGAATGAATTTCAATATCCATTTGTTAAAGAATTGACAGAAGTCCGATGTCTTGTATGTGATTGTATTACCCCACCCGATCTTCATAACAGAGTTATTCATGCAATGGGTCGACGACATATCGCTAATGTCAGTAAGCTAGGTGCAATGTAATTAAATTCGTTACTGAAATGTAGAATTGAGACCACATAATCCTGAGCTTCACTGATTTTCATAAAACTTGGTCAAGAACAACCCTGGAATACAAGCTACCAAAAAATTTGCGTTGAAATCGCTTTACTTGTTCCTAGGCAATGACAGATACATAAAGACCTCAAATGCTTAGTAAATACTGCTCTATTTTTTGTTGCCTATAGAAAACAATTTATTATCATTTCGTGGTCGCGACCACATGTCAAACACACGTTTTCCTAACATTCCTCTCAGCCTTCTTCTCAGTCAATCTATCACTTTTTAGGTCTCTCCCTTGCTTTGTAGCCCTCAACATTCATACTTTGAACTCTTCGTTCCAAAATCCCTTCCTCATGAGATGGGTTTAAAAAAAAACAAAATTGGAATTACTCCGTCAGTTAGGTTATCAATAAATATACGAGCTTAAATCTACGAGCGGGCTTGCCTTTTGGATTTGATATCATAAACAACTTTATCATATCAAATCGAAAAGGTGGAACCTCTCGCTGCACAAATTGATTTTAAAGTTAGCCATTTTTCGCCGGTGAGGTTCAAAAATTGCCCCCCATATCTTCATGTTTTGTTAGATTGACAAAAGAATTTAGAATCCAATATTTTTTAATAATATAAACAACGGACTAAAATGGCTGAATATAATTTGCCAGGACACTAGTTTAATGTGACAATCTACTGGGTTTTTTTCAAAGAAATTGTAACTAATTAAAGACTGAAATTAAGTTACGGTATCTTTGTCGTCTATTTATATAGTTAATTTTCGTTACTCACATGTAAAATTTACCGCAACTTAATTTCAGTCCTTAATTAGGTACAATTTGTTTGAAAATAAAATTACCCATTATCAATACCCATTTTACCTTCCATTTTAACCCCCAACGCAAACAGAGGTTATATTATAAGGTGTTATAAGTTTAAAATGTGCATCTGTGTAGTTATAATCATAGTTTGTCTAAAACGGTTTATACAGAAACGGATTTTTTGAAATTAATAAAAAACTAACCTAACTTAACCAATCTACACAATAGATATTTATTAAATACAGTAATTTCAGGTAATTCAGCCTAAAACGATTTTAGGCTATAATATTTTAGACCAAATACATCAGGATAAACAGTTTATGTGACTTACAAAGGAATACCGTTTGGAAATCTTAGCTCCCAATGGAGGGTAAACCGATTCAGACACATTTTTTTAACTAGGGTGTCTCTTCGCTAGGTTTAATGAAAATCAGTTGGACCATTTAGATATCAACTCTGAAAGTAGGAGTCTCAATGATTAATCAGGCCTTTTTATTATTTAAAACTTGTTATTACTAAAAAAAGCTAGCGATTATAATTAAATAGTTACATATACAGGGTGTCTCATTTAAATTGGTCAGTATGGGAAATTCTGAAACTATAAGACATACGAAGATCTGTTCTTAGGAACTTTGTCATCGATTTTAATAAGGAGAAAAACTGCATTCATACATTTAAAAGAACCTGTACTCAGCTCGGGAATCGAACCTGGTTGTTTTGAAAAAGATAACTTACACTATTTCTATTTAGATAACTTACAATATTACTATTTTATTTTTTGTTACACTTAAGTGCCCCCCCCCCCCCCACTACAGCAAAACTATAAATTCTAAATATCCGAAAAAAAACTTAAATGAAAGGGCATATAACGAATTTTAAATATCACGTCTAAGTAGACATCATTGGTTCTTGAAATACAGGCGATTAAAGTGTTTAGGTTGCTTCGGAACCATATATTGAGCATGGTCCGACATGCTCTTGCCCGGTTTTACTCTTGTAATCTGTATCGTATTATATCGATACATTATTATGTCTAATGGAAGTCGATAAATAGGAAGTCACTAGCGTTATTGAAAAGTGCCACAAAAATTCCGGCCTCTGCTCATAAACGTGTACTAAAAGCGCAATGAAACCCTGACCCACTATAGAACAGTGTCAGTGACATTATAAAACAATTTGTTTGACACTTCTTACGACTTGAATCATAATATAACTGTGACACAGTTCTCTGGCGGGTCAGAGGGTTCCATTGAGCTGACAGATACACATATGAATATTTTCATACACTCAGTGTTCAGTGTTTAAACTTACCTAAACACAAGCATGTCTTTCCTTATCTTATTTTCAGTAAAACACATTTCCACCTCAGTTTTCAGTTCAAAATCTTCTCTATCCACATTTAAAATTGGAACGAAGATGTCCTCCTTAGACGCTGTCTCTCTCTTGTTCCGGGTACACACTTTGCACTGCAGTTGATAATGTTGCCAGTGTAAAAAACTAGCATAGACTACAGCGGAAACGGCTGAGTCGAGGTCGCAACTCTCATTGCCTATGATCAGGTTTAAAGTTGAGTAGTTTTCGGATTGCTGAAATAAAATATTATTAATCAATGTAACATACACATTAAATCATACTACAGCTACTATAATATTAGAATGTTGATATTGTTAATTGTTTATAAGTTTATAGCAATTTATGGGACCTACGCTTAGCACAAGTTGTATTTTCTCGCTTGTCGCTCAGTGCGTCTCTATAGTTACAAACCAGATAGAAAGGGAGATCCGAGCGACAAACGAGTCGCGGACCACTTGTGCTAGCCGTCCAGCTTTACTAATGCAGTCCTGTCCATGTCCTAAATGTCCTTAACTCTTTGGGTGTGTTATGTGTAGCATGACTGTAAAAGTATTTATTGAAGATTTAATAATCACTTCATAGTATAAAACAAAGTCGCTTCCCGCTGTCTGTCTGTCCCTATGTATGCTTAGATATTGATGAGGTTTTTTTAAATAGATACGAGTGATTCAAGCGGAAGGTTTATAAGGGTCGCTAGTTAATAAATTAATATGCATCCAGAACCGACTACGGATTCTATCATCAGATAGTAAGTAGGTACCTATAACTGTAATATCCATGGACACCGTGATTGTGATTTGTGAAAAGGTGGGTACGAATTAGAGCAGCGGGCGGGTTGAGGCACGCACGGTTCGCCTATTTTGCTCAAATTCGTACGCGCTCACGCGCTGTGTGTGTGCGAGCAGCGGGCGAGCGGCGCGCGGCGAGTCGTAGAGAATCGGTCTTTTGACCGTGCTCAAAGGCGCCTCGGTATGCGCGCCTCGTGTAATTTGGACGTGTATCCGAGCGTGCCGCGGGCAGAACAACAAGTTCTAACTTATCCGTAGTCGAGGCGCATACAAATTTGATAAAATTGCTGAGCCTTCCACCACCGAGGCGATTTCTTCTTCTTTTTGTTAATAATTCGGGGAATTATGATAAACGCAGCCGCGGCTGTCATGGTGTCCGACGCCATTTTGAAAAGACGGCTCGTGTCAAGCACGCTGCCTAAACCGCAATGTTTATGTGCAACAATTTAGCTCGTGAGCAGCTCGCCGCGCAGCATGCCTCAGGCTGAGCCGCTTAGATTCGTACCCAGCTAAAGATTAACTTGATGGTTAAATTGATGTTGTCAAATAAAGTAAGATTATAAGTAAGGTTAGGATTTTGTGCATAACGTGGCTCCAGAATCCGTGGAGTCACTATTTCCTAATTAATATATATTTACCGCTTTGATTTTGCCTTTCAGTATTATCGTAACATAACATCACGCCTACATTCCCAAAGTGGAGGAGCTACAGAAATATCAACAACTCTAAAAAGACTCCTTAATAGTTCTGTATCCACATTTTGCTTAAACAGGCCAAGATGTTTCCCAGTGTATTAGTGACAGGTTGCAAGCACATCGCCTAAGAGTACTACAAGCCCTTATTCCCTTAGTCGCCTCTATCGACATCCACGGGAAGACAGAGTGGCACTATTCTAACCCGGCAACCACGCGGAATCATATTATAACATATTAAATTACTAAAGACTTTTTTGTTGATTAGATTACATGTGTTACACTTTCACATCAGGAGACATCGTCCATACCAATTGGTACAGCAGTTTTAATTTTTTAAATATGATTATACTGAAGGTCAACAACAAAGTGGTACCTATGTATATAACAATTAGGAAATAGCAACTCCATGGATTCTAGAACCTTGGTAAGCCACCATAACCCTACTTATGAGGTTTAAACACATTCAAAGTTTTGAAAATACAATTGCAACACTTGTCATAGTCATGTCCACAGCTCATAACAGATGGTGATACAAACATAATTATTCTGCATCAGGGCGTTTTTTTATAATATTTATAAGACTGAATGTTTCCTAATTAAAATGTTTTTGGGCACAAGTTCAAAAGAAATATGAATTAAAGTAGTTCATTTAAAATGCTAGTATCTAAATAAATGAAATCCATTATGATGTAGGTTATTAGACCAGTCTTTACCAAATAGATTTTAGATTCTATCTAGGTGGTCTTAAAAAATGGTGGTGGAATTAAAGTGACCTAATTTAAACATTTTCAGCTTTCGATTTTGTGTCATAAATTTAGTACTATAGAGACCTAAGTCGAAATTCAAAATATGTGGATTAGGTCACTATAATTCTAAAGATGCGAATGTTTAAATTGACATTATTTTTTATATCTATAAGATCTATTGTATAGCTATATATAAGTTAATCATTGTCCAGAAATAAATACACAAACCAATTCTGTTATGATTTCTAGTAAGTTTCACAGTGTAATGCCTCCTTAAAAGTTCATTACGTTTGCATCTCTCTCTCGTTCACTCTTATAAGAGAAATACCCAACCCAAAATACCTTCTAACCCCGTCCCGTATGCATGAACGTATCCTTGCTAAAAATTTAAATATCACATTGATATTTTTAGTGCTTGTTTTGGACTACCTATATCGTAATCCATAGAGTAGGACTTTTTTTTTCATTTCCCACATACAAGGGTTAAGGTCACTTTCATTTTAGAAATTGCTATAATGGCATGATGTCAAGGGCAATTTAATTTAGTTGGTGTTCGAAATGACAGCCATTTTTCTCAATACAACATTGCACTCATTTATGTGCGTAAAATTGTCTTTATACTGCTTTCACATTTCTAATGCCATTCTGGAAGTTTAGTTATCCTACTAAATTAAATTAAAGGATATGAAAACCAATGCACTTTATTCATTTAAGATATAATTTTTTATGGTTACACTTACTGCTTAATGAATATGTAATTGGAAATAATGTATATTTTATTTTACAAAACTTCCAGGTTCGATTCCCAAACTGAGTTCCTTGTTTTTTAAATTTAAGTATAACTAAAATGGATGACCTACTACATAAATGTTTTATTGTCAGGATTTTTGGATGGTCGTAGGTGCTTGTTTTATCATTCATCAACACACAAATAGTCCCCGCTGTCTCGTTAATGGAAGAATTGATTTTAACACTCAGATTTCAAAGTTCCAATTCTAATAAAGATGGACTCGGGCTAGTTAGTAAGAAGTTCTACAGAAAATGACTTAAATATTACCTACCAGATTAGCGCTTGCAAGCGTTAAGAATTCCTGCATCTTGCTTCTTGAAGTAACAAGTAACACACACAGCAAATTTGTAATAAAAGCCGTAACGTTTGATATGTTTTCAATACATATTTTGATATAATAACAACACTACAGCTGTTTTTGACACGACTTGATTGTCAATATTGACAACCATGCCATGAGAGACAATGACAAACGTCAATAAGGTAAGGTTATTTCTACTTTTGCGTTTTGTTCGACGCAGTTTTAAAATGTAAAGTCCAAAGTGTTTTGCCGATTAAATATATTAGAATTAATTTTCATCTTTATTTTTGTTGGCTTCTGCAGAAGATGGCAAATCTGTTTTTTTTTCAACTTTAGAAATGTCAAAGTACCGCCCGTTAACTTTAAGACGCTTAATCTTGACGACTTTTTTTTCTGAATCGCTCAACTGGCCAAGTCTTGAGCCATGCAAATTGTCGCCATCCTCGTCACTCACAAAATCTAGAAATTAATTTAAAAATACTTCTGTGAACATTGGTATCGCTTATAAATACAATTGTAGTTTATTATTTTATAATAAACGAAGCGCAACACAAATAATAAATTTGTAACCGACTGCATAAAAGGAGGAGGTTCTCATATGGTCTGTTTTGTTGTGTGTATTTTATGTTAACCAACTACAATTTTTTTTATCGGTAACACTTAATTGTTCAATACAAAAGTAGTTAAGAGTTGCCACATAAAATCGTATTTGACATAGACAGTGGCACCCCCATTATTTTCTACTCGTTTTTATCACACTCTAAGAACATGATGTTACTAAATTTTAAGGTATAATTTAAATTTCGTGAATATCTACCGTATTTCACAACCCTGACAGTCAACAGAACTCCTTAATAATTTGAAGTAGATTGTTTTTTCAAGATTTATTTTAACCCCACTTAAAGCCCTTCACACACAGAGGGCGAAGGCGGGCGTGTTGCCGTTACAATTACGTTACGCCCTTTTTAGTATTATTGTGATTTCTAATAAAGTAAACTTTTATCTTGAGATCGAAGAGCGGTTTTCTGTTGTACAAATTTAATACACAATTTATAGGGTATATGACATAACTTAAGAGGCCGTACACGAAATTTTTCCGATTTCGCAGATTTTCGTGATTTTACAGACGTGATTTTACTGTTGAAATACTTTACTTCTTCAAATTTTAATGCGCAACACGAAAGATAATTTCGATTTTCAACGAATGTACGAAATACTTTTTTGTTTTTATAATTTAATTTTGATTAATCGACCTGAAACCGGCGACTGTTTCGTGAGTTTTGCTGTAAGAGGTTTAGAATATCGCATATTCACGAATCGTTTTGACGTCTTAAAGGTATGAAAAAATAGCAATAGATTGCTGTAAAAGTTACCTAAAAAATGTGTGAATTACTTTTTACTACCTTTATATATATTTTTTGTGTAAAAAAAATATGAACTTGGTAATTTTTTATAGAAAATGGACAAAACATAGTTTTAAATTTCGGCTTCTTAAAGCACTCGTTCGTAAAATTAAAAGAGCAGTAATAAACTTCAGTTCAAAATCAATCCATTACCTTAAAACACATCCAAAAATTAAAAATTAAATAGCCATATATAATGTTTTAAAATAACCTAAATCCCGATTTTAAATTCTCGGCAAAGATAAAAAAGTAGCTCATTCATTCGTAACTCATTTAATCGATCATAACTTAAATGATATATCATGATGTGCATTCAAACTTATAGAAAAGTAGTATTTAAACTGTAAAATCACGAAAATAAGCAAAACTGGCAAAATTTCGTATACGGCCTCTTAACAACAATTGAGTTATGAGTGAGAAACTTAACGGAAAAAGCGGCCATCTTTTCCGTTAAGTTGACTACACGAAGATTAAACGTTATTAAACTGTGTCATGTATGTTATATATTGTGTATTCATTTATAGAACCTTTAGTTCCGCTCTTCGTTTTCAAGACAATACTTGAGTTTATTAGACAACATAGCGATGAGGGCGCCACTGAACGCTCAGCGCCCTCCTGTTCTAGGTTTGATGAAAATTGGTCGGGGCGCTTAAGGGTTATCAGCTCTGGAAGTAGGGGTCGCCATTATAAAGGGAGTTCATGTCTTTCTGTACGAACCTTCTATTGCACGATCGTCTTCAGGGTGGAATGGGTTTCCATAGGCTTTTCTAAACTGCAATATATAGATTTCGACATTTTTGTTGAGTGCGTTTCTTGTACATCGGACATCGACACAGGAGGCAACTAAAAAGAAGTTTCTATCAATAATTTAATTTTTGAGAGAAGCTTTTGTTGCCAAATGTACTTAATTTTCCAAAGACGTTTACTGTTTATCAAAATCAACCTAACGAATTGAAACTCGGTGGGTTTACGTTAAGTATAGCGGAGATCCTGTCGCCACCCCCGACTCCATCATCAGACCAGCTCGATGGTGCCATACCTATTATTGTACTACTATTATCATCGAGGTTACGTAGGTATACCAAAATTCAGCTCAATCGGTCTGCGGGAAGTGATTCAAATCTTCCTTGCAAGATTCCACCCCCGGACTAACATACAGGGTAATTTTTTTATCAGTGCACAAATTTCAACATATGATTTTGTATCGTTAATATAATACATTACGACAATAAAACGAGTTCAAAAAACAGTTTTTTTTTCAAATTATCTCTCTTTTACTTTCTCGTGAGGACCCTAAGTCACACTAGAAATGATGACATGGGTTGTCAAGCTGTAGGTATGCGATACACTGTATTGATATTCGAAATTTGAAATTTCATGTACAGCTTATCAGACAACAAGCCCCTCTCCTACTGATATTCTAAATTTGAAATTTCATTTATTAACTTACTAAACAACACTCCCCTCTCCTCGCACCCCTGCATTAGAGGGTCCATGAATATCGTTAAGTTAGTGGAATCATTGAATCGGCAATATCTCTAATATTTTTTAAGCTAGAGTAAAAATAACACAAGTTGTGTTATTGATTAACAATAGCGAAGCAAATATTAAAACTTGTGCACCTATTAAAAAATTACCCTGTATATTGCAAGTTAATAATAAAGCTTGTAATAAGGCTTCATAAGAACGCATAACATGCAAAGCTGCAAGTAACGTTAGTCTCTTTCACTCGAATCAAATTCGAGTAACGGATGAAAAGAACAGATAATCACCGGTAGATTGGTGCTTATTACAAAACACTCACACATTTGTTTAATTTACTTTTGTAACGTGATAGTCAGCTATTCATATTTTAAATATTAGGTATAACTATACAGGGTGTTTGGTGGGTGAAAGCAGAAACAATCGGCGTTTTGATTGTCCGTGACCAAATGAAACTATTGAGAAAAGTTACAGTTTTAGAGACAGAAGTTTAAAAGTAAAATAGTTGAAACTGATATCAACTTTTTTACATGCACTCAATTTATGTTGGATGTAAGTCAATCGTAGAACGTTGGAAAATAATGTTGGTACCAATCCTATACCAATAAAGCAACGGTGTAAAATACAGGCTGAATTCTATTCGATAGATGTTTGGCCGGCCTTTGGTATGGGATGTTACTTCCGTGGATATGCTTGGGCCGTCCAAATCTCCGCAATTATGTGGAAGTTTTGGTCTGCCGAACAATTAGACGCATCAAAAGTCTCCAATACCACATTTGAGTGAGCCTTTTGGGTTTGAAAAAAAAAGTCGTTCTATAAGTATGTTAATAAGTTTAGCTACCTACCTCATTAAAACAAAGTGTTTATTGCAATAAACTAAGAATTTATACGTTATTTTCAACATTCAATTAGATTTAGGCATACAGTTTATATAAAAACAAAGGATCTTGCAAGTAGTAACTTAATTAAAAACGTTCAAATTTCACGAAACATCCTGCACATAATAAAAAACACCATGCGCGACCGATGCCTGTCACGGTACAAAACTATAAATAGAAGAAACAACTGGCAACTTACGTAGTAAATATAGAAGCAGTCGAGCCATATTTTAATTAAAATTCAATCCGTTACTGCTGCGCTACGGCATTAAATTCATAATTTGTTTTCAGTAGTTAATTTTTCTTTTCACTTTTTTGCCTTGCTGAATTTAAGATCAACAACCAAATATACGAAAAGCCAAACAATAATGTACTGGATTGGCAACTATGACTGAGTTATACAGTTTGTAACTTTTTACTTTGTGATAAAAAGTTATCTTTCTGTCAATCAATACGCTCACAGAAAAAAAACAGTATTATAAAGCAATACAAAATAATCACTGCTACGGCTTACTCACATATTAGTCAGAAAACGACCGACTGTTTCTGACTCGTTAGGTGTGCTTCGTCAGGGAGTATTATCGCGGATGCGGTGTCCTGGACTCCTCTATCGAGTTAGAAACATGTCGGTCGTTTCCTGACACTAATACGTAAGTAAGCCGTGGCATTTTTTATTTTATTAGTTTATTATAAAACAGTAAAAAGAATCGCTGTTACAGCTTACTCACATATTAGTCAGGAAACGACCCGACTGTTTCTAACTCGTTCGGTGTGCCGTGTGTCGTATAATAATACTGTTTTTTTTTCCTGTGTTACTCCTAACAGATTAGCTGAATTAACAGTATTAAAGATCATACAGGTGACTTCTTTGCTGGCGACACAGTTAGTGAACTGAGTCAATAATAAATAAATCTGTTACATCCTGTATGTGTGTAGGTAGCAGCCGACGCGTCGTTACAGTAGTAGCACAAAATAAGTTACAACGATGTACCTGCGCAGAAAGCATTTTTCTAGAAGGCGCGAAAACGTTTTGGCCGATTATAAGGCAGTACGTTTGCGCGGGTAAAACTTCGGCGGCTATTGGTCAAATATTCGGCAGCCATTGCAGCGACCGTCGACCGCCATTTTATTTAGCGTCGCGTCAGTTGTATAACAAATTTAATGTATGGATATTAAGAAAACGATTAAAGTACAAATGTATTTATTTTGTATAAAATCTCGTCACCCGAGCTTACATCTCGCGTTCGCTGAAAAGGAAATAATATGATTTGTTATAACTGTTTTAACTTATCATGCGATATATTATATGTATTTAAAAGTTCTTAAGTTAAACAGGTTTTTTTTTTTTTTGATTATTTAAAATGATATTTTTTGAGATATTTCGGTCATTAACGTGAAACGCGAATAAAACACCTTTTCTTTAAAGAAACACCAAAAAAAAAAAAAATTATAATAATCTCAAAAATTGCATAGAGTAGGGAATAATCTATGCACTATATCCGGATTTTTTTAATAATTTTGTTCCGAAACTAGCTTTCTTTGAAAAATAGCCTCGTCCGAACCGGTCTATCTGTTTTACACACACTAAGTTATGTATGTAGGCATGTAAACATTTTATTATTGTACGAAAGAAAATCCAAAACAATACAATGAATATTACAAAAACAATTACAAAGGTGAACTTATCCCTTTAAGGGATCTCTTCCAGTTAACCCTTGAGAGATTTATAATAGTGAAAGGTTGTGCATCGAGTTAGCAGGTGTACAAATTGTTTTAGAACAATAAAAAAAAACTCAATAAAACCCATATGTATAAAAAAATGGTATCCCTTAATTTTTCATAATTTCATTTGCTATAATGGTCACTGGCTATAACTTTCATTTTGCTTAATATCACCATAATGTTTTTTGCCATAAAGATTTTTTTTCTGAATTCGTAAACCTTTCAGGTAATTCTTACATGCCATCGTATAGAACCCAATAGGTTAGGTTAGGTTTGTTTTATTACAATTCTAAATAGTTCACGGTTTGAGAAAAAATGCCTTTATGGCAAATGAAATATTATGGCAGATGATTCATATGGCATATAAAATTATGTCATATAAAATTAGGGCAAATGAAATCATTAGACAAACAATAGAGACCCTAAAAAATATTACATTCAAGTACCTACATAAATGGATATTATATATTTACTAGCGACCCGCCAGAGGCTTCGCCCGCTGCAATTTTTTTTTGTTTCTTTCATATCACTTAGGGGTATGAAAAATAGATGTTGTCCGATTCTCAAACCTACCCGATATGCACAGAAAATTTCATAAGAATCGTTCGAGCCGTTTCGGAGGAGTTCAATAACGTACACCGTGACACGAGAATATTAGACTAGCGACCCGCCAGCGGCTTCGCCCGCTGCAATTTTTTTTCTTTCATATCACTTAGTGTTATGAAAAATAGATAGTAGCCGATTCTCAGACCTACTGAATATGCATATAAAATTTCATAAAAATTGGTCAAGCCGGAGGAGTATGGTAACTAACACTGTGACACGAGAATTTTATATATTAGATGATACATCAATATACACGCTCAAACTTACATAAACTACACTATATATATATATATATAACAACATTTGTGTAGGGGACAGTGGATACAATATTTAGGAGATCAGGGGAAAGTCAAGCCAGAACTTTTTCAATTGGCCTTTTAGGGAATCTACCGATTGTGATCGCCTAATGCCGGCTGGTAGCAGATTCCACGACCACAGAGTGCACAGAAAAGGATTTGGATTTAATTTGGAAAGCGAGGGGCGAGGGTAAGAGGTGGGAGAGGACCAAAAAGTTGGACAATAGTTAAGCGTAGTTAACCATACAAACAACGATCGCGAAAGTTCTGTTGTGTGACGAAAAGTATCCTTACAATTTGTATGACTAATTTTCAACTTTTTGGTCCTTACCCAAGTAAGGTACCATTTGCACTTAAGTTAACCTCGTGACGCCCACTACAAACAGGGAGATTTTTATAAGTGGGAATTTTAACCAAACTGCAAGGAAATTAAGTTTAATTACCTTTGGTTATTAATGCTATTTTCATCATTGAAGCAAATCAAAATGAACTTTATAAACACTAAAATAAAGTTTAAACTAAATCGTGTTGATTATGTACTTCCTATAGCACACCGGGTCTTACTATTTCGCGGTATCACTGGCGAATTAGCCTTACTCTCATCGTAAATGCCGTCGGGTTTCAGACCAGGAAGTCCTTTCATCCTGCAGTACAGGAACCGAAGAACCGTGTCGTCATCGTGTGGTTCTGTAACGTGTGTCGTTGGTTCTGGCATCTCGGCTAAGTACGGGGCAGACATAGCACATGGCAGTCGGGATACGAGTTGCAGTTCTATGGAGCAAATATTATAATCTTAGGCTTGTTACAGATACAGCTTAAGGTTGACACACACCGCTCGGCAACGGACCGGCACCGCCTCGCCTCATTAATATAGGGCGATGATGACTGTGAGGTATGGAGTTTCATATAAAGAATACTGAACGGCTCGAGTTGTCGTGCCGATCCGGTGCCGAGCGGTTATGTGTGCGTCAACCCTTAAAGGTAAAAGTCAAGAAGTTTATAACATGAGGGCGGAATTCTCACGGCAAAAATTTAAATGTCATAGGGGGGGTTTCATCGACTTTTCCTGTTATCGATATTGTGTAATCCACTAATCTCTTTGTTATTTTAGATTAGCTTCTGTATTTAAAATGCAAAAGGAGGAATGCAAGGTCTGCGTCCTGTATCTCTTTTATTTATTTCTGCGTAGTGCAAATATTTGTGTGTGTATTAACACACACAAACACACTACGACAGTCAGCCACTTGCGTAGCGGCAAAACATAGCGAGTTACGAGTTTCATAACCAGTATTTGTAAAACGTTATTACCAATGCTTACAAATAAATAATCAGATTTGATTTGATTTAAATCGTGGGCTTTGACATTGAACTTGAAGATTTCGTCTGACCTTTAAAATTACTCGTGACCTTGACACTGTCCTTGACCTTAAGGTTGCCTCGTGACCTTGAAATTTGGTTCTATTCTAACTTTGAAATTTGATTTTGTGATATAAACAGAGATCGGACAAATGGGCGTCATTACTTGCAATAATGTGGACATGACTCCATAGATTTTAATATTTTTAATTAAATAAATTAAATTACATTAATTGATTACTTACCCTAAAAAATATTTCGATCTTTTTCAAGGCAGTAATTATTAATAAATAAATGATACAAAGATTTGTTATTGTGTATATTTATTAAAGCAAATAAACAGGTATTTTAATATTTTTTCCGTGGTTATTTTATTCCTTTTCACGGCTAAAATAAACTTTTAGGTGAAAGCTCCTTTCGCAATCCACGGATATTAATGGAGCAAACTTATGTACTTAAATGAATATAATATCAATGGCCACTCCTGTATTATTTATTTATAACTATCCTGCAAACGGTCAAGATTAAAGTTCAGGTAAAAAATACATTAATATAATTTAATTTGTTTAATTAAAATATGACTCATGTCCACATTATTGCGAGTAATGACACCCATTTGTCCGATCTCTGGATAAAAAAAATCTTTTGGTGAATATGCATGTTTTCATTTGGTCAATTTATGATTACAATAAACTTACTCTCATCGCTCTTGCAGGCGAACATCCTCATGTGACAGGGGCTCATGAACGTGCGGTATATGCCGTGCCAGCAGCGCGCGCATATCATGACGTCACGTGACGGACACTCCGAGGGGCAGTAACCTTCGAATTGCCCCCATTTGGTTTTATAATGGCTATTATGATACTATGACGATGGAATAATTTAATTGTGATTGATGATAACTGAATCAAAATCAATATTTTTGATGGTTAAAATAGTACATTGTTCAACAAGGGACTAAAATAACTCATTATAAAATTGGCTGCGTATATTAAAGTTTTTCAAAACTTACAAAACTGATCTTCCGGTTTTATTTTATCGCTCAAAAACGTTAACGTAGCAATAATATGTATCTGGCTGTTTGGCTATTTGTGGTTTTCCAAGGCTTTTATCTTATAAGAAAAGTAAATTAAAAATATAATTACTCCTTAGGGACTAAAATATCACTTTAGTCCCTAGGGATTAAATGCATCACTTTAGTGCGCCTATACATGGCTATTAAGAGCGATTTTAGAGCGAGAGAAGTCAAAAATATATTTGCTTACCTACCTTTGGGTTCTTGCTGAGAATCGTCTGCTTCTATGGGCATAGTAAAATAAGTTAAGTTTTATTTTTAACCTTTTCAACGCTATGTCAAATACAAAAACAGAGCGAATGACAACTTTGTCTCATAGATACTAAGGTCTATTTTGCGCTGTCAACCATGACGGAAATATCCGTCAATGGCGTTGAAAAGGTTAAACAGTGAATATACATGGAGCGTACAGTAGCAAATATTGTACAAAGGGAACACGCATGAATGACAGAATTGAGTTTCATGATACAATTGAGGAGAAAACGTAAAAAAAAAGCATATTAAGCGCAATAATGATAATGCCTGTGTTTGTAACCATGTGTTTTGTTTAAATAAATTTATTCTTATTCTTCTTTTAAATACACTTAGTTTCGACCCGTTTATTAAAATTTTATATAGAATCAAAACTTGTTAAAATTTTAAAACTTACTTTAAGGTTAAGATTGTTTGTTTTGGCATCCTTATTTCATTTACGTAATATTTTAATGCAACGATTTTGGCTTAAACAGTAATTTCTGAATTAAATGTAAATTCCTTTATAAGGTCCGTACATTTGAAACATGAACAACAGCTGTGACGTCATTCCTGTCGTCGATTTTGTATAGAGTGAATATCTTATGAAGAAATGACACGAATATTGTTTTTTATGTGAATGGGAAGGCACACGAGCACTCAGGCCACCTGATGGCAAGTGGAATCTGAGGCCCATAGACATTTGAATTACCAAAACCACAATCCCAAGACCTCAAATGCGTTGCCAACCCTGAGGATTAAGATGGAAAGCAAGCCAAGCTGTGCTCACGCCTTTTTCATATCTCATTTAATGAAATAAACGATTTGAATTTTGTATTTTGAATGCCTCTATGCTAGTAATTTCACCGGTTTTGTTATCCCCACACCGGAACACAACAATGCGAACACTGTTGCTTGGCGGGTGGTTAATGTATAAGATGGTGGTAGCGATCTGGACGGACCCTGCACAGGGTCCTACCACCACTAATACTGTTTCTCTTTAATAGCACTTTACAGAAAAAAAAGGAGAAAATATATGCATGTTCCCTATTATAATTAAACTAGCGACCCGCCCTCGCTTCGCTCCGGATTAAAGTATTATACATATAAATCTTCCTCTTCAATCACTCTATCTATTAAAAAAAACCGCATCAAAATCCGTTGCGTAGTTTTAAAGATTTAAGCATACATAGGGACAGAAAAAGCGACTTTTTTTTATACCTAGTATGTAGTGACTAGAGACGTCCAGGACCTCGTACGTGTAGGATTAGTTCTCGCTATCAATCCATTAGGGGTGAATTTCCCGCCAAGTTTCAAGTTTTGGCCGTGCTTCGATCGATCGACCGATTTTAAACACTGACTGAAATAAGTATATATACTGATTTGTGGTTTTCCAAGGCTTTTTTTTACTATACGGAAATTAAAAAGACAGACCCTATGGTTTTATTGTATCACTTTGTATTTAAGTATCTGTAAGTGTCTAAGCATATATTTCTCTTTATAATTAAGTTTATCGTTAGGTCAATTTGTGTGACATTGTCGTTTGATATACATTCTATTCTATTTTATATATAGATAAAACCGGGCAAGAGCATGTTGGACCATGCTCAGTATAGGGTTCCAAAGCCGTTAAGTACTATAAAGTCTACAAACATAAAAATCAAGAAGTATTAACTAATTTTCTATTTAAAGTCAATTGGTGCCGTCTTAGATGATTTTAGTAGGTATAAACACTTTAACCGCCTGTATCTCATGAAACAATGAAGTCTACTTTAGTTTTCATTTAAAATTCGATATATGCTCTTTCATTTAAGTTTTTTTTTTGATTTTCTGTATTTTGGCTGTAGGTGTTAAAAATTAGCGCTTTGAAGCTTGATATTTCAGAAACGGACGGACGGAAACGGAACGGACGGAAAAACTGTTTTCAGAAATCCGTAATATTTTTAAATAAAAATACTTCCCCACGCTATGTGTAGGGGAGGTAACTAAAAAAAAATTTTTTTTTCTTTTATTGTACGACTTTGTTGGCGTGACTAATATGCATATTCATGCCAAATTACAGCTTTAGTACTAAGAGTCTCTGCGCTAGGCTGCGGACGGACGGACGAACGGACGAACGGACGGAAATGGCGAAACTAAGTATAAACTATTTCCCTTGGTCACGGCACCACGCATGAACGACTAGACCGAAATCGCTAATTATTTATTCGTTGTGTCTGTTATCGTCAGGAGAAGGTTCTTATGAAAGAAAAATGGTATACTTATCCACCGGGAATATCTAAAATTTGCAGCGGGGCGGAGCCGCTAGTATATTATATAATATAATCATTTTAGGGCGTGAGAAGTGAAATAGTAGTTTATGCAACTGTATCATAATAAGGGCCATTGAGACACGAGTGCGAGTTTATGACATGAGGCGAAGCCGAATGTCATAATAGATACGCATGAGTGTCTCAATGGCTGATTATGAATAGTTGCATACATTACTTTTTCTATGAGCTCAAAGGGATATGTACCTACAAGTAGCACAAAATTTTCTGCCCAGGTATAATGGGCGGAATCGTAAAATAAAACATGTACAATATACCAATATATAGGACCATTTTCGATTTTAAAGGTAGCAAATTTCTGCTCACTTCCATTGCCGCCTGTTTTATTTCTGGCGGCGTCAACATTTCCGCATCACTTAATTCGCCAAAGTCACACATTCTCACACATAAAAAGTGATTAACTCTCTTCTTTCTTTTAACTTTCAAGAACTTCGTGCAAAAGCAAATAAAACAAATTCCAGCTATTTTGAAATGTTTTTTTTTTTTACTACAGTACACCTTAGAAAGACCCGGGAACTTTAGGTCATTCAGCCAAATTAAAAAATGTTAAATACTATTTTTTTTATAATAACTCATAAATTCACTTATTGTCCGTTATGTAAGTATTAATTATTTAATAATTGTTTGTGTATACATATTATAATTAATCTATAAAGTTGATTTAACAATAATTGAGTAAATAAAATAGAATAGCAGCTGTTGATAATATACGGTGAATTTTTTTTTTTTAAACAATAATTCACGCCATTTGCAATGCGAAAAAGAACTTTGTGAAACGTTTCACAATGAAATGTCAACGTTCCGATCACACAAGGCACCTCATTGGATTACCGATAGCGGTATCGTTAGCAGCACATTGTACTACGCGAGTAGAAAAATACATTATTACAACTTATTTTAGTTCAAATCTGAAAGTAGCATACGAAATGACCTTTACCGTTTTCGACTTTTAGCGCTTTGACTTCAGCCAGTTTATTGTCTGACGGAGTTACTGTTCTGTGGACTGCTTCTGGGTCTACTGTACTTATGCCACCAGGTATTACTACAGTTGTATTGTTTACGGCTTTGTCTACTTCTTCTTTGTCTTCTTCCTTCACTTCTTTTTCTTGTTCCGCGTCTTTGACAGTTTCTTCATAACTAAGTCCTGGGTCGGAGACAAGTTTCAAAGTGAGTTGGATTTCAGTGATATATTATACTAACAAAGGACGTTGCAAGCTTTTCTTGAACTTAAAATAATAACACAAAGATACCTAAGAAACATAGGGAGGACGAGCAAGCGGCTCAGCTGATGCAACATGATTATCACGACCATAAACACCCACAACACCAGAGGAATCGCAAATGCGCTGCGTTAGAGAAAAGAGTAGGCTCGTTTTTTGAAGGTCTCGACGGCATAATGGTTCGGAAACAGACGCTGAGAGCTGATTACTATGTAGGAAGAGAGACAACAGAGAGATCTCTCCAGGCGGGTGTTATGCCTGGGGACCGAAGTCCATTTGGATAAAGTTGGAAGAGGTATATAAGTCAACCGACTAAAGAAAGTTCGTTACCGCGATGTAGCGCACTGCCAGATTTAGTTGCGCTGTCTGACGCTAGTGGCGCTGTCGAGGCGATTGTTACAAGTTGTCATTAGATGTCACTAGGTCGCCACACCAGCCCCCTTTTGAGACCGGAGGTTGATGGTGATGACGTGCAGTCTGTGCGTTGAAAATGCCGCTTGTAAGTGCCAGTAGTGCATGTCTCCAGTAGAGCTCAGAGCCGCGTTGACGAGCGTAGCAGGGGGAGTGGAGTACACAGTGAGTCGTGTACCTGCTCCGTGAAGTACTCGTAGTAGGACGCAGCGAGTCGCGTTGTTGAGTGAGAGTAGGTATTGGGTACACTGTAGACACCAGGCATGAAGATATATCAGAATGCTAGTGGTGCACAGCTTGTATGGCTTACTGTGAGACTGCGTCATAGTGCATGAAGGTCGTCAGGTTGCATAAATGTCCATTGTCGTGGGTTACCAATGTAGAAAGAGAGACAATAGAGATATCTCTCTCCAGGCGGGTGTTATGCCTGGGGACCGAAGTCCATTTGGATAAAGTTGGAAGTGGTATATAAGTCAACTGACTGAAGAAACTTCGTTAGCTCGATGTGGCGCACTGTCAGATTTAGTTGCGCTGTCTGACGCTGGTAGCGCTGTCGAGTTGATTGTTACAAGTTGTCACTAAATGTCACTAGGTCGCCACAACTATGACGCCCCTGCTACCGAGCCCCGCATGCCCGCACTCCTGCTACGAGCAGGACTTGAGACGCGACGGCCAGGGCCGTCATCACCGCTGCTAACTGGGCATCATGCATTTAAGGAACCTCGACTCGAGAGAAGAAAAAGAACGACATATTACTAAGATACACTATCCCCGACCCTCGATGATGATGATGACCTTACCTTCTCCTGATATTTCTTTTTCAGTGCTATTAGTGAGCTCAACCACAGGACTTTTTTCAGTTGAGGTTTCTCTTACGTCATCCTCTTCGCTAGTGGTATGTATCGTTTTATTTTCAGAGACGACTATGGTCCCACGATGAAGTGAATCCGAACTTTCTACGTTACCTGCAACTTCACCGTTTTCCTGATCTTCTCCTTCTGTAGGGTAATATAAGTAATTATATTCAATCCGTTCCAAATGATGCAAATATGGTATTGTTATAATTTAATATTCAGTTTTGCTATCGAGACTCTTGGTCCATTGGGTCTTAGCGCTAGATACCTCTAGGCTTATAACCTCTTTTAAGAAATTTCAAAGAGGGTCTGGACTGGACTACGTAATGCTATGTATCTTTAATCATTTGTGGTAACGCTCGTAATGTAAAGAAACGAAGGTTGTAACTTTGTGTGGATTTGCGTGGCAAAACTTGATAATTGTCTCGTACTGTTTTAACAGCTGCAAATTCTACCACTATAATTTGATAACTGCAACCAAATCTATTTAAAACAATACAGTGAAATATTTTAAAGGGTCAACGCAAAATTATATATATGATGTACAAACCTCCTTGTAACAGGGCGATGTATGGAAGGAACGTGAACTACAAGTATATAGAAAACAACCAATTACCAGAAAGTATTAAGTCACTAACAAGGAACCTTTTCAAGCACATGTTGATATACTGGCTTATGTATAAATGTTTTTCATCACACTTGCTCGTATACGATGTTATTGCACGAAAGCGTATAGAGGAGTTAATAACAGGTTTACTTCCTGCGAGAGTTATGGATTTTTATAACTCCCGAGGGTGTTATGAGTTTAGTTTTAAAATATAGAACCCACTCGCGTACCTAAGTCATTTCAGACTAAGGAAATATAAAATATTAATTATTTTAAACCTCCTATTTCATACTAATTACGTAAATAATAAAAAAATATTTATTTCCTCGCAGTAGTCGAGAAAAGCACTATCTAGGTCTGTCTCGATAGAAAGTTCAATTTATAATTCGTCCGTAAATCGCGGCAACAATATTCGGCGTAATTTTAATTACACTGTAAATATAAATATTTTATAACATGTTAATCATCGTGTTCAAACAAATAAGGTAGTTTGATTCATTTATTGATTTCATACCTTCATTATGGTTCGCATGGTCCTTCTTAGCCGCCAATTTTGTATTTTCCAGCTCTCCTGGTTCCATACCTTCTTCGAGTTCCACGCCTTCCTTCTTGTTTGCCAATTCTGGATTTGCCAGTTCTTCTGCTTCCATACCTTCATCATGTTGCACACCTTCCTCATCTACCAACACAGGATTTTTGTGATCCTCTGGCTCTATGCCTTCATCGTATTTCACACCGTCTTCCTTGTTTGCTGATTCAGGATTTTGCCCATTGTCTCCTTGCATACCTTCATCATGTTGCATATTTTCCTTATCTATCAACTCCGGATTTTCCTCTTCCTGTGCTTCCACACTTTCATTATGTTCCGCAACTTCCACATCTGCTAACTCAGGCTTATCTTGATTGTTGTCTTCCATACCTTCATTATGTTGTACGCCTTCCTCATCTGACTCCGGTTTTTTCTCATCTTCTACCTCTATGTTTTCATCGTGTTCCACGCCCTCTTCCTTATCTGCTGATATAGGATTGTCCTGATTGTGACCTTCCATACCTTTATCATGTTTTGTACCTTCCTCATCTGCCAACTCAGGATTCTCCTGATTATTTGTTTCCATACCTTCATCATGTTCTGCAACTTCCTCGTCTGCCAACTCAGGATTATTCTGATCCTCGGCTTCCATACCTTCATCATGTTCTGCAACTTCCTCATCTGCCAACTCAGGATTCTCCTGATTATTTGTTTCCACACCTTCATCATGTTCTGCAACTTCCTCGTCTGCCAACTCAGGATTATCCTGATCCTCTGCTTCCATGCCGTCATCATGTTCCGCAACTTCCACATCTGCTAACTCAGGATTCTCCTGATTATCTTCTTCCATACCTTCATCATGTTGCACACCATTTTCATCTGTCAACTCCGGATTTTCCTCATCTTCTGCCCTTATATTTTCATCGTGTTGCTCACCCTCTTCCTTATTTGCTGAATTAGGATTATCCTGATTGTTACTTTCCATACCTTCATGCTTATCTGCCAACTCAGGATTATTCTGATCTTCTGCCTCTATATATTCATCGCGTTCCACACCATCTTCCTTATTTGCCGATACAGGATTTTCCTCATCGTGTGCTTGACTAAAAGCTTGATCAAAACCTTTCATTTTCTCATCAAATTTCGCTATCCTAGGAATAGAAACATTTAAGATATATCATTCAATGTCATAACGAAAAAAAAATGTTTTACCTGTGCTTTACTTGTACGGGAAAATAAAATCGGATCATTCACACTCTTAAAACGTTTCAACGTTTTGATAACTCTTTACTTGATAGTTGAGTGAGTACTGGCGAGTTAAAACAATACTAAAACACGTCAATCGCAATATCGTTTACCTAGTAGAAAAGAGGCCGTGTTTATCGCGTGATTAAACGTGGATAAAACACATGAAACATTCTGACAAGTACTGTGCGAGAGTGACCTATGCTTTATCAATCGCGATAAACCAAAAGCTTGCGTTTCCACTAGAGCTGAGCGAGGTAGCGGAGCCGTAGCCGAGGAAAAAATACACCAATAGAATTCCTAGCCTCGCCCAGCGCTGCTCTCCTATTGGTGGATTCTTTCCTCGTACAACGGGCCCAGCATTCAAGGCATTGTAAGAGCTACCGGGTCTTACTCCGATATATCTTCATCATTTTCAGGAACTCCAGTATTGTCTGAAATAGTTTGAACAATATTTCAACCAAGGAACTAAGTATTTCTTTAAAGATATTATTAACAAGAAACTAAAGCTAAAGAAGGGAAGCTGGGCTGCGCCTCTATTCAACTGCGTTATAACGATATCGTGTTTGACGTATTTTAGAATCGTTTATGTCACAGTGTAGAATCCCAGCCCTGGGATTCTACGCGGTAATAACGATATCGTCTCTGACGTGTTTTCGTATTGTCAACGTTTTGATAACTCCTATGTCATTTACAATAATGGTGACTGTGACATTAACGATTCTAAAACACGTCATACGCGTAATAACGCAGTAGAATAGAGGCCCAAGAGTAAGAAAGCAGGGGGCGATTTTTGACTTTCGAGTTCTCGAAGTCAAAGTCGAGTGATAAAAAATATTAGCGCACGAAATTATGTCACGATTAATTTTGCGTGAACCCATTATCCTGCATTGTGAAAACTCTCACTTGATTGACTTAATATATTTACGTGTTTCGTTGTACGCAGAAAGTCAAATCAAATCAAAATCAAATTCATTTATTAAATTACATTTAGAAGTTTCGCTATACTGATAGAACATAGATTCGATGAAAGTCGATGATTACCAGTTCTTTTTAATCATGTTTTAAATGTAAACACACGACCTAATTAGAAATTGTAACTATGGCGATAATATAGTTATTTATGAGCACTTTAAGTGTTTTTGATACTGTTTACCAAAAACTATCCGCAATGGTTCTTTTCTGATAGGTATTTCAAGTTTGTCAGATGTCAAAACATATTTCGAATGATTTAATTGAAAACGAATGGTGTAGACCACTCGTTTTAAAATTTTCTATAGTTCGTATTTCAAAAATACGGGGTCTCCGTTTTTGCTCACTTTTGAGTGAAACTTTCGAGCGCTCGAAAGTCAAAAATCGCCCCCAACTTCAGCGCATGCGCGACGGCAAAGTCAGCATACCTACTAAGCATACTTGTTAACCGGCTTGACTGCCCTGTGTTGACTCATACTCGTTGATAAAATAAATAATTGTTGTTAAATTAAACTAACATAAAATAAAATATAAAATTACCAATAATCTATCGAACTTTATGATTCTGAAATATATGCATTATTATGGTTTACCCTCGAAATCTCGACAAACTTTTCATCGAATTTCATTTCAAAGTCAACGTTTCGCTTATTTTCATTTGATCGAATATTCTTGACATCGAACAATTAAATGATGTATTTTTAAAACACCGATTTTTAATGTGTATAATTATTATTTACTAGATACTTTATGATACAGAGCTTTATTTTGTAATAATAATAATAATAACACAACTTCTGTTTACATATCAATGTGTTGTAATTCAAACTAGTTTTTAGTAATAGTAATTATATGTGTTTTATTTTGTTGTACTGTCTCTTATACATTTTATGATATATATTTTTAAGGATTTAAAAATATCCTTGTACCGTTGTTCTCATAATTGTTTTAATATAAATGAATAGTCTATGATGCCATAATACTACAAGAGATAATATTTATACTAAATATTCTATTCTAAATATTTTACCCCGTGTGGTTGCCGGGTTAGAATAGTGCCACTCCATGTCTTCCCGTGGATGTCGTAAGAGGCGACAAAGGGAATATAGGCTTGTAGTAGGTACTGTTAGGCGCTGGGCTTGCAACCTGTCACTAATACACTGGTAAACAAACATCTTAGCCTGATTGTGCAAAATGTGGTTACAGAATTATCAACAAGGTCTTTAGAGTTGTTGGCAATTCTGTAGCTCTGCCTACCCCACTCTGGGAATAAAGGCGTGAGTTTATGTATGTGTAATATTCTATGAATCGTTTTCGATGAAATGAAATTCGATGAAAAGTTTGTCGAGATTTCAAGGGGCACCCCATTATTATTTTTATACATTGTTGATACTTATTTTAGTGACTTAATCAATCATGGTTTTCACATACATAGGTAATATTGTAAATTTGATTTGTACACTTCAAATGGCACGTTTAAGTAAGGTAAATGTCCCAGTAGTTGACGCTTTAACACAGATAAATTACATGACATGTTGTGTGAAAAAAGTAGATAATTAAATACGCTGAAGTACAAAGATATTTACTAGTTTATCCCTTAATCTTTTAACAATAGAATATAAATGTAATTAATTATAGTGTTAATAAGGCATTCCAATTTCCCGCATTCTCAAATCAATTATCTGACAAATGCTCTATGTCCCAATATTTACTACGATAATTTAAGATCTAACTGAATACTAATAGATGGCAAACACTGTCAACATAATGTATCATAATACTGAACGAACCGATATTGGACTCTAAAGGGAATTCAAAGATGATATAGTAAGAGAATTTTAAACAAACTTCATTTTATAAACCGCAAAACTGTCAAAGACTGAGACATTTCCTATGTACACAAAAAAGCAAATAGTAGGGTTCCGTAGCTGTAACTAAAATTAATTAACACATAAAATTAGTTTCACACAAATTAATTAACTTTTTCGGTTTAGTTAATTGTTACATTGTTTTATTTGTGTTTTTTGAAGTAGTTTGTCGTCACTTTATACTAAAACAAAAGGTATTTTTAAAAATATAGTTTTTTTTACAGTTTTCTTATGACAATACCAGGCGAGACCTGGGTCTATTTAACACGGTCAAACAATATTGCTTCTGACATGTTATCATAATTATGATACCTGTTATAATTTACTACACAAAACAAAACGATAATATGCCAAAATAAATATTGAGCCCCTGTTTTACGGAGCCTAGGATACATGTAGACAATGTATGGACTTAAACAAAACAACGATTAAAATAATTTAAATACGATCAGCTTCAACTTTAAGAATTGTTTAATTATGAAGTTATTAAAACCATTTGTAAATCTTAAAATGAGCAAATTATTAAAAGAATAGTAAATAACAAGTAGGGATCTAGGTTTAACGTAATAGAGGCGAACTTTTTACACAAGATAATGATATATAGACACGTATTGTTGCTCTATATAATTTTAACGATATTGAAAGTACAAATATAAATAATTAACTTGCTGAACATAGGTAACAAGATGTCACATTTTAATAAAAAAACGTAATTCTTAATTCATAGCACATACTTTATAAATCGATTGTTGCCAAAAAAAATAATCCTTATCTTCTGTAAAATGGAAATCAAATGTCTATCATATTTCTATGTCCATTAAATCGATCCGTAACCCTATATATTTGGTACAATACAACAAGGGGCCCTAGCCAAGATGCAAACGCTCCTAACGTTTTTCTTTTCTATCGCTCAAAATGTATGGGGTGACATTCTCGTGAGTATCGATAGACCACGTGGTCGACTGTCATCCCATACATTTTGAACGATAGAAAAGAAAACGTTAGGAGCGTTTGCATCTTGGCTAGGGCCCAAGGTGTTAAAATTTTCAAAGTTCGTTCGTTCCTTTTAAGCAGGTTTGCAATATTTTTTTTTTATTATTATTTTAAATATATTTTCTAAAGCCTAATTTATAATTAATAATAAATTAATGAATATAACCTAATTTAATATAACCTAAGTCAAATTTATTTTAAATTTTGTCTTTCATTCCAATTATATTTAGTCTGGCAAGTTGTTATACAGTTTTGTAATGTACCTAAGTGTTGCAAGGAGGTTGATACAACAAGTAACTTTATTGAGGGGTCGTGTGCCGTGTCACAGTGTATTCAAACATAGGTATAGGTAGTTCCACGAGAGTTGAGGTGAATGATTACACACACGGCTACATGAAGTACCTACTGATATTAAGTAGAGTAATTTTACTTCACAGTGTTGTTGTGTGTGTGACCTCAACTCTCGTGGGACTACCTATATATCGCGCGGCATGCATATGTGCGTGGCTCGAACGTACGCACCGTGACCCGCCACAAGCATTACCAACAGGGGCTCATTCTCTCAACACAGCGCTGCGTTGATTAGACAGCAGGCAGGTTAGTCGTGTTCAGTGTCGTATAAAGCTGCCTAATTGAGAAGGCACGCGCTATAGCTAGGTTCGTATAGTGCTCAGTACATATTCTAGTGAATATGTACTGAGCATAATAAGCTTTACAAAGCAACGAAAATGGACTTAATATCCACTTCATGAAATAAATATAAGAAGTTCCTATTTAATTATAAGTCTGATTTGTTGTAATATTAATATATGTAGGTACCTAATTTGTGAGTGATTTTGTACTGGTTTTTAGTCACATTTTGTTCCCTTTTTGTACATTTTTGATATTTAAGGACTCTAAATGCTAATAATTGTTTTTTTTATGCCATTAACTTTTAAAATGTAAGTATTGTGTAGCTTAATTAGTAACTTTTAGTTGCTTCTCACTTAAACGACTGTTGTAGTAGTCATGCTGTGTTTGCCTGTTATTGGATAGCACTCTGTTTATTCTTGTAGCCACGACATTTTTCTCATGTGTATAGTGTTATATCTGTTAGCAAGCCTTTAATAAATAAATAAATAAAATGTGTTTTGTGTTCTCCGACGGGACTTCTTAAACTTGTCGGATAAAACTTCACCTTTGAGCTCACGTCAGCGCTGTGTTGAGAGAATCACCACCCAGGACGGATCGACCTGCTTTAGTCGGGAACGTACCGCCATTCACCGCGATTGGTTGCGTGTGTAAAGAATGGAGTAACGTGGATCGACGCAACCTAACGCGCAAACGGCTATAGGTAACAGGAACTCCAGAAGCCCTATAATCCTCAAACCAAACTGACAACTTGGGCAATAAAACCTAGTGAATTTAGGACGGTAGTATGAGAGAGAGAAAGAGACTATGGTAATGTGAGTCACGCTCCGTGAGACTATGCAAGTGCGAAAGAGATAGCAATCCTAATATTTTTATGGCTCTAGTGGGCCGAGCACGCTGCCACGGGACTTAGTGTCAAATGACGTCAAATGGGAGCTTCTGTCAAATATTATTATTAAATTATTTAAATGACAGCCACCCGAGGATTAAGGTTGCTTGGTAATAAAAGGACTCAAATCACACAAAACACACTTTTATTTTAAACCTTAATTCTTTATACTTACGTTGGAATATGGAATAGACGAGTTAGAGTTCCGACCCTATGTCAAAAATTGTCTCGTGGCAGCGTGCTCGGCCTACAGTCGTCAGTTTGGTTTGAGGATACTATAGCCAAGATGCGTTTGACTTTTCGTATCACGTGATCAACCAGTGACGCATACGCATCTTGGCTAGGGCCTCTAAAGGGCTAGTGACGCTACGAAGAATGACTGGGTTGTCCTTGACCATAATACACTCAGTGTCACTATAAAGGGTTTTTTATTGAAAGGGTTTTTGCTAAACTCTATCGCTTACCTATTTTGTAGGGGTCACCATCGTATAGAGCAAGTTTTTTCTCACCATCGTGGTTCCCAGTCTCACCCTCCCCCCATTTAACTTCATGCGCTATTTCATTGGTTTCTGTACTCTTATTATGTTTATTAATTCTTATTTCTGAAACTAACGATACGAATTCTTTATCATGTTAAAGTGTTGTATACTGGTGTCCCGAAAATTTACGTCGAACCGCAAATAGGTGATAGGGATGTAGGGCGATTTGTAGTACGGTCAAGGACTTTAATAGTTATGCCACTATGGAACCCTGTCATAATGACAGCGTTAATCATTAATGTTAGCTTTCTTTCATGTGATTTGACGCTGTCATTATGACAGGGTTCCATAGTGGCATAACAATTAAAGTCCTTGACTGTACATTCGGAGATATTGATAATTTTAATCGGAAATATTGTAATTTTTCCTCAAGTCGATGTTACGATAATACCTTAAGTTCATGTATTATTCCATTATTTTTTTCAGTGGTTTATTACATTGATAGAATCATTATGAACTTAGGATGTTTTTAAAGCTACTTGCCAACTTTTGTCATGACAACTTTTTGTGTATCACCTATTTCCGGCCTGACGTTGATTTTTGGGACACTCTGTATACACCGAGTTGCACCACCACGTTGAGTTAATAAGCACCTGTGTCCCATTTTAATTCCTCTCTAATTTAGTTCTGGCTAATAATAATAAAAAAAAACGGGCACTCCTTTATAATGATTCCGTAAGAATAACTGTGTAATAAGTACCTAAGAATAATAATGAGAACATTTTTTTTAAATACCCCCCGATAAAAAAGACCCGATAACACTTGACTAACGATGACTCTTTTTTTATTATAAAAATGGATGTCGCTCCTTTCGCGTATTATGCTTCACAGTACATTAAATAATAATTGGATTTGGTTTTATCAAATAATTATTGTATTTTGTCCTCGGTTGATCCATTGGTTCCTGTCGATGGTCATCACCCAGTCTTCTGCGTAAAGACTGATGTAGGGTCGATAGATCACAACTTAAAACCCGCTTGCCATGTTGTACGTCGCTTTTTCGCTGCTGACTACGATATCATAAATGCAGAACTT
The DNA here is from genome assembly GCA_949316455.1 of Acleris holmiana. NCBI lineage: Eukaryota > Metazoa > Arthropoda > Insecta > Lepidoptera > Tortricidae > Acleris > Acleris holmiana. Next base: position 7,937,305 of record OX438790.1, on the reverse strand, counting down.
GCAAAAGTTGATTGGGAACAAAGTATCTCACACGATAATATTGAATATGCGGTAGATAACTTTTATAAAATTCTGAATAATATAATAGACGACTTAGTTCCAACTAAAACGATTAATTCTAATAAAAATAAATTTCCCATGTGGTATTCGCCGCCATTAATAAAATTAATTTCTAAAAAGTTAAAAATACATAAAAAATGGAAAATATATAAAAGGGAAGCAGACTACAATAAATATGCTAAACTACGTTCTAAAATTAAAATGATGGAAGCTTCAAACTACACATTATTTATAGCTAGAACTGAAAATAATATACGTCACAACTCCAAATCATTTTGGTCATTTTTAAAATCCAAAATGAGTAACAGTGGCATACCCGATACCCTTTACCTAGATAACAGCATTGGTAGTAATGGTCAGGATATAGCAGACTTATTTAATGTGTTTTTTCAATCAGTTTTTGTTCATGACACAGTAACTAAATACGATCATTCTCAAAAATGTGTTAATGGTGTACTAATCAGTGATGTGAAGATAACTCCATCTGGAGTCGAAGAGTATCTTAAAAACCTAGCAGAATGCAAGGGCTGCGGTCCCGATAATGTGCACCCTGTTTTTCTAAAAAAATGTCGCTCTTCATTGGCTTTTCCAATTAGCTTATTATTTAATATTTCTCTAAAAACAGGCATTTTACCAACTTGTTGGAAACGCTCAAGCGTTGTGCCGATTTACAAGAACGGGGATAAGCATGACATCAAAAATTATCGCGGTATTTCTAAATTATCTGCCATTCCTAAATTGTTTGAAAAAATTATATACGACACTCTTTATCCTGCTGTTAGACCAATGTTAATAAAAGAGCAACATGGATTTCTAAACAAGCGTTCTACGGAGTCTAACCTTTGTGAGTTGCTGAACTATACTCTCGAGGCAATGGATAATGGCTTTCAGGTCGATGCAGTTTATACTGATTATTCAAAAGCCTTTGATAAAATTTCTCATTCCTTACTAATTAAAAAAATAGAATCGTTTGGCATACACGGCAATCTTCTTAGGTGGCTCACCTCGTACTTGCGCGATAGAACGCAAGCAGTTGCGGTTAAAGGACATACGTCTAGTTTTGTTCCGGTCTCCTCAGGGGTCCCCCAGGGCTCTCACTTGGGTCCTTTATTGTTTAACATATTTATTAACGATGTTATTGACTGTTTTCATCATTCACACACGTTGCTTTATGCTGACGACACAAAAATATTTAATATCATCAAATCCGAGGAGGATTGCGTTAACCTACAAGCTGATTTAAACAGATTGAGTGAGTATTGTGTCAGTAATAAGCTTTATCTGAATGTAGAAAAATGTTGCCACATCTCATACTCACGTAAACGTACTCCCATTACTTATACATATTCACTTGATAACCAAAATCTTAAAAAAGTGTCAGAGGTTAAAGATCTTGGTGTGTATTTGGATGATACGGTACAATTAACTTAACACATTAATAGGATTACATCTAAAGCTTATAGAATGCTGGGATTCATATTTCGTCAGAGTCAGGATTTTAAAGACCCCAACACTATGTTAATCTTGTATCATTCCTTTGTTAGATCTCAGTTGGAATATGCATCTACAGTTTGGAATCCTAACTATGCAGTATACGTCAATGCAATAGAAAACATTCAAAAAAAATTCATTAGACGAATGAAGTATAAATTCAAAAGCTTCGACGCGGATTCCATTCAAACTCTTCAGACGCGTCGGGAAATTAGAGATCAAATCTTTCTTTTCAAAATCATGAACGGCTCGATAGACTCTCAAAATCTTCTCTCTTGTATCTCGTTGCGATGCCCTAATAGGAGATCTCGTTCCTTAAATCTTTTTTCAGTTCCATTTTGTAGTACGGTATATGCAAAGAATAGATTTCTAGTCAGAGCGTGTAAAAATCATAATGAAAGGTTCATAGACTCTGACATTTTCCACTTGTCTCTACATAAATTTGTTTATGCAATAAAAAGTAAAAGTAAAAGTAAAAAATAATAGTAATAATAATAATAACAATAAGAGAGAGTAATAATAATAATAGAATATCATGAGGGAAAAATGAAAAGTTTTGTTTAAATAAGCACTTATTATAATTGTGTAAGTTTGATTATTTTGGAAGAAAGCTGTAATGTAACACTATATTATGAGTTTCTCACTTAAGTGCATGCATTAATGCATGTTCAAACGCTGAAACAATTAACCAAAGTTTATTTAGTTCTTAAGTTCACCTTGAGCATCAAGTGTATTTAATCTAGTAGTGGAAACTGTTTTGGCCAATGTTCTAGCTACAATGTATTAACCATAATGTATTATATATTGCTGTTTGTTTCCCTTGATAAATAAATAAATAAATAAATAAATAAATAACTATTAAATAGGTAAACAGCTTAACCGATTTCATCGAATCTAGTTAAAATCTTCTACAGTTGAACTTGCTTCCTTTAAAAACGCGTTCATATCGGTCTAAATCGGTCGAAACTACTATGCCACATACACACACACGCACGCACATACACATTCAACTTATTACATCCCTCTTTTACATCCAACTTTATTATTTAGTCTTTATATCATTTGGTATAACTTAACTGTCCCTTGTGCCATTTTAGCTCACATAATGTAAAGATGCTAAGTGAAAAAATCTACCGTAATAGCAAAGAAGGCGGCTAAGTGCAATGTAGTCGAAGAATTCTAAACTCTCACTAGAATAACCACATACAAATCAAACTACTTATAATAATACCATTCAGTTTGACGCCTTCGATGGTATTATGGCAGAAATAGTCTACCTACCGTGGCGGAATCCCCAAGGATATCCTGCATCAGTATCGTATACCCCGTAAAATCCCCCGTCAGGCAAACTCCTGTCCGGATAGTACAAATCATCTTCTCCCATTAAAGCCCTTAAATCATCCTTATTTCCCTCTTTACTTGGGCCTCCGCGATCTTCCCATGTACTCCCATTACGCTTGACATCTTTGCCCACGACTTTGTCTTTGCCTTTAATGAAAATTAGATTTTAGTTTCAAATATTGAACTTGAAACCCTTCGTCAAAATGTCACGAATTATCACGCCAATATCGACCTTCAACTATTGCGAATTAGAAAGTGACAGATAGTGCGTAATGGGCATGAGTTCTCTAACGTTTGTGCAACTCGGAGTTTACATAGCAAAGCAACATGATCTAGGAGTTTTACCAAAATTTCAGAATTAAGATATCATAATAGTGGTTACAGCATTATCACGAAGTATTTTTAGAGTTGTTTGATATTTTATTTGACGACACGTTGGCCTAGTTGGGAGTGACCCTGCCTCTGAAACCAGCGGTTCTGGGTTCAAATCCCGGTAAGGGCAGATATTTGTGTGATGAGCGCGAATATTTGTTCGTGAGTCTTGGATGTTTTATATGTATTTAAGTATGTATTTCTCTATATAAGTATGTTTATCGTTCTCTAGTACCCATAGTACAAGTCTAGAGCTTAGTTTGGGACTAGGTCAATTTGTGTGAGATTATCCCCTGATATTTATTTATTTATTTTATTTATTTATTTCTGTAGCTCTGCCTACCCCACTTTGGAAAGAAGGCGTGATGTTATGTAATGATGGTAAAAAAATAACTATTCAATAGATAAGAAGAACCCCCGATAAAATGGCGACCCCTACTTCAGAACTGACATCTTATATAATCAATTCAACCAACTCTTATAAAACCTAGCTAAGAATCATTTCGATTAAACAAGCTTTTCATTGTAAATGGTTCGGTTCTGTTTATCCGCTTTAGAGCTACAATGCCCCCAGACAGATAAATTTATAACACCCCTCATTTTGAGTGGAAGGTTAAAAAAAGTAAAATTGGCTGAAGAAGTCAAACGAAGAGAAGGTGAGAATCACTGAAGTAAGCAAATAGAACTTGCTTTATATGACAATCCCTTTAAAATAGGTAGGTACGTATGCAACACATAAAAAACTTGCTTGTAAGCGCAATGCTAGATAACAAAATTAAAAACACATTTTATATGATCAAAAAGGATTCTTGTAAACCTGGCTTCATTAATTTAAACTTTGAAAATTGGTGTCAGTGACTCTCCCAAGGGTTTTTTATTGGAAGGGTTTTTTACACAACGGTTTTTGGTTATACCCTGAAAATTTAAATCCTTAATTAATTCTAAAGTGCCGACAAACTTACAAATTGGCACAATCAATTAAAGCTTTATGCTATGCTTAATTTAACATAAATATTACAACTCTTAATTCGCAGTATAAATATCTGTATGTGTAAATTTAGACACAGACAGGCAGCCAAACCAACAGACAGACAGATGGACCTGGTGAAACTATAAGGGTTCCTAGTTTGACTAAGGAACCCTTAAAAAAAATCTATCGTCTATTAACGTCGTTAAAATACCTTTTTCATTAGGACTCCTTGCTATCGTTTTCATTTTGAAATTTTTGCCCAAATTAATTGTTCCATTCCCTTTGCCTTTCTTTCCTTTCTTTTTCTTCTTTCCCTTTGTTTTCCTCTTTTTAACCTTTCCTGTTTGGTTTGATTTAACATGTTTGTTAAAATGTAATTTTTCATTGCCAACTGTAAAAATATATTTTTCAATGAATAATTTAAGACCGAATTCAGACACTTTTACAAAAGTACTTAAGATTAAATCTTGATCTATGTTCTTGATTTCAGTGGTCCTTAAATTCTAGAAACACGGCAGGTAACCTAATTAAGGTGCATAACGGTAAATTTACAAAATATCGCGTCAATAGAAAACAAACAAACAGCGTCTCGGATAAATTGTCTATGCTTTCCTTGAATTAACCGGGTAAGAGCATGTCGGACCTTGCTTAGTGTAGGGTTCCGAAACATTAAAATCAACAAGTAATAACTAATTTTCTATTTAAAGTAATTTGGTGCCTTAGACGATTTTTGTAGGTATAAACACTTTAATCGCCTGTATCTCAAGAACCAATGATTATATCTAGTCGTGTTAGTTTTCCTTTCATATTCGTTATATGCTCTTTAATTTAAGTTTTTAGATTTTTAGTATTTGTAGGTTTAGCTGGGGGGGGGGGGGGGGGACACTTGACTCTAACAAAAAATAGCGCTTTTAAGTCTAATATTGCAAAAACGGATCACTTAATCTAAAAATTTATTCATAAACCCGAAATATTTTTGAAAGACCTATCCAACAACACCCCACACTATGGGGTAGACGAGAAAAAAAATACATTCCCACGTTACGTGTAGGGGAGGTACCCTAAAAGAGTCTTAGTCTTATTTTCAAGATTTTATTTCACCACTTTGGTGGCGTGACTTATATCTAGGTATGTACAACATGTTACAAAATAATGCGTAAAAAAGAAATTACGAAAGTAGTGTCAACCCTAGTATACTGTATACCTAAGATACTGAACTGACGTTATATAATAAGGGTTGACACTACTTTTGTTATTTCTTTTTTACGGATTATTTTGTAACACGTTGTATATTCATTCCAATTTACAGCTTTCTAGAACTAAGGGTCTCTGAGCTAAGCTGCGGACGGACGGACATGGCGAAACTATAAGGGATCCTTGTTTGACTACGGAACCCTAAAAAACGAAATGGGCAACGCACTGTGTATGTTACACAAACCATAATGGGTATCTTTGACCCCCCCGATAACTCAAAACCTATTTAACCTTTGTTGGCTGTTTAAATACACTACCCGATGCTCCTACGGGCGAAGGAAAAATATCGTTAGGTTAACTGCACATTCGAACAATGTAAAAGGGTAATTGCACAAAAGATCCTAAATCCTAAAGGGGTTGAACCGAAAAGCCCATCTGTAAGTCAATTTAAGATACCGTCGGGGAGTAAAGTCTGTGTCAATTGAAATTGGGAAAGGTGTAAACAAATTAGTACCGTTTGACACATAACCTCAAATGTTCACCAAGCGTATAATGAATAGTTATTTCATGTTTACCTTAATTCGAAATAATGATCTAGTGTATCATTGCCGAGACTTTATTTATATGTGATTATCGAGAAAACATGGTGAACTGTGGGGCTAGAGAAGTTGCAATCGAAGAACGACATCGTAAAGCGACTCGTCACTTTGCGTGATTGAAAATGTAAAGGGTACACAAGTTGCATGTCAACGATGAACTCACTCTAGCACGCCCGAGTCGACGTCTTTTTCTTAAAATTATAAATTTGTCTATGCTTTTCGATGTTAAAAGTCAAGTTGACGCTGTGGGGCTAGAACATAGAAGAACTAAAAGCATAGAAGGAGCGATACAATAAAAAGAAACATAGATAGTTGATATCCACAGTCTTATTGGGATTCAGTGTGCCAAAAAGAGACAGTTCGCTCAAAGAAGCTAAAATATCATGATCGTACACTGTCGGGGATCCTATCATTTCAAAACCGATGTTTCACAAAGGATTCATTTCACAAACATATCATTTGACAACCCGCGATTTTTTCCCAATCTGTAAATAATTCTGGATTTATTTCAAGACTATCGTGTAGAACCTAAGACTATCGAACCGAAGACTATCGTATAGGTTAGGTTAGTTTAGTTTTTAAAAATCCTGAAATATTTGTAATTACAGAAAAAAAAGCGGGTTGGCAAATGATTAGGTTGAAAAACGGTGCATTTGTCAAGATTTGCCGGCGAAAAGGCAGAGAGCCACACTGTCGTTTTGTTTACATCTTTTCCGAGGTTAATTGACACAGATTTTGAGTAACGAAGCACTAACCAATACTCTCGTCAAGATATTCTAATTCTTGGATACTGTCTCTTCCGTTTTCTGTCTCGCTGGAGTCTGAGTAGTAGTCCGTGTCCTCATACCGCAGTGTTTTGCTTATCTTCTTGGTTGTGATTCTTTTAGTAACTTTACTTCTTTTCCCTGTAAATACTTGCAAAATAAAAAATAAAAAAAAACCGGGCAAGAAAAATCACAGGACACTTGAGTATAACAAAAATTAGCGTTTTAAAGCTTAATACTGAAAGACCTATCCAACGACACCCCACACTATAGACAAGACGAGAAAAAAAAATCCTCACGTTACGTGTAGGGGAGGAACCCTAAAAATCCCCCCCCCCCCCTTTTTGCATTATAATCTCAAACCCAAGAATACGTTATTAACTGTTTGCGATGACAGGCCCGTATCACAATATACAATACAATACAATACAAATACTCTTTATTGAACACCAAAAATTAAAAAATTAAAGCAGAACATGGAACAGTACATTTAAATCATAGGTATACAACAGGCGGTCTTACCGCTAAATAGCGATCTCTTCCAGACAACCTTGTAAGAGAAATAACTGAGGACACAAATTCATGGCAGGGGGTGTAAACTAATTCGTTATATTCGTTCTTATTCGTTTATTCGTTATTCGTTCAATATTGTCTTTTTCTATGGAAAACCTTACAAAGTCAAATTGTACACTTGTAAAGTGTCGTGGGGTAGGGGGCAGCCGTCAGGATTTCCTTATTATCGGCCGGGCACTGCACTGCTAAGAAACTAACTATATTTTTAGGAGTTCTTAAAACATCTTACTTGTTGTTACTGTCTTAGTCGCCGAAAATTAAAAATTACATTTAAGTAAGTATTGCTACTAAGTACCAAGAAACTTTTTTTTATTTTTAGTAGGTCGTTCATAAAACAACTTACTGATCCCCTCTCTCTTAGACCTTCTCTTAGCTGAAAATAGAAGTTGACATACTCGTAGTATTACTACTAATAAGGAACTAAATAATTATATGTTTAGGAGTTCGTAAAGCAACTTACTAGTTCCGAATCTCGTAGACCTTCTCGTAGCTGAAAATAAAAATTGACATGCAATTGACTTCTACTAAGGAACTAATTATATTTTTAAGTAGTCTTTTAAACAACTTACTGGCTCCTTCTCTCTTAGACTTCCGAGCTAAAATAAGAATTGCCATAGAATTTACTACTAAAGAACTAATAATTATTTTGATAACAATTGCCATAGAATTTGCTACTAAAGAACTAATAATTATTTTCAAAAATGGTCTAATTTGAGGTCATATAACATGACTTTTATAGCTGGCGGTTTTAAAAATATACTTAAGAGCTAATAATATTTTTTTCATCACACTTGCTGGTAAATAGTGTCCTAACATGCTAGAAAAATCGACCGTAAATCCAAAATAATACCCGCGGGCCTTTTTTTTACCATTACGCCCTATCGTACGTAATAGAGAACAATTGACCTCGGATACCGCTAAACTGAAAATGAACAATTAAAGTCAAATATTACCAATAATCTACCGCAAACTATAACACTACCTGACAAGAATAACATAACGCTTAATTTAAACAATTGTCCAGTGACTATTAATCTTAATAAATAAGTTAAAAATATGATATTTTCTCTGATTTTATTTTTTTCCTCGCAATTGTGATGAAAAACATTGTATGTTACACGGGTGGTAAAGGAATTACAAAGCTCGAGTCATTAAAGCCCTCACTCAGCCTTCGGCTTCGGGCTACTAACAGACTCTCGTTTGTAATTCTGCCTTTACCACCCTTAATACACAATGTACTATAATAATCCATAAAACAACTTACTGGTTCCTCCTCTGATAGAGTTTCTCGTAGCTGAAAATAAAAATTGACATATTCGTATTATTACTACTACTAAGGAACTAATTATACTTTTAGGAGTACTAAAACAACTTACTGCTTCCTTCTCCCTTAGAGCTTCTCGACACTGAAAATAATCTTTGTCATAGTATTAGTAATACAAAGAAATTACTGTACTTACTTTTATGTACTCTATAAAACAACTTACTGATTGCTTCTCTCTTAGATCTTCTAGAAGCTGAAAATTAAAACTGACAATAAATTACTCAACCATTTTAACCATCGATGCAAAAAGAAGGCTTTATTCGTTTATAATATAAGATAAAGTACCTTGAAGATAAATGAACAACTTTTTTTATTTAACGAATATTACTTTATTTTATTTATTAAATTTTGCTTTCAATTAAATTAAATTTACTTTATCATCCTTTTGTAAATTCATGTATCTAGCATGGATTTTAGCCATTGTAACTAATGCATTTATATGGACCCTCGGTCTGAAATAAAAGTTGATTAAATTTGAATTTGAATTTGAATGTTCAGAGTAACGATCTTGTAGTTTGCGGGAAAACGGTAGGTCATCCAAAGTCTTCAATTTAGTGGTTATTTTTCATAACTACTTAAGGCGTGGTTGTGCAGGGTCCACCAGGATTGCTAACACCATCTGATTCTTTAACCTTGGATAAATTGTTAGCATAGAGGCATTCCAGCTTAGTCCTCAGCGTTGGCAAAGCATTTGGAGTCTTAGGATTGTAGTTTTGAGAATTCATGACTATGGGTCTCAGATCCCACTTACCATCAGGTGGCCTGTGTGCTCGAGTGCCTCTTCTTTGTCATCAAAATCTAACCATGTAGAGGTTGATGAAGTTTGGGACAGGGATTTTGATTACGTTGAAATTGGTCAATGTTGCCCATATAATTATGTCTGTTTAACCCCCAAAACCTATACTTTCAGAGCTGATAACTCTTAAACGGCTCAACCGATTTTGATCAGACTTGGCTAAAACAACTATTGTTAAACTTGCTTTCTGTTTCTAAATATCGCGTTCAAATCGGTCCATCTGTTTGACACCTACGACGCCACAAATAGACACACGTGATAAACTTGAACACCCTTCTGTTTGCGTTGGGGGTTAAAATAGGTGTTGGTACCTAAGCCGGTGCTCTATTCTGTTCTGTAAAACCATATTGCTTTTGAAATGTTATCTTAATGATTTTAACTCCTCACCATAAATCCATAGAAAATCAAATACATAGAATAAGAACTAAAGCATAGAAGGAGCCTAAAACGAAAGCGTCAAATCTACATATTTCTCCTTCTATGCTTTTAGTTCTTATTCTATGACAATACGGTTACATGTCATATCATGTTTTGTTTATGGTTTTTAGTGTGCCTGTTTAGTTTTATGTTTTTTTATCTTGTTTTGTTTACTTTACACGTGGTTACAGAATTATAAATAAACAAGTCTTTTTAGAGTTGATGGTATTTCTCTAGCTCTGCCTACCCCACTCTCGGAAGGAAGGCGTGATGTTATGTAAGTATGCATGTTGTTTATTTTAGTTTGGGCATTTTCGCGAGAAGAGGTCCACTCAACTTTTGACCTGTCTCATGAGTTCACATTCAAGTTTCAAAAATTATGGCTGCATGGCTTCTGCCTTTGCCTTTCTCTATGTGAGAAAAATGAAAAAAAAAAAAAAAAAAAATCAAGTTTCAAAACAAGGAGACAGGTTAATGGAATCCCTGTATTTTTTTCGATCATTTTCTTTATAGAATAATACAAGATAATATAAATAATAAGGTGGCATATTAGGCTATTTTATGTTAAACCCCTATTATTTGACGTGTCCTACATTTAACTCAGGGCGTTGTTTACACTATTTTTATCTTTTTTTGTATAACAGTATAGTATTTTTAATTTTAAAAAATATGCGTTAGTTCTTGGTTTTGCTAATAAACATACTGATGTTTACATTAAATACTTTTATTTAAACTCAATTAAATTGTGGTTTTTTAAAGGGAAACATTGTTGTTAAACTAAATAGATTAAGAAAAATACAGTTTTTATACTACGTAACCCATAATTTTACTTTGAAAGAGTTACAAAGTGGAGGTAACATTTTCTTAGTAGCCAGGCATTAACCCTTCTTTTTCCTTTACGTGTTCTTGTAGAGTGATTATGTTTTAACAATCTACAGTTAAGACTATAAATAGTGGTTTTGAGTAATTAAATACCCATAAAAAATATTAAATTTCTTTTAACTCCACTTTGTAACCGGACTTCTTCTCGCGAAAATGCCCGTTTAGTGTTTGTGCTATGTGTGTATGTGTGTGTGTGTGTGTGTGTGATCTGCCGTAGTTTCACTGGATGATTCCAACGGAAGACCAGCGCTGGCTTTAATGTCAGCATAATGCTGAGTTGGAACCATTTCAGTCCAGGTCTTTTGCCAATGTATGCCAGTATTTTGTTCTTTTTTGTTAGGGTTCCGTAGTCAAACTAGAAACCCTTATAGTTTCGCCATATCCGTCTGTCCGTCCGCAGCCTAGCGCAGAGACTCTTTGTATTACTAGAAAGCTGTATTTTGACATGAATATGCATATTAGCCACGCCAACAAATACACGTAACGTTAAGATGTTTTTTTTTCTTGTCTACCCTATAGTGTGGGGTATAGTTGGATAGGTTTTTCAAAAATATTACGGGTTTGTAAAAACAGTTTTTCAATTAAGTGATCCGTTTATGAAATATTAAGCTTTAAAACGCAAATTTTTGTTAGATTTGTCGCGTGGCAACCACGTGGGCATCGCTAAGACCAGAGCTTCGAGGAAGTGGAATTGGGTAGGTCATATGCCGTAGGCAGGATGAGAGATGGCGCAAAAAAGTCCTTGAATAGAGAAAATGCATGTAATCAGAATTGAGTTTCATTGATATGATTTAGGAGAAGATGTAAAAATGTTTATTTCCCTTAGATTTTGTATAGAATCAAAACTTGTTAAAAAAAAATAACTTCTTTTAATGTTCAGGTCGTTTTTTTCGGCATCCTCATTTTATTGACGTCATATTTTAGTTCGACGATCAATATCTACTTCTATGTTTAAGCCAATGCTTAAACATAGTAATTTACGAAATAAATGCAAATTTCTTTATAGGGTCCTTATATTTTAAACATGGAACAACAGCTGTGACGTCATTCCTGTCGTCGATTTCGTATAGTGTTTTTGCAGGGGGTCTGAACTATGACTTTTTAAAGCTTCATATGAAAAAAATACACGACAATTATTTCGCGTATACAGTTATTCCTCTCTTTCATAGCACTTTTCAAAGAGCGTAAGGAAAAAATGTATGCATGTTCCCTATTGAGACCCATTCTGGGCGCCTAAATGTAGGCAGGTAGCCAATGAGATGAACCAACGATTTGGTCAGAATCGTCGGTATAAAGTGGATGTCCTCAGACCCCAGACCGTAGAGAATGAAGTGCAATTGAAGAGGCCTATAGGCATATGCCTATACTCAGCATTGGGTGGCAACCGGCTAAAGAAGAGAGAAGAGAGAGACTGGTATATGAATATACTAGCGACCCGCCCTCGCTTCGCTCCGGGTAAAGTATTATACATATAAACCTTCCTCTTGAATCACTCTATCTATTAAAAAAAACCGCATCAAAATCCGTTGCGTAGTTTTAAAGATCTAAGCATACATAGGGACAGACAGCGAGAAGCGACTTTGTTTTATGATTGGTCCGACCGACCTCGATCACGGCGACCGTTTTAGGGAGGACCCTGTTATCGTTGGTGGGCTCGCATGTGGCTTATATACTATGTAGTGATAGTGGCTGCCGTACGCTTCTTAGATGAAAATTCCGTGTCAAGATGAGTTTCTCTCTCGCAATCCTCCATCGGGACCGTAGCGGCTTCCATATCTGTGGGAGGAAAATCTGTCATTTAAACTTATTAATTAGTACCGGTGGCCCGAGCACGCTTCCACGAGACGATTTTTGACATAGGGTCGGGACTCTAATTCGTTTACTTTATATTCCTAAGTATAAAGAACTAAGGTTTAAAATAAAAGTGTTTTGTGTGATTTGGGTCCTTTTATTACTAAGCAACTTAATCCCCGGATGGCTGTGATTTTAATAATTTCATAATAATATTTGACAGTAGTTCCCGTTTGACGTCATTTGACACTAAGTCCCGTGGCCCACTAGAAGACGGACCCTCGCTCGGGTGGTTAATGAATTTTCCCCAAGGTGACAACTTGAAATCTCATTATTGTATCGAAACACCTTCCAACGAACAAAATCAAAATGTTTATTCAGTAAATAGGGCTCTTTTACACGTCGGTAATATGAAGTGAATTTACTAGCGCTTCGGACAAGACCATAATTGCGGAGAAGAAGCGCCAAGAAACTGTAGCAGGTAATTTTTTTGATCTAAAAGTACAGTAATACTTAAAAGTAAGCTACATTACAAGTACTTAATGAAGTAATAAATAAGAATTATTAAAGCTAGAACAAATAATATCATTACGAATGTATTATTATGCAGTATTGTTCAGATCACTTTGTTGTCCGTCCGTCCGTCTGTCTGTCAAGACCCTTTATCTTGGGAACACGTGGAGGTATCGAGTTGAAATTAAAATCATGTACCTACTCAGGTTTACAGCCCCTTGAAGCTGTGAAAAATTAAACTTCTAATGTATATTTCGCCACTCTCAAGGATAAGGTACTTTCCATAGTCCTAGAATCCTAAAATTTGGCAAATAGGAAGGTGTTACAGTTTAAATAAAGGGAAAAATCCGAAAATCGTTAATTTATTGCTGCATCACATATATTTTTTTGCTATTGCAAACTTATTTGCAGTTGATAATCTAACAGCGACCTATGTTGATGTTTGGGGACAACAGTTTTTCAACGGCAAAGTCAAGTCTGTCCCTCAATTCAATTTTACATTCTGGTAAGTTTGTACGGTACACTCGGTGCACGCGTCCGTTTCCAATTTTTTTTTAGTCACGAGTCTAACCTACGCAATTAATATTTCAGATATCCTGAAACAAATCATGGTTTCGATGAAATGATATAATCGATGAAGTGAAATTCCATAAAAGCTGTTGTCGCTAAGCGTCGCCTTAGTGTGTGTGTCTATACTTGTTGCCATTGCCCCACCCGCTTTAGTGAAATAAAAAATACTTTTTGAGGGTTCCGGAGCCGAATAGCTAAAACGGAACCCTTATAATTTCGTTATGTCCGTCTGTCCGTCTGTCCGTCTGTCCGTCCGTCCGTCCGTCCGTCCGTCTGTATGTCACAGCCATTTTACTCAGAGCCTATTGGCACTATATAAATGAAATTTGGAGAATAGATGTATTCTATAAACCGCTATACAATGATGTAGTAAAATTGAAAAAGAAAAATATTTAGGCGCGGTTTTTTTTGACTTACCTACATCAGCGTTTCGGGTATTTTTAGATAGGGCTTTCAAAATGATACCGAGGTTTTTAAGTGACTTTTTTACGTAAGTGAACAGTTGGCGAGATATACGCTTCTAAAGTCGTTAAATTTCTGTCCGGGTGTCCGGTAGCTTTTAAACTGTTAAATAGAACCAAAATTGTTTTGAACACGATACGCTGTGTAGTTTTTGAGATTTTAATAAAAAAAAAAAGATTTTGTATTTCAACCATGAACGTTCATCCCAGCTACGGAACCCTTCACTGTGCGTGGCCCGACATGAACTTGGCCGGTTTTTAAAGTATTGAGGGTAACGCATTCGGAACGAAGAGGGTCTATATTTGAAGTCATAATGCAAGGTTGTGTTAGATTTGTGACGGCCAAAAAATAACTCATGCGCGAGAAATGCCCTTCGATGAAATGAAAATTCTGCGTACCTAACGGTTGTTGAAAGGTGTTTCGATAAAATAATAGGTACAGTCACCAGCAATAATATATTATCCAACATTAGGCTTAAAAATATCTGACACGCTCTTATGCGTCCAGTAATAAAGGCGTCTGATATTTTTGAGCCTAATGTTGGATAATATATTATTTCACTTCTCTCGCTCTAAAATGACTCATAATAGCCATGTATAGGCGGATTAAAGTGACATTTTAATCCCTAGGGACTAATACACTTCTTTTTATTTCCTTATAAAAAGCCATGGAAATCCACAAACAGCCAGATACATTATGCCATTTGATCACGTTGCCCTTGTCGTTGGAGTGCGTGGTCTGGGGCTGGGCTTACAACCTCCACCGCCGCGCCAAGGTCTTCGTTTCGGAAATGTTGTCTATACACTATTTGTAATGTTCTAACACCAAAAACAACCTTGATGTTGTCTCGTTCTGCATTACAGTGACGGGTTGAGATTAAAAGAAACGCTCTTAAATTGTAATTTTTTAGGTGTTTATGTTAAACTATTACGCTGTTATTACAAAAATCTAAGACACGCCTTAGACATGATTAAAGAGACAGTTTTTTTATGAATTGACATTTACTAAAAAAAATATGGAACGGTTGTATAAGTTTTTGTTATAACTAGGTACTTACATTATAATTTAAGATTTATTTTTCTCGCAATCGAAGTGAAATGCGGAGGCCCTAGCCAAATGCGTTCGCTAACTAACTAACGTGACTTTACACGATCTACCAGTAAAAAATTGGTTTAATTAAATTAGAAATTTAAAAATCCCCCACTAAATGGTCTGAAAATAAAAATTAAAAAATAAGTAGTTGCCCTAAGGGCTGATTGTTTGATGAGTACTGAACACTGACACTAACTAAACTGACATGTCGGGGACCGCTAAGTAGCTGGGGTATTTTATGTGTGCCGTGTCAGTTTAGTTCTACTACTTATCACTTACTACCTACTTATCAAACAATCAGCCCTTAGGGCCACTACTTATTGTTTTTTACTTTTTAGAGTTTTTTTTACAGGCAATTTATTTAGACGGGGTATTTTAAATTTCTATTTTTTTTTTTATTTCACGCTTTTTAAACTTCTCCATCTGAGTATCTGTTTGTGCCATCGTAGCTCCCAAACGGATGAACGGATTTGAACGCAAGTTTTTTTAAAATGAAGCTTAACTAATCAGGATGGTTATAACCAAGATTTCATGAAAATTGGTTGGGCCGTTTAAGCGACATCAGCTCTGAAAGTAGGTTATTTATGCCGTTATTTTGGGGGCTTTTTACCCTCTAAAAGCTCAATATCTCAAAAACGGCTCAATCGATTTTGATGAGGCATGTCTAAGAACCACCGCTAAAAAACCTGCTTTCATTTAAAAAAAACTGCATTCAAATCGGTTCACCCATTTAAGAGCTATGGTGCCACAGACAGACACACACACTTACGCGTCAAACTTCTAACACCCCTCCTTTTGCGTCAGGGGTTAAAAACCATAATGTCACGGTGACTGTACCCCGTGAGGCACAAGGTCCAACTATACCAGGGCAACAGCTATAGTTAGGTAGTCCACTAACCTGGATAACACCGTAGGCTTTTCATCTCGCATTGATCCAACATCATCATTGTGATCGCCTTCTCCCAAGGGTCTGTCAGATGCTTAACTTTTACGCACACTGGTTTCCCTTCGGTCGTGCAGTTTAAATGACGTATTCCGCATGTTTTGAGTAGAGAGTCCTTGGTTATTTCATTGAGCCGATTTGAGCAGACTAAGTTAAATACTAAAAAAAATATATTGTAAATTATACCTATTGTGACAATTAAGAACCATCCCGGTTTCCTTAGCTTCCTATTTAAAAAACAACCGGTCAAGTGCGAGTCGGATATGCGCACAAAGGGTTCCGTCCAATTTTATAAGAATGGAAAATTGTATTGTCTCTATACAACGACATAGGTCTCGATTA
This sequence comes from Acleris holmiana, assembly GCA_949316455.1. Taxonomy (NCBI): domain Eukaryota; kingdom Metazoa; phylum Arthropoda; class Insecta; order Lepidoptera; family Tortricidae; genus Acleris; species Acleris holmiana. The sequence continues at coordinate 7,920,809 of OX438790.1, read as the reverse complement.
GTTTACCAACTGCAAGTAAGTATGCAATCGGATTTTTTTTTATGATGCAGCTTGTATTCTATAACTATAATATTCCTCCATGGCAAATTTCAGAACTCTAGGTCTATGGGAAGTAATTTATATACAGAGGCATTTTAGAACTTTCCAGGTGCAATTCGATTGAAATTCTCCCCTAGCGTCCTAAGTCCGAGGTCGGCCCAATAGGGGCGCCCTTAGGCATGCTAGTGTAAAAACCCTTTACCGCGTGGACTCCCATCAGGAGTCCGCCCTCACTCCGGCGAAGTAGTCAAAGCCATCAAAGGCTTACTACGTAGGTCCCTTAAAAGAAAAAACTTTCCAGGTACTTACTCATTAATATTAAAAACAAACATATCGTCATGGTTCCATTGGATTTCAATAAATAGGTACTTATAAAGTGCTAGCGCTGAAATTAATTGCTTAGCTTGATAACGTATATGCATGACTTGAGTTTATAGCATTTCTGATAGCTTCGAGACATGCACGACGAATCTTAAATTTGGCCGCATTTATGAAGTAACGTTAAAATAAATAGTTATTTGCGCAACAGGAGAGCAAAGTTGTTTTTTGCTGCGAGTGTTGATTTTGAATCCCGAGCAAGCGAAAGATTTTAGAATTTAATCACGAGTGTAGCGAGGGATTCAAAGACACGAGATGCAAATAACTTTGTTTGTGTTGCACATACAATTTTTCACCTTAGCAGCGAGAAAATATAACCTTTATCTGCACATATCATAAACCCTCTATGATGCGTTCAAAAACCGCAAATTACGACTAGCATAAAGATAAACTGTTTTGTTAGAACACATTTCTTATTTGTGAAAATGTTATTATTGCTTAATGACATCAAATTCAATATCAAAATTACATTCAAATTTCTGACCTGACCTCGATTCTAATATCACTCGACATGACATTTTATTCGAAATGAAATGTCAATTGCATATAATTTTGACAAATCTCGCTTTTTTTTTTTATGTTAAGGAGAAGGCACCCGAGCACTCAGGCCACCTGATGGTAAGTGGAATCTGAGACCCATAGACATTTGAGTTCTCAAGACTATAATCCTAAGACCTCAAATGCGTTGCCAACCCTGAGGACTAAGATGGAATGCCTCTATGCTAGCAATTTCACCGGTTGTCCCATCCCCACACCGGAACACAACAATCGCTTGTTGCTTGATATCGAACGATATCGATAGTGGAGGCCGACTCTAGTTTGTCTCTGAATTTAAAAAAAACTATCTACGGGTGCCGCCATTTATGACATTCTATTTGTTTTGTCGCAAAAAATAGTTTAGTTTGTTTTGTTTTTAATAATAATATATGTATGTAGATTGTAACTGTACATAATTAGGCATTAAAACACTCGTGTGATGTTATTATGTAACAGTCACATAAACTACCATTTTAAGGTAAAAAAACAACACCCAAATAAAACGACATGTCTATGTGTGTGAATGTCTATGGGTCTCAGATTCCACTTACGATCAGGTGGCCTGAGTGCTCGGGTACCTTCTCATTAAAATAAAAAAAACACCACCACTACCACGCTCACGGGACAAAAATTAAAAAGTTACTTTGTTTTACGCTCGCAGCAAAATCGAATTTTGCTCACTGTTTTTAAACATCAAAAACCACCCTTTTTGAGGTGCTGAGGTGAAAACGTAATTTTTGGGATATATTTCGTTACTGGCTGTAATGTTTGGCATTGTCGTCATTTGCTCATAGAGAAAAGAAAAAATAATAAAGGCACAGCAAAACCCTTAAAATGACAGCGATCTATACCTGCCTCGGTAATTTTAATATGAATTTTCAATAAGTTAAATCATTCTAACAAAACTCAAGTTTTTAAAACCCGGTTTTGATAATGTCGTCTATACAGGGTGTTCGGCAGAGGGGTCGACAAACTTCAGGGACTAATTCTGTGGGTCATACTCATCAACTTTTATTATGGTACCAACATCCAAATAGAGAAAAAAAAACCGGGCAAGAGCATGTCGGACCATGCTCAGTGTAGGGTTCCGAAGCCGTTAATTTTCTATAAAGTCAATTGGTGCCGCCTTAGATGATTTTAGTAGGTAGGTAGGTTGGTAAGGTAAAGACACCAGTAGTCGACAAAGGACCAATGTTCGACATTGATTCTTACTCAAAGAAGATAAGAGTTATTCATTTGTTTTGCAACAATCAATTTATAACCCTATGATCTTAGAATTAAAAGCTTCTGTCGATTATTGGTGCATGTCAGCTAAAAGTGTCGAACATTGGTGTTGTTACCTTAGGTAGGTATAAACACTTTATCTCAAGAACCAATGATGTCTACTTAGTCGCGATAGTTTTTCTTTAAAATTCGTTATATGCGCTTTCATTTAAGTTTTTTTTAGATTTTTAGCATTTGTACGCTTGGCTGTAGGGGGAGAGGGGGGGGGGGGGGGACACTTGAGTGTAACAAAAATTAGCGCTTTAAAGCTCAATATTTCATAAACTGTTTACTTAATCAAAAAAATGTTGTCACAAACCCGTAACATTTTTGAAATACCTATCCAACGACACCCCACACTATAGGGTAGACGCGAAAAAAAAATACTTCCCCACGTTACGTGTAGGCGAGACACCCTAAAAAAACATTTTACAAGATTTTATTCTATCACTTTGTTGGCGTGACTAATATGTATATTCATGCCAAATTACAGCTTTCTAGTACTAAGAGTCTCTGCGCTAGGCTGCGGGCGGACGGACATGGCGAAACAATAAGGGTTCCTAGTTTGACTACGGAACCCTAAAAAGCAGCTGTTCCATACATTTTGGCTGTGTAGCTCTCAAAGTTTGTATGGAACAGCTGTTATTTTTTTCCTTCTTCGGGACTCAACCTATCTCCATACCAAATTTCATCTAAATCCGTTCAGTAGCTCACAAACTCACAAACTTTTCCTCTTGACTTGAAAATTGTTTAAGGGCCTTCTGCGTGTCGGCTTCAGCTCCATTAAATTAACGCCTTCCAAAGGTTGCTACATGCATTCTATTTTAAGACGAAATAAAAAACAGTAATAAAAACGAGTTTTATTTTTAGAAATTAAATTACTCCCTCCTGCACCGTGTGTTAGCTGAAAATAAAGGTATATTGTGTTCAGTAATGAGAAAAAGTACTTATAAAAGTATAGGTAACTCGACCAACCAAAATCGAGGATTTTGTTTCTAATCGTGTTTTCACGTTTAAAGGTGGGTACGAATTAGAGCAGCCTCGGGTTGAGGCACGCACGGCTCACCTATTTTGCTCAAATTCGTACGCGCTCACGCGCTGTACGCGAGCAGCTGACGAGCAGCGCGCGGCGAGCCGTCGAGAGTCGGTCTTTCGACCGTGCTCAAAGGCGCCTCGGAGTGCGTGCCTCGAGTAACTTGGACGTGAATCCAAGCGTGCCGCGGGCAGAACGACAAATTCTAACGTACGTATGATAAACGCAGCCGCGGCTGTCATCCGTGTCCGACGCCATTTTGAAATGTCGGCTCACGGCGAGCACGGCGCCTCACCCTCGCATTATGTACAAAATTTTGGCTTGCGAGCAGCTTGCCGTGCGCGGCGAGCATGCCTCGGGCTGAGCCGCTCAGATTCGTTCCCAGCTTAACAGTCTAGGATATGATCTAGTTTAATATATCCAAAGAACAGACTCATAGGCGTTATGGTATTTTTGATAAGAATCTCGGAACACTACCGACTAAAGTCGATAAATCATACGTGGCCGCTTAGTGGCATGGAGGAGAGGAATATCACAGGACCCTGCACAAGGCGCTTCCACCACTAAACATAGGGTAAATCCGGGACAAATACACTCGCGGTCAAATAATACGGGTCAGAGTACGTTTTTCATACAAACGAGGCTATTTCGAAGCCTTGGTTCCTGGTTGTTCCTTGTTTTGAGTGAGGTTTTATGGTGGATACTCCGAGGTTCAATAGAGGAGGTCAAAAGTTCTTAAGATCGCACAATCAGTTTACACCACAGCGAGAGAGTGCATTTCCTTACACTTTGCCATTTTAGATATTTTACTGAACATACACAATACCGGCGTTAACACAGATTCAATCATTTGGGCATCTCAGGCACTCTGAAAGTCCTGTATCGGTGCTCCGGGTAACCAACATCAGATTTTTTTTATGTTAAGGGGAAGGCACACGAGCACTCGGGCCACCTGATGGTAAGTGGAATCTGAGACCCATAGACATTTGAATTCTCAAGACTATTATCCTCTCTCCTCTAAGACCTCAAATACGTTGCCAACCCTGAGAACTAAGATGAAATGCCTCTATGCTAGTAATTTCACCGGTTGTCTTATCCCCACACCGGAACACGGATTTGTTTGTTTAGCTTGTCACTTTCTAAATTTAAGTCATCCCTTAGAGTAAGTAAGTAGCGCTTTCTAGTTAAGTACATGTTTGAAATGTTATTTCCTGTTGCTGTTTATTACTACTCCTGTTGTTGTACCTATGCTTCATCTATTTTAAATATGATTCTGTAACTTGTGGTAACTTTGCTGGTTGATGTTAAATTCATCTTTTTTTACCTGTAAGTTATATTGTACCGTTTGTACCCAAATAAAACATTAAAACACAACAATGCGAATACTGCACTAAAAGCTTCCCCTGGCGAGGAACCCAGGTTTCAACATAGCGTCTTTAGTATGAAAACCGGGCAAGAGCATGGTGGACTATGCTCAGTGTAGGGTTCCGAAGCCGTTAAGTACTACAAACATAAAAATCAACAAGAAATAACAATTTTTTTATTTAAAGTCTATTTATTGGTGCCGTCTTAGATGATTTTAGTAGGTATAAACACTTTAATCGCCTGAATCTCAAGAAACAATGATGTCTACTTAGTCGTGATAGTTTTCCTTTAAAATTCGTTATATGCTCTTTCATAAAAGATTTTTTTCCGATTTTTAGTATTTGTAGTTTTGGCTGTAGGGGGGAAGGGGACACGACACTAGAGTCAAACAAAAATTAGCGCTTCAAGGCTTAATATTTCATAAACGGATTACTTAATCGAAAAACTGTTGTCACACACCCATAATATTTTTTAAAACACCTATCCATCGACACCCCACACGATAGGGTACGCGACAAAATACATCCCCACGTTTAGGGTTCCGTAGTCAAACTAGGATTATTATAGTTTCGCTATCGTCCGTGCGTCCGCAGCCTAGCGCAGAGACTCTTAGTAGGTACTAGAAAGCTGTAATTTGGCATAAATATGCATATTAGTCACACCAACAAAGTGGTACAATAAATGTAAAAAAAAAATATTAAGGTACAGTCACCATCAGATAGATCTAACCGGACAGCGAGCCCAAAAAAATGTGTTGCAATGGATTCCCAAAAAAGACTAACACGTGAAACCGTCAGAAAAATGACACGTAACACTTCGTTTAAATTATTTGCTTGGATAAAAAATCAAGAAGATGTAACTGCATAGTCGACCGAAAAGATTTAACTGGACAAACATTCAGTGTATCTAAGGTGACAAAAGTTCAAAAAGATCTTTCAAAATACCTCTTTACGGTAAAACTTTTTGGGAAGTTTAAAAAAATCAGGACAGAAATGACAAATGCCAATATTGACATTAAGCTCACAATGTAAACAATAACCATAATTATATTCTTCACATGTTCAGCGTACAAGAGTCGTTTTAAAATATTATGCGTGCTTTTCAAATATATGCGAAAACGTTAACCAGTTTGTCGCCGTGACCAAACTGCCGCCTTGTGTCGACGGCATGTTGCCGTGGTCTCCTGTTGGTTACTCTCGCCGTACCGCCCCTAAACTTGATCAGTTTCCAGCAGCCGTTCATGTGATCACATGAACGGCTTTGAAACCAGCACGATGGTCTCGTGTATGATGCGTGTTCAACAAATAATCTCAACGCAGTTTCGTCTCGTGCCGCGAATCACAAACACGAGATAGCTTGAATCAGCTTATTGCTCGGTGTGTAGTGTTTATTTATGTGTGTTATTTGTATAAATAAAAATCAATTTTACTTTAATTTGAACGTATCCCTTTATAACTTTTATGCTGCCCCTTTTTGTAAGCTTTTATTGTACTTGCAATTTTGATAAGTTAGATCATTTTGCAAACCATATTTCTACCACTTGCTGCTACCGGATTGCGCTGAAATTCGGCATATTTATGTAAGTAAGGTGACAATGCAATATTATTATAAAGTGGTCATAGGAACTTCGCATCGAAAAAAGATAGCCCCATCGTGTTTGGGCTCGTTGGGTTTTTCGGTATAAACAGTGATTACTGTGCACAAAAACGTACAGACCTTAACCCAAACCCTTGTAAGTAGGTACCAAAAACAAAATTTTGGCAGACACTTATCTCAGCAATAGCTGTTTTAAATATAATTTAAGGTGTCAATATACAATTTAGCCCTTGAGGATTTCCTATGGCTGCCTTCTGTCTCCATCAGCATAGCTCGATGGGACCGTTATTATTAATTATTATTATAAGTAAATATTCTCATCCAAATCGCATAAGTACGAGTATGTTAGTTACAAGTGACGCTAACGTAAGTGTGGTAAAATACTGCACCAAGAAAAGTAAAAACAGTAAGAGTAAAAGTGATGTCTAAATTCTGTCACGGCGTAAGTAACAAATATCGCGTAGGGGAGGCCGGGGCTTGTTTTAACGAGGATAAGTATTAACACGTCAATAGCGGCCAAATTACTATAATCTAAATCTCGTTTTTTTATTCCTTCCATGGATTATGATATGATACCAAATACGTAGTGACCCATCAGTTGTCAGCAGGACTCCAAACGGAAAAATTGTGCGCCGCGGCGACTTTTTGCAGATAAATAGAGTTTTTTACGATTGCAATTTTTTGACTTCCTCACTAATTGTTGCCACAATGAAATCACAATTTGGTGTTGAATAAAGCTTTTTTGATTAAGTAACGATAGTAATTGTAATTATCATGTTATTTAATTGCTTTAATTTTAAATGTTTTTTCTACTGTTGCAGGAGTGACCGCTACCCTGACCATGAGTTACAATTACGATACTCACTAGAGATTCTAATACTCTGTCCCTCTCACTCTACTATAATATTGTGAGGAACAGAGCATTCTACTCGCTAGCGAGTACGATAATTGCAACTCATGGTAAGGTTACGGGGCTAGTTTTAACAAAACAGGGGTATCTGTGTAATCGTATAATGTGACAAAAGATTTTATTCGTGTGAAAAAAACCAGAAAAAATTATGATATTTTGATACTAACGTTGATTATTGTTTAACTTGGCTTGTCTGTAAGGCTGAAAGTAAATTAAAGTTACCACTATGCAATGTTATTATTTTTTAGTCATTCGATTTTTATATCATTGTCGATTATTGTGTTACAAACCCCTTTGAAGAAGACCTCTTTTTTATAATAATGGTGATGTACTTTGATTTATTTTTTATTTTAACCACCGATTAAATGGATATGAAAATAAAACACGTACGTTATGTACTTTTAAAGCTACAGGTATACTTATACGTCTATCCATTCTGTGCTACAGGTAAAAGCTTGAAGTGTTAGATTATGCCCGGCTTCCCCTACAAGAAGTCACGGGGACTTTCCTTGACAGCTGACATATTGTGATCAAATTCAATTTTAAACTAACGAACAGTGTTCAAAATGTAAGCCAAGTTCGCCTACAATAACCATTCAAATATCTAAAATGAATACCACATACAAGTACTTTATTTTCCTCAATCCTACACTTACTTGAATTAAATAAGTTATATAAGTTATAACTTAATGCCATAAAGTTCAAAATGATTTATTGGAATATGGTCATAAAAAAATGGGCAAGAGCATGTCGGACCATGCTTAGTGTAGGGTTCCGAAGCCGTTAAGTACTACAAACATAAAAATCAACAAGTAATAATATTTTTTTATTAAGTCACTTGGTGCCGTCTTAGATGATTTTAGTAGGTATAAACACTTTGATTGCCTGTATCTCAAGAACCAATGATGTCTACTTAGTCGTGATAGTTTTGCTAGCGCTTAAATTAATATTTCATAAACGGATTACCTAATCGAAATACTGTTTCCACAAACCCGTAATATTTTTGAAAAACCTATCCAACGACACCTCACACTATAAAGTAGACGAGAAAAAATACATCCCCACGTTACGTGCAGGGGAGGTACCCTAAAAAATTTTTTTTTGTACATTTTATTGTACCACTTTGTTGGCGTGACTTATATGCATATGCATGCCAAATTACAGCTTTCTAGTACTAAGATTCTCTGCGCTAGGCTGCGGACGGACGGACAGACGGACATGGCGAAACTATAAGGGTTCCTAGTTTGACTACGGAACCCTAGAAATTGAGTATAATGTACCTATATTTTATACTTTTTAATGCTTTTTTCAACACAATTACAGCCTATTAGGTACATACCATTATGCTAAATTTTGAGCATGTTGGAACTATTTATCATTATATATAAGAGTATAAAATCTTTCATGATTTTTTATTTACGAGTGCTATAATCTTTTCATTAAGAAAATTCATATCAGAATATTCTCTGTTACTTGATAGACTTTATTCTAAGCTGGGCCTGAAAGAGTTAACTAACACAAATGAAAAAAGTATTAATAAAAATACGATACGTAGAATAATATCCCGTCGATAAAAATGAACTTGGCCTGCGCACTTCTAACAATCCGAATGAGGGTCTGATATCTCTAGTACCAGCAAATCAGTTCATATGAAATTGCGCATGTGTGCGTTCTATTCTATACCAGCCTTCAACAAAGTACTAATGGCGAAAGACAAAATTAAAAAAAGAGTTCAAATATTTATTTGGTTACGATACGGACCGACGGACGGACGGTTTTGTATACCATTTGCGTTTTATTATAATTACTCTCTTAGTGCTTTAAGGTTTTATAAAAATAAAAATACGATTAGGCTGTTTTGTAATTATTAGATCGCATAAATAGTGTGTGGTAACACTGGTTACATGGAAATATAATAAGTATGGAAGCCTAACTGATGCTGAAAATCGGCTCCACTGACATAGTGCTGGCGGGGGTGCAGCTAATACTGCTCTGTGGAGTCGACTTTTTGACGTAGTGTCAAACAGTTGTTTATAATTGCAAAAATAATTCGATTTTAATGATTACCGGATTTAAATAATGCTGCAAAAATGCCAAGTAGCTTTGTGAGTTGGTGCAGGACCCACACAGATGCAAAACAAAGCGATATTTATTTGAATACTTAGTGAGTTATTGAAATTTTCATATTTCCATACTAATGTCATGTCCGACTTTTTGCAATACACTTTGAAAAATATGAATTACAAGCAAATGCTTCGAATGAATAGGAAATTAAATTTCATGTTATCTTTACTATAGTTACTTTACATAATAAAACAAATAGGTGATATCGATGGTTCCACCGAATAAAGGTGTAGTATGCCAAAAGCTAACTTTCCGGGAAAAAATAAATACCAGTAGATAGATACCAAAATATGAATTCTATTAAAATAAGCACATTCATTCATTCATTCTATTACATTAAGTATAAGTGCTAGTACCATTTCATAGCTTTTATTCTAGTGTAGTGAAGCGCAGATAGTTTGTGCTATAAAAGTTTATACGTTTCTAGGATTCCATAGTCAAACTAGGAACCCTAATAGTTTCACGATGTCGATCCGTCTGTCCGTCCGCAGCCTAGCTCAGAGACTCTTAGAACTAGAAAGCTGTAATTTGGCATGAGAATATACATATTAGTCACGCCAACAAAGTCGTAAAGTTAAATTTTGAAAAAAAATGTTTTAGTGTACCTCCCCTAAACGTAACGTGGGGATGTTTTTTTTTCTCGTCTACCACATAATGTGGGATGTCGTTGGATAGGTATATCAAAAATATTAGTAATGCAACCTTTCATTACTTTTTGTGTAGAATAAGTACTAGTCTATTGCCTTGATTCTTTAGGACTATTATTCGACAGTGGAAATTTCAAATGTCGTAAGGGACAAACGCTTACTTTTCAGGGGAGCCAGAAAACAAAATTCTACTTTTTTAAATTCATAACTAGGAAACTACTCATCCCATTAAGATGATTCTTGGCAGCATACTTTTTAAATAACTTCGCCTACCCTATTTTTTTAATTGGACCTCCATAAATACAGTGGTTTAGGAAATAGTGTCCCTTACAACAAAAAAATAAGAAGAAAATGTGTGTTACACCTCCGAAAACACAGTACTTATCTGACAAAATGTATTCTTTTTAGTGCCTTACAACATAGGAATTTTAAAAATATTGAGATATACGATATTGCGCTTAATGAAACAAGACGTTATACAAAAATATTTGACCGATACGACAAATACAACAAATAGATAGAAAAAAAAAATACTGACTTCAATGGTATATTTAGCGTATTTACGACAAAATGTCCCTTACGACATTTGAAATTTCCACCGTCGATATACTATTGTTAATGTCAGTTTTAAACAATTGATAGCTTACTTATATAAGTTTGTCTAAGAAAATTTCTTAACAATAACAAAGGCGTTCTAATTAAAAAGGACAAGAATGTAAAAAGTACAAAAGTTGTTTATTCAGTAAATAGGCCGCACAGGCACTTTTACACTTCAAATTTTTAAATTCCAAATTCTATCAGCGCTTCCGAAGAGGAGACCACTGCTGAGAAGAAACGCCGCAAGATATTCAGCAAAAAAAACGGTTAATGTTTTGTAACTCTCAAAATTTATCAATCCCTCCATATAATTAGGTCCACAGTCCTTTGCATCTATAAAAAGTCAAACTTCGAAGTAAACTGAAAAAAAAGTTACGGCCGCTTATGCAAGCCGCAAGTTCATATCATAAAATTGTTAATTTGTTGCTCCATCACAAAATAATAATGTTTTTTGTAATTGAAATAAAAAATTGTTATAAAACAAAAAATCGCCTTCAAAAGCGCACAAAATAACTTTTTTTTAAATTGTAGGCACCTAATAATCGCCGACTTCGGTTCTGTTGGGCTAACCTATTAGGTAGGTGCCTACAATTTTAAAAGATGTTATTTGATGCGTTTTTGAAAGCGGTTTTTTTATTTTAAAACATTTATTTTATTTTATACTTTTTAGTGATCACAATACGCTGTTACGTAGTCATACTTCGTAGTTGATATGAAACTTTAATTTATTTCAAGCGCCCCATACGACGCCGCGGGAAAGTCATAGTCATATTTCAACAAGTAAATATTTTTCGTTGTAGTCGCTCAACTATCTAAATCGAGATATCTTGTCGCCACCCTTGAAATAGGTACCATTGAGGAGTTCCGGTGGCCATCTGTGGTCTTCATGATCAGTTTCACTGCACCAAGTTATACTTTCTGAATGCAAATGCTAGATTTGTTACTAAAAATACTAAAATCGCTATACTATGTTTGCCAATCGCTATATTTGAGGAATTCCCTCAATTCCTCACTGATCCCCTCATCAGATTCAGATTTGGTGACAATGGGATCACCTCGAAAGTATAGGTACTCTATCAAACTAAAGAAGATTTTTTAAAATCGGTCCACAATTGAGGAAGTTATCGGTGAACATACATAAAAAAAATACATACCATGGAACGTACAATCTCCTCCTTTTTTGAAGTCTGTTAAAAACCAATAGGAAACGGCTTTCCACTCAAGTGCGAGTCGGACTATGCACTACGTATTAGGGTATCATTTAAGAAATAACATTTTTCGGGTTCCGTATCTCAAAAGCAAAAAACGGAACCCTTATAGGATCACTTTGTTGTCCGTCCGTCCGTCCGTATGTCCGTCTGTCTGTCCTTTTATGCCGCAAAAAACGTATGTTTCAACACTCTCAATGGAATCAAAATGTATAGGGTAGGTACTTCCTATTAGACCCAGAATCCTGAAAATTGGCAAGAAGGAAGCACAAATTATGGAAAAAATCCGAAAAATGTTTTTTGCGATTGCAAACTTATTTGCAACTGTGGTGAAGCGTGGCCCAAACCAGTAAGGAAAGCCGGTCCAGTTAAGTGCGAGTCGAATAACGCACCACGCATTAGGATTTCTTTGATAAAGTAACATTTTTTATTACCAACTAAATTTTGTTTGTTGTTGACGGCGAAATAAATAGTTTTTTTTTTTAAGAAAAGAAAACGCACTCAGAAATGGCCAGCAAACTAAGACCCCCGAAACTTTAAGAGATTGTATGAAATCAATAAAATGCTGATTTGTAATCTCAAACTTCTGTTTAGATACCTCGTTTAATATATATTTTATTAAAAGTATTAGCTTTCAGAGCTCATATCTACCTAATATACCTAAATATCAAAATCACACTTGGATGTTATTTTTGTGATATACTTACCAACTATTAATAATACATCTAAATTATTAATATCTAACGAGCCGGTTACATTTCGAATGTTGCTAGAATAAAGTGTGTAAGTGTATATAAGGTCAAAGAATAGGTTCAACCCTAGAATTCACCAGCAGCTTATTCAATTTTTGCCTATGACAGTCATGTTTTGTTATTTTTAAAAGATGACTGTATTAATCTTATATACCTACTTTAAACATTTCCCAATAAAACATGACTTAGAAAACCTTTGTCAGTTCATGACTTAGGTAATTTCTAAGATAAATACTCTATTTGAATTTGTGCGACCATTTCTACCTACATTTAAGTAAACAAACAAACCTCCGTCGCCTCCACCGCAGTACAAAATCACAACAAAACTACACATACACATAACAAGTTATACTTCACTGGTTGAGGCTCTTATGCTGAGTAGGGGCCCTTTTCAACGCCATTTTGTGTTATTTTTAGTTGTCTTTTGTTTTAATTGTATTTTGTAAGCGTTAAATATTTTTAACCGACTTAAAAAAAAGAAGGAAGTTTTTCAATTCATCGGGACCAAGACGCCTGGAACGATTTTTTTTTTGTCCGATTGCGTCTACTTTCTAGTTGGACCCATTTCCAGCACGTCAACATCTGATGATGAGATCTTGGAGAAATCGAAAGAACTCCTCAAATATTATAGGAATAAATAAATATACGTGGACGACGTAACAGTATTATTATGATCACTAAAAGGTATGAAATAAAATAAATGTTTTTAGTCCGACTGACCTTTATTTTTATTACCTATCATTTTAAAATAAGTTATTTCTTGCATTTTGAAGACGGCTTTTAGTTTTTTCAAACATTTATTTCATTTCTACTCTTTTACTTTAAAACATCACCTAACGTTTTGACGGAAGAAGACAATAAATTGGCAGTTGAGTTCCGTACTAGGAACCCTTATAGTTCCGCCATGTCCGTCCTTCTGTCCGTCCGTCTGTCCGACCGTCTGTCTGTCCATCTGCCAGTCCTTCCATCTCTCCGTCCATCTGTCCGTCCGTCCGTCTGTCCGTCCGTCCGTCTATCCATTCGTCCATCTTTCCATCCGTCCATCTGTCCATCTGTCCGTCTGTCCATCCATCCATATGTCCGTCTGTCCGTCCGTCCGCCCGTCCGTCCGTCCGTCCGTCCGTCCGTCCGTCCACAGCTTAGCTTAGAGACTCTTAGTACTAGAAAGCTGTTATTTGGCATGAATATACATAGGACCTCCCCTGCACGTAAGTGAGGATAGTTCTTTTTTCTCGTCTACCCCATGGAGTGGGGTTTTTGTAATTTCAAAAATATTACGGATATGTCAAATATTTTTTTCGATTAAAGGCATCCGGTTGTAAAATATTAAGCGTTACATTGCTATTTTTGTTAGAGTCAAGTGTCCCTACAGCCAAAACTATAAATAATAAAAACAGAAAAATGTATACAAAAAAGTGTTTATACCTACTAAAACCATTGATTTAAATCAGCACCAAATAACTTTAAATAGAAAATTAGTTCATACTTGTTGTTTTTTGAGACGGTATTGTTGTGTTTGTAGTATCAGCTTCGGAACCCTACATTGAGCATGGTCCGACATGCACTTGCCCGGTTTTTCGGCGGTACTCGGTACAAATCAGTCTGGCGTGCGTAATTTTGCGATAATTGTAATTATCACATCAATCATTTATTTTTAAATCGAATGTTTTTTGGCTAAAACGAGATCTAATGATGGATCTGAAAGGTCGTCACATCTCCGGTGTACTTAAAACAGGCTAGCTTAGTTTGAACTGTTAACCTTTCGTATGTCCCGTCCGTCCTATCCGTCTGTCCTGTCCGTCCGTCCTGTCCGTTCGTCCTGTCCGTCCATCCTGTCCGTCCGTCCTGTCTGTCCGTCCTGTCCGTCCACCCTGTCCGTCCGTCCTGTCCGTCCGTCCTGTCCGTCCATCCGTCCCGTCCGTACGTAGTGTCCGTCCGTCTTGTCCGTCCGTCCGTCCGTCCTGTCCGTCCGTCCTGTCCGTCCGTCCCGTCCGTCTGTCCCGTCCGTCCGTCCTGTCCATGTTCATCTGTTTGTCTGACTGTATGAAGTTCACATCCATATTACTTGGAACACTAGACACTGCTAAAAATTTTAGTAAAGGAAAAAAATATTTTTAGGCTTAGCACCCCATTCTGTAACATTTTTTTACGCCAGTATTATAGCTCCATTACATCAGAAGTTATAACCGCATGTTATTTTGTTTATTAATATAAATATTTTTGTTGCAGTCTACTACGTCTAGGTACTTCTTACATTTTATTCTATTAAAATAAATTCTGAAATGACGCAGTGTCACAGATCAGTAAGAGATATACGTTTTTCAAATCAAGATGTTTGTAATGTAGCTCTAAACGTAAACTATCCGTCCGTCCTCTCCGTCCGTCCTGTCCGTCCGTCCCGTCCGTCCGTCCTGTCCGTCCGTCCTGTCCATCTGTCCCGCCCGTCCGTGTTCGTCTGTTTGTCTGACTGTATGAACTTCACATTTATTTTATTTGGAACACTAGACACTGCTAAAAATTTAAATAAATATTTTTGTAATGTTGCAGTCTACTACGTCTAGGTACTTCTTACATTTTATTATATAGTAATAAATTTCTGAAGTGACGCAGTGTCACAGATCAGTAAGAGATACACGTTTTTCAAATCAAGATGTGTGTAATGTAGCTCTAAACGTAAACTGTCCGTCCATCTTGTCCGTCCGTGCCTTCCGACCGTCCTGTTCGTCCGTCCTGTCCGTCTGTCCCGTCCGTCCGTCCTGTCCGTGTTCGTCTGTTTGTCTGACTGTATGAAGTTCACATCCATTTTACTTGGAACACTAGATACTGCTAAAAACCTTGTAAAGGAAAACAATATTTTTAGGGTTAGCACCCCATTCTGTAACATTTTTTTAGAAGCTTTTATGTTATTTTGTTTATTTATATAAATATTTTTGTAATGTTGCAGTCTACTACGTCTAGGTACTTCTTACATTTTATTATATAGTAATAAATTTCTGAAGTGACGCAGTGTCACAGATCAGTAAGAGATACACGTTTTTCAAATCAAGATGTTTGTAATGTAGCTCTAAACGTAAACTATCCGTCCGTCCTCTCCGTCCGTCCTGTCCGTCCGTCCCGTCCGTCCGTCCTGTCCGTCCGTCCCGTCCGTCCGTCCTGTCCGTCCGTCCCGTCCGTCCGTCCTGTCCGTCTGTCCCGTCCGTCAGTGTTCGTCTGTTTGTCTGACTGTATGAACTTCACATTTATTTTATTTGGAACACTAGACACTGCTAAAATCTTAGTAAAAGGAAAAAATATTTTTAGGGTTATCACCCCATTCTGTTAATATTTTTTTACGCCAGTATTATAGCGTCATTACATCAGAAGTTATAACCTCATGTTGTTTTGTTTATTAATATAAATATTTTTGTTTCAGCCTACTATGTCTAGGTACTTCTTACATTTTATTCTACTAAAATAAATTCTGAAGTGACGCAGTGTCACAGATCAGTAAGAGATACACGTTTTTTAAATCAAAATGTTTGTAATATATGTAGCTCTTAACGTAAACTGTCCGTCCTGTCCGTCCGTCCTGTCCGTACCGTCCGTCCGTGCTGTCCGTCCGTCCCGTCCGTCCCGTCCATCCCATCCGTCCGTCCTGTATGTCCCGTAACGTCCGTCCGTCCGTTCTGGCCGTCCTGTCCGTCCGAACCGAGGTACTGCTTAACATTTTGTACAAAGATCAAAACTTTTTTTAGGGTTGGTATCCCATTCCGTAATTATTTTTTACACCAGTATTATCGCGTCATTACATCGGAAGTCATAAACCTCGTATGTTATTATATTTCTTAATGTAAATATTTCTGTTCCAGCCCACTACGTGTAGTAGGACCTTCTTTTATTTTATTATATTAGAAGAAATGCTGAAGTGACGCCGATCAGTACGAGATACACGTTTTTCAAATCAAGATATTTGTATCATGGCTCTAAACATAAACTAATAACGAATTAACTCTGCGACAAAGAGATTGCATACAAATCCCACTGACGTGAATAATACTTAACTTACGAGCAATGTATACCGAATTGTCACCTGTCACTTATCCTCGTCAGTACGGTGGAAAAGGGGGCTGATAGCGAGTGGGATCTGAGACCCTGTGGGACATTTGCATTCTCAAGACTGCAGTCATGAGACTGCAAATACGTTGCTTATCGCTCGGATCCTATTTTCATGTTTTATCTTTTAAGCGATCCGAACGCACCCTGCACAAAGCCCTACCAACATTAAACCCGTCCCATCTTGCTTTTTAACCCCCGACACAAAAATAGGGGTGTTATAAGTTTGATGTGTAAGTGTGTGTGTGTGTGTCTGTCTGTGGCACCGTATCTCTTAAATGGATCAGCCGATTTGAATGCGGTTTTATGATTGAAAGCAGGTTTTCTAGCGGTGGTTCAGTCGTTTTTGAGATATGGAGCTTTTAGGGGGTTAAAAGCCCTAGAGGTTCATTTCAGAGCTGATATCTCTTGAACGGCTCAACCAATTTTCATTAAATCTTGCTAAGAACCATCCTGATTAGTGTAGCTTTATTGTTTTTGAACTAAAACTAAAAAGTAGCACTATTACTTGTGGAAAAGATTGCGTATATATACTCGTATGTTATCGACCATCTAGGGCAGGTCAAATACAAAAGTATAAGAAATGTACCCCCTCTACCAGCCCCCTATTTCACCATCTTGACAATGACATGTGATAGGTGACAATTTTGTATACATTGCAAAGTTAACACACTGATACATCACTGGGTTTCATATAAGCTGCGCCACGTACACTAAAATGTCACCTGTCAAGTGTCATTGTCAGTAAGGTGAAATAGGGGGCAGGAGCGCCTGGCGACATCGGTTGGCAATTTTACCCCTTATTCGCCGTCCAGCTCTAGGTTCCTCGGGGGCATTGACGACAAAGGTCTTAGAGTCTCTGTTCGTATCCCAAAATAATCGTATGAAAATTGGATTAAAAGTTTTAATGAAAATACTACTATGTAACAATAAAACAAATTTAATTTTCTATTACGTGAAACAAATTGAATGTATTTTTTTATTTTAATTGCTAGATGTGTACAATGTGATGTGTGATGTGATCGAAAAGGATGATGATGGCGCTGGTGGTCAGAGCGAACATGATAGCCCACAGGTTCCGACGATGTACCGCGGAAGTCGCAGTAACGCGTTTTAGAGATTTTTAATTGCTTTATACCTACAGCCTGAGTGCTTACTTGTCGCAAAGGTCTATTATATCAATGCCCTCCGAGACCAATATAACAACACGTTTAGGGATAAAGCATGCAGCGCAACGGGCTTACTGGCGGATGCGCGTCGACGGCTCTCCGGCGCAGGCGCACCAGCAACAGCAGCATCCTGCATCATAACGGACAGACTGCACCCTTTGTACCTTCTAATCAAGCTCTAATTCAAATTGATACATCCAAAAAATTATGGCCCATTTGTACGAAATGTTTTTTTTTTTTACCTAAAATGAACTACCACTGGCACCTCACCTGCATAGAATAAGTCTATAAAAATATTTTGGTTTTACGAAGGTAGTTTTGATTTGTTACATGATTTTCATAAAGTCATTTTTTCAAAGTAGCGAATTTTCACATTTCTCGTTCTTTCATAATTGTTTAATCGATTTTGTTCATGTAACGATTATATGTACCTACTATATTTAGTATTATATGTACCGATATAGAGTTAAAATGTTCGCGGTTTATTTTAATCGCTAAAATTACCAGTAGATTATTTAATTTTGTAGCATTTTTTCCATTCTAAAAACTTTAATTTGATAAAATCGACGGAGCTCCGCTGAGCGGAGCTTCTATTTCTGGGTTGTTTTGGCCCTCCAGGCCTAATATGAGACCGAAGCTAACCTAACCTACATACGCATATTATGATGCAAAAGTAATTATTGGGAAAATTTGCGATGGAAACATTGGGAACATATAAAATGTGAATAGTAAAAATTACGAATATTCAATAATGCTGTATAAAAATCGCTACATGAAGAAAAACAATAAAAAAAATTGACAATTGTAAAAGAACGCGATGTGAAAATTCGCTACTACGAAAAAATGCCTTTGTGAAAATCATTAAAATCATCTAACAAATCGTGTTTTGACAAATAAGGTGTCGTTGGTTTTGTCTTATACACTGTTGCCACATCTACAGGATTCAACAAATATACCTACCTTATACTTGCCTTCGGGGTCGTGCTCCTACTAGGAGCATAAAAATATTACAATTGAATCCCTCGTTTTCATACTCTAATTAAAGTACAAACATTATTTATTATTATCATATCAATAGTATTTCAGCAAGTTATAGGTTTAGGTCCGCTTCTGCGGAGCTCCTGTTTGATATCACTATAAGTCAGTGGTATCGTTTAACTTTAAAATACCTACTGTACCACCAGGGGTAATGCCAGGGGACGGTGGGTCTGAAGGGATATTTTGCGACAGTAAATAATAAAATTTGAAATACCTATATCTTCTTTTCGTTGCAGTAGGAGAATCAGAAATTATAGTATTCATGCTCCTACCAGTGGGAGAATCAGTACTATAATGTCTTCGTGCTCCTACCAGTAGGAGAATTTAGCAGGAGCACGACCCCGAAGGGAATATTCGTATTGAAGTCTCTTTCTTTATCCTATACAATCTGTCCCTGCATAAGGTGCACAAACAAATAGGAATGAAATACGATGCAATTTCACCGACAAAAAAAAATGGTGTCTATTTTTTTTAAAGATTTGTAAAAAATCATTGATTGCTGTCAACCCCTTTACTTTGTTCTGATAAACAAAGTAAAATGTATCGCCTCACATGAAGTCTATTGAGATAAAATAAACGGTTTTTTAATCGTAGAGCATTTTCTGTGCCAATTAAATAAATAAAAGAATGTAAAAAAAAAACAAACAATAAAAGCACGTTTTTCTTAAAAAAAAAATTTTTTTTCGAAATTCCTGATAAATCCTATTTATTCTTTAATTACTTGAAAATATGCTCATATGACCTCGTGTTTTTATTAGCTATAATTATTAATCAACTCATTATCTTTAATTAAAAAAAAGAATTACGTGTCTAAAGCAAGCACGACATTTTTGATAAGCGTATTTTTTCGTACTTTTTTTATTTGGTTGACACAGGAAATGCTATAGGATAAAAAACCGTTTATTTCATCTCAATAGACCTCATATGAGGCGAGATATTTCCCTTTGTTCCGATAGGGTCGACAGCAGTAATTGTTTTTTTATATAAAATTAAACAATTTAAAAAATTACGTTTTTTTTTGTCGGTGAAATTGCATCTAGTCTCATCCCTATTCATTTGTGCGTCTTATCCAGGGACACTGTATTTAATTTTTAAGGGATGCCAACACGATCCTTTGCCGAAGCTTGTAGATGTACTCGTATGTGGCCGTAACGTGTATGGCGTGTAGAAGTTATTTCATAGAATAAGAACTAAGCATAGAAGGAGCTATAAAATATGCAGTCTTATTGGAAGAGACGGTCCTATAAGCTAAAACCAATTAGTATGTTGAATATCATATTCGCAAAACACGATTTTCGCAAAACATCATATTCGCAAAACATGATATTCTCAAAACATCATTATTAGCAAGACAGCAATTAGACAGTGTCGACGGAGCTCCTATTTCTGGGTAGTTTGGCCCTCCGGGCCTGCTGTAAAACTAACATAACCTAAACCTACCTACGATTCTATAACCTAATTCCACTATTTGCAAATATCATGTTTTGCGAATATCATGTTTTACTAATATCATGTTTTGCGAATATAATGTTTTGCTAATATCATGTTTTGCGAATATGATATTCTGCGAAGTATGGGCTAAAACATCATGATCGTACACTATAACGATCAAGGTGACCAGGGTGTTGAATACACGACTTCACAACACTGGCGTGTATGACTAGTTTTAGCGAGAGCTGGAGTCTATACTCTTTCCTTTTTAACTTATTGAACATTCATATTCAAATTTTTGATATAGGTATAGAAAAGACGCTTTCTTTTTAAGGCTCCTTCTATGCCTTTATTTTTTATTGTATGGGTTATGTGCTTATGTGACATGTATAAGTTGCTATTGTAAGTGTTTTTTTACCTATATGTATTGAAGTTGGTATTACTATTAAATAAAAGGTTTTAAGAGGTTTGAAAGCTTTTATACTTCGTCACAGGAGGGCTAGCACAAGTGGTTCGTGACTTGTTTGTCGCTCGGATCTTCCTTTCCATCTAGTCTGTAACGATAGAGACGCACTGAGCGACAAGCGATAAAATACAACTTGTGCTAAAAATTGCATGAGAGACGACATGATATCAATATTTTATTTTAGTCTGGTTTGGATAAAACTTTATTTTATCCAAACCAGACTAAAATAAAATATTTAACCTAACCTTAGACGAACGGCTAAGATTAGGTAGGGAGCTATTAAATTATTGGTATCATAAATACGTCTTACATTATGCCTATGTTAACAAGAAAGAGTTTGGATTCAAATTATGGCACTGTTTGAATCGAAATTGGCAGCATGATCCACGTTTACCTAGCATCTGATATTTCTTTGTGGCGGACATTTTAAAATATTCATATTTCACCTGTCGCCAATGCAAACTCTTTTTTGCCGAGGTTACTAAGCTTTTTGTGAGGCCCCGCGGCACTAAAGTGCGCCCTGTTGTGATCCTTATTAGTGCTGATAGACGAGCATAGTCGCTAGAATGCTCGAGTAAATGCGCAAGTCTATCGGCACCTTAAGATATAAGTCAATTAATATCTGGGGACAATCGCACACTAATTGACCTAGTCCCTAACTAAGCTCTAGGCTTGTACTATGGATGGGTACTAGACGACGTTAAACATACTTATATAGAGAAATTAATTTCCGTGTCAAATACACGCACATTTACACACACAGTCGGAAACATACTCAATCTCATCACACAAATATTTGCCCATACCGGGAATTGAACCTGGGACCGCTAGCTTCGTAAATATGCAGGGTCGCTTCAACTTTCTTTATAGCAGCAAGTGGTAGAAAAATGGTTTGAGAAACTTAAAACAGAACTTACAAATCAACATTGCAAGTTAAATAAAAGCTTTTAATAAAGGGCAGCATAAAAGCTTAAACAAACAATACATTCTTAATATAGTTCATTTATTTTGATTTATATAATTTACACACAAATTAGAAACACAACCCAACACCACACCCAGTAATAAACTTATTCAAGCTACCTCGTTATTGTGATTCTTAGCACGAGACGAGACTGCTTTAAGAGTATTTGTAGAACAGGCATCATACACGAGACCATCGTGATTTTTTCAAAGCCGTTCATGTGATCAAGCTGAGGGGCGGTACGGCGAGAGTAACCAACAGGAGACCTCAGCAACACGCCATCAACACGAGCCAAGCCGCCTGCGCGCGGCCTACATGCACTCAGTTTGGCCGCGGCGAACAATTGGTTAACGTTTTCGCACAATATTTTACACGCACGCATAACATTTTAAAACAATTCTTATATCGCTGAATATATTGTGAGGAATGTTATTGCTATTGTTTACGTTGTCAGTTTTGACATTAGTCATTTTGGTCCTGATTTTTTAAACCTATATAAAGTATTCTAGCGAAAAGAGGTAGTTTGAAAGATCATTTTGAATTTTTGTCACCTTAGATACAGCTGAATTTTTGTCCATTTAAATCGTTTTGGTCGACTATGCAGTTACATCTTCTTGATTTTTTATCCAAGCAAATAATTTAAACGAAGTGTTACGTGTCATTTTTCTGACGGTTTCACGTGTTAGTCTTTTTTGGGAATCCATTGCAACACATTTTTTTGGGCTCGCTGTCCGGTTAGATCTATCTGATGGTGACTGTACCTTAATATTTTTTTTTTACATTTATTGTACCACTTTGTTGGTGTGACTAATATGCATATTTATGCCAAATTACAGCTTTCTAGTACCTACTAAGAGTCTCTGCGCTAGGCTGCGGACGCACGGACGATAGCGAAACTATAATAATCCTAGTTTGACTACGGAACCCTAAACACAAACGTACTCTGACCCGTATTATTTGACCGCAAGAGTAGTTGCCCCGGGGAATAGTTGCCCCGATTGTAATGACTCTAGTTTCACGGATGAATCGCATGCTGCTGTATGAATCTATCGAAAGACTTTTCATTTACCATTAAGTCGATCGTATCGTAAATTCGTGAGTCTCTGTGTGATGGCACGGGAAGGCAAAATGCCATCAAAGTTTCTGCGGGATAGGTTTTTGCCCTGTTTTTGCGCGGACCATCTGTCCAAACGTAATTTATACGGATTAGGTAAATATCCCCTAAGTGGGATAGATCAGGGGCAGGGACCAGGGAAACCCTATCCCGCAGAGTCTTTGATGGTCTTTCCGTGCAACCACACGAGACCTGGGACTATAATGTGAGATCCCAAAAATAGATGTCCGCAAAAATCACTAATACACTGGAAATATTAAAGATAATGTTTTTTTACTTTCCATAGTAGATTAAAAATCAAAGTACCGGCTAGTTTTATAAAAAAAAAACCGGGCAAGAGCATGTCGGACTATGCTCAGTGTAGGATTCCGAAGCCGTTAAGTACTACAAACATAAAAACCGGTCAAGTGCATGTCGGACCACGCACAGTGAAGGGTTCCGTAGCTGGGATGAACGTTCATGTTTTTTTTTTTTAAATTTAAATCTCAAAAACTACACAGCGTATCGTGTTCAAAACAATTTTGGTTGGAAGTATTTCGTATGTTCTACTACTGCATTTTTTATTAGAATGTTCTATTTAACAGTTCAAAAGCTACCCACCCGGACAGAATTTTTACGACTTTAGAAGCATATATCTCGCCAACTGTTCACTTACGTAAAAAGTCACTTAAAAACCTCTATCTAAAAATACCCCACACGCTGATGTAACTCAAAAAAAAATTTTTCCTCCCCTAGTTACATGTATGGAGTGCCACCCCTAAATATATTTTTTTTTTCAAGTTTACTACATCATTGTATAGCGGTTCATATAATACCTCTATCCTCCAAATTTCATTTATATAGTGCCAATAGGCTCTGAGTAAAATGGCTGTGACATACAGACGGACAGACGGACGGAAGGATGGACGGACGGACAGACGGACAGACGGACAGACGGACATGACTAAATTATAAGGGTTCCGTTTTTGCCATTCGGCTCCGGAACCCTAAAAATTTGTTATCTGTATATGATGAATTCTATTTCGCAAATAGGAATTTTATAAGTTTAGGATTTTTCCACAAACGTCTAGTTTTGATATTAAAATGTCATGATCAACATGATCGAACGCCAACAGATGGTAAGTGATTTCAAAAATTGTGGCAACTATCCCGGAGGCACCCTAGAGGTAACGCTGAGTAGAAGTACTTACTGATTTCGAAAATGGGGTCAGTATTGTCTCTTCCCTGTGTCTTCATCCGGCAATATATGAAGCGGAGGACCATGCCATCATCCTGGGGTTCGGATATCCGGTTTGTAACATCCATCAGCTCGATGAAGTACGGTGCTGACATGGCACACGGTAGGCGGGACACCAGCTCAAGCCCTGAGTTCATAATTGTTAAAAAATCAAATTCAGAATTCATAATGTTTATTCAGTAAATAGGCCACAGTAGGGTCTTTTACACGTCGGTAATATGAAGTGAATCTACTAGCGCTTCGGACAAGACCATCATTGTGGAGAAACGCCGCAAGAAACTCCAGAAGGTTACTTTTTCAAACATAAAGCATAATAATACTTAAAAGTTAGTTACATTACAAGTACTTAAATAAATAATAGTAATTAAAACTAGAACAAAAAGAACATTACAAATGTAAGGTAACATTAAACTAAAAATAATGACTATAGGAGAACAGTCCAGTCCTTGCAAGCGTGAACATATCTGACCCCACAAACAGCACCCGGGTATTTCTTCCAGCGTTTCAACCGCTTTGAATTCGGTGTCGCATTTTTAACCATTTCCCTGTACGAGTAGGATAACCATTTTCGGTTATTTTCTAGGAGTCCAGGCATTCTTCAAAATAACCGAAAATGGTTATCCTACTCGTACAGGGAAATGGTTAAAAATGCGACACCGAAGTCAAAGCGGTTGAAACGCTGGAAGAAATACCCACCCGTTCTCGAGTATGACGCGTATCTCAGCCATCGCCTATCACATGGTTGAGACCATGTGTCTATTCAGGAAAGTGACGACTCAATCAACGACGCCGCTGAAAGCAAAGACCTTTGAGCGAGCATGACATGCTCATGCTGCTGGACAACATAGAAGTAATATTGTGTGAAACAGCTGTCCGGCGAGACGCATCACAGTGTGTTCTCATACTGTGAAAGTAACTATGTCTGTCTGATAACGCGTAACGCTTTCATGGACAAACCACAGAACCGATTTAGATGAAACTTGGTATGGAGATAGTCGAGTAACTAAGAAAGCCAAAGGGTACTTTTAATTCCGAAAAATTGGATGGTTCCTGAGGGAATATCAATAAATGACTTCTGCGCGGTCCGATTCTCGGTCAGAGTCTTGGAAAGAAATAAAAGAAAGAAAAATCATATATCCGTGACAAACATACAAACAAAAAGAAAGAAAACTGACATAGAAAAAGGCCTGTTGTCACGAAATGGTTCCAACTCAGCGTTAGGCTGGCATAAAGCCAGCGCTGGTCTTCCGTTGGAGCCATCCAGCTCCACCAAGGCAAATCACACACTCATAGAACACGCACTAAACTAAAATAGACAAAACAATATAAAACCGCAATACAATTAAACAGGAAAACAAATAAAATAAATGTTTTAAATAACTAAAACCCATCTTTAGAAAGCAAGAAATAACTTCTTTTAAAATGATAGGTCAGTCCAACTGAATTCGACTTTTGGTTAAAAATATAGTGGGACGCCGACTTCAGTTGGGCTGACCCATTACTCGTACCTATCGTTTTAAAAGAAGTTATTTCTTGCTTTCTGAAGACGACTTTTAGTTTTTAAAAACATTCATTCCATTTCGTGATCATAAATAAATAAAATAAAATAATAATACTGTTATGTCATCCACGTATATTTATTCCTATAATATTTGAGGAGTTCCCTCGATTTCTCCAAGGCCCCATCATCAGATCTTGAGGTGCTGGAAGTGGGACCAACTAGAAAGTATACCCAATCGAACACAATGTTTTTTTTTCAAATCGTTCCAGCGGTCTTTGTATAATCGGGGAACATACA
The DNA here is from genome assembly GCA_949316455.1 of Acleris holmiana. Taxonomy (NCBI): domain Eukaryota; kingdom Metazoa; phylum Arthropoda; class Insecta; order Lepidoptera; family Tortricidae; genus Acleris; species Acleris holmiana. Next base: position 7,895,051 of record OX438790.1, on the reverse strand, counting down.
TAAAAAATAAAAATAAAATATCCCGATAAATTGAGAACCTCCTCTTTTTTTACGTTAGGTTATGATCAAAGAGCGGAATTCTTCATAGCAAAAATCAAACTGTCAGAGGGATTGACCTAACTGTTTTATCGACTTATCGATAAATATTTGTCACTTAACGAAACAAAGTTAAAGTAATGAAATCAGGCTTTTGGATATACATACAAACAAATCAACGGTGTCCCTAATTAGCTGACCGCCACTGTATTTTAGTATAATAGTAAAGAATAAAACAGAAAATAAAAATTAAAAACAAATATTGCTAAGAGTAGGTAACTAATCTTCATTCAAAATAACAAAGTCGAAATCTAAATCTGTACTAAATATGTTTTCTTCATCTTCCCTGTAGTACCTTTCAAATTACTCATTTTTTCATTGTAGATCCATTTATAAGATGAAAACGAGCGTTCTACCTCAGTTGAAGTAACAGGAGCATATTTGTAGTACTCGATAACGGTGTTTTGGCTGTAATCACCTTTTTCTATAAAATCAGCATATTTGCGTATCATGTCGTAGTCCGGAATTCTATCTAGTACTTTTTCAAGTTTTATTTGCACTGTCTGAGATCCACACCAATTTATAATACTTCTCACCTGGTCAAGTATTAGAAGAGAGTCTAATAAGGATAAACAGGATCTTTGTAATTTGATTATTGCGTCACGTAAAATGCCATAACTTTATTTTATGTACAACAGATCAATTTCTCAAATTATTGTGCTTATGTACTCTTTTAGCTTCTCTTATTGCAGCCGACTCTTTTGAATTTAATTTTGAAATTACTTCTGTAATACATTCCAAATATTCTGCATAATATATAGCTGCATTAAGCCATGTGCCCCACCTAGTTTAATAGGTTTTGGAGGCAATGGTACGGATGGATTTACGTTGTATATTAAGGCATCAACACTTTTATATTGAGATCGTATGTGCTCGCAGACTCTATGTAATCCATGTGCCAGACATGTAACATGTAGTAGATTTGGAAATGTAGCTTTTAAGATTTTACCTGCCTTTAGCATGTACGCGGCACTATCAGTGCTCAAAACAAGGACATTTCTAACATGCTCATTATATGAATTGTGCCAAATAAACTGCAATTGCTTTTTTAAGTATTCGGCCATTGATTTACCATCAACTTTTACAAAAAATTTACTAACGAGTAAGTAAGATTTGCAACAAGAATTTTTCTTTAGTTCTCTTACAATCAAATTAGTGACACTTTTGCCCATCCTATTTAATGTTTCGTCGACTGTTATCCATATATATTTTCCTATCAGGTTCTTGCGTATGTCTTGAACTGTTTGTTGGTAAACTATATCTAAGTATACTTTTCTCAGCAATGATTCATCCGGAAGTGATTTTGATGTACAGGAACAACAAATATATTTTTGTTTTTTTTTTAAACTGTGGATTGTTAATCTTTTTCCATGGAATATTGCACGAAACTAAAAATATTATTAAATCTATATGTATAGAATGTGTCTGAACTCGTACTTTTTGAGCATTGTGACGAATGAGTTTTACTCACTAAATGACTTTCAACACAATGTTTCTTTAGCTGATGTAAATGAACGTCACATTTAGAGCAAAAGAATCTTCTATGAAACTAAGAGAAGAATCTTTCTGTATCCATTTTTTTATTGTTTTTCATTTAGGATTAACCATTTTAGTAGCACGGCACGGAAATCACTCATGAAACTCAAGTGAGATGACATATGTGACGCTGACATGATTTACTTTAATATGGAGATGCAAGTTGCTTATCAAAGAGGTCAAATGTTACAGAATAATCTTTTAAGTTGATTATGGATACCTAATGCGAAATTATTCCGTAACATCGATAAGTCGATAAAACAGTTAGGTCAATCCCTCTGACAGTTTGATTTTTGTTATGAAGAATTCCGCTCTTTGTTTATGATATATAATGTTTGAGATACCCTGAAAACATTATGGTTTCAGCAGAAAAATCGCTCGATGAAATGAAACATTCGATAAAACGTGTTTCGATGAAATGATAGTCACCCGTGTTTTCTATGTAGGTATTTCAGTATTTTTTCTTTAAATAGGAATGTTTACTGTACCCATAGTAAATACCTATACATAAAAACATCCAAGACTTAGGAACAACTACTCGCGCTTATTAACGGCCGAACCCTATATTCAAACCGCGGACGGATAGCCTTACTTCGGATTAAAATTTGACACATTTTGTATGGGCAAATGTCAAATCTCAACCCGAAGTAAGCTATATGTTATGTTTACGCGGTTTGAATATAGGGTTCGGCCGTAAGAGGCCGTATATGAAATTTTGCCGGTTTTGCTTCTTTATATTTTTATATATTTATTTTCATTTTTTGGATGTGTTTTTAGGGTAATGAATTGATTTTGAACTGAACTTCAAAACTGTTTCTTTAATTTTATGAACGAGAGTTTTAAGTAGTCGAACTCATAAACAGTTTTTTGCCCATTATCTATAAAATTTTACCTACTTGGTTATTTTTTACACAATAAAAGTATATAAAGGTAGTAAAAAGTTATTCATGCATTTTTAGACGACTTTTACAGCAATAAATTGTTTTTTTTCATACCTTTTAGACGTCAAAACGATTCGTGAATGGGCGTTTTCCAAAAAAAGTGTACATCGTTAAGGACAAAAGTAGAGAAAATTTAACTTTTCCATTTCGTCACGAAAATTAGCCATACATTTACATACGTTAACTTTCGTGAAGAAATGGAAAAGTTAAATTTTCTTAACTTTTGTCTTTAACGATGTACACTTTATTTGGAAAACGCCCGAATATGCGATATTCGGGCCTCTTACGGCAAAATTCACAAAGCAGTCGCCGGTTTTAGGTCGATTAATCAAAATAAAATAATAAAAACAAAAAAGTAGCTCATACATTGGTTGAAAATCTAAATTATCTTTCGTGTTGCGCATTAAAATTTGTAAAAGCATAAAGTATTTCAACTGTAAAGCACGTAAATCAGCGAAATCGGCAAAATTTCGTATACGGCCTCTTAACCTTACCATAGCTGTATAGGGTCGGTTGTACGTTATTTTACAGACAGAAGTTGTTTAGAATTTCATTTCTTGTACATTTTTTCTCGTATTATCATTTCATAGAATAGTCAATTTATAGAATAATTACTTTGAAGACATTTAAATCATCAATTTTTATTTCAAATAAATTTCAATGTTTCTTTTTTCATATCATATAATAGCAAATTACATATTCTTTGTTCTCATGTTATTTAGTTAATATATAACTTAAGAACTATAAAATCATTTTACAGTGTACGTTATTTTACAGACAGAAGTTGTTTAGAATTTCATGTCATGTAATTTTTTTCTCGTATTTTCATTGCAATTTTTTTCGCATAGTTTATTCAAGAGATGTAAAAAAAAATAACCTCGAAGGCAAGGCGGGAGCTCGCTTCGCTTCGCTCCCGCCTTAGCCTTCTAACCTAACCTATTCAAGTCGGTTCTGCCCAGAGAGGTCATGGTCGCTCACTCATATTTATATCATACTGTAGTATTTAGCTTATAACCCTTATACTTAAAGATAATTTGTATTATGTTGTAATTGATTTTGTTATTATTGGTGTACCCTTACTCTCCAAATAGTAATTTCGTAGAATTAAATAGTGTTTCACAAAAATTATTCACAGAATATTGAGTTTCCCACGACTTTGTATACTGTTGTCGTTAGTGTCCTCTTCTTTTACAGAACATTATTTCATAGAACGTATTACTTCGAAGAATTTTCATTACTTAGAAATCTAATTTCTAAAAAAAATTGAAAATTCTACGAAGTGATACGGTCTATGAAAAAATATTCTGTAAAAGAAGGTATCGTTAAAAAATAATTATATCGTTTGATAGGTTTGTTTAATGAAAAAATTAAATTATAAAATTCATTGAATTGATTTTCTGTGGAATTTGTTTCTTTCAAATAAATAGTTTTAAAAAAAATATATTCGAAACAAAAATACTAGAACCGAATAGTATATGAAACATTTTCTGTGAAACAAAATTCTGTAAATTTTCTGTCTGTAAAACAAGGGGACACCGTATAGGGTCACTACCAAGGTTTACTGCTAAAGGTCAAGGTCAAGGTCAATCGTGAGTAAACGAGGTACTTACTGTCAGTCCTATCGCGGCATGAGTACATCCTCATGTGGCACGTGCTCATGAACGTGCGGTAGACGTTGTGCACGCACCGCGCGCATACCATGCGGTCACGGGCTGGACACTCTTTAGGGCAGTCGTCGACGAACCGCTTCCAATCACCCTTTTCTAAAAGAAACGATCGTTTCTGTTAAAAGCTTTACTTGTGAAAGCTTTTTCCGACTATAGTATCCGTGCCGCTCAATGTTCATCACATTCAAGAAGCTTATCACTACATAGTATAAAACAAGTCGCTTTTTCTGTCCCTATATCCCTATGTATGCTGAAATCTTTAAAACTACGCAACGGATTTTGATGCGGTTTTTTTTAATAGATAGAGAGATTGAAGAGGAAGTTTTATATGTATAATACTTTAATCCGGAGCGAAGCGAGGGCGGGTCGCTAGTTAAATATATGACACTGGAGATTGCACGGCGAACAACGTCTTGAAGCCAAGAAAAGTGACCTTGAATGACGTCGCTTATGTTTCCTGTCCCTTTCTTTTCATCATAAAGGAAGGGACAAAAAATGACGCTTATGTTTTTTGTCCGTTTTACGGCCCTTGGTGCCGTAAGAAGCTATTTCATTTCTCCTGAATTTTCTACTGATAGTTTTGGTTTTGCATATCTCATTTACGGGTAGAAATTGGCATTTCTAATACCAGAGAAAAAAAAATATATATAAATCATCAAGTAATATCTAATTTTCTCTTTAAAGTCAATTGGTGGCGTCTTAGATGATTTTAGTGGGTATTAACACTTTAATCGCCTGTATCTCAAGAACCAATGATGTCTACTTAGTCGTGATAGTTTTCCTTTAAAATTCGTTATATGCGGTTTCATTTAAGATTTTTTTCTGATTTTTAGTATTTGTCGTTTGGGCTGTAGAAGAAGGGGGGGGGGGACCACTTGACTCTAATAAAAATTAGCGCTTTAAAGCTTAACATTTCATAAACGGATCACTAAATCGAAAAGTTGTTTTTAAAAACCCTTGTTATTTTTAAAAGACCTATCCAACAACACCACACACTAGATAAGCCGAGAAAAAAAAAATACTTCCCCACGTTACGTGTAGGGGAGGTACCCTAAAAAATATTTTTTTTTACATTTTTTTGTACCAATTTGTTGCCGTGACTAATATGCATATTCATACCAAATTACAGCTTTCCAGTACTAAGAGTCTCTGAGCTAGGCTGCGGGCGGACATGGCGAAACTATAAGTGTTCCTAGTTTGACTACGGAACCCTAAAAAGTCATAGTTCAGACCCGCTGCAAAAACACTATACAAAATCGACGCCAGGAATGAGGTCACAGCTGTTGTTCCATGTTTAAAATATACGGACCTTATAAAAGTCGAGACGACTTCAGCAGCTTATACAATTAACTTACCAAGTTCTACTACAAGACCCATCTTGTTTTCTTTGTCTTTTGATTCGTATAATCCTGTAGAATGTCCACCGTCGCTAGCCACCGGCCCTTGATTAACTGAAAAATGTTTGTAAATGTTAATCAATTTTGGGACAAGCAGTTAATCAATTTGTACAACAGTAGAGCGCTCTTAGATTTTAAGATAATACTTTAGTAGAAAACACAATAAATTTAATGAGGGCGGCACTTGACGCCCGGCAAACAAAACACATGTTTACAAACACCGGCATTATCTAACTAGGCTGAGCCCACAGAACTCGATATAGTTCTGTGGCTGAGCCTGATACCTGAGATGCACGGAGTCGGTTGGCAAACAGCCTAGAGAGATCACAGATCACTTACCTACAGACATAATACGAAGAGCGCAACTTAAAATAATAATAAAAAAAAGGTTAAGTGCGAGTCGGACTCGCTCACCGAGAGTTCCGTACCGCCGCACAGTAGGTATTCGTATATTCCGATTTGAATTCGATTTCAAATTCAGTGCGAGCTCAACTCACACTTGACCATTTTTTTTGTATTTGTTGGTTTTCTTCAGAGTTTGTGTAAGACGCTTGTATGTTTAGCCGTTTTACGATACAACAAATATAAAAATACGTTGAAAAAGAACGTTGCTTGTATGGGGACTGAAGTTAATTACGAAACTATCATTAAAAAAAATATGTTAGTAAATAGGGGGGGGGGGGGTGCAGGGTTCCGTGCTGTAACCACATTTTGCACAAGCAGGCTAAGATGTTTACCAGTGTATCAGTGACAGATTGCAAGCCCTTCGCCTAACAGTACTACAAGCCCTTATTCCCTTAGTCGCCTCTTACGACATCCACGGGAAGACATGGAGAGGCACTATTCTAACCCGGCAACCACACGGGTCAAATCACCTTTGTACATACATATAAATGAGGCGAGGCGGTGCCGGGCCGTTGCTGAGCGGTTATGTCTGCACCAACCTTTAGCCGTGGGACGCGCATATTTTGTCACTTCGTGTCCTTTCACTTTCACTTGAATAGAAACAAACCATAGCCTGCGCCTCGATTCTATACAAAAACCACGCCACGACCTTGTCTTCGCAGGGAGCGACTTCGTAAAGTATTCACAAAGGTAGCAATTAGGTGTGCATGGCCGACGTCTATGGTCGACGGTGACCGTTTCTATTAGGTAGCCAGCTCATTTAAAAACAACTGCAGAGAATGGTACTTGTTATATACGCGTATTCAAGGTACCTTGGCTGGCCCATTTAGCATCTTCCAGCCCGTTTACATTCAGCTTCATCGGCGCACCCCCTGGAGGTGGCATGTCCAGCTGCGGATCCTCGGGAGACTTCTGGACGATGTCATCGTCAACGTTGGCATCGCCATTGACGCCATCATGGACTCAATAAGGATTGAAAAATGACATGTTTTATTTAATTCTTAACGCGATCGATAACAATATGGTTCTTGCAAAGCATCTTGTCTAAGACCAAGCTGACTTTTAAATGGCCGAAATGATTTTCATCAACACTAGCTGAGAATCATTCTAGGTAAACTAGCATTTGAATGAATGATGAATGATTATTATTATTATTCTTCTTCTTCATTGCTTTTGTTGTGTTTTCCAATAAACTAAAGTATTACCTTAAAATCTAATAGCGCTTTACTATTGTACAAATGAATACGAAATATATAGCATACGTGACACAGTTTAATAAACCTTCGTGTAGTCAACTTAACGGAAAAAGGTGGCCACTTTTTAAGGGTTCCGTAGTCAAACTAGGAACCCTTGTAGTTTCGCCATGTCCGTCCGTTTTTTCTGTAGGGGGGACGAAAATTTAATTTACTTGCCAACTTACAGCTCTCTAGTATAAAGAGTCTCTGCGCTAGGCTGCGGACGGACAGACGGACGGACGGACGGACGGACATGGCGAAACTATAAGGGTTTCTAGTTTGACTACGGAACCCTAAAAATTGGACGGTTCCTCAGGGAATAGTGATAAACGACTTCTACGCGGACGGAGTCGTGGGAAACAGCTAGCAATAATACGGAATAGGAAGAGATAATTTACCTACAGTTAGCAAATGACGTATACATATAGAGTGGTACAACCGCATAAAACATTAATTAATCATTGTTGATATAAGTAATGCTAATTGTACGTATTTTTATCACAGTACGAGATGTTTCTTTGTTAATTTAGTTTTTTTTCAGAATATTGACTTAACTGAGAGTGTTCTTAGCTCTGTTTGATGAAAATCCGCTAAACCGTTTAAAAGTTAAGCTCTGAGCCCGATGTTGTCGGGAGTTTTACATAATACTTGAAATCAGTGACGAAGTCCCTCGAGTAAATGTACGTGCTCGGTGCCCGTTGAAGCATTTCATTGCTCAGAGGTTTTATTCGGATTTTTATCTATAAAATAGTTATTAACAATGTTGTGTTGTGTTAAAAGAACGAGAGAGGCTAGCAGCATTTGAAATGTGGTATTGGAGAAGGATGAAGGGAATTAGTAGGAAGAAGAAGAAAACAAATGAGGAAGTACTTAATATTGTAAAAGAAAAGAGAAGCCTAATAAAGACGATAGAAATCAGAAGAGGGAATACGGGAGGATACCTGATACGACACGATAATTCCATGAAAAATATTATAGAGGGAAAAATTCAAGGCAAAAGAGGCAGAGGACGACCCAGACGAAGTTACTTTGAACAAGTGAAAGAGAAAGTTGAAGTCCTGTCGTATCAAGATGTCAAGAACTTAGTAATCATGTTATACGGTTATATTTTAGAAATTTGTAAAGTACCCCGCAGCAAACATAGGGAAAAAGTGGTTTCAGTCAAATCTCACGAAATTTTAGTATGATGTTGATTCAAATCTCCTGATTATTTTATTATAAGGGCACAACTCTCTCAGAAGTATACTTTCAGAAATAATCAATTTATCAATTTATTTGACGACACGCTAGCCTAGTTGGGAGTGACCCTGCCTTCGAAGCTAGGGGTCCTGGGTTCAAATCCCGGTAAGGGCAGATATTTGTGTGATGAGCACGACTATTTGTTCCCGAGTCTTGGATGTTTTCTATGTATTTAAGTATATATTTCTCTATATAAGTAAGTTTATCGTTGTCTAGTACCCATAGTACAAGCCTAGAGCTTAGTTTGGGACTAGGTCAATTTGTGTGACATTGTCCTGTGATTATTTATTTATTTATTTTTTATTTATTTACCTGTGGTTTAATATTTTACTGAGACTGAGACTTGACTCCACAGTCAAACTATAAACATAGTTTTGTGGAGCGATTGTGTAAAGCAAATGTTTTGTATCTTTTTGCGATAATAAATGATTGAATAATAAATAATAATAATAATACACGGGTTTAAACAGGCGGACATAACTGACAATTGGTGACTGCATGAAGTCAGAACGTCAGTAAATGTCAGTGTGTTCGTTCCAATATGTCGAGTTTAGAAAACACGTCGCTTGAATAGAAAAAATATACTTGATTATATCTGAAATTATACATCTGAGAGAGTTGTGCCCTTATAATAAAATAATCAGGAGATTTGAATCAATGTCATACTAAAATTTCGTGAGATTTGACTGAAACCACTTTTTCCCTGTTTGCTGCGGGGTACTTTGTCCATCAATATCCAGACCTCTATATAATGCGAAAAGACTTGCACACAACACATTCATTGCGCCCGCACCGAGGAAACAGACTGTACAGCCATTAACAAGGCTTCAAATGCAATCCGAAGCTTCATATGTGATGTCCATAAAAGTATACAATAATCTCCCAATAATAATAAAAGACGAAAATAATAAAAGCCGTTTTACTTAATTATTAAAATATTTTTTAATAGATAAATGCTACTACAATATTAAATCATACCTAGACGATAAGTTATGGTACCTATGTAATAGATGTAATATGGATCCTCCTGTCTCCCAGAATTATTGTACCCAACAGGGCCCGTAGTGTAAGGTGTTGCTGTTATAGACATTAACTATATTATAATTTTGTAACACGACATTACGGAATGCAATAAATAAATCAATCAATAAAGAGGAATGGCACCGACAAGCACACACAAGACCAAAGATAAGACCAAAGCAAAGCTGCCCTACGAAGACCAACAGCAGCAACTCAAATATAATTCCTGTTGCAATCACAATCTCATTACTAAGAAGAGAGGATTGAATTTACTTTGGCAATTAAATCTGACATAATTTGTTTTGCCTAGGTGGGCAAAATAGTTATAACTTTTTATAAGTTAGAGTTCTTACCGTCTATCGTCTGTGCATTTTGTTTCTCTGCTCCATTTTCACCGGTTGTGTATTTTTCGTTTAAGAAATCGTCGATGTCTTCGTTGAATTGGTCTGCATCTTTGTCAAATTTTGAGAGACTAGAAACAATGATTAAAACTCGTAAGACTCAATAACCACACGTGTGCTAACTCGAGGTACTTCTAAGGGATTTCATATCGATAAATAAGATGTCGATATGCATGTTTCTTTTTAAAAATCCCTTGCTATGTTAAAAAGTCCAGTGTCATATAGTCACTGAATAAATCACAACATCGCTCATGAATCAGAAAAAGCATTTGAGTTATCTATACTAATATTATAAAGAGGAAATATTTGTTTGTTTGTTTGTTTCGAGTAGGCTCCGAAACTGGACCGATTTGAAAAATTATTTTACCATTGGAAACCGACATTATCCGTGATGAACATAGGCTACTTTTTATCCAGTGATTCAAGAGGAAAGTTTATATATAATACTTTAACCCGAAGCGAAGCGAGGGCGGGTCGCTAGTTTAAAATATTTGGAGAATGCCCCGAAATCATTTGTTTATTGTTTTTATTTTAAAATGTAAACAGAATGTTTCTATTAATGTTTAATTATATCCTGATCTAGACAGTAACATCGATACAATTTTTGTCGCAAAAATATTTTGCTACGTCACTTTAGTATGTTTACTAAAACTTTTTAAACGGCATTTTAAATAAATAATTTACTTTTATATATTTTTTATTTTTTATACTCGTATGTTTGTGTATTTAAGTTTATTAAACATCAATAAAATACACACTCATACACACACGGACACACAAGCCCATAATATTGTAACCTTACTATTATTATTTTTTCTTTTCTTTTTTATGCATGCATGTTGTTAGCATGCGAAGCGACCACTCCACCCAGGGGCCGATCTGAGAATCAGCGCTGGGCTTCCGAGCCCCAGCACATGCTGAGAGCGGCGCCCATTGCCTAGATATAAGTTATTCTTTTTTACTTTACTTTCTATTCTACCCTGTTTTGATGTAAATTTGTTTCTGTATATTTGTATTTAAACTTCTTGGCAATAAAATACTTTTAATTTAATTTAATTTAATTTTAGTATTACATCTGTCAATAACTAATTTTACGACTACCGAGAAGGGTATTGTCACAAGTATTGGCATAGTTCGTTCAAACCAGTTCAAACGAAGGTATATCGCGCGGCTTGCATGTGTGCGTGCTTCGAACGTACACGCCGCGAACCACCACAAGGAAACTCAACAGGACGGTCCAAGCCGGTTTAGTCAGGGCCACGTTTGGTTGCGTGCGAATTAAGTATCGAGAGACGTAGGTACCAAAAACACCTAAACGGCCGGAGACAAATTACTTCTCTACTTGTATTTCGGTAATGTTTTTAAAGCAACCACCTATGGTTCAAATCCTGGTAAGGGCAAATATTAGTATGATGAGCACGAGTATTTGTTCCGGTGAGTCTCGGATGTTTTCTATGTATCTAAGTATATATTTCTCTATGTAAGTAAGTTTATCGTTGTCTAGTACCCATAGTACAAGCCTAGAGCTTAGTTTGGGACTAGTTCAATTTGTGTGCCATTGTCCTGTGATTTATTTATTTATTTATTTAATATTAGATTGTTCAACAAAGGTCTAAAGTAAGCCATTACGACACGAGATATGTATGAGTGTCCTTATGCGAAGCCTGTGTACTATTTATCCTTCTATATACCACAAAAAAACTTACTCTTTTATTATTTCTGTTTTTTTTCCAATGATTCCTGTTTTAGGTTGCTTTAATAGTTTCGGATCTGAAATAATCATTACTAAGTTAGCTTTTTTATACCTCAGAACTGAATTCAAGTTTTCTTAGAAATCACATAATATTGACAAACGGGGAAAGAGCAGACCGTGTCGGACCAGATTACTAGGGTCCGGAAACATTGAGGGCGGCTTTTGAAAAGTTGTAGGGAGAAAACACTACTGCTTATCGATGTTATCGATTAGTTTTTTGTGATTTGTGATTTTATTAAATAAAACCTGAAACTTTTCGATGACGTACTTTTTCAGCGGTTGATAATGAGAGAACGTTGGAAATATCGGAAGTTTAATCCGTTTAAATTGCTTTATTGAAGAATCACAAAAACCTATATATTTTATAACTTGAGAAAGATCCCCTTGAGATCACTTAACTATTTTATAATAATATTTCCATCAAAAATATATTGACAATTATATGTTAAAGTTACAACTTAGTTAACAGTCTGATAATATCGATAAAAAGCGATGGTCTCTCCCTACAACTTTTTAAAAGCTGCACCGAAAATTCCGGACCCAACGGATTACTAAAAACACAAAACACTATTTCACACACTAGTTTTTGACATCTATACTTATATTATAAAGAGGTAAAGTTTGTGAGGTTGTAGGGGGTAATCTAGGGATCTACTGAACTGATTTAGATTAAATTTGGTATGGAGATAACTAAGATTCCGGGAAAGGACATAGGATACTTTTTATCCCAGAAAATTAAACAGCTCCCGAGGGAATCGCGATAAACGAGGTATTTTACACATCGCACTGCTAAATCAAAACAGTATCAACTCAAAAAACTATTAGATTTGTTTTAAGTCCAAACACATTGGTATTAAAGTTGATTTAAAAATACAGTTTTATTTTGAGTTGATGCTGTTTTGATCTAGCAGTGCGACATGTAGACGAAATTATCAAATTGTGTTTGCCGTGTGGTTGCCGGGTTAGAATAGTGCCAATCCATGTCTTCCCGTGGAAGTCGTAAGACGCGACTAAGGGAATAAGGGCTTGTAGTACTATTAGGCTATGGGCTTGCAACTTGTCACTAATACACTGGTAAACGTCTTAGCCTGATTGTGTAAAATGTGGTTACAGTAATTATAAACCAGTCTTTTTAGAGTTGTTGGTATATCTGTAGCTCTGCCTACCCTACTCTGGGAATGAAGGGGTGATGTTATGTGTTATGTTATGTTAGTGTCGTCTAAATACCCCAGTAGAGCTCGGTAAATATGAAAGAAGAAACTGACTGGCTGATCATCAATGCACAGCCGAAACTGCAGGACCTAGGGACTTCAAATTAGGAGGAGATATTACTTGTATTAGAGGTGCACTGAGAAGGGATATTTGGAAATTCATCCCCTATCAGGTTAAAATAGGGAGAGTAGAGGGAAATCAATTCTACGCGTACAAACTCGCGGGCGTACATGAGTATGAATTTCGCTGTAATCTGACATTACAACATTATTATACCTTTATAAACTCGATTAACCATTTTAGTGCCATCTTCATTATGTTTATAATCGTCAAAACCCATGTCGTAGTTACCATCATTGTGATAGTTGGGATCGCCTTTGTAATCTTGGTAGCCATCATTATTGCCAGGGTACTCGTCATCTTTCCTTTTATCATGGTAATTAACAAAGTCCTTGTCTTTCTTGTCACCATTGCCACGGCCGTCGTAGCCTTTATCAGGGTTAAGTTTGTCGTCGAGGCCATCGCTGTAATATTCTTTTCGATCACTGGACAAGCCGTAGTCACCGTTGTTAGCGTAATCACTGCCACCTTCTAAACCTCCATATTCATTCCCTTTGCCATAATCCATACCTTCACTGTATTCATATTCTTCCACAACTTTTTTAGTTTTGGTCTTATTATTTTTGCCACTTTTCGGTCTTTTACTCTTACCACCCGTTTTTGAGCCCCGATGGGTTTTTGGTTTAATGTTCACGCTAGCCTGCTGATTCAAGAATTCGAAGTTGTTAGGCTTTAAACGGTTATCTGTAAAATTAAAAAGACGACCTTTTGACAAAAACATCAGAGAAAATTGTGGACTGAAAGAAGATACATGTATAACGTCACGCTTTCATTCCCAGAAAGGGGTAGGCAATGCTATTAAAATACCATTAACTCTAAAAAAGACTTGTTTATAATTCTGTAACCACATTTTGCACAATCAGGCTAAGATGTTTACCAGTGTATTTAGTGACAGGTTGCAAGCCCATCGCCTAACAGTACTACAAGCCGTTATTCCCTTAGTCGCCTCTTACGATATCCAAGGGAAGATATGGAGTGGCACTATTCTAACCCGGCAACCGCAAGGGTTAGAATAGAAAATAAAGTGAAAGAAGATATAGTGACAAAGATTGAAAAAGCCATGCTTCGATGGTTTGGTCATTTGGAAAGAATGGATGAAAGAAGATTGACGAAAGAGATATACAGTGCGAAAGTGAAGGAAGGGTTGGAAGGGGTCACCCTAAGCGTACTTTTTCGAATCACATGCATGGCTCGATGTATGAATGTGGAAGAAACGAAAAACATTTATCAGGTAAAAATAAAAGGGTGGTAAATTTTTTGAAACTCGTCATGTTGAGAAAATTATCTAACCATTCTATAAATGGGAATGAACTTACTTTTCAATTCGTATATATCGTTTTGTCCATATGCTTCATAATTTATAAACGAATCCTCTTCGTCATCGTCATACGCACGACGGTGTTCCTTTTTTCTTTCGCTTCTACCTGCTGCAAATAAATTATTTTTACGGTTCCGTACCCAAAGGAAACCCTATTACTAAGACTCCGCTGTCTGTCTGTCACCAGGCTGTATCGCATGAACCGTGATAGCTAGACAGTTGAAATTTTCACAGATTATGTATTTCTGTTGCCGCTATAACAACAAATACTAAAAACAGAATAAAATAAATATTTAAGTGGGGCTCTCAAACAACAAACGTGATTTTTTTGCCGTTTTTGCTCGATATTAATAACGGCAACAGGTAGACGCTTGAAATATTCACAGAATATTTAGTTGTATATTCACTTTAAGAATAATTCAATTTAAGGGGGCTCCCATACAACAAACGAGATAATTTTTGCCGGGAACTGTTTAGCAACTGGGGAAATTCAAAATTCAAAATATTTATTCAGTAAATTAGCCACATGAGGGCTCTTTTACACTTAATTAATATGGAGTGAATCTACTAGCGCTTCGGAATGGTCGTGACCATTGCATTGCGTAGAAGAATCACCGCAAGAAAGAACAGAAATAAGAAATTAATTATTCTCAAAGTAATAATCAATTTGAAAGTATAAGCATTCAAATTAAAAAAACAAATTGGGTCATAAATTTCGGAGTTTTTTTGAAGCCTGTTGAAAAAATATTTTTCACTAATCTAACTTCAACTACAATTGTTAGATAAAATAATCTGACGCATTACCTGATGCATTTCTTGGCAACCTTTTCTTGAATCCCACAGCTGAAATTAAAAAATAAGTAAATAAAATCTCAACCACAAATCTATGCCTCGGAGAAACGTAATATCTATATTTGTCTCGGTTTTACGTGGGCGTTAAGAGCCCTTTTCTTGAGCAAGACAGCATCACTTTTGTACGATCGCCCCGCAGGGGGGATTTTGGGGGAGGCAAGGTCAAAGGCCTAGTATAAACAGTAGAACGACGACGACGAAGCCCCCACTAGAGTCTGGCAAACGAAAGCTGTTCCAGAGAAAGAGCAACAATTTCAAGAAACCTGCAGCTTTTAACACTGACTGTACACTGAATAAACGGAGTTGATACTCCAACACTGATGTGAAAAGATCAGGAAATCAAATAGTATCGACTCCGTTTATTCAATGTACAGTCAGTGTAAACAGCTGCAGGTTTTATGAAATTGCCGCTGTTTCTCTGGCTCAGCTTTCGTTTGCCAGACTCTAGCACCGCCCAGGGGCCCTAGCCAAGATGCAAACGCTCCTAAAGCTTTTCTTTTATATCGCTCAAAACAAAATGTATGGGATGACAGTCGACCACGTGGTTTATCGAAACGCACGAGATTGTCACCTCATACATTTTTAACGATAGAAAAGAAAAACGTTAGGAGCGTTTGCGTCTTGGCTAGGGCCCCTGTTGAGTTTGCTTGACGTTTCAAGACGAACTACTGGGTGTTAAGACATAATAATAAAATATAATAATAATCACAGGACAATGTCACACTAATTGACCTAGTCCCAAACTAAGCTCTAGGCTTGTACTATGGGTACTAGACAACGATAAACATACTTAGATAGAGAAATAAATACTTAAATACATAGAAAACATCCAAGACTCAGGAACAAATACTCGTGCTCATCACACAAATATCTGCCCTTACCGGGATTTGAACCCAGGACCCCTAGCTTCAAAGGCAGGGTCACTCCCAACTAGGCTAGCGTGTCGTCAAACATAGCTATGCAGTTCATTTTACCGCGAGCGTAAAGGATGTATGACAGTTATGTATCTCTGCCCTTGTCTCTCAGGGTAAACTGAAGTGTAGCTATGCCATAATAACCTCCCTGTTCTATTTATGCTATGCTAGTAGCTTGTCCTGAACAGAGAGATCACGATTCCCAACCTTTACTGCGTAACCCATCATGTCTGTCTTCGCCAATTAAAAAGAGTGCCCTTATGATTTCCAAACCCTTATCTGCCAAACAATCTATATGTACTAATGTTATGAATGTGAAAGTAACTCTGTTTGTCCGTCTGTCTGTTTGTTACGCTTTCATGGATAAACCGCTGAACCAATTTAAATGAAATTTGGTGTGGAGATAGTTTGAGTCCCGGGGAAGGACGTAGGGTACTTTTTATCCCGAAAAATTGGACGGTTCCTAAGGGAACGGACGGACGGAGTCGCTGGAAACAACTAGTTATTTATAAGCCTTTAAAATCATACCTGGTCCTGGTAGTTCTCTCTTAGACCTTTTCTTTGGTTTGGCAGCTGCAAATACAAATTTATTAGAAAAAAGAAAAAAAAGAAAAGAAAAGAAATTATTTATTCGTGACGTGTAAACATTAATTAGTACAAAACAATTAGAACACAAATTTATAATTTGTCACGAAATGGTCGCAACTCAGCGTGATGCTGGCAGAGCCGGCGCTGATCTTCCGTTGCGGCCATTTGGTGAAGTCACGGCGCAATGACGCCACGACCGCACACACTTTGTTCTACAAATTACAGAAGTAAAATAAAAAATTACAAGATAAAAAGAAGACAAGACAAATAAATCCATAAACAGGTGAAAAACATGCCACACAGCTACGTAAAGCCATCGTGCAAACACCGCTTTGCGCAGCTTTATGCAGTCTATGGCTTATTAAAAGAAACTAACCTATAATCTGTGAGATAAACTAGAGTAGGCCTTATCTATGACAGACAAAATAACAAATATTACGTAACATCAACGGTCAATTACATAATTCGCAGCAAATATGAACAAAAATAGGTCTAGGACCATGAAAAACCAAATCAAATCTACAAAAATTACTACAAAACTAAATGAGGTGATATTTAAAACCGAAATTGCACAATAAAATACAGCTATAGCAACATCTTTGATTATTTACTCTCTAGATAGAGTGTGGCCCTGTAATGACAACGACGGAAACAGACCAGTTTTTGTAGGCTTGTGTGCGTGACTGCTTTGTCTGACACTCGCAAAACGTCATTCTATTTATCTCTGTGGGCATACATAGGGATGCAGCTAAAGACATATTTCTCATTTTACTGGGAAAACTGATCGTGTCAAGGTTTGGTGTTGTGAAGTGTTTGAATAACTAAAAATGATATATATCAGTTCGAATTGGAATTTATATTTAAATTTTGCAGTATAGAAATATGATGACAACACCTTATGCATACATACTTTTCTGTACCCAATCTTATTAAATGTACCTACTTGATGCTGATGGCCACATACATGATCAGATTCTTGAAATAAGTAATGTGTCTCGACAGACACTAATTGGCAGTTTTTTATTAATCATTTTATGTATACATAATTATCCTAACTTAACTTCCATACTTCGACACTCACACCTCTTGGAAATTTCGTATTTCAAAACTGGCAACACCAACAATAATGCCAAGATGGAATCGTAATAATTAGACGTATTAAATTGATTGATTTTTGAAAGAAATACTATGAAATCTGAATTACTTATCGGTTGTAGCTGTCTTTGCTGGTTGTTTTAATACGTCCTTTGTAATTTCGACAAACTTTTATAACGCAACTCGTCATTTTAGTGCCTATTTAGCAAAATAAATTTTAACACGTAACACGAGCGTATCCCTTGACAACACAATTGACACTAAGGAGCGGAAAGCAACTTATAGGCTAACAGTTAGCTGATAAAAATTTGGCCGCTTTCATGTCATCGAAGTTCTATCTAGAGAGTAAATAATCAAAGAGCAACATCATGCTCCTGAGTGCTTCTGGGACATAAAAATCAGGTATGTGTTTTGAACCAAACTAGTAACAACTAGTATCATATCTGAATTTTTCTTGACGTTTTTGGTGTTCGTGCAAGTGTTTCCTTAGCTGAGCCTTAAAGCTATGTATACATTTCAGGTTCCGAAGCGGTGGGGGCAGATTATTCCAACACTTTGTTGCTACATATCTAAAACTCCCACGAAAAGCAGCTGACGCATGTCGATGGGACAACAATTGCGACCCGCACTGCCGAGTACACCGCTGCTTACGAAAAGACAGTTTATCAAAGAGTTATGCTGGGGCCTGGTGCTTAAATACCCCGAAGAGGAGACATGCCAAGTGAAGCTTGCGTCTGTGAAGCATTTTAAGAATGTTACAATTATTTAAATAAGGTGTGACATGAGCCCGAAACGGAATGGCAAAACAGAAACGGGCACAGGCATTTTGAACTCGCTGAACAAGCCTTTTTGTTTTTGAGAGTAGACGTGGAAGTAGGGTATTATTGGGGATTCTGGATCATTTGTCCTCGCTGCGCTCGGATGATCCAGAATCCCCAATAATGATCCAGGATCCCCAATAGTTTCCATCGATCAGGGATCTAGTCGGATGATCCAGGATCCCCAATAGTTTCCATCGATCAGGGATCTAGTCGGATGATCCAGGATCCTCAATAGTTTCCATCGATCAGTGATTCAGAATTCCATAAACTCAACAGGTAAACGAATGACCTGACAATCCTTCAATGGTAAATTTGCATATTCTCGCCTCATAAATTTCTATAACAAAATATTTTGTAAAGAGAAGCAAAACCGGAGTGCCGTATAATTCAATTTTATATTACTTATATTTTTGTTTACGGCACTCTGGTTTATTTTTCATAAATATATTTCTTTGTTTATTCATCTTTGTTTATTCATCTTTGTTCCTGTTAACACTTTCCACACAACCATTGCTGTACTAATGTTATAGGATAGTCCCGCTAACAGTTTTCTGGAGTGGCCAATTCCATACTAATTGTTTAAGGACAAGGCGGTCTTTCGATACGTTCCAAAGGGGCGCCTCCTCTGTACTGATATTTACTCAACCAAGATAATACTAGAACGCTGATCTATATATGCGACCGATCGTAAAAACTTTGATAGCGTGATTCAGGTCTTTTTCAATTATTACTGTCAAATCAAAATAAAAACTGCAAACTTTTTTTGATTTCAAGCTATCTTCAGTTGTTATTAAAAACCACATTATTAAAAGTGTTGATTAAAGTGAAATACATTAATTATTCCAATATTTGTGTATTATTCAAGTAATGAGAGATTGTTACGACATCTATTTAAAAAGGTAGGTACTTAACATCTGCTAGTCTGACGATAAAGTGACTCACGCGCTACTGTTACTAAGAACTACTCAATGTTATTGTTAGCGTAAGATGGCGCTATTTGACAATGCTATTTGAATGGAATAATACAGTGAAATGAATCTGCGGTCTTTAATAAAGTAAAAATTTCGTAGGTGAACTGAAACTTTAATAAATAAATCGACTGAAACTATTAAGTTTATCTCAACACTGTAATCGTTCGCGATGTACATCGAAGTTCGAACATTGTTACGACATCTATTTAGGTAAATCAAGTGTCAACTTTATTGCTGATTGACAAGAAACTCCGCGCTGTGTTTACTAAGAACTTTGTTAATCAATGTTAAGATGGCGCTGATTAATACAAATAATCGATATGAAACTAGCACGATGTTTTTACTGTTTACTAAGAACTTCGTTAATCAATGTTAAGATTGTGTGCATGAATGCAATAAAGTAAAATAATTTCGAACCTTGAGAGCCATTACATAGCATGCTGTATGACATGTAAATAATAGGAAGCGTAAGTAATTTATGTTCATGCTTCACATGATTCGAACAAATATATGTGTTTTTCTTTCTTCTTTATAGCTAAAGCCGATTCACAAATTCTGAGAGTTAAACAAGTTATTTAAACAATAAGTATAGTAAGTCGTTGCTGTCTTCAAGCCAACCAGTGCCTGTTTTATATTTCCTTATTTTATTTTTTATTTTTTTAATAATAAATATCAGGGGGACAATCTCATACAAATTGACCTAGTCCCAAACTAAGATCTAGGCTTGTACTATGGGTACTAGACAACGATATAAATACTTATATAGAGAAATAAATACTTAAATACATAGAAAACATCCAAGACTCAGGAACAAATACTCGTGCTCATCACACAAATATCTGCCCATACCGGGAATCGAACCCGGGACCGCTAGCTTCGTAGGCAGGGTCCCTACCAACTCGGCTAACGCATCATATCGTCTTCATAGTTAGGCTACATTCGGTACATAGAAACGCATTAAAGTACATGCAGCTACCAAATACGAATAAGGTTTCAGGTTAACGCAACAAGCTGGCGCCGCGCCTTATAGGTGTAAAGGATTGGGAGTGATTCACAATAATTATATTTTATTTTCTAATAGACGAACGTCTGTAATGCAGAATTAAGGTTTGATTTTGTTTGGACAATCTCATTTGAAATAAAATTATATTACTAATAATTTTAATTGGTAACATCTAAATGCAGCCTTAGTTTATAGGGTTATAAATGGAGCTTCCATTTATTTGAGCATTCAATTGGTAGTGGCAGTGCAGTGAGTGAGACAAGTAATTAAAAAGAAGCAGCAAGTATGTACGTAATATTTTTTATTTTTTATTATTTATGTTGATTGTGTTTGGTTAGTGATGCTTATTCAAATACTTTTAATAAAAATAGGTCGGCAGTGTTCAATCCGTTCGATTCCGATGAGGAGATTAGCTGTGCCCAGCAACAGACTGCATCTACCGCTTCTACGAGTGCAGCGAAAGTTAAGACGGTAAAGGCGAAGCAGAGAAGAACTAAGAAGGCGGCGGAACTGCACGGCTGTGATTCAGACCTGGACAGCGTCGCGAATGCGTCAGCTGCTCAACCGAAAAAGAGACGAGTCGCTGTGTTTCTTGATTCCGAGGTAAGATGCCTATCTTGGGCGATTGTTTATCAAAACATACTTCGAGGATACGATAGCTTAGTTGGTAGTGACCCTGCCTACGAAGCTAGCGGTCCCGGGTTCGATTCCCGGTATGGGCAGATATTTGTGTGATGAGCGCAAGTATTTGTTCTCAACTATTGGCTAGGTCAATTTGTGTAAGATTGATTTTATTATTATGATGATTTCATTAAAACTGTTTTTACCCAACTTTAAGCCGATTTCAGTTGGACTGACCTAGGTCATGATAACAGTTTGTCGCTGGATTTTTTTAATAATTTAAGTGATTTTCTTAATTGTATTTATAAAGGTGAATAATATAAGGTTGCTAAATAATTTCAGGGTGACGAAGAGGAACCGATCACGGCCGCTCCGCTACGTAATTTTTTGACAAGAAGGACGGGCTCCGGGTACACGCTGCAACGAGATCCCAGCCGGCGCGGGGAGTACTACGTCGAACTCCGAGTCTTCACCACGCGGGAGCTTGAGCCGGTAGCGACGGAAGCAACCAGGTGGAAACATGCCTTTTTCACATATAAAGGGGCTGTAAATAATAATAGCCCAGTTTTCAAAGCGGTCAGACAAGTTGCTCAGGCTGCTAAAGAAGAGTATAAAGGCGTGCAGCCTGTGTTGTACCCGTCAAATACTTTTTAACTAATTTTAGTTATGTGTTTATTGTAATCTGCTACTTTACAGTCGGTTTAAAGGCAAATTTAAAACTTTTGCGGTTTTCAACAAATGTAATTATTACAAAACAAAGCACGTCTTACATAGAACAAAAATAGTATAACATGTTCTTTTGCGATGTATGTAATGTTTCCGTTCCAAAATTAGCAGCACATAAAAAGACTAATATCCACAAGTCTAATAGTTTGTTAAGTACGCGGCTTGAAAACGTTTATATAATAGCTAATGCTTTTCGGAGTAGAATTGTTAGTTATAAAGTCAATCCCTCAAATACGAATATTACCCCAGATTCATTTTTATGTGAAAACTCTGATATAGCACAACAACTTATTAAAGATTCATTACAAAAGCATGTCTCACTCAAAGTTAATTTGGAACTTTTCGTAAAGTATTGTTTGCCAAAAAATAGTGAAAGTTCCATTAAGTCATTTAACACTAAATACGATATAGTTTTGCAGAGTACAGACGTTTTATCATTATATAAATCACTTGCTGATGTACTAATTACTAAATGTGCGGAATTTGAGCTCTCGGAATCAGGATGGACAATCGAATCAGTTAGTCACTTAGAGATAAACATAGTAAAATACAATCCTTTGAGAGCTGGATCGTTTATACCATTACCAAAACATATTGCTAATACAAAAGCTTGTTTGAATATAAATAATGAGGATAATCACTGTTTTATATGGTCTATAATGGCTCACTTGTATCCTAGCAAGGTTAACTCAAACAGAGTCTCATCTTATCCCAAATACCAAAATGTTTTAAACACTTCCGGCATGGCATTTCCACCAAGCATCTCTGATATAAGGTGGTTCGAAGCCAACAATACTGATATTAGTTTTAACATCTATGGTTTAACAAAAAATGGTAGTGTTATGGGCCCTTTATATAAAACCGCTAATCGTAAATTACAGCACATCAACTTGTTATTAATAACTAAAAATAGTAAGGCACACTTTTGCCTAATAAAAAACTTTGAGAAACTTGTTCGCAAACAAATAACTAAACATAAATCTAAGATACATTTGTGTGAAGATTGTTTTTTATATTTTTCAACAGAGGAAAAATTAATTCAGCATAGTTGTGCAGGGGTACAAACTGTTTTACCAGAGGCAAATACACAACTTTTTTTTTCTAATTTTGAAAGAACTCAGGAGGTGCCTATTGTGATCTATGGTGACTTCGAAAGCTTATTACGAGAGTATTCAGATAAAAGTAAATCTATGTACGTGGAAAATATTCAATTGCATGAGGCATCTTGCTTTGCATATTACATTTGTTGTAGAAGCGAGCCTTATTTAAACGACTATGTTTCTTATCGCGGTCCCAACTGTTCGAAAAAGTTTGTGGAGTCTATATGTAATGATGTGCAGCGATTGTACTCAATATTATCTGTCAGCAAACCTATGATTCCGCTTACGCTAGAGGAACAGCTATCATTTGAAACTAGCACTGCTTGTCATATTTGTAAAGACAAGTTTTCATCTAGTGATAACATTGTAAAGGATCATGATCACTTCACAGGTCGATATAGAGGGCCCGCTCACAATAGTTGTAATTTAAATTCAAAACCTTGCCCATTTATACCAATAATTTTTCATAACCTTTCCGGATATGACTGCCATTTGTTTATTAATGAACTCACAAACGTATGCGGTCGAATAAACCTTATCCCAAAAAATAAAGAAAAGTATATTTCGTTTACGAAGTTCATTCCAATAGACCAGCAAAATGTAGCTCAATTAAAATTTATTGATTCTTTCAACTTTTCGAGTTCAAGTTTAGACAATTTAGTAAATACAATGAAAAAAGATGATTTCCAACATTTAAAATCATTTTTTGGAGATGGGGTCAAGTTTGATATAGTGCGAAGAAAGGGTGTCTATTGTTACGATTATATAAACTCTTGGCAACGTTATGAAGAAACCCAGTTGCCTCAGGCTTCCAATTTTTTTAGTAAACTCTCATCAGAATCTGTATCTTCTGAGGATTATAATCATGCCTTACATGTTTGGGAAACTTTTGCTATTAAAAACTTAGGAGAATATACAGATTTATACTTGAAATGTGATGTGCTTCTTCTATGTGACGTTTTTGAAAAATTTCGAAGCATGAGCCTTAAATACTACAATCTTGATCCCTGTTATTACGTATCGTCACCATCATTAAGTTGGGATGCTATGTTATTATACACAAAAGTAAAATTGGATCTACTCTCCGATATAGATATGTATCAAATGCTGGAAAACGGAATAAGAGGAGGTCTTGCTCAATGTTCACATAGATACGCAAAGGCGAATAATAAATATCTTCCAGATTTTAACATTAACGAGCCGAATAGCTTTTTAGCCTATTTAGACTGTGTAAATTTATATGGATATGCAATGATGCAGCATCTGCCAACAGGAAATTTCAGGTATCTTAACGATGATGAATTAGCAAACTTTAACGTTGAAAAACAGTCACGCGATTCTGATACCGGTTTTATACTTGAAGTCGACCTTCACTATCCTGTTGAACTTCATGAGTCTCATTCAGATATGCCATTTGCAGCTGAAAAATTTGCTCCTAGAGGAAGCAAAAATAAAAAATTAATTGCTAGCCTCTACGACAAACATAGATACATTATTCACTACATGCATTTAAAAGAATGTTTGAAAAATGGTCTTGTTTTGTTAAAAACATATAAAGTTTTAGCTTTCGATCAAAGTAACTTTTTAGAACCATACATATCTTTAAATACCACCTTGAGACAAAATGCTAGCTCAGATTATGAAAGGGATTTTTTCAAAAAGCAAAACAATTCAATATTTGGCAAAACGATTGAAAATAAAAGAAAACAGGTTGATGTAAAACTTGTTAATATCTGGAAAGATCATTCAAATAACACAAATAAATTTTGCGGCGCGGAAAAATACATAAGTGCTCCCAACTTCAAAAACTTGGCAGTTATATCTGATTCATTAGTAGCAATTCAGTTGCAACAGACAAAAATCGTTTTAGATCGACCCATATACGTGGGTTTCTCTATTCTAGAAATAGCCAAAAGTCATTTGTATCGCTTTCATTATGATGTGATGAAACGTGTTTATAAAAATAAAATTCATCTTTGTTATACGGACACTGATAGTCTTTTGTATTTAATTCATACAGAAGATTTCTATGAAGATATCAAAACACACATAAAGTATTTTGATACTAGCAATTTTGATGCTAGCAACATATTTAATATGCCCTTAGTGAACTGTAAAATTCCAGGATATTTTAAAGACGAAATGGGGGGTGAGATCGTGAAGGAATTTGTAGGTTTGAGAGCAAAACTATATTGCATAGATACCCAAATTTCAACAATCAGGAAAGCAAAGGGAATAAAAAAGTGTGTTACAAAAAAACTTAATATTAATAAATACAAAAATGCTTTATTTCAAAATGAATGTTTTAGAGATAATATGTGTGTAATAAAATCAAAAAATCATAAAATTTTCACGCAAAAAATCAATAAGCTAGTTCTTACAAGGGATGATGATAAAAGGTGTGTATTAGAAGATAATGTTTCGACTTTGCCTTGGGGACATTACAAATTAGCATTTTAATGTGGCAGCACTGTAAAGTAATAGAAATTTAATGCAAACGTGTGAATTGTAACATTTTTATTATTTTTATAAAAACAATAAATGATGAATGTATGCCTATTGTTTTTCTTTCATTTACCTCCGCCAGCTAATTAATCACGTGCTTAGTAATAAACCCGCCTAACTCAAAACTATTAATCTTTCCATATTTCAAGACGCACTCTTGATTTAAAATAAGTTGGCTTTTTTATTTTGAGTTACGCTGGTTTTACACCTATTGCAATCGTATTATCATGACTCGATCGCTTCTACTGTCAAGTCAATAAGAGCTATCACAACGTTGATAATACGTTAGCAACAGGGAAACAATCAGACAATATAGAGTGAGGAGCCATTAATAAAAATTATTAAATGGGACAACCTCACACAAATTTACCCCAGTCCCAACTAAGCTCTAGGATTGTGTTAGGGTACTAGACAACGATAAACATGCTTATATAAAGAAATAAATACTTAAATGCATAGAAAACACCCCAGACTCAGAAACAAATACTCATGCATGCATTACACAGATATTTGCTCTGAGCGGGAATCGAACCCGGGACCGCTAGCTTCGTAGGCAGGGTCTCTACCAACTAAGCCAGCCACGTCACCAATAGAGTGGCTGAAATATTGATTAACTTTAAGAATTTAATTAAACAAAGTTGCTATTCTTTTATTTCGTTATAATTGAGATTCAGACAAGGAATTTGATACTGTTGCAGAGAAACAAGTCATAACATGTTAAAACGAGTTGTCCCTGCTTGTTTAACTTTGGCTCGGCGCGTAGGAATGTGGCTACGTAAAGAGTTGCTGACGCGGCGTGCGCGCAATTCGACTTTATCTTCTTAGTGTATGACCCAAGTTAAATAATAAAAATTTAATGTCGGTTTGTAGTTCCGCTACAATACTGTTGCAGAGGAAACAAATCATGACATGTTATAACGTGTTATCTCTGTTTATTTAACTTTGGTTGCACGTAAAATAAGTTCCACATTCTATATGAACATCATTTATTAAAATAAGGTTGATAATAATATTAAACTTAATAAGGTGAAAGTACAACAATAATAATTAAATAGCAGGCAGACTTCTTATAAACCATTGTCTTTACTAATTTACACTTAATGAGACAAAAAATAACATATTTATAACGCCAAATTATTTATAAATAAACATAAATTAAAGAAATTTATGATAAAATTAAAACAACGCTACATTAATTACATTACGGAAGAAAAATAATAATAATTACTATTTTTCTTCCTTAATTCAAACTTCGTTGACAATAACTTATATTAATTGGCTCTACAAAGTAAGTAAATAACAATATAATTGGCATAAATTGATTTTATAATTCAGAACTATAATATAAAATAAACATGGAGATATAATAGAAATAAGTCACAATTATACATATATAACTAACACCGAAATTAATCACTTTCAAGTTTTTTCATAATTTTTTTTAACACATTTTCTGTGCTGTCCAACACTTCATCATACGGATCACACACGAGATATTGCGCACTAACTGAACGATCACTGTAACACTCGTCCATTGTCTCAATGTTTATTTTAATTAAATATCGTCCATTGCGAATGTTATTTTTAATTACAAATGATGATCCTTTTCTACTACGATCCTTTTTATTAATACCCGATTTGGTATTTAATGCTTTCAACTCCCTTTTGTCCCGCGGAGCGTCAGGCTCTCGCGTTACGGTTGCGTTACACATGTTTTCTCTACGGGCTAAAAGCTCTTGCCGCTTTTTTTCCACTTTTTCCATGTAACCGTCAACGTCTTGAGCATAATAAAAAGGATGATCCTCCGGCACATCGTGGAAAACGGGGCTGACATCATATATGCTGCCAAAATCAAGTCGATCATTCTGCGTGCTGTCTTCCATAATTATCTGAAATATAAAAGTGTCATAAGTTTTTATTTAATAAAAATGGCAATAAATCCAACATAACTGGATGAAGCAATAAAAAATAGATTTACTTACCTATATATTTTAAATACGCGGGACCCACGTTAGAAGCGAGACAAATGTCGACTGCGACTGACGCTCGAGTAGCAGCAATTTAGATCTCGGTGTATAATATTCTTCGCCTAATATAAGACAGGAATGTGTAATTAGAGAAATGATAAAGACTTACAAAGATAATTCATTGATTTAGGATGATTATATTATTACAAGTATTTATTTGATATTATATTAAATTACTGAACAGAAGGCGAAATGAAATTTATTAAACAGCCTGTGTCAATAGAAATCAGCAAAATAAGTGATGGATCACATTGCACTAATTATAATAACAGACATAGTATGCTTCTTCCCAACTCTATACGATGTATTATATGTGGACCATCAAATTGTGGAAAAACAAATATAATTTTAACTTTATTGCTTCATGAAAATGGGTTAAAATTTCGAAATGTCTACATTTACTCTAAAACAACTTTTCAACCTAAATATAGATTTTTAGAGGAAGTTCTTAAAAGAATACCCGAAATTAAACTGTTTATGATCCACGATGAAAAAGAGGTAATCTCTCCTCATGAGGCGATGCCCAATTCAATATTTATCTTTGATGACGTAGCTTGCGAAAACCAGACTAATATTCGTAATTACTTTTGTATGGGCAGACATAAAGGAATAGACTGTTTTTATTTAACGCAGACTTACTCTAAAGTGCCAAAGCAATTAATACGAGACAATGTTAATTTTTTGATAATTTTTAAACAAGACGATATCAATTTAAAACATATTTATCGTGAGCACGTAAATTCTGACATTAGTTGGGAAAAATTCAAATCGCTTGCCGCAAATATATGGAAAGATTCACATGCGTGTCTTATAATTAACAAAGATTGTAAATTAAATAATGGTCGATATAGAAAGTCATTCGATGTTTTTGTAAAATTTGAATAAATATAAATGATGACTAAAATAAAATCACTTTACTTATAACAATAAGAAACATCGGGGGTCTTTTTAGACCGCGTTATTGATTTGCCATGGAGACAGACATAAAAACACAATTAATTAAATCTGTAAAGAATATTAAAAATAAGTTAAAGAAGATGCAGCAAGAGGAGGATGATTTAGAATTAAAAAATAAGAAGATTTTGAAACCATTAACCGATCCGCTAGAAACCATGATGTTTCTTCATAATTCTCCTAAGCAAATAACATCTTATAATGAAAATAAGCATAATAACAAAAATATATTATCAAATGATGTAAACGCGGATTGTATCAAAAAGGATAAAATAAATATTCCCAACATACTTGAAATAAAAACTCCTACGAAAATGGAAAATAATGTGGCAAAAGTAAAAAGCTTTGAGGATGTCGATTCTTATTTGCAAGTCCCAAATAAACCTTTTAATGTTGCCTTTGGAGTAAGACATGACGGTGAAACACTTATGATAGGAAATTCACCTGCAACGCTTAAATCTTATGGGGAGAATTCTCCTAATAAAATATCTACGATTAATGTAAATGATAAAAGTTATGAACTAACGCCAGGTTTAAAAGAGCTTTTATTTCAAAGTAAACCGAATTGCGACAAAATAAATGAAAAGGATAAAATAACCTATAAAGATATTTTGGTGCACACTAATGTCCATAAGAGAGGTTTTAGTCCTCAAGGTCAGATACAAGGTAATTCAGGAATGAAATACTGTCAAATTATTAAACCCCTATTTCAAGAATCCAGCACGGCAAAGCAAGGTGGTAATCTGCCTTCCTTAAAAAAATATAATTCAAATACGGATTTTGTATATTGGGATGATCCTAATGAGTTGATTGAACGTTTAAAAATTTTAATTGCTTCTAAAGATGCTGGCAACACTAACCATGATAACGAAATAATTTCGATTATAGAAGAACTAAAAGAAGCAGACATCATTAAGGAATAAAAAGACTTCAGAACCAACTGTTGATTCAGTCTCATTGTGTTGGTTGAACATGAATGTAGATAAGTTTGGACACCATGTGTTAAAAAAGCATAAAATGAATAATTTTAATGAACCTCCCTTGGCTTTCATAAATGTTACCGATTGTTTTGATGCAAAAAATAAGATAATTAAACATATTGGAAAGCCTGTCGATCCAGAGGACTGCGCCACAAAACAGTATGTTGACAATACTGCAGATAAATTGTTTAATAAAATAAAATTAATTAATCAAACATTAGCTCAGCTAGAGACAGAAGTAAATAGCCTGCAACAAAGTATTGAAACAGTTTCATTTAAGAACAAATACAAGAAATGAGTAAAGCAATCGTAGTAAACGAAATACATAAACAAGCGCGGAAAAACTTTCCTCGAAGACATGTAGTGATGAAAGATATAGATGATTTATGGCAAGCTGATCTTATTGATATGCAATCTGTTTCAAACAATAATTTACAGTTTAAATATATTTTAGCCATTATTGATACTTTTTCTAAGTATGCGTGGGTATATCCATTAAAAAAAAAGAGTAAGGAATATATAACTCAAGCTTTTTGTGATTTGTTCCAAAAAAATCGAATACCCAAAAACTTGCAAACTGATTTAGGAACTGAATTCTATAATAAAAAAATAAAATCATTACTTGAGTTACATAAAATAAACCATTACTCTACATACTCTACTAAAAAAGCATCTATAGTGGAAAGATTCATAAGGACTTTTAAGAATAAATTGTACAAGCAATTTAGTTTAAAAGGAAACTATAAATGGATAGGAAACACACTTTCGGAAGCAATTAATGAATATAATAATACGATACATAGAACAATAGCTCTTAAACCAATTGAAGTCAGTGAAAATAATAAGGATGCTGTATTACAGAAATATAAAAAGCTTTTATCAAAGAGGAGTTCAACAAAGGAAAAAAATAAATTTGCAGTCGGAGATTCCGTTCGTATAAGCAAATATAAAGGAACATTTGAAAAAGGATATACTCCCAATTGGTCAACTGAAATATTTACTATTACGAAAGTACAAAACACAAACCCAATAACGTTTATCATAGAAGATGCTAGACATCGACCCATCTTAGGATCATTTTATGCTCACGAATTGCAAAAACCTAAATATAAGAACATTTATCTTGTAGAAAAAGTATTGAAGAAAAATGGTCGAAAATTATATGTAAAATGGTTAGGTCTACCTTCGCAAGAAAATAGTTGGATTGATAAAACAGAAATCTTATAAGCAGCAAACATCATAGTTTAAGCGCATTTTAATTGCGCACTTGAAACTGGACAGAGTATTTCATCGAAACAAAAAATAACTTATTTATTAATAATTTATTTACAATTCAACAAAAATGGTAGGGTCAAAACCTAAATCGAATGGAAAAAACAAGAAAAAAATTGTGTTCACTCCCTCACAGAAAGCCAAGTCTGGCGCTGGTTTTAAAAACACTTTCAAAAATATTGTTTCTCTTACAAAAAAACATATTAAAAAGTTAAAACCTACATGTAAAAAAGCGGCTATTGAGTTAGCAGTTGCTGTTGCACGAGAATTGACGAGGGATTCAGATACTTCAGTAAACATTCCCCGGGTGATACCTGTGCCAAAAGTTGGAGGAGTTTTGCCCCTAATACCCATTTTTGCCGGATTGTCTGCTGCAGGTGGTTTAGCAGGTGGCGCAGCTGGTATTGCTAGAGCGGTAGAAGCTATTAAGTCTGCTAAACAACGTTTTCAAGAACTCAAGAGGCACAATCAAAAAATGGAAGAATTAAATTTAGGAAGAGGGTTGCATCTCAAAGAGCACAAGAATGGATTAGGAATTTATTTTAAAAATAAAAAAAACTAATGCAGAGGCTACCTAAACGAGCGTTAACTAACATCGACATTCTCGAATATTGCAAAGAAATTCCCAATTTTCGAGGAGTTTTCATGCGAGATCAGTTGCCAAAACGTCCACTAAAAAAAGAATGCGGAATTATTAATCTTGATAGTTCCCGGAATTCTGGCACTCATTGGGTAGCCTATGCAAAATTTAATAATTATATCGAATATTTCGACAGTTATGGTAATTTAAAACCACCTGAAGAATTTTTAAAATATGTTGGCTTAAATATTTTTTATAATTACGTTAACAAGCAAAAAACTCATCCTTTCATTTGCGGCCACTTGTGTATAGACTTTTTAAACTCATTTTGGGATCTTCATAAATAGCTTACACTTTCAAAAAACATTTTAGTCAATAACAATGTCTATTACATTCACAATCACTGGAAATGAATCCATTCTTCGATCAGAATTAAATACTCATTTAATATTAGAAGACGATTACGAGTGCGGCTTACTGTATTTTTCAACATTTAATTCAATACCTAATATTACTGACAGCAACAATGTATTCGCTTACGGTAAACAGAAGGATATTAAAATTCCTTGCGGCGCATATGATCTGTCTGATTTATATGAATATTTAAAAAGTAATATGAACAATTGTCAGTTTAAAATCGTTCCTAACAACAATACTTCTAAATGTTCAATTTTTTGCAGCGAACCGATTAATTTTAAGGTAAAAAATAGTGTAGGTGCATTATTAGGGTTCTCAGAGATGTTGGATCCAAATAAATGGCATGAATCAGTCAACCCTGTATGCATTATTGCTGCGTCTGTGATACGGATCGAATGTGATCTTGTCCAAGGTTCCTATACGAACGGTTTGCCTACACATATAATTCATGAATTCGTGCTTAACAGTCCGCCCGGATATCAAGTAATTGAAGTACCTAAAAATATAATATATTTTCCTCTAAAGAAGAAACATATTTCGTCAATTACGGTGAAAATATTAGATATACAGGGAAATCTAATTAATTTTAATAACGAAAATATTAATATAAGTCTTCACTTGCGAAAGTCAAAATGATAATTTTTAACGATGATATCTGTAACAAAATACAAAGACAAAGTCGTTCTAACTCCACTGTCAAGCGTAACGTCAGACGAACTAGACGCAAAAAGGTTGTAGCAATAACAAAAAGTAATAAAGAGTTTCTTCGCGCTCTTGGATTAAAAATATGAGCATCCTCCATATAACCGACGATCCGCAATTCGACAATTCAATTGAAAGTTATGAAATCCATACTTATAACCCATACAATAACAGTTTTAATGAAAATGATGAAATACGAATACCTATCCATCAGCAAGATATATACGTATTACCTTCAGCTAGCGCGTTATACATAGAAGGATATTTTTCTATAACAGCTAAAGACGTGAGTGGTGTAAAAAAAGTGAAAAATGTTAAGTTGACAAATAACGCTATATCATTTCTTTTTCAAGATATTAGATATGAAATGAATGGGATTGAAATAGATCGAATTAGAAATGTTGGAATCACTACTACAATGAAATCTTTAGTCTCAATGAATGGTGGAGAAAGTAAAGCTGCTGCAATGTGGGGTTGGAACGTGGACGGATTTGATGATCACAGTGGAAGATTTAGTATTCTTTTACCACTTAATAAACTATTAGGTTTTGCGGAGGATTACAAGAAAATAGTTATTAATAGTAAACATGAACTAATACTAAATAGAAGTAGTACAAATCTTAATGGTGTTGTAACCGAAAAAGATGATTCAGTGGAAGTTAAGGTAAATAAAGTTCAATGGCGCATGCCGCATGTTAAAGTTTCAGATCATCAAAGGCTTGCATTGCTTAAACATTTAGAAAAAGATAAACCTATGCAAATAGCGTTTAGAAATTGGGATTTATATGAATATCCATTATTACCAAAAACAACCAAACATACATGGTCTATAAAAACCACTTCGCAACTAGAAAAGCCTCGGTATGTAATTTTTGGATTGCAAACTAATAGAAAAAATAACAAATTAAACGATAGCGCTGTATTTGATCATTGTAATCTTAAAAATGTGACTTTATTTTTAAATTCATACTATTATCCATACGATAGTCTTAACTTGAAATTTGATGAGTACAAATACAGTATATTATACGATATGTATGCGAGATTTCGTCAGTCGTATTATAACCTTCCTATAGATCCGCTGCTTGATCTTATACAATTTAAGGAAAAAGCTCCATTATATGTGATTGATTGTTCGAGGCAAAATGAGCATTTAAAAACTGGACCTGTTGACGTTCGTTTAGAAATCGAAACAGAAAAGGATTTGCCGGATAACACTAGTGCTTACTGTTTGATTATTAACGATCGTTTGGTGGAGTACAGACCTTTGAGTAATATTGTTAGAAAGTTGACATGATGTCGACAGCAATAGTTGATGTGCAGGGGTTTAAAACGGACAACAATTCATTCATTGTCAAAGAAGTTGCAATAGCTGTTAATGAACAATTACTACACCTACTTATTCTACCACCTTGCCCACTGCACAATCTCTCTCCAACCGAACGTAAACAAGTATCGTGGATACAGAGAAACAGAAAAATTAATTGGAATGATGGATTTATACCTTACGAAAAATATTTAATGTATATCCAAGAGTTTCTGATTGATAAGACGATTTTATGTAAGGGTCTGGAAAAAGTTACCTGGCTTAAAACTATTTTAGATCATAATGATGTTATTAACCTGGAAGATATGAACTGTCCTAAATTGTTAAGTTTGTACGAAGAATATAGATTGTCAAGTGATGTGTTTAACTGTATATATCATCCAACTGTATGCGCGCTAAGAAATGTAACTTGTTTAAGAAAATGGTGTTTAAATAAACATGTTTTATAAATTCTTTTTATTTATTATCTTATAAAGGTAATTAACCCTGAGTTCTCAAATCAAATAGTATTTACTTATTGAATTACGACAACGTCAATTACTAATGTCAATTTTAATAAAATTTAATCAAACCAAAAGTAAGGTTAAGAAGGATAATGGGGCTACATACGAGTATATCATGAAAATGGCTGAAAGAGAGCAAACATGGAGAATTTATTTTAAATCGTGCTATCAAAGTTTTTACGATCGCTCGCATATATAGATCAGCGTTCTAGTATCGAAAGACCACCTTTTCCTTAAACAATTAGTATGGAATTGGCCACTCCAGAAAACTGTTAGCGGGACTATCCTATAACATTAGTACAGCAATGGTTGTGTGGAAAGTGTTAACAGGAACAAAGATGAATAAACAAAGATGACTAAACAAAGAAATAAATTTATGAAAAATAAACCGGAGTGCCGTAAACAAAAATATAAGTAATATAAAATTGAATTATACGGCACTCCGGTTATGCTTCTATTTACAAAATATTTTGTTATAGACATTTTTGTATCTACATTTCGACAGTATCAGTCGAATGAACGAGGCGAGGATATGCAAATTTACCATTGAAGGATTGACAGGTCATTCGTTAGGTCACTACCTGTTGAGTTTATGGAATTCTGAATCACTGATCGATGGAAACTATTGGGGATCCTGGATCATTATTGGGGATTCTGGATCATCCGAGCGCAGCGAGGACAAATGATCCAGAATCCCCAATAATACCCTACTCGTGGACCATAAACTATGTCCATATAATTTAATTTAGATAATACAAGAGATTCCACTAACTGGATTCGCAGGGCTTCACTTAAAAAGGGCTTAATCTTGTACAAAACTTTCAACTTGTAGAAACATCCTCTCACCGAATTTAAAATGTGTTTCTCATAACGTAGTTCGCCATCCACTACCAGGCCTAAGTTACGCGCTTCACAGACTCTCTCAATAGGTTCATCCATCAACTTAACCTCCCTTGAAGGAGCAAGCCTAGATAGATATTATAATTATAAATATATGATTAAAAGACAACGAACTGAATCTATAATATTTATTGAGTTCTGTTGACATTCCATAGATCCCACGACCAGCCCCCTATTTCACCGTGACAATGACACGTGACAGGTGACAAGTTGGTATAAGTACTAATACACACAAATTGGTTTACAATTATTTTGTGTGTATTAGTACTTATATTATAATTACATTCCGAAAAAAACAAAAGATAATCTACCAAGCGCACAATGCCGCCAAGAGAAACTTCCACAGACACCGTTTTATCTTGAAGAAATTGAAATAGGATCATTCTTTATAACCTACTCATAAACAAAATAATCATTAAAATCTGATAATAATTGATAGAGAAATCGACTCGTGATCGTAAGGTACCGAGTTTGAACCCTCGCGGTATCCATGCACCAATGAGTTATTCTAACTTAAGTACATTACCCGATGCTCTTACAGTACAGGAAAAACATTGTGAGGAAACCTGCACATTCGAACGGCTGAGTATGTAAAAGGATAATTGTCAAAAGATCCTAAAGGGGTCAAAGTGTATCCGAAAGGACCCTTCTGTAAGATAAGAAGAATTTAATGAGGATTATCGAGTAATTTGAACTTTCGTGTTTTTTGTTTGTTTTTTTTAAATATGAATTGGGATTATGGTTTAGAATTTAATGGATTGTCGAATTGGACCATTTATTACACGTGTGGTTGCCGGGTTAGAGTAGTGACACTCCATGTCTTCCCGTGGAAGTTGTAAGAGGCGACTAAGGGAATAAGGGCTTGTAGTACTGTTAGGCGATGGGCTTGCAACCTGTCACTAATACACTGGTAAACATCTTAGCCTGCTTGTGCAAAGTGTGGTTACAGAATTATCAACTAGTTTAGAGTTGTTGGTATTGGTATTTCTGTAGCTCTGCCTACCCCACTCTGGGAATGAAGGCGTAACGTTATGTAAGTGGACATTGTGGACTATTACCGTGAGGCTGGTGAGATCCGTGTCCACATTTCTTCATAGGCACAATGGTAGCTTCCATACCTGTATCACAAGTTTCTGTCAAAAACTTTCTTAACACCGACGCAAAAAGAGGGGTTTTAAATTCAAATTCAAATAATTTATTCAATAAATTGAGCTACAACGATAAAGAAATACTTAAATACATAGAAAACATCCAAGACTCAGGGACACGTACTCGTGCTAATCACACAAATATCTGCCCTTACCGGGATTTGAACCTGGGACCGCTAGCTTCGTAGGCAGGGTCACCAACTAGGCCAACGTATGGATGTTTTGCTAGTGCTTAAATACTATAGTAAAAGCTTAAGTAAGTGTACAGTACCTATACTTACTGCTTTTAAGAGGCCGGATACGAAATTTTGCTGATATCGCTGATTTACGTGATTTTACAGTTGAAATACTTTACTTCTACAAATTTTTATGCGCAACACGAAAGATAATTTCGATTTTCAACGAATGTATGAGCAATTTTTTCGTTTTTATTATTTCGTTTTGACTAATCGACCTAAAATGATTGTTTTGTGAATTTTGAGGTTTAGAATATCTCATATTCACAAACCGTTTTAACCCTTTAATTCGCAAAAATGAAAAAAGTCGTGAATTCAAACCTCTTTTGATTTAGATAGAGAGAAAAAAATAGGAAAAAGTGATCCTAAAATAAGTTGAGTGGGCTCAACATTGCGAAATAAAGGAAGGCATGAAAAATTAGGCACAAAATATTGCTGTAAAAGTCGTTTTAAAAATGTATGAATAACTTTTGACCACCTTGACATATTTTTTTTGTGTAAAAAATAATTGGTAAAATTTTATAGAAAATGGGCAAACATTTTTTGATGATTTCGGCTACTTAAAACTCTCGTTCATAAAATTCAAACAACACTAATGAACTTCAGTTGATAATCAATCCATTACCATAAAAAAAATAAAAAAATTGCAATAAAATAATATAATGTTTTAAAACAAACAATCTAAATCTCGCATTATAATAGGTACTCGACAAAAATAAAAAAGTAGCTTATTCATTCGTAACTCATTTATTCGATAAATGATAGATTGATATTTCTTTAGCAGTATTATGTATGTCTGTATGTATGTATGTAAACACTTTATTGTACAAAATAAAACAGAAAAAATACAATGAAGATACCAGAAAATAATGTACAAAGGCGAACTAAACATTGATACTTAATTAAAAAAAAAATAAAAAAAATTGAGTGATAATTGTAAAATCACGAAAAGAAACAAAGTTACGTATACGGCCTCTTAAGTAGTTCGTTACATACCTTGATGACACTTCAAATATTGCATTTCACACTTATTAAACACCATCATGTAAAAGGATTTCTTCGTGTCGTTGTATTGGCTCTTCACCCTAATGCAAAGCGGAGCTTCAATGGTTGAACATTTCATTGTTCCGCATTTTGAAAATAACTCTTTGGTAATCCTCTCGTTCACAGATTTTGCGGACGCCAAATGAAATACTAAAATCATAAATAAATGTTACGATAGGCCGCCACTAGCAATGCCGTCCGCGTGGCGGAATATGGCCAGGGGGTTATTATGACCTAGCTATGCAGTGGTGCTAGACAAGTTGCATTCGCCAATCGTTGGCGATTATGTTTCGATTGAAAAATATATGGAATTGACGTAAGTGTCACGTTACTATCTCGGTGGCTTACGTCAATTCCATACATTTATCAATCGAAACATAATCGCTAATGATTGTCGAATGCAACTTGTCTAGCACCACAGTTTATTTTACGGTGAGCGTAAAGGACAGAGCAGCATTTATATAGCTCTGTCCTTTACGGGGCTAGACAAGTTGCATTCGAAAATCGTTAGCGATTATGTTTCGATAGACAAATGTATGAAATTGACGTACATCAATTACACGGCTTACATCGATTTCATATAAATTCAATAAAATCATAACCGCTTACGATTGTCGAATGCAACTTGTCTAGCCCCATTGCATAGCTAGCGCATAATAACCCCCCAGGTCATAATAACATACCGTCGATAGTTAAGAAGAAGGGGACGCCCACGAATTTAACTAGTCCCAAACTAAGCTAGTGGTGGTTTAGTGGTGGTAGGACCCTGTGCAGGGTCCGTCCGGATCGCTACCACCATCTTATCCATTAACCACCCGTCAAACAACAGTCTTCGCATTGTTGTGTTCCGGTGTGGGATAAGACAACCGGTGAAATTACTAGCATAGAGGCATTCCATCTTCGTCCTCAGGGTTGGCAACGCATTTGAGGTCTTAGGATTACAGTCTTGACAATTCAAATGTCTATGGGTCTCAGATTCCACTTACCATCAGGTGGCCTGAGACTTCTCCGTAACATAAAAAAAAAAACCTATGCTGGCTTTGTAGGGTATTATATAGTTGTCCCGATTGTAATTACTCTAGTTTCGCGCATGAATCTCATGCTATTTTATGAATCTATCGAAATCATGAGCTACTACTAAGTGCGATGTCGCATGCCTAAATGCGATCGTTTTTGCGGGATAGAAGCCCTATTTGGGTCAAACACAGATTTAGGTTACTGTTTTTCCTGTGGACACACCGAAAGTTAACGTTTTTAACCTAATTTTCTGGCTAAGCCCATACCCGCAAAAACGCCGTCAGGACTGCTCTAGACCTATTATATAAAAACATAACTTATATGCACACAAGCTTTTAACTATTGGCCACAGGAGAGACAACTTTTGTTTTTAAGAGTGTGTATGACCCATTTCTCGGTTGGGCACCTATCAAATTCGAATTCAAATTCATAAATTTGCTTAAAAATATGGTACAATTAGGTAGTGTTTGTTTATTATTCCTGTACGACGTCATATCTTGCTAGATACTAGCATGCAAATTTAGTGTTAAGAAACATCGTTAATTGCATAGTATTGAATTAAACAATAATAATATAGCACGGTCTACAATATATTACAGTTATTATATTATTCCTGAGTCTTGGATGTTTCCTATTTTTTTAAGTATTTATTTCTCTATATACGTATGTTTATCGTTATCTAGTACCCATAGTACAAGCCTAGAGCATAGTTTGGGACTAGGTCAATTTGTGTGACATTGTCCTGTGATTATTATTATTATTATTATATTACATTACAGATCATATGTTACAGGAGAAATTTTATATATTAAATAGATCATTTGTGAAATAAAACATGTGAAATTTAAGCCAAAGATGCAACTTTGATTTAAACTGTTTTAATGGAAGGGCCTTCAATTCTTTAGGAATAGCATTCTAAATCTTAACAGACATGCGGTAGCAGTTTTTCAGAAAAAGAGCACTGTTGGGAACTGTGGCTAGCACTAGTCTGTTTGGATGTCTGGTGTTTCTAGGATATAAATCCTTAGCCCGTTTAAATATTTCAGGGTGTTTCTTTACAAAAACAGCTGCCTGCATCCCAAGATCTTTAAACAACGGTTCGCATATCCTAAAAGTAATGTATATGGATTAGGCAAAATCTGCCCTTTGTGGGATGGATGTCCCAAAATATAGCGGTCTGTCTCACTAATTCTCTGAATATATTAAAGATAAAATAGCTTAGGGGCTTACTGTTGGGCGATGGGCTTGCAACCTGTCACTAATACACTAGTAAACTTCTTGGCCTGATTGTGCCAAATATGGTTACGGAATTGTAAACAAGTCTTATTACATTTGTTGCTATAATATAAAGATCATTTATATTTGTTTCAAAATTGAAAAAGGCATTACAGAGCGACAGTAGTTGAACTTTATTTCCTTGGTGGTAGATTAAAATTCCCACGTACAAAATCTGCATGTTTGTAGAATGATGGACATCACTAGTTCATACCTAATGTATGTTCATCCTAAAGGGCGGACGATGGATGCAATATGGTGACGAAAGCATAAAATGGATAAGACTTTTATTAAATTTCGAGTAATATTTATATATAAAAATACATGCAGAGTTTTAATACATACATCAGTAAGTGCATAATATCTCTATCCTTCATAGTACGTAATAAGTTTATCATTCAAGTACTGGCCACTTGTCCTTTATCACCTATATAAGTGGATAGTGAACCATAAAAGGAATGGACTGCAAATACGTAATATAAAATAATAATATATTATTTACTATAACAATAAAATTATATAACTATTTTGCAATTATTTTCTCTTTTTCAAACTAATTGTAGACATATCCGTATTACGTTTGTCGTTTGACATAATTTTGACGTAATTTGCATCCGTCGTCCGCCTATTAACACATAGTTCTCATAGCGTAAGCCTAGATCTTATTTCTTACTAGATTAATTTGTATACGATTTGCTCCTCATTTATTTATTAATTAATAATACTTACATAATAATACGAATATTTTTTTTGCCATAGTACCAATAATCAAAAGAATTTCTACAAAAAATCCATTGTAATGAAATGAGTTTCTTATTTCGTTATTACTGAAGCGTGCTGTTGAAACAGCTCGACACGCTGAACCACACTTTGTTATGATTGTTAAAAAAAAAACCGATCAAGCGCGAGTCGGACTCGCGCACCGAGGGTTCCGTACTGCAGCATAATTAGGTATTATTATATTTTTCACCTCAGCACCTCGAAAAAGGTGGTTTTGCTGTTTGAAAACAGTGAGCAAAATACGATTTTGCTGCGAGCGTGAGACAAAGTAACTTTTTAATTTTTGTTGCGTGGCCGTGGTGCGGCGCACGGGCGCCTGGAGGATGTCGTTTTATTTTTATCATGTTGTTTTCTTTTTACCTTATAGTAGTTTATGTGACTGTTACATAATAACATCACACGAGTGTTTTAATGCCTAATTATGTACAGTTACAATCTACATACATATATTATTAAAAAAAAACAAAACAAACCAAAGTATTTTTGCGACAAGACAAATAAGTAGAACGTCAAAAATGGCGGCACCCGTAGTTTTTTTTTAATTCAGAGACAAACTAGAGTCGGCTTCTACTATCATATCGTTCGATATCAAGTAACAAGCGAGATTTGTCAAAATTGTATGCAATTGACATTTCATTTCGAATAAAATGTCATTTCAAGTGATATAAGAATCGAGGTCAAATAAAATTGCTGTTTTTCAAAGATGTTCGAAATTTGAATGTAATATTGATATCGAATTTGATGTTTAAGCAATAAACATTTTCACAAATAAGAAATGTGTTCTAACAAAACAGTTTATCTTTATGCTAGTCGTAATTTGCGGCTTTTGAGCGCATCATAGAGGGTTTATGATATGTGTGGTGTGATGGCAACACTGGCTGTCAAAGGATAAGCAGCTGATTTCACTAGGTCCCTATAAAATATTTATATTTTAATGATATTTATTGTTAATGTGAGCTTCTCTGTTGTTAAGCAGACAGTTTATAAGTTAAGTTTTAGCTTAGTGATTTATTTCAAGTGCTATAGTGACGTCTAATAGTGTTCCGAAACATTTCAATTCGGTAACCGTTATTGGTTATAAATTTGAACTCGATGTCTACATTTCATATTTGTCGGCTTGCCCAAGCACTATTTACTATAAATACTGCTGTGTGGTAGCCGTTGGTTGACATTATATAATTGAGCTGAAATGTGGACATTGATCTACGTTACTATATTCACGTAAGTAACTTGCATTCCTTTGGCATACAATTTCTTGTTTTTACCACTTTAATTATACTAAAACTTTGTAAAAATGATAACTCGAAGGGCAGCTGCTGTAGCTGCGCGTCAGCA
Organism: Acleris holmiana; assembly: GCA_949316455.1. NCBI lineage: Eukaryota > Metazoa > Arthropoda > Insecta > Lepidoptera > Tortricidae > Acleris > Acleris holmiana. The sequence goes on along the minus strand of OX438790.1, from coordinate 7,853,018 downwards.
ACAAACTGACAAGCTTCAAATAACGTTATTAGAACTAAAAAAATCCAAGGAATTGTGTGCTCAATTACTCAGTGAGAGAGAGGACAATGAGAAAGAAGTAATCCAGATTCTAAACAGTAGGGATAGGTTAAAAAAGGAACTCTCTCTACTTGAAAATAAGTATAATGATGTGAACTTGGAACGGGTCGAGCTTCAACATACAGTAGATAAGTTCACTGAGTGTACCACTCTGTACGAGCAGGCCCTGAAGGACGTTGACTCCCTGGAGAGAGCGCTGCATATTGCCCATGAACAGATCTACGAGCTGCAGGAGGCCAGGCAAGACACTGCAGAGGTACACACACAGTCATTATTTCATGAATTGGTAGAGAATGACCCGCAGTTTGTTACTGCTTCAATTGACCTTCCTGTTGTTACTATAGACTTAACTAATGAGACGTCCACTACAACAAGGTTAAGTAATTGTAGCAGGAATAAACTAAAAAAATATATTAAAATAAACAGATATATAAGGAAAACCCGAAGGTTGTTAAAGCAAAATAAACTGTATTATAGAAAATGTATACTAAGTAAAATAAATGTAAAGTTAGTTGATAAATTATATATATATACCACTATGTTAGAAAATAATAAGTTAAAGTATGACAATGACACACAAATGTTACAATTAAAAATTCAGGATTTAGAGGAGTCGTTACAAAAATTGCACAATATGCAGGAAAATTCAAATAAAATTATAGATGAGTATTCTTTAGGAATGGATGATCTAATAGGGCAGCTCAACTATAATTTAGAGTTAGTTCAGTCACTGGAGGACGACCACACATGTGTCTGTCAACACAAGAGTGACTGTCCGGCCCCCGGTGGACTGAAGCAGAGTTTGTGTGTCAGTGTCCCTACACAAAAGGAATATGATGAGAAGTGTTCCTTTCATAAAAACTTAAATAATAATAGTAATACCAATTTGACATCCAAACCTGACATAATAATGTACTGCGATGAGATTGGTAGCAATATGGGCTCATTATTGAACTCATACACTAAGGGACATAGTGTGATCAGCAACTGTTTACCTCTAAGCAGCTTGGAAAATATCCAAAATAAAATTTTAGAGGACAGCTATATTGATATAGACACGACTTTGCTTATTCTTGTAGGAAATAGAGGGAATGTAAACAAAAATAAACTAATTAATTTTTTTGAAACTTTGAATAGCCTTAGTGTGAAAAAAATCATATTGTTTACATTCCCTTATTGTAATCAGTTGTCACAGTTGGAAAATGACATAAGATATAATTTAAATGTGACACTTTATAACATGTGTACATATAATAAAAAAATTGACATTATTGACTCTAACAATTATGTTAGCAATTATTATATTTTAACAAAAGGTAAATTTTACCTGCCTAATTATTTTAAGAAACAGATAGCTATGTCGCTATCCTATTTTTTTGACATTTCAGCCAAGAATTTGGCTCCTGCTGCTATTCAGCAACCTGACAGGTTTTTGGAACATGTTCCAATTACTATCAATCATTTAAATTAAATGACAAGACAACAGAGGAGCTCAACCCTGGCAACCAAAATTGTAATAAATATAAGGACAAATTTAGCAGCAAAGTATCTAATTATATCACTCTGGTTCACCAGAATATTCAATGTATAAGGAGTAAAGACCTGCAAGTCGAGTTATTTCTTAATAGTAATAGCATTGATATTTTATGTATAACGGAACACTGGCTAACTAGTAACGAAGCTATGTTTAATTTTATCAACCACCAGGTCGGCAGTTTATTTACTAGAAATAGCTCGATACATGGCGGGTCGTTAATCATATTAAACAATAAATTAAAATTTAAAGACCGTAAGGACATTGTGTCCTTATCTGTTGAACGAATATTAGAACTCGCTGCAATAGAGTTAGAGCAATTCATAGTTGTATGTGTATATAGGCCACCATTAGGCAATTTCGAAATTTTTGAGAAGATTATGGAAACTGTTCTAATAAAATTATCTTATTCGAGAAAAAAAACAATTATATGTGGAGATTTTAATGTAAATATTTTAGAAAACAGTCCACTAACCAAAAGATTAATAAATCTTTTCAAATCTTTCGGCCTGACACATACTTTTTTGGAGCCAACTAGAGTTACTGACACTAGTGCCACGTGTATTGATAATATTTTTACTGATATAATTCCTATTGGTAAGAGTGTGATCAGCAACCTGGAATCGGATCATTTGGGTCAATTAATTAAATTCAAATCCGTATCGAATAATATTCCAAAAAAAGAAATTACTTTTGTGCCAATAACTGCAGACCGTGTGGAAAGAATGAGACATAACCTAGTGCATAATTTGCCCTTTCTAACAACTGATAAGGGACCCAATGACATGTACAACTCATTCTTTCACACATTCATAAAACAATTTAACGCAGTATTTACATCCAAATCGGTTGTGGTTGATGGTGCAAAGGTTTTCAGTGACTGGGCTACTGCGGACTTACATAAGCGTAGAAGAATACTGTATCAACTATATGAGGAACGAAGGTATAACGCGAGTAAGGAGTTTAAGGAACATGTCAAACAGTATTCTAAGCAATTCAAGATAGACTGCCGTATAACTAAGCGAAATTTTTTAAGTAACAAAATCTTGAATAGTTCTGATGTTATTAAAACGACCTGGAAAATAATTAATGAAGAAACAGGTCGCCGAAAAAAGAACATTAACGACTATCGTTTAAAAGTAGATGGTAAAATAATAGATTCCAATCCAGATATCGCAATTGAATTTGAAAAGTTTTTTACCGATATACCAGTGTCCACGACTAAGTGCTTGAACTCTTCGCCTGCGTCTGCCATTGTACTTTTAGAAGATAACGTGCCTGAATGCAGTATATACTTTGAATTCAAGCGCGTTACTGCCTTGGATGTAATTAAGGCATTCAACTCAATCAATATAAAGAAAACCAGTGACCTTTGGGGAGTGTCGGTCCATGTACTCAAATCCTTAATTGAAGTCATAGCATCTGACTTAATGGTCGTATTTAATCACTGTGTTGATTGTGGTGAGTTTCCTGATCTTATGAAACATAGTAAGATAATTCCATTATTCAAAACGGGTAGTACTTTTGACCCCACAAATTTTAGACCAATATCCATACTACCCACTTTCAGTAAAATATTTGAGAAATTGATTTTGTCACAGTTAGCGGAACATTTTCGGTATAATAATTTATTACACAATAAACAATTTGGTTTTACTCGGGGTCGCTCGACAACCGAAGCTGGTGTTGAGTTGATTAAAACCATTTTTAATGCCTGGGAAGGGTCACAGGATGCTTTAGGTATTTTTTGTGATCTGTCCAAGGCCTTCGATTGCGTTAACCATGACACATTGATCAGGAAACTACACCACTATGGAGTTAGAGGTACTGCGCTAAACTTAATAAAAACGTACTTATACGGGAGAATACAAAGGGTAGACGTGAATGGAGTACGATCACCTGGGTCATTGGTCTCAATGGGCGTACCACAGGGCTCAATATTGGGTCCATTTTTATTCCTCATCTACATAAATGACTTACCTTACCTTATAAAGGACAACCATGATATAGTCTTGTTTGCTGATGATACGTCACTTGTGTTCAAAGTTAAACGACAACAGCAGTTTAATGTCAATGTAAACAATGCTATATCAAAAGTAGTCGATTGGTTTAGTGTTAATAATTTATTACTGAATGAGAAAAAGACGAAATGTATAAAGTTCATGACTACTAATGTGAAAAATAGTCAAACTACTGTAACTATTAAAAATGACAAACTAGACCTAGTTAAAGATACAGTGTTTCTTGGTATAACGTTAGACTCCAAGCTCCAATGGGGTCCTCATCTTGCTGGATTGGCGGGTAGACTCAGTTCTGCAGTTTTTGCAGTTAATAAGATTCGGCAATTAATAGACTTAGATACCGCTCGATTAGTTTATTTTAGTTACTTCCATAGTATTATGTCATATGGTATTTTACTGTGGGGTAGTGCTGCTGATGTAAATAGCATCTTTGTTCTGCAGAAGAGGGCTATTCGTGCTGTCTACAAGATGGGCCAGAGAGACTCGCTTAGAGATAAGTTTAAAGAAATTAACATATTGACCATGCACAGTCAATACATTTATGAAAACATTATGTATGTTCATAAAAACATCGCTAAATTTAGAAAGAACTGTGACATACATAATGTTAATACCAGAAATAAATATAAGCTTGCAGTGCCCTTCACGCGGCTCCATAAAATAAAAAACTCTTTTATGGGTAATTGTATTAGGTTCTATAATAAGCTCCCAAGTAATGTTACTGAACTATCAGTAAATAAATTTAAGAGTTACGTTAAGCGTAAACTAATTTCTAAAGCATATTATAGTATTAAAGACTATATTAATGATAACAATGCTTGGGACTGAATTGCTTGTAATAAAATGTTTAGTCCTTACGACAAAAGGTTGCGAACGTCGAAAAAAAAAGACATCCGACAGAGTTTCTTACAGGTTCTTCTCTGATCGGTCGCGATTTGAACCTGCAGTCAATTTAGGCTAAGTCGCTACTATGACGTTTCAAAAGAGTTTATTATTTGTAAACCTACTTGAATAAAGATTATTCTGATTCTGATTCTGATTCTGTGTAGATAAAAGTTATATTTTCTCGCTGCTAAGGTGAAAAATTGTATGTGCAACACAAGACCAAAGTTATTTGCATCTCGTGTCTTTGAATCCCTCGCTGCACTCAGGACTCTAACCTAGAATCACTCGCTACGCTCGTGATTCAATTCTAGAATCCTTCGCTTGCTCGGGATTCAAAATCAACCCTCGCAGCAAAAAACAACTTTGCTCTCTTGTTGCGCAAATAACTATTGTTATGTCTTTACCAAATAACTTTGTATATTTTATGCTAGCATAATGTGGAATAGTACCACCGGAATACAGAATTTAAAAAAATATGCAACCTTAAGGTAATTTAAGAGGATTGTGAAGCGATGCTTAAATCGCATGCCCGTCAAAAAGAATTACTTTTTAGAGGTTCTTTAAATTTCTAATTTAGTTATATAAAAATCCTGAAACAATTGTAGTTACAAAAAAAAGCCGGTTGGCAAATGAATAGAAATGCGAAACGATGCCATTTGTCAGAGATTTTTCGGCGAAAGTGTTTTTTTTTTATTGTCGCTGCTGATTGTGTTGCTACCCCTTAATATTTAAGTTACTTTGTAAGTCAGGTTCCCTCCGAAAACCAGCGGTTTGCTGCGGCACAATGCTGAGTAGGAGCCCTTTTAAACGCCATGCTTAATGTTTTATCCCAGAGGGAAAGGCAAAGGACATAAATCCATACAGCCTGTTTTAAATGTATTTTTCGTAAGCGTTGAATTTTTTTTCTCTATTCTAAAAGGCAAAGGACCGGTATACAAATATGCGTATTTACAGGTCATAAACATTACCCGCAGAATAATAAGCCGACTTAGCATTCATGTGCCACCAAAAGCAGGATGCGATATCTAAAAAAAGATTTTAAATAAAGCCGGTCAAGTGCGAGTTGGACTCGCGCACCGCTGGTTCCGTATAAACTTATAAGAATGTAAAATTGTAATGAGAGACTTGACTTTGCCGTTGAAAAACTGTTGTCTCCAAACATCGACATAGGTTATTAGTTTACCAACTGCAAATAAGTTTGCAAGTGCAATAATGCATTAAATTAACGGTTTTTGGATTTTTCTTTACTTTTGCCGTAAGACTTTTCTTTAAAAATTTTAGGATTCTAGGTCTACGGGAAGGAACCAATAAATTTTTATTCCCTCGAGTGTCTAAATATTCGTATATGCGGCATAAACGGCCGTATCTTTTTTACGGTCCCTGACCCTGACCCTGACCCTGTGCAGGGTCCGTCCGGATCGCTACCACCATCTTATCCATTAACCATCCGCCAAGCAACAGTGTTCGCATTGTTGTGTTCCGGTATGGGGATAAGACAACCGGTGAAATTATTAGCATAGAGGCATTCCATCTTAGTCCTCAGGGTTGGCAGCGCATTTGAAGTCTTAGGATTATAATCTTGAGAATTCAAATGTCTTTGGGTCTCAGATTTCACTTACCATCAGGTGGCCTGAGTGCTCGTGTGCCTTCTCCTTAACATAAAAAAAAAAAAAACGGTAACTTAGAAGTTTAATTCACAGCTTCAGGGGACTGTTAACTTGAGTATATGGTTTAAATTTCAACTCGATACATCGACATGTTTCCGAGATAAAGGATCTTGACGGAAGACGGACGGACAACATAGTGATCCTGTAAGGGTTCCGTTTTTTCTTTTGAGGTACGGAAAGAGGGAGTCTGCCGTTTGGCCAAAATATTTTTGGTCTAATTTATCAATTCCCAAATTTTTCATTTGCCAAGCCAATATTATATTATTTTGTTAGAATTTATTTTAGTACCATCGTGTAGAACCCTATAGGTTAGGTTAGGTTAAATAAAATCCTGAAATATTTACGGTTACAGACACAAACACCAAAGCGGATTGGGAAATGAAACATTTAACCAAAAACTTTTTGACGCAACGAAGGCAACCACGGAAGGAACCCTAAAAAAACCCCCGTCTCTTAAAAATAACTAAATTGTTTCAGATAATATAGGTCAGTCGAACTGAAGTCGGCTTTTGAGAAAGGCTGCTAACAAACACAAACACACCGACACATGCAAAGACAACACAAGAACACACAACAGAGTGAAACACGCTTATTCATGGCACATTTTATTAATTTTTTAAATATTTTAATCTTAACAAGTCATATCCTTTTCAATATATCATATTAAATAAAGTACAACTACCTCCCCATAGGTTTTTAAAGGTGAAGTCGCCGACCAAAAACAGAAGCCAGTAGGTATCTGGCATCGTAGCTCATAAACGGATAAACTGATTTAGACACTTTTTTAGGGTTCCGTACCCAAAGAGTATAACCGGCCAAGTGCATGTCGGACCACGCACAGTGAAGGGTTCCGTAGCTGGGATGAACGTTCATGGTTGTTTTTTTTTATTTTTTTTATTAATATCTCAAAAACTACACAGCGTATCGTGTTCAAAACAATTTTGGTTGGAAGTATTTCGTATGTTCTACTACTGTAGTTTTTATTAGAATGTTCTATTTAACAGTTCAAAAGCAACCCACCCGGACAGAATTTTTACGACTTTAGAAGCGTATATCTCGCCAACTGCTCACTTACGTAAAAAGTCACTTAAAAACCTCTGTATCATTTTGGAAGCCTATCTAAAAATACCCCACACGCTGATGTAACTCAATTTTACTACATCATTGTATAGTGGTTCATAGAATACATCTATCCTTCAAATTTCATTTATATAGCGCCAATAGGCTCTGAGTAAAATGGCTGTGACATACAGACGGACAGACGGACGGACAGACGGACATGACGAAATTATAAGGGTTCCGTTTCTGCCATTCGGCTCCGGAACCCTAAAAACGGGACCCTATTACTAAGACTCGGCTGTCTGTCTGTCACCAGGCTGCATCTCATGAACCGGGATAGCTAGACAGATGAAATTGATATAGATGATGTATTTCTGGTGCCGCTATAACAAATACTAAAACAGAATAAAATAAATATTTAGGGCGAACTCTCACACAAAAAACTTTTTTTGCCGTTTTTTGTTCGATATTAATAACGGCAACGGGTAGACTAATATAGTGTCTGTTGCTTAGGTAATGGTACGGAACCCTTCGTGCGCGACTCCTACTCGCATTTGGCGGACTTTTTTGAAACAGTAGCCAGGTTTCATGAAAATCGGTTGGGCCGCTAAAGAGATTCAAACCCAGAAGGGTCCTTCATAATTTTGGGGGTTTATCTATTTACAAACACAACTAAAACATCATAGAAAATACAGCACTAAATAAACATCGATGACAGTGGGCTTTAACAGGTGATTTCGTGGGCGTATTATGTTTATCCCATCGCGAAAGACGAGCGGCCGTCGCAGACAGTTCCGGATATCAGATCATCGACTTTGCCTCTGAAAAAATAAACAGCTTGCTTTAAAAACCTGATTTTGATAGTATCGTCGATATATTTATTTATTTAATAGCCATAGTTACAAGTTACAAACTTAACATTAGCACAAATAGCTTTAAAATAATTTTAGATTGCAACTCAATTACAACTACGCACGGCATTTTCCTGAAGCAGCCGTTAAGATTCATACAACTTAAAGTAACATGCAGAACTACTTGAAGGGGATATCAGCCGGTTCACTCGAGTGAATGCTAAGTTTTTCTTTCATTCAATGTTCACACGGCTTAGCTGGAATGACGTAAAAAAGAACAGTCATCCCTACTTTTCTTCAATATGGCGTCGAATGAAGTCCTGCATCTTGGTTCGTTCTCTTTGTGTTCAGACTGTTCATTTTTCATTCATTCGGAGTGGGAATGAATGATGCCGAATGAGAACATCTCACATCGGTTGATCAATTCACTAATGAATTCATTCGGCACTTTTCTTTCACTTAGCGTTCAGACGTGTCACTTTGAGTGAAAGATGCAAAATGAAATACGAAAATAACCAAAAAATGAACTGTCTGATATCACCTTAACTAGAGACGAAAAAAGTGCAAAATCAGGATTAAGAATTACTTGATGCTACATAAATGGTTACCCATAGAACTCCTTGGAGGCAATCCTTACGAGAGGACATATGCTATTGACAAATGTGTCAGGATGTTGGTTACCTTGTGACAGAACATTATATGATCGAGACATGCGTATAAGAGGCAGCCCTAACACAGGCGGCATGACAGCTTATGAAACACGTTATTTGGAAACCGGGCAAGAGCATGTCGGACCATGCTCAGTGTAGGGTTCCGAAGCCGTTAAGTACTACAAACATAAAAATCAACAAGTAATAACTAATTTTCTATTTAAAGTCAATTGGTGCCGTCTTAGGTGATTTTAGTAGGTATGAACACTTTAATCGCCTATATCTCAAGAACGAATGATGTCTACTTAGTCGTGATAGGATAGACTACCCCAGTCGAGAAAAAATATGCATCCCCACGTTACGAGTAGGGCAATTGCACAAAAATTTGTTGGCGTGACTTATTTGTATATTCATGCCAAGTTACAGCTTTCTAGTACTAAGAGTCTCTGAGCTAGGCTGCGGACGGACGGACGGACATGGCGAAACTATAAGGGTTACTTAAGGGTTTGACTAAGGAACCCGCCCTATGGTGTGGGGTGTTGTTGGATAGGTCTTTCAAAAATATTGTGGGTTTGTGAAAGCAGTTTATGAAATATTAAGCTTTCAAGCGCAAATTTTTGTTAGACTTAAGTGTCCCCCCCACGACTAAGTAGACATCATTGGTTCTTGAGATACAGGCGATTAAACTGTTTATACCTACTAAAATCATCTAAGACGGCACCAAACGACTTTAAATAGAATATTAGTTATTACTTGTTCATTTTTATGTTTGTGGTACAGTACCTTGTCTAATTAACGTCAGGTTTAAACTGCCATATGAAATTGTCACAGTGATTAAAATGACAAGGTACTAAAGTGTATACATATTTATGACCTTGACTGTATATAAGGGCTTCGGAACCCTACACTGAGCATGGTCCGACATGCTCTTGCCCGGTTTTTGTTTATGATAATGTCTCACACAAGTTTAAATTTTGTAACTAGTAAGAAGCTGAAACCTTTTTTTTTTTTACACAACATTTATGTAACACCTTTTATAAAGTACATACTTGTAAATGTAAAAGTTGTACTGGTCGGGGTCCAAACGGGAGTATCCGAACCTCGGCAGAGTGTTGGCTATAACCCAAACTTCGTTATCTGTCACGTGAAGATCTGTAAAAGAAGATAATAAGCTTCTGTCAAAAAATATACTTGAGGCCAAACTAACAAGTCCTTTGGTGGGTCTACGATTATTAGTAAAGCGACTCCATCATCAATATGTAAACAAAGGTGTTGCCGCTAACGAAAAACATTTGCAGCATTCAAAATATTTATACTTTCCACATTTGTAAGAAATTGACTTACTATAAAAAATGAATATATTTCAATCAACATGAAAAAAAATTGGTAATGAGAAACTTTATTTTGAAATAAACTCATTGTTAGATTAATTAAATACGAAATTACTGACTCGATACACCCGTGTTGAGGGCCGGTTGATTGATGTGAGACGTCACTTCCCTCGCTTCACAATTCGTACTCCCGTAGCTTACCACTTAATCGCTTTCCATTGACTCTTGTTAATTGTTCTGTTAAATTTTAATTATTTCTCAAATTTATTTTTAATATCACTGTTCCAGCGAAATGATAACTTAATATTATTTTTGTTGCTGGGCCAACTTTCAGATCCCCTGAAATGTCACTTTGATAGTGACGTAACTTTGTTTACATGTTTTCTGGGCCTCTATTCAGGTGCGTTAAAACGATATCGTGCTTGACACGTTTAAGAATCGTTTATGTCACAGTCGCCATTATTGTAAATGACATAAGAGTTATCAAAACGTTGACAATACGGAAACAGGGCTGGAATTCTACAAGGTAATAACGATATCGTTTTTGACCTGTTTCCGTATTGTCAATGTTTTCATAACTCTTATGTCATTTACAATAATGGCGACTGTGACATAAACGATTCTTAAACGTGTCAAACACGATATCGTTTTAACGCACCTGAATAGAGGCCCAGGTCAAGAACGATATCGTTATTACCTTGTAGAATTCCAGCCCTGGGCCTCTATTCAGGTGCGTTAAAACGATATCGTATTTGACACCTTTAAGAATCGTTTATGTCACAGTCGGCATTATTGTAAATGACATAAGAGTTATCAAAACGTTGACAATACGGAAACAGGTCAAAAACGATATCGTTATTACCTTGTAGAATCCCAGCCCAGGGCCTCTATTCAGGTGCGTTAAAACGATATCGTGCTTGACACGTTTAAGAATCGTTTATGTCACAGTCGCCATTATTGTAAATGACATAAGAGTTATCAAAACGTTGACAATACGGAAAAAGGTCAAAAACAATATCGTTATAACGCAGTTGAATAGAGGCCCAGTGGGTATAAAAATCCGACTACAGGAGGTTACCATGACATGGCTAAGCAATTCAGTTTAGAGTGAGAGAAAGAGACAGAGCTAAATTACTACTGCTATAGCTCGTGTGTCTTGGTAACCCCCTGTTTTTAGGTTTTACTTAATATATATTTAAAAAATCTATTCCGACAGCGGCAATTGATTCAAAATGAACTCGTAGCGTTTACAATAAAGATGAAGAAAAACCAGCAAGCAAAGATGAATAAATTAAAGAATTAGTTTAAATAAAAGTTTGTACTTTTTTAAAAGATTATATTAAAGTATTAAATGAGAGTGTTCCAAATTTCAGGTCCGTCAGATGAGGTTTTGGATCATGAGGGCGGAACAAGCATACCAACATACTTACAAAATAATGAAATTAACTAGAAAGGATATGAATAAGGAGAGAGAGGAGAGAAGATAGTCTGACTCCTTGTCATAATTACCAAAAGGATAGCTCATCCCTATGCTATCCTGGACCAGGACCCAACGTTGCCAGCACTCAGGAGGTTGGGAACTTCCAGTAGCAGACGGCGGTGCGGCCGATATTTGTGATATTTGTGTGGGCTGGCTGATTGTTATAATTACCTGAAGGGTAGCTCATCCGTATGTTATCCTGGGCCTGGACCCCAACGTTGCCAGGATTGAGGGCGTTGGAGGTCTTCCAGCAAGACACGGTGTTCCGATCGAAATCTGCGAATAGGATAATCTGGCTGCTTGTCATAACTACCTGAAGAAAAGCTCATCCGTATGGTATCCTGAGCCAATACCCCGACGATGCCAGCACAGGGTGTTGAAGATCTTCTAGCAGCAGACGGTGTTTCGTCCAAGTCTGCAACGATGGTCTGACTCCTTGTCATAATTACCTGAAGGATAGCTCATCCGTATATTATCCTGAGCCAGGACCCCAACGTTGCCAGGATTGAGGGCATTGGAGGTCTTCCAGCAGGAGACGGCATTGCGGCCGATGTCTGCGAAGAACATGGTCTGAGTTCCCTCGTGGTAACCGTGCATGGTAGACTGGCTCATGCTGCCGCGGTCTCCGACGACCTGGACAAATAGAATAATATTTTTAACCTAAATAGTGTAAAATTAAGCTATATTTTTTTTATGGATTAGGTACACTGCCTTAATCTAATGATAATTGGTCTATGGGATATATACTTCCCATAGAACTAATCAATCAAAATGTTTGATAAATTACCTTTAGGTTATAAGTATTGATCCCCCTGCAAAGTTTTAGAAAATAGGGCTCAAATGACCGTATCTTTGGATTGCGTTGACTTAGAAGCTTGATAGTTTTACAGCTTCAAGGGACCAAAGACATAACTTTTTGCTGTTAATTTCATCTTGATACCTTCACGCGTTCCTGAGAAAAAGGATCTTGACAGAGGCACAGACAGACAGATAAAAAAGTGATCCTATAAGGGTTCCGTTTTTTACTTTTGAGGATTGGAAGTATAAAAATGACTGATTCTTGAGTTTCTTTCAGCGTTTCTTCTCAGCAATGGTTTCCTCTTGGGAAGCGCTGGTAGAATTTTGAGGTGTAAAAGTGCAGCAGCCTATTTGCTGAATAAACATCTTGTATCTTTATATTTCTTCTTTTCTTTGTGCCCGTGTGGTTTCCGGGTTAGACTAAGGGAATGAAGGTTTGTAGTATTATTAGGCGATGGGCTTGCAACCTGTCACTAATACACTAGTAAACACCTCAGCCTACTTGTGCAAAATGTGGTTACAGAATTATTAACATGTCTTTAGAGTTGTTGGTATTTCTGTAGCTCTGCCTACCCCACTCTGGGAATGAAGGAGTGATTTTATGTATGTATGCATGTATCTTTATCTTTAAGTCTTAAGTTATGCACACATATATAACATTACGCCTTTATTCCCGGAGTGGGGTAGGCACAACTACTTCATACAAACAAGACTAAAAAAGACTTGTTGGTGTGTTACCACATTTTGCTCAATCGGGCTAAGATGTTGACCAGTGTATTAGTGACAAGTTGCAATCCCATCGCCTAAGTACTACAAGCCCTTATTCCATTAGTAGACTCTTACAACATCCACGGAAAGACATGGAGTGGCACTATTCTAACCCGGCAACCACACGGAATAATCGGGTCTTCAGTTAATGATGATGAAATAATGATAAAACACAGCTCACCGAATACATCTGCCAGTAGTTGCTGTCGGAGCTAGCTGTTCTGTTCCGGAGCACGCAGGTGCTGACGGAGAACTCCTGGAAAATAGAATGAAAGATACAATAAAATTCAAGATAGTAAAGCAGTATCTGATGGCGAAGTAACGAGCAATGAGGCAGTTAATCTTAGGCCATAAAGACAACACCTGCTCGCAATCATACTTCCATACTAATATTATAAGTGTAAGAGCGTCGGTGGCCTAGTGGCTTAGGGGGTCAACTCGTGATCGTAAGGTACCGAGTTTGAACCCCCGCGGTCTCCATGTACCAATGAGTTTTTCTAACTTAAGTACATTACCCGATGCTTTTACGGTGAAGGAAAACATCGTGAGGAAACCTGAACATTCGAACAGCTGAGTGGTAATTGCACAAAAGACCCTAAAGGGGACGAAACAGTGTATCCGAAAGGGCCCATCTGTGAACCGATTTAGATGACATTCGGTATGGAGATTAGTTTGAGTCCCCGGGAAGGACATAGGGTAGTTTTCATCCCGGAAAATTGTAAAGATCCTAAGGGAGCTGCGATAAACGACTTCTACGCGGATGGAGTCGCGGGCAACAGCTTGTTATAATTTCTGTCTGTCTGTCCTTCTGATACGATTTCACAGAAAAAGCGCTGAACCGATTTAGATTAAATTTGGTATGAAGATAGCATGAGTCCCTAGGAAGGGCATAAGGTACTCTTTATCCCAAAAAGTTGGACGGTTCCAGAGAGAATAGCGATAAACGCCGTTTACGCGGATGGCGCAGCAGGTAACAGCTAGTCACTAATAAAAGGGCTTAAAAGTAAATTATCTACAACCAAATCAGTAATACTTGCGCATTGACCAAAATCTTCAGCAGTCACTGCAAATTGCACAAAAATCTTATGCAATTTCTGACAAAGATTCGGAGAAGGCTGTTATATATATGCGGACTACACGAAAAGGAAGTAAGTATCCTCACAAAATTAAGCGCATGGAAATTTGCGTGAGATTAGGTACAAGAGGATTTCGGAGTTCCGTCCGTCCGTCCGTCCGCAGCGTAGCTCAGACTATTAGTACTAGAAAACTGTTATATGGCATGAATATATAAAAAAAACTCGTCTACTCCATGGTGTGGGGTGTCGTTTGCGGGTTTTTCCGATCAAGGGATCCGTATGTGAAAATTTAAGCTTTAAATTGCAAATTTTGGTTAGAGTCAAGTTGATATACATTTCTCTACCGCAAACCGTAAGTATCTTAAATTTATGGGCTGCCACCAAAAAATATCGATGTAGCGTCGAAAAGCCATCAGAAAACCTATTATGAAGGCATCCATGATTAATTTTATAACGTTTAAAAGAGCTCTTTTGCCTAATTGACGTAATTTCTTCACTCGATAAAAGTGCCAAAATGCCACATTTAGGAATAGATAACATATTTTGATATTGTCGTCAATAATATCCATTGATGCCTACATCAATGATTAGTGAAAAAGGAACGAGAAAATTAATTGTTTCTAAAATATCTTTAAATACGGTGGAAAAAAAGAAAAAAGTGTAACAAAAAGTAAGTTTTTAAAACCCGACTGCATGTTTTGATAATGCTAGTTACTCTTTATGTATTTTTTGTGCCGCTATAGTGTTTTTGTTTTAATGTAAGTACCCAGTGACACTTGCGACGTTAAGACGAATTTAACAACACCCCGCTTTTTGAAATTGGCCCATCCATCCAGCCTCTACGAGGGAACATAGAGTCGGACATACATGCAGGTCAAACACATAACCCTCCTTTTGGGCTTTGCCGCAGTCAGATAAAAGAGTAAGGAGAATGATTTAAGACACACCTGCGTGCTAATGAGTGGATGGAAGTAAGCAGTTCTGCAGGAGTTGGCTTCAGGCTCCTTAAGAGTGATGCTGAAGATACCATCGCTCCACTGGAATCGATGACCTTTGGAGAAATAATAATAAATTATAAAAAATATAGACAATCTAACGCAAGGATATAAGAGCTTGTAGTACTGTTAGGCGACCTGATACTAATACACTAGTAAACTTCTTGGCCTGATTTTGCAAAGATTGTGAAAAATTCAGGGATTCAGGGAATTTGACCTAGTCCAAAACTAAGCTCTGGGCTTGTACTATGGGTACTAGACAACGATAAAAATACTTAGAGAAATACATACATTAAATACATAGAAAACAACCAAGACTCAGGAACAAATATTCGCGCTCATCACACAAATATCTGCCCTTTCCGGGGTTTGAACCCAGGACCGCTAGCTTCGGAGGCAGGGTCACTCCCAACTAGGCCAACGTGTCATCAAATGAGTCATTTTAGAGATGTTGGTGTTTCTGTAGCTCTGCTTACCCCACTCTGGGAATGAAGGCGTGATGTTATGTATACATACAACAACTCTAAACTTGTTGATGATTCTGTAACCACATTTTGCGTAATCAGGCCAAGAAGTTTACTAGTCTAGTTATTAGTGACAGGTTGCAAGCCCATCGTCTAATCGTAGTGCAACCCTTCATTCCCTTAGTCGCCTCTAAGACCACGGAAAGACATGGAGTGGCACTACTCTAACCCGGCAACCACACGGGCTCTTTACATTTCTTATTTGAGATACTGCTATTTGGGTTAGCAGCGAAGTATAGTTAAAGTATAAGTATAGGAGAATTAGTTCAATCTTGAAACAAAGGTACATCGCGCGGTTTGTATGTGTGCGTAACGCGTCCGTACGGCTGTGGGACCACGCTATGGCAACTAGTACATTAGTGGTGGGTTCGCCGCCCATTCCTTAACCGTAGTACCATGAGATAGTACCATTGATGGTACTATGGTGTTTTTTTTGCCGTGGTGCAATTGATGGTACAACCGAAGTATTTTATTGCCGTGGTACGATTGACGGTAATACGGCAAAACAAATGTTTACTAGGACCATTGCCTTGACCACCAATACAAGCGATTCATTCGATTAGTCGAACCAACAGGAAAAAAAAGTTCACGTGATCCAATTAGTCGGACCACGTATACAGAGGGGCAAATTGGGCCGTAAGAAATAGGAACAGGGACGAAATGAACCTAAACCGGTTTATCGTGGTTCTATCGGGAATGTTGCGGTGCGTTTGGTTGCGAAGTGGAATATATGCGAATCCTCTACAGGTCATTTGAGTGAACTTTTTGCTTTGTTGACCGACTGCGAACAAATTTTCATCACCCAGTACCACGGGTAACAAAAAAATAATATTAGCCGCAGTCCCATTGACATAATGGAACCACGGCAAATATTATTTGCCCTAGTACCATTGATGGTACAATCTGATGGTACTACGGTTAAGGAATGGGTTCGCCACCCCGTCCGTTTCAACCTCTCCTACGACCCAAGAGTAGAGTTACCAGTCTATACCCTAGTATACATTAGTAGTCCTTGTGTGGGACCACTGACATAGTTTGAAGTCAGTCGCTAGATGTCGTTTCGTGTACGTGGCTAGCGCCGCCCACAGCCGTACAGAGCCGTTACCCATACATGCAAGACGCGTGATGTACCTTTATTTGAAGATAAACTACTTCTCCTATACTTTGGTATAGTCACCAGCAATGTTCAAGGCTCCAGCAACAGGGTCGAAGCTGAAGTAATTGTGCGAGAGCCTCCAGCTGTCGTTATCACGTAGGGAGTACACGATGATCCCGAACGTGGTCAGGTCGGGTACGTAGGCGAACGTGTTGGAACAGTCTCCACCGATGACGTCAACGGTGATGGACGCTAAACCTAATAAGTAATTAAAATTACGAAACAGTGTCACACAAATTAACCTAGTCATAAACTAAGTTCTAGCCTTTTAATAGTACTAGACAACGATAAACTTACTTAAATAGAGAAACATATACTTAAATACATAAAAAATATCCAAGACTCAGGAACAAATACTCGTGATCGCTAGCTTCGAAGGCTACCCAACACTAACACTTTTATATATGTCTCTGTTAATGTTTATGGCTCATACACACTCTTAAAAACAAAAGTTGTCTCTCCTGTGGTCAATAGTTAAGAGCTTGTGTGCATATAAGTTATGTTTTTATATGATAGGTCTAAAGCAGTCCTGACGGCGTTTTTGCGGGAATGGGCTTAGCCAGAAAATTAGGCCTTGAAAACGTTAACTTTCGGTGTGTCCACAGGAAAGACGGTAACCTAAATCTGTGTATGACCCTTATTCATTATTTTAGGTCGTCAATTTAGTTCATACAATTTCCGTAAACTTTGTTTTGTACTCATGTCTGCTCGTTGCCACTTTTTGCTTTCTTATTTTCCTCAATAACCCAAAGGTTAGCTGGAAGAGATCCTTTAAAGGGATACGTTCACCTTTGTACGTTCCTATTCTGTGAATATTTTATTTGAATTTCTGTGTTTAGTACAATGAAGTGTTTAGATACATACATACTACCAACCAGGCCAACGTGTCTTAGTGTGTGATGACATGAAGTTTAGATTTAAGTTAACCAGAGGGCTTATTGTCTAACGCACTCGCAATCACGATCGTTTTCATTTTGAAAATCGAACGCTCGTCTGCATACAATATGAAAACAATTGCTCCATTCTGAAGCCGGTTGCGATTGCGAGTGCGTTAGGCAATAGCCCCTCTGGTCTGAGATTATGGTCGAGTTTATCGCGATGGATAAAGCATCCGTCACTCTTGCACTGTACTTGGCAGAAAGTGACAGATGTTTTATCTATGTTTTGTCACGCGATAAACACGGCCATAATAACCCTCCTGGGGGCCTAACATGGTCGCGTTTAACGTTGATAACGCATCCGTCACTCTCGCACGAGAAAGTGACGGATGCGTTATCCACGTTTTTCCACGTAAAGGCGACCATGCTACGGGCCCTGGGCCGAGATTACACGGTGGATCCGAGGTGAACTTAATTCTAACCACTATTCCTTACCAGTAGGAGTGTTGGCCGCTGGTATGTCGGCAGTTTTGAAAGGATACCTGAAGATCTGGGTATCGGTGTTCAGGTTATACACCACAATCGCAGGCGGCTGGATCTGTTGAGGGTTTACTGCAAAAAAACAATGGCGCTATGGTCGGTTTTTTAAAGGCTTCTTTAGAATATAATAAGAACTAAAGGCATAGAAGGAGCGATAAAATAAAAGGCAACATACGGATAGCTGATATGCATTAATGGGATTCAGTCTGCCAAAAAGAGACAGTTCTATAAGCTAAAATATCATGACACTGTTGCACACTGTTGCATATATAAATTATGTTTATGTATGCAAAATCGCATCACTGATACACGTGGCCTTTAGTATGACGTTGTAACGAGGTTGCAGCAACCTCCTTTGATTACGTTCCTGGCCACTCTTACGTTTCTTTTTTGATCTAAATCCTTCAAAAGTCAAATGGTTTATGATCAATTCGGATATCGATCGTGATACTCGTTCTATATGCAGCTTTGAATAAAACCCGACACAAGATCTCGTGTCTTGGTATAGCTTGATCAACCTTTGCTCTGTTATCTTGTATTTTATTTAAAAAGTATTAAAAAATAATGTATTGTATGTAATGTATTGTAATGTGGTTACAGAATTATCAACAAGTTTTTTAGAGTTGTTGGTAATTCTGTAGCTCTGCCTACCCCACTCTGGGAATAAAGGCGTGACTTTATGTATGTATGTGTATGTAAGTATTAAAAGATATTCATTTGAAGAAGTGATTCATTTATTCTCAACTTCAGAAACATCTGTGTAGGTCTCTGTAATACCTACTCTCTACCGTTACCGTTCGTTCGTTCGTTCCGTTCGTGTTAGAAGTCTAAGATCTACCAGTGACGCGATTGGTTTAAAATCAAAACGAATAGCAACGCTAGTTAACTCACGCATCTTGACTAGGACCTCTGGAGTTCAGAACTTACCAGGCAGTTCCAATAGTCCAGTGTCTACCATCCAGAGCCTGCCGCACTCGTCGGCGCGGGTTCGATACACGGAGGTCAAGTTCCTGCCCTGCCAGATGTTGGGGTATGGGGTCAAAGCTGGGGAACGCGTGTTCGATTCCCGTGCAAGGTCTATGTAGTTTAACGTTGTGGGTATGCCTGCAACAAAAACAGTCTTTGAATGGCATAATTATTGTTTGATGTATTGTTTGGTCGATTTTTTTTTATTTTAAAAGTAGTTTTTTAATTCGTCACTACTTTAAAAAACCCTCGTATCTCATATTTCGTTATGTACAATTTTAAACTTAAACATGAAGAGAAAAAGTTCAAAATTCAGCAGTAAAATCCAAGCTAGAGTCTGTCCAACGAAAGCTGTCCCCGAGAAGGACCGCCAAAATCAAGAAAAGTGCGGTTTTTTACACTGACTGTACACTGAATAAACGGAGTTGATACTCCAACATTCATGTGAAGACATCAGGAAATTAAATAGTATCAAACTCCGTTTATTCAGTGTACAGTCAGAGTAAACAGCTGCAGGTTTTTTGATTTTGGCGCTCCTTCTCGGGGACAGCTTTCGTTTGACAGACTCTAGTCATAATTTATGAAAAAATGTTGATAAAATTTATTGTTTTGTGAGAAATAAGAAAAACTTTGAACTTTTTTGTCAAATCAGGCACGTCAGCTAAAAAGGGCTAGCACAAGTTGTCTGCGACTTGTTTGTCGCATCTCCCTTTCTATCTAGTCTATAACGATAGAAACGCACTGAGCGACAAGCGAGAAAATACAAGTGCCTAGGCGTAGAAGGTATTTTAAGGCCTGTATTAAACTGATCTCGGTTTAAATGCCCGTCTCGTACGTCAAAAATGACAGTTCTATGGTTTGACGTTTACTTGACGCATCTTGAGATGGGCATTTAAACCGAGATCAGTTTATTAATACAGGCCTAAGTCTGGTAATAAAACTTACCGTGTCTTCGCCGCGGCAAACTCACGAACAGTCTGTTGCCAACCTTCTCCATGCCCATCGGGACATTATTGTACTGGATAAAGAACCTGCCCGATTCATCTGAAACATTGTTTTTAACGGACTTCAAAAAAGGAAGAGGTTCCATGTTACACTGAATGTTTTTTTAATGTTCGATCCCAGATTTCTCTGTCAAATGAGGACCGATTTTCAAAATTCATTTTTTATTTGAAAGTGGTCCCAATGTCACCAAGTCAGGATGTTATGATGGGATCCTAAGGAAATCGATGGAATTCCTCAAATATTATTTGCACGCATATATTATATATATTTTAGTATTTTCAGAAACAAATACCGAATTTGTATTAAAAAAAATTATCACCACACCACAGATGGCCACCGGAACATTTAGATAAGATTTTTAGGGTTCCGGAGCCGAATGGCAATAACGGAACCCTTATAATTTCGTCATGTCCGTCTGTCCGTCTGTCCGTCCGTCCGTCCGTCCGTCTGTCCGTCTGTATGTCACAGCCATTTTACTCAGAGCCTATTGGCACTATATAAATGAAATTTGGAGGATAGATGTATTCTATGAACCGCTATACAATGATGTAGTCAAATTGAAAAAAAAAAATATTTAGGGGTGGCACTCCATACATGTAACTAGGGGACGAAAAAATTTTTTTTGAGTTACATTAGCGTGTGGGGTATTTTTAGATAGGGCTTCCGAAATGATACGGAGGTTTTTAAGTGACTTTTTTACGTAAGTGAACAGTTGGCGAGATATACGCTTCTAAAGTCGTAAAAATTCTGTCCGGGTGGGTAGCTTTTGAACTGTTAAATAGAACATTCTAATAAAAATTACAGTAGTAGAACATACGAAATACTTCCAACCAAAATTGTTTTGAACACGATACGCTGTGTAGTTTTTGAGACTTTAATTTAAAAAAAAATTAATTTCAACCATGAACGTTCATCCCAGCTACGGAACCCTTCACTGTGCGTGGTCCGACATGCACTTGGCCGGTTTTATTTTGTTAGTGTTGATAATTTGACGTAGCACGTTGCCGATGATCATTCTTATGTAAAACGACTTGAAGCCTGTTGCTAGAGTAATATAATATGTTATTTAATTATGTTGCATGCTTACTAAAACCCTTCTAAAATTTTGCACTTCTGTTATCAACTGACTTTGTACGATAAGTTATTTCAAACATGCACTTACCTGTTAAGATAGTTGAGTGACTATGACGAAGCACATTTCAATGGTTTAAATATATGCCTATGACTTTCCCGCGGGGTTGCTTGCGGCGATCATGAAATGTCCCATAGTTTCTTATTGGGCTACATAATTATACAAAATTGTATTATCTTATATGAGACTATTATTTACCTGTGGGTCGAGATGTGGTCGTGGTAGGCCGAGCGGGCAGACTGGAAGGCCCTAGAAGCACAAAAAAAACCGGGCAAGAGCATGTCGGACCATGGTCAGTATAGGGTTTCAAAGCCGTTAAGTACTACAATCATAAAAATCAACAAGTAATAACAGATTTTCTATTTAAAGTCAATTGGTGCCGTATTTGAAAATTGTTTTCAAAAACCCGTAATGATATTGTTAAAAGACCTATCCACAGACACCCCCCACTATGGGGTAGACGAGAAAAAAAATACATCCCCACGTTACGTGTAACAAATATAGATTTTGTATTTTAAATGTTTTTCGCATTCCTATATGCGACTATTATTTAAGTACCTGTGGGTCGAGATGTGGTCATGGCAGGCCGAGCTGGTTGACCGGAAGGCCCTGGAAGCACAAAAAATGATGTGAAATGCTTTTTCAACACTTTTAACAGTTGTTTTTCCAAACCCCTGACCGATCCTTACGTTAAAATTTGAATTAATAAATAAATATTAAGGGACATCTGACATCCATAGTATTATGTCATATGGTATTTTACTGTGGGGTAGTGCTGTTGATGTAAATAGCATCTTTGTTCTGCAGAAGAGGGCTATTCGTGCTGTCTACAAGATGGGCCAGAGAGACTCGCTTAGACATACATACATACATACATAACGTCACGCCTTTATTCCCAGAGTGGGGTAGGCAGAGCAACAGAATACCAACAACTCTAAACTTGTTGATAATTCTGTAACCACATTTTGCATAGTCACGCTAAGATGTTTACCAGTGTATTAGTGACAGGTTGCAAGCCCATCGCCTAACAGTACTTCAAGCCTTTATTCCCTTAGTCGCCTCTCACGACATCCACGGGAAGACATGGAGTGGCACTATTCTAACCCGGGAACCACACGGGGACATAAGACATAAGACATAAGTTTAAGGAAATTAATGTATTGACCATGCACAGCCAATACATTTATGAAAACATTATGTATGTTCATAAAAACATCGCTAAATTTAGAAAGAACTGTGACATACATAATGTTAATACCAGAAATAAATATAAGCTCGCAGTGCCCTTCACGCGGCTCAATAAAATAAAAAACTCTTTTATGGGTAATTGTATTAGGTTCTAAGTATAATAAGCTCCCAAGTAATGTTACTGAACTATCAGTAAATAAATTTAAGAGTTACGTTAAGCGTAAACTAATTTCTAAAGCATATTATAGTATTAAAGACTATATTAATGATAACAATGCTTGGGACTGAATTGCTTGTAATAAAATGTTTAGTCCTTACGACAAAAGGTTGCGAACGTCGAAAAAAAAAAGACATCCGACAGAGTTTCTTACAGGTTCTTCTCTGATCGGTCGCGATTTGAACCTGCAGTCAATTTAGGCTAAGTCGCTACTATGACGTTTCAAAAGAGTTTATTATTTGTAAACCTACTTGAATAAAGATTATTCTGATTATGATTCTGATTCACCACTCAATTGGTAACAAAATTATCAACAAGTTTTTTAGAGTTGATGGCAATTCTGAAGCTCTGCCTAACCCACTCTGGGAATAAAGGCGTGGTATTATGTATACGACACGGTGGCCTAGTTGGGAGTGACCCTGCCTCCGAAGCCAGCGGTGCTGGGTTCAAATCCCGGTAAGGGCAGATATTTGTGTGATGAGCGCGAATATTTGCTCCTGAGTCTTGGATGTTTTCTATGTATTTCTCTGTATAATTATTTTTATCGTTGTCTAGTACCCATAATACAAGCCTAGAGGTTAGTTTGGGACTAAGTGGGTAAATTTGTGTGAGATTGTCCCCTGATATGTATGTATGTATCTTACACACGGACCCGCCAAGCTAAAGAGAGAAGACCTTGGAAGGAGTTGGAGGTGGCCTATGCCCAAAGATAGGTACCTCACATATAAAAATTATTTAATTAAAATAGATTAAAATAAATATTTTTATAAATAGAATATTATTATAATGTAATATTTTAAACATAAATGTTTTTTTTACTTATGAAATATAATGAATTTGTAATGCATGCACTTGTGAGAAATAAAGGCTTTATTATTATTATTACTATTATTATTATCCCACACCAATTAACCTAAACACAACGATATAAATATTTATAAAGTTGAATAAATACTTAAATAAAAGAAACCATCTAAGACTCAGAAACAAATACACGCGTTCATCGCACAAATATTTGCGCATACCGGGAATCGAACCCGGGAAACTAGCCTAACGCGTCGTCAAAAATCTAGTCATTAAATTGCAAAACCGGGCAAGAGCATGTCGGACCATGCTTAGTGTAGGGTTCCGAAGCCGTTAAGTACTACAAACATAAAAATCAACAAGTAACAACTAATTTTCTATTTAAAGTCAATTGGTGCCTTCTTAGATGATTTTAGAAGGTATAAACATTTTCATCGCCTGTATCTCAAGAACAAATGATGTCTACTTAGTCGTGATAGTTTTCCTTTAAAATTCGTTATATACTCTATAATTTAAGTTTTTGTTCAGATTTTTAGTATTTAGAGTTTTGGCTGTAGGGGGAAACACTTGAGTCTAACAAAAATTAGCGCTTTAAAGCTTAATATTTCATAATCGGATGACTTAATCGAAAAACAGTCTTCACAAATCCATCATATTTTTGAAAGACCTATCCAACAACACCCCACACTATAGGGTAGACGGGGAAAAAAAATACATCCCCACGTTACGTGTGTGGGGGAGGCGTGACTAATATGCATATTCATGTCAAATTACAGCGTTCTAGTAGTAAGAGTCTCCGCGCTAGGCTGCGGACGGACGGACGGATATGGCGAAACTATAAGTGTTCCTAGTTTGATTACGGAACGTTACAAATACGTTATACGTTTTTTACCAAATTTCATCAAGATTCGATTAACAATACTAGAGTTATCGTCGAACAAACGCACATACATACAATTGCCACCTCAGTTGACTCCTATACTGCACTTGACCTCTGTTGATAACCTTTACCTATCTGGGTAAAGATAACACCTCTTGAGCAATATTGTTTACTAAATTAGTTGAATATTGCCTTGTCCTACTCTTGTGATACAAAGAGAAAAACCGGGCAAGAGCATGTCGGACCATGCTCAGTGTAGGGTTCCGTAGTCAAACTAGGAACCCTTATAGTTTCGCCATGTCCGTCCGTCCGTCCGTCCGTAGCCTAGCGCAGAGACTCTTAGTACTAGGAAGCTGTAATTTGGCATTAATATGCATATTAGTCACGTCAATAAAGTAGTACAATAAAAAGTAAAATCATATTTTTTTTTAGTGTATCTTGTATTTTATTTTCTCGTCTACCCTATAGTGTGGGGCGTCATTGGATAGGTCTTTCAAAAATATTATGGGTTTGTGAAAACAGTTTTTAAATTAAGCAATCCGTTTATGAAATATTAAGCTTTAACACCCTCACTACGGCAAAATATTTCGGTCTGATTCGACCCGATACCGGAGCGAACGTGTAGCGCTATTTTTTGTTAGACTCAAGTGTCCCCCCCCCCCCCTCCCTATACAGCTAAAACTACAAATACTAAAAATCTGAAAAAATCTTAAATGAAAGAGCATATAACCAATTTTAAAGGAAAACTATCACGACTAAGTAGTCATCATTGGTTCTTGAGATACAGGCGATTAAAGTGTTTATACCTACTAAAACCATCTAAGACGGCACCAATTGACTTTAAATAGAAAATTAGTGATTACTTGATGATTTTTTATCTTTGTAGTACTTCGGAACTCTACACTGAGCATAGTCCGACATGCTACTGCCCAGTTTTTTTCCATTGAAATTGAAATAGATGGAGTATTGTGATATTTTAGTCCCTGGGGACTACACTATGACTCATGTCGTCGAATAGTTTATAGCTCAGAGAGATGAGATGTTAGGTCAGCATTTCCTTAACGATTTCAAGTATGAAACACAATGTACCTAAGTACCTTAAACTCTCACAACTATGGTTCCCTAACTCGCAACCACAGTATATATAGTTGAAAAATGATAGCCGAGTACGAGATTACGGCTAGAGCTTAGAGCAAATAATTTTTGGCCAAACAATATCATCATATTTTAGGGACAGTGAAAAGGACCCCGTTCGTGTGGTTGCCGGGTTAGAATCGTGCCACCCCATGTCTTCCCGTGGATGTCGTAAGAGGCGACTAAGGGAATAAGGGCTTGTAGTACTGTCAGGCGATGGGCTTGCAACCTGTCACTAATACCTATAAACCTCTTGGCCTGATGGTGCAAAATGTGGTTACAGAATTATAAACAAGTCTTTTTAGAGTTGTTGGTATTTCTGTAGCTCTGTCTACCCCACTCTGGGAATGAAGGCTTGATGTTATATGTGTCATAAGTAAAATTGGACTGTTGTTTAAGCTAGGACTATAATGATTAATTATTGAAATTAGAAAAAAGAGAGAAGAGGATAACTTTGGTGTTTAGAACGATCTTGTCCATCGCCGTTGATATTATGCTGCTGATTTCGACCCGAATCTAAGTTAAAGAAGTAGAAATATATAAATCAAAGAGAAGATAGTAACAAAGAAACAAAAAATGAGAACAAGTCTAAAGAGAGCTTTAATGAATAAAGGGGTTAGTCTCACACAAATTGACCTAGTCCCAAACTAAGCTGTAGGCTTGCATTATGGGTACTATACAATGATGAACTTACTTATATACCTATATAGAAAACATCCAAAGACTCAGGAACAAATATTCTTCAAGTATCTTTCCTTAACGGGATTTGAACCCGGGATGGCTAGCTTCGAAGGCAGGGTCACTACCAACTAGCCCAAAACGTGTCGTCAATTTTTGGCCAAACAATATAATTACATCATCATCATCATCATCGGCCTGCGGCAGTCTACTGCTGGACATAGGCCTCTCCCAAGGCACGCCACTTTTCTCTCTTGAGCTTTGAACATCCAGTTGCTGCCAGCCACTTTGCGCAGATCGTCGCTCCGTCTAGCAGGGGGGCGTCCAACACTACGTTTGCCTATGTGCGGTCTCCACTGCAGAACTCGATTACTCCATCGTTCATCAGTTCTGCGAAAGATGTGACCAGCCCACTGCCACTTCAGCTTGCTTATTCGAGTAGCTATGTCGGTAACTTTAGTTCTCTGTCGAATTACTTCATTTCGGACTCTATCCCTTAGAGATACTCCAAACATAGCTCTCTCCATAGCTCGCTGAGCAACTTTTAGCTTGCGGACCAGTCCCACCGTCAGTGTCCACGTTTCGGCTCCGTATGTCATCACGGGTAAGACGCACTGGTCAAAAACTTTAGTTTTTCAGGTCTGGTGTATAATTACATACCCATCCATAATATTAGTAAGCATCATATTTTAAGGATAATGTAATATCGAAAATTCGACTGTTGGGCTAGGATAGTTGTGTGGGTTTATGGTAGTTATACTGGGTGATTTTGGGGTCATGATCCGGAACGGCTGTTCCATACGTTAACGGTGAATTAATTGAGAGTTAATGTATGGAACAGCTGGTTTTTTTCGTATGTCCGTCGTATTCACTTTTGGCCAATCCGGATCATGACCCCAAAATCACCCAGTATTAATTATTGAAATAAGAAAAAAAAAGAGCTTTACTTTGGTTATTAAAACGTCTTTGTCCATCACCGTTGGTATTATGCTGCTGATTTCGGCCCGAATCTAAGAGAAGAAGAAATAAATAAAAATAGATCAGAAAAGATAAAGATTATTTAGTAAATAGGTTATCTGCAGAAACAAAAAATTAAAACAAATTTAACGATAGCTCTAAACAGTCCAAGAATTTTTGTCTGAATAATATTAACAGGAGTCCGTGTGGTTGCCGGGTTAGAAAAGTGCCACTCCATGTCTTCCCGTGGATGTCGTAAGAGGCGACTAATGGAATTAGGGCTTGTAGTATTGTTAGACGATGGGCTTGCAACCTGTCACTAATACACTAGTAAACTTCTTGGCCTGATTGTGCAAAATGTGGTTACAGAATTATCAACGGGTCTTTGTAAAGTTGCTGGTATTTCTGTAGCTCTGCCTACCCCACTCTGGGAATGAAGGCGTGATGACTGATGATGTTATGTAACAGGAGTCAATCTCAAAACTAGTCTATAGAAAGCTTTAGAAAAGTCCAAGTGTATTAGTCTACATAATCGCGTGCGTAAAGTAGATAGGAACGTATAACCTCCTCCTTTTTTGAAGTCGGTTAAAAAGAGACTTCCATTTAAATACAAGTTATAAGCGTTTGAAAAACGGGCCCCTGCTCTAAAACAAAAGTACTCGTTGGATACTTGCTGGGAAAAAAATCTACAATGTTGTCTTACTTTGGTTCCAGTTCCGATCCTGGTCATTCTGATTGTCAAAGAAGACCTGGTCAGCTTGCCGTCTCGTTCTGCCAGCAGTCAGGTCCTCCTCGCTAAAACGATCCCTCAGGACTGAAAATAAAGGGCAATCAGTGTTAAAATGTTATAGCACAAGTCAAGAAGATAGCCTTAAGGAATAGGGAGTGGACAGATTAAATTCGCTATATAGCCTATGTCAAAATCTTGTCCCGTTGCAACATGTTAGGTCCACTGTAGACGTGTTTTGGCGTGTTTTGGCAATGATACTAATGGCGATGGGCTGAGAGTTTAACTGCTAGAGCGGCGTACGGATAGCGCGTACCATGCTGCGCCCATCTTTGATACTCACGAATAACGTGGCTATTGGTACAAGAATTTTCAAAATCGGTTCATTCGGTTCAGAGATTACCCCTACAAACTCACAAACTTTATTTATTTATTTATTTATTTATTTATTTATTAATCCATGGAAAACCAACAGCTTTACAAAAGAAATTAGAAACTAGAGTAACAAAACATAGCCAATTACAGGTTCTCACATATAGCAATTAAGTAATATGAAAAAGAATAAGCCTAAGTTAAACGTTTAAACAGTGAGAGAGAGAGAAAAATATAATTAGTTAATAACAACTACTACCTACAGGCCACCAAATTTTACTGTACGCAATAACTATGCCAACCAGCACCTGCACGCACACCCGAAAAATTTATCATATATGAAGATTGTTCACAAAATATTGAATTAATTTATTCTTTATAGAATTAACTTTACCTCTATATAACCTATACTAATACATATAATAAAGCTGAAGAGTTTGTTTGTTTTTTTGCTTGAACGCGCTAATCTCAGGCACTACTGAACCGATTTAGATGAAATTTGGTAGGCAGATAACTTAGGTCCGGCGGAAAGACATATAATACTTTTTGTCCCGGAAAATTGAACAGTTCCCGAGGGATAGCGATAAACGAGGTATTTGACGACACGTTGGCCTAGTTGGGAGCGACCCTGCCTCCGAAGCCAGCGGTCCTGGGTTCAAATCCCGGTAGCGCAGATATTTGTGTGACAAGCGCGAATATTTGTTCGTGAGTGAGTCTTGGATAATTTCTCTATTTAAGTATGTTTATCGTTGTCTAGTACCAACCCATAGTACAAGCCTAGAGCTTAGTTTGGGACTAGGTCAATTTGTGTGACGTTGTCCCCTGACATTTCTTTATTTAATTTATTTGACATAATAGGTACAGGGTATTTTTTTTATTAGTGCACATATTTCAACATATGATTTTGTATCGGTAGTATAATATATTACGACAGTAAAACGAGTGCAAAAAAAAGTTTTTTTTGTTGTTGCAAATTATCTCTCTTTTATCTTCTCGTGTGGACACAAAGTCACACTAGAAATGCTAACATGGGTTGTCAAGCTGTAGGAATGCGATACACTGTATTGATATTCCAAATTTGAAATTTCATTAACTGCTTATCAGACAACAAGCCCCTCTCCTACTGATATTCTAAATTTTAAATTTCATTTATTAACTGACTTTTCCTACTCCTGTACTTTTATCTGTCATTTATATAGTCACGAACACTAATATAAGAATATAGATAATATGTCCGCAGAACATTCCGTAGAAAACTCTATCTAGTCTATTCCCCTTAACAGCACTTGTGCTTTTTTGAGCTAAAACGACATGCCTAGCTGCCAAAGCTACACCTAGGTTAATTTGACCAATCAAAATACTTCACCAAATTAATCCACCAATCACAATACACATTGACTGTCAATCGGAACGTTAAGTTCTGTTTGGTATGTAAACTCTTTTACTAATTTAACTCTTTAAAAAAAAACATGGTATCAAATCAAATCAAATCAAAAATCAAAATTATTTATTTCAGGTTTCCCCGTAGAATAGTTGGTAAAATTCCTTATTAGCTATGTTAGTAGATTATACATAGGTACATTAATTTATTAAGCAACCAGAATGCAGCTATATTAAAATCGACCAATCAGGTACAATAAATCATTTCTCAAATCATTAGGTGTTTTTTAGTCCCTATTTCGCAAGTTAAATCGATTGTGCAACTTTTTTTTTTAAATATAAAACCTGGCAAGTGCACATCAATTTAAAAACAAAGATAACCATAGATACATATTTTGTCGTTTTCGAATGTTTTCCGCTCGTTTCTGCTTCGTTCGTTCGTATTCTAACCTAGGTATATTAATAAAATTTTGTTAATTTAATTTTGCATTTTATTTGAAACCTAGTCGTAAAAGTATTGTATGCAACGGTGTATAACTAAGTCAAAAAATACTCGTGGCGTCTTGCTTTACGATGTTCGCCTGCGGCTCACATCGTAACCACACCACTCGTCTTTTTTGACCTCTCTTATACAACTGTTGCATAAACTACTATTACAACACTCCCCTCTCCTCGCAACCCTGCATTAGAGGGTCCATGAATATCGTTAAGTTAGTGGAATCATTGAATCGGCAATATCTCTAATATTTTTAAGCTAGAGTAAAAATAACACAACATGTGTTATTGATTAACAATAGCGAAGCAAATACTCGTATTAAAATGTGCACCTATTAAAAAATACCCTGTATAGACGACAATTGTGATTTAATAATGGCGTCTACATACACATAGGGGAGCAGCAGAAAACTAATTCGACGCGTTCGAAGCCGCGGGCGTCATCTAGTATTAGTATACATCTGTAAATAACTATGCCGAGACTGAGAAACATCGATTAGGAGTTAATTGTAGCATTTAGAATAACGATGAGTAATAAATATAAATGGCCAATAACATATACGAAGCCGGTTAAAAATAGCAAGCAATTAGCAAGTCTCTGTTAATTATCATTTAAGAATCAAATCCTTTAAATTGTATCGCTTACTTTAACTTACCTCCATTTATTAACTAGCTTTTGCCCGCAACTTCGTCCGCGTAGCAGTCGTTATCGCATCTCCCACGGGAATTTTACGTCTTTATAACAAAGAATCTACTAAACCGATTGAGATGAAATTTGGTATGGAGATAGTTTGAGTCCTGAAGGACATAGGGTACTTACTTTCATCCCGAAAAAAATTGACGTTGCCCGAGGGAATCGCGATAAACGGCTTTTACGCAGATGGTGTCGCGGGAAAAAGCTGAGACGAATTGAGAGGGAATCTCCTTTTAAAAACTATTGTCGTACAATGGCCCGCCGCCTAACGCTGCACCCACCTTTTATATAATTGGGTGTATGGGATTTTTTTCACGGTATTTTAGATTTAACAGGCAATAGAGATCATTTTTAAAAAACATTGCAGCGGACAGAATTGTGTTTTCATACGTTTATTAGGGTTCCGTAGTCAAACTAGGTACCTTATAGTTTCGCCATGTCCGTCTGTCCGTCCGCAGCCTAGCTCAGAGACTCTTAGTACTAGAAAGCTGTAATTTGACATGAATATAGATAATTAGTCACGCCAACAAAGAGGTAAAATAAAATGTTTAAAAATAAGTGACAGCACCAAATTACATTAAATAGTTATTACTTGTTGTTTTTAGGCTTCCGTAGCCAATTGGCAAAAAAGGAAACCTTATAGATTCGTCATGTCTGTCTGTCTGTCCGTCCGTATGTCACAGTAACTTTTTTCCGAAACTATAAGAACTACACTTTTGAAACTTGGTAAGTAGATGTATTCTGTGAACCGCATTAAGATTTTCACACAAAAATAGAAAAAAGAACATAAATTTTGGGGGTTCCCCATACTTAGAACTGAAACTCAACATTTTTTTTTCATCAAACTTATACCTGTGGGGTATCTATGGATAGGTCTTCAAAAATGATATTGAGGCTACTAACATAATTTTTTTCTAAATTGAACAGTTTGCGCGAGAGACACTTCCAAAGTGTTGAAATGTGTGTCCCCCCCCCTGTAACTTCTAAAATAAGAGAATGATAGAACTAAAAAAAATATATGATGTACATTACCATGCAAACTTCCACCAAAAATTGGTTTGAACGAGATCTAGTAAGTAGTTTTTTTTAATACGTCATAAAAACATTGATCAAAGCTACAACGAACTTTTATATTATGTTACTTGCTGCTACGGAACCCTTCATGGGCGAGTCCGACTCGCACTTGGACGCTTTTTTATATTTGTAGAACTTAACGGCTTCGGAACCATACACTGAGCATGGTTCGACACGCTCGTGCCCGGGTTTTTACTCCTAGGAAAAAAAAATGCCATTTTCCGTCATCGTTTTGCCAAAGGAAAGCTGTCCTTCCTAAAAAAGGTTCTTGTTCTCCTATTTATACTCAATATTCTTCTTTCGGTGCCTTTTCATTTACTGAAGTAAGCAGTCAGCTCTTTATCTCAGGTCCTGTCCAGGGCGAGACTGAACAAAAGGGAACATGCAATTTTTTCTTACGCTGTCTGGATAATGCTACAAAAGAGAAGGGTAAACGCGAAACAATTGTAGTGTTATTTTTTGATAAGATATGAAGCTCTAAAAAATCATAGTTCAGACCCCCTGCAAAACGCTAACAAAATCGACGACAGGAATGACGTCACAGCTGTTGTTCCATGTTTTAAATATACGGACCTTATGAAGAAGTTAACATTTATTTAAGTCACTATCATTTAATTAAAATATTAAGTAAATTCAATGAGGATGCCGAGAAAAACAATCTAAACCCCAAAAGAAGAAGAAGGTACAATAAAACTTTGTGTATTGCGTTTTATATGCTTTGTTTTACATTACCCCTAAATAGTATCAATGAAACTCAGTGACGTTTTTCATATTCGCTGCTGTAATGCAATAGTGCCACAAATCAAAAACAAATACAATTTGATTTGAATTTTTAAGTAAATTGCGTTCCGAATTAAAATGCAACAATGACTCATTTTGATTTGTGGCACTATTGCATAAAAGCAGCGTATATTCCCTATAGTTCAACTATTTTGATGCTAGTCCACTCCCTGATGTTCCGGAGCCATGACATCATAGGCCTTCCAACTCTTCGCTTCCAGGCTATCATCCCCATCATGATGGTTTGAATTAGCTCCTATTGTTGGTTGGTATAATTGAGTATATAGCCCAGGTAAGCAAGCTTTCTTCTTTTTACCTTACCAACTAGCTCGGAAAACTAAACCCCTTAGGAGATGAATTCCCAAAAATCCTTTCTTAGTGCTCCCCTAGACCGTATAAGGAGCCTACGTGCAAAATTGGGAATCTCTAGACCCAGCAGCATGGGCTGTGCGTTGATATGTCAGTCAGTCACTCAGACAGTTTCTTCTTCTATATATTTTCATAAAAGGGAATAAAGGCTTTTAGTTCTATTAGGCGATAGGCTTGCAACCTGACACCAACACTCTGGTAAACATCTTAGCCTGTTTGTGCAAAAAGTGGTGAAAGAATTATCAACAAGTTTGCTAGAGTTGTTGGTATTGCTGTAGATCTGGGAATGAAGACGTGATTTTATGTATGTACGTATGTATATTTTTACGCTGTGCGTCAGATTTCAGATACTGTTTTGTAAACACTTTAAGAGGAAAACAAAACACAGTCATAATGTCGTAGGTTATCTTATGATAGTCTTGAGGTCGTGAACGATCTCGAAAAAGATTGAATTACGGCTTTTTAGGGTTCCGTAGCCAAATGGCAAAAAACGGAACCCTTATAGATTCGTCATGTCTGTCCGTCTGTCCGTCCGTATGTCACAGCCACTTTTTTCCGTAACTATAAGAGCTATACTGTGGAAACTTGGTAAGTAGATGTATTCGGTGAACCGCATTAAGATTTTCATACAAAAATAGAAAAAAAACAATAAATTTTTGGGGTTCCCCATACTTAGAACTGAAACTCAAAAATTTTTTTTTCATCAAACTCATACGTGTCGGGTATCTATGGATAGGTATTCAAAAATGATATTGAGGTTTCTATTATAATTTTTTTCTAAACTGAATAGTTTGCGCGAGAGACGCTTCCAAAGTGGAAAAATGTGTGTCCCCCCCCCCGTAACTTCTAAAATAAGGGAATGATAAATGTAAAAATAATATATGATGTACATTACCATGCAAACTTCCACCGAAAATTGGTTTGAACGAGATCTAATAATTAGTTTTTTTTTAATACGTTATAAATCGTAAACCGCATTTTACCTTTCATTCAATCAACTCAAATATAATAAAGAATTAAGAAAAACATTTAATTTTATGAACATAAACCTTATGCATAAACCGTGAACCATTATTTTCTAATACGAGTAAGAAATCGGTAATAGTTTCCCAAGTAAACAACAATTCGCTTGGGGCGTGACTTTATCGGTAGCGGGAGCGCGCGCGGGGAGGTTCCCGACTACGCTTACCCGAACGGGCAGCCACGTGAGGGCAGCCGTCATTGACACTCGTGTGCGCGGAGTTATTGTCAAACTGGAATATATATTAGCTTGTATCACAAGCCTATATGGGCTCGCATATAGTACCTAATTATAATGTTTACTTATCAATATCTTATTTAAAAAAAAAACACTATTATTAAAACATCGATCAAAGTTACAACGAGGTACAAGAACTTTTATATTATGTATTTTTAATATCTACGTTACAAATCCTAAACCGCATTTTACCTTTCATTCAATCAACTCCAATATAATAAAGAATAAAGAAAAACATTTATTTAGATGTATAGTTGTACGGAACCCTACGTGCGCGAGTCCGACTCGCACTTGGCCGGTTTTTTCTACTGTGCTGCAGTGTCCGACTGATATTGAGTGCTATTGACGACACGTTGGCCTAGTTGGGAGTGACTCTGCCTCCGAAACCAGCGGTCCTGGGTTCAAATCCTGGTAAGGACAGATATTTGTGTGATGAGCGCGAATATTTGTTCCTGAGTCTTGGATGTTTTTTATATAATATTTAAGTACGTATTTCTCTATTGAAGTATGTTTATCGTTGTCTAGTACCCATAGTACAAGCCTAGAGCCTTGACTAGGTCAATTTGTGTGAGATGGTCCCCTGATATTTATTTATTTATTATTTATTGTCACCAAGTACTTTATCCATTTATATTTTTGTAATCCACCATATTTATTTTTGTTTAAATGTACACCCATTGTCATTCGCGACGTTAAGACGAATCTAATGACACTTCGCTTGTTGAAATCGACCCGACCATCCGGCCTCTACGAGGGAACAAAAAATACATCCCCGCGTTACGTGTAGCCCCTAAAAAATATATTTCAAGATTTTATTTTACCACTTTGTTGATGTGACTAATATGTATAATCACGCCAAGTTACAGCTTTCTAGTACAAAGATTATCTGAGCTAGGCCGCGGAAGGACGGACGGACGGACATAGCGAAACTATAAGGGTTCCTAGTTTGACTACGGAACCCTAAAAACCCACGACGGCTGCCATTCCCTGACCTAAGAATATTGCAATTTTAGGGTAAGTGCGGTGCCCTAAAACTTATAACATAAACACAAATAACAGATTTGTAGTATCAAGAATATTTCGAGTTCGCGAACGAAGACATGGCGAAACTATAAAGGTTCCTTGATGCCTACGGGACCCTAAAAAACCGTCAATATGTAGAAATTAATGGCTTACCTGTGTATTATCGAGTAATAAATGTATCCCGTATGGGGAGGGGAAGCTTCTAATTGATGAAAACAGTAAGCAGCAGATTTTAATTGGATTTCTTATCCCACTAACATCCTACTAACCTACTAATATTATAAACGTGAAAGTTTGTAAGTATGGATGTTTGTAACTCTTTCAAGCAAAACTACTGGACGGATTTTGGTCAAATTTGGAATGCAAACAGCTTATACCTTAGATTAACACATAGGCTACTTTTCATATCGCTATTCCCTCGGGAACTGATTTATACGCGTACGAAGTCGCGGGCGGAAGCTACTTATAAATAAATGCGAAAGTTTGTATATGTGTTAGTTTGTTACTCCTATTCGCTGCAACAGCCGGAAGGATTTGGTTGAAAATTGTAATTAAGATAGCTTATCACCTGGATTAACAATATTAACATACATACATAACATCACGCCTTCATTCCCAGAGTGGGGTAGGCAGAGCTTCAGAAATACCAACAACTCTAAAGACTTACTGATATTTCTGTAACCGCATTTTGCACTAACAGGCTAAGAGGTTTACTAGTGTATTAGTGACAGGTGGCAAGCCCATTGCCTAACAGTACTACAAGCCCCTATTCCCTTAGTCGCCTCTTACGACATCCACGGGAAGACATGTAGTGGCACTATTCTAACCCGGCAACCACACGGGGGCCGGCAACCACACTACAACATATAGACTACTTTGCATCCTGCATAATACAAAAGTTCCTGAGTGAATAACGATTATCGAAATCTTAGCGAGCTAAAATAATAACAAAATATAAGTGCGGTAATCTAGACCTTGACCGGTTTCTTAGAACAGTAACTCGGATCGCATCTTGTAAGCGTTTTTATTTCCGCAAGACAAACAAGTCACGACGACTAACCGCATCCTGGTAAAAAATCGTGCCGTCGACGCAAAATGTCCGCGATCACCTCATGCACGTTATTTACTGTGGAAACCTCAACTGACATTTATTTATGATAACATTTTAAATTCAAGGGACCGGCGTTCACGTAAACGGTCCAAATCTTGAAATTGATAACAAATACATACCTAATTGTATGATTGCCGAGCCCGTGTGGTTGCCGGGTTAGAATAGTGCCACTCCATGTCTTCCCGTGGATGTCGTAAGAGGCCACTATTGGAATAAGGCTTGTGTGCTAAGCGATGGGCTTGCAACCTGTCACTACACTGGTGAACATCTTGCCTACTTGTGGTTACAGAATCAACAAGTCTTTTTAGAGTTGTTGGTGTTTATGTCGCTCTGCCTACCCCACTCTGGGAATGAAGGCGTAATGTTATTGTGCATAATTGTTTTCGTAATAGCTATATATTCGATGCTATAATTTTAAATTATTTGACCTTTGCTTTACATGTACCAAAAAAAAACTCATGGAGCAATACTCACGCATATTCCCATTAATGTTGTAAGTCATCTGCTTCCACGCGAACACCTCCTGGAAGTTGCCCAGGCGCCGCACTATGTTCTGCGCCAGCGCAGCTTGTACTGCAACCAGCAGCCACACTTGGAGCAGTTTCCGACTCATTTTGAATCCTGGAATTAGGTAATACTATAGATAGCGTACGCCATCTCGAACGATTATGGGAAGTATTCTGCCCTTCTATATAAAAAACCGGGCAAGAGCATGTCAGACCATGCTCAGTATAGGGTTCCGAAGCCTTTAAGTACCTACTACTAACATAAAAATCAACAAGTAATTACTAATTTTCTATTTAAAGTCATTTCCGTCCGTTATATTTTTGAAAGACCTTATCACACACTTTGGGGTAGACGAAAAAAACAGCGCAAGTCACATAATTTTAAAGCTACAAAAAAAGAAAAGATTTCTCTCGCATAGCAACACTGCAATAAACGTCATTTCGTTCAAAGATAGAGGTATTAACAACCCCAAGTTTGGGATAATACTGTGTATTAGTGGGTGGGTTTTTGGGTGACTCGTCTCGGACTGGCAGCTTCGTACAATTAAGATAGAACTTTCGTTTAATCTTATAATTGTACTCCGCTGCCAGTCCGAGACGTTTTACATGTAGATATTTGAAGCAAGGGTTGTTAATAAATAGTCCTTATTAAAAAAAAAATCAAGCTTTTATTATACCACTTTGTTGGCGCGACTAATATTTATGCCAAATTACAACTTTCTAGTACTAAGAGTCTCTGAGCTAGGCTGCGGACGGGCGGACGGACGGACATGGCGAAACTATAAGGGTTCCTATTTTGACTACGGAACCCTAAAAAACCGGGAAAGAGCATATCGGACCATACCCAGTGTAGGGTTCCGAAGCCGTTAAGTACTACAAACAGAAAAGAACAACGTGTAATAACTAATTTCCTATATTAATTAGTAGGTATAAACACTTTAATCGTCTCTATCCTAAGAACTAATGATGTGGTGATAGTTTTCCTTTTCGTTAAATGCGCTTTCATTGAAAATATTATTCGGATTTTTAGTAAGTATTTGTAGAAAACGGGTCCCTTACTCGAAAAATTGTTACGACGAACCCGTAATATTTTTGAAAGACCTATCCAACGACACCCGTTACGTGTAAGGGAAGGCACACTAAACTTATTTTTCCCAAAAAAAATAAAAGTTGTGGTATCTCGTTATTGGTGAGACTTTTAAAAAAGACGATTTTGAAATGAAATGCGTTTATTGCCACACGACAAACAAATCCTTAAAAAACAAATGTTAAAATAAAAGAACGCAGTCAAACTGAACATGCAGACAAAATTAAATTGAACGGGCGTGGCAAAAGGTCTTGGCGTCAGCAAATGCCGACGCGAAGGATGAAAGCAGGTTTTCTAGCGGTGGTTATAAGAACATATTTTATAAATATCGGTTCAGCCGTTTTTGAGATATGGAGCTTTTTGGAGGTTAAATGCCCCTAAAATAACGGCGACACCTACTTTCAGAGCTGATATCTCTTAAACGGCCCAACCAATTTTCATGAAATCTTGCTAAGAACCATCCTGATGAATGTATCCTGCGTCCAAATCCGTTCATCTGTTTGGGAGCTACGATGCCACAAACAGACACTTAGATGGAAAAGTTTAAAAAGCGTGAAATAAAAAAAAATAGAAATTTAAAAAAGCCCCGATTCAAAATAATCTGTAAAAAACCTCTAAAACGTAAAAATGATAAGTAGCGGCCCTTAGAACTGATTGTTTGATAAGTAGATAGTTAACTGAACACTGACACTGACTAAACTGACACGGCGGGGGACCACTAAGTAAATGAAATTACATAAAATACCCCAGCTACTTAGCGGTCCCCGACGAGTTTTCAGTTAACTATCTACTTATCAAACAATCAGCCCTTAGGGTCACTACTTATTATTTTTTACTTTTTAGAGGTTTTTTCAGCCACAGCCCGAGAAAGGAAGGAAGGATTTAACATAATTTGGACACTCCTTAGCTGAGCTATTCAACCCTATAAGGTTGGCCACTTGACGATCTCCCAGTCACCTTGCATAATCAATATAATAATGCAGCTGTACTAGTATAAATGCCTACCCCAATAGTCAAACGCGCTGACGTCCGCAGTTCGGATTTTCGGAATATGTGACTGCGTGTTTATCCGTGTGGTTGCCGTGTTAAAATAGTGCCACTCCATGTCTTCCTTTCATGTTGACTAAGGGAATAAGGGCTTGTAAATAGTACTGATAGGCTTGCAACCTGTCACATTAGTTATTATTATTATTATTAGTGGTTACAGAATTATACACAAGTCTTTTTAGAGTTGTTGGTATTTCCACAGACATTATAGTTTATATAATGTCTGTGGGTATTTCTGTAGCCTGCCTACCCCACTCTGAGAATGAGACGTGATTATGTATGTACATATATGCTTCTCTGTGTGCATGTCCTCGAGACCCGTGGAATATAATATCAGTTAAAGTATCTTCTAGTAAATGTAAATGTAAGTTATTGCACACGGCGCAGCGAAGAAAAATCATTCCCTAGTGTAAAAAGCTGTCTTTTCGTGTGCTTGCAAATGTCTTGAGATAACCGTGAATCATTATTTGTTGTTTATTAATATCGTTTTCCTGTCATCCCTCTTAATATTTATCGTCGTTCATTTACTT
Source organism: Acleris holmiana (assembly GCA_949316455.1). NCBI lineage: Eukaryota > Metazoa > Arthropoda > Insecta > Lepidoptera > Tortricidae > Acleris > Acleris holmiana. The sequence goes on along the minus strand of OX438790.1, from coordinate 7,813,313 downwards.
ATCAGTTAGTTGAACTAGCGACCCGCCCTCGCTTTGCTTCGGTTTATGTGAGTTTTAGGGTTCCGTAGTCAAACTAGGAACCCTTAAAGTTTCGCCATGTCCGTCCGTCCGCAGCCTAGCGCAGAGACTCTTAGTACTAGAAAGCTGTAATTTGGCATGAATAAACATATTAATCACGCCAACAAAGTGGTAGAATAAAAAAAATGTAGAATAAAAAATTTTTTTTTGGGTACCTACCGTAACGTGGGGATGTATTTTTTTTCTAGTTTACCCCATAGCGTGGGATGTTTAGGGGTAGGACTTTTAAAAATATTACGAGTTTGTAAAATATTGTTTTCAATTAAGTGATCCGTTTCTGAAATATTAAGCTTTAAAGCGCTAATTTTTGTTAGAGTCAAGTCCCCCCCCCCCCCCCCCCTACAGCCAAACCTACAAATGCTAAAAATCAAAAAAACTTAAATGAAAGCGCATATAACTAATTTTGAAGGAAAACTATCACGACTAAGTAGACATCATTGGTTCTTGAGATACTGGCGATTGCGTTTAGGTGCGAAAGTTTTTATACCTACTAAAATCATCTAAGACGGCACCAAATGACTATAAATAGAAAATTAGTTGTTGCTTGTTGACTTTTATGTTTGTAGTACTTAACGGCTCCTGAATCCTACACTGAGCATGGTCCATGCTCTTGCCCGGTTTTTGTGTCAGGGTTTAACAAGATGTCGTGTCCGTGTGAACTATTGTCGATAGTCGATAAAATACAACATTCTCTCCTATGACATTTAAATAATTAATATTAAATTTCCGCTCTCAGGCTATTTGTAGACCTATTGTTGACAGAAGGTACAGTCGGCTTTATAAGTACTTCCTGTCCTATCCTGAGTCTTGGATGTTTTATATGTATTTAAGTATATATTTCTCTATATAAGTATGTTATCGTTGTCTAGTACCCAGTACAAGCCTAGGGCTTAGTTTGGGACTAAGTCAATTTGTGTGACATTGTCCTGTGATTTATTTACTGTACCCACCGTAAAGTTTTTTTTTTAATGATTGGTAAATTTTGTGGGGTCGAATAACGAAACATTCATATGTTAAAATCCGTTGAGCCGCCGCTTAGGCTGCAGAGCGTGCCACAGGAATAGAGATACATATACACTTGAAGAACATATCCCTCCAGTGGCCCTAGACAAGATGCTTTGTAAGAACGATGTGGTTATCGAGAATGGATTAACGTAAGCTGCCAGACGGTCGTGTCGAGTATTATCTTCAATTCCGTACAGTTATCGATAATCGTTTACGTTACTGTTAAGGTGGGTACGAATTAGAGCAGCCTCGGGTTGAGGCACGCACGGCTCACCTATTTTGTCCAAATTGGTACGCGCAGTGCGCGAGCGTCGAGCGGCGCGCGGCGAGCCGCCGAGAGTCGGTCTTTTGACCGTGCTCAAAAGCGCCTCAGTGTGCGTGCCGCGCGTAATTTGGACGTGTATCCGAGCGTGCCGCGAGCAGAAAGACAAGTTCTAATTTGTACAAATTTAATAAAGTTGCTGAGCCGTCCTACCACCGAGGCGATTTCTTCTTCTTTTTGGTAATAATTCGGTGAATTATGTATGATAAACGCAGCCGCGGTTGTCATCGTATCCGACGCCATTTTGAAATGTCGGCTAGGGGCGAGCACGCTGCCTCACCTGCACATGTTTATTTAGTTCACCGGTTTTGCATCTTTTCGTAATGTTAAATGAACGATGTATTTACAATGACAATGTTATCTTTTATTACCTACTTCAATTATTGAAATGGTAAGAAAAAAATCTATGGTAAAATACGAGTCTCGAAATCCCAAGTCTTATCCATGTTATGTACAATGTTTAAGGCCATTCACCCGAAATGGCACTACGTATCACATAATCACAGATTATGACTCCTAAATTTCATGTGTTAATAGATTAGTACAAAATATATTAGGTATTTAGAGCATTAGGTAATGTATGATCATTAGGGTGTTAGATCATTATGGCAAATAATCATTATAACAAATAATTGATATGTCACAAGTGTTTAGAGTAAAAGTGGTATGGCATGTGCCTTTAGGACATACGATATTATTGTTGCGAAGGAGACCCACTTTATTATTATTTTCATATTAAGGTCATGACGAAATAACTATTAACAACGCTATTGTTAATAAAAACCCGCTTGGTGAATATTTGAGGTTATGTGCCAAACAGTAGTAATTAGTTTATAGCTTTTCCAAGTTTAATTGACACAGACTTTATGCTTTAAACTGCCAATACCTACATTAATTCTCCTTTCTTGTTTTTGTCCGGTTGTTCAACTTTCCAACTTGCAAACGAAATGACCTATTAATATTCCCGTTAAATATGCAAATATGTCGCCAAATTATACTTTGCGGAATTTTACAATCATTACAACAAGAACAAGATAATGGACCGTTACATTTACGAGTAATTATTGGAATTAATACGCTGTCTTCACGATCTATACTAAAATTATAAATGTGAAAGTAACTCTGTCTGTCTGTTTGTTATGCTTTCACGGATAAACGGATTTGGAAGATATTTGGTATGTAGATAGTTTGAGTCCTGGGGACAGTTCCTGAGAGAATAGCGATAGTTGACTTCTTCACGGAGGAAGTCGCATGGAACATCTCGTCTATTATAAAACTGCATCCCCCGCCGTGTATGTCTGTCTATGTATCTTCGCGATGATCTCGAAAACTTCTGAATATATTTCGAAGCAGTTTTCACCATCGGTTAGATAATTTTTCACGGAAGGTTTTTATGTATAATAAATCCTGGTTTATGTACAGGTGTTAGATTAAATTTACATAAACCGAAGCGAAGCGGGGCGGGTCCCCATAGATAGATAGATGAAATTGGGTGAACACCAATTCAACGATATCCCACACTATAAATACGTCAATGCCTTCAGCCTACAGGTCACAAAGAAATATGGATGGACAAATATACTTCCAAAAAAAAAATCCTATTTTTTAACAGACTTCATTAAAAGGAGGAGGTTTTCAACTCATCTTTTTGGGTGTATGTTATTAGATTTCTGCGCCAATAGGGAACATGCATACTTTTCAGGGTTCCTTAGCCAAATGGCAAATGTCCGTCCGTATGTCACAGTCACTTTTTTCCGAAACTATAAGAACTACACTGTTGAAACTTGGTAAGTAGATGTATTCTGTGAACGCATTAAGATTTTTACACAAAAATAGAAAAAAAAACAAATTTTGGGGGTTCCCCATACATAGAACTGAAAATCATTTTTTTTTCATCAAACCCATACGTGTGGGGTATCTATGGATAGGTCTTCAAAAATGATATTGAGGTTACTAACATCATTTTTTTCTTAACTGAACAGTTTGCGCGAGAGACACTTCCAAAGTGTTGAAATGAGTGTCCCTCCCCCCCCCCCTGTAACTTCTAAAATAAGAGAATGATAGAACAAAAAAAAAATATGATGTACATTACCATGCAAACTTCCACCGAAAATTGGTTTGAACGAGATCTAGTAAGTAGTTTTTTTTTAATACGTCATAAAAACATTGATCAAAGTTACAACGAACTTTTATACTGTTACTTGCTGCTACGGAACCCTTCATGGGCGAGTCCGACTCGCACTTGGCCGCTTTTTCTTTCTTACGCTCTCTTGAATGTGCTTTGAAAGAGAGGAATAACTGTATACGCGAAATAATTGTCGTGTAATTTTTTCATAAGATATGAAGCTTTAAAAAGGCATAGTTCAGACCCCCTGCTAAAACGCTCTATTCAAAATCGACGACAAGAAGTCACAGCTGTTGTTCCATGTTTAAAATATAAGGACCTTGTAGAAAAAGAAAATGTAAATTACTATGTGCAAGTCAATATCGTTGAATGAGGATGCCGAAAAAACAATCTAAACATAAAAAGAAGTTGATTCTATATAAAATCCTAATAAATAGGTCATAATTATAACTTAGTGTTCTGCATTTTCTCCTACATCGTATCAATGGAACTCAATTCTGATTTTCGTGCATGTTCTGTATTGTCAACCGACTTTAGTGATTATTATTTTTAAAGGTAGGGTAGGGTATGGATGTAAAAATGGGGGATAAGTAAATTATATCGCGATGTCTTCGGCGATTGTGATTTAGAATCAGTTCGTTGTTATTTTTTTTAATGTTTGGTAAGCTTCTTGTAACATTTGGAAATAATTTTCATGGAAGTATTATGTATTACGCGAGCGATTCAACACAATATAAATCACTAAGATGAATAATATTGGATCAAATCGGCGAAATATTGGAAATGGACCGAATCTTAAGTACCCGAAACCGACGTGCATGCATGACTCGATGTATGAATGTGGAAGAAGCGAAAGAGCTTTGTCAGGATCGTAGCAGGTGGAAAGAAGTGGTCTCTGCCTACCCCTCTGGGAAACAGGCGTGATATAATGTATGTTATGTGTGTATGTTAAAAAATATTACGGGACAAATTGACCAAGTCCCATACTAAGCAACGATAGTGATATTAATCATACTTATAGAGAAATAAATACTAATATAATTAAAAATCATCTAGGACTAAGGAACAAATACTCACGCTCATCACACAAATATTTGCCCATATCGGGAACTGAACCCAGGACCACTAGCATCATAGGCAGGGTCACTACCAACTAGGCTGAACGCGTCATCTTGTGTTTGAACCTTCCATTCAATATTAAAGTACACATCCATGAGGAAAATATTAAAACAAACTCACTTCTACTGCAACTGCCGCGGAAATAACACTTGTTTCTTGCCACTTAAAGCACTTGTTTGTGTAACGGCACGAGAGACGCGTACACGCACGTTCGATCTGCATAACCAACTGATTTAAACAGTTCAAAGTCGCTCGTGGATAGCCAAAGCGTTTGTAACGCGCGTTTATGTATTTGGCTTAGCTCACGAGCGTTTGAACGCGCATCCTGTGTGTCACAAAAAAACCGGCCAAGTGCGAGTCGGACTCGCGCCCGAAGGGTTCCGTACCATTATGTATACAACCACGGTGTCTGTATTAAGATCGAATAAAAAATAGCAAAAAAACACGATTTATGTATGGGAGCCCCATTAAATATTTATTTTATTCTGTTACTAGAAACCTATATAGTTTCGCCATGTCTGTCCGCCCGTCCGTCGGTCCGCAGCCTAGCTAGCTCTTAGTACTAGAAAGCTGTAATTTGACATGAATATACATATTAGTCACGCCAAAAAAGTGGTAAAATAAATTCTTTAAACTAAACTAAAACTAAAGTTTAAAGTCACTTAGAGCCTTACGAAGTTAGGTACCCATTTCCGTATCCCTTCATTTTTCATTTAACATAATGGTCACTGGCTATAACTTTCATTTTCCTAATATCACATACCATAATTTCATTTGCCATAAAGGCACTTATTCTGAATTCGTAAACTTTTCAGGTAATTATTACATGCCATCGCATAGAGCCCAATAGGTTAGGTTGGGTTTGTTTTATTACAATTCTGAATAGTTCACGGTTTCAGAACAAATGCCTTTATGGCAAATGAATATTATGGCACATAATCGTTATGGCATATATAAAAATTGAAAATTGTCATATCAAATAAAATTATTGCATATGAAATTCGGTCAAACGATTGAGAACCACCCATTTCACCATACGATGTTAAATTAAATGAATGTTAATCGAATGATAATTCATAAATTTTGACAGCTGTAAAAGCACTAATCATCTGTTAAGTGGTTATTTATTTATTTATTACATTACATTTAGTACAAAAGATACTTATTCCTAAGTACAACCCAGTAAGGGTATTGTAATGTTACGGTACAACATAAATAAAATTAAACCATAGTAATTCTAACAACACAAATAGAATTTCTGTAACATTCATAACAGTTAAACATTATCTATTTTTTAAACAATCTATTAATATTATTTAATAATGTCATTATCTTATCACTTATAACTATAATAATTAGAAATTTAAAAAACTCCCGACTAAATAAATAGTCTGTAAAAAAAACCGCTAAAAAGTCAAAAATAATAAGTAGTGGCCCTAAGGGCTGATTGTTTGATAAGTAGACAGTCAACTGAACACTGACACTAACTAAACTGACACGTCGGGAACCGCTAAGTAGCTGGGGTATTTTATGTTATTTCATTTACTTATCGGTCCCCCGCCGTGTCACTTTAGTTAGTCTCACTGTTCAGTTAACTATCTACTTATCAAACAATCAGCCCTTAGGGCCACTACTTTTTATTTTTGACTTTTTATCGGTTTTTTTACAGACTATTTATTTAGTCGGGGGTTTATTAAATTTCTAATTTAATTTTTTATTTCACGCTTTTTAAACTTCTCCATCTGAGTGTCTGTTTGTGGCATCGTAGCTCCTAAACGGATGAACGGATTTGGACGCAAGTTTTTTTTAAATAAAGCTACATTAATCAGGATGGTTCGTAGCTAGATTTCATGAAAATTGTTGAGGCAGTTAAAGAGATATCAGCTCTGAAAGTAGGGGTCGCCGTTACTTTGGGGGCGTTTTACCCTCTAAAAGCTCAATATCTCAAAAAAGCTGAAATTATTCTGATGAAACATATCTAAGAACCACCGCTAAAATCCAGCCTTCATTTTAAAAAAACTGCATTCAAATCGGTTACACCCATTTAAGCGCTACAGTGCCACAGACAGACACACACACATACACACTTACACGTCGAACTTATAACAACCCTCTTTTTGCGTCGGGGGTTAAAAATAAATGAATTTGAAAATAAACAAATCCCTATAAAGAGAACTAGTTAAGACAAATCCAACGAGCCCAAACTCGATGGGTTTACTTAGCCTTTTAAGGCAGTCCAGGGTTACGTCTCCTATCTTCGAGCCCTAACAGCAGACCAGCTCAGTGGTTCCAGAAGACATTAGTGTTTCAAATGTCAGATCCCACATATGCTTGCAAGCAAACTGAGCGTGTAACATTTCTATCACACCTAGGAAACGACCTGATGACCTTGAAGACCAGAACCGATTTCCACCAAACATAGCTAAGAACACTCTCGACTGATATACCTTTCAAACAAAAAAACCGCATTAAAATCGGATCATCCGTTTGGGAGCTACGATGCCACAGACAGACACATACACATTTACACACACACACAGACACGTCAAACATATCACACCCCTCGTTTTTTGCGTCGGGGGTTAAAAATAAAGTTTGCTTAGTAGGTATTATTAGTTACTTTAGTTATTTTAAATTGTCCGTCATGAATTCTTCTATAGAGTAGTAACATTTTTTGATGAGAAAATATTTTAGGTTTTTTATGAATAAATTAGTTTTACCTTCTATTTTTCTTTTATCAGATATTTTATTGTATATATTTATGGAACGGTAGTATGGGCTATTCTTTTAAATACTAAGTTTTGGTTCCGGTTAGCAAGCAACAATACAATACAATACAAATACTCTTCATTGAACACCAAAAAAAAAAACGCGGAACATTATATTTAAATCATAGGTATACACAACCCGTGTGGTTTCCGGGATAGAATAGTGCCACTCCATGTCTTCCCGTGGATGACGTAAGAGGCGACTAAGGGAATAAAGGCTTGTAGTATTATTAGGCGATGGGCTTGCAACCTGTCACTAATACATTAGTATACATCTCAGCCTACTTGTGCAAAATGTGGTTACAGAATTATTAACATGTCTTTAGAGTTGTTGATATTTCTGTAGCTCTGCTTACCCCACTCTGGGAATACAGGCGTGATGCTATGTATGTATGTAGGTATACAACAGGCGGTCTTACCGCTAAATTGCGATCTCTTCCAGACAACGTATGGTGAAATTGGTACTAAGTGGCTACCGCATGAAGAAGTGGCAATTCCGAATCGCGTAAATACGCCGAGTCTGTTCAAAGCCTTAGGAGTGGAAAAGTTGTACATCTAACGCAAGATGTACAAAAGGTCATCAACTATCTTAAACTATTGTTATCTAACGTAACTTCTTTATAGAGCTCCTAATTCAAACTAGGAATTAAATAAATATCGGGGGTACATCTTATACAAAGTGAGCTCTAGGCTTGTACTATGGGTACTAGACAACGATAAACTTACAGAGAAATATATAATTAAATACATAGAAAACAACCAATGACTCAGGAACAAATACTCGTGCTCATCAAACAAATATCTGCCCTTACCGGGATTTGAACCCGGAACCTCTAGTTTCTAAGGCAGGGTCACTAACCTGGTCCTACGTGTCGTCAGTTATTATCTTCAAATTCAAAAAAATAAATTTAAAAAACTAAAACCCGCCTACAAAAGTACAAAATAATAAGTTAATAAAACCCTTACCGTAATAAATACGAGTAATAAAAGAAAAATATTGTTCGTAGTCGAAGGCCAAACACGTGTTGTACGAGCACGCTCTACATTTATATTACGCTGACGACGCACCGATGCATGCGTCACTATAGTTTACCTAAGACATTTATTATAATTACTTTTTAGTGCAATAAACGTACTCAACTTGGACGGACACATCTTTTACTTAACATTCCGTCCTACTAACAAACAATCAACATTCAACATAAATACATGTAGGGTGTGGTAAACTATTACACCCTACATTTTTGGTCCTTCGAACCGGATTCGATTCTGTGTGATTTGTGTTTAACTGCAATAGCGAATCGGTTTGGCTGGCCTCCCGGAAGAGGGTCTCACCAGTCGAATTGAGAAGGCGCACATATTGTGGTCAGATTACAATCATACGAGTCTGAACCGTACAACAACAACGTATTCAACAGATTTCAACATTACGAGTGATTCAAAACAATAAAAACAATGGAGACTTTGGCGAGACAAAGGATTATCAAGGAAGCAATTGACAAGATGAGGAATAACTTCAAGAAAGACTCCGCTAGTCGCAAAACAACTGACTACATAACATCGCGGGTGACGACCCTTAAAGCCCTTTGGGATGAGTTTAGTGCTAATCACAACAAACTACTACAAGCCGGAGTCCTACCAGAAGATCTCAGTATGTATGAAACAGTCAAGGTCACGTATGAAACATTTCTTCAACAGTTACAAAGCACCGAAACTGTAGTTGTAGCTGCCGCCGCCGCTACCGCTGACAAGAGCATGCCGTCATTGGCAGATGAGCTCTTCAGCCAGCAAAGTACTAACATGAGAGCATTCACACGCATGGTGAAGAATATAAACATCGACGAAATCTCGGAAAGGTGGGAGATCGAAGACAAATTAAACATGTTACAGTCAAGATGGAAGGCGATTGATGAGGTCCATTGGAGGCTGGACAACATTTTTATAGGGTCAGACGTGGATTATGAACAGGAGTTTGCTCAACATGAAGCTAGTTACGAAGCCACAAAGAGGCAACTTCATAAAAAACTAAACTCTTCAGCACATTAATACCAAACAACTCCGAAGGTCGAAATTCCAACATTCTTCGGAAATTACACACAATGGACAACATTCATGGATTTGTACTGCGAGGCAATCCATAACAACAACATGATAACGAAAGCTCAGAAAATGCAACACCTCAAGGGAAAGCTTAGAGGGGAAGCAGAGCGCCTAGTTCAACATTTAACAGTTTCGGCAGAAAACTACGACACGTGTTGGGAAATGCTCAACCATCGATATAACAATAAGCAGTTGCTTTTTACAAGACTTATGCAAACATTTTTAAACCAACCCGCCGTACAACAACAAACTGCGTTCGAACTAAAAAGGTTGCATGACACGAGTCTGGAAGCCGTGAACGCCATTCGCAACCTGGGACTTGACATTTCGAGTTGGGGTCCGTTGTTAGTACACATTCTTACCAACAAACTGGATTCGGATACCTACAAATCATACATGGAAACAAGGAAAGCACCTCGCGAGCTGCCCCAGTTTGATGAATTCATACTTTTTATAGAAGGCAAGTTCATTGCATTGGAACCTATGACGAAGAAAAAACCAACAGCCCCCCAGCCAACAGCTAAGAACAACCCTGGATATTCCAGAAACTTACCATCAACATCGCAAAATGAGGCCAGCGGAAAGTTCAAACGTTTTATTGCGAAATCATTTCCTACAACCACAGAACGCAATTGCCCAATATGCAAAACAAATCATATTCTACTTTACTGCAAAACATTCCAGAATATGACACCGAACGTAAAGAGGTCAACACTATCGCAACTAAACATTTGCGAGAATTGCATGTTTTCACACAATGGAAAACAATGTAATTCAATTAAACGGTGCAAGGTTTGCAATAAGTCGCACCACACGTCGCTGCATGATCTAGTGCGCGAACAACAGAATTCAACACCTATGACGTCTGCAGTTGCAACACCGAATGAACCTTCAACTTCGGACAATCAACGAATGTCAACTCACCACGTGGCGGGCAGCTTCAATGAAGTTCTTCTGGCTACGGTGCAGATGAAGGTGAAAGCAGCAGACGGCTCATTCATCATTTTAAGATGTCTTTTGGATCAAGGATCCCAGACAAACCTAATAACAGAATCAGCGGCACAGCGGCTAGGACTAAAGAGACATAGACAAGATGCCACGGTTTCCGGCATCGGTCTGTCAGCCAAACAAAGTCATGGGACTGTACAACTTTACTGCGAGTCTCTGTATGGAGACCATGCATTTACAATTGAGGCTCTCGTCATGGCCTCAATGATCAACAACTTGCCAAATTACTCTTTCGACAAACAACAATGGTCACACATAAATAACATAAATCTGGCGGATCCAGATTATAACATCTCTAGACCCGTTGACATATTACTGGATGCTGGAGTCTACGCAGATATTATTATGGATGGCATTTTAAGAAGCTCTGTCCACACCCCTATTGCGCAACAAACAAAACTGGGCTGGGTCTTACTTGGCAATGTGAAAACTTTCAACTGCCACGCCGTCCTGAATAACATTGACGAGATCGCTCAATTTTGGGAAATTGAGGAGATAACAGAACCATCACACAACATTTCGCCAGCTGACGAATACTGCGAAAAACTATACGAAACCACCACACGAAGGCTGGAGAATGGGCGCTACGAGGTGAAAATTCCAATGCGAGACAACTTTGAACAATACATCGGCACTTCTAAGCCACAGGCAGTCGCGCAATTATTACAATTGGAGAAACGTCTAGCTAAACACGAAAACTTATCGAGCAGCTATAAAGATTTCATGAACGAGTATGTGGAGCTCGGGCACATGAAGCAATGTATGGAACCCCAACAACCTAGTTGCTTCCTGCCGCACCATGGAGTTATTAAGCTGGATTCAACCACAACAAAACTACGTACTGTATTCAACGCTTCGTGTCCAACTAAATCAGGGTACAGCTTAAACCAACTCATGGAAGCTGGCCCAAACCTACAACAAGATCTGCAGGCCATGATCTTACGCTGGAGATCTTATCGCTACGTATATACAGCCGATATCGAGAAGTTTTATCGACAAATACGAATACAGGAAGAGGATCAACATTTACAGAAGATTGTCTGGAGAAACAACCCAGCAAAACCAATTAAGGAATTTCAGTTATGTACTGTAACATACGGGACTAAATCCGCACCTTACTTGGCTATGCGAACTATCAAACAGCTGATTAAAGATGACGGAGATCAATATCCGCTTGCTGCAAACATCTTAAACAACCAATTATATGTAGACGACCTTTTGGGTGGAAACAATGACCTCGATGAAGCCAAAACATCTCAGAAACAACTGATAAAACTACTACAAGCAGGCGGTTTCAACCTGAGAAAGTGGGCTAGCAACCATCCTAGCCTCCTTGACGAGTTAACGCAAGATCAAATAAGTCAAAACATGCTAGACTTTAAAAACGTACATAACAACAAAACACTCGGAGTACTGTGGAATCCATGCACAGATCAATTTACATTCAACATTACGGACTTAAGCAGTGACGAGAATGACGTCATAACAAAGCGGTCGTTGCTATCAGACCTATCGAAAATATACGACCCGTTGGGCTGGTTATCTCCAGTTACAATGAAGGGGAAACTCATGTTTCAACAACTGTGGAAACAATCGCTCGCCTGGGACGAACCACTCCCACAACAAATACAAGCTGATTGGAGAGCTTTCAGGAACGAGTTACAAGCACTTAACATTATAACAATTCCCCGATGGATCGGAAACGTTCCAAACCAGATTTCTTTACACGGATTTGGTGATGCGTCAGAGAAAGGGTATGCCTGCATCATATTTTGCAAGAGTACTAACGAAGATGGCCGGCCAACAATTCAACAAATAGCAGGAAAAACTAAGCTGGCTCCGGTAAACAAACACATAACCCTCCCAAGATTAGAGCTCAGTTCTGCGCTGTTATTATCAAGACTAATGAAGAAGACCATAGACTCACTTAACAATCAGACAGTACAAATATACGGGTGGACTGATTCAACTGTGGTTTTGGGCTGGCTACAAGGAGACATAACGCGATGGAAAACATTCGTTGCAAATCGAGTGAACCAGATTACTCAAGTTATGCCTGCAAGTTGTTGGAGGCATGTGCGTTCTGAAGATAACCCAGCTGATTGCGCCAGCCGAGGCATATTCCCCGCTCAACTTATATCGCATCATTTGTGGTGGCAGGGTCCTCAATGGCTCAAGGAAGATCGATTAACAGACAAAACAGAAAAACGATTTGAAGACACCATCGAAGAGAGAAAACGAAACAAACAAACATGCACACTACAATTGACGTCACCGGTTATAGAGACCCTTCTGAACAATAACAGCTCTATGACACGTGTTGTACGAACGCTTGCATGGGTGTCACGTTTTATCAAAAATGCAAGCAGTAAAAATAAAACGAAGTTACCGCACCTAACAACAATTGAACTGAAGAATGCGCACACTGCAATTATGCAATCAGTGCAAAACAAACACTTTGCAAAGGAAATTGCACAACTACGAGAACGTACAAGTATAACACCTAAAAGCCGACTTTTACAATTAAATCCTAAGTTGGACGAAAACAACGTGTTACGAGTCGGGGGAAGATTGAACCATGCGAAGATAACCACACTACAAAAAAATCCCATCATACTGCCACCTAACGACAAGTTAACGGAGCTGCTAATTAATCAAGCTCATATAACAACGCTTCACGGTGGTCCAAGACTGACACTTTTGCATCTCAGAGATAAATACTGGATACTGAGAGGAGTTAAAACAGTAAAAGGGCGGTTGGTTAAGTGTGTTAAGTGTCATCGCTTTAAACCAACAACAAACAACCAAGTGATGGCCGATCTTCCCGCACCCAGAGTGACGCCGTCGAGACCCTTCACCCACACAGGCGTAGACTTCACCGGCCAAGTGGAAGTCAAGGCAAACAAAGGGCGGGGGATCAAGACGACCAAGGGATACATATCGGTGTTTATCTGCCTAGCGACCAAGGCAGTTCACTTGGAACTTGTATCGGACCTTAGTTCTGAAACATTTCTTGCCGCATTCAGAAGATTCTGCGCTCGCCGAGGAACTCCAGAACATCTCTACAGTGATAACGGAACAAATTTTAAAGGGGCAGCCAGAGAATTAATGCAAGAAAGAAACGAGGCTCTCCAACATTACGTGAACACTGCCCTCATGGACACCCTAACAAACCAAGGCATTGAGTGGCATTTCAATGCACCAGCGTGGCCGACTGCTGGTGGTCTATGGGAAGGAGCAGTGAAAAGCACGAAGGCCACACCAACAACAACTCAATCAAACCCAGCACAACATAAGAAGAAACCAGTCAGCAATTTTATTTGTTTGGTGCTACTCCTGCTCACAGCCTGCATACCAGCATCTGCACAACAGAAGATAACCGAGCTAACTCCAGACAAATTGGTTTATTTTGATAAAGTATCCGATATGCAGATAATACAAGACCAGTGGAAGATGGTGGTCTATTACAATATGACCACTTACTGGCAAGGTTTATCAAGCATCGAAAACTATGTGAGTCATCTTACAAGCCTCTGCAGCCAAGAAACGGAATTCATTACCATCGCCTCTCAACTACAACACGAACTAAGGGAGCTGCACCATTACAACAACATAATATCTACAGAGCACGGAACGCGCGCAAGTAGATTGAAACGAGGTCTTATTGATGGTGTAGGATACGTGGCAAACTCACTATTTGGTGTCCTCGACGAGAGATTCGCACAGCAATATGAAAAAGACATCCAATTAGTACGTGCTAACGAAAATCATCTATTGAAACTTATCAAAAACCATACCTCCATAATGGAGGGTGAGTACAACCTTCTACAAAGAAACGAACAAGTGATGAAGCAACAGTTCTCTGCCATCAACAAACATCTTACGGAACAAGACAAGCGCATCAAGCTCGACCATCATAACGCTATGTACATAACAGCGACTGCACTCGCCGCCAACATGGTCGTAGCAAATTTACGAAGCGTACAACAAATGCTACTAGATTTGATAACAGATGTAAAGGACGGACGCGTTGATATGCACCTGCTAAAGCCAGATCAATTTGAAGAACAGCTCAATATCATCGCGGGCCAGCTTCCGGGCGAACTGTCTCTCCCGTGCATTAATAAAAGGCATTGCACACAAGAAATGTACAAGCTATCACGCGTACATGTGCACCTAACAAACAAATTCCTTTTATTCGAGTTCAAATTACCTTTAGTAAACACGGAACATTACGAACTCAATCGAATATTACAGATCCCGCAAAAAACTTCAAACACAATTCAGCAGATCGTGGAAACATCGGAATATCTGGCAGTAAACCTCAAGAAAGATGCCTTGATACGTTTATCATATCAAGACATAGCAACATGCCTACAGATAAACGAAAAACAGCTGTTATGTAGTGTGAATCTACCTATTTACAACATGAAAGCCGACGCGAACATATGTGAAGCACAATTAATTAACAATAAGAACTTATCCAGTTGCAAAACAATAACATCGGAGTGCGCCGACAAATGGATCCGATTACACAGACCATTCGCCTGGCTGTTCGCGTGCTGTGAAGAGTGCGCGGTTCGCACTTTCTGCCCAACTGGCGTGACGTCACTATCGATACGTCGGGCCGGAATCATCACTTTGGATTCAGGTTGCATGCTCAAAGGAGATAAAATAACAATTCATTCTCACAACAATTTTCACAGCGAGATGATCATCAATGAAGATAACTTATACGTGCAAGAACCAGCAATAAATCACATCATCCAAGCAAAAAACTACAGTTTTGCTCCTGAAGACCAAGCGAGGTGGTTGTACATGCCCCAAAACATGTTAACAAGGCAACATCGCCTTAATTTATTTGTTATTTTCCTTTCTTTTCTTTAAATTTGGCAGCATGTACGAGCACGCTCTACATTTATATTACGCTGACGACGCACCGATGCATGCGTCACTATAGTTTACCTAAGACATTTATTATAATTACTTTTTAGTGCAATAAACGTACTCAACTTGGACGGACACATCTTTTACTTAACATTCCGTCCTACTAACAAACAATCAACATTCAACATAAATACATGTAGGGTGTGGTAAACTATTACACCCTACACGTGTAACAAATGACACAAACATTGCTTACCTACGCCATCTACCATCCGGTAGCGGAACTAATATCTGGACATATCACAAGCGTAGTACCGCCACTGCCCGCTAGATGGTCCTCAAAGTTTATTAATGTATCTATGTAAACTCTTTATTGCACAAAGAAAAAATAGCAATAACAAGAGAAGAAAAGAGTTGGGTTCCGGTGTGGGGATAAGACAACCGGTGAAATTACTAGCATAGAGGCATTCCATCTTAGTCCTCAGAGTTGGCAACGCAATTGAGGTCTCAGGATTATAGTCTTGACAATTCAAATGTCTATGGGTCTCAGATTCCACTTACCATCAGGTGGCCTGAGTGCTCGTGTGCCTTTTCCTTAACATAAAAAAAAGTACATAAACTAATACGTAATTTTATTATTTCAAATTTCCGTCTGCCGTGTTTAAATTATAATAAAACCAAAAAAGCCTTATAACCATCGCACAAAATGTCAAATCGATAGGCACCTGATTTGTCAAAATCGGTTCATTAGGAACGGCGCTAGAGTGGAACATACATATATACATACATACAAACATAGAAACATACATAGGGCGTCGTTTTGATCGCCTCCTCGTGAGGCCCACCATAATACAAAAACAGAGATTTTTGTAAGCGGGAATTTGAATCTACCAGCAACGAAATAAAGTACAATTACCTTTGCTCCATGCCATTCTTAGGGTTTCGTGGTCATACTAGGAACATTTATAGTTTCGCCATGTCCGTCCGTCCGTCCGTCCGCAGTCTAGCGCAGAGACTCTTAGTATTAGACAGCTGCAATTTGGCATGAATATGCATATTAGTCACGCCAACAAGACAAAAATGAAAAAAATAATAATTATGGTACCTGCCCTACACGTAACGTGGGGATGTATTTTTTTTCTCGATTACCCTATAGTGTGGGGTGTCGTTGGATAGGTCTTTCAAAAATATTACGAGTTTGTGTAAACAGTTTATTGAGTAAATAATCCGTTTATGAAATATTAAGCTTTAAAGCGCTAATTTTTGTTAGACTCAAGTGTCCCCCCCCCCCCCCCCCCTCCCCTACAGCCAAAACTATAAATAGTAAAAAAAAGAAACAAATCTTAAATGAAAGGGCAAATAACGAATTTTAAAGGAAAACTATCACGACTTAGAAGACATCATTGGTTCTTGAGATACATGCGAGTGTTTATACGTACTAAAATCATCTACGACGGCACCAATTGACTTTAAATAGAAAACTAGTTATTACTTGTTGATTTACTTGGTGGTTCAACCACAGAATGAGTAATAGTTGATTCAACTCAAACAAACACAAACTCACAGCATTTACTTGACAAAACACACTGTATTGTAAGAAATATAAAAAAACATAAGTTTAAGTGCAACAAGAGAGCAAAGTTGGTTTTTGAATCCCGAGCAAGCGAAGGACTCTACAATGTAATCACGAGCTAGAGATGCAAGTAACTTTGGTCTCGTGTTGCACACACCAACATCGGGGAATACCCATGCCAATAGAAAAAACTAAAGCGGACTACTCTGTGTCCCTTGTGATTTTAAAAACCCCCGTCTAAATAAATAGTCTGTAAATAAACCTCTAAAAATTAAAAAATAATAAGTAGAGGCCCTAAAGGCTGATTGTTTGATAAGTAGATAGTTAGCTGAACACTGACACTAACTGAACTGACACGTCGGGCTAACTAAGTAGCTGGGGTATTTTATGTTGTTTAATTTACTTAGCGGTCCCCCGCCGTGTCAGTTTAGTGTTTTTCTAATATAATTTTTTATTTCACGCTTTTTAAACTTCTCCATCTGAGTGTCTGTTTGTGGCACCGTAGCTCCCAAACGGATGAACGGATTTGGACGCAAGTTTGATTAAAAAAAAAATTACATTAATCAGGATAGTTCATAACAAGATTTCCAGCTCTGAAAGTAGGTGTCGCCGTTATTTTAGGGGCTTTTTACCCACTAAAAGCTTAATATCTCAAAAACGGCTGACGCGATTTTGATGAAACATGTCTAAGAATTACCGCTAAAAAACCCAATTTAATTTAAAAAAAACCGCATTCAAATCGGTTCACCCATTTAAGAGCTACGGTGCCACAGACAGACACACACACACACACTTACACGTCAAACTTATAACACCCCTCTTTTTGCGTCGGGGATTAAAAATAAATAAACGCGTCGACTTGAGAACCTCCTCCGTTTTTTCGTTGGTTAAAATGACAGCCACCCGGGGCTTAAGTTGCTTAGTAATAAAAGGACTCAAGTCACACGAAACACACTTTTATTTTAAATCTTTTTTTTTTTTTGAGTGACCTACGTAGTTAGCTTCTGATGGCTTTGACTACTTCGCCGGAGAGAGCGCGGACTCCTGTGTGGAGTCCACGCTGTAAAGGGTTTTTACACTAGCATGCGTAAGGGCGCCCCTATTGGGCCGACCTCGGACTTAGGACGCTAGGGGAGAATTTCAATCGAATTGGTTTTAAATCCTAACACGTTCTTACGTTGGAGTATGGAAAAGACGGATTAAAGTCCCTAGTCTATGTCAAAATCTCACTGGTTGCCAAAGTTCAGCGGTCTTGCCAGATGCGCCATGACGAGGCGCCATCTTTCATCTAATATAGAACAGATGAACTTAAGACTTAATTAATCTATAACTGATCTATATTTTTAATCAAATATATAAAGTACGCATCGTTTGTGGCTGTTTCTAAACGAATAATTAAAGACTAGAAGTTTGTGGTATGCTGCTCACAAATGCTGCCACGTATCAAGTCTTGAACTCTTGCCCTGAAATAATAAAGTAAAATATAAGCCTGTTTAATTCAAATAATAATAATATCAGGGGAATAAGGGCTTGTAGTACTGTTAGGCGGTGGACTTGCAATCTGTCACTAATAAATTAGTAAACTTCTTGGCCTGATTGTGCAAAATGTGGTTACAGAATTGTAAACCAGTCTTTTAGATTTGTTGATAGTTCTGTAGCTTTGCCTACCCCACTCTGGGAATAAAGGCGTGATGTTATGTATGTGTATGTAGGTAATAATATCACGGGATAATCTCACACAAATTGATCTAGTCCCAAACTAAGCTCTAAGCTTGGACTATGGGTACTAGATAACGATAAACATACTTAAATAGAGAAATACATACTTAAATATATATCGAAAACATCCAAGCCTCAGGAACAAAATATTCGCGCTCATCACACAAATATCTGCCCTTACCAGGATTTGAACCCAGGACCGCTGGCTTCAGAGGCAGGGCCAGTCCCAACTAGGCCAACGTGTCGTCAATCGTCAAATCATGCCGTCAATGTCAATTTACATTATGTATTTCAGTTTCCCTCTTCTAACATTGTTTCTTTCCGTTGGGGACCGATTTTAGAAGAATGTTCTCGTTCGTGAGGAATTGAGGGAACTCCTCAAAAATTGTAGGCAAACATATAGCGATTTTAGTATTTTTAGTAACAAGTCTAGCATTTGCATTCAGAAAGTATCATTTGGGCACGTGGAACTGATGATGAAGACCACAGATGGCCATCGGAACTCCTCAACGGTACCTATTTCAAGGCTGGAGATCAGTATCTCGATTAAGATAGTTGAGCGACTACAACGAAGAATATTTACTTGTTGAAATATGACTATGACTTAAAGTTTCATATCAACTAGTAAGTGGGACTACGGAACAGTGTATTATGATCACTAAAAAGTATAAAATAAAATAAATGTTTTAAAAAACAAAAAACCGCCTACAAAAACCCAAAAAATAACTTCTTTTAAAATTGTAGGCACCTACCGAAAAAAAAGCCGACTTCAGTGGGACTAACCTATTAGGTAGGTGCCTACAACTTTAAAGCCTGGAGCTTGTGTGACATTGTCCAGTGAGTTGGTAATTTCTCTGTTCATGGCGAATTAACTTACTTTAGTACGTAGAAGTTGTTGCATCTAGGGTCCAGGGTAGAGTACACAAATCGAGGTATCTGATTCGCTAATACCCAAACTTCGTCGTCGTGCACTTTTAAATCTGTAATTTATAAATTGAAAACAAAATCAGACCAGTGACAGAAGGCGCATCATTATGCATAGCTATAACATGTTGTCTAAAAAAATCCAGTAAATTATTATGTTTAGGTATCATTGTCGAGTGCAGCGGAAGTTCTGTTGCCACCATGCAACTCCATCATCAGGTCAGCTCTTAGATACCATAATATTGCATTGTCATGGAGTTTGCATTTTAACAATAATTAATATCACTACATAGTATAAAACAAAGTCACTTTTTCTGTCCCTATATCCCTATGTATGCTTAAATCTTTAAAACTACGCAACGGATTTTAATGCTTTAAATTAATCATGGCGGTTCACTAGCCTGTAATACGAGTAGGTATTTATTTTCCACAAGTCGTTCTTGCACTTGGATACAGGCAATAAATTGACGACGCTCTCACACTTAAGAGGATTGTGAAGCGATGCCTAAATCGCGTAGCTGTCAAAAAAAATTTAACTCCGGGCGATAACGTTTCTCACCCCCTAAATTTTATCCGATTTCCACGATTTTTGAATATGTTGTAGATATTATGGAAAACTAGGTCTGTACGTTTCCGCTTTTATTTTTTTATTTTATTTTCAAGGTAATTAATATTTTCTTGGAAAGAAAAACGTACAGACATAGTTTTTCATAACATCTATAACATATTCAAAAATCGTAAAAATCGGACCACGTTTAAGGGGAGACAAACCTTATCGCATTTTGTATGGATTTTTTTTGCTTCACAATCCTCTTAATATATTTTTTTTTGTAATAGGAAGTTGCACGCAATACATTGCTGCTAAGACAAACTTAAAAAAAGTAACTACGCGTCAATAATAAAAGTTACTACATACATACATACATAACATCACGCCTTCATTCCCAGAGTGGGGTAGGCAGAGCTTCAGAAATACCAACAACTCTAAAAGGACTTGATGATAATATTGATAATTCTGTAACTACATACCAGTGTATTAGTGACAGGTTGCAAGCCCATCGCCTAACAGTACTACAAGCCCTTATTTCCTTAGTCGCCTCTTACGACATCCACGGGAAGACATGAAGTGGCACTATTCTAACCCGGCAGCCACACGGCATAAAAGTTACTAACAAAATATATTTCTCACATGATTTGTATGATCGTTATCTACTACGTTGTCTATATGTTTCCTGTATTGTGTGTTTGCATTCTCAAGACTAAAATCTAAGGACTGCAATCCTAAGACCACAAATGAGTTGCCAACCATAAGAACTAAGATGGAATGCCTCTATGTTAATAATCTCACCGGTTGTTTTATCCCCACACCAGAACACAACAATGCTTGTTTTAAAATTGGCTTGCAAGATTTTACCCAAACAAGGTAAATAAAAGCTTTTAAACATTAGTTTAAAAGCTCAGGAGCTTTGGTTATCCTATTTGACAAGCTTTTTATTAACTTGCAATGTTTGTATATGTATGTTCGGGTCAATACTTGCAAGATCATCGAGCATAGCATCATCGAGCTGGTCTGATGCTGGAGTCGGAAGGTGGTGACAGGATCTCCGCTATACTTAAAGTAGACCCACAAGTACGTTTGCACTCATTAGGTTGGTCTTGTTATTTAAATGCATGTCACAAAAAACATTTTTTTTACAAAAAAAAAAATGATATATTTATTACGCTCAAAATGGTATTTGTGCTTACCGATGCCGCACGTATATGCGGTATATATGTGTAATAAATAAACTGACCTGAAATGTACACCAGTTTCTCATGATCCTGAGCAACCAGCTGGACGCTATCCTGGGTCATCGGAGTATCGACCCTCCAGCACAGGACGCCATCTTGGGCCACGTTGGCGAACAACAGAGTGTTCGTGCTGCCGTGGTAATCATGGGAACCGCTTTGGGTTAGAGGCCCTCGGGTTCCGAGCAGCTGATGATAGAAATAAGTAAATAAATAAAACATTCACACAAATTGACCTATTCCCGAACTTAGGCTTGTACTATGGGTACAAATGGGTAAAAAAACATTACGGGTTTGTGAATACAGTTTTTAGATTGAGTAATCCGTTTATGAAGTATTAAGCTTTAAAGCGCTAATTTTTGTTAGACTCAAGTGTCGTCGTCCCCCTCCACCTACAGCCAAAACTACAAATACAAAAAACTTGAAAAAAAATAAATGAAAGCGCATATAACGAATTTTAAAGGAAAAATATCACACTAAGTAGACATCATTGGTTCTTGAGATACAGGCGATAAAAGTGTTTATACCTAGTAAGACGGCACCAGTTGACTTTAAATAGAAAATAAGTTATTACTTGTTGATTTTTATGTTTATAGTACTTAACGGCTTCGGAACCCTACACTGAGCATGGTCCGACATGCTCTTGCCCGGTTTTTTTCTATTTAAAATCAATTGGTGCCGTCATAGATTTTTTGTTATTATTATTTCATATTTTTACATACATTTTCACAACGACACGCATTTGTCAGTTGGATGTTGAAAAGAAGGAAAGTGTTGCCAGCCAAGAACAAGCCAAAGACAAAGTAGCCTTCACAAAACCCTAATAATTTCTTAACGTCTTCCTTTCCCTTAACTTACATTAACATGGTTTCCAATATCCCTGGTCTTCAAGTGCTCAGTGTCAATGGAGAACTCTTGGGTAGACACCAGGGGATGAAAGAATGCCCTTCTTCGACCAGAAGCATCTCTTCCCGTAAGAGCTATGCTGAAGAGGCCATCCTTCCAGTTGATGACATGCTCTAAATTCAAAATATTTATTCAGAACATTAACCTCATGAGGGCTCTTTTACACGTCGGTAGTATGGAGTGATTCTACTAGCACTTCGGTGAAGACCATCATTGCGGAGAAGAAGCGTTGCAAGAAACTCCAGTGGGCCTAACAAGCCGTATCGGGAACTAGTGTCAAATAAAAAGTAGCTATTATAGTGAAATTATTCAAAAGACAGCCACCCGGAGTTTAAATTGCAAATCCTGTCAAATATTAAATTAAATTAAAAAATATTTTATTGCCAAGAAGTTTAAGTATAAATATACAGAAACAAATTTACATCGAAACAGGATAGAATAAAAGGTAAAGTAAAAAAGAATAACTTATATCTAGGCAATGGGCGCCGCTCTCAGCATGTGCTGGGGCTCGGAAGCCCAGCGCTGATTCTCAGATCGGCCCCTGGGTGGAGTGGTCGCTTCGCACGCTAACAACATGCATGCATAACAAAGAAAAGAAAAAATAATAATAGTAAGGTTACAATATTATGGGCTTGTGTGTCCGTGTGAAAGTAATTTATAATCGGATTCTGAACTCATCTTAGAGTACATTATAACATGTGTGAAGATAAAATAACGTAAGCATCTATACATAATTAGGCCTTAAAACGCTCGTGTGTCACTCGTTTCATAAAAACACAGTCGTGTTTTAAGACCTCTCATTATGCCACAGCTACATAAACTACTATTAACGTATCTCGACTCGGGCGTTACAGTCGAGATCAGTTTATTAATACGTCCCAGGCTTACCGGCTACACTGAAGTTAGCAGCTCTTTCTTCCAACTTAAAGCTGTCATGCTCCAATCTCCAGCTGTCCTTGACTCTCAAGGAGAAGACGATCATGCCGTTGGTGGCTAGATCATTGACGTAAGCGTACGCGTCGTCGCAGGCGTTCGGGTCTACATCAACCGTGATCGATGTAAGACCTATAAATAAAGGTACGATTACACGTAATAACATCACGCCATTCTTAGAGTGGGGTAGGCAGAGCTGCAGAAATACCAACAACTCCTGTAACCACATTTTGCAAATCAGGCCCAGAAGTTTACTAGTGTATTAGTGATAGGTTTCAAGCCCATCGCCTAACAGTACTACAAGCCTTTATTCGCTTAGTCGTAGTTAGTAGTTGGGTCATACACAGATTTGAGTTACCGTCGGAAACACAGAAAGTTAACGTTTTTAAGGCCTAATTTTCTGGCTTAGCCCATTCCCGCAAAAACGCCGTCAGGACTGCTTTAGACCTATCATGTAAAACATAGCTTATATGCACACAAGATTTTAACTATTGACCACATGAGAGACAACTTTTGTTTTTAAGAGTGTGTATGACCCAGTAGTAACGGCCGCACCCAGATATGTCAATTAAATTGAATGCTTGTTAAATGACCTGTAGTCTTATTCTATTTCTATGGCAAAGAAAGTGACAGCAGCAACTTCAAATTAATTCACAACTCGGAGTACGGCAGTTTGTAGTGCACTCGCGGTCAAATAATACGGGTCAGAGTGCGTTTTTCATACAAACGAGGCTATTTCGAAGCTTTGAGTCCTGGCCAGCGTTTGTTTTGAGTGAGGGTCAAAAGTTCTTAAGCGAGAGAGTTTGGGTCAGCATTTGGATTTAACCGCAGATTAGATAGATATCCTAGGCACTCTGGAAGTATTTATGTTCGGGGTATCCATCATCAGATTTCACTAAAAGCATCCCCTGGCGAGGAACCAAGGCTTCGAAATAGCCTCTTTAGTGTGACACGTATTATTTGACCGCGAGAGTAGTAAGTTAGTGGTATGATCATAGTATCGAAATCGGAGTTGGCTGTACATTTTAGTATTTTGTCGCAGCTACTAATATACTGAATTCAAACCAGTGTCTCACTGTAGTAAGGTAAAGGTGGTTCATAATATAGGGCTTCATCGGATCGGGCTGCATGGCACATCTACAGGGCTGAGGTTCTACACGGTAAAACTGGGCAAGAGCACGTCGGACCATGCTCAGTGTAGGGCTCCGAAGCCGTTAACTACTACAAACACAAAAACCGGGCAAGAGCATGTCGGACCGTGGTCAGTGTAGGGCTCCGAAGCCGTTAAGTACTACAAACATAAAAACCGGGCAAAAGCATGTCGGACCATGCTCAGTGTAGGGTTCCGAAGCCGGTAAGTACTATATGCAAACATAAAAACCAGGCAAGAGCATGTCGGACCATGCTCAGTGTAGGGCTCCGAAGCCGTTAACTACTACAAACATAGGTTTACTATTTCTAATTGATACCTGCCGAGGTCCTGTTGTTAACTAGAACAGAAGATTTGAGTTCGTGTTTCAACACCCTCATGTTAGTCTTGAGATTGTACACGACTATCGCTGGAGGCTGCACTTGAATTCGGGCTCCTAAAAAAAAATGCATAGTCCGTTCAAATCACTACCACCATCTCAACAGCTGATTTTCTCACTTCCTTGTTCCACTGGTCATTGTGTGACATTGTCCTGTGATATTTGTTATTTAATCCTTTTCCAGACCTTGCTAAAGTAGGGATACGAGCAAGAAATGGAATAGAGCCACGAATTCGTAACTTCCTGAAGAATTCTGATCCATGAAGTCATATTTCAGGAAAGTTCAATTAAGTTTGTGTCATAAAATTTAGGTAGTTAAGTTAAATTTTGAGCGACATGAATGTGGTCGATGAAATGTACTATGTATGGAAAAGAGTTCATAGCTGCCTGCCAGTGGCAACGAGCCCGCAGCATACTTCCGATTTTCCTGTTGGTTTTGTAGGGTTCCGTAGTCCAACTAGAAACCCTTATAGTTTCGCAATGTCCGTCCGTCCGTCCGTCCGCAGCCTAGCTCAGAGATTCTTAGTGTAATTTGACATGGCGAAACTATAAGGCATCCTTGATGACTACAAATCCCAAAAGCTGGAACCGGTAGCTCCGTAAGGAGAGTCACAACCATAGCTGGGTGTAAACTCGTTAATCCGTTAATCGTTAACCGCACCTTTACGCGTCGTGAAAAACCTTGTCTTTTTTGTTACAATCCATAAACCAAACCAACAGTTTTTATAAGTACGAGTAGATCACTACCTAACGCAACGATTAACGATTAACGATTAACGAAATGTAACACTATAACATTGAATATTTGATGACACGCTAGCCTAGTTGGTAGTGACCCTGCCTTAGACGCTAAGGGCAGATATTTGTGTGATGAGCACGAACGAGTATTTGTTCCCGATTCTGGGATGTTTTCTAAGTAAGTATGTATTTCTCTATACATAAAGGTATGTTTATCGTTGTCTAGTACCCATAGTACAAGCCTAGAGCTTAGTTTGGCACTAGGCCAATTTGTGTGACATTGTCCTGTGATATTTATTTACTTAATGAAGTTAACTCTTTTGTGACGGATTAGCGATTAACGAAGTCATTTGATTAACGGTGCCCAGCTATCGTCACAAAACAACCAACTGGGCCAAACGCGTCGTCATTTTCAAACCGATAGCTTTAAAAGTAACACAAGGTTGCGAAATACGCTGCTGTGACATACAGAGGGAAACAAAGTCGCTTCATCTTCATCTTCAGACCTTACCAGGCACCTCCAGCAGGCCAGTATCCACCATCCACAGGCGTCCACACTCGTCTACCCTTGGCCTGTACACAGATATCAAGCTCTTACAGGCTGCAGCATCAGGATACGGCCGCAGCACAGGGTCGGAGAGAGTCACATAGTTCAATGTGGAGGGTATTCCTGAAATGAGGATTTTTTTATATCTTATAAAAACCGGTTAATTGCAAGTCAGATTCGCGCACCGAGCGTTCCTTACAAACTTGTAAGCATGTTGGATTCAAGAACAAAACTGTTGTCTCCATAAACTTAAACTTTTTCATATCACCTATTGGAAAAGGGGACTTTTCTTCCCTGCTAGGAGGGATCAAAGTAGAACTTTTCTGTTCAAGGAATATATTTATGCAATACAATACGAAAATAGTATGTATATAATCGACCACAAGTTATTGTCAATAATTAAATTTGTTTCATCACTAAGGTATTTTATTTTCCTCATAGGTGACGTGAAAAGCAGCATGTGTCACACGGCAGCAAAATTATTTCCACCTTGGGCGTTAACACTTGAATCCCACTTTACGATCAGGATTCAATGTACACCTTCTGCTCCCTTGTGACATTATCAAAAATTAACCATTAATTTTCGGATTTTTTCCTGCTGTAAGACCTTCTTTCTTACCAAATTTCGGGATTCTAGATCTATATATCTCGAGAGTGTCGCCGCCGGCGGCCAAGGCTGGCGCCGAACGTAGAACCCAAGCAGTTAACCCAACAGTCGATTGGTGCAAAGCTGATTCACATTACTATCTCTCTATATAATCATGCATGTGATTTTGACGCTCTATTATTCTGATAATGATCTTCGAACCTCTCTGGCTTCCAAACAAACGTTTGCGTCTTGGTTACATCTGCTGGATGGGACCTTTGCTTACCATGCTGTCTTCGAGGCACTGTGACAAAGACCCTGTCTCCATCTCTCTCCAAACCGATGGGAACGTTGTTGTACTGGATAAAGAACTTCTCGGGGTCATCTAATTCATCGGCGAAATGGACGTTGTCAAAGCCAGATCTCTCGTAGTCTGAGCTTTTTGTGTCTACAAACATCGGTGATATTTAAACCCCGACGCAAAAAAGGGGTGTTATAAGTTTGACGTGTAAGTGTGTGTGTGTCTGCCTTTGGCACCGTAGCTCTTAAATGGGTGAACCGATTTGAATGCGGTTTTTTTAAATGAAAGCAGGTTTTCTAGCGGTGGTCATAAGAGCATATTAAAAGGGCAGGGAAGGGAAAGAGCATATTAGGGTTAAAAGCCACCTACACAGTGACAACTACTTTCAGAGCTGATATCTCGGAAACAGCCTAACCAATTTTTATGAAATCTTGCTAAGAACCATCCTGATGAATGTAGCTTTATTTAAAAAAAGCTGCGTCTAAATCCGGTCATCCGTTTGGGAGCTACGATACCACAAAGAGACACTCAGATGGAAAAGTAAAAAAAACGTGAAATAAAAAATTAAACCCGCGAAATAACATAAAATACCCCAGCTATTTAGCGGCCCCCGACGTGTCAGTTTAGTTAGTGTCAGTGTTCAGTTAACTATCTACTATAACTATCTAGGGCCACTATTTATTATTTTTAACTTTTTAGAGGGTTTTTCACACTATTTAGAGTTGGGGGTTTTTAAAATTTCTAATTCAATTTTTTATTTCACGTTTTTTTTACTTTTAATGTGAATAGAAAGAAAATAGAGCTAAACTTCCGAGGCAACTTGGATGTTTCCTAGGTAGTATAAATGAGGTTTATGCGATATGAGTAGTACGACCAGTAAATGGGCATTTTCAAAATAAAGTGTACCCCAGTTTAGGAAAATTAAGAAACGTTAACCTTGTCAGTTTTGTGACGAACATTTGCCATACGGTACACTTTATTTTGAAAATACCCATATATAACAGCTGTTTCCCGCGACTCCGTCCGCGTAGAATTCCTCTATTCCCTCAGGAACCGTCCAATATTTCGCCATAAAAAGTACTCTGTCTTTCCCCGGGACTCAAACTACCACCACACCAAATTTCATCTACATCTGCTCAGCATTTGTTCTACAACTTTTAAAAAGTATGTAATTTATTATTTGGGATTTTTTCGAACAAACTAAATAGCATTTTTAATGTACTCCATCCAATAGTCTAGTTGACATCTGCTGCCAGCCTAGGCCAACAAACTACGTAGTTTTCGCAATACATTGCTTGCTTGGAAAATCTAAATTCATTAATATTTAGTTAACAATAAGTTGTTTTCAAAATTTGTAGAATAAATGTAGTTACTTTTGTGGTGTGGAAACGATCCCTCAATTTATTGTTCCTATTACAGGCAATATGAATAAAAAAAAATGGCCACCTTAGTTATAAAGTTTCCCTTTATTTTTAGGGTTCCGTAGTCAAACTAGGAAAGTAGGAACCCTTACAGTTTCGCCATGTCCATGACCTATCCAACGACACCCCACACGACGTGACGACGAGAAAAAAAATGCATCCCCAAGTTACGTGTAGGGGAGGTACCCTAAAAAAAATATTTGTATATTTTTTATTGTACCACTTTGTTATCGTAACTACTATGACAGGTGGCGCCACTAGCGTCAACAGCAAAATTTAAACTGCTCGTTGGATTAAATATTATTTTATTGCATTTTTACATTTAAATAGCCTTAAAACCTAAACATTTATATTTCACTGTGTACCATTTACATCAAGACATATTATTATCAACATGGCACCGCCAAAATGCAAAACCAGTGGAAAAGAAGACGGGGACAAAAGGTTAGTGGACGTTATTTTAAATTTGGAAGAAGAAATAAAGGAAATGAAGGCAAAATTCATCAGCTGCTATGACCTAATATTGCTCCAAAAGCAAGAAATGACTTTACAGAGGCATCAAATTGAGGAACTTATACAAATTGTAAAAAATGTACCTGCAGACAAGCACGATCCACCACTGCACATTGCGCACGACATTCCTCACATAACTATAGTGCCCAATATTTCAAAAATTATTGAATCGATTTTGTCAAACTGTTTAATGCGGCATCTTGAGACAAATGACTTACTGACTGACAAACAATATGCTTACAGGTGCAACAGATCCACTACAGCGGCAGCCCGTGAAATCTACGACTGTATTGCTACAGCTCTAGACGACAAGTACAAAGTGGCAGGGATCTTTTGTGACTTGTCAAAAGCATTTGACATTATTGATAACGATTTGCTACTTGAGAAAATTAAGCGGTACGGCATTGGAGGGACAGGTTATGCATTGTTTAAATCCTTCTTAAGCAGCAGAAGGCAGACTGTTCAAGTAAAAATTGGGGGGAAAATCTTAAGATCGAAAGCAGGGAACGTAGAAGTTGGTATTCCGCAGGGGTCGGCGCTTGGAAATACCCTATTTTCAATATTTATCAATGACCTCCCATCCTCTGTCGCCGAAGGTCTTACGGTGCTGTTTGCCGACGACACCACGGTGGTCGTGAGCGCGTGCACCTACGAGCGACTTGAGCAGAGAATAGCTAGCGTATGCGCGCACCTTCACAAATGGTTCTCTGCGAATGGCCTCGTCCTCAATGCCACGAAGTCTAGCGTGATGTTGTTCGCAGCCGGAAACACCGCTGCGATCCCGCCCTTCCAGAGCCCAATACCGCATTGCACGTCATGTTCTTTTCTCGGGTTTACATTAGATGCTAAGCTAAATTGGAAAAACCACGTGTCTAATCTGTGTGCGAAGCTTAGTAGTGCAGTATTTGCACTACGCAAGCTTAAACCAATAGTTTCTGAAAATGCACTGCTCCAAGTATATTTTGCTTATTTCCACTCCATTTTATCATATGGCACAATTCTTTGGGGTAACTCAGTAGACTCTAAACATGTTCTCACGTTGCAGAAAAGGGCTCTTCGTATACTGGCAGGTGTAAAACCGAGGCACTCGTGTAGGGAACTGTTTAAGAAATATGGAATAATGACGCACTATTCACAGTATGTTTTTGATGTAATAATGTATACTCGTCGCAACTTAAATCAATTTAAACGTGTGAACATCCCCGGCAGGGTCACCCGGCAAACGGGCCGCCTCCAACGAGTGCCGCGGCGTTTGGCGCTGCTCGACAAAAACCCGCGCGTAATAGGGCCCGCTTTCTATGAGCGTCTACCCGCAGACGTAAAAAACGAATCTTCAGACGCAAAGTTTGGTCGCCGACTTAAAAATCTGCTATTGACGAAATCACTATATTCTGTCAAAGAATATAGTGACGACTAGATAATATATTGTTAATTTATTATTTTTACTACTTTAATTTATATTCTTAATTGTGACATTTAAATTTTATTGTATTTGGACATTTTCTGACTGTAGCATTTGAGCTATCTATATATTTTTTAGTGTTTTATTTCTATTTTAAAATTGAGTACTTTTTGCTTTTGTACACTTTGACATTATTTATTTCTACATTTTTATTTTTACTTTATTTTTTTACACTGACGATCTTATTGTGAATTCATTATAACTATGCGACATGTAATAATGTAATTTCCAATACGAAATAAATGACTACTACTACTACTACTATGCATATTCATGCCAAATTGCAGCTTTCTAGTACTAATAGTCTTTGCGCTAGGCTGCGCAAAGTAGCAGTAGTAGTAGCTGGTAGTGGTGGTAGGACCTTGTGCAGGGTCCGTCCGGATCGCTACCACCATCTTATCCATTAACCACCCGCCACGCAACAGTGTTCGCATTGTTGTGTTCTGGTGTGGGGATAAGACAACCGGTGAAATTACTAGCATAGAGGCATTCCATCTTAGTCCTCAGGGTTGGCAACGCGTTTGAGGTCTTGGGATTATAGTCTTGAGAATTCAAATGTCTATGGGTCTCAGATTCCACTTACCATCAGGTGGCCTGAGTGCTCGTGTGCCATCACCTTACCATAAAAAAAAAAAAAAAAAAAAAACATGGCGAAACTATAAGGGTTCCTAGTTTGACTACGGAACCCTAAAAAACGGATTAATTTCCAGAATTCAAACAAAGAAAAGAAACTAACGAACCAAGTTACCTGTTTATGATAACAAAAACAATATCAACTTACACAGGATTCCGTCGAAGTTATAACTTAACTGTTTCCAAGAAAACACAACACTCATATTATTACCATTCACAAAAGTAAGTGTTAAATAATATAGAACGTTTACAAAAATAAACATTTTGAGATTATGTGCAATCTCCTTCGTTCACTGACAGCGTCATTTACTTCGTAACGGATACAGGTTTTTACAAGCTTTGACCTTTTATAAATGATAACATGTCGTCAAACTGGTCATATAATTAAAAACCGTACAAGAGCATGTCGGACCATGCTCGGTGTAGAGTTCCGAAGTCGTTATACCAACACAAAAAACACCTTAAAAAACAACAACTCATTTTCTATTTAAAGGTATTTGGAGCACCCAATCTTACACGATTTTTAACAGACTTCAAAAAAAGAAGGAGTTTCTACGCGTATTTTTTAATGTATGACCACGCATAAGTTTTTACAGAATAGTCCAATTTGTTTTTTTTGTGGGAATGAAGAAGTTTTTCCCATTTTCAGCAAAAAGCTTTATCTGGTGAAGTGGAACTGATGATGGATACCACAGATGGCCACCGGAACTCCTCAACGGTACCTATTTCAAGGGTGGCGATCAGATATCTCGATTAAGATAGTTGAGCGACGATGACGAAGCACATTCAAATGGTTTAAACATATGACTATGACTTTCCCGCGGCGTTGCTTGTTTCTTATTAATGGGACGACATAACAGTAACTATGTTATATCACTAAAAGTTATGAAAAAAAATTGATTTAATGAAATGGTAGATAAAATAGGTCAATCCAACTGAAGTCGGTGTCCAACTATATTTTTAACCAATAGTCGAATTCAGTTGGACCTAACATTAAAAAAGTCATTTTTTGCTTTTTTAAGACGGTTTTTCTTTGTGAGTGAAGGTAATTGAATCGAGAGTGTTCTTAGCTTTGTTTGATAAACATCCGTTAAGCCGTTTAAAAAGTTCCAATCCCGACTTTGTCGGAAGATTTATATAGGTACTTAATTAAAATGAGTGATGAACTCCTTCTAGTGAAAACTTACGTTCTCGGAGCGGAAGTCTTTGCTCATTGCTCAGAGGATTTTTTAGGCGCTGAACAATAATGTTTTTCTTAATAAAGTAAATGCTTATTAAAAACTAAAACCACGCAAGAGCATGTGGGACCATGCTCAGTGTAGGGCTCCGAAGCCGTTAAGTACTACAAACATAAAAAATCATCAAGAAATCACTAATTTTCTATTTAAATTCAATTGGTGCCGTCGTAGATGATTTTAACCAATGAGAGAGCCAATGTCTACTTAGTCGTGATATTTTTCCTTTAAAATTGGTTATATGCTCTTTCATTTAAGTTTATTTTCAGATTTTTAGTATTTGTAGTTTTGGCTGTAGGGGGGAGGGGGGACACTCGAGTCTAACAAAAATTAGCTCTTTAAAGCCTAATAATTCATAAACGGATTACTTAATTAAAAACTGTTTTCACAAACCCCAAATATTTTCGAAAGACCTATCCAACGACATCCCACACTATAGGGTAGACAAGAAAAAAATACATCCCCACGTTACGTGTAAGGGAGTAACACTAAAAAATTTTTTTTAACTTTTTATTGTACTACTACTAATATATGCATATTCATGCCAAATTGCAGCTTTCTAGTACTAATAGTCTTTGAACTAGGCTGCGGACGGACGGACGGACATGGCGAAACTATAAGGGTTCCTAGTTTGACTACAGAACCCTAATAACCGTCTTCATTAAACAAAATATAACTAGAGTCAATTCAGCTTTAGGTTTAAACTATTATGCCGACTGACCTTTTTACCTACCATTCTTAAAGAAGATCTTTCTTGCTTTTTGAAGGTACTTATTTCAGTTTTTTAAATCATTTTTTCAGAGTTGATCTCTCAAACGGCCTAACCAATTTTCATAAAACTTAGCTCAGAAACATCCAGTTTAAACCAGCTTTATTCTTAGGGTTCTATACCCAAAGGCAGTCCAACGAGATCACATCTTTAGGGTTCAGTAGCCAAGTGGCAAAAAACGGAACCCTTATGGGTTCGTCATGTCTGTCCGTCCGTATGTCACAGCCACTTTTTTTCGAAACTATAAGAACTATAACTGTTTTAACTTGGTAAGTTGGTATTCTGTGAACCGCATTAAGATTTTCACACAAAAATTGAAAAAAAAAACAATAAATTTTGGGGGTTCCCCATACTTAGAACTGAAACTCTTTTTTTTAACGTCAAACCCATAAGTACTTATGGGGATCTGTGGGGTCTTAAAAAATGATTTTGAGGCTATTTTTTTTCTAAACTGAATAGTTTGCGCGAGAGACACTTCCAAAGTGGTAAAATGTGTCCCCCCCCTGTAACTTCTAAAAAAATATGATGTACATTACCATGCAAACTTCCACCGAAAACAAACTCGCACTTGGCCGCTTTTTATTATTTTTGTTGTATCGTAAACACGGTAAAACTTACAAGCGTCAAAGGACGATGGGTAAAAATGTCCCCACCCACCAACAGTGATGAAACATGTGCCAGTTTATAGATCTTGGCAATATGATGTATTTTTTCTATGGCGACGATCACCATATGTATGGGGTTTTCTTGAAAAATCATAATCTTATCGTATGGAACTATGGAATTTGTTTGAAAATGAACACATATGTAGATGATTTGCCTTGCCTGGCCCTTTGTTTTCATTAAAAAAATCCCATTGATTTTGCTACGAAGATAAGTATTTTGTCTTTTATTGGGTCCTAATGAACATATAGACCTGCAGCCCGTTACTGTTGGAGGGGGGGGACGGGGTCCATACAAAATTGCCCATCACCCTTTGATATGATTATAATATATGAAATATGACAAACCCTGAAGAAAAACAATAAATACTAAAAATGACCAAGTGTGAGTTGGGCTCGCGCTGATTTGATTTGAAACCGAATCCAAATTGGAATGTTATAAAACCTACTGTGCGGCGGAACCCTCGTTGCGCGAGTCCGACTTCAACTTGACCAATTTTTTTAAAATCTGCGTTGATTTGGTCCATCCGTTTAAGAGCTACGATGGTATAGATATATACACAGTAGTTTGACGACACGTTGGCATAGTTGGGAGTGACCCTGCCTCCGAAGCCAGCGGTCCTGGGTTAAAATCCCGGTCAGGGCAGATTTAGATGTATACGAATATTTGTTCCTGAGTCTTGGATGTTTTCTGTGTATTTAAGTATGTATTTCTCTATATAAGTATGTTTATCGTTGTCTAGTACCCATAGTACAAGCCTAGAGCTTAGTTTGGGACTAGGTCAATTTGTGTGAGATTGTCCCCTGTTTTTTTTTAATTATTTTATGAGTTAGAAAGTAAGGTAGCTCTTGCAGTATTGTATCTGGTTATTTAATTAACAGACGTTCAGTAAAAGACATTTATTATTACAGGTATATAAAAAAAAGCATTAAACATTTCAAAATTGATTATCACATTAATTTGTGCGTATTAATAAAAACAACAATTTTACAGTATGTGATTGGTCAGCGGGACGTCACGATGCCTTTTCTGAAAAAAAAAAAAGTTATGATAAATATAAAAGGATTTCTTTATCGATTTTACTAGAAGTAAGTACGTCAAGGGCAAAAATATGTATACACTTTAGTACCTTCCCGCTTTCATCGCTGTCACAATTTCATATGACAGCTTAAACGTGACGTTAAATAGACATGGTACTAAATTGTATACATATTTTTGCCCTTGACTGTACCCATACGACCAATTTGAATAGGGACATGCTTATTTTTTAATCTTACGCTCTCTGGAAAGTGCTAAGAAAAAGAAGACCAAGTATTCGCGAAACAATTCCCTAAATATTCTGTAATTCTCTATTTCCTAAATATTGTATCAATTATCCAAATGTTGATATATACATATATTTAGTTTATGTAAGTTTAAGTATGTTTATTTATGTATGTTTATTTATGTATAATTACATATCTTTCTATCTATTTATGTAAGTATTTGAAAGTATTAGTTTTGTTTTTATTCTATGGTTCTTATTTTTTTTGTTTTTATAGTCTTTTTGGTTAGTTTTTGTTTTTTGGGCGCTCTAAATAAATTTGTACACCTGTTTACTCGATGCACAACCTTTCACTTCTCTCAATCTCTCAAGGGTTAGCTGGAAGAGATCCCTTAAAGGGATAAGTTCGCCTTTGTACATCTTTTTATTTTTATTCATTGTATTGTTTTGGTTTTTCTTTTGTACAATAAAGTGTTTACATACATACATACAAACAATTGTCGTGATATTTTTTCATAAGATATGTAATATGAAGCTTTAAAAAGTCATAGCTTAGACCCCCTCAAAAACAATTCAAACAAAATCAACGACAGGAACGACGTCACCGCTGGTGTTATAACACACCTTATGACCTTTGACGACACGTTGGCCTAGTTGGGAGTGACCCTGCCTCTGAAGCCAGCGGTCCCGGGTTCAAATCCCGGTAAGGACAGATATTTGTGTGATGAGCGTGAATATTTTTTCTATGTATTTAAGTATGTATTTCTCTATATAAGTATGTTTATCGTTGTCTAGTACCCATAGTACAAGCCTAGAGCTTAGTTTGGGACTAGGTCAATTTATGTGACATTGTCCTGTGATTTATTGTATTTATAAAGAATTTCAGCATTTATTTAAGAAATTATAATATTTAAGCCAATATCATTGAATAAAAATATTACGTAAATGAAAAGAGGATGCCGAAAATAACAATCTACTTAAACTTTAAAATAAGTTTAAAAATTTTAACAAGTTTTGATTCTATATTAAACGGGTCAAAACTCATTGTATTGCATCGTAAATCGTGTCAATGAAACTCGATTCTGTTTTTCATGCATGTTCCCTATTATAGGCCCCTATGAAACTATGACAAAGTAACGATATGACTTAAATAGCATCAGACTTCTTAATATTTTAATTATAACCTTAATTAGACAGACGACCAGGGTTGGGATTCTACACGGTAATAACGATATCGTATTTGACGTGTATTGTCAACGTTTTCCTAACTCTTATGTCATATACAATAATTGCGACTGTGACATAAACGATGCTAAAACACGTCAAACACGATATCGTTATAACGCAGTTGGATAGAGGCCCAGGATCTGTCGACATAAAAGAGAAATTCTGGCCGAACGGTACCTATAATATTTTGGCTATTTCGTGGTCGCCGGCTAACTGACAAAGATGTTAATCTGTTGTATTAAGGGCTATATTGCCTGAAATGAAGTTATTCTAAATTCTATTCTATTACAGAGCCTCTAGCAAAAATGCGTCCGCTAAAGGTCTGTTGTTTGATCGGTAGTTAACTCAACTGGGCTGGAATTCTACACGGTAATAACGAAGGGAGCCAAAATGTATAACGCTGCGTTAGCGATCTTCGAACATAGACAGTGTATATACCGGGTGTACAATCCAAATGAGTCAGTATGGTGAAGTCGGAAACCATGGGAGATAGCGAGATCTGTTCTTAGGAACCATGACGTCGATTTTAGATTTAATAATAATTACATTAAAACTTTTTTATTAACTCTCATACATAACCGGGAATCGAACCTGGTCAAAATCAATGTGTATAAATTCTGCAAGTCGCAAGAAGCACATCAAAATTGAAATATTAAAAACATATATTAAATATATATTTTTATTTTTATTTTTATTATTATTAAATCTAAAATTGACGTCATAGTTCCTAAGAACAGATCTCGCTATCTCTCATAGTTTCCGACTTCGCCATACTGACCCATTTGGATTGTACATCCGGTATAGTATTAACGTAAGCAAGCAGGAGCCCTAGCCAAGATGCAAACGCTCCTAACGTTTTTCTTTTCTATCGCTCAAAATGTATGGGATGAGAGTCGACCACGTGCTTTATCGAAACGCACGAGAATGTCATCCCATACATTTTAAGCGATAGAAAAGAAAAACGTTAGGAGCGTTTGCATCTTGGCTAGGCTTGCTTACCTACGTTAATACTATATATACACTGTCTATATTCGAAGATCGCTAACGCAGCGTTATACATTGAGCCCTAGCCAAGATGCGTTCGCTCTAGCGTTTCTATTCGTTTCGTTTTTAAACCAATCGCGTCACTGGTAGATCTCGTCATACGTGACGCGATTGGTTTAAAAACGATGCCTCTGATGAGAAATCGCATCGCAAATAGAAACAGTGTGCGCATCTTGACTACGCTTATAAGATAAGTTCGAGGTTTCCCACCTTCCACATGTCGGGGTCCCAGTCATTGAAAGCACTCTTGAACAGCGCCGGCTCCGCATCTTGCTTCACGACTATCGTCACCGGTGCCACTGATCCTAAGCGGTGCCCGGCGTTTGCCATATAAGCCTGAAAACGACCATCGATTCAATATTCGTAAAAATGGTTATTTGTGCAAGAAGGTAAGCAACAAGGGAATAAAGGCCTGTAGTATTGTAAGGCGACGGGCTTGTATCCTGTCACGAATACACTGGTAAACATCTTAGCCTGTTAGTGTAAAATGTGGTTACAGAATTATCAATAAGTGTTGTTAGAGATGTTGGTATTTCTGTAGCTCTGCCTACTCTGCTCAGGGGATGAAGGCGTGATGTTATATGTATACATATGTATGTATGTATGTAAACTCTTTATTGCACATAGAAAAAATAACAATAACAAGAAATTTTGTACATAAACTTAAGATTAACAATGGCGAACTTATCCCTTTAAGGGATCTCTTCCAGTTAAGCCGAAAATGAACGAGGAAACTGTACGAGGATAGGCAAGACAACAAAGATGTGCACAAGTAACTAATATTTACAACGTTACAGCTACATATAAATATATACATACATAACATATATATATGTTAATATACTTAAATTTAAATAAATACATTGATATCCAATTATGACTTCAACTTAAAATGTGAACATTACTGACTAGTTTGACTAGAATAAATTAACCAGCAAACACTACTCATCCAACCACAACTTTTTCAACTTCCCTTTAAGCGAAACCACTGACTGAGACTGCCTGAAGTCCAGCGGAAGCCCATTCCATAGTTTGACAATATTTATATGTGTGAATGTAAGGTTGGTGTTTACTTCGAGTGTTAATTTTGACGGGAGCCCGTTGTTTCCCATATTTTTACATACATAACGTCACGCCTTTATTCCCAGAGTGGGGTAGGCAGAGCAACAGAATACCAACAACTCTAAACTTGTTGATAATTCTGCAACCACATTTAACATAGTCAGGCTAAGATGTTTACCAGTGTATTAGTGACAGGTTGCAAGCCCATCGCCACAGTACTACAAGCCTTTATTCCCTTAGTAGCCTCTAACGACATCCACGGGAAGACATGGAGTGGCACTATTCTAACCCGGCGACCACACGGGATTTGTTTCCCATATTTTTATTGGTCATAATGTCATTGTTAACATAATTATTGATAGTCATATATTTTATTTCGCTGATACGAGTACCATTTACTTTTCAGAATTTCTTCAATATCTGACGTGTAGACAAGGTAGTCTATCCGGTTGCATGATTACTACGTTCATGTGTTTTTTTAATCAAAATCCAATTTTTATTAATAAATTTAAAGTAGGGAATATCTTTGCCAGGGTGCCTATCAAAATGTGGCCGGTAGTATTTTAAATTAAAATCTTTTTTATTAACATTTTTCAAAAGAAAAAAAAACTTTATTTTTACCTAAATTATATACCACTTCATAGAAATGTATGTAAAGAACTATAAAATGTATGGATGCCGTAGCGCACTTGGCCGCAACCTCTCCGCCGCCAGCCCCCTATTTCACCATCTTGACAATGACAAGTGACAGGTGACAATTCGGTATACAATGCAAAGTGGACACGCTGATACATCACTTGGTTTCATATAAGCTGCGCCAGCTACACTGAATTTTCACCTGTCACGATGGTGAAATAGAGGGCAGGTGTAAACAGGTAATACTTTTTAACAGTTATACGTTCATGGCGAATATAGAGTATCTATATATCAAATTAAGGCTACTTACATTACCTGTTACTACGGCTACCATACCTTTTCAAGCTCTTTACATACCGGTTTTTAGTTTTTAACACAATTAATTTTATACTAAGACATTACTTCTTTTGAAAAAATATCTTTAAAATTCGTTTGTAAGCCGTAATGATTGTTGACCGCGGGGTCCACGTACGTCCGCTGCGTCGTGGCCCTCAGCGTCAGTTTAAACCTGAGACGAAAACAAAGGAGGAAGTTTGTGACCGGGCGCGCGGACTTGGGCGCCTCAATATAGGTGCTGAGCGCCTAATCCGAGTCAGTTGTCCGGCCGCCACCGATCAGTCAACACGTGTTTGAGCGAAATAGCGTAATATAAAGTTAACGCGAGTAACGTGATTACATGCGTCCTGTAATCTTTCGCGTCATTATTGCGAGATATAATCGTACTACCGTCTCAATTACGCATCGATGTTAGCCATCTATTGCTCCAACTCTATAGCTCCTTAGTGCATGTATAATGCCATTCTTTTACAGCTGTATGTGTGGTGTTTGCGAATGCAGGTGTCACGTCACGCGTTCTTAGTGTTTTCTACGTCGACAAACATGTCTTCCCCTTTTGCCTTTTTTATAAGTCTAAAGTTTAAACTTAGTTGTTTCAGCAACTCACGATAACCAAACCATTGAGATATCCTGGTACCCTGGTAATCCAAGAGCTTTCTCTTACCTCCGCAACCCGGAATCCAGATTTCTTCTGCGTGGGAGATGTCTCGTTTCCAATCCAGACGTACAGCTCGTCTCCCGTATCCAGTACGTATATATCGTCGTCATGTAAATCCTGCAAATGTTCATACATAGGTACACATAATAAACGAGTTTTGACCGACTTCAAAAAAGGAGGAGGTTTTCAATTCGATTGTGTGTTATTTACTTGGGTGTTTGTTTCGCGATTACTTCGTCAATATATGGATCGATTTTTAAAATATTTTATAACTGATAGTGTACGAGTCAGTATTGTTACGTACGTGGGGGTAGGTAACTGATAGAAATGCATAAACACACCGATAATTAACAGATTGACTTTATTACACACTCACTTAATCGTTACAAACAATTATCGCCCAATAAACTCGGGACGCTCTTGTTCGCACTGTTCGCTCTCCAAGTAAGGAATGAATCACGGCGCACGCGTGCCACACTTTTTATACTCCTAATCCCCGAATGTTCCAGAATGCCTTCTTGAATGACCGATGGACCTTGACCCGCCGGGGACGTTCTAAACAGTCCGGCAATGGAAGGTTCTACACAATGCGGCCTTGTATTACAATACCGACGGCCCTGGCCTTATAATTGTTTGAACCCGTTAACAATAGGGACGTCCTTGACTCGGCGTCTCGACTCTAATCTACCTACCTACTTAACCATACCTACTCGTAACAGTATATTTCCGAGGTGACAAGTTGGTATCTGATGAGGGGGATCCATGAGACGTTGACAGAACTCCTCAGTTGCTATAGCGTGCTATATTAATGAGCAATTGCTTTAACCACTTTACTCACGCTCTGTTCAAAGACGAAGATCTCTTCGAAGGTTACAGTGTTCAAATGCTGATCAGCATCGAAAAGCCTTGGCTTGGTGGTACCAACACGTTTAGAGACTCGTCGCGGCCAGTCTTCAGTGGGCGCCGATTGAAATGCATCGCCAGCTGAAAATTAATGAACTCTTTACTTCTCATGAAAAGCTTAGAGAGAACAGGAGACGCCTAACGAACACTTTCCCCTCTGCCAAGAAATAGGTTCAAATAATCTGGCACGCTTACAAAAACACCGGTTTAGTCGATTACTTAACATTATTAAAATCGTTTTCGGAGAGCAATTTGCCCCAAGAAATACACTTAAAAAAACACACAAAATTCGCAAAAAGTTTCAATAACATTTTAAGCATAAGTATTTCCATCGATTATGATCATTTTTATTTATTTCTCTGCATTCTTTTTTCACATCGAAACATCAATTCCGTGATCGACCAAAAACATGCGAATTTTAAACACCCTGCATTTGCTACTGAATATTATACACTCATGTGAGCAGAAGGGGCATTCCACAAAAAGCCAGGATTGGCTGTTCACAATGGAGTGTTGGCCCCTACTCTAATTTATGGTAGT
Source organism: Acleris holmiana (assembly GCA_949316455.1). Classification (NCBI taxonomy): domain Eukaryota; kingdom Metazoa; phylum Arthropoda; class Insecta; order Lepidoptera; family Tortricidae; genus Acleris; species Acleris holmiana. The sequence continues at coordinate 7,771,991 of OX438790.1, read as the reverse complement.
GAATTTTGGGAGTGGCAGGACAAGCTTGACATATGACTGCAGTTAAAATGCGTTCTTTGCGTAGTATGTGTGGTGTGAAACTGATTGATAGAGTAAGGAATGAAAAGATGAGAGATATGTGGGCTGAAAGAAGATGTAGTGACTAAGAACTTCGTTGGTTGGAAAGGATGGATGAAAGAGATAAGTATAGTGCGAAAGTGAGTGGAAGGGTTTGATCTCGTAGAATCAAACTTACTCTCGTAGAAACTTACTCAAAGAAGACCAAAAATAATCAGGTTCGGATCCCTGTTTGACGACCTCAAAGTTCACGTCTCCCAAGATCCGGTGGACGAACGCAACTGCTTCCTCTTGCTCAGCTTGGCTCGAAGTCTGAAGCAAAGTACCAAGATTTTCTATTATACAGTGGTTGAGTAATAAGATTTAGTTTTAGAGTATAGTGTGCACCAAGGGCCGTAAGAAGGGGATTACTAACGAGAGTTTATTAAATGCATCGTGATGCACGCAGTGTTTTTCATCACATGTTCGAGTAAATAAATAGCTGCATAGCACATCTCTGGTGGAAAGGCACCCTTAAACGTCACTAAAACAATATTTACTAAATACATGCTTGACCCCCGCCGAGAACGAAGAGTCAGGATAAGATAAGAGGTGACAGGTGATATTTTAGTGTATGGCGCAGCTTATATGAAACCCAGTGATGTATCAGCGTGTTAACTTTGCAATGTATACAAAATTATCACCTGTCACGTGTCATTGTCAAGATGGTGAAACAGGGGGCAGGTATGCGTCTGCCTACTTACTTACCTGCCAGTCTTAGCCAAAAAATTATGTTATTATTGTTACCCGTCCATGCCACACGAAGTTTTTCCCACGCGTCTCCAAGATAAATACAACGTCAGACCGCAGGCTCAACACCGTCTCCGGAACCTGTTCCGCCCTCATGTCTTCACCTGCCTTGGTGCCGTACACCTGGAGACCAGGAAAAAAATTGGGTTTATAAATGTATCTTGATAGTTTTTTTTTTTTATAGACAATAAGCAAAAAAATTATCGTTCTTCTTGGGCAGTCTGATGATAAAGGTGGTATGATGGTAAAAGACAACGATAAACATACTACTAATAAAGGTAAATATATTATATAGTTAAATACATAGAAAACATCCAAGATTCAGGAATAAATACTCGTGCTCATCACACAAATATCTGCCCTTACCGGAATTTGAATCCAGGACCGCTAGCTTCGCAGGCAGGTAAAAAACATCCCACCAAAAAATATTTTCATGTAAGGCCGTTTCTTTACTATAAGAACTGTTACATAGCAGAGAAGTAATAAAACAGTGAATATTTTTTACATCTTACGCCCATGTAACAGTAGCGAAACGGCTAAGTCACATATTTTGCCTAAGGTATTGTGGAGAATGTGAAGTTAGGGCTTGGCTAACTAAAATTTGGCATTTTAACACTTAGATTTAGAGTTGTGACGTTACGAAACTTAGGACCCCTACCACCCCTTGACACACAATGTCACACTTGTTCAATGGTCCCTTCGACTGATACCTGATAAGATGATGATGATCAATAATGTAGTCCTAGTACTAATTATATCATTTTAGAATCTCCACAGGTTTCTATAGTCATCTACAGGTTTTCATACTTTTTCTACACGGCGCGATGTCAAACTTGCCGAAAGAAAAACTCAGATTCGTAAATTTTAAATTCGACTTGAAATATTAAAAAACTACTTATAAAATAACTTTATTAGAAGGATCTTAAAGTGTATTTAATCAGCTTTCTTTCACAGCAAACAAAATTGAAAAATTCTATTAACTGTGGTCGTGGCATCAAAAAAATAGTGAACATGAACACATTTCCAAAATTTTGAAAAGTTGATGCTTCTCGTTTTTGGTGCGACTTTTACTGAACATTATTTATCATATTTTGGACACTCCTAAGCTCAGCTATCGAGCCCTGAAAACCACTATCTCCCTGACGGGTCTATATTGGCTCATATTAAATTGGTCTTTCGATATTTTATAAAAAATAACGAATTGTGACTATACTCATAATTTCCCCAAAAAGTTTTGCTAATATTTTTTTGTTCATAATTGTTATTCATAATCATCGCAACTCCTAAAGTAAATTTTACTGAAACCGTTCTGATTTTAGGACGTTTATAAAAACCCATACCATGGTACCATTCTAAAAATGACAGCTGATAAGCCTGATTGTGCTATTATGTCACACTGTGCGGGATTGCATGCTCCCACCAGCATTATTAAATGGTAGGTAAATAAAATAAAATAAAATAAATACTATTTATGTGTCATGTTACATGAAATAAATGATTTGATTTGATTTGATTTTGATAAAACAAACCTAACTCAACCTAACCTTATTTACCAATAGGATATTATAAAATCCTGAAAATAAACAGCTGTATGATTAATATTGCTTATGAGAGTGATCATTATGATGTGAAATGGTATCACTACATAGTATAAAACAAAGTCGCTTTTTCTGTCCCTATATCCCTATGTATGCTTAAATCTTTAAAACTACGCAACGGATTTTGATGCAGTTTTTTTTTAACAGATAGAGTGATTGAAGAGGAAGGTTTATATGTATAATACTTTAATCCAGAGCGAAGCGAGGGCGGGTCGCTAGTAAGAAATATTTTTATGAAGAGTGATCAATACTGTGACGTAAAATGGTATTAGATACATTTTCGGAGTTCCAATAATGTAATTTGAAATTTTATATCAACTTTGACGCACCCGTCCTGTATAGATACTTTAAGTAGTAATAAATAAATGATTTACCTTGAACATCCTGACCCCATCGTTGTCGTAGCTGTCCTGCTGGTTGGAGTTCCTGAAGCCTGATCCCTTCCCTCCGTGCAGGGTCACCAGGTGGCCTGGCGACACGATATATAATCATCAAGATAATTATATAATATGTAAACACTTCTCGTAAGAGTCCACCCACTGAACCACTAGGCCACCAACGCTATACAACGGTGTCCTTCTATTTAATAGAAAATTGTTTAATAAAAAACATCAGAGAGAAGTGTGGACTGAAAGAAGATGTAGTGACTAATATTGAAAAGGGCATGCTTCGATGGTTTGGTCATTTGGAAAGTACGGATGAATAAAGATTGACGAAAGAAATATATAGTGAGATAGTGAGTGAAAGGCTCGGAAGGCCTTTATTCCTGAGTCTTGGATATTTTCTATGTATTTAATCATATATTTCTCTATCTAAGTAAAGTTTATCGTTGTTTAGTACCCATAGTACAAGCCTAGAGCTTAGTTTGGGACTAGGTCAATTTGTGTGACATTGTCCTGTGATATTCCTTCCGACTCTATCGTGCTTAGGCGTAAACTTGCATCTATATGTATACCTTTGAAAATCTTAAGGAAGTGCTGAGGCTCCTCTCCTTGTGGAACTCTAATGACTGTAGCCTTGCCCGCCAACTGAAACAGTATTTTTTACAAATAAGATAACCGTTACATAATTTTACATACATAACATCACGCCTTCATTCCCAGAGTAGGGTAGGCAGAGCTACAGAATTACCAACAACTCTAAAAAGACTTGTTGATAATTCTGAAACCAAAATTTGCATAAGTAGGCTAAGATGTTTACCAGTGTTATAGTAACAGGTTACATCCCATCGCCTATCCTACTACAAGCCCTTATTGCCTTAGTCGTCTCTTACGACATCCACGGGAAGAAATGGAGTGGCACTATTCTAACCCGGCAACCACACGGGACCACTTACTTACTTGTCTAAAAGACCAATATTCAAAATTATAATGAAATCAGTTTCTATTTAGAGGTTCCACACTTCTGTAAATTTTTGAATAAATTTTCATGATTTGTTATGCAATTCAACGAAGCCGCAACAGGTAAGAATGGTGATGAAAGTCAATGTCATTAGTGTTTTACAAAAGTTGACAGGAAAGCCCTCTGGGCCTCTATTCAACTGCGTTATAACGATATCGTTTTTGGCCTGTTTCCGTATTGTCAACGTTTTGATAACTCTAATGTCATTTACAATAATGGCGACTGTGACATTAACGATTTTTAAACGTGTCAAACACGAGATCGTTTTAACGCACCTGAATAAAGGCCCTGCTCTGCGTATGAAGTGGTGATGTTAATTTCCCAACCAGCACTTTGTCCGTAAATTATAGTTTAAATTCTTTGTTTTTCTTCAGTTTTTTGTTAATTGTCACGTATTACCCATATTAGTATTTTTGTAACAGTATTTTTTTACATTATTCTATTTATTCGTTTATCGTGGCGTCTGTCCGTCTGTCACAAACGGCGCTGGCTGAAAATCAGCGCTGTAGGTGTTGAACACCTCAGCATTATGCTGAGCCAGTGTCCGATTCTCTGCCGCGAAGACTCACTACTCTTTTTATCGCCTTATGTGTGTATGTATATTTTAAAAAAAATTAACTGGAAGAACAAAGGACTCAAGGTTCAATACCAACATCTAAGCCACCTCAGATTCGCTGACGACATTGTCATCCTCGCGGAGTCTGCAACTGAGCTAGAACAAATGCTACAAACTCTAGACAGAGAAAGCAAATCAGTAGGACTTCACATGAATTCAAACAAAACTAAAGTCATGACAAACCACGAAAGAAAACAAATATGTGTATCGGGAACTTCGGGAAGGCAGATAAATTATGTAAACGAATATCTTTACCTTGGAAAACAAATGTCTTTCAACGCAAACTGCAATGAGGAAGAAGTAGATAGAAGAATCAACTGCGGCTGGAAAAAATTTTGGGCACATAAAGAAATTCTAAAAGGAACCTACCATTTGAAATTTAAAAAAACCATAATGGATTCATGTGTTCTACCTAGCCTGACATATGCGAGCCAATCCTGGACATACACAAACAAAATTAAACATAAAGTTTCAACATGTCAACGATCCATGGAGAGAAGCTTATTAAAGTTAAGGAGAGTACATAAAACCAGAAATGAAGATTTAAGAAAACGAACAAAAATAACAGATGCACTTCAACAAGCACTGTGTCTTAAATGGAAATGGGCAGGCCATATAGCCAGGTACAAAGTGAAAAGATGGGCACTGGAAGCAACAAAATGGCCAGGGCCGAAAGGGAAAAGAAGGAAAGGTAGACCACGAAAACGTTGGACAGATGACATAACTGAGGTCGCCGGACCTAGCTGGATGCAGTTGGCTAAAGACCGAGAAAAATGGCATGAGATGGAGGAGGCTTTTACCCGAATGGGGTCCATATAAGGAAAAATATATATTTTTGTATAAAACATTAACGCAACTTTTAGATTTAGAAAACACTAACAATATGGAATAAATAAAGCTTAAATAAAATAAATAAATAATGTGTGTATGTATGTAGACAAGTAAGTTTAGGCTAAAAATTGGAGCAAATTCATTAAAAATTCCAAAGTGTGAATAATGAAACACCCCCTTATAAAATATACAGGAAACCACTTACAGTATTGTCCAGTATGACTGCCTGCATGGCGGCCGCAGCTTGCTCGTCCTTGCTGGAATCATTTCCCTGTGAATTGTCGTAATTGTATTTAGCTGCATCAAAAACTACTTTTCGCTTGGATTGCGAGAAAGATTAATCTTGAATAGGGAACATGCATTATTTTTAAGCTATTGCATAGCTTTTACCGCGGGCTTTGAGCGCGGCGACCGTATCAAGAAATTCCGTAACGAAAATAAACCTAACACCCCCCACTCCGACCGGCACAGCGGTGCGGCGTTGAAAGCCGTGCATCGTCTAACGTCGTTTCAGTTCGGCAGACTTCGGCGCGGTGTTTGTGTGCGTGCGACTAGACTGATTCTATCTCTTTTAGACACAATGCTAGGTGAGACAGCGTACTTTTTGGCCGCGTCCACGAGTGAGTCGAGCCCGCGACTAGTTGAAACTTAACGTGTATGTATATGGTACGGCTGTACGAAATTATAATTGAATAAGTTGATAAAAAATGCTATGCAATAGCTTTAACGAAGCAGTCCCCGAGTGCCATTTTTTCTTACGCTCTCTTGGAAATTGCTATGAAAGAGAGGAATAATATGCAAAATATTTGTGTTGTATATTTTTCATAAGATATGAAGCTTTAAAAAGTCATAGTTCAGACCCCCTGCAAAAACACTCTATACAGTGGACCCTGTGCAGGGTCCGTCCGGATCGCTTCCACCATCTTATCCATTAACCACCCGCCAAGCAACAGTGTTCGCATTGTTGTGTTCCGGTGTGGGGATAAGACAACCGGTGAAATTACTAGCATAGAGGCATTCCATCTTAGTCCTCAGGGTTGGCATCGCATTTGAGGTCTTAGGATTATAGTCTTGAGAATTCAAATGTATATGGGTCTTAGATTCCACTTTCCATCAGGTGGCCTGAGTGCTCGTGTGCCTTCTCCTTAACATAAAAAAAAAAAAAAAAAAAACAAAATCTACCAGAGAAATGACGTCACAGCTGTTGATCCATGTTTAAAATATAAGGACCTTATAAAGAGTAAATTACTATGTTTAAGCCAATATCGTTGAAATAAAATATTACGTTAATAAATTGAGCTTGCCGCAAAACACAATCTAAACATTAAAAGAAGTTATAAAATTGTAACAAGTTTTGATTCTATCATGTTTTTTTTTAAATTTTCTCCTAAATCATATCAATAAAACTCAATTCTGATTTTCATGCATGTTCTCTATTATAATAGTTATTACAAGACACTTAAAAAATACAAATGAATAGCGTTATCATTGTTACTCTCAACGCGTCACTGTAATGCAGAAAGAGACAACAATGTTGTTTTTGGGATTGGAACATAAAAAAGAATCCAAAGACAGCATTTCTGAAAGGAAGACTGAGGCGGTGGAGATTGTATGCCTAGCCCTCCACCGCACATTCCGACGACAAGGGCGACATCATCAAATGGCAACATGTATCTGGCTGTTTGTGGTTTTCCAAGGCTTTTACTTATAAGGAAAAAAAGTAAAATACTTAAGGTAGCTAGCTCACTTTTCTCGCTTTGAAATAACTTAATAGCCATGTATAGGCGGACTTAATAGTTCTCTGCCTTTTCGCCGACAAATCTTTGACAAATGCATCGTTTCGCACCCTATTCATTTGCCAACCCGCTTTTTTTCAGTAACTACAAATATTTCAGGATTTTGATAAAACTAACCTAACCTAACCTATAGGGTTCTTCACGAAAGTCCTGAAATTATTCCAGAATTATTTACAGTTTCGGAAAAAAACGCGGGATGTCAAATAATATGTTTGTGAAATGAATCATTTGTGAAACTTATGCATTGAATCCCTAGGGACTAAAGTTATATATTAATTCCAAGGGACTATAGTACTTTTTCTTTTTATTTTCCTTATAAAAAGCCTTGGAAAACCACAAACAGACAAATACATGTAGCCATTTGATGATGTTGCACTTGTTGTCGGAGTGCGCAGTGGAACCGGTGTAGGGCACGGCAGGCTGGGGTTGGGCATACATGCAACCTCCACCGCCTCAGTCTTCGGTTCGGAAATTTTGTTTATGAACCATTTGTAATGTTCTAACCCCAAAAAATCATTGTAGCTGTCACGTTCTGCATAACACTTACGAGCGCGATTCAATTGCATTTTTTTAAGGTATCCATGTTATAACTATTACGCTGTAATTACAAAGATCTTAGACACGCCTTAGACATGTTTAAAGTGACAGTTTTTCATAAATTGACGTTTATTAAACAAATGTTCAACGGTTCTTTAAGTTTTTGTAATGACAACATTATAATTTAAGATTTATCTTACTCGCAATCGAAGTGAAAAGCAAAGAGTTTAACTCGAGACTAAAAAGCCATTCTCTCGAAGAACTCGAAGTTCATCCACCCTCGCTTATTGCTCGGGTGGATAAATATCGGGATCCCGTTGAAACGCATAAAATATTTTCGCATGCTTTTAGGCTGAGTTTGTACTGTGTAGTGTGTGTGTAAAGTAAGGTTAGATTTTTATAATTATTAAAATAAAACCGTTTCTATTGTAAAAACTGATACATGCAAAAAGATACATTATGCGTAAAAAAAATATGCCATTCAATGGAGAAGCTAAATATCACGTATCATAATGGCTTACTTTAGTCCCTTGTTGAACAATCTACTATTATGAGTCAAGAGCGTGAGAAATGAAAAAATATTCATTAATTAATTCGAAATCACTGTCGCCTGTCTGTACTCACCAGCCAGAAGTACACGATGTACCCACGTACAGTTCCGGTTCTGTACTGGTACTGCAGCACGTAAGAGTCACCCTGGAACATCTCTCCAAACCGCTTGCCAGGCTCGGAACCGTGGTTCCTCGAGTCGTAGATTTTCACTAGATCCAGATCTTCAACCCTGGATCATAAATGTACATTGGTCATACACAGATTTAGGTTCTCGTCTTTCCTGTGGACACACTGGAATTTAACATTTTTAGGGTTCCGTAATCAAACTAGGAACCCTTATAGTTTCGCCATGTCCATCCGTCCGTCCGTCACATACACATATTAGTCACGCCAACAAAGTGGTACAATAATAGGGAAAAAAAAAATGTTTGTCGTCTTCCCCTTCGTGCGAGGTATCATTGGAAAGATCTTTCAAAAATATTATGGGTTCGGAACCCTACACTGAGCATGGTCCGACATGCTCTTGCCAGGCTTTTTAAGTCCTAATTTTCTGGCTAAGCCCATTTCCGTGTAAGCCGTCAGGCCTACTTTAGACCAAACGTATAAAGACAAGATTTTATTTTACCACTTTGTTGGCGTGACTAATATGTATACTCATGCCAAATTACAGCTTTCTAGTACTAAGAGTCTATGCGCTAGGCTGCGGACGGACGGACGGATGGACGGATGGACGTGACGTAACTATAAGGGTTCCTAGTTTGACTACGGAATTTGAAACAGTAATTAAACATTTAATTTCATTTACCTGTACATAACGAATTCTCCTTCTCCGTCATCTGGCATGAATCCTCGAGCGGACCCGCCTTTGCCAATGATGCGAGCACGCGCGGCCGATTTCTCCTCATCATCACTGTAGTACTCCTCGTCTGGGAAGAAAAGCTATTATTACTAAAAACATACACACATAAAGTCACGCCTTCATTCCCAGAGTGGGGTAGGCAAACACACGGATTTTTTTATGAAAAACGAATAAAAAATACCAAATTAAATGAATATTTTACGAAATTTAATAAAATACTAAATCACCTTAAAATCTTAAGACTTTTTTTGCAAATTTATTTACTGCTTACCAATACCAACCTAATGAGTCCAAACTTGATGGGTCTACGGTAAGTATAGCGGAGATCCTGTCTTTCCAGCATCAGATCAGCCCCATGTTATCATAATATTGTATTGTCACGCGATATACATATGCATACGAAATTTCAGGTCAATTGGAAGCCGGGGTGTGAGTCAAATTTGACTTGCAAATTTTGACGGACAACTTACATACGTACAGTGCAAGTGAAATAAAAGCTTGTTAAAACATAAATAGAGGTGCAGAACTCAGCTATATGGAGTGGTTTTCCAGTCCACACCTGTGCTCGTAGTATGGTCGCCTTTGGGTGAAATCACATCTATCAGCACCGATTCGCATTTTGTCCATAGAAAATAGCTACTTTGTATGAAGATGCGTACGCATCTATTCTCCTTTAACATGCGTACAATAGTACCACAAATATAAGTTACAACGATGTACCTGCGCAGAAAGCATTTATTTAGAAGGCGCGAAAACGTTTTTGCCAATTATAAGGCAGTACGTTAGCGCGGGTAAAACTTCGACGACTATTGGTCAAATATTCGGCAGCCATTACAGTGACGCCGTCGACCGCCATTTTATTTAGCGTCGCGTCATCTGTCATTCGTAAACAAGCTGAGACGCACGAGCGCTAAGCGCTAATAGCTTATCGCCATGAGCGAGAAAGCACGAGTTTAACTGTCATTTCATATTCTACCTTACGCGTAACACGACAAGGTTTGTATTGAATTGATTTTTACGTTCGCTTATCTTCGGCATCAGTGAGCACCTTTCTGCGTGGACGAAGATTGCCGGCGTAACTTAGACTTTAGACAAAATGCGAATCGGTGCCGATACATGTGATTCTACTGGGTCGTTCTACTTTTTTACCGACAATACATCGCCATTTTTCTATATTTTGCGTTTTTCAACTATCGATAATTATGTTTTTAATTTTTGATTTTAAAATACGTTGCGTGAATTTTTATTTGGACTAATTAATGATTATTTTGGTGGCGATAATGTTTTTTTCTTTATGGTGGTTTTTCAGAATATACTGTGACAGAGTGGCCGTTTTCTGAGGAGACAAAATTTTGTATTACGATTCTATGAAAAACAAAATAAAAAAAGACACTGGATAGAGAAAGTGAAAGATTATTTAGTAGGTACTAATAGATGAATAAATGTTTGGACGTATATTCAAACACTAAAACATTAACAATCAATACTCTAACTGATAACGTATGGTAAAATGAGGACAGGCAATCGTCAGTAAAAAAGAAGAATGACCCAGATAACACATCTGTCACTCTCGCTCATACTGGTCAGAAAACAGATGTGTTATCCAAGTTTATTCACGCCGATAAAGGCGACCATACTACAGGGGTATATCGTCATTACTTTGAAAAAACCTCGTAACTCATATTTCGTGATGTACTTATTTTAAACTTATTTCTCTTCTGGTTTCAGTTTAAAATCGTACATCTTGAAATATGAGATGCGAGGTTTTTTAAGTAGTGACGATATTCAATGGAGACTACTACTAGATGGGTACTCACCACTGGCAGACCTGACGAGCCTGGAGTGAGACATGCCTACGTCCTTCCAAGTGGTGAAGTACTGCTTAAATGCCGCTGGCTCCGTGCCCTGAGGGATCCTGGTCACGTGGACCTGATGATGAAAGAACAAGAATTATATTATGAACTTTTTAGGGTTCCGTAGAATATGTATACGAGTATTAGGCACGTTGCCGGCGAGAACTGTCCCTCCAAAAAAAGATAGTTGATCGCTGGGTCTACTCGCTTCTCGCTCATCGTCAGCGTTGGGCAGTGCCTTAATATAAAGCACTCACCCAGGACGGATAGTTCTTGGCTGCTAGGTACTGCTGCGCCTTGTTCATCGCCTCGGTCTTCTCCTGTAACATATGACAGTTACTATTAAAAAGATAAAAAAAACCTTAGATATAATGGCGAACCCTACTTTCAGAATCAAGATCTCTTACCTGCCGAGTGACATGAAACCTACATAAAAACCATCCCAATAAATCAGTCTTTGTAATCCGCGTCCACATCGGTTCATCCGTTTCCTACGATGCTATAGACAACACACAGATACACAAACAAACACGTTAACTTATATCACCACTCTTTTTACCCCCGACTGCGGCAAAGCCCAAAAAGAGGATTGTGTTTGACCTGGGCCTCTATTCTACTGCGTTATAACTATATCACGTTTGACGCGTTTTAGAATCGTTCATGTCACAGTCACCATTATTGTAAATGACATAAGAGTTATCAAAACGTTGACAATACCGAAACACGTCAAAGACGATAGCGTTATTATTTATTACCGTGTAGAATCCCAGCCCTGTATGTATGTCCGATTCTACGTTCCCTCGTAGAGGCTGGATGGATGGGCTGCTTACAACAAGCGAGATGTCGTTAGATTCGTCTTAACGTCGCAAGTGTCATTGGGTACTTACATTAAAATAAAAAAAACAATATAGCGGCATTAAAAATACATAAAGGGGAACTAACACAGTATATTGACGACATTATCAAAACATGCAGGCGGGTTTTAAAAACTGGCTTATAACAAAAAATCTATCACTAAACAATTTCGAAAAACTGACTGAGCATCAGGACTGTGGAGTTTTTCATATAGCATAACACTCCATGGGTAAATACCAATACAAATAGGAGTACCACGCACTTTAAAATCCGTCACAGCGTTGACCCTACTGGTAACACAGAAACATGGATACATACATACGACATTCCCATTTTTAAACAGTTGGGTAAAAACTTTAACTATGTATATGCAATAAAGATTTTTAAGACATCACTTACCCTTTCTGTGGACTGCTTTCCGACCCATACGTAAATGCTTCCACTGACAGTGTCCAAAATGTAGCATTCCTGACAAAACATAAACAATATTAATTATTCTATGCTATCCAAGATATCTGATTTCAATTAACTTCTGCTTGACCGTGAGACCAGCCTGTTTGGACCAAACCCTTGCAGGCTCTGGACTCCTGGTGATAGGGTGACAGAACACCCTCATCTGAATGATTGAGAAATTAGAAAAGCTTGACGAACAGGTTCCCTTCAAGGAGGCTTGATATTATGTTGGTATCTGGTCTTATATTGATATAATTAATACCCCAAATGAAGGTTTCACACTGTAGCTAGTTCGTCAGTGTACGAGGATATATGAAAAAAAATGATTTCAACTATGGAAAATAGTGTTTTGTTATGGCTAGACTAACTAGTGAGGAAGCTCTTCGAAAATCAACCCCTAAGGGGTAAACAAAGAGAAAAGCTAGTTTATAATATTTACTAAACTACCTGATAAATTGCCTTGAACAGCCATGAAACATTACACGTGTTTGGTACAATATCGAGTAGAACGATGAGAAAGATGTAGTTAGATAATATTCTTAAGATTAAAACTAAATATCTAAGATATTTCACTGTTAGTGTATGACAATGGGTCAAAAATTAATGGATGAATTTTTCATTTTGCTAAATATCATGTACATTAAGGTGGATTGTCAAGTCACGAGTATCAATGTTCATGCCTTATGGCGTAGGCATGCAAAAAGATAACTTAAAAACTAGAGAGGAGATTCACACACAAACACCTATAAATATAAATTACTTGGTACATTAGAAGTTACAAGGCTAATAGTGATAACGACGAGAAAGAAGGAATAAAAAAATAAATTGTTAGTAAGAACGAAACAAAAGAGAAACAAGAAAAAAATTACGGTGATGCTGATGACGAAGATAGGGAAGAAGTTGATGACATACCGCAGGTTTAAGGTGCTCCTGCTTGAACGGCTTGGCCAACGGGGTGATCTTGAGAGTACCAGAGCTGTCAGAGATCTCAGAGAGGATAATGGTCTGTTCTTCACTCCTTTCAAACGCCTATAAAATATGTAAAAGATTTGAGTAATAACATGGAGTTATGTCGATCTAAGTTGGTGGCAGTCGACAGTCCTAAATAAACAAATGGATTTCTCCGATAGAGAAGCGGAGCTCCTGTGACACGGAGTCTGAAGGTGGTAACAGGATCTCTGTTTCGTTTAGCGTTTAGGTAGCACTTGGTAGGACTTGTCAGATCAATCTCAACAAGATAATGAGGACTGGGTCCTCATGGTTGAGGGCCACGGTGGCTGAGATACGCGTCCTACCCGTGAGTATGTGCTGTTTGTGGGGTCCGGTCTGTTCACGTTTGCAAGGACTTGATTGTCAGCCAATTACGCTACTTGGGGGTTTTGATGTACCAACCAACTACCAACAGGGCCCTGTTTTATTGAGCTACAATTTATAAATTACAAGCGGAAATCTCTTTCTAACTAGAAGAGGAATTCCGCTTGTAATTTGTAACTTGTTGTTTAATAAAACGCGGCCCTGTTGGTTTCCAATCCATTATTTTTGACCTTACTTTAATAATTGTATTTCTTTACTTAATACCTTTTGACGTCACTTTTTTTTAAATATGATTAAAATATAAATCTTTCCCGAAGCGGTAATACATTCACTCTCTATAACCGACGTGTAAGAGACCTCATTTGGTCAATCTACTGAATGAATATGTTGATTATTTGATTTGGACTTGATAAATATAAATGTTTTATTTTACAGGAACTTATTTCTATATAGATTCTGACCTGGTCGTCACCACCAGCGGTTTCTTCCGGCACGGTGTCCTTGGTACCAGATCCAAGAGCCGTGAAGAACTTCTGAATATCGGTCTCAGTGGAGTATTGATCTGTAATTAAAGAAAAGTGACTTCAAAATGTTTATCATGCGCATTTATCATTATAATTGGAATAAATAATTAATGATACACCTTTGTTATTTACATTCAAACTGAAGAAAATAACTCAGGGTGAAAAATGACAAAAAGGTCACGTAAATGTAAATGTTTTTAATCCAAAATTAGATAAAATTAATTAAACAACTGAAACAAGTGGGATCATTTCATCGACAGCTAATTTCTGCTGAATCCTTCTTATTTTTAGGTTACCTTAAGCATGAGTTACGTAGGTTAAGTTAAGTTAGATCTGTGACCACCAAAAAATTATAACTTCTGCACGTCCTGTCGATGAAATGAAAATTCGGAGAAGTATAAAATTCTGTGAAATGAGTGTCGGTGGTTCAAGAGTAAACCTAAACAGTAAATAGATTAATAAATATCACGGTACTAAGTCACAGAAATTGACCTAGGCCCAAACTAAGCCCTAGGCTTGTATATTTTTATGGCAAGGAGAAGGCACTTGAGCACTCCGGCCACCTGATGGTAAGTGGAATCTAAGACCCATAGACGTTTGAATTCTAATGACTGAAATCCCAAGACCTCATATGCGTTGCCTAGCCTGAGGACTAAGATGGAATGCCTCTATGCTAAGACAAGACTACGACGTACAAGACAACGATAAACTTACTTCTAATTAAATACAAAGAAAACAGCCAAGACTCAGGAACTAATACTTATGCTCATCACACAAATATCTGCCCTTACCAGGATTTAAACCCGGGACCGCTAGCTTCGAAGGCAGGGTTACTATGAACAAGGCCAACGTGTTGTCAAATAAGTCAAAGGCAGGTAAAATACGTACCAAGAATTTCCACTCGGCCTCTACCATTATGGTCCTGGTCTCTTATCTGGTTGGCAACAGAGATAGCCTTCAGCTTCTCCACATTCTTGGCCTTGGCTCCAACGTAGACGAAGATGTCTTGGTCCTTGTCCAGGATGAAGCAGTCACCCTTGTTCATGGAGGAGATCAGAGGGTCCACCTGGAACACATGGTTTTACAAGCTTTTTATTAACTTGCAATGTAATGCATGGCTGGGCACCGTTAATCAAATAGTTAACATCGTTAATCGCTAATCCGTTTACTAAAAAAGTTAACTTCGTTAAACATAAAAGCGTTGCATTTCGGAAGATTTAACGCAAGTTACGTAATCGTTAATCTGTTAAAACATAATAAACAAGCGGGTTAAGATAGTGCCACTCCGTGTCTTCCCGTGGATGTCGTAAGAGGCGACTAAGGGAATAGTAGTTTTAGGCGATGGGCTTGCAACCTGTCACTAATACACTAGTAAAGATCTTAGCCTACTTGTGCAAAATGGAGTTATAGAATTATAAACAAGTCTTTATAGAGTTGTTGGTATTTCTGTAGCTCTGCCTACCCCTCTCTAGGAATGAAGGCGTGACGTTATGGTTTGGGTTCTAGAAGATAAGAGGTTAGGAACAAACAAAGATGTTCATATTCCCCTTCATAAACATTTTTAAATTCTCATCTGAGAGCGAAGCTCAACGTATTTTTAACCAACGAAAAAACGAAGGAGGTTCTCAATTCGACGCGTATTTTTTTTTTAGTATGACCACCGATCACTCCGTCAATTGTGGACTGATTTTGAAAATTATTCCTTGGTTTGATAGAGTATAATTCCGAGGTAGTCCCATTGTCACCAAATCTGAATCTGATAAGCAATTGAGGGAACTCCTCAAATATTTTAGGCAAACACATAGCTATTTTAGTATTTTTAGTAACAAGTCTAGCATTTTCTTTCTGAAAGTATAACTTGGTGCAGTGGAACTGATGATGTAGACCACAGATGGCCACCGGAACTCAACAACGGTATTACTAAACCGCGATGAGTTTACACTTGGAATAGCTGTCAGTTCATATGAACTTTGACGTATGTATATGACAAAACTGTCACCGCCAGGACTATTCTAATCGCGGTTTGATAATACCTACTTCAAGGGTGGCCATAAGATTGAGATATCTTCACAAAGATAGTTTTACGCGACTATAACGAAAAATAATGACTTATTGAAATATTACTATGACTATCCCGCGGGAAGTGGAACTACGTAACAGCGTATTCTGATCACTAAAAAGTATTAAAAAAAATGTTTTAAAAAAAGTAACGTTTTTGAAGGCGGGTTTGTGTTTTTTTTAACATTTATTCACGACGCAGTGTGGTGTCTGCGGCGGGATTGACGATTCACAGACTTGGAGAAATTTAACGAGTTCATTAACTTTTTTTAAAGTCAATCCGTTACTCGATAAATTACTGAATTGATTTGGACTGAACTTACCTACCATTTTAAAGAAGTTATGACAGTTTTTTGTTTTTCCTCCCTACCTTTTGGGTACGTAACCTCCCGTAGGTTGTCTATCATTTCATCGAAACGCCTTTAATCTAATGTATCAGTCCCTAATTTCATTTCATCGAACGTTCTGCTGAAACCATGATGTTTTAAAGGTAACTTAAACATCTAAACTAGCCAGACCTACATTCGATGAAGTGAAATTCGACGAAGTGGTGAGTTACCACTTCTTGGCAATGATGATGAGAACTGACCTGCCTGACGCGGACGTTCCTCTTGCCCTTGATCTGGAACAGTCGTTTTTCTGCGCCAGCGTTGGTCGTGACATGGCTGAAGCCGGAGGCGTGTCCGCCATCCAAGTACCGGATAGCTGGAAGTTAGAACGATATATTTAGACTAGTTTTTTTATGTTAAGGAGAAGGTACACGAGTACTCAGGCCACCTGATGGTAAGTGGAATCTGAGACCCATAGTCAATTGAATTCTCAAGACTATAATCCTAAGACCTCAAATGCGTTGCCAACCCTGAGGACTAAGATGGAATGCCAATATGCTAGTTGGTAGTGATCCTGCCTACAAAAGTAGTGGCAACGGGTTCGATCTCCGATAAGTTGTTACACGTTCGTTGTGTTGTTGCCTGACACGTTTGACGACACGTTGGCCTAGTTGGGAGTGACCCTGCCTCCGAAGCCAAATCCCGGTAAGGGTAGATATTTGTGTGATGAACACGAGTATTTGCTCCTGAGTCTTGGATGTTTTCTACGTATTTAAGTATTTATTTCTCTATCTAAGTATGTTTATCGTTGTCTAGTGTTATCTAGTATTATATTATCTAGTACAAGCCTAGAGCTTAGTTTTGGACTAGGTCAATTTATGTGACATTGTCCCGTGATATTTATTATTTATTTATTTAAGTTGTCGCGAGTTGTCACTAGGTCGCCACACTATGTTTATTTATGGATCTAGAGGTCGCTCGCACTTCGCACACTTCGTACGCGTAGAATTAGTTTCCCGCTACCCCCCCTATTTTAACCCTTTCTCAGTGCACCCCTAGACCTCATAAGGAGCCTACATGCCAAATTTGGAATGTCTAGAGTCAGGGGTTTGGGCTGTGCGTTGATATGTCAGTCAGCCAGTTTATTCTTTTATATATTTAGATGTACAAAATTATCCGGTTAGTTGATCTTATGTTCCCACTAGCTGTTCCCACGAGTCGTTTATAGAATAGAATTGTGCTATCAAGATCTGTCCAATTTTTCGCAATAAAAAGTATTCTAAGTCCTTCCCCGAGACTTAAGCTGTCTCCATACCAAATTGTATATAAATCGGTTTCGCGGCTTGAAGCGTAAGAAATACACAGAGTAATTTTCACATTTGGGTCACACGAGTACACACTCTTAAAAACAAAAAATGTCTCTCCTGTGGTCAATAGTTAAAAGCATGTGTGCATATAAGTTACGACACGTTGGCCTAGTTGAGAGAGACTGTCTCCAAAGCCAGCGGTCCTGGGTCCAAATCCCGGTAAGGGCAGATATTTGTGTGATGAGCGCGAATATTTGTCCCTCGGTCTTGGATGTTTTCTATATAATTAAGTATGTTTATCGTTGTCTAGTACCAAGCGTAGACCTTAGTTTGTGACTAGATCAATTTGTGTGAGATTGTCCTGTGATATTATTATTATAATTATTAAGTTACGTCTTTATATGATAGGTCTAAAGCAGTCCTGACGGTGTTTTTGCGTGAATGAGCTTAGCCAGAAAATTAGGCCTTATAAACGTTAACTTTCAGTGTGTCCACAGGAAAGACGGTAACCTAAATCTGTGTATGACCCATTTAGAATATTAGCATTATGAAATTACGAAGCAAATATACAAATGCGTGTTAAAGACAAACATCCAAATATCCTCACAAACTTATTTTTCTTCTCCTTTTCGTTTGACACTCGTCCGTCTCTGTCTGAACGACCTATTTCATAAATTGCTCAAAAACATACAAATCAGAATACACATCCACATGCGTATAAAAACATTAACCTTGCAGGGCGTCACATGCATACCTAAGCTTTAGCCTATAGTTCCATCTGATGTTAATGAAATGTGATACGCAATAAATGATTTTGAATTTGAATTTGAATTTGAACCTCCATTTTGTATTTTCGTAACCTCAGTATAGTATCTAATTGATTAGTAGGAAAAGCACTCATGTTCCTTGAAAAATAAAGACTTATTTTTAAACGACTTCAAAAAAAGAGGAGGTTATACGTTCCATTGTATGTATGTTTACCGATTACTTCGTCAATTGTGCACCGATTTTGAATTTTTTTTTTGATTTGATAGAGTAGGTATATTTCCGAGGTGGTCCCCATTGTCACCAAATTTGAATCTGATAAGGGAATCAGTGTGGAATTGAGGAAACTCTTCAAATATTCAGAAAGTATCATTTGGGGAAGTGGAACTGATGATGAAGACCACAGATGGCCATCGGAACTCCTCAACGGTACCTATTTCAAGGTTGGTTTTAGCATAATTATCTCGATTAAGATAAACTATTCAATCAGGTTGAGAAAGTAAGGGGATGACGATTTTAGGCTAAAACGACAAGAGCTTAAAAGTCACCTGCCCCCTAATTCATCATCCTGACAATAGGTTGGGTTAGGTTAGGTTGATGAGTTTTCACATCAGTGGGATTCATATATGCTGCGTAATGTATACTGAAATGTCACTTGCCACCTGTCAATGTCAGGATGATGATATAGGGGCCTGGGGCCCGTTTCTCGAAGCTCACTAGACTAATAATCCATGCAGTACATGTCACTTGTAGACTTGCAGAAATTTGTATTTTGTGAACTAGTATTATTTTATTACTCTAGTGAGCTTCGAGAAACGGGCCCCAGGTGTTTACTGTTTACTGGATAATTAAAGCAATTAGAGAACCAGGCAATTCAGCTCATTGTCTGAACAATCGATGACTAATTTACCGTGACGGCATAATGGCAGTCAATTATCAGTTTGAACGATAATAGACATGTTGTTTTCACAAACAAGAATTTAGCAGGAGTATTGAAAATAAGACATAAGGCATACACAAAATTTATTATTTCTCTTTTTACAACAGTAATCTTAATCAGTAAGCAGTACACAGAGACACCACTATTGTTAAAAAGAGACATGACATGTTGCTAAATGGATATTACTGGCTCCTAAACTAGACTAAGATTGTCTCTTAGGTGTGTGTGTGAGAGAGTGCGTGCGTGCGTGTGTGTGAGAGGCTATGGAGCCACTTCTGCGCCTTGAAATCAATCAATCGATTGCGCAATTCTGTGAAACGATACGCTTGATAAAGTGTCGGTGGAACATGGGGACTCCATTTTAAAGCTTACCTGGCTGGAAGTACCCCAAAAATTGTGGGCTCTCGTGGCCCAGGGTTTCGCGGTGCTGAACAGCAGCGCCGCCGAACTTGTCGTCCAGCCCCACAGTCAAGATGGCCGCCGCACCAGCCTCGTCCTGGGTGGACGCGCTGCCGATCCAGTAGTGGATGTCCCAGGATAAGTTGTTCTTCCTGTCTGCCGATGTCTGAAAGTGTACCGTCATTGTTAGGGCGTTTTTCAAAACAAGTGCACATTACATACATACATAACATCACGCCTTCATTCCCAGAGTGGGGTAGGCAGAGCTACAGAAATACCAACAACTCTAAAAAGACTTGTTGATAATTCTGTAACCACATTTTACACAAGTAGGCTAAGTTGTTTACCAGTGTATTAGTGACAGGTTGCAAGCCCATCGCCTAACAGTACTACAAGCTTTTATTGCCTTAGTCGCCTCTTACGACATCCACAGGAAGACATGGAGTGGCACTATTCTAACCCGGAAACCACACAGGGTGCACATTGTTGAGGAAAAATTAAGAACATTTCTATTACGTCATAAAAATTAGAGCGGCAATTCTGCTTTGCTAACACAAATGACAGTATCTTAGGCAAAACCTCCATAGCAAATGCCACCTTACTACCAACATGATAGGGTTAAATCTGCTTTGGCCATTGAATTTGAGATACTGCTTATTGGATTACACTGATTTGTTGGCCGCATGTTGCATGCGCCACCGCAACAGTGTAAAGAACACTGCAGTCGGCCGCATTTGCTGAACGACAAGCGCGACAGCTGAATTTGTCTGAGCCTATAGCCAAGCGTTCGCTAACTAGCGTTTCGATTCGTTTTGTTTTTAAACAAATCGCGTCACTGGTAGATCATGTAATACGAAAATTCACGTGATCTACCGGTGACGCGATAGGGTAAATCTCAGCAGGAAGTTCATTCCAAATTCCTCTAACATGGCTAAAAAAAACTAGACTACAGAGCACTAGTGGATGTCCCAGGATAAGTTGTTCTTCCTGTCTGCCGATGTCTGAAAGTGTACCGTATTGTTAGGGCGATTTTCAAAACAAGTGCACATTACATACATACATAACATCACGCCTTCATTCCCAGAGTGGGGTAGGCAGAGCAACAGAATACCAACAACTCTAAACTTGTTGATAATTCTGTAACCACATTTTGCATAGTCAGGCTAAGATGTTTACCAGATTCCGAGTTGCGTTTCCTCCCTCTATATTTACGAAACTGATATTTACGTAAGAAACAACATAAGCTAGTTCCTGAAGTTTAATAGTAGTCGCATGCAGGGAAAATAAATCATAAGCCATACAAAACCGCACTTCTAGCAAAAAGTATTTTTGGAGTGGGTTCCCTTCATTTGGCATAACTTTTTTTAAAATTCACATTATTTAAAATAGCATTGCATAGAGCCCATTAGGTTAGGTTTATTTTATAACAATCCTGAAAAGTATACGGTTTCTGAAAAAAAAAACTGTATGCCAAATGATGATTATGCCAAGTGATGATTTTGCCAAAAAAAGTTATGCCAGATGAATGTAAACCATTTGGAGTGGCGTCTAAGATCTTTAATAAAATACCGATAATATTTAAAAATCTACAAGAAAATACGTAGTTATGTAAAAAATAATTTATACGTTTACGTATACGTTTTTAGTAAATAAGACTTTTCCATACAAGAATATTTAAATGATAAAGTGTAATACAAAAACAACGTATATTTAGTCTGTAAGGATGCATGCTGCATGCTAATTGTAGCTATTTGTATGCCTAACGGCAAAACATAGTGATCCTAATTAAGCCATAACATCTATGTTTACACCTACAAATAAAGTTATTTGTACTCGTATTTGATTTGTATTCAAGTGTAAATGCAACACCAAAGCTATATAGCAATGATAAGGCTATGAAAATAGACGTTATTCATACTAACCTTAAGGACGATGTAAGAATCGCCCTTGTAGAACTTCCCGACGTCATTTTGGGGGACTAGCACTGGGTTAAAATCCTGAAAGAAATAAAGAATATTTTAATACACACATACATAACATCACGCTTTCATTCCCAGAGTCCAAACTACAAATACTTAAAAAAAAACTTAGATAAAAGCGCGTATAACGAATTCTTTAAATAGAATATTCGTTATTACTTGTGGATTTTTATGACGGTAAGTACTTACCGGCTTCGGAACCCTACACAGAGCATGGTCCGACATGCTCTTGCCGGTTTTTCGCTTAGAGTTTATATGGGACCTTGAATCTAGTAGTAATTTGTTGATCGAAGCCCTCATGCAATAATGATACGGAACCCTTCGTGTGCGAGTCGAACCTGGTCTTGGATGGTTTTCTTCAACCGTGACGATATTTACGTGAAGGTTTCGTTCAGGTTATAGCTCTACGGGACTAAGTACTGTCTCAAGGCCGCTATTTATCATGCCATTGATGTAATCAGACTGCAAACAATGACTCATGCTACCCATTCAAGATTATCAAAGAACAGTGAAGTGTTTGGGACACTGAGCAAACATTATGTTGTAACTTTTTAATGTGCTTCATTTGTATGCATGTAACTATCTAACTTAAGAATTTAATGGCCCTTATACAAGATGGTTCTGAGAGTGAGGGAGTGAGAGAACTTACTCATTAGGGGAAGCGACATACAAAAAAAACCAGCCCAGTGCACGTCAGACTACGCACAGTGAAGGGTTCCGTAGCTGAGACGAACGTTCATAGTTGAAATTCATTTTTTATTTTTTTTATTTATTAAAATCTCAAAAACAATTTTTACACAGCGTATCGTGTTCAAAACAATTTTGGTTGGAAGTATTTCGTATGTTCTTCTACTGTATTTTTTATTAGAATGTTCTATTTAACAGTTCAAAAGCTACCCACCCGGACAGAATTTTTACGACTTTAGAAGCGTATATCTCGCCAACTGTTCATTTAGGTAAAAAAGTCACTTAAAAACCTCCATATCATTTTGGAAGCCCTATCTAAAAATACCCCACACACTGATGTAACTCAAAAAAAAATTTTGTCCCCTAGTTACATGTATGGAGTGCCACCCCTAAATATTTTTTTTTTTTCAATTTTACTACATCATTGTATAGCGGTTCAAAGAATACATCTATCCTCCAAATTTCATTTATATAGTGCCAATAGGCTCTGAGTAAAATGGCTGTGATATACAGACGGACAGACGGACGGACGGACGGACGGACGGACGGACGGACGGACGGACGGACAGACGGACATGGCGAAATTATAAGGGTTCCGTTTTTGCCATTCGGCTCCGGAACCCTAACAGCCAAGTAGGTGCGAGTTAGACTCGCGCACGAAAGTTTCCGTACGATTATCTATACAACATTAAACACTTTATTATAAAGTTTAAAAATAAATCTTCGTCTGTTGTATGGAGCCCCGTTAAATATTACTTTTATTTAAATTAAGTTATTCAGATTTTTTTTTTATTTTATACAGGGTGTTCGGCAGAGCATGGTACAAGTTTCAAAAAAAGCAGCTGCTCCATACAAACTTTGAGAGAAAAAGCCATAATGTATGGAACAAATGTTTTTTTTTGCGATTTGGATGTTGGTCCCATAATAAAAAAATCACAGGACAATGTCACACAAATTGAACTAGTCCCAAACTAAGCTCTAGGCTTGTACTATGGGTACTAGACAACGATAAACTTACTTACATAGAGTAATATAATACTTAAATACATAGAAAACATCCAAGACTCAGGAACAAATACTCGTGCTACCAGGATTAGAACCCAGGACCCCTAGCTTCGAAGGCAGAGTCACTACCGACTAGGCTAGCGTGTCGTCCGTAGCGTGTGTAATTGATGAGTATGACCTTCAGAGTTAGTCCCCGAAATTTTTACAACGCTTCGCCGAACATTCTGTATACAACTAAATAGTCTGTAAATATTTCAAACGTCTACAAGTTGCCGTTATTCATATCGAGCAAAAAACGGCTTGACAAACACCATTGTTGTATGGGAGCCCCCTGGGATCCTATCATTTCATAACCAAATTAAATAAATATATAAGTAAGTAAATAAGTAAGTAATTAAATAAATATATATAAATTCATTTCATCAACTCGCGCTTTTTCCGAAACTGTAAATAATTCTGGATTTATTCCGGGACCATCGTGTAGAACCCTATAGGTTAGGTTAGTTTTAAATTATAAAAATCCTGAAATATTTGTAGTTTAAGAAAAAAAGCGGGTTGGCAAATGAATAGGTTGCGAAACGGTGCATTTGTCAAAGATTTGTTGGCGAAAAGGCAGAGAACCGAACGCGATATATATTTTTTTTTTAAGTAGTTCGACACGTTTCCCTGCTAAACTACGAATGATATAAATGTTTTTTATATTAATTGTTTTATGTAATGCTAAGTTAAGTTCTATAATTGTCATAATTATTTTAAAAAGTGTCTGACTGTTGAGTTTCTTGCGGCGCTTCTTCTCAGCAGTGGTCTCCTCTTGGGAAGCGCTAGCAGAATTATGACGTGTAAAAGTGCCCGTGCCTTACTGAATAAACAACTTTATTTTTTTATCTTTACATTATGTTTTATCTGTTGTTGTAGCGGCTAAAGAAATACATCTAGGTACTGTGAAAATTTCAACTGTCTAGCTAATTACGGTTCATCAGGGTCTATCAGACAGACAGACAGTGGCGTCTTAGTAATAGGGTCTGTTTTTACCCCATGGGTATGGAACCCTAAAAACCGCGTCTAAATTGGTCTATCCGGGCTACGATACCATAAATAGACACATTATAACACCGCTCTGTTTTAGGGTTTCGCAGCCAAAACTACAAATACTTAAAATCTAAAAACAATCTTAAATGAAAGAGCATATAACGAATTTTAAAGGAAAACTATCACGATTAAGTAGACATCATTGGTTCTTGAGATACAGGCGATTAAAGTGTTTATACCTACTAAAATCATCTAAGACGGCACCAATTTACTTTAAAAAGAAAATTAGTTATTACTTCGTGATTCTTATGTTTGTAGTGCTTGGCTTCGAAACCCTGCACTGAGCATGGTCCGACATGCTCTTGCCCGGTTTTTTTTGTCTGGGGTCGACTCACCTCGATCCTCCACACCTCTACGCCGGCCCGTTGGCCTGCGTTGGCAAAAGCTGGATGCACCATCGCTTTGTGTCTCGCGTCCTGTAACAAACACAAAGTTAAATAGTCGATAGTGTCACAAGGGAGCAAAATGACATATTCACGGCGAGGGCGTTCAACCTGAGCGTAGTGAGGGATTCAAGTGTTAAGATGCTTTTCGCATCACCTATGAGGAAAATAAAATATCTTAGTGATGAAACAATCTTACTTTCACACTCTAAAAAAGCTGAAATTATCAAATTTAACAAAATTTGCGGTACCTATTTGTCTAATCTTACCGACCCTGTGACGGTGACAGATGTATTAAGACTCCGTGTGGTTGCCGGGTTAGAATAGCGCCACTCCATGTCTTCCCGTGGATATCGTGAGAGGCGACTAAGGCAATAAAGGCTTGTAGTACTGTTAGGCGATGGGCTTGCAACCTGTCACTAATACACTGGTAAACATCTTAGCCTGATTGTGCATAATTTGGTTACAGAATTACCAACAAGTTTTTTAGAGTTGTAATTTCTGTAGCTCTGCCTATCCCACTCTGGCAATGAAGGCAAAGAATTATGTATTAAGACCAACCATGTTGTTAAAAATACCCACAGCATGCATACTATTTGGCAACAAAATGTCCTTGAACAGAAAAGTGCCATTTTTTTCCCTCCTAGCAGGGAAGAAAATTCCCCTTTCCGAATACCTAGGTGATGTGATGTGACAATATATTTATTGATTGCGTGTATTATCGAAAATAATAACTTCGATTTTTTATAAACGGGTTCCCTCTAGTACGCCGCAACTTTTTTGTCCGTATGTATAGTTACGTTGATTTTTATTTCGCAAAAAAAAACTCCAGCTGAAACTAATAAAATACTAAAAATACCGTAAACTCGGGTTACTTTAGCACCAGGGGGTAACATTGCCCACCCTTAAAACTATAAGTATTTTCGTGGTAATCATCTTCAATTGGTTAAAATACTTTTAGAACCATAAGTAGCTTAGTCCTGATGTATCATTTAACAAAATAATTAAATATTGAGGATGGTTTTTGTGGTGGGCAATGTTACCCTCTAGGGCCAAAATAATCCGTGTTTACGGTACTAATATTTTTTAAATTTAGGTTAGACTTGTTTAATAATTTTTCAAAAAAGGCAAAGGTATCAGCGAAATTAGCAATATGCGAAATCATACAATCGTGATTATGCGTAAACATGACGAACCCCTTTAAACGGTATGTCCAAAAAATATTTAAAAAAGTCAGAGTTTTAATATTTTCAACGCAAATTATTATCAACTTTATCAAATAGACTGTTTCAGAGTTATTGCCGAAAAACTGCGCTTCACAACAAAAAAACGTAAGTGCGATGAAGATACGCTCTTTTGCTGGTGCACTTATTGTGTTTGTTGTAACGGCTTCGTAACCCCGCACTGATCACGGTTCGACATGCTCTTGCCCGGTATTTTTTAAGATTCCGTACCTCAAAAGGAAAAAACTGAACCCTTATAGGATCACTTTGTTGTCCGTCCGTCTGTCTGTCAAGACCCTTTATCTCGGGAACCGTTTTGAAATTAAAACCAAATACTCAGGTCTAGTCTCTTGAAGCTGTGAAAACATTAAACTACTATGTTAACTAATTTAAAAGATACGGTCGTTTATGTCGCAGAAAACGTACACTTCGACACTGTCAAGTGAATCAAAATTTATAGGGTACTTCCTATAGACCTAGAATAATGAAACTTTGCAAAAAGGTAGGTCTTACAACACAAGTAGAGCAAAAAATCCGAAATACCTTTTGTATGGAGATGAACTTGGTGTTTGTGTCTCTGAGCACGTGTTCTGTCTCACTAGCATGATACGTAGCATCTATGTGTTTATTTATACATTAGCATAATTAGGGCTGGTGTGTCATTTGGCTCCATTAACGCTGGTTTCGGTATTAATAAATACTATTTCCTAATTAGTTGGTTATTACGGTCTTTGTTATTGACATTAATGATCTATAACGCTGACCTATTAATATTATTATTTATCGTTAATTTATAAGTACATACATTCATAACATCACGCCTTCATTCTCAGAGTGGGGTAGGCACAGCTACAGAAATACCAACAACTTTAAAAGACTTGTTTATAATTCTGTTACCACATTTTGAACAATCAGGATAAGAAAATTTACCAGTGTATTAGTGACAGGTTGTAAGCCCATCGCCTGACAGTACTACAAGCCCTTATTCATGAAGGAAGACATGTAGTGGCACTATTCTAACCCGGCAACCACACGGGCACTACTAATTAAAAGTATTTTTAAAATTATTCTGTTTTTTTTGCAGAATGTACTTTTTATGCGTTTTCAGTTAGCCTAGTTGGTAGTTACCCTGCCTACGTAGCCTAGTGGTCCCGGGTTCGATTCCCGGTCATGGCTTATATTTATGTGATGAAGTGAGTATGTTTCCGGGTCTTGAGTGTTTTCTATGCATATATAGGTAAGTATGTATACCTCTATACATATAGTAAGTTCTTTGCCTAGTACCTATAGTACAAACCTAGAGCTTAGTTTGGGCTAGGTCAAAATTGTGAGATTGATATTTTCAAGTTAGTTTTATATCATGGTATTCATGGTAGTTTATGTAACTGATACATAACGTGTGGTATTATGAAACGAGCCGAATTTCATAATAAGATCACACTAGTGTTTTTTTTTATGAAGTTAACTACATTATTTTATCTACAGACATAATAATATGTATTATACTATATACCGTATGTATTAATTGCTACCAGTGCTACCTGAAACATATCTGTACGTGCTATCTAAGGTAAGTTTCTTATTGACTGAATTAAAAATTCAATTGATACTAGACTTTGGGCCTAGGTATTGCATTTGAGTTGGTTTTGGGAATCTGAAACTCTTAAACGGCTTCCGAAACAACTGTCATATTTGATATCGTTATAAGAACATTACGTTGCAGCCGCAAGCACCCCTACCACCCCGACCACATCCCCACAGATAACAAAATTTAATGTTGTAATGCTGGTCATTACCAACGGGTTCGGAACTTCTGAACGCATTATAGAGGACTTATGATGTTTGTGTGTAGATTAAATTATTGTTCAACCTGTAATGTTATGCTGTGCACTTAAATAAACCTTACGGCATTATATTTTATTCCACATCTATATGGCTATCTCCCCATGGCCACCATGACGTCACCACTCCATTATTAAAGGGCGCGGCGACCTTCTATCCCCCTTCGCTCCCATAAAGTAATGGCCGTCCCGACGTCGGCAACCTTGTCCGTGATATATTATACTTGTTTAACCGACTTCAAAAAAGGAGGTTACACGTTGCACTGTATGTATTTTTTTTATGTATGTTCATCGATTACGCTGTCAATTGTAGACCGATTTAGAATTTTTTTTTTTGGTTGGATGGAGGAGATTCGAGGTGGTCCCATTGCCACCAAATCTGAATCTGATGAGGGGATCAGAGAGGAATTGAGGTAACTCCTCAAATATTGTAGGCAAAGATATAGCGATTTTAATATTTTTATTAACAAATTGCAAATGCTAGAGCGTTTGCATTCAGGAAGTATCACTTGGTGAAGTGGAACTGATGATGAAGACCCTACCTACTTCAAGGGTGGCGATAAGATATCTCGTTTAAGATAGTCGAGCGACTACAACGAAGAATATAATACTTGTTGAAATATGACTATGACTTTCCCGCGGTGTTGCTTGCGGCGCGCTTGATAGAACTTAAAGTTTCATATCAACTAAGAAGTAGGACTACGTAACAGCGTATTTGATCACTAAAAAGTATAAAATAAAATAAAATAACTGTAAAACAAAAACTACCTTCAAAAACGCAAAAATAACATTTTTTTAAATTGTAGGCACCTACCTAATAGGTTAGTCCAACTGATGTCGGCTTTATAGATTGGACTAAGCTGCTAATAGGTATTAATAGCGTTAAAGATTACCACAAAGCGCCCCAAAGTGTAATTAATCACTAATCAGGGTGGTCATTCTCTCAACACAGCGCTGCGTCGATCTCAAAGGTGAAGTTTTATCCGGCAAGTTTAAGAAGTCCCGTCGGAGCGTACAAAACATATTTTAGCGCGTGCCTTCTCAATTAGGCAGCAGGCGCTTGAGTCGAATTCAGTGTCGTATAAAACTTCGTAATAAAGAAGGCACACGTTAAAATGTGTATTGTACGCTCCTACGGGACTTCTTAAACTTGCCGGATAAAACTTCACCTTTGAGATCGACGCAGCGCTGTGTTGAGAGAATTCCACCCTGATTAGTGATTGCACTATGGGTGGGTACTTTTTATCCCGAAAATTGGACGGTTCCTGAGGGAACAAATAACGACTTCTATGCGAACGGAGTCGCGGGCAAAAGCTATTCCCTCAGGAACTTTCCAATTAGTGTCCTTCCCCGGGACTCGAACCATCCCCATACCAATTTTTATCTTAATCTGTTTAACAGTTTAAGCGTGAAGAGGTACCTAACAGATAGACAGACAGACCAACAGACACACTTTCACATTCATAATATTAGTATCTATTTTTTTTACGACGCGTTTTATATTAAATTATAATTCACAACGATAGCTGTACGGTTAGCACAAGTTGTGTTTTCTCGCTTGTCGCTCAGTGCGTCTCTTTCGTTACAGTAGGGCTTTTTTTTTTTTTAATAAATAAATAAATAGTCACGTGGTACTATCTCGGTGGCTTACGTCAATTCCAAACATTTTTCAATCAAAACATAAGCGCTAACGATTGTCGAATGCAACTTGACTAGCCCCACTGACTAGATAGAAAGGGAGATCCGAGCGACAAACAAGTCGCGGACCACTTGTGCTAGCTCCTGTAATCTATTATAATCTATTGAGTAATATAATATCTTACTGTCATCGTTTTATTTTTAACTCGGCCGCCATTACTGTCATATAAATAAGAGCTTTCGTAACGTTGACAGCATGATAACATGTAAAAGGCAATATTGGTACTCCAAGTAGAAGAGGCCCTGAAAATAGGTCAAGACGTCACACTTCGCTGTATCACTATCGAAAACACCTTTGAGGCCTATTAAAAAATCGTAAAAAGTACTAAAATTAGATCCGACTATTTTAAAGATGTTTTTATAACGTGACGAAAAGATATATCGACTGTAACATACACACAAGAAGGGACAAGTAATAAAAATAATATTAATTTGAGTTATTTCACTATTTACCGTTAGTCTAATCTTATTTTATTAAAAAAAACCGGGCAAGAGCATGTCGGACCATGCTCAGTGTAGGGTTCCGAAGCCGTTAAGTACAGACGTAAAAAATCATCAAGTATTCACTAATTTTCTATTTAAAGTCAATTGGTGCCGTCGTAGGTGATTTTAGTAGGTATAAACATTTTAATCGCCTGTATCTCAAGAACCAATGATGTCTACTTAGTCGTGATAGTTTTCCTTTAAGTATAATTGTTATATGCTCTTTCATTTAAGATATTTTTCTGATTATTAGTATTTGTAGTTTTGGCTGTAGGGGACGGACGGACGGGACACTTGAGTCTAACAAAATTAGCGCTTAAAGCTTAATATTTCATAAACGGTTTGCTTAATCGAAAAACTGTTTTTACAACCCCTATTATTTTTGAAAGACCTATCCAACGACAGCCCACGCTATAGGGTAGACGAGAAACAAAATACATGGAACAAGAAACCAAAAAAAGAATGTTTAGTGCAAAATGTGGTTACAAGATTTAAAAAAAAGTATTTTTAAGTTGTTGGTATTTCTGTAGCTCTGCCTACCTCACTCTGGGAATGAAGGCGTGATGCTATGTATGTATTACATTTTATATACCAATAATTTAGTCACCAACTGCGTATCGATCAAGCAAACGAGTCAAATCGACGGATTAAAATTAAAAACAAATGTATTTTCTTTATAATTGTATGTAAATTTACTTCATGTTTCAAACTCATGAAGCAAATTAAATAAAAAATTCTTAAAACGGCGAAAAACAATACAAAACCTTGAGAATTAAACATTTATGCATTTATCTCTCCATCAGCCAGACGTTGACAACCTTGGCCGTCTTTTGTTTAACTGACAAAAAGTCCTCATACCATTTATGGGAAACAAACAAGCTTAACAGAACTGCTATATGGCTACCGTGCTGTATTGGTTGTTAAGATACAGCCAATAAATATAATGAGTTTCTAACGATACTGTCTGCCATTTGCAGATAGATTACCTTAAAAAAACCGGGCACGAGCATGTCGGATCGTGTGGGGTTCCGATGTCGTGACTACAAACACAAAAAAAATCCGTTTGGTGATGACCATAGGTTTTAAACACTTTAGTTAACTGTATGTGAAGAACAAACCCAGTCTACTAATTCGTGACAGATTTTCTTTTAAATTCGTTATTACGAGTACGAGTATGAGCGTTTACTTAAAATATTTTGCAGAATTTTTGTACCTACTCGGAATTTTTGGTTGTGTCCCACAATTCCAGCGAAAATGGCACTTTCCGAGTTTTAGTCCTAGAAATTCAAGTTAGAGCCATACTTCCACATGACATTGTAAAGTTAAAAAAATCATTCCCGTGCTACGGGAAGTGCTACGTACGGGAGGTACCATACAAAAGTAAGGATTTTATTTCAAATTTTCAAGATTTTTATTCTTCACAACGTTTAAAGATACAATTTATAATATTTCATTAGACTGGGGTTTAATTTTTAACTTATTCGCATTTCCATTCGTTCATTCCGCATTCGTTCATCCTCTACGAGAAAACAAATAATCACACAAACATACATACAAACATACGTGTCTTAAATGGTTCTCTGCCTTTTCGCCAACGAATCTTTGACAAACTATTCATTTTCCAACGCGCTTTTTTTCTGTAACGACAAATATTTCGGGTGTTACACCATCGTCCTGAAATAGATCCAGAATTATTTACAGTTTCGGAAAAAAACGCGAGTTGTCAAATGATATGTTTGTAAAATGAATCATTTGTGAAACGTTGGTTATACATATAATGATAGGATCCCGTCTTAAATATTACCCTTCTTCGGCAGTCGTTCAAAAATAGAAAGACATTTAACATATTTTCTAGTTCAATGCAAGTTAGTATTTAAACTTTTTTTTTTATTGTAACATTGTTCACAACAAATGTACATCATAACATATCATAAAATACAAATATTAACTAAAATACTAAACTAAAAAACTAAAACTCCCTAAGACTTTTTTTCACAACCATTTAACGTGTTAGGTGAATTTCATGAAATTACCACAAAAATGCAGTTTATTTTTAGAAACCACGATATCAAAGCAATCTTGGAAACAAATATCAATAATTAGATGGAAAAAATGCAAATGCCACATCAAAACAGAATACTAGCTAATAGGTATCATAAATGCGAAATTCAGTTTGTTTGTCTATTTGACGACACGCTGGCCTAGTTGGTAGTGACCATGCCTACGAAGCTAGCGGGCCTGGGTTCAAATCCAGGGTAAGGGCAGATATTTGTGTGATGAGCACAAGTATTTGTTCCTGAGTCTTGGATGTTTTCTATGTATACAAGTATATATTTCTCTATATAAGTATGTTTATCGTTGACTAGTACCCATAGTACAAGCCTAGAGCTTAATTTGGGACTAGGTCAATTTGGGTGACATTGTCCAATGATATTTATTTATTTATTATTATTTAATCGATCTTTACCTACTGTATAATGCCTTAAGCGATTGACATGAGCTAGTAGTGTATAAGATACTTTTTATCCTGGAAAGTCCGTTTTAGGGTTCCGTACCCAAAGGGTGCCAGTTGGTATCCGGTAGACATTTGAAATGTTTACAGAAAGTGTATTTCATACCAAATTTCAGCGAAATAGTGAGAGCCGTTTCCGAGATAACAGAAATAAATTTAAATACATACAAGAATTGCTCGTTTAAAGGTATTCGATTTGTTATGGACATAGTTTGAGTCCCGGGGACGA
Source organism: Acleris holmiana (assembly GCA_949316455.1). Taxonomy (NCBI): domain Eukaryota; kingdom Metazoa; phylum Arthropoda; class Insecta; order Lepidoptera; family Tortricidae; genus Acleris; species Acleris holmiana. The sequence continues at coordinate 7,739,029 of OX438790.1, read as the reverse complement.
ACCAAATAGTTTTATCCTGGAAAATTTTACAGTTCCCGAGGGAGCAGCGTTAAACATCTTCTACACGGACGGAGTCGCGTGTAAAAACTCTATTAAATAAAATAAATAACCCTAAAAAAAGGCTGCCCCCATACAAGAATCGCGCTAGGCCGGTTTTTTTTCAGGGATAAAAAGCAAAAATAAACAAACAAACCTTTTGGCATTTACAAATTTAATAATTAATAGGGTACTTAATCTAAGAAAAGGTAAGGATTGGGAAAGGGAGGTGCATTTTTTTTCTAAAAAAGAGTATGTAAGAATTATGCCACGATACCCCAGGCGAGAAAGCGATTTCCATGTATTACTTCCCGCTCATCGCTCCGCTTATCGCGTCGCTAAAGACCGAACCCGTTTGCGCTTGCAGACAATCTTAAACACGTGTTGTACCGAGAGATGGGCATTAACCGATTAACTTTTTAATCAACTAATTAATCGATTAAACAATCAATCGTTACAAAATTAATCACGTTAAATTTAATCGCGATAAAATTAATCGACGGTGTACACGAATAACGATTAATTAATCTTCATTTTAATCGACTAAATTTCACGATTAAATCTCGATCAAAAATTGGAACACGCACGGTACAAAAAATCAATATCTTGTAAATGATGTTATACAGTTGTAAGCTGTTAAGCTGTAGCAATCTGTCAACGTAACTCGAAACTTAGACTTACTAAAGAAACGATTTCTTCCTAATATTAATCGAGATAACATTTATCTAATTAATTTATTTATTAACAATTCAGGCGCTGTTAATTACTCGGTCATTAATTTAATCGTGACTAAATTAATCGAAACTTTTACAACTAAGATTAATCAATCGCTATTTTTAATCGTTAATCGTTAGTCGATTGCATTTTTCCCATCACTCGTTGTACCACTTCACAAGTCAAGTGGAACATATTAGAACGCCTTTATTAAGTGTTAATGTGATGCCATTGGTGATGAACTGATGAAACACAGATGTTCAGTTGCGAACTGCACTGCAATAAAACATCAGATATATCGTATAAATAAGCAACAGTCGCGAGCAAAGATAGAAGGTCACATTGAATAGGAATTCTGTTCAAAGTGACTGTTTAAAATTAAACATAAAAATTAAAAGGTAATAACTCATTTTCTATTCATAGTAATTTGATGCAGTCTTAAGCGATTGAGGTAGGTGGATTTGTAACAACAGTTTTTTAATTATTAAATGAAATATTAAGCTGTAAAGCGCTAACTTTTGTTAGACTCAAGTGACGTCCCCCCCCCCCTACAGCCAAAACTACAAATACTCAAGTCTGAAAAAAAACTTGAATGAAAGAGCGTATAACCAATTTTAAAGGAAAACTATCACGACTAAGTAGACATCATTGGTTCTTGAGAGACAGGCAATGGAATTTAAATAGAAAATTAGTGATTACTTGATGATTTGTTATGTTTGTAGTACTTAACGGCTTCGGAACCCTACACTGAGCATGGTCCGACATGCTCTTGCCCGGTTTTTTGTAGATTTTCTCCTGAATCGTATCAATGAAACTTAATTCTGTTTTTCATGCATGTTTCCTATTGGTATCACCCAAGGATACGAGTATCATAATATCCCTTTGTATTGAATTTTGAAAGTCAAAAATTAATTCCTTATTATTTATGCTCAAAATTAATATCGATAGTCATAAATATTCGAAAGCATAACGCTTAATAATTCTTACGTTAATTATCCATAATATTAAGCTTTCAATCCTTCACTACATAGTATAAAACAAAGTCGCTTTCTTTGTCCCTATGTCCCTTTGTATGCTTAAATCTTTAAAACTGCGCAACGGATTTTGATGTGGTTTTTTTTAATAGATAGAGTGATTCAAGAGAAAGGTTTATATGTATAATACTTTAATCTGGAGCGAAGCGAGGGCGGGTCGCTAGTAGATTATAAATTTGATTATATATAACGTTTAAAGGCATATTGATAATTATTCCGAAGTATTTTAGGGCATATATTCTTAAGTTTTTCCTCCTCCCTATATTTTGTCATTTTTCAGCTATCGTTTACGGCAATTTTATGCATGTTGTGTAGTCGCTGTGCCGGTAAACAACAGTGCAATGACTCAAACGTCTATTCTCTACGTTTTAACTATGACATAAACCGTCGTTCACGCTTTTGGAATGTGTCCAAAGCCTGTGTCAGTCTCCGGAATACTCGGTATCTCAGTCAATTTAAAACTGTATACCTACTGCATCAGCATTCCCAAACATATCCCGTTAATTGAAATAACAAAAAAACCGGGCAACAGCGAGTCAGACTTGTGTCGATAGAGATACGAAAAAGATTTTATCTGTAAATTTATAATGGAGCCTCTTTGTAATTTTTTAAGAACAAGAATAAGAATAAATATATTTAAACTAAACACATGGTTATAAACACGCTAAAGTCATGTAGTCTCGGCAATTCGATTTGGACGAAGTATGCATTGTAAACAGTTAATGCATTTACACATCGATCCATAAAAAAAGGCTAGTACTGTTAGGCGATGGGCTTGCAACCTATCACTGAAACACTAGTAAACTTCTAGGCCTGATTGTGCAAAATGTGGTTACAGAATTATCAACAAATCTTTCTAGAGTTGTACAAAAAAATACCACTGTAATTAAAAAAATGTAAACTCATCCCTTTAAGGGATTTCTTCTAGCTAACCCTTAGAGATTTAGAAAAGTGAAAGGTTATGTGTTATACCATTTTACAACATACTCGTAATATAACATAGGTGCGCTTACCAAAAGGTTTTATCGGCGTCTTGAAATTTTACGGAATCCAAAAATAAATCTTCCCATGCTTCAATTTTGAAATAAATCTGTCTAAACCAAAGCCAATAAATCCCCACGGTTATTTCTGGAATGTTTCGAAAATAAGGATGTTTATCCAACCAGACTATATTAAGAGTTATGGACTGTGTAATATTTTACCAACGAACTATAAGTAGTTAACTCGCGGCTTCATGCAAGGCAAAATTGTATTGCAACTTAGTATAACTTAAACAGATAAGAATCTGTAAGAACAAGGGCATAAAACAAGCCATTTTATCCGAGACTTATGGTATCCATCCGAGCCGGTAGGCGAGGGTGGATAATTAAGTCGAGGATTAAATGGGTTTTAAGACCGAGTTATATACTCTGCTTTTCACTTCGATTACGAGGAAATAAAACAGTAATAATATATTTAAAAAAAACTTGGATTTGGTGGCAATGTCTGTTCAATAAGTTCTTTTGCATTTTGAACCATTAGTGTGTCAGGTGGGAGCATAATTTCCTCTTCACTTAACGATATTTTAAAAATTCCGTAGCACAACAAGTTTTGCCAAGAAAACAACTAATTAAATAGGTAGTCCAAAACGAGACAACAACCTCGTTCCCGCCATTGTTTTTTTCTGTTTTTTTAATTATGCATTTTACTTTAAACTTAGGTCGAGCGCAATACTGCCAGACGAGCGAAGAAAAAAACTAATTAAAAGTCCAACAAATTAATAGTTCAAATTTCACTTTTGTTAGATGCAACATTGAAGGCAAATAAATATAACAAGTTTATTTAATGCAGTCGTCTGTCTGGCTGTAGGGCTTAATTGTCTTAGTCTAGATGACGACAACACTTTATGCACTAGTGCATAAAATGCGATTTTGTGCAGCCTATAAAGAAGTTACGAGCATGAGAAGTGAAAACTTTTTTTTAACACGGGTGCTCAAAAAGTGGTAGTTTTCGTAGCTGTACTTTGTAAATTAGTTATTACTTATTGATTTTATGTTTGTAGTAAGTACTTAACGGCTTCGGAAACGGTTTTAGTAGTTTTGTTATACCTGCGGCGGCAACATAAATACATCATCTGTGTAAAATTTCAACTGTCTAGCTATCACGGTTCATGAGATACAGCCTGGTGACAGACGGACAAATAGCGGAGACTTAGTAATAGGGTCCCGTCACTTTGGGTACGGAACCCTAAACAGTACCAAGAGTTCAACTCGCCGAAAAAACTAAAATCAGACTCTGAATGAATCATTTGTGAAACGTTGGTTAGGATCGCATTATATGCACCTGTAATAGTATAATATTTACAGCGACAAACCACGCCCACGCCAAATTAATTTCATGGTTACTTCCTTTTCATTCACTAATTTGATTGATTTTAAACTCATGTGTAGTTCCGATGACAATGCAAACTTAACATACTTTTAATGAAATAATACTGGGCCTCTATTCAACTGCGTTATAACGATATCGTTTTTGATCTGTTTCCGTATTGTCAACGTTTTGATAACTCTTATGTCATTTACAATAATGGCGACTGTGACATAAACGATTCTTAAACGAGTCAAACGCGATATCGTTAAAACGCAGTAGAATAGAGGCCCAGCTAAGGTACTCTAATTTTTCAAATTCGTGGACATTAACGATTCATGTATTACTTGACCTAAAGTTTAATTTTCTAATATTTACTAATACTAAATATCACGTGATTAGGTCTTACTAAAATTATAAATGTGAAAGTTTGGATGGATGTTTCATCCAAAATCAAAATTCAATACTTAATTAGTTCAATTCCATTAAGGTTTTTGAGTTTGAGTCCCAGGGAAGGACGTAGGGTACTTTTTTAGGGTCCCATAGTCAAAAAAGGAACCCTTATAGTTTCGCCATGTCCGTCCGTCCTAGCTCAGACACTCTTAGTACTATAAAGTTGTAATTTGGCATGAATATGTATACATATTAGTCACGCCAACAAAGTGGTAAAATAATCTCTTGAAAAAAAAAACACAAACTTAACGTGGGGATTTTTTTTCTCGTTTAACCCATAGTGGATAAGTCTTTCAAAAATATTGTGGGTATGTAAAATTTTTTTTCGACTAAGGGATCCGTTTATGAAATATTAAGCTTTAAAGCGCAAATTTTTATGAAAAGTCAAGTTTCCTAACAGCTATAACTACAAATACTAAAAATCTAAATAATATCTACAATGAAAGCTCATATCCTACTTATATTATAAACGCGAAAATTTTTAAGTACGGATGTTTGTCACTCTTTCATGCAAAAACTACTGGACGGATTTTGGTAAAATTTGGAATGCAAGCAGCTTATACCTTGGATTAACACATAGGGTACCTTTCATATCGCTATTCCCTCGGGAACTGATTTATACGCGTACGAAGTACGTCGGAAACTATAGTACCTTGTAAATTTAAAAGGAAAACTATCACGACAAAGTAGACATTGGTTCTTGAGATACAGGCAATAAAACTGTTTATATCTACATACTAATATAATCTTAGATGGCACCAAATTGCATTAAATAGGAAATTAGTTATTACGTGTTGTTTTTTATTAACCCCCGACGCAAAAAGAGGGGTGTTATAAGTTTGACGTGTGTGTCTGTGGCACCGTAGCTCTTAAATGTATGAACCGATTTGAATGCGGTTTTTTTAAATGAAAGCATTTTGTTTAGTGGTAGTTCTTAGAGATGTTTGAGATATTGAGCTTTTAGAGGGTTAAAAGCCCCCAAAATAACAGCGAGATATCAGCTCTGAAAGTAGGTGCTTTCAGAGCTGATATCTCTTAAACGGCCCAACCAATGTTCATGAAATTTCTAAGAACCATCCTGATTAACGTAGGTTTATTTTAAAAAAACTTGCGTCCAAATCCGTTCATCCGTTTGGGAGTTACGATGCCACAAACAGACACTCAGATGGAGAAGTTTAAAAAAGAGTGAAATATAAAAATTAATTATAAATTTAAACCCCCCCCCCCTACCTCTAAAGAGTAAAAAATAATAAGTAGTGGCCCTAAGGGCTGATTGTTTGATAAGTAGATAGTTAACTGAACACTGACACTAACTAAACTGACACGGCGGGGGACCGCTAAGTAAATGAAATAACATAAAATACCCCAGCTACTTATTATTTTTTACATTTTAGAGGTTTTTTTATGTTTGTAGTACTTAACGGCTTCGGAACCCTACACTGAGCATGGTCCGACATGCTCTTGCCCGGTGTTATATAAAGTCAAGAGCAATGAAAAAAGGTCACTTAGTACAGAATTTCCATAGAAAGTGACCCGATGTCATTGCTTCTGACTGTGTTTAATAGTTATTTGTGTTGTTTTTTTTCACCAAAATCCTTATGATTTATAGTGCCAGCTTTAATATTAATACCGGTTATTCATTTTATTTGTCAGATGTGGTTAATGATATATGTTATGTAGCATCGTGATATATTTCCAAGAATATTATCAAAGAAATTGTTCGCATGGCAGTAAAAAAGTAGTTAACTATTTTTAACTCCACTATATATACACCCGACTGCGCGTTGCCAAAGAGAGGGTTATGAGCAAAAGCTGCGACCACACCGCTGCTTAAAATACGGCGACGGTACGGAATCGCAGTGACGCGTCGTATCCGTACCGTTTTTGCCCTCTGGAACCATCGGTCTACTTTCCCGATAGGTCCACTTTTGCAAACCGTCTACTTTCCCGATAGGCCCACTTGCTTTTCCTTATCCGTCTACTTCCTGATCAGTCCATTTTCCTGATCTGTCTACTTACCAAACGGTCCACTTTCCCTAACTGTCTACTTGCTTCTCCTCATCCCTCTGTCCTTACATTTGGGTCCAAAATTAAAAAAAGATTATAAGTCTAGTACAGACTGCAACAACGTTAACATTAGTACCCTGTCATTGAAGCTAGCGGTCCTGGGTTCAAATCCCGGTTAGGGCAGATATTTGTGTTAAAATTTCTAGGGAGGGATCACCCCGCCTCATGTAAAAGTTTCGCTCGTTTGCTCATGTGGACCGATCGGGAAAGTAGACGGTTTGTACAAGTTGACCGATTGCGAAAGTAGACGGTTTGCACAAGTGGACGGATCGGGAAAGTAGACGGTTTGCACAAGTGGACGGATCGGGAAAGTAGACGGTTTGCACAAGTGGACGGATCGGGAAAGTAGACCGATGGTTCCGGAGGGCGTTTTTGACGCATGCTCCACACACTGCTGCTCAAAATACGCAGCCACATCGTGACGTTCCCCAAACGAAAGATTTTTGACATGAAACCTCCAGGACCGATGCTTAAAATAAGTTGCTCAACAAATCATACCATGTGTACGTCATCCGACGAGGAAGAAGTTCTCTTATCGCTGAAAAGAAGACACATAGAAGCAACTGGTGTTAAAATATAAAATGGAGTTGCTTGTCTTTTTTATTTGAAACATTTTAGTATGCTATTTCGCAAAAACCCCATAAGATGACTTACGCTGCTTAAAACTTTCATCTATTTAAAAAATAATAAAATTTCAAACTAAAACGATATAAATGCAAAAACCTCACGTTCACGATAGAAAGCTTATGTCCGACTGTGGATTTATATAGGCGGCTGATCGCTGATGATGATAATATTATTTGAAGATTTGGCGTGGGTTCTTGTTTTACAAAAGTAACGTAAGTACGGATACGACGCGTCACTGCGATTCCGTACCGTCACCGTTTTTTAAGTATTGGTGTGGGCGTAACTTAACTGTGTATGTATAATTTTGTTTGGATGATAACCCTTAATTTTATCGAATTTCACTTCATCGATTGTGTCATTTCATCGAACGCTATTTTCTGCTGAGACCACGATGTTTTCAGGATAAGTATCTAAAAAAAGATACATACACATACATAACATCACGCCTTCATTCCCAGAGTGGGGTAGGCAGAGCTACATAAATACCAACAACTCTAAAAAGACTTGTTGATAATTCTGTAACCACATAAAAAAAGATAAATGTTGTTTATTCCGTAAGTAGGCCGCACGGGCACTTTTACACGACAAAATTCTACCAGCTCCCAAGAGGAGACCACTGCTGAGAAGAAACGCCGCAAGAAACTCAACATCCAGTATTTTTTTTAAATATTGCTTATAGCAATGATAGAACTTAACCTAGCATTATAAAAATCTATTAATAAATATAAAAAATATATATATCATGCGCAAAGCAGGAAAGCGTGTCGAACGTATCTAAAACGTTTATTACCGTAAAGGGTGTATAGGGAGTTAAATAAATACCACGGGTCAATCTCACATAAATTGACCTAGTCGCAAACTAAGCTTTAGGCTTGTAACTAAACTACGATAAACATACAAACATAAAGAAATACACTTAAATATATAGAAAAAAAACAAGACCCAGGAACAAATACTTGTCGTCATCACACAAATATTTGCCCCTACAGGGATTTGAACCCAGGACCGCTAGCTTCGTAGGCAGCGTCACTGCCAACTAGGCCATCGTGTCGTCAAGTTATAAGTACTCAACTAAACTACTTGCTTTAAAAAAAACAAAAGCGGAATGTACAGACCAGGGCCTCTATTCAACTGCGTTATAACGATATCGTTTTTGACCTGTTTCCGTATTGTCAACGTTTTGATAACTCTTATGTCATTTACAATAATGGCGACTGTGACATAAACGATTCTTAAATGTGTCAAACACGATATCGTTTTAACGCACCTGAATAGAGGCCCTGGGCCTCTATTCAGGTGCGTTATAACGATTTCGTTTTTGACCTGTTTCCGTATTGTCAACGTTTTGATAACTCTTATGTCATTTACAATAATGGCGACTGTGACATAAACGATTCTTAAACGTGTCAAACACGATATCGTTATAATGCAGTTGAATAGAGGCCCTGGTTTTTCGTAATATCTACAATACATTCGAAAATCGCTAATTTTGACAGCTACGCGATTTAAGCATCGCTTTACACCCGCATCCCAATCGGTCGATCCGTTTGGCTGCTACGATGCACACAGACAAACACAGCTACACAAACACACATACACACGTTAACTTATAATATAACATCCCACTCTTGGTTCCAGAGTCTTAAAAAACATGCCGTCGTGACCGCAACCTGTTTATTTTCGGTTTATAACGACTTCCAAGACGTAATCGTCTGGTTTTACTTTTTATGGTTCCGTAGTCAAACTATAGGAACCCTTATAGCTTCGCCATGTCCGTCTGTCTGTCCGCGGTTCAGAGACTCTTGGTACATACTACCAATCAGTAATTTGGCATAGCTATACGTTTAAATGACGCCGATAAAGAAGTAAAACAAAGACGAAATTTCTTTCTGGTACGTACCTCCCATGCATGTAAAGCAAAGGTACTTATTAGGGTTCCGTACCCAAAGGGTAAAAACAGAGCCCTATTATAAGACTCCACTGTCCGTCTGTCTGTCACCAGGCTGTATCTCATGAACCGTGGTAGCTAAACAGTTGAAATGTATTTTTTGTGGCCGCTATAACAGCAAATTAATACTAAAACCTCGTTTGTTTCTTTGTTCGTTTACCTCAGAACCCCGATGTTTATTGTACGCGTCCGAAGTCCCGAACGTCCCCTAGTTTATTTATATGTTTCATTCATTGTCAAGGACGAAAGAAGTTACGCCTATAGCGTCATCGTCTCCACGAACTGTTTATTTTCAGTTTAACGACTTCCAAGATCTGGCTTTTCAAATTCGACCTTTCTTTTTAAAAGCTTATTAACTTGCAATGTTTGTATATGTGTTGGGGTCATATCTTGCAAGGGAGATTTGAACCACTTCCCGGGGACCGATTGAGTTGAAATTTATTCCTTCGTAACTTCGATTGGGCTTATAGTTTACAATTATAATGCAGGTATCGCTATGTTCATTTTCCACATTATATAAACAAATTCGTTTAAACAGGAAACAGGAATGCTTTATAACGTGTTTATTATTTATTACTAAACAGTCATTATTATATAATACTACTTGTTTTCCTTAGTGTTTAAAAGTTCAAATGTAAGTTAGGTCAGGAAATTTTGCAATTCAATATACGAACAGAAAAAAGAACCCCCTACGAGAAAGACAGGTGCTTAACGTTTAACCTGTGTTTTTGTGTGTATGTTGCATTATAGCTCCCAATCGGATGAACCGATTTAGACGGGTTTTTTTTCAAAGAAAGCTAGTTTAATCAGGATGGTTGTAAGCTAGGTTTCATGAAAATCGGTTGAGCAGTTTAAAAGATTTTAGCTCTGGAAGAAGGGATCACCGTTATATTATAATAGTACATTATTGCCTAGGCGCGGAAAGTAAGGTACTGCCTGACGAGGTGGTAAGCAGGCCGAGCAATAACGAGGGCTGCTTAAAGACGAGTCAGGCAATCCCGTTTCCGCTGAGGCATTTTATAGGCAATTAACATTAATAATAATAGGTATTTTTTATCAGGTGCACAAATTTTAATATTTGCTTCGCTATTGTTATTTTTTTTTTTTTTTTTTTATGTTAAGGAGAAGGCACACGAGTACTCAGGCCACCTGATGGTAAGTGGAATCTGAGACCCATAGACATTTGAATTCTCAAGACTATAATCCTAAGACCTCAAATGCGTCGCCAACCCTGAGGACTAAGATAGAATGCCTCTATGCTAGCAATTTCACCGGTTGTCTTATCCCCACGCCGGAACACAACAATGCGAACACTGTTGCTTGGCGGGTGGTTAATGGATAAGATGGTGGTAGCGATCCGGACGGACCCTGCACAGGGTCCTCCCACCACTAACACATGTTAATCAATAACACATGTTGTGTTATTTTTACTCTAGCGTAAAAAATATTAGAGATATTGCCGATTCAATGATTCCACTAACTTAACGATATTCATGGACCCTCTAGTGCAGGGGTGCGAGGAGAGGGGAGTGTTGTTGAGTAAGTTAATAAATTAAATTTTAAATTTAGAATATCACTAGGAGAGGGGCTTGTCTGATAAGCTGTACATGAAATTTCAAATTTCGAATATTAATAGTGTACATATCTCATACCTACAGCTTGACCACCCATATCTTCAATTCTAGTGTGACTTTGTGTCCACACGAGAAGGTAAAAGAGAGATAATTTGCACCAAAAATAAAAAAAATAGTGAACTCGTTTTATTGTCGTAATATATTATATTAACGATACAAAATCATATGTTATTTGTGCACTGGTAAAAAAAATACCCTGTTTATAATGCTTTTCTCAATAAATGCCAGGAAACGAAACAAATGCATAACTAGAAGTATTTGTAAATAAAATGTCGAATTGAGGAGAATCTCGTTTTGAAAACTACATGACGGTATAGACGCAGACTCGCGCCCGCCGCCGCACCGCGCGCCGCCACCTTTTTTTAAATTGGGTGTATGGGGTTTTTTTCATGGACAATTTGTTTTACAGGCAATAGAGTGTTCAAAATAAAATATGGACATGGACGGAAAGTGTTTTCATATGGGTTTTTTACTCCTAGGAGTAAAATGAGGCATTTTCCGTCCTTGTGTTTTAATCGGAAAACGGTTCTTTCCGAGCATGTTTGAGAAATAGTTATTTTAGAATGGTATGACGGAAAACCGTAGTTTTTAGGGTTCCGTAGTCAAACTAGGATGATGTTCGTCCATCCGTCCGCAGCCTAGTGCAAAGACTATTAGTACTAGAAAGCTGCAATTTGGCATGAATATGCATATTAGTCACGCCAACAAAGTGGTACAATACAAAGGTAAAAACTTTTTTTTTTAGTGTACCTCCCCTAAACGTAACGTGGGGATGTATTTCTTTTTCTCGTCTACCCTATAGTGTGGGGTGTCGTTAATAGGTCTTTCAAAAATATTATGGGTTCGTGATAACAGTTTTTTAATTAAGTAATCCTTTTATAAAATATTAAGTCAAGTGTCCTTCCTGTTAAAGGAAAACTATCACGACTAAGTAGACATCATTGGTTCTTGAGATACAGGCGATTAAAGTGTTTATACCTACTAAAATCATCTAAGACGGCAACAAATGACTTTAAATAGAAAATTAGTTATTAAGTACTTGTTGATTTTTACGTTTGTAGTACTTAACGGCTTCGGAACCCTACACCGAGCATGGTCCGACATGCTCTTGCCCGGTTTTTGTTATAATGTGTTACCGCATGCATGTTTTTCCTCCATTTAGATATTTCCTCGCTGCGGTGAGCCAAAAAGTTATCTCACAGGAACAAATTTATTTAGTTACTTACAAGTCAGAAGGATTATATTTTTGGAGTGTATATGTATGAACATATCTCTCTCACGCTTTGCAGTCTAAACCGCTTGATTTTAATATATATGAGTTGTTGTTACATTAGTCTTGATTGTGAATGACATCTACTTTTTATTGACATCCTAGTTTTTTACTAATGTAGATGAATGTTTGTTACTCAATCACGCCATAACGGCTGAACGGATCTGGATGACATTTGGCACACAGATAGATTATATTCGAGAATAAGACATAGGCTACTTTTTATCGGTTTTTAAAATTGGACGGTTTCTGAGGGAATAGCGGTGAAAGGCTTCTACGCGGACGGAGTCACGGGAACAAGTAATAACAAATTTAATCACAGTAAATAAGAGAGAGTCTAATATTTTTTAATGCATCAACAACAATATAAAATATGCTGTCGGTTTACAAAGTTTGCTGTTAAATTTTTCCTTAGATGATTAAATAAATAAATATCCGGGGACGATGACACAACGTATGATAAACATACTTATATGTATAGAGTAATATATACTTAAATACCTACTAAACATCCAAGACTCAGGCACAAATATTCGCCTATACCGGGAATCGAACCCGGACCGCTAGCTTCGTAGGCAGGGTCACTACCAACTAGGCCATCCCGTCGTTACCTTAGTAAACCTAAACCCAAACTGAGCTCTATGTATTTAAGAATGTATTTTCTCTAAGTATTTAAGTTTGTTTATCGTTGTCTAGTACCCATAGTACAAGCCTAGAGCTTAGTTTGGGACTACGTCAATTTGTGTGAGGTTGTCCATTGATATCACTTTGACATAGTTTAATATACATTGAAAACATCCAAGACTCAGAAACAAATACTCGCGTTCATCACTCAAATATTACCCTGACTGGGCGCGAACCCGGGACCACAAGCTTCGTAGGCAGGGCCCAGGTTGCCCAACTTGGCTTACTGCCTCGTCAAATATGTATATTATGTCGGATCTTAGTTAGAGGCTCAACCGATGGCCCGAGTTCGACGAGCGGGGTGTCGTAAGTGAGTTTTAATTAAGTAGTAATCTAATAATGGTTTGGTATAAAAACCGTTGATACGAGAATTTAAATTTGATTAATTTAAACGACATTTCCAAAAAGAAAATGGCAGGTATCATTTTACATAACATAAACATTCAAAACAAATAACTACCCCACTATCATTAAGATAACCAGTTATTACATTTTTATAAATGCAAATGTAACAAATTGAATCACGAAACACGATTCTAGATTACTTAAAGCTATAATTATTCCCTACCACTCAACCAATACAAAACTACTTAAAAATGCAAAGACAATTTTTAAGTTACTGTGAAAATGACCAAGAAAATTAGCAATAACAATAACACTTAATATTAATATTTATCGCTCGATAAATTACCGTGCGTCAAAATAAGAAAATAAACATAGAAGTACTTACTTATTTGAACAAGTGTTGTAAATAAAAACACTAACAACGGTACGTTCAGAAACTATATTTGACACGCTCGACGAAGCAGCGCCGCGAAACGACTGATAAAAACTCAATGCCAGTGCTAGTATTGCCAGCGTTAGCGGGAAAAATATCCCGAAAACCGGTTCAGAAATCTGCAAATTCAATTATTTTTGTCTAGTAAACAAAACAAAAGATTTTCATGTGAAATGGAGATGCACAGATTGAAATAATACTTTCATAGGTTGTCTAGGAATAAAAAATACTATTTTTTATATTTTACAATGTACTGCGTTGTGATGCATTATAAAAATATCAAAATAATTTAATAGTATTTTTACCACTGGACATCTTTTATACTAATACTAGTACTACGAGTACTAATATAATACTAATCTATACTAATATTATAAAGAAGTAAAATTTGTGAGTTTGTGAGGTTGTAGGGGGTAATTCTCGGGATTTACTGAACCGATTTTGAAAATTCTTACACCAATATATTAGTTAATATTTAATTAATGTCATTCTCGTCCCTCCACATTTACGAAACTGCAATTAATGTGAGAAGCAACATAAGCCAGTGCCCTAAGTTTAATAGTACTCGCATGCAGGCTAAATAAACCATAAGCCATACAAAACCGCACTTCTTCTTTAGTAAATTACCGAAAACTGTTTTAAGTCTGCAAGATAATGTTGCTACTTAAAAAGGAATTTTATATTTTTTTTAGTAAATAGGGCTTCCATACAAGAATATTTAAATGATAAATTGTAAAACTTAAAAATGTGATTTAATTTAGAATGTATATGTAGTGTGTAAGGATGCATGCTGCATGCTAATTGTAGCTATTTGTATGCCTAACGGCAAAACATAGAGATCCTAATTAAACCGCGGTTACATCTATGTTTACCCTACGTTTTACAAATAAATTTATTTGAATTTGAATTTAAATAGAAAGTCTCGTTGTTTGTGAGTGTAATAGACTATTATTTTTTTTGGGACGGAGTCGCGAGCATCAGCTGCTAATATTATAAAGAAGTAAAGATTGTGAGTGTGAGATTGTAGGGGGTATAATCTTTGAATCTACTGAATGGATTTAGATGAAATTTGATATGGAAATAGTTTGAGTCTTGAGCAAGGACAAAGGAATAGCGATAAACAACTTCTACGTGGACGGAGTCGCGAGAAACAGCTATACTATGTAAAGATCTTCAGATTTAGATCACGGAACCAAAAACGCGATGCCCAAGCATACTGGTTATATTCGTTTGGTTTTTAGGTCTAGTTTCAAGGTGTTTTATTGTAAGAAAAACAATGGAGGTAACTTTTTCGTCGTGGTTTTTATGCATGTTCATGTATAACTTAAGTTTTTACCCTGATTAGATTTCGATTTTTCTTTTTTGTTGGAAACCTGCTTCGATTTATCTCATAACTTTACATAGATATCTCATCAATAGTGATAATATTTATCATTGAGAAGTTCCAATGGTCTTCTCTAGTCTTCATCATCTGTTTCACTTTAGAAATTATACTTTTGGAATGAAAATGCTTGTTACTCGTGCCTGTGCTTGAGACCTTTATATTATATTATAGCGACCCGCCAGCGGCTTCGCCCGCTGCAATTTTTCTAGACGTGCACGCCCCACTCCTGTATTTCAGTGCCCCCTCCACCCCGCCCGCCGCGATGCCCGGCGCGCTTTTCAGACTGCATCGCAAACAACGGCCACGGCGCTATGGCGGTTTTGTTTACTGTTTGATTTTTTTAATTCGTAATATCTTTTGAATGGAAAGTCCAATTTAAATAATTTAAAAACTATTTTATAGGTAGTTAAATGGTCTTGACCATAAAATAATTTATTTGGATAAGGATTAATATAAACACATAAATAGCATGGTTTGAATTTGGTTAGCATTTTCATTAATGTTTAAAATGAAAAAAGTTGTTGTAGTGACATAACTACAATAGTTGGACATATGCTACCGCGGAGTTTTTTGTAGACATTATGATGTTCTTCAATATTGTTGTACATTATTTTGCTCTATCGCTAATAGTTTCGGCAGCGCATTCGACGAAAGACATTTTAAGACTCATTTTTCTACACCTTCGGTTACATTGTTCAAATTTTACCAAGGATCCCTAATTTTTTTCAAAATGAAATGTAGCCTATGTCAAATTGGAAGAATGTAGCATTCTATTGGTGAAAGATTTTTTTAAATCGGCCCAGTACTTTTTGAGCCTATTCATTACAAACATACAAACATACAAAAATAGGTACAAATCTTTCCTCTTTATAATATTAGTGTAGATAACGTTATGAAAAATATCGTTATCACAATTTTTTATTTCGTTAGCGTTAAAAAAACGTTAAATATAACGATATCTGATCTAATCTTGTTTTTATGTTAGTTTTCTGACGTTTTTTACTATATTTGTTGTGTTGCAGTGTGTTTGTGTCAAATAAATGTTAAAAATTTGAATTTTTGCATTTTAATTTTATATTTTTTAAACGTTATCCTACATCACAACGAAAACAGCGTAACAAAACCAAAATCACGTTATGAATTGCACGCTGGTTGCCAGTTTGTACTTTTAACCTTTTGACCGCCAGGGGCAAAATGCAAACGTTGCAACTCAGACGCCAATCCATCTTGATGTCAAACTCGATTTTGAATCTTATGCGAGTGCACGTAGGTCGCTATTTCACACCAGTGAAATAGCGACACAGATACCATACAGCCGACATAGATACCAATCTATGTCGGCTGTAGCCGTCGTTGGCGTCCAGGCCGCGATTTTCCGTTGACGGCTTGACGGCTACAGCCGACGGTGGTGTTCATAAGGTTAAATCTTTTAATGCCCCAAATCAGAGACCCGTGTGGCTGGCAAATCTTACGATGCATTTTAGATGGACGGCAATGTTATGAGTTTATGACGGACACGATATTGTACAAACCTGCGCAATAAAGTGCACTAAAGTGCAAGTATAACGTTATATCGTAATTTGGAGTTTAAATCGTTATTGAAATATTATGTCAAGATTTCTAGTTATTTTCTCAAATAGATACTCATGAAATAAATTTCTTTTTCTTTTATTATATTATCATATTATACAAGTATATATTATATAGGTATTAAGACTACCGGATATTAAATTTAAATATTTTTTTGTAGGCACTCTACTGGTATCCCGATATTCATTTAAATATAGTATAGTATTTTAGTGGTGGTAGGACCCTGTGCAGGGTCCGTCCGGATCGCTGCCACCATCTTATCCATTAACCACCCGCCAAGCAACAGTGTTCGCATTGTTGTGTTCCGGTGTGGGGATAAGACAACCGGTGAAATTACTAGCATAGAGGCATTCTATCTTAGTCCTCAGGGTTGGCAACGCATTTGAGGTCTTAGGATTATAGTCTTGAGGATTAAAATGTCTATGGGTCTCAAATTCCACTTACTTTCAGGTGGCCGGAGTGCTCGTGTGCCATCTCCTTCTCATAAAAAAACATATTCGCTTTTTTTAATTTTGGTTATTTTTATTTTCCTCTAAATGTAATATTTTTCATGTTTTAAAGAGCAGTTGTGTGGTTTCATTATTTTTATGTGGTAAATAGGTACCAAAAGTAAATTCGCCAATTTTTATTCAACAAAGTCAATATATATCTTTATATACCAGGTTTAACAAGTAATATAAGTGGTCAAATAATAATTTAACAATGTTTTACTTTATATATCATCTGACAAACTGTTCCTTTAGGTATCTTTCCATTTTACTAAAAGTTAATCCTCAAAATTTTCATTTCACAAACAACATTTTGCAAAACCTATGTCAATACATCTTTATACAACTACCAGGATTAACAAATAATATAAGTGGTCAAATAATAATTCAACAAATTGTGACGACACGGTGGCCTAGTTGGGAGTGACCCTGCCTCCGAAGCCAGCGGTCCTGGGTTCAAATCTCGGTTAGGGCAGATATTTGTGTGATGAGCGCGAACATTTGATCCTGAGTCTTGGATGTTTTCTATGTATTTAAGTATATATTTCTCTATTTAAGTATGTTTATCGTTGTCTAGTACCCATATTACAAGCCTAGAGCTTAGTTTGGGACTAGGTCAATTTGTGTGAGATTGTCCCCTGATATTTATTTATTTTAATTGACCAAACAATGCATAGCTAAATAACGTTTTGCAAAAAGTTTGACAACATATCATTTAACAGAATTTCATTTTGCAATATTCCGGGAAAAATTATGAGCTAACAACACTCAACCATTGATTTCTGTCTCGCTTACATGAATAAAACAGAGATGACTAAGATAAATGGAAAGAAGAATTCCAAGCTAACATGGATTCTAAATCGATCTTTAGTATGCTATGAATAAGGAGTGCATGTGATACTTCTATTGCGTGCGTGCGTTGCGGGACGTACGCTTGTTTGCCACCGTCTTGGTTTATCCTCCTGCAGCTCGGTTTCAAAGAGGGAACTTCCGAGGAAGACCCAGTGTCCTAATGCTAGAACAAATTAATAAACCCCTGAACGCTTAGACCTAACATTGTTCATATCTTGGTAACCGCAACAAATATACCATCCATAACATCACGCCTTCATTCCCAGAGTGGGGCAGGCAGAGCTACAGAAATACCAACAACTCCAAAAAGACTTGTTGATAATTCTGTAACCACATTTTGCACAATCAGGCCAAGAAGTTTACTAGTGTATTAGTGACAGGTTGCAAGCCCATCGCCTAACAATACTACAAACCCTTATTCCCTGAGTCGCCTCTTACGACATCCACAGGAAGACATGGAGTGGCACTATTCTAAGCCGGCAACCACACGGGCTCACAAACATACAACAAATATAAGTGTCATATTTTAGGGGTACTTTAATACGGCAGATGATCGAAAATATTTTGTTCTAGAATTAGCACAGTGGGTTTTCATCCCACGTCGCTGTATTAATACTTTTCACTGCAAAGTGATTTTGTTCTAATATTAGTACTTTGAACCGCAGGAGGATTAAAAAATGCCATCGGCAATTTAGAAAAGAGGCCCACCATAAAATGATGTCATAAGGGGGTCTACCATATTTGCTATAAAAACATTTTTTTTTTTGCTACAAATAAATCTTATGTTATTAAAAACATGGCTATCTATACTATTATTATAAATGTGAAAAAATAATCCGTCTCTCTGTCTGTTTGTTACGTTTTTACGGATAAATCTTTGAACCGATTTATGGAGAAAGTTTGAGTCCCGGGTCCCGCGAAAAGGATATTGGGTACTTTTTATCCCGAAAAACTTGACGGTTCCTGAGGAAATAGCGATAGACGGAGTCACGGGAAACAGCTAGTACCAAATAAGGTTAGAACATTTAAAACTTATAGTTGGGTCGTTTTCAAAAAAATTGTATATAGTTAAGGGCTTAATGAAAACAAAATCACGATCGCGTCCTTTGTATAACGAAAGTTAGTCATACAACCTGTATGGGTAACTTTCGTCACACAAAGGAATCAATTAAGTTTTGTTTTAATTAAAGCCCTTAACTATGTACATTTTTTTTGAAAACGACCCAGTTACTAAACATTATAGAAATTAACTTTTGAAGCAATTTAATTTGTAGCAAGTGAATGATTATAGCAAATGAATTTATAGGACTCTAGTTGATTCCCGCGACTCCGTCCACGTAAGAGTCGTTTATCGCTATTCCCTGCGGAATCGATCTTTTTTTTTGGGATAAAAAGTAGACTATGTTCTGTTCCATATCGACGGTCCCTACCAACAAAGTCGGATCTGCAAAACTGTTACTTTTCAGTTCGATCAATCTAAGACGTTTTTGTCTATATTATGGACATTTTATGTAATATTGACATGAAATTTGGCATGAATGTATATTGATAGGTTACTGTGAATTATGCAAAAAAATATACATGTTTTTCTTTTTGGAAGCTGTTGAAACGTGATATGTTACATTCTTAACCGGAACATCATGAGCAAAATTTGTCAGAAGTGACACATACGACAGTTTTGTTGGGGTTTCAAACTGTATAAATTGTCGGTTGTGTCACAAATGACATTTTGAAATGGACATAGTGACCGTATAACTTGTCGGTTGTGTCACAAGCGACATTTTTACACGGGCTTTGTGAATATTTTTTTGTGGTAACTATGTGTGATCACTTAAATTCTACTTTGTAAAATCAAATTTAAAACAACTACCATGACAGATCTGACAGTACAGTCAAGGGCACCGATATTTGTCTCAAAAATACGTACACAGACCTTATTATTTCAGCAATAAAGTTAACGTGTGCATACTTCTGGAACTTTGTGCGGGTATATTTATTTTTACCCTTGACTGTACTATAATAAATACCTATTAGCCATTACGATTTAAATTTAACTTCCAGATGAAATAAGCATTGTTTTATTAATTTATTACACTAAAAGATTTCAGTCTTATTAAAATAATTATGGATATTTATTTTAAATCAGTATAGGTTACGTTTTTTACAATAAATATTAAGATATAAAAGTAAAAAAACAGTACTAATGAAAAAAAACCCTTACCTACGAAACCGCTGGGCTCAAGCTACCGGTGGTTAGGGCTGCAGAGAGAGAAAACCTCTTCACTAAACGTGCCGTGTCGAGGAGTACTGCTTTCTGTGGCCCTTGATCCAACCATCTAGTGAGAGCCTCTTAAGATGTTGGTCTCTTCGCTATAAGAACTTTCGCCGAAACAACTATCGGGACAATGATCGTCGAGTCAACATCCCACCCAGCAAGATAACTTAAGAGCTTAAAAACTTAAGACAAGGAATAACATAAACAAAAATAAAATTGGCGACAATAGTCCTGTCCGTGGTGACAGATCGATCCCAATAGAACGTAGCACGACCATATTAGAGAACTGGCGCTGGTGTGTACTTATAGCACGGTACTTCGGACTCAACATGACCATATTGAAGAGCAAGTTATCCTCGCTACGAGGTTATGTCTGTGCAAGTATTCGCCGTTGGCAAAATGAGAACAACCGGAGATGATAATGTTTGAGGGAATCACCAGGACGACGGCACGCTCGACAAATTTCGACGGTACTGACCTTCAGAATATATTTCCGGTAGTTGTTTGTCATTATGACCTCGTCAGCAATTGCACAGACAAAATCTTCGGTTTCTCCAAATCGTAGCCAGTTCGCGGACTCTAAAAAGTCTACGTCAGGCCCTGTAGAAGCGCTTATGCAAATCCTTCCTCTTCTATACGTTCTTGCGGTTTTCAGTGCTAAGCACCGTTGATTTGCGCCAGTTCTCGTTTGCCAACGAAAGAGGCGAAAGGCTTCTGTCTACTGAAACCACATGACGATGCATCCCATACTCATTGCCAGGGAAATAATCCCTGAGATTCCACAGCTCACAGTTATAGAGATTCTTAGCATTCAAAATGCCTCAACCTCCACACTTCCGCGGGTTGTATAATCGCATAAAAGACGAACTGAACGTCGGTGCTACATGCGTTGTGATTTAAACAGTAGACGGACCCTTCTATCCAGGGCGTTCAGCTGAGTCTGAGTCCACCTTAGTGTGCCAAAGGAGTAAGTGAGCAGTGGCATCACCCACCCATTGAAGGCGCGCACCTTTTTGCCATCCGACAAACGACTGTTAAGAACTTTTGTTAAGTTGTGATTGAATAATGGTGCTTATATTATTATCTGAAGACATTTGGGGTGATTTTTCTATCAACAATTCCAAATTTTATCACACCACTGCGGTCTGGTTACCATCACTTGGTGAAATTAACCCGGAAATCATAGTTAGTCTTCTGGCTCTGGACGTGGACGATTTCCTGGTGTGTCGCATTTAGAAAAAAAGTCCGTGTTATAAAATTATCCAATTCATCTTCATCTGGCACGGAAACTTAATTTTCGTTATTAAAAACATCGCCCAATAAATCTTGTAATTGAATAAACTCTTCCTCCTTGTGTTTCAGAATAGCTTTTTCACGGTTACTTTAAACAAGTAACAAATAATATTTTTAAAATTATTATTAAAGCATGTTCTGAATCTAATCAAAAAATACTCCTAATTAGTTGGTTAATTTTCTGTAAATTTAATTTAAAATTTATGTTTAGCCTACACTTGTCAAACAAACAAACATTTTATTGTGATATACATACAAGAATCATTTACTTTTCTTCTTAACAATCAAACTGCATCGGTTAATGCACTTACTACATTTATAAGACAACGTACCTACTAATAAAACTGTTGGTTGTGTCACTTACAACCAAAAAAAAATCCAACATACAATCAAAACTGTGGTATGTTACTCTTACGACATTGACGCAGCAACGAAGCGTCCAATTAAAAAAGTTGGATGTACTACTTACGACGTATTAAACGTATTATCATGCAATTAATATAGTCATAACTACCACTACCAACATTAGGAACAATATAGTTTCCAAGCAAAAATGTCGGATGTGCCACATCTGACATAAAACACCAATAAATGCATAATCAAAAATGTCGTAACTTCCACATCTGACAGTGTTATTTGGAGATACCCAATAATGAAACCAAAGTAAAGAAAGCCCCTTTTTTAAACAAAATTATACACTTTGTTATGAGTCAATCAGTAATTATTTAAAAAAAAAACGAACTCGGTACGTAGAACAATTATATTACCAAGTAACTCCTTGAACGATCGTTGCGATTGGAATTTAAATGTTAAGATTTTCCTTTTTCCACGGCGTGGAATTCAGGTTTGCAACTTAAGCCGTTCGCAAGATCCTTTTTCACCTATTGCTTGCCATTGTAGAGTATAAACCGCAGTTAAACATTTTTTTTGATGTTGCGTGCAAATCGTCGTCTCCTCCGTGTAACATAGTGGTAACTGGCAGTTCCGCGGCGTCGCTCCCCCTCCGTTCCCCGCGAACAATGTCGCAACGTCACAACCGACTATATAAAATAGAAGCTTTACTAACATCCGACATTTTTACCTTGAATATCTTAGAAAATAAATAGAAAAATATAAAAATTTAAATGTGATATGAAAAAAGACACTTTTAAAATTACTTTACTGTAATAAAACGAAAATGGCAAAAATGCAGATCCGACTTTGTTACTAGGGACCGTCGATATAATCTATCTCTGTGCCAAATTCCATCTAAATCCGTTAAGCCATTCTAGCATGATTGAGTAGCAAACATCCTTCCATCCAAACTTTCGCATTTATAAGATTAGTGTGATAAGGAGATCGTCTCAAATGACGTTAAAAATCAAATCCTGTGAAGTGTCAAGCCAAATCCATTTTGTTGATTAAATTTACAATAACTTTCATAGAATAAGTTCTTACATAAGCATCAGAAACGCCATCTAGCGTTAAGTAGCAGAACGCGCATTACAATAACTAGGACACGTATTTCAGCTATTGGGCGGTAGGTGGCGCTAATTTAAAGCCAGTGATAAAGATCAGTTCGATATTGAGACATTAATAGTATCGATAAAGGACACTTG
Source organism: Acleris holmiana (assembly GCA_949316455.1). NCBI lineage: Eukaryota > Metazoa > Arthropoda > Insecta > Lepidoptera > Tortricidae > Acleris > Acleris holmiana. The sequence continues at coordinate 7,715,958 of OX438790.1, read as the reverse complement.
TCTTATTAACACTTATTTAGAAATTGAGACTTCGTCAGCGTCGAACTAGTTTTGTTTGTTGATTGACATTAAAGTTTTATGTTTTATTATAATTGTATTTGCATCCATTTAAAGTAATTTTATTACTTAACTTACAAATTTTATCGATAAAATAACCCTTATTTGCAGTAAGAAGGGGATTACTAACGAGAGTATTAGAAGACTTCTAATAACTCTAGTTTGTAATCCCCTTACTGCCTGTGAGCTGTGATACACAATGTTTTTCTTCACATTTGCGAGGAAATAAATAAATAATTAATTACTCTGATAAAGAAAACAACAATCAAACAAATGTATGGCACTCAATTCTCTAGAAGATATTGTAATTTTTTTTCAATATTGATTTCCACAGATAATGCTGAGAACTCCGTTTAGTTTTCAAACTTGACAGGCCATACTACCAAATTGTACAGATTATCACCATGAAATTTCCAAGTTTCGAATATAGGAAATATACCTCGGTTGATTTTAAACCTTCTTAGTCTGAAATGACGTACGCGTGAGTTCAGTGTGAGTCAAATCGGCTATAACTGCTCTATACGCCTGCGTGTAATAACACCCTTTCCGAGCAAGTGTGATGAAAATAATAATACATCTATCGCTATGACATGTTTCTCTCATATAAAGAAATATTAATAAATAAATCACAGGACAATGTCACACAAATTGACCTAGTCCCAAACTTAGCTCTAGGCTTGTACTATGGGAACTAGACAACGATAAACTTACTTATATAGAGAAATACATAATTAAATACATAGACAACATCCAAGACTCAGGAACAAATACTCGTGCTCATCACACAAATATCTGCCCTTACCGGGATTTGAATCCAGAACCCTAGCAGGGTCACTACTAACTAGGCTAGCGTGTCGTCAAATAATAATAAAGTATTCGTTGTATAACTGTTGCGCGTTGACAGTAAAGATCGAATTGTAGTTATTTATATTATCATCATAAGGATGATGATGATGACGTACGTTACCTTGTCAGTGAGGCCGGTGATGGCGGCGCTGATAGTAGGCACGCGCGTCTGTGTGCGGGCATGCGCGTACGCAGCCACCAGCAGCACTGCTACTACTGGAAGTTGCATTCTGCAATAACAGAAAAAATAGTGTAACGGAGCTGTGTATATAAGTCTGCGTGCAAAATACTAGATTGTGTCGCAAGGGAGAAAAATGACATATGATGAAATGACGTCGAGGGCGTAAGTGTTAACGCCCAAGGTGGAAATAATTTTGCTACCGTGTGTATATACTGCTTTTCACGTCATCTATAAGGAAAATAAACGATCTTAATGATGAAATTATTTACTCTCTAAAAGTGCTGAAATTATCAGATTTAACAATAATATTTCTGGTACCTATTTTTAAACCGTCTACCGACCCTGTGACAGTTACAGGGGCCCTAGCCAAATGCAAACGCTATTAACGTTTTTCTTTTCTATCGCTCAAAAAGTATGGGATGATATTCTCGCGCGTTTCGATAAACCACGTGGTCAACTGTCATCCCATATATTTTGAGCGACAGAAAAGAAAAACGTTAGTATTGTTTGCATCTTGGCTAGGGTCCCTGGTGTCACTAACATAGGTACAATTAATAACCTTAAAACGCTAAATTTACAAAACTGCAATAAGTTCAATTATATGGCTTAAAAATACCCACTGCATGCAAACTATTTCCATATTTCGTTGCGTTTGCGTTAGTGGAAGTTTTGAAAACTAAAACGTAGTTATTTCTATTCAGATATCGATTGTGTAGGTCTTAAAGTAAATTAATGTTACTACTGATATCTAATCTAATATCCTTTCATTTAATTTAGAAGGGTAATTCATTTTACTTCCAGAATGGCATTAAAAATGTGAAAGCAGCATAGAGACCATTTAACGCACCTAAACGAGTTCAATGTTGCATTGAAAAAAATGGTTGTCACCTCGAACATGTACTAAATTACAGTAAAGGATATGAAAAACAATTATTCATTTCAGACGACACGTTGGCCTAGTTGCGCGTGAGCCTGCCTCCGAAGCCGGCGGTCCCGGGTTGAAATCCCGGTAAGGGCAGATATTTGTGTGATGAGCACGAGTATTTGTTCCTGAGTCTTGGATGTTTTCTATGTATTTAAGTATGTATTTCTCTATCTAAGTATGTTTATCTTTGTCTAGTACCCATAGTACAAGTCTAGAGTGGGACTAGGTCAATTTTAATTGTCCCGTGATATTTTTTTGTTTTATTTAGATATTATCACTTTTCATAGTAACATTTACTGCTTAAGACCTACGTAGTCTAGTAAATATAATACTAATAAATAAAAAAGCGGCCAAGTGCGAGTCGGACTCGCCCATGAAGGGTTCCGTAGCAGCAAGTAACATAATATAAAAGTTCGTTGTAGCTTTGATCAATGTTTTTATGACGTATTAAAAAAAAACTACTTACTAGATCTCGTTCAAACCAATTTTCGGTGGAAGTTTGCATGGTAATGTACATCATATATTATTTTTACATTTATCATTCCCTTATTTTAGAAGTTACGGGGGGGGGGACACACATTTTTCCACTTTGGAAGCGTCTCTCGCGCAAACTATTCAGTTTAGAAAAAAATTATAATAGAAACCTCAATATCATTTTTGAATACCTATCCATAGATACCCCACACGTATGAGTTTGATGAAAAAAAAAATTTTGAGTTTCAGTTCTAAGTATGGGGAACCCCAAAAATTTATTGTTTTTTTTCTATTTTTGTATGAAAATCTTAATGCGGTTCACCGAATACATCTACTTACCAAGTTTCCACAGTATAGCTCTTATAGTTACGGAATAAAGTGGCTGTGACATACGGACGGACAGACGGACAGACATGACGAATCTATAAGGGTTCCGTTTTTTGCCATTTGGCTACGGAACCCTAAAAACTACTTAAGGAAAACAAACCAGCTCATGATGCGGAAAATTGTAGACTTTACTAGGAGAAAAATAATTAGTCATTTAGAGATGATGCACACTGCAAGCGACGTTTTTTTTTTTTACTGCTTAAATAAACAAGGGACCATCCCACACAAATTGACTTAGTTCCAAACTAAGCTCTAGGCTAGGCTTGTACTATGGGTACTAGACAACGATAAACATACTTATATTGAGAAATACCTACTCAAATACATAGAAAACATCCAAGGCACGAACAAAAATGCATCCCCACGTTAAGTGTAGGGGAGGTACACTAAAAAACATTTATTTAGGATTTTATTTTAGCACTTTGTTGGCGTGACTAATATTAAAGCTTTCTAGTATTAAGAGTCTCTGAGCTAGGCTGCGGACGGACGGACATGGCGAAATTATAAGGGTTCCTAGTTTGACTACGGAACCCTAAAAACGGGACCGTATTACTAAGACTCCGCTGTCCGTCTGTCTGTGTGTCTGTCACCAGGGTGTAAATCATGAACCGCAATAACTAGAGAGTTGAAGTCTTTACAGATGATGTATTTCTGTTACCGCTATAACAACAAATACTAAAAACGGTTTTTTATATTGTGTTCTGTTTGAAAGATAATATTCAGGAAAATAAACAACAAGAACACAAGATTGATCTCAGTACAACTTTTTTGCCAATAATTAGGAAAGAACTTCTTAATATTAAGTAGTTCCAATTACAAACTAAGCCGAACTTAAATAAGTAAATTCAACTCTGTTTTTTTTTGTTCTACGCATGCGGTGATCTTCTGTAAGAAATAAGGCTCTTAGCTTGTAAGTGTGCATGTCAATTATTTATGTAATAGTGTACTTATTGTTGAAGGTCTTAAATAAATAAATAAATAAAATGTCAGAAGATCACGCGTCAAGGCCGTTGGGCCCAGGGTAGCCCCTTAATGCGGTTTTCATTAATAGTTTTTAATAGGAAGGTTAAAATGTGTATAATAGTACCCGAAGCGAAGCGAGGGCTAGTCTTTTAATAGCGAGTAACTTATATTATGTACTAACATTATAAATGTGAAAGTAACTCTGTCTGTTACAATTTCATGAATAAACCGCTGAATCCATACATAACATCACGCCTTCCCAGAGTGGGGTAGGCAGAGCTACAGAAATACCAACAAATCTAAAAAGACTTGTTTATAATTATATAACCACATTTTGCACAATCAGGCCATAAAGTTCACTAGTGTATTAGTGACAAGTTGCAAGCCAATCGCCTAACAGTACTACAAGCCTTAATTCCCTTAGTCGCCTCTTACGACATCCACGGGAAAACATGGAGTGGCACTAAGCCGACAACCACACGAATCGATTTGGATAAAATTTGTTATGGGGATATTTTGAGTCCCGCGGAACGACATAGGGTACTTTTTATCCCGAAAAAATTAACGCTTTCTGAGGGAATAGCAATAAACGACTTCTACACGGAGTCGGCAACAACAAAACGCGGCATATAAGGTAAAAAAAAGCGGCCAAGTGCGAGTCGGACTCGCCCATGAAGGGTTCCGTAGCAGCAAGTAACATAATATAAAAGTTCGTTGTAGCTTTGATCAATGTTTTTATGACGTATTAAAAAAAAACTACTTACTAGATCTCGTTCAAACCAATTTTCGGTGGAAGTTTGCATGGTAATGTACATCATATATTATTTTTACATTTATCATTCCCTTATTTTAGAAGTTACGGGGGGGGGGACACACATTTTTCCACTTTGGAAGCGTCTCTCGCGCAAACTATTCAGTTTAGAAAAAAATTATAATAGAAACCTCAATATCATTTTTGAATACCTATCCATAGATACCCCACACGTATGAGTTTGATGAAAAAAAAATTTTTGAGCTTCAGTTCTAAGTATGGGGAACCCCAAAAAATTATTGTTTTTTTTCTATTTTTGTATGAAAATCTTAATGCGGTTCACCGAATACATCTACTTACCAAGTTTCCACAGTATAGCTCTTATAGTTACGGAATAAAGTGGCTGTGACATACGGACGGACAGACGGACAGACATGACGAATCTATAAGGGTTCCGTTTTTTGCCATTTGGCTACGGAACCCTAAAAAGTAAATCTGTTACTCATTTCTTGTGGTTGATGGCTCACTGTTTAAAGTTTAAACTCTAAGCGGTTTGATACGTTATTACCTCACCACAATTACCTACTGATTTCCTATTTCTGTTAATTACTGGCAACCTCTGAATCATTTATTTTCGAGTTCTATATGATTCATGATTTGACGGCACGTTGGCCTAGGTGGGAGTGACCCTGCCTCCGAAGCAAGCGGTCCTCGGTTCAAATCCCGGTAACGGCAGATATTTGTGTGATGAGCGCGAATATTTGTTCCTGAGTCTTGGATGTTTTCTATTTATTTAGTATGTATTTCTCTATTTAAGTATGCTTATTTTAGTTGTCTAGTACCCATAGTACAAGCCTAGAGCTTAGTTTGGGACTAGGTCAATTTGTTTGAGATTGTCCCCTGATATTTATTTATTTATTATAGAAGCGTGAAATGTTTCATTTTACACGGCTTTGAAGATGTATAATGTAACTAGGTAGAACCATTTAACATGGTATTTGGTAGTACAGTGTAAGAATTTTAACGAGTGCGGAATTACGGAACCCTTCGGTGCGAGCAGTGTTATTTTTTAACGTTTTTATTTGTTATATTTTTGATGTTTTGAAAACTGAGAATTAAATGCCTTAACCTTAAAGTTTTACTATCGTTATCTATAGCATCGCATCACCAGTGTACTGTATCCTTAAACCTATGCGCCTAACATACAGACAAGTTAACCTTGATAAACAATAAACAACTACAGAACCAAACACGCGTAACTCGATAACGTTTCGTAGAATTTGAAACGTATTGTGCTAGTGTTAAAGTCGTATATGTAATAATGATTGAAGTAGATAGGATGTTTTGATGTCGTTACGTTATGGCTAGCTAGGTTAAAGACTCGAGGCTGATTTAGTATAGTTATGTGTTTGTTTTGTTTTGATATATTGGAGGTGACAATTATACAGGCTATTTGACAATTTAACATCCGATGCAAAAAGAAGTAAGTGTATAAGTTAGATCGCTATGCTGCCCTTATAAGCTAAAAGGCGGTATCTCAAATTCAACAGCCAAAGCAGATTTAACCATCTCCCGTTTCATATCTCAAGATCACATTAGTATATGCTTAATGCACTTTTGCTATCAGCGCCGGAGTGTGATGTATTTGACAGTCGGTGGGTGGTTGTTTCTCGTGAATTTCTGAGGTTCTGTGAGGACTCATGTATTAATTATGAAGGGACTGATTATTGGCATTACGTGCATTGTGTACAATTAGTTTTTTGTTTTTATTAAATTGTGTTAGTGAATCTCTTGTTGCAAACTCATCAGTGGGGCTAGTCAAGTTGCATTCGGCAATCGTTAGCGATTATGTTTCGATTGCAATCGAAACATAATCGCTAACGATTGCCGAATGCAACTTGACTAGCCCCACTGTGTGGTTAATTGAAATTAAAATCTCAGTACATTACTATAAACACATGTACATTATTATTTCGTCTGTTGTCATTGTTTGGCTGTTTTGGAGGATGTATCTATGTATATATTATATAGATGTATAATTATATGTATTTATTAAATTATTTACTTTATGTATTCATATTTAGTCTATTTATAAATAGTTCTAATTTCAAAATTGAAATAATTTAATTGTTTCTTGTAGTTATTTAGTTTGAGTTCTAAACGAATTAGTTTACACCGCCTGCCATGAATTTGTGTCCTCAGTTATTTCTCTTACAAGGTTGTCTGGAAGAGATCGCTATTTAGGGGTAAGACCGCCTGTTGTATACCTATGATTTAAATGTACTGTTCCGTGCTCTGTTTTATTTTTTTAATTTTTGATGTTCAATAAGGTAATATGGGCTTGTAGTACTGTTAGGCGATGGGCTTGCAACCTGTCACTAATACACTAGTAAACTTCTTGGTCTGATTGTGCAAAATGTGCTTACAGAATTATCAACAAGTCTTTTTAGAGTTGTTGGTATTTCTGTAGCTCTGCCTACCCCACTCTGGGAATAAAGGCGTAATGTTATGTTATTATGGTGTTCAATAAAGAGTATTTGTATTGTATTATATTGTATAAACTGTAATGCTGTGTAGAATATGTTTACTTGAATATAAATAAATAAATCAACATCATCATTATCAGCCAGTATTAGTCCACAGCTGGACAAAGGTCTCTCAATGCACGCCGCTCCCGATCTTCTCTCATCCGGCTAAAATTTTGTTTATTACATGTTATTTTAAAGCGTGACAGGCGTAAATTAATTACCCTTGATTTGTCTTTGCAAAGTTCGGTGAAAAACATGATGAAAGCAGACTGTTTACAATTAAGTACGAAGTGTCATTATATATGCATAGAATTAATTGTCAAGTAATGTAAATCAATTGAATTTAATGTTGTTTTTCAAGTCATTTGAAGGGCATAGAATTGATTATTTGGACAAAATCGGAAATCGATTTTGGCTTCGCGTTCCGTGAAGCAAAGTAATTTTCACTTCAGCACCTCAAAAACACGAGACCAAAGTTTTTTGCGTCTCTCTTTGAATCAACTCTCGCATCGAAACCAACTTTGCTCTCTTGTTGCATAGATAACTATTACGAGGGTTGTCAAGCGATGCTTAAATCGCGTAGCTGTCAAAAAGAATCCATACAAATTTAGTTTCGGGCGATAACGTTTCTCACCCCCTAAATCTAATCCGATTTCCACGATTTTTAATATTTAGTAGTTTTCGTGAAATACTAGGTTTGTGCGTTTCCGATATTGTTTTTTTTTAATTTGTTTCTCTCCAATTAATATTTTCTTGGAAAGGAAAACGTACAGACCTAGTTTATCATAATATCTACAACATATTCAAAAATCGTAAAAATCGAACAACGTTTAAAGGGAGAAAAACGTTATTGGGTCGTTCTACTTTTTTACCGACAATACATCATCATTTTTCTATATTTTGCGTTTTTCAACTATTGATAATTATGGTTTTAATTTTTGATTTTAAAATACGTTGCGTGAATTTTTATTTGGACTAATTAATGATTATTTCGGTGGCGATAATGTTTCTTTCTTTATGGTGGTTTTTCAGAATATACTCTGACACAGTGGCTGTTTTCAGAGGAGACTAAATTTTGTTGTACCACTCTGTCACGCGATTCTATGAAAAACAAACTTATAAAAAAAAACACTGGATAGAGAAAGTGAAATATTATTTACCTACTAATAGATGAATAAATATTTGGACGTATATTCAAACACTAAAACATTAATAATCAATACTCTAACTGATAACGTATGGTAAAATGAGGACAGGCAATTGTCGGTAAAAAAGAAGAATGACCCTATTGCAGTTTGTATCGCTTTTGCTTCACAGACCTCTTAAAAACCTGAGTGCATCTTTTGATTATGTCGTCTATATATCCGTCTATATATCCTCGTGAGACCCAGTGTGCTCCTGGGATGTCCATAATCAAGACAATTTAGTTTAAGCTATATTTTTGTGAGTGTAAATTATATTTTTAGGGTTCCGTAGTCAAATTAGTAACACGAAAGAAAATGCTAGAATGATTAAATCTAAATATTATAACAACGTCCTCCGGTCAAAGTTTAGAATTGGGTTTTATTTAAAACAATCCTAATTCTCATAATAATTATTATGTATTCAGCCAACCAATCTATTATGGGAATAGTGTCACAGTAATGTTTTAGATCTATATGTATACTAAATACATTAAATCACGCCTGTTTCCCAGAGGGGTAGGCAGAGACCACTTCTTTCCACCTGCTACGATCCTGACAAATCTCTTTCGCATGTTATACTGCATGGCACATCATTTTCAGAGTACCGTATCAAAAGAGTAAAACCGGGCAAGAGCATGTCGGACCATGCTTAGTGTAGGGTTCCGAAGCCGTTAAGTACTAACATAAAAATCGACAAGTAATAACTAAATTTCTATTTAAAGTCAATTGGTGACGAAAGATGATTTTAGTAGGTATAAACACTTTAATCGCCTGTATCTCAAGAACCAATGATGTCTACTTAGTCGTGATAGTTTTTCTTTAAAATTCGTTATATGTTCTTTCATTTAAGATTTTTTCTGATTTTTAGTACTTGTAGTTTTGGCTGTAAGGGGGGGGGGAAACTTGAGTCTAACAAAAATTAGCGCTTTAAAGCTTAATATTTCATAAACAGATTACTCAATCAAAAATCTGTTTTTACAAACCCATAATATTTTTGAAACGACACCTCACACTATAGGGTGTATGAGAAAAAAAAGACTCCACGTTACGTGTAGGGGAGGAGTTACCCTAAACACATTTTTTTTTTTACATTATATTGTACCACTTTGTTGGAGTGACTAATACGCCTATTCATGCCAAATTACAGCTTTCTAGTACTAAGAGTCTCTGAGCTAGGCACTAAAAATACTAAAATCGCTATTTGTTTGTTCTACAATATTTGAGGAGTTCCCTCAATTCCTCACTGATCTCCTCATCAGATTCAGATTTGGTGACAATGAAGGTACACTAAAAAAAATATTTTTTTACATTTTATTATACCACTTCGTTGGCGTGACTAATATGCATATTCATGCCAAATTACAGCTTTCTAGTTCTAAGAGTCTCTGCGCTAGGCTGCGGACGGACGGACGGACATGGCGAAAGTATAAGGGTTCCTAGCTTGACTACGGAACCCTAAATACATACATAAAGTGGAACTCCTTTTTTGAAGTCAGTTAAAAGTAACCTACATTGTTAATTTTCTCCTCAGCATCTCAAAAAGCCCGGTTCTGCTGTTTAAAGACAGTGAGTAAAATTCGACTTTGCTGCGAGCGTGAGGCAAAGTAACTTTTTAATTATTTTCCACAATAAACTTTTAAAATGACAGGTATACGAGTATACAAGATCAACTTAACTAGCACGTAGATTAACACACGTACAGGTCATTCCTAATCTAAAACGAGATTCAGCCAAACGTGCATTGATAATATTACAAACGTGACGACTGGCACAGGTTTAAAAGATACAGGGGAAGAAATAGTTATTTGTGCAACAAGAGAGCAAAGTTGGTTTTTACTGCGAGTGTTGATTTTGAATCCCGAGCAAGCGAAGGATTCTAGAATTGAATCACAAGCGTAGCGAGTGATTCTAGGTTAGAATCCTGAGTGCAGCGAGGGATTCAATGACATGAGATGCAAATAAATTTGGTCTTGTGTGCACATACAATTTTTCACCTTAGCAGCGAGAAAATATAACCTTTATCTACACACATATCATAAACCCTCTATGATGCGCTCAAAAACCGCAAATTACGACTAGCATAAAGATAAACTATTTTGTTAGGCCACATTTCTTATTTGTGAAAATGTTGTTATTGCTTAAACATCAAAATTCGATACCAATATTACATTCAAATTTCGAACATCTTTGCAAAACAGCAATTTTATTTGACCTCGATTCTAATATCACTCGAGATGACATTTTATTCGAAATGAAGTGTCAATTGCATACAATTTTGACAAATCTCGCTTGTTACTAAATATCGAACGATATGATAGTAAAGGCCAAGTCTAGATAGTCTTTAAATTAAAAAAAAAACTACGGGTGCCGCCATTTTTGACGTTCTATTTGTCTTATCGCAAAAAATTGTTTAGTTTGTTTTGATTTTTATAATAATATATGTATGTATGTATGTATATAAAGCAGTGTGTGTAACTATACATAATTAGGCATTAAAACACTCGTGTGATGTTATTATGTAACAGTTACATAAACTACTACAAGGTAAAAAAAACCACATGGTAAAAATAAAACGACATCCCCCAGCCGCCCGTGCGCCGCACCACGGCCACCTTTATATTGTGAAAATTAAAAAACCAAACTAAGTAGCGGCTCATACAAGACACCTATACTCTAAATTTCATATTTATACATCTTGTAGTTTTTGATCAAAATGCCTTTGACATAAGGACTGACAGATATGACGAAACTAAAAGGGGTTCTGTTTTGCCCTTGGCCAGTTTTTAGGGTTCCGTAGTCAAACTGGAACCCTTATAATTACTAAAAATCTGAATAAAATCTTAAATAAAAGAGCATATAACTAATTTTTAAGGAAAACTATCACGACTAAGTAGACGTCATTGGTTCTTAAGATATAGGCGGTTAAAGTGTTTACAGGGTGTAAGTTAATGAGTGGATAATCCTTGAACTACGGATAGAGGGCACTTAGGACGTTATGAAAAAGCTAAAATAGGTCTAGTAAAAGTCGCACGGTTTTCGAGATTTTTGGACTTTTAATCGGATTTTTTGTCATTTTTCCTTATATCCATGTTACGAAAAAATTAAATTAATTTCATGTATTAATTCATATTTTTTTCACTTTTTTCTTGCATGGGTAGAATCACTATGAACTAAGGAAGTTTTTAAAGCTACATGCCAAGTTTTTTTCATGACAACTTTTTGAGCAAACTCACTAAGTTACTTTTTCCATACTAAGAAATCCCGGCGTTTGTTTTTCACGTAGTATGGAAAAACAAACTTTGTGCGTTTACTCAAAAAGTTGTCATGAAAAAAAACTGGGCATGTAGCTTTAAAAACTTCCTTAGTTCATAGTGATTCTAACCATGCAAGAAACAACGAAAAAAAAAATGAATTAATACATGAACTTAGGGGTTTTTCGTGACACGGACATAAGGAAAAATGACAAAAAATCCGATTAAAATGACCAATATCTCGGAAACTATTAACAATTGCTGAACATACATGGTTAAATCGATAGCTTATGAGCTGCTCTATCAGCCCTATTCGGGTTATCCACTATTTACCAAACACCCTGTATACCTACTAAAATTATCTAAGACGGCACCAATTGAAAATAAATAAAAAAAAGGTTTTATCGTTGTCTAGTACCCATAGTATAAGCCTGATATCCATTTATTTATTTTATAGAAAAACATATTTTTGTATAAACTTTCTAAAACTTAGCTCATATTACCTATAAATAACATACAGTTTAAACTTAACAGGTGTCACTTTCACAAAACCAGATTATAGCAAGAGAAAGGTGAGAATAACTAGTGTAATAAAGCCTACATTCAACTAATAGTACCTATTTTCGTTCCTACCCCCAAATCAAGTTCAAAATCTGTTTACAAGTCATGTTGCTTTTATCTTTATTAATTATAGTGACCCGCCTTCGCTTCCCTTCGGGTTAAAGTATTATATACTGGGTGTTGCCTGTAATAGGAGCAATAAATTGAGCGATCGTTTCTACTCTATAAACGTAGCAACATTTCTTCTACAACTTTTACAAAATGTGTAATTTGTTATTTGGGATTTTTTCGAACAAACTAAATAGCATTTTCAATGTACTCCATCCAAAAGTCTAGTTGACATCTACTGTCAGGCTACAAACTACGTAGTTTTCGCAATACATTGCTGGCTTGGAAAATGTAAATTCATTAATATTTAGTAAACAACAAGTTATTTTCAAAAGTTGTAGAATAAATGTTGTTACGTTTGTGGTGTGGAAACGACCCCTAAATTTATTGCTCCTATTACAGGCAACACCCGGTATAAACCTTCCTCTTGAATCACTCTATCTATTAAAAAAACCGCATCAAAATCCGTTGCATAATTTTAAATAAGCATACATAGGGACAGACAGCGGTAAGCGACTTTGATATAACGCGATAAAAATTAGCCTATGTACATCAGGGATAATGTCGGCTTCTAATGGTAAAAGATTTTTTCAAATCGGTCCAGTAGTTTCAGAGCTTATTCGAAACAAACAAAAAAACAAATCTGTCCTCTTTATAATATTAGTATAGATAATAGTTCCGTGTGGTTGCCGGGTTAGAATAGTGCCATTCCATGTCTTGCCGTGGATGTCGTAAGAGACGACTAAGGGAATAAGGGCTTGTAGTACTGTCAGGCAATGGGATTGCTAACTGTCACTAATATCTACGGTAAACTTCTTGGCCTGATTGTACAAAATGTAGTTACAGAATTATAAACAAGACTTTTTGGATTTGATGGTATTTCTATGTAACTCTGCCTTCCACTCTGGGTATGAAGGAGTGATGTTATGTATGTATACGACACCTTAGCCTAGTTGGTAGTGACCCTGCCTTCGAAGCTAGGGGTCCTGGGTTCAAATCCCGGTAAGGGCAGATATTTGTGTGATGAGCTCGAGTATTTGTTCCTGAGTCTTGGATGTTTTCTATATATTTAAGTATATATTTCTATATATAAGTAAGTTTATCGTTGTCTAGTACCCATAGTACAAGCCTAGAGCTTAGTTTGGGACTAGATCAATTTGTTTATTAATTAATTTATTTATTTATTTTTATGTATATACAAGTATGTAATACGCATAATAAGTATTATAGCATAAGCCTAGAGCTTAGTTTGAGAAGATCAATTTGTGTGAAATTTTCCACTTATATTCATTTATTTATGCATTACTGCTGTGATCCTAATGAGCTAATCCATTTACCATCGTGACAATTTATTTATTTACAATGAACTAAATGAAATTACCGTGAAAATTCGCTATACATTGTTGACAAGCTGTCACATCAGTGGGATTCATATCAGCTGCGCCATATACACTAAAATATCACCTGTCACCTATCATTGTCAGAGGGGTAAAATTAGATGGGGAGGTATGCTAGATTACAGATCAATTCGTCAAAAAAGAGAGGTGAAAACATGACTTGCGAACTCGTAAATACGAACAAAGCATTTTGTATTAAATGTTCTCTTTGTTCCACTTTTTTAATATCCAACGAGATATGTGCAATGTCGTAACTATTGGTTTACTATACTTTGTGTCTCAATCTTGTTGATAAATTCCCCCGATAGAAAACTATCTTTATTTAATAATAAACTACTAATAATCTTTGGAATTTTATTATGAAATAAATGCATTAATAATAAACTGCGTCCAAATTGGTTCATCCGTTTGAGAGCTGAACAGACAAACAAACATAACAGACCTTAATACCCCCCTTTATATTACAAAAACTATGTCAATGTACCTACAATTTTAGAAGTGTCGAATAGATGTTGATAATAGATGACTGACACATGGATGACACATAGATGACATACCCTTATCTTTGCAAAATAAAAGAAGTCGTCAATTTATACCTCGTCACAATTTTAAGCAGCATAAAAAAATGTAAACAGTTAAATATTAAAAAGTGAATGTTATGGTAAAGACCAAGAGAAGGGTTAATAATTTTCTACTTTTAAATACTCCTAACCCGCTCATAAAAACAGTAAACAATAAGTTCCATTCCCAACGTTTTCCACACTAATAATAAAGAGGAAAGATTTATGTTTGTAACGAATAAACTCAAAAACGAATGGACCGATCTTAAAAAATATTATACCATTAGAATGCTACATTATCACAGATTAACATGTGCTATGTTTTATTTTTCTACGCGTGCGGAGTCACGAGCAACAGTCTATTATAAACATAAACTAATCAAAGTTATACTTACATGATGCTTATTTTGAATTAAGAACACTGTTCCACGCGCTCTGAGGGTCGGCGCACAACTGATCTTATATAAGTGACGGTTGACTTCTTGAACCGGTGCGCGGGCGCAGAAACGTTTAATAAACAGTAGGTCACGTCAGTTTATTTACCTAAATACTGTATTGGACATTAAAACATTTTCAAAACAAGTGATGAATATAATTTCAGAAGCATTATCTAATCGTCATTTGGAAATAACAAGTTTTAAAATTGAATCCTTGTGTTGGCAACGCATTTTTTTTTGATGAGCTCTTTTCAGGCGGCCTGGGTTCTACTAAGTTAAAAAGTTATTTTTATGGCAATAATAGGGCACACGAGCACTCGGGCCTGATGGTAAAAGGGATCTGAGACCCATAGACATTTGAATTCTCAAGACTAACACTGCAATCCTGACCTCAAATGCATTTCCAACCCTGGGGACTAAGATGCAATGCCTCTTATGCTAGTAATTTCACCGGAACACAACAATACTGCAACAGCTTTATTGCTTTTACCGTGTTTAGCTTGTCCGAATAAGAGTCATCAAAACGTTGAACATACGGAAACACGTCAAAGAGGAT
Source organism: Acleris holmiana (assembly GCA_949316455.1). Lineage (NCBI taxonomy): Eukaryota > Metazoa > Arthropoda > Insecta > Lepidoptera > Tortricidae > Acleris > Acleris holmiana. The sequence goes on along the minus strand of OX438790.1, from coordinate 7,700,792 downwards.
ATCATTTTGACCGTGTGGAATATCGGCCCGATCATATACTAAAGTTTTTCACATATTATAATTATCCTTACGTAAGCCCTTGACTGTAGAGTTTCCTGCGGCGCTTCTTCTCATTAGTTATCTCTTGGGAAGTGCAAGTGCCTATGCAGCTTACACAGTTTTTTTTTGTTTTCTTCATATTAAATATCCTGGTTTCTTGGCTATTTTATTAGCCATTATTTTACCATGAGGCCGGATTCCCACAGGGAAATCCACCCAGAAATAGAAGCCCCGAGATACGAGAGGGTATTTACATATAACCGATATAATGAATTTGTATCTCGTTGAGATTGAGGTCTAGTGAAAATAAAGGACGATTCCAGAAAAATATTGTAGGTAATTATCTTTTACCTTTTGAATAATAATGTGTATAAAATAAAATAAAAAAACCTGCTCATACTGTTTTAATAAGTTTACTGCGGGTCCACAAGTTCAATAGGTTATCGTTATTATCAATGCCCGCACTGAATTGTTTTTGCTTTAAACTGAATTACGAAATGAGCTTGAATACAAACCGTAAGATGGGATTTGAGACGTACATTTTCTATCCTTAATCACACTAATATTGTTTTTTGCGGTGACCCAAAGACCCTTTGAACGCCAACGGCGCCTAAAGTAGTCATGAGCTGTCGCGCCTACAAAGTCACCGACACTTATAGTTGTCACCGGTACAGTTTAAAAGAGACGTTCGTATAGATAAGTTTACATTTTGCATAACTTTTAATACATGTTTGGCGTGTGAGTGACGAATTTGTTTTCGACGTAAGGTGTTGAAAAGGGTTGAGACGACGGCTGTACAAAGAGCCATACATACATACAGGTCAAAAACAATACTCTTCTCCTTCAACAGTCAGGTAAAAATGTTTTAAATAATAAAAAAAAAAACCACCTCAAAAATGCAAAAAATAACTTCTTTTAAAATTGTAGGCACCTCCCTAATAGGTTAGTCCAACTGAAGTCGTCTTTTTCGGTGAAAATTATTGTGGTCGCCGACTTCAGTTAGACTAACCTATTAGGGAGGTGCCTACAACTTAAAAAAAAGTTTTTTTTTGCGTTTTTGAAGGCGGTTTTTTGTTTTTTAAATCTCTCATATTACTAATTAGCATGTTATCATACCTAGGTACAGTCAGCAGTAGAAGTAGCTACGCAACCGACGAGCTCAAAATAATCTGCACTCGACTCTATTGTCAAGAGAATACGTCGTGTCTAGATCATTCTGAGCATGTTATTCTGCTTAGCTACTTTTGATGCTGACTGTACGTTGTTATATTTTTTATCAATATAGTTCTGAGCAATTTATATTTTTGCAGGAAATGTTATGTACAAAACAGTGGGTAAACATGTTCTAAGAAATAACTTATGCATAATAACAACAAATGGCTTATCAGGGTGGTGATTCTCTCATCACAGCGCTGCGTTTTATCCGGCAAGTTTAAGAAGTCCCGTCGGAGCGTACAAAACACATTTTAGCGCGTGCCTTCTCAATTAGGCAGCAGGCAGTGCTTCGAGTTCAGCGTCGTATAAAGCTGCCTAATAGAGAAAGCACGCGCTAAAATGTGTTTTGTCAGCTCCGACGGGACTTCTTAAACTTACCGGATAAAACTTCATCTATAAGATCGACGGAGCGCTGTGCTGAGAGAATCACCCCCCAGTTATCAGCGGTAACCTGGGGTCCTGGGGTCAGTCATCTAGGCGTCGATTGTCTTAAGAGGCCGTATACGAAATTTTGCCGATTTCACTGATTTACGTGATTTTACAGTTGAAATACCTGCTAAAGATAATTTAAATTTTCAACGTATTTATGAGCTACTTTTTAGGGTTCCGTAGTCAAACTAGGAAGCCTTATAATTTCGCCATGTTCGTCCGTCCGTCCGTTCGTCCGCAGCCTAGCGCAGAGACTCTTAGTACTAGAAAGCTGTAATTTGGCATGAATATACATATTAGTCACGCCAACAAAGTGGTACAGTAAAATGGAAAAAAAATTGTGTACCTCCCCTACACGTAACGTGGGGATGTTTTTTTTCTCGTCTACCCTATAGTGTAAGGTGTCGTTGAATAGGTCTTTCAAAAATAATACGAGTTTGTGGAAACAATTTTTCGATCAAGGGATCCGTTTATGAAATATTAAGCTTTAAAGCGCTAATTTTTCGACTACAAATATTAAAAATCTTAATTGAAAGCGCATATTATAACAAATAAGGAAAACTAAACTATCAAAACTAAGTAGACATCATTGGTTCTTGAGATACAGGCGATTAAAGTGTGTAAATCGTCTAAGATGGCACCAAATTACTTAAAATAGAAAAATTGTTATTATTTGTTGTTTTTTATGTTTGTAGTAGGTACTTAACGGTTTCGGAACTCGCTAATCTCAGGATCTACTTATCCGATTTAGATAAAATTTGGCAAGGTACCCGAAACCGACGTGCATGCATGACTCGATGTATGAATGTGGAAGAGGCGAAAGAGCTTTGTCAGGTTCGTAGCAGGTGGAAAGAAGTGGTAGCCCTGTGTCTATAGTACCATTGATTTGTACCATCAATGGTTCAAGTGATACTACTGTGTCCTTAGTACCATCAATGGTACTACCGATACTAGCACTTGTCGCTAGTACCATTGCATCGAAAAACATACAAAAAATATACCGTTCAGCCACGTTCATAACCAAGGTTTCATAACTGGTTATGAATAAGGATTTTTTTTCACTGTTTCATAACCAGTTATGAAACAAGCCATTTTTTTCCATTTTCACAACTAGAACCTCCGATTCATGAGTTTAGGACCGTTGGTCCCACTGCTATTGGATCACCTCCGGAAATCACCGCAAAGCTCAGAAATTACCGCAAAAGTAGGTAGGTTAGGTTCGTTAGGTATCTTTAGAAAACCTCCCAGAAATAGGAAGCGTCGAATAGCAGTGGGACATGAAATTTTTAATTAAAATATTATTTTTAATTTCTTTTTTTTTCACAGGTAAATACACGGTATAAACTAGTATCTTTTTCAATGGTACTAAGGACACATAGTAGTATCACTTGTACCATTGATGGTACAAATCAATGGTACTATAGACACAGGGGGGAAGTGGTCTATGCCTACCCCTCTGGGAAACAGGCGTGATGTATGAAATTTAGTATGGACATATCTAAGCTCCCGGGGAAGGACATAGGATACTTTTTATCCCGGAAAATTGAACAGTTCCCGAGGGAATATCGATAAACGAGGTATTTCATTGACGACACTACCAAATTGATATTTAACAGTGTCGTCTACATACACATAGGGGGAGCAGCGGAAATCTAATTCGACGCGTTCGAAGCGACTTCTTATATTCTAAACAAGAAAACGTCACACAAATTGGCCTAGTCCCAAACTAAGCTCAAGAGCTTAGTTTGGGACTAGGCCAATTTGTTGTCTAGTACCCATAGTACAAGCCTAGGCTTGTACTATGGGTACTAGACAACGATAAACATACTTATATAGAGAAATATATACTTAAACACATAGAAAACATCCAAGACTCAGGAACAAATACACGTTGCTCATCACACAAATATCTGCCCTTACCGGGATTTGAACCCAGGACCCCTGGCTTCGAAGGCAGGGTCACTACCAACTAAGCTAGCGTGTCGTCAAAATAAGGTAATAAATATAGGGAAAAGTAAACTCAGCTGAATGTCAACAAGCAGTTTATTTATTTCTTAGAAATGGTGCGTATATAATGTTTACTTTATTAAATATGTATAATCCGGATTTATCCTAACCCTTTTCCAGGCAGAGGCTTCTATATTGAGCACATAGGTTTTCTTACAATTTCAGTAGGTATTCTGACTACCGGTTTTAAATGAGGTATAACCGGTTATAATTGCATTTCGCTATTTATATCGCTAAAGCTCTAATTAGCGGTATAATGAATACCGGTATTATGAATACCGGTATTCAAGTATATTATCGGCTAAGCCAATGAGAACAATACCTCTTTTTGATACTTTACCCCTAAAAACCATAACCAGTAAACCTGTCAGTGTCAAAATACTCTTTTATTTGTTTCTGTAAATGTTTTCGGTATTATTACAAAAAACTCAGACACGCCTTAGACGAGTCTGAAATTACAATTATTTACAATCGAATTAACATCTTAGGTACTTATCAGGTACAATGAAAAGCGGCATTGAATACAAGTATTTAATATTGTAAATAGTGTATACATAGCGATAAAAACAAAAGCGGAATGACAATAATACCTCGAATTCGAATATAGGTATTAATTTTTTAGCGATAACAATTCGTCAATTTAAATACAGGTATCGAATAAAACCGGTTTTACGAGTACCATAATTTACGGTTTAAATCTAATTGAATTTACGTGAAATGATACTTGCTCTGAAATTAATTCCCAATATGTAAATAACTTGCGTATGTATTGCATTCTATGTTAAACCATCTAGATTGGTGTGGCCTGGAAAAAGGTTAACTACGGTTTGGTTATTTTACCTGATAAAAATTACGACATTTGCAAATTAAATATAATCTTTGGTGATTTGAAATGGTTTCGGATCAACCGTTATGTTATGACCAATCCGGAAAATGAACCTTAAATGATGCTGGCTCAGCACCCTCCGGTATCTTGGTCACGCAAACCTGAAAAAAAAACAATTATCAATCGAATTTGATCGTGATCAAAATTAATCAACTTCTAACCCTGGATTCCTAAATTTAGAGCTGCCTCGGTTTGAGGCACGCACGGCTCACCTATTTTGCTCAAATTCGCACGCGCTCACGCGCTGTGCGCGAGCGGCGAGCGGCGCGCGGCTCGCGGCGAGCCGCCGAGAGTCGGTCTTTTGACAGTGCTCAATCAAAGGCGTCTCAGTGTGCGTGCCTCGCGTAATTTGAACGTCTATCCGAGCGTGCCGCGGGCAGATCGACCAGTTCTAACTTGTGGGCGAGGCGCGTACAAATTTGATAAAGTTGCTGAGCCGTTCCACCACCGAGGGCATTTCTTCTTCTTTTTGTTAATAATTCGGTGAATTATGATAAACACAGCAGTTTTGAGTATATGTAGGAACCCAGGGTTAATCACTCGGTGAGTGGACAGGGGTGAAACTCACGCACAATTGTCCAGGCCCTAAACAAAGGTTTAGGCTTTTTGGGCCGTAGACAATAAAATATACTTAGGTATATTGAGATATATGTATAGAATAGAATATAGAAGAATTGGTAATTTATTGTCAATAAAATATTAATAAAAACAACAGTACATTTTTAACTTAAGACTAGCTTAAGCCTAGTCAAAAAGCCCCCCTCGAGTCGCCTCTGGCGCAAAGGTACCCACCTCACTGGCCGCGTTACCACGTTGAATGGCGATAGAAAACCTTTGCACCAGGTACTAACCCGCGCGGGCGTCATACCCCCTCTCCTTAATTCGACGTCCCACTTCCCTAATGAAGGCAATAGCCTCCGACCCCCGTAGTCTCAAAAGCAAGAGGTACATAATAAATATAATAATAATTCCCGCACAGGGCCGAATATTTGTCGCGTTTTAATATAAAATATGTATTCCACGCACACAGAAGAACAAATCTGCTTGAAGTTGTCAATGTCCTTAGAGATGCCTGTCATAATGACAGCGTTAATCGGTAATTTTAGCTTTCTTTCATGTGGTTTGACGCTTTCTTGACTGTAACTTAAAGGATTGCCAACCTTATTGCTGTAGAATGTCAAGGTGGGTACCAAATTTAAGTATGTATTTGACTGTACGTTTGTGTATGTATATCTAAGTATACTATTATTATAAAGACGTAAACTTTGATGAGTTTGTGACGTTGTACTTTCTGGATATTCCGAATCGATTTTAAAAAATCATTTACCAATAGAATTTTTGCTATGTTTTATTTTTCTACACGGACTGAGTCGCGTAGCATCGGGTAGATATTCGGATACTCGCGTTCATCTTAAGTACGAATATTTGCTCTTACCGGGAAACGAACCCGGGAGTAGAGCCAATCCCAACTACACTAACCACGTCTTCGATCTTCGACAAACTAATTACCTTGACATTGATCTTGATGTTGACGTTGTCGTTGATGTAGACCTTAGGCGTAGTGTTGTGTTGTGGTATAAGTGGTAAGAAAACCTGTGAAATTACTAGCATGCACAGTAAGCGGCCTTGTTTGAAGGTCAAGGTCGTCATTTGTCGCTGTAAGTTTGTTTTATATAGTTAGTACCTACCTATGGTTAAAAACAGGTCAAGTACTTACCCATGAGGGACAGTTTTGAAGCTTAAGGTACTCTTGGGCTCTGATGATAGACTCGGACTTTTCCTGTAACAGTTTCCGATAAATTTAAACCAAACTTATGAGGGTAGGTAATGACTGCAATAATGATTACCAGACAGAGGTTTTTATCATATGTATAAAATTGTCCTACGGACTTCCGAATGTTCTTCTGAAAATTATTTTATCGATAAATTGTACTTTCTTATGACAATAATGAATATGAGTCAACATATAATATGAACACGCAACTTACTATTATGCGACACAATGTCATACATCCATACATACATACATAACATCACGCCTGAATTCCCAGAGTGGGGTAGGCAGAGCTACAGAACTCCCAACAACTAAAAAGACTTGTTTATAATTCTGTAACCACATTTTGCACAATCAGGCCAAGAAGTTTACTAGTGTATTAGTGATAGGTTGCAAGCCCATCGCCTAACAGTACTACAAGCCCTTATTCCCTTACGGCCGAACCCAATAATTAAACCACGGACAGATAGCTTTACTTCGGATTAAAATTTGACACATTTTCTATGGGCAAATAAATGATGGTGATGAAACTGATGATGAGGAATTACTGAATGAATGAGAATGAGTCAACAAGTCTGGTTAGAGTTGTTGGTGTTTCTGTAGCTCTGCCAACCTTTTGTGAGAATAAGTATGCGTACATATCATTTTAAATGAGGACTTTGCTACAATGACGCGTCATGTTTTTACATAGTTAATATTAATATTAAGTATTATTACTCACTTTTTTGTTCGATTTCTTCCCAACCCATACAAAAACTCCGCTACGACCGGCATCCAATATGTAGCATTCCTGTAACAAATAATACAAAAGATAATAAGATTCTCTTAAAAAAAACATATTTAAGATAAGGTTTTGCTTTCTGCTCATCAGGACCAATCGAATGAGTCCCACCACGGTGGGTCTACGTTAAGTATAGCGGAGATCCTGTCGCCACCTTCCGACTCCATCAGACCAGCTCGATGGAGCCATGTCATTGTATTGTCATCGTTGTTACGTAGTTATACTAAATTTCAGCTCAATCGGTCCCCAGGAACTGGTTCAAATCTTTCTTGCAAGATTCAACCCAAACATACATACAAACATTACAAGTTAATATTATTATTGGCGGTATTAGGTTACCAAAACTACTATAGGGCCGGAGAAGACATCATGTTACACCTTCATCTACTTATATAAAAGTAAATGTTTATAAAAAACAAAACACCGCCTTCAAAAACGCAAAAAATTACTTCTTTTATAATTTGAAGGCGGTTTTATTATTTTTAAAACATTTTATTTAATACTTTTTGGTGATCATAATACGCTGTTACGTAGGCCCACTTCTTAGTTTAAATGAAACTTTAAGTAACTTCAAGCTCCCGCAAGCATCGCCGCGGGAAAGTCATAGTCATATTTCAACTAGTAAATATTCTTCGTGGCAGTCGCTCCGTAATAATTCCGTTTTTCATGCATGTTACCTATTGTCGCTTTACGTGCGCAGCCTCTGCCGCACTGGGCAGGGATTCTACACGGTAATAACGATATCGTATTTGACCTGTTTCCGTATTGTCAACGTTTTGATAACTCTTATATCATTTACAATAAACGATTCTAAAACACGACAAACACGATGTCGTTATAACGCAGTTGGATAGAGGCCCTGGAACACGGATCAATTGGCTTATTACCATGGCATTGAGGCTGCTCTTTGTAACAGGTTTCTCCGTTATCTTCATGTCCCCTGACGCATCAGATATTTCAAACAGCTTTGCTTTCTTCGTTACCTTTTCATATTCCTGACAACATTGTAAAACAATAAACAATTAAATAGAGTGTACTGTCCGGCTCCTAAGTAGCTGAACAATTCAGTACAGTCAGCCATGCGAATTTCAAAACAATTACAAAACTGGCTTTATTTAAAAAAACTTGTCCATCCGTTTGGGAGCTAAGATGTTACATAGGTACAGATCGACCCTTCTTTTCGCGTCTGAAGTTAAAAATACATTTACAAAAAGCAAAATATTGGCAACGCATTTGCAACCGACATAGCGGACTAAGATGGAATGCCTCTATAACAGCGGAACACAACAATGCGAATGCTGCTTGGCGGTAGCTCACAGGATAAGATGGACCCGGACATCTACAACCAAATTGTCCGTATTATACGTACATCGTCGTCCCCTCCTTCTGTTTCAGGGGGCACGGAGTCCTTGTCCCCAGAGCCCAGGGCTTCGAAGAACTTCTTCAGGTCATCTTCAGAGGAATACGGGTCTGCGGAAGAGGACGTACATGTATATCTTACTAGCGAGCCGTCCTACTAGTAACACCCGTACATACACAAGTTTTTTTTTTTTGTTTTTGTTAATGAGAAGGCACACGAACACTCAGGCCACCTGATGGTAAGTGGAATCTGAGACCCATAGACATTTGAATTCTCAAGACTATAATCCTGAGACCTCAAGTGCGTTGCTAACTCTGAGGACTAAGATGGAATGCCTCTATGCTAGTAATTTCACCGGTTGTCTTATCCCCACACCGGAATACAACAATGCGAACACTCTTGCTTGGCGGGTGGAGTATTTACTATCTACACTAATATTAACATTTTCAACGCCATTGACGGATATTTCAGTCATGGTTGACAGCGCAAAATAGACCTGAGTATCTATGAGGCAAAGGTGATAGTCGCCTCTTACGATAGCTACGGGAAGACATGGGAGTGGCGCTATTCTAACCCGACAACCACACGGACACAATTTTATATTCCATACAAATATACAATGACTGCTATCATCATCTATTATCGGAAAACAGAACTATACAACATAAAGTTTAAATACGTGACACTTGTAAACGACTTTAAATTGGACCCCAGTGTTGTGTATTTTTGGAGCCTACTCTTCAATGTCTAGACGATGATTGAAAATCATGCAGACTCGATCTGTTTTTTAATTTTGGTCTTTGTTATTTTGGTTCCATTGCCACCACACTCGCGGTAATTTTACGATTCCAATGATACCCCATACGCCTAGGTTTGGTTCAGAGATGAGGAAGTTATCGTGAGAAAAATAATTTCACAAATATACACTCTTGGGCAGTCGTGTAAAAGACAAGATGGCGTCTCACCAATAATCTCAATATGCCCCCGCCCGTTGTGATCTTGGTCCCGGAGCTGGTGCGCCACATTGATGGCCTTCATTCGCTCTTGATTCTTCGCTGCTTTGCCGACGAACACGAAGATATCGTTGTCCTTGTCCAGGATGAAGCAGTCGCCGTGGTTCATGTTTTTCACGTGGGCTTCTATCTGTACAATTGTTTTATTTCCAATGTTTTCAGGGAATAAGGGCTTGTGGTAGTCAGGATAGGTTAGTGTCTTCATGTCTTCCCGTGGATGTCGTAGGTAGCGACCAAGGGAATAAGGGCTTGTAGCACTGTTAGGCGATGGGCTTGCAAACTGTTATAATACACTAGTAAACTTCTTGGCGTAATTGTGCAAAATGTAATTATAGATTTAAAAACAATTAGTCTTTTTTGATTTGTTGGTATTTCTGTAGACCTGCCTACCTCACTCTGAGAATGAAAGCGAGATTTTTTTTGGAGTCGTTATGTGCTTATCAAGACTATACTAATGAGTCCCAACATGGTGGGTCTACGTTATAGAGAACCTGTCACCACCTTCCGACTCCATCATCAGATCAGCTCTACCATATCATAATATTGCATTGTCACATATTGTGTGTCCTTTAACCCACTAACGGAAAGTGGTTGAAAATTAGTGTTTTTTTGTTTACCTTTGCTTTACTCGTATGGGAGATACCCCAAACAAATACTACCTATAAATAAATTACAAATTACAGCATTCTAGTACCAAAAGTCTCTGATTAAAGCCGCGGAGAGACAGACAGACGGACATGGTGAAACTATAAGTGTTCCTTGTTAACCAGGGAACCTTATATACTGGATATTTTCTATTCTATTCTTAAAAAGCAAGATGAGCCACGCGATTCGTTAACCTAGTGTGTAGTGACCCTGTCTACGAAGCTAGCAAAATCCCTGTAAGGGCAGATATTTGTGTGATGAGCGCGAGTGTTTTTTTCCTGAGTCTTAAATGTTTTCTATATACGTAAGTTTATCGTTGTCTAGTTCCCATAGTACAAGCCTAAAGCTTAGTTTGGGGCTAGGTCAATTTGCGTGATTTTGTCCACTTTTTTTTTTTTTACCCATGTGGATTAAAGACGCAGTGTTCCAGCGCCTTAGGCTTAGCAGCGGCTTAGCGCTTTTAGGGGCTTGTAGTACTGTTAGGCGATGGGCTTGCAACCTGTCACTGATACACTGGTGAACATCTTGGCCTGATTGAGCAATATGTTGTTACAGAACTATCAAGAAGTCTTTTTAGAAAGTTGATGTTTCTGTAGCTCTGCCTACTCCACTCTGGGAATGAAGGCGTGATGTTATGTATGTGTGTTCAAGCGCCTAAAACTTCACTAACCTGTGTCACTCGAACATTCTTTCTGCCCTTGATGTGGAACAGGCGTTTTTCAGCGCCGGCGTTGATAGTGACGTGGCTGAAGCCAGACGCGTGACCGCCGTCTAGATACAAGATGGCTGCAAGAATAAAACGATTCCTTAGCCGCCGTTATAAACCGGTCAAGTGCGTGTGTTTTTTTAGTTTCACCTGTCCCGGTGCCTGTCTGTATTAAATCTAGAAATAACAAAAGAAATACGTGTTGTATGGGAACCCACTAAACTTATTTAACTGAGCATGAATGAATGAATAGTTTATTTGCATAAAAACAAGCGTATATAAAAGGTGTTACAATAGTCATAGATCGTATCTTGCTTTGCCAAGGCTGGCGTATAAATATTTCGTTTTAAAGTTATATTACAATTTGCATTCGCTTCAGCACTCATTGACCGACATGCTCTTGCCCGGTTTTACCCTTTGGGTACGTAATCCTAAAAAGGGTAACTAGGACCTCATCAGATCATAAGTTCCGTGGTACGACGAACAGTATCCAAGCCTTACAAATGGGAAAATGCATATTTATTTTTTTACGCTCTCCGGAAAGTGCTATGAAAGAGAGGAATAACTGTTTACGCGAAATAATTGTCGTGTAATTTTTTCATAAGGTATGAAGCGCTAAAAGTCATAGCTCAGACCCCTGCATAAACACTCTATGCAAAATCGACGACAGGAATTACGTCACAGCTGTTGTTCCATGAAGTACAAGAGCCTTAAGAAATTTGCATTTATTTCGTAATTCGTCTTAATAAATGGATCATAACTTAGTGTATTGCGTTTTATAAAACACGACACGTTGAACTAGTTGGGAGTGACCCTGCCTCTGAAGCCAGCGGTCCCGGGTTCAAATCCCGGTAACGGCAGATATTTGTGTGATGAGCGCGAGTATTTAGGTTTATATTTCTCTATTTATGTACGTTTATCGTTGTCTAGTACCCATAGTACAAGCCTAGAGCTTAGTTTGGGACTAGGTCATTTTGTGTGAGATTGTCCCGTGATATTTATTATTTATTTTACATGCTTTTATTTACTGTTTCTCTTAAATCGTATCAATGACACTCAATTCTGAATTTCAAGCATTTACTCTAATGGCTTTTTTTTATGTTAAGGAGAAGGCACCCGAGCACTCAGGCCACCTGATGGTAAGTGGAATCTGAGACCCATAGACATTTGAATTTTCAAGACAATCCTAAGATCTCAAATGCGTTGCCAACCCTGAGGACAAAGATGGAATGCCTCTATGCTAGTAATTTCACCGGTTGTCTTATCCCCACACCGGAACACAACAATGCGAACACTGTTGCTTGGCGGGTGGTTAATGGATAAGATGGTGGTAGCGATCCGGACGGACCCTGCACAGGGTCCTACCACCACTAAATCTTATCTTCGACGCACGACGGAAATGTTTCATAGAACCATTAAATTGCGTGCGTTAGCGTGGCCAACTTTTTGGTCCTTACCCACGCCTCACCGCGAGCGACCTGCGCTCCTTGTCTATATCCATCAGAGCACCTTACTTGGTTGGAAGTAGCCCAGGAACTGCTCGCTCTCGTGCTCCTGCACCTCTCGGTGCTGCGTGGCGGCGCCGTGGAAGCGGCAGTCGTCCAGGTTCACAGACAAGATGGCTGCCGTGCCGGCCTCGTCCTGCGACGTGGAGGTACCCAGCCAGAAGTGGATGTTGTGGGAGAGGGACGAGGGGGTACCTGATGTCTACAAGATAAATAACGAAAGAATATTTTAATCACACATGCTCCGAAAGGGTGTTATAACACACAGGCTTATAGGGCAGTTATAGCTAACTAGTACATAGTATACAACGTGTTACAAAACAATCCGTAAAAAAGAAATTACAAAAGTAGTGTCAACCCTTATTAAATAACGTCAGTTCAGTATCGTAGAAGAAATTACAAAAGTAGTGTCAACCCTTATTAAATGACGTCAGTTCAGTATCGTAGAAAAAATTACAAAAGTAGTGTCAACCCTTATTAAATAACGTCATTTCAGTATCTTAGGTATACAGTATACTAGGGTTAACACTACTTTCGTAATTTCTTTTTTACGGATTATTTTGTAACACGTTGTATAATATAGAACTAACTAGTACATCATTTAAGACTAAGGAGGTGTAAAATCAGCCAATGTTTATTTCCTATGTTCCAAGCTAGGCTACAAAACAATTTTACTGTGTATAAAACTTGTACGGTACATTTACCTGCATTATATTTATGTTTTACTATTATTTCAGAAACAATTGCAATTATTTTTATAAAAAATTAGGGTTCCCTTCATCTGGCATAACTTTTTTTGGCATAATCATAATTTGGCATACAGTCTTTTTTTTTCAGAAACCGTATACTTTTCAGGATTATTTAAAATAGCATTGCATAGAGCCCATTACGTTAGGTTAGGTTATCTTATAACAATCCTGAAAAGTATACGGTTTCTGAAAAAAAAGACTGTATGCCAAATGATGATTATGCCAAGTGATGATTATGCCAAAAAAGGTTATGCCAGATGAATGTAAACCAAAAAATTAATCTGGCATTATGGCAAGTTTGAAAACTAATGGCAGTTCTTAGCATTATCTGTGGAACACAATATTGAAAAAAGTTGAGTTGTCATGTTGACAATCTCTTTTAGCGAGTCGAGTGCCATACATTTTTTGATTGTTGTTTTCTTTAATAGTCTAAGTTCTTACTTCCCTTGATGCACAATGTACCTACTATTATTCACTTTAAAGAAGATTCACAAGTATTATAGTATTTATAGTTAACCCTTTAGTGGTTCACGGCAATATATTTGCCATCATACATTTTAATTTAGTAACAAAAAAGCACTGATATTTTTGTTTTTTTAAGTATTAAGGACCCAAGTTATAAACCTACTAATCTAATAACAATAAAAGGTACAAAATAATAAGTAGTAGCCCTATTAATTTTAATTATAAGTAGGTATTAATATTTTGAACAAGTGTCGTCGCGTAGGAGTAAGGGCTGATTGTTTGATAAGTAGGTAGTTAACTGAACACTGACACTAACTGAACTGACACGGCGGGGGACCGCTAAGTAAATGAAATAATATAAAATACTCGTACCCCAGCTACTTATCGGTTCATCCATTTAAGAGCTACGATGCCACAGACAGACACACACACACTTACGCGTCAAACTTATAACACCCCTCTTTTCGCGTCGGGGGTTAAAAATAGAAGTAGTAAAATTCACTCCTTCTATTAATAAATGGTTGATTTTCGACATTATTTGAGGAATATTGCTATGTCCCGATAAGTGAACAAAAAATTCTATAAATAAAAAATATTCTTACTCCTTTTTCTGATAGTCATAACACTCCTATTTCAGAGATAACTTAGGCGGTTCAAAGTTTTGAGTTTTTTTTTCTCAATTGAAATTGAACTTCCATAGTAAAATAGTAAAATTCCATACAAATTCTTTGCTTAGATGTGTCGTAGACGGATAGTCAGTCCTGTTACTCGTAAAGTACCTATGAAAACTAAAAAAAAATACCTTTCTCAAAAATCACTTCAAAAATAATCTGTACTGTGCGTACTCCCAAAGTTTGCGATTTATTCTTATCAAAAGTACTTAAAGGGTTAACTAGTAAAAATTTGCCTAAAACAATCGCGACCCCTTCTTAATTGATAATGATTGACCACTCTTTCATTAGCCAACAGATTTTCATCAACCACAGCTTGAACTCGATTTAACTAGTTTTTGGAATCGATTCATCCGTTTGGGAGCTACGATCAAATCAAATATACACATATTCACAGACACACAGATACACTGCTCTATGGATCCGACTTAAAAAAAATTTAAATACTCCCGATATAGTCTCACTATCACCAATTCAGTAAATCCTTGAATAATATAGGCATGCACATAGTGACTTTGGTATTTTCAGTAAGCAATTCAGCGTTTGCATTCAGAAAGTATCATTTGGTAAAGTGGAAGTGATGATGAAGACCGCAGAAGACAACCGGAACTCCTCAACGGAACCTGAGATACCTCGATGAAGATGGTTGAGCGACTATAACGAAGCACATCTAAATGGTTGAAATATAATACATTAGGTACGACTTTCTCGTGGCGTTGCTTGTGGTGATCTTGAAAAATCCTATAGTTTCTTATTCATTGAGACGTGGGACTATATAACAGCATAATTATTATGATAACTAAAAAGTTTACAATTAAAAAAGTTATAAAAAAGCGGCCAAGTGCGAATCGGACTCGCCCATGAAGGGTTCCGTAGCAACAAGTAACATAATATAAAAGTTCGTTGTAGCTTTGATCAATGTTTTTATGACGTATTAAAAAAAAACTACTAACTAGATCTCGTTCAAATCAATTTTCGGAGGAAGTTTGCATGGTAATGTACATCATATATTTTTTTTAGTTCTATCATTCTCTTATTTTAGAAGTTACAGGGGGGGGGACACATTTCAACACTTTGGAAGGGTCTCTCCACTGTTCAGTTTAGAAAAAAAATATGTTAGTAACTTCAATATCATTTTTGAAGACCTATCCATAGATACCCCACACGTATGGGTTTGATGAAAAATTTTTTTGAGTTTTGTTCTAAGTATGGGGAACCCCCAAAATTTATGTTTTTTTTTCTATTTTTGTGTGAAAATCTTCATGCGGTTCACAGAATACATCTACTTACCAAGTTTCAACAGTTTAGTTCTTATAGTTGCGGAAAAAAGTGACTGTGACATACGGACGGACAGACAGACAGACATGACGAATCTATAAGGGTTCCGTTTTTTGCCATTTGGCTACGGAACCCTAAAAACAATAACCCCCCTTTCAAAAACGCAAAAAAACTTCTTCTAAAATGGTAATAGGCCTATCAATTTCGGCTTCTAGGTAAAATATTGTGGGAAGACCACTTCAGTTAGCCAATTGACCTATTAGCATTTGAAAAGTAGTTAATTTTTACGTTTTTGAAGGCGGTTTATTGAACATTTAATATCCATTATATATTTTTTAGAGATCATAATATGAATCAGAATCAGAATCAGAATAATCTTTATTCAAGTAGGTTTACAAATAATAAACTCTTTTGAAACGTCATAGTAGCGACTTAGCCTAAATTGACTGCAGGTTCAAATCGCGACCGATCAGAGAAGAACCTGTAAGAAACTCTGTCGGATGTCTTTTTTTTTTTTTTCGACGTTCGCAACCTTTTGTCGTAAGGACTAAACATTTTATTACAAGCAATTCAGTCCCAAGCATTGTTATCATTAATATAGTCTTTAATACAATAATATGCTTTAGAAATTAGTTTACGCTTAACGTAACTCTTAAATTTATTTACTGATAGTTCAGTAACATTACTTGGGAGCTTATTATAGAACCTAATACAATTACCCATAAAAGAGTTTTTTATTTTATGGAGCCGCGTGAAGGGCACTGCGAGCTTATATTTATTTCTGGTATTAACATTATGTATGTCACAGTTCTTTCTAAATTTAGCGATGTTTTTATGAACATAAATAATGTTTTCATAAATGTATTGACTGTGCATGGTCAATATATTAATTTCTTTAAACTTATCTCTAAGCGAGTCTCTCTGGCCCATCTTGTAGACAGCACGAATAGCCCTCTTCTGCAGAACAAAGATGCTATTTACATCAGCAGCACTACCCCACAGTAAAATACCATATGACATAATACTATGGAAGTAACTAAAATAAACTAATCGAGCGGTATCTAAGTCTATTAATTGCCGAATCTTATTAACTGCAAAAACTGCTGAACTGAGTCTACCCGCCAATCCAGCAAGATGAGGACCCCATTGGAGCTTGGAGTCTAACGTTATACCAAGAAACACTGTATCGTTAACTAGGTCTAGTTTGTCATTTTTAATAGTTACAGTAGTTTGACTATTTTTCACATTAGTAGTCATGAACTTTATACATTTCGTCTTCTTTTCATTCAGTAATAAATTATTAACACTAAACCAATCGACTACTTTTGATATAGCATTGTTTACATCGACATTAAACTGCTGTTGTCGTTTAACTTTGAACACAAGTGACGTATCATCAGCAAACAATACTATATCATGGTTGTCCTTTATAAGGTAAGGTAAGTCATTTATGTAGATGAGGAATAAAAATGGACCCAATATTGAGCCCTGTGGTACGCCCATTGAGACCAATGACCCAGGTGATCGTACTCCATTCACATCTACCCTTTGTATTCTCCCGTATAAGTACGTTTTTATTAAGTTTAGCGCAGTACCTCTAACTCCATAGTGGTGTAGTTTCCTGATCAATGTGTCATGGTTAACGCAATCGAAGGCCTTGGACAAATCACAAAAAATACCTAAAGCATCCTGTGACCCTTCCCAGGCATTAAAAATGTTTTTAATCAACTCAACACCAGCTTCGGTTGTCGAGCGACCCCGAGTAAAACCAAATTGTTTATTGTGTAATAAATTATTATACCGAAAATGTTCCGCTAACTGTGACAAAATCAATTTCTCAAATATTTTACTGAAAGTGGGTAGTATGGATATTGGTCTAAAATTTGTGGGGTCAAAAGTACTACCCGTTTTGAATAATGGAATTATCTTACTATGTTTCATAAGATCAGGAAACTCACCACAATCAACACAGTGATTAAATACGACCATTAAGTCCGATGCTATGACTTCAATTAAGGATTTGAGTACATGGACCGACACTCCCCAAAGGTCACTGGTTTTCTTTATATTGATTGAGTTGAATGCCTTAATTACATCCAAGGCAGTAACGCGCTTGAATTCAAAGTATATACTGCATTCAGGCACGTTATCTTCTAAAAGTACAATGGCAGACGCAGGCGAAGAGTTCAAGCACTTAGTCGTGGACACTGGTATATCGGTAAAAAACTTTTCAAATTCAATTGCGATATCTGGATTGGAATCTATTATTTTACCATCTACTTTTAAACGATAGTCGTTAATGTTCTTTTTTCGGCGACCTGTTTCTTCATTAATTATTTTCCAGGTCGTTTTAATAACATCAGAACTATTCAAGATTTTGTTACTTAAAAAATTTCGCTTAGTTATACGGCAGTCTATCTTGAATTGCTTAGAATACTGTTTGACATGTTCCTTAAACTCCTCACTCGCGTTATACCTCCGTTCCTCATATAGTTGATACAGTATTCTTCTACGCTTATGTAAGTCCGCAGTAGCCCAGTCACTGAAAACCTTTGCACCACCAACCACAACCGATTTGGATGTAAATACTGCGTTAAATTGTTTCATGAATGTGTGAAAGAATGAGTTGTACATGTCATTGGGTCCCTTATCAGTTGTTAGAAAGGGCAAATTATGCACTAGGTTATGTCTCATTCTTTCCACACGGTCTGCAGTTATTGGCACAAAAGTAATTTCTTTTTTTGGAATATTATTCGATACGGACTTGAATTTAATTAATTGACCCAAATGATCCGATTCCAGGTTGCTGATCACACTCTTACCAATAGGAATTATATCAGTAAAAATGTTATCAATACACGTGGCGCTAGTGTTAGTAACTCTAGTTGGCTCCATAAAAGTATGTGTATGCTGTTAGGTAGTCTCACTTCGCAATGAATAAGAAACTATAGGATGTTACAAGCTCACCACAACCAACGCCGCGAGAAAGTCAAAGTACACTATTATTTATTACGTACCTTTAGAACAATGTAAGAATCTCCGGAAAAGAATTTACCATACTGACTCTCTTTTACGGGAACCGGTTGAAAATCCTGAAAGAATACAATTTCTAACTAAAAATAACTTAAAAACTTCGTGATTGCGACCCCGCCTTGCGGAGCTAAGTTATTGATGAAAGTAAAGTAGCCATGTCACCCGACCGCCGACGGAGACGGGTATAACTTCGTATGGCCCACCATACAACAAACAGAAAGATTTATGCGATTAGGAATTTATATCTAGCAACAAGGAAATAAAGATCAAGTACGTTTGCTCTACAGGGTATTTTTTTTATCAGTGCACAAATTTTAACATATGATTTTTGTATCGTTAATATAATATATTACGACAATAAAATGAGTAAGTTTTTTTTTGTTGCAAATTATCTCTCATTTACCTTCTCGTGTGGACACAAAGTCACACTAGAAATGATGACATGGGTTGTCAAGCTGTAGGTATGCGATACACTGTATTGATATTCGAAATTTAAAAATTTCATGTACAGCTTATCAGTCAACAAGCCCCTCTCCTACTGAAATTCTAAATTTGAAATTTCATAAATTAACTTCCTTAACAACACTCCCCTCTCCTCGCACCACTGCATTAGAGGGTCCATGAATATCGTTAAGTTATTGGAATCATTGAATCGGCAACATTTCTAATATTTTTTAAGCTAGAGTAAAAATAACACAACAATATGTGTTATTGATTAACAATAGCGAAGTAAATATTAAAATTTGTGCACCGATTAAAAAAATACCCTGTATAATGCTAATTTAAATTTTAGAACAAAAAAAAATTACTTTGATCCCATTGTAATGTAGTTTAAATTAAATTGCCTTGATTATGTACATCCTAATGCACAGAAGGCCTTACGAGGTTAATGTTTTACTATCATCAAAGCTTAACGTATTAAAACTAGTAGGTATTCATTAAAAAAAAACCGGGTAGGAGCATGTCTGTCACTTCTACAATACATACATAATAACATCACGCCTTCATTCCCAGAGTGGGGTAGGCAGAGCTACAGAAATACCAACAACCTTAAAATACTTGTTTATAATGGTTACTTCTACAATGAAGCCAAATCAATCGATCGAGCAATCGGATAAAAAAATCTATCGAGTGGTTTATTTAATTAGTGTATTTTTTTCACTAATAATTGTAATTAATTTTGCATAATGGTTAAAATATTTTGTTTTCCTAAATGTTATCGCATTAATTAACCGCATTTAAACATTTTAAACAGTAATTAGTTAGTGTTATAATCGATAAAAACTAAAATGAATCATATCGTTAACTATTCATAGGGTAATAATTCTATTTAAATATTTTGTTCGTGGGCATTTAAATTAAATTTGACGACCACATAAGTCACAATATGGGTCAATAGAAATTAGTTCCTATTTATAGAAATGATTACTATCACTGTACAAAGTAATCAGACCAAAAAGGATTCTAAGACTCGGAAACGAATACTCGTGCTCATCACACAAATATCTGCCCTTACCGGGATTTTAACCCAGGACCCCCTAGCTTCAAAGGCAGGGTCACTGCCAACTAGGCCAGCGTGGCGTCCGTGTATGGACAGTTACCTCTATTCTCCATACTTCAAGTCCCACCTTCACCCCACATTTTTCAAAAGCTGGATGAACTTCTGGCATCTCCTGGAAAGAGGAAAAACCAAATATAAACGGGAATAACTTGTGTAAAAAAAAACCCCGACTCAAAACAGTCTGTAAAAAAGCCTTTAAAAAGTAAAAATTATAAGTCGTGGCCCTATAAGTTTAATTGTAAGGTTTTAATATTTTCATCCAAGCGTCATCGCGTAGGAGTAAGGGCTGATTGTTTCATAAGTAGGTAGTTAACTGAACACTGACACTAACTAAACTGACACGTCGGGGACCGCTAAGTAGCTGGAGTACTTTACATTATTTCATTCACTTAGCGGCCCCCCGCCGTGTCAGTTAAGTTAGTGTCAGTAAACCCCCTAAAAGCTTAATATCTCAAAAACGGCTGAACAGATTTTTATAAAACATGTCTAAGAACCACCGCTAGAAAACCTGCTTTGGCTACGGTGCCACAGACAGACACACACACACTTACACTTCAAACTTATAACACCCCTCTTTTTGCGGGGGTTATAAACCGGGTAAGAGCATGTCGGACCATGCTTAGTGCTTGCTTAGTCAGCTTTCGGGGGCGTCGTTAATCGGGTCGTCACTTTAAATTAGACAGTTCCCAAGTATTGGAGTCGCAAGCAAAACAATACAATGCTTGTAGCAGTCTAGAATCAAACACACGACCTTCACGATAACTTCCGTCATAAACACGCAACCGCTGATTCATAACTCGCAGGGGAGCTCGACGAGAAATTAATACTTAGGCGTTAAAGTTTTCCTCAAGCTCGTATTAACCAGTGGAATGTGACGTCATGCCAATCATAATCAGATATATGAGTCACAGATACAGCAGGCCTATATTACACGGTAAAACCTGATTGCTTTGACGTGTTTCCGTAGTGATAACTCTTATTGCCTCTCCCGTTCGGATGGCTGCGGAGCAAACTACGACAAACGACCAAGGTCAAGCATCAGCGGTTCTGAAGCAATCTATAAGCACCTGCAGGCAGTCTAAAGAAGCCCTCCCAATGATTAATTCCGGAAGGTCGCGGAAACTACGGCAGTTAAAAAGGACGTACAGTAAGACCACAAATATAAGTTACGCCGGCAATCTTCGTCCACGCAGAAAGTGCTCACTAATGCCGAAGATAAACGAACGTAAAAATCAATTCAATACAAACCTTGTCGTGTTACGCGTAAGGTAGAATATGAAATGACAGTTAAACTCGTGCTTTCTCGCTCATGGCGATTAGCGGTTAGCGCTTAGCGCTCGTTCATCTCAGCTTGTGTACGAATCCGCGACAAGGTACTTAAGTGTTCAGCAACTTATGAGTTCGACTGTAGCTAATATTTATTTATTTAATCTTTATTGCACAAAGGAATACACTTAATATACAAAAGAATAGAATAGAATAGAATCCTTTATTCGGCTAGTTAAAAAACAAAGAAACACATACAATTGAGGAAATAAAAACAATAGTAACATTATAAGTTGGCTGCTTGAGCTGCTTCCGAAGCCAGCGGTCCTGGGTTCAAATCCCGGTAAGGGTAGATATTTGTGTGATGAGCGCAAATATTTGTTCCTGAGTCTTGGATGTTTTCTATATATATTTAAGTATGTATTTCTCTATTTAAGTATGTTTATCGTTGTCTAGTACCCATAGTACAAGCCTAGAGCTTAGTTTGGGACTAGGTCAATTTGTGTGAGATTGTCCCCTTATTTATTAAGTAGGTAATTAAAACATAGGTAATAGCCGAAACGGTGCGCAAGCTCAGCGTGATGCTGAGGCACGGAGCCGCAGCGCTGATTTTCAGCTGCAAAAGCAAAAGGCGAACTTAATGCCGTAAGGCATTCTCTCCCAGTTGACCTTTGATATTCATAGCTGGGCATTAATCGGTTAATCGTTAATTAACATACATCGTTATCGCGGGAGCAAATACGATTTGACAGTACTCAAAGATTATAACCAAGTAGGCAATAACAGAAGCGACACTCGCATAGTGGCGCGTCTCTATGGGAAAGGTATGACGAGGTGCCTTAAAAAATACAAGTTTATAATTTTAAATACTGAGTATCAACATGCTCAATTAAAAACAAGAAAAACTGGTTTTAAAACCTTTTATGAATCATCTAGTATCAATGTCTTTAAGCTAAGCATTACCATCTACAGCATCAGGATTTAAAGATCGAAGGTATCGTAATTCTGCACGGTCACGGGGTCCCAATACGTGTACATCGATTGCAAGATTTGAAGCTAACAGCGACTAACAAACAAATATACGCGGTGAAGCTAAATAAAACCATTTAAAACCAAAAAAAACCCATTGCTGGCTTATTGTGAAATTTTCTTTGACCAACTATGTCTACCCAGAGAGAACGTCGTGTAAAATATGAAGAACTTCTTAAAGGCTTAGAAAGCGTAGGCATAATATTCCTTCACCAAACAGACAATCTGTTATATATGTTCTATAACGGATTTGTTTTTGCTGCCGCGATAACGATCTGTTGATTAACGAGGTTAACTTTTCGAGTAAGGATGGACTTTTACATTAACTTTAAAAAAAGTTAACTTCCGTAAAATTTCTCCTAGTCCGTTAATCGTTAATCCAGTACTATTTACTAAAAAGATGAATGAAATGATTATGAATGAAAGTTTTTGTGTAATGACACTGATGACGTCGGCAAAGAGGCCGAAAAAATAAAAATATAGAAGAGCCATATGCAAGACTGAGATACATTCATATATTTGCCACTCACTCTTACCTATAGTTGCGTCTCACAACTTACAGCAATAACTTTACAGTTAACTCCTAAAAACCTCCATTATAATAACTACCCCTAGTTGCAAACATACCTTAATATTTTTGAAATTCCTTTTAAATGCACCAATAACACTCAACTTCCGTGTAGGTTTCACAACTATACCGCGCCAATTGCCAATTGTACATAAAAAACAAGGACAACAAACTGCAGCGACCAACGAGCGATGTGTCCAATGCCGAGGTCAATGTGATAATGAATTGTTCACCATATAGGCATCACTAACGGGGATATGCCGTTAGTATTTTTGGCGCATTACTGTTGTCCGCCACTCCGTCCACTTAATCGTTTATCGGTTTGAACGTCCGATTTTGCGAGATTAAACATAGTAGATTGTGTCCCATGGGAGCAAAATGACATATTCACGGTGAGGGGTTACCCTAGCTAAATTAAGTGTCCGGCCTTTTTACCCAAATGTCCGGCTAAACTGGCTGGTCTATCCGGATTTTCGTTTTTAAGATCTGGCAAGCCTAGTCACCCTATCTAAATTAAGTGTCCGGCCTTTTTACCCAAATGTCCGGCTAAACTGGCTGGTCTATCCGGATTTTCGTTTTTAAGATCTGGCAAGCCTAGTCACCCTATCTAAATTAAGTGTCCGGCCTTTTTACCCAAATGTCCGGCTAAACTGGCTGGTCTATCCGGATTTTCGTTTTTAAGACCAGGCAACCCTAGTCACCCTAGCTAAATTAAGTGTCCGGCCTTTTTACCCAAATGTCCGGCTAAAATGGCTGGTCTATCCGGATTTTCGTTTTTAAGATCTGGCAAGCCTAGTCACCCTATCTAAATTAAGTGTCCGGCCTTTTTACCCAAATGTCCGGCTAAACTGGCTGGTCTATCCGGATTTTCGTTTTTAAGACCAGGCAACCCTAGTCACCCTAGCTAAATTAAGTGTCCGGCCTTTTTACCCAAATGTCCGGCTAAAATGGCTGGTCTATCCGGATTTTCGTTTTTAAGATCTGGCAAGCCTAGTCACCCTATCTAAATTAAGTGTCCGGCCTTTTTACCCAAATGTCCGGCTAAACTGGCTGGTCTATCCGGATTTTCGTTTTTAAGACCAGGCAACCCTAGTCACCCTAGCTAAATTAAGTGTCCGGCCTTTTTACCCAAATGTCCGGCTAAAATGGCTGGTCTTTCCGGATTTTCGTTTTTAAGATCTGGCAACCCTAGTTACCCTAGCTAAATTAAGTGTCTGGCCTTTTTACCCAAATGTCCGGCTAAACTAGCGGGTCTATCCGTATTTTCGTTTTTAAGACCTGGCAACCCTATGAGGGGTACTTTGAATCCTGAGCGTAGTGAGGGATTCAAGTGTTAACGCCCAAGGTGGAAATAGTTTTGCTGCCGTGTGACACGTGCTGCTTTTCACATCACCTATGAGGAAGATAAAAGATCTTAGTGATGAAACAAATTTAATTATTTACACTCTCTAAAAGTGCTAAAATTATCAAATTTAACAGGCAACCAACTGTCCTCGAACAGAAAAGTGCCACATTGATCCCTCCTAGCAGAGAAGAAAAGTCACTGACACGAATAGGTGATATGAAAAATAAATATCAGGTGACAATCTCACACCAATTGACCTAGCCCCACTGGACAACGATATCATATAAGATAAGAAAATATATATTTTATTTTGTTTTATTTGTTTCTTTATTTTTTTTGGTTATAAATACTTACATAGAGAAATAAATACTTAAATACATAGAACACTTAAACACATCCTAGACTCAGGAACAAATACTTACGCTCATCATACAAATATTTGCGCATACCGGGAATCGAACCCGGGACCGCTCGCTTCGTAAGCAGGGTCACTACCAACTATATGACAGGGTATACTAACTATACTACCAACTATACTGTCATCGCAGTACAATTTATAGGTTACTAGCGACCCGCCCTCGCTTCGCTCCGGATTAAAGTATTATACATATAAACCTTCCTCTTCAATCACTCTATCTATTAAATAAAACCGCATCAAAATCCGTTGCGTAGTTTTAAAGATTTAAGCATACATAGGGATATAGGGACAGAAAAAGCAACTTTGTTTTATACTATGTAGTGATCTGCCTTTTTGCTGACAAATCTTTGAGAAATGCATCGTTTCGCAACCTATTTATTTGCTAAACCGCTTTTTTGGGTTTCGTAGTCAAACTAGGAACCCTTATAGTTTCGCCATGTCCGTCCGTCCGTCCGTCCGCAGCCTAGCGCAAAGAATTAGTACTAAAAAGCTGCAATTTGGCTTGAATATGCATATTAGTTACGTTAACAAAGTGGTACAATAAAAAGTAAAAAATTATTTTTTTTAGCGTATCTCCCCTACCGTAACGTGGGGATGCATTTTTTTTCTCGTCTACCCTATAGTTTGGTATATTGTTGGTACAGGTCTTTTAAAAATATTATGGGTTTGTGAAAACAGTTTTTGATTAAGTAATCCGTTTATGAAATATTAAGCTTTAAAGAGCTAATTTTTAGGGTTCCGGAGCCGAATGGCAAAAACGGAACCCTTATAATTTCGTCATGTCCGTCTGTCCGTATGTCCGTCTGTCCGTCCGTCCGTCCGTCTGTCCGTCTGTATGTCACAGCCATTTTACTCAGAGCCTATTGGCATTATAGAAGTGAAATTTGGAGGATAGGTGTATTCTATGAACCGCTATACAATGATGTAGTAAAATTGAAAAAAAAAATATTTAGGGGTGGCACGCCATACATGTAACTAGGGTGTCGCGGAGATCGCGAATTCTACCACACTCCTAGTATAATTTCTTACCTTTATGTGGCAACCCCTAAATAGAAAAAAAAAGGCTAATTTACTTCACTTTGAAAGTGGGATGGATGAGTGAAGGCGCGTAAGTTACCGAAGTACCGACATAGTTTCCTGGTGAGTGCTTTTAAGTTCTTCCCCTCTTACTTAATGTATACTAGGATTATGGTGACCTTGAGACAGTACCTTACATCTGAATGTTATGAGTGCCTTCAGATTACTATCCAATACTCTAAGAAGTTCGAACAAGAAGTTATAAGATGGCTAGTTACAGGTTTGAGTATTGGAGGTTAGAAGTTATTAATGGTGGCTGATGGTCTGGACTGTAGGGGTTGATGTGGAGGTCCATTAGGGGATGTAATTCCCCGCCTCATTACTCATCGGACATGGTGATATTCTCACCCCTCCGGGATTCACGATGAGACCTAAGTTCCGTGTTTCCATCTGTAATAGTCGAGGGAGTTGGGGGCCCTCAAACGAGTTATACCCCCGGGTGCGCTAAAAGCACAAGAAGTTCCGTTAGATTTTAGAGTATTCTTGGTTTAAAGAAATAAGTCCCACATCAAGGTCATGATGGTCATGGTATTTATTATAACCTATTATGTTGTGTACTTGTGTCACTCGCTATCCGGGGTTATTGTTCTAAATCCGCGACATAATTTGGTGGAGATGCAAAGGACGCTTAGTTCACGCGAACTGGTCTTATGATAAAAGATATCCAATTTTGATTCCCAAGGATTCACGATTTACTGTTCAAGTTATTCAAAAAACACATGAAGATAATTACCACGTTGGAATACCACATACACTCAGTATAATAAGGGAAAAGTACTGGATTCCTCATGGCCGAGCTCAAGTTCAAAAATGTCTAAAAAAATGCCTACAATGTGTGAAACATGCTGGAGGTCCATACAGAGTACCACCACCACCAGCACTACCCAGTGAAAGAGTTAATTTTAGTTCACCATTTACATACACTGGATTGGACTATCTAGGACCCATATTAGTAGATACAGAAAATGGCAGAGAGAAAAGGTGGATATGTCTTTTAACATGCCTAGCAGTAAGAGCTATACATCTAGAGTTGGTTAAAGCTTTGACTGCAGAGGAATGTTTACTTGCTATACGAAGACTCATAGCCACGAGAGGGGTACCGAAGATGTTCATATCTGATAATGCCTTACACTTTAAATTAACAAGTGAATTAATAAGTAACCCCCTTTGCATTGAAAAAAATATTAAATGGAAGTTCATTGCCCAGCTAGCACCATGGCAAGGTGGTTTCTATGAACGTTTGGTGGCACTTGTTAAACATTGTTTGAAACGCACACTGGACAAGCACTTGCTGAGAGATAGTCAAATGCACACAGTTGTCAAAGAAATTGAATCTGTAATTAACACAAGACCACTCACAGCAGTAGGACCAGAAGTAGAAGAAGTTTTGAGACCGGCAGATTTCCTGTCTCTTGGACAGTGTATTGAGTTGAATCCCACCTTCACAGAATCTACCCTTGGTACAAATACTAAAATAGACTTAGTCAAGGGATGGAAGAAGGGTCAGGTGATCCTCGAAGAATACAAGAGCATGTTTATAAATCAGTATTTGCCCAGTCTTCGTGAGAGGTACAGTCACTCTCATAAACAACCCAGGATTAAGTCAAATAAACTCCCAGAGATCGGTGATATTGTCCAAATCAAGGATGATTCGAAAAATAGAACCAATTGGAAAGTTGGTAAAATTACAACTTTAATTAGAAGTCGGGATGGTGAGTGCCGGATAGCTAAGGTGATGGTTGGAAACACGGAGTTTACAAGATCATTAAGTCACTTATATCCGCTAGAAACAGAAATATACGACTACAAGATACAAGGAGACGTTTGTGAGTCTGAAAACAGTATCAATACATCAGATACAACTAATTCATCACTACAAGAACAGTTGAAGATTGCTGAGACAGGTGCTCAACTAGAAGAGGTGTCAGAGTCTACAGATGTACCAGCGGAAGCCGAAGTAACACCTGAAACGGAAATTGAGAGGTCAGTAATGCCTCCAGGGTTAACTACAGCAGAAATGCGTCCTCTAAATGATGATACCTACGAGTCCAATACTATTGAATCCGAGCCAGCTTGTGCTATTGATATTGAAACACCAGATATAGAAGAGTCACAGTTTAATACCATCGAAGAAGACCCTACAGCTGAACTAAGTGGAAGAAGGAATGCTGCCATTCGAGCTAGAGAGAGAATAGCTGAGTGGACGCGTCAGTTACTGTTGCTACTATAATTTCCTTTGCCTTGGGGAGTGTCGCGGAGATCGCGAATTCTACCACACTCCTAGTATAATTGCTTACCTTTATAATAATAATAATAATAATAATAATAATTTTATTTCAAACCGAAGTCCATATTTTATTAGTAACATTTTCTTAAAACTATGTTAGTAAGTACTACACTGATAAAACTACTACAACATTAAAACAATACAATTCTATGGCCCGCATGACAGGAATTCCAGTGTTTCACGACTGGGCAGTCGAACCTATGCACAATCGTATTGAGGAGGCTGTTGGGACTATCTCGCACACGTCGCATCAGGGAGGCGACTCTCTTGCGAATAATGGCCTGGAAACTATCGACGCGAGCCTCGGCGCACATCCCTGATGCGCTACAGAAACAAGGCAGTCCCAGCAACATCCTCAAACCATTGTTATATTGAACACGTAGGGCGTTAAAAGATCGGAGCGTATATTTAACCCACAGGCCGCACGAGTAAAAAGTCTGACAGAATGCTTTAAAAAGAGTTATTTTAACTTCTTGTGTGCAACGTGCGAACCTGCGAGCCAACATATTACTTCTCACTGCCATAGCCCTACGCTCTCGCTCAATGTCGGCATCATCGGAGAGATCTTCGGTGACCCAGTGACCTAAGTACTTGAACCTAGTGACTCTAGTCATGGCTACACCATCGAGTATAACTGGGGGCACAAACCTAGGCTGTTTGTTGCCCGCCTTAAAAATGAGTAGCTCGCTTTTTTTTGTGTTGTACTTAAGGCCATGTGACTCCGCGTATCCCTCGCATATTTTAATCAGTATCTCAAGGGCACTAATCGATGGACTCAGCAAAACCATGTCATCTGCATAGCTAATATTATTGACCAGACTACCGTCTATTGAGCATCCGACACCGGCTGCGCCAAGTTCACCGATCAGGCCATTGACATAAAGATTAAAAAGTCCCGGAGAGGTTAGGCCGCCCTGCCTGACCCCGCACTCCAAAGTATATTCGCTCGAGCATTCACCCGCCCACCTCACACAATTTGTTTGATTCTGATACCAGTACTTCAGAATCCTTACATATTCTCCAGGTGTCCTGGTCTCTCTCATTAGCTTATCCCATAGCAAGTTGTATGAGACGAGGTCGAATGCCTTCGACAGATCCAAAAAACATGCGTAAATAGGCGTTTTACGTGTAGTATAATATTGGACGGTATGCTTGAGTCTCAGGATCGCAGATTCGGTAGACAGACCCGCCCTAAACCCAAACTGAGCGTCATGCAGGTCTATATCACGAGTCAAGCGACAAGCAAGCAAACCGTCCAATACCTTAGCTATCACGGTGGCCAACGAGATAGGACGATAATTGGTTCTGTCTGAGACATCGCCTGTCTTATTTTTGGGAATTGGTACAACTATAGTTTTCATAAGCGCCTGAGGCAGATATGAATGGCCCACACATAAGTTAAACAACATGGCCAGCAACCTAGGAAGGTGAGCTCCAGCGTTTCGCAGGTGCTCGACGCTGAGGTCGTCGTGGCCAGGCGACTTGCCTCTGGACATCTGTCTAATCGTCGCCATGACCTCGCTAGCAGTAAACCGCGTGTATTCACCGCACAAAGCACCTTCAGCGTCCGGCACCTCCGACACAGGCCCCAATTGAGAATGCACTGTGAATTGGCTACGAAATATTTCTGCAATTCGGCCTGCGTCGCACTCGCCCTCAATACAAGCAGGAACACGTGAACCAGCCACCATCTGTCTAGTGCACTTCCAGAAACCTCGAAAGTCTTTAGCTGAATGGTGAGTGGCTAAAATATCCAATTTAATTTGTTTTTCATTGTCCTGGCACCATTTCAACTTTGACTTGAAGAGTTTTCTGGTTTCGCACATTTCACTATACACTTTGCCTGTATTGGGTTTGCCACTTAAAATCCACATCTGGAAACTGTGCCTAGCCAGTTCGTGCACTGCTTTTACGTGCTTATTCCAGCCTACCACCTGCTTTCGCCTGTAAAATTCTCGCACCCCGTAGCTAACTGCGGCCGCTCGAGTAAGGCAATCGACAATACTTCGATATAAAGCATCAATTACAAAATTGTGTTCAATATTACAACAGTACGTATCGGCGCAGGACCTACATTCCGCTGGAAAGTCTATTTTCCTTAAGTTATTAACACACTCTGAATAATACTGATTGATCTGCTTAGCATCCCTCTCACCCCATCGAATTTTATTAGTTATGTTTTCTCGGTGTTTTACTTTTTTTGTTAAAGAGCCCATATTACAGTAGATCTCCAGCGGAAAATGATCCGACCAAAAAACGTCTTGACGTACCTTTATATCAGTTATACATTGTGAAGCTGCTTCTGTTGCAAGGCAGTGGTCAAGCCACCTCTTGCAATTGTGACTATCGCTAATAAACGTGTACGCGTCAGAACCCATTCCAAACTTGACCACATCAGCACACAACCAACTACGCTCAATACAGAAATCCATTAACTCTCTAAAAAATAATTCATTCGGGTGCGAGTTAAAGTCCCCTAACACAAAAGCCGATTCAATGTCATTACTTTCAATAACTGCATTAATTTCACTAAGAATCTCTGTGAACTCTGGTAGGTTCTCTGCACAGTCTGTGGGCATATAAACAGAAAACACTAAAGCGCACCTGTCCTCCACACAAATTTTAATCGCCGCAACCCGCACACTAACACACGGCACTACTGTGACCGACGAAAACGCACCTTTTCGCCACATCAAGGCCACCCCTCCATAAGGGCGTCCACGCAGTACTCCGGTCGAGGTATCTACTGCAGACTTGCTGGTATAATCAAACTCCTTGTCAATCGACCCAACCACTGATACATCATGAGGCAGCAACCACGTCTCCTGAAGAGCGATTACATCCGCATTCTGGCAAAGCTCTCGAACACCGTCTATAGACCTCGTCAACGACTTGCAGTTAAAAGTTATAAATTTAGCTAATTGTTTATTATTACTAATCATTGTTATTTTTTTTTTTTTATATTGTAATCCGGTTTACTCGTCACACCTAGACGGTGCTGTACTAAATTGGACGAAACGTCGAAAAGAAATTCCTTCCGGCCATAAATTTTCATCCAAGAATATAGGGAGCTTGTGTTTAGGTATAAATACTTTATAAGCTTTATAACCCCTTGGTCGTGTCATTTTAATTTCCACTAAGTTTACAGCCACTTTGGTCTTATTCATAATGTACTCGGCAATATCAGCTGCGCAAGTTTCACTATCAACGTTATTTATAAACAAGGGAATTTTGATGTCAGCCGCCTTAAATTTGCCTAAGGATTCCTTTGCCTGACCTGTAGTTCCTATGAACTTGTTTCTCAGCCTCTTTCTTTGCACAGTTATCCAATCCTTATCTTCATTACACTTAAATTCTCCTGCCTTGCGAACCAAATCAGAATATAATATTTTGTTGTTATCGGACGTATTCTCATTACTTTCATATGTAGCATTCTTATGTCTACGTCCTTTCGGGCTAAATTTGCTTAATCTCTGCTGCGGCGCAACGGCAACCGGTTTAGCTGCAAACATTACCGATGGTGGCGACGGCTCCGCACCAATGCGCTCGTTAGGACTAGATTCGCTTGATTTCTGAGAAGCCGACTCTCGCCCGCTCGGATGTCTTTTGCGCGACTGCGACGGCGATATCGTCAGCTGATGAGACTTATTTTCTATATTAGTACCCATATCTGCAGATTCAGCAGCTTTTCTTTGCTCCGGTGACCCAGTTTTGTTTAGTGACCAGTTCATTATGCCACTGGGCCCACTATCCATCAATAAGGTCTCACAATATCTAGAATTACGGGTACCTCTTTTTGAGTTGACAAAATTCGTTAATTCAAAATCATTTACTACAGACGCCTGCTTTAAATTAGCTAACTCCATTTTTACCTCATTTAGCTGTTCTAACGTCGCATATTGCTGCTGCACACTTTCATATTGGTCTTTAAGTATAATAATATCTCTTAATAAACGAGTGACGTCTATGTGATCAAAAGTAACGGGGGGTAATTTTCGCAATTCTCTCGCCACAAATATAGGCATTGAATCTGATGACGAGCACCTCACAACAGATATAATATCTTCGAGATCCCTTTGTACCTTCACGTCTGATGCACCTTTGCGTGTAATTTTTCTTTCCGACGTTTTAACTGACCGAAAGAGCAAGTCCTTCGCAATGACCACCTCTTCAGGCGTAAACGCCTTTGCACACAAACGCACGATGTTCTCATCGATCATTATATTAACTTGGTTTTCAATAAACGCAAGCAACTCGCTAATCACGATATTACATCCACTACATTTTAACACGGTACTCGTCATTCTGCTCCGCTATGACTCACAGGGTACATGCGAACGCGTCGGCGCAACGATCGCGACGTGACTTTATGTGGCAACCCCTAAATAGAAAAAAAAAGGCTAATTTACTTCACTTTGAAAGTGGGATGGATGAGTGAAGGCGCGTAAGTTACCGAAGTACCGACATAGTTTCCTGGTGAGTGCTTTTAAGTTCTTCCCCTCTTACTTAATGTATACTAGGATTATGGTGACCTTGAGACAGTACCTTACATCTGAATGTTATGAGTGCCTTCAGATTACTATCCAATACTCTAAGAAGTTCGAACAAGAAGTTATAAGATGGCTAGTTACAGGTTTGAGTATTGGAGGTTAGAAGTTATTAATGGTGGCTGATGGTCTGGACTGTAGGGGTTGATGTGGAGGTCCATTAGGGGATGTAATTCCCCGCCTCATTACTCATCGGACATGGTGATATTCTCACCCCTCCGGGATTCACGATGAGACCTAAGTTCCGTGTTTCCATCTGTAATAGTCGAGGGAGTTGGGGGCCCTCAAACGAGTTATACCCCCGGGTGCGCTAAAAGCACAAGAAGTTCCGTTAGATTTTAGAGTATTCTTGGTTTAAAGAAATAAGTCCCACATCAAGGTCATGATGGTCATGGTATTTATTATAACCTATTATGTTGTGTACTTGTGTCACTCGCTATCCGGGGTTATTGTTCTAAATCCGCGACATAGGGGACGAAAAATTTTTTTGAGTTACATCAGCGTGTGGGGTATTTTTAGATAGGGCTTCCAAAATGATACAAAGGTTTTTAAGTGACTTTTTTCTTAAGTGAACAGTTGGCGAGATATACGCTTCTGAAGTCGTAAAAAATCTGTCCGGGTGGGTAATTTTTGAACTGTTAAATAGAACATTCTAATAGAAATTACAGTACGAGTAGTAGAACAAACGAAATACTTCCAACCAAAATTGTTTTGAACACGATACGCTGTGTAGTTTTTGAGATTAAAATAAATAAAAAAAACAAAAATGAATTTTAACCATGATTGTTCATCCCAGCTACGGAACCCTTCACTGTGCGTGGTCCGACATGCATTTGGCCGGTTTTTTTTCTGTAACTACATAATTATATTTCAAGATTTTTATAAAAGTAACCTAACCTAACCTCCTAGGTTCGGTTCTACACGATGGTTGTTCAATATGAATAAATGATTGAATTGAATAATAAATCCAGAATTATTTAGAGTTTCGGAAAAAAACGTAGGTTGTCAAATAATATGCTTGTGAAATCAATCATTTTTGAAACGTGGGCTATGAAATGATAGGATCTCCAACAATTATCACACCGCATATAAGTAGGTACTCTACTCGCTTGATAAGGATACTATGCACTTGTTTCAATACGGTATTCACTCAAATATCCATGGAATTTATATACACATACGTACTATCACGCCTTCATTCCAGAGAGGGGTAGGCAGAGCTACAGAAATACCAACAACTCTAAAAAACTTGTTGGTAATTCTGTAACCACATTTTGCAAAATCAGGCTAAGATGTTTACCAGCCATGGAATTTCTAGGTACTTTGACATGTACTAGTTGTTTCCCTTTTTTTCCCCATTTCATCTAAATCGGTTCAGCGGTTTATCCGTGAAAGCGTAACATACAGAGTTACTATCACATTTATAATATTAGTATAGAAGTATAGATTATGCGCGCGACTCCGCCCGCGTAGCAGTCGTTTATCGCTATTCCCTCGAGAACTGTAAAAAAAATTGAGATAAACAGGAGCCTATGTGCTATTCCAGACTGTAATCTATCTCTGTGCCGAATGTGTATCCAGATTCGGTCAGCCGTTCTGCCGTGATTAAGTAGCAAACCTACATCCAGAGGAGGATGTTATTTATTGAGAAAATAACTAGTCAATTTTACTACTGGCTAATGAGCTGTGGGTACGAATTAGAGCAGCCTCGGGTTGAGGCACGCACGGCTCACCTATTTTGCTCAATATCGTACGCGCTCACGCGCTGTGCGCGAGCTGCGGGCGAGCGGCGCGCGGCGAACCGTCGAGAGTCGATCTTTTGACCGTGCTCAAAGCGCGTCGGTGTGCGTGCCTCGCGTAATTTGGACGTGTATCGGAGCGTGCCGCGGGCAGAACGACAAGTTACAACTTGTCTGTGGGTGAGGCGCGTATAAATTTGATAAAGTTGCTAAGCTGTTCCACCACCGAGGCGATTTCTTTTTCTTTTTGTTAATAATTCGGTGAATTATGATAAACGCAGCCGCCGCTGTCTTCGTGCCTGATGCCATTTTGTAACATCGGCTCGCGTCAAGCACGCTGCCTCACCCACGCATGTTTATGTGCAACGATTTGACTAGCGAGCAGCTCGTTGCGCGGAGCGAGCATGCCTCAGGCTGAGCCGCTCAGATCGGTACCCAGCTATTTACATATTCGGAATTAGTTTCAGAGCAAGTAACATGTAACGAATCTTCAATTAAGAATTAAACCCTAAATTAAGGTACTAAGGTTGAAATTATAACTAAACCTACATACATATATAACATCACGCCTTCATTTCCAGATTAGGATAGGCAGAGCTACAGAAATACCAACAAATTTATTTCTTTTCAAAAAATATTTTTTAAATTAAGCAGTTCGAGCTTATTACTATTTGAATGACTTTTAATAGAAAATTAGTTAGTTATTACTTGTTGGTTTTTATGTTTGTAGTACTTAACGGATTTGCAACCCTACACTTGTCCGCTTTTCCTTTTGAAGTACGCAACCCTAAAATCCCACGTCTAATCCAGTCCATCCGTTTAGGAGATAATGATGCCACATATACACGCGTTATAATGTCTTTGTTCGCATAAAGGGATAGACATAAATGGAATATCTAACTTATTTAATAGATTAATGATAAAGAATACTTACAATGGCTTATTATCTTTAACACAAGTGATCTTGATGACGGCGAATTATGGACTGTGCAATTTAAACGGCTATGGGTTTTTTTATTGACATTTTTCCTTATTTTTTATAATTATTCATTACACAGATTTGCATGATGGCAACCGCTTTCAACGGTAAAGAATACAGCTGACATTCCTGTGACAGCCGTCTATGGTCTATGGTCTATTATACGGTCTGTAGCTACATAAAAGAGGTTATAATAGACTTATTTAAAACCAGTTTATCGTGTTTGGCCTTGTTACCAAGTTCATCTTTATATTACCTCAAACTGTCTTTATTTTTACTAGCTGTTGCTCGCGACTCTGTCCGCTGATTCGTTTTTAGGGTTCCGTACCAAAATGGTAAAGACCGGCCAAGTGCATGTCGGGCCACGCACAGTGAAGGGTTCCGTAGCTGGGATGAACGTTCATGTTTGAAATTCATTTTTTTTTTATTAAAATCTCAAAACCTACACAGCGTATCGTGTTCAAAACAATTTTGGTTGGAAGTAATTTGTATGTTCTACTACTGTAATTTTTATTAGAATGTTCTATTTAACAGTTCAAAAGCTACCCACTCGGACAGAATTTTTACGACTTTAGGAGCGTATATCTCGCCAACTGTTCACTTACGTAAAAAATCCACTAAAAAACCTCCGTATCATTTTGAAAGCCCTATCTAAAAATACCCCAAACGCTGATATGACTCAAAAAAATTTTTTTCGTCCCCTAGTTACATGTATGGAGTGCCACCCCTAAATATATTTTTTTTTCAATTTTACTACATCATTGTATAGCAGTTCATAGAATACATCTATCCTCCAAATTTAATTTATATAGTGCCAATAGGCTCTGAGAAAAATGGCTGTGACATACAGACGGACATGACGAAATTATAAGGGTTCCGTTTTTCCCATTCGGCTCCAGAACCCTAAAAAGGAACCCCTAGAGTCAGATTTCGCTGTGTCCGTATTTCTGACAGTTTTTCTTTGAAGCTAATGTGTGGAAATTTGGCATAGTTGCAGAACTAGCTAGCCTGCATCTGTTTTAGTTAAAAAACCTTTTTTTTCTGTATAAAAAAGGGGCCTAGAGTGCGGAATGAAAAGTATAAAGTAAGTATAAGTACCTATAAAACGTTTATTTGCTTAATAACACACAAGTATACATCAAATGAGATATCTGGCGGACCCCAAACTAGGCGATTTGTGAAACATACACACATTGACAAATTATACAAAATAAATTTTAAAAGCAAGGATTGAACTAATTTACTCGTACATAGCGACAAGCGCTTGCGCGCGCCGTGCGTCTGTGTGTGTATGTGTGTGTGTGTGTGTAAGTGAGTGAGTGTGTGTGAGTGATTGTGTGTCTCTGCAGCAGAAAAATGAAAGAGTTCTTACTTAATGGCTTTCACTGCTTAACAAGGAGTATTTCACCAATGTCCAGTTTAAGACAATCTCCATGAAATTATTAAAGAAACAAGTCTATTCGGTCAAAGAATATTTACTCTGTCACGCTTTTGTCAAAGCCTTGAAACTTGTTTATCCAAGTGGAAGGTTTTGAAACTTGAAAGTTTGTACTCGGTTTTACTGATTTACTCTATTCACTTGACATTAATTAAAAAAGAATAAGAAGAAGTTTATCCAAGTGTCTGTCAGTTAGTCTATCTGTCATCCCGTGGTAATTAAAGAGAAAACTAATAAAAAATAACACTTAATTTAAACGCGTTTTAAACTGATTCAATTCCCAAAAGCCCCTAGAATTAAAGCCAACGCAAAATTACAGATTACGCGTTGCTATTTATAATAGTTAGGAAATTCTATTATCATTGTACTGTGTGTATCTATGCGTCTGCCTAAGGCATGGTAGCTCCCAAACTGATCGATTCGAGTGGAAGGACAGGATTGCTACAGATAGCCTAGTTGGTAGTGACCCTGCCTACGAAGATAGCGATTCCGGGTTCAATTCAATTCCCGATTTGTGTGATGAGCGCGATATGTTTAGGAGTTTATGTAAATAAGTATTTATTTCTCCTAGATCAATTGTAAGATCGTTCCCCGACATTTATTATAATTATTCAGAATATTTATTTGTTTATTTTATGTTCTTCGAAAAAGTTATTAGGAAAAAGAATAGTTTCCTGGAAATTTAGCTAGGAAAATTTCTGTCGCTGTGCTTCGCTAGTCACAAAGGAAATACAATGTCACACAAATTGACCTAGTCCCTAACTAAGCTCTTGCCTTGTATTTACTATGGGTACTAGACAACGTTAAACATACTTAGATAGAGAAATAAATACTTAAATACATAGAAAACATCCAAGACGCAGGAACAAATACTCGTGCTCATCACACGAATATCTGCTCTTACGAGGATTTGAACCCGGGGCTGCCGGCGGCTTCGGAGGCAGGGTCACTCCCAACTAGGCCAACGAAAGAAATAAACCACGACCAAAAAGTGTAGAATTGGAACTAGGTACAATTATTTTTACCCGTAACACTGTGGCTATAGATTTTTTAACTGTTATCTGTGGCGGGTTCGCTCTACCAAGAAGCTTATATATATGACACTGGAGATTGCACGGCAAACAACACCTTGAAGCCAAGAAAAGGGACCTTGAATGACGTCGCTTATGTTTTTGGTCCCTTTATTTAGGGTGAAAAGAGAGGGACCAAACATAAGCGACGTTTTTTGTCCCTTTTTTTAGGATGAAAAGATAGGGACAAAAAACATAAACGACGTCATTCAAGGTGACTTTTCTTCGCTTCAAAAAGTTGTTCGCTGTGCAATCTCTAATGTCATATACAAGCTTCCTGCACTCCACTCGTGCTTTGACGGCGAATAAATTAACGGTGGGTCACTTTATTGTCTCGCTTTAACCTATTGAAACATTTTGTCATTAAAGCAAGCTTCGCAAGCGTTAATTTCAGTGTTTAATGCAGAAAAGATCTGATAGCTGAAAAAAGGGAGGAGGCCCGCGGGGCTTCCACAGATTAGCGGCCATATTTTGTCTCCACAGGTGAGGGGTTAATTGTTCTATACAAAAGTAGTCAAGGATTGGCCTTCCGGTAACCTTTGGGGAGGGAAGGTGGCGGATCGAAAAATTACCGACTTTTGCTTTTGATTTGTTCTGTTGACTGTCTTACTCTACTCCTTGACATTGGCGAAATCACTGCGGAATATCGCGGTGGGCCGCCATTAATAAAAAAGAAGAAGAAAAGAAGTCAAGAAGCCACATGAAATCGAATTCGACATAGACAGTGGCGCCCCCATAATTTTTTACTCTTTTTGTCACACTGTAAGTTTCTGTTAATAATGTCAAGCTTTTGTTGCCAACTGTTCTTTGTTTTTAGTCTTTATCTGCTTATGAAGAGCAAACTAATGAGGCCCACCACGGTGTCTCTACGTTAGGTGAAGCGGAGATCCTATCGCCACCTTCCGACTCTATCATCAGATCAACTCTTAGATACCATAATACTATGTACAATTTCAGCCCATTCCATTAACGGGAAGTGGTTCAAAATTGACTTGCAAGATTTGAAGTGGACAACTTACAAACATACATACGAACAATGCTAGTTAAATAACTAACCTAACCAAAAAAAAACATTTTTGAGACAAGCTTTTGTTACCGACTTTACTTTTTTTTAATAATCATGATCTGCTTATCAAGACGATTCTAACGAGCCCTAACACGACGGGTTTATCTGTAATTTAGGAGTTCCTAAAGTTACCTTCCGACTCCGGCCAGACCAGCTCGATGATTCCATTTTATTGCATTGTCATCGGGTAATAAGTGTGCCGAATTTCACTCAATCGGATATCGGCAAGTGACTGAAAAATGGATTGCAAATTTTGACAGATAACTTACATACATAGTAACTAGCGACCCGCCAGCGGCTTCGCCCGCTGCTAATTTTTTTTTCTTGCATGTCACGAGGTATGAAAAATAGATGTTGGCCGATTCTCAGACCTACCCGATATGCACACCATTGTGACACGAGAATTTTATGGTAGACTAGCGGCCCGCCAGCGGCTGCAAATTTCTGACTTTCCCGGTGGATTTTTCAATTATTTTCGTACCTTTCGAACCTTCCCTAGACTATGACAAACATTTTAAAACCAAAATCAGCCAAATCAGCCCAGCCGTTCTCGAGTTTTAGCGAGACAAACGAACAGCAATTGATTTTTATAGACGATTATACGTACAGTGCAAGTCAAATAAAAGCTTGTAAAATAGGATAAAGAAAGTTGGGTTGTAAAGAATACTCAATAATGAATTGCATGTACTTACTATAATTTCAAATTCTACCGTTCATACTACAAAATCACATTTTTACCACATAAATACAAAATGTTATAAAAATATTCGCATGATCTACAACTTTTTTAATAGCATTTATTAGCCAATGACTGGATTGATAAAACCGGAAACCGGACCATAGGAAATAATACAAATTCTCTAGTAAAATATTCACTACTATGACATTATTATAAAAATCGAAACTACTGAAAAACCTATGTTTGTTCCGTCCCATTTAATCCCGGTTAAAAAAATGATTTTTTAATGTTATTTTGAATTGTTTTTATCTTGATTTGACAACAAATTGGAAAATTTACGAGTAATTCAGAGCAAAAAACTTGCGACATAAAAATGTGACCGGGAAAAAATGCAACGTCAAAATATTAAAAAAAATAAGAAACTTTATTATAAGAGTATAATAATAGAAAAGGAACTTTCACAAATGCTCGTTGACTGATGGTCATAGACATAAACGTTTCAAACTTTATTAACACCATCCCCTATTTCACCATCTTGACTATGACATGTGACAGGTGACAATTGCCAAGTTAACCGCTGATACATCACTGGTGTTCATAATAAGCAGTGATCGGAATAGGTAGTGCAATTTCGCGAGACTTCGGTGCGTAAGTTTAGTATGGATATAGCTTGTAACCCCGGGATTACATTTGCGAAGTGTTAAAGTTTGTGTTTAATTCAGAAGTGTTATTAAAATGTGATTTAAACGATTATTTTGCTTGCATAGAATATCTCATTGACGAAATATGTAGACACTTGCAATGACAAAAAGTAAAAAAGTATTTACAATAATATTTTTTTTAGAGTTTTCGCATGTTCCCATTTAGCTTCAATTAAGGTCATGTCAAGAAAATATTCTGTGAAATAATACGAGTCTCGGAATCTGGGGTCTTATCCATATTAAGTATAATGTTTAAGGTCATTCACCCGAAATTGCACTACCTATTCCGATCACTGATAGATAATAAGCTCCCCCATTGCACCTGTCATTGTAGGGATGGTTAAATAGGGGGCAGATTTTGATCTAGAAGTACATTGGTAGGCTGCCGACGTAAAACTATATTGCTTTGAATTGTGTTCGTATTGCCAACTTTATGATAGCTCTTATTTACTAGACAGTAATGGCAGACGAGTTGAAAACAATATGATATCATGTCAAAAGCAATATGGTTTTAAGAAGTAGAATGGAATCCAAGATGCAGTAAAAAAATCGTACCAAGCAGGTAACAATTGTTAAATTAAGCAATGTTATTTCTAGACCAAACAAACTGGATAAAAAACTATATCTACAGCAAAAAAGTATCTATTTATCAATTGAAAAAAAAATTTGCCGCGTCCAAAATCTAAGACGGAATATATCAATAAAAACTAAATTATTCAAAATCCAAGAAACAAAAAAAAAGTCGTCGTTATTTATACTAAGATATTGCGATTAAAA
Organism: Acleris holmiana; assembly: GCA_949316455.1. Classification (NCBI taxonomy): domain Eukaryota; kingdom Metazoa; phylum Arthropoda; class Insecta; order Lepidoptera; family Tortricidae; genus Acleris; species Acleris holmiana. Next base: position 7,659,689 of record OX438790.1, on the reverse strand, counting down.
TATAATGATTATATAATGTCATATTAAAACACCAGTTCTTATAATTTATAATAACCATCTCAATTTGACGCTGTTTAAGTGATAGCTCCGTCTTCAGAAACGCGGACAATAATGTATCTATGTATATAAAATAAAATTAATAAATATCGTGTGGTTGCCGGGTTAGAATAGTGCCACTCCATGTCTTCCCGTGGATGTCGTGAGAGGCGACTAAGGGAATAAAGGCTTCTAGTACTGTTAGGCGATGGGCTTGCAACCTGTCACTAATACACTGGTAAACATCTTAGCCTGACTGTGCAAAATGTGGTTACAGAATTATCGACAAGTTTAAAGTTGATGGTATTTCTGTAGCTCTGCCTACCCCACTCTGGGAATAAAGGCGTGACGATATGTATGTATGTATGTAATAAATATCAGGGGAAAGTCTCACACCTAGCTTATTCTATGGATACTAGTATAAAGTGTAGTATCCATACTCTCAACTATATAAATACTTAAATAGGGAAATAAATACTTATAATGACTCGTAAACAAATACGGGAATAGAACCTGGGACCGCTAGCTTCGGAGGCAGGGTTACTACTTACTAGGCCAACGCGTTGTCAAAATATAAAAGGAGAAACCAACTGGTTGCCTGACCGATCAACGCACAGTACAGGGACTTGACATTTGGTGGGAATATTCCTTGGACACACTAGGGGTGAATGATTTTTTGAAAACTCACCCCCTAAGGGGTGAAAAAAGAGAGAGCAACGGGAAACTAATTTCACGCGTACGAATTCTCAAGCGCCCTCTAGTATTTAAATATGCCATAATTATTTTTAGTCATAATGTGTTTTAAGTCATAATTATCGCAAGTTGTAACGTATTTTTTTAAAAAGCTGTCACTTATTTAGGATTTTTATAAGTCAAACCTAACCCAACCTAGCCTAGTTATTTAAAAAATTCTAAAACCTTAACGGTATCAGCGATATAAACAATTATGACAGAAAAAAAACAACAATGACTTTATGACCAATAAAAATATGAAATAAACGTGAAAGAATCGTAGACTTATGTTTTTAATATAAAGACAGCCTTAGGAGAAAATATATCTAATAATATACTTAATGTAGAACAAACATGAAATGGTACGTGTAAATAAACAAACAAAATATTTGAATATAAAAATTGCAATGACGAGATATGTCAACTAAACAGCAGAGCTCGGGACCTGTTTAAAAATACCAGTTAATACCGGTTCATTTCGGTTTTGCTCCGAACTTTTCTAGGGATCGCGAACTTTTTGAGAACTTTATTTTAATCTTAAATAGCCGGTTGAATGTATGTATGTATGTAAAGACTTATTGTACTAAAACAATTACATTAAAAAAAATATCCACGGGGGGCGAGTCGAGAAACCAAAAGTTTGTACTCAATAAAATCACTAAGCAGGGTTTATTTATCGTTCGTGACGTGCGTCTAGATTAACCGGATTTTTTAGCTCGATACCGGTTAATTCGAAACTAAATTTATATACCGGTTCCTCCAAAAACCGGTTTATGAAAAGGTTTTGCGTCAACTGGTTTGAAAATTTTACGGTATCCGAACCCTGCTAAAAAGATTTGGTATCAAATATTAAATTAAAAAAACTATTATACTTAGATATTTGTCATAGTTTTGTATCACTTAAAACATGTCAAATAGAGACTTAATATACTAAAATTACACGTAATCCACTGTAAATAATCACATTTGAATGGATATAATAACGAATAACACATACGTAGTACTAGCAAATTAAATATTTAAATATAAAAAAGGAAACTCGTATGTTTAAAGTTCTATAAGTGCACATTTTTATTCCTCATCTACATAAATGACTTACCTTACCTTATAAAGGATAACCATGATATAGTATTGTTTGCTGATGATACGTCACTTGTGTTCAAAGTTAAACGACAACAGCAGTTTAATGTCGATGTAAACAATGCTATATCAAAAGTAGTCGATTGGTTTAGTGTTAATAATTTATTACTGAATGAGAAAAAGACGAAATGTATAAAGTTCATGACTACTAATGTGAAAAATAGTCAAACTACTGTAACTATTAAAAATGACAAACTAGACCTAGTTAATGATACAGTGTTTCTTGGTATAACGTTAGACTCCAAGCTCCAATGGGGTCCTCATCTTGCTGGATTGGCGGGTAGACTCAGTTCTGCAGTTTTTGCAGTTAATAAGATTCGGCAATTAATAGACTTAGATACCGCTCGATTAGTTTATTTTAGTTACTTCCATAGTATTATGTCATATGGTATTTTACTGTGGGGTAGTGCTGCTGATGTAAATAGCATCTTTGTTCTGCAGAAGAGGGCTATTCGTGCTGTCTACAAGATGGGCCAGAGAGACTCGCTTAGAGATAAGTTTAAAGAAATTAACATATTGACCATGCACAGTCAATACATTTATGAAAACATTATGTATGTTCATAAAAACATCGCTAAATTTAGAAAGAACTGTGACATACATAATGTTAATACCAGAAATAAATATAAGCTCGCAGTGCCCTTCACGCGGCTCCATAAAATAAAAAACTCTTTTATGGGTAATTGTATTAGGTTCTATAATAAGCTCCCAAGTAATGTTACTGAACTATCAGTAAATAAATTTAAGAGTTACGTTAAGCGTAAACTAATTTCTAAAGCATATTATAGTATTAAAGACTATATTAATGATAACAATGCTTGGGACTGAATTGCTTGTAATAAAATGTTTAGTCCTTACGACAAAAGGTTGCGAACGTCGAAAAAAAAAAAGACATCCGACAGAGTTTCTTACAGGTTCTTCTCTGATCGGTCGCGATTTGAACCTGCAGTCAATTTAGGCTAAGTCGCTACTATGACGTTTCAAAAGAGTTTATTATTTGTAAACCTACTTGAATAAAGATTATTCTGATTCTGATTCTGATTCTTGATTTTGCGCTTTATTTTTATTGTCATCGACGGAAAAACAGACAGATGACCACCTTATGGGAAGTGGAGATTGGTAAAACCAATGCGTGGCCCGACTTGAAGATATTTAATGACACTCTTTTAAAAAGTGCCATATTGTAGCGAATTGGTATAATCTCAGCAGGAGTTTGCATAGGTGTAGGTGGTCATTAGAGGCAATGAAAACCGGTTAACCGGTTTAAACCGGTTTTTTTACTGACATAGGTATTTGCTAAACCGTAAGTAATGAAATATAATTATTTAGAACACGGTGAAATTATTTATAATCGATTTTGTTTAATAATACTACTACAAAGTAAGTAATGCTATGAACATTTTTAAATTTTAGTGTGAACGGGGGTGGTACAATATCGTATCCTCGTAAGACCAGGGGGGTTATCATGAGCTAGCTTTTCAGTTCATTTTACGGTCAGCGTAAAGGACAGAGCTATGGCAGTTATATAGCTCTGTCCTTTTCTCTGAGCGTAAACAGAACTGCAATGCTAGCTCATGATAACCCCCCAGGTGTGCTATAGAAAGTACATAATCCAGGCAAGTCAATTTAAATTTTATTCCAAGTCTCATAAAGTTCATTTTTATTTGTTTCCAAATTGAAAATGTCATTAAAGTACACAGTTAATTGAACTTTATTCCCTTGCTGGTAGATTCAAATTCCTACTCACAAAAATCTACCGGATTGTAGTATGGCGGGCCTCCAGAGGATATTTTTGTGGACCACCAAAAAACCGCAAACTTCGTGAAAATAACATCCACTAGTTAAAATGATTATTGTTAATTATACACCGAAATTTTAACACAAGTTTCCTTTTTAATAAGATTAGAGCAAGTAAAGCTCCTGATAAGAAAAACCTTGCTTACGTGTTTGTTTTGTTAACACCATATTTTAACAACGGACCATCATTGTCAGATTTAAATGTTATATTTTAATAAGTTATTAATAAGACATCAACGCATCAACGAAAATTTGTTTCTTGAATTAAAAGGTACTTTAAAATGGTATGAGGGTATTTTTTGCAAATATAAAATTAATAAAATCTATTAATGTGTTTTGCGGAACTTTAAAATAACGATCGATGATAGACACCGGTAATTTAATTAGACTTTTATTTCTCGACTTAAATATGAGCGAAGGTTTTTTCTTATGATAAAAATAATGTTTGACAACGGCTACCAAAACAGTTAAAACCTAATAGATCAATTATTAAAGGAAATAAATAAAGTTTTGAGCGTATCTCCACAACCATCTATATCTAAAATATAGTGTCAAAATACCATTAATATCGGCCGTAGACCAAACGGTCCTCTTACCACCCTATAACACAAACGTGACAGGTGAAATTGCGTAGCGTTTATGAACCCCAGCGATGTTGGACATCGACAACTATGCAATGTATGCCAAGTGTCGCCTGTATGCAGGAGGGGCATGTTCTATGCACGTCTGCTAACTTGAAAAAGTGAGGATAGTATGACTTAATCTGTTATGATTCAGTAGATGGTTGTGGAGGAATATTATCTACAAACGTATAAATTATCTCAATGCTTTCTTGGTACTACGTATAAGTTAAACGTGTCTTTGGGTAATGCTACACACGCAGGCTTCTGCCTTAGATCTTCAAGGTTCTCCGCCCCAATGTCAAACTCCTGCATGATATTCGCAAACATTACAAAACTCATAGTAGTGACTAAAGTTTGACCAATACATGTTCTCTTTCCAATGCTGAATGGTAGGAAATGGGGAATGTTTTTCTTTACTGACACCACTTCCTTCTCAGTCTCTCTTGTTTTGTCAATCGGCCCTGCTCTCTCGCTATCGGATTCCATGCCAGAATCACATTGGGAACTTCTTCTCACTCGAACTGTACTGCGCTCCAGAAATCGAGACGGATCAAATTTCTCAGGCTCGCTCCAATATTTCTCTGATGTGTTCAACTCGTAATTGTTGATGAAAACCACTGTTCCTTTCTCGACTCCAAAGCCAGCTACTTCTGCATTTTCTGTGGCCACGTGAGGTACTATAGGGGATGATGCATACCTGAGAACTTCTAGGATGGTCGCTTCGGTGTAGGGCAGGCTGCTTCTATCCAAAAGACTGATAGCTCGTTTTCCTTTAGTCAGACCTTCTATTTCAGATCTGATCTTCTTTCCTACTTCATGATCCCTAGCGACAGCAGCTAGACACAGCATGACCAAATTACCAACAGAGGAATGTCCACCCAAGAAATCTTCAAGCATAAAAATAATCGTGTTTCTGTCTACTGTTGGATCATCATGCAGTACCCTGAGAAGACCATCAAGAAAATCCTTTTCAGGTGCTTCAGTATCTAAATTAGATTCTCTCTGCTCGACAATTCTAGACAAAATGAAGGATCGGATCTCCTGAGACCAGTTAGATAATTTATCCATGTGTTTCTTGTAGAACGGCGAAAGCCAGGGGAGGAAGTCGACTGCGTATCCTTGATTGATCTCCCAGAAGATCTCATCGAAATGGTCGACGATTTTTCGGAATTCCGCATCGTCTTCATCAAAACGGACGTTGCACATGTAATGCGAAAACATGTTCATAGCTGTGGACATTAAAAGCGGTTTTAGATTGATGGCGGATTCTGTCGATCTGGAGATCTGCTTCAGGGTCTGAACCAGTTCGATGGCTTCGAAAGTAGCGACGCTGCCGATTCGAGCGAAGTTGTCTGTGTGCTGCTTCGGGCCGCAATGGCGGCGGGCTAGGTTGCGTCTGCGCAACTGCAGGTTAGACCAATCGCAGAGCGCCAAAGCTGTTGACAAAGAAAACTAGTGTTGTAAGATCTTGTTTAACTTTACATCCTACATTGAAATTAAACTTTGTCGCCCCTAACAAGTTTGTGATTGGTGCGTCTTTATTCTATACTAGCTTCTGCCCTCGACTTCGTCTACGTCGAATCTGCCATGCCTCATGATTTTTGCATAACTTTAACCGTTTACACAGCGCACGCAGCGGAAGCTCTTAACACGTTCACGGAAACTGCCCCATTCTCAAAATTGCAAGATATGGCACAAATTAATTTCATACCAAATTTTCTAGAGCAAAGGACGAACTGTCACATTGAACATTGTGTCAAACGTTGTGTGTAATTTCGTACAATAATAAATGTTACCGAATGTGGCAGCTCGTCCACGGCCGTTACGTCCACAGCCGTTATGTGTAACAACACGCGTCGTTCCCCTTTAAAGGCAGCGCATGAGGTTCAGGTTGGCATAAAGCTTTTTTGCGGTGGCACAAGCGGCTTGTGTTAAAGCCTAAACCGGCACAGGTGTCCGTGCTTTCTATAATTGCTATGGGGAATAGCCGGTCGTTCCGCTATTGGTGTAATTATAAACACCGGCCACAGCCGTAGTGCCATATCACGAGGGTCTTAGTTTACGTCTCTCGACGTACTGTCCGTGAACGTGTTAAAAGAAAAAAAAACGTTTTTAAACATTCTTCATTGGTGCTCCGCTCCTACTGGCCTTAACGTGTTGGATCATCACTGATGATATATAGCCGACCTTCCTCGCTAAATGGGCTATCTAACACTGAAATATTTTTTCTAATCGGACCAGTAATTCCTGAGATTAGCGCGTCGAAACAAACAAACTCTTCAGCGTTATAACATTAGTATAGATTATGAGCTAGGCATTAGCTACATCAACTAAGATGTTATTTGATTCACTAAATAAATTGATCTTGTTACTATCAGATGTGGGCCTAACACGCTGCCACGGGACAAGATTTTGACATCGGGACTAAGTGTTAAGGTTTAAAATAAAAGTGTGTTTTGTGTGATTTGAGTCCTTTTATTACTAAGCAACTTAAACCAAGGGCGGCTCTCATTGTAGTATTTGACACTAGTTCCCGTGGCAGCGTGTTGAAGGCCCACGGTTGATATAATTAACTAATATCATCAGACATAGAAGTCGCGGTGGCACGAATAAAATTTAGCTAAGGACTTCCACACGATATTATTTTATCGATAAGTTGTACTTTATTATGACAGGTTCATAATTTATTTAATGAAAATAGTGTAATGCACTTCTAGATTTCAGTTTACTTTGCATGGAAATCGATGAAAAGAATATTTACTTGTGAAGGTTGTTTTTTATTTGAATTTTAAAACTCGTAGTATACCTATAGGTAACATTGACGGGTAGTCATTTTAGTTAATTTTCTATTTTCCGGTGAACTAATTGACGACACGTTGGCCTAGTTGGGAGTGACCCTGCCTCTGAAGCCAGCGGTCCTGGGTTCAAATCCCGGTAAGGGCAGATATTTGTTTGATGAGCGCGAATATTTGTTCCTGAGTCTTGGGTGTTTTCTATATATTTAAGTATGTATTTCTCTATTTAAGTATATTTATCGTTGTCTAGTACCCATAGTACAAGCCTAGAGCTTAGTTTGGGACTAGGTCAATTTGTGTGACATTGTCCCGTGATATTATTATTATTATTATTATTATTAACTTTATAGCTAATATGAAATGTCACTTCCAAATAAGTATTCAGCTATCGATAAATTTTATATCGGAAGGAAATCCCTAGTTAATTGACGTTATTACCACCGCGAATTCTGTCTGAATATGAATATAACATAACTATTTTATTAATTTTTTGTCACCTAAATGTCAAAGAGACTCATGACGTCATTGGAGACCGTAGTTTAGCCATTCAAAGAGGAAATGCTGCCAGCAACTTAGGTATTATGCCATTCTTATATTATTTTTTTTAGTTTACTTAACAAGCTTTTTATTAACATGCAATGTTTGTATGTAGGTATGCTTGTTTGGGCCAAATCTTATAAGGAAGATTTGAACCATTTCCTGGGGACCAATTGAGCTGAAATTTGGTATATCTAAGTAACTCCGATGGCAATACGGTATCATGGAGCTGATCTGATGAAGGAGTTGGAAGATGGCGAGAGGATTTCCGCTATACTTTAGGGTTATCTTGATAAGCAGTAAATGAATTTGCAAAAAAATACATCCGACGACGAAAAAATGTCCCAAAAATAAAATTTTAGACACATTTTTTTTTTCATGTTTAAAAATCTCAATTATTCTTTTACCGATGTTATTATGATCAACTTTTGCAACAATCGATATAGAGATGTCGGCAATAAAAATGTTAATAGATATTTTACTGTAAAAGTAAAAATAATTGTTTTATTAATGCGCTCGCCAAACAGAGCGTGTCTATGGAAAAAAAAGATTTATAGCCTAGCTTGTTACGCAAAAGAAAAAGAAAAATGAAAAGTGTTCATATGGCACGTACCGATGTTCATTCTATCGCTTTTTAGGGTTAAAAGGGTAAAAAAACCATTAGTTAAGTAGTTTTTAGGGTTCCGTAGTCAGCAAGGAACCCATATAGTTTCGCTATATTCGTCTGCCCGACTGACAACTGTTCGTTTGTCCGCGGGAAATCATAGAGACTTAGTACAAAGCTGTAATTTGGCATAGTTTTAGTGGTGGTAGGACCATGTGCAGGGTCCGTCCGGTATCGCTACCACCATCTTATCTATTATCCAACAGCCAAGCAACAGTTGTTGGCATTGTTGTGTTCAGGTGTGGGGATAAGACAACCGGTGAAATTACTAGCATAGAGACATGTAAAGGTATTTTTTACCATTGGTCAGTTTTTTTTTACGTATGATTTTTATCACTACATAAAACATAGTCGCTTCTCGATGTCTGTCTGTCCCTATGTATGTTTAGATCTTTAAAACTACGTAACCCGAGAGAAGAAGATCCCACTTACCATCAGGCGGCCTGTTAGTAACAAGTGAAGCTAATATAAGAGTGTAACAAAGAAACCCCCGACAAATTTATTTTCTCTTGTAAGTTTTTAAGATTTTGTCTAAAGTCTCTGTCAATTGAACTTTGAATAGTTAATTCATCTTAAACTTAATATGAAATTAATAATCTAGCATGTAAATCATTGCAAAGACCTCACTTGATCTTTAAATAGTTCGTGATTATCGCGTAATCATGGTGAATTGGTTCGTTTGGTTTTGTTTACAACTTTTCCAAGTTCAATAGAGAACATGCATGAAAATCAGAATTGAATTTCATTGATACGATTTAGGATAAAATGTAAAAAAAAACATGTATAACGTTTTTAAACCCGTTTATTAACATTTTATTTAGAATCAAAACTTGTTAAAATTTTAAAACTTCTTTCAATATTTAGATTGTTCTTTTCGGCATCCTCTTTTTATTTACGTAATATTTAAATACGACAATGGCTTAAACATAGTAATTTAAGAAATAAATGTAAATTTCTTTATAAGGTCCTTATATTTTAAACATGGAACAGCAGCTGTGGTATTCCTGTCGTCGATTTTGTATAGAGTGTTTTTGCAGGGGGTCTGAACTATGACTTTTAAAGCTGCATTATGTTATGATTATGACAAAATTGCACGACAAATATTTCGTGTATACAGTTATTCCCCTCTTTCATAGCACTTTCTAGAGAGTGACAAAAATATATATGCTGTTCCCTATTGATACAGACTTTAGTTCCTAGTATTTTATTAACTACAGTAAACAAATGAATCTAGTGAGTAACGAATAGAAACTAAAAAGAGTTATTTTAAACTCGATCCGGTTTTTTTCTTGTTTTCGAGCCAAGATCTAGATTCGTTTTCTTTTGTTTATGTAGGAGCTCCGTGGCCTATTAATTCTCCGTCCGAGGCGCACATTAACATAGAGCCAAGCGCATTGCTTTGTTTAGAAATGGGTTCAGTATTAACTAACCCCCGACGCAAAAATAGGGGTGTATCTGTGCATTGTAGCTGCTAAACGGGCGAACCGATTTTTAGAGTTCCGTAGTTTCGCGATGTCCGTCCGTCCGCAACTCTTTGCACGACAATATTCACAGAATATTTAGTTGTATATTCAGTTCAAAAATGAATAGTTAAAAAAATCAAGGCTCGCATGTATACAACAAACGTGTTATTTTTCAGTCTTAATACAGACACCGGCGCAGGTATCTCAGAAGAAGGTTATAATATAGCGTCTAATGTTGTATAGTATGTACAGAACCTATGTCAAACTAGGAACCCTTATAGTTTCGCTATGTCCGTCCGTCCATCCGCAGCCTAGCTCAGAGACTCTCAGTATTAGAAAGCTGTAACTTGGCATGAATATGCATATAAGTCACGCCAACAAATTAGTAAAATAAAATCTAGAAAAAAAAACTCCATCCACGTAGACAAACAAAATGAAGCGGATGTTACTCAGCGATAAGTTTTTTTAAATCGGTCCAGTAGTTTTTGAGTACAAACATACAAAAATACAAATCATTCCTCTTTATACACTCAGAAGCAATGAAATCGGGTCACATTCTATGGAAATTCTGTACTATGTGACCCGTTTTCTTTGCTCTTAAGTATAATACGGGTCAGAGTGCGTATTTCAGACTAAAGAGGCTATTTCGAAGCCTTGGTTCCTCGCCAGGGGATGTTTTTAGTGACATCTCATGATGGATACCCCGAGCATCGATACAGGACTTCCAGAGTGCCTAGGATACCCAACTGATTGAATCTGCGGTTAGCGCCGGAATTGTGCATGTTCAGAAAATCATCTAAATTGGCAATAATAAGTAAGGAAATCCGAATGCTGACCCAAACCCTCTCACTGTGGTGTTTACTGATTGTACGATCAGTTAGGTATCTTATGAACTTTTGACCTCCTCTATTGAACCTCGGAGTATCCACCATTAAACCTCACTCAAAACAACCCGTGGCCAGGAACCAAGGCTTCGAAATAGCCTTGTTTGTATGAAAAACGCACCTGACCCGTATTATTTGACCGCGAGAGTAATGTAGACTAGCGGTCCCAACTTGGCCTGGGATGAATACGTTTCAAATGGCGAGGGATTTTTTCAATTACACATCATAGCAAATTCTATGAAAATTCAGTACAATGTGACCCGTTTTTATTGGTCTTGACTATAGATGTAGTCATGTAGTGACTAACCTCCAGATATAAAGTAAATACAAAAATTACAAAATCCGCACTATCTTCTACACCAAAATAATACAGAGATAATATTTGCATATCTACATACATAACATCACGCCTTCATTCCCAGAGCCCAGTCTGGGAATGAAGGCAAATTGTGCAAAATGTGGTTACAGAATTATCAACAAGTCTTTTTAGAGTTGTTGGTACGTATTTCTGTAGCTCTGCCTACCCCAGTATGGCAATGAAGGTGTGATGGTATGTATGTATGTATTTGTCTGGGTATAAGATCCCACATCATAAGGTGGTCTCTGTGCTCGTATGCCCTCACAATTGCCGTAAAAAAAAAGTTTCTCATACGGAACCCTAGAAAGTAAATTATGTGCATCCGATATAAAGTGTTTGTGCAACAGTCTTACCTATAAATCTACCGCGCTTCGCTGCGCCGATGATTCTCGTTTGTAATGATAGTGAATTAAAAATTACTACGATTTCATACGATACCTATTTTTTACCTGACTATACTAATAAAACAGAAAGCATGGAAGAATACGAGTAAAATGTTAAAAAAAACTAAATACCGTCTTTAAAAAGCAAGAAATAACTTCTTTTAGGTCAGGTCAGTCCAACTGGATTCGGCTTTTGGTTAAAAATATTGTGGGACGCCGACTTCAGTTAGACGTACCTATTATACCTATAATTTTAAAAGAAGTTATTTCTTGCTTTTTGAAGACGTGTTTTAGTATTTAAAACATTTATTATTTCATACTTTTTATTGATCATAATAATACTGTTATGTCGTCCACGTATATTTATTCCTGTAACATTTCAGGAGTTCCCTCGATTGCTCCAAGATCCCATCATCAGATCTTGACGTGCTAGAAATGGAACCAACTAGAAAGTATACACAATAGAACAAAAAATCATTTTTCAAATGGGTCCAGCGGTCTTTGTGTAATCGGGTACACACATAAAAAAACCCGATGAATTGAGAACCTTCCTTTTTTTGAAGTCGGATAAATTTGTTAGTGACTCAGATCAGTTCGCCATTGTAAATTACTGATTTTTAATTATTTTATAACTTAAATTCCTTAATTATGTCTTTACATATGAATACATACTTCCAAGTATACTTACCTAGTACTTCTGTGTACGCATAGTTAACAGCAAATGATGATTATTTTAGTACTTTGTCACTTTCACTACTTTGATGCATCCCAAATGTCGCAGTATTGTTACGTTAGTGCGATGAAGTACTAATTATGATCATCTAAAATGTGTTTTGTACGCTCCGACGGGACTTCTTAAACTTGCCGGATAAAACTTCACCTTTAAGATCGACGCAGCGCTGTGCTGAGAGAATCCCCCCCCCCCTGAGCTTCGTATTCAATCTGAGTTGGTTTTGGAAGATATTCCAAATTGTAAATTCATAACTGTATCATATTTGATATCGTTATAAGAACATTACCAGACATAGAAGTTTTTGTGGCATGAATAAAATTGTGCTAGGGAGTTCCAAACGATGTTAATTTATCGATAAATTGTACTTTATTGCTTATGACAGTTATGACTATGAGATAACGTATAATATGAACATGAAATGTCCATACACCGTAACTCAAAACTTAAGACGTAACGATAAAAATAAATGATTATCTACATATCATATTTTTTAAGTTTGAGTTGTTTCTATACATTTCCCAAAAACTGTGTAGGTACGGATTATATAGATTATACCTACTATTATGCTACACAATGTCATACAATTTCCCTAACTAGGCCTTTTTTGTTTGGTTTCAGTTAATTTTCTATGGAAATCGATTGAATAGCATTAAAACAAATTTTTGTGTAAGAAACCCATCGATGGGTAGGGATCAGCATTTTAGTTACTCTCTATTTTATCCGGTGAACGATACCTATCTAGTATGAAATGTCACATTGAAATAAGTATTTGAAACAATTATCGATAATTTTAATATCGGAAGGAAGTCTCTAGTTAATTGACGTTCCTGCCACTATAACTTCTGTCTGAACATAACGTTGCAGCCGCTAGCACATCCACCACCACAACCACACCACCGCAGATAACAAAGTTGAATGTTGTAATGCTGGTCTTTGCCAACGGGTTCTGAACGTATTATAGAGAACTTATGATACGTGTGTAGATCAAATTTGTTAAAAACGTGCCCATGACCTAATTAAAACAATCGTCAACAACTTGCTACATTTCTTACATGTCCAAATATTTGACAGGAAACTCGAACCATTTCCTTTATAAGTGTCAGCATATCAAATAACAAACTATTATGAAAAGCGGATATAATTGGTTTTGTTATGAAACATCTATTTGCTAGCCGATACAAACAGACCCACTGTTTCATTTGTTCGAATTTTTACAAACTAGAAAAACTTTTTTTTTTTGAACTTTTAGTTTTACCAAATGTTTACAGAAGCTGTAGGTTAGGTTAGGTATGTTTTATAATAATCCAGGAAAGTTTAACGGTTACAGAAAAAAAAAACTTTCTACCTTATGAAAATTTAGACAAACGAAGCAGCGGGCGAATCTGTCATACATGATTTTGAAACTTTAACCGTTTACGCAGCGCACGCAGCGGAAGCTCTCGAAAGGAAAAAAACCCCGATTTTGAAACATTCTTCATTGGTGCTCAATTTGTATTGGCCTTAGCGTGATGGTATACCTATAACCTATAGCCTTCCTCGATAAATGGGCTATTTAACACTGAAAGATTTTTTTAAATCGGACCATTAGTTCCTGAGATAAGCGCGTTCAAGCAAACAAACAAACAAACTCTTCAGCTCTATAATATTAGTATAGATATGGCCTCAAGTGAAGACCTCGGGAGCCGGGAGGCCAGGTAAACACCGTAGCTAGACCACCTAATTTGTTGATTTATCAGCTCAGAAGGAAGATCGCAATTTTTCATCTATTTAATAGTTATTAGACTAAGTTGTAAGTAGGTCACAGTGAATAAACTTGATTTTGTGAACGTGTGCATTTGACACAATTATTTGTGCTTGGTCGGCTACTTAATATCAAATTGTATAAACAAATACCAAGTTCATACTTCTGCCCTGCAAACACAAATGGCAGTATCTCAGACAAAACTCTTGTAGCAAATGCAACCTTATTACTAAAATAATAGGATTGAATCTGCTTTGGCCATTGAATTTGAGATACCGCTTATGGGCTTAGGAGGTTAGACTTGGCATGCGTAATGAAGGACGCAGGTTACTGCTGACTTATTACTTATTATATTATAGTTACAATACTTCAGTTGCAATTGCAAACCACTAGAAGCTAACCGCGACTTTGTTCGTGTTGACCATCTAATTATGATCAGCGTATTTCCGTGATAAAATCTACACTAATATTATAAAGAGGAAAGATTTGTATTTTTAGGGTTGCATAATCAAACTAGGAACCCTTATAGTTTCGCCATGTCCGTCCGTCCGTCCGTCCGTCCGTCCGCAGCCTAGCTCAGAGACTCTTAGTACTAGAAAGCTGACATTTGGCATGAATATACATTATTAGTCACGTCAACAATATATTAAAATAAAATTTTGTAAAAAAAAAAAATAGTACCTTCTCTACACGCATCGTGAAGATGTATTTTTTTTCGTCGTATCCCATAGTGTGGGTGTCCTTGGATAAATCTTTTAAAAATATTGCAGGCTTGTAGTAAAGATATGTATTATTTATTTATTTATTTTATTTCGACACTATCGAGGGAATCAAAATTTGTAGGGTATTTATTATCCATAGATCTAGAATCCTGGAATTTGGCAAGAGGGAAGGTCTTGCAGCAGCAGTAAAGGGAGAAAACCGAAAGTCGTTAATTTGTTGCTTAAAAAAATAAGTATGCTATCGCAGAATAACGATTACTTACACACTTATTTGCAGTTGGTAAACTAATCGCGACCTATATCGATGTATGGAGACAACAGTTTTTCAATGGCAAAGTCAAGTATGTCCCTCAATCACAACATACACACTTTGTACATTCTTAAGGTGGGTACGAATTAGAGCAGCCTCGGGTTGAGCCACGCATGGCTCACCTATTTTGCTCAATCTATTCGTACGCGCTCACGCGCTGTGCGCAAGCAGCGGGCGAACGGCGCGCGGCGATTCGTCGAGGGTCGGTATTTTGACCGTGCTCAAAGGCGCCTCGGTGTGCGTGCCTCGCGTAATTTGGACGTGTATCGGAGCATGCTGCGGGCATAACGACAAGTTCTAACTTGTCTGTGGACGAGGCGCGTACAAATTTGATAAATTTCCTGATCCGTTCCACCACCGAGGCGATTTCTTCTTTTTGTTAATAACTCGGTGAATTATGATAAACGCAGCCGCGGCTGTCATCGTGTCAGACGCCATTTTGAAATGACGGCTCGCGTCAAGTTCGCTGCCTCACTCGCGCATGTTTATGTGCAACAATTTGCATCGCGAGCAGCTCGCCGCCGCGCGGGGCGAGCATGCCTCAGGCTGAGCCGCTCAGATTCGTACAAGTTTTTACGAAACGATCAAAATGATCTGCACAGATCTGGTGGCAACGCAGCCTTATACTTGTGTCACCTTGAATAACAGATACAAGACCTCAGTTTTAAACTTTGAACTATAATGTGTGGTATCTTTTACAACTTAAAGAGATAATGCTAATCCGAGTATCAAGTTACGTCCAGGCGGTTAGTTTCAAGTCTATTACCAACTTACAAACGACCAGGTTTAGGTTTCACCTAAGCGCGTATGGGTTAAGTAACAAACGATTTAATTTTTATGGCTAGGGAATGTCTTGGCTGACACTCAGGTCACTTGATGGTAAGTGGGACCTGAGATCTATAGACATTTGAATTCTCAAGACTCTATCAAGAATGCAATCCTAAGACTTCAAATGCGTTGAGGATTTGTTTTTGGGTTCCGTTTAACAAGGTAGCCTTATAGTTTCGCCATGTCCGTCTGACCGTCAGTCCGTCTGTCTGTTTGTCCTCGGTTTACTCAGAGACTCTTGGTGCTACGAAGCTGTAATTTGGTATAGTTATAAATGTAGATTACGCCGACATTGTCATAAAATATAATCTTGAGTTTTATTGATTGACGCACGCTAGCCTCGTTGGTAGTGACCCTGCCTTCGAAGCTAGGGGTCTTGGGTTCAAATCCCGGTAAAGGCAGATATTTGTGTGATGAGCACAAGTATTTGTTCCTGAGTCTTGGATGTTTTCTATGTATTTAAGTATATATTTCTCTATATAAGTAAGTTTATCGTTGTCTAGTACCAATAGTACAAGCCTAGAGCTTTGTTTGGGACTAGGTCAATTTGTGTGTCATTGTCCTGTGATATTATTATTATAATTATTTTCGGGTACCTAGCGGGTACCATACACGTAAAGTAAAGGTTTTTTTTACATTATCCTCCTGCAGCCCGGTGTCAAAAAGGGTGTTTCCGAAGTAGACCCAGTGCCCTAATATTAGAACAAATTAATAAACTCCTGAACGCCCAGACCAAAAATTGTTCATATCTTGGTAACCGCAACAGATATAAGTGTCATATTTTAGGGGTACTTTAATATGGCAGATTACAGAAAAGATTTTGTTCTAATATTAGCACAGTGGATTTTCACCTCAAGTCGCTATTTGAATACTTGGGCTTTCACTACAAAGTGATTTTGTTCTAGTATTATTACTTTGAACTTCAGGAGGTTAAAACATCGTAGGAAGTATCATTGGATACATTTTAAAATATAATTATATCCTACAGGCAAAAGTATACAAGTACTAAAAATCAGAAAAACATCTTAAATAAAAGCACATGCAACAAATTTCTAATGAAAACTATCACGACTGAGTAGACTTGATTGGTTCCTGAGATAGAGGCGGTTAAAGTGTTTACACCCACTAAAGATCGTCTGACATAGAAAACCAATTCATACTTATTTGAACTAATTTTCCCCTTAACTGAGCGTGGTCCGAGATACTCCATCATAAAGTTGAAAATATGATAACATAGCTCTAGTTCATAACTTGGACCACACGGCAACTCTAGTGTCTAAATGCCCTATGATTTTATAAGGTCAGTGGGGCATCACTTTTTATTGGGTCACACAAAGGGTGTTGCAATTCAAAACTCATCTACACTATCTACAATCACTACATAGTATAAAACAAAGTCGCTTTTTCTGTCCTTATATCCCTATGTATGCTTAAATCTATAAAACTACGCAACGGATTTTGATGCGGTTTTTTTTAATAGATAGAGTGATTGAACAGGAAGGTTTATATGTATATTACTATAATCCGGAGCGAAGCGAGGGCGGGTCGCTAGTCTATATATATAAAAATGAATCCCTACTTCTCTTGGTCACGGCATCACGCAAGAACTACTGGACCGATTTCGCTAATTATTTTTTTGTTATGCTCGTTATCGTCAGGAGAAGGTTGTTATGAAAGAAAAATAATGTAAAATCCACCGGGAAAGTCAAAAAAGAAAAAAAAAAAATTGACTTCAAAAATGTTTTCACCATTAAGCTACATTATCACAGAGTAACATAGACTAAGTATGTTTTATATTTCTACGTTGACGGACACCAGCTATACCTACATTATAAGCTTACTACTATTATAAATGCGAAAGTTTGGATGGATGTTTGTTACTCAATGAAGCCAGAACAGATGAACGGATCTAGATGAATTTTGGCACAAGGATGTATTATACCAGACTATATATAATCTCTATGCTAAATATAATAAATGTGAAAGTAAGTCTGTCTGTTTGTTACGCTTTCACGGATAAACCGCTAATTTAGATGACTTTTGGTATGGATATAGTTTGAGTCCCGGGTAATAATAATAATATTAATAATATCAGGGGACAATCTCACACAAATTGACCTAGTCCCAAACTAAGCTCCTACCTAAATAGAGAAATACATACTTAAATATATAGGAAACATCCAAGACTCAGGAACATATATTCGCGGTCATCACACAAATATCTGCCCTTACCGGGATTTGAACCCAGGACCGCTGGCTTCGGAGGCAGGGTCACTCCCAACTAGGCCAACGAGTCGTCAAAGGGTTATATCCTTACCCGTTACTTTTTATCCCAAAAAATTGGACGGTTCCTGAGAGAATAGCGATAAACGACTTCTAAAACCCCGATATAATGGCGACCCATTTAGCAGAGATGATACTGAGCCAATTTTAATGAATCTAGCTTAGAACCATCTCGATATAATAGTTTTCTTTTTTGAAAAACCGAGCACATATCGGGTCATTCGTTTTAGAGCCACGACACATATACAACGTGTTACAAAATAATCCCTAAAAAAGAAATTACAAAAGTAGTGTCAACCATTATTAAATAATGTCAGTTCAGTATCTTAGGTATACAGTATACTAGGGTTGACACTACTTTCGTAATTTCTTTTTTACGGATTATTTTGAAACACGTTCTATATTCTTGTTGGTGGTAAAAACAGAAGGGTAATAAACTAATGAGTTTACAGTCAATGTATGTATGTAATGCCCGCGATTTCGTCCGCATAGAATTAGTAATTCGCTAAACAATTTTGTTTACTATGGAGTAGTAACCCGTTAATCTGGGTAAAGGCTATTTTCAACAACCGTGTGGTTGCCGGGTAAGAATAGTGCCACTCCATGTCTTCCCGTGGATGCCGTAAGAGGCGACTAACGGCCGAATCCTATATTCAAACCGCGGATAAACAAG
This sequence comes from Acleris holmiana, assembly GCA_949316455.1. Classification (NCBI taxonomy): domain Eukaryota; kingdom Metazoa; phylum Arthropoda; class Insecta; order Lepidoptera; family Tortricidae; genus Acleris; species Acleris holmiana. The sequence continues at coordinate 7,640,987 of OX438790.1, read as the reverse complement.
GCTTACTTCAGGTTGAAATTTGACATTTGCCCATTTAAAAGCACCCAAGACTCAGGAACCAATATTAATATATGTTTTACAAACATACATACAACGTCACGCCTTCATTCCCAGAGTGGGGTAGCAGAGCTACTGAAATTTCGACGACACGGTTGGGAGTGACCCTGCCTCCGAAGCCAGCGCTCCTGGATTCAAATCCCGGTAACGGCAGATATTTGTGTGATGAGCGCGAATATTTGTTCCCGAGTTTTGGATGTTTTCTATGTATTTAAGTATGTATTTCTCTATATAAGTATGTTTATCGTTGTCTAGTACCCATAGAACAAGCCTAGAGCTTAGTTTAGGACTAGGTCAATTTGTGTGAGATTGTCCCCTGATATTTATTTATTTATTTTGAATACCAACGGCTCTAAAAACACTTGCACATTTAAAGCGAAGAAGTTTACTAGTGTATTAGTGACAGGTTGCAAGCCCATCGCCTAAAAGTACTACAAGCCTTTATTCTCTTAGTCGCCTCTTATGACATCCACGGGAAGACATGGAGTGGCACTATTCTAACCCGGCAACCACTTATATATGTTTTAATATTTGTAAATTTACAGATGGCCATACAAATGATATACTTGGCTCTTACGCTATATTATTATTACTTAACAAATCTATTATTTTCTTCATAAACATACCTAGTGAATATGTAAACAATTGATGTACATATTAAATTACAAAAAATCAATTTTCTACTTTATTATGCGTTAAATCAGCGATACCCGTAGACGAGGAGACTTTTTTATTTCGAAGTCATTTCTTTCTTATTTCCACTATTATATTTGATCAAATGAAAATATTTATTGAGCAAATTGGCCCCATGTCGGCTGTTTTACATGTCGGTAATATGGAGTGTATCTACTAGCGCGTCGGAAAAGACCATCATTGCGGAGAAGAAACTCCAGCACAAGGTAATTTTTTCAAGCATTATTTACAATAATTACTTATAAGGTAATAAAGAAATAAACATGTTTTTTCTTATAACAAATGTAATAAGAGGACCGAGTAATTACATGTCTTGTAAAAAACAATACCTAAATTAAAAACTAAAAAACTGCAACTGAGTTGCCAGGTGAGTAAATGTTATTTCTATTTGACGACACGCTAGCCTAGTTGGTTGTGACCCTGCCTTCGAAGCCTGAAGTTCAAATTCCTCTAAGGGCAGATATTTGTGTAATGAGCACGAGTATTTGTTCTTGATTCTTGGATGTTTTCTGTGTATTTAAGTATATATTTCTCTATATAAGTAAGTTTATCGTTGTCTAGTACCCATAGTACAAGCCTAGAGCTTAGTTTGGGTCTAGGTTAATTTGTGTGACATTGTCCTGTGATATATTTATTTATTTATATACCCTCATCAGTTATTTTATAGTATATTGACTTATGAGGGTATAAAAATAACATTTACTTACCTGTGTCACCTGTGGAGCAGACAAACTTAACTTTTTCAATTCTGTTAGGTTTTCTTAACTGGTATACGATTTTTTTAAATAAGCAATGAGGGAAGTAGTATAAATAAATCAAATTAACATTTTAATAATTTAATACGTATTATCCGCACGCAATTTAATCAGGCAACCTATTTGCTATGTGTCAAGTTGAATATTATGTATCATTTATAATCTGATCACTAATAAATAACAGACGAGGGTTTTCTTCTACCGGATCTCGCACTATAACACAACACGTTAGCCTAGTTGGTAGTGACTACGCAGCTAGTGGTTCCGAGTTCAAATCCCGGTAAGGAAGGACAGATATTTGTGTGAGCACCAGTATTTGTTTCTGAGTATTGGATGTTTTCTATGTACTTCTCTATATGTTAGTTTATTGTTGTCTAGAACGCATAGTACAAGCCTAGATCTTGGTTTGTGACTAGGTCAATTTCCATAAGATGTTCCTCTGATATTTAATTTACCTTCACGCTAAATATAACAAACTTATAATCACAAAAACTGGTTCAAAATGTTGTTAGATTTGAACTTATAAACCAACAAATAAATAAACATGGGACGGTAAATAAAATCTTGTTCTATTTCTTCTACAAATACTATAGTTTTGATTCAAGTCAGCCTTTAGAACACGCAAAAACCACCCCTTCCGTGGTTTTTAAGCAGTCGGATAAAAAATAGCTTTTACGGACCGCTAGCCTAACGCATACAGCCAATCGTGGCAGGAACTTAATACCTTCAGTTCGTCGAAGACATGGGAAGACGAAGGTGTTATCCGGTTATTTTATGATTTTCGACTTCATAACATAATTTCATGGTGTTAAAGTGTTATTTAAGTTTTAACGACCTCGAGACATATTACGTTTAACGATTTTCATTTAGAGCACTGTGTTTTTTTTAAACGATGTGATAAAAGACACAGGTGAGTAATTCTATAGTTTTTAAATGCTCTCATATTTGTGTTCTTTCAATTTATAATTTGGTTGGTGGTTTATTTTGATTAACGTACCTAGTTTTTTCTGATGAAAGAACTCTATGTTTTGGGTGTTTACGTACTTAAACCATATACGCAATAACAGGTGTCAGTTTCAATTAATTGTTCAAATTGTTTCTTATTTTGATATTAATGTCCATGCTAATATTATAAATGTGATGTAAATCTGTCTGTTTGTTTCGCTTTCACTACTAAACTGCAGAAACGATTTCGATGAAATTTTGTATAGCGATAATAATGAATTAATTTAGTAACTCCGAAGCAGGATATAGGGTAGGTACTATTACCGAGATAGACGACGTGTATGCGGACGGACTTGCGGGCAACATTTAGTATGCTTGTTATTTTAGCGTTTTTTGGCAAAATGCGGTTTTAATATGTTTTGCCGACGTTCGACCTACTTTACCGGAAAAGTATTGATATTTAATTCCCGTCGAAAAGGGTTTAGAGTTAAGCATTTATTTTTTTCAATATGATTTGTAGCTTCTAGACCGTAAATGATTTTAACACAGTCACACTTATACTTTGTTTCTTTATTTAACTAAATACTTCATTCTGACTCTAGAACAAAGCCCTAGAATAAAATTTATTTAGCTGAAACGGATTTTTAATACCATTTTCAGAGATAATAATTAGAAACATCTTAAATCAGTTTTAGCTTTCGAATTTTTTTTTCAATTCTTAAACCATAAATACACTGTCTATTTTTTGACAGTATATCAGTCAAAACTTGACTTAAGTTAATATTTAAGTTAAAAAAATAACATAAATTCTAGAACAAATAAAACATTATTTTGCAGTGCAAGGCAGTGGTGCATTTTGGGGGTTAAAGTTACTAATCAATATTTACATTAGGAAAAAATGACCATAAAGTACAAAAAAGGGACCATAGTACCTAAGCTTGTTTTTTTTTAGAATTCAGAAATATATTTTTTTAATTAGTTTTGTTCAAATCAGAAAAAAAACGTTTGAGCCACTAAGACAGACGGACAAATTTAAGATTTAGAACTCCAAAAAATAACAATGTTTATACAGACACAAAAATCTTACTTTTCTAAACATTGCTTTGAAATATAAACATTTTTGGTCTAGTTTGGGGTCAGATTAGATCTCTATTGTGACAGGCCTTTTCCATAAAAAATAAACATAGTCTTGGCCTGTTTCATACTAATCAGGTGAACAATTAATTTTAAAAATGTTTTTTCCGCGCATTTGTTGACAAAAGCACTAATCCAGGTACTATCAATAACAAAGAAATAGGTACTTACAGTTATTTCTATCGCCAGCGAAGAGTTTGTGGAACCTCTCGAAATCCGGCCGCCCGCCGAAAAACTTTCCGTTTTGGTTCAGAACCTCTCGGATCAACTCCAAATTATTGACAACCAGGCATTGAGACGATCCCAATTTAATACTAAAAATATCGCCATACTCCTTAGCCAACTCTGTAAACGCCTGAAATGGCGATTCTTGCTTGCCCAAAAGATGTAAACTTCCCACTACTGGCAAAGCGAGAGGGCCCGGTGCTTCTTTCAAAACCTTCTTACCCCCATATTTACCGTCCCCTTTAAAACTAATAGTTTTACGGGAATATATTTTGTATATAACGAGAGCAATAACAGCGATTAAAAGTAGGGCACTCATTTTATTTCTTTAAAAGAAAATTATTTAGAGTGACCACACCGATTGACAGGAGATTTGGCGGGAACGCCTAGCAAGCCACTGCGTCACATCAGACGCTGACCGCCATTTTATATGCCCCGTTCAATTTATTCCAAACGTATATCGTCTTTTTTTCACGCGGCCTTCCCTACAGACAGAAAACAGACTTGTTGCGTTCCAATAAAATTTAAATTAGATCAATGTATTTTATCGTTTCGTGCAAAATGTAATTCTGTGGCCAGAATCGTTTTTAAGAATTAAATTACAATATTTTGAGTATGTTTTATGAATAAGTGACACCGTAGGTCTGAGTCGCAGACAAGCGGTTGACAGATTGATTTTTTTTGGCGCGTTAGCGAAAAAACAAATTTGGAGCAATGGATTGCGGTCAATTGATGAGAGGTTGAGCATGTACGTATAGTTTTATAGTGAAGCGCGAGTTGTTTTAGTGAGGAACTGTTGAACTTTTAATTTTTCGAAGTTTCGTCCGTTTAATTTTTAGTCTTGAAATTGTGTGGAGAGATCATTTGTTTAATTTTATTTACTATCAAAGTGTTTTAATTTTGATGGCTTCCTTGCTGATTTTATTCGTATCCCTTAGTACAAGCTTTTTATTAACTATCTTTGTTTGTATGTCAATGTTGGTCAAATATTGCCAGTCAATTTTGAATTAATGGAATAATGGTCTAAAGTTTGGAGCACATAATGTAAGCCCGATGCAATATTTTAGTATCTAAGAGGTGATCTGATGATGTAGTCCAAAGTTGGCGCCAGGATCTCCGCTATAGCTAAGTATACTTAACGTAGACCCACCGTGTTGGGACTCATTCGATTGGTCTCGGTAAGCAGATAGTGACTTTGCAAAAACAACTACAGTTGGCATCACAAGCATGTCCTAAAAGTGTAATTTTTGAGAGAAACCCCGTTAGAATTGTCTTATAATAATTTAAGGCAATTCTAACGAGGACGGAGCTAATATTTGCCATTACGGAGTTCCTATAAAACCCCGTTCCACTACCATTGTCATACTAGATCGTAGAAACATATTGTTATTTAAATAGGGATACAACTATAAAAATCTATAAGTAAATATATAAAAACCGGGCAAGAGCATGTCAATTCGTTACATGCGCTTTCATTCAACTTTTTCAGATTTTAAGTATTTGTAGTTTAGGCTGTAGGGGGGGGGGGTTAATATTTCCTAAACGGATTCCTTTGTCATAAAATTGTTTTCACAAATCCGTAATATTTTTGAAAGACCACAACGATACACCACACTATGTTAACACGTAATTCACGAGGTTCAGACGCCATGATGTCTTTTGTTCAAAAACTAAGTCACCTAATTTAGGTATACCTAAATAAACACGGGACCCTAATATTGACACGCAGTTATCAGGGAAACGATAGCAAAGCAATTAAATGTGAACATTAAACATACGAAAGTGATTCATCGTCGATTTTTTTCGTTGCGTGCGCAGGAGTTGAATAGGTATGATGGGGCGGCAGAGTTTTCCGCATTCCTTCTGGTGGGATCTATGACCCATACACACATTCATTCTGAAGACTATAATCTAAAGACTGCAATAATGCGTTGCCAACGCTTGACACTTGTACAAATGGGTTCAATTAACATCGATCACAGTTAGTATTCTACTAAGTAAAACCATATTGCTTTTGACGCGTAATATCAATACCAATATTGTTTTACCTACCATACCATATTGCCAATTGCCACCATACCATCCATATAACTTTTGACATGTAATATCAATACCAATAGGGTTTTACCTACCATACCATATTGCCACCATTCCAACCATATAACTTATGACATGTAATATCAATACCAATATGGTTTTACCTACCATATCATATTGCCACCATACCCTCCATATTGCTTTTGACATGTAATATCAATACCAATATGGTTTTACCTACCATACCATATTGCTATATATATATGTAATATCAATAACAATATAATTTTACCTACCATGCCATATTGCCACCACACCATCCATATAGCTTTTGACATGTAATAATGAAAGCAATACGGAAGCCTAAAAACGTGTCCGAATCGGTCCATCCATTTGGAAGCTATGATGCCGCCAACAGACACACACACATACTTACATATACAATACAGATCTGCCCTTATAAGCTAATAGGCAGTATTTCAACCTGAATAGACAGAGACTCGTATCCCCTAAGTAATAAGGCTGCATTTGCTACAGCAGTCTTATCTGAGATACTGCATTTTGTCTTAGCAGGGCAGAGATTGGTAAACTCCAACAAAGTCATACTTAGATGGGTACCAGGTCATTTCAGCATTGATGGAAACGGAATAGCAGATGAACTGGCAAGAAACGATGCGGACAATCCCCTGGTCGGCCCGGAGCCTGTTTGTGGCATCACAAAACGAAGAAACTATTCCCTGTTAAGCGACGTATGTAAATATAGGGCGATCGAGCTGTGGAAGTATGCTGAAGGACAAAAACACTCGAAATTACTAATTAAGACTACATTTGTAGGAAGAGAAGACAGTAGAGAGATCGCTCTCCAGGCGGGTGTCATGCCTGCGGACCGAAGTCCATTTGGATGAAGTTGGAAGTGGTATATAATATAAGTCAACCGAGAGAAGAAACTTCGTTAGCGCGATGTAGCGCAGTGACAGATTTAGTTGCGCTGTCTGACGCTGGTGGCGCTGGCGAGTTGGTAGTTACAAGTTGTCACTAGATGTCGCTAGGTCGCCACAGGTTCAAGAGCAAGCTCTCCAAAGAGCTTCTACAGCTCAAAAGAGAAAAGACTAGACAGTGACTAGGATCCTATCTGGCCACTGCAAACTGAACAACATTTGTTTCAAATGGGTTTGAAGGTATAGACGCATCATGCAGGCTTTGTGAGGAGACAGCGATGCACGTCGTCTGCTCGTGCGGACCACTAAAACGCAACAGAAGTATCTACCTAGGGCGACAAATCATGGACCCACAAGAGATACAGCTTCCCACTTCCCAAAGCATCTGGAAATTCCTGGACGCAACGGACCTTTGCATTGAGCTCTAAACAAAGGGCTGCCACAATAGATCAGCAATGGTCGAAGTGGCACAAAAGGCCCAGAACAACCCCCTCAAAAATTATAATTAATACACACATACATCCTTACATGTCAAACTAATAACACCCCTGTTTTTGGTTATTAAATGTTTACTACATTACAATAATTCTTCAAAACAGTGTATAAAGACGCGCGTGGCAACAAAATTTACTTAAAGATATTGTAAGTGATGTGAAATTATGAATACGAACCAAGTACGTCAGAGCGTTTAAACATGGCATACAAAATGGCCGCGACAAAAAATGATCGCTATTTTGACGGAACACGTGGCCGTTTTGTATAAACAGGGTGAGAAATACAAATTGGCCGCAGTTCTATAAGAGTTAAATAAAGTAAGCTGTTCTTTGGAACCAAGGCCTCCATTTTGGAAAGGGGAAACTGGGGCTAAAGAGCAAGCAAAAGAACAAGCTTTTGCTGCCGACTGAACTGTTTTCTGCAAAGTCATTAATTACCCTACGGCTAATAAGTCCAAAGTCGGTGGGTCTACTTAAATGATAGCGGAGATCCTGTCACCACCCTTACTCCATCATCAGACCAGCTCGATGATGCCATATTATTGTAATGTCATCAAAGCTACGTAGGTATACCAAATTTCAGCTCAATCGGGCCCCGGGAAGTGGTTCAAATCTTCCTTGCAAGATTTGACCCCAACATACATACAAACATTGCAAATTAATGAAAAGCTTTTAAAAAAACATGGGTACCAACCAGGAATAGAAACCATCAATGGTTGTTTCGCGGTTTCAGGTTTGTAGGGTTCCGACGTTAAACTAGGAACCATTATAGTTTCACCATGTCCGTCTGACTGTCTGTATGTCACAATAACAGTTTCTCAGAAACGGACAAAATCACGGATTCAACGGATTTTTGAAAATAAGTTACCAAAAAACTTTAAGGACACCTCCCTTAAATGTATATACAGGGTAATTTTTATCAGTGCACACAAATTTTAACATATGATTTTGTATTGTTAATATAATATAGGTATTACGACAATAAAAGGAGTCCAAAATTTTTTTTTGTTTTAAATTATCTCTTTTACCTTCTCGTGTGGATACAAAGTCACACTAGAAATGATGACATGGCTGTAGGTATGCGATACACTGTATTGATATTCGAAATTTGAAATTTCATGTACAGCTTATCAGACAACAAGCCCCTCTCCTACTGATATTCTAAATTAGAAATTTCATTTATTAACTTACTTAACAACACTCCCCTCTCCTCGCACCCCTGCATTAGAGGGTCCATGAATATCGTTAGGTTAGTGGAATTATTGAATCGGCAATATCTCTAATATTTTTAAGCTAGAGTAAAAATAACACAACATGTGTTATTGATTAACAATAGCGAAGCAAATATACAGAGGGTTTTAAGTGACTTTTTTACGTAAGGTTGGCGAGATATACGCTTCTAAAGTCGTATAAATTCTGTCCGGGTGGGTAGCTTCTGAACTGTTAAATAGAACATTCTAATAAAAATTACAGTAGTAGAACATACGAAATACTTCCAACCAAAATTGTTTTGAACACGATACGCTGTGTAGTTTTTGAGATTTTAATAATAAAAAAAAAGAATTTCAACCATGAACGTTCATCCTAGCTACGGAACCCTTCACTGTGCGTGGTCCGACAAGCACTTGGCCGGTTTTTAGATTTGGCGGGCTTTAGGACATATTGACCTCTAAAGTAATTGTTTATACAAATCTCTTACTCATACAATAATTTTAAATCACAAAACATAAATAATACAATAGGGCTGACGTCAACTACAGAAGGGGCTGCCGACATGGCCTATGGGATTAAGAAGTCATATTTGTTAGGCGTGACATTATATGTTTCTTGTGTTATCGGGATGAAGGTATATCATGAACCGTAGGCACACAACTACACAGGTGTATTTATATTGCTGCTATATCACTAAATAATATATAGAAATAAAAATCGAATTACAAGATACCCGTCGTACGCGAGTTCGTCTCGCAATTGAACGGTTTTTAGGGTTCCGTAGCCAAATGGCAAAAAACGGAACACTTATAGATTCGTCATGTCTGTCTGTCTGTCCGTCCGTATGTCACAGTCACTTTTTTCTGAAACTATAAGAACTACACTGTTGAAACTTGGTAAGTAGATGTATTCTGTGAACCGCATTAAGATTTTCACACAAAATTAGAAAAAAAACATAAATTTTGGGGGTTCCCCATGCTTAGAACTGAAACTCAATTTTTTTTTTTCATCAAACCCATACGTGTGGGGTATCTATGGATAGGTCTTCAAAAATGATATTGAGGTTACTAACATCATTTTTTTCTAAACAACAGTTTGCGCGAGAGACACTTCCAAAGTGTTGAAATGTGTGTTCCCCCCCTGTAACTTCTAAAATAAGAAAACGATAGAACTAAAAAAATATATGATGTACATTACCATGCAAACTTCCACCGAAAATTGGTTTGAACGAGATCTAGTAAGTAGTTTTCTTTTAATACGTCATAAAAACATTGATCAAAGCTACAACGAACTTTTATATTATGTTACTTGCTGCTACGGAACCCTTCATGGGCGAGACCGACTCGCACTTGGCCGCTTTTCTCTTTTACGGCGACTATTTTCATCGTTAAATCGCTTTTAGTGAATGTTGAGGAAGTAGTTGATTTTGCAGTTTTGCATTGTTCCAAAGCCAAATGGAGACCTCGTCTCAGTGTATCTCCTAAACTGTTATATTACCTATATTTTATTAGGTATATATTGGACAGATTTGAATACATGGGATACAAGGTAGGCGTGCAAGTGTCGACACTATATCCTAATAAATTTCATACGATGGTGTGATTAGGTCTGTCTGTCTATCCTTATGGCTGTTGGTACGTCTTCACGTCTGTGTGGCTTTTGGTGTTGAATAACGTAAGGAACATTCCGTTGTCATACCTAGTACATTTTTTTTTTACGTGAAGGAGATGGCACACAAGCACTCAGGCCACCTGATGGTAAGTGGAATCTGAAACCCATAGACATTTGAATTCTCAAGACTATAATCCTAAGACCTCAAATGCGTTGCCAACCCTGAGGACTAAGATGGAATGCCTCTATGCTAGTAATTTCACCGGTTGTCTTATCCCCACACCGGAACACAATAATGCGAACATTGTTGCTTGGCGGCAGGTTAATGGATAATGGTGGTAGCTATCCGGACGGACCCTGCACAGGGTCCTACCACTAAAACATCATGTTTAATATCTAATAAAACGTTTAGGTAATAGGAATACGTGTAATGTACCCACTTTCTGTAGATTTAAATAAATAACAGTTATAAAAGTGTCATTTTCGCTAGAGTTACGTGTCCCCACCCCCTACAGCCAAAACTACAAATACTACAAGTCTGAAAAATATCTTATCTGAAAGCACATGTTGTTCAACTCGGCCGCCATTACTGTCAAGTAAATAAGAGCTATTATAACGTTGACAATGCGAAAACATGTCAAAAGTAATAGAGAACATGAATGAAAATACGAATTGAGTTACATTGATACGATTTAGAAGTAAATGTAAAAAAGCGGCCAAGTGCGAGTCGGACTCGCCCATGAAGGGTTCCGTAGCAGCAAGTAACATAATATAAAAGTTCGTTGTAGCTTTGATCAATGTTTTTATGACGTATTAAAAAAAACTATTTACTAGATCTCGTTCAAACCAATTTTCGGTGGAAGTTTGCATGGTAATGTACATCATATATTTTTTTTAGTTCTATCATTCTCTTATTTTAGAAGTTACAGGGGGGGGACACACATTTCAACACTTTGGAAGTGTCTCTCGCGCAAACTGTTCAGGGTAGGAAAAAATTATGTTAGTAACCTCCATATCATTTTTGAAGACCTATCCATAGACACGTATGGGATTGATGAAAAAAAATTATTTGAGTTTCAGTTCTAAGTATGGGGAACCCCCAAAATTTATGTTTCTTTTTCTATTTTTGTGTAAAAATCTTAATGCGGTTCACAGAATACATCTACTTACCAAGTTTCAACAGTGTAGTTCTTATAGTTTCGGAACAAAGTGACTGTAGTAGTATTTTTGAAAGCCTCATACCTTTAGTGGTGCTAGGACCCTGTGCAGGGTCCGTCCGAATCGCTACCACCATTATCCATTAACCTGCCGCCAAGCAACAATGTTCGCATTATTGTGTTCCGGTGTGGGGATAAGACAACCGGTGAAATTACTAGCATAGAGGCATTCCATCTTAGTCCTCAGGGTTGGCAACGCATTTGAGGTCTTAGGATTATAGTCTTGAGAATTCAAATGTCTATGGGTTTCAGATTCCACTTACCATCAGGTGGCCTGAGTGCTTGTGTGCCATCTCCTTCACGTAAAAAAAAAATGCACTAGGTATGACAACGGAATGTTCCTTACGTTATTCAACGTAAAAAGTGTTCGCATTGTTGTGTTCCGGTGTGGGGATAAGACAGATTGAGATCTTAGGATTGTGGTCTTGAGAATTCAAATGTCTATGGGTGTCAGATTCCACTTACCATCAGGTGGCCTGGGTGCTCGAGTGCCTTCTCCTTAACATAAAAAAAAAAAAAACAAAAATACGCTACAATTATTTCGCGTATACAGTTATTCCTCTCTTTCATAGCACTTTCCAGAGAGCGTAAGAAAAAAAATATGCATGTTCCCTATTACGGTTTGACCCAGTAGAAAAGAGACCCAGTTTATTTTTAACGGAACTTATGTTTCGTCACGTATAAGGTAAGAACGGTACAATGTCCCGTTTTTCTAGCCAGTTTCCAGAGTCCATTTGCAAGAAATCATGAATTATTCAACACTTTTCAATAACAGCGCTCTAGATTTCGGTGATTCTAGAAGCTTCTGCGTTTTCCGCAATGAATGGGCTGGAAACAAGTCAACCAACAAATAACCTAATATAAAAACGTACTATGCGTGTTGCGTAGTATGTGTGGTGTGAAACTGATTGACAGAGTAAGGAATAAAAAGACCAGAGAAAAGTGTGGACTGAAAGAAGATTTACCTAGTGAAGATTGAAAAGGGTTCGATGGTTTGGTCATATGAAAAGAATGGATGAAAGAAGATTGACGAAAGAAATATACAGTGCGAAAGTGAGTAGAAGGGAAGGGGTCACCCTAGGCGTACTATTTAATAAAATCGGAGAAACTCTGGAAAAGGGCCGAATCTTAGTCCTATCCGAAACCGACGTGCATGCATGACTCGATGTATGAATGTGGAAGAAGCGATTTGTGAGGATCGTAGCAGGTGGAAAGAAGTGGTCTCTGCCTACCCCTCTGGGAAACAGGCGTGATCTGTGGGCCGAGCACGCTGCCACGGGTAAATTTTTGACATAGGGACTATTTTTGGTGTTCAATAAAGAGTATTTGTATTGTATTGTATTGTATAATTCGTCTATTGAATATTCCAACGTAAGTATTAAAAATTAAAATAAAAGTGTGTTTTGTGAGACTTGAGTCCTTTTATTACTAAGCAACTTAATCCCCGGGTGGCTGTCATTTTAATAATTTCATAATAATATTTGACTGTAGTTCCACTTTGAAGTCATTTGACACTAAGTCCCATGGCAGCGTGCTCGGCCCACTGGTGTTTACAGGATGACGGCACATTTAGATCGGTCAGTATGGGCAAGTCTGTAACTATAATCAAATTATATCTGTTCAATCTGTTCTTAGGAACCATGTCATCGATTTTAGTGGCAAGAAAAACTTGCAATATTTTTGAACGACCTATCCAACGACACCCCACACTATAGGGTAGACGAGAAAAAAAATACATCCCCACGTTACGAGTAGGGGAGGTACAACAAAAAAATAATCCAAGACTTTATTTTGCCACTTTGTTGGCGTGACTAATTTGTATATTCATGCCAAATTACAGCTTTCGCAGTCAGCTAGTTTGACTACGGAACCCTAAAAGGGCTGGTCAAGTCCTATTCGGACTCGCGCACAGAGGGACATTATTTTTGCCGTTGAACAACAGCTGTTGTACATACATCGATATAGATCGCGATTAGTTTACCAACTGCCAATAGGTATGCAACCGCAATTTTTTTTTTGTTGGAGATACAAATTAACGGATTTTGGATTTTTTCCTTTACTTCTGTAAGATCTCCTTAATGCCAAATTACATGAGTCTAGGTCAATGGGGAGTACGCTTTAAATTTTGATTCCTATGAGCAGACATAGAAGTTTTTGTGGCAAAAACGTCAGTTGACTAGGGACTTCCTTCCGATATTAAATTTATTTATAACTGTTTCAAACACTTTTAATAAAGTGTCATAGTAGATAGTTAACGTTCACCGGATTAAATAGAAATTAACCTAAATGCTGATCACTAACCATGAATGCAATTCAATCGGATACAAAATAAACTTAAACCAACAGTGCCTTGCAAAAAAGGCATATTTAGGTAAATTCTACTATATTGTGTAGCTTAATAGTATACTCTAATATAATACCTGCTCCGTTTTAGAAAAATGCATGGAAAAGACTCAAACTTAAAAATATTATAAATAGATAATCATTTCTTTTTATCTATGCTTATGCCACTTTTAAGTTTTGAGTTACGGTGTATGGAAATTGCATGTTCATATTATACGTTATCTCATAGTCATACATAATTAACGGTCATAAGAAAGTACAATTTATCGATAAATTATTATCGTTCGGAAGTCCCTAGGACAATTTTATTCGTGCCACAGAAACTTCTATCTCTGTCTATGAGTGTCGAAAAATACGGTTTTTGCGGCGTAAGCGGTCGTATCTTCTTTTACGGTAACTTAGAAGCTTGATTTTTCGCAGTTTCAAGGAACTGTTACACTTGAGTATATACATAGTTTTAATTTCAACTCGATCCCTCCACGCGCTCCCGAGATTAAGGGCCTTGTTAGAGAGACGGGCGGACGGACGGACGGAGGGACAACAAAGTGATCCTATAAGGATCCCGTTTTTAGGGTTCCTTAGTCAAAGTAGGAACCCTTATAGTTTCGCCATGTCCGTCCGTCCGCAGCCTAGCGCAGAGACTCTTAGAACTAGAAAGCTGTAATTTGGCAGGAATATGCATATTAGTCACGCCAACAAAATGGTACAGTATAATATAAAAATAGGCTTTTCCTACACACGTACCTACTTGTATCGTGGGGATATTTTTTTTCTCGTCTACCCTATAGTGTGGGGTAGGGAAACAAATTTTCGATTAAGGGATCCGTCTATGAAATATTAAGCTTTAAAGCGCAAATTTTGGTTAGAGTCAAGTGCCCTCCCGTGCACCCAAAACTACAAATACTAAAAATCTAAAAAAAAACCTTAAATGAAAGCGCATATAAAGCGGTTCTTGAAATACAGGCAATTAAAGTGTTTATACGTACTAAAATCGTCTCAGACGGCACCTAATGACTAAATAGAAAACTAGTTATTACTTGTTGATTTTTACGTTTGTAGTAGGTACTTACCTAACTGCTTCGGAACCCTACGCTGAGCATGGTCCGACATGCTTTTGCCCGGTTTTTCGTTTTGAGGTACGGAACCCTAAAAACTGATTCGTCCGTCTATGTGTGTCTGGGACAGACGGACTATAAGGGTTCCTTATTGCCTACGGAACCCTGAAAACGGTGATATTGGAGATAGACGGAAGCCATGCATTTTTTGGAAAAATCCTTATTCTCGACCCTATTATTAGACATGGCTCGAAATCTGCCCAAGGCAAAAAAGGATGTTAAAATCAATTCCCAAAGTAAATTCAATCTTCTGCCCTTAGTAATAAGGTTGTGATTGCAACAGGAGTTTTATTTGAGTTGCTGCTTTTTGGCTTAACAGGGCAGAAATGCTTCTTACACTTACATAACTCTGTTGCTACTCTTATTACAGCATGCGTGCACGCATTGGCGCCATTTAACTTACGCTCTCCATCAGATGAAAACATCACAAAATAAAATAACTCCATTCTAATTTCAACCTTATTCAATGCGTTTAAAGTTCAAAATACAACGGCGTTGCATGTTAAGTTGTAGCGTTAAAATATGATGAGTAATTTATGTAAATCTCGCGTTTCTTCGGACCCATTTAAAAATGCAAGTAACTCCGCATACCTAAATTAAACTTAGCTTATATTGATCTTTATTGATTGTGATCGATTTATTTGCAAGATCGATTTTGTTGCTGTGTTTTATAAATCATGTTTTGTTTATATACTTAATGATCTTCCGTTTATTTATAGGTATTGATTGTTAGAAAATTCCATCCTTACCGTTGACCCTGTCGGTGGGTACAGTAAAATAGAAAGCGTATTTTTGCATTTTTAACCGACTTCAAAAAAAGATTTTTTTTTATGTTAAGGAGAAGGCACCCGAGCACTCAGGCCACCTGATGGTAAGTGGAATCTGAGACCCATAGACATTTGAATTCTCAAGACTATAATCCTAAGACCTCAAATGCGTTGCCAACCCTGAGGACTAAGATGGAATGCTAGGTTTTATACGTTCCATTGTATTTTTTATTTTTATTTTGTTCACCGATTACTCCGTCAATTGTGGACCTATTATGAAAGTTTTTTTTTGGTTTGATTGAATATACCTACTTTCGAGATAATTCCATTGTCACCAAATCTGAATCTGATGAGGGGATCAGTAAGGAATTGAGGGAACTCCTCAAATATTGTAGGCAAACATATAGTGATTTTAGTATTTTTAGTAAGAAATCTAGCATTTGCATTCAGAAAATATCATTTGGAGAAGTGGAACTCAAGACCACAGGTGGCCATCGGAACTCCTCAACGGTACCTATTTCAAGGGTGGCATTAACATAGGGTGATCGCACCAGTGTTGGACACTTTAAGCTGACAGGCACAGGCACCAATAATGGACACTTTACTCTTAATTCAAAGATCATAAGGTTATAAATTGATTGTTGCAAAACAAATGAATAACCTTCATTGTCTGTAAAATAAGAGTCAAGTGTCCATTATTGGACCTTGTCCATTACTGGTTCGATCACCATATCTCGATTAAGATAGTTGAGCTACTACAACGAAGAATATTTACTTGTTTTTTTTTATGTTAAGGAAAAGGCACCAGAGCACTCAGGCCAGGTGGCCTGACCATCAGGTATGGTAAGTGGAATCTGAGACCCATAGACATTTGAATTCTCAACACTATAATCCTAAGACCTCAAATGCGTTGCCAACCCTGAGGACTAAGATGGAATGCCTCTATGCTAGTAATTTCACCGGTTGTCTTATCCCCACACCGGAACACAACAATGCGAACACTGGTGCTTGGCTGGTGGTTAATGGATAAGATGGTGGTAGCGATCCGTACGGACCCTGCACAGGGTCCTACCACCACTATTATACGACTATGACTTTCCGACGGCGTTGCTTGCGGCGCGCTTGAAACTTAAATATAAGTGGGACTACGGAACAGCGTATTACGATCACTAAAAAGTATAAAATAAAATAAATGTATTTAAAAAACTAAAAACCGCCTTCAAAAACGCAAAAAATAACTTGTTATGCTAGGTTTGTAGGGTTCCGTAGTCAAACTAGGATCCCTTATAGTTTCGCCATGTCCGTCCGTCCGTCCGCAGCCTAGTGCAAAGACTATTAGTACTTGAAAGCTGCAATTGCATGCCAACAAAGTGGTACGAGAAAAAGTACCTCCCCTACACATAACGTGGGGATGAATTATTTCTTTTCGTCTACCCTATAGTGTAAGGTGTCGTTGGATAGGTCTTTAAAAAATATTACGGGTTTGTGAAAACAGTTTTTGTATTAAGCAATCCGTTTATGAAATATTAAGCTTTAAAGCGCTAATTTTTGTTAGACTCAAGTGCCAAAACTACAAATACCTACTCAAAATATGAATAAAATCTTTAATGAAAGGTCACATAACGAATTTTAAAGGATTACTATCACGACTAAGAAGACATCATTGGTTTTTGAGAAACAGGCGATTAAAAAGTTTATACCTACTAAAATCATCTTTTGGGACCAATTGACTTGAAATAGAAAATTAGTTACTACTCGTTGATTTTTATGTTTGTATTATTTAACGGCTTCGGAAACCTACACTGAGCATGGTCCAAAATGCTCTTGCCCGGTTTTTTTTGTAAATTTTCTGTTTGCTGTTGTCGAGGGTGGAAAGTGCGGGATTTATGGACGAGTCATATAACGAAACGTAGTAGAGCCATTTAGGCTGCAGAGCAGAGCAGAGATAGATATGCACACATACAAAAACTCGAAAAACGTAACCTTCCATCTGACGTTTTTTGCTCGAGTTGGTTTTCTTTTATGTTAAGGAAAAGGCACACGAGCACTCAGGCCACCTGATGGTAAGTGGAATCTGAGACCCATAGACTTTTGAATTCTCAAGACTATAATCCTAAGACCTCAAATGCGTTGCCAACCCTGAGGACTAAGATGGAATGCCTCTATGCTAGTAATTTCACCGGTTGTCTTATCCCCACACTTAACACAACAATGCGAAAACTGTTGCACCTTGACAATGACGCTGTATCTTTTAAACCGTTACCATTTTTAGGTTTTTTTTTTTTTTTAAATGGCAGAAAACAGCTCAGCTAAATCAATTCTTCTAAAAACAAATCTAGTTTGTGCAAGATTTTAAATCAGTTTCTGTCATAAAAGTTATATTTTGACTAGGTTTTGTTGCCAACTGTACTTTTTTCGCAAAATTATCATCTGCTCATCAAGACCAAACTAATGAGTCCCACCACGGTGGTTCTACGTTAAGTATAGCGGAGATCCTGTCGCCACCTTCCGACTCCATCAGACCAGCTCTTAGATACCATAATACTATACTGTTCTCGGGTTTACATATATGGTCCAAATTCCATTATAACCGAATCCTGGTTCTAAATTGACTTCAATGTTTTTTTTTTAGTGGTGGTAGGGCCCTGTGCAGGGTCCGTCCGGATCGGTACCACCATCTTATCCATTAACCAATGGCCATGTGTAATGGTGTGGGGATAAGACAACCGGTGAAATTACTAGCATAGAGGCATTCCATCTTGGTCCTCAGGGTTGGAAACGCCTTCTTAGGATTGCAGTCTTAAGGTTAAGTCTTCAGAATTTAAATGTCTATGGGTCTCAGATTCCACTTAACATGAGGTGGTCTGAGTGCTCGTGTGCCTTCTCCGTATCATTAAAAAAAAACCTAAACTGACATACAAACATTGCAAGTTTATAAAAAGTTTGTAAAAATCCTCTTGTCAATAACGTCTTCGGAAAAAACCCAAAAAAATCCAAATCTCTCATTCATATTGGTGAGGTTTTTTGGCCGTCTGTGCTAGAAGGTCGCATTTTGCATGCATACATTCACGGTTTCCGCATTTAAAATATTGAAATCAATTGGGTCAACGCTGAGGAAAAATATTGCTTCCGGTGTATTAAGGAAAGATATCTATATGATATTTAATAATAATATTAATGGGCAGACAGACATAGAAGTTTTTGTGGCAGGAACGTCAATGAACTAGGGACTTCCTTCCGATATTAAAATTATCGATAAGTGTTTCAAATACTTATTTCAATGTGACATTTCATAGTAGATAGGTATCGTTCACCGGATAAAAAAGAAATTAACTTAAATGCTGATCACTACTCATCGATGGGTTTCTTACACAAAAACTTCTTTTAATGCTATTCAATCGATTTCTATACAAAATTAACTGAAACCAAACAAAATTGGTAAAGTACTATTAAGGTAAGTTGTGTGACATTGTGATATAATCCTTACCTACTCAGTTTTTGGAAAATGTATGGAAAGGACTAAAACTTAAAAAATATTATCATTTATTTATTTTTATCCTTAAGTTCATGCCACATTTAAGTTTTGAGTTATGGTGTATTGAAATTGCATGTTCATATTATACGCTATGTCATAGTCATAACTGTCATAAGAAAGTACAATTTATCGATAAATTAACATCGTTCGGAAGTCCCTAGAACAATTTTATTCGTGCCACAAAAACTTCTATGTCTGGTAATGGGTAATTCACCAGCGACTGTTTAACTTTCTAACTCTTACAGTGAAGTTACGATGACAGGGCTAAAAATAAGAATAATTTATTTGGACACACATTTACATAAAATGACATATGGCAGTTTGTATTAAACAGTGTAAAATTCAAATATACATACATACATAACGTCACGCCTTTATTCCCAGAGTGGGGTAGACAGAGCTACAGAATACCCACAACTCTAAACTTGTTAATAGATCTGTAACCACATTTTGCATAGGCAGGCTAAGATGTTTACCAGTGTATTTTTACCCCCGTGTGGTTGCCGCGTTAGAATAGTGCCACTCCATGTCTTCCCGTGGATGTCGTAAGAGGGGACTAATAGAATAAAGGCTTGTAGTACTTTTAGGCCATGGGCTTGCAACCTGTCACTATTAATCACTACTAAACTTCTTGGGCTGCTTGTGCAAAATGTGGTTACAGAATTATAAACAAGTCTTTTTAGAGTTGTTAGTATTTCTGTAGCTCTGCCTACCCCACTCTGGGAATGAAGGCGTGATGTTATACAATACAAAAAACTTTATTGTCCACCAAATAAAAACATTACACAGAATTTGCACAATTTAAAAGACCCAGGTAAACAACAGGCGGTCTTATAGCTGATTAGCGATCTCTTCCAGACAACCTTATGTATATATGAATAACTCTAGTCCTTCTCCCCCCTACTTTCAGAGCTGTTTTCTCTTAGGTAACCTTTATCAATTGGTTATGAAGAGCCTTTTTGAAAAACCCGGTGAAGTGCGAGTCAGACTCGCGCACCGAGGCTCTACAATACTTGCCGTTGATTGGGAGACCAACTAAACTTTGCCTTTGGAGGACTGATGCCCCATAGTTTATATGTATATGTTCGATTTTAGCAAGCTGGGCTCGGAACTGGTTTAAAAAATACCGGTTAGTACCGGTTTATTTCGGTTTTGCTCCGAACGCGAACGATTTGAGAACAATATTAAAAAAATATTCAACGGTGTAATCCACGAGCATTTCCTCCAAACACCTGTTAAAAAACCGGAAAAAGTTTTGTGTCAAGTACATAATCACGGTTTGAATATTTAACCGGTATCCCAGCCCTGCTTGCAAGGAAGGTTTGAACCACTTCCCGGGTACCGATTGAGCTGAAATATGCTATAGCTAGGTCGTTCTACTTTTTTACCGACAATACATCGTCATTTTTCTATATTTTGCGTTTTTCAACTATTGATAATTATGGGTTTAATTTTTTATTTTAAAATACGTTGCGTGAATTTTTATTTGGACTAATTAATGCTAATTTCGGTGGCGATCATGTTTTTTTTCTTTATAGTGGTTTTTCAGAATATACTGTGACAGAGTTGCCGTTTTCAGAGGAGACTAAATTTTGTATTACCACTCTATAATAATAATAATAATAGTAACTTCTTTATTTAACACACAAGTTGTAACGTAATTACCAGGGGTCCCCGCACTAGGCTTGGCCTGTATCGCGGGGTACCAATTACAATAATATCACTTAAGATCACATTATTAAAAACTACATAAAACTTAGAGAACTACAAACTAAAGAAAATAGGAGTAATAGGGGCCTTCGAACAAGACCACCAAGTTAAAATCTCTTCTGTTTCCTCATAATTCAAACGATGGAGGAAATTAAAAATAAGTTGTTTTGTCTTGAGTAAAGTTTGGCCTTTCAAGCTACAATGAAGTAAAACAGCGTTGTATATAGAAATGCTTAAGTGATCTCCGAAACGTTTACCAAAAGTTGAATAAACTCTGGGCACTGGTAGCTTAAAAACGCGTTTTTTTATTAGGGTGTTGTAGTTGGGGATGGATGGGGCAAGTTTATGTGTAAGCAAGCACATTTTGTACAGAAAGAGTTGTCGAACGGTTAAAACATTTGCCTCGGCGTATAAGGATGCTGTAGGGTACCTGAATGGTTTTTTATATATCACTTTTAATACTGACCTTTGAGCTCTCTCTAACACTATCATGGATGACTTTGCTGCGCTACCCCAAACCGATATGCCGTAGGTAATTATCGACTGGCACAGTGCGGTGTAAACTAGCGTGAGTAAAGGTTTGGCAGAATGCCGTATTTTCTTAAAAATTGCGATTGTCTTTCTAATTTTTGAGGACAGTTTCTGAATATGGGTTTTAAAGTTTAGGTTTTTGTCACGCGATTCTATGGAAAACAAACTTATAAAAAAAAACACTGGATAGAGAAAGTGAAAGATTATTTAGTACTACGAGTAATACATGAATAAATGTTTGGACGTATTTTCAAACACTAAAACATTAATAATCAATACTCTAACTGATAACGTATGGTAAAATGAGGACAGGTAATTATTATTGTCGGTAAAAAAGAAGAATGACCAGCTACCTAACGTCGATGACATTACATATGGCATCATCGAGCTCGTCGAGTCGGAAGGTGGTGACTTACACCCGTATTTATGGATACGAAAAGTAATTGGGTCATACAATACAAATATTCTTTATTGAACACCAAATACAAATACAGTATGAAAAGTAAAATACAAATAATAACTCATAAAACAAAACACACACACATACACAGCAGCAGTGTTACGTTTCAGCGTTTGAGGGCTTAGCGATTAAGTAAAACCATAGTTAATCAACTAATCTATTTAACACGTTCACAGACACTGCACCATTCTCAAAATTGCAAGATATGGCACAAATTAATCTCATACAAAATTTTCTACGGCAATGGACGTACTGTCACATTTAACGTTGTGTCAAACGTTGTACCAGCGTATGACGGAAAATATGTATGTAATTTTGTACAATAACAAATGTTACCGAGTGTGGCAGCTCGTCCATGGCCGTTACGTCTACAGCCGTTAAGTGTCACAACACGCGTCGTTCCCCTTTAAGGGCAGTGCATGAGGTTCAGGTTGTCCTAAACCTTTTTTGCGGTGGCACTAGCGGCTTGTGTTAAAGCCTAAACCGGCACAGGTGTCCGTGCATTCTATAATTGCTATGGGGCATAGCCGGTCGTAGACGGAGTTTCGCTATTGGTGTAATTATAAACATCGGCCACAGCCAGAAAATTAGGCCTTAAAAACGTTAACTTTCGGTGTGTCCACAGGAAAGACGCTAACCTAAATCTGTGTATGATCCAATTACGAGTACTTAAGCAAAAGTAATGAATGACTTAAGAAACGATTTTAGTATCACTTTTGACATTACTATTACTCAAGTACTTACTTAATTAGTTTTCTTGTCTATAAATACGGCTGTTAAAGTAAACCCACCGTATTTGGACTGATTAGGTTGATAAGCAGAAAATAACTTGGCAAAAAATAGTACAGTCGCCAACAACGTCTCATCCCATAAATGAAATTTTTGGCAGAAACTTGAAAGTTTTTTTGCGGTTTTAGTTACGGCTTCGGAACCCTACTCTGAGGTCCGATATGTTCGCGCCTGGTTTTTAAATAGAAAGCCAATTTAACTAGGGCGTAAATCACGCCTGTTTCCCAGAGGGGTAGGCATAGACCACTTCTTTCCACCTGCTACGATCCTGACAAATCTCTTTCGCTTCTTCCACATTCAAATATCGAGTCATGCACGTCGGTCTCGGGTACTTGACAGGTTCGCTGTCTTGTCACTTGAGTCTTGCAAAAATTAGCGCTTTAAAGCTTAATATTTCATAAACGGATTACTTAATCGAAAAACTGTTTTCACAAACCCATAATATTTTTGGAAGACCTATCCAACGATACCCACACTATATGGTAGACGAGAAAAAAAGAATGCATCCCCACGTTAAGTACGTGTAGGGGAGGTAGCCTAAAAAAATATTTTTTTACTTTTTATTGTACCACTTTGTTAACGTAACTAATATGCATATTCATGCCAAATTGCAGCTTTCTAGTACTAATAGTCTTTGCGCTAGGCTGCGGACGGACGGACGGACGGACGGACATGGCGAAACTATAAGGGTTATTATTATTTTTTATGTATGTTCCCCGATTACACAAAGACCGCTGGACCGATTGGTTTTTTTTGATGTTTGATTGGGTATTCTAGTTGGTCCCATTTCCAGCAAGTCAAGATCTGATGATGGGATCTTGGAGAACTCGAGGGAACTCCTCAAATATTAGAGGATTTTTACGTGGACGACATAACAATATTATTATCCTCAGTTAATTTATTCACTGTTTATTACTTTTCCGTTATACAGTTCTTGTAGTAACGAAACGGGCATGCAACATTTTGACTCAGGTATAGTTAGTGAAGCTAGGGCGTGTAGTAAGAAGTTTGGCTCTACATGAGATCAGGGCTGGGATTCTAAACGGTGATAACGATATCGTATTTGACGTGTTTCCGTATTGTCAACGTTTTGATAACTCTTATGTCATTTACAATAATGGCGAATGTGACATAAACGATTCTAAAACAAGTCAAACGCGATATCGTTATAACGCAGCAGAATAGAGGCCCAGGGCCTCTATTCAGGTGCGTTTATGTCACAGTCGCCATTATTGTAAATGACATAAGAGTTATCAAAACGTTGACAGTACGGAAACAAGGCCTCTATTCAACTGCGTTATAACGATATCGCGTTTGACTTGTTTTAGAATCGTTTATGTCACAGTCGCCATTATTGTAAATGACATAAGAGTTGTCAAAACGTTGACAGTACGGAAACAGGGCCTCTATTCAACTGCGTTATAACGATATCGCGTTTGACTTGTTTTAGAATCGTTTATGTCACAGTCGCCATTATTGTAAATGACATAAGAGTTATCAAAACGTTGACAGTACGGAAACAGGGCCTCTATTCAACTGCGTTATAACGATATCGCGTTTGACTTGTTTTAGAATCGTTTATGTCACAGTCGCCATTATTGTAAATGACATAAGAGTTATCAAAACGTTGACAGTACGGAAACAGGGCCTCTATTCAACTGCGTTATAACGATATCGCGTTTGACTTGTTTTAGAATCGTTTATGTCACAGTCGCCATTATTGTAAATGATATAAGAGTTATCAAAACGTTGACAGTACGGAAACAGGGCCTCTATTCAACTGCGTTATAACGATATCGCGTTTGACTTGTTTTAGAATCGTTTATGTCACAGTCGCCATTATTGTAAATGACATAAGAGTTATCAAAACGTTGACAGTACGGAAACAGGGCCTCTATTCAACTGCGTTATAACGATATCGTGTTTGTCGTGTTTTAGAATCGTTTATGTCACAGTCGCCATTATTGTAAATGACATAAGAGTTATCAAAACGTTGACAGTACGGAAACAAGGCATCTATTCAACTGCGTTATAACGATATCGCGTTTGACTTGTTTTAGAATCGTTTATGTCACAGTCGCCATTATTGTAAATGACATAAGAGTTATCAAAACGTTGACAGTACGGAAACAGGGCCTCTATTCAACTGCGTTATAACGATATCGCGTTTGACTTGTTTTAGAATCGTTTATGTCACAGTCGCCATTATTGTAAATGACATAAGAGTTATGAAAATGTTAACAATACGGAAACTATGATGGGAAATATTCTTGAAGTGTTAATTGAAAGGCACCAATTGACATAAGAAAATGTAATAATGTATGTTGTCTTAGGTGGCTTTCAATTAACACTCCAAGCATATTTTCCATCATAGGTTATGGGCCCAGCACGCTTCCACTGCGCTTCTGCTGTGCTGCGATATCGTTTTACCGTGTAGAATCTCGGCCCAGGTCAAAGACGATATCGTTATTAACGTGTAGAATCCCAGGCCTGATAACTTTTTGACAGTGCGAGCCGTATGGTCTTGTCTTGGCAACATTTTACATGAAATTGGTGGTATAGTATAATTTTAAATGTCAGGTCATTAATTAATGGTGTCTCGCGTGTATCCCACTTGTGCAACATCCACTTGTTTGTCCCCACATCCGCCACAAGTAGGTTACCTTTGTCCGCGCGTAATGGATTCCGTGGCCTCCAGCTAGAAAGTAGTTCAACATTACCATCTTTGGTCCCTCTGGTACTTGGATATCTTTGATTTTGAGCAGGTGCATCTGGCTACGGTTTTGTAGTTTCGCATTCTTTGTCTGTTTGTCAGGCATTTTCAACCGTTTTCAACAAAGGAGGAGGTTATCAATTCGACAGTATGTTTTTAGGGTTCCCTAAAAACCTAAACTAAGTATATCTTATCTTCGGAACCCTACACTACTGAACATGGTCCGATATGTCCTGGTCGGTATTTTCCTTACTATTTACAAATAAAACATCGGACAGGTTAAAACTATTGACCGCCATAATTGACTACGGAACTCTAAAAATCGATCAAAACCCATATTTATCACAAATATTTCAATGCATTGGTAGCAAGAGGAATATATTCCTACTATAAAATTGCAGAACACGTCATTCATTCACTATTTACCGAGAAATCACAGAATCACGACTCCATGGTTTGTAGCATTTTTATGAAATCATAGAGCCTTAGGGTTGGCAACGCATTTGCGGACTTAAGATTGCAATCTTGAGAATCTTAAGACTGAAAATGTCTATGAGTCACAGATTTCACTTGCCATCAGATGGCCTGTGTGCTTGTTCGCTTTGCCATGCTATAAAATAACACATAATAGCACTGGTTATTTTGAACCCCGAAGTAAACAGGGGTGTTATAAGATGAACGTCTGTTTATCTGATTGTTGCATCGTAACGCAAAAATGGATTAACCGATTCGGATGCGTTTTTAGGTTTCCGTACCCAAAGAGTGAAAACGGAACCCTATTACTAAGACTCCACTATCTGTCTGTCACCAGGCTGTATATCATGAACCGTGATAGATAGACAGTTGAAATTTTAGAATAAAATAAATGTTTGAAAGGGGGAGTCCCTTATACAACAAACGTGTTTTTTTGCAGTTTTATTTTTATTTTATACATACATACACCGGCACAGCAATATCTAAAAAAAACCGGCCAAGTGCATGTCTGACCACGCACAGTGAAGGGTTCCGTAGCTGGGATAAACGTTCATGGTTGAAATTCATTTTTTTTTATTAAAATTTTAAAACTACACAGCGTGTCGTGTTCAAAACAATTTTGGTTAGAAGTATTTCGTATGTTCTACTACTGTAATTTTTATTAGAATGTTCTATTTAACAGTTCAAAAGCTACCCACCCGGACAGAATTTGTACGACTTTAAAAGCGTATATCTCGCCAACTGTTCACTTACGTACAAAAGTCACTTAAAAACTTCTGTATCATTTTGGAAGCCCTATCTAAAAATACCCCACACGCTGATGTAACTAAAAAAAATTTTTTTCGTCCCCTAGTTACATGTATGGAGTGCCATCCCTAAATATTTATTTTAATCAATTTTACTACATCATTGTATAGCGGTTCATAGAATACATCTATCCTCCAAATTTCATTTATATAGTGCCAATAGGCTCTGAGTAAAATGGCTGTGACATACAGACGGACATGATGAAATTATAAGGGTTCCGTTTTTGCCATTCGGCTCCGGAACCCTAAAAAGGTTTTAGTATAATGTCTAATGTTGTATAGATATAGGTACGGAACCCTTCGTGCGCGAGTCCGACTCGCACTTGGCTGGTTTTTTTTATGATAAGAAGAAGGTTCACAAGCACCTTATGATAAGTGGAAACCGAGACCCATAGACATAAGAATTCTCAAGACTATAATCTCAGCAATCTATGACCTCAAATGTGTTGCCAACCCTGAGGAGTAAGATGGAATGCCTTGAATAATTTCACCGGTTGTCTTATCCCCACACCGGAACACAACAATGCGGACACTGTTGCTTGGCCTAAGATACCTAACGTAACAGCTTAGTACCTATCTAGTCTAGGGGACATGGTTTCTGTAGGAGACCATATTAATTTTTTATTTTTTCAAAAAAAGGAGGTTATACTTTCTTTTTTTTTGGACCGATTCTTTTTTTTTTTGCTTTAATAGAGTATACTCCTGAGATGGTCCCATTGTCACCAAATCTGAATCTGATGAGAGGATCAGTGAGGAATTGAGGGAACTCCTCAAATATTGTTGGCAAACATATATTATAGTGATTTTAGTATTTTTAGTAACAAATCGAGTATTTGCATTCAGAAAGTATCACCTGGAGAAGTGGAACTGATGATGAAGACCACAGATGGCCATCGGAACTCCTCAACGGTACGTATTTCAAGGGTGGCGATCAGATATCTCGATTAAGATTATTGAGAGACTACAACGAAGAATATTTACTTGTTGAAATATGACAATGACTTTCTGGCGGCGTTGCTTGCAGTGCGCTTGAAACTTAGTTTCATATAAACTTATAAGTGGGACTACGGAACAGCGTATTATGATCACAAAAAGTATAAAAACCGCCTTAAAAAACGCAAGAAATAACTTGTTTTAAAATTATAGGCACCTACCTAATAGGTTAGTCGAACTGAAGTCGTCTTTTTTGGTGAAAGTATTGTGGTCGCCGACTTCAGTTGGACTAACCTATGAGGTAGGTGCCTACAAATTTAAAACCTCCTCTTAGTCCTCAGGGTTGGCGACGCATTTGAGGTCTTAGGATTATAGTCTTGAGAATTCAAATGTCTATGGGTCTCAGATTCCACTTACCATCAGGTGGCCTGAGTGCTCGTGTGCCTTCTCCTTAACATAAAAAAATAAATAAAAAAATAAAAAAACAAGTTAGTTCTTGCGTTTTTTAAGGCGGTTTTTTTGTTTATTTAAACATTATTTCATTTAGTTTAGCATCGTCATGGGTAGGTATAAATATTATTATTATTTTATTTATTTGCTCTTGTTTTTATCTGATGTTTCGACACTCTTTCCTGCTTTATTTATTACGCATATATATTTTTAAACTTTATTAATCTTAATATATATAAATCTCGTGTCACAATGTTTGTCCTCAATGGACTCCTAAACCACTTAACCGATTATAATAAAATTCGCACACCATGTGCAGTTCGATCCAACTTGAGAGATAGGATAGTTTAAATCTCAAATTATAGTCGCAATTTTAATTTATTGCTAATTATCTGTCTGTTATTATTTGACAGTCGCAATTATCTGTTAACTCCAAATGATTCTAACAGATGTCGATACCTTTCGACTGGGTTGAGTAAGTAATCAATAGATGGCGCTGCTATGGTAAATCTACGAACGTGTCATATAAGCTACATATAATATAATATGTAATTATATGTAATTGTCTCAGTGAATGAAAGTGGCGTGGTACTAAAGTGTAATCATATTTATGACTTCGACTGTACCACGTTCCATACATTTTAGCCCATTGCTCTTTGTACAGATTTTTTTCGTTAATTAGCACAGGTTTTGCTGAAGTGAACTTTGTTCAATAATGACCTCAAAAGTTGGAGCTTAAGTTGGATTTACGAAGATTTGTCATGATTTCTTTCTTCACTACATAGTATAAAACAAAGTCGCTTCCCGCTGTCTGTCCCTATGTATGCTTAAAACTTCAAAACTACGCAACGGATTTTGATGCGGTTTTTTTTAATAGATAGAGTGATTGAAGAGGAAGGTTTATATGTATAATACTTTAATCCAGAGCGAAGCGAGGGCGGGTCGCTAGTAGTATTATAAAACAAAGTCGCTTTTTCTGTCCCTATATCCCTATGTATGCTTAAATCTTTAAAACTACGCAACGGATTTTGATGCGGTTTTTTTTAATAGATAGAGTGATTGAAGAGGAAGGTTTATATGTATAATACTTTAATCCGGAGCGAAGCGAGGGCGGGTCGCTAGTAAGCAATATTTAAAAAGAATTTCTGACTGTTGAGTTTCTTGTGGCGCTTCTTCTCAGCAGTGACTCTTTGAAGCGCTGGTAGAATTTTGTCGTGTAAAAGTGCCCGTGCAGCCTACTTACCTACTGAATAAACAACTCTTATCTTTTTTATCCTTTACCTTTTTTGGCGGTAGTTTAATGGATAAGATGGTGGTAGCGATCCGAACGGACCCCGCACAGGGTCCTACCATCACCTATCATACATTCACACTTCACTCAGAAATCCTCTATTTCAACGTTCAGAACCCGTTGGCAATGACCAACATTACAACATTAAATTTTGTTATCTGTGGTAGTATGGCCGCGGTGGGTGTGCTGGCGTCTGTTACGTGATGTTCTTACAACGATACCAAATATGAGTTTAAACAATTCTACTGTATATAAAACTTAGGGGCATTTTCAAAATTAAGCGTACCCTAGTTAAGAAAAATTAACGTTTCATATCTTTCCTGAACTAGGGTACACTTTATTTTGAAAATGCCCTTATACTGTATTATTCAACCGCGATGAGTTTACACTTGGAATAGCTGTCAGTTCATATGAACTTTGACGTATGTATATGACAAAACTGTCACCGCCAAGACTATTCTAATCGCGGTTTGATAATACACTGTACATTGAACTGCCTAATATTCATATTTTACTTTTATTTCAGAGATATTTGCAGTTATTTAGACCACGCACAGTGAAGGGTTCCGTAGCTGGGATAAACGTTCATGGTTAAAATTCAATTTTTTTTTTATTAAAATCTTAAAAACTACACAGCGTATCGTGTTCAAAACAATTTTGGTTGGAAGTATTTTGCAAAAAGTGACAGCGATCCGAAGTTCTAATTACGGATTTCAAAGTAGAGCCGCGGTAGCAAAAGTATTTTTTTATTGTGAACTTTAACGCTCCATTCAGTTTGCGTGCCAAAATACGTAAAAGAAGGTGAATACCCGACTTGCAGGGTCCAACTTGCGTGCCGGACAATGTGGGTTGATTGACAAGTTCATCTAAAATTAAACAAAAACAAAACAGGGTAATAATGGATTTTCATACGACATTACTGCCCTGATAACACGTTGCTCTAGTTGGGAGTGAATTGTTCCTGAGTCTTGTATGTTTTATATGTATTTAAGTATTTATTTCTCTATATAAGTATGTTTATCGTTGTCTAGTACCCATAGTACAACTCTAGAGCTTAGTTTGGGACTAGGTCATTTTGTGTGACATTGTCCCGTGATATTTATTTATTTATTTTATTATAACAGGGCAGTTATGAAATTCCATTCAATATTACTACCCTGATTTTTGAGAAGGTTTAATTAAAGGCTTTCTCGCCTTTTATTAGGATAGTAATTATGCACTTACTAAACACAGTGTAGCATAAAAAAGACTATGTACATGTCATTATCAATTTAGAGATTTGGGGGACTGATTTCCGCTAGAATTACGGGTTGTTATTTTTGGAAAATTTGTTAAGATTTTTATTGAGATAGTTTTTAGTGTTTGTAGTAATTAACGGCATGCTCTTGCCCGGTTTCAAATATTTTATTCAAGCTTATATCTTGTTTTTAGCGTAATTACTGCGTCAATGCAATTTTATACTATTTTGCTATAAATACAATATAGCAATGATAACTCTTTAAAATGCCCAACTTTACCAAGACCTTGTAAAGGTTGTTTGCAAAACGATCAAAATTTGGCAGAGATATTTTACGTCCATTAGCACATTGGATACTTTTAAACCCCCGACACAAAAAGAGGGATGGAATTGCGTCTGTCTATGGCACCGTAGCTCCCAAACGAATGGACCAATTTGGACGCAATTTTTTTTTTAAGATAGATTTAAACTAATCTCTTGGGCTGTTTAAGAGATACATACATAACATCACACCTTTATTTACAGAAATACCAACAACTTAAATGCTTGTTTATAATTCTGTAACCACATTTTGCACAAAGGCCAAAAAGTTTACAAGTGTATTAGTGACAGGTTGCAAGCCCATCGCCTAACAGTACTACAAGCCCTTATTCCCTTAGTCGCCTCTTACGACATCCACGGGAAGACGTGTAGTGGCACTATTCTAACCCGGCAACCATACGGGACGGAGATATTATAATCTGAAAGGGTTCACTATTATTATACAAGTCTTCATACATTTAATTGTTTTCATGAAAATAACAATAAAAAGTCTTACGTGATTGAAGTCGCGGACGCGGGCTAGTTAATAAACAAATTTAAAGTAAAACAATGCAGTTTTCACAAGCGACCGCAGCCAACTGCATTAAAGTAGGTATAAATTTAATAATTCATATACATCTAACAGTATACCATGAATATCTTTAGAGCCCCGTAAACAACTCTTAACTACACTGCTTTGGACTGTTCCTAACGCCGCCATTTTGAAAACGCGTTCGGATACTTGGCGACTGTTGGAGCCAAAGTACGGGGGTGATTTTTGACTTCGCGCTCGAAATCAAAGTCGAGTGATAGAAAATATTAACATTTGAAAAATGACACAATTATTTTCGCTTCAACGTATTTTTAAAGCCCTCACTCGAAAGCTAGTGATCGAAGCTAGATATTCAATTGTTTCGTTGTACGCAGAAAGTCAATGATTACCGGTGTTTTTTAATCATGT
This sequence comes from Acleris holmiana, assembly GCA_949316455.1. Taxonomy (NCBI): domain Eukaryota; kingdom Metazoa; phylum Arthropoda; class Insecta; order Lepidoptera; family Tortricidae; genus Acleris; species Acleris holmiana. Next base: position 7,609,254 of record OX438790.1, on the reverse strand, counting down.
TTTAAATATTGCCAGCTATACATTTGTAATGATTTTATTTGTTCTAGCTTTCATAATGATTATTTATTACTTTATTAAGTACTTGTAATGTAACTTATTTTTAAGTATTACTGTACTTTATGTTTGAAAATTAGACCTTCTGCTGGAGTTTCTTGGCGCTTCTTCTCCGCAATGATGGTCTTATCCGAAGCGCTAGTAAATTCACTTCATATTTTACAGACGTGTAAAAGAGCCCTATTGTGGCCTATTTAAAATGAAACGTTTAGTCTACCAAGGGCCAAGGTCTTTGTCCACGATAGGTATTTGAAGTTTGTTTAAACACAAAATATCTGTGGTTTGAGATTCTTTGTCAAATGTCAAAATAATTTTCTAATGATGAAATTGATAACGAATGGTGTGGACCACTCGTTTTAAAATGTTCTATCGCTTGCACTTCAAACATACGGTTTCATCGTTTTTGCTCACTTTCGAGTGGTCGAAAGTCAAAAATAACTGCCGTGGGAGGCGTTTTTTGCTAGAGGAGATCCTGTCGCGCAAATGCGTGGCAGTCGACTCGCTAAAAGAGATTGTATTTTTTTTTCAATATCGTTATCCACAGATAGTGTTAAGAACTGGTTTTCAAGCTTGACAGGCCATACTGCCAGATCATACAATTTCCAAAATGAAATTTATTAAAAGATAATAGTAAAATTGGTTTGTAACCAAGTTTTGAATACAGGAAAAATACTTCCTTAGTCGGAAATGACGTAGGTACGAGTTGGTTCAATTTTTATTTTTTTATGTTATTGAGAAGGCACACGAGCACTTAGGCCACATGATGGTAAGTGGAATCTGAGACCCATAGACATTTGAATTCTCGAGACTATAATCCTAAGACGTCAAATGCGTTGCCAAACCTGAGGACTAAGATGGAATGCCTCGATACTAGTAATTTCACCGGTTGTATCCCCACACCGGAACACAACAATGCGAACACTGTTGCTTGGCAGGTGGTTAATGGCTAAGATGGTGGTAGCGATCCAGACGGACCCTGCACAGGGTCCTACCACCATCTATATTTTAAAAGTAAACTAACACCCTCGGGAGTTATAAAAATCCATAACTCCCGAGGGAGGTAGATGCGCCTGCGCCTGCGTGTAATAACACCCTTTCCGAGCAAGTAAGATGAACAAGCTTGTAACTAATAACGTCCAAGTCAGTCCATCCGAATCCACAGACATCACTATTAGGCTCATTTTAGACTATCATTTATTTCTCATATCAATATGATTTCATATCTGTCAAATTCTTGGATCGCAAGTATATGATGCTATTCTTCATTTTTACATATTACATTTACTGTCATATAAATATCATATTTAATCAAGATAGAATCCGATATAGCCGCGTTTTCCGTTGCTATGAGTGCAATTTTATTAATTGATTTAAAAGAACTGTTAAGAAAAAACCAAAGACCAAAAGGCGTATTTGGGTTAGATCATGGATAGCGGTCAGAGAGGGGCATCCATAACACTGTACTCGAAGAACTTGCATTGGAAGATATAAAGTCATACAAAATGTGCCTCCGAATGGATGAAGCTGTATTCAACTACATATTGTCAAAGACGCCATTTTTGAGGATAGCAAAATATGATAATAATTGTACGCTTGCTGTCAAACAGGATCCCATCTCTATGATCATAGACAATATGAATCATATGTTCTTATTACACCGTCACAGGTTCTTCACATAAATTCGACTCTTATATCTATGATCATATTTATATGATAGTCTAATATGGGCCTTAGGGCAGTCGGGTAATAAAGTCATCAACTGATTACGATCCGAAAAAAAGATGGACAGAAACGAAGTGGAATAAAGGTTGTTATGAAAGTATTTATTAAGCCCTACGACTTCTATCCGAACCTCTCCGACTTTGCATCTTGCCCGAATACATTATTTATATCGAATTTGCGTCACTAGACGCCCGCGCGGATTGAATAGTTTTTTTTATTTTGAATTTAGATCGACGCCAGCTGCCATGTTTTTCGCGACGGCATAATTTTTAACGAGAGTTCTACAGTTTTTACGAAACCCAAGAGGGTTGGTTTTTTCGGGTGTATGTATTTATGTGGCCATTGCTAAGTCTGTTGCCATTTTTAAAAGCAAGCTAAATAATGATCATTTTCTATCACTTCCGTAGTTTTTCTATTATTTCCTATACTTTTTTCTTTCTTCTATCTCATGCTTCATCTGTTGTCATTGTTTGGCTGTTTTGGAGGATGTATTATATGTTTACTTTATGTATTTATATTTAGTCTATATATAAATAGTTTTTATTTCAAAATTGAAGTAGTTTTTAGGGTTCCGTAGCCAAATGGCAAAAAACGGAACCCTTATAGATTCGTCATGTCTGTCCGTCTGTCCGTCCGTATGTCACAGCCACTTTATTCCGTAACTATAAGAGCTATACTGTGGAAACTTGGTAAGTAGATGTATTCGGTGAACCGCATTAAGATTTTCATACAAAAATAGAAAAAAAACAATAAATTTTTGGGGTTCCCCATACTTAGAACTGAAACTCAAAAATTTTTTTTTCATCAAACTCATACGTGTGGGGTATCTATGGATAGGTATTCAAAAATGATATTGAGGTTTCTATTATAATTTTTTTCTAAACTGAATAGTTTGCGCGAGAGACGCTTCCAAAGTGGAAAAATGTGTGTCCCCCCCCCCGTAACTTCTAAAATAAGGGAATGATAAATGTAAAAATAATATATGATGTACATTACCATGCAAACTTCCACCGAAAATTGGTTTGAACGAGATCTAGTAAGTAGTTTTTTTTTAATACGTCATAAAAACATTGATCAAAGCTACAACGAACTTTTATATTATGTTACTTGCTGCTACGGAACCCTTCATGGGCGAGTCCGACTCGCACTTGGCCGCTTTTTAATTAGAGTTCTCAACGAATTAGTTTACACCGCCTGCCATGGATTTGTCCTCAGTTATTTCTCTTACAAGGTTGTCTGGAAGAGATCGCTATTTAGCGGTAAGACCGCCTGTTGTATACCTATGATTTAAATGTACTGTTCCGTGTTCTGTGTTTTATTTTTAATTTTTGATGTTCAATAAAGAGTATTTGTATTGTATTGTATTGTATGTTTGTATACAAAATGGGTCTGTATGGTCAGCCATAACTGTTTTAAGTGTAATGTGTTTTAGATCTTAATTATCACAAGTCATAACGTTTAGTGTTGGTAGGACACTGTGCAGAGTCCGTCCGGATCGCTACCACCATCTTATCCATTAACCACCCGCCAAACAACAGTGTTCGCATTGTTGTGTTCCGGTGTAGGGATAAGACAACCGGTGAAATTACTAGCATAGAGGCATTCCATCTTAGTCCTCAGGGTTGGCACCGCATTTGAGGTCTCGGGATTGTGGTCTTGAGGATTCAAATGTCTATGGGTCTCAGATTCCACTTACCATCAGGTGGCCTGAGTGCTCGTGTGCCTTCTCCTTAACATAAAAAAAGAAAATATATAATATATTTACTACTAGCTATTTCTGTAGCAGTCGTTTATCGCTATACTCTTAGGAACCGTTCAATTTTTAGGGATAAAAAGTACCCTATGTCCTTCCCCGGGATTCGAACTATCTCCATACCAAATTACATCTAAATCGGTTCAGCGAACGTAACAAACAGACAGAGCTACTTTCACATTTATGATATTAGTATAGAAGTATAGATTATTTAAACTGCTACTTTTTAGGTTTCCGTAGTGAAACTAGGAACCCTTATAGTTTCGCCATGTCCGTCCGTCCGTCCGCAGCAGAGACTCTTAGTACTAGAAAGCTGTAATTTGGCATGAATATGCATATTAGTCATGCCAACAAAGTGGTACAATAAAAAGCAAAAAAAAAATGTTACCTCCCCTACACGTAACGTGGGGATGTATTTTGTTTTTTTGTCTACCCTACAGTGTGGGGTGTCGTTGGATAGGTGTTTCAAAAATATTACGGGTTTGTGAAAACCCGGACACGACTCTAACAAAAATTAGCGTTTTAAAGCTTAATATTTCATAAACGGAAATCGAAAGATTGTTTTCCAAAACCCGTAATATCTTTGAATGACCTATCCAACGACACGCTATGGGGCACATGAGAAAAAATAAATACATCCCTACGTTACGTGTAGGGGAGGTATACTAAAAATCATCTTTTTTCAAGATTTTATTTTACCTTTTTGTTGGCGTGACTAATATTGTATATTCATGCCAAATTACAGCTTTCTAATACTAAGAGTCTCTGAGCTAGGCTGCGGACGGACAGACGGAAAGACATAGCCAAACTGTGAGTTCCTAGTTTATTTTTATTATTTATTACATAGCCACAGTCTATCAAAAAGTTTGGGCAAACAGTGTGATTGCACAAATAAATTGATCATCTGTGGGGTGCCTTACAACACGTTAGATAAGTACATCAACTAAGATAGTAGTTGAATCACTAAAGAGGTAATATCATAACTATTGTATCCATTTTATGTTAACTAAGAGAAAGACTCTAATGGTTCGCTCTTACTTTTTTAAATCTACAGCGGATTTCCTGTGACCTTTCTCTTCACCATCAGCTCTTTCTTTCTATTATTTATTCCCGGTCACTGAAAAGAGAAAACAAGTGGTCCGGATTTCGGCCCATTTTTATAGTTTCGCCATGTACGTCGGTCCGTCTGCCTGTATGTCACACTCAATTTTTCTCAGACATTCTAAGTAATAAATAACAAGACTTCGATAATAATAATCTCAAGACTGGAATCGAAGACCTCAAATGCGTTGCAACGCTGAGGACTATGGAATGCCTCTATGCTAGTAATTTCACCGGTTGTCTTATCCCCACACCGGAACACATCAATGCGGACACTGCTGCCTGGCGGTAGGTTAATGGCTAAGATGGTGGTAGCCATCCGGACGGACCCTGCACAGGGTCCTACCACTACTTAAATGTGTATGTTATTATTAATTAAATTTAAATCCCTGACAAAAAACTGTTATAATATAAGTTTAAAGTGTAAGCTCGGGTCCGCATGGTTTTATGCGTTTGAGAGACTTGTAACGCCCCTGTTTCTTTCGGGGACTTTTTTTACATATTTATGTGACACATGATTTGGCGGGAAGCCAAAGGAAATGACGTTGTATCTACGAATTAAGTAGACGAAGTGGTGAGCCTAGTTGTTAGTGACCCTGCCTGCGAAGCTAGCGGTCCCGGGTTCGATTCCCGGTAAAGGCAAATATTGGTTATCTTATCTTGCAGAGGGGGCCTTTCGGATACACTTCGACCCCTTTAGGATCTTTTGTGCAATTACTTCTCTTACACACTCAGCTGTTCGAAAGTGCAGGTTTCCTCACGATGTTTTCCTTCACCGTAAGAGCATCGGGTAATGTACTTAAGTTAGAAAAACTCATTGGTACATGGTGACCGCGGGGGTTCGAACTCGGAACCTTACGATCACGAGTCGACACCCTTAGCTACTAGGCCTCCAACGCTCTCAAAAATAAAAAAATATGATCTAGAGGAAGCCAAAGGAAATGACGTTTTATCTACGAATTAATTAGACGACGTGGTGAGCCTAGTTGTTAGTGACCCTGCTTTCGAAGCTAGCGGTCCCGGGTTCGATTTCCGGTAATGGCAATTATTTGTGTCAGTGCGATGATTTTGTTCTTTAAGTGTTGGATGATTTAACTGTAGACAGGCCAGACACATTTATTGGACTTTTAAATAAATAAATATTACGGGACAATCACACAAATTGAGTCCCAAACTAAGCTCTAGGCTTGTACTAAAGGCAACTAGACAACGATAAACATACAAATATATAGAAATACATACTTACATACGTAGAAAACAACCAAGAATCAGGATCAAATATTCGCGCTCATCACACAAATATCTGCCCTTACCGGGATTTGAACACAGGACCGCTGGCTTCGGAAGCAGGGTCACTCCCAACTAGGCCAACGTGTCGTCAAATCACATAAAGACTACTGGAAGGATATTATAATCTTCACGTTAAAACCAAACGACGGATTGAGTTTAGTTTTTAACCTCCAACGCGACAGGGGTGATAAGTAGGTCTATAACGTCTGCCATAGTTATTTTTAGTCGTAGTGTGTAGGTATAATAATAGAAAATAGAGATGGGCAAAATGTATCACTTAAAAGAAAAGATTGAAATGTATCTTTCGATCATTGGGATATGTATCACTCTTTTGTATCTTTATATCCCTATGTATCAGTACTTCAGTAGCTCACGCTCGACCGCACGAGCCGCAGCTATTGCCTGCACCGCTCACTCTCTCAGCGTGGCTCGCTTAGCTCAACTCGGAAAGAAAATTACGCCGTGAGTGAATGAGTTATAAAGATACACTGATACATTCGGATGTGAACGGATACAAGGAGTGATTGATGAGAACGGATTGATACATATCTTTTTTATCTATCTCTCCCGAGTTACCCATCTCTAATAGAAAACATGCATGAAAATCGGAATTGAGTTTCATTGATGGGCGTTTTCCAAAAAAAGTGTACATCGTTAAGGAAAAGTTAAGAAAATTTAACTTTTTCCGTTTCGTCACGAAAATTAGCCAAACACTTACATACGTTAATTTTCGTGACGAAATGGAAAAAGTTAAATTTTCTTAATTTTGTCTTTAACGATGTACATACACTTTTTTTGGAAAACGCCCTGATACGATTTAGGAGAAAATGTAAAAAAAAACATATAAAACGCAATACACTAAGTTTTGACCCGTTTATTAAGATTTTATATAGAAACAAAAATTGATAAAATTTTAAAACTTCCATGCTCATTTTATTTACGTAATATTGTAATTCAACGATATTGGCTTAAACATAGTAATTTACGGAATAAAAGCAAATTTCTTTACAGGGTCCTTACATTTTAAACATGAAACAACACCTGTGACGGTCATTCCTGTCGTCGATTTTGTGTAGTGTGATTTTGCAGGGGTCTGAACTATGACTTTTTAAAGCTTCCTGTCAAATGCCAAAATGTTTTTGGTCCTATGTTTAATTTCCCAAATTTTCATTTGCCAACATGTGCATGTTCCCTGTTATCGCAATTCGTAACGTATAAAGAAACTATAATTTTTCATCATTTGTATAAATCAAACACGTACTACGTACAACAAACAAATAGTACAGTCAGTAACAAAAACTTGTCCCACAAACAAATATAAAAATCAACAAGTAATAACTAATTTTCTATTTAAAGTCAATTGGTGCCGTCTTAGGGTGGAATCACATCTATCAGCACCGATTCGCTTTTTGTCTATAGAAAATAGCTACATTGTATGTAGATGCGGACGCATTCTCCTTTCGCATGCGTACGCATTTTCATAAATAACAGACATTTTCTATAGACCAAATGCGAATCGGTGCTGATAGATGTGATTCCACCCTCAGATGATTTTAGTAGGTATAAACACTTTAATCGTCTGTATCTCAAGACCCAATGATGTCTAATGAGTCGTGATAGTTTTCCTTTTAAATTCGTTATACGCGCGTTCAGTTTAAGATTTTTTTTCAGATTTTTAGTACTTATTTGTAGTTTTGACTCCAACAAAAATTTGCGATTTAAAGGTTAATATTTCGTAAACGGATCGTCTGATCGAAGAATTGTTACCACAAACCGACAATATTTTTGAAAGACCTATCTAACGACACCCAACACTATAGGGTAGACGAGAAAAAAAATACATCCCCACGGTACGTGTAGCGAAGGACCTCTAAAAAAAATGTTTTTTTACATTTTATTGTACCACTTTGTTGGCGTGACTTGCCAAATTACAGCTTTCTAGTACTAAGAGTCTCTGCGCCAGGCTGCGGACGGACGGACGGACGGACATGGCCAAACTAAAAGGCTTAATAGTTTGACTACGGAACCCTAAAAAACTAAACGAAAATTAGGACGGACTTTAAAATCGCTATATCTCAAAAAATAAGCGGCCAAGTGCGAGTCGGACACGCCCATGAAGGATTCCGTACAAGACGGATTATGACGTATTAAAAAAAAAACTACGTACTAGATCTCGTTCAAACCAAGGTGCATGGAAATGTACATCACATTTTGTTTAGTTTTATCATTCTCTTATTTTAGAAGTTACAGGGGGGAGACATATTTTACTATATTGGAAGTGTCTCTCGCGCAAACTATTCAGTTTAGTTTTTTTTTTATTAGAAACCTCAATATTATTTTTGAAGAGCTATCCATTGATTTCATCAAACACACACACGTATGGGTTTGATGAAAAAAAATTAGTTTCTTTTCTAAGTATGGGGAACCCCCAAAATGTTTGTTTTTTTTTCTATTTTTGTGTGAAAATCTTAATGCGGTTCACAGAATACATCTACTTAAGTTACAACAGTATAGCTTATCATTTCGGAAAAAGTGGCTATGACATACGGACGGACAGACATAACGAATCCATAAGGGTTCCGGTTTTTTGCCATTTGGCTACAGAACCCTAATTACTTAGGTGAGTACACTCGAGTCAATAGAAATGGCAAGCGATGAAAACAAAACTAAACGAACCAATTTACTCCATTATCACGTACTTTTGGACATCGCGTGAGGTTTTTATTCACACGCTTACACTCATTACTTTCATATTCTGTTTAAGATTAAATACATACATACATAACATCACGCCTTCATTCCCATAGTGGGGTAGGCAGAGCTACAGAAATACCAACAATTCTAAAGAAACTTGTTGATAATTCTGTAACCACATTTTGCACAAGTAGGCTAAGATACCAGTGTATTAGTGACAGGTTGCAAGCCCATCGCCTAACAGTACTACGAGCCCTTATTCCCTTAGTCGCCTCTTACGACATCCACTGGAAGACATGGAGTGGCACTATTCTAACCCGACAACCACACGGGGTAAAATTAAATATTCGATTAGATTTGTTATTTCAAGCGTCAACCTGTTGCCGTTATGAACATCGAGCAAAACACACTTCGTATGCGTAGAGTTAGTTTCCCACTAGTCGCCCTATTTTAACCCCTTAAGGGATGAAATTCCAAAAATCCCTTCTCAGTACACCCCTAGGATATCCAAGGAATATTCCCTCCTAATTTCAAGTTCCTAGCTCCAGCGGTTCCAGCTGTGCGCTGATCGATCAACTAGTCAGTTTTTTCTTTTAAGCAGTGCCTGGGTGACCCAGCTCTACTCGGGTGTATGTAGACGACACTACTAAATTACAATTTGATAGTGTCGTCTATGTACGTCAAATACTTCGTTTATCGCTATTACCTCGGGAACTGCTCAATTTTCCAGGATAAAAAGTAGCCTATGTCCGTCCCCGGGACTTTAGTTATCTCCATACCAAATTTCTTCTAAATCGGTTCAGTAGATCCAGAGATTACCCCCTACAACCTCACAAACTCACAAACATTACCTCTTTATAATATTTGTTTAGATTATATCGTTATTAACATTTGAAGTTTATATCGGTATGATGAATGGCCCTACAGATCCGATTTTTATAACGTTACTAGCGACCCGCCAGCGGCTTCGCTCCGCTGCAATTCTGACTTTCCTGGTGGATTTTTCCATAAGAACCTTCTCCTGACAGTAACCAACAAATCAAAAAAAGAATTAGCGAAATTGGCTCAGCCGTCCATGCGTAATACCGTGACCAAGGGAAATAGATATCATTTATATATAAATATACTGGCTTGTACTGTTAGGCGATGGGCTTGCAACCTGTCACTAATAAATACACTAGTAAACTTCTTGGCCTGATTGTGCAAATTGCGGTTACATAATTATAAACAAGTCTTTTTAGAGTTGTTGGTATTTCTGTAGCTCTGCCAACCCCACTCTGGGAATGAAGGCGTGATGTTATGTATGTATGTGTATATATGTTATTACAGTATCGATTTTTGTAAGGTTATGAGTTTCAATTTGGAACAGCTGTCAAAACTTAAAAGGGCCTCTATTCTAGTATCCCTTGGTATTAAAACTGTTATCGATACGAAACGTCAATTCAGCATGTTTTTTTTTATATAAATCGCACGACATTTGACCCCGAGTGACTTGAGAATAGGGACTTCATTCGTTTGTCTATGACTAAAAAACATTCGTCTAGACGGAGGATCGAATTGTCGTCATTATTGTTGTCGGCGTTAAATAGGGTTTTTTAAAATTATGACAAATGTCCGAAACATATTTGATTAATTTTTCAATTAAAATTAGTAATAGATTGATCAATTTGATCATTATCTCACGAGAGATTCAAAACATCATAACAAAAGCACGTTTGTATGGAATCACAAGCTTTATAGCTCTAAGTGAAAGTTGTAATAAAATTACACTCTGAAATTACGTAAGCATAAACAATAAAACAAAAAGCCAGACTTGGTACAATTTATTTCAAAATAACACGCAAAAACGTTTTTTATTTGCTCTCGATCCAGAAAAAGTTTGAATTCGTTACATACGTTAGTGCCTGAGGTTGCCATAAACAATTTTAAATTCCATGCCTTGCTACAGGAATATGAACCGAGGAGATATTCATATGAAATTCAATGTAGCAGCTCGGTTATAATTCGCTTAGAATTCAAAAGTCGAACCAAGTACTTATTTTTTTACATATATAAAGACGATAGCCTTTTTGTTTACGGCCAGTATTGTGCCAACGTTGGCTGGACTGGACGCAACGCACATCTAACAACTGATAGACAAAAAAAAAAGAAAATGGCGGGATAATACTTGACATTTCCGGTAAGTCAAATGCCCTATTTTTATTTATATTTGAAAATACACTAAGGAATGTTGACCAATAATACCTTAGAAAAAGTATGTTTACTTATCGAATTTTGTTTTTTATCAACCGACTTCAAAAAAAGGAGGTGGTTATATGGTGGAACGTTCCATTGTATGAATTTAATTTTATTTTTTATGTATGTTAGCCGATTACTCCGTCAATTGTGGACCGATTTTGAATTATTATTTTTTGGTTTGATAGAGTATACTTCCGAGGTAGTCCCAATGTCACCAAATTTGAATCTGATGAGGGAATCAGTGAGGAATTGAGGGAACTCCTCAAATATTGTTGGCAAACATAATAGTGATTTTAGTATTTTTAGTAACAAGTCTAGCATTTGTATTGAGAAAGTATCATTTGGAGAAGTGGAACTGACGATGAAGACCACAGATGGCCATCGGAACTCCTCAACGGTACCTATTTCAAGGGTGGCGATAAGATATCTCGAATAAGATAGTTGAGTGACTGCAATGAAGAATATTTACTTGTTGAAATATGACTATGACTTTCCGGCGGCGTTGCTTGCGGCGCGCTCGAAACTCAAAGTTTCATATCAACTAGTTAGTGGGACTACGGAACAGCGTATTATGATCACTAAAAAGTATAAAATAAATGTTTCAAACAAAAAAACCGCCTTTAAAAACGCAAAAAATATCTTCTTTTAAAATTGAAGGCACCTACCTCATAGGTTAGTCCAACTGAAGTCGGCGACCACAATACTTTCAGCAAAAAAGCCGACTTCAGTTGGACTAACCTATTAGGTGCCTACAATTTTAAAAGAAGTTATTTGTTAGGGTTCTGTAACCAACAAGGAACCCTTAATAGTTTCCCCATGTGGTTCTGTTCCTCTGTCCGTTTGTCCCCGGTTCAACTCAGAGACTCTTGCTAGTACAAAGCTTTGGCATTGTTTGGCATTTAAATTACGGCGAGAAAGTTGTAAAAAATAATCTTTCTTTTTCGTGTGCAAAGGATTCTTTTTATTAAAACGTTCTTGGCCTGTTTGTGCAAAATGTGGTTATAGAATTATCTACAAGTCGTTTTAGAGTTGTTGGTATTTTTATAGCCCTGCCTACCCCACTCTGGGAATGAAGGCGTGATGTTATGTAAGTATGTATAACATTGAGTTAGGTACCAATGGATAGCTCTTAAAAAACATTATGTACCTACTGTATATTTTTTTTATTTTAATATCAAATATAGGACTCGAAACGTGTAGTTTTCGCTCGAGTTGCGTGTGTCGTTTGAAGACGCTCAAACCTTCTTTTCAACCGACTTCAAAAACAAAACCGGCCAAGTGCGACTCGGACTCGCGCACGAAGGGTTCCGTACCATTATCTATAAAACATTAGACACTATTACTAGTCTACCTGTAGCCATTGAGCAAAAGACAAAAAAAAAGTTTGTTGTTTGGGAGCCCCCTTAAATATTAATTTAATTTTAATTTATTATTTATTTTTAAAGTAAATATACAACTAAGTATTTTGTGAATATTCCAAGCGTCCACCTGTTGTTAATATCGAGCAAAAAACAGCAGAAATATCACGTTTGTTGTATGGGAGCCCCCTTTAATATTTATTTTATTCTGTTTTTAGTAAAAAAAAAACATAGTGGCAACAGAAATACATAATCTGTGAAAATTTCAACTGTCTAGCTATCACGGTTCATGAGATACAGCCTGGTGACAGACGGACGGACGGACAGCGGAGTCTTAGTAATTGGGTTCCCTTTACTCATTAGAAACGGAACCCTAAGAAGGGAGGAGGTTCTTAATTCGATTGTATATTTTTTTTTGTTTATTATCTCAGAACTCCGTCGTTTATGAACCGATTCGATTTTTAGGGTTCCGTGGTCAAACTAAGAACTCTTATAGTTTCGCCATATCCGTCCGTCCGTCCGTCCACTGCCTAGCTCAGAGACTCTTCGTACTAAAAACCTTTAATTCGGCATGAATATACATATTAGTCACGCCAACAAAGTGGTAAAATAAAATGTTGAAAAAAAATGTTTTTAGTGCACCTCCTTTACACATAATGTGGAGATGTATTTTTTTTTTCGTCTACCCCATAGTGTAAGGTATCGTTGGATAGGTCTTTTAAAAAAAATTACTGGTTTATGTAATCAATTTTTTGATTAAGTTTTCCGTTTATGAAATATTAAGCTTTAAAGCGCTAATTATTGTTAGACTCAAGTGTCGTCGTCGTCGTTGTCGTCCCCCCTACAGCCAAAACTACAAATACTAAAAACCTGAAAAAATCTTAAATGAAAGAACATAATTATAACGAATGTTAAAGGAAAACTATCACGACTAAGTAGACATGATGGTTCTTGAGATACAGGCGAAAGTGTTTCGTTGCTTTAATACAAAAGCGCCACAAATCAAAATGAATCTTAGTTGCATTTAAATTCAGAACGCTATTTACTTAAAGTTTTAAATCTAATTGTATTTGTTTTTGATTTGTGGCGCTTTTGTATTAAAGCAGCGGTTTATATCTACTAAAACAATCGTTGATTTTTATGTTTGTTGTACTTACGGCTCCGGAACCCTACACTGAGTATGGTCCGACATGCTCTTGCCCGGTTTATAGTTTTCTTTTTGAACCTATCGCCTCACTGGTGAGTGACGTGATTGGTTAAAAAGCAAACGAATCGAAACGCTACCTCTTTTCTATTAGAACGCATTCTTCCTTCGGCACTCAAAATAATTGGGCTTCGTTATGTGACATTGCAGTAAAGGGTTAAACCAGTCACGTGCGAGTTGGACTCGCGCACCGAGGTTTCCGTATTTAGTTCTTAAAAAAATGAGTATTTTCTATACAATCAAATAAAATTCATTTATTTCATTACATTTAAAAGTAAAGAGCCATAAGAAACTTCACGCATACATTTTGCCCATTGTTGGTAATTAATCTGTGTGTAATCTATGTCTCCGTGTGTCTGTGGTAAGGAGCTCTCCAATGGATAAATGTATTATGTATGTAACAGGTATACCGAAATTTACGCAAGGTTTACCATGGTATTAGTATGGTAAAACTTGCGTAAGTTTTTGGACACTTTTATATGCTTTATTGTACAGTCGAAGTCGACTGTACAAAGCACAAAATCCAAATACAAAAGGCAAATTTATCATTTTTAGGGATCTCTTCCAGTTAACTACAGCTAGCTAATGTTGTATTATTTTTTATGTTTATTGACCTACGATTTAAAAGAAAGCGGGAGCACAACTTATTCAATTTCCTGATGGATATTTCCGAACATGTTCACTTAATCAAAAAAAACTTAGAAACCTGAAAAGTTTTAAAAGAACTATCGAAATATGTGCCACACGATATGTTTGCTAAAAATATACAAGACACCTATACTACAAATATCATCAATATACATTTTGTAGTTTTTGAGTAAAACTCCTGTGACATGACGAAATTATAGGGAACATAAGGAAACTATCCGTATTTGCTATTTTGGCGGCGGATGCTTAAAAACCGAGTCCGAAACAGTTCCATCTGTTTGGGAACTACGATGCCACACGCGTTGTTGCACCCCTATTTACGCGTCAGGGATTAATATAACTTGTTTCTTGTTTTAGGCCACCATGACTGATGTAGGTGGCCAGTGCACTTCGGAGGCCGGCAGTGGGAAACCACGGACGGCGGCCATTTTGAACTGTCACATCGAACATGACGTTTTACATTTTTATTTAAAACTGGCGTTGGCTGCTGCTCGTACAGCCATAGAGACTCTTTATGCGTATAAATTAAGTTTGTTGCTATCTGTGATGTTAGTTTTAGTTTTTTACGCAATTCATAAGTCTTATTGGAGCCCAGTTTTGTATGTTAAAGTGAGTACTTCAACTTATGTCAGTTTGCCTTTAACTTTTTCTTTTCTATTGCTTGATTTTGTTTTTTTTTTAGGAACTGACAGACATAGGGTATGATCACATAAGGAAAGGAGCAGATAGGGATGTGAGGATTGGCAGAGCAATGAGGGCTCGCCAGTTGGGGGTGAAATTACCCCCACCTTATCCCAATGGTTGGTTTGCCGTTGCGGAGAGCGCAGATTTGAAAAATGGCGGCGTCACGTCTGTCGATGCTTTAGGTGATACATCCATAATCCATACTAATCGATCTACCTAATCCTACTAATATATATAAATCCTACTACTAATGCTTCTAATATTACAAATGTGAAAAGTTTGGATGGATGGATGTTTGTTACTCCATCACGCCATGGCTGAACGAATCTGGATGAAATTTGGCACAGAGATAGATTATAGTCTGGAATAGCCTTGGAATAGTTCCCGAGGAAATAGCGATAAACGTTTTCTGCGCGGACGGAATCGCATGCAAAAGCTAGTATGTATGTATGTAAACACTTAATTGTACAAAACACAGAAATTCAAATACAATATTCACAGATTAAAAATCTCTTCCAGCTAACGTTTACTTTTATTGTAGTAACAATATGCCTCAGCCTATAGCCAAGATGCGTTCGCTAACTAGCGTTTCTATTCGTTTGCTTTTTAAGAAGTCGTATATGAAATTTTGCCGATTAAAAAATATTAATATGTACATACATACATATTATCACGCCTTCATTCCCTGAGTGGGGTAGGCAGAACTGCAGAAATACCAACAACTACAACAAGAGTTGTTGGCAATTCTGTAACCACATTTTGCACGAACAGGCTGAGATGTTTACCAGTGTATTAGTGACAGGTTGCAAGCCCATCGCCTAACAGTACTAGAAGCCCTCATTCCCTTAGTCGATTCTTACGACATCCCCGGGAAGACATGGAGTGGCACTATTCTAACCCGGCAACCACACGGGCGAACATTAAATATTAATATGTAATGTTTTAAAACAACCTAAATGTCGCATTATATTTATACTCGACAAAAATAAAAAGTAGCTCATTCATTCGTAACTCGCAGGCCATGAAATATCATTTCAGTTATGATCGAATAAATGAGTCAGGTCGATTAATCAAAATAAAATAAAAAACAAAAAAGTAGCTCATACATTCGTTAAAAATCGTAATTATCTTTCGTGTTGCGCACAAAAAATTTTAGAAGTAGAGTATTTCAACTGTAAAATCACGTACATCAGCGAATTCAGCAAAATTTCGTGCACGGCCTCTTAAACCAATCGTGTCACTGGTAGATCACAATGGCTTTTCGTATGACGTGATCTACCAGTGGCGTGATTAATTTAATAACAAAACGAATCGAAGAGCTAGTTAGCGAACACATCTAAACTCTTATTTTCAAATTATAATACACTTCGCTTACTGTTTGCAAGCGACTCCTTCCGCATACAAAAACATATTAAACAAAGCCCATGTTACTCAGCGATAAGGCAGCTTTCTTCTGGTAAAAGAAAATTTAAAATCGTTCCAGCTTTTTTGAGTTTATTCGTTGCAAACATACCAAAATAGAAATCTTTCCTCTTTATAAAATTCGTGTAGGATTAAGGATTACCGATAAATAATTATTTATCAATAAAATACAGGTCAGAACCTGTGTGTGTATCGTGGAGAAGATGGCGTCGCCCGCTGCGTAGACGCATACTGCCCCCACCTTGGGGCAAACCTGGGGATCGGGGGCAAAGTAGGGGGCAGCTGCATCGAGTGTCCTTTCCACAAGTGGAGGTTTAACGCTGAAGGAGTCTGCGTAAGCGTCCCAGGGCAGGAAAGTGGTCAGTATTTACCCAAAAAGCCTCATCACTTCATCGAATTTCATTTCGTCGAACGCTATTTTCTGCTGATACCGTAATGTTAACGTAGGTTAGGTTAGGTTAGGTAAGATGTTTAAGATACCCTGAAAACATTATGGTTTCAGCAGAAAATAGCGTTCGATGAAAGGTCTAACAGCCAGGTGTTTTAACCCTTATTTTTAACGAGGGTAAATGCTATACGCATATCACAACACTTGAGCCTGATGGTTAGTGGTTACGTGGGTTTCTCCCCCCACCCATTAAAACCCATCGGCGTTTCCTCTCTGGGTTTTGGTATTTAGTGGCTGCAATGTTGGCGGGGTTACTACCAACTCGGCTAAAGCGTCGTAATTGATGAATTAAACGATTGATGTAATAGTTATTTTATATGGCAAGTAGAAAGCAAGTGAGCACACAGATCAGCTGATGGGAAGTGGGATCTAAGGGATCGAGACGATCGTAATTTTTTGAGTTGTGAGTTGCAGAATTTCTGCCTGTACAAAAGTCCAACTAATTTTTCGTCGCCATCATGTGAACAAAGCAGTAGTTTTGTATGAAACCGAATTTAGCAGAAATTACGAGAACAAAATTACGCGAGTCACAACTCAAAACTATTACGCTCTTCTGACTTCACCCTGAGACCCAAAGAGATTAGAATTCTTAAGACATTAATCTCAAAACTGCTAATAGAAGAAAATAATTTATTGTCAATAAAATAATAATAAAAACAACAGGGCTGGGATTCTACACGGTAATAACGATATCGTATTTGACGTGTTTCAGTATTGTCAACGTTTTGATAACTCTTATGTCATTAACAATAATGGCGACTGTGTTATACTTATAGGCAATTCTAAAACACTTGAAAGGCGATATCGTTTTAACGCAGTAGAATTGGGGCCCTGTACATTTAGCCTGAAGCTTAACCTTAGCCTTAAGCTTAAGCTAATGGAATAGAAGGCTCATACACAATCTTAAAAACAGAAGTTGTTTTTCCTGTGGTCAATAATTTAAAGGTTGTATGCATGTAAGTAATGCTGAAGCAGTACTGACGCCGTTTATGCGGGAATGGGCTTAAGGGGATATCAGATTTTACAAAAGAAAAACCGAAACAATACAATGTTTTTTTTTTTTAATCTTCGCATTGTTATGTTCTGGTGTGGAGATAAGACAACCGGTGAAATTACTAGCATAGAGGC
This sequence comes from Acleris holmiana, assembly GCA_949316455.1. Lineage (NCBI taxonomy): Eukaryota > Metazoa > Arthropoda > Insecta > Lepidoptera > Tortricidae > Acleris > Acleris holmiana. The sequence goes on along the minus strand of OX438790.1, from coordinate 7,591,510 downwards.
ATTCCATCTTCGTCCTCAGGGTTGGCAACGCATTTGAGGCCTTAGGATTATAGTCTTGACAATTCCAATGTCTATGGGTCTCAGATTCCACTTACACTTGCTCGTGTGCCTTTTCCTTAACATAAAAAAAATAAAAATAAAAATGATGCCCTGTTTGGTTAATTTCAGCTCCTCGAGGTATTTCTATTAAAACTTGGCCCACGTTGGAAGCTGATGGTGCTATTTGGGTATGGCATGACGCCGAAGGACGTAGCCCGCTCTGGACCTTGGAAGACGCCGAGGAGTTGAAGATTTGGGGCTACAGGGGCAGGAATGAGTTTGTGGTGGGATCCCATGTCATGGTTAGTAGTCAGTTTATACGTAACAATTTTAAGAATTGGGGAACCGTTTAGGATTTAGTTATTTAACGCTTTTAGAGTGGAATAAATGAACTCTAAAAGTGCCATTTTTGCTAGAGATACGTACGAGTATACCCATTAAAACTACAAATACTAAAAATGCGGAAAGCATGGTGGCTAAGCGAGTGCCCCACGACACCTACTAAGCTGCACTACTGACCAAAACTAGTATCCTAGATATGAGGGAGGTTTAGGTAATGTTTGTTGTGCAGCCGGCCCGAAGGGCCAAAAAAACCGGGCAAGAGCATGTCAGACCATGCTCAATGTAGGGTTCCGAAGCCGTTAAGTACTACAAACGTAAAATACAAAAAGTCAATTGGTGCCGTCTTAGATGATTTTAGCAGGTATAAACACTTTAATCGCATGTATCTTAAGAACCAATGATGTCTACTTAGTCGTGATAGTTTTCCTTTTAGATTTGTTATATTCGCTTTCATTTAAGTTTTTTTTCTGATTTGTTGTTTTGTGACACTTGAGTCTAAAAAAAATTTGCGCTTTAAAGCTTAATATTTCATAAACGGATCACTTAATCGAAAAACTGTTTTCAAAAACCTGTAATATTTTTGAGAAACTTATCCAACGACAGGCCACACTGTAAGGTAGAGAAGAAAAAAAAAAAACATCCCCACGTTACGTGTAGGGGAGGTACCCTAAAATATACTTTTACATTTTATTGTACCACTTTGTTGGCGTGGCTAATGTGCATATATATGTATGTATTCATGGCAAATTACAGCTTTCTAGTACTAAGAGTCTCTGCGCTAGGCTGCGGACGGACGGACATGGCGAAACAATAAGGGTTCCTAGTTTGACTACGGAACCCTAAAAACCAGAACTAGAAGCACCGCGACAGCGGAGCTCCTCGGTTAAATTTGAATTATAAGTAGAAATAGTACCAGTTGATGTATTGCGTTTGTGGCATTGTACGTATTTGGTATTTTGCGTAATTTATTTTACAAAATTGCAAAACGCCTTAAAATCCCGAGTTGGTGTTTTGTGTTTGACTTATGATACGTGTATAGATAATAGTAATTTACAATTATAGGACATACCCGAGAATGGAGCGGACGTGGCCCACCTGAACGCAGTGCACTCCACATCCTTGCTGACCAGCCTCGGCGAGAAGTATCCGTTCCTGCTGAACTTTGTTGGTAATCATACTAATCATCTGACATATCCGTCCGACTGTCCTCTCTCTCTCTTCATTTAAGAGCCATGCTCTTGTCGGTGGAGTAATCGCCAACCGCTCCGGTCCTCCGTCAACTGCTTGACTTCCTGGTACGACCCAACCTTAACCTTCTCTTTTATCCGCTCAAAGTAATTTCTTCTTGGTCTTCCTCTGCCTCTCTATCCCTCTATCTTTCCTTCTATGATGTTTTTAAAGAAAAGTTCGTGTCGTAGCAGGTGTCCTATCAGGTACTTATCCCTTCATTTTTCCTAATTTCATTTGCACTGTCACTGTCTATAACCTTCATTTTCCCTAAGATCACATACCATGATTTCATTTGCCATAAAGGCATTTTTTCTGAATTCGTAAATCTTTCAGGTAAATTTTACATACCATCGTACAGAGCCCAATAGGTTAGGTTAGGTTTGTTTTATTACAATTCTGAATAGATAATGGTACGAGCAAAAAACGGCAAAAAAACACGTTTGTTGTATGGGAGCCCCTTAATATTTTTTTTTGTTATAGCTGCAACAAAATACATAATTTGTGAAAATTTCAACTGTCTAGCCATGGCGGTTCTTGAGATACTGCCTGGTGACAGACAGACGGACGAACTTACGGCGAAGTCTTAGCAATAGGGTCCCGTTTTTACCCTTTGGGTTCGGAACCCTTAAAACCAATTAGTTACATACATACATACATAAATCACGCCTGTTTCCCAGAGGGGTAGGCAGAGACCACTTCTTTCCACCTGCTACGATCCTGACAAAGCTCTTTCGCTTCTTCCACATTCATACATCGAGTCATGCATGCACGTCGGTTTCGGGTACTTAAGATTCGGCCCTTTTCCAATATTTCCCCGATTTGATTCAAAAAAGTACGCCTAGGGCGCCCCTTTCCGACCCTTCCACTCACTTTAGCACTGTAAATTTCTTTCGTCAATCTTTTTTCATCCATCCTTTCCAAATGACCAAACCATCGAAGCATGCCCTTTTCAATTTTAGTCACTACATCTTCTTTCAGACCACACTTCTCTCTGATGTTTTCATTCCTTACTCTGTCACACAGTTTCACACCACACATACTACGCAAAGAGCGCATTTCTACTGCATTTATGCGACTTTCATGCTTATCCTGCCACACCCAACATTCACTACCATACATCAGAGTAGGGGCCAACACTCCATTGTGAACAGCCAGTCGGGCTTTTTGTGAAACGCCCCTTCTGCTCACAAAGGAGTGCAGGGCTCCTCGCATTCACCCTCCTCTCAATATCCTTCTCACACTTACCATCTCTTGTAAACATACTTCCCAGATACACAAATTCACTCACTTGTTCTACAAAATTCACCATTTATATTTATCACGCACTCAGTAATCTCTTCGTCCTTTTCTATCACCATGACCTTGGTCTTAGCAACGTTTACTTTCATACCCTTTTGTTTAAATCCCTCATTCATCACTGTCACCATCTCCTGCAACTCAAGTGCCGATGGAGCAAGTATAACTTGATCATCGGCATATAAGAGCCAATTAGTTAACTTGCAATAATTATGAAATATGACTTAAAACGTCATTATGACGAAAAATAATTCTGCCACAATATAGAACCATTCTAAATATAACAATCTTGATGATGATGGATCCAGGTCACCACTCCTGGGCTGCGGAGTGGACCAGAGGGGAGGGGCACACTGCCACCATGAAGCTGACCCACCAGTATAAGTTCGGGAAGCTCAACGTTTTCCATATGGATGTCATCGCTAACCAGGTATTTTAACACCTACATTACTACCGTTCCTTAACCCTGGGTTCATATATTCAAAACCTTTAGTACCGTTTCGTAGCGAATTTTCGTAGCTGGAGACAAAATGGGAATCTAAAATTCCCTGTTTTAACTGTTTTTTTCCCATTTCGAAGCTGGTTACCAACCGCGGTTATGAATTGGTAATGGAAAAGTCCCGTTTAGTAGCCAGTTACAAAACTGTTTTTTTCCCGTTTCGAAGTTGGTTACGAACTTTTAGTTACGAAACGGTACCAAAGGATTCAAAACGTCTCGTTAAAATACGACCCCGCGTTAAAATTTGACACATTTTGTATGTAGCAAATAATAAAACGAGACGTTTTGAATATAGGAACCCAGGGTTAGGGTCTACCCTGGGTCAACGACTTGGCACGCGGTTTGCTGACATTTTCTTTAATATCTTTTAAACAGAACACAATGTCAATTAAAATAACATATGACATGTCCAATTCATACAATAGAAAACAATAGAAAAGGTTAACATAGTAGGCATATCACAATTATATAACTAAATACTACTAATCCTAGTGCTGTCTGTGCTCGAGAAACGCCTTTACGCTGTAAAAACAACGCTCCAAAAGCCAGCTCCAGTTTGCTAGACTGCGTTTAAAAGCGTTTCCCTCTAGCAGCCTGATTTCTTCCGGGAGATAATTATAAATAACAATGCACATATTAAAAACATTCTTTTTGTAGATCATCTTATGACTGCAAGGTTGATACAAAAGGTTCATTATTTTGACCCTTGTTCGCCTTTCAAGAACTTCGCTTCGTGTCTTAAAATACGAGTGGTGTGATCTGACAAAAATACATATTTCTCGTAAGTATAGGCATGGCAAAGGGAGAATTTTAAGTTTTCTGAAAAGTGGTACGCAACTTTCGTCCCACCACGAACCACTAATGACCCTTACACACTTTTTTTGTATTTTAAAAACTCTGCCCACTTCCACGGCGTTTCCCCACAATATCAACCCGTAACCAAGGACTGACGATACGTATCCATGATATGCGGTTATTGCTGCTTCAACCGACACAGTGTCTCTCAGCCTTTTGAGCGCAAATACAAAACAGTTTAGTTTTCTTCCAGTTTAGATGGATATAGTGTTCTGTTTGAAAGATATTAAGGAAAAATGACAGAGAATCACGCGTCAAGGGCGAATCACAAATGGCCTGTGTTAGTTTACCTTTGCCGATAAAAGTTCTTCTACTCGATACAAGATGTCGCTACTGTCTTTTCCCAGACTGGGCCCGGCCACGTGCGGTTACGCATCGATACGGGTCTCGGGCCATTGCTGATATCACAGACAGTGACCCCTATCGGCCCTTTGGCGCAACGCGTGGTACATAGAATGTTCTCTCCGTGGTACAACGCTCCTGTGATGGCAGCATTCGTTCGAGGAGAGAGTTATATGGTAAGGGTTTCTTTTAAATATATTAGTTTTTCCACACATGCTGAAGAGAGTCGTAGAGATGCAATGAATGTCTGGTTACAGTAATAAAACAAGTGCATGTCGGACCACGCACAGTGAAGGGTTCCGTAGCTGGGATGAACGTTCATGGTTGAAATTCATTTTTTTTTTATTAAAATCTCGAAAACTACACAGCGTATTGTGTTCAAAACAATTTAGATTGGAAGTATTTCGTATGTTCTACTACTGTAATTTTTATAAGAATGTTCTATTTAACAGTTCAAAAGCTACCCACCCGGACAGAATTTTTACGACTTTAGAAGCGTATATCTCGCCAACTGTTCACTTACGTAAAAAACTCACTTAAAAACCTCGGTATCATTTTGGAAGCCCTATCTAAAACTACCCCACACGCTGATGTAATTCAAAAAAAAAAAATTACGTCCCCTAGTTACGTGTATGGAGTGCCACGCCTAAATATATATTTTTTTTCAATTTTACTACATCATTGTATAGCGGTTCATAGAATACATCTATCCTCCAAATTTCATTTACATAGTGCCAATAGGCACTGAGTAAAATGGCTGTGACATACAGACGGACATGACGAAATTATAAGGGTTCCGTTTTTGCCATTCGGCTCCGGAACCCTAAAAAACACTTTTCACGCTCTAAAATGGCTCATAAAAGCCTCTTTCTGAAAATATCTTGTATCATAATGGCTTAATTATTTTTTATGATATGGAGAAGGCACATGAACAATCAGGCCACCTGATGTTAGTGGAATCTGAGACCCATAGACATATGAATTCACAAGACTATAATCCTAACACCTCAAATGCGTTCCCAACCCTGAGAAGTAAGATGGAATGCCTGTATGTTAGTAATTTTACCGGTTATCTTTCCCCCACGCTGGAGCACAACAATGCGATGTTGTTTAGCATTGGTTAATGGATAAGATGGTGGTAGCGATCCGGACAGACCCCGCACAGGGTCCTACTACCACTAAAGTAAACTATCGTTATTTTAGTCCCTTGTTGAACAATTTACTATACTATATACTAAATCCGAGGACTTCAATTTTTGATTACAAAGTATACTTTATAGTGCCTCTCCAAAAACTATATATCTTTTAAATTTTTCAGTTTGAACGCGACGTAGCCATCTGGAACAATAAACGGTACATGAGCTCCCCGGCATACGTACGGACGGACAAAACAATCCGAGCTTTCAGAGCGTGGTACTCTCAATTCTACAGTGAAAACAGCGTACCTTTCAAAGATGCATCGCAAAACACTTTAGAATGGTAGCGCCATCTGTTGACGAGTAGCTAGTAACTGTATCTAAAATTAGTTATTAAAGTAGCGTATAGATGGTGCTGTAGCAAGTTATTTGTTACGTATATTCAGTTTAGATCTAACAGTTATCTATAGAATATGACGCCTCAAAGATGAGAGTTAAATATGTGTATAATACAAATCGTAGTTCCTAATTTATTTTGGCGTAACAAAAATTTAACACTTTGAATTGTCAAGGTCTCAATAATTCTAAATAAAAAAGCCGTTATACTTAAAGTTGTAAGATGAGGTAACCAATGTTTGAAGTAGAAATTCAGAAATAAACTGTCAAATAAAACAAAATTCAAATTGCCTACTGTTATGTTCAGTATCGCGTGAGTTATTAGTAATTATAATTGTGTTTAACTTACATTACTTAGTTATAATAATTTTCGTGCGTTTTTCCACGTCGCTGTGATTATTAATAGGCTCATTAAAAATCCAAAAAAAACCCGTGCAGTATATGTATGCATTTAATAGGTTTTAATATTTATCGGATTCTGATTCTGGTGATTATATTGTCGCTCTAAGATCGTAATTGAATTGCATTTTGTTATACTTATTTTAGTTTATAAATATAATTAAGGTGCGTTATTCAATCCTTGTATTTATTATTGTAGCTACTTCAGTGAAATAGCATCACAATAAGCACCAGGATAATATGAAACGGTCGCGTTGTTACTCTAGAACTCTTCTTACAACAACGCCATCTATGCTTTAGTAGCGGAACATCGACATAATTATGAATAGACCCCGGATTCTTGTCGCAATGACGTCACAATAGGGCAGTTTGGGGAGTAAATGAGTAATGTGTTAATTAATACAAAAAACTGCCGGATTTAACCGAATAAATTGGAATAACTAAGCATTGACTATCTTTTGGAATATTACCTCAAACCTACATTTATACGTTAAACTGGCTTTTGACGAACAATAAGTGAGTGCCCGAAAAACCAAAGCTAGTTTAATGTACAAATGTATGGTTTGCAGTAATATACCGAAACCTTTGATCAATTGAGTAGGTAATTTTTATCGTGAATGCCAAGTAATAAAAATTATTCGGTTAAATCTGGCAGTTTTTTGTATTAATTAACTCCGTTCCATTCAGCAAATGGAACAGTGGAACATAATTAAACATATTAGAATCATCTTTACATCAGCTTACATAACCTAATTAAGTTTTGACCTAAGATATAAAATATCGTGAAAGTCTGATTATAAATGTTTAATTCCGTAGAACACCAATAGACTAGGTTACCGTATTAATTAACACCGTTCCATTTACTCCCCAAACTACCCTACTGTGACGTCATTGCGACAAGAATCCGGGGGCTAATTATGAAAACTTCTTGTTTTTATTTCCCACTAGTTTTCAGTAGATATTTGAGAGGTTATAGGTACAGTCAGCTAAATAAGTGGTCTTACAACTATGATACAACTTCCTATGTAATAAAATGTCACTAAAGTTGACACTTCAACCACATCCTACTCGTATTTGCTTTATTGTTTAATATTAGGATATGATATAAGATACCCGTACCCTTTGTATAACCACATTTATTATGTTAATAGTAATCATATAAGATCTTTATGTAGTTATAATTTTATTCCTACTAAGAAGAAATATGTATTTATTAGGTTCGTCACTAGTTCTTGCCCGCGGCACTGTCCGCGTCGAAGTCGTTTCTCGCCACTAGCGGTAAAAAGTACCATATGTACTTCCTTGGGTTTTACGCTATCTCCATAACAGCCAAGATGAAAATACTAACATAAAGACGCAAGTATTCGATATGGGGTTCTATAAAATATAAGGTAGGGCGTGTGCCCTTACCCTAAAAGTTAGGGAACCCCTGATCTAATGAACTACCTGTCCTTTATAATTTATACTAGCTACCCGCCCTCGCTTCGCTCCGGATTAAAGTATTATACATATAAACCTTCCTCTTCAATCACTCTATCTATTAAAAAAAACCGCATCGAAATCCGTTGCGTAGTTTTAAAGATTTAAGCATACATAGGGATATAGGGACAGAAAAAGCGACTTTGTTTTATACTATGTAATTTATTATATTAGCATAAATAAGCAAGACGGATGAGTGTGAATTCACATCACTAATATAATTTAGGGGTTCCTATTGTTTTATCGAAAAATCTTTCAACAAATCATTTTGCGATATTTTCATTGCATCGAAAGGTATTTAATGCCGCTGTATTTTTTGTAGTCGCAAAGTCTAACCTAACCTACGTATTTAGTGTTTTTGATATCCTGAAAACATCATGATTTCAGCAAAAAAATGTGTTTGATGATGAAATTCGATGAAATGACACTATCGTTGAAATGTTATTCGATAAAACGATGGGGTACCATAATTTTAAAATAAATTTAATGCTTTATTAAATGGGAACAGGCCAAGTAAATAAAACGAAAGAAAGTACTATAAGATTGTCATGATATTTTTATTATATGAGAATGAATAAAAAAATGTGGAATCACTGCTTCTTTTTAGATTACCCTATTCAGATTTTTTCCATTTAAATGTCACAAACAAACACGTCCAATTTTTCTCGTATGGCAAGCATTAGAAGACTATATTCACTGTCACACATGATTATTTTTCCTTTTGGCGACTAAGGTCTATAAGAAAAAATTACTAGGTATAAAAGTTACTAGAAAGAAAATTGGAGAGAAGTATTTATTGACTAAGCATAAAAATGCCGACATTTAAATACGTAGGTAGGTTTAGGTTATGTCAGTTTTGCCGCAGGCCCGGAGGGCCAAACCACCCAGAAATAAGAGCTCCGCGGTAGCGGAGCTCCGTCGACGCTACCTAATTTCAAATAAGTAATTACGTATTTGAATGTCGGCATTTTTATACTTAGTCAATAAATCCTTCTCTTCTATTTTTTTTCTACTCATTTTTATACCTATTCATTTTTACTCATAGACCTTAGTCGCAAAAAGGTTATTTTTGTAAGGGGTCCTGAAATGATCAATTTCAATTGCCAATTTTTACATGCTCTGTTTGTAGGTATGCGAATAAGTTGTCCGCTGTATAATTTGTATGTCAATTTTGAACCAGTTCTCGTTAATGGAATGGGCTGAAATTTGGACCACATACGCACGTTAATTTCGAGAGTGACACTATGCAAAAAGAATGTCATTCAAAAGTAAACTATTTCTAATTGCAATAATGTCACTATTTCAATGGTTTTGTTTTTAGTTTGGTGTCACTCTCGAAATCAACGTGCGAATATGTAAACCAGATGACAATGCAATATTATGGTATCTAAGAGCTGATCTGAGGATGGAGTCGAAAGGTGGAAACGTAGACCCACCGTGTTGGGACGTACCTATTAGTTTGCTCTTGGTAAACAGATAATGTTACAAAATCTCTTGGTAAAAAATACGTGTGGCACTCGAGGACAGCTGCGGCAAAGCTATTGCATATAATTTTTTATCAACTTATGCAATTATAATCTCGTACAGTCGTACCATATACATACACGTTTTAAGGTTCAACTAGTCGCGGGCTCGAACTCACTCGTGGACGCGGCCAAAGGGCACGCTGTCTCACCTAGCATTGTGTCTAAAAGAGATAGAATCAGTTATGAGCAGTTAGCAGCTAGTCTACACGCATACGTCTAGTCGCACGCACACAAACACCGCGCCGAAGTCTGCCGAACTGAAACGACGTTAGACGTTGCACGGCTTTCAACGCCGCACCGCACCGCTTTGCCGGTCGGAGTGGGGGTGTTAGGTTTATTTTCGTTACGGAATTTCTTGACTCGGTCGCCGCGCTCAAAGCCCGCGATAAAAGCTATGCAATAGCTTATAAAGTATGTAGTCAGCTTGTCATAACAATGACATTGTTGACGCCAACTTATTATTGATTGATCATTTACCCGTCATAATCAGTTAATGAGTTTCAAGGCGCGGTGGTTTGCCGTCACACAAAAGATCACCAGATGCATCATCTCGACAATGACACGTGACAGGTGACAATTGCAAAGTTAACACTGATACATCACTGGGTTCCATATAGGCTGTGCCATTGACACTAAAATGTCACCTGCCACCTGTCATTGTCAGGCTGGTTTCAATTACCATTCAATTAAGCAATGGCAATTGACAATTGCTTATAATTATTGTCAATTCCAATTGATCGTTTCAGGGAGACTTAACTTGTCACTTAAAGTACGATTTACACCGACTGGCGTATTTGAATCGATGTATTTTAAAGCCTGACAAGATTCTATTTGGCCCTATTTCAATACAATTGTATTGAAATAGGGCCAAATAGAATCTTGTCAGGCTTTACATATTCTAAAGGAAATTTGGCTGGCGTGAATACGTTGATTGATAACTCGTTGAAAAAGAATGAAGTAATTTGAACTATATGCAATTTGTTCTAAATACAAATTACACTAACTTTTCATCTCGACTTATCAACATATTCACGCCATGCACGGAAAAGCGTCATACAATAGTTTACATTTCATATTAGGATGGAATTAACACAGCTTGAAGGCAAAGTAAAGGGCCTGTTACCTATTGCCGTTCGAGCGCTAGGGTAGCGTCGATGCGCGTCGTTCGATGCTATAAGCTGGGTACGAATCTGAGCGGCCGAACATGCGCGGGTGAGGCAGCGACTTTTCAAAATAGCGTTGGACACGATGACAGCCGTGGCTGCGTTTATCATATTTCACCGAATCATTAACAAAAAGAAGAATAAATTGCCTCTGTCCGACCGTCAAAGATCGACTTTCGGCGGCTCGCTGCGCGTTGTTCGCGCGTACGAATTTGAGCGAAATAGGTGAGCCGAGCGTGCCTCAACCCGAGGCTCGTACCCACCTTAATAGGCACGCAACCAAAAGCAGCGACAGCGCGGCCCCGACTAAACCGGCTCAGTGCGCCTTGTTGAGCTTGCTTGTGGTGACTCGCGGCGCGTACGGTCGAGGCACGCACTCATGCAAGCCGCGCGATATACCTTTGTTTAGAGAAGAATGACTGTTGATGAACGCCGGTCAGCTGCCGCGTCGGTGCGTGGCTCAGCCAGTATATATCGTACTTAATGGCACTTTTGAATTTCTATACCTACAGTTTTTATGGGATCGTATTATAATAATTAAAGTTCAAAATACATAATGAAGTTTTATTTCTGAAATCGTAAACTTTTAAGGATTTTGTAAAATGCCATTGTATAGATCTTAGTTTAGTTTAGGTTTGTTTTATAACAGTCCTGAAAAGTTTAGGGTTTCAGAATACCTACCTATTGTTTATGACGACATGTGACAAGGTACACCAGTGAATAGATCTACTCTATAACGATGACTATATTTATACGTATAAAAATGTCTATAGCGCGGTGACAGATTTGAACTCCACGTAGCTGATATAACCATCGTTGTCCTTGTCTGCCTGCTCCAAAGCCCCCTCCACTATCTGTGACAGATCATCGTCCTTGTACGTCAGTTCAGTCTCTACTTTAGCACCATCAGAGCCTAGAGGAAAGAAAGATTTAATTCAGAAAAATAAAACTACAATGAAGTGAAAATTCTAAAAACCGGGCAAGAGCATGTCGGACCACGCTCAGTGTAGGGTTTCGAAGCCTTTAAGTAACTAAAAACATGAAAATCAATAAGTAATAACTTATTTTCTATTTAAAGTAAATTGGTGCCGTCTTACTCAGATACTCAGATACTCAGATACTTCTTTATTGATAATGTCAAATTACAAGTCAAAATAAATTTACATTTAGTTACCTTTAATAAGATTAATAAATATTACCTTATATCAGCTGAATTAAATATAAAGGCAATATTAACATTTTTACGTCATTTGTTTGTAGGACAAAAATTCTTCAAGACTGTAAAATGCCTGCTCGATCAACCATTTCTTTAGTTTGACTTTAAAGGCTGCGTCACTAGGCGCCGTTAAAACCGTCTCGGGTAGACAGTTGTACACCGCGGGCCCCAGCACGCGAGGGTGTCTTCGCGTCTTTGTCAGTCTCCCTGGGAGCGACAGGAGTTTGCCTGCGTTGCGAGTGGGGTAACCGTGAGTTTCGCCCCGCGTGCGGTATGAGTTTAAATGTGTACGCACGTATGCCGCTACCTGAAAGACTAGCAAAGATGGGAGCGTAAGTATGCCCAGGGATTTAAAAAAATGGCCGAGCCGAGGTGTCACTCGGCACACGCGCGACGGCTCGTACGGCGCGCTTCTGCAAGCGAAAGACACGCTGCCAATCGGCGCCGCGCGCCCACAGCTCCGCGCCGTACTGCAGCCGGGCGTGCACCGTGGCGAAGTAGCACGCGCGCACCACCTCACACGGGAGAATGCGACTCAGTCGATGCAGGGCGAAACACGCTCCCCCTAGTTTCCCGCACAGCATGTGCGAGTGCACTTCCCAAGACAGGACCCTGTCCAGTTCAAAACCTAGGAATGTAGTGGAGGAAACCTGCTCAATAGGTATTCCTCTTGTAAGGACCGTGAGGGGTCTGGTGGCCTGACCTGATAAGCAGAAGCACAAGAAGTGCGTCTTTTTGAGGTTTAGTGCCAAGCCGTTTACCTCGAACCAGTTGGATAGTTGCTCTGCCGCAGCATTGAGTTTGACTTCTAGTTGGTCGATGTTATTTGCACTTACTACGCCCGCGACGTCGTCCGCGTACATAAAGACCTCGGCGTCAGAGACTCTTTCAGGTAGGTCATTTAATAACAGCGAAAATACTATATTAGATACGGATGAGCCCTGAGCTACCCCGATGGTTGTTGTCAGGGGGTCCGATCTAGACTTGCCTCCGTCTCCTGTGACCACCTGGGATCTGTCTTGCATTAGATCCGTAAGAATCGCGAGTGCCGGGCCTTCGAAGCCATAGTGCTGCAGCTTTAGGGCAATAAGAGCGTGGTCGGCAACGTCGAAGGCCTTGGATAGGTCACAGCACAGCACGGCGACGTGCTGCCGCTTCTCGCGGGCGTCCAGCACGCGCCCGACCACCTCTCGCGCTAGAGAAGTTGTTGAGCGCCCGGCTCGGTATGCATATTGTCGGTCGGACAGGGCGTTCGTAGTCGAGAGGTAATGGACAATACGAGTACACAGGCCATTTTCAAGAATTTTGCCAATAGATGGAATTATTGACACAGGCCTGTAGCCATCGATATTATCTCTTGCACCCTTCCCTTTAAATATAGGTGCGACTCTACTCTGCTTTAATGCTGGAGGATATATTCCTTCTCTTAGGCAAATATTAAAGAGTTCAGTCAGCACCGGCACCAACGCGACTACAGCCAACCGCAAGACATCCATTGATATTTCGTATACATCTTTGGTTGTCTTGGGTGGGATTCTTAGATGATTTTAGTAGGTATAAACACTTTAATCGCCTGTTTAACTTAATCGAAAAAATGTTTTTACAAACCCGTAATATTTTTGAAAGACCTATCCAACGACACCCCACACTAGGTTAGACGAGAAAAAAAATACATCCCCAAGTTCCGTGTAGGGGAGGTACCGTAAAAAAAAATATTTTCCTTTTATTGTATAATACCACTTTGTTGGCGTGACTAATATGCATATTCATGCCAAACTGCAGCTTTCTAGCACTAAGAGTCTCTGCGCCAGGCTGCGGACAGACGGACGGACGGACATGGCGAAACTATAAGGGTTCCTAGTTTGACTACGGAACCCTAAAAAAGCTTATAAGTTTTTGAGTAGTACTGTCGTAAATAATAAAAAAACTGCAGCAGAAAACTTGACGAGTACATAGGAAACATAAGCATTACCAATAACGTCAAAGAAGCTCGTAAGCTGGAATTCCACTATTACCCGTGAGCCCCCTCCACAATTCCCTACGTCATATGACATTATGACAAAATGCATAGCGCACGGTCGGAAAAGTTGTGCTGAGCGATTATCAAAAGATTATCGCATCTAAAATTGGCCGGTAGTTAAAAAAATCCACATGAACGTCATGTGACATCTTGACGAAAATTATTGTAAAATTAAATAATGTCACATGACGTAGGAAAACGTATCCTTTGACACCGTCTGTCAAGTAATTCTGGCCATTTCAGAACTGACAGACTTAGGCCTTCCATAGACCTACAAAATGTTTGCGCAATCGTATTTTTGTTCATCAGATTGAAACGGGTTCTGCCGCTACACGTGTCAATTGATTGATTAAATATCAATCATTATGATTTATGATCTAGGATCTATTAAAAATTAAAACTAGAGTTATCAGGCTAAACGTCACGTGAAAAACAACTACATCAAGATAATTAAGAAAGATGTCTGATGACGAGGATTTGGCTGCAATTGCGCTGATAATTTAATTAAAAAACAATAAACAAAATGGCAAATTGAGCAATCACTACTATAGGCTACACAATCACAAGTGATGGCACAAACGAAATTCAAATCTGTCAAACTTTTCTAAAATGATTGCGAAAAATTTAATCATAGCCATAAACGATAAAATTTTGAGCAATCAGTGTGATTGCACAAATAAATTGTTCATCTATGGGATGCCTTATGTTGACTCTCCACAATTATCTATACCTAAACCACTTTATAAATGTCTCTTACCTTTGGCACTGCGGAAAAGGTGTTAATAAAATAAAACACTCCTTAGTTATTGTTATTGAAATTATTTATTGAAACGCCTTTGCCCAGTAGCGGCATCGTAATATAGGCTAGTGAAAAAAAATATACTCAAACGAAATAAGCTAATATTGTAGAATTATGGCGTGTAAATAAAGATACATATTGCATAAAACCATAAGTAATTCGTAGTTAAAATAGCAAAAACATAATAGATGAGCCTAAAGCTACTTAGTTCATCTTTAGATTGAAAAAAAATTGCCCTTTTAATGCCTTATCCAGAAGGTAGAATTATGGGTAAGGACCAAAAAGTTGGCCACGCTAACTCACGCAATTAAATTTTCTATTAAACTTTTCCGTTGTGACACGAAAATTAGCCATACATTTGTAGGGTTAGGTTTCGTGTCACAACGGAACTTTTTTCACTTTTGTTGTTTGTATGGTCAACTACGCCTAACTATGGTCCAACTATTTGGTCCTTACCCATAATTCTATCTTCTGTAACAAATTAATAACGAGAATTAAAAGATTTAGACAAATATTTTTCAATATTTTCTTCGTTATTAAAGGAAATGAATTGCATTGGCCGTTTTATACTAATGTGAAAAAAACAAAGTATAGCTAGAGTGTTCCACCACTATTCTGCCGTAATAGCAAAAAAGGCTAGTAGTAATGGTTAAAGCAATTTAAATTTAATAGAGTTGCAATTAGATTATAAAATGGTTTGACTACTACATTGCAGTTAGCTTAGCCGCCTTCTTTGCTGTTATGGCACTATTGTTTTCCTGCCTTGGCTTCCTTGACTTTCTTGGCCTTAAAATTACTAACTTTATACTCCAAATAGTCAATGTACCCATCTCTGTCAATATCTGTGTGATTAAACGCATGTTCCAAAAGATCTTCCAATTGTTTGTCTGAATAGGTAGCGTGATTCTTGTCAACTTGCCCTGAAAAAAAAGTTGTGAATAGGCGGGTTATTTTGAATACAGCGCCATCTCGTGTCGAGTAGAAACTTTTAACAGCGTAACTATTTTAACCTGTTTGAGTTTAAGGTTACAATTATTTGCACTGGGATGAAAGCTGTCAAAATTGCCTTATTTTGTTTATAATATTAGTACAATCCCCTTCGCTGTTTACTATTTAACTGTGACATGGCAGAATCATTAAAAATTAGACTCTTAATGGGGCTGTATTACTTATATCATCGCTAAAACTAAACTAAAGTTTCGACCAAGTCACGGGGTAGATATATGTTAAACCTGCCACAGAATATTTCCTAAATACACATTAATTAAAGCAATAAACAAAGCAGCACTTACCCTAGATTCATGTAGGGGTTTTTGTACTGGCAACACAACACTAAAACACGTAACGTTTCGTCTTTAATAACGTTATCATTTGTTATAATAATGCATATAAAACAATGTATAGTAAAACTGAGCTTTGACGTGGTGATAAATGGAACTACATATTCTCAATTGGCAACCAGTAAGCAGTAGTTTTCAGGTAAAAATTGGACCATGTTGCCTATTTGACAATGTCAACAATATGTTTCAATCTTTATTGCCAAGCTATAATATTGCTAGTGTTGCTAGCTCGTTGAAATATACGGCTTCTTCTTGTATTCGGCGCGAGAGTCGGAGAAACATGATAACGCATGAAACTGAACGTTACTCGTATCTCAGTGTTGCCACACACATAACCGCTCGGCGCCGATCTCAACTCGAGCCGTCCAGTATTCTTTGTATGAAACTCCATATAGTGCGAGATCCGGTATAAGAAATATTTATAACCTCATCTGTAATTTATTAGTGATGAGATATAAATGATAGATAATATTTACCTCGACACATCCACAGAACTATATCGAGATAGAAGGAAAGAGTGTATGTACCTCGTGTGCCGAAAAGAGGTTCTTAGGACTGCATTGCTCGCCGCGATGCTCAGTCCGCTCTCGACCGCTTTCCGTGTGTGACGTTCGAATATAAAAACAAAATGCCCTGTTGCTCGATAATAAACTGTTTAAACACCACCAAAAAAGTAGGAGCTGTGAATCAAGATATTTCTTTTCATAGGTAAGTACTCTTTTCCCTAAAATATCCGTTATTATTTATAAAACAATTTATTTTGTTGCATAGTATTAATTTCATATAAACAGTAACGGGCGAGTCCGTGTCTACTGCTACTTTTCCATTGCGGCTTTAATTTGACGCGCCAGACTTGGCATGCATTGAAAACCAGCAAAGAAAATAAACCAATCCAAACTGTCGAGCACTTGTCGAGACGCGTTCAAGGTTGATTTCTCATTTTTCTGTCAAAAGTAAGATATAGTGTTGTACCCGGCGATTTTCAATGCCGATTTCTTAGTCGATTAAAATAAATTTTGAAAACAGAAAAAATGATAATTATTTTTACAAGCGTTTATTTCACTTGCAATGTATGTATATGCGTATGTAAGTATGTATGTATGTATGGGTGAAATCTTGCAAATTAAATTTGACCCACTTCCCGTTAACGGAATGGGCTGAAATTTGGACCATATATGTAAACTCAATGACAGTGCAATATTATGGTATCTAAGAGATGATCTGATGATGGAAGGTGGCGACAGGATCTCCGCTATTCTTAACATAGACCCACCGTGTTAGGACTCAATAGTTTTGTCTCGATAAGCAGATAAAGATTTTGCAAAAAAAAAGTACAGTCGGCAGCAAAAAGTTGTCCCAAAAATGTTTTTTTTACTATTATGTAACCGTGAGATGAAGTAGTAGTCAAAATGAAATATTTTTGCCAAAAGGATAATAATTAAGTATATTTTGCAATTTTGTTCCAGTTTTCCAAAAGATCCTATTATAAAAAATAGATGGATAGAAGCAACGGGTCGATAAAACTGGTTTCCTACAAAACACAGCCGGATTTGTTCTGTACATTTTCACAAAGATACCTTTACCTACTGGCCAATCAAAGTACCGGCGAATAATCAGTACAGCTTATCCGACTATATGTAGATGTAGTGATAATGTCAAATAATGAAAAGGTACCTACATTTATACGTCACAATGAGTGTGTGTGTGTGTGTGTGCGTGCGTGCGTGCGTGCGTGCGTGCGTGCGTGCGTGCGTGTGTGTGTGTGTGTGTGTGTGTGTGTGTGTGTGTGTATGTGTGTGTGTGTGTGTGTGTGCGTGTGCGTGTGTGTGTGTGTGCTTGCGCTCACGCGCGCTTTATGCTACAGACATAGTATTTTTTATGCTACAGATAAAAGGATCACCTTCTTTAGAGAAGGACTCTATCAAGACCACGCCAAGGAAAAGAAAGCTGGAAAAAGTGATTTTACTATAAAATGATGACATACTAATTTGTTTTAAAATTTGTGTAATTAGTAGTTTTGCATTATTATATTTCAACATATGTTACACTTACAGAATATTAATGAACCATCCACATCAGACGAAACTTTAATTCATACACCAAAGAAGAAAAAAATTATGAACCAATTGAATAACGCAAGGCAAATGATAAAAGAAAAAGACAAACAAATTTAACGCTTGAAGGAAAAAAACCGTCGAAAAGTAAATAAAATACTTTCCCGAGTGGCATTGCTGACGCTCTTCCGTTGCGACTTGCAATCGATGACACCACAGATTAGAAACGAATTTGTGTATGTTGTACACATCACTAAAAGACTCGCGTGACGTCAAAGTGCCTACGCAAAATGTTACACGCTCGGTTCTCATATAAAACGACGAACTCTTTCCTTCTATCTCGATATAGTTCTGTGGACACATCACAAATAGGTTGCCTAATTAAATTGCGTGCAGTATTTTTTTTTTTTATTAAATGTATTTAATGTACCTCCCTTATTGGTTTTTTAAAAGAATGGTACACTAGTTTAGAGAACATACCCAACAGAATTGAAAAAGTAAGGTTGCCTGCTTTCTCCCCTGCAACTGTGGAGTTGCCAGGTATAAAACAGGTGAGTAACTGATATTTATAACTATAACGTTAACTCCGTAAACTAACGCTTTTTGAAGGTCTGCCAATGTCCCCCCCCCCCTCCCGCGGGACAGCCGTGCACCCACTTTTTCGTCCCAAGCATACTTACACCTGAAAACAGAGTCCAGCAATGTAGCAGACGATAATGAGCACAATATCCCAAAAGCTAAGCACATATATGTCCCAAGCCAAACATTTTTTGTTTTTTAATCTATTTTTATATTTATAAACGTAAAAATAAAAAAACAGGTTGCGAGTCTAACTTTGAAGAACTATAGCAGCGTATGAAACACGTTATTACACATTGTTATATTTATAACAAATGTAGATTTATAATATTACTAGCGACCCGCCTAGATTTAAGCATACATAGGGATATAGGGACAGAAAAAGCGACTTTGTTTTATACTATGGTAGTGATGGTTCTTAGCCTCTAAACTACATCATGTTACATAACACGCTGTTATATAAAACATTGAACAAAATGGCCCAACGATGTGAACAAACCATTTTACCATAATTACTTCGTGGTCATTAATAGTAAGGTAGGTAAGTCATCATGGCTTTTTTTAATAACTTGTTTTTTATTTCATTCCTTTTTGTCATAACAATAATTACCTAGTCAATGATTGAAAAACAAAACATGCAAATTCGATTTTATATTATATACAATAATTGCTACCGCCATCTATTATCGGATAGCGGAACTATGCAACATCAAGTTTGAATGAGCGTTACTTGTAAACCAAAATAGGACCCTTGTGTTAAATATTTTTAGAGCCTTCTCTTCAATTCCTTGAAAATGATTAAAAAAACATGCAGATTCAATATTTATTTTCAATTTTAGCGTTTTGATGTATACCATTGCAACTACACGTTTTTTTAAAACAAACCTAAGTCTTTGTTACTCGCCATAATTTTTCGATTCCAATGATACCCCATACGTCTAGGTTTGGTTCAGGCATTAAGAGGCCATACACGAAATTTTGGTGGTTTTGCTTCTTTTTGAGATTTTACAGTTAAAATACTGCTATTCTATAAGTTTGAATGCACATCATGAAATATCATTTCAGTTCTAATCGAATAAATGACTTACAAATAAATGAGGTACTTTTTCAGATTTGTCGAGTATTATAATGCGAGATTTAGGTTATTTTAAAACATTATATATTGCTATTTTTTTTCATTTTTTATATGTTTTTTTAAAGTAATGGATTGATTTTGAACTGAACTTTATTACTGTTGTTTTAATTTTATGAACGATAGTTTTAAGTAGTCGTAATCAAAAACAATGTTTTGCCCATTTTCTGTAAAACTTTACCAAGTTAATCATTTTTTTACACAAAAAAAAAATATGATGGTGGTAAAAAGTAATTGATACATTTTTTAGATAAATTTTACAGTAATAAATTGATTTTTTTTCATACGTTTTAGTTAGACGTCAAAACGATTCGTAAACCTCTTACTTACAGCAAAATTCACAAAACAGTCGCCGGTTTCAGGTCAATGAATCAGTATCAAATAATAAAAACTAAAAAAGAGCTCATACATTCGTTTCAAGTTGAAATTATCTTTCGTGTTGCGCATTAAATTTGTAGAAGTAAAGTATTTCAACAGTAAAATCACGTCTGTAAAATCAGGTAAATCGGCGAAATCGGCAAAATTTCGTATACGGCCTCTTAAGAAGTCATTGTGGAATAAAGAAACTCACAAATATATTCATGAATCCTGAAAACATTACACTCCTCTTATTGGGCAGTCGTTTAAAAACTAAAACAAATTAAAAACAACATTTTTCTTTACAATTTATTAGCAACAGTCACTTAGCATACCTTGCAAATACAACTTACACAACCAGATCACACAACTCGTTTAGTACGTATGTCTACCTATCTCTTTCGCACGTTTAGCTCATGACTAAAGAGCGACTGAGACAGCATGATGAAAGACGTACTAAAAAGCAGGCCACGATAATAAAAATAAAACAGCAGGGAATTATGTGTATTTAAAATTATCTCAACAACATGTATTGTATTAAATGGACAATGGTGAGAACATATTTTTGAGTATAGCAACATTTGTAGTATGGAGTGTTTGATCGGTGTTGCCAATTTTAACCATTATTAAATTGGTTCTATGGCTCCCCACGTTTTATTCGTCATTTGGCAACTGACGCCATCATACAGTAGCAGAGCCCGGAATTTTCGTAGCAATTTTTATGTCATAGGGACTTCTCGTTTATCGACTTCCGATATACAGATAGTACGCCTTTGAACATCTTTTTATTATTATTCATTGTATTGTTTTGGTTTTTCTTTAGTACAAAAAAGTAATTAAATACATACAACATTTTATCGATACATTATAGAACACAACACAACATATTAATCAAGATTAAAAGTAAAGGTAAACAACAGGCGGTGTTATCGTCAAAGAGCGATCTCTTTTATATAAATTAAGTGGCTGAAAATGTTAAATAGAGATTTGCAATGAAAAGTTAATAGTTAACAATTCTACATTTAATTAGTTCAGTTCAGTGTCAATTTCATGTTCAAAGTCAGTTTTAGTGCTAACAAGTGTTTCATCATTAGTTTATAAAAAAAGAAATAGATAGTCATAATTTTATCTTGTCTCGAAGAGATCGCTCATTCGCGATAAGACTGCGTGTTGTTTACTTCTACTCGTAATCATGTTTTAAAAAATGTATTCTGTATTTATCAAAGTCAAAGTCAAAGTCAAAGAGTTTATTTGCAGAATTGCGGTACATGGTAGGTAGTAATATTACAGAAAATAAGAGAACAGCACAATTCGCCATCAGACAGGCATGCAAAATACAATTTTCTATTCTTATGAATCGATATACACATGTATATTCGAAAGTCTATAAACGGGAAGGCCCCATGACAGCTCAAAAGTGGTTCGAAAATTTCGGGCTCTGTACATTAGACAAGGAGCAAAGAATAAAAAGAACAGTTAATCTTCAAACAACGGTATATCGCACGGCTTGCACATTACTTCATAACCAGACATGGGAATATCGGTTGCGAAATTTTATAATTAGACAGAAGTTTTTGTGGTATGAATAAAATTGTGCTAGGGAATTCTAAACGATGTTAATTTATCGATAAATTGTACTTTATTTCTTATGACTGTTATTATGAACATGAAATTTCCATACACCGTAACTCAAGTGGCGTGAACGTAACAATAAAAAAAAATGATTATCTACCAATAATATTTTTTAAGTTTAAGTCTTTTCCATACATTTTCCAAAAACTGAGTAGGTAAGGATTATATATACCTAGTATATGTACTATTATGCTACACAATGTCATACAATTTACTTAAATAGGCCTTTTTTGTTTGGTTTCAGTTAATTTTGTATGTAAATCGATTGAATAGCATTAGAAGTTTTTGTGTAAGAAACCCATCGATGGGTAGGGATCAGCATTTAAGTTACTCTCTATTTTATCCGGTGAACGATACCTATCTACTATGAAATGTCACATTGAAATAAGTATTTGAAACACTTATCGATAATTTTAATATCGGAAGGAAGTCCCTAGTTCATTGACGTTCCTGCCACAAAAACTTCTATGTCTGTTAACGACAGGTAAACTCTCTAGCTCACTTTCGAGTGGAACTTACGAGCGCTCGAAAGTCAAAAATCGCCCCCTGATCGAATAGTTTGATAGAAAAGTAGTCTCTATTATTCTCGAGACATGAGTGCTTTTCCTACTAATCAATTCGATACGATACGAGGTTGAGATAGTAAAAGGACGATATAATTGTATATTACTGTAATTTATTCTCGGTGTTCACTAATAGATACTGATAGTCCATTTTATTTGAGATTCAATGATTCAAGATATATTTTGAAAATACTGATTATAAAAAAAATACACAATTAAATTCACTCTGAATAATATCAAAAGGCATATTATTAACGTCTTTTCATTCGATTGTCTTAGAAATTAATTTCAATATATACATATAAATTGGCACAGTTTAATTGCATCCCAAGTTTAGAAATATAACACGAAGCGCCCCGGGTCACATTAAAAACAGCTATATTTTCGATAATCAGCCATTAACTCCATACACATCATGGATTAGGAAACAGCTGTATTCTTGAAATATCCTTTTGTGTAAAAGGGACGTTTTGCAAAAGGGACCTTTTACGAAAGGGACCCCAAATGGGTCATTTATTGAGCAACATATGCATTCTAATTATGTTCTGTATTCTACAATCGTTAAAGTCTATCAACATTTATAAAGTTCATTCAACTTTATTTGTCATTTATAGTATACACTTTCATAACCTTAAAATGTATTTTTTTCCGCTAAAATAACAATTCCTTCGTGAAAATATAATCCTTGATGTCAAATAGGGAAGTATTACGTACAAATGATGCCTTCCAGACCCACCGTACCCCTCGGCCGTACCACTGGTGGTACTTTGACTAATTATTACTATTAAAATCGAATTTAACGTTGTCAGAGCTCCTATTTCTGGGTAGTTTGGCCCTCCGGAACTGAAGAACTAACATAACCTAAACCTACCTCATATTTATGATACAAATTTTGGGTCAGCGGTACGGTTTAGGGGTACGGTGGGTCTGCACCCCAAATGATGTATAGTTAATATAGTATAGTTAAAAAAATAAGGGGTTCGATGTAATAAGTTTAACGTGTGTGTCTGTATGTGGCATCGTAGCTCCCCAACGGATGGACGGATTTAGATGAGTTTTTTTTTTAAAGAAAGCTATTTTAATCGGGAAGGCTCTTAGCTAGGTGTCATGAAAATCGGTTGAGCCGTTTAGGAGATAACGCTCTGAAAGAAAGGGTCGCTATTATATTTTTATCTTTAAATAGTTATAGACAAAAAATATGCATTTTGAGGTTATAAAAGGTATAACTAAATAATTCCAGTAAGATTCAATAAACTGCCGTAATACCAAAAAAGCGGCTTATTGCAAAGTAGTAATCGAAGCATTCTATACTCTATTAGTAAAAATATTGTTTTATAGTACATTATTGCCTAGGCACGGATAGTAGGGGATTGCCTGACGAGAGGGTTGGCGGGCCGAGCCTTGGCGAGGCTTGCTAAAATACGAGTCAGGCAATCCCATTTCCGCCGAGGCATATCTAATGCTTTTCTCAATTAATGCGAGGAAATGATACAAAATCATAATTCGATTTTTAAGCGCATCGGCCGCCAACAAACTGTCTCACAGTTTGGCAACATTTAGACTAAGGTACTATGTAAAAATCTATTTACAATAATAATAAAAAAAAGAGAATCTCTTTTTGAAAACTACAAGTATAGAGATAATTTCGCCCTTAAACTGGGGTGTATGGGATTTTTTTCATGGTCATTTTGATTTTACAGGCAATAGAGATCATTTTTAAATAAAATATCGCAGCGGACAGGAATGTGTTTATTTTACTCCTAGGAAAAATTACGCTCTTTCCGTCATAGTTTATCAAAAGAAAAGCTATCCTTACCGAGCATGTTTGATAAAATGCTTAAACTATTACAATGCAGTTGGTTAGCCGCCATCTTTGGTATTATAGCACCACAGATAACACACCTACGTGACGCTTAAGTCGCATGATCTCTGACATTTGTATTTGTACATTTGATGTGGTACAAAAATACACACTAAAAGTTCACATCAAGAAATTTCATTAAGTACTAAGTAGAAAAAAAGTGTAAAAAAAACAGTTTTGAGAATGTAAAGAAATGCGTTGTTTAGCTTATGGAGTTGTGTATTCGCTTTGGTATATTTAAATAGCAGATTTTTTTTTAATGTTAGAATAATAGTATGTCCATGTCCATATTTTAGCTATTAGCTTTTATATATTTAAATGATATTCTGTAAAAAAATATACTAAAGCTTATACATTATATTATTATAAATTCGAGTATAAAAGAGTGGAGTTTAGTAATCATATGGAAGCACAAAAATTAACAATTTCACAACAAAATATACAAATTTTTAACAATTTTGAGAATAAAAACTAGAATCTTACCTATTTTGAGGACTTTGTTATGGTCAACATTGAATTAAAACTAAATTCAATTGATATAATATTCAATCTCGTCATACGGTATGTGGCACGACATCTAAATTTACCGAAGCGCCGAAAAATTACCAACCGAATTTGTGCTTTAAACTCGGGTCAGAGAGTGCAAATTAAGTAGATAATTTGTCGGCACTAAGCCCATTTTTGAAATACATGTGCCACCAACTGCAATACTAATGTATTGTAATGGATTTTATGTCATAATTTTAAAAGTCATAATTTTATATTGTATCATTTGAATATTCTTCTTATGTTGGTTGGTTTTTGGTAGCGGCTCTTATGATTTTGATAAAAATAACGGAATAAAGATTTTTTGGGGCAATGCCTTTAAGATCGATTTATTTAACTAATATAAAGCTTCATTATTCCTGTTTAATATAGACTTTTCAAGGTTCCGAAGTCATTTAGAAACATTTTCACTCGAGTTACGTGAGACTACAGTAATCTTAATAACATCTATTAGATCATTTTCAAATTTTGATGGCTGTCTGCCATATGAACCTATCTACACTAATGTTATAAAGAGGAAAGATTTCGTCACTACTTTGAAAAAACCTCTTATCTCATATTTCGTGATGTTCGACTTTAAACTTACTTCTCTTCGGTTTTAAGTTTAAAATCGTACATCTCGAGATATGAGATACGAGGTATTTACAAAGTGGTGACGTTTTGTATTTTTGTACGTTTGTAACGAATAAACTCAGTAACATAGGCTTTATTTTGTTTTTCTACGCGGACGGAGTCGCGGGCAACAGCTATTAAATATAAAGGTAAAAAAGGCGTATTCTCCGATTTTTTCAGAACTAATTAGGACTTGTAAAATTATGACAAATATTTCTAATATATGCCTATTGGCCTTCCTTTTGCTGGCTCTTTTGTTGCGCCCTGACAAATTCTGGATAGTCTATATACCCGTCTCTGTTATGGTCGTCCATGTTTAGTATCGGGTCTATTAGGTTAACCAGTTCATCGTCGGCGAAGATCTTCTCGCCCACAGGCGGGGTTCCTTGCTGTGGGGGCTGTTTGTGTCCTTGTTCTAGAAAACATTCACAAATGAAAAGCACAATACCCAAAAACAATGGTTTGCAACGTTATTTTAAAAAAAAGTCGATGGAGACCATAAAAAAAAACAATTTTGTTA
Source organism: Acleris holmiana (assembly GCA_949316455.1). NCBI lineage: Eukaryota > Metazoa > Arthropoda > Insecta > Lepidoptera > Tortricidae > Acleris > Acleris holmiana. Next base: position 7,565,577 of record OX438790.1, on the reverse strand, counting down.
CTGTCCGTTTTTGTTACCGAGAAGAGTTTTGGAATTTGGTAACGAAATACGGAACACATTTTCAGATTGAATAATGGTCCCCAACATGAGCTTTTTTTATGTGAAGAAGAAACATTTCGTCCCATAACCAAAAACCAAAAACCCCATGTGGGTGCAAAAACAAATGACTCCCTTTCCACCAATTTAAAACGGACGCATACAAGTCAAACACTGAATCCCATATTTACAGAAAAGTAAAAAAAATACACAATAAAACTTAGGTCTAATATGTTATTAAAAGAAACGGCTCGAAATAATAAGTGGGGTATGAAAGCAAAATTTTGTCCAACTTCTTGCAACTTTTAAATATCAATTGCTTACTGTACAGTCGACGACGTTGTAATGGTAGCGGTTGGCGGGGTTTATACGAATGTAAAATTGTATTGAGGGACGAATTTGACTTTGCCTTTGAAAAACTGTTGTCTCCATACATCGACATAGGTCGCGATTAGTTTACCAACTGCATAAAAGTTTGCAATCTTTTTTTTTTGTGTTGTAGGTAGAAATTTACGGTATTCGCAATTCTTTATCTGTGCCTAGATCGACTGGAGGTGCCCTTTAGGTTTTGATTCCCTTGCGAGTTTCGAAAATTTGCGGCATAAACGGCTGTATCTTACGATTGCGTTGGCTTAGAAGTTTGATTTTTTCACAGCCCCAAGGGACAGTAGACCTGAGTATTTGATATAGATTTCAGCTCGATACCTCCACGCGTTCCTGAGAAAAAAGGTCTTAATAGACGGACGGACGGACAGCAAAGCGATCCTATAAGGGCTCCGCTTTTTCTTTTCGAGGAACGGAACCCTAAAAAAGTTGGGAACTTTTCGCTAATCGATCGTTGGGGACTATGTACGAGTATTTGCAAAGGGCAACCTACACGCTAACATAACCACTGCCACTAATTACCCTAGTGAACTTCTAGGCCTAATTGTGCAAAATGTGGTTACATAATTATCAACAAGTCTTTTTAGAGTTGTTGGTGTTTCTGTAGCTCTGCCTACGCTACTCTGGGAATGAAGGCGTGATGTTATGTATGTTTGTATGTAATCATAGCCCTGGGGGTTACCATGACATGCCCAAGCAATTCAGTCTAGGATGAGTGTAAGAGACAGAGCTACAGTGGTTATGCGGCTCTATCACTTTCTCTCACCGTAAACTTGCTTAGGCATGTCATGGTAACATACATACTCACTGAAAACTAAAAGTGTGCAAACATATCAAGACAATTAAAACGCGAATACAGTATCTAACATACATACATACATATCATTATGATTTCTTCAACCTCGTCAGACCCGGTGTGCCAAAGCAGGTACATAATCAAGGCAATTTAAATTTAAACTATATTTCAATTATCATAAAGTTACTTTTAGTTTGTTTTCAATTTAAAAACGGCATTTAAGATCAAAGCTATTTGAACTTTATTTCCTTGCTAATTAGTTTTTTTTATTTATTTTTTATGTTAAGGAGAAGGCACACGAGCACTCAGGCCACCTGATGGTAAGTGGAATCTTAGACCCATAGACATTTGAATTCTCAAGGCTATAATTGTAAGACCTCAAATGCGTTGCCAACCCTGAGGACTAAGATGGAATGCCTCTATGCTAGTAATTTCATCGGTTGTCTTATGCCCACACCGGAACACAACAACGCGAACACTGTTGCTTGGCGGGTGGTTAATGGATAATATTAGATTCAAATTCCCCTTTACAAAAAACTCCTTGTTTCTAGTGTGGGCCTAAATATGTTTTATTTCTTTCTTTCTTTACTCTACCTACATAAACCATATAAGCAACTTCGCCCGCTACCATATCAACGTAACCAACTGTACATATCTTGCTGAAGTAACACTGACTTACCGTGCCAATGGATAAGACTCTTTATCAGCTCGCACCCGTCCAGTTTGTTGTTGTTGTCCGCGTCGTGCATCTTGAAGTAATGGAACTGGAGCTCCTGCTCAGACATCTTGGAGGTGTCGATCGGGACATCCATGTGTTCTTGGATGTGACTGTACAAACAAACATTACATACACATAACATAACGCCTTTTTCCTATAGTGGCGTAGGCACAGCTACAGGAATACCAACAACTTTACAAAAACTTGTTGATAATGCTGTAACCACATTTTGCACAAGTAGGCTAAGATTTACCATAGTGACAGGTTGCAAGCCCATCGCCAAAAAAAAATATTAAAAAAAATATATATTTGTGATACCCTTGATTGACCGACTCATTTCACCGGGGTGCGCCAAAATTCAAATAAAATTGCAAATGTTTCTCATATCATTTTACATCATAATAATCACTCTTGATAATAAATTATTTTCGCACCTTTTAATCCATCCCTGGACTATGACAAACATTTTAAAACCAAAATCAGCCAAATCGGCCCAGCCGTGCTCGAGTTTTAGCGAGACAAACGAACAGCAATTGATTTTTATATATATACACCAGTTATTTTTCAGGATTTTATAAAGGTCAGGTTAGGTTAGATTTGTTTAATAAATGTCCTAATAGAACGGTTTTAGTAAAAAAACACTTTTATATGAATAACAAATTACGAACAAGAAAAGTGTAGGAAGAGAGGACAATAGAGAGATCTCTCTCCAGGCGGGTGTTATGCCTGGGGACCGGAGTCCTTTTGGATGAAGTTGGAAGTGGTATACAGTGTTACCGGCATGAGGTCTTTAAATGTAGGTATCGATTCTACTCCTCAAATGCTACATCTTTTGTTCTACGACTTAGAAAATAACTTAATTTACAGTAAGTTATATATAGGTGATCAAACCTTCAAACTTTACTAGTAAAATCAAATCAGTGAATTAATTTATTTTGTATGAAAAATAAAAAATAAAAATTGCCTCATTTTTTTAAAGTCGTAGAACAAAAAGAGTTCCATTTGAGGAGTAGAACCGATACCTACATTTAAAGCCCTCATGCCGGTAACACACTGTATAAGTCAACCGAGTGAAGAAACTTCGTTAGCGCGATGTAGCGCACTGTCAGATTTAGTTGCGCTGTCTGACGCCGGTGGCGCTGGCGAATTGGTTGTTACAAGTTGTCACTAGATGTCACTAGGTTGCCACAAAAGTATGAGGAAAAAAAGGAGGATTATTATGAATTATGAAAACAAACAATAGGAATAAGAATTTTATGTGAGCCAATGTGGACCCATTTCATCGAATATGTCGCTTCAAAACATCATAGTCAAACGTTAATTGTTAAGAGGAGCAAGAATGCATTTCTGCTAGTGCTTAATGAAATATTTACTCTTCTATCGACATCTATATGAAGCGATTTTTGATTGATCGTAATCATGAAATAAGAGCTTTAATACTATAGACGAAATTTTCCCATTACTAGCAAACCACTTTCGTTTATGCTTATCGCAATAATAAACAACCGTTATTTGAGTTGAGTCAACTCATTATGTCAATCTTTGAAATTATTATAATTTGGCCCGATTACTACATTTGATTTATAACATTTTACAGGTCATAAACATAAACCTTTTTTGCATTCTTTTTTTTTACCAAATATTTATTTAGTGACAAAAATGTGCAATAACTTACTCTCGTTCATGGGCAATGTTGGCTGGGTTTAGTATTTGCGGATCTGGAATAAAAGTAGAAAATATATAAACTAAAATATAGCAAAATCATCCAAAATGGTAAAATCCCCCTACACGTAACATAGGGATGATTTTTTTAACGTCTACCCTAACGTAACGTCTACCCTACATTGTGGGGTGTCGTTGGATAGGTCTTTCAAAAATACTGTAGGTTTCTGGAAACAATTTTTCGATCAAGGGGTCCGTTTATGAAATATTAAGCTTTAAAGCGCTAATTTTTGTTAGAGTCAAGTGTCTCGTCCCCCCCTACAGCCCAAACTACAAATACAAAATTCAGAAAAAAAAACTAAATGAAAGCACATATAACGAATTTAAAAGGAAACCTATCACGACTAAGACATCATTGGCTCTTGAGATGCAGGCGATTAAAGTGTTTATACATACTAAAATCATCTAAGACGGCACCAATTGACTTTAAATAGAAAATATGTTATTACTTGTTGATTTTTATGTTCGTAGAAGGTACTTAACGGCTTCGGCACCCTACACTGAGCATGGTCCGACATGCTCTTGCCCGGTTTTGTTAAGAGATTTTTGGCATAGTTATATTTTGGGTCATGAGTGAGATGTCCGTAAAAATGAATAAAAGTGTATTTTTTTTATGGAAATCGAATCTTTTTCATGTAATGATCATTTCATTGTATGAAAAGAAAAAGATTGGAACTGCACAAGTTGGTCTTTACTAATATATTTTGTCATACAACATAAATATGTCATAGTAGTCTGTTAATAAAACTATTTCTTTGTAGTATAAATATTGAACTCGAAATGTATAATTTTCGCTTGAGTCTTGAGTGAGTTAAAAACCATAAATGGGTGAATCAACTTTTAAAGTCCTCCTTTTCTACACGCTAATAAAAACTTACTAGAATATGTGAGATTGATAATGGTTTACACATGTTAAAATCAGATAATCAGATTTTCGGATTTCACTGTTCATAATTATAAACCAATTCTATAATTTTGTAAAAACATGGTAACACAGTGGAAAATGCACGTTTTTCATACAAAACCCGGGGACAACGTCGTCCCCTGCGTTACCTGATATATTTGTGTAAATCATAGAAGAATTTTTAAAATTGTCAGGTAGAAAGTAAGTTTAATTGTCTGATTTATTCAATATATTGACCACATCAAAAAAAAATATTGCATTCTACCAAATTAAGGTGACATAGTGAGACATGTCGAAAATTGGGGAGTACCTTAAAAGTTGATTCACCCAAATACACAAAAAAATCTTAAGCAATTTAAATTTTGGTTGTCTAAATAAAACATACCCGGACCACTCTTCTATTTGACCCATTATATTTTTCAAATATTTTCAATTCAGTGATGAATTTGTGAATCAAATTTTACCTTTACAATAGATGCATAATTGAAGTAACAGTATTTAAGAGGAATAAGTTGAATTAGTATTGATATTAAAAGCTGGTAACGCAGTTGACAATACCCTTTTTTTTCATACAAATAATGGGGACACCGATAACCACTGCGTTACTCGTTTTATAGTCACATAGAGTAAATATTTATCAAAATTATTGTAAATAATACCTTAAATATGCATGGGTAAGGATCAAAAAGTTGGGCAATAGCTAAGCAAACCATACAAACAACAATGGCGAAAAAAGAAGGCTAATTTTCGTTGCACAACGGAAATATCATAAAAAAATTAATTGCTTTAGTTAGCGTGCCCAAACATTTTTGGACATTACACTATAAGACAACATCGCAAATAGTTTTTGTTTTAAATATCGTCGCTACTTTCAAAAACCTCCTATCTCGTATTTCGTAATGTACGATTTTAAACTTATTACTCATCACATTCAAGTTTAAAATATCATCACGAAATATGGGTTTACCATTGGATTGCCGACAAACTTTTAATCGAATATTATTTCAAAGACAACGTTTCAAGTATTTTCATTTCATCGACAACTCATTGCGTCGAGGACTCAATACTAGGTAATTTGAAACGAGGTCTTTTAATTGGTAGTTGACTTATTTCAATCAAATTCATGTCATGACTAATCATTTCGGGTTTTTTTATTTGTTTTTTTTTACTTGTAATAATATTTATTCCGCATAAAATTATTTCAATTGGTAATATTTTCCTATCAAAACTAAACGCAAGCACTCTGTGCGATTATAGCTATGTGTGTTATGTTATGATTGACCATTGATATAATTTAATAATAGTAATGTGTCATGCTATCTGTCAACAGTTCATTTTCTTGGGGGTCGCAGTTCTAACCTAACCTAACCCACTTCTGTCAACAGTTCATTTTCTTGGGGGTCGCAGTTCTAACCTAACCTAACCCACTTCTGTCAACAGTTCGTTTTCTTGGGGGTCGCAGTTCTAACCTAACCCAACCCACTTCTGTCAACAGTTCGTTTTCTTGGGGGTCGCAGTTCTAACCTAACCTAACCCACTTCTGTCAACAGTTCGTTTTCTTGGGGGTCGCAGTTCTAACCTAACCTACTTTGAAAGCCTCATAGGACATATAAAAATGTATTGAAGTAATACGTCGAAGAAATGAATTGCAATGTTTTGTAGCTGTACCAATTAAGATAATTTGTAACAAATCAGCGATTAAGTAGTATTCGTTGATTAGTATTTCCACGTAGTAAGATAAATTTAAATAAATAGTAGTTGATATAAAATTACGCCAAACAATATTACTAGTACTAAAGTTTCGATGAATCGTTGTCGATGAAATAATATTCGATGAAAAGGTTGTCGACAAAACAAGGGTACACCCGAAATATGAGATACGAGGTTTTTTCGAAGTAGTGACGATATGCGTTTTGGGTTAAGAGTATAGATTAGTAAGAAAATATTGGCCCACCCCCATGATGGCCGTGTGGCACGTTGACTTGCTGCACGGGGGGCTGCTGGAACTGTTGTTGTTGTTGTTGCTGAGGGGGGGGCTGGTACTGCTGCTGCTGCGGGGGCGGTGGCTGGTACTGCTGCGGGGGTGGTTGCTGCTGTTGCTGGTACTGCTGGGGTGGGGGCTGGTAACAGTGCATAGTAGGGATGTTACAGTTGGTTTTATCAGAAACAAACCGGTGTGGTTGCCGGGTTAGAATAGTGCCACTACATTTCTTCCTGTGGATGTCGTAAGGCGACTAAGGTAATAAGGGCTTGTTGGTAGGCGATGGGCTTGCAACCTGTCACTAATGCACTGGTAAACTTCTTTACCCGATTGTGCAAAATGTGGTTACGGAATTATACACTAGTCTTTTTAGAATTGGGAATGAAGGCGTGACGTTATGTTTACAGGGTAATTGGTTATTGCATATAGAGGTTATAGTAGAGCTCATTTGGAGTAAATTAGGTGGTGTAGTAATATAACGTCACATAATCAAAGCGGTTAACTATGATACAAGAGATAACGTTAGGACACGAATGTTAAATGGCTATAATAAGCTTGTATTTTTTTGCAAAGTCATTATCTGCTTATCAATACGAAACTAATGAGTCCAAACATGGTGGGTCTATGTTAAGTATAGCGGAGATCCTGTCACCACCTTCCGACTCCCATCAGACCAGCTCTTGGATATCATAATATTTCACTGTCATCGGGTTTACATATATGGTTAAAATATCAGCCCACATCATTAATGGGAACTGGTTCAAAATTGACTTTGCAATATTTGAAGCGGACAACTTGCTAACATACATACAAACAGTGCAAATTAAAAAAAAGCTGCATTTTGTCGCTGTTGAATTTGTAGTTACGGCTACAGAGCAGTATATCGAGCATTGTGCAACATGGTCGCTTTTAAATTAATGTTTTACACTTATGTTTTCATTGCCTATGATAATATTATTGTAGCCGAAGCTAATTTAAAAATAACAAACATAAAATACCTGTTGCTGGCCTTGCGGTGGGGGGGGAGGCTGCTGATAATTTGGTGCCTGAAAAGAACAAAATAAATATTTTTTTAATCAATCAAAATCAAAATGTTTATTCAGTAAACAGGCCACATAGGGCTCTTTTACACGTCGGAAATATAAAGCGAATCTACTAGCGCTACGGACAAGACCATCAATGCGGAGAAGAAGCGCCCAAGAAACTCCAGCAGAAGGTCATCATTTCAATCATAAAGCACAATAATAATTAAAAGTAAGTTACATTACAAGTACTTAATAAAGTAATAAATAATAATTATTAAAACTAGCACAAATAAAATCATTACAAATGTAAGGCTAATAACATTCAACTAAAAAAAACCGGCCAAGTGCATGTCGGACCACGCACAGTGAAGGGTTCCGTAGCTGGGATGAATGTTCATGGTTGAAATTCATTTTTTTTTTTTATTAAAATCTCAAGAACTACACAGCGTATTGTGTTCAAAACAATTTTGATTGGAAGTATTTCGTATGTTCTACTACTGTAATTTTTATTAGAATGTTCTATTTAACAGCTCAAAAGCTACCCACCCGGACAGAATTTTTACGACTTTAGAAGCGTATTTCTCGCCAACTGTTCACTACGTAAAAACGTCACTTAAAAACCTCCGTATCATTTTGGAAGCCCTATCTAAAAATACCCCACACGCTGATGTAACTCAAAAAAAGAATGACAAAAAGTGCCAACAATATATATATTTTTTTCAATTTTACTACATCATTGTATAGCGGTTCATAGAATACATCTATCCTCCAAATTTCATTTATCTAGTGCTAATATGCTCTGAGTAAAATGGCTGTGACATACAGACGGACAGACGGACGGACGGACGGACGGACGGACGGACAGACGGACAGACGGACAGACGGACATGACGAAATTATAAGGGTTCCGTTTTTGCCATTCGGCTCCGGAACCCTAATAATAAGTCTAGGAGAACAACACGAGGAGGTCTCTACGTCAAAAGCCATAACTAGAATAATAAACTGAAGAACCAGTCCTTGCAAACGTGAACAGACCGGACCCCACAAACAGCACCCGTTCACGAGTATGACGCGTATCTCAGCCATCGCCTCTCTCAACCATCTGTTCGGAAAAGTGGTGACCCGATCAACGACGCCCAAATCATCCCATCTGTTAGGAGCTATAGTCCACAGAGGAACAGAGATACACAATATGACTTATATCATCTCTTTTCAGGGGTTTAAATCAATTGCTGTGGTTGCCACTTGAGAATATTGCTGTCAGCTTAACACATTCTTAACCCAGCTATTCTCAAAGTGTGCTGCCCAGAGCCCTGGGGTTCCGCAGGGCTTCATCGCAAAAAAACGTAATGTAAAGACAGAATTATTATTTATTATATAGAAACAGGTATTGCCAGCAAACAAAATATGAGGCTCTCTAAAAAAATTGGTGGTCCGAAAGGGACGCATTGCCAACCCTGAGGACTAAAATTAGGGTAGTAATTTCACCAGTTGTTTTATCCCCACACTGGACCGCAACAATGCGAACATTGCTGCTTGGCGGTACATTCATGGATAAAATGGTGGTAGTGCCACTACATACTATGTATTTCTCACATCGAATTTGGTGGCCACCGTTTAAACTAAGGTCAATAAAATAGGTTGTGGCAGGCGCTATTTATTCCCAAACCCAACAATTAAAACTTACCTGAAATTTAGTTGATTGCACATTATTTTATTAATGATATGGTAACATATGAATATGTATAAATTTGTAAAGAAAAACCCAGATACAGTGACTCTTTCAGAAATTATTTTAATTTAATTCAATGTAAATGTAAGTAGTCCACACTATAAACCTTCCAATTTCTGAAGGAGTCAATACATAAATGCATATATGCAGTATTACGTATGTTGATGCAATGTAACCCATTTCAACAACTCTGATGTACGTGATAGCTGACTATGAAGTAATGGTAGCAATGCATGCATACTTGGCCTATGCGCTATGTGAATAATACAATATCCTAACCTCTCACTAAGACACGGATCCGTGCTCAAAATTTGGTTATCTTTTTGTATTTTTTTTAAGCTTTATATTATGGACTATACCGTAATCAGAAGAGACTAGAACTTGGTATTTTTTTCACCTCCCGCATACGAGGGGTTAGGTTAAGAATAGAAAAGTTACCAGGAAATTAGCATAAATTACCATTACCTTCATAGAAACTCAATGTATGTAGAGACTACATGTGTTATTGGGTGGATCAACTTTTCGTTGTTGTTATTCTGTCCCGTAAGCCAGGAGACAACAGTGATAGAGTTCCTTAGAAACATGGTTATAATATACACTACTAATACGCTTGGAAGAAAACCCATAAAATAATGGGCTTGTAATTGCCACAAAAGCCGATGTTTGCTGGATTTATATACTTTAAAATCGTGGTTTTAAAGAGTGACCCAGGAGACGTCACCATGGCAACGAGCTACAATGAAAAGTTGATTGACCCTATTACAAAATGTCTAGTTAGCAATACGTAGAAAATTCTTTCATCTTTATCACTTAGCTCTTTCATTAGGTAATCACTTGGGAAATCCTAGTGATATTTTATACAGTTGTGCAGCAAATGTAATAGTTTCCCTAATTTTCAGAAATTATCTCTCTTAAATGGCCCAATGGATTTTCAACAAACCTAGCTAAGAACCATCTCCAATTAAAGCTGTGGGACACTTGAGTCTTACAAAAATTAGCACTTTAAAGCTTAATATTTCATAAACGGATTACTTACTTAAAAAACTGATTTAAATAACCCATAATATTTTTGAAAGACCTATCCAACAACACCATAGGGTAGACGATAAAAAATACATCCCCACGTGGTACACTAAAAAAAATATTTTTTTACTTTTTATTGTACCACTTTGTTGGCGTGAATAATATGCATATTCATGCCAAATTGCAGCTTTCTAGTACTATTAGTCTTTGCACTAGGCTGCGGACGGACGGATGGACAGACGGACATGGCGAAACTATAAGGGTTCCTAGTTTGACTACGGAACCCTAAAAAGAAAAGAGATGACAGATAATAGTACTTGTTGTGAAATGGTCTCAACTTAGACAATTTCTTTATTGACAACCAATAAAACATGGAGAAGGACAGCTAGGCTTGAGAGTCATTTGGAAGAATCTTGGGGAGGTCTATGCTGCAAGGCAAATCCACCACAATATTACCGATGTCGAAGAAGATTAAGTTATACATAATATCTAAATGTATTAAAAAAAATGGTCAAAAAAGTACATTATAATTATAGGTATACAATGGGCAGTTCTACCACTAAAAAGAGATCCATCCCAAACAATGTTGTACAGAGAAATAACTAAGGACACAAATACATATCTTATAGAATTGGTCTTGTGGTGTAGGGATAAGACAACCAGTGGAATTACTAGCATAGGGGCATTCCATCATAGTACTCAGGGTTGGGAACGCATTTGAGGTCTTAGGATTGCAGTGCTGTAATTTAAGTCTTGAGAATTTAAATGTCTATGGTTCTCAGATTTCACTTACCATCCGTTGGCCTTGTGTACCATCTGGCCATAAAAAATACATCACAGGTGGTGTAAAAAAATCCTTTAGAACTCAAACACAACACCCCACCTTTTTGTTGGGGTTAAATAGACAAAATCTACCCTACTTCCAGACCTGATAACTGTTCAATGGCCTGACCAATTTTTATCAAACCTCACAAGAACCTCCCAGTTAAAATTCACTTTCTATTAAAAAAACTTTACACTTACAACTCTAGGTGCTCTCTGTTTGCGTAAAGTGTTAGAAAGGAGGGCTTATTTAATAGGTTTTATAGTAAAAATATTACCTGATACTGTTGTGGGTTCACACCAGGTGGAACTTTCTGCTGGTACTGTTGCGATATACAACACTGCAGGAAAGCAGCGAAAAATAGCAAACGGAACATGATTAACACCTGAAACGTATTCAAAACCGATTACACACTATCGCAACACTTAGAACAATACACTTTTTCAATAACTACAGTGAAAATAATACGCGAAAGTCGATCTCAATTCATAAGTCTAACCTCTGGTAATTTAATTTAAATGTGTGTCTAATACATTTTCAATTTACCTTCGAATGTAAGCTACGTGGATATTATGGCGATAAAATGCTTATCGAATCTACTTTTCTGATAGTGTAAGCTAATTTGGAAGCCGAAAGCGTTCAAAAACTGGATTTCCAGTCGACACGTCAGTCACTTCAAAATTCGTCAAAGGTAAACGTCATTTGACATTTAGTAAGTTTCGTTATTGCAGATTTTTGACTTGACGGTTAAGGTGCGTTTGGAAATCAATACCAAAGATTGTTAAGTTTTTGCTGTAAAGCTAGCACAGCTAACACATGACGGCGCGTGAGTTACGTCGTCCGCGAGATAGACTACCCGTCATTGTCTAATAAGAACGGTGAGAAAAAGACAGTTAGTCTATCTCGCGGCCGACATAACTCGCGCTCCGTTATATGCTAGCCGTGCAGGTTTAGACTGGCAATAAAAAATCCAGAAGTTTATTGCTGTCCTTATTGTTTATTGTTGTGTATCAGTTGTGTGTTGCTGTTTGTTTGTGTGCGTTGTGTCTGTTTAGTTGTAGAGCAAGAAGCACAATTTTGCTGTCATTTTCCAACTTAAAAGTTAGAGTAAGACAGCAATAAACTTCCTAATTTTTTATTGCCAGTCTAAACTGGGCTTAAATTTTGAATCTTACAGCAATAACTTAACTCTATATCTATTGACTACTCAACCAGCCCCCTACTTCACTGTCCTGACAATGATAGGCGACAGGTGACAATTTAATATATATATACATTGCAAATATGGTGTGGTTGCCGGGTTAGAATAGTGCCACTCCATATTTTCCCGTGGATGTCGTAAGAGGCGACTAAGGGAATAAGGGCTTGTAGTACTGTTAGGCGATGGGCTTGCAACCTGTCACTAATACACTAGTAAACCTCTTAGCCTGTTAGTGCAAAATGTGGTTACAGAAATATCAGTAAGTCTTTAGAGTTGTTGGTATTTCTGAAGCTCTGCCTACCCCACTCTGGGAATGAAGGCGTAATGTTATGTATGTATGTATGTATTGCAAAGATAACAAATTTACATAAGTGGGTACACCCAGAGAAACTGTCTTGCTCGTGCAAATGAGATTCTTATGTAAAATCTATATTCATCTCTTTATACATTTTCTCACGTCCGTCTTTAATGGGCAGTTAATTGTGTGGCTGTTTGAACCTACATTGTAATGTCACCAGTCAGCTGGTGGGAAGCGATTTTTGAAGATCACCGACGAAAAATTACCAACTTTAAAATCAATTTGTGCAGCAATTTAAGAGGCGTATACGAAACTTTTGCCGATTTAGCTAATTTTTCTCTCATAAAATTAAATCATCAGTAATAAACTTCAGTTCAAAATCAATCCATAACCTTGAAAAACCATCCAAATAATTAAAAAATAGCAGTATATAATGTTTAAAACAACCTAAATCTCGCATTATAATACTCGACAATAATGAAAAAGTAGCTCATTCATTCGTAATAAATTTATTCGATAACTGAAATGATATTTTATGATATTAGTACAATATAGAAAAGCATTATTTGAACTGTAAAATCACAAAAAAAAGAAGAGTATCTACGGGCGGGCCCACCTTTTGGATTTAATATCATAACGCCTTTTTTTATGTTAAGAAGGCACACGAGCACTCAGGCCACCTGATGGTAAGTGGAATCTGAGACCCATAGACATTATTATAATATCGAATCCAAAAGGTGGGCCCGCTCGTAGTTAAATCGCTGCACAAATTGATTTTAAAGTTGGTAATTTTTCGTCGGTGAGCTTCAAAAATCACCCCCCTGGGCCGTTTTATAAAGCTACAAATTACAAGTGGAAGTCTCTTTCTAACTCATTTTATTAGAGACTTCCGTAACGTAATTTGCAGCTTTATAAATCAGGGCCCGTGTTGAAACCAGCTTTATACTCTTTATAATGCAAGAGGAATGTACAATCGCCCACACAGCTGAGTGACCAATGAAGATACATACATACATACATAACTACACGCCTTCATTCCCAGAGTGGGGTAGGCAGAGCTACAGAAATACCAACAACTCTAAAAAGACATGTTAATAATTCTGTAACCACATTTTGCACAAGTAAGCTGAGATATTAACTAGTGTATTAGTGACAGGTGGCAAGCCCATCGCCTAACAATACTAGAAGCCTTTATTCCCTTAGTCGCCTCTTACGACATCCTCGGGAAGACATGGAGTGGCACTATTCTAACCCGGAAACCACACGGGGCTATTCTTATAACATGTAAAATCTATATTTATCTCTTTCTACATTTTCTCACTTCCGTCTTTAATGGGCAGTTAATTGTGTGGCTGTTTGTACATTAAAGACGAGGAAAAAACATCCCCATATTACGTGTAAGAGAGGTAGCTTTAATCATGATTTTATTTTATTTCTTACGGCGTGACTAATATTTATATTCATGCCAAATAGTTTAGTTTAGTTTATTTATTCATCAATGTAATATTACAATATAAATTGCATTAAATGTCAAAAAATATGAAATTACATTGAGATTGTCGACATAAATACTAATAATCAAAGAATACAAAAATAACATGCAAATAATCAAAACAAATCTATTAAATATCTAGTAAATGGTCACTTATCCGATGTCAATCAATAGGTATACATAGATTAATAAATGTCAATACAATAATAATTTTACAATTTGAGTGCCATATATTCATCCACGGAGTACAATGGATTATCCAATAAAAGGTTTCTCAGCTGATGTTTAAATGCTTCGTCGGATTGTACATTTTTAAGTTTGGCGGGCAGACGCTCATAGTACGTGGGACCTATGACACGCGGGTTCTTACCCGCAAGTGCTATGCGACGGGGAACTGTTCTCAATCTAATAACAGCTTGGAAGTAAAAAGTCTCAGAGTTAAGCCGCGGTCAGACGGGCACACGGATAGACGGGCATGGCGAAACTATAAGGGTAACCATAAAAACGGTATCTATTGTTAGAAAAATATTTTAATCCATTATTAATAATATAAATCAATGAATACAAGATTTTTCGTACAAAATTTTAGTTTATTCCTTAAATTTTTGAAGATAACATACAATTTGAGCAGTATATATATGTATATACCATTCACATCGGTATCTTGTAATTCGCTAAATAAATTTCACAGCCAGAACAATTTCATATCAATACAATAAATAAAATACAAACAAACAACATCTACAAACATTAAAAAATATTTCAATATAGTTCCACAATTGAAAGGGAAATCGGTCAACATACTTAAAAATAAAAGTCAGAATGGAACCTCCTCCTTTTACGAAATCGGTTAAAAATAAAATACATTAACTCCATCTTAAAAAAAAACATGTCATTCTTTAAAATAAAAATCTTATTTAAGTAAACGTTTGACTGCGCGAATTGTAAAGAAAATATTCACGTATCACCGTGGAACCCATAGAATAAGAACTAAAGGCATAGAAAGAGCGATAAATAAAAGGCAACATACAGGTAGCTGGTATACAGTCTTATTGGAATTCAGATAGATAAAATAAATATCATGGTCATACACTGTTGCTGTCGCATATATAATCTACGACCATGGTGTCTTGGTGACCAGTTTACACGAGTTGACAACACCATAATGTGTATGCTTAGATTTAGCAAGAACAAGACTCTATACTCTTTCCTTTTTTTTAATTATATACCTACTGAACATTCAAATTGAAAATTCGAGACAGGTATAGATTTGACGCTTTCGTTGTAAGGCTTCGAAGCCTTTTGATCGGCTGTCTGCCTTTTCGCCGACAAATCTTTGACAAATTCATCGTTTCGCAACATATTCATTTGCCAACCCGCATTTTTTTCTGTAACTACAAATATTTTTGGATTTTTGTAAAACTAAACCAACCTAACCTAAAGGCTTTTACAATAAGGCCACAAATATAAGTTACGCCGGCAATCTTCGTCCACGCAGAAAGGTGCTCACTAATGCCGAAGATAACGAACGTAAAAATCAATACAAACCTTGTCGTGTTACGCGTAAGGTAGAATATGAAATGAAATGACAGTTAAACTTGTTAAAACTATGTCTGAAACATTCTTATTAGGTTATGCTTTTATCTATGACAACTCTGTGTTTGTCTCTTCCCTTTTCCTGTTTGGAGCTTACCACGACCGACATGCTAATTTTGTATATCTAAAATGAATAGTAATTAATTATTCTAATTTTATTAGTTCCTACATAATATAATAATGTGACGCGATTTACTTCACTGCATTGTTGATGCAATACAGCGATCTATCAAGAATGTGATGTTTCATTAAATGCTCCACATAACCTCGTTCCTACTTCCACCACGCCCAAGACTTCCTGAATCTGCACTACAGGTTATGGGCCCAGTTAAATTTACGAGGTATGTGGTTAGCATTATTTTATTTAAAAGATAATATCCGCCAAGGGAAGCACTGATTGCGCGTTTCGGAACTTCAAAATGCCGGACGGTGTTGCAGACGCTCCCCGTGTTTCTAGTGCATCTTCATCTTCAACTTATGTTATTAGCGGCGGTGTAAACATTGAAAAATTAGATGGAATTTCGAATTTTAATTCGTGGAAATTTGCTGTCAAAAATTCCCTTATATTAGAAGGACTATGGGAATGCGTCTTAGGAACAGAATTAGATGTTGTGAAGATATCAAAAGCGCTAGCGCGCATCTCACTGAGCGTAAAGCCACCTCTTTACCAACTTCTTTATGGAATTAATACTGCCAAAGATGCTTGGGACAAACTAAAATCGGTTTTTGAGGACAAAGGCTTATTTAGGCGTGTAAGCTTACTGCGAAAACTTCACCGTGTGGACTACTGTCAATTTGAAAATATGACTGCTTACATAGACACTGTTTTCACCATTGTGCAACAGCTAGCGGACATAGGCAAAGTCATCGAGGATGCAGAGATTGCAGAAATATTGTTGTCCGGGCTTCCTCAGGAATTTGACACTTTAGTATCAGCCTTGGAGACGGCATCGTTAACAAATGCGCTCTCATCTGAGCTTGTGCGTGCCCGCTTAGTTCAGGAGGAATTTAGAAAGGCTAACTCCAATCCAGATTTTCAGGCCAGCAATTCAACTAGTGCTTTGGCTGCAGGGAACTCCTATAATAGTTACAAAAAGAAGATAATCTGTCACTTTTGCAAGAAGCCGGGTCACATGAAGTCACGCTGCTTTAAATTGAAGCGTCAGAAGAAAGAAAACAAAGAAGAACAGACTGTGTTAGCTTCTTCATTTTTGGCAACTGTGCAAAATTCAAACTTTATTGTGGACAGTGGATCGTCTTCGCACATGTGTAATGATATTAACTCTATGATTAATGTTAAAAATAGTAAAGTGCTTATTACATGTGCTGACAAGAAAACTAAATTAGAAAGTTCTGGTGTTGGAGATATGCGTGTAAGCATTAATGGTGGTAATAAGTTGTAACGAGCGCCGCCGGGCACCGAACGCACCACTGACGTCACACGCCGCGCGCGCCTCCACGACACCACGGCACCGTGTACGGCCGCCACCCCGCGCGCGCGACCCCCCGGCTTCGCCCGACGGCCTTTATAAGCGGAGGCACTCCCGTACTAACCAGCACTGCGTAGTGTGCTCTGATGGTCGAAGGGTCGTCTCCGGGCGCCCCTGAAGCTTGAGAACACTAAGTAGTGCCTCCCTCTCGCCTCCTCCCTCCTCCCCCCTCGCAACCCAGGTGCGGTGCTGTTACCCAGCGTCTTGAGCACTAGGAAGCGATCCGACCAACCTGGTGCGGTGCTGTTACCCAGCGTCTTGAGCACAGGAAGGTATCCTAAATCCCGTGACCTAGGTGCGGTGCTGTTACACAGCGTCTTGAGCACTAGGAAGCGATCCGACCAACCTGGTGCGGTGCTGTTACCCAGCGTCTTGAGCACAGGAAGGTATCCTAAATCCCGTGACCTAGGTGCGGTGCTGTTACCCAGCGTCTTGAGCACTAGGAAGCGATCCAACCAACCTGGTGCGGTGCTGTTACCCAGCGTCTTGAGCACAGGGAGGTATCCCATCCCCCGTAACCTAGGTGCGGTGCTGTTACCCAGCGTCCTGAGCACTAGGAAGCGGTCCTGCTGACCGGGTGCGGTGCTGTTGCGCAGCGTCTGAGCACCGGGAAGCTTCCCGACCCACTTAGAGTTAAGTACTAACAATTAAGCACTAACCGCTAACGTTATTCTTGAATAAACAGGCATAAAGCCTTCATGTTATGCTGAATTGTGTTTACTATTCAAACCCTAATTCCTGATCCCCCTGAGCTATCTATAAAAACCTCCAGTCCCGTAGTAGAGTTGCCCAGGACGAGGTTAATGTTGACGTGGAGCCAAAGCGCCCCGTTACATTTGGCGCCCAACTTAAAAACTCATTTTTAGAGTCTTTATTTGCTCAGGATCAGGACTTATAGGGACGCACCAAGTACAGATTATAGTAAAATCACATTTAGAGCCAAATTAACCGTTTTTCTTAATTAAAGCTCTAACGCGTACGAATAAACAACTGTAAATTAAATCAAGCATAGTCAAATATACCGTTACATAAAAACCGCCGGGATTGTTAGGAAATCCGCGATAACCGCTCCGTCCGTTTGCTAGATGCCGACCGCCTGGATATACGATTTAAAGAAACCCGAGTTAATTCTAGAATCTCAGAATAGGGGACTAGGGGTCGAAAACCTTACTGTAGATCAACTTCGGAAGAATTTGGTAGAATACGTACGTGATCAGGAATACCAAACACCCGCTAACGAAATTCGCCCCGAAATGCCGGATACCGAACCGAACCGCAGTAGCTCCAAAGAACAACCTTTAAGGGACCTAGGAAAAATAGTGGAAGAGTGGAATATATTCTTTGATGTCACAGATAATGCGATAGAGTTTTATGAACGATTAGAGGAATTGATAGCCGCGAGCGGCATCGAGGGGGTAGACGTCCTGAAAATTTTACCTAGGCTGCTAAAGGGAAAGGCGTTGCTGTGGTACAGAAACAACATAGGAACTTGGGACTCCTGGGATAGCTTTGTGATATTTTTTAAGCTTTGTTATTTCCCTAGTAATTACGAGGCGAACCTCATAGAAAAAGTAATAGCAAGAAAGCAGAAGTGTAATGAAAGTTTCATTAATTATTTAACTGACTTGCAGACGTTAATTAGGAGATATGGGAAGTTACCTTTAACGGAACAAATTGAAAGGGTTTATCAAAATATGCATCCGAATTACAAACTATACGTTCGAAGACGTGACTTTAAAACACTCCACGAACTTATACAAATAACCGCCGAATACGAACACATCGTTCAAGATAAATTCCGAAGACGGATAAGTGATACATCCGAACCGCAACAAGGGACAACCTCCGAGTGCCATGAACCGACCAATTCGAATAAAGTTAGGAAAATTCATACCGAATACAATCCATTGAGATGTTGCTGGTCCTGTGGGAAACCAGGGCACTCGGCTAGAACATGTAGGAATAGCAAACGTTTATTCTGCAGTACTTGTGGTAAAGTAGGAGTACTAAGTAGGAATTGTTGCGGAATTTATGACGCGAAAACTAAGGGGGGAGAGATAGGGTCCGCGAATGAGGAACCTAGAGAGGACAACAGGATTTATATTGATGTTAGTATAGGGGGTAAAACCTATAAATGCCTGGTAGACACGGGGTCCACTAATACTTATATTAATCAACAAATATATGTGGAATGCGATAGCCGTACCATCATTAAATCGAGTAAAATTAGAAACATCGGGCTGGCAGACGGTACAAAGACAGAAATTAACAGAAACTTATTAGTAGACTTGGAAATTCAAGGTACCGTCCTAAAACATTGGGTGCGAGTATTACCGGCAGCTACTTGCGCTATCATAGGCATGGACGTATTACGTAGGGTAGGACTTAAACTACTCTGGGAACAACAGGGGGCTTCTGTCAACGCTATAACCGAGAAACCGAACTTACAATCAATTAGCACACCCAAAAATGTCGAACCCAGACCCGTTTTAACACTAGCGCATGAAATAACCCTGCCTAAACCGGCCCGTCCGTCGAAACTGTTCCGCCAATTAAAACAGTCAGATCAAAACCAACCGTACCGTCAAGAAAAACCGTTACAACAAAACAAACCGTTCCGTCAAGCAAAATCAAAAATACAAAACCGACCGTTACGGCAAGAAAAACCGGTAGAACAAATCCAACCATTCCGTCCATTAAAACCGATCAATCAGAAAAAACCGTCTAGTCAAGATCATGCGTCACGCGAAGGGAAGCCGGACATGCTACGCACTAACAGGGCAAATAAACCGCGTGAACCCGTCAATAGCGGCAACTTGTCAAGACCAATAAATAAAGCATACGAAGCCGTCACCAGAACAAGACCTCCAAAAAAAACAAGAACGGGACGACGGTAAACTTAAAAAATACTGGGACCCCGAAATGATCGAATTAGTATTTAAAAGGAAAAAAAAGCCTAGTAAATCCCATTAGTTTCTTTGTGTAAACGTTAACAGTACGAATAACGCGCAAACGAAACCAAACCAAAACTAACTTGGTATAAGGGTTAGAACCGCTTGACAAGTACGACACGCCGTAACATTCAACAATAATTAACCAATCTTATATTTGTGCACGGAGGCACACGGCTCGCGGCGCCATAAGTAAAATGAAGGTGGGTTTAAGCCGCGCGGCCGACGAGCGCTGTCCATCCACCTGCTACCGACCGAAATAAAAATGTGTTGTCCGAATAGGGAGATAGCGCATAGTAGTAAACATTGATTGCAAACGTATGATAATGGTTGTTGTTGTATGCAGAGTTCCGTATTAGTATATTGCCGTGTCATAAGTTGATGATAAAAATAGGGGTTCCGTACATGACATTATATGGGTGTTTTCTTTTAAATTAATACCTACAATAATTAAAGAGGGAATAAAAGGGAGTCATACAAATAAAACTTTGTCAATAAAATGGATTAAAACCCAGTAAAATAAACCGAAGGGTCGACAATTAACATATATAAAGTTGGACCTTATTTTGTTGCCCGACTAAACCTGAACCGCTCGTTACAAGTTACCGATTTATAGGGACTTACCCCACAGGGAATAGCGAAGGAATGTATTTCAAATATAATAACAGTGATTTTTCCAGGTAAAAATCTCCAGAGGAGGAGGGGGAATGTAACGAGCGCCGCCGGGCACCGAACGCACCACTGACGTCACACGCCGCGCGCGCCTCCACGACACCACGGCACCGTGTACGGCCGCCACCCCGCGCGCGCGACCCCCCGGCTTCGCCCGACGGCCTTTATAAGCGGAGGCACTCCCGTACTAACCAGCACTGCGTAGTGTGCTCTGATGGTCGAAGGGTCGTCTCCGGGCGCCCCTGAAGCTTGAGAACACTAAGTAGTGCCTCCCTCTCGCCTCCTCCCTCCTCCCCCCTCGCAACCCAGGTGCGGTGCTGTTACCCAGCGTCTTGAGCACTAGGAAGCGATCCGACCAACCTGGTGCGGTGCTGTTACCCAGCGTCTTGAGCACAGGAAGGTATCCTAAATCCCGTGACCTAGGTGCGGTGCTGTTACACAGCGTCTTGAGCACTAGGAAGCGATCCGACCAACCTGGTGCGGTGCTGTTACCCAGCGTCTTGAGCACAGGAAGGTATCCTAAATCCCGTGACCTAGGTGCGGTGCTGTTACCCAGCGTCTTGAGCACTAGGAAGCGATCCAACCAACCTGGTGCGGTGCTGTTACCCAGCGTCTTGAGCACAGGGAGGTATCCCATCCCCCGTAACCTAGGTGCGGTGCTGTTACCCAGCGTCCTGAGCACTAGGAAGCGGTCCTGCTGACCGGGTGCGGTGCTGTTGCGCAGCGTCTGAGCACCGGGAAGCTTCCCGACCCACTTAGAGTTAAGTACTAACAATTAAGCACTAACCGCTAACGTTATTCTTGAATAAACAGGCATAAAGCCTTCATGTTATGCTGAATTGTGTTTACTATTCAAACCCTAATTCCTGATCCCCCTGAGCTATCTATAAAAACCTCCAGTCCCGTAGTAGAGTTGCCCAGGACGAGGTTAATGTTGACGTGGAGCCAAAGCGCCCCGTTACAAAGTTATTAAAAAATGTTATGTATGTCCCACAGTTAAGTGAGAATTTGCTTTCTGTGAGCAAGATGTGTGAGAAAGGTATGGTCGTGGTGTTCAAAGCTGATGGGTGTTTTATATATGAAAGTTATGATATACAAGGCAAGCCCATTATGTCTGCTAATTTGAGTAAGGGTGTTTATAGGTTAAATGGTACTTTTGCAAAGGAGCAGTCGATGGCTATCCTACATAAAGTGCAGGAATCACAGACTGCAAAGTTTACTAGGTCTCATGGTTTGGATGCAAATTTATGGCATGGAAGATTAGGGCATCTCGGTCTTAAAAGCATGAATGTACTTAAGGAGAGTGCTGCACATAATGTATCATTTCAGGTTGACAAAGGTGACTTAGCTCCATGTGTCGCCTGTCTTCAGGGAAAGCCTGTGGCCAAGGCTTACCCGAAGGCATCTTCGAGTCGTGCGAGCCAGTCTTTGGAACTTATTCATAGTGATGTACTGGGGCCTGTGAAGGAGACTAGTTGGGGTGATGCAAGGTATTTATTAACATTTACTGATGATTATTCTAGAAAGACATTTGGATATTTGTTAAAGAAAAAGTCAGAAGTACTAACTTCATTTATACACTTAAAGAATTTTGTAGAAAAGCAGACTGGGTTGTTTATTAAGTGCCTGCGTTCTGATAATGGTGGTGAGTATTGCAGTAACGATTTTAAGTCTTTCCTGGCAAAGGAAGGAATTGCTCACCAGTTGACTGTACCGTATTGTGCTCAGCAGAATGGCGTGGCGGAACGCCTTAATAGGATAATTATGGAGAAGGCTAGATGTATGATGATTCATGCAGGTCTCTGCAACCGTTTCTGGGGGGAAGCCGTAATTGCGGCCATTTATTTGAAAAATCGTAGCCCCACCGCGGCGTTAGCAGGACAGGTTCCCGAGGAGGTCTGGTCCCGACACTCTGTTTGTCTTGGACACCTTCGCGTGTTCGGGTGTATTGCCTATTCATTAATTCCTAAGCCTACTCGTACAAGTAAGTCGAACGCTAAGGCAAAGCTATATATATTTGTCGGTTATTCGGAATTGACTAAAGGTTACCGACTTTTAGACCCATCTAGTCCAAGGAAAGTTATAGTATCTAGGAATGTTAACTTTATTGAAGATAAATTTTACAAGGATTTTAAACATGTTGACATTGATAATAATAATTTAGATACTTATAAAAATGAATTAATGATCTCTTTTAATGAGTATAATAATGAATTGAATAATTTTAATGATAAATATAATGATGAATTAAATAGTAATAATATTTTCAATTCTAGTCAGTCTAATCACAATTCTAGTCAGGGATTAAATCATGTATTGAATTCTAGTGATAACATGAATACTACTCATGATTTTACTTATGAATTTACAGATGCTGAGTCTGGTGACGAGAGCGACGAGCACAGCGAGGTAGTGCAGGCCTCTGCTGATTGCGAGTCTACTGTCGAGGAGCTGGAGGAGCAGCTGGCGACTCGCGGGGACACAGCAGCTCGAGGGGAAGGCGCTAATAGTACAGAGGCTTCTGTGACTGTAGGCAGCCGCCCCGTGCGCAATACACGCGGTAAACTGCCGCTTAGGTATGGCGATTATGAAATTGGTATGTATGGCAGCTCTATATTTAAAGAGCCTCTAACATATGAAGAGGCTGTAGGATCATCTGACTCATCTGAATGGCAAAATGCTATGAAAGTAGAGTACGAGTCGCTCATTCAAAATAATGTTTGGAAATTAGTGGACAGACCTACTGACACTAATGTTATAAAGTGTAAATGGGTATTTAAAGTAAAGCACGATACATCTGGGAACTTTGATAAGTTTAAAGCTCGGCTGGTAGCTCGCGGCTACAGCCAGAAAGAAGGTGTAGATTATTCAGATACGTTTTCGCCAGTAGTGAGACATTCAACTATGCATATCCTTTTTTCACTGGCACATGAATTGGATATGTCAATAGAACACATCGACGTTACTACAGCATTCTTAAATGGTGATCTGAATGAAAGGATCTACATGGAGCAGCCTAAGGGCTTCATCAGTGATGAAACAAAGGTGTGCATGCTTTTAAAGAGTCTTTATGGTTTAAAACAAGCCAGTCGCATGTGGAATCTGAAGGTAAATGAGTTATTGTTGAGGAATGAATATGTGCAGAGTAGATGTGAGCCATGTGTTTATATTAAGAAAAATGGCAGAGACTTTACCATCATAGCTCTCTATGTTGATGATTTTTATATTTTTTCAACATGTAGTACAAAAAATTTACTCAACTTGTTAAATAGTAATTTCTCTATTAAGCACCTTGGTTCTCTTACAAGTTGTTTAGGCATGCGTGTAACTAGAAATAATAATGTGTTAACCTTAGACCAATCTGAATATATAAAAAGGTTACTTAAGAGATTTAATATGTTGGATTGTAAGCATGTGTCCACACCTATGATTGTTAATAATAAACATGAAAAATCAGATGATGAACCTTTGGATGATAATGTGTATCAATTCAGACAATTAATAGGCTGTCTGATGTATTTATCAGTTTGCACAAGGCCTGATATAGCATTCAGTTGCAGTCAGCTTAGTCAATACTTAACTAATTTTAATAAAAGTCACTGGATAGCTGCAAAACGAGTATTAAGGTATTTGGCAGGTACTATAGACTTGGGTCTTTGTTTCTATAAATGTAATAATTTAAATATAACTGCCTTTACAGACGCTGACTGGGGGAATGATATGTATGATAGGAAGTCATATACGGGCTTTGTTGTGAAACTGGGTAGCAATACAGTTAGCTGGGAAGCTAGAAAGCAGCGTTGTGTAGCTTTGTCTAGCACCGAGGCTGAATATTTAGCCATAAGTGATGTCGCTAAGGAACTGTGTTTTATTAAGAATTTCTTGAATGAAATTATTGATAAACGCTTAGAGATTGTTATCTTCAATGATAACCAAAGCGCACATAAATTGTTGCTAGCAAAAGAATACTCACATAAGCGCACTAAACATATAGATCTACGTTATCACTTTGTTAAGGATTTTGTATCAAAACATAGTGTTAGTGTTAAATACTTGCCAACTAACAAGATGACAGCCGATGTACTAACTAAGCCCTTGTGTACAAGTAAACATAGTTATTTTATTGGTGATCTGAATTTGAAACATTTAAAATAAATTTTGTTAAGTATCCCTGCATAATTTTAAAGGAATGTACTTATTAATAATGTTTATTATTGTGTAAAAAGAGTATGTTAAGACAGTCATAAAGCATGTGTTATGTGTTATGTAACATGCATATGGTAGAGTCTTTAGTAGAGCATGTATTTTTATTATATAGTACTTTAATGATGATATGCTCAATAATGTCCTAATAAGAATGAGGGGAAGTGTTAAAACTATGTCTGAAACATTCTTATTAGGTTATGCTTTTATCTATGACAACTCTGTGTTTGTCTCTTCCCTTTTCCTGTTTGGAGCTTACCACGACCGACATGCTAATTTTGTATATCTAAAATGAATAGTAATTAATTATTCTAATTTTATTAGTTCCTACATAATATAATAATGTGACGCGATTTACTTCACTGCATTGTTGATGCAATACAGCGATCTATCAAGAATGTGATGTTTCATTAAATGCTCCACATAACCTCGTTCCTACTTCCACCACGCCCAAGACTTCCTGAATCTGCACTACAAAACTCGTGCTATTTCGCTCATGGCGATTAGCGATTAGCGCTTAGCGCTCGTGCGTCTCAGCTTGTGTACGAATGACAACTGACGCGACGCTAAATAAAATGGCGGTCGACGGCGTCGCTGCAATGGCTGCCGAATATTTGACCAATAGCCATCGAAATTATACCCGCGCCAACGTACTGCCTTATAATTGGCCAAAACGTTTTCGCGCCATTTCTGCGCAGGTACATCGTTGTAACTTATATTTGTGGTACTACTGTACTCGTACACGATGGTCTTGAAATAAATCCAGAATTATTTACAGTTTCGGAAAAAAGGCGGGTTGTCAAATGATATTATGTTTGTGAAACGTTGGTTATGAAATCATCACAGGATCCCCTTTCTAATCCCCGCGGAGGACCGCTAAGTAAATGAAATAATATAAAATACCCCAGCTACTTAGCTGTCCCCGACGTGTCAGTTAAGGTAGTGCCAGTGTTCAGTTAACTACCTACTTAAGCGACGAAGCTTGGATAAAAATCTTAATACCTACTTATACTTAAACTTATAGGGCCACTACTTATTATTTTTTACTTTTTAAGGGTTTTTTACAGACTGTTTTGAGTCGAGGGTTTGTTTAATTTCCACTTTTTTTATTTATTTTATTCTATGATAGAACGATTTCGCAACGAAAGACCATAATAATATCATGAGTGATATTGCTTTTAACACACCTACTTATTGTAACGAAGTCCTGCCACCATAGTGACAATGACACGTGATAGGTGACATTTCAGTGTACATGAAACCCTGAGGCCTGAGCTGGTTATCTTATAGGAATAAATCCTTCCCGTTAAAAAACCAGTTATCTGGGAAGAAATTGTTATTCTTCGTAAACTACCAGGCCTGAGCTGGTTATCGTGCAGGAAAAATCTTTCCCGATAAAAAACCACTTATCTGGCAAGAAAATTTCTTCCTTCTTGGCTGCTGGTTAGCTAACTTGGATATCTGCGAGGAACAAAGGCCCTGCTCACTACACTAAAAATCAAATATCTTTTTCAACACTTCGCTATCCATCTTCCTCTCAGCGTCCAACCTCGCTTTCTTTGGCGACAAACTAAACTCGCCCTCAAACTTCCCATTCCTAACCTCACTTTCATAAGCATTAGGAAACCCAATAACACGTTTTGGATTAAAATAGCTAATAAAGTACAATAACTCATTTCTGCTACAATGGGTGCTGAAACACACATCAATCTCGTTATCTGAAACTCTACTTATAGGGTCGTCGTCCATTTGGAAATTGGACCATTTTTGTGCAGAGAAATGTATATACAGGAAGTTCAGTTTTTCTAGCGGTTCGAAGGTGATACATTTGGTATGAGTTTTAAGATGCTTCGGCCAACATAGGTGTATGCGGGAATTCTCGTTTGTAACCCCCGGAACTGCGGTGATGAGGTCACTGTGAAGAGATGTAATAAATAATTGCACACAAATTGACCTAGTCCCAAGTTAAGCTCTAGGCTTGTACTATGGGTACTAGACAACGATACATATGTATACAGATACATTACATACATACATAACGTTACGCCTTTATTCCCAGAGTGGGGTAGGCAGAGCTACAGAATTACCAACTCAAAAAAACTTGTTAATTCTGTAACCACATTTTGCACAATCAGGCTAAAATATTTACCAGTGCGAGCCCATCGCCAAATAATACTACAAGCTTTTATTCCCTTAGTCGCCTCTTACGACATCCACGGGAAGACATTGAGTGGCACTATTCTAACTCGGCAACCACACAGATAAGAAAATTAATTAATAATAATTAATAGTATAAATTTAAGGATAAAAAGTACCCAATGTCCTTCACGGGACTCAAACTATCCCCATACTAAATGTCATCGTAATCGGTTCAGCGGTTTAGCCACAAAAGCATAACAAACAGACTACTAATACTACTAATATTTATTAGTATTATTTTTTATGGCATAGACAAGGCAAACGAGCTCACAGGCCACCTGATGGTAAGTGGGACCTGAGACCTATAGAGATGAATTCTCAAAACTACAATCATTAGACGGCAATCCTAAGACTGCAAACCCTGAGGACTAAGATGGGCCTCCTTCACCAGTTGTCTTACCTATAAAGCTCTTTCCACTTCATATCATCAACAAAAACTTTAAGCCCCAATTTGTCATACAATTCATTGTAAACATATTCATATCCAAACTTTGCCGAAGTTTTGACAGCAACTCTATTGTCTTTGTCATTCTTCAACCACTTGTCAATCTCATGTACTGCTGCTGCCACACTAGTGCTTCTTTTAGGAAAGTTGGCGTATTTCGAGTCTATGAATGTCGTGTCTATGTATAGAGCGTCGATGTGTATGGGAGCACCTTTATCGTGAAGTTGGTTTAATTTACATACATCGTTCACACTAGTTCGGAAATCGCCTGGAAACAATAAATCAAAAATGTATTAAATAAAAAACCGCGCAAGAGCATGTCCGACCATGCTCAGTGTAGGGTTCCGAAGCCGTTTAGTACTACAAACATAAAAATCAATAAGTAATAACACTAATAACTAATTTTCTATTTAAAGTCATTTGGTGCCGTGTTAGATGATTTTAGTAGGTATAACTTATTACACTTTAATCGCCTGTATCTCAAGAACCAATTATATCTTCTTAGCCGTGATAGTTTTCCTGTAAAATTCGTTAAATGCTCTTTCATTTAAGTTTTTTTCAGATTTTTAGTATTTGTAGTTTTGGCCGTAGGTTGGGCGGGGGAGAGAAGGGACACTTTAGTCCGCTTTAAAGCTTAATATTTCATAAACATATTAGGTACCTACTTAATCGAAAAACTGTATTTACGAACCCGTAATATTTTTGAAAGACCTATCCAACGATAGCCTACACTATGGGGAAGACGAGAAAAAAATACATCCACGTTACGTATAAGGCACCCCACAGATGATCAATTTATTTGTGCAATCACACGGATTGCCCAACCTTTTTGATCGACTAATGTCTACTAAGTTTGACGGAGTTGAAATTTGTTTGTGCCATCACGTGTGATTGTGTGGTCTGTAGTAGTGATTGCTCAATTTACCGTTTTGTTATTTCTTCTTTAATTAAATTATCAGCGTAATTGTAGCAGCCAAATCCTCGTCATCAGACATATTTCATAATATCTCAACGTAGTTGTTTTTCACGTGATGTTTACCCTGATAACATAATTTTAGTTTTTAATGGATCATAGACCATAGATCATAATGTTTGATGATTGACTGAATCGACACCTACAGAACCTGTTTCAATCTGATTGTACGAAAATACGATTGCGCAAACATTTTGTAGGTCTGTGGGAAGCCTAAGGGAGATACACTAAAAAAAAAATTTCAACATTTTATTTTACCGTTTTGTTGGCGTGACTAATATGTATATTCATGCCAAATTACAGCTTTCTAGTACTAAGAGTCTCTGCGCTAGGCTCCGGACGGACGGACGGACACGGCGAAACTATAAGGGTTCCTAGTTTGACTACGGAACCCTAAAAAGGATACATTTTTAGGGTTCCAGAGCCGAATGGCAGAAACGGAACCCTTATAATTTCGTCATGTCCGTCATGTCCGTCTGTCCGTCTGTCCGTCCGTCCGTCCGTCCGTCCGTCCGTCTGTCCGTCTGTATGTCACAGCCATTTTACTCAGAGCCTTGGCACTATATAAATGAAATTTGGAGGATAGATGTATTCTATGAACCGCAATACAATGATGTAGTAAAATTGAAAACACTCCATACATGTAACTAGAGGACGAAAAAAATTTTTTTTGAGTTACATTAGCGTGTGGGGTATTTTTAGATAGGGCTTCCAAAATGATACCGAGGTTTTTAAGTGACTTTTTTACGTAAGTGAACAGTTGGCGAGATATACGCTTCTAAAGTCGTAAAAATTCTGTCCGGGTGGGTAGCTTTTGAACTGTTAAATAGAACATTCTAATAAAAATTACAGTAGTAGAACATACGAAATACTTCAAACCAAAATTGGTTTGAACACGATACGCTGTCTAGTTTTTGAGATTTTAATATTAAAAAAAAAAAAAAAAAACAACCATGAACGTTCATCCCAGCTACGGAACCCTACACTGTGCGTGGTCCGACATGCACTTGGCCGGTTTTTTTTTTTAAGATATCCTAAGTTTTGGCCCGTATCCGTTCATAGGCGTCCGAAAGGTTAAACAAGCCTCCTATACTTTTCAACGAGTGATATTTGTATTTGTGATCACGTTATCGATAACGGTTCTAACGATTTCGATGAAATTTGCAGTAAAGGGGCGGAAAACCGAGCTGCCTAGTTGTCATCTCGTTTTCAACACGAGCGACGCTAAACGGCTAAATAATGGCATTCACTCCTGTTGTGTATTTCGAGTTATTTATAGACACTTATTTATGAGAATATTATTTATGTTATTAAGAACCAGGACTCTTATTAAAAATTGTGATATTCATAATGTTAATTACAGAAAAAAGAAATTGCCATTAGAAAATTTCGTTTCCGCAAAGTATACAAATGATTTGTAGGTCAATGCATTGTTTTCTATAATAAACACACAGTTTTAAATTTATCATTTTCAGCACAAATTACTTGAAAAAGTCATTAAGTTACTATAGGGTCAAGGATTAAGATATCTAACGTAACAGCTTAGTACCTATTTAGTCTAGAGGACACGATTTCTGTAGGAGAACGTATCGAAACTTTTTTTTTTAATTTCATTTATTTTTGCACCGTCATGGGTAGATATAAATAATAATTACTATTTTATTTATTTGCTCTTGTTTATTAGAAGTTTTGACACGTTTTCCTGCTTAACTTCGCATGATATATATTTTTAAATTTTATTAATTGTTTTATATAATGCTCGGTTAAGTTCTATCCTTGTCATAAGCAATATTTTGGAAAAAATACTGACAGTTGAGTTTCTTGTGGCGCTTCTTCTCAGCAGTGGTCTCCTCTTGGGAAGCGCTCGTAGAATTTTGACGTGTGAAAGTGCCCGTGCGGCGTACTTACTGAATAAACCACTTTCGAGAAATAAGTCCTGGGATTGTCTGTATATGGGGCTGTTCTATTAAATATTACTGTTACCTGTATACAGCACAGTTTTTGAATTAGCCTTGAATAGTAACATGACAGAACCGAAGCTGTGACCTGCTGATATTAGAGTCACAAAGACCTCGGTCTCGCTCAGCTTCCGCTTAGTATCCGATGGTAGAGTCACCGATGTGGTGCCTGGAATTTAAATATTCCATTGTAGTCTTATAATTTTAGGGTTCCATAGTCAAACTAAGGATAAATATATTTTCATCATGTTCTGAGTCGCAAAGCTGAAATATTGTACTGATGAGATATTAACACCATCAAGTATGACCAAATAAAAAAAATTAAGGAACTGGGTCGCATTACTTTTAAATAAATAAGAGCTAATATGATTTTACTGGGGAGATAAAGACGTCGCCATTATTAAAATGACATAAGAGATATCAAAACGTTGACAATACGGAAACACATCAAATACGATATCGTTTTAACCATGTATAATACCTTCTGTAATAATACTTTCTGTACATGTATCTTACTACATTTTGTAGGGTATGGCTGCTGGATAACTCCTAAAATCGTTGAGTAGATGTCATTATCCATTTTTAATTACGCTAGAGTTTAGTAATACAAAAAATCTGAGTCATAACTTAAACAAAAGCATATTTATGATAATTCCTTATATTGAAATATACAACACAAACAGAACCAATTCATAAAAGTAAGACTATCTATATTCTACAGATCTCTTATATTCTATGAAATACTTGTCAATAAAATAAATAATAAATAAACATCACGGGAAAATCTTACACAAATTGACCTAGTCCCAAACTAAGTTCTAGGCTTGTACTTACTATGGGTACTAGACAAAGATAAAAATACTTATATAGAGAAATACATACATACTTAAATACATAAAATACACCCAAGACTCAGGAACAAAGTGTAAACATTTGCTACTTTGCCTTCATAAACTTCTGCCAATTATCATGAAATTTTAAGGAATTCCTAAAAACTTGACAAACAACATTTAACACTATTAAGGCATTTTAAAGAGTTGAAGAATCACATTAATTATGAAAATTCAAAATAACTATTTAATAGATAAAACCCCTAATGGAATGGCAATACCTTTCAACCTAACCAATTTTCATAAAACAAAGCAGAAAAATACAGGCTAAAATCTATTTAAACATTTGAGAGTTACAATCCCACAGACAAATGGGTCATACACAGATTTAGGTTACCGTCTTTGCTGTGGACACACCAAAAGTTAATGTTAAGGCCTAATTTTCTGTCTAAGCCCATTCCCACAAAAACG
The DNA here is from genome assembly GCA_949316455.1 of Acleris holmiana. Taxonomy (NCBI): domain Eukaryota; kingdom Metazoa; phylum Arthropoda; class Insecta; order Lepidoptera; family Tortricidae; genus Acleris; species Acleris holmiana. The sequence goes on along the minus strand of OX438790.1, from coordinate 7,533,654 downwards.
CCATCAGGACTGCTTTAGACCTATCATATAAAAACACTACTTATATGCACACAAGCTCTTAACTATTGACCACAGGAGAGACAACTTTTACTTTTAAGTGTGTATGACCCTAATACACAATTTAACTTACAACACCCCCCTTTCTTTGTTGGAGGTTAAGAATAGTTAAAATAGGCATTTATTAAGCACACACACCATTACGCTAGCCTAGTTGGTAGTGACCCTGCCTTCGAAGCTAGGGTTCAGATCATGGTAAGGGCAGATATTTGTGTGATGAGTATTTATTCCTGAGTCTTGGATGTTTTCCATGTATTTAAGTATATATTTCTCTATATAAGTAAGTTTTTCTATGTAACTAAAGCAATGGTAAAGTAGATCGGGCTGTTAAGCACAGAATGAACACTGGATGGATGAGATGGCGGCAGGTCACGGGAACAATCTGCAACTCCTGCATCCCCCTTAAACTTAAGGGGAAGATTTATAAAACAATGGTTAGACCTGCTGTCTTGAATGGATCAGAATGTTGGGCCACAAATGGAATGAATGAAAGGCAATTGCATGCAGCTGAAATGAGAATGCTAAGGGGGATGTGTGGTTTTACGCGAATGGATAGAATAAGAAATGAGTATATAAGAGGAAGTCTGAAAGTGACACCGGTGACTGAAAAGTTGTGTGGAAATAGGTTGTCATGGTATAGGCATGTGATGCGGAGAAATGAGGAAAATATCGTCCGGAAAGTTTTAAGTATGAATGTGGATGGCTATACGAGTAGGGGAAGACCAAAGAAACGATGGATGGACTGTGTGAAAGATGATATGGCTAGAAAGGGAGTGACTACCGAGATGGCGACTAATAGAGAAGTATGGAAGGAAATGACATGTTGCGCTGACCCCAAATAAGTTGGGATAAGGGCAGGAGAGTGATGATGATGATAAGTTTATCATTGTGTAGTACCCGTATAAGCCTATTATAGAGCTTAGTTTGGGACTACGTCAATTTGTGTGACATTGTCTTGTAATATTTCCGTGCATGGCGTGAATACGTTGATAAGTCGAGATGAAAAGTTAGTGAAATCTGTATTTAGAACAAATTGCATATAGTTCAAATTACTTCATTATTTTTCAACGAGTTATCAACGTATTCACGCCAGCCACGAATTTATTCATTTTATTTATTACAACATAAACATACCCAATCCTAGAGGCCTTATTCTTTTTAAAATTTCATCCATTTCTCCGTAACTAGATTTACACTTTGCCTCATACTTCACAATGGCTGCAGACATCTCCGTCATGTAAATTAGAGCATTATTTCTCTTTAGTGTTTGTGCCAACTTACTATCATATAACCCTTGCGTATGATCTGAATGAGTGTGGCTTAGGAAATACGCTTTCACATTTTTATTCATAAAGTTATCAACAGATATGTTTGGTATCTCGGGTATTCGTCCATGGAATGCAGCGCAACAGGCCATACTCCTAAAAAAAACGAAAAAAAATGCGCAATTTCTTGACATAAAAGTTATATATTCTCCGATAGAATGGCTTCTGTTGTTTCGTTTATCGATGCTTGATTCTTCGTACCTCATACAGTACAAGATACGAATTAATTTTACAATAAACAAAGAACGAACAGAAAAAACCACACGAATTAAACTTCAGGAAAAGTAAAAAAAAAAAAAAAAAATTATTTATTGCATCCATGGTATTTACAATATTGGTCTTATAGAATAATTAAAGTGCTGCACATAGTACAAGTAAGTTAAGTAGTAAGTTTAGTTTACAATACTTAGATTTCTAAAAGTAGAACAAAGCAATCATGAGAATTTCTTAGTACAAAAGCTCAGTACCTTCATAAGAAATAAAGTACATACGCTTAATTGCTCAAAACAGCAGTTACACAACACCGAAGCTCTGGAAAAATAGTTTAAACAAGACTTTCAATGTATCGTACATGTTATCATCGTAAAAACCTTGACCACCTTGACGAGACAATGACAGTGGCGTTTAATGCGTTTGGTTGTCTATAGTGCTTGCAAAGGCAGACGAATGAAATTAGAATTAAAGGCAAAGAAGGAGCTTTGAGACAGAGCCTTAAGAGGATTGTGAAGCGATGCATAAATCGCGTAGCTGACCAAAATAGTCCATACAAATTTAGCTCCAGGCGATAACGTGTCTTACCCGTTAATCGGATTTCCACGATTTTTGAATATGTTGTAGATATTATGAAAAACTAGGTCTGTACGTTTCCGCTTTCTTTTTCGTAATATCTACAACATATTCGAAAATCGTAAAAATCGGACAATGTTTAAAGGGAGAAAAACATTATCGCATTATGTAAGGAAATATTTTGCTTCGCAGTCCTCTTAAAACAAAAGCGTCAAATCTATACCTGTCTCGAAAATTTCAATATGAATGTTCAATAAATTATAAAAAGGAAAGATTATAGGGAATTAAAACATAAGCGACGTTATTCAAGGTCACTTTTCAAGAAAAATGAAGCTAAGTCTTCAAGGCGTTGTTCGCCGTGCAATCTCTAGTGTCATAAATAAGCTTCTTCGTACACACCAAGGTTTGTTGTCAACTCGTGTAAACGTCTCCAACGACACCAACGGAACTCTAATTTGAAATGAAATTCTAACTTCGTCTATTGCTATCCCTTTTGCTCTCGATGCGTAACTAGTTTGCAAAAAAGTGACGGAGTGATCCGAAGTTCGAATTACGGATTTTAAAGAAGAGCTGCAGGGTCAAAGATTATATGCAACTCGACAGCAACGTTGTACGACCATGATATTTTTAGCTTATAGAACCGTCTCTTTTTGGCACACTGAATCCCAATAAAACAATATCAGCTATCTGCATGTTCCCTTTTATATTATCGCTCCTTTTATGCATTTAGTTCTTATTCTATGGGCAGACGCATGCATATTATTATAAGCTTCTTGCTTGGAACATTTATTTTAGGATTGTCGATTGTCCTAAAATATGAAGGGCAAGGGGCAGAGAATTCGGAAACACTCGATCGCCCTGATCAGGGGGATCACTTTTCCAAAAGAACTGTGCGGGGTAGCAAGGCCCAAAAGGACGCGTAGTGTAATATCGTCTTTAACATAATGCAGCCAATACATGCCGCTGAAACGGACTCTGGCTGGACTCTAGCGACCGTACTTTTGAATTTGTACTACTTACACCAAAGCCTCTATTTTTTACACATATTATTATATGACTTGTAATTAAATATAAATTCTGGTTAGGTTTTAAGTTTTGGAACTAGTTCTGAGGGTTTACTATGAAATCCGAATTCGAACTTCGGATCGCCCCGTCACTTTTTTGCAAATTAGTCACTCACCGAAAGCAAAAGGGATAGCAATAGACGAAGTTCGAATTATTGATTTCAAAGTAGAGCCACTGGAAGCCCCGAGTTATTTTTGATAGGTTGCCACACATACCTTCTAATCTGTGGGTTGCCATCATAAAATTATCGAAACAATCGATTGTTACCTATTTATAAGTAATAAAAAAAAATCGGCCGCAAATTATTATGGATGGATTGATGAGAATTTGTAAGAACGTTTTTAAAGTTTCAATCACGTCCGAGTAAATTTTTAATAAAATGCGCAGTCAACTTGTAAGTATATTAGCTATATTAGGGAATTACAATTATAACATAAAATATCATACGAATGTAAAATAATACGTCCATCCATTTTAGAAAAGATTTTACAAAAGAGGATGGAATGCGGTCGGTTAGTCAATTGTTTTAACCCAGTTATGACCCGCCAACCGCTTACACACACCCGCAACCACCCAACCGCTATTCACACTTGGTTTGAATCGTACGCATCCTATTTACCGTTCTCGGATGGGTTCGGATTTTACCTGCTAATACAATGGTTTATTTGTGACTCCGGTATCAGTTTCTTCCTTCACAAACCGTGTCTCGTGTCTCTCTCTCAGTCGTTTGTTACTATTACTCACTGTAGCATGTCAGTTTTAGCAAAATGCTTTATGTGTTTGTTTTAATTGTTTTAGTGATAGCGTGGTTAATCTTTCGTTCTAATGAATTTTATGTCATTCCAGTTCCAGCTTACAAGTAAGTTTACATTCACTTTACATTCTTAATAATTAGGTACTTATATCATTCTAAAAACTTATTAAGTACTTCGGGCAATCTGTGGAAGTTTACTGTCATTCATTCGAAGAAGTCTTAAATCTTTTCCGAATTAAACCGAACTCCGCACGAGATAAAAATATTGCTGTAAAGTGTTTATTGTGATCAACTACTCTCTGTTTATTTTTGTTATAATGAACACTGTACTTTGGCCGTTGTCAACTATCTAAAAGCATACGTATAACAACTTTACGGCTTACATATTGTTCTAAATGTCTTCTATCTGTTCAAGGTAAAATTCCAATGTTTTTGTTTTGTTTATAAGAGTCATTCTCTGTCTACCCGGCATGCTTTGGATTATCCTTTTTAGTGCAAACTTCTATTTTTTTAAAATATTTATGGTACTCTTATAATTTTAAATGTAAGTTGACCTAACCGATAGTTTCGAGTTATTATTCGAGTTTTTGCTTGTTTGTAGCGGTGAGTTCGTAGAATTCAATTAAGTTTTATTTTATTTAATTCCTAGATCTTCTGAAGGTAATTTCTCTTTTATTACTTATTTATTAATCTACGCAGTTTTAGCTGAGCTGAGTCTGTATAGTACAAACTTGCAAAACTAAGTTTGTGGTTGCCATTTGGATAAGTAATTTTTTTATTTTACTACAGATTTTTCTATAGATAGTTAGATATGTATTTCGTCTTTTAAACATAAAATACGTGTGTCATAATAATATATACTTGTGTGGTTTTGGCTAATATGAACTGCTTATCACAGGAAGTTTTTATCTTTCATTGTGTATGCTTTTTATTTATAATTATAATATAGTTTCATGCCTACCGTGAGTACTGAAGCATTGTGGATTGTGAATCTATTTATATACATAACTTTTATAGTATATTAGACTAGGGTGGCCAACTATTTGTTATGTTGATGCAGCACCTTTTTTAGGGTTCCATACCCAAAGGGTAAATCAGGCCCCTATTACTAAGACTTAGCTCTCCTTCTGTCCACCCGTCAGTCGGTCTGTCTGTCTGTTACCAGGCTGTATCTCATGAACCGTGATAGTTAGACAGTTAAAGTTTTCACAGATGATGTATTTCTTCCGCTAAAACAACAAGTACTAAGAAACAGAATAAAATAAATATTTAAGGGGCTCTCATACAACAAACTTGATATTGATAACGGCAACAGGTAGACACTTGAAATATTCACAGAATATTAAGTTGTATATTCACTTTAAGAAAAACAATTTAATGAAAATGCAATATATAATTAAGGGGGCTCCCGTACACCAGACATGTTTTTTTTGCCCTGTTGTGGTTAATGGTACTGAACCTCTTTTCTTTGATAATCCTACTACGCCTTACTCTCAGTGTATAAAGTATTGTATTGTATAGTATTGTTGAACTTTATACCCCTTAGCTCTACATTAAATTTCACTTGTTATAATAACTGGTAGTTATGAGTTATGACACAGTTTGATCATAATTTGAAAAATGGCATATAGAGTAATTTCATTGTTCCCTCGCAGTTAATGAAGAATGGCCTCATTTCAACAAACAGTAGTATATTGTTAATAGATGGTTATACATTTAACATTATCATGTGTGGACAGCAACAGTGGGTTTCTTGCTTTAATATATAAAGTAAGAGTAAGAGAACAATATAATTGATTGTTTACCAAGACCTTAATATTTTTATTATCATTGTGAGTGACTCTTGATACTTTAAAAAGTTTTATAATGTAAATGACTATTAACACTTCACAAAATTGAATTGAATTATTAACAGGTTTGCTTCGGTATCGGGTCAAATCAGACCAATAAAAGTATGGTTAATATTTTGCCGTAGTAAGGTGTTGATACATAAAAAATCCAAATATAACGGCAACCCCTTCTTTCCGAGCTGATATCTCTTAATCAGCACAGTCCATCCACTTAATAATAAGTCTATCCGATGCCACACAGAAGTCAGAATTGAGTTTCATTAATACTACATACATACATACATACATACATACATACATAAATCACGCCTGTTTCCCAGAGGGGTAGGCAGAGACCACTTCTTTCCACCTGCTACGATCCTGACAAAGCTCTTTCGCTTCTTCCACATTCATACATCGAGTCATGCATGCACGTCAGTTTCGGGTACTTAAGATTCGGCCCTTTTCCAGTATTTCCCCGATTTGATTAAAAAAAGTACGCCTAGGGCGCCCCCTTCCGACCCTTCCACTCACTTTAGCACTGTAAATTTCTTTCGTCAATCTTTTTTCATCCATCCTTTCCAAATGACCGAACCATCGAAGCATGCCCTAATTAATACTATTTAGGAGAAAATGTAAAAAATAACATAAAACGTAATACACTAAGTTTTGACTCATTTATAAAGATTTTAAATAGAATCAAAACAATTTTAAAACTTCTTCTAATGTTTAGTTTGATTTTTTCGCCATTCTCCTTTTATATACGTAATATTTTAATTTAACGATATTGGCTTAAAGATGGTAATTTACGAAATAAATGCAAATTTCCTTTAAAACCCTTATATGTATTTTAAACATGGAACAACAGCTGTGACGTCATTCCTGTTGTCGATTATGTACTGGGTGATTTTGGGGTCATGATCTGGAATGGCCAAAAGTGAATAAGATGGTCATACTGAACAACCTTTCCGATGAGACCAACCCCAAAATCGCCAAAAAAAAATAGCTGTTCCATACATTAACGGTGAATTAATTGAGAGTTAATGTATGGAACAGCTGGTTTTTTTTGGCGATTTCGTGGTTGGTCCATTGGAAAGGTTGTTCAGTATGACCATCTTATTCACTTTTGGCCATTCCTGATCATGACTCCTAAATCACCCAATAGAGTGTTATTGCAGGGGGTCTGAACTATGACTTTTTAAAGCTTCATAGGTATCTTATGAAAAAATTACACGACAATTATTTCGCGTATATAGTTATTCCTCTCTTTCATAGCACTTTAAGAAAAAAAAATATGCATATTCCCTATTTATGACATGCATTTAAAGCTGGGTGCGAATTAGAGCAGCCGTGGGTTGAGGCACGCACGGCTCATCGTTTTTGCTCAAATTCGTACGCGCTCACGCGCTATGTACGAGCAGACTACGAACGTGCTCAAAAGCGCCTCAGTGTGCGTGCCTTGCGTAATTTGGACGTGCATCCGAGCGTGCCGCGGGCTGAACTACAATTCTAACTTGTCTGTGGGCGAGGCGCGTAGGTACAAATTTGATAAAGTTGCTGAGCCGTTCCACATTTCTTCTTCTTTTTTGTTAACAATTTGGTGAATTATGATAAACGCAACCGCGGCTGTCATCGTGTCCGACGCCATTTTGAAATGTCTGCTCGCGGCGAGCACGCTGCCTCATCCGCGCATGTTTATATGCAACAATTTGGCTCGCGGGGCGAGCATGCCTCAGGCTGATCCGCTCAGTTTCGTACCCGGCTTTATGTCCATGGACTTATTAGAGAAATACGTCCACGGATGTGACACGCGAGAACAAAAGGGAGTGTTTATAAATAACTATTGGCGATATATGTACCTCCCAACTTTTTTCTCGTCTACCCCATATTGTGGGGTGTCGTTGGATAATAATGCGGGTTTGTGGGAACAATTTGTCGAATTAGGGATCCGTTTATGAAATAATAAGCTTTAAAGCGTTAGTTTTGTTAGAGTCGTGTGTCCTCAAAATTCTGTTTCGGGTTCGGTTGGACACTATAAATACCTATGACTGCAAGACAATCACATAGAAAAAGTTTCGACAAATATGGTGTTCCTGCATAAACCGTGTCTCCCAAGATTCAATGTTTACATGTTTCTATTAGGGTTACGTAGTCAAACTAGGAACCATTGTAATTTCACCATATCCATCTATCTGTATGCAACACTCGCTTTTGGTCAGAAACTAAAAGTTACATAGTTGAAATTTTGTGCACGTAATTATTGATACCGCACATGCAAGATCATTAGAGTAGTTACCTCCGGTACATGTAAATCATCGGAAGTTTCTAATTTTCCTTTACATCATCTTGTGGCATATTTAGATGACTATTAAAAAACCATTATGCATGTCACTATCAGTTCAAAGATGTAAGTGACCGTTTTGGATATAGTGACCTTAGGTGTTTTGAAATAATAAAAAAAAAAACTAACACGGGGTCGGATGTATTAGTAACAGTTGCTTAACCTATTGTACTAATTAAAACTACGACATAATTAAAGGAATTCCAGCGCAGTCGTCCTGGGCAGTCGAACCTATGCCCAATCGTATAATACCTACAAATATTCACCAAATACGTAACTTTAATTACAAAATTAGTTCATAGATTAGGTTAGGTTTTAGTTTGTTTAGGGTTCCGTACCCAAAGGGTAAAACGCACAGACAGCGAAGTATTAGTGATACTAAGACTAAGACTTCGCTGTCTGTCTGTCCGTCTGTCACCAGGCTGTATCTCATGAACCTAGATAGCTATATAGACAGTTAAAATACTAAAAACAATAAAATTAATATTTAAGGGAGCCCCCTTTTTTTTTGCTCTTTTTGCTAGATATTAATAAAGGTAACTGGTATACGCGCTTGCAATATTCACAGAATATTCAATTGTGTATTCACTTTAAAAATAAATATTTAAAATAAATATTTGAGGGTGGCTCCCATACAACAAACGTGTTTTTTTGCCGTTTTTTGCTCGATCTCAATACAGACTGTAGTTGTATAGATGAATGTACGGAACCCTTCGTGCGTGAGTCCGACTCGCACTTCGCCGGTTTTGTGTTTTAAGTAACTGCGTCGGAACCTACACTGAGCAAGGTCCGACATGCTCTTGCCCGGTTTTTATGAGGGTTCCGTAGACAAACTAGGAACCCTTATAGTTTTGCCATGTCCGGCCCCAATTTTAAAGGAAAACTATCACGACTAAGTAGACATCATTGGTTCTTGAGATACAGACGACTAAAGTGTTTATACCTACAAAAATCATCTAAGGCGTGTTGATTTTTATGTTTGTAGTACTTAACTTTATAGAAATGGTATACCTAGTTCCGTGGCATACCTACAGGGCCTCTATTCTACAGTGTTATAACGATATCGCATTTGACGTGTTTTAGAATCGTTTATGTCATAGTCGCCATTATTGTAAATGACATAAGAGTTATCAAAACGTTGACAATACGGAAACACGTCAAAAACGATATCGTTATTACCTTGTAGAATCCCAGCCCAGCCCAGGGCCTCTATTCAACTGCGTTATAACGATATCGTATTTGACGTGTTTCCGTATCGTCAACGTTTTGATAACTCTTATGTCATTTACAATAATGGCGACGGTGACATAAACGATTCTTAAACGAGTCAAACACGATATCGTTTTAACGCACCTGAATATAGGCCCTGTATGATGTTTTTGTTTTTTAATTGTTTTTTTTATAAGTGTTTTGCATGTGCGATCGTGGCGTCATTGCGCCGTGTCTTCACCAATTGTTCTCAACGGAAGAACAGCGCTGGCCATGCCAGCACCACGCTAAGTTGTGATCATTTCGTGACAAATTACGTTTTCGTTACCGTTAATGTTAATTTTTTTTGTACAGTCAAGGTCATAAATATGTATACACTTTAGTACCTTGTCTATTTAACGTCATATTTAAACTGCCATATGAAATTGTCACAGCGATGAAAGTGACAAGGTACTAAAGTGTTTACATATTTATGACCTTGACTGTACTTGTTTGTCAGTTTTGTCACGAATAAACTATTTCTATTTCTATTTAACGGCTTCGGAACCCTGCACTGAGCATGGTCCGACATGCTCTTGCCCGGTTTTAGGTATCTGGTTTAGGGCAAGCAATTTTGTCTGTTAACTCTTAATTGGATAGAAGGTGTATATTTCCCACGCAAATGGGTGAGGACCAAAAAGTTGCCCACAATAACTCGCGCAATTAAATTTAAAAAAGCGGCCAAGTGCGAGTCGGACTCGCCCATGAAGGGTTCCGTAGCAGCAAGTAACATAATATAAAAGTTCGTTGTAGCTTTGATCAATGTTTTTATGACGTATTAAAAAAAACTACTTACTAGATCTCGTTCAAACCAATTTTCGGTGGAAGTTTGCATGGTAATGTACATCATATATTATTTTTACATTTATCATTCCCGTATTTTAGAAGTTACGGGGGGGGGGACACACATTTTTCCACTTTGGAAGCGTCTCTCGCGCAAACTATTCAGTTTAGAAAAAAATTATAATAGAAACCTCAATATCATTTTTGAATACCTATCCATAGATACCCCACACGTATGAGTTTGATGAAAAAAAAAATTTTTGAGTTTCAGTTCTAAGTATGGGGAACCCCAAAAATTTATTGTTTTTTTTCTATTTTTGTATGAAAATCTTAATGCGGTTCACCGAATACATCTACTTACCAAGTTTCCACAGTATAGCTCTTATAGTTACGGAATAAAGTGGCTGTGACATACGGACGGACAGACGGACAGACATGACGAATCTATAAGGGTTCCGTTTTTTGCCATTTGGCTACGGAACCCTAAAAAAGCTCTTCTTGCAAATGCAACCTTATTACTGGCAGTATAGGATTTAATCTACTTTGGCCATTAAATTGGAGATACTGCTTATTGGCTTACGGCCGAATCCTATATTCAAACCGCGGACAGATAGCCTTACTTCGGATTAAAATTTAACACATTTTGTATGGGCAAATGTCAAATTTCAACCCGAAGTAAGCCTTATCTATCCGCGGTTGGTTCGGCCGTTAGGAGGGCAGAATTGTAAGGACACTTATCGTCGCACAACAGTTCTTTTTAAACTAAGTTAACTGATGGTTTTTAAGTCCATGTGCTAGAGACTAGAAAGCTATTTTAATGTATTAAATACGCTTCTCTTTATGATTGTAAACTCTATAACTTAAGGTTTTGTTTCAGTGATATGCCCATAGACAGTAGGGATGAAGTAGATGACCATCACATGCTACAAGATCCAGATGAGGAACTAGATGATCAGATTATACAACCAGAAGACGAACAAGTACATGACCACAATATTTTCGAACATACAGATGACCACGTAGATGTTCATTATATCCTAGAAGATACAGGTGAACGTGTGGACGTTCATTATATTTTAGAGCAAACAGGTGAACAAATAGGTGACCGCAATATATTAGAAGGTACAGAAGAACAAATAGTTGACTATTTTATTCTTAAACACACAGATGAAGAGAATACAGGTCTAACGGAAGATAATATTCCATCTGTATTCATTATTGAAGATTTCTTACCTTCAACAGTAAAAACACCTACAGTAAACGATTGTCAACCATTTGGATTTGAGAGCGAATTTATGATTGATGGAATAGTTTATAAAGAGAAACTTGAAACTGAACAGTTTAGACATTTTGAACTTTACGCTAATTATAATAATATGGATGAGTACGCTGATAATAATGGTGTGTCTATAGAAGATGGTGAGTTAAGCTTTAAATATTAAGCTGGGTACGAATCTGAGCGGCTCAGCCTGAGGCATACTCGCCCAGCACGGCGAGCTGCTCGCGAGCCAAATTGTTGCACATAATCATGCGCGGGTGAGGCAGCGTGGTCGCCGCGAGCCGACATTTCAAAATGGCGTCGGACTCTTGACAGCCGCGGCTGCGTTTGGGTGAATCAACTTTTAAGGTACTCCCCAATTTTCGACATGTCTCACTATGTCGCCTTAATTTGGTAGAATGCAATAATTTTTTTAGATGTGGTCAATATATTGATTAAATCAGACAATTAAACTTACTTTCTAGCTGACAAATTTAAAAATTCTTCTATGATTTACACAAATATATCAGGTAACGCAGGGGACGACGTTGTCCCCGGGTTTTGTATGAAAAACGTGCATTTTCCACTGCGTTACCATTTTTTTACAAAATTATAGAATTGGTTTATGATTATGAATAGTGAAATCCGAAAATCTGATTATCTAATTTTAACATGTGTAAACCATTATCAATCTCACATATTCTAGTAAGTTTTTATTAGCGTGTAGAAAAGGAGGACTTTAAAAGTTGATTCACCCGTTTATCATACTTCACCGAATTATTAACAAAAGAAGAAGAAATTGCCTCGGTGGTGGAGTGGCTCAGCAACTTTATCAAATTTGTACGCGCCTCGCCCACAGACAGGTTAGAACTGGTCGTTCTGGCGCGGCACGCTCGGATACACGTCCAATTTACGCGAGGCACGCTCACAGGTGCCTTTGAGCACAGTCAAAAGACTGACTCTCGGCGGTCCGCCGCGCGCCCTTCGCTCGCTGCTCGCGCACAGCGCGTGAGCGCATACGATATTTAGCAAAATAAGTGAGCCGCACGTGCCTCAACCCGAGGGTGCTCTAATTCGTACCCACCTTTAGCTATATGTATTTACACGGCAGTGTCTGGACGAAATTATTTGTGTGATGACCCCGAGCATTTGTTTCGGAGTCCTGGGGGCTAATTGTCTAACGCACTCGCAATCGCAACCGGCTTCAAAGTGGAGCAATTGTTTTCATATTGTATGCAGACGAGCGTTCGATTTTCAAAATGAAAACGATTGCGAGTGCGTTAGACAATAAGCCCTCTGGTTGCTTTCTATTTATGAGTATACAAGTATTTATTTCTCGATATAAGTATGTTTAAAAAGACAAAAAATACCTAAATGCAAACTGCATGCTTGGTACAAACGTCCATGAGTCTCGGATCCTGTTTACCTTCTTCCATTACCCTCTTAGGGCCTACGCTAGCTGACGCGGATTATCCGTAACGGACGCCCGTCTAATAAGAAATTGTATGAACACCGCTAACTGGCGCGGGCGCGTGCGACGGACTTTAATCCGCGCGGCGGGCGGCGGGCGTCCGCTCCGTGCGCACGCGGCGGGCACACGCTTACGGACTTAGGGCCGTAATCATAAACTCGTCTCGGTTTAAATGACTATCTCAAGATATGTCAAAGTAACCGTCAAACCATAGAGAACTATCATTTTTGACGTATGTTGAGACGGGCATTTAATCCGAGATCAGTTTATTAATACGGGCCTTAGTTAGGCGTTAAGGCGCTAAGTTAGGCGTGCGCCCGTCGCGGACGCCCGTCGCAGACTCGCTGGCCCGCGGCGGGTGTCCGGAGCGGGACCCGCGAGCGTGCGCACGCGGCGGGCGCCCGCGTCAGCTAGCGTAGGCCCTTACCATGACAAAAAACAACTTGTTTTTTTTTCAGACACCCCTCTCAAGGTAATCATTGAAACCGCCCCAAACGGTATGATAATAAATGGAAACGTGTATTTAACTGATCAGCAGTGGAACACCCTGGTCTACATATCTGACAGCACCTTGAGTTGCGCCGTTTGTGGGACATACTGTGATTTGAAACACATGCAGCTGGATACACATAAAGCCAACTTGGAAAAGTGCCAACCACTTGATAAATATGATTTGAGTATCACTAGAAAGGTAAGTTTGCTACGCAGCTAGCTAGCGGTTATGGGGTTGATTCCCCGTAAGGGCATTTGTCTGATGAGCGTGATATCTTGGCTTTTATTAACTTTCAATGTAAGCATGCTTCGTCATAGTCGCTCAACTATCTAAATCGAGATATTTTATCGCCACCCTTGAAATAGGTACCGTTGAGGAGTTCCGGTGGCCATCAGTGGTCTTCATCATCAGTTCCACTTCACCAAATGATACATTCTGCATGCAAATGATACACTTGTTACTGAAAATACCAAAATCACTACATGCCCATAATATTTGAGGAGTTATCTCAATTCCTCACGGATCCCCACATCAGATACCAACTTGATGGCAATGGGACCACCTCAGGAGTTTCAAAATCGTTCCACAATTGACGGAGTAATCGCGTAACAAACAAAATAAAGCAACATACAGTCGAATTGATAACCTCCTCCTTTTCTTAAGTCGGTTAAAAAGCATTTTTTATTTATTTAAGGAATAGGCCACCTGATGGTAAGTGGAATCTTAGACCCATAGACATTTGAATTCTCAAGGCTATAATTCTAAGACCTCAAATGCGTTGCCAACCCTGAGGACTAAGATGGTATGCCTCTATGCTAGTAATTTCACCGGTCGTCTTATCCCCACAACAATGCGAACACTCTCGCTTGGCGGGTGGTTAAAATGGTATGGTAAGGCCAGTCCAACTGAAGTCGGCGTCCCACAATTTCTTTAACCAAAAGCCGAATCCAGTTGGACTGACCTAGCATTTTAAAACAAGTTCCTATAACTTTTTAAAGACTGTTTTTAGTTTTTAAAATATTAATGGTTGAAAGAAGCAACTACAGATGTACAGTGTGAAAGTGAGTGGAAGAGTCCTAGGCGTACTTTTTTGAATCAAATCCCCGAAACCGACGTGCATGTATGAATGTGGAAGTAGCGAAAGAGATTTGTCAGGATCGTAGCAGGTGGAAAGAAGTGGTCTCTGCCTACCCCTCTGGGAAACAGGCGTGTTTTAATGTATGTATGTAAAATATTTGTATTTTATCAACTTTCCAGATAGACAGTTTCTATCACTGTGCCGTATGCAACCTCATCTTCCACGAATCCCAGAACGAATCTCACTTCTCCGGCAAAGAGCACGAAAACAAACTCCTCTTTGCTATCAACAAAGTTTCTGACATCATGTACGACTTCAACATCCACAATGAAAATAACAACGTGATTAAGAACGACACTTATTATTACAATGCTAGAGCTATAAATAATGATAGTATTTCTGAGAGCGATGATGAACTGCCAAGAGGTAGTCGTTACGATGCTTATGCTTACAGTGTTAGGGATAGTGGGGATGAGACTGAGCAGGACGATGAGAATTTCTATGATCATGTGGACCCTCCATTGAATTTGGCCTGTTCATACGCAACTATGGCAAGGAAACCGAAGACTGATGAGTTGCCTGCAATATTGGAAATTGACTTAGGTAAGTTGAATTTAGTAAGAGGCGACTAACTACCGAACCCTATATTCAAACCGCGGATAGATAAGGCTTACTTCGGATTGAAATTTGACATTTGCCCATACAAAATGTGTCAAATTTTAATCCGAAGTAAGGCTATCTGTCCGCAGATTGAATATAGGGTTCGGCCGTTAGGGAATAAAGGCTTGTAGTAGTACTGTTAGGCGATGGGCTTGCAACCTGTCACTAATACACTAGTAAACATCTTAGCCTGTTAGTGCAAAATGTGGTTACACAATTACAAACAACTCTGTTTAGAGTTGGTATTTCTGTAGCTCTGCCTACCCCACTCTGGGAATGAAGGCGTGATGTTATGAATGTTAATTTTTTTTTTGGCAATCAAGTTACACAAGCACTTTGGCCACCTGTTAAGTGGAACGTGTGACCTATAGACTAGAATTCTCAACACTGCAATCCTAAGATGGAATCCCTTCATGCTAGTAATTTCACCGGTTGTCTTAATCCCACACCGGCGGTAGATTCATGGATAATGTGGCAAGCAAATGTCTATAGGTCACAAAACCCACATTTCATCAGATTGCCGGTTATAAAGGTATGTTGTTATCACCTTCCAGGCAATAAGACTGTGAAAGTGAAATCTGACTCGTGGAACATGGTCATCAGTCCCAAAGAGAACATGTTTTATTGCATGGTTTGCACGAAATTCGACCACGTGAGGAGGAAATCAAAGCACTGCTTGAGCGAAGAGCATGTCAAGAAGTTGGCGCTGTGCAAGGTTGTAGAACAGTATGAGAAGTATTTAGTGCGACAGGTGAGTGATTTAATTGAGCTAATGTCAATGGGTCATTCTTCTTTTTTACCGACAATTGCCTGTCTTCATTTTACCATACGTTATCAGTTAGAGTATTGATTATTAATGTTTTAGTGTTTGAATATACGTCCAAACATTTATTCATCTATTAGTACTAAATAATCTTTCACTTTCTCTATCCAATGTTTTTTTTATCATAGAATCGCGTGACAGAGTGGTAATACAAAATTTAGTCTCCTCTGAAAACGGCCACTCTGTCACGGTATATTCTGAAAAAACCACCATAAAGAAAAAAAACATTCTCGCCACCGAAATAATCATTAATTAGTCCAAATAAAAATTCACGCAACGTATTTTAAAATAAAAAAACAGAAAAATGACGATGTATTGTCGGTAAAAAAGTAGAACGACCCCAATACCTTTTTTATGTTAACTGTAGTTCTTGCTATTGTAAATCGGTAGGTATTTTTAACCGACTTCAAAAAAGGAGGAGGTTATACGTTCCATTGTATGTATTTTTTTTTATGTATGTTCACCGATTACTCCTTCAATTGTGGACCGATTTTGAAGAATATATACTTGTTGAAATATGACTATGACTTTCCCGCGGCGTTACTTGCGGCGCGTTTGAAATAACTTAAAGTTTCATATCAACTAAGAAGTGGGACTATTATAATCACTAAAAAGTATAAAATAAAATAAATGATTTTAAAAAACAAATAGCCGCCTTCAAAAACGCAATAAATAACTTCTTTTAAGATTGTAGGTACCTACCTAATATGTTAGTTAGTCCAATTGAAGTCGGCGACCGTAATATTTTAACAAAAAAGCAGACTTCAGCTGGAGTTATTTAATGAAAAGTAGGTACCTGAACAAAACATTTATTGAAATTGAAAATGAAACCATTTTTTGGCAATGTAAATACAAATTTATCTTTAGTCCTGAATCCTGAGCTAGAAAATCCTGTGTTACAATTTTAAAGTAACACTCTTAATAATATGGGAAACTTTACAAAGCCTTATTACATACTAAACTAAAACTAAGCACTTAAACCTACATACTCTAGTGATTTAGGACGTGTGCTAATGTATGTCGGTGTGTTTTAAGATATGTGGGCGTTTTCCAAAAAAAGTGTACAACGTTAAGGACAAAGTTAAGAAAATTTTACTTTTTCCATTTCGTCACGAAAATTAGCCATGCATTTTGATACGTTAATTTTCGTGACAAAATGGAAAAAGAAAATTTTTCTTAATTTTGTCTTTAACGATGTACACTTTTTTTGGAAAACGCCCATATAAATGTGTGTAAAAAATCAAAAATAAATGTAAACCTATGAGTAATATCATAGGTTTACATTTATTTTTGATCAATTGTCTGTCCAGACGGCACGTTGCTCACACACTTACGCTAGCAGCGACGAACGGCGACTGGAGCGTCAAAGCCGATAACAATGGCGTCTAAACTAGTAATGCCAGTAAGAAAATATCGAGGTCTACTTTTCAACTATTTCGGAATTACCCGGCCATATTTCGTATTTCCCCCAAATGTTCAAAAAAGTGAGACGTGACAATAAATATGCATAAAAAAGTAACAACAGCGTATTTTTGTATGTAATATCCACTAATCATAAGTCTATACATCAATTTTCAATAGATACGAAAACATAGGCAGTACAATTTAAACATAAAATGTTTTTTTAACTGAAATGCTGTCGTTTACTCAACTCGTCAAAATTTCTATCGTTATTACCCCAATGCACCTTAAAGGTAAACAACAGGCGGTCTTATCGCCAAAGAGCGATCTCTTTTATATAACTTGAGTGGCTGAAAATGTTAAATAGAGATTTGCAATGAAAAGTTAATAGTTAACAATTCTACATTTAATCAGTTCAGTTCAGTGTCAATTTCATGTTCAAAGTCAATTTTATGCTAACAAGTGAAGTGTTTGTGGGGATACGACAACCGGTGAAATTACTAGCATAGAGGCATTCCATCTTAGTCCTCAGGGTTGGCAACGCATTTGAGGTCTTAGGATTATAGTCTTGAGAATTCAAATGTCTATGGATCTCAGATTCCACTTACCATCAGGTGGCCTGAGTGTTCGTGTGCCTTCTCCTTAACATAAAAAAAAGAAGTGTTTCATCATTAGTTTATCTATAAAATAAATAAATAGTCATAATTTTATCTTGTCTCGAAGAGATCGCTCATTCGTGATAAGATTGCGTGTTGTTTACTTCTACTCGTAATCATATTAAAAAAAATGTATTCTGTATTTATCGATATACACATGTATATCGGAAGTCGATAAGCGAGAAGTCCCTATGACAGCTCGATAGTGCTACGAATATTCCGGTCTCTGGTAATGTGTATATTTAATAGTAAATTGTGTATCAAGGTAAGTAAGAAGGGGATAACTGACGAGAGTATCAGAATCCGTGTAGTTGCCGGGTTAGAATAGATTCACTCCATGTCTTCCCGTGGATGTCGTAAGAGGCGACTAAGGGAATAAGGGCTTGTAGTATTGTTAGGCGATGGGCTTGCAACCTGTCACTAATACACTAGTAAACATCAAAGCCTGTTTGTGCAAAATGTGGTTACAGAATTATCAACAAGTTTTTTAGAGTTGTTGGTAATTCTGTAGCTCTGCCTACCCCACTCTGGGAATGAAGGCGTGATGTTATGTATGCTGTTTTTCTTTAGGGTATGTACTATAAGCAGACCAAATTTGACGCTAGCATGTTTAGTCGTTTTTATGATACAACAAAAAATACGTTAGAAAAAGATTCTTGTATGGGGACCTTCATTTTATTTAATTTTTAGTAAATACATAACACATTCTGAAATAAAACAACGTTTTAAGTTTTTTTAAACATACATACATAACGTCACGCCTTCATTCCCAGAGTGGGGTAGGCAGAGCTACAGACACCAACAACTCTAAAAAGACTTATTGATAATTCTGTAACCACATTTTGCATGAGTAGGCTAAGATGTTTACCAGTGTATTAATGACAGGTTGCAAGCCCATCGCCTAACATTACTACAATACAAGCCTGTATTCCCTTAGTCGCCTCTTACGACATCCACGGGAAGACATGGAGTGTGTGGCACAACTCTAACCCGGCAACCACACGGGTCTAAAACAGGTTTTTTAAAACATTTTGTAATAAATAATGAAGCTAAATGATATCGATCATGACGGGCTGTATGACGACACGGTGGCCTAGTTGGGAGTGACCCTGCCTCCGAAGCCAGCGGTCCTAGGTTCAAATCCCGGTAAGGGCAGATATTTGTGTGATGAGCGCGAATATTTGTTCCTGAGTCTTGTTTTCTATGTATTTAAGTATATTTATCGTTGTCTAGTACCCATAGTACAAGCCTAGAGCTTAGTTTGGGACTAGGTCAATTTGTGTGAGATTGTCCCCTGATATTTATTTTATTTATTTATATTGAAGAGAATTCTAAGCGTTGCGAGGGATACAAGCGATACCGCCTAAGACAATAAATTTTGGGGTGTAATAATTTTCATGACAATAAAAACTTAACTTATCAAAACTTTTTTTTAAGGTTGACGATAAACTGTACCACTGTGGTCACTGCAACAACTTGCAACTCATCAACGAGATGGAAGACCACATTGAAGCCCAGCACCCTCCAACAAAAAACACCTCTCACCTCGACTCGCCCGCAAAAAGGCTTCCCAGTGTCAACCACGAACTCAAAATATCTCCCAAACCTATCAATGTAGCTAGGAATGAAAACGAAACAATGAAAGATAATCAACCGAAGATGGTGAATGCAATGAATTTGAACATGTATCGTGAGTTGAGAGCGGTTAATAGTAATCTCAATGAGGATATTGTGATATGTACGTTTGGAAAAACAGTGAGCATTTCGAAACTAGCTTACAATATAGTTTGTGGACAGGTTGGCGAGTTCTACTGCGGCCTGTGCGAAGTCAATATTAACAGGCAATGTTTGTCGAGACATGTCAACGACTTGCAACATTTGATATTGTTACAAGGAACCCCTTTTATTCAAGAGTTTAACATTCACTTGTATCGACGGGTCAGTAATACTTTTTATATTAAACCTTAGCGTGTCGACGTCGGTTTCGTTTATGATAATTTTAACCTACTTCAAAAAAAGAGGAGGTCACCGATTACTCTGTCAATTGTGGACCAATTAAAAAAAAACTTTTTTTGGTTAGGTGATCTGATGATCTCATAGTCACCAAATCTGAATTTGATGAGGGAGTCATTGAGGAATTGAGGGAACTCCTCAAATATTATTAGTAACAAGTTTGCATTCAGAAAGTATAACTTGGTGAAGTGGAACTGATGATGAAGACCACAGATGGCCACCGGAACTCCTCAACGGTACTTATTTCAAGGGTGGCGATAAGATATCTTGATTAAAATAGTTGAGCGACTACAACGAAGAATATTTACTTGTTGAAATATGACTATGACTTTCCCGCGGCGTTTGAAATAACTTAGTTTCATATCAACTAAGAAGTGGGACTATATGAACACTAAAAGTATAAAATAAAATAAATGTTTTAAAAAACAAAAGTGCCTTCTAAAACGCTAACAATAACTTCTTTTAAAATTGTAGGTACACACGAAGACACTGTTAACTGACCACCCCTAGACTTTAATACGTTGCGATAAGGTTTATGTTCGTTTGTAAATGTACAGTTAACAGTGTCTTCGGCTGTGCCTACCTAATAGGTTAGTCCAACTTAAGTCGGCGACCACAATATTTTCAACAAAAAAAGCCGACATAAGTTGGACCAACTTATTATTTAAGTAATTTTAAAAAACCTTATTTTTCTGCGTTTTGTTTGTTTTTTAAAACATTTAAATTTTAGATTTATGTTACATGTAGTTTTGACGGATATAACTATAACAAAAATTTACGCTTTTCGAGTTCAACATTTTCTGAGTATTTCTAAAAAAGTTTGTACATTTCATTCACGACTTCAATTTGCAAAAAAAAAATCAGGTTGGTAGACTGAATGAAGCTGAGCCTAAATAACATAGTCTCCCAAAATGTTCCTTTTTTGTTACTAACTTTCTTTGGTTCATGGTAACAAAAAAGGAAAGTTTCATAAATGAAAGTTTCAGAAATGCTCATCTACACGTTTCCGCAAAACTAAAAATTGATAATGCTATGTACATAATGTTTTTTAAGGCTATCCACTGATACCTTACTCAATGTCATAATGAAAAAAGTACCTTTGTTTTACTTGTACCTATGCGAGAAAATTCAAGTACAACTTTGTCGGAGTAATGTAACAACTAATACCTAAGCCAAATTACACCTTTGTAGTACATAGTCTCTGAGTTAACCGTTTGACCAGTTTAATTTGACTAGCATTTCTTTTTTTAAATTTCAGATTCGCGATGCCCTCCATTGTGCCTTGTGTAACCAACTAATACCGTTGATACCAGATTTTATCTTCAGACACAAAATAGAGCCAACACACATGCTATGTGTTGCTAAAGCTTTGGGACGTTTAAGAAACGTCAGCGCTATAGAGGCAGAGATTAAACACGAGAAGAAAGTTATTAGAAATGACTTAAATGATTTTAATGTTGCTGAAAAACCTAAAACAGTTGCGTCTCCAGTTAAAGTAGGTACGAAACAAAAGGATCCACAAAGTGTTAAGGAAAGCAAAAAGGTTAATACACAAGTAGCAACTATTAAAGATGGCAAATTTGATGAGACAGAAGTCATAGCACCAACACCTAAGTTTGAATCCACAGAATTCATTGAAGTTAAAAATGGATTGAAAGACCAAGGTGTTGATGAAGAACAATCTGACCCAGCCGAGGAGTTGGATGATTCCACGGTGGAACCTGAGTTTGATTTCGAAGAACATTTATATGTTCAAATTAATAATTGTTATATTAAAATTTCCAATTCATCTTACCATACCCTGGTTAAAATCGGGGATGGGAGTAATTATTGTTTTGTATGTTCAATTGTTGTGTATGATCATTTTAAGAAACATGTCGAGAGTAGAGGGCATGCGGAGAATATGGAGAAATACAATTTCGTGGATAAATACAAGGATAATTTGTTTCGACAGGTAGGTGGCGTTAATCCAATATCTGACTCGTTTGTTACGGCCTATTTGCACTAGTCCTATTGTCAGTACCGTATAGGTCTAGTTTATACTATCCGCAAAACTATCTGGCCGGTAGGGCAATAAACGTCGGCTACCGATAGGGGTGTAACATGTCGATAACTTATAATGTAAACGTCGATATAATCATTATATTTTGAAATGTTATTGATATTGTTTTTAAAGTTATCTAATGAATAATACTAAATGTTTAAGATAATTAATTACATGTTTAAGATATTTCTTAAATAATTAGCTAAAGTTGATATGAGCTCAAGTTAAAGGAGAAGTTGCGACGAAAAATACCACGTTTAAAATGGCAGATGTTGAGAAATTGTTAAATGAAGCGATCGTTACAATCGATGACTCGGTCAAATGTGTTCGCCACGCTAAAAATCTCCAGAACGAAGACCTAGCTAAAGCACTTTTTATTGACACCAACCGTCTTGTTATTAACCTACAAGACGATAGTGACACTGAAGACGAAGAATAGTATTACTAGTAAACGTAATATTTAGTAATATTAGTACTAGTATTTTCCTTGTTTAGTTATTTATTTTGTTATACCTCCTTATTATTTTATTGAAATACTTTATGTCAATAATTCAATATACCTATTTATATTTCGATAGTAACTATACAATACTGTTATATAAAACACCACGTAATTTAATTCTTTGTGTCATTACTTTATCGACATTCCTTTTTATGCGTAACGCTACCTGCCCTATTGCTGCTCGGCCCGCTCCATAAGCCGTGCAGGTGTGAAAGAGATAAGAGCATAATTCCGATGATTTATGATCTGACGGGCCAGATAGTTTTGCGGATAGTATAGGCTCTATTTTTAGAGTTCCGTAGTCCAACTAGGAACCCTTATAGTTTCGCCATGTCCGTCCGTCCGTCCGCAGCCTAGCTCAGATACTCTTAGTACTAGAAAACTGTCATTCGGCATGAATATACATATTAATCACGTCAACAGTGTTAAAATGAAATCTTGAAAAAAGAAATATCTTACCTCTTGCACGTAACGTTGTGTAGTGTTGGGTGTTGTTGCATAGGTATTTCAAAAATATTGCGGGTTTGTGACAACAATTTTTCGATTAAGGGATCCGTTTATGAAATATTAAGTTAAAAGCGTTTTTTTTTTGTTAGAGTCAAGTGTCGTCCCCCCCCCCCTCCCTACAGCCAAAAGTACAAATACTAAAAATCTGAAAAATATCTTCAATGAAAGTGCATATAACGAATTTAAAAGGAAAACTATCACGTGGTTGCTGGGTTAGAATAGTGCCAATCCATGTCTTCCCGTGGATGTCGTATGAGGCGACTAAGGGAATAAGGGCTTGTAGTACTGTTAGGCGATAGGCTTGCAACCTGTCACTAATACACTGGTAGACATCTTAGCCTGTTTGTGCTGTTGTTGGAATTGTTGGAATTCCTGTAGCTCATCAATAAGTCTTTTTAGAGTTGTTGGTGTCTGTAGCTCTGCCTACCTCACTCTGGAAATGAAGGCGTGATAGTATGTATGTATGTAACTATCACATCAAATCAAATCTTAAATGAAAGAGCATACTTATAACGAATTTTAAAGGAAAACTATCACGACTAAGAAGACATCATTGGTTCTTGAGATACAGGCGATTAAAGTGTTTATACCTACTATAATCATCTAAGACGGCACCAAATGACTTTAAATAGAAAATTAATTATTATTCGGTTATTTTTTATGTTTGTAGTACTTAACGGCTTCGGAACCCTTCACTGAGCATGGTCCGACATGCTCTTGCCCGGTTTTTTTTACATACATACATAACATCACGCCTTCATTCCCAGAGTAGAGTAGGGTAGAAATACTAACAACTCTGTGGTTGTAATCTTTAATCTTTCGTTTTTTTTTTACAGATATACTTAATGTACCATTGCGGTGTTTGCAACGTTCTTATAGCTCGAAAGCATGTCAACCATCATCTGTCATGGCCGACACACTTAATACAGGCAGAAAATTCTAAATTGAGCTCGAAACAGAGGAAAGCTGGTATTAAAGCTGGAACCCAACAGGTAAATTAATAAAATCTATTTTTTATCACACATCCTCGAAAAGGGTGTTATAACACGCAGGCGTATAGGGCAGTTATAGCCTATTGACCTCCCGAGGGAGTTATGGGATTAATTTTAAAATATAGAACCCACTATCGTACGTCATTGCAGACTATGGAGGTTTAAAAACAGTCAAAGTTTATTTCCTAATTTCATAACTTGGTTACAAACCAATTGTACTGTATATAAAACTTATACCGTACATGTCACTGCATTATAGTTATATTTTAGTATTATTTCAGAGACATTTGCAATTATTTTGATTAAATTGTTTATTAAATCCGGGCAAGAGCTTGTCGGACCATGCTCAGTGTAGGGTTCCGAAGCTGTTTAGTACTACAAACATAAAAAACATCAAGTAATCACTAATTTTGTATTTAAAGTCAATTGGCCCCGTCTTAGATGATTTTAGTAGGTATAAACACTTTCATCGCCTGTATCTCAAGAACCAATGATGTCTACTTAGTCGTGATAGTTTTCCTTTAAAATTGGTTATATGCTCTTTCATTTAAGTTTTTTTTCCGATTCTTAGTATTTGTAGTTTTGACTGTAGACACTTGAGTGTAACAAAAATTAGCGCTTTAAAGCTTAATATTTCATAAACGGATGAATTCCTCATGCAAGATGACATTATTATATAAATTAAATTAAATTATTCAAATTTCATATTTTTTAAGATATTTTATAATTTATTTCTAATTTTAATTTCTGACGATCTCAATGTAATAACTTATAATTTCACATGCTGTGCAACTCATGTCATGTGTGTGACTTTATATTGGGAAATAATAAATTTGAATTTTGAATTTGAATTTGATTACTTAATTAAAAAACTGTTTTCACGAACCCATAATATTTTTGAAAGACCTATCCAACAACACCCCGCACTATAGGGTAGACTAGAAAAAAAAATACATCCCCACGCTACGTGTAGGGGAGGTACAGTCAAGTTCAAAAGTATGTATACACTTTAGTACCTTGTCTATTTAACGTCATGTTTAAACTGCCATATGAAATTATCCAAGCGATTAAAGTGACAAGGTACTAAAGTGTATACATACTTTTGAACTTGACTGTACACTAAAAAATTTTTTTTACTTTTTATTGTACCACTTTGTTGGCGTGACTAATACGCATGCATATTCATGCCAAATTGCAGCTTTCTATTACTAATAGTCTTTGCACTAGGCTGCGGACGGACGGACGGACGGACATGGCGAAACGATAAGGGTTCCTAGTTTGACTACGGAACCCTAAAAACCGGTACAATCTGGCAGTATGTATGGCCTGTCAAGTTTGAAAACTAATGGCAGTTTAGCATTATCTGTGGAAGACTATTTTAAATAAAGTTGAGTAGTCATGTTGGCAATCTCTTTAAGCGAGTTGAGTGCAATTCATATTTTGCTCAAATTCGTACGCGCTCACGCGCTGTGCGCGAGTAGCGAGCGGCGCGCGGCGAACCGACGAGAGTCGGTCTTTTTACCGTGATCAAAGGCGCCTCATTGTGCGTGCCTCGCGTAATTTGGACATGTATCCGAGCGTGCCGCGGGCAGATCGACCAGTTCTAACTTGTCTGTGGGTGAGGCGCCGACAAATTTGATAAAGTTGCTGAGTCCCACCAAATTTCAGCGTTTTCAGTTGCGATTTCAGCTTGTTTTTGTTAATAATTCGGTGAATTATTATAAACGCAGCCGCGGCTGTCATAGTGTCCGAAGCCATGTGGATATTTTGGCTCGCGGCGAGCACGCTGCCTCACCCGCGCATGTTTATGTGTAACAATTTCGAGTAATTTCTCAGATTCGTACCCAGTGTTTGAACATTATGCAAATCATTAGTAGATATCGTTTGGAAGTAGCTATTTGCGTGTGAAAACTGAAGCTGGGAAAAGTCGGGTTTTACAATAAATTGACGATTAGTTTAATTGTATTTTTGTCCACGGAATTTCCCTTAACGTAACTATAGTCGAGTCGAGACTTAGGCGAACTAACTTGACAGCCGAAAATGTTGCCAGACATAGAAAAAAATATATAGTGATAGGTTTATGTCGACACAAATATGTCGATATAACGCCTCTGGAACCATCGGTCTACTTTCCCGATCGGTCCACTTTTGCAAACCGTCTCCGGCCCACTTGCTTTTCCTTATCTTTCTACTTCCTGATCAGTCCATTTTCCTGATCTGAAGAAAGGTGAAATTATTATCTTCTCCATTCCAGGTCACTGCGAACACTCAAATAGAGAACATATATTTAAACGAAACTGAAACCAAAATTAAGATTATTCTAAACATTTCCATCCGAAGAGAGAATGAAGTCAGTGTTGTGAGGAAAAATAAGATTATAATTTTTAATGACAACGTGTTGAAGATATCGTTCAACGCTTGGCACAGTCTGAGCCCGCTGGAGAACAGTTGGAAGTGCACGGTGTGCCAAACGGAGTTCCAGGAAGAGGAGTTGCCTAATCACGTGGCCTGTGAGTGGCACACTGATAATTTGAATAAATTCGAGGAACAATATTCGCCCGCGCTTATAAGGAAGGTAAGATTTACTATCAAATATTTTGGTGATACAAATTCTTGCAAGAGAATCAGAATTGAGTTTCATTGATACAATTTAGGAGAAAATGTAAAAAAAAAGCATATAAAACGCAATACACTAAGTTTTGACCCGTTTATTAAGATGTTATATAGAATCAAAACTTGTTAAAAGGGTGATGGGCAATTTTGTATGGACCCCGTCCCCCCCCTCCAACAGTAACGGGCTGCAGGTCTATATGTTCATTAGGACCCAATAAAAGACAAAATACTTATCTTCGTAGCAAAATCAATGGGAATTTTTTAATGAAAACAAAAGGCCAGGCAAGGCAAATCATCTACATACGTGTTCATTTTCAAACAAATTCCATAGTTCCATACGATAAGATTATGATTTTTCAAGAAAACCCCATACATATGGTGATCGTCGCCATAGAAAAAATACATCATATTGCCAAGATCTATAAACTGGCACATGTTCCATCACTGTTGGTGGGTGGGGACATTTTTACCCACCGTCCTTTTAAAACTTAATGTTTAGAGTGTTTTTTTCGGCATCCTCATTTTATTCAAATAATATTTCAATTCAATGATATTGGCATAAACATGCAAATTTCTTTATAGGGTCCTTTATTTTAAACATGGAACAATCCTGCCGTCGAATTTGTATAGAGTTTTTTTTGCAGGGGGTCTGAGCTATGACTTTTTAAAGCTTCACATCTTATGAAAAAATTACACTACAATTATTTCGCGTATACAGTTACCCCCTCTCTTTCATAGCACTTTGCAGAGAGCCTAAGAAAAAATATATGCATGTTCCCTATTCCCACTCTAAAAATCTCCCTGTTTGTAGTATGGGCCTCACGAGGTTAAATGATGAAATAGTAGATTGTTCAACAAGGGACTAAAACAAGCCATAATGACACGAGATGTTTTGCCACGCGAGCGAGCTTGCGAGCGAGATTCGAGTGTCATTATGGTTGTTTAGTCTCGCGTTAAACACTACTTTTCACTTTGAATGCGAGGAAAAAAACGACGTTCTAAACAAAATTACAACATTTATTATAAAAAAGTTCCGCGGTTTTTTTGTAAAGTGATGTTTTAAATGCTTGCATATTTAGCCAACAGATTCACACTTGGAATCCATTTTAAAAGTAATTGGACCACGCATAATAAAAGAGTTCGGCCTTAATATGATTAAATAGATTCATATTCGTAATAATTAATCGTGTTTCACGAAATTAAATCCTTTTTTTTATATATTTGCACAGTTGTCATTTTGAGGTTATTTCGACATCCAAAAATATGGTCCATACACAATCACTGAAAATGGCGATAATCCTCCATTCACAAACACCGTGATTGGTTGTTTAGGGCTTTCCAAAGTAAATTAAAAAAAATACTTTAATCCCTAGAGATTAATAAGGAGCTTTAGTTCCGATTCGCAGAGATTTAAGTAGCATTTTAAGAGCATGAGAAGTGAAAAAAATGTTTTTTTTAGGTAAACGACACGATACTGAACTGCATTATGTGCAATACCGAAATGTCCCACAAACAGCATATTGTAAAAGAGCACATCCAAGGCAAGAAACATCTCAAGAACTACGAGAATATACTCACGGAGAGCTCTGCGGCAAGTAACTACGCGGATTGCGACGGAGACGTGATAACGCTGGGATAAACGGGAATATATAAAAAAAAAAAGTTACTCCCGTGACGCAAATTTGAAAAGGTGAGATGGGAGAACCAATTGTACCAATAGGAACAGGTTTTAGGCCAATAATTGTTAAGTCACATGTAACCAGGGTTCGAAATGATCCAGATAATGACAAAACTTGATAATTATCATAATAATTATAAGTTATATTGTTTGTTGTATTTTTATAAACCTTGTCCAGACGATGGCAAATATTTGATTATTTGATTTTTTGTATGGGATTTGATTTATATATAAATGAAAAGATCCATAATAATTCGCAAAACTACGAAAATCAAAATAACTGTTGCAGATATTTTTTTTTTATTATCAATTGATAATTATCTACTTATTATTACCATTTATAACCACCTTTTCGAACCCTGCATGGACCCACGTCGAACGTGTCAAAAACTTTAAAATAAACCCAATATTGACCATTACAAAACAAAGTTGTTTTTTATACATTGTGTTCTATTAGGTCATAGTTTTAAAGACTATTTTGAAATCGGTATTTATATAAGTTGAAGGAGGTTAATCGTGCACAAATATACATAAACTAGGGTTGCCAAAAAAAGCCGGAGGTAACACGAACATATACAAACGGACGTTTTTTAAACGTACATATGTAGTGCACCAAGTAGGGACCAATGTTAGACTAGGTTCTTAAGATAAGGTTTATTCATTTATTCTGCAATAACTCATTTATAACCGTAATTGTCTTTAATGTCTATTAAGTACCTTCGTTGGATGTTAATCATGACGTAGATTTAAAAAAACAAGCAACTTTTAACCCTTTAACCGCCGAAGCCGGCAAACCACGTCATCGGATATTCGTGCCGCGGACGCCGAGCGCTCGGTACGCTTCATATATTTTCTATGGGCGCGGCATATGACGTTGTTGGCGTCCGGGGCACGTAAAGTTGCAACCGGCCGTGGCGTTCAAAAGGTTGAAAAGTCGATTACATGTATGTGTATATTGTTGTCTAAAATATGTTGAAAAAAATAACCCGCTTGGTTTGATTAAATGTTATAGCCTTGGTTACTCCCATAACGTAGACAAATTAAACAACACCTCATAATGTTAAAATCCATGAAGCTGCAGAGCGTACCAAAGAAAGAGAAATACATACATACACTCGAAAAACTTTACCTTCCTGTCGCAGTTGGGTAAAAATCGAGTTAATTTAAAAAATAATTTGTGAAAAATTCCGGATGCTTTTGAAGTTCCCACCGTTTTCCGGACAATTCCGGATAGTTTAGACGTGTGGTAACCCTAATTGCAACTCTTATCAGTATTATTTCAAGGCCATTAATATACTTAGTAATTAAGTTATAGGTTAAGCGCGAATTTATTGACAGCCAATTAAATTTCAAGTATTTTTGTAATGTTTTTTTAATGATAATTTTGGTACGTTAATGTTTAATTTTAAGTTTAATTCCTTATTATAAGTTACATGAAATTTTGTGATACAATTTATTTTTAAGTTTATTATACAAGCATGTCACATGTGTGTGTAAATGTGCCGAATTCATGACAATGTAATTAATTTTTCATGTGAAAGGATAAATTTCAGGAATATTATGCGCGATTGAAACGTAATTAAGAAAACGTTAAATATTTCATTACGTTACGAAAATTAGTTTTGTCTACTACATACGCTGCGGTATATAAGTATTTTAAAACTCATCTCGAATCAATAGCACACCTTGCAATAAAAGTAACATATTTGATTTTTCTTGTAGTTTCAATATACTCTAATAAAACGAGATTTAATGCTACAAATTGAAAAAAGTATTAATTAGTTTTTTTTTTTTTTGTAAAATAGTATTAATTTTAATGTTGTAGCATCTCCTTAAACATTCGCAAAAGATTTATTTGTATACTATTGTTGAATTTTATTAGATTAATCTAAGCGTAAAAGTTGTATTGTTTTACCTATATACAGTAATTTGCATTAATATTTATAAGTGAAAAAGAAACAAACAAACGAACTTACCTACCTTGAAACTACATTAATCAAACCTACCGCTATCAGTGGGGATCGTTCCTAAATTGCCGGCAGCATTGCCACGATGAATGGCAATACTTAATCTTTGTGCCAAGCAAAGACCAGCATTTTGTTGACGAGCTGCATCGACCAGGTGCTTTGAAAGATCTCTAAATATACGCTGAGCTCCTGTTACCCACGGTTCTAAAGTTTCGACGTAAAACGGCTTAACCCTTTTCTAGGCATAGTACATTTCATCGACCACATTCATGTCGCTCAAAATTGAACTTAACTACCTACATTTTATGGCACAAATTTAATTGAACTTTCTTGCAATATGACTTCATGGATCAGTATTCTTCAGGAAGTTACGAATTCGTGGCTCTATTCCATTTTGTGCTCGTATCCCTGGCTTTAGCAAGGCCTGGAAAAGGGTTAAATACGTACCTTCGATCAAGTTGACCATCTATATTTAACCTCGTAAGAGCCAGTGTGCATTAAGAGGTACATAATCAAGGCAATTTAGTTGGAACTGTATTTTAATATGCATAAAGTTCATTTTTATTTGCTTCAAATTTGAAAATGCTTAAGAGCAAAGGTAAATGAACTTTATTCCCTTGGTGGTAGATTCTAATTCCCACTTACAATAATCCCCCTGTTTGTAGTACGGTGGGCCTTACAAGGCTAAGCTACTCCAAATAATCTAGTGTCCGCTTTCTTTGCAACGGGGTTTAGTAAAAATCACTTTTTAGCGCCGTAAAAATTAAATGACAAGTCAGAAAAGTTATTTCTGACATATATTGAAACAGGGTCAGGGATCTTGGATGTTTAGCAAATTTTCGTCCATTCGCTTAGATAGTGTCGCTACACCCGCACGCACTTGTGGTCGTTGTGATAAAATACGAATTTAATTCTATGTAAACTGCCAAATTCACTTGTGGGTACAGCGCTCGCATTCGTTGTTTACGCGGCGGCATCCTTTAACAAAAGGCGGCGCGATACGAAGGCGACGACGCTATCTAAGCAAATGGACTATATACACGTAGTGTGTGCATTTTTTTTTATTATGTATGTGTATTAGCTTCACGACTCCACTATGTTTAAAGTAATTCAGATGTTACTATGGCGGTTTAAAATCGTTAGGTTAAAATGTAAGTGATGTGATGATATGATTCTCTTTAATTTTAAATTAGTTTTAATTTGTCTAGATTTTAAGGATAATCAGTCGAATTTAATTGTTTTTTTTTGTATTAGTTTGCCGTTCGGGAGATAATTTAGTTACGTTCGAAATGCCATGAATAGAATGAACGAAATTAATTATACACATATTCCTACAGAGAAAGTGCCATTAGCGCTGGGGTTACCAAGAAAAAACCTTTTAAAAATAACCGGAAATGTCAGATACATAATTGTGTTAAATATTGCAAATGTTAACTTTGTTTTTGTTTAACAAGTTTCATGTAAATAAAATAAATAATAATATCACGGGACAATGTCACACAAATTGACCTAGTCCCAAACTAAGCTCTAGGCTTGTACTATGGGTACTAGACAACGATAAACATACTTATATAGAGAAATATATACTTAAATACATAGAAAACATCCAAGACTCAGGAACAAATACTCGTGCTCATCACACAAATATCTGCCCTTACCGGGATTTGAACCCAGGACCCCTAGCTTCGAAGGCAGGGTCACTCCCAACTAGGCTAGCGTGTCGTGTATTTATATACATACACTAAATCACGCCTGTTTCTCAGAGGGTAGGCAGAGACCACTTCTTTCCACGTGCTACGATCTCTTTCGCTTATTCAACATTCATACATCGAGCCATGCATGCACGTCGGTTTTGGGTACTTAAGATTCGGCCAATTCTCAGTATTTCTTAGATTTTATTAAAAAAAGTACGCCTAGGCCGGCCCCTTCCGACCTTTCCACTCACTTTCGCACTGTATATTTCTTTCGTCAATCGTTTTTAGGCGTGATTTAATGTATGTATGTATTTATATTTTTGACTTAATTGTTGTCGTCTGAAAATTGCGGACGGAACACAAATTTCCGGACATCTCGACGTTTTGGATTTTTGGCAACCCCACTTAAACTGCACGTGTAGGTACTTACCTACATATAGACGGACAGTTTGACGTACGTACTACGTAGTTAAGAAGTTAATGATTTTCGAAAGTTGATAAAATAATCGTTGATTAAAGTAGGCATGACAGATCGTGTCGCCGCTTATGTTTTCGTGTCGATAGAAAACGAAATTGGCACAAATTGCAAATAGCTTGAACATTTATTTTTTATCATCATATAAGTGTTTGTCTCACCCTACATGGGATAACTTTACAAGTGTAAAAGTCTACAAAATTGATATGGTTTTCTATAGAAAAATTGTACAATTTTGTCAAATTGTATCGCTTGTAATGTTTTGTGATTTATGCCCTTGTCAGACTTGATGCTAAATTAATTTCCCTACAGCATTATTGTTTAGTTAAAACATTCCCGTACCTTCCATAAATTTTAGGCATACCAATATATTTCGTTAACCATTCATATAATCGTTCATTCATTCATTAAATCTGTTCTTGCCAGCTCTATTAAATCGATTTTTTATCTATGGCCGTTTTTACCAGGAAGCTTATATTCTGTGGAGAATATGGAGAATGCCATGCATACAATGAGTTCAAGCAAGAATAAGTTAAAAAAACTTTTTTTTTTGTAACACCATTGCCCTCTGTACTTTCAATATACTCACTATAAAAAGACAAACGAGTCTATAATCGCCGGATCTGCTATGAGGCATTGAGAATTTCTTATCCGTCACTTTCCGTTTGCCTCATACAAGCTCTATGGTATTTTTTTTTCTTTATTCCTATACGTAACAACTTCCTTTCTTTTCCCTCATCTTCGTTTTACCCTTCAACCAACCGCCAAGCATTGTTTGCATTGTTTTGTTCGGTTATAAGACAACCGGTGAAATTACTAGCATAGAGGCATTCCATCTTAGTCTTCAGGGTTGGCAACGCATTGGCAATCGAGATCCCACATACCATCAGGTGACCTATATGCTCATTTGCCTTTTTTGGCATTGTAAAAGAAACATACGTGACGTATTTCAAGTTAATACTTTCTTGCTTAAATCCATGGTTTTCTCTGCATTCTCCATAGTGTATAAGCTTCTTTGACGCTGATAGCCTCTTGACAGTGGGTTTTGGGTTCGATTCCCGGTATGGGAAAGTATTTGTTCCTGGATCTTGCATGTTTTCTATGTATTTCAAGGTTTTTTTTTCTATCTAAGTATGTTTATATCGTTGTCTAGAGCTTAGTTTAGGACTAGGTCAATTTATGAGATTGTGTATTGTTATTTATTTAATAGAATAAGAACTAAAGGCATAGGAGCGATAAAATAAAAGGCAACATACAGATAGCTGGTTATGTAGTCTTATTAGGATTCAGTGAGCCAAAAAGAAACAGTTCTATAAGCTGAAATTAATATCATGGTCGTACACTGTTGCATATATAAACTACGTTTATGTATTAAGATGTTGTATAGGCTAATCTTTGACCATGGTGACCATTTGGTGACAAGTTTACACGAGTTGACAACACCTTGTTGTGTGCGGCTAGGTTAGCAATAACTGTACTCTTTCCTTTTTTAACTTATTGAATATTCTGACGCGTTCGTTTTAAGGCTCCTTCTTTGCTTTTAGTTCTTATTCTAGAAATTATTTATATTTATTTGCTGTCACCAACTACTGAATTCTGACAATCGCAGTCTTTAAAAATTGCAAGTTTTTGTTGTTTTTTTTCAAGTTACCATAATTTAGCTTTTCATTTCTCGTGCCATTTAAGATATTAAGTTTTAGCTAATAAAACATGTTGAAAGAATCTGTCTTTTTTTTATCCGCTAAGCGGACTTCTTTGATAATTACTTTATTGATTAATTCATGCTTTTATAGGATCTGTATGAGTATATATTTAACCTTTTCGCCGCCATTGGCTTGATACAAAAGTGGTCCTCACACGCCAAAGACAGCTGAAAACCACGACATTTTAACCTTATGTCACAATAACTCGGGTCTATTCTGCACTGTATCTGTGACCACTATAACTGTTGATGGCGTGGTAGGAACGACAGTTCACGACCACTTTATGGGTTCTTGGCGTTCAAAGGGTTAATAGATAGAAACCCTCTTTTAGTCACCAGCGGCACGATTTTGTGATTTAGGCCATTAAAAGTACAAACTGGCAACAGCGCGCAACGCACGTAATTATAACATTCTGTTTTTTTTACGATGATTTCGTTGTGGTGCAGCGTTAAGAGGATTGTGAAGCGATGCCTAAATCGCGTAGCTGTCAAAAATAATCCATACAAATTTAGCTCCGGGCGATAACGTTTCTCACATACTGAGTCTAATCCGATTTCTACGATTTTTGAATATGTTGTAGATATTGTGGAAAATAGGTCTGTACGTTTCCGCTTTTGTTTTTTTTATTTTATTTTCATTCCATAAAGATCTTCTTGAAATGGAAAACGTACAGACAGTTTTTCATAATATCTATAACTTATTCAAAAATCCTATAAATCGGACAACGTTTAAGGGGAAAGAAACGTTATCGCATTTTGTATGGTCATTTTTGCTTCACAGTCCTCTTAAGTTATGAAAAAATATTTGATATACAGGGTGTCCGGGAGATAGTGACCAACCTTACACGGCTGGATAGCTCGGCTCAGGAGTGTCCGAAATATGATAAATCATCTTTAGTAAAAGTCGCACCAAAAACGAGATATCACTTCTTTTTTTTTTTAAATTTGGTATGTGGTAGGTACTCTGGTTCACCATTTTCGATGCCACAAACACAGTTACTAGAAAATTCTAAACTGAAAAATTTCAGTTTCGTCTGCTGTCAAAGAAAGCTGATTAAATTTGCTTAAAGACCCTTTTAACAAAATTACTAAATATTGGTATTTTAACTTTTTATCTCTAGTTTAAGGTTTAGGAATATGAGTTTTTCTTCTGGTGAAATGAAAACCTGTAGGTAGTGCTGCTTACTCTAAAATTTGCCTGTTTAATGGAAAGTCTAAGATGATGTCAATTCAGTTGACTATAGCAGCGAAGTAATTATTAAGTTTTTCCAACAGACTGAATTCTAATAAACTATCGAATTTAAAAACGACTATTGTAAAAGACGTTTAAGACCAAACTGGTTTTCACCAAAAATTAAGCTGGGTACGAATCTGAGCGGCTCAACGTTAGGCATGCTCGTTCCGCACGGCGAGCTGCTCGCGAGCCAAATTGTTGTACATAAACATGCGCGGGTAAGGCAGCGTGCTCGCCGCGACGCATCATTTTCAAATAGCCTCGGACACGATATCATAATTCATAATTCACCGAATTATTAACAAAAAGAAGAAAAAAATGTTCGGTGGTGGAACGGCTCAGCAACTTTATCAGATTTGTACACGTCCAAATTACGCGAGGCACGCACACTGTGGCGCCTTAGAGCACGATCACAAACCCGACTCTCGGCGGCTCGCCGCGCGCCGCTAGCGGACTGCTCGCGCACAGCGCGTGAGCGCGTACGAATTTGAGCAAAATAGGCGACGCGTGCGTGCCTCAACCCGAAGCTGCTCTAATTCGTACCCAACTTTACATCAGACCAAACAATTCTGCCCTGCTAACATA
Source organism: Acleris holmiana (assembly GCA_949316455.1). Classification (NCBI taxonomy): domain Eukaryota; kingdom Metazoa; phylum Arthropoda; class Insecta; order Lepidoptera; family Tortricidae; genus Acleris; species Acleris holmiana. Next base: position 7,497,620 of record OX438790.1, on the reverse strand, counting down.
AAATGCAGTAACTGAGACAAAACTTCTGTAGCAAATTGAACCTTATGAATAACAGTTTAGGGTTGAATCTGCTTTCGCCATTAAATCTGAGATACTGCTTTTTTGCTTAGGAGGGCAGAATTATTATGCCTAGTGATATAGACGTCTATTGGGTTTGGTGGTGTCGGCAAATAAAACTGCTTTATATAATATCCAACTTTATTTACGCTCAGATGTATCTACATGTCTTCTTTCAAAGACCGTAGCACAATGGCTGCCTTCTTCGCGATGTCGTTTGCAGTGCGCTTGAACATCTGTGAGGCCAGGAATTTCTTGACGGTGGCGATCACGGACTCTGTGTCGAACTCGACTCCGACCGACGGCTTAGCTTTCTCTGAGGAAGCACCTGCATGGTATCGTATGTATGTATGTATGTACACGGTAACCTCTCAGGGCTGGAATTCTACAAGGTAATAACGATATCGTTTTTGACCTGTTTCCGTATTGTCAACGTTTTGATAACTCTTTATGTCATTTACAATAATGGCGACTGTGACATAAACGATTCTTAAACGTGTCAAACACGATATCGTTTTAACGCACCTGAATAGAGGCCCTGAAATCCAAAAAAAACGTTTGCCCTCTGTCATTAACCTTTTCAACGTCTTACGTCAAATACAAATGCGTCACTCACACGCCAAACATGTATTAAAAATAATGCAAAATTCATTAATCCATTGGCGTTTTACTAAAAAAGTGAATATAGTTAAGCACTAAATGAGGACTCCATTACGTCACGAAAATTAAATATTACTGCATTAAGAGAAATAGTGGCATCTCAAACAAAACTCCTGTAGCAAGTTCAACCGGTTCTCTGCCTTTTCGCCGACAAATCTTTGACAAATGCATCGTTTCGCAACCTATTCATTGCCTAACCCGCTTTTTTTTCTGTAACTACAAATATTTCAGGATATTTATAACACTAACCTAACCTATAGGGTAAAACGTATAATAACGTATACGATAGTCGTAAAATAGTTTAAAACTATCCTATGGCGTCCCCTTAACTCAAACTATCTCCATACCAAATTTCATTTAAATCGGTTCAGCGGTTTATCCGTGAAAGCGTGACACACAGACATACATACATACATTAACTAGCTACCTGCCCTCGCTCCGCTCCGGGTTATACATATAAACCTTGCTCTTGAATCAATCTATCTGTAAAAAAACCGCATTAAAATCAATCGCGTAGTTTTAAAGTTCTAAGTGAGACAGTGGGAAGCGACTTTGTTTTATACTATGTAGTGATGATGATATAGCCGTATAGATTTCCGGGTAATAGTACATTTTGATACAAGTGTGGAAAGTATGTCATTTTACACGAGTCCCGAAGTATCTTGGCCCGAGCTGCAAGCGCCCTCAAGACTAGGGACGAGTTAAAATGACAGTTTCGCACGTGTATCAAACGACGTTTTTTAACACATTTGCGAAAAAATATCAATGGAACAAAATAAATCAGTAAATAAAACTATTAAAAGAGACAAATTTTACTTTTAATTGACACAGACTTTATGAAATGGCAACGGTTGTGTCCATTCAGCCAAATAAAAAAAATATGTCACATATTAATTTAATTACCTATGTTTAAAAATAAAAATAATTCTCTATTAACCAGTGGTAATAATATAAAGGTGGATTCACATTACGCCGTGCTTGGCTGGGCCCGGCTTCGGCATGGTGTAATGTGAATCCACCTTAATACCCAACTATCCGATCAACCGTAATACTAATTCAGATTCAGAGCTGTTTTTTTTTAAATATTAGCTAGAGATACATTTTATGTGTGTATGTATGTATGTATTTATATAATTTTCATATTTTCAATTATATTACTTATGTAAAGTTTCAATGCTAAATGACGTAATCATAAAGGGGTTGAACATCCAAACTCTTTGGTTGGATGCACGACTTGGAAGTAGAACCAAAATTATATTTAAAAAAAAATGGAAAAGTAAATCGCACTAGTGCGTAATATCCAACTTTCCGCACGATATACAGATACGAAAAGTACCACTTTTGAGCAACTGTGTAAAAAAAAACTTACGCAACGAGAACTTCTTTGGTTTGAACATTGGGTCCTTTCCCTTGAAGATCTTCTTTAGGGTCTGAATGAGGGTGTCGACGCCGGCGGTGGATTTCTCGTGGTTCTTAGCGTTTGTTTTGACGCCGAACACAATGTGTTCATCGTCGAACTGTTTTCCGCGTTCCTCACTCTCGGCGCTCCTGAAGTCACATTAAATACATGCATAATGTGACGCCTTTACTCCCAGAGTGGGGTAGGCAGAGCTTCAAAATTACCAATACATCTAAAAAAACTTGTTAATTATTCTGTAACCACATTTTGCACAATCAGGGTAACAGCTGGGTACGAATCTGAGCGGCTCAGCCTGAAGCATGCTCGCCCCGCGCGGCGAGCTGCTCGCGACCCAAATTGTTGCATATAAACATGCGCGGGTGAGGTAGTGTGCTCGCCGCGAGCCGACATTTCAAAATGGCGTCGGACACGATGACAGCCGCGGCTGCGATTATCAAATTCACTGAATTATTAACAAAAAGAAGATGAAATCGCCTCGGTGGTGGAACGGCTCAGCAACTATATCAAATTTGTAGGCGCCTTGCCCATAGACAAGTTACAATTTGTCGTTCTGCCCGCGGCACACTCGGATACACGTCCAAATTACGCGAGGCACGCACACCGGGGTGCCTTTGAGCATGGTCAAGAGACCTACTTGCGTTGCGGCGGCTCGTCGCGCGCCACTTTTTTTTTTTTTTTTATGTTAAGGAGAAGGCACACGAGCACTCAGGCCACCTGATGGTAAGTGGAATCTGAGACCCATAGACATTTGAATCCTCAAGACTATAATCCTAACATATCAAATGCGTTGCCAACCCTGAGGACTAAGATGGAATGCCTCTATGCTAGTAATTTCACCGGTTGTCTTATCCCCACACCGGAACACAACAATGCGAACACTGTTGCTTGGCGGGTGGTTAATGGATAAGATGGTGGTAGCGATCCGGACGGACCCTGCACAGGGTCCTACCACCACTAAACCACCACCACTTGCGCGCTGCTCGCGCACAGCGCGTGAGCGCGTACGAATTTGAGCAAAATAGGTGAGCCGTGCGTGGCTCAACCCGAGGCTGCTCTAATTCGTACCCACTTCATTCATTCATTCATTCATTGATTCAACAATTTTCCAACGGCAAAGTCAAGTTTGTCCCTCAATGAAATTTTATATCTTCGGTGCGCGAGTCAAACTCGCACGTGACAGGTTATTTTAAATCGATAGCCTCACCCACTTTCCTCAGAATCGTCAGACTGTATCGCAAGACGTTTCCTTGACTTGATCGTCTTGGCGTTCTTGTCGAAATCGATGTTCCCGTGTTTCTTGTGGACCACCGCGTCCACGTTGGTGTGGTTGTCCTGCTTCGACTCTTGGGGCAGCACGTAGCTGTCTCCCTCGAGGGCGAGGTAACCTGCAGGATGGACGTATCATCATCACCAGGGCTCAGATTTTTCATCGCACGGTAAGATGAAAGAAAATGATAGCGTCGATATTAAAATGAAAACTTTCATCATATTCGTCATGCTCATTCATTTAAATATCACCTACAGATTACACTCAGTGTACGGTTCCGAAGCCGTTAATGACTACAAACATAAAAATCAACAAGTAATAACTAATTTTCTATAGAACGCCATTTGGTGCCGTCTTAGGTGATTTTAGTAGGTGTAAACACTTTAATCGGCTGTGTCTCAATCTCAAGAACTAATGTCTAATTAGTTGTGATAGTTTACCCTATAAATTTGTTATATATTATGCGCTTTCATTGAAGTTTTTTTCAGATTTTTAGTAGTTGTACTTTTTGGCTGTATTCGAGACTTGACTGGTCTGACTGATTTTGAAATACCTATTTAACGACACGAGGTACACAAAAAAAATATTTTTTCATTGTTTTATTGTACTACTTTGTTGGCATGGCTAATATGTATATTCATGCCAAATTACAGCTTTCTAGTACTAAGAGTCTCTGAGCTAGGCTGCGGACGGACGGACGGACATGGCGAAACTATAAGGGTTCCTAGTTGGACTACGGCACCCTAAAAACTGTACCATCTGTAACGAAAGCTATACTTACAAATTAATAAATTGAATTAAAAGTATCTAATCTACTTTTCACAATATGTTCCATGTTACAGGCTAAAGATTTTTTGGATTTGCCGGCTATTTTTTGTCACACAACTCGCTGGTCAGACTCAACAGAGATAGCTTCTCTGTTGTTCTCTTCTCACTAGCAACTAGACCTTATTTTCTAGTACCCATCCCATTATAAACACGGGGCTTAGTTTGGAACTAAGGTATTAAGATGTTCCCTGATGTTTATTTATTTAAAACTAGCGGCCCGCCAGCGGCTTCGCCCCGCCGCAAATTTCTGACTTTCCCGGTGGATTTTTCGATTATTTTCGCATCTTTTAAACCTTCCCTGGACTATGACAAACATTTTAAAACCAAAATCAGCCAAATCGGCCCAGCCGTTCTCGAGTTTTAGCGAGACAAACGAACAGCAATTGATTTTTATATATATAAAAATATAATCACAGGACAATCTCACACAAATTGACCTAGTCACAAACTAAGCTCTAGGCTTGTACTATGGGTACTAGACAACGATAAACATACTTATATAGAGAAATATATACTTAAATACATAGAAAACATCCAAGACTCGGGAACAAATACTCGTGCTCACCACACAAATATCTGCCCTTACCGGGATTTGAACCCAAGATCCCTTGCTTCGAAGGCAGTCTAGTCTTAATTAATATAGAATTTAAGTTCTTCGTCAGAGGACTATTATTTGTACGTTTAATATTAATTAAAAATAACATACATACATACATAAACTCGCGCCTTTATTCCCAGAGTGGGGTAGGCAGAGCTACAGAATTGCCAACAACTCTAAAGACCTTGTTGATAATTCTGTAACCACATTTTGCACAATCAGGCTAAGATGTTTGCCTAAAAATAACTTACCACAAAAAACGAATAAGATAAAACATTTCATGTTTAATTTTAACAGAAACTTGGGGTTACTTTTTAGTATAATGAAACCAGGTAATCAAATAACTAATAAAATGGTTACACGTTTATAGGTTTCATTAACAGTATCGATAATAAGTTTTTACATTAAATTTGCATTTTAATTACCTATTTATTTCGACAGGTACACAAAGATTGAAAGTCCATTTGAACATGTATTCAAATTTCTATCGTATTGCTGTTGCAATAAGGCATGGTTTTGAAGAGCTAGTAACGTGGATATGCTGTTTTAGGATTGTTTAAAGGTTTAATGGATATTATTAATACAGACCCTTATTTTACTTAAAATATATTTTATTCAATATCAGTACACTTTTTATCTGTAGAATAATTAAATTTCATTATGCAATACACATAAATTTCACATTTAGAATTTTAAATTACACCTTAGTACTATTTGTTTTCTCAATATTCAGTATTATTGACTTTCGTTCATTAAGCAAAGTAATTTTATTGTCAACATTACGATATTTCTTATTGACAGTATACGATAACGTGTCAAAAGCCATAAGCTTTTGCAGAGCGGAATAAAATCCCTAAACTTTTCGTTTGCCTTAAAAATGTTTCAATATTTATTTAGATTACAGTCACGCGACTTTTAACTTATTTGAGCTGCATATTGGTCCAAATTCGACCACAAATAATCCAAATAAAAATATGATTTCATTTTTCTATCAGACCTAGTATTATTATCACATAGCGGTAGATATATATGGATAAAGCATCCGTCACTCTCGCACTTACGTAATGGTTAGAAAGTGACTGACGTATTAGCCACAGATATAACAGGGCCTCTATTCTACTGCGTTATAACGATATCGCGTTTGACGTGTTTTAGAATCGTTTGTCAGTCACCATTATTGTAAATGACATAATAATTATCAAAACGTTGACAATACGGAAACACGTCAAAGACGATATCGTTATTACCGTGTAGAATCCCAGCCCAGTTATTTATTCCACATTGCATTAGCCCATCTTACTTGGATATCGTAATTACACTGCACGGGTAGCACAAGTTGTATTTTCTCGCTTGTCGCTCAGTGCGTCTCTGTCGTTACAGCCTAGATAGAAAGGGTGATCCGAGCGACCTTTGACTTGTGTTAGCCCTTCAGTGGGGTTAGACGATTTGCATTCGACAATCGTTAGCGATTATTTTTCGATAGACAAATGTATGGAATTGACGTAAGCCACCGAGATAGTCACGTGTTACTATCTCGGTGGCTTACGTCAATTCCATACATTTTTCAATCGAAATACAATCGTTTACGATTGTCGTCGAATGCAACTCGTCCAACCCCACTGATGACTTTACTATAACTAATCACAAAACTCCTACAGCAAATGCAACCTTATTTACATTTCAACCGAATTTCATTTCATCGAATGCTATTTTCTGCTGAAACCATAATGTTTTCAGGGTATTAAACATTCATTACGTAGGTTAGGTTTAAGTAAGATGTTTAAGATAGGTACCTTGAAAACATTATGGTTTCGATGAAATTAAATTCGATGAAATGATACATCCGATGAAAGGTGTTTCGATGAAAAGATAGGCACCTCTTAAAAAAGAAAAAACAAATTGCGAACAATAGAAAAAAATTGATTGACAAAGAATTTAAATTCGAATTTTAATGATTCAATTAAATGTCTTACGGGTTTTGAAAGGTAGCAAGATAGGCTAATGGAAATTGGAATAGAAGCGCTTGATTCTTCGAGATTTTACACTTAATATTTAAGAAAACAAATAGTACTGGTGACCATTACAAAAATATCTTAGCATATAACATTTTAAATATATCTAAACTGGTTTCAAAATTATAATAATAACAATAGGAATAAAATATACACATTTAAAGCGAATAAAGCACCATAATAAAAAATAAAAGTTTTTATTTACAAAACAAAGTTAAAATAAGGATTGCACTAAATTTCAGTATTAAATTAGGTTATGGCATTTAAGAGTGCACTCAAGTAAGTTGGGTTAGGTTATTTTTACCCTGTTTAGAATAATTCAGGCAAATAATAAAACAAACTCAAGTAATTATATTAAAAACCAATATCAACTAAACAAGGTCAAAATATAACCTTTAAATTCCAACATCTAAGCTCTTAACTAGGTAACTAGTACTTAAAAGGTAAAATAATTAAACTCCGTCCACATACTAAGATTTCAATTAAAATACAAGAATATATACATATTTTCTAAATAAAAAACAATGAAATAAAATGTTAAAACGATAAAAATTCTTAAATATGTAGTTCAGTTGAGCAGTTTTTAATACTTGACAAAAACAAACGTATAGGTTTGCTTACTGTTTTATGTCTGTATGTATGAATGTGTGTCTGTTTGTGGCTTCGTAGCCCCCAAACGGACTGACCAGTTTAAATTTTATTTAATTTATCGCACTTTTTCAATTACCCAGGTATTTTTAACCTTTTTGTATTGTTTTTAAAATCATTATCTAAATAGACTAGACCTCGGTATTTTTGTCTAGCATACCAAGGGTAAATTACAATGGTTCTTAGGTTCAAACTAAATACTAAAAGTAGGAGTTGCTTTGGAATCCCTAATAACGTTTGTCCTAACGCTTCATTTGCCCTAATTATTATATGTCCTAAACTGGCAGATAGGAAACTTTTCAAGTTTTCCAAAAATACCTGCACTTAGGATAGGTTAGGTTATAAGAACTTGGGACCCGGTGCTGACTGAGGATGCCTCCGATTAGCCGAAGCATCCAATAGCCGAGAACACCGACAGGGCGTCAGCGCCGAGTGCTGCGAAGTGATCCTGTGGTGCCCCAACTCGACGGAGACGGCATCATGTTGGTTTATAAAGTCGTCTGAGCCTTCTACTCTAGAGTCCGCCCGACAAGAGACAGGGTGGGTTAATGCATTTATCCAACAAAAAATCAAAAAAGTGCTATTAAGGATTAGTAGGGTTATTATTGTCCCGGGCGGTTGCCGGGTTACAATAGTACCACTCCTTGTCTTACCGTGGATGTCGTAAGAGGCGACTAAGAGAGTAAGGGCTTTTAGCACTGTTAGGTGATGGGCTTGCAACCTGTCACAAATACACTAGTAAACTTCTTGACCTGGTGGTGCAAAATGTGGTTACAGAATTATGAACAAGTCTTTTTAGAGTTGTTTTTATTTATGTAGCTCTGCCTACCCTCCCTAATTTGCCTCAGGTGGAAATGGTTTTAGGATAAACAAAAATTCAATCAAACGATGCATTAGGACAAATGACGATTAGGGATTCTAATATGAACCCGTCGTAATGACGTCGGAAATTTTTGATCTATTCATAGTTTTGCAATACCTAAGTTAAGATAATGTTTATAGGAAAGTAACTAAGTACGTTTGTAATATCTCGAGCTGGGATTGAACTTTACTTGACCCATATCGCACCCATTGACAAAAAGCGGCCAAGTGCGAGTCGGACTCGCCCATGAAGGGTTCCGTAGCAGCAAGTAACATAATATAAAAGTTCGTTGTAGCTTTGATCAATGTTTTTATGACGTATTAAAAAAAAAGCGGCCAAGTGCGAGTCGGACTCGCCCATGAAGGGTTCCGTAGCAGCAAGTAACATAATATAAAAGTTCGTTGTAGCTTTGATCAATGTTTTTATGACGTATTAAAAAAAAAGCGGCCAAGTGCGAGTCGGACTCGCCCATGAAGGGTTCCGTAGCAGCAAGTAACATAATATAAAAGTTCGTTGTAGCTTTGATCAATGTTTTTATGACGTATTAAAAAAAAACTACTTACTAGATCTCGTTCAAACCAATTTTCGGTGGAAGTTTGCATGGTAATGTACATCATATATTATTTTTACATTTATCATTCCCTTATTTTAGAAGTTACGGGGGGGGGGACACACATTTTTCCACTTTGGAAGCGTCTCTCGCGCAAACTATTCAGTTTAGAAAAAAATTATAATAGAAACCTCAATATCATTTTTGAATACCTATCCATAGATACCCCACACGTATGAGTTTGATGAAAAAAAAATTTTTGAGTTTCAGTTCTAAGTATGGGGAACCCCAAAAATTTATTATTTTTTTTCTATTTTTGTATGAAAATCTTAATGCGGTTCACCGAATACATCTACTTACCAAGTTTCCACAGTATAGCTCTTATAGTTACGGAATAAAGTGGCTGTGACATACGGACGGACAGACGGACAGACATGACGAATCTATAAGGGTTCCGTTTTTTGCCATTTGGCTACGGAACCCTAAAAATGAGGTTATATCACACATCTATCTGGTAAATTCCTTTTAAGTTCTTTAAAAAGGTTTAAGTACCTTTGTCTCCACCTCACAACCATTCCTTAAGTAATTAATTTATTGAAATAAACTAAAACACTGAAAACAATCGAATAAATAATAGCAAATTGAAAAATACACTTCGAAAGAATCCAATTTAAAGTACTGTATAATATTTTATCCTAACTTTATAATAATTATAGTAAATTTCTTTTGGTCTGTACATGCCTACCTAAACATAATTTACATCATTTTGACTTATTTCATATATGTAGAAGAAAAATAAAAAGGCTTTTCTGACACCTATCATCACAGTTAGGGTTGTCAGGAGTCCAGAAAAGCTGGACACACTCAGGTTTTTTGGTGTCCGGACAAATAAGACGGTGTCCGGGTCGTCCGGATTTTTTTAGGCTTTTAAAATTTGACCATTGCGCGCGCCACGTTATAAAGAAGACTATTCGATTTTATTGTTGATTCATTAAATTTTAAGTTTTTACTGTTAATATCAAGAAAGCCGTATTAAAATAAAAAATAAAAAATGTGTTATACTAAGACATAAAAATGTGTCCTGCTTTTTACCCAATTTTTTTTTTATGGCAAACAGTGACAACTGAGATCCATAGACATTTGGATTCTCAAGACTATAATCTCAAGACTGCAAGATCTCAAATGTTTTACCAACCTTGAGGGCTAAGATGGAATGGTTCTATGCTAGTAATTTCACCGGTTGTTTTATCCCCACTGGGGCTTATAACATCGGAACATCAATGCAAATGTTGCTTGGCGGTAGGTTAATGGATAAGATGGTGGTAGCATTCCGGGCGAACCCTGCACAGAGTATGTCTATGTCCGGCTAAACTGGCTGATCTGTCCGGGTTTTAAAACCTGGCCAACCTAATCGCAGTAGGTACAATTTATAACCAATTATCGGGTTTCGAGGTTTTGAGATGTCGGAATTTATTGTTATCTTACTTTTACTGTAGCACTTTTTTATAATATATATGTTTGATTGACAAACAATCAATCATTTTCTTGGATAAAAGGGCAAACACCACATATCTCGTCAGAAATTACGTAAAATACCGGCCAAGTGCGCGCGGATTTCGCACATTTAGGGTTCCGTACCAATAATCTGATTTATCAATATAGTATGTTAATATAATATACTTGGTAATAAATATTAGCACCAATATCAAGTTCATAGGTCAATGGGAAGCTAAAAAAATCTAAACATTTTTGTAAAAAAAGCTGACTTTGGAGGTTTCTCATTCTTTTGTTTTCAACGAGCTTTAAAAAACGATACCCCACTCGGTGAGGGTAGGTTTTTTTTCGCGCCCCCTTATCTTTATAACATTCAATAATATTTTTTTGACAATTTGTATGACTGGGTCAACAAGATGCTTATATTGTGAAAATTTGAAGACTGTAGCTTCAACCGTTTGGCTGTAAAACCCGTGTGTCAGTCGACGGACGGACAGACGGACAACGAGTGCCAGCCTAAAAATAAATTGAATCGATTGTTAGCGAAGCATCTGGTAACTAAAATAATAGATGTAACATTTTGTTATATTTTAAGAGAGACATCAATAATGGACTTATTTAAAAAAGAACGAAAAATATTGGTATGGATATATACTCGTAGGATAGTTTTGATCCTAGAAAATAGAACAGTTACCGAGGGAATTGCAATAAGCGACTTCTACGCGAAGTCGTGGCCAACATCTAGGTAGTCCTATGATTATGAATTGATAGTTGCAAAATAAATAACACTTAATTCTTTAAAAAAAAAATGTTCACAACTCCACAATTCGTCGTCCATTACTGATATCCTCACCCCGGTCCACCTTTCGCATGACTTTTTTCGTATAATAATCATGATTTATAATCATTACGCATAATTATCGGTTAACTTTTAAGACACCGCATTGACAGTAATAATGAATGGATTGAACGAGTGAATGACGTTTATTAACCTTTCCCACGCCAATGACGGAAATATCCGCATCACTGGTTGTCAGCGCAAAATAAACCTGATTGTCTACAAGGTAAGGTTGACATTAGTTCTGCTGTTTAGCTGTCATTGGCGTGTGAGTGGACGACTTTGCTTTTGACATAGCGCTGAAATGGTTATATCAACTAACAATATATTGCAAATGGCCATTGACCTCACAGTTTACTAACCACCCAGGGTGGCCTGGGAGTATTTTGCCTTCTCCACGCCATAATAACACTTAACGTGACTTAAGTTCCATTCACTCATCAAATTCCATTCGTTCGTCAAAATACCTATAATTCCTCTTAAATTTGTTAAAAATATACACCGTTCATTTTACATCATAAAATAGGATTAAATTACGCGCAAACAAGCATTAAGCGAATCAGTATGGACACTAAACAAACATAGTTCCATATTACACTTGCACTTTGATAAGTCTAGAAGACGCGGGAACTCAAGATGGCGGCCGCTAACAAGATGGCCGTCGGTAAAAGCGCGGGAACCCCGCAAGTTAGTACGTCGCTCGGGTACAAGTTGGGAGGGGGAGCTTCTTCACCACCCTTGCAGTATTCGTTGCGTGACTGAAAAAAAAACACACTGATATTATAGGTACACTTGTAACTAACTAAATAATGTAATTCATACACATACATACATAACGTCACGCCTTTATTCCCAGAGTGGGGTAGGCAGAGTTACAGAATACCGACAACTCCAAACTTGTTGACAATTCTGTAGCCACATTTAGCACAATCAGGCTAAGATATAAATTACCAGTGTATTAGGGACAGGTTGCAAGCCCATCGCCCAACAGTACTACAAGCCTTTATTCCCTTAGTCGCGTCTTACGACATCCACGGGAGGACATGGAGAGGCACTATTCTAACCCGGCAACCACACGGGGTAATTCAATCTTGGTATTTAAGTGTATAGGTATTTCTCTATATAAGTATGTCAATCGTTGTCTAGTATCCATAGTACAAGCCTAGAGCTTAGTTTGCAATTTGTGTGACGTTGTCGTGTGATTTTTTTATTGATTTATTGGGATTGGATCAGCGTCTAATTAACCGTATCGTTTGGTTAACGGCATCCCTGGGGTGTTTAAAAACAAATCTTCCAAATACTCTATCGAAAATCCCTTGAATGCTAGTGGTTCCGTATCTGGTCCCTAGCAGACACGGCAGTACACTGAGGGTCTACCGGTACTAACCTCAAACTCAGCCTTGCAGAGCTCCCGGCAGGGGGGGCAGACCACCCCCCCCTTGTGCAGCCAGCCTCGCTTGATGATGCGGACCTGCAGCACCTGCCCCGCGTGGTAGCATGTGTATGAGTAGTTGCCCACCTGAAACAGGACGTAACAAAGTTTAAATACCTACAGTAATAGGACCATTGGTTTTATTAAATAGATAAAAGCCGATAATGGCCGACCTTTTAGCTGATCTCTTAAACGGCCCAAATAATTCTCATGAAACCAAGCTGAAAACCATTCTGATTTGACTATCTTTCTTTAATAAAACCCTAGAGCATGTCAGATCATGCTCTAGGGTTCCGAAGCCGTGACTACAAACACAAAACTATCTCGAAAAACAAGTAGTAGGTATGAACTAATTTTCTATTTACAGTTATTTAGTTTTATTTATGTACGTAGGTAATGAGTTTTTACTACCCAATGATAGCTCTCGATGTCAAAATGTAAAAAATATTTTCACCTCTGCTTTACTCGTATGGGAGATAACAAAAAAAAACATACATCCAAATATAAACAACTCCAAAAAGATTAAAAGTGCTTACTTATCTGATTAGGAGCTCCAATGCCACAGACAGACACAGGGAACACCTTAATACTCCGAAGTATTTTTCCAAATATAAATTTGACAGAATTTTCATTTTTTCGAATGCTATGTTATGCTTGAATTATTTTAAATTAAATTGCTATAGGTACCTAAGTTAGGTTAGGTTCGATTTATGAGCGACATCGAAAACAAAAGTCTTCTATCAAAAAATTGCATTCGGACTTATGAAAATTCGGAGTTATGACTCTTCGGTATTATGTAGAGTCTGTCAAACGAAAGCTGTCCCCGAGAAGGAGCGCCAAAATCAAGAAAAGTGCGGTTTTTTACACTGACTGTACACTGAATAAACGGAGTTGATACTCCAACATTCATGTGAAGACATCAGGAAATTAAATAGTATCAAACTCCGTTTATTCAGTGTACAGTCAGAGTAAACAGCTGCAGGTTTTTTGATTTTGGCGCTCCTTCTCGGGGACAGCTTTCGTTTGACAGACTCTAGTGTACACCCTTTTTTCGTCGGGGGTTTAAAAAGCACCTACCACAATGTGCAGGCGGCCGCTCTCGCATTTATATTTGTAACATCCGGAACCCCAGTGCTGCCATTCTCTTATCTATAACAAATAAAAATGTATTCAAATCCTTCTGAGCTTAAACGAATTTTCTTATTAAACGCCGATCGTCCAGTTGCGCCCTCATTACTTAATAATGTTGTACATCCATACATACATTAAATCACGCCGCCTGTGTTCCAGAGGGGTAGGCAGAGACCACTTCTTTCCACCTGCTACGATCCTGACAAATGTCTTTCGCTTCTTCCACATTCATACATCGAGTCATGCATGCACGTCGGTTTCGGGTACTTAGGATTCGGCCCTTCTGCAGAATTTCTCCGATTTGAATCGAAAAAGTACGAACCAATTTTACTGTATATAAAACTTATACGGTACATTTAAATGCATTATATTTATATTTTACTATTATTTTAGAGACATTTGCAATTATTTTTATGTAATTTTATATTGAAAATCGGTACAATCTGGCAGTATGGCCTGTCAAGTTCGTAAACTAATGGCAGTTCTTAGCATTATTTGTGTAAGACTATATTGAAAAAGTTAAGTTGTCATGTTGACAATCTCTTTTAGCGAGTCGAATACCCTTCTTACTTCCCTTGATGCACAATGTACTATTGTTGTCTATAAATACGGGTGCAGGACTAGGTCAATTAGTGTAAGATTGTCCCGTGATATTTATTATTATTTTAACTGCTCGCGCCAGTTGCCTTCGCCTATACTTACTCCAGCTACAAGCACTGTGGGCCAGCAACTATAAAGGCGGCTTACCTGTCTGCACGACTTCTGCTCCCACACGCGATCGCTGTGGTCGAAGCATTTGGAATGTGCCCCGTAGTTTTCCAGAGCGAAGTTTACGTCCGTCTCTGCAATACATAATAAACATTTTAGTAAGACAGTAAAGCATCTGCTAGACTGTCGCCAGCAAGCCTCCGACGGCGCGATCTTGGTGGCATTAGAATAAGTACTATTCTGCCGTTCTAAGCAAAAAAAAACAGTATCTAATATTCAATTTTGACGACACGCTAGCCTCGTTGGTAGTGAACCTGCCTTTGAAGCCAGGGGTCCTGGGTTCAAATCCCGGTAAGGGCCAATATTTGTGTGATGAGCACGAGTATTTATTCCTGAGTCTTGGATGTTTTCTATGTATTTAAGTATGTATTTTTCTATATAAGTATGTTTGTCGTTGTCTAGTACCCATAGTACAAGCCTAGAGCTTAGTTTGGGACTAGGTCAATTTGTGTGACAACGTCCCGTGATATTATTATTATTAATTGCCTAAGCAAATTCAATCCTATCCTGTTAGTAATAAGGTTTCATTTGCTACAGAAGTTTGGTCTGAGATACTGCGATTTGATTTGTGTTAGCAGGGCAGTAGAAGGGTAACTTCATCCCCACCACGCGCGGTCCCGCGTGGTCTGTCAACAATCCAAGACTACTTATCACAGCAAACACTAGCGGGTTGCCACCCAGAATCGGCGCTTGAAGTAAACGTGCAACAATATTTCAAATGATGCTCTCAAAGGCGCCACTGTCTACGCAAACTGTGGTTTTACCATACGAAATTGTTAGTTCCGTATTTGACCACGTGCTTCACGAATCTTTATTTATTATTTGTAACATAAACACATTAAGTAAAGAATTAAAGAATTAAATTAAAAATAAATTAAAAACTAATTCGTTGCGGGTTCAGTTAGTTTTATATACTTGTGACAACCCTAATGTTGCGCCAGGCGAGAGAGGTAAGGCGGGGCGTGGGGCGCTGTAGGTAATTATTTCACTGCTGTGCTGTCTAATCCATAGAACGACGCCGAAGAAGCCCTTCTAATAGTATTTATTCTTATGTTGGTGGCTCGTCGGAGCCTTGTCGTGAGTTGTCTAGCTGTTTGTGTGTTCAAAACTCGCGAGCAGACAACACGCATTGCATAGTAAGTACAGTATGTGCGCACGCGAGCGAACCAAAAACTAATACTATTGTACACTAGGGTATAGAATGAAAACTCTGCTCTTTTTTCTGTTCTTGCGATACGTGCTGCCATCTAGTTCGTCTAGTACAAAGCTCAGCTATGCGTATGTGTGTGTAGGCACGTGTTTATACATAACCACAAACGTAAGTTATTCGCTGACACCTTTATTCATACAATATCACAACAGTATTTAAAGACCAATAATAGTTAAGATGCGTTGTTGGCACACATTAACTGTTTAAAAGTTAAAATATTACATGAAAATGGTTAAAGGTTGATTTAGTGTAAGTAATACAAAAAAGAACATATCAGGCGTGATGGCAATATTAATCTGTCAAGTGACAGTTGTGTGGGTCAGTATTGCGCGCCCAAAAAATTGATTAGGACCATAAACGCGCGCGTGTCTGTATGTGTGTGTGTGTGTGTGTGTGTGTGTGTGTGTGTGTGTGTGTGTGTGTGTGTGTGTGTGTGTGTCTGTGTGTGTCTGTGTGCACTCACTCGGCGTGTTCTCGGTGTACTCGCAGCGGCTGCCCCGGACGAGCACGCTCTTGTGCCGCCACGTGAACTCCTGCAGGTACGGGCAGTAGTCGGCCAGCGACACGGAGCCGCCGTAGTGGGCCTCCTCGCCGGGGGCCACGTTCGGGAGCGTGTCGAAGTGCTGCAGGGGATAACCCTCTTACTCATGTGCTTTAAATTATTTATTATTCAAACCAGGGACCGGCCGGATAGCGTATCCCATTCAAGGGGTTTCGAATGGGTTTTATAAGGCTTTTACTTAGAAAAGCTTTTCGATATGCTTTTTAACCGACTTAAAAAAAGGAGGAGTTTATACATTCCATTGTATGTTTTTTTTTTTGGTTTCATAGAGTAAACGTCCGAGGTGGTCCCATTGTCACCAAATCTGAATCTGATGAGGGGATCAGTGAGGAATTGAGGGAACTCCTCAAATATTATAGGAAAATATATAGCGATTTTAGTATTTTTAGTAACAAGTTTAGCATTTGCATTCAGAAAGTATCACTTGGAGAAGTGGAACTGATGATGAAGACCACAGATGGCCATCGGAACTCCTCAAGGGTAGCGATAAGATATCTCGATTAAGATAGTATGTATGTTGCTATATATTGCGTATTCATTTGTACAACAGTACAGCGCTCTTAGATCTTAAGATATTACTTTAGTTTATTAGAAAACACAATAAAAGTAATGAGGGCTCGGCGCCCCTTTCAAACGTTCACAAAATGGCGCCCGGATCTTGACTGGGGAGAAGTTGCGCTATTCGACACTGGTGGCGCTACCGTAGCTCGTAGTCTCCACGTTTAAATATTTGGCGCTAGATGTCACTAGGCTACAAAGCGTTACCTGATAGGCGCGCGGCAGTATGGTTTCGTGTCGCACCAAGTTACACAGGACCACGGCGGAGCGCCGCGGAGAGCACTCCGTCCGGAGAGGATCACCCTTGATACGTTCACAAAATGGCGCCGGGTTTTTCCGCCTGCAAGAAGTATAGATACATCTTGAAGATTTATTAACTCAAAAAATACTGGAGCGATTTCAAAAATCCTTCACCAGTTGAATGCTTTATGCAACATAGGATATGTTTTATTTTTCTACGCGAACAGAGTCGCGGGCAACAGCTAGTATATTATAAAGAGAAAGATTTGATTTTTGGTTTGTTTGTAATGGATAACTCAAGAAAAAATACACCGATTTTGAAAATTATTTCATTGGTAGAATGCTATATTATCACTGAGTAACGATTCACGGGCCACAACTTGTAAAAAAATATAGTAAAGAGTTTTTTTTTAAATAATGCGGCGGGAAGTACCTTCTTGCAAAATGAAGGTTATGTAAAATGATATAATATATAGTTCGCCATAATGATGATTTGGTAAAACAATAGTGAACCGTTAAACCCACTGTTTACTGATATTAAAAAAAAGTAAAACTGTATGTTTGTTTGTATCTTGAGGGTTAATCGCTGAAACTACCGATTTTACTAATTGGAAGTTACAATATATGAAAGGAAACCTCGGCTCCAGACTGGAACTAGATCGTTATAACACGCGTTACGGTTGAACGTGTGTTTCTATGTGTGTATGTGGCATCGTAGCTCCCAAACTCATGAAACAATTTTGAAGCAGATATTCTTAAAAGAAAGCCAGTTTAATTGGTCTGGTTTTAAGCTAAGTTTCATGAAAATCGGTTCGGCCATTTAAGAGATATCAGCTCTGAAAGAATGGGTCGACTTTTTTTTGGGGTTTTTATCTATTTAATAGTTTTCAGAGCGAAAATGAACTATAAATCATATTGCCAACTCGTGAATAGAAGTCACTTACTCTTCAATTTCCTTTTCGTTGCTTGTAAAAAAAATACCAGTTTAGAATAAACATTATGCTAACCGACTGGAATATAACAAAGTACACGTACAAGTCTTCACTGCGACAAAACAAACATACATACAAACAGAACTTACTCTATTGTTGAATTTTCCGGGGTATCGCTTGAAAAGAGAAAATTATATTTATTATAAGTTATCACAAAGGCGAGATATAGTTTTGACACTCGCGATACCTTGTGTCATAATTGACTACCGCGCCTTCAACGTCAGTTTTTTAACAGAGCTATGATTCCCTAGTCAGTTACTTTGCTATTGTTGAATTGTCAATACTCAACTTAAGATTGCCAATTGTCAACTTGACCCAGCGTGGGACCTACTTAAGATTGTCAACACTCAAACTAAGAATGTCAATTGTCAACTTCTGATTGGGAATTGTCTACTTAAAATTGTCAATACTCAACCTAAGATTGTCAATTGTTAACTTTTGATGGTTAATACTCAACGTAACATTGTCAATACTCGACTAATAATCGTCAAAACCCAACGATTGTCAACCAACTTAGAAACTAGAAAATAGTTGTACCTCAACCTTAGCGTGTTGAGCCACTGCTAGTAGGGCGCGGCAGCGAACTGGTAGCCAAACCAGCGGAGGTCGATACTCGCCATGGCACTGACAGTAATCAGCATAAGATTGCCAATTGCTAACCTAAGATTGTCAATTGATAACCTAATATAGTCAATTTAACCTGTCAATACTCTATCAATTATCATCTACTGATTGTCAATTGTCTACTTAAGATTGTCAATCGACTTTGAACCTAGAAATTGGTTGTACCTCAACCTTTGCGTGTTGAGCCACTGCTTGCAGGAGGCGGCGGCGAACTGGCAGCCGAGCCCGCGGCCCCAGTCGAGCGGCGCGGCGCGGGAGTACTCCGCGCGGTACCAGCCCGTGTCTTCCATCAGGGCGAAGGTTATTCGGCTGAAGACGGAGTTTTGCGTATGGGTGCCGGTCATAGCTTCATTCTGAAATACAAACATAATGTTACGTACGTGGGGGTAGATAACTGATAGAAATGCTCGTATACACCGATAATTAAGCGGTCTAATGAAGCACTCACTTAATCGTAACAAACAATTATCGCACAATAAACTTCGAATACCAAGATGATCGCTCGAGTCGCTCTCGTTCGCACTGTTCGCTGTCCAAGTACGGAATGAAACACGCCGCGCGTACGCCTCACCTTTTATACTCCGAATCCCCGAATGTTCCAGAATGACCGATGAACCTTGACCCGCCGAGGACGTTGTAGATAGTTCGATACTGGAAGGTTCTTTACACTGCGGCCTTGTATTACAATAGCGACGGCCTTGACCTTGACTCGATTGGACCCGTTAACAATAAGGACGTCCTTGGCTCGGCGTCTCGATTCTAATCGACCTACCTACTTTACCATACCTACTCGTAACAATACGTAGATTGATGCTCACACAGATGGATTTACTGCTGTACTACGCAAGAGTCACTTCCTGTTGCACGGGTTGCGGGGCAGCCCAAACACGGTGCGCATTTCTTACATAACTTTTTAAGGCCTATTATCGGAAGTCCAAAAATATTTCTCATACCATTTTTAACCCCCGACGCAAAAAAGGGGTGTTATAATTTTGACGTGTGTGTGTGTGTGTGTGTGTCTGGATGAACCGATTTGAATGCGTTTTTTTTTAAATGAAAGCAGGTTTTTGATGTATTGAGCTATTAGGGGGTTATCTCTTAAACGGCCCAACCAATTTTCATGAAATCTTGCTAAGAACCATACTGATTAATGTAGCTATATTTAAAAAAACCTGCGTCTAAAACCGTTCATCTGTTTGGGGGTTACGATGCCACAAACAGACACTCAGATAGAGAAGTTTTAAAAGCGTGAAATAAAAAAAAATAGAAAGTCTGTAAAAATACTTCTAAAAAGTAAAAAATAATAAATACTGGCCCTAAGGGCTAATTGTTTGATAAGTAGATAGTTAACTGAACACTGACACTAACTAAACTGACACGGCGGGGGACCGCTAAGTAAACGAAATAACATAAAACACCCCAGCTACTTAGCGGTCCCCGACGTGTTATCTTTAGGAGAAGATTCTTATGAAAGAAAAAACATATAGAATCTACCGGGAAAGTAAACAAATTGCAGCGGGCGAAGCCGCTGGCTAGTTATATTATAAAAGTGAAAGTAACTCTGTCTATTTGTCTGTTTGTTACGCTTTAACGGATAAACCGCTGAACCGATTTAGATGAAATTTGGTATGGACATAATTCGAGTCCCGACAACGAACATAGGGTACTTATTATCTCGAAAAATTAGACGGTTCTTGAGCGAACAGCGATAAACGACATAAAACTGATTTATATCTTGGCTGTAAGTGGTCCTAATTAAAACTAACCTCAAATATCCTCTTTTCCCAGTGAGTAAGGGCAGTTCCATCGCCTCCCTGGTCTTCCAACTCTGCTCCTTCCAAGGTCGAACAGTTGAAGTGTTCACGAACCTAGAATCAATTAGATTATAACATGGAGAAGGTCAACACCAGTTTTAAAGATTCTGAATTTAATTCTAAAGTCCGTATCTACGAGTATAAAGGACCCCGAAAAAGTGGTTAGGAAAATGTGGGTCAGTTAGAATGATACCACTCAATGTCTTCCGTGGATGTCGTAAGAGGCGACTAAGGGAATAAGGGCTTGTAGTACTGTTAGGCGATGGGCTTGCAACTTGTCACTAATACACTGGTCTTAGCCTGATTGTGCAAAATGTGGTTGCAGTATTTTCAATAGAGTTGTTGGTATTCTGTAGCTCTGCCTACCCCACTCTGGGAATGAAGGCGTGACGTTAGGTATGTTAAGTGCCCTGATCAAAAGTCCCTTCGAGTACCACGGTTCCCGAATCCGTTCATCACTCATCATCACCTCACCTCTTTCACCACGCGAGGGGTGACGATCATGTGGAACGTCCTCTCTATGTACCCTCCTCTGATCATCCACTTCTTCCTTGTGATGTTCTTCACCACCCGGTCGGACCACTTGTGGATTTGAAGCCTGTAGACAAATAATAAAAGTCAGGGGACAATCTCACACAAATTGACCAAGTCCCAAACTAAGCTCTAGGCTTGTACTATGGGAACTAGACAACGATAAACATACTTATATAGAGAAATATACTTAAGTAAATACATAGAAAACATCCAAGACTCAAGAACAAATATTCGCGCTCATCACACAAATATCTGCCCTTACCGGAATTTGAACCTAGGACCGCTGGCTTCGAAGGCAGGGTCACTCCCAACTAGGCCAACGTTTCGTGTGCAATTATGAATGAATCTTATTCTTACTAGGTACTATTATAAATGCGAAAGTTTGGATGGATGGATGTTGGTTACTCAATCACGCCAGAACGGCTGAACGAATCTGGATGACATTTGACACAGAGATAGATTATAGTCTGGAATAGCACATAAGCTACTTTTATCCCGATAAATTTAAAAGTTGCCTTTGGCACCGTTTCGTAGCTAAAAATTCGTAATCAGCTTCGAAACGGGAAAAAAACCTGTTTTGCAACTGGCAACTAAACCGGAGTTTTCCATTATCGATTCGTAACTGCGGTTGGTAACCAGCTTTGAAATACGTAGCCAGCTACATATAGGGAATTTTAGATTCCCATTTTGTCGCCAGCCACGAAAATTGACTACGAAACGGTACCTTATCAAAAGTTCTTGAGGGAACGATAATCAAAATCTAAGTGGACGAAGTCGCGGGCACTCAACTATCAAATACATGAAATCCTCCAATATAATGGCGATTGGCAACCCTTGCTTTCAGAGCTGATATCTTTAGTGAAAACAAAGAGAGGAAGATATGTGACCAGGCAGGCGGGCTTGAGCAATATAGGTGCTGAGCGCCTAATCCGAGACAGTTGTCTGGCCGCCACCGATCAGTCAACACGTGTTTCAGCGAGTTAGCGTGATAAATCTTATGCGAGTAACACAATTGCATATATGCGTGCGTCGTTATTGCGACATTTTGTTGATAGAGTGGAGTATTTCTGTCTTGGGAAACTTACTCTTCATCTAGAGGCGGGTTCCCCGTGTCCGGTCGTCTCTCCATCAAGGGTTCGCCATTGTCGTCTCTGAAAAGGAGAATTTTACTGTAATTTTATAGAAGTAGATATACTACACCGTGATGGTACATCTTAATGTAGAGTTTCATAACGTTTTTAGGGTTCCGTAGACAAACTAGGAACCCTTGTAATTTCGCCATGTCCGTCCGTCCGTCCGCAGCCTAGCTCAGTGACTCTTAGTACCTACTAGTAAGCTGTATTTGGTATGAATATAAATATTTGTCACGCCAACAAAGTAGTAAAAAGAAAAAAACCTACCCCACGCGTAACTTGGGGATGTATTTTTTTTTCTCGTCTACCCTATAGTCGGGGGTGTCGTTGGGTAGGTTTTTCAAACATATTGCGGATTTATTAAGCATTAAAGCGCTAATTTTTGATGGAGTGAAGTGTCTGCCATAAACAAGCTCCGCTTAGTGTTTTTATTCAGAACAAAACTCTTGGTTTCTCGACTCGCCGCTCGTTGAATAAACCGGTTAATTAAGGTTAAAATAAAGTTCTCAAAAAGTTCGCGTTCCTTAGAAAAGTTCAGAGCCAAACCGAAATAAACCGGTATTTTTAAAACCAATCCTGCCAAACCAGCCCTGGGTGCGTCTGGTTAAACCGGTTTTTTAGCTCGATAGCGAACGGAACCGAAATGAAAAGGTTTTGCGTCAAGTACACGATAACGGTTTGAAAATTTAACAGGTATCCGAGCCCTGGATCTCAGCCCAGAACTATTTTGATGGCACGGTGGCATGGTGTTTTTGTGGCATTATAGGTTACCTGTAGAATGCGAAGAGAGAGACGCTGAAGCCAAGGGCATGCAGCATCTCATGTTGCACGGTGGAGAGAAGACTTGGCAGGTCGCGATACTTGGTGGAAAGCTCTCCGGGGCAGAAGTTAGCATGCCCCGCCACTGGCCTGGAGTAGGTATATAATTGTTATGTACTTATGTTACAAGCTTTTTATTAAACATTAAACAAATAAAAAAAACAAGCAATTAAGCCTATAATACCTTAATTGCTTGAACATATATAATATATATAAGAACACTGGTTTCATTTCTCTGTGCAATATGTCAACTGACTCCGTAAGTCGCAAGCAAGATACGTGTGTATTTGTAACCATGTGATTTGTATTTGAGTGAGATAATAAATAAATATCGGGGGACAAACTTACACAAATTGCCATAGGCTTGTAGTATGGGTACTAGGCAACGGTAAATATACTCGCATAGAGAAATATATACTTAAATACATAGAAAACATCCAAGACTCAGGAACAAATAGTCGTGCTCATCACACAAATATCTGCCCTGACCGGGATTTGAACACGGGACCTCTAGCTTCGACAGGGTCACTAACAATTAGGCCAACGCGTCGACGGATACTTGTGTATTTGTAACCACGTGATTTGTATTTGAGTGGTATATATTTATTCTCCGTCAATTAGTCGGACGAACTTACCGATCCAATGCGCTCTCTTGCTGACAGTGCGAGGCGTAAGCCACGGTTAGCCCGCGGCGACATCTTTCTGTCTCGACCGCACTCACGTACAGCACGAAATCTGTGTTCTCTACTCCAGTTGGTTCGTCGTCCACATCTAGAACCAAACAGAGGGTAACATACTTATTGGTAAACATGTCAACGATTTAAAGTTGGCTTTTTAGGGTTCCGTAGTCAAACTAAGAACCCTCAGTTTCGCCATGTCCGTCCGTCCATCCGTCCGTCCGACCGCAGCCTAGCGCAGAGACTCTTAGTACTACAAAGCTGTAATTTGGTATGAATATGCATATTGGTCACGCCAACAAAGTGGTACAATAAAATTTAAAAATAAAATAAAATAGGGATACCTCCACGTAACGTGGGGATGTATTTTTTTTTTCTCCTTCACCCCATAGTTTGTTATGTCGTTGGATAGGTCTTTCAAAAGTAGTGGGTTTGTCAAGACAATGTTTCGATCAAGGGATCCGTTTATGATATATTAAGCTTTAAAGCGCAAATTTTTGTTAGAGTCAAGTGTCAAAACTACAAATACAAAAAAATCTGAAAAATATCTTCAAGAGATACAGGCGATTAAAGTGTTTATACCTACTAAAATCATCTAAAGATAATAGGATAAGTATTTTTTTTGGAAAAGATGTAAGATATATTTTTTTACGATTGCGTCATCCTAAAGATCAAGGAACTGCGGCTCTTTTATTTTTATTTCCTCTAATATCTTAGAAATATTTTTTTTAGTTATGGAGTTGACATTTGTAAACTGTAATGGCTGACAAGCTTGTTGTCTTTGTACTTAATGAAAAAGAAAAAAAACCTTCACTTCTATATCTGTCATTGTCAAGTCAAATCAAAGTAAACAAACGATTCAATTCAATTCAAGAGGATTCCGGTAACCTTCGGGGAGGGAAGATGGCCGATTGAAAAATGCCCGGCTTTTACTTTTGATTTATTCTGTTTACTGATTTACTCTATTCACTTGACATTGGCCAAATCACTGTGTGGACCGCCATTAATAAAAAAGAAGAAGAAGAAGAATTCAATTCAATTCAATCTTTAGGATGACGACTATCGAAAACAATAATAATTTAAATCTCTTCCAAAAACTTTACTTAGCCAATTTCAATTGACGGAAAATAGAAAATTAGTTTTGACTTATTGATTTTTATGCTTGTAGTAAGTACTAGGCTTCGGAACCCTACACTGAGCATGGTCCGACAAGCTCTTGCCCGGTTTTTTGCAGCTACTGGTCGAGAGTTCAAAGAACTTACGTATGCCGTCATTAAGAGCGTTTCCTGTGAGCTCCGTGGTTTCCTCGTCCTCGATGTTAACTCGGCGGCGGGGCAGCGCGCGG
The DNA here is from genome assembly GCA_949316455.1 of Acleris holmiana. Lineage (NCBI taxonomy): Eukaryota > Metazoa > Arthropoda > Insecta > Lepidoptera > Tortricidae > Acleris > Acleris holmiana. The sequence goes on along the minus strand of OX438790.1, from coordinate 7,472,547 downwards.
CAGTTCTGACCAGTGCTGTTGCACACATAGCATGGCTGGAAAGAGAAGAGATCACCACTACGTTATTATCTAAGTAGTAACTCGCTGGCGAATCGCTAAGTTGTAAAAAACCCGCCAAGTGCCAATCTATAAAGACGGCAAAAAAACATGACATGAAACACCTCTAAAAGCTTAATATTTCAAAAACGGCTAAAGCGATTTTGATGAAACATGTCTAAGAACCACCGCTAAAAAACCTGCTTTCATTTAAAAATCCGCATTCATATCGGTCCACCCATTTAAGAGCTACGGTGCCACAGACAAACAGACACACACACACACTTACACGTCAAACTTATAACACCCCTCTTTTTGCGTCGGGGGTTAAAAACGAGCACTCTTAACCGCCTGTCATATGTACCTACGAATTATTTATATGTAGGTATGTATAATAAAAGTTTACGCCTCCTTATAAAATGCGAAATGTTGCCAATTACAAAACGCAATAAAATACTAAAGAAACAATACCTATAAATTCTACGATACAAATTGAAGCATGTATTGAAGCAAACATATAATATGTTTTTAAGAACTATACTGTTTATCGGTAAGATATAACAACATACGTACATAGTGTTCATTATAAGTTATAAGTTTGACGCCTATGTCTGTCTGCCTGTTTGCCTGCGGCATCCCAGTTCCCAAGTAGTCGAACCGGAAACCCTTATAGTTTCGTCATGTCCGTCTATCCGTCTCTTTGTCCGTAACTATTTATTAAATTAATAAGCTGAAATATTGTTAATAAATAAACTTACTTTATAGATATTTATGTTTATACCGCGCAAAGACCAATAAAAAACCGGGCAAGAGCATGTTGGACCATGCTCAGTGTAGGGTTTCGAAGCCGTCTAGTCCGACAAACATAAAAATCAACAAGTAATAACAATTTTCTATTTAAAGTCAATTGGTGCCGTCTTAGATGATGTTAGTAGGTATAAACACCTTAATCGCCTAAATCTCAAGAACCAATGATGTCTACATAGTCGCGATAGCTTTCCTTTAAAATTCGTTATATGCTCTTTCATTGAAGATATTTTTCAGATTTTTAGTATTTGTAGTTTTGGCTGTAAGTTGGAACACTTGACTCTACCAAAAATAAGCGCTTTAAAAGTTAATATTTAATAAAAACGGATCACTTAATCAAAAAATTGTTCACTAAAACAAACCAGTAATATTTTTGAAAGACTATGCAACGACACCCCACACTATGGGGTAGACGAGAATAGAAAAATACATCCCCACTTCACGTGTAGGGACGACTTTATTGACGTGACTAATATGTATATTCATGCCAAATTACAGCTTTCTAGTACTAAGAGTCTCTGAGCTAGGCTGCGGACAAACGGACGGACATGGCGAAACTATAAGGGTTCCTAGTTTGACTACGGAACCCTAATAAAATAGTAAAGTGCCGCTATATTGTTCTTGTTTTAATGTAAGTACCTCGCTTGTTGAGATCGGCCCATCCATCCTCTACGCCCACAGAGGCGGACATACATACTGGGGGGTTATTATAACCTAGCAATGCAGATCATTTTACGGTGAGCGCAAAGGACAAGAGCTATGACAGTTATATAGCTCTATCCTTTACACTCACAGTAAAATGAACTGCATAGCTTGGTCATAATAACCCCAGGTCAAACACATAACCTCCTATTGGGTTTTGGCGCAGTTGGATAAAAACCAATGTGTATAAAATATTAAACAGTAAAAGTGTCATTTTCGCTACAGTTACGTGGTCCGTGTAAAAGTATATACAAATACTAAAATACAGGAAAATATCATAAATGAAAACACATTTAACTGTCACCATCGAATGTAAAGTAAAACTCTTAGTCATATTTGTTCAAGAATGTAGACTAAACCATATTTTAAGTGATCCTTATCCAATAAACAAGATTTTAAAGGAAAATAATTACGACAAATTATTGGTTCTTGAGTTAAGGGGCTTACCGACAGATTAACCCTATCTAAATATACCGGGTGTTGCCTGTAATAGGAGCAATAAATTGAGGGATTGTTTCCACACCACAAACGTAACAACATTTATTCTACAACTTTTGAAAATAACTTATTGTTAACTAAATATTAATGAATTTAGATTTTCTAGGCAAGCAATGTATTGCGAAAACTACGAAGTTGCTAGGCTGACAGTAGATGTCAACTAGACTATTGGATGGAGTACATTGAAAATGCTATTTAGTTTGTTCGAAATTATTCAAAATAATAAAATACATATTTTTTTAAAGTTGTATAACAAATTTTGTTACGTTTAGAGAGTAGAAACAATCCCTCAATTTATTGCTCCTATTACAGGCAACACCCGGTATGTATAAAATAAATGTTTTAGAAAACTAAAAAGCGGCCAAGTGCGAGTCGGACTCGCCCATGAAGGGTTCCGTAGCAGCAAGTAACATAATATAAAAGTTCGTTGTAGCTTTGATCAATGTTTTTATGACGTATTAAAAAAAACTACTTACTAGATCTCGTTCAAACCAATTTTCGGTGGAAGTTTGCATGGTAATGTTCATCATATGCTTTTTTTAGTTCTATCATTCTCTTATTTTAGAAGTTACAGGGGGGGGACACACATTTCAACACTTTGGAAGTGTCTCTCGCGCAAACTGTTCAGTTTAGAAAAAAATGATGTTAGTAACCTCAATATCATTTTTGAAGACCTATTCATAGATTCCCCACACGTATGGGTTTGATGAAAAAAAAAATTTGAGTTTCAGTTCTAAGTATGGGGAACCCCCAAAATTTACGTTTTTTTTATATTTTTGTGTGAAAATCTTAATGCGGTTCACAGAATACATCTACTTACCAAGTTTCAACAGTGTAGTTCTTATAGTTTCGGAAAAAAGTGACTGTGACATACGGACGGACAGACAGACAGACATGACGAATCTATAAGGGTTTTTGCCATTTGGCTACGGAACCCAAAAAAAATTGGTATCACAGAGCTGATCTGAGCAGATAATGACTTTGCAAAAGAATAAGTCGAGACGGTAACAAAAACATGTCCTGAAACTTACTTTACCTACGCTATGAGGTTTGAAGAATCACTTAATCGCCGGTTTTGTTTTATCTTCCTTATAATATAAGCAGTGATCGGATCTAGGATGCAATTTGGGGTGAACGACCTCAAACGTTATGCTTAACATGGATGTGTCTCGGAATTTCCCGGGATTTTTGGAAATGGGTCATTGTTAATAATTAATAACCTTTGCCGAGGGTTAAACTAATTAAAGAAAATGATAAAGCTCGCTATCTTTAATAGGTCATTTAATTTACATATAAAATAACTCATAAATAGAACACTAGAATAAATTGTCTATTAGTAATGGGTATTTATAACTGAAATGGTTGTTATTTGCCGTTAAGTGAATGTTGTTTACGAAAATACTGTTTGAAGTTATCCTATGTGCGGTGCAACGTCATCGGCACTAAATGTTCGAGACCTGGGGGGTTATCATGAGCTAGCTTTGCAGTTCTGTTTACGCTCAGCGAAAAGGACAGAGCTATATAACTGTCATAGCTCTGTCCTTTTCCCTGAGCGTAAACAGAACTGCATTGTTATGTCATGATAACCCCTCAGGTCTGTCCTCCTAAGCAAAAAAGCAGTATCTCAGATTTAATGGCCAAAGCAGATTCAATCCTACGCCGTTAGTAATAATGCTACATTTGCTACAGAAGTTTTGTCTAAGATACTGCATTTTATGTAAGCAGGGCAGGTGATAAGGTTAACAAAATAGTAATAATAATAATTACTTTTACTAGTAAACCCTGGTAAACAGATAAAAGTAGTTCATTCACCAAGGGGAGTAAGGCACGGATTACGAATCAAGTGTGCATTTGCGGCCCGACGCAATGCGGAGGGCCGTTAACCACACGAGTATAGTAATCCGTAGTTACCCTCGAGTGATATATACTGCTTTATACTACACTTAAAAATAAATAATATACAAAAGTAACAAATTAATTCTTTCAAGGAAGAACGAGCGCGCCATCAAACAGGCTAAACTTTGCAATCCGTAATTCGAACAAAACTTCGTCTATTGCCATCCGTTTTGCTCTCGATGAGTAACTAATTTGCAAAAAGTGATCCGTAGTTCGAATTACAGATTTATATGTAGAACCGCAATAAAAAAAGTTTTTTTTTATTTGAATTTTAACGCTCCGTACAGTTTGCGTGCCAAAAGACGTTAAACGTTAAACAAGGAGAATACGTCCCTATTTGCAGGGTCCAACTTGCGTGCGTGTCAAAGTGGGTTAATTGACAACGTCTTCTAGAAAAAAAAGGGGTTGTAATGGATTTTCATACGACATTACTGCCCTGCTAAACAGTGCAGTTATGAAATTCCATTGAATATTACTACGCTGATTTTTGAGAAGATTTAATGAACGGCTTTCTCGTCTAATATTAGGGTAGTAATTATGCACATACTAACAAAGTGTAATATAAAATAATAAAAACACCATAAAAAATAAGACATACAAGTTACGTCCAGTTCTTCTATGAAGTACTATTTTTTTTTTGTTTTTATTAGATATTTTATTAATTTTATAGTGTAAACTACTTAAAATTAAAAGTTATATAAGACTCGCGGGATTGTAACTCCATGCCATATTAAAATAACGTACCTAAATCCCGGGAAACTACATCCTAGATCCGATCACTGGTTATAAGTCTTTGCAGTGGTCGTAAAACTTTCAACCCCTCCTTTCAAAGGAATCCCTCCAGCATCTCTGATAGTACCAGCTTACGATTTTAAATCAAATGAATCCGTAAAAGTTTCTTGTAGCTAATAATAACTCCTTCGAGCACGGTTTCAAGACGAGATCAAATAGAACATTATCAATGTGATAAGGGTTGAATAATGCATTTACGTCGTCAAAGATTATTTATTTGTTCAAGCTTTAATCATTATTATTTATTACTTTATTAAGTACTTGTAATGTAACTTACTTTTAAGTATTTCTGTACTTTATGTTTGAAAAAATGACCTTCTGCTGTAGTTTCTTGGCGCTTCTTCTCCACAATGATGGTCTTATCTGAAGCGCTAGTAAGAGTAGATTCACTTCATATTACCGACGTGTAAAAGAGCCCCCCATCGAGGGCCTATTTACTGAATATACATTTTGATTATGATTTTTTTGATTATGAAGAAACATTTAATATTGTTACCAACCTTTCAACGTTCAATCAATTTATTAAAAATAACACAGAAATTAAAAATCATTTTTTTTTATGGTAAAGAGAAGGCACACGAGCACTCAGGCCACCTGATGGTAAGTGGAATCTGAGACCCATAGACATTTGAATTCTCAAGACTATAATCCCAAGACCTCAAATGCGTTGCCAACCCTGAGGACTAAGATGGAATGCCTCTATGCTAGTAATTTCACCGGTTGTCTTACAGAATAGGAACGTGTAAAGGTGAACCCCTTTTTAAGGGATTTCTTTCAGGCTGAAAGTTCCAGCTAACCTTTAGGTTATTGAGGAAAATACGACAAGCAAAAAGTGACAACGAGTATACATAAGTACAAATAAAAGTTTACGGAAACTGAGAACTCAATTCCCTAACATGTTTTTGTTTGGTGTACAATATATTTTTTTGTATTGTATTTGTAATGTTATCGCATTATGTATAGAAATTGCCAACTTCTCAATCTTCTTAATCAACGATCGAAGTTATTTACGTCAAAACATAAACATAGTGAATTTTGTGGCTAAAATTAATAAAATTTGACATTCATCTGACATTATCACAGTGATGTAACTGCTCGCGTCAGCTTTGGCGATACAAACTGTTGTTTGGATAAAAGATATGATACACGGGGAAAATCTACCAGCGCTTCCTAAGAGGCGGTCTTTGGCTTCACCACTGCTTTGGTAGTGGTGAAGCCAAAGACAATGTTCTATCAATTTGAGTAATTAAACCACTAACATTCCAGGCCTACACCTCCTCTGCTGTACCAACGTGGCAAAACCTATGGTCCTCCTGACAGCTAACGTAGAAGACATAAAGAAGATAGCAAGAAAATTCCTCTCTGACAATGTGGCAGATACCATAGCTGAATTCCTAATAAAAGCCACTGGAGGCATACGAAATAAGAAGGATCAAATATCTCAAGAAAACGACCAAAACCAACCAGACATAAATAACCTTTCGATTGAAAACAAGCAAGAGAGAATAGGGAGGGCAGGTAAACGCCGACGGACGACAACTGCGAAAGATTACTTAGATTATGATGTTAAGACTACTAAAAGACATATTAGAAAGATTTCACCAGGACGTATGATTTATAATACGCCAGCGTTTGAGCAAGATGCAGAACCATTACATGGCGAGTTACACGAAGACTATAGATCGGACACAACAGTAAATGATAATGTGCACAAACAAGTAAGGGAGCTTTATCGACAACGAATTAATGAAAACGATGAAAATTATGATGAAACAACGGTAGCTGATGATCAATACGATGTAGAGACAAAGAGACCACGACAGCCCAGATACAGTGGAGATGAAGAGGATGAGCCCTTATCTAAACACACAAGAAGCCATCACAACATGAATGTTAAACATAGACTAATAGCGACCAGTGGCTCTATAGTCTTACCCAGAATACCAGAGGCATCACAAGAATAAATGAAGTTGAATTTTCTTGCCTCTTTTTTACCCTGTGTGGTTTCCGGGTTAGAATAGTATCACTCCATATCTTTCCATGGATGGCGTAAGAGGCAACTAAGGGAATAAGTTCTTGTAGTACTGTAAGGCGATGGACCTGTCACTAATCACTAGTAAACTTCTTGTTCTGATCGTGCAAAATGTGGTTACAGAATTATAAACAAGTCTTTCTCTTGGTATTTCTGTAGCTCACTACAAGACTTTAATCCCTTAGTCGCCTCTTCCGACATCGACGGGAAGACATGGAGACTATTCTAACCCGGCAACCACACGGACTAAAATTACCCTCTAAGGAGGTAAACTAGGGTGAATAGCGAGACATAAGAGCGTACGAAGTTGCGGGCGTCCTCTAGTTAATATTATAAATACGAAAGTAACTCTGTCTGTAGGCCTAACACGCTGCCACGGGACAAAATTTTGACATAGGCTCGGGACTTTAATTCGTCTATTCCATATTCCAACGTAATAATTAAGAGTTAAGGCTTAAAATAAAAGCGTGTTTTCTGTGACTCGAGTCCTTCTATCACTAAGCAACTTAAACCCCGGGTGGCTCTCATTTTAATAATTTCATTATAATATTTGACACCAGTACCCGTTCTACGTCTTTGACACTAGTTCCCGTGACAGCATGTTAGGCCCACTGATTTGTTAGCAGGGTTCCGTGAACGTAGTCTTTACATGAAGGTTCTTTGGGAGTCGTCGGTAGACTTCCTCGTAGTTTAATTTGATGTCTCTTTATTCTAAAATACCACTTTATTCGCGATTTTTTCCGCAATCATTTAATTTATTTCACGCATTTTTTCCCATTCCGAAAATCTAAATTGACATATTCGACGGAGCTCTGCTCCGCGGGGCTCCTATTTTTTGGTTGTTTCGGCCCTCGGGGGTTGGAATAAAAATGGACCTAACCTAAACGACGATACTGTTAAATAAGGTGTGAGGAAAGGAAAATATGCGACTAATAAATTTACCGATTGCGGAAAAAATCAACAACAGCAGTAGATCCTACTAATATAATTATATATCACTACATAAGTCGCTTTTTCTGTCCCTATATCCCTATGTATGCTTAAATCTTTAAAACTTCGCAACGGATTTTGATGCGGTATTTTTTAATAGATAGAGTGATTGGAGAGGAAGGTTTATATGTATAATACTTTAATCCGGAGCGAAGCGAGGGCGGGTCGCTAGTAATATTATAAACGCGATAGCTTGTAAGTATGGATGGATGTTTGTTACTCTTTCATGCAAAAACTACTGGACTGATTTAAGTAAAATTGGGAATGCAAACAGCTTATACTTTGGATTAATACATAGGCTACCTTTTATATCGCTATTCCCTCAGAAACTGATTTATACGCGTACTGAAGATTTTTGTGGTTAAATAAAGAAAAACTTTGCTTTTAGTTAAGGTTTAATGAAAATTAATAGCGTCGTTACATAAAAAACATACAGAGCGACCGAAAGCAATGGGAGAAGAGAGTGGCGCCTCTAGCGGCAAAAATGTACATTAACAAGGTTGCGTTCAAAAACACTAACACGTACGAAGTCGCGGGCGGAAAGTAGTAATCAAATAAATGCAAAAGTGACACTGTAAACTACTTAACGGAATTTAATCAAATTTGTAACTCGTATGTACTCGTTTCATGGAGTTGCACTAAGTAAGAAATGAACTGTTGAATGGATGGAAGTTTGTATAAGAGTTAGGCCATTTTTAGGGTTCTGTATCCAACCAATATCGACTCACATTTAAATGTTCCTCCGGCACCCTGACCTCTCCGCACATGGTCTCCGCGCTGCAGGCCTCGATGCAATGCGATCGACCACCTCGCACGAACACTTGGCGAGTTGGGCACTTCCTGAAACAAGGTGGTCAAAAGATAAGATGAAAGATGAAGAAAGAAAATGACAGTCAATTTAATCAATCTACCAGCGCTTTCCAGGAAACGCGGGCAGTGGCTGAGAAGAAACGAAGCAAGAAACTCAACAAATTAAGTACCTAATGTTTTTTTTCACCTCAGCACTGTGTTTAGAGACAGTGAGCAAAATTCCATTTGCGAGCGTGAGACAAAGTATTATTTTAATTATTTTTCTTTATGTAAATGTGGTAGTGGTGGTGGGTAATACGTTCCCCTCACTGCACTCAGGATTCTAACCTAGAATCCTTTGCTTGCTCGGAAATCAAAATCGAATCGCAGCCAAAACCAACTTTGCTCCCTTGTTTCACAAATAAGTACCTATTTCTCAAAAAGAAAACCGGGCAAGAGCATGTCGGGCCATGCTCAGTGTAGGGTTTCGAAGCCGTTAACTACTAAAGACATAAAAATCAACAAGAAATATCTAATTTTCTGTTTAAAGTCAATTGGTGCCGTCTTAGATGATTTTAGTAGGTATAAACACTTTAATAGCCTGTATCTCAAGAACTAATGATGTCTACTTAGTCGTGATAGTTTTCCTTCAAAATTCGTTATATGCTCTTTCATTCAATTTTTTTTTCTGATTTTTAGTATTTGTGTTTGTGATTAGTAGCTGTAGGGTGGGGGGACACTTGAGTCTAACAAAGATTTGCGCTTTAAAGCTTTTTAAACCGACGGACGGGCGGACGGACATGGCGAAACTATGAGGGTTCCTAGTTTGACTACGGAACCCTAAAAACATACTGAATCGACTTTTCGAGTCGATAACAGTTTTAATATATATGAATACTAGAATAGAGACCCCCTTGAGTTTTGACAGCTGTTCCAAATGTAAACTGTAGAGATTTTACCTACTACCACAGACAAGACAGGTCTTATGATAAAACTGGTCGTAATAAAGCTGGTCATTTTGAACGCATAATAGAGGACGAGTAAGGGAGGTACCCTAAAAAAAGTATTTAACAAGATTTTATTGTACCACTTTGTTGACGTGACTTATATGTATATTCATGCCAAATGACAGTTTTATAGTATTAAGAGTCTCTGAGCTAGGCTGCGGACGGACGGACGGACATGGCGGAAAAAAACGAAGACGGAAAGGAGCCTCATTTTCTTTCTAGGATTTAGGTATTTTATTTAACAATTTTTTCTATTGCATATTAAATCTAAAGGACCACGTAAGAATCGAATTCTGCCAAAATAATAAAAAGTGGGAGTAGTGAGGTGGCGGCGGGGGTATCCCCCATCTTGCGTGAAATTATTCTCAAAAGGAGAATCTCCCTCAATTCGTCGAAATCTTCTTTAGAAATACATTATTATTATATTTGTATCATGTCCTTGCCTAGTTCGACAAAAGCATTATACTCGTACATGCCTCCCCGGAAGCTTAATTGCCGGACTCTTATTTCAGCAGGCGTTGCCCGGCTGGTTAACCACCAGGTAACCATAAATAGAGGGGTGTTACTTTGACATCTATACTCCGTACCAACTAACTTGTCTTATTTAGTAACCATTTTTACATACATACATAAAGTCACGCCATTATTCCCAGAGTGGGGTAAAAAACTTGTTGATAATTCTGTAACCACATTTTGCACAATCAGGCTAAGATGTTTACCAGTGTATTAGTGACAGGTTACAAGCCCATCGCCTAACAGTACTACTTACAAGCCCTTACTCCCTTAGTCGCCTCTTACGACATCCACGGGAAGACATGGAGTGGCACTATTCTAACCCGGCAACCACACGGAAAGTTATTTTGATTGTATTTGGGGGCGTCTCATTATGCACCAGTTACATAAACTACTATTACTAAATAAGACAAGTCAGTTGTTATGGACTTTAAGTTTGTCTGCCTGTCGCATCGTAATTCGCAAACGGGTGGACTGATTTGGACGGTTCCCAACTACGCTTGATAAACGATCTAACAATCAGACAGAAACTGACGCAGAGATTAAGTATTGTTTTTAATGTCGAATATTTTTTCTATCCGCCATGACTAAGCTGATTTTCAATTGTGTGTGAAGTTTTTAATAGTAGTTTATGTAACTGTTACATAATGAGGGGCCTTATAACACTCATTATGTATCAGGTACATATTATAATGTACTGGGTTCAGAATCCGAATGCAAACCTGCATTGCTACCAGTTGTATACCAGTAACATATCTTTAGGTGCTAAGCTAAGTTTTGTATTGAGTAAATTTTAATTTCAATTGATACTGGGCCTATTTTTTTTGGGTTGGTTTTGTTGGAAGAGGTTCCAAATTTGAAATTCATAACTTTATCATATTTGATATTATTATCGTTGTCAAAACATTACGTTACAGCCGCCACACACCCATCATTATGCTGGTCATTGGTTTTGGACGCTGAAATAGGGAACTTATGATACGTGTGGATAAGAAATATTTCAGGATTCAAGATCGTGATATATTTCATCAATGCAATGAAGCAATGCGAGCAATGAAGTGAGACGTATTAGTTATATTGAGTTCGTGTTTTCAACAAAAAATAATATCCGAACGGAAAACGTTTCATCTCAATGGGCGTCTCATTTCGGATGGACACGCTTAATGAAAATGAAATGGAATTGCTTTTAAATTGTCAAATTAACTTGAAAAAAAATAGATAAAAAAATCTTTAAAGACCCGACTCCATGGTTTAATAATTTTGTCTATATAATTTTAATTTCTATCATGTTAAACCCCCTCCCTTCCCTCCCTTCCCCTCTCTTCTCTTATTAGAATATCGTCTTTAGTATCGCCTATGTCACTCCCATCAATCAAGACGAATCTAACAATACCTTATATGCTTAAATCCATCAAGCGGTTTGCAGAGCGGCTGCAGAGTGTGACAAATAAATATACATACATACAAAACATAAACAAAATTTAACAATAAAACTAAGAACCAATTTCACCATACGACGTTTACCACTTAACAGACGATTAGAGCGTTAACAGCTGTTGTCAAAATGTATGAACTAACAGTCGATTAAAATTGATTAAATTCAACATCGTATGGTAAAATTGGTACTAAGTAGCGGCTACCTAAAGGTTTGGTAACCACTATTTAGTTCAGGCAATTTACACGAACGAACTGTCAGACATAACAAAACTATAAGGGTTCTGTTTTTGCCATTATGGCTACGGAACCCTAAAAATCGCTAACGTCAAAGTCATGCATCTTGTCTAACGACCAATATTGAAACCGCAGATAGATCTGATTCCACACATAGTTTCAAAAATGAAAAAATACAAATCCGTAATTTACAGACCAAGATAACATAAGTACGTAACATCTGTGGTTATCATTGCTTATCAGAGCTGATAACTGCGATGGCACGCAGTAGAAGTATCGGCCTGACGTCGAGTGGCAAGTGTGTTACCTAAAAAAACCCTGCATAGTGCTTTGGATGTAGTGTAGTGTTGAAATACTGGTTCAGGAGGTATGTGTTACTTGGTAGGGGCCCCATAATGGAGCCCTGTGAAACATTCTTCTGATGGAGCGAGCGGTGACTTATTATGAGCTTTTAATTAAAGTCGATAAAACAAGAGGGGTGTTATAAGTTTGTGTGTATCTGTGTGCGTCTGTAAATCTGTTTGTCTTTCTGTGGCATCGAGTCTAACCAAATTTATCCGAACCGGACGCCTTTTAAAGGCCTCTTGCACTGTACGTTGCGATCAAATAATCCTTGTCAGTTCTTAACCAGTTACCGTCGTTAAATACATCCATAACATCACGCCTTCATTCCCAGAGCAGAGCTACAGAACTACCAACAACTCTAAATAGGCTTCTTAATATTTCTCTAATCACATTTTGTACAAACAGACTAAGATGTTTACCAGTGGCAGATTGTAAGCCCATCGCCTAACTACTACAAGCCATTATTCTCTAACCCTGGGTTCCTATATTCAAAACGTCTCGTTAAAATGTGACGTCTTGTTAAAATTTGGCATTTGCTACATACAAAATGTGTAAAAATTTAACGAGACGTCACATTTTAACGAGACGTTTTAAATATGGGAACCCAGGGTAAGTCGCCTCTTACAACATCCACGGGTCTCCCTGGAGTGGCACTATTCTAACCCGGCAACCACACGGAAGTTCGGAAGTTCCCGTTGTTATAATGGGCTAAATTTAAAATATTCTTAATGTGTCGACGACGTGTTAAATGTGAGCTGCCCAATAGTCTGCCACGTGGCATTGTCAGTGCCGTCGATAGGTTCTGTCGCGTGCAGGTGTCGGCACCGGCGCCGTAGTAGCAGTGGTCCTTGGCTGTATAACCCCATTTTACCAAGTTTTCTCGGCATCTACATGAGCGCGAAGTCTGTATGTATACGTACCCAATCAGAACGCATTTTTTTATTATTTCTTTTTTATGATAAGGAGAAGGCACACGAACACACAGGCCACCTGATGTTAAATGGAATTTGAGACCCATAGACATTTGAACGCACAAGACTACAATCTTTAGACCTCAAATGCGTTGCCAACTCTCAGTACTAAGATGGAATGCTTCTATGCTAGTAATTTCACCGGTTGTCTTATCCCTAAACCGGAACACAATGCGAACATTGTTGCTTGGTGGTTGGTTAATGGATAAGATGGTGGTAGCGATAATGACGGACCCGCACAAGGTTCTACCACCACTAAACCACCACACATGGTGTCTAAGAGCTGATCTGATGATGGTGTGAAGAGAATCATCGAGCTTGAACTTGTTTATGGTTTGGGATATTTACTAGACCCATGTTAGATTATTTACCGAGTTCAAAAAAAAGAGGAGGTTCTCAATTCATTCCCCGATTACTAAAAGAGCTCTGGACCGATTTGTTTTTTTATTCGTTTCAATACTTTTTAGTTGGTCCCATTTTCAGCACTTCAAGATCTGATGATGGGATCTTGGAGAAATCTACGGAACTCTTTAAATATTATAGGAATACATGTACCGATTTTAGTTTTTTCAGTGACAAGTCTAGCATTTGCATTCAAAAAGTATCATTCGATGAAGTGGAACTGATGATTAGGACCACAGATGGCCACCGGAACTCCTCAACGGTACCTATTTCAAGGGTGGCGATAAGATATCTCAATTAAGATAGTTGAGGGTCAATGACGAGGCACGTTCAAATGGTTTAAACATATGACTATGAGTTTCCCGCGGCGTTGCTTCCTTCTTATTAATTGAGATGTGCGACAACATAACAGTATATTATGATCACTAACAGGTATGAAGTAAAATGAATGTTTTAAACTAATAAATTTTTAAATCATTTTTTTGTCCTCCTAATCGTTTGTTCGCTCATTCGACCATCGATCATTTGGTAAAACTACTTTTTGTACTTTAAGTTTTCCAAACTGAATGTTTTGGCAAACTGTTGGTGGACAAAAAATAGTTGGTATTGGTATAACATACTTTTAGCAAAATATAAAGTGTCCCAAAATTTACGCAAGATTTAACATTTAATTTCTATCCTAATACCAGACCAGATAATCTGTAATAATCATCCTAATAATCTTTGGTGCCATCTTAGATGTTTTTTTAGATATAAACACTTTAATCGCCTGTATCTCAAGAACCAATGATGTCTACTTAGTCGTGATAGTTTTCCTTTTAAATTCGTTATATGCGCTTTCATTAAAGACTTTTTTCAGATTTTTAGTATTTCATTTTTAGTATGTAAGACCGATCCAACGACACCCCATAAACGGGAAAACGAGAAAAAAAAATACATCCCCACGTTACGTGTAGGGAAAGCACACTAAAATATAAAAAAAAACATGATTTTATGTTACCACTTTGTTGGCGTAACTAATATGTATATTCATGCCAAATTACAGCTTTCTAGTACTAAGAGTCTCTGCGCTAGGCTGCGGACGAACGGACGGATGGACATGGTGAAACTATAAGGGTTCCTACTTTCCTAGTTTGACTACGGACTACGGAAAATTCCTAGTTTACATCGCTCTACGAAACGTCAGTCGACAGATGCGTATTTAAACAAACAAATAAACTCGAACAGTGATATAATTATTCTAGCCAAATATAATCAAATCTTATCTTTTTTCAAATATAAATATCTAAGTACTTAAATACGATGATAATACGACTGGCTGATAATATGCGATATTCTGGACAATATGGCCATTTAATCTTCGTGCAATATATCACGTATCTTTAGAAAGCAATGATAAAGACAAATTATATATTTAATAATAATAAAATATCGATGGTCTTGAAGACAATCGTGCTAAGTGCTAGGGTGGACTAGAAGGCAAATGTACTAAGTGCATATCGACAGTGGAAAGGCAAAAACGCTTAAGCGCCATACTTAATAATGGCGAATTAGTTTAAGCGCCATATACCTAATAGGGCGCTTAAGCTTAAGAGGCCGTACACGAAATTTTGCTGATTTCGCTGATTTTCGTGATTTTGGGTGAATCAACTTTTAAAGTCCTCCTTTTCTACACGCTAATAAAAACTTACTAGAATATGTGAGATTGATAATGGTTTACACATGTTAAAATTAGATAATCAGATTTTCGGATTTCACTATTCATAATCATAAACCAATTCTATAATTTTGTAAAAACATGGTAACGCAGTGGAAAATGCACGTATTTCATACAAAACCCGGGGACAACGTCGTCCCCTGCGTTACCTGATATATTTGTGTAAATCATAGAAGAATTTTTAAAATTGTCAGCTAGAAAGTAAGTTTAATTGTTTGATTTATTTAATATATTGACCACATCAAAAAAAAAATTGCATTCTACCAAATTAAGGTGACATAGTGAGACATGTCGAAAATTGGGGAGTACCTTAAAAGTTGATTCACCCTTTTACAGACGTGATTTTACTGTTGAAACACTTTACTTCTACAAGAAAGATAATTTCGATTTTCAACGAATGTATGAAATACTTTTTTGTTTTTATTATTTAATTTTGATTAATCGACCTGAAACCGGCGACTGTTTCTTGAGTTTTGCTGTAAGAGGTTTAGAATATCGCATATTCACGGATTGTTTTGACGGCTTAAAGGTATGAAAAATAACAATTGATTGCTGTAAAAGTTATTTAAAAATGTATGACGTACTTTTTACCACCTTTTTATATTTTTTTTGTGTAAAAATATTATTAACTTGGTAAAATTTTATAGAAAATGGTCAAAAAATAGTTTTAAATTTCGGCTTCTTAAAACACTCGTTCATAAAATTAAGAGAACAGTAATAAACTTCAGTTCAAAATCAATCCATTACCTTAAAAACACATCCAAAAATTAAAAATTAAATAGCAATATATAATGTTTTAAAATAACCTAAATCCCGAATTTAAATTCTCGACAAAGATAAAAAAGTAGCTCATTCATTCGTAACTCATTTATTCGATCATAACTGAAATGATATAATATATCATGATGTGCATTAAAACTTCGAAAATAAGCAAAACTGGCAAAATTTCGTATACGGCCTCTTAACCTCCATACTTAATAGTGGCGCAAGCATTTTTACCTTTTCACGATCGATATTATTTTCTTTGCACTTAGCACGTTTACCTTCTAGACCATCGATATATACCTAACACAAGTCAAATTATACATGTAATCTAGCAACCCGCCCTCGCTTCGCTTACTTAGTTTTATGCAACACTCGTACATATATTTGTGTGATGAGCACGAGTATTTGTTCCTGAGTCGTGTGATATTTATTTATTTAGTAACCCCTTCTTACTTCCCTTGGTGCACAATGTACTAAAACGTAGGTATGTATGGCTAATTGTTGCGTCATAATTAACGGAACTATTTTGGAACTAGGTATCTTTAAATATGTCTTAGCCTAACAACTATCACGTGGAGGTTGCCACCAACTGCTAATTGTATATTATTCTGTTAGGAAGGCGTGTCATTGGCCCTGAACATGTAAGCTTTCTAGATAGCTCGTTTCTTAGAGAGGTCCTTTAGCACGCCGCTGATAAAGAGATAAAGGTATCGATTAAGTATGATAATAGCTTTGATAACATGTAGGTAATGTTGTTTGTTTATTTAAATTGTTATGAATATTTTAACAAGAGTTATTCATTCCAGGGCTCGGAACCGGTTTAAAAAAATTACCGGTTGATACCGGTTTATTTCGGTTTTGCTTCAAACTTTTCCAGAGAACGCGAACGTTTTGAGAACTTTATTTTAACGATAATTAACCTGTTTAACCTCTTGAGGCCCACCATACTACAATCCGGTAGATTTTTGTTAGTAGGAATTTGAATCCAACCAGCAAGGAAATAAAGTTCAATTAACTTTGCACTTAAATGACATTTTCAATTTTGAAACGAATAAAAATGAGCTTTATGTCCCTTGAAATAAGGTTTAAATTGAATTGCCTGGATTATGTACTTTCTATAGGACACCGAGTCTTGCGAGGTTAATCCAGGAGCGGCAAGTAGTCACCAAAAGTTATGTACTGAATAAAAATCTTAGCGGCGCTTTTATGCTCAGTCAAAAGTAGGTGATAAAAATAAACATTTCAAAACATGTTCTAGCATGACGCCCCAGATATATATAACAGATTGTGTCATTTTCAACAGACATAAGTCAAAAGAAAATGATTATAGTAAATAACACAGGGACTGAAAATGACAAATCAATATGTCGAAGCAAAGTAATAATAGGTATAAGATGTTATTACTATCTTCGAAGAAACTTCATTAAACAATGACAAAATATTTGAAGCAGTGTCAGAATAAAAAAATGACGAAATGAAAAAATATACCGATTTACTAAGTAAGTACTCACGGCATAAAAAAGGATTTGTTTAAAATGTACCAAAAAATCAAGGTGAAGACAGGAATTTAAATAAATAAATATAATAAGCTCTAGGCTTGTACTATGGGTACTCGTTGTCTAGTACCCATAGTACAAGCCTAGAGCTTATTATATAAACATACTTAAATAGAGAAATACATACTTAAATACATAGAAAACATCCAAGACTCAGAAACAAATATTCGCGCTCATCACACAAATGTCTACCCTTACCGGGATTTGAACCCAGGACTTATTTTATAGTCTTTGACGGAAATGAGAAATGCTTTTTCGCGTGTTTGTCTAACGAATATAACCGACATTTGCCAAACGTCTGACTTTTATTCCGAGGTGGTCTTGAGAGGTCATGAAATCCTAAAAACCCGTATTAAATATATATATACCAATCGGTAGTCTTACTGACTATTGCTATTGTAGATAATGTTATCACTTACTTCTGACACATTAGGAGTTAATTTACTAATGCTTATTTTAATAAGTTAGTGACATCTGACTCAATTGATTGTACATATTATTTTAAGACCCTATTTCATCAGTTTTTTTCTTGTTGACTATACCTATTACAATTAATCCTTAGACGGACGGACGGATGAACAGACGGACATTGCGAAACTACAAGGGTTCCTTGTTGACCACGGAACCAGAAAATAGTGTGGTCAATTAATAGTGTGACGGTACGGAACCCTCGGTGCGCATGTCCGAATCACACTCAACCGGATTTTGTTAAAGGTCACAGCGTTTAAAACCGCGTAAAACTTGTCGGGCAACAAAATTGAATTTTCCTTGATGCAAACTTGTTATACACTTGGGATTTCAAATATTCTTAAACACACCAATGGCGAAAGTCTTACAAATGACTAACGACCGATTAAATAAATGACTGTCGTAAAGCATGTATAGCCCAAAAGAAAATGCCAAAAATAAATATATACCTGAAGATCTAGATCACGATAAATGTGTAGGTATATATGTATGTAAACACTTAATTGATCAAAACACAGAAACACAGCTAATATAAATATATACTAATACTAGCTGTTGCCCGCGAGCCCTTCCACGCAGAAAAATAAAACATACATACATACATAACGTCACGCCTTCATTCCCAGAGCGGGGAAGGCAGGGCCACTGAATACCAACTCTAAACTTGTATTGATAATTCTGTAACCACATAAAATAAAACATAGCCTGAAAGAATTTTCAAAATTGGTTTTTAGTTTATTCGTTACAAACATACAACCAGAAAGGTTTTAAATTTAAAACTCAGCTGCATGTTTTGATAATGTCGTCTATGTATGTTAGTTACCCTTTACCAGGTACCGGCCCGCTATCCCATTCAAGCGGTTTCGATTGGGTTTTTATAAGGGTTTTATTTAGAAAAGCCGAATCGATTAAAAGCCGTTCGATTTGCTTTTAAAACCCGCTATCCCATTCAAGGGGTTTCGAATGGGTTTTATAAGTCTTGCCGTTCGATATGCTTTTTAAAGCGCTATTTATAAGGGTTATCTGTGCTTCAGCAGCTAAGGTTTCCCTTTTAGTGAATGGTTAGTTTAACAAATAACTTAGTCATATATTTCGTTCCAAGAGGTTATTCTATTATTTTATCTACACACATATTTTAAGTACTCTAAGATGAGTTCAGAATCCGAAGGCAAATGACCTGCACCACCACAACCGCACCACCGCAGATAACAAAATTGAATGGTGTAATGCTGGTCATTGCCAACGGGTTCTCAACGCTAAAATAGAGCACTTATCACAGAAAGCCTAATTACGTAACAGTTCCATAAATAACTAATATAACACTATAACAGCATGACGACACAACCGCGACCGTACCAAGGGTACCCCTACACCAACCCCCATGTGACAGACGCCCCCTCCATCGACTCCGAGACCGCTAACCGATGGGCGCACCTCCCTCGCAAGCCGTTGGAGATCAGGAATGTGGTGTACGTTGACATACCTACGGAAGGAGGGAGTGAAGTAACTGTAAGTACCATAGTTGAGCCACCATAGAACTCTGTCACAATCAAGTCAAGGGAAATAAATTTCCGTTGAAATGGACTTCCCAGAAGCGCGTGGAGCTAACCCCATGTGCTTCTGTTTAGTCTACCAGAGTAAATACTCTTCAACCGAATAATTGTCATTACAATACAATACAATACAAATACTCTTTATTGAACACCAAAAATAAAAAAATAAAAACAGAACATGGAACAGTACATTTAAATCATAGGTATACAACAGGCGGTCTTACCGCTAAATAGCGATCTCTTCCAGACAACCTTGTAAGAGAAATAACTGAGGACACATATTCATGGCAGGGGGTGTAAACTAATTCATTCATTCATTCATTTGTCATTGTGATATCCATGGACTTACTTCTTTAATAAATTCATAGCAGTTGTCTAAAACTTGACATTGGCGATTGACTTGTTAAACAGTAATTTATCATCAGCTTTTCGCGTCAGGGTTTAGTAGAAGGTCATCATCAGACATTGGAATTTTTGGTGCAAAGTCAAATGAGAGATAGAGAGTTCACTTATCGATAAACCATATTATAAACACTTGTACTAAAACATACTACACATATAAGTGATCACTGCCAGTATTTTTTGAGAAAATATAATGAAATTGCGAAAATGAAAATTTAAAAGTATCTTCAATTAACCTAATGGGTTACATTTATCATTGTGTTATAAAGGAACTCCCTAGTTGACCATAAATTTTGCTGCAAAAGTTCCGCTTTTTTAATCCTTGCAAGTCATTCTTTGTTGCGTCACTCGCAGAATTGCTTGCAGTAAATATCTGCTTGGGCGCAAATGTCGTATCAGAACTAAACATGCTACATTAAAGTGATTATTGGAGATCAAGTAGATTCCTGAATTGAACAACTTCATCATTGAACATCGCAAAGGATAATGCGACGGGGCAACGCGAACGCCCTTTCCCGAAGACCTTGTCCAGATGACTGTTAACATGGTTTGAGGGAACAGCAAAGATTGTGTGAGAATGTTGAGGACTAACACTATTAGCGATGAATGATTTTGTGAATGCTTCATTAATTTCCTTGCGAAAATGGTTAATTCCATCTCACTTTCAGTGTAACGACTATGTCAGCACACACCCAGGCCGCAGGAAGTCAGACATCGACGAAAACCCTGTCATCTACATAGACGTGCCAGAAAGCAGCAGCAGTTCCGTCGCTGAACCTGCTGAGCCGCAACCGGAGCCCGAGTACGTGCAAGTAAGTTTCCTATCTGCCGTCTGTATCTGGCATCGTAGCTCCCGAACGAATAAACCGACTTTGATTTTGATCTTTTGAGTAGAATGCTGGTTTAACTGGCATGGTTTGTAGCCAAGTTTCATGAAAACCGGTTGGGCCGTTTAAGAGATATCAGCTCTTAAAGTACAATCTTAAGTAGCAGAAAACTGTCAGTTCTGACTCTGAAACTGGCATCTCATAAGTCCGTAAGAGATGAACGCGGCTTTCTCCTTTGTAAACCTCGTCTGATGTGTGTATCTGTTTGTGTCTGTGGGATTAGTACGTGTTATTTTTTAAAAGGAAGCTATCGGGATGGTTCCTAGCTAGGTTTCAAGAAAATCGGTTGAGCCGTTTAAGAGATATCAGCTCTGAAAGTAGAGGTCGCCATTATATCATGGATTTTATTGTTTTTGTCTATTTAATGCAAAAACAATGCAACAGGAAACGATATTCTACGACCCTTTCGACAACCGTCGGATAGACCAGGTGAAGGACGTGGAGAACAGCAGGTCGTCGGACTCCGACTCGGCAGGCAGCGGGGACTACAGGCCTCACGCGACCCCCGTGAGGCCTGCGCCCCAGATGAGGCCCACGCCGCCGGCCTCCTTGAATATACACTCTCCTGGTTCCTCGTCAGGTAAAATAAAATACATAATTATCACAGAACCTACCAGGCAGCAGTGTTCGAATTGGTGTGGTCCAGTATGGGAATAAGTAAAACGGGGAAATTACTAGCATAGAGGCTTTCCATCTTAGACCTCAGGGTTGGGAACGCATTTGAAGTCTTAGGATCGTAGTCTAGAGATTAGTCTTAAAAAATTGAAATGTCTATGGTTCTCAGATTCCGCATACCGTCAGGCCAGGTCAGCCTCTCATGCCATAAAGAAAACACATATTGGTGTAGTCCTTGAAAGCGTTGTACCTACTGTTATCTAAATAAATAAAAATAAAAGTTTCTACGTTTGTCCTCTGTGTTCCTAAACCATTGATTCGATTGTGAAGGAAATTTTGTAAGTTCTTTGAATGTCCGCGAGGGTTCCTCATCCAAGAAATCTATGAAAACGAACACTTTTACGTGGCATTGCAAGGCATTGATTATAATCAATTCTGGTTTATGTTCGGGTGTTACAGAAAAATCACAGAGGCCGTAGCCAAGATGCGTACGCTAACTAGCGATTCTATTCGTTTCCTTTTTAAAGCTAGGGGTCACTGGTGGATAGCGTCATACGAAAAGTCACGTGATCTACCAGTGACGCGATTGGTATAAAAACCAGACGAATAGAAACATTTTTGAAATATTTTCAAGAAAGTAGCACTTTCAAAACATTATGGACCCTTTGAGAGCTTGACGATGATCTCACTCATAAAAAATATATATTAAAGTATTAGAATGACACGCAGCGCTGTTCGTTAGTTACAAGTAGCGCATCAGTGGCTGTAGATAAAACGCTTTGCGAGAACGTAAGCGTTATCGAGAATGGATAGGATACAGATCGACTTATGTCAATTCCATAAATTAATATATAATAATAATCAATATGTTATATTATATCAATTTTAGTGGTGGTAGACCCCTGTGTAGGGTCCGCCCGGATCGCTACCACCATCTTATCCATTAAACTACCGCCAAGCAGCGTTCGCATTGTGTTCCGGTGTGGGGATAAGACAACCGGTGAAATTACTAGCATATATTTCTTTGTAAAGTTGGAGAGTGGCCTCTTCCGTTGGGTAGGTTAGTTTGGCCACCTGGCGGAAACGGTTGGTACACCTGATATTAGATCAAATTTCCGGGAGTGGTAAAACGCAATTTGAAATGGAGACACCATAGAGGTGAAACGGCTAGCCATCTTCCACGACATATCCTACTCCTATCCTGTGAATGTTGTATTTGCATTTCTGTTTTTTAACCCCCGACGCAAAAAGAGAGGTATGTGTCTGTCTGTGGCACCGTAGCTCTTAAATGGATAAACCGATTTGAATGCGGTTTTTTTTAATGAAAGCAGGCTTTTTAGTGGTGGTTCTTAGACATGTTTTATAAAAATCGGGTTAGCCGTTTTTGAGATATGGAGCTTTTAGGGGGTTAAAAGCTCCTAAAATAACGGCGACACCTACTTTCAGAGCTGATATCTCTTAAACGGCCCAACCAATTTTCATGAAATTTTGCTAAAGGCCATCCTGATTGATGTAGCTTTATTTTAAAAAACCTGCGTCCAAATCCATTCATCCATTTGGGATTTACGATGCCACAAACAGACACTCAGATGGAGAAGTTTAAAAAGCGTAAAATAAAAAAACAATAGTAGGGGAGAGCGGGGCTGCAAGTGCCGATTTTCATAAAACACAAAATTGAGCTATGAAAATAGTGTATATATTGTGTGGCTTACACACACATTTAAAGAATGGTTATTGGAGTTTCTGAATAGTGATATTATTTTGTGCATCGTTAAACAGTTTTCAAATAAAATCATGTTTTATGAGATCGATCGGAACGGAACAACTAACCCCACTATGGGGCTGGTTGTTCCATCCTTTTGAAATACAAACTTATCCTTAAACAAATAAATCTCAGTTCTCACACGCTAAATGAGTATTTTGTAATTCGTCAAAATATGTGTTTTGTTTTGTGTGCACTATCAACTCGGTTAACAAAAAATCAAAGGCAAAAAGGTATTATTTTGTGGGGTTCGTTGTTCCGTTGATTTAGTTTTTTTTCCATAACTACTATTATACTAAAATGGAAGCAACTTAAACGGCTCCTGCAACGGCATAATTTCATAACGTTTCGCGTCAAACATCATACAAATTGCTCCGTTTTTTACTTGCATTTCTATTATCATCGGAACAACTTACCCCCGGCACTTTCAGCCCCGCTCTCCCCTAATTTAAAAAACCCCCGTCTAAATAGTCTGTAAAAAGACCTCAAAAAAGTAAAAAGTAATAAGTAGTGGCCCTAAGGGCTGATTGTTTGATAAGTACTAGATAGTTAACTGAACACTGACACGGCGGGGGACCGCTAAGTAAATTAAATAACATAAAATACCCCAGCTACTTAGCGGTCCCCGACGTGTCAGTTTAGTTAGTGTCAGTGTTCAGTTAGACTATTTAGTCAGGGGTTTTTTAAATTTACATACGAATTCACTGACATTTCGTAATCCAATTTCATCCAGCTCGTTACTTACAACATAGTAAACATGTGCACTGTACACACCACGTGTTACTTCGTAGTGTCACCTTTCTGAAGACCCTCTGTTATATAGTAAACAGCAATTATTTGAATTTGACGCCGCAATCAAAGCTCGCACAAACTATCATCTCACGTTCTTCGCGAGGAAGCACATAAAGCCATCCCTTTTGATTCTGATGTGGGCGTGGCAGTATATGTGGCCTTATTTGATTGTACCATTCCAGGGTTCAGCTCAACCTACTCCCTGGCATCAGGACTCCCGTACTCCCTATCCAAGGAGACGTATGTCTACGGACGGCAACCCACCCCAGAGGACGGATTCCCCCTATCACCTATACCAGTGTCGGAGTTTCCTCGGCCCCCGCCGGCGTATAGTGAGAGCGAGACGCCTATTAGGGCTCCGCTGACGGGCCAGGAGACTCATAGCACGGCGGTACCAGAGCCACCGAGGACGCTGGTCATCACCACAGGTATACCTTATGATCGGGTGCGCCTTTTTGCACAACTTTTTAGGTCCTATTATCGGAAGTCCGATAACATTTCTCATAAATCATAATGACTTCATAAAAATATTTTCATCACACATGCTCGAAAAGGGTGTTAAACACGCAGGCGTATAGGGCAGTTATAGCCTATTTACCTCCCAAGGGAGTAATGGGTTTAGTTTTAAAATATAGAACCCACTAAGTACATCTTTTCAGACTAAGGAGATGTAAAATCAGCCAGGGTTTATTTTCTATATTCAAAACTTGGCTACAAACCAAGCATGTATACATGGCAACGGCTCCAAAGTGTTTGATGAAAACTGCGGAATAGGGGATTTTCGGGTCAAATAATCGAAAAAAAAATTGTCACGTAAGGTTGTTATACACAGGTGTCTCGTTTAAATCGGTCAGTATGGGAAATTCTGAAACTATAAGACACGAAGATCTGTTCTTAGGAACCATGTCAACGATTTAAATGAGAAGAAAAACTGCATTCATACATTAAAAAAAACCTGTACTCAGCTCGGGAATCGAACCCGGTTGTTTTGAAACCCTACTTAAATAAATTAAAATATGTGAAAACAATGCATTTTACTAATTTTAGACATCATGTTTCGTAGAACCATTTACTGCTTAAGACGTACACAATCGATATCTAAATAGAAATAGTGTAGTTTTTTTTTAAATGTATGATTGCAGTTTTTCTTCTTATTAAAATCGATGACATGGTTCCTAAGAACAGATCTTCGTATGTCTTATAGTTTCAGAAATTCCCATACCGACCGATTCAAATGATGTTTCATTTAAATCGATCAGTATGGGAATATATAATTAATTCGGGTGTGATACAGAAACCTCGCACAAACCGAAGCAAAGCGAGGGCGGGTCGATAGTAAATAAATAATCAAGCTTGCCACCAAGCACGATCAAATTCGTTAAGTGATATTTGTAGGCACTTTTATGAAAAATTGCACGTGTTTTTGTGACCACCTGTGTATATCCGAGTTTAACATAGAACACAAAGGCAATACAAAGGCGAGTCTATTTCATAAAATAAACACAATGCTCTTTTGTCCTTCGGTAAATTCAGGACATCATATGTAAAACTTTTCGAATATCTTTAAAGAGCAAAGAGTTATTCGGGATATGTGATCCTTTAACGGGTAGGTAACAAAGAGATTTAGCAAAAAGTCGTTATACGTTAAAAACTTAGTAATGGCTTGCTATAAGCTTGTTATCTTGAATATCTTTGAGTGCTTTGACAGTCTCTAATAGGCAAGGGCGTCTTCGAGTCAACTCAAATGGAATTCGTATGTTTGTACATTTCTACGATAACTCGAGTATTATCGATCCGATTTTTATAGGAATTTGTACACGAGTCTAAAAAAGCGGCCAAGTTCGAGTCGGACTCGCCCATGAAGGGTTCCGTAGCAGCAAGTAACATAATATAAAAGCTCGTTGTAGCTTTGATCAATGTTTTTATGACGTATTAAAAAAAAACTACTTACTAGATCTCGTTCAAACCAATTTTCGGTGGAAGTTTGCATGGTAATGTACATCATATATTTTTTTAGTTCTATCATTCTCTTATTTTAGAACTTGCAGGGGGACACACACACATTTCAACACTTTGGAAGTGTCTCTCGCGCAAACTGTTCAGCTTAGAAAAAAATGATGTTAGTAACCTCAATATCATTTTTGAAGACCTATCCATAGATACCCCACACGTATGGGTTTGATGAAAAAAATTTTTGAGTATCAGTTCTAAGTATGGGGAACCCCCAACATTTATTTCACAGAATACATCTACTTACCAAGTTTCAACAGTGTAGTTCTTATAGTATCGGAAAAAAGTGACTGTGACATACGGACGGACAGACAGACAGACATGACGAATCTATAAGGGTTCCGTTTTTTGCCATTTGGCTACGGAACCCTAAAAAACCGCTCAAGTGCAAGTTGGACTCTCCCACAAAGGGTTCCATACCATTCGTATTGTATTTTTATTATACATGTTAACAACAAACAACAACAATTTGCTGTCTACAACAAAGTAGAATAGAGAGCTTTGGCAAAAACAATACAACATAATGATCTTACTGGCTGTCATTTGTGGCGCGGGCCCCGCGGGCTCTCTGCGTTCATCATCATTATATTTGTCACGCCTTAACCTATTAAAACGTATTATCAAAAAAAGCGGCCAAGTGCGAGTCGGACTCGCCCATGAAGGGTTCCGTAGCAGCAAGTAACATAATATAAAAGTTCGTTGTAGCTTTGATCAATGTTTTTATGACGTATTAAAAAAAAACTACTTACTAGATCTCGTTCAAACCAATTTTCGGTGGAAGTTTGCATGGTAATGTACATCATATATTATTTTTACATTTATCATTCCCTTATTTTAGAAGTTACGGGGGGGGGGGACACACATTTTTCCACTTTGGAAGCGTCTCTCGCGCAAACTATTCAGTTTAGAAAAAAAATATAATAGAAACCTCAATATCATTTTTGAATACCTATCCATAGATACCCCACACGTATGAGTTTGATGAAAAAAAAATTTTTGAGTTTCAGTTCTAAGTATGGGGAACCCCAAAAATTTATTGTTTTTTTTCTATTTTTGTATGAAAATCTTAATGCGGTTCACCGAATACATCTACTTACCAAGTTTCCACAGTATAGCTCTTATAGTTACGGAATAAAGTGGCTGTGACATACGGACGGACAGACGGACAGACATGACGAATCTATAAGGGTTCCGTTTTTTGCCATTTGGCTACGGAACCCTAAAAAGCAGCTAGCAAGCGGCCATTTCAATGTCTAACGCAGAAAAGATATGACAAGTGGAGAAAAGAGAGGAGGCCCGCGGGGCTTCCACAGATGCGCGTAAGCGGCCATATTTCGTCTCCACAGCTGAGGGGATACACAGCACAGTTACAAAGAAACATATGTAATACGCACGTTATTTTTTTAATAACATTTGCAAGGAAACATAAAAAAATACTATTAAAGAACACAACAATCAAAAAAATTAATGGCACTCGACTCGCTGAAAGAGATTGTCAACATGAATTTTTTTTCAATATAGTCTTAAGTTCTTAGATAATGCTATCAACTGCCAGATTGCGCTGATTTTCAAAATTTTTGGATAGTGGGTTCTATATTTAAAAACTCAACTCATAACTCTCGCGGGAATTATAAAAATCCATAACTCCCTCGAGAGGCAAATTGGCTATTAACCCTTTCCGAGCAAGTGTGATGAATAATAACTTCTTTTAAAAAATTTGGACTAACCTAATAGGTTAGTCCAACTGAAAACGGCGCAGCGACCACAATATTTTCAACAAAAAAAAACCTACCTTATAGGCTTACCTAAAAAAATTCCTAAAGTTTTTGAAGTCGGTTTCTTGTTTTTTAAACATTTTTTTTACGAGTATTATCGTAGTTTAATAAACTTGATTGGTTGGTTCCAGGAACAGATCGCTCGCTGCGAGGGGACGAGCTTCCGATAGGTCTGCCGAGCCCTCACCGTAAAGTGGTGTTTTGCCATTTCTGCGGGCTAAGGGTGCACACCCTTGTCATCAGGCAAACTGGAACTGCAACCCACGTGATAGCACTCGTTTTTCTATGCTTTGCGTAAGTCACGTTGGCTCACATAAAATACTTATTCCTATTGTTTTACTACCGATTTGTATTCATAATAATCACTCTTCATATTTTTTTCCTCATGCTTTTTTTATTCATAATTTGTTATTATGAACAAAAAAAGTTTAATTAACCATCGCAACTCCTAAAGTGATTTTTACTGAAACCGTTCTGATTTTAGGACGTTTATAAAACAAACCTAACCTAACATCATTTTTTGTATTATTAATATTTATCATGAAGAAAGATCATTATGATGTAAAATGAATGGTATGAGAAACATTTTCGCAGTTCCAATAATCTAATTTGCAATTTTATATGCACTTTGGCGCACCCGTAAGTCACTCCCGCTCAGTAGCGAAACACCAGAATTTCAAAATTTAACATTTATATTAAAGGTATATATATAGTGTATGAATATGCATATTAATCACGCCCACAAAATGTAAAAAAAAATTTTTTTAGGTTACGTCTCCTTTGCGTAACGTGGGGATGTATTTATTTTTTCTCGTTACCATATAGTGTGGGATGTCGTTGGATGGGTCTTTCAAAAATATTACGGGTTTCCGAAAACAATTATCGATTAAGTAACCCGTTTATGAAATATTAAGCTTTAAAGCGCTAATTTTTCTTAGACTCAAGTGTGTGTCCCAGCCCCCTTCCCCTACAGCCAAAACTACAAATACTAAAAATCAGAAAAAATACTAACTGAAAGAGCATATAACGAATTTTAAAGGAAAACTATCACGACTAAGTAGACATCATTGGTTTTTGAGATACAGGGGATTAAAGTTTTTATACCTACTACGAGATGTTAACCAACGAGTGTTTTAGTACAATGTTTGTGGGTGAATCAACTTTTAAGGTACTCCCCAATTTTCGACATGTCTCACTATGTCACCTTAATTTGGTAGAATGCAATTTTATTTTTTGATGTGGTCAATATATTCAATAAATCAGACAATTAAACTTAGCCTACTTTCTAGCTGACAATTTTAAAAATTCTTCTATGATTTACACAAATATATCAGGTAACGCAGGGGACGACGTTGTCCCCGGGTTTTGTATGAAAAACGTGCATTTTCCACTGCGTTACCATGTTTTTACAAAATTATAGAATTGGTTTATGATTGTGAATAGTGAAATCCGAAAATCTGATTATCTAATTTTAACATGTGTAAACCATTATTAATCTCACATATTCTAGTAAGTTTTTATTAGCGTGTAGAAAAGGAGGACTTTAAAAGTTGATTCACCCTTGTACAGTCAGGGTTATAAATATGTATACACTTTAGTACCTTGTCTATTTAACGTCATGTTTCAACTGCCATATGAAATTGTCACAGCGATTAAAGTGACAAGGTACTAAAGTGTATACATATTTACGACCTTGACTGTACAAGCCTACGCTTAGACCCAATTTTCCTTGTCTCCATAATGAGGGGTTGCCATGGTGACGCCCTTTTGTTATTTGGAAAACATTTTACTAACCTTTTTTTCATCAACGGTGACATAGGCGGCCAAAAGAAAAGAACCAGCCAAGTGCGAGTTGGCCTCGCATACGTGGGGTTTCGTACCTATAATCCCTTACTGTATCTTTGGAACCGTAATGAGTAGCCACTTGAAGTTTTTACAGAATGTATATAACTATAGCTGCTATAACAATCTATATCTACGAGTATATAGTCTATACATAGGTAGGTTTGGACCCGCCTCCTATATGAATAAAACCGGGCAAGAGCATGTCGGACGATGCTCAGTATAGGGTTCCGAAGCCGTTAAGTACTACAAATATAAAAATCAACAAGTAATAACTAATTTTCTATTTAAATTCAATTGGTGCCAAAAGATGATTTTAGTAGCTATAAACATTATAATCGCCTGTAACTCAAGAACCAATGATGTATACTTAGTCGCGATAGTTTTCTTTTAAAATTCGTTATATGCTCTTTCAGTTAGTATTTTTTCAGGTTTTTAGTATTTGTAGTTTTGGCTGTAGGTGGGGGACACTTGAGTCTAACAAAAATTAGCGCTTTAAAGCTTATTATTTCATAAACGGATTACTTAATCGAAAAACTTTTATCACAAACCCATAATATGTTTTAAAGACCTATCCAACGATACCCCACGCTATAGGGTAGACGAGAAAAAAAAATACATCCCCACGTTACGTGTAGGAGAGGTACACTAAAAAAATTTTTTTTTTTACTTTTTATTGTACCACTTTGTTAACGTAACTAATATGCATAGTCATGCCAAATTACAGCTTTCTAGTACTAATAGTCTTTGCGCTAGGCTGCGAAAGGACGGACGGATGGACATGGCGAAACTATAAGGGTTCCTAGTTTACGGCCAAAGCCTAGTAGACGGCACCAATTGACTTTAAACAGAAAGTTAGTTATTACTTGTTAATTTTCATGTTTGTAGTAGTTAACGGCTTCGGAACCCTATACTGAGCATGGTGCGACATGCTCTTGCCCGGTTTTTGTATTCTAATTATCTATATCTTCGGTCTCTTTAATTGTTATGCGCATAGCCATCCGCTTTTATTAGTCTCTCAATCGCTCGAAAACGTTTAGACGATATCCCTTAAAAGGTTAACTTCGCCTTTGTGCATATACTTTGTGTTTCTGTTTTGTTTTTTACTTTGTTAATTTCTGTTTGTGCAGTTAACAGTTTATATAACTATCTGGTTTCCAGGTTGTTTCCGCTGACCGTGCTCGTGTACTGCACCGACACCTGCAAGGACAAGAACCACTACTGTCCCAACTGCAACCGGATGATCGGCTATGAGTCACCCATTTTCTGCCAGGGCTTGACTATGACCAGTTAATAATGTTACTTTTCACTCCTATTCGGATATATATATTTTTTCACTTCTCACGCTCTAAAATGATTTATTATAGTCATGTATAAGACTAACGTGATGCGTTTAATCGCTAGGGATTAAAGCCCTACATACGGAAAAAATGTTTTTTAATACAAAAAGCGAGTGATCCTATAACGGTTCCGGTTTTTTTTTTGAGGGTCGGAACCCTAAAATATTAGGTAACAAGGGACTAAAGTAAGTTTAGTTTCGAATTAAACACTACTTTCACTTCGATTGCGAGAAAAACAAGTCTTACAAATATAATAGTTTTTACATAGACACGTAAATTAATTGATCTATAATTTTTAGGGTTCCGTAGTCAAACTAGAAACCCTTATAGTTTCGCCATGTCCGTCCGCAGCAGAGACTCTTAGTACTAGAAATCTGTAATTTGACATGAATATGCATATTAATCACGCCAACAAAGTGGTAGAATAAATAGTTAAAAAAAAATTTTTTTAGGGTACCTCCCCTACACGTAACATAGGGATGTATTTTTTTTAGCGTCTACCCCATCGTGTGGGGTATTGTTAGGTAAGTCTTTCAAAAATATAACGGTGTTGTAAATACAGTTTTTCGATTAAGCAAACCGTTTATAAAAAAAAGCGGCCAAGTGCGAGTCGGACTCGCCCATGAAGGGTTCCGTAGCAGCAAGTAACATAATATAAAAGTTCGTTGTAGCTTTGATCAATGTTTTTATGACGTATTAAAAAAAAACTACTTACTAGATCTCGTTCAAACCAATTTTCGGTGGAAGTTTGCATGGTAATGTACATCATATATTATTTTTACATTTATCATTCCCTTATTTTAGAAGTTACGGGGGGGGGGACACACATTTTTCCACTTTGGAAGCGTCTCTCGCGCAAACTATTCAGTTTAGAAAAAAAATATAATAGAAACCTCAATATCATTTTTGAATACCTATCCATAGATACCCCACACGTATGAGTTTGATGAAAAAAAAATTTTTGAGTTTCAGTTCTAAGTATGGGGAACCCCAAAAATTTATTGTTTTTTTTCTATTTTTGTATGAAAATCTTAATGCGGTTCACCGAATACATCTACTTACCAAGTTTCCACAGTATAGCTCTTATAGTTACGGAATAAAGTGGCTGTGACATACGGACGGACAGACGGACAGACATGACGAATCTATAAGGGTTCCGTTTTTTGCCATTTGGCTACGGAACCCTAAAAATAGCGTTTAAAGCGCCAAGTTTTGTTAGACTCAAGTGTCCGCCCCCCCTACAGCCAAAACTACAAATGCTAAAAATCAGAAAAAAATATTTCATGAAAGGACATATAACGAATTTTAAAGGAAACTATCATGACTAAGTAGACATCATTTTGCTGAAAATCAAATGTAAAAATGGAAGGAAAATTGTGTTGTTGGTATATATAAGAATATTATGTTATTTACGAGTATGTGTTTCGACGACGCAGTTCGCTTAGTTGGTTACCCTGCCTACGAAGCTAGCGGCCCTGGGTTCGATTCTATTCGAGCTAGCGGCCTCGGTCAGGGCAAATATTTGTGTGATGAGCGCGAGTATTTGTTTCTGAGTCTTGGGTGTTTTCTATGTAATTAAGTATGTTTTCCTCTAGTACCCATAGTACAAGCCTAGAGCTTACTTTGGGACTAGGTCAATTTGTCTGAGAATTGATGAGATCCCCCGATATTTTTTAAACTTTACGAAAAAGAATTACTTCTTAGTGTTGTACATAATATATTTCAAGGATTACCCGATGAAAATATAACAGAAAAATACTATAGGATAGTATTAGTTTTTATATGAAAATGTATTTCTTATTGCTATAAATTAATTGTTACATAATATTTATTTATACAGATTCCTATGAAATGATACGCGCAATAAATATTATCATATTAAGCAAAGTTGCAGTTTTATTTTTGTAAGTAAGATCACTTTATAACTACGACGCTATAGGTACGTGGCAATTGTACAGGACATGTTACGCTAAATGTGGACAATGTAAATCATGCGCCCGCCCGAGCGCGTTGGTCACATCACGACAGTACGTCGTAAAATGACATGACATTCTCATAGTCAGTACTGAGACAGTCACGGATACATGTCATTATGCGAAGGTCATAAAATGTGGTTTAGCCGGCTCATCATTTTCTGATGACCCTTTTTCGAATAATAAAGGGCTTGTTACCCCGTTTGGCTGCCGGGTTAGAGTAGTGCCACTCCATGTCTTCCCGTTGATGTCGTAAGAGGCGACTAAGGGAATAAGGGCTTGTAACTGTTAGGCGATGGGCTTGCAACCTGTCACTAGTACACTGGTTCTTAGCCAACTTGCGCAAAATGTGGCTATAGAATTATTTCTGCAGCTCTGCCTACCCCACTCTGGGAATAAAGGCGTGATGTTATGTATGTATGTATGTGTTAACAAATATAACGACTAACCTGTTGAGTTTGATTGGTCCACCGGTCTTTCTCACTTTCAGGGCTTGCTCCCAGAATTTCACGGCTTCAGGCAATATTGTGTTCTAAAACAAAAAAAGGGAGATGTTTGGATAATAAAGAGGTTTAGACGCTATCCCATTCGAATGGGTTTTTATAAGGGTTTTAATTAGAAAAGCCGTATCGCTTAAAAGCCGTTCGATTTGCTTTTAAAACCCGCTATCCCATTAAAGGGGTTTCGAATGGCTTTTATTAGGGTTTTACAAATGATTTAAATAACGTAATCAAATGGGCGCATGACAATGGTTTAATCATAAATGTACGTATGTATGTATGTATGTCATGTATGTATGTATGTATGTATGTTAATAGTTCTAATTTCAAAATTGAAATAATTTAATTGTTTCGTGTAGTTATTTAGTTTGAGTTCTAAACGAATTAGTTTACACCCCCTGCCATGAATATGTGTCCTCAGTTATTTCTCTTACAAGGTTGTCTGGAAGAGATCGCTATTTAGCGGTAAGACCGCCTGTTGTATACCTATGATTTAAATGTACTGTTCCATGTTCTGTTTTTATTTTTTATTTTTGGTGTTCAATAAAGAGTATTTGTATTGTATTGTATTGTACGTAAAACTAAATGTATGCATATACGCTCGCCGTATTGTAAAAAATCTAAGGGCAGTAACTTGAGAATAGTTGGCCACAACTTTGACTGTTTGCATAAGGCTGGGCTGGGTTGTATCTGTGACGATATAGAATTTGTCGAAAGCTTTAAATATCTTGGCTTAACAGTGGATGTGCATATGTCTTGGAAGGTTCATGTTAGCAATGTATGTACTAAATTAAGAGCTGTGATGGGTAAATTTTATCATTTACGTTTTGTGGTAAATAAAGGGACAATGTACATGCTTTACCATGCTCTTGTCGACTCAATTCTGTCATACGGCCTTAGCAGTTACGGGCGCACTTTCCTTTCTTACCTTAACCAAATCAAGCAACTGCAAATCGTATTCTTGAAATCGTTAGTGAGTAAGAAGATGAGACAGAGTTGTAGTCATAGTTACGAAGAACTGTTCTCAGTTTGTAAAACTTTACCGGTACATGAGAAATGCATGCTTCTTGTAGCGTTAGAACAACATCAGTGTAACGTCCATAAGAAACCTGTTAATCACCCATATAAAACGAGAAGTGTTTCTAAGATCATAAGCAATCGTAAACTTCTTGTTCCAAAGATTTGTAACTACTATGGGAAGCGCACTACTATGTGCATGTTACCTAAAATCTTAAATGGCCTTCCTGAGGATATAAGATCGAGTGACGATGTTTCGAAGCTGGTGTACAAGAGGCGGCTGAAGCGGGCGCTGCTGGCCGGGCTCGCGCGCGCGCGCGGCCAGCAGTAGCCGCTCCGGTCGGCTCGCCGCTCGGGCGCCCTGCGTGCTGGCAACGCGCTCCATCGTGTTATTGCCAGCATACATAGATGTATCTGTTCGTGTGAGTGCTTATGGGATTTGTGTGTAAAATAAAAAATAAAAAATAGTGTGTGTTAAATAGGTGTATAGGTACCTATGTGTATGAGTTTATGTGTGCACATGTGTGTATACGTGTGTGCGTATGTGTATATATGTATATATGCATATATACACATACGCCTAATATGTAAGTAATTAAGTTAGACGTAGAGAGCTTTCTTTCTGCTAACAAACTGCACTGCAGTTTGGCAGATAATTATTTTTTTATAAAAAAATGTACTTTCATAAAATAAATTAAAAAAAAAAAAAAAAAAAAACTTAGAAAAGCCATTCGATATGCTTTTTAAAGCGTTATTTTAAGGGTTATCTGTACTTTAGCTGTTAAGGTTTCCCTTTATAGTGAATGGTTAGTTTAACGAATAAGTTATTAGGTCATATATTTCGTTCCAAGAGGTTGAGAGGTTAGTCTTTCAAAGGCTTTTATCGGTGCATGGGTAGGCGGATGCCTGGTTTGGAGTTTAGAGACGCGATGGAAGCGTGCTGGGCCCATAACCTGTAACACGTCGGATATAAAATTTGTAACAGACTAAGTACTAATTTCACCATACGAGGTTAAATTTACTTAATCAATGTTAATCGACTGTTAGTTAATACATTTTGACAACTGTTAACGCTCTAGTCGTCTGTTAAGTGGTTAACATCGTATGGTGAAATTGTTACTAACTTTATTACTTTTATTAGGGATGAACAATGTTAGTGTAGTAACAAATTATGAAGGTAGATGGCGTAAGTGCTGAGTAATTGTGATATAAGTACCTTACTAACACAGAGCGAGAACCTTGAGTAAAGCTATGACTTTGACATTCTGCACAAATTTATTAAACAATAAACAAACAAACAATAAACAATAAACGTAATTCTATTCCATTCTATTAGATACTATCAGTTGCCGCGTTAATAGTAGTTTATGTGACTGTTACATAATAAAACGCATTAAAATACGAGTGTGTGTTTATGAAACGAGCCGACATACGAGTGTTTTAACGCCTAATTATGTAACAGTTACATACACTGCTTTATCTACATACTTATTATAAAACACAAAACAAACTAAAAATTTTTTTGCGGCTAGATAAATAGAACGTCAAAAATGAAGAAAGAACGACAAGCTAGAGTCGGCCTCTACTATCATATCGTTAGAAATCAAGTAACATGCGACATTTGTCTAAATTGTATGCAATTGACATTTCATTTCGAATAAAAAGTACGTAATCTTGAGAAATTGAGACTAAATAATATTGCTTTGTTATTCAAAGATGTTCGAAATTTGAATGTAATAATGATATCGAATTCGATGTTATTATTAAGCAATAATAACATTTTAACAGATAAGAAAAAAATGTTGTAACGTAACAGTTTATCTTTATGCTAGTCGTAATTAGCGGTTTTTGAACGCATCATAGAGGGTTTATGATATGTGTGTGTGTGTGTGTGTAGATAAACTTGTTTATCGCTGTTTCCTCGGAAATGTACAATTAAAAAAACACAGTTTCCTCTCCCGTGGTTCAACCTATCTTAATACCAAATTTTATCGAAAACGATTCAGCTGAGTTACTTTTGCTTTTATAATATCGCTACTCTGATATCCTCTCTGATATATTTAAATAATGTTTCCTGATTAAGTAACTAATAATTTTATCTTAAGTGTTTGCCTATACTACATGTTTACTAGTTAAGTCTGCCCGGCACTCGCCGCAGCCGTGTTGCTTTTGTGCACTATTATTTTACTTGTATACCCACCTAGCTTAAATTCTATAACTTTGGAATTAGTATAAGTGTTGAAACAAAATTGATAAGGACGGTGAATCCTGACCCACCGTGATACAGTTCACACTAGTACGGGGGCCAGATGAAGCTTACTTTCATTTTATTGTTACCGGTAAGTATCTCTTAAGTTAATGTAAGCAGAATTCTGTACCATTTATTAGCGCAATAAATCATTTATTATATTTTATATTTATCCGTAATGAACGTAACCAGTAACAATGCTATTATGGTGGTTACAGCACTGCTATTACCATGTCAACGTTCATTAAATAACTGTTGTCATGGCAACGCCACAATGTTAGTAGAAAATAATAATATAATATAAATAATAATAATGATACTCACATTAATCATGTCGAACTTTTCTGGCTCTAACCTGCGAACAAGTATTTATTTATTTACATGAGAAATATATAAGCTTAGAGTAAAATTATACTTCGTAAAATAATTTTGCTATTAAACCAGTGAATAGGAGCCAGTAGGTTGAGGTTCCTAGCTAGTCAAGATGCATACCTAACGCTAAGTTATCGAAAATCGACAATATGTATAAGATTAACTTAAAGCTGGGAACGAATCTGAGCGGCTCAGCCTGATAGGCACGCTCGCCGCGCGCGGCGAGCTGCTCACGAGCCAAACTGTTGCACATAAACATGCGCGGGTGAGGCAGCGTGCTGGCCGCGAGCCGACATTTCAAAATGGCGTCGGACACGATGACAGCCGCGGCTGCGTTTATCATGATTCACCGAATTATTAACAAAAAGAAGAAGAAATCGCTTGGGTGGTGGAACGGCTCAGCAACTTAATCAAATTTGTACACGTCCAAATTAAGCGAGGCACGCAGACTGAGGCGCCTTTGAGCACGGTCAATAGGACGACGCTGCTCGCGCATAGCGCATGAGCGCGTACGAATTTGAGCAAATATGTAGGTAAGCCGTGCGTGACTCAATCCGAGGCTGCTCTTGTCGCGCAATGGCGGGACGGTCGAGGTAGGAGAAAGGCGAAAAGGATAACATCTGGGCGCGATAAGGGCGATGCAATACTGGTGAGTGTTTAACACTATATATATAAATGGTATGGTTAGATGTGGAGACCTACATAGTAACTAGTTGTTACTGATTATCCTGTGATATATTGTCCATTGAGTAGCAACGGTATTGGACGGGGAGCCCATGCGGGACTCTTCAGAGTGTGTATTCGGATCACACGGGCAAGCCATTGCATGATCGATTATAAGTTGCGGAAAACGTGGCCAGGACTATGGGGATGGTGGAGGTCCTTGCGGGAGCAAAGCTCCCGTGTCCGGATGGTGATAATAATGTAATAGAAGAACGAGCTGGATTGTGTTACGAAG
Source organism: Acleris holmiana (assembly GCA_949316455.1). Lineage (NCBI taxonomy): Eukaryota > Metazoa > Arthropoda > Insecta > Lepidoptera > Tortricidae > Acleris > Acleris holmiana. Next base: position 7,434,544 of record OX438790.1, on the reverse strand, counting down.
TTAAACCCTAGCTTACGATGATGAGTTGGTTGTTGTACCTTAAGATTGAATTACATTGAGCACCAGGACACATTAGTGTCTAGACCGGAGGCATAGTCGATCATGGAAGGGTAACGGTAATATACGAACTCTTGACGTAGAGCGATGTGAAGTCATATTATTATCATAATATCGATGGTAAAAATATCCTTCCATGCCTATTTATGTTACACGTGATTTCTTGTACTTAAATATTATTTATGTTTGTTGCATCTATATGAATTTATATCTACTTGAATTCAGGCAATGTTACTAATAACGTGTAGATATAATAAAGCTTGCGACAGCTCTAATTCGTACCCACGTTAAGCTGCGGCCCTAGTCAGGATGCGTACGCTCCTAACGTTTTTCTTTTCTATCGCTCAAAATGTATGGGATAACATTCTCCTGCGTTTCGATAAAGCACGTGGTCGACTGTCATCCCATACATTTTGAGCGATAGAAAAGAAAAACGTTAGGAGCGTTTGCATCTTGGCTAGGGCCCCTGAGTTGTTAGATCGCGTCGATCGCTTGTCAACTCCATACATTTCAAGTCGATAGAAAACAGAAACTTTAGCAGCATTTGCATCTAGACTGTCCTAGGGACAGCTTACAACGTTCTCAGTACTTACCTATAGACGGAGTGGTCATAAAAGATGCTTATTCTTAGAGGCTGGTCAATACTTCGCTTCTTGACTATATGTGCCGGCTCTATGTGCACCCCTCTGATCACCTGAGAAGGAAAGAGATAATTACTTTTGTGATCAACAATATTGATGTTGTATAATTAGATTGTCTTCAACTTTTGCTATTTTGTTTTTACGCTACACATATTTGTTATTAAATGGGAATTACATACATACATACATAACATCACGCCTTCATTCCCAGAGTGGGGTAGGCAGAGCTTCAGAAATACCAACTGTAAAAAGACTTGTTTATAATTCGTAACCACATTTTGCACAAACAGGCTAAGAAGTTTCCTAGTGTATTAGTGACAGGTTGCAACCCCATCGCCACAGTACTACAAGCCCTTATTCCCTTAGTCGCGACACCGCTTCCCGTGGATGTAATAAGAGGCGACTAAGGGAATAAAGGCTTGTAGTACTGATAGGCGATGGGCTTGCAACCTGTCAGATAAAAAGTAGGCCCTATATTCTTCCGCGGGACTCCAACTATCTCCGTACCAAATATCATCCAAATCGGTTCAGCGTTTTATCCGTGAAAGCGTATCAGACGGAAAGACAGACAGCTAGACAGAGTTACCTAACATTTATACTATTAATTCCTTGTTGTTTGATTTGCTAAATTATGATCAGAGATCGGACAAATGGGTGTCATTACTCGTAATAATGTAGACATGACTCCATAGATTTTAATTAAACAAATTAAATTACATTAATTGATTACTTATCCTAAGAATAATTTTGATCCTTTGCAAGGCAGTAAATAAATGAATAAATAAATAAATAAATGATACAAAGATTTGTTATTGGGTATATTTATTAAAGCAAATAAACAGTTATTGTATTAATTTTTCCGTGGTTATTTTATTCTTTTTCACGGCTAAAAGAAACTTATGAGGTGAAAGCTCCTATCTCAATCCACGGATGTTAATGGAGCAAACTTATATACTTAATTTATTATAATATCAATGGCCACTCCTGTATTATTTATTTATAACTATCCTGCAAAGGATCAAGATTAAAAATTCAGGTAAGAAATAAATTAATATAATTTCATTTGTTTAATTAAAATTGGAGTCATGTCCACATTATTGCGAGTAATGACACCCATTTGTCCGATCTCTGGTTATGATTGAAGAAGGAGATGATATCAGGTAAAAAAACGTCTTTAAACCTATAATACCAAGCTAGGCAAGCAAGGAAATATAAATACGTGTTTTACGACCAAAATCCAATAAACTATAAAAAAAACTATGCGCGAAATGACACTGCCTTTTGCAAGTCCATTATTTACGGAATGGGTTTCACTTTTATTTTTTTTACAATGTGTTTGTATTTGGCGTGTAAGTCATTTAATTTACATTTCTTACAATAAGTATAATATTACAAAGTTATCTAATTCTAACAAAAAACAACTTTTAAAAACCTGACTGCATTTCATTATGTCGTCTATATAGATATCGGACCTTCGGTAGAAAAAGGGCATAATTGCCCCTTTAGTCACATTATATATTTTGCCCTTGTTCTACCGAAGGTGCGAATGCTAGTTACCTACCATTTATATCGACACTACTTTGAAAAATCTTCGTATCTCATATTTTGTGATGAACGATTTTAAATGTAAACATAAAGAGAAATAAGTTTAAAATCGTACATCACGACATATGAGATACGAGGTTTTTTAAAGTAGTGACGATATATATTATATCCCGCCATTTTGATTTTTGTTTTAATTTACGTTAAGACGAATCTAACGACACCTCGCTTGTTGAAATCGGCCCATCCATCCAGCCTCTACGAGGGAACACAGATATATACATATACAACGTGTTACAAAATAATCCGTAAAAAAGAAATTACAAAAGTAGTGTCAACCCTTATTAAATAACGTCAGTTCAGTATCTTAGGTATACAGTATACTAGGGTTGACACTACTTTCGCAATTTATTTTTTACGGATTATTTTGTAACACGTTGTATACATAAATTATAATAAATATAAATTACGGGACAATCTCAGTCAACTTGATCTAGTCCCAAACTAAGCTCTAAGCTTGTACCTACTATGGGTACTAGACAACGATTAACATAGGTACTGATATAGATAAATATATACTTAAATACATAGAAAACATACAAGAATCAGAAAGAAATACTCGTGCTCACATATATCTCCTGTAACAGGGATTATAACCCGAAACCGTTAGCTTCGAAAGCAGGGTCACTGCCAACTAGGCCACCGTGTCGTAAGAATACATACATATATACAGGGCAAAACAATTCAGGGTGGTGATTCTCAATTAGGCAGCAGGCAGTGAATAGAGTTCAGTGTCGTATAAAGCTGGTTAATTAAGAAGGCACGCGCTAAAATGTGTTTTGTACGCTCCGACGGGACTTCTTTAACTTGCCGGATAAAACTTCACCTATAAGATCGACGCAGACCTGTGTTGAGAGAATCACCCCCAGGGGGGTTATCATGAGCTAGCTTTGACGTTCTGTTTACGCTCAGAGAAAAGGACAGAGCTATATAACTGCCATAGCTCTGTCCTTTACGCTAACCATAAAATGAACTGCGAAGCTACCTGATGATAACCCCCCAGGTCATGCATTTGTTTTACTGATTTTCGTACCTAAACTGGCAAAACAGTGATACCACTATCTCTAACTACCATTGTAAGTCTGGAACCAGTTTTTCTCAAACATGCTCGGAAAGAACGGTTTTCCGATTGAAAGACAAGGACGGAAAGTGCCTCATTTTACTCCTAGGAGTAAAAAAATCATATGAAAACACTTTCCGTTCATGTCCATTTTTTTCTTAAAAATTCTGTCAATTGCATACAAAATCAAAAGGACCAAGACAAAAATTCCAAACAGCCAAAGTAACTGCTCGCTTTTTTAGCACAGTGCGTGTGTTTCTTTTTGAATTTGCATTCCAATGTCTATGGTTAGTATTTAAAAACAATTGAGTCAATGACATTCGTTCATTCTGCGTAATATAATTATTGTGAAACCGAATGTGAAACTATTTGTTGTGCGATTTACTTACCTTAAAAAATGAGCTCAAGCGACGAAAGTGACGAAATAGGTACCACACCGCCTGTACTAAAATCTGAAACTGCCTCGGTTAGACAAAACCTGCTTCCCGCTAAATCTAAGGAAAAATATAACCGAACTTATGACCAATTTATGCTGCGGAGGGCAAACAAAAATGTAAATAGCTTTGCTGAAGGTGTATTTCTAGCATATTTCAGTGAGCAATCTAAGAATAAGAAGCCTTCTACATTGTGGTCCATTTATTCGATGCTCAAGTGTACAGTTGAAATGAAACACAAAGTTAATATAAATTAAATAACTTGCTTTTTAAAAATGTATTTGTATTATTTCCTCACATGTTTGAGAAAAGCATTATGTATGCCTCGGCGGAAACGAGGTTTTCCTGACTCGTATTTTAGCAGGCCTCGCTGTTGCTCGGCCTGCTAACCACCTCGTCAGGAAAACCCTTACTTTCCGCGCCTAGACAACAATGTACTATTAAATATCGCACCTACGGTGCAACACTGTCACTTATGCAAAAAAAAACATTTTTCCAGGAGAAGCATTTAAAGATTTAGTGTGGTATAAAATTATTATACTTTCTGATCTAGAAAAGGCGATTGTTTGATATGATTACTGCTACTTTTAGCTTATTAGGTGTTGCTTCAAGGACAGGGTACTTAAAGCGACTTTATGGCATACTTAACTCACACTATGGGAGACGAGAAAAAAATACATCCCCACATTAAGTGTAAGGGAGGCATACTAAAAAAGTAGTACACTTTGTTGGCTTGACTAATATGTATATTCATGCCAAATTAGATTTTTCTACCTTTCTAGTACTAAGAGTCTCTGAGCTAGGCTGCGGACTGACAGACGGTCATGGCGAAACTATAAGTGTTCCTTAGTTTGACTACGGAACTCTAAAACGCTTGTAAAAAAGCTTAATAGGGATGTTCCTAAGCTATGTTTTATGAAAATCGTTTATTATAAGGGTATTTTTCAAAGAAATTGTACCTAATTAAGGACTGAAATTAAGCTACGGTAACTTTTACATGCGAGTAACGAAAATAACCTACATAAATGGACGACTAATTTTCTTTACTCAGATGTAAAAGTTGCCGAATCTTAATTTCAGTTCTTAATTAGGTACAATTTCTTTGAAAAATACCCACAATCTTTATTGAAAATATATTGGAAGTTTTTACCTATTTAATATAGTTATAATTAGTTATTACTGTTATCAGTGATTGTCGGCAATATATATACCTACGAAAATATTACGTGTTATAAAATAAATAGAAGTATGCATTTTTTAGGGTTTACCAGGCCGATAAAGTCAATGTCTTTCCAGGAAGTATTTGAAAGTAAAGGTAAGTTTTTGAATAAAGTTGTCTTAAGTGCTTTTTAGAACATGGCTCGGCAATATGACCATGTTTGATCTAATTTAGGTTCAGAAAACATCACTTTTATGACCATCCGTTTTAATACAAAAAAAAGTTATTCTTGCCCTATATATTTTTTTTTTTTTATGTTAAGGAGAAGGCACACAAGCACTCAGGCCACCTGATGGTAAGTGGAATCTGAGACCCATAGATATTTGAATTCTCAAGACTGTAATCCTAAGACCTCAAATGCGTTGCCAACCCTGAGGACTAAGATGGAATGCCTCTATGCTAGTAATTTCACCGGTTGTCTTATCCCCACACCGGAAAACAACAATGCGAACATTGTTGCTTGGCGGCAGGTTAATGGATAAGATGGTGGTAGCTATCCGGACGGACCCTGCACAGGGTCCTACCACCACTAAAAAAAAACAATATCATACTAATTGCGTAAATAATTAATTTATGTATCAAATATTATTCTTGCAGTAGTTACAAATGAAAACTAGTTTCATCGGGATCGTCTTTAGCTAGATTTCATGCAAATTTGTTGGGCAGTTTAAGAGATATCAGCTCTGATTTATTACATTAATAGTTATTGTGTCCGCAATGTCGCAGTGTTGCCAACTCTTATTTTAAAAATGAATTGTACACCCAAAATTTGCAAAAAATAATTAAGTAGATTTAAATGGGTTTTTGACTTTGTAATGGTCATAAACTAAACTCACCCGATATTCTAACAAATTTAAAATCAATAATAATAATGAATTAATAAATATTTTGGTCTGATATTGTTGGTATTTGATAGGTCAAAAAGAATAGTCTCATTTAAAATGTTTCGCCTTGTTTAGTTGAATCTAAAGCTAATTTAGTATAAAACCTCATTTCTTAAAATTAGCTAAAAATATGCCAGGTGCTAAATTTTTTTTTTGTTTCTAAGTCATCGGGAAATATGCAAAGTTTTGCTAAATTGTTGTTAAGTTGGCAACACTGGGCAAGATTAGATTATAACAAAATATAAGATTCAATTTAATTAGTTTAGTTTTAATATTAGGTAGTTTAGTTTATTTTTTGTTGTTAACTTAAATAAATAAATCTGTTCTGTATAAGATAATATATTTACTTAAAAGTTATATTGCAAAGTTCTTAATCGTAGTGATAATTATTTCGTGCAGTTAAGTTACAAAAAATCGTTAGGAACCCTTAAAACTTGGATAATTCTAATTTCTATTTCAGAAATATCAAATAAAACTGCCGAAAAAACTACTAAGACAACACCTACTGCTTTTAGAAGTACACAATGCAACATGAAGCTAAGAGTACACGGAATAGGCTCCAATGAAAACAATTTATATTTGCATAAGGTGCTAAATAAAAAAGTTTTGGATGATTTTGCTATGGTTAAAAAAAAGGCATTCTATATTACGCCTCCATTCGAAGCCCATAGTAAAGTTACACCTCATTCCACTATTGCATATAAAGGTATGTATAGCAAAACCAACGGAAATATACTTCACCTCACTTCAAAAAGGGAGGTTTTGCTGCGAGCGTGAGACAAAGTAACTTTTTAATTTTTGTTCGCTATATAAAGGTGGTCGTGGTGCGGCGCGCGCGTGGCTTTGGCTATCGTTTTATTTTCACATGTCGTTTGTTTTTATCTCAAGGTGGGTACAAATTAGAGCAGCCTCGGGTTAAGGCACGCACGGCTCACCTATTTTGCTCAAATTCGTACGCGCTCACGCGCTGTGCGCGAGCAGCGGGCGACGCGCGGCGAGCCGCCGAGAGTCGGTTTCTTGACCGTCCTGAAAGGCGCCTCAGTGTGCGTGCCTCGCATAATTTAGACGTGTATCCGAGTGTGCCGCGGGCAGAACGACCAGTTGTAACTTGTCAGCGGGCGAGGCGCGTACAAATTTGATAAAGTTGCTGAGCCGTTCCACCACCGAAGCGATTTCTTCTTCTTTTTGTTAATAATTCGGTGAATTATGATAAACGCAGCCGCGGCTATCCGACGCCATTTTGAAATGTCGGGTCGCGGCGAGCACGCTGCCTCGCCCACGCATTTTTATGTGCAACAATTGGCTCGCAAGCAGCTCGCTGCGCGGGGCGAGCATGACTCAGGCTGAGCCGCTCAGATTCGTACCCAGCTTTGAGGTTATATTTTCTCGCTGCTGAGGTGAAAAATTGTATGTGCAACACGAGACCAAAGTTATTTGCATCTCGTGTCATTGAATCCCACGCTGCACTCAGGATTCTAACCTAGAATGATGAATGAGCTCGTTGCTCAGGATTCAAAATCAACACTCGCAGCAAAAACCAACTTTGCTCTCTTGTTGCACAAATAACTATTTACTTTTTATCCTGGGGCCCTAGCCAAGATGCAAACGCTTCGAACGTTTTTCTTTTCTATCGCTCAAAATGTATGGGATGACATTCTCGTGCGTTTCGATAAACCACGTGGTCGACTGTCATCCCATACATTTTGAGCGATAGAAAAGAAAAACGTTCGAAGCGTTTGCATCTTGGCTAGGGCCCCAGGATAAAAAGTAAATAGTTATTTGTGCAACAAGAGAGCAAAGTTGGTTTTTGCTGCGAGTGTTGATTTTGAATCCTGAGCAACGAGCTCATTCATCATTCTAGGTTAGAATCCTGAGTGCAGCGTGGGATTCAATGACACGAGATGCAAATAAATTAAAGTTTAGAAAAAAATTATAATAGAAACCTCAATATTATTTTTGAATACCTATCCATAGATACCCCACACGTATGAGTTTGATGAAAAAAAAATTTTTGAGTTTCAGTTCTAAGTATGGGGAACCCCAAAAATTTATTGTTTTTTTTCTATTTTTGTATGAAAATCTTAATGCGGTTCACCGAATACATCTACTTACCAAGTTTCCACAGTATAGCTCTTATAGTTACGGAATAAAGTGGCTGTGACATACGGACGGACAGACGGACAGACATGACGAATCTATAAGGGTTCCGTTTTTTGCCATTTGGCTACGGAACCCTAAAAACAGCTATCGGTAAAAAAGAAGAATGTCCCAATTGACAACAGAACTGTTTAAAAGGTGTTCAGAAGTGGTGCATGTCAAAATAACTAAACAAATTTATGCTAATTCCGAGGAGTGCGGTCCGATCTCCCGAGCTGTCAACACTGTTTGAGTTCTGGTGCTACTTCACTTTACATAAACAACATAAACGTAGATTTAATTGTGCTAAAAGTTACTTGCGGAGACAATATTTTTGCTTATGTTACTAGCCTGGTCTAATTGTAAAATATTTATGTGTAACTAACTTAATAATCATCACAGTGCTTAAGTGTTAGTCGCGGCATACCCACATCTTGTAATAATAAAGCGAAAATGCTTTGTCAAGCTTGCAAATCATCGATAAACATAGAAGAGGCATTGTGCTGTAGCAAATGTAAAGAATACTGCCATTTTATTTGCCTAAACATGTCTGCAGCATATTACAATGAGCATCGAGCTGAGTTATTGCGGTCCTGGACGTGCCCGTCGTGCGACAACGTCACTGTGCGAGGGGCCAAGAGGCGGGACGATACCCCTGTGCGCTCGCAGCTGCAGAAGATGATGAGCAATGCCACCGGGCTCGACATGTCTATTGAGGACAGTAACCAGTCTATTGTGATACACGCTGGATCACCTGTCGATGCTATCCCTTACGACAGGTTTGAAAAATTATTAGACGACAAGTTGTGTTTACTCACTCGCGAGTTAAAGAACGAGTTTAATAATTCAATCCAGAGACTCAAGACTGAATTCACCCATACGACTGATTTCCTAGCTGCTGAACTAGCCGATTTGAAGAAAGATTTAGAGCGATTTAAGAAGGAATTTTCATCTATAACCTCAACTGTAAGTGATCTGGACAGTCAAAATTCCCAGCTGCGCTGTGAGCTTAATGAAAGGGAGCAAGCTGATCTAGCGAATGATTTGGAGATAGCAGGTATTCCTGAGTCGGATGGTGAGATCCCGGGCCGGGTTGCGTTAGCCGTAGCAATGAAACTCGGTGTTCCCCTGGAGGAGCGGGACTTGGTTAGTGCCTCGCGAGTGGGAGCCCGCCGGGTGTTCGCGGCGGCCGGCCAGGAGGGGCCCGCTAGACCCCGCCCGCTGGTGGTGCGCCTCGCGCGGCGCTCTCTTCGTGATGATTTACTCAAGGCCGCCAGAGTTCGACGCGGTGCGACCACCTCTGACCTTGGACTTCCCTCTCACGACCCAAAACCACTGTATGTCAATGAACGGTTGACTTCTTTTAACCGCCGCATGCTGGGAAAGGCTAGGGATGCGAAACGCAGTCTTGGCTGGAAGTATGTCTGGTCTAAGGATGGGCGAGTTCTAGCTAGACGTGATGATACATCAAAGGTACAGGTGTTGAGAAGCGAAAAGGACTTCGAACGAGTTTTTAGTATCGATTTTAAACCTAAAACAAATATATAGTTTGATTGTAATGTTACTTTGTATGCGTTATTTAAACCAGTGTTTTATGTACACTTACTCATCCCCTATTTTGATTATGTATTTGATCATGTTCACTTCTTTAGTAAGGTTATATTATCTTATCCGCCGCTTATCCGAAATTCATCCGCTTAATATTATGTTTTTATGTCACAAATCGTGCTATTCAGGTCTCGAATTTGCCTGTAAGTCTTATGTAACACTTATAATAAGCCCTATGTCCGTAGTTCTAATTGTTTTATGTCTTACGACCTCTTTTAAGTTAATTGTCACCCTCGATATACTGGAGCCAGCTGATAGCAACTCGCTTAAGCCACTTTTACGCCGTTGTATTATAAAACTCGTCACTATTTATTATATTTGTTTAAATATACTGCATGCGTTTTTATTTCGTATCAATATTATTTTTAATATTGTATTATTTTATATAAATTACTTATTTATTTTTATTCTATCGACAATTGGTGCATGTAAAGTAAACCATAAAATATACTCAGCACTTTTATTTAAATATTTAATTTCGTAGTATTTTATCCATTTCCGTTAAACATTAGGTATTTTAGTTTTCGGTGATAAAAACTTGAGAATTTGTCTGTTTAATGCTGGTTCCTTAGGCACTCGTCACGACGAGTTTTTGCTTGCTTTTGAAGAAATATGCCCTCACATAATAGCAATTAATGAAACATGGCTTCGGGAGGGTGAGGAGGGACGTGCGCCACGTCTGCCAGGGTTCCGCTTGCGCCATACCCCCCCCCCGCGCAGCGTACGGCAGCGGGGTGGCGGAGTTGGCTTCTTTGTCAAGAACGGTTTCCGTGTTCAAACTCGCCCCCACCCGCCATCTAGCGCACAAGTTGAACAAATGTGGATATCTACTAAGGTCAAATCTACTAGTTTCATTATAGGTACGGCGTATCGTCCGCCTTGGCTAAATGTAGATTTATTTATTGACGCTCTCGCGGAATCGATAGCGTCCTTCATCCAGTTTGACCATATTATCTTACTTGGAGACTTTAATGTTAATATTTTGAACACAAAGGATGTAGCTACTGCTAAACTGCACCAGTTCCTGCGATCAGTTGCCCTTACTAACTGTGTCACAGAGCCGACACATTTTACCCCCCACAGTTCAACTCTTATTGATGTCCTATGTACGGATACCCCCGTTTTGAACGTAAATGTCCGCCATATTCCTGAGTTAGGCGCTCACGCTATTATTACAGCAGAATTTAAAGTAAAAATAAAAAAGCCTTCCCCTAGGGTATTTTTTTATAGACCTTTGCGGGACATCAATTTGGAGACTTTCAACTCTGCATTGAATGCTATCAATTGGGGTGGTATCTTAAATATGACTGACGTTTGTCAAATAGTCGAAACGTTCAATGCTGTAGTAATTGACTTATTTAATGCGTTTGCGGCGGAAAAGCGAATCACTGTTTACCATAAGCCTACTCCATGGCTAACAAGTAACATTCGTTTCATGAAAGACCTGAGAGACATAGCACATAAAAAATATAGTAAAACTAAGCAAGACACGCATAAACAGCAATACAAAACTTTAAAACGCTTAGTTAATGTTAGCCTTTACTTTGAGAAAAGAGCTTTTTATGACCGACATGTTAATGATAATATCAAGAACTCTAGATTACTTTGGAAAACTCTAAAAAAAATCATTTTGCCTGATTCAAATGACCTACCTGGACTCCCTGATCACTTATGTGATCCAGATGAAATCAATAAACACTTTCTAGATGTTCCAGGTGATAACTCTACTGATATCTCTCATCTGACGCGTTACGAGTTCAGTAAACATAGTGCTGCTGCGACTTTTAATTTGAAATCCGTTGACGAAGCAATCATTTCTAAAATTATTCTCGCCATCAAATCTAACGCTATGGGTGCTGACCGTTTATCTAGGGATATGATACTTCTTACCCTGCCGCAAAGTCTTTCAACCATCACAGCAATAATTAATGAATCAATTAAAACATCCACCTTTCCAGATACCTGGAAAACTGCTCTCGTTAGACCTATACCCAAAAAAGCGAACCCTTCTAGTTCAGTTTGCTCCCCTACCTTTCTAAAATTCTAGAGAGGGTTGTTTATGATCAGGTGCTTTGTTACTGTGAAACACACGGTCTATTGGCACAGGCTCAATCGGGTTTCAGAAGAGGTCATAGCCTCCTAGCGCCCAGAGGCCTTTTAAAAGGCCTTTTGATAATCTAATTTTAAACATTAATTAGTAAGTACCTATGTACTGATTTCGATTAACAACATTTTTGCCATGGGCGGCAGGAGGATAGCACCGGTACTGCTTTGCTAGATGTTATTGATACAATTTTATCCTCCCAGGACGCAGGCTGTGGCACCATTTTGACTCTTTTAGATTTTTCTAGAGCATTTGATTCAATTAATGTATCACTTCTACTCTCAAAGTTATCTTTTTACGGATTCGATCACTGTACAGTGAAATGGTTTCACAGTTATCTTAGTGGTCGTCAACAACAAGTAGAAATTAAAAATAATGATGGGTCTACTCAACTATCCAATGTAAGTAGTGTCACTCGGGGGGTTCCCCAGGGTTCAATCCTAGGGCCCTTACTTTTTATATTATATTCATCCGATATTATTAACTGCATTAAACACTGTAACTACCACCTTTACGCGGATGATCTTCAGTTATTTGTTCCTTTCAATAGAGGTAATGTATTAAAAGCTATTGGAGACATGAATGACGACTTAGCCCGCATCGCTGATTGGTCCTCCAAAAATTCTCTTATTCTTAACCCTAACAAGTCTAAATATCTTATCCTCGGTAGCAAAAAACAAATAGGCTGTTTCTCGCAAAATACACTGGATGTCCATATAGCAGGTGTCCCGATAGATCGTGAGTACTCAGCGCGCAACCTTGGACTGCTGATGGATAGTAATTTACGGTTTGAGGAGCACATACTAAACACGGTTCGAAATTGTTTCTATAGACTTAAAGTGCTTTATAATATTCGTCAATTACTCTCCGTAGATCTACGAATTAAACTCTGTGAATCCCTTATTCTCTCTAAATTGAAATATTGTGATACTGTATTTGGGCCTTGTCTTTACAATAAAACTCAAAAAATCATTCAAAGAGTTCAGAACGCCTGTGCTCGTTTTTGTTTTTCCATTCCTCCAAAAACATCAGTGACACCGTTCCTTAATAATGCTAAACTTTTGAAAATGAAATCCCGCCAATATCTTCACCTTGCTTGTCTCTTGTTCGGAATTATCAAATCGGGAAAGCCGGAGTATTTGTTAAATAGATTGACGTGGCGACAACAGCATCGGGCAGACCGTTTAAGGGCAGTAGCCAAACCGCTCTGTGTCCCGCGACACACATCCGCCGCTTTCCGTGGCAGTTTTCGGTTCCAGGCCACAAAGTGTTGGAATGATTTACCTCCCCCGATAAGGAATTGCTGCTCAAAATTTTCCTTCAAACTCAATTTAAAAAAATATCTACTTCAAATCCAAACTGGAACCTGAGGATTGCCCTGCTTTGTCCAACTAATTTATTTTATTTAAATATTTTTCTATAACACATATTTCTATTGCGGTATTGTGTTTTGTGTTTAAACATTATACTGTATTATTTTCTTGCTGAAGGCCTTTCTAACTTGTATGTATTTTTAATTGAATATTTTCCTCCGATATTCGTTTATACAATATTTATTAATTTCATTATTAACCGTTATAACAATTATTAACCAAAACTCAATTGTTCTAACGCACTCGCAGATTCCTAGGTTCTGACAGAATAACAGCGTTGTGATTGCTCCGCAGTCGCAGCACAAGCTGAGTCAGACCCTTTTCATCCACACATTGCTGGCTCCTTTTACCTACAAATCCACTATAAATTGGTGAAATAACTATTTTAGTACTAGTTTTTTTTGATGTTTATTTTTTGCTATGTGTGCTGAATAAATATGTTTGTTTCTTTCTTTCTTTCTTTCTTTCTAATTCCAAAAAAGCTTCAACGTCGCATGGTCTTTTCTACGTCACAACTAGAGCTAGAATTTAAAAAAAAACGCGGTTATAAACAAAATGACATAATTCCGACCACTAGTCCAAAGCAGATACCGATAATAACCAATATTTTTTTATACTGAAATTTAAAAAGAACATTCTTTTGAGACAAAGCTCTTTAAGCCTATTTTTTCCAGAACACCTTTTCATAAAATCCTGTTGTCAATTGGACAGTTTCCGAGGGAATAATGATCACCTCGTAAGACCCAATACTTATTTAATAACATTGTTGACTTTAATGTAGGTGCCTTTTATACAGGGTGTTTTTTTGGTCAGCAACTTCCACAAAAGGGGTTACTACTACTCGTATATAATGATTCTGAGCTTAAACATTTTTTTTTCTGTTACCTTTTTTCATGAAAAGTTGAAAGAATATCCTCGCTATTTTATAATCATGGTCTCTCGTTTCTGTAGCTACGAAGGGGATAGGCTGCTTATCGTCACGAACAGTCTATGGTATTGTTTGATACTACCCCCACAATGCTCAAGCAACGTCAGTTCCGTGTTTGTTTCGAAGCGAGTAATTGGTAAGTGAAGTGTTAAATCATTTAATTGAAAAAGAATGGCTCGCCAAGAAAATTTACTTCTGGCCAGTCGAAAAATGTTCGATGTTGTAAACATTTACTTAATGAGTGGTCAAAACATTGCTCACACCGTTAGAAAAGGTGAAAGATGAATCATAACATTGTGCGCAGTGATTACGTCACTAAAGTCTTCGGCAAACACGGCACATGGTAACCACAATTAAGTGAAAGAATGGAAAAAAAAATGTTTTTCTCTGACCTCCTTAGGTTTTTTAATTTTTGAATGTGATGTTCGGATTCAGCATTAATTAAATTATATCTCCTATTTTGGAAGTTGTCGACCAAAAAACACCCTGGCATTATGTCCATAAGCGAAAACCTGGGGACTCGGCAGGTTAGACGACTTCTAAGCTGAGTTGTAGGCAACAACCTACATCATATACTATACTATTTCTAATCGTTGTTATGAAATTGTTTATAATGGCGCTCGGAATAACGATCAAACGATTTTGATGTAAAATGCGGAAGGGATATTTCGGAGCTGGCAATTTTAGTATATTTTCATCAATCCCTTTTCTGAGAGCGCATTCTTTACATAACTTTTGGATATTCATAAATTTATGTCGCTGAAAACGTAAACTTTTCAGAAATTCTTAAACATTCAACATGTAGATAAGGCTCGTTTAGGTTAGGTTTGATTTAGAAAAATCCCAATAAGTAACAGTTACTGGGAGTAAAAATAATTATGGTAAACAATATAGACCCCTTTTTTTTTTTTTTTTTCTTTTCTACTTTATCTCTTTCGGTCGAAGTAAAGTTTTCAATTTCCATGCCGTCGCCATACAAAAACACTTTTGCTGTCAAATAACTACAATAAAATTATCAAAGGTATTTGAATACCTACACCATATTTTCACTACATCTTGATCTAACTTACGTTTCGTTTGTTGTAGATGATGCGAAGGATATAAAAAAACAGCTATTAGCACAATTCACTATGAAAAGGAAGGAAGCTTTTTACGTAACTCCTCCGTTCGAATACGAAATACAAACGCCAGCACCCGAAAGGGATCAAGCCGATGAATATTCAGACACCGGTCCAGAGAAGGAAAATAACGAAGATCAAGAACCTATTATAGATAAACATGAAAATCCTACATCTGTTGAAGATAAACATGACAATCTTAAATATATTTTCGATATGCAAGAAAATCCTAGATCTACTAAAGACAAACAGCGGAATCTAACGTCTGTTTTAGATGATGTGGATCTTAGGAAGTCTATGCCGGTTGCTAACGATACTCTTAAATCTAATAATACTGATGCAAAAGCTGCCCAATCGTACGATTACGATATTACCTTTAACCCTACGCCGTTTGTAACCCCATACATTCTACGTAACAAAGAGAATGACGATTATAGGAAGACCATAACCGAACTTACCGAGAAACAAGAAGAATTAACGCGGAAACTGAAAGATGTAGTTGGTGATGAGGCAAAACTGAAAAAATACAATGCGGAATTTAAAGCACTCATGAAAGCGATTGAAGTTCAGAAGGCGTGGGCTTCTTCAACGGTGATGATTATGCTAGATGAGACTGATGTGAGGAATAAATTGAGGAAGGATCCTTTCGTACAAAGAATCTTGAAAATGGCGCAGAAGAGAAAAGAGGAATACTTCCGAAAAGCTGCGGCGGAGGCTGCAAAAGACCAACCATTATCATAGTTTAAACAGTAGTTCGTCTTCAAACAAAGATATTTCACAGCGGCTTGCATGTGTGCGTGCCTCGACCCTTCACGCCGCCAGCCACCATAAGCAAACTAGACAGGACGGACCAAGCCGGTTTAGTCAGGGCGTCACCGATGCAGCGTTTGGTAGCGTGTATATTAGGTATCGAGCGACGCGCATCGACGCAACCTTAGTGGCCGAGCAGCAATAGGTAATAGAAACCCCTTATTGGCCGGAGATGAACTACTTTTCTATTTATACTTTGCCTTTAGATATTTTCGAAGCGTTATTTGCTATAGTAAATAAAAACTACAATTTCAAATATTTTACTGTAGTTTAAAAAAGGGGGTCAGCTGAGCCGTCTCTACGTCCGTCTGTGACAGGGTGGTATCTCATGAACTTGTGTCTGAAAATTTCACAGAGTAAATAAACTACCATGGCCACTATAAATAGAGGAATTGAGAATACACTCGATTAATCCTAGAAGGGTTCGGTCTTTTCATACGGACGTACGGAACCCTAAAAACGATTTAAGCGACCTGTTAGTCATTCAGATTCTATGACAGTTCCTATGGCCATCTTCCTTCATCGTCATACCAGCTCGATGGTACCACATGGTTATATTGTCATCGGAATTGCATAAGTATACCAAATTTTAAATCAATCGGTCAATTTGACATAGGATAAAATTTACTTCCAAGATTTGATTACATTGTTTGTTAGTTAGTTAGTTATAAGTGAATATAATAATATTCCCTAAGGAATGTTTAATTTTTTCTGGATAAAAAGTACCCTAGTAGGCCGGGACTCGTATCTCGGTCGGTTTTCGGAAATTTACATGGTAATGTACATCATATATTTTTTTTAGTTCTATCATTCTCCCATTTAAGAAGTTACAGGGGGGGGGACACACATTTCAACACCTTGGAAGTGTCTCTCGCGCAAACTGTTCAGTTTAGAAAAAAATGATGTTAGTAACCTCAATATCATTTTTGAAGACCTATCCATAAATACCCCACACGTATGGGTTTGATGAAAAAAAAATTTGAGTTTCAGTTCTAAGTATGGGGAACCCTCAAAATTTATGTTTTTTTTTTCTATTTTTGTGTGAAAATCTTAATGCGGTTCACAGAATACATCTACTTACCAAGTTTCAACAGTGTAGTTCTTATAGTTTCGGAAAAAAGTGACTGTGACATACGGACGGACAGGCAGACAGACATGACGAATCTATAAGGGTTCAGTTTTTTGCCATTTGGCTACGGAACCCTAAAAACATTTAATTCAGACAACGAGATCCATAGAGATTGTTAGTATTACACAGAGCTTAAATTACTGTTAGTGCCTGAACTAAGTGAAGAGAGGACCAGTGCCTGATCAGGCCACTGTCCCATCTCTCAGCGACGACGGACAGGACTGTGGCGGCAGTCCCTTATTCCATTAGTCGCCTCTTACGACATCCACGGGAAGACATGGAGTGGCACTTTTCTAACTCGGCAACCACATGGACGAAGGTACGAGTACGATATAATCATAAGCTACATGACGTAATGGCAAATCCGATTTGGACTGACCATTCGTGACCTTAAGCAAAGGTCACGTATTCCGAATTCATAATGAATATGCTTTCACCTGCCGATTAGTGCTTTGTTATATAACAGTTTATAAGATCATTATTATACAACTACTATATAAATACCAAAACAGAAGGAACAGAAGGTTCTTGAGTGGCGTCCACGGACCGGGAGACGAGCTGTAGGTAGGCCTCCAACAAGATGGAGCGACGACCTTGTAAAAATCGCGGGAACGCGGTGGATGCGAAAAGCACAGGACCGGTCTGAATGGAGAGCCTTGGGGGAGGCCTATGTCCAGCAGTGGACGTCTTTCGGCTGATATGATGATGATGATATAAATACCAGTGTAATAGCTTTGAAAATCGCACAGCAATTTTGACATTGTCGCCAATGTATAAATCCGCCGTTTTGATATTTTTAGGGTTCCGTACTTCAAAAGAAAAAAAACCAAGCAAGAGTATGTCGCACCATGCTCAGTGTAGGGTTCCGAAGCTGTTAGGTACAACAAATACAACAAATTACAAGTTTTAACAAATGTTATATTTATTAGTGTTTTGGTGCCGCCTTATATGATTTTACTAGGTATAAAAACACTTTAATCGCTTGTATCTCAAGAACCAATGAACGATGTCTACTTGGTCGTGATAGGTTTCCTTTTAAATTCATTTTATGCGCTTTCGAATGTTCACTTAATCGAAAAATTGATTTCACAAACCCGCAATATTTTTGACTTATGGGACACCCACATATGGGGTAGATCAGAAAAAGAAACATCACCACGTTATGTGTACAATTACAAGGTGGTAGGTACAATTCTTTTCTTTTTCCACTTTGTTTGCGTGTCTAATACGTATATTCATGCCAAATTACAGCTTTCTAGTACTAAGAGTCTCTGAGCTAGGCTGCGGACGGACGGACGGAAGGAGAGACGGACATGGGGAACAGAATAATAAAAAATAATGTTGGGCTCCCATACAACAAACACGTTTTTTTTTGCCGTCTTTTGCTTGATATTAATAACGGGAACAGGTTGAAGCTTGAAATATTTACAGAATATTTAGTTGTATATTCACTTTAAAAATAAATAAATAAATAAACATCAGGGGACAATCTCACACAAATTGACCTAGTCCCAAACTAAGCTCTAGGCTTGTACTATGGGTACTAGACAACGATAAAAATAAATAGGAAACACCCAAGACTCAGGAACAAATATTCGCGCTCATCACACAAACATCTGCCGTTACCGGGATTTAAACCCAGGACCGCTGGCTTCGGAGGCAGGGTCACTCCCGCCTAGGCCAACGTGCCGTCAAAAAAAAAAAAGTATTTAAGGGTATTCCCATACAACAAATGTGATTTTGTGCCGATTTTGTAAGATTTGGTTACAGACAGACACCGTGGTTTCAGACAGACACCGGGACAAATGAAACTGAAAATTGTTGTAAAGACAATGGTACGGAACCCTTCGTGCGCGAGTCCGACTCGCACTTGGCATGTTTTTCAGTATTTGATACAGAATCCTAAGAATATTAATAAGGACTGTTCTGTAATCTTCTATCTCACAGCGGCAATGAAATCATGACCATAAAATAATGAGTTTTTTGCCCTGAAATCGACCGCAACAGTTGCATTACTATTCGCAAGATTGAGGCAAAGGTCACCGTCGCTATGTGCCAACGCCCTGTATACTAAGAGCAACCGTTGTATTGTCGGCCTTAGCTGGAGACTTTTGTACCTTGTCGCTGTAACGTTTTAAACATTATATTGCAGTAGTTCAAACAGACGTTAAAATGACAAAGCGCTAAAGTGTGCTACGTATAAGGCCGGCCGAACTAAACTGAGTTAAGTTCAAGCCGTGGGAAATTTAAATTAACTTTAGATAATCGAGAGACCTACAGTTACAAGTCTGTGAGAGATGCAAACGCTGCTAACGAATTTTTGTTTTCTATCGACTCATAATAGATGGAGTTGACATAAGTATCAACGCGATCTGCCGTCAGACCCCTATGCAAAAAACCGGGCAAGAGCATGTCGGGCCATGCTCAGTGAAGGCTTCCGGAACCGTTAAGAATTACATAAAAATCAACAAGTAATAACTAATTTTTTATTTAAAGTAATTTGGTGCCGCCTTAGATGATTTTAGTAGGTATAAACACTTTAATCGTCTGTATCTCAAGAACTAATGATGTCTAATTAGTTGTGATAGTTTTCCTTTTAAATTCGTTATATGCGCTTTCTTTGAAGATATTATTTTGATTCAGATTTTATATCAGTGGATAGGTGCTCATCAACATTAGGTCGGGCCAATAACACGTGGATATTTGGTCACAAGCGCCGCCGTGCAACGGGGCACTGGGGGCTGATTCTTTTAAAACAACGCTGCGACGATCTTAATGGTGCAGTTTTATCTGGCAAGTTTAAGAAGTCCCGTCGGAGCGTACAAAAAACACATTTTAGCGCGTGCCTTCTCAATTAGGCAGCAGGCAGATTAGTCGTGTTCAGAAGAAGAAGCCTGCCTGCTTAAAATGTGTTTTGTACGCTCCGACGGGACTTCTTAAACTTGCCAGATAAAACTCCACCATTAAGATCGACGCAGTGCTGTGTTGAGAGAATCACCTGCGCAGGCGGCCCGAGCTGCGAGTGATCTTAATTTGCACTCCTATACGATCGAAGCTGATGTTATTTCGTCGAGTGAACATTATTATTTGGGATAAATATAGGGAATACAGAGTCACGCACGATACGGTATTTAGCGAAGGTTGCTTTGCTGTTTCAAACCAGCAAGAACGAACTACGCGTTTTTGGAGAAACATAATACGTTTCGATTTGAACGCGGTCAAGAAGAAAGTTATTTTAATCAGGATTGATCTTAGCTAGGTTTCATGGAAAGCTTTTGCGCCGTTTAAGAGATATCAGCTCTGAAAGAAGGGGTCGCCATTATATCGGGGTTTTTATATTTTAAATAGTTATTATTTATGAAATAATTATTGTGTAGAAGATGTAGTGACTAAGATTGAAAAGGGCATGCTTCGATGGTTCAGTCATTTGGAAAGGATGGATGAAAAACGATTGACGAAAGAAATATACAGTGCGAAAGTGAGTGGAAGGGTCGGAAGGGGGCGACCTAGGCGTACTTTTTTTAATTAAATCGGGGAAATACTGGAAAAGGGCCGAATCTTAAGTACCCGAAACCGACGTGCATGCATTACTCGATATAAAGAGCTTTGTCAGGATCGTAGCAGGTGGAAAGAAGTGGTATCTGCCTACCCCTCTGGGAAACAGGCGTGATTTATGTATTTATGTATGTATGTAATTATTTTGTTTAATGTAATTAAACCTGATTAAGGCTATGAGGTCAGAAACGCGACCGCAGGAACAAAGAAGACCGCAGTTTTTTGTGTTATTCAGGAAAATAACAAAAACATAGGTAATTAACACGTTCACTGTCCCCATACAAGACGATCTGACAATGTCACAACTCCAACTGACAGATTGACGACACGTTGGCCTAGTTGGGAGTGACTTTGCCTCCGAAGCCAGCGGTCCTGGGTTCTAATCCCGGTAAGGGCAGATATATGTGTGAGGAGCGCGAATATTTGTTCCTGAGTCTTGGATGTTTTCTATGTATTTAAGTATGTATTTCTCGATATAAGTATGTTTATCGTTGTCTAGTACCCATAGTACAAGCCTAGAGCTTAGTTTGGGACTACCTCAATTTGTGTGACATTGTCCTGTGGTTTATTTATTATTATTATTATTATTTGTCTTTTAAACAGTTATTATTTACTACTAAAAACCATGATGTTTATTACGAGAGTAATAAAACCAGATTAAGGCTATGAGGTCAGAAAAGCGACCGCAGGAACAAAAGAAACCGCAGGTTTAGTTGTATTCAGGAAAATAACAAATATATAGGTACTTAAGTTACGTAAGCCCGTGTGGTTGCCGGGGTAGAATAGTGCCACTCCATGTCTTCCCGTGGATGTCGTAAGAGGCGACTAAGGGAATAAGGGCTTGTAGTACTGTTA
This sequence comes from Acleris holmiana, assembly GCA_949316455.1. Classification (NCBI taxonomy): domain Eukaryota; kingdom Metazoa; phylum Arthropoda; class Insecta; order Lepidoptera; family Tortricidae; genus Acleris; species Acleris holmiana. The sequence goes on along the minus strand of OX438790.1, from coordinate 7,413,031 downwards.
GGCGATGGGCTTGCAACCTGTCACTAATACACTAGTAAACTTCTTGGCCTGATTGTGCAAAATTGTGGTTACAGAATTATTAACAAGCTGTTTTAGAGTTGTTGGTGTTTCTGTAGCTCTGCCTACCCCACTCTGGGAATGAAGGCGTGATGTTATGTATGTATGTATGTATAAAAGTACGTAGATACCTAACACTGCGTAACGCGCCCGAACATGCGAAACAGAGCTTTTTAGGGTTCCGAAGTCAACCTAGGAACCCTTATAGTTTCGCTATGTTGATGACACGTTAGCCTAGTTCACGGTCCAGGGTTCAAAGCTCGGTAAAGGCAGATATTTGTGTGATAAGATGAGCGGGAATATTTGTTCCGGAGTCTCGGATGTTTTCAAAGTATTTAAGTATGTAAGTAAGTTTATCGTTGTCTAAATTATTGACCTGTCGCTAATACACTAGTAAAGTTCTAGGCCTGATTGTGCAAAAGGGCATTTTCCATAAAAAAATACCTAAAAATATGTCATATATTTATATACTGCCCTCATAAGCCAACAGGCGGTATTTCAAATTAAATAAGCATAGCAGATTCAAACCTCACCTGTTAGTAATATGGTTGAACTTGCTACAGGAGTTTTGTCTGAGATCCCACTATTACTCTTAAAGTTACTGATGTTCATTTTAGTCCTTAATGATGGGTACTTTTTTAAGTACAGAATTATACACAAATCTCTTTTTAGTGTTGTTGGTATTTCTGTAGCTCTGCCTACCCCACTCTGGGAATGAAGGCGTGACGTTATGTGTGTATGGTTGTCTAGTACCCATAGTACAAGCCTAGAGCTTAGTTTGGGACTAAATCAATTTGTGTGAGTTTGTCCCGTGATATTTATTTATGTCGTCGTATGCTTATACTGTGAAAATTTGAAGACTGTTGCTTCAACCGTTTGGCTGTAACGGACAGAAGGACACGTCAGTGCCAGCAATAGGGTTCCGTTTGGAGCCTTGGGGTACGGAACCTCTAGATTTTTACTTTATAATTAGGGTTCCGTTGTCAAACTACGAACCCTTATAGTTCCGCCATGTCTGTCCGTCCGTCCGTCCGTCCGCAGCCTAGCGCTGAGAGTGTTAGTACTAGAAAGCTGTAATTTGGCATGAATATGCATATTAGTTACGCCAACAAAGAGGTACAACAAATTTTCGATTAAGTAATCCGTTTGTTAAATATTAAGCTTTAAAGCGCAAATTTTTGTTAGACTCAAGTGTCCCCCCCCCCCCAACTACAGCCAAAACTAAAAATACTAAAAAACTGAAAGAAACTTAAATGAAAGCGCATATAACATATAAATTTGAAAGGAAAACTATCGCGACTAAGTAGCATCATTGGTTCTTGAGATACAGCCGATTAAAGTGTTCATACCTACTAAAATCATCTAAGACGGCACTAATTGACTTTAAATAGAAAATTAGTTATTACTTGTTGATTTTTACGTTTGTAGTACTTAACGGCTTCGGAACTCTACACTGAGCATAGTCCGACATGCCCGGTTTTTACTTAATAATTATTTTCTCGGTATAGCGGCTATAAGAGTACACTGAAAACGTTGAAGTATTCATATTATTAAGTTAAGAATGCACTGAGTACCTAATTGTTCAAGTTAGATGAAGTTAGTTTGCTAAATGGCGATTCTATTGCGCTGGAGAATGACCCCGAAGAATTGGCTCAGTCGTCAGTCCTTTGTTCCGCGCGTGACATCCCATCACGATCATATTTAAGGGGGCATTCTTGTTCAAATAATGAGAAATAATATTTTTTCACACCTACTCGGAAAGGGTACTTTTCTTCCCTGCTAGGAGGGATCAAAGTGGCACTTTTCTGTTCAAGACAATTTTGTTGACAGTGTAAAATATAAACGCAATTAAATATGATAATAGTAAGTATGCACATAATCGACTACATTTTTTCATCACTAAGATCTTTTATTTTTCTCATAGGTGATGTGAAAAGCACTGTGTCATACGGTAGCAAAATTATTTCAACCTTGGGCGTTAACACTTGCATCCCTCTCTATGCTCAGGATTATATTTTAGAATCTTTTCCTTCGTTCAGGATTCCATGTACGCCCTCGCCGTAAATATTGCTGCCTTGTGACACAATCTACTATTCTGCCCTCATAAGTCAATAGGCAGTATCTCAAATACAATAGCCAAAGCAGATTCAATCCTATCCAATTAGTAATAAGGTTGCATTTGCTACAGGGGTTTTCTCTGAGATACTGCAATTTGCCTTAGCAGGGCACACACCTCAAAAAGGCAGCTTTTGCTTTGCAGAATTCGATTTTGCTGCGTGCGTGAGACAAAGTAGTGGTAGTAGTTTAGTGGTGGTAGGACTCTGTGCAGGGTCCGTCCGGATCGTTACCACCATCTTATCCATTAACCACCCGCCAAGCAACAGTGTTCGCATTGTTGTGTTCCGGTGTGGGGATGAGACAACCGGTGAAATTACTAGCATAGAGGCATTCCATCTTAGTCCTCGGGGTTGGCAACGCATTTGAGGTCTTGGGATTATAGTCTTGAGAATTCAAATGTCTATGAGTCTCAGATTCCATTTACCATCAGGTGGCCGGAGTGCTCGTGTGCCTTCTCTTTAAAAAAAAATTATTAATTTCTAATTATTGTTTACAATATAAAGAAGGTATGGTGTGGTGCCACGCGGGCGGCTTTTTTACCTTAAGGTAATATATTCTCGCTGCTGAGGGTAAAAAAGTATGTGCAACACGAGACCAAAAGTTATTTGCACCTCGTGACTTTCAATCCCTCGCCGTATATGTATATGAAAATTTTGCCATATACCTGGGTTGGATAGGTTGGAAGATGGAAATATAACCCCTCGCTGCACTCAGGATTCTAACCTAGATCCTTCGCTTGCTCGGGATTCAAAATCTGTTCGCAGCAATAATCAACTTTGCTCTCTTCTTGCACAAATTGCTGCTTTAATACAAAAGAGCCACAAATCAAAAACAAATACAATTGGATTTAAAACTTTAAGTAAATAGCGTTCTGAATTTAAATGCAACAAAGATTCATTTTGATTTGTGGCGCTTTTGTATTAAAGCAACGAAATATCTACTTATTAACTAACGTTGCTTCGTTCTTAGAAAACTATATTGGTTCGGTGTAGCGTTGTACCGAAGAGAAACTTTTGTATTAATCTTAAAAGTCGTTTATACTATGATAAAAAATACTATACGTCTTTCTCTGGAGTTCAAAGTATCTTATTTATTCGGAATGTATCTTAAGCTAGGTTTCATCAAAATTCGTCGAGCCGTTTAAGTGATATCTAGTCTAAAAATACGGGTCACCATTATATCGAGGATCTATTCAATCGTTTGTTATTGGGGGAGGCCTATGTTTGGGGGAGGCCTATGTTTGGGGAAGGCCTATGTCCAGCAGTGGACGTCTTTCGGCTGATATGATGATTCAATCGTTTTTATCTACACATATATCATAAACCCTATATGATGCGTACAAAAACAGCAAATTAAAGAATAAAGATAAACTGTTTTGTTACAACAAATTTCTTATTCTTATCTGTGAAAATGTTATTATTGCATACATTCAAATTATAAACATCTTTGAAAAACAAAGCAATTTTATTTGACCTCAACTGTTATATCACTCGAGATAACACTGTATTCGAAATGAAATGTCAATTGCGTACAATTTTGACAAATCTAGCTTGTTACTTTATATCGAACGATATGATAGTAAAGGCCGACTCTAGTTTGTCTCTGTCGTCATTTTTGACGTTCTATTTGTATTGTCGCAAAAAAATGTTTACTGTATTTTGTTGTTTATAATATTTGTATGTAGATACAGTAGTGTACGTGTACATAATTAGGCATTAAAACACTCGTGTGATGTTTATATGCAACTCGACTATCGGCTAATTTCATAAACACACACGTATTTTAATGCCTTTTATTATGTAACAGTCACATAAACTACTATTATTTGACCTTAAGTAATTATGATATTAATCGAGATGACATTTTATTCGAAATTAAATTCAATAGTTGAGAGGCCCCTTAACGCAATTACCTTAACTTCTAAAAGCCTTAATTATTGTTAGTTCTGAGAATTTTTGGCAACTTACAAAAAAGTGAAGTTCGTGTCAGACGTAGCGTACTGGGAGTTCCATAAACAGAACAGAATGAGAATAATTATTTTACTTGGGGGCAATTTTTGAAGCTCACTGACGTAAAATGACTAAGTTTAAAATCAATTTGTGCAGCGATCTCTACGAGCGGGCCCACCTTTTGGATTTGATATCATATCAAAAGGCGTTGTTTTTAGGGTTCCGGAGCCGAATGGCAAAAACGGAACCCTTATAATTTCGTCATGTCTGTCTGTCCGTCTGTCCGTCTGTATGTCACAGCCATTTTACTCAGAGCCTATTGTATTATGATCAATAAAAGGTATGAAATAAAATAAATGTTAAGTAAACCATAAACCGTCTTCAAATAGCAAGAAATAACTTCCTTTAAAATGATAGAATAGGTCAGTCCAACTGAAGTCGACGTCTCACTATATTTTTAAACCCAAAGTTTGACTGGCTTATTATCATTTTAAAAGAAGTTATTTTTTGGGTTATTGAAGGCGATATATAGGTTTTTTTTAAACATTAATTTTAATGTACTTTTTAGTGATCATAATCCCACGGAACTCCCACTTCTCAATTAATAACAACCACAGGATTTCTCGCTAAAATGAGATTCGTCATAGTCGCTCAACTATCTGAATCGAGATATCTTATCGCCACCCTTGAAATAGGTACCGTTGAGGAGTTCCAGTGGCCATCAGTGGCCTTCATCATCAGTTAGATTTCACCAAATGATACTTTTTGCATGCAAATGCTAGACTTGTTACAATGGGAATGTTGTGGTAATGGGACCACCTCGGGAATTTTCAAAATCGACACAATTGACGGAGTAATCGCGTAACAAACACACTGAAAAAAAAAACAATATTTAGAACTTGCATCCCACAACATTTAGAACCAACCGCAGACTTCAGTTGGAGTGACCTATTCTATCATTCTAAAGGAGGTTATTTCTTGCTATTAAAGACGGTTTTTGGTTTTACTTAACATTTATTTTATTTCATACATTTTATTGATCAATACTGTTATATCGTCCACGTATATTTAATCATGTAATATATGAGGAGTTCCCTCGATTTCTTCAAAATCCCATCATCAGCTCTTCACGTGCTGGATTTTATTTTTTATTTTTTACACTTATTTTTCTAGACCAACTACTTTTACTTCTAGACATAGTTTAGGATAAATGTATACGTTTTGAAGGGATAATAGGGCTATAATTACATCAATAATATGACTACGATATAGAAACAAGATGAGCTACATGAGGTAGAATAGAGGCCCTGACGCCCTTGTCTAGATGTGTTCGCTAACAAGCGTTTCTATTCGTTTTGTTTTTAACCAATCGGGTCACTGGTAGATCACGTAACTCATCGCATCACGAGATCTACCAGTGACGCGATTGGTTGAAAAACGAATAGAAACGCTAGTAGCGTACGCATCTTGGCTAAGGTCTCTGTTTATTAAATGACATGATACATTGCTATCTCGTGACCACAATAACTCATTTGTGACACACGCCCATCAATTACCACACGCGTTGTATGGGTATCTTTAATCAACCAAAGGACGGTCCGTTCATAGTTCATTGTACGGTCGGCTTTATAAGTAGCTGATACTAGTTCTAATAGTACATACATACATAAAATCACGCCTTCATTCCCCAGATTGGGGTAGGCAGAGCTAAAGAAATACCAACAACCCCAAAAAGACTTGTATGAATTCTGTAAGGAAAACCACATTTTCGGCCAAGAAGTTTACTAGTGTATAAGTGACAGGTTGCAAGCCCTTCGCCTAACAGTACTACAAGCCTTTATTCCCTTAGTCGCCTCTTACGACATCCACGGGAAGACATGGAGTGGCACTATTCTAACCCGGCAACCACACGTAGTTCTAATAGTGTTCATAAAATATTCAATAAATAAAATCCGCTGATATACCAACCCCTTCTTAGCTGATATCTCTTGAACAGTCCAACCGAATTTCAAACCTACTTAAGAACCAGCAAAATTAATCTAGCTTCCTTTAAAAAAAACGTGTCGTAATTGGTTCACCCTTTTAGGGGCTACGATGCGACAGTAAGACCCGCAGACAAACACGTTGCGTGCGGGAACAAGTCTAATAAAAACCGGGCAAGAGCATGTCGGAACATGCTCAGTGTAGGGTTCCGAAGCCGTTAAGTACTACAAACATACAAAACAACAAGTAATAACTATTTTTCTATTTAAAGTCAATTGGTGCCTTCATACATAATGTCATCAATATATTTTTGTTACCCTTTATATTAGTGTAATTTTATTTTAGTGTAACTACGAATCTAACGACACCTCGCTTGTTGAAATTGACCCATCCATCCAGCCTCTAAGAAGGAACATAGAATCGGACATACATACAGGTCAAACACATAACCCTGCTTTTGGGCTTTGCCGACTGGACTCAGTACACATGTAAATGAAGGATTGGTCATAAGATCGATTGCAATAAATCAATTAAAACCAAATAACCAGTTATTAAAACATTATCCAATTAAAGGCAATGACGCGAACGACGCAAGCATATAGAGTACGAAATGCAAGAACGATTATTCCTTGGGCAAGGAATAATGACTTCATTGTGCATGTAGTGTGGCTCTGTTGCCGTGATACAAGAGAAGGTGGCTAAATAGATAGATAGATTATTTATTTGCCAAAGAAGGGGTTACATTTAAATTACAAACAGTGACCTCCACGCTAGGCGTAGCCTATATCGTGGAGGTCTATTGGATAAGAAAAGATATTTACACTAGGCAAAAATTATCCCAACTTTATTTTAAATGTTAAGGGAGTTATTAAGAACCCGAAAAATAATCAAATAATTTGTAGTGTGTTTGTGTTAATGTGTGAGTGTAAGTGAATGTGGAGTAATGGGACGGAAATACGAGTAGTATCTAACTCAGTACTGTTTCACCCTGATCATAAGACATCAATTTAATCCGTATTCGCATTTTAGCTCGGCAAAGTTTTATGTCAAATACTTTTACAATATTTTTATAAATATGGGGAAGGATACTTTGAAACGTTTGGCAAATGCAGTTTGAATGCAAATAGTATAAGCATTTTAAATTTAACTTGGTTACTAATAGAGTATAGAATACTTCGAATACTACATTGTAGTTAGCCGCCTTCTTTGGTATTACGACAGTCTGCTGGAAATCGCAAAGAGAACTTGGAAAGAAAGACATTTGAGGAAGCGTTAAGAATAAATTAAAAAAATACTCAATAAATAGACCACATGATCGTTCTTTTACACGTCGGTAATAAGGAGTGAATCTACTAGAGCTTCGGACAACACTAGTGTAAGACTGTGCTATATAGAAAAAAAAACGGGCAAGAGCATGTCGAACCATGCTCAGTGTAGGGTTCCGAAGCCTTTTAGCACTACATAACATAAAAAAAACAACAAGTAATAAGTCTATTTAAAGTCAATCGGTGCCGTCTTAGATGATTTTAGAAGGTATAAAAACTTTAATCGCCTATATCTCAAGAAACAATGATGTCTACTTAAAATTCGTTATATGCTCTTTCATTTAAGTTTTTTTTCACATTTTTAATATTTGTAGTTTTGTCTGTAGGGGGGGGGACACTTGAGACTAACAAAAATTAGCGAAGCCTAATATTTCATAAACGGAGTACTTTATCGAAAAACTGTTTCCACAAACTTTAATATTTTTGACACTATAGGCTAGACGAGAAAAAAAAATACATCCTCAAGTTAGGTATAGGGGAGGTACCCCAAAAACAAAAAAAATACCTTACCAAACAGACACACGTGAAACATAATTTTTGTCGAAGGTCAAGACCTTAACATATACACCTTATGAGGAATAATATAAAAGAAGAAACTCACTCCCGTGTGGTTGTCGGGTTACAATAGTGCCACTCCATGTCTTCCCGTGGATGTCGTAAGAGGCGACTAAGGGAATAAGGGCTTGTAGTACTGTTAGGCGATGGGCTTGCAACCTGTCACTAATACACCACTAAACTTCTACAATAATAAACAAGTATTTTTAGAGTTGTTGGTATTTCTGTAGCTCTGCCTACCCTACTCTGGGAAGGAATGTAAGAAACTGACTGACTGACTGACATATCTACGCACAGCCTAAATTTGGCACGTAGGTTCGTTATGAGGACTACGGGTGCACTAAAAAAGGGTGTTTGGAAATTCTTCCCCTAAGGGGTTAAAATAGGGGGGTAACGGGAAACTAATTCTACGTGTCAGAAGCCGCGGGCATTCACACACCACGTTGCGTGCAAAAAGCGAAAGAAAATAAGCACTGTCCCTAAGTTATAGAAAGTAAGTTAGTTAAACATTGCAATTACTTAAGTTAGATTACGTAGAGAGTTATCTCTGCACTCTGCAGTAACAGATACCAAGCCACTCCGTGCCTGTCAATCTCTTAAATAACTCAGTCGTAAGATCATTGACAAACATAGTACAGTCGAACTTAATTAGACTTATAGTAGAGTTCTTAAATATGTAAACTCTTTTGCACCTTATTTCAATACGTGAATGTCCAAAAAAATAATTAAAACGAAAAACCACCGGCAAAAACGCAAGAAGTTATTTTTTGCGTTTTTGACGGCGGTTTTTTGTTTTTTTAAACATTTATTTTATTGTACTGTCGAGTTTTTAGAGGTCCAGTCTAAACTCTTTTGCACCTTATTTCAATACGTGAATGTCCAAAAAAATAATTAAAACGAAAAACCACCGGCAAAAACGCAAGAAGTTATTTTTTGCGTTTTTGACGGCGGTTTTTTGTTTTTTTAAACATTTATTTTATTGTACTGTCGAGTTTTTAGAGGTCCAGTCTAATCGGAAACCGGTGGATTCTTTTTTGCAAAGTTTTTTATCTTCTTTTATTATTTTTTCCCCTGGTTGTTACTGTTCAATAAGTCCACTGTCCTATGAATCCATCGGTTTGGACGTAGGTCTATCATGTTTTAAATAGGCTAGATTTTTAATTTTATTAACCTTTTTAGGGTTCCAGAGCCGAATGGCAAAAACGGAACCCTTATAATTTCGTCATGTCCGTCTGTCCGTCTGTCCGTCTGTCCGCTGTCCGTCCGTCCGTCCGTCTGTCCGTCTGTATGTCACAGCCATTTTACTCAGAGCCTATTGGCAGTATATCCCTTAAATTGGCAAAAATTAGAAAAGTCGTGAATTCAAACCCTATTTGATTTCGAACCAGCATAAAAAACATCAATCCAAAAAAAACAAAAAGTGAGCATTATGGTTTATATACTGTGGTGCACACTGCCAAATTAAGGGTTAAAAATGAAATTAGGAGGATAGATGTTTTCTATGAACCGCTATACAATGATGTAGTAAAATTGAAAAAAAAAAATATTTAGGGGTGGCACTCCATACATGTAACTAGGGGACGAAAAAAATTTTTTTGAGTTACATCAGCGTGTGGGTATTTTTAGATCGGGCTTCCAAAATGATACAGAGGTTTTTAAGTGACTTTTTTACGTAAGTGAACAGTTGGCGAGATATACGCTTCTAAAGTCGTAAAAATTCTGTCCGGGTGGGTAGCTTTTGAACTGTTAAATAGAACATTCTAATAAAAATTACAGTATTAGAACATACGAAATACTTCCAACCAAAATTGTTTTGAACACGATACGCTGTGTAGTTTTTGAGATTTTAATTTTTTCATTCATTCATAACATCACGCCTTTATTCCCAGAGTGGGGTAGGCAGAGCTACAGAAATACCAACAACTCAGAAAAGAATTGATTATAATTCTGTACCACATTTTGCACATATAGGCTAAGAAGTTTACTAGTGTATTAGTGACAGGTTGCAAGCCCATCGCCTAACAGTACTACAAGCCCTTATTCCCTTAGTCGCCTCTTACGACATCCACGGGAAGACATGGAGTGGCACTATTCTAACCCGGTAACCACACGGGGTAAAGTGAGATTTTAATTTAAAAAAAAAATGAATTTCAACCATGAACGTTCATCCCAGCTACGGAACCCTTCACTGTGCGTGGTCCGATATGCACTTCTCTCTTCTCTAAAACCAGCGTGACTAAAAGTTAAGTACTGTTTAAATTTTAAGCGTGCCTACGGCCGGCAATTCACCGCAAATATGACACGGTCTGGCTTTCCCAATGTCATTGCCACTCGGCGTCAAGATCAATTGAACATCAACCGATTTGAGATGGAGTATTTCACATTTTGTTTTTAGAAATTAGAAATTTTTAATTTAATTAGTTAGACAATGTTTCGTACGCTTGTAAACTTTTTTCACTATTTACGAGTAGAAGGAGTTAAGTCGCAAAAATAAGTGTTTAAGTTTCACGTCTGTTGTGTGGCATCGTAGCTTCTAAACGAACGGGCCGATTTTTACGAAGATTTTTCTAAAAGATAGCTAGTTTTATTGGGATGGTTCTTAGCTAGATTTCATGAAAATCGGTTCGACCGTTTAAGAGGTATTAGCTCTGAAAGAAGGGCCCGCCATTATATCTTTTTATTTTTTATTAAGATTTAAAGTCAACTGAGAGAGTCTTCGTATGTATATCGATTTGTTCGACGATATCATGAGCACTGTTGATTGCATTTCGTTACCTTGGTAACGCCCTGACTAATCCAGTTCATGTTAAAACCAGCCTAATAACTTTATATTCCTGGACTAGATACAATCTACCACATACACATACATAAAGTGACGCCTTCATTCCCAGAGAGGGGTAGAGCTACAGAATTACCAACAATTCTAAAGAAACTTGTTAATAATTCTGTAACCACATTTTGCACAATCAGGCTAGGATGTTTACCAGTGTATTAGTGACAGGTTGCAAGCCCATCGCCTAACAGTACTACAAGCCCTTATTCCCTACAACAATCTACCAAATTTAAAAAAAATCGGAAAACTAATATTCAAGTTACCAGTGCCTCTATTCCACTGGATTAAAACTATATTCCCTGGTCTTGGTATTGTTAAGTAAATAAAAAAAAATAACACAGGACAATTTCACACAAAGTGACCTAGTCCCAAACTAAGCTCTAGGCTTGTACTATGGGTACTAGACAACGATAAACTTACTTATAGTATGAAGAAATATATATACATAAATACATAGAAAACATCCAAGACTCCGGAACAAATACTCGTGCTCATCACACAAATATCTGCCCTTACCAGGATTTGAACCCAGGACCTCTAGCTTCGAAGGCAGGGTCACTACCAACTAGGCTAGCATGCCGTCAAACTAAGAGTAACTAAGAGTTATCAAAACGTTGACAATACGGAATCACGTCAAAGGCAATATCGTTTGAACCCAGTAGAATAGTGGCCCTGTGTGGATCCGGCTCACATTTAAACTTACCTAATAACTTTATTTGCCTCAACTACTCCTCATACTTTTTATTCTATTCTCCTAGAGGAATAACTTTATGCCATAGTTAATAAAATATATTATACTGGCAATATTCCTACAGACTTCCAAACACTTAAGACTGTTATGTTAACTTAAAATGTGAAGAGCACAAGACTCTTAGTTTAAATTTACAGGCGAAAATTGTACAAAATAGAATAAGGCTCTAACAGTTCAACCGGTGAAATTACTAGCATAGAGGCATTCCATCTTAGTCCTCAGGGTTGGCAACGCATTTGGGGTTTTAGGATTATAGTCTTGAGAATTCAAATGTCTATGGGTCTCAGATTCCACTTACCATCAGGTGGCTTGAGGCTCGTGTGCCTTCTACTTAACATAAAAAAAAAACAGAAAGCTACCCGGGTCCAGACCAGTATGGATTTAGACAACGCAGAGGGACACGAGAAGCCTGGCTCTAAGAGTGGTAATTGTAGAAGGATTTAGATCAGGAAATTCAGGATAAACATAGCATTTAAACATTTAGAAAAAGCTTTTGATAAGGTTAAAAGGAAAACTATAATGATTCTTTTGAAGGAAGCTTGATTAGATTCTAGAGACAGCAGACTATATTTGGACTTTACAAGAGTAAGAAAACGATAATCGAAATAGGAGAAGAGGCAAGGAAAGCCAAAGAGTAAGGCAAGGTTGTCCACTTTCCCCCCTAATCGAATGCGCCATCAGGATTTTATTCGTTTTGCTGATGTTATCGCAGCCCTTGCAGACAGTTCAGTCCATTTAGAAGAATTACTTACAGAAATGGATATAACATTGAAAGAATTCGGCCTTAAAATAAATAAAAGTAAAACAATATCTATAGTCACTTCAAAAAATACCCAAAAACTTGACCCCATTACACTAAATGCAGAAAAAATTAACAGGGGAAGCAATTTAAATATTTGGGTAGTGTTATCACCAATGACTCGAGATGCACACCGGATATCATTGCGCGAATAGCCATGGCGAAGTCAGCTTTCAATTCGAAGAAACATCTATTTAAAGATAGAATAACAAGTAAAATACACAAGAGGCTTATTAAGGTGTACCTACATCTGGAGCATAACTCCAAATGGCAGCGAAACGTAGACAATGACCAGTGGGATCGAGAAAGACTGGAAGCCTTCGAAATGTAGTGCTGGAGAAGGATAGAAAGAGTTAGCTGGATTGAAAAGAAGGCGAATTAGGAAGTACTTAGTATAGTGAAGGAAGAGAGACGTCTATTGCAGACAATAGAAAATAGACGTGGGAAGATGTTTGGTCACCTGTTACGGCCTGAGGAGTAGGTACATGAAGATGATAGATGAAGGAAGAATAGAAGGAAAAAGGAAAAGAGGAAGACCAAGGAGAACTTACCTAGACCAATTAAAGAGAAAAAGTAGGCGTCGTGTCGTGTCGTGTTAAAGAGAAGACTCGGAATAGGGAAGAATGGAAAATACTCCACCGACAATAGCACAGCCCTTAAGTGAATGATGATGGCTATCATAAATTTCGGAATACTAACACTGAAGTTACCACAAAACAAAAGTTAAAGTTTAAGTTAAAAGGTAGTTAGTTAAGTAAGGTTTTTAGTGGTGGTAGGACCCTGTGCAGGGTCCGTCCGGATCGCTACCACCATCTTATCCATTAACCACCCGCCAAGCAACAGTGTTCGCATTGTTGTGTTCCGGTGTGGGGATAAGACAACCGGTGAAATTACTAGCATAGAGGCATTCCATCTTACTCCTCAGGGTTGGCAACGCATTTGAGGTCTTAGAATTATAGTCTTGAGAATTTAAATGTCTATGGGTCTCAGATTCCACTTACCATCAGGTGGCCTGAGTGCTCGTGTGCCTTATCCTTAACATAAAAAAAAAAAAAAAAAAAAAAAAAAAACTAACCGACTATCGCCCATCGTCGACCATCGTTTAGAGTTGGTAGAACCTTGTGTAATTTACCTCGCGTTGTTCTATTCCGATATGGGAATAAGACAAGAGGAGTTAGAGAGTTTTAAGATTGTAGTTTTGAAAATGCTAAGATTCTAGATTTCTACTTACCATCAGGTGGCAAACTTGCACTTGTTTGAACCCCGCGTAGCTGCGGTGAATGCAACTGCATTAGAAGCATTAATTGCAATGGCGGAACTGTGTTATTGACCTCTGCCGTTTCCCTACGCCCTTCCTCCGAGAGTCGCGCACGAAAGCGTTAAGCGTGTATATGTATATATGGTTTCGTTTTGGGTGGCGACATCTACCGGATAATGGGGTAGAAGACACAAGAAAGCGCCTCTATAGAATATAATTAAGCTCGTGTGGGATTCTCAATTGAGAACATGCATGTAAATCAGAATTGAGTTGCATTGATTCGATTTGGGAGAAAATGTAAAAAAGCATATAAAATGACTTGTACAATAAGTTTTGACACGTTTATTAAAATTTTATATAGAATCAAAACTTGTTAAAATTTTAAACTTCTTTGAATGTTTTGATTGTTTTTTCAGCATCCTCATTTCATTTACGTAATATTATAATTTTACTATATTGGCTTAAACATAGTAATTTACGAAATAAATGCAAATTTCCTTATACGGTCCTTATACTTTAAACACGAAGGAACAGCTGTAACGTCATTCCTGGCGTCGATTTTGTTTGCAGGGGTCTGATTTTCAGACTCTGAACTATGACTTTTTAAAGCTTCATCTTATGAAAAAATTACACGACAATTATTTCGCGTATACAGTTATTCCTCTCTTTCAAAGCACTTTCCAGAGAGGCTAAGAAAAAAAATATGCATGTTCCCATTATACAACAGAGTCTTTAGCATATTTTTAAATAGCATGTAAAAAGCGAAGGATCACACAGGCCACTTGAAGGTAAGTGGGATCTGTGATAGACATTTGTATTCTCAAGACTACGATCTTAATACTGCAAATGCGTTCCCAACCTTTAGGACTAAGATGGAATTCCTCTATGCTAGTAATTTTAGTGGTTGTCTTGTTCCCACACGGGAACACAGCATGCGAAAACATTAAAGGTTAATAAGACTGCCCTGCTAAGAAAAATGGCCGTATCACAGACAAAATACTATAGCAAACGCAACCTTATTACAAGCGGGATAGGATTGAATCTGCTTTAGCTATTGAATTGCAGATACTGCCTATTGGTTATGAGAGTAGAAGATGGTGGTTGCAATTCAGACGGACCTTATACAAGGTCCTGCCACAGCAAAAAAAAACGTTTCGAATGTTTTAATTTATCTTCTTGTTGATACGTAGTAGGGTAAATCCGGGATATAGTTGCCCCAGGGGTATAGTTGCCCCGATTGTAATGACTCTAGTTTCACGGATGAATTGCATGCTGCTGTATGAATCTATCGAAAGATTCTTCAACTACCACTAAGTTGACCGTGGCGCATGTCTCTGTGTGATGGCACGGGAATGCGATCAAACTTAATGTGGAATAAACGCCCTGTTTCTCGATGGGGCATCTATCCGAAATGTAATTTATATGGATTAGGTAAAAATCCCCTATGTGTGCTAGATGTCCCAAAATAAAAAATACAAGATAATGTTTTTAACTTTTCATAAATTTGTTGTTGTCATTTATATACATATACCTCAGCGGAGACATAAGACTTTAGTCGACGAGCGTACAGCCCGAGTAGACCGGTTAAGGCAGTGCATGAACCTTCGCGCGTTATGATTTACATATGTACAAACATTTATATCTACAGCGACTCTTTGTAGCAGAACATACTCAAAGCATTAATCAAAGTATCTTTAAATAACAATGTTATTTTACTAGCTTTTTAACCTGCCGCAAACAAGGGTGTTATATGTTCGTGTGTATCGGTTTGTGGCATCGTAGCTCTCAAACGGATAGACCGATTTGGACGCGGTTTATTGAAAAAGAATGCTAAGTTAATCGGGATTGTTTTCAGCTATGTTTGATGAAAATCGGTTATTACTTGTTGATTTAAATGTACTTAAAGGCTTCGGAACCCTACACTGAGCATGGTCCGACATGCTCTTGCCCGGTTTTTACTTTTACAATTCAGATTAAATCTCGAGAGCGAAACGAGATTAAAACGCCGACATTTAAATCAAAAAAATCCAAATCCTTTTTATGTCCCAAACTGCCAATTAAAAACGAAGAGCCAGAATTAAAAGTTATGGTCAGCCAGAAATTTTCGAACGAGTAATGATTTTATTGAAACTATCAAGTCCCTCTTATTTATAAATGCGCAATGACTATCCTGTCCTTATCTGTCATTATGACATTTGAATTGGACAAAATGGGATAAAGAATACCTAAAATAAAATATTTATTATTCGTTTATGATTGGTCTACCTGTTGCCGCTATCAATACCAAGCAAAAATATCCTGTTTGTTGTAAGGCGGCCCGATTTGTAGTTTAAGCGGCATCAGAAATACAACATCTGTGAAATCAACTGTCTAACTATCACGGTTCATACAGCCTGGTGACCGACGGACGTACGGACAGCGGAGTCTTAGTAATAGGTTGCCAGTTTTAACCAATGGGTACGGAACCCTAAAAAGTTAAGAGCAGAGCATAGAAAAATTACGATAATTCCTATTATCGTTGTACCTAAATATGCTTAAGGTGGGTACGAATTAGAGCAGCCTCGGTTTGAGGCATGCACGGCTCACCTATTTTGTTTAAATTAGTACGGTCTCACGCGCTGTGCGCGAGCAGCGGGCGAACGGCGCGCGGCCGTCCAGAGTCGGTCTTTTGACCGTGCTCAGAGGCGCCTCAGTGTGCGTGCCTCGTGTATCCGAGCGTGCCGCGGGCAGAAAGAAAAGTTCTAACTTGTCTGCGGGCGAGGCGCGTTCAAATTTGGGCCGTTTCACCACCGAGGCAATTTCTTCTTCTTTTTGTTAATAGTTCCGTGTAGTATGATAAACGCAGTCGCGGCTGTCATCGTGTCCGACGCCGTTTTGAAATGTCGGCTCGCGACGAGCACGCCGCCTCACCGCGCATGTTTATGTGCAACAATTTGGCTCGCGAGCAGCTCGCCGCCCGGGGCGAGCATGCCTCAGGCTGAGCCGCTCAGATTCGTACCCAGCTTTAAATTTTCTCCTAAATTGTACAAATGAAACTCAATTATGTTTTTCATGCATGTTCAGTATTTGGCATAGTTTGTCACATGGTGTCCTGGCCGGAGGGGTACAACAGGTGACAAAACAAAATAAACGAAATAAGTGACAGAAAGTTTGCAGAGTAAGATACTGGAGTACCAATGGAGTTTACTGGGACCATACAATCAGGAGCTTAATGAAACAGGTTAGTAATTATCACAGTCTTTATTCCTTTGCAGCTCTATACATGATGTTATGAAATTGTGAACATAACTTTGCACATAATTCCTACTCTACAAGAATAGATTTAGCTCAGCGGAAGGCTGGTCGTGTTACACAAAGTAAAGGTTCTTATGTTATAAATTCACAATTCTTAGGTGGTAAGTTGTTAGTCCCTAGTTATAGAGTTGCCATCAATTCCAATCTACGAGTTCAAATAATTATTATTGATATCCTAATTCCCTAATATATAAATATTGTCTACAGACCTTGATCTGAAGAAAACCTTCCTTCCTGGACGATCAACTTAATGTGGTCCGCGGTTGACAGACTGGCGGAGCGGTCCCAAGACACTGCGTCGCAAGCCACAGGATCCTCGGTCAGCTCACAGCAGCTTGTCAAGGTCTAACAGAATCTTCGTGCCTATGGCACGCCTACCCCAAAAGTGGGTTTAACCAGTTAAATCCTACTTCCCTACTTGTATGACTTTACTGAATGGTCTTAATCAAAGATTTATTACTTACAGATTTAAAGAGAGTACCTGCCAAACACTAATCACTTAAGAAACTACTTCATAGCTTCCAGTACCTAAATATGGTTGGACCCAGAATCGGAATAAACAAAATGTATTTCAAAATAAATTTGTCCAACTATATTGGCGAATCGGAAGCTAACTTCTACTGAGAATATCTAAAGTTCGGAACCTACAAAATTTGGAAATAGCTACTTAAAGAATACTGAAATTAAACAACAACTAAAAGAAGAACAAGTTCAAGAAGACAAAAACAACAAGAACAAGAACCCAGTCCAGCTGTAAAGACAGAGAGAAATTGCTCTGATTAGCACTAAGGTTGGAAAATATTTGAGACATGTGGACAGACATTTTGGTTATAAAAATATGCATCTTACCGGAGAACTTCCAGAAAAAGCCCTGGTAATCTCGACGCTGTGACATTCCCTCCTCTCCACGTGTGAGAACAAACACTGAAAATTCACCATTAGGTCAGAGAATGGCACATTAATTGCAACAAATGCCTCCATCAGAAAGGATGTTATTTATTCCTACTTACAAGTTTCTTTCTCCGAAATATGACTGAAAATATGTGCTATATCTCCAAAGCAGGTGCTTGGTTATATTATTGAGGCTGACTCTCTCAATGTTATCTGGTTAAAATCTGATTTCGTAATGAGCCATGATCCTGATCAATGCCAGACAAAACAGAATGCAGCTAAAATGCATAGAACCAAAATGCTAGACAAAATTAGTAGGTATAGATAATTTACCTAATTAATAGATTACTTATATTAAATTTACTTTTGGCTCAAATGTGTTTGTTTAATGTTGGTTTGTGTATTTATTATTAAAAGAAATCTTTAAATTGTTTTGTTTATTTATTAACTTGCTATCTACTATTTCCTAATTTTGTTGAATAATTTCTGTTATCTAGTATCGCCCTAATTCTAAGGTAACGCGGCAATACCAACATAATAAAACAAAGGTGTGTCATTTATAGTATAAATCAAAACAAACAACGGTAATGCCAATATCACCAAAAAATATTTCCCCAGTCTTTAGGTTCTGTTTCACGCAAGAAATGCTGCGTTACAAGTTATACCGCACTGCTAGATCAAAACAGCGTCAACTCAAAATAAAACTGTATTTCTAAATCAACTTTAATACCAATGTGTTAGGACTTGAAACAAATCTAACAGTTTTTTGAGTTGATACTGTTTTGATCTAGCAGTGCGATACATGTTTATGTCCATTAAAGCTTACTTAACCTCAGAAAAAGGAATCAATTACTGAACTCCTTCACTAATTTAAAAATTGTTAGTAGTGGCACTCATCATATGGCCGTAAAAATTTATAATAAGTTACCTCCCACCATGAAAAACTTAAAAGAAGATTCGAAATTTTGTAATACTTTAAAGAGTTTCTTAAATGCTAAATGTTTTTATAATTTGGAAGAGTTTTTTACGCTTGTGGAGTAACTGTTAGATTTATTAAAATGTGTCCTGTTGCAGTGCCCTTGCAGGGTTTATGTTGAAACTACCTAATGTATTTCTAACACCTCATGTACAACATAACGCAATAAATATATATGACTATGACTATATGACTATAGTTTAGTTTAGTTTAGTTTAGTTTATTTATTTATCAATGTAATGTTACAATATAGATTGCATTGCATGTCAAAAAATACGAAATTACATTGATATCGTCAACAAAACATTAATACAAAATGATAAAATAATATTAAAATAATACAATATTATAATAACACTGAAATAATCAAAAACAACAATGATAAACAAGTAATAAATGGTCAGTTTCCGATGTCAATACACAAAACTAATAAAGGTCAAATATCAGTAATAATTTTACAATTTAAGTTGCATATATCGTCGACAGAGTATAATGGACTATCCAATAAAAGGTTTCTCAGCTGATGTTTGAATGCTTCGTCGGATGTTACATTTTTAAGTTTAGCGGGTAGACGCTCATAGAACGTGGGACCGATGACACGCGGGTTCTTAGCCGCAAGTGCCATGCGACGGGGAACTGTTCTCAAACGCCCGGTGTGGCGGAGCTCCTTGCCAGGAATATTGACTCGTGCGAAGGATGAAATATTGTTTCTGACGAACATTATTGTTTGAAATAAGTAAACCGAGTAGTGCGTCAATATGCGGTACGTTACGAAAAGTATAATACGTATAATAAAAACGCGCCGAAAAACCGATTTAAATTCCTTATTTGTATGTTACAGACATGACGTGCCGTCGTGACGTCAGAGACACATAATGTCCAATGATATAACTAATATTATGTAAATAAACCATAACCCGTGAATATGTTAATTGGTCAAACCAGTCGATAGAGCAGCGGCCAGTTTAGTAAAAGACGTAAGTTACAGAAACGTCATTTTAATTTGAACCATAGACTTAGTTAACAAAGTTTAAAGTCTGATTCGATAATATTGACTTGTGGCTTTTTAATTTGTGGGTATCAATTGGTTTCGCAGGCGATGCTGTACTGATTTTCGTTTCTACCAATGTCGGACACTAACAAGTCTGAGAAAAACATTCGTTTAAATTTTTTACTGCTGTGTTTTGATAACTTTTCGTGTTACAATTACTAAAATAAATGAATAGA
Organism: Acleris holmiana; assembly: GCA_949316455.1. Classification (NCBI taxonomy): domain Eukaryota; kingdom Metazoa; phylum Arthropoda; class Insecta; order Lepidoptera; family Tortricidae; genus Acleris; species Acleris holmiana. Next base: position 7,393,015 of record OX438790.1, on the reverse strand, counting down.
CATCCTGGGACAATCTCACACAAATTGACCTAGTCCCAAACTAAGTTCTAGGCTTGTACTATGGTTACTAGACAATGATATAAATACGTACTTATATAGTGTAATAAATACTTACATATAGGTAGAAGACATACTCGTAAACAAAAACTCAGAAATGCTCATCACCAGTGATCGTAATTTTTCCTGCATTTTTGGTGCGGTGCTAGGGTTGTCAGTAGAGCCCAATATTAAATTGTTTGAACCAAGAATCAAATAGCGTATTAAAAAAATCGGAAATACCTACAGAAAGTATTATTAGAACATGTAAACCCAATATGTATAATGAAATATATATGTTCATAATTTATATAATATATGTTCCTGCTTTTTTAATTTTCGAGAAAGGTGTTTAAGGATTATGCTCAAACAAGTTCACTTTTTGAAATTTGATGATTGTTGGGACGAAGTCGTAGGGGTGTTTCGAAAATATCAACATAAAAATGTCCAAGGTAATTTAGCAATAAGTTCATAGACAGACTGAACATTTTAACACGTTGCATTTTACAATTTCTCGGTTACTTAATTCCAAGTAATCTAAATTCAATAGTAACTCTACCATCATCTATCGACTATATCTGAATCAAATCATTACTTTTATTTTCAGAAAATAAACAACCTGATTGCTGTTGTTCGACAGGACAATCAAAATTACGAAAACTAATCGTCAGCATGCCCTCCGAAAAATTTGAGGAATTTTGGGTTACATTAATAAATGTTATACACAATTATAATAACTGATTAAGTACAAAAAAAGTGTTTTATTTTCAATGACAACATAATATTAAGTACATAATTTTAAACGTCAATCATATTATACACGTCGACAACCCTAGGTCGCTGTCGTGTGTCATTTGACGTCAACGCACCAAAAACGCTGGAAAAAGTACGATCACTGCTCATCACACAAATATTTGCCCATATGAACTCAAAATATTATGATAACATTATGTAATCGTTTATAGTTAAAATGACTTATCTAATTGAATGATGTGTTAACGAGACACGCGTGATCGATCCAGTCATTCGTCATGATTGCGAACTGAACTTTTTGCCGTAGAGAAAGCGAGTCAGTTGCTCGTTCGCGTTTCAACGCGCGATTCGGTGCCATCTTGGATATTGGCTAAAGAATTGTGTTTAAATCTGGAGAGTGGGATGGTCAGCCACCGTGCTACTCAAATAGGGAAAACCAATATTATATTTTTCATTACTCGGCTGTTGAAAGGCACAGTTGAAATAAGCGTAAGAGAATTCCAAAATATGTTTTTACTAGCTGTTCCCGCGACTCCGTCTGTTTAGACGTCGTTTATTGCTAATCTCCCGAAAATTGGGGTTCGTATGGTTAAACCCATACCAAACTTCATCGAAATTGGTTAAGCTGTTTAGCCGTGACAGGAGTTAAAAAAAAAAAAAAAAATTGTACAGATTTATTATCTGGGCAATAAAAAAAGAATTCCCGATAATGTTCGTGAGCGTCTGGTTAGTTACTGAGGAATTTATTAGATTAGCTCCCGGCTGTTCTGGCATTTCCATCGAAAGATGTTCGATTCTAATTTCAGATCTGCTATCTCATAAACGACCAAACTATTTTCGTTAATCGTAGCTTAAGACCATTCCGAAAAAAATTGCTTTCTATTGCAAAAACCGCATACGAATCGGTCCATATGTTTGGAAGCTATGATGCGACAAACACACTGATACACAGTTTAAACAGTATTATTGCGTCGGGTTTCAAAAAGTAACACAATTGAATGTCGTGTTTAAGGTAAGTTTTGTTTATGCACATAAATCTGTTTAAAATACAAATTTCACATCGCCAAATTGACGTCTACATTATAACAATGGATGTCCCGCGTTCAAAGGATACCAGTTTATAAATAAACTATATTCACTTGTGTTAAGATTCATTTTAGAGCGGATAGTTTTTTAATTTCGCTTGGCGCAATGTCTAGATAGCCGAAACAATATGACACGCAATAGAATGCTAGTTCACACCGAAAGGTGTTAAAATACTAGGGTAATAATTAGTATCGTACCTTAGTGAATCGAATTTGACGTTACAAAATTAGGTTTAGACATATTTAAAATAAGAAAACATGATCCGAATTGCAACCGTATTTAACCCGTTGCGCACTTTATTATGTGCATGGTGCACATAGCACATAACAATGTTTCTCCTACCAAGGGAGATCCTTTGAACACGCCGTGCATACAACGCATCTGCGCCAATTTAGATGCAATAAAAAAAATCGGGAGCGCTGCATGCACGGGTCAAATTTTCTAAACTATCACGACTAAGTAGACATCATTGGTTCTTGAGATACAATCGATTAACGTGTTTATACCTACTAAAAACATCTTGGACGGCACCAATTGACTCTAAATATAATACTAGTTACTACTTGTTGATTTTTATGTTTGTAGTCATTACTTAACGGCTTCGGAACCCTACACTGAGCATGGTCCGACATGCTCTTGCCCGGTTCTCTAAGTCTCTAATTGTTTTAATCGAGAGAACTTTAACCCTTGAAATAGGTACAGTCAAGTTCAAAAGTATGTATACACTTTAGTACCTTGTCACTTTAATCGCTTGGATAATTTCATATGGCAGTTTAAACATGACGTTAAATAGACAAGGTACTAAAGTGTATACATACTTTTGAACTTGACTGTACCATCGAGAAGTTCCGGCGCCCATCTAAGGTTTTTTTATCGGATCCACATTACCAATTTTTTTTTTTTATGGTAAATGGTGGCAGACGAGGAAGCGGGTCATAAACATCCGCAACACCTGAGGAATCGCAAGTGCGCTGCCTTTGAGAAAAGAGGAGGCTCGTTTTTAGAAGGTCTCCAAGTCGTAATGGTTCACAGACGCCGAGAGCTGATTCCACATCAAAAAACGCTCGGTTGTAGATTTTCTGATGTTGAAGGTATTGATGAAAATGACAGTTTGGTACGAGTTTAAGATGGTGGAAACCAGCTGGTGGTATTAATCCGAAAGATACTTTCTAAATGCAAATACTAGTCTCGATACTGAAAATACCAAAATCGCTGTTATCCTATCCTTGTTGTGCACATCTTTGTAGTTACCTATCCTCGTAGAGTTTCCCTACCGTGAAGAAATTGAAAGAGATCCCTAGTTCGCCATTGTACATGATAATCTTAAGTTTGTGTACGAATTTACTTGTAATTGTTTTTTTTGTGCAATAAAGAGTGTACATTCATTGCAAAAATGTCGGTGGACCTATATAAAAAACTGGCCACGTGCGAGTTGGACTCGAACGAAGGGTACCGTACCATTATCTATGAAACACTCAATACACATACATACTCGTACATAACACCACGCCCAGAGTGAGGTAGGCAGAGCTACAGAAATACCAACTACTCTGAAAAATATTGTTGGTATTTCAGTAACCACATTTTGCACAATCAGGCTAAAATATTTAACAGAGTATTATTAGTGATAGTGACAGGTTGCAAGCCCATCGCCTAGCAGTACTTACAAGCCCTTATTCTCTTAGTCGCTTCTTACGACATCCATGGGAAGAAATGGAGTGGTACTATCGTAACCCGGCAACCACACAAATAACATTTTAAAAAAAACAGTAAAAAATCACACACATAACATTAAAAAAAACGGGAGCCCACTTAAATATTTATTTTATTTTAATTTAATTTAATTCTGTGAATATTTCAAGCGTTTACTGTTGCCGATGTTAAAAACGAGCAAAATGTACAAAACAAACAGTTTGTTGTATGAAAGCCCCCCACACATATTAATTCTAGCTATAACGGTTCATGAGATACAGCCTGGTGACAGACAGACAGACATACATACGGACAGCGAAGTCTTAGTAACGTACAATATAGTTTTCTTATAAGTGGTAATTGTCCTCTCGTGCCAAGGAAGTAGCCGGTTCATTTCCTTCCGCAATTATTTTGCACGCAAATTACAAGTAATACAGATAACAGTATTACATCCTCTTCGTGAACGCACTAGAAAGCCGAGTGCACCTACTGCGTTTATAACTGCAATCGTGGCTTCAAATCGGGGTAGCACTTCGTTTTACTAGCCCGGAACATAGCTGTTCATAAGAAAACCGGATAAGGGCGCTTCGGACTCACCCACAGGGTTCAGTTCCCCCTTACAATACAAGTATTAAAATCGTGCAAAGAAAACTAAAAACCGTCTTCAAAAAGCAAGATATAGCTTATTTTGAAATGATACATACGTCAGTGCAAATGAATTCGGCTTTTGGTAAAAAAATATTGTGGGATGCCGACTTCAAAGCCGACGCTATTTCTTGATTTTTGAAGACGGTTTTACTTTTATAAACATTTATTTTATTTCATAACTTTTAGTGATCATAATAATTATAATAATACTGTTATGTCGTCCACGTATATTAATTCCTATAATATTAAAATCTGAAAAAAATGCTTTTGAGATAAACCATCATAAGTATGTTTTTTAGAAAAGTTATTAAAAATCGGGATTCTCCATAAACCGAATTAAAATGATCTTTTAAAACTCTTTGTACTGTATAGGTTAAGTTAACAATAGGTGAATCAGCAATAATATACTGTTAAATAACCGATTAACTAGATCTACTCATGCGCATTCCCCATTGTAAAATCTACAAATTAAGAAATAAAATCAACTCTATTCCATTACAACAAGGTTTATGTTGGCTTTCTATCGCTTGTTGCTTTTTAGCTCTGAGAGAGAAAGAGCGAGATACTTTCACTGCCAACGAGAGAGTGAGACGACATAAAGGCTGTTACGTTGGTATTACGTAATGTGAGATTATGGGTGTTGAGTGAGGTCGGGTCAGGAAGTCTGAATGGTTTCTAATAATTGAATTATAATAATAAATAATAAGAGTGTTGACTTATAGTAAGTTATTATTAGTAGCTATCTAGGCGACCGAGCTCTATAGTCCTACATAATGAAATCCCAATTTGATAGTAAATAAATAAATAAATAAAATAAATAAATCAAAGGACAATGTCGCACAAATTGAACTAGTCCCAAACTAAGCTCTAGGCTTGTACTATGGGTACTAGACAACGATAAACTTACTTATATAGAGAAATATATACTTAAATACATAGAAAACATCCAAGACTCAGGAACAAATACTCGTGCTCAACACAAATATTTGCCCTTACCAGGATTTGAATCCAGGACCCCTAGCTTCTAAGGCAGTCACTACCAACTAGGCTAGCATGTCGTATAGTGTCTTTTATCATCATCTTCCTGCCCTTTTCCCACAGTAAATGGGGTTAGAGCATGTTTTTATACTATATACCTACACTTTGTTAGTAAGTGTATAAATTACTACCCTAATAAAAAGCGCAAAAGTCCTGCATTAAACCTTCGCAAAAATCAGGGTAGTAATATTGAATGGAATTTCATGACTGCCCTATTATCAGGTCAGGGGGGTTATCATGACATATACATTGTATTGTACTCTGAATTAAAAAAAAACAATACGGGGTAATAATTTTACACGATATTACTGGGGGGTGATCACGACATAACAATGCAGTCTACAAGATGGGCCAGAGACTCGCTTAGAGATAAGTTTAAAGAAATTAATATATTGACCATGCACAGTCAATACATTTATGAAAACATTATGTATGTTCATAAAACATCGCTAAATTTAGAAAGAACTGTGACACTGAACTGTGTGTGAACTGTGTTTCTGGTATTAATGTTAATACCAGAAATAAACATAAGCTCGCAGTGCCCTTCACGAGGCTCAATAAAATAAAAAAAACTCTTTTATGGGTAATTGTATTAGGTTCTATAATAAGCTCCCAAGTAATGTTACTGAACTATCTGTAAATAAATTTAAGAGTTACGTTAAGCGTAAACTAATTTCTAAAGCATATTATAGTATTAAAGACTATATTAATGATAACAATGCTTGGGACTGAATTGCTTGTAATAAAATGTTTAGTCCTTATGACAAAAGGTTGCGAACGTCGAAAAAAAAAAGTCATCTGAAAGAGTTTCTTACAGGTTCTTCTCTGATCGGTCGCGATTTGAACCTGCAGTCAATTTAGGCTAAGTCGCTACTATGACGTTTCAAAAGAGTTTATTATTTGTAAACCTACTTGAATAAAGATTATTCTGATTCTGATTCTGATTCAGTTCTGTTTACGCTCAGAGAAAAGGACTGGGGGGTTATCATGACATAACAATGCAGTTCTGTTTACGTTTAGAGAAAAGGACAGAGCTAAATAACTGTCATAGCTCTGTCCTTTTCTCTGGGCGTAAACAGAACTGCATATCTAGGTCATAATAGCCCCCAGATCTGAACATAACACGTCAAAGGCAATATGGAATTACCGGGCGGAATAAAACAACACTACATTTGATTAGCGTACCATCAAGGCCGTGTTACTAAATGGTATTCCGAAATATCAATATGTATCACAAGGTCGTCCCAGACGCTCTGAGAACTTGGAAATGCTAATAACAAAGAAATAGGTGTAAAAATGTTAACCACCAGAATTATAAATGATAAAAAAGGGGCCAAGTTCGATACAAGTGTGTCAGACCATGGGATTGGCCACTTCGGCAATAAAAGAACTGTCATGGTTGTTTAAAATTAGTTTTCATTTCAAATTATCAACTTTTATCGTATATCCGCGTTTCGGTTTTACCCGTGTGGTAGAATAGTGCCACTCCATGTCTTTCCGTGGTTGTCGTAAAGATTAAGGGAATAAGGGTTTGTAGTGCTGTTTGGCTTGCAACCTATCATTAATACACTAGTAAACTTCTTGGCCTGATTGTGCAAAATGTGGTTACAGAATTATCAACAAGTCTTTTTAGAGTTGTTGGTATTTCTGTGACTTCCTACCCCACTCCGGGAATAAAGGCGTGATGTTATGTATGTATCGAATATGGAAAAAGTTTGTAGTTTGTAGTTCTAGGGACCCGCCATCGCTTTGCTTCGGCTTATGTGAGCTTTCAGTCACACACATACATACATCAGAATATATCATACATACAAACCTTCCGTAAAAAATATCTAACTAACGATGAAAACCGCGCCAAAATCCGTTGCGAGGTTTAGGAGTTACACGCGGATCTATGTCGGACCATGCTCAGTGTGGGGTTCCGAAGCCGTTAAGTACTTACTACAAACATATAAAATCATCAAGTAATAACTAATTTTCTATTTAAAGTCAATTGGTGCCTTAGATGATTTTAGTAGGTATAAACACTTTAATCGCCTGTATCTCAAGAACCAATGATGTCTACTTAGTCGTGATAGTTTTCCTTTTAAATTCGTTATACGTTTAGTATTTGTAGTTTGGGTCGAAAAATTGTTTTTACAAACAATTTATTTTATTAATTATTTTCACAATTAGTATGAAATAGGCACAGACTTATATTGTTTTGTATTAAAACGGCCTGCCATAAAAATTATGTTCTCTAACCCCAAAGCTTCAGAAAATTAGCTCATACTTGTGGTTTTCGGAGATAGTTTTTTATGTAACGCTGACGGAACCCTACACTGAGAATGCCCACTTTTTAACCGACTTCAAAAAAGGAGGAGGTTATACGCTGCGTTGTATGTTTTTTTTATGTTAAGGAGAAGTCACACGAGCACTCAGGCCACCTGAAGGTAAGTGGAATCTAAGACCCATAGACATTTGAATTCTCAAGACTATAATCCTAAGACCTCAAATGCGTTGCCAACCCTGAGGGCTAAGATTGAATGCCTATGCTAGTAATTTCACCGGTCGTCTTATCCCCACACCGGAACACAACAACGCGAACAATGTTGCTGTTGTTGTTGTTGTTGGCCATCTGTGGTCTTCATCATCAGTTCCACTTCCCCAAATGATACGTTCTGAATGCAAATGCTTGACATTTTACAAAAAAAACTAAAATCGCTATATGTTTGCCTACAACATTTGAGGAGTTTCCTCAATTCCTCACTGATCCCCTCATCAGATTCAGATTTGGTGACAATGGGACCACCTCGAAAGTATACTCTATCAATCATACATACATACATACATAAATCACGCCTGTTTCCCAGAGGGGTAGGCAGAGACCACTTCTTTCCACCTGCTACGATCCTGACAAACCTCTTTCGCTTCTTTCTTCATACATCGAGTCATGCATGCACGTCGGTTTCGGGTACTTAAGATTCGGCCCTTTTCCAGTATTTCCCTGATTTGATTAAAAAAAGTACGCCTAAGGTGCCCCCTTCCGACCCTTCCACTCACTAAGCGACTCACTAGGCGATAAGGTTATGAAATGCTTTGCCTGTGGAGGTACGACGTGCTAAGTCTGTTGCCATTTTTAAAAGCAAGCTAAAGGATCATTTTCTGTCACTTCCGTAGTTTTTCTATTATCTCCCTTACTTTTTTTCTTTGTTATATCTCATGCTTCGTCTGTTGTCATTGTTTGGCTGTTTTTGGAGGATGTATGTATGTATATATTATATAGATGTATAATTATATGTATTTAGTATGTATTTATTCAATTATTTATTTTATGTATTTATATTTAGTATATTTATAAATAGTTCTAATTTCAAAATTGAAATAATTTAATTGTTTCGTGTAGTTATTTAGTTTGAGTTCTAAACGAATTAGTTTACACCCCCTGCCATGAATATGTGTCCTCAGTTATTTCTCTTACAAGGTTGTCTGGAAGAGATCGCTATTTAGCGGTAAGACCGCCTGTTGTATACCTATGATTTAAATGTACTGTTCCATGTTCTGTTTTTATTTTTTATTTTTGGTGTTCAATAAAGAGTATTTGTATTGTATTGTATTGTATTTAGCACTGTATATTTCTTTCGACAATCTTTTTTCATCCATCCTTTCCAAATTACCGAACCATCGAAGCATGCCCTTTTCAATTTTAGTGGCTACGGGTTAGAATAGTGCCACTCCATGTCTTCCCGTGGATGTCGTAAGAGGAGACTAAGGGAATAAGGGCTTGTAGTACTGTTAGGCGATGGGCTTGCAACCTGTCACTAATTTATACACTGGTAAACATCTTAGCCTGGTTGTGCAAAATGTGGTTACAAGATTACCAACAAGTCCTTTAAGAGTTGTTGGTATTTCTGTAGCTTTGCCTACCCCACTCTGGGAATGAGGGCGTGATGTTATGTATGTATGTATAAAGCAGTATATATCACTCGAGGATAAGTACGATTACTAAACTCGTGTGGTTTACTTCAAATGCACACTCGATTAGTAATCCGTGCCTTACTCCCCTTGGTGAATAAACCACTATTACATACGAGTTCCCATCGAATTGTTGTAAAAATGAACAGTTTATAAATCTCTGACGTCATTGCTTAGGTATAGTATACTATAGTATTATATCGATTATCCAAACAGCTGAAGTGTTTAGACGGGGCGAACTCAATAGCTGTTGGAAGGATTGTTCATTTTGAATGAATAAACAATAGAGTGTAAGAGAAACGGCCAAGCGCGAGTTGGACTCTGGCCCCGTTATAATCATACTTACCTATGAACCAAAATATTTTTACGACAAAAAATTATATCGATGTTACTGTCTGTCAAGATCTGGAAGGTTATTATGACCTAGCTATGCAGTTCATTTAACGGTCAGCGTCAATGACAGAGCTATGGCAGTTATATAGCTCTGTCCTTTTCTCTGAGCGCAAACAGAACTGCATAGTTATGTCATAATAACGCCCCAGAATATTATTCAACATTAATAAATAAAATTTATTCACTCTACATTTTAACAAATTTTAAGTTTGAACAATATAACAAATGATTATTTTACTAATTTAAAATGTTTTTCATAGTAAACAATTAATGTTTTTTTCCATAATTTAAATTCCTTAGTAACGATTGCCGTGTAGATATAAGCTGTGAAAGTTTCAACTGTGTAGGTACCGTAAACTCGGGTTACTTTAGCCCTAGGGGGTAACATTGCCCACCCTTAAAACTATAAGTATTTTAGTGGTAGGTAATCATCTTCAATTGGTTAAATATTTTTAGAACCATATAAGTAGCTTAGTCCTGATGTATCATTTAACAAAATAATTAAATACTAAAGATGGTTTTTGAGGTGGGCAATGTTAGCCCCTAGGGCTAAAATAACCCGAGTTTACGGTAACTATCACGCACGGTTCATGGGATACAGCCTGGTGACAGACAGACAGCCGAGTCTTAATAACAGGGTTCCCTTTTTACCCTTTGGTTACAGAACCCTAAAATCATGCGGTTAGAAATGCCTTTCGATGAAATGAAAATTCCGAGTAATTATTCCGAGTCATTGGACGGTCTTTCGATAAAATAATAAGCTCCCTATTAACAGATTTAAGATATGTTTCTCTTTAAGTATTTTAATTACATCTTAACTACATAATTAGAAATCTGATCTAACTAACACTTAACTCTTTACTTTTCTGGAGCATATCTCAGGGGCGCTGGAGCGATACGTAATTGTAGATCTATGAGATATTCTATAATTATGCCACACAGAAGTACAGATAGATAATGGTGTAATTTTAAATACGAGGGCTGCACTGAAAGTTTCGGGAATCTAATACTTAGAAACATATTTTTGACACATATCATACCTTTTTATAATCTCTAAAGTTTCATTATTTTAACACACTGGCCACATAGAAAAAAAAAAGCGATGGTTCGGTTTCAATTGTTTTTTGAAGTCGTCGAGTCGCTGCTGAAAATGGAATTGTCCCGTGAAAATTTAAGAGCTATGATTTATTACGACTTTAAAAGTGGATTATCACAAAAACAATGTGGAGACCGGATGATTGTTGCTTTTAGTAATGAAGCACCTTCAAAGACGACAATATACAGGTGGTATGCAGAATTTCAACGTGGCCGTCTATCCCTCACGGACGACGTGCGTGAAGGTCGACCAAAATCAGCAGTCACGCAAGAAAACGTCGATGCTGTGCGTCAGCTGATAAAGGAAGACCGACATGTGTCATATCGGGAGATTCAAGAGTGTTTAGGCATTGGAATGAGTCAGATACAAATCATTTTACAGGAACAATTAGACGTGCGAAAGTTGTTTTCCCGTTGGATCCCTCACTTATTGTCCGAGGAGCAGAAATCGACTCGTGTCAATTGGTGCCTCAGAACTTTGAATAAATTCAACGGAGGAAGCTCAAATGCAGTTTTTAGCATTGTATCCGGTGACGAGTGTTGGATATATGCATATGAGCCTGAAAATAAAAACCAATCTCGAGTATGGGTCTACGAAGATGAGCTCAAGCCGAAAAAAGTTATTCGTTCTCGCAGCACGGCCAAAAAGATGGTGGCTACGTTTGTCTCCAAATCGGATCACGTGGCTACTATTCCTCTTGAAGATCGTAGAACGGTCAATGCCGATTAGTACACCACTATTTGTTTGCCGAGTATCTTTGCTGAACTCCGAAAATAAAACCCTAGTCGCCGCATTATCCTTCACCACGACAATGCCAGCCCTCACACCGCTCGGAAAACAACTGAGTACCTGGACGGTGAAAAAGTCGAATTACTGGACCATCCTCCATACAGCCCCGACTTTTTTTTTTTTTATGTTAAGGAGAAGGCACACGAGCACTCAGGCCACCTGATGGTAAGTGGAATCTGAGACCCATAGACATTTGAATTCTCAAGACTATAATCCTAAGACCTCAAATGCGTTGCCAACCCTGAGGACTAAGATGGAATGCCTCTATGCTAGTAATTTCACCGGTTGTCTTATCCCTAATGACTTTTTCACATTCCCCAAAATTAAGGATAAGTTGCGTGGTCAGCGGTTTCAGACGCCGGAAGCAGCAGTGGAGGCTATTAAAATGGCCATTTTGTCGACCCCTTCAGACTTCAATAAGTGCTTTAATGACTGGTTTGATCGCATGGAAAAGTGCATAAAATATAAAGGAGAATACTTTAAAAAAAAATAAAAATACTTTTATTCAATTTAACTGCATATTTTTTTCTATTCCCGAAACATTCAGTTTGACCCTCGTAACACCCTATTTTTAAACTCCTCACAAAAAGAAGGATTATTAGTTTAAAAAAAACTTTCAAGTGCGAGTCCGACTCGCAAACGAAGGGTTCCGTATCTCTACATTATTAGACACTATAACCTTTAAAAAACGGCAAGAATCACGTTTGTTGTATTGGAGCCCATCTTTATTTTCTTATTTATTTTTGAAGTGAATACATATACAACTAAATATATATATATATATATATTTTATGTTAAGGAGAAGGCACACGAGCACTCAGGCCACCTGATGGTAAGTGAAATCTGAGACCCATAGACATTTGAATTCTCAAGATTATAATCCTAAGATCTGAAATTTGCTGCCAACCCTGAGGACCAAGATGGAATGCCTCTATGCTAGTAATTTCACCGGTTGTCTTATCCCCACACCGGAACACAACAATGCGAACACTTGCTTGGCGGATGGTTAATGGATAAGATGGTGGTAGCGATCCGGACGGACCCTGCACAGGGTCCTACCACCACTAAATAATAATTGTGTAAATAGCCTTGTCTACCTGTTATTAAAATTGACCAAAAAACGGCAAAAAAATCATGTTTGTTGCATGGGAGCCCCACTTAAATATTAATTTTATTCTGTTTTTAGTATTTGTTGTTATAGAGGCAATATCATCTGTGAAAATTTCAACTGTCTAGCTACCACGGTTCATGAGATACATCCTGGTGACAGTCGGACAGATAGACAGCGAAGCGTCTTAGTAACAGGGTCCCGTTATTACCCTTTGGCTACGGTACCCTTAAAATAAGTTTCATTAAAATCGCGTCAAAATCGGTCTATCCGTTTGGGAGCTACGGCGTCAAAGACACACAGATGTACAGATACACAAGTTTTATTTAAAAGGCCTATGTTGGAGGTTAAAAATAAAAAAAATATTAAATTCGCAAAATAATTGGCAATAAGACATCGTTAAAAGAATTTGCCAGGCTTAAGTCAAGTCTATTAATAATTAATAAAACTTTCTTAAGTAAAACATTACGTAATAAAATTACTCAGTTTTAGATTCAGTATGCTAAGCTAAAAAAACAAAAATAACCACAGACTATAGAAGACTATCTCGCATTGAAAAACAAAACATTACACCTAGAAATCAGTTTACAATACACGACATGCAATTTATAAAGATCAAAGTTCATGGAACTAATCAAAATGCGTGATATTATAAATGACTAGACTATTCCTTTCTAGCTTTCGGTCCTCTCTCTTTAAACGCTGGACAAAGATCGATTCACAGCTAACACGAGTGGATTGAATTGCATTAAAGAATACATGTGGGTATTAGCGCTTCGAGCAGTTTTCATAACAGGATGTTAAATTTTGGGCAATCCAAACAATATGGGAGGTAATAATCCGCTTCAGAAGTTGTTTTAGGGTTCTGGAACTCGGAAAATCGTTCATTTGTTGCTCTATCACGATATAGAGGATTGTGTCACAAGGGAGCAAAATGACATATTTACGGCGAGGGCGTACATTGAATCCTAAACCAAGCGAACGTTTGCATAATTGAATCCCGAGCGTAGTGAGGTGGAAATAATTTTGATTCCGTGTGACACACATCACCTATGAGGTAAATAATATATGTTAGTGATGAGACAAATTTAATTATTTACACTCTCTAAAGGCGCTGAAATTATCTAAAATAACAAGATAATTTGTAGTATCTATGTAGGTACGCAATCTACTATTTCCCATAACTTATCATTGAACAGAAAAGTGCCACTTTCATCCCTCTAGCAGGGATGAAAAGTCCCCTTTCCGAAAAGGTGATGTGAAAAAAATTGCGAATGCTAACGTATTTTCCGTTGGTAAACTAATCGCGCCCTATGGAGACAACAGTTTTTCAACAGCAGTCAAGTTTGTCCCTCAGTACCTACCAATTTACATTAATCTAAGTTTGTATAGAACCCTCGGTGCGCGAGTCTGACTCGCTCTTGACCGCCTTTTTTACATAAACTCGTATTGTAACCGATTAATCTTAATATTTGTTTGGTTACTTCCGCACTAAACCCATAAATGGTGATCAAAACATTAAAAAAAAACCAGCCAAGCGTGAGTTAAACCGCGAAAACAAACTAAGTTGAAATGTTTTAAGAATTTAAAGTTTAAAGGCCAAAATAGTAAGTGAGATCTGAGACCTTTAGACATTTGAATTCTCTACACTACAATCTCAAGACTGTTATCCTGAGACCCCAAATGCGTTGCCATCCCTGAGGACTACATAGACTTAACTCACATTATCATTTTGAATTTTTGGGTTCCGTATCCAATCTAGAAAACCTAACAGTTTCACCAGAATGTGCATATGTTTGCGTGTATGTTCGTCACAATCACTTTTTCTCAAAGTCAAAATGCTATACAATTTTGTGCACATATACAGTGTGTAAATTTCATACGGGCATATATTTTATCCAGGCGTGGTTAACGATCTTACAAATCAAGTGAGAAAAACATTTTGTTAGTAACTTTTATTATTAAGGCGCAGTTATTTTTTTTAAGTTTGTCTTAGGAGCAAAGTAACGCGTGCCACTACCTATTACAAAACGATATTACGTCGATGATTTAATTTAATTGGCGCAATGTGTGATACATTGCTTGCTGAATTAATTAGTAAGAAAAAATAAAGTACAACTAATGTTACTGTTACACAAGTTTTTACGTTAATTAGTGTGTATATTAACTGTTGTTAAAATATATGCCCGTATTAAATTTACACGCTGTAGATATTAATACTACACACTAAGACCGAAGTTGTCACTATTTAATTGATAAAAAAATCACCCGTGTAGTTGCCGGGTTAGAATAGTGCCACTCCATCTTCCCGTGGATGTCGTAAGAGGCGACTAAGGGAATAAGGGCTTGTAGTACTGTTAGGCGATGGGCTTGCAACCTGTCACTAATACACTGGCAAACATCTTAGCCTGTTTGTGCAAATTGTCGTTACAGAATTATCAAGAAGACTTTTTAGAGTTGTTGGTATTTCTGTAGCTCTGCCTACCCCACTCTGGGAATGAAGGCGTGATGTTATGTATTTATGTAGAAATATAAAAAAAATAACACAACTTATTATACGGAACTCTAAAAACTACACGCCGTTTTGTATTTTTTGCTCTGGCAACAGATTTAGAGTTCATTGCGCAAGTTGCCACAAAAAAAGTTTCATTCGCCGAGTTCAAGTAGACTAGTTACTTCCGTTTAAAGTCAAGGCCGGTTACAGTTACAAAATTCAATCTGATTGTCCTTTTCGCTCTTGGCTTTAAATAGAAATGGGTGAAAGAGAATACCGTATTTTAGTAGTCACTTTGGAAAGGGACCAAGGTTATATTTACCTTTAAAATAACTGTACTTAAGTAAATTTAAGATTCAATTTGTCTTGATATTTTAAGCTTTTAGATATTTATTATTCGCTTAGAGTAGAGTTATTAGGATAAAATATAATATTATTTGTTGAAACAATTTACCATCCTACGTTTTCAGAACGTACCTTCATTAATTATTCATGGATCCATTTTTGTTGAATGTTCATAAATTATTATTTATTACCTCTTTGAAGGGTCGTCCGTTTTAGCATTAACCTAAGTATAACATTTATATCCATTTGTTTTATGTACAACTTGAACTCATACGCCTGTCTAGTCAAAAAGTAACTCTTTAATATAACATGTCATGATAAATTATTAATAGCAAGCTATCTTTCAAGAGAATGCCCCGGAAGCATTTACTTAAACAAGACTTTATAGCGTAGAATATACACAGGCTTATACATTAAGTTTCAGTCTATAAATAAAACTGCAGGGGCATTCAGGGGACACACAAATTGACCTAGTCCCAAACTAAGCTCTGGGGGGTTATCATGAGCTAGCTTTGCAGTTCTGTTTACGGTCAGCGTAAAGGACAGAGCTATGGCGGTTATATAGCTCTGTCCTTTTCTCTGAGCGTAAACAGAACTGCAAAGCTAGCTCATGATAACCCCCCTGGGCTTGTACTAGGGGCACTAGACAACGATAAACAAACTTATATAGAGAAATACATACTTAAATACATAGAAAACATCATCCAAGACAGCAAACATTCGCGCTCGTCACACAAATATCTGCCCTTACCGGGATTTGAACCCAGGACCGCTGGCTTTGATGCAGGGTCACTCCCAACTAGGCCAACGTGTCGTCAAATGCTTTTGTTTTATATAAGTATACTGTTGTTTCTCATGACTCCGTCTGTGTTGAGGTCGTTTATCGCTCCCTCAGGAACCGTCCAATTTTTTTGAGGTAAAAAGTACCGTGTGTCCTTCACCAGGACGACGGTTTTTTGTTTTTTTTAAATATTTTTTTTTCTATTGAATGTCATTTGGTGCCATCTTAGATGATTTTAGTAGGTATAAACACTTTAATCGCATGTATCTCAAGAACCAATGATGTCTACTTAAACGTGATAGTTTTCCTCTAAAATTCGTTATATGTGCTTTCATTTAAGTTTTTTTTTCTGATTTTTAGTTTTTGTAGTTTTGGCTGTAGGTGGGGGGGGGGACTTGACTCTAATAAAAAATAGCGCTTTAACCTCTAGAGGCCCACGTTAAATTTTACTAGTTCAAAAAAGAACCTTGTGTAAGTCAACTAAAGTTTAAAGTCACTTTGACAAATGTCCTAAATTTAGGCCATTGGGCCTTACGAGGTTAAAGCTTAATATTTCATTAACGGATGCCTTGCTCGAAAAATTGTTTCGTCTAACCCACAATATTTT
This sequence comes from Acleris holmiana, assembly GCA_949316455.1. Classification (NCBI taxonomy): domain Eukaryota; kingdom Metazoa; phylum Arthropoda; class Insecta; order Lepidoptera; family Tortricidae; genus Acleris; species Acleris holmiana. Next base: position 7,376,195 of record OX438790.1, on the reverse strand, counting down.
TGAAAGACCTATCCAACGACACCACAAACTATGGGAAAGACAAGAAAAAAAATACATCCTCACGTTACGTGTAAGAGAGGTAACCTAAAAAAAAAAAAAAAACATTTTATTGCACTACTTTGTTGGCGTGACTAATATCTATATTCATGCCAAATTTCAGCTTTCTAGTACTAAGAGTCTCTGCGCTAGGCTGCGGACGGACGGACGGACGGGCGAGGCGAAACTATAATGGTTCCTAGTTTGACTATGGAACCCTAAAAACGCAGTCTGACCCGTATGCGATAATATCTCGATAGCAAATTAATTTATATACGCATCAGCGTTTTATTGTAACGTAGCGTGTCTGTCTGTATGTTACCTCTTCACGCTTAAACTGCTGAACCGATTTAAATGAAATTTGGTATGAAAATAGTTTGAGTCTTGGGGAAGGACATAGGATATTTTAATCCCGGAAAATTGTACAGTAGATAAAATACTACTACTCTACTAGTATGGATTTAAGTATGTACTTCTACATGTAAGTAAGTTTATCGTGGTACGAAAGTAAATACCAGGAAATTGTCACACAAATTGACGTAGTCCCAAACTAAGCTCTAAGCTATGGGTACTAGCACACTTACTTACTAAGTATCTTTATTTATTGAATTGTAATTGAAACATACTACGAAACTAACGGTTAAGCTTGAGTATAGCTATTTAATACACTCAGAAACAATGAAAACGGGTAACCTTCTATGGAAATTCTGTACTAAGTGACCCGTTTTCATTGTTCTTGACTATAGATATAAACCCGCGTTATATTGGCAACCCCTTCCTTCACAGCTGATATCTCTTAAACGGCCCTGACTAAGGACAAACCCGATTAAAATAACTTTCTTTTAAAAAGACCTGTGTCCAAATTAGTCCATCCGTTTGGGAGCTACAATGCCATAGACATACACACACGTTAAAGTTATATTAACACTCATATTCTTTTGTCGGGAGTTAAAAATAGGTAAGACTTCGATCAATATTTCATCAACGTTATTTACTAACAGATTTGAAATAACGACCTAAGCTAATATAGACCGGGAGCTCAGCAAATAAATTTCGTTCATATATTTTCACCAAATAATTTAACAAGTTTAAGTATATCAATCACCAGCATACGTTGATCTGTGATTTCACAAAATCTCTCAAAAACAAGGGGCTAATATATTTTGTTGATATTTAAAAGTACAACCTTTTACTTGCCATGTGACACGAGACTCTTAATTAAGTTCCAAGTTTGACTACGAAACCCTAAAAACCGTCCAAGTGCTGGTTGAGCACCACCTGCACTTGGACGGTTTTTAGGGTTTCGTAGTCAAACTTGGAACTCTTATAGTTTCGCCAAGTCCGTCCGTTCGTAACTTCACTGAGACACAAAAACACCTTCATTCCCAGAACGGTGTAGGCAGAGCTACAGAAATACCAACAACTCTAAAAAGACTTGTTGATTCTGTAACCACATTTGCACAAACAGGCTACCTAGTTACTACGTACGTAAATCATGGTCTATAATATAATCGATAATTTAGCGAACCAGTTGGAAGTATAGTGTTGCCAGATATGTGTGAACTTTATACTAGGACTGTATTCTGCTTGGTTTAATCATATTACTTTGGTCATGTTATGTATTGTCAACGTATAGCTTTTATTTACATACATACATACGTAACATCACGCCTTCATTCCCAGAGTGGGGTAGGCAGAGCTACAGAAATACCAACAACTCTAAAAAGACTAGTTTGTAATTCTGTAAACACATTTTGCACAATCAGGTCAAGATGTTTCCTAGTGTATTAGTGACAGGTTGCAAGCCCATCGCCTAATAGTACTACAAGCCCTTATTCCCTTAGTCGCCTCTTACGACATCCACGGGAAGACATGGAGTGGCACTATTCTAACCCGGCAACCACACAGATATTTTAAATGAAACAGCATAAAACGAATTTAAAAGAAAAACTATCAAAGCTAAGTTGAACTAAACCTACTAATAATTATCTAAAACCATTACTGTTTTTATGTTTGTAGTACTTAACGGCTTTGGAACCCTACACTGAGCATGGTCCGACATGCTCTTGCCCAGTTTTTAATTGTTACCGAATTAAACATTTTCATCGGCACTCAGTCGTTTGCGCTGACCTTAACTAGGCCAAAGCGTTTAAGAACTTTATGGCCGGAAACATACTTACATAATATTGACTACAGTATTATTTAACAAGGTTGTTCGGTGTGAAATCAATTGACATGTGATTGCAAAGCTATGTCAATTATTGTGGTAACTGTTCATTAGCCTTTATAGTGTTGGAAGTTAATCACTTTAACACCTTTTAATAAGTAAGCAGGTATGATCTGGCAAATTGACCTAGTTTCAAACGATTGGTAATTTATGGGCTTTGTCTGTGTAGTGTGTAAAACTCGTTTTTGGTTATTCTCCAGGGACTATAACATTTTCTAGGATATTTGTGTGTGTAGTTAGTTCTATGCACAATGTTGTCCTATTGCATACCTGCGTTATAACGATATCGCGTTCAACGTGTTTTAGAATCATTTATGACTCGGCCGCCATTATGTCAATGACATAAGAGTTATCAAAACGTTGACAATACGGAAACACATCAAAGACGATATCGTTATAACCAGAGCCCGGAATTTTCTTAGCAATTTTTAGGTGTCATAGGGATTTCTCGTTTATCGACTTCCGATATACATATTTTATCGATACATTATAGAACACAACATAACATATCAATGAAGATTAAAAGTAAAGGTAAACAACGGGCGGTCTTATCGCTAAAGAGCGATCTCTTTAAGTTAAATATTGAGTGGCTGAAAATGTTAAATAGAGATTTGCAATGAAAAGTTAATAGTTAACAAATCTACATTTAAACAGTTCAGTGGGGCTGGACGAGTTGCATTCGACAATCGTTAGCGTTTATGTTTCGATTGAAAAATGTGTGGAATTGACGTAAGCCACCGAGATAGTACCACGTGACAATCTCAGTGGCTTACGTCAATTCTATACATTTGTGTATCAAAACATAATCGCTAACGTTTGTCGAATGCAACTCGTCTAGCCCCAATGTTCAGTGTTTTAACATTTATCAATTTCATGTTCAAAGTCAATTTTAATGCGAACAAGTGTTTCGTCATTAGTTTCTCTATAAAATAAATAGATAGCCATAATTTTATCTTTTCTCGAAGAGATCGCTCATTCGCGATAACTGTAAACATATTTAAAAAAATGTATTCTGTATTTATCGATATACATATGTATATCGGATAGACGAGAAGTCCCTATGACTGCTCAAAAGTGCTACGGAAATTCCGGGCTCTGGTTATAACGTAGAATAGAGGCCCTGTACCGTTCGTGTTTTGTTTTTGCGGTGGTTATTAAAGATTAGGTACCATACCAAAATAAAAACGAATTTAGTGCAACTTCTATAAACTTTAATAAACCTAGCAAGTATATTTGAGTTGATAATATCAAGCAGAGCCTCTATTCTACAGCGTTATAACGATATCGCGTTTGAAGTGTTTAAGTATCGTTTTCCTACTCCTGTACTTCTATCTGTAATTTATATAGTCACGAACACTAATATAAGAATATAGATAATATGTCCGCAGAACATTCCGTAGAAAACTCTATCTAGTCTATACCCCTTAACAGCACTTGTGCTTTTTTGAGCCAAAACGACATGCCTAGCTGCCAAAGCTTACACCTAGGTTAATTTGACCAATCAAAATACTTCACCAAATTAATCCACCAATCACAATACACATTGACTGTCAATCGGAACATTAGGTTCTTTTTGGTATGTAAACTCTTTTACTAATTTAATCTTTAACCACACCACTCGTCTTTTTTGACCTCTCTTATACAACTGTTGCATAAACTACTATTTTCTACTCGCGTAGTACAATGTGCTGCTAACGATACCGCTATCGGTAATCCAATGAGGTGCCTTGTGTGATCGGAACGTTGACATTTCATTGTGAAACGTTTCACAAAGTTCTTTTTCGCATTGCAAATGGCGTGAATTAGTTTAAAAAAAAAAGTTCACCGTATATTATCAACAGCTGCTATTCTATTTTATTAACTCAATTATTGTTAAATCGACTTTATAGATTAATTATAATATGTATACACAAACAATTATTAAATAATTAGTTCTTACATAACGGACAATAAGTGAATTTAAGAGTTATTATAAAAAAGTAGTATTTTAACATTTTTTAGTTTGGCTGAATGACCTAAAGTTCCCGGGTCTTTTCTAAGGTGTACTGTAGTAAAAAAAACAAACGTTTCAAAATAGCTGGAATATGTTTTGTTTTGCTTTTGCACGAAGTTCTTGAAAGTTAAAAGAAAGAAGAGAGTTAATCACTTTTTATGTGTGAGAATGTGTGACTTTGGCGAATTAAGTGATGCGGAAATGTTGACGCCGCCAGAAATAAAACAGGCGGCAATGGAAGTGAGCAGTAATTTGCTACCTACAGTAATCGAAAAAGGTCCTATATATTGGTATATTGTACATGTTTTATTTTACGATTCCGCCCATTATACCTGGGCAGAAAATTTTGTGCTACTTGTACGTACATATCCCTTTGAGCTCATAGAAAAAGTAATGTATGCAACTATTCATAATCAGCCATTGAGACACTCATGCGTATCTATTATGACATTCGGCTTCGCCTCATGTCATAAACTCGCACTCGTGTCTCAATGGCCCTTATTATGATATAGTTGCATAAACTACTATTATGTCACAGTCACCATTATTGTAAATGACATAAGAGTTATCTAAACGTTGACAAAACGGAAACACGTCAAATACGGTATCGTGTAGAATCCCAGCCCAGTGCGACATAGTATTAACTTTTTAACGAGTTTTTATACCAGAGTTTTGCTCAGGAGGTTTTAAAGTTTGCTTTTTTTAAGTATTATTTCTGCTATTAGCTCCTGAACCAAAGTCTCGGGTAGCAAGCGACATAACACAATACTCAGCGGATGCTTCTCGCAAACAATAAGAATGATTCGTGGGAATGCTAACGGAGTTACGATCGTTGAATATTGGTCCAATGAGTGGTTTTGATTGAAATGAAATAAATCTTTTAAAAACTAAAAACCGTCCTCAAACATCAAGAAATAACTTCTTTTAAAATGATAGGTCAGTCCAACTGAATTCGGCAATTGGTTAAAAATATAGTGAGACGCCGACTTCAGTTGGACTTACCTATTACCTAGCATAAAAAAAAATATCCCGCCGAATTGAGAACCTCCTCCTGTTTTTGAAGTCAGGTAAAAAGGGAATAAAAAAAGCTGTTGGTATTTTGTAGCTCTGCCTACCCCACTCTGGGTATGAAGGCGTGATGCTATGTATGTCTGAAATGTATGAGACTATGCCCACTAGAACACAGTCCGTCACTTTCTATAGCAGTAGTGATACGTTTATAGCACTGTCATATTACGGTCATGGTAGTGGTGGGGATGAGACAACCGGTGAAATTACTAGCATAGAGGCATTCCATCTTAGTCCTCAGGGTTGGCAACGCATTTGAGGTCTTAGGATTATAGTCTTGAGAATTCAAATGTCTATGGTTCTCAGATTCCACTTACCACCTAAACATAAAAAAAAAATGGTAAAGAACGGTGTAATGAGCAGAGACCTTGAGACCTCGTCGTTCGGTCGATGAGTTTCACATAAAGGCATGGTATTTAATGATGGCAGTGATTCTGATTACGTATGGTATGAGTAACTAATCCCATGAGAATTAATGGAACTACATAACTGTTAATCAATGGTTGTAATCCACCGATTAGAGAGATATAACATGATATGATTGCTTACAAAAGGTCGCTCGTAATATTCGTATAGCAAATAAGAACTTTATTCAAATGGATTAAGAGTCAATTAAATCGGATATTTAACTAATGGTAACATGTTAATTCAGTCGTACCTATGTTTAGGAGCAGGGAGTGGACGTGGATGGGGTGAGAATTGCATATGCCCAGGACTACATCTACCTGGGCCAAATAGTCTCTTTCCAGGCCCGACGAGACAAGGAAGTCGAAAGACGTGTCGAAAATGCCTGGAAGAGCTTTTGGTCTAAGAAAGAGCTCATGAAGGGACAACTTCCGTCGTCTCTGAAACGCAAGCTCATGGACGTGTGCATTCTCCCCATTCTTGCCTACGGAGCCCAAACCTGGTCTTTTACTGAGGCGCAAAGGTTCAAACTCGGCGTTTGCCAGAGAAAGATGGAGCGCAGCATTGTCGGTGTTCGGCTTTTAGACCGGATTCGGAATACTGAGCTGCGTTCCCAGACAAAAATAATCGTTGTCGCTCAGAAGGCTGCCCAACTAAAGTGGGCCGGCCACGTTGCTCGAATGCAGGCTAATTGTTGGGCCAGGAGAGCCACAGAAGAAAGCGTGGCCGCCCCAGGAAGAGATGGAGTGATTTGGGATCATGGGACAAGAAATGGAGGGAAACCGCTCAAGAACGGGTAAAGTGGAAGAGGGGGAGAGAGACCTTTGCCCAGCAGTGGGACATTCTGGGCTCAAAATAATAATAATTATAACCTATTTTTAGTTTTAGTGGTCAAGTAAATATTAGGTTAGCCTAGTTCGTAGTGGTTTACGAAGCAAGCGGTCCCGGGTTTCATTCCCGGGCGAATAAACGTGTGACAAAAGTGAGTTATCGTTCCTGAGTTTCGTTTTTTGTAGGGATTTCTCTTTTTAAATACTTTTATCGATCATACTTTTTGTTTTCTTAATTTAACTATTATGGCCGCTGTAGCAAATAGTAAATAGGTATTAAAATTTAGGTGCCAGTGTGGTTGCCGAGTTAGAATAGTGCCACTCCATGTCTTCCCGTGGATGTCGTAAGAGGCGACTAAGGGAATAAGGGCTTGTAGTACTGTTAGGCGATGGGCTTGCAACCTGTCACTAATAATATACTACACCTTAGCCTAGTTATGCAAAATGTGGTACCTACCAGGATCCAACCAGTCTTTTTAGAGTTGTTGGTATTTCTGTAGCTCTGCTTACCCCACTCTGGGAATGAAGGCGTGATGTTATGTATGACGTATGACTTGCGACTCCGTCCACATAGAAGTCGTTTATCACTGCACCGATAAAAATTATCCTATGTTCTTCCTAGGGACTCAAATTATCTCCACACCGAATCTCATCTAAATCGATTCAGCAGTTAAAGCGTGAAGAGGTAACAGACAGAGACACACTTTCGCATTTATAATGGGACCAACCCCGAAATCGCCAAAAAAAAGGTGTTCCATACAATAACGGTGAATGTATGGAACAGCTGTTTTTTTTTGGCGATTTCGTGGTTGGTCCCATCGGAAAGGCTTGGCGGTTTTTTTAATCAGGCCGAAGACTTGATCAAATCTTACTTCACTAAATCTGCGGTCTTTCATGAAATCATGACGTGGCCGCGGTATTTTGCCACGTTTATAACTCCTTTGTTATGTGGCAGCACCTTTATTGGCTAACGAAGGCCAAGGTTCGTTTCCGCGCAACGATCTTTTTGTCCGCATAGCATTGCGAGATGAAATAGTAATCTTTCGTGTGAAAGAGAGAGCAGACCAATCTGGAGACAGTCTATACTTCAATACATAGTATAAAACAAAGTCGCTTTTCCTGTCCCTATATCCCTATGGTATGCTTAAATCCTTAAAACTACGCAACGGATTTTGATGCGGTTTTTTTTAATAGATAGAGTGATTGAAGAGGAAGGTTTATATGTATAATACTTTAATCCGGAGCGCAGCGAGGGCGGGTCGCTAGTATATTATAAATGACAAACTATGTCTCTCTATTTGTCTGTTTGTTACGCTTTCACGGATAAACCGCTGAACAGATTTAGATGAAATTTGGTATGAAGATAGTTTGAGTCCCGGGGAAGGACGTAGGGTATTTTTATCCCGAAAAATTGGACGGTTCCTGAGGGAATAGCGATAAACGAGTTCTACGCGGACGGAGTCGCGGGGAACAGATAGTAATTTATATACTATCTATACTAATATTATAAACGTTAAAGTAACCTGTCTGTTTGTTACGCTTTCACAGATAAATCTCTGAACCAAACCAACCCACCCCGTGTGCAGGATCCGTCCGGATCGCTATCACCATCTTATCCATTAACCACCCGCCAAGCAACAGTGTTCGCATTGTTTTGTTCCGGTGTGGGGATAAGACAACCGGTGGAATTACTAGCATAGAGGCATTCCATCGTAGTCCTCAGGGTTGGCAACGCATTTGAGGTCTTAGGATTATAGTCTTGAGAATTCAAATGTCTAAAAACATACCAAATTTTTTGATGAAATTTGTTATGGAGATAGTTTGAGTCCCGGGGAAGAACATTGCGTACTTTTTATCCCGAAAAAATGGAATGGGAATAGCCATAAACGACTTCTACGTGGACGGAGTCGCGGGAAACAGCTAGTCATGTTTATATGTCTAGTTAATAAAGTTAAAAGCTCCATGTGTTTCTTCATGTAAGTACTTTTTTATGTGTGGTAATAAATGTTTTGTTTATTTATTTCTTTCTGTCTCAAAGTGGGTGGTGAGTGTGGTGACCCACAGGGGCACGGTACAAGTATAAAATGTTGGGCATGCTATAATTAAATTAAAGGGATTATCTCTGTATTTTAAGATTAAATTTACAAAGTGTAGCAAGTTCCGAAAAAAATTGCTTCTTAAAATGGGCAGAAAACATTTTCATACCTTTTAGTGATCATAATAATAATTGTATGTCGTCCACATATTTATTCCTATATAATATTTGAAGAGTTCCCTCGATTGCTCCAAGATCCCATCATCAGATCTTGACGTGCTGGAAATGGGACCAACTAGAAAGTATACACAATCGAACAAAAAAGATTTCAAGTCGGTCCAGCGGTCTTTGTGTGATCGGGGAACATACATAAAAAAAACCCGACAAATTGAGAACCTCCTCCTTTGGTTTAAGTCGAAAAATAAGTTTAAGAACCTCTGCGATAAAATAAGCTACAGCAGAAGGAAAAGGGAACACCTAAAATGCACAGGGTGGTGATTATCTCAACACGGCGCTGCGTCGATCTTACAGGTGAAGTTTTATCCGGCAAGTTTAAGAAGTCTAGTCAGAGCGTACAAAACACATTTTAGCGCGTGCCTTCTCAATAAGGCACCAGGCAGTGAGTCGAGTTCAGTGTCGTATAAAGCTGCCTAATTAAGAAGGCACGCGCTAAAATGTGTTTTGTACGCTCCGACGGGACTTCTTAAACTTGCCGGATAAAGCTTCACCTATAAGATCGACGCAGCGCTGTGTTGAGAGAATCACCTCCCAGCTTTCATGCCGCATAGGTACTAGGAATGCGTAAGCACAAGTTGTCTATGGGCACTTGATATTCTGGGTTTTCCCTTTAATCGCGCCGTAAGATTCGCAAGAGTGAAAGTGGTAATAAAAAGTGACAATACGCGTATAGAATGAGTTTATTAGTTTTATGAATCACTAGAAATCGCCCGCGACTTCGTACGCGAGGAATTAGTTCCCACTATTTTAACCCCTACATAACGTCACCCCTTCATTCCCAGAGTGGGGTAGGCAGAGCTCCAGAAATACCAACAACTCTAAAAAGACTTGTGGATAATTCTGTAAACACATTTTGCACAATCAGGCCAAGAAGTTTACTAGTGTATTAGTGACAGGTTGCAAGCCCATCGCCTAACAGTACTACAAGCCTTTAATCCCTTAGTCGCCTCTTACGACATCCGCGGGAAGACATGGAGTGGCACTATTCTAATTCGGCAATCACACTGGCTGTTTAATACTTGCTTATTAAGTTATAAAGTTTTCTATCGCTAGCCGAAACTGTTTCACTTTCGCATAAACTTGAAAATACAATCGTTATTATTCTACCATGAATTTGTAATTAATTACATTTCAGCGCAAATTTATACACTTTCACTGCATTACGATAACGTTGTGAAAATAATAGTTAATATTATTTATGTTTCGGTTAATGTAACACACGTTAAAGCAGAAACCAATACAAATCTTGCACTAAATCGTTTTTAAACTATTTACTTGTAGTTTTCTACCACAGGAAACACCGTTAATGTGAATAGAAAAACATGTATTGACGTAACCTGAAACCAGTGATCGGAATAGGGTAAGCTTAGTATAGTATAGTTTGTAACCCTGGGATTTCGTTTGCAAAGTTTCAAATGTTATCTATATTTATAAAAGCGGCCAAGTGCGAGTCGGACTCGCCCATGAAGGGTTCCGTAGCAGCAAGTAACATAATATAAAAGTTCGTTGTAGCTTTGATCAATGTTTTTATGACGTATTAAAAAAAAACTACTTACTAGATCTCGTTCAAACCAATTTTCGGTGGAAGTTTGCATGGTAATGTACATCATATATTTTTTTTAGTTCTATCATTATCTATATATATCACACACACATTTCAACACTTTGGAAGTGTCTCTCGCGCAAACTGTTCAGTTTAGAAAAAAATGATGTTAGTAACCTCAATATCATTTTTGAAGACCTATCCATAGATACCCCACACGTATGGGTTTGATAAAAAAAAAAAATTTCAGTTTCAGTTCTAAGTATGGGGAACCCCCAAAATTTATGTTTTTTTTTTCTATTTTTGTGTGAAAATCTTAATGCGGTTCACAGAATACATCAACTTAGTACTTACCAAGTTTCTACAGTGTAGTTCTTATGGTTTCGGAAAAAAGTGGCTGTGACATACGGACGGACAGACAGACAGACATGACGAATCTATAAGGGTTCCGTTTTTTGCAATTTGGCTATGGAACCCTAAAAATCAATTGCTGTTCGTTTGGCTGATTTTGGTTTTAAAATATTTGTCATTGTCCAGGGAAGGTTTAAAAGGTGCGAAAATTGGAAAATCCACCGGGAAAGTCAGAAATTTGCAGCGGGGCGAAGCCGCTGGCGGGCCGCTAGTTATTTTATAATTTTAACGATTACTCTGCTAGGTAGAATATCGCATTGACGAAATATAAAGACACTTACAATATTTGTTATTTATAGATACACAGTGAAGTGAACACAGATACAAAAAATACAGAGTAGTTTTCTTTGGGCTAGTTGAAATGAGGATAATTACATTCTGTTGTACGGAACCCTCGATGCGCACTTGAATCGCACTTGGCCAGTTTTTGTAAACCCTGTCACTTCGTCACAATTATTCTCTTCTGTCTTTCTATTACGGTATATTCGATTCGCTTTAAGCGCCGGCTCGACACCATTGTAGCGCGATTTACGTATCAATCCCGACATCCCGAGACATCGACATATTACTTTTGATTTGACATATTGTGTTAACTCAATAACTCGCCAAGTAAATAAAAGCAACCCCGTGTGGTTGCCGGGTTAGAATAGTGCCACTCCATGTCTTCCCGTAGATGTCGTAAGAGACGACTAAGCCAATAAGGGCTTGTAGCACTGTTAGGCGATGGGCTTGCACCTGTCACTAATACACTAGTAAACTTCTTGGCCTGATTGTGCAATAATACATTTTGATGCAAGTGCGGAACGTATGTCATTTGACACGAGTCCCAAGGTGTCTTGGCCTGAGCTGCAAGCGAGAGACAACACTCGGGACGAGTTAAAATGACAGTTCCGCACGTGTATCAAGCGACGTTTTTTAATACATTTGGGAAAAAATATCAAAGAAACAAAATTAAATCAGTAAATAAACTATTACAAAGACAATTTAACTTTTAATTGACACAGACTTAATAAAATGGCAACGGTTGTGACCATTCAGCCAAATAAAAAAATATGTCACATAGTAATTTAATTACCTATAATTAAAAATCAAAAAGTATAATCCTCTATTAACCAGCGGTAATGCATAAAGGTGGATTCACATTTCGGCGTACAGGGCTGGGCCCGGTTTCGGCATGGTGTAATGTGATCCACCTTAATACCCAACTATCCGAGCATTCGTAATACTAATTCAGGTTCAGCCATCTTGATGAAAGCTGTTTTTTATATATTATCTAGATAAAATTTATGTGTGTATGTATGTATTTAAAATTAATATTTTAAATTATATATGTACATTACCTATGTATAGTTTCACTGCTAAATGACGTAATCAAAAAGTGGTTCAACATGCAAACTCTTTGGTTGGATGCACGGCTTGGAAGTTGAAACAAAATTATATTTAAAAAAAAATGTAAAAGTAAAACGCACTAGTGTGAAATATCCAACTTTCCACACGATATACAGCTACAAAAAACACAACTTTTTGAGCAACTGTGTTTACAGAATTGCAAACAAGTCTTTTTAGAGTTGTTGGTATTTCTGTAGCTCTGCCTACCCCGCTCTGCGAATGAAGGCGTGATGTTACGTATGTATGTATGTAAATAAAAGCTATACGTTGACAATACCATAACATGACCAAAGTAATATGATTAAACCAAGCAGATACAGTCCTAGTATTAAAGTTCACACATATCTGGCAACACTATACTTCCAACTGGTTTGCTAAATTATCGATTATATTATAGACCATGATTTACGTACGTAGTGAATAGTTAGTCGTTTTTTGATGATCGTGTTCAGTCAAGCTTGAATATTGAAATATTGATGTGTTAGCTAAGACCGTATGTCTTGCAGGACATGAACAATGCAAACTGCAGCATTATTGCTGCCAGAAAATCGCTTCCTTCTCTCTCACTTTTTACCTCTTTGGTTTTCCGACCGTTTTAGGTCTCTTTCGGGTTTGTGCTTGTCCATTTGAAGCGCAACAATTCAAAAGATAGATTTGCAACACTTCTGGACACTAGCGGTGTTAGCGTCAAACGTAAAATTTCGAATTAAACACGAACGAAGATTAAAACATTTATTTTTAGCCTAGGGAAAAAGGACAATATTTACACACACAGTTATTAACAAGTTATAAATTCTCTTAACACTTGCTTTGCTTTTTTTATTAGTGTTGTTAGGTATTTAGCGATGCGAGTCCAGACCAGAGCATAAATATATATACGTTCCCTAGATGTCAAAAATATCTATACACCTTTATGCAACTGACAATAAGGTCCATGTATTTGACGCGATGGCTGTATACATAGATATGAATGCCCTTGACTGTACACCAAAAAGTGTCAGCTTTCGTAATACGAAATTCAATCATCGACGTTTGACTAACATTGCGCAATCTGTAATGACTAATGAATGACAAAAACTTTTCGCCAGTGACGCACTTTCTCTCTTTTCATGATAGTTAAAGATTTTTTGATCGCAGCGTTTCTTATAAGACTTTTTATGGCCGGTAAATCGAAACAGCATCAGCAACCGCCAGTGTCGAAGGCTCAGTATTATTGGTCGATTTTGGTGATAGTTAAAGTAACCGAAGAGCTCAAAATGATCTGCACTTGACTCTAGTGTCACGAGAATACGTCGTGTCTAGATCATTTTGAGCACGATGCTTAGCTATTTTTGATGCGGGCTGTACATTTCATAGATGCAATAGCTCCTGGCTCAGTGTCGTAACTATAGGGTGGCAGTGCTGGCAAAATGCCACGGGCCCCCGACCCGACAGGGCCCCGGCCCGGGCAGCCAGCTCAGAAATAACAAAAAAAAAATAGCTATGGTCTGGGGCCCCATCCAAAGACATTGCCACGGGCCTCAGAAGGTATAGTTACGCCACTGTCCTGGCTGAATCTATACTAATCACTACATAGTATAAAACAAAGTCGCTTTTTCTGTCCCTATATCCCTATGTATGCTTAAATCTTTAAAACTACGCAACGGATATTGATGCGTTTTTTTTTTTAGATAGAGTGATTGAAGAGGAAGGTTTATATGTATAATACTTTAATCCGGAGCGAAGCGAGGGCGGGTCGCTAGTATACGATAAGATGGCCTAGTTGGTAGTGACCCTGCCTACGAAGCTAGCGGTCCCGGGTTCAAATCCCGGTAAGGGAAGATATTTGTGTGATGGGATGATTGGATGTTTTCTATGTATTTAAGTATGTATTCCTCTATATAAGTAAGTTTATCGTTGCCTAGTACCCATAGTACAAGCCTAGAGCTTAGTTTGGGACTTGGTCAATTTGTGTGACATTGTTCCATGATATTTATTTTTATTTATTTATTTATTTATTTATTTATAAATGTGAAAGTGTATCTGTCTGTCTGTTTCTTACGCTTTCACGGATAAACCGCTGAACCGATTTAGATGAAATTTGGTATAGAGATAGGGTACTTTTTATCACGGAATATTTGACGTGTCCTCAGGTAATAAACAGATAAACGTTTAGTGGTGGTAGGATCCTGTGCAGGGTCCGTCCGAATCGCTTTCGCTATCTTATCCATTAAACACCCGCCAAGCAACAGTGTTCGCATTGTTTTGTTCCGGTGTGGGGATAAGGCGGCCGGTGAAATTACTAGCATAGAGGCATTCCATTCAGGGTTGGCAACGCATTTGAGATCTTAGGATTATAGTCTTGAGAATTCAAATGTCCATGGGTCTCAGATTCCACTTACCATCAGGTGGCCTGAGTGCTCGAGTACCTTCTCATTAACATATAATACCAACCACTCAAACATATAACTATTAAATTAGATAAAAACTCCCATTATAATGGTGACCCCTAAATGACAACAGAGGGGTTTATTATGTTTAAGACAATAATTGAATTAAAATATTACGTTCAAAAAATGCCAAAAAAACAATGTGAACAATTAAAATAAGTTTTACAATTTTAACAAGTAGGTATTGCTTCTATATAAAATCTTAATAAACAGGTGAAAACTTAGTGTATTGCGTTTTGTATGCTTTTTTGAGGTCCCGTACCAAAAGGGACCCTATTACTAAGACTCCGCGGTCCGTCCGTCCGTCCGTCTGTGTGTCTGTCACTAGGCTGTATCTCATGAACCATGATAGCTAGACGGTTGAAAATTTCACAGATGATGTATTTCTGTTGCCTCTATAACAACAAGTACTAGAATTTTTTTGCCGTTTTTGCTCGATATTTCTTACGGCAACAGGTAGGCTTGAAACATTCCACACAATATTTAATTGTATATTCACTTTAAAAATAAATAACTAAATTAAATTAAAATAAATATCGGCTCCCATCCCATCCCACAAACGTGTTTTTATTTAGCCGTTTTTTGCTCGATCTTAATACAGACACCGTGGTTGTATATAGATAATGGTACGGAACCCTTCGTGCGCGAGCCCGACTCGCACTTGGCCGGGTTTAATCTAGCAACTATTAATCGAATAAAATCGACTCGCACGCATCACCGGTTACTGCAGCCTTTTACGTCAAATTAAAACTGCATTCTAATTTGCATAGTGCATTCCTATAACAGTACGCGTGTTGTAATCGGCGTCGTTGGATCTACATTCCAAGCAGGCATTTTAACTTTCAGTTATTAAGGTTTAAAAAAGTTTGGCATAATGGCTCATTTCATAGGTCCAAAGGCAGTAAAGAAATTCTCGCCAGTTTTGTAGGTTTCCGTAGTTAAATTTGGAACCCTTATAGTTTCGTCATGTCCGTCCGTCCGTCCGTCCGCAGCCTAGCGCAGAGACTCTTAGTACTAGAAAGCTGTAATTTGGCATGAATATACAAATTAGTCACGCCAACAAAGTGGTAAAATAAAATCTCGAATATTTTGTTTTGGTGTACATACCTACCTTCCCTACACGTATCGTGGTGATGATTTTTTCTTCTTACCCATAGTGTGGGGTGTTGTTGGATAGGTCATTCAAATATATTATGGGTATGTAGCAACAATTTTTCGATTAAGGGATCCATTTATGAAATATTCAGCTTTCAAGCGCTAATTTTTGTTAGAGTCAAGTTCCCCCTCTTTACAGCCAAAACTACACATACTAAAAATCTTAAATGAAAGCGCAAGTAACCAATTTTATAGGAAAACTATCACGACTAAGCCATCATTCGTTTTTAAGATACAGGCGATTAAAATGTTTATACCTACCTATCTACTAAAATTATCTAAGACGGCACCGAATGACTTTAAACCGAAAATTAGTTATTAGGTACTTGATGGTTTTTTATGTTTGTAGTACGAGTAGGTACTTAACGGCTTCCGAACCCTACACTGAGCATGGTCCGACATGCTCTTGCCCGGTTTTTATGTTTGTAGTACTTAGCGGTTTGGAACCCTACACTGAGCATGGTCCGACATGCTCTTGCCCGGTTTTTATGTTTGTAGTACTTAACGGCTTCGGAACCCTACACTGAGCATGGTCCGACATGCTCTTGTCCGGTTTTTATGTTTGTAGTACTTAACGGCTTCGGAACCCAACACTGAGCATGGTCCGACATGCTCTTGCCCGGTTTACAGTTCATAATATACCGACCTACATTATTGATTTTCAGGAGTAGTAACTAATTCTTTATTAATTATAGTTTTTCTTTATCTAAATCGACATGACGCTGGCTTAGCGATCGAGAGACCCATTAAAAAATATACCGACCTACATATACACTGCCCTCTTAAGCAAAAAAGCAGTATCTCAGATTTAATGGCCAAAGCAGATTCAGCACTAAACCGTTAGTAATAAGGTTCAATTTGCTACAGAAGTTTTGTCTCAGATACTGCATTTTATGTTAGCAGGGAAGCACTGTATGCCTGTATGGCATACAGTCAAGGTTTTGATAAAGCCAAACATTTTAAATCAAATCGATCTTTTTATTTTAGTCTCTTATCTTATCCATTAACCACCCGCCAAGCAACAGTGTTCGCATTGTTGTTCCGGTGTGGGGATAAGACAACCGGTGAAATCACTAGCATAGAGGCATTCCATCTTAGTCCTCAGGGTTGGCAGCGCATTTGAGGTCTTAGGATTATTGTCTTTAGAATTCAAATGTCTATGGGTCTCAGATTCCACTTACCATCAGGTGGTGGTGCTCGTGTGCCTTCTCTTTAACATAAAAAAAAGTCCGTAATTAAACACTGTGGTCTTCCGATAAACTTTGGGGAGAGAAGATGGCCGATTGAAATACGAGTATGTCCGGCTTTTACTTTTGATTTAGGTACCTATTCGTTTAATGATTTACTCTTCTCAATAGACATTGGCAATATCAATGCGAAACATTGAATCAAATTAATTTTTTCCACAAAAGTAAGATGTTACGTAGATAGGTACCTTGGTATTATAAGAACCGATATAGGTAGGTACCTTACCCCCCTCACCAGTTAAAGTTTAAAGTTAGGTATAAGTTAGATACCTAGGCGCCTAACACCAGTGCCTCTATTCTACTTCGATATAACGATACTGCGTTTGATTTGACGTGTTTTAGAATCGTTTTATGACTCAGCCGCCATTATTGTAAATGACATAAGAGTTATCAAAACGTTGACAATACGGAAACAATTGAAAGCGAAATCGTTATACCGTGTAGGTACGAGTAGAATCCCGGCCCTGTATTGTGCTAAAATTATGGAAGCAATAAATAATTGAGTGTTGAGTAGATGTAAAAATAAATGTATTTTTTCGTAGGCATCTAGGTATTATATTACTTATATTAGGTACCTACTAGATATTTGAAAAGGGAGCCCGGAAATAAAACACTGAAAAAGGTAAAAAGCGGGGCTCATCCAAGATTTAAAAATAGTACATTTTGATACAATTGCGGAAAGTATGTCATTTTACACGAGTCCCGAAGTATCTTGGCCCGAGCTGCAAGCGAGACGTTTTTTAATACATTTGCGAAAAAATATCAATGAAACAAAATAAATCAGTAAATAAAACTATTACAAGAGTCAATTTTACTTTTAATTGACACAGACTTTATGAAATGGCAACGGTTGTGACCATTCAGCCAAATGAAAAAAGTCACAGTAATTTAATTACCTATATTTAAAAATCAAAAAGTATAATCTCTATTAATCAGCGGTAATGCATAAAGGTGGATTCACATTACGCCGTACTGGTCTAGGCCCGGTTTCGGCATGGTGTAATGTGAATACACCTTTATGCATTACCGCTGATGCACAATCTAATCATTCGTAATACTAATTCAGATTCAGCCATCTTAATGAGAGCTGTTTTTTTTTAAATATTACCTAGATATATTTTATGTGTGTATGTATGTATGTATGTATTTAATTTTAATATTTTAAATTATATTACCTATGTATAGTCTCAATAAAAATCTAAATGACGTAATCAAAAAGTGGTTGAACATGCAAACTCTTTGGTTGGATGCACGGCTTGGAAGTTGAAACAAAATTATATTTAAAAAAAATGGAAAACTATAACGCACTAGTGCGTAATATTCAACTTTCCGCTAGAGATGGGCAAAATGTATCACTTAAAAGAAAAGATTGAAATGTATCTTTCGATCATTGGGATATGTATCACTCTTTTGTATCTTTATATCCCTATGTATCAGTACTTCAGTAGCTCACGCTCGACCGCACGAGCCGCAGCTATTGCCTGCACCGCTCACTCTCTCAGCGTGGCTCGCTTAGCTCAACTCAATCCAATAAATCAGAACCAGTATAAAACTTAAATGTTCACATACTGCTGAACGACTTTAAGCCCTACACACCAGTAATAGAGTTATCAATTTACCTTTTTGTGCCGACGTATGTCAATTTATAATGGTCATACGGCATAGCAACCCATCCAGTTCACCCACTCTCTCCATCCGACCTCTCAGTCTTGCAAAAGTGCAACACAACATACCAAATAGTGAGGTGCGAAAAAGATGTCAGTTCGCGTAACCTTGGCGTGGCCGGCCGTAGCGGCCGAGCCGAGCGAAGCGACACAGATAGAAAGAAAGAAAATTACGCCGTGAGTGAATGAGTTATAAAGATACACTGATACATTCGGATGTGAAAAGATACAAGGAGTGATTGATGAGAACGGATTGATACATATCTTTTTTATCTATCTCTCCTGAGTTACCCATCTCTACTTTCCGCACGATATACAGCTACGAAAAGTACCACTTTTTGAGCAACTGTGTTAAAAAAAATATTACGCAGTATTTATCTAACCCAAACACGGAGCCCAAAGTTAAATTAAACCGACGCCTGACGACTCATAAATAATTATAAATAATACACTATACCTACGCTTATTCTTGGTCTTCAAACTTTTTGGTCTTTAAAAATATCTTTAAAGACAATTTTATTTTTTTATGTTAAGGAGAAGGCACACGAGCACTCAGGCCACCTGATGGTAAGTGAAATCTGAGACCCATAGACATTTGAATTCTCAAGATTATAATCCTAAGATGAGAGTAAGTATGTGTTTCGTTTCCATATACCATTCCATATACCGTTTATCATTACTGACTTTAAACATTGACGTAAACTAACATAAGTATTTTAAATATATATATTATACGAGTATATCGCGTTGTTGATTAACAAATGTGTGCATTAACTTAAAAATACGTAAAATTTATTTATAATTAAGGAAATATGCATCGTAATTTACACACAGTAAGCAAGCTAGAAAGTGTGAAGACAATCTAATTATAAACAAATGCTAATTTAATAAAACTTCCGTCTTCGTGTAAAAGAAATTCTAACCTATAGGAAAGACCAAAAATAACCTGCATTTTGAAAAAAGTTAACATTAGACTAGAGTCTTACTTGATCCGCCTTTGGATGCTCATGGTTGCAATGAACATGATGATGTTCTACAGAATTGGACATTTCGTTCACAAATGTACTGCAAAAACTACGATTCACACACACAAACAGTAACACAAACAAAACTAGCACACACACTGCGTTATCCTTTCCTACTCCCGCCATTTTGCGCTTATTAAATGGCGTTTTATTTCAATTAATACATAAATACTGTTTTTGTTTACATTTTAAAACAACTTTAACGCGGTCGAACGTTCTCTCGTGGCAAAGGACGCAACGTAACTGTCTATGTCTGACTGATTGTATTGTAGCATTCATTGACTTGAACTCTGCGACTAAAGAGCTCTACCGACGCCATTTTCACGAGTTACGACCAAATAACAAAATAAATCCCAACCAAAAACCAACCTTAAACTTGGTTCTCACAGCTTAATTCAGCTTTATTAAAACATTGGCGAAAATAGCCTCTACTTGAACGCGTAACGCAGCTGTTAACACTGACAGCCATGTTTTTTATTTCGACCGGTCTGCTTTCTCTTTTTAGCTTTACGGGGAAGAAAGAGATGAACGAATTGAAACAGAAAAGTTTTGGTTCAGTTTGCGAGTACTTATTCGTTTTAAGGAGAATTAACGCCTACGCGTAAATTTAATAGTACCAATTTTAGGCAAGGATGCTTTAGCTAACTACAGTTCGTGAAAAAACGATAAAGAATGCTCCTTACTTACTGCAATTTGATGATTTCATTTCGTGAACCTTGTAGTCTATTTTCACGACAACACAAAAGAAAGAAGTTTAAGTACCTGTAGGTAAATAATTTGACCTAGTTGGTTTTGGTCAATTTTTTCCAGACTGTTTTTAGTAATTCCGTGTGGTTTCCGGGTTAGAATAGTGCCACTCCATGTCTTCCCGTGGATGTCGTAAGAGGCGACTAAGGGAATAAAGGCTTCTAGTATTGTTAGGCGAGGGGCTTGCAACCTGTCACTAATACACTAGTAAACATCTCAGCTTACTTGTGCAAAATGTGGTTACAGAATTATTAACATGTCTTTTTAGAGTTGTTGGTATTTCTGTAGCTCTGCCTACCCCACTCTGGGAATGAAGGCGTAATGTTATGTATGTAGGTATGTATGTTTTTAGTAATTAAAGACACGTACTTAAAGAGATTTTAATGGTCAAAGCTTAAATTCGTGTGATGCGCGCGAGCATTTTTTCTGAGTCTTAGATGTTTTCTATGTATTTCTCTTATTCATGATTATAAGTGTGTACCTATTCACTTCTCTCGCTGTAAAATGGCTCATAATAGCGATGTACATATATGCGGACTAAAATGATGCATTTATCCTTTGGGACTAAAGTGTCATTTTACTCCCGAGGCACAAAAGTACTAGGAAATGTTGTCTATAGACTAATTGTTATGTTCTGACCCCAAAAACAACCTTGTTGTTGTCTTTTTCTGCATTACAGTTGCAAAATTACGCTATTAAGTTGTAATTTTGTACGTGTCTGTTAAAACTATTATGACTTAAGATGTGTTTTTCTCGCAATCGAAGTGAAAAGTAGAGTGTTTGACACGAGACTAAAAAAAGCGGCCAAGTGCGAGTCGGACTCGCCCATCAAGGGTTCCGTAGCAGCAAGACGATTGACTTATTAAAAAAAAACTACTAACAAGATCTCGTTCTAACCAATTTTCGGTGGAAGTTTGCACGGTAATGTACATCAGTTTTATCATTCTCTTATTTTAGAAGTTACAGGGGGGGGATACGTTTTACCACTTTAGAAGTGTCTCTCGCGCAAACTATTCAGTGTTGTGTGAATTTGTATTGTTACTCTATAGACGAAGAAAGGAGCGTAACTTTTGAGTCGTAATTATGATTCTCCGTTTCCTCATAGAGGCTGAAAAGACGGACCTATTTCAACGAACAAATGTCTTTAGATTATTCTTAGCGTCGCAGTAGGGATAGTTGCATTCGACAATCGTTAGAGATTGAAAACTGTTTGGAATTGACGTGAGCCACCGAGATAGTACCACGAGACTATCTCGGTGGCTTACGTCAATTCCATACATTTGTCTATCGAAACATAATCGCTACCAATTGTTGAATGCAACTTGTCTAGCCCCACAGGTGTCACTGAGTAGGTAAGTACTTTAAATTAAAAAAAAACGTTCATGCGCGAGTCGAACTCTAAAAGACCTATCCAACGACATCCCACACTATAGGGTAGACAATATAAAAATAATTCATCCACACGTTACGTGTAGGAGGTACCCTAAAAAAATTTTTTTTTGCATTTTATTGTACCACTTTGTTGGCGTGTCTTATATGCATATTCATGCCAAATTACAGCTTTCTAGTACTTAAAGTCTCTGCGCTAGGCTGCGGACGGACGGACGAACGGACATGGCGAAACTTTTGGCGAACCCTTATGGGTTCCTAGTTTGATTACGGAACCCTAAAAAACTATTCAGCCCTTACCGGGATTTTACCAGGCAGGGCCTGTAGCATCGTAAGCTGAGTCACTACTAACTAGGCCAACGTGTCATCAAATACACATTTAACAGTTATTAAATAAAAGTACCCAGTGTGTCAGAGACCAATCTTAACACCTCACCATTTGAAATTAAGCCATCCGTTCTACCACAACAAGAGAACAAAGAACCGTACGATGTAGTGCATAATTGTTTTCCCTCGTATTTTCTCGGAAACGTTCGTATTTGTCATGCTACTTCAGTCAACCTCAGTACTTTTTGTACTGTGACCGACTGAAATAGCAAGACACGTACGAAACGTTTCCGTGAAAATGCGATTCGTGTAAATCCTACTAATATTATAAACGCGAAAGTTTGTAACTACTGATGTTTGTTACTCTTTCACGCAAAAACTACTGGACGGATTTAGGTGAAATTTGGAATGAAAACATCTCATACCTTGGATTAACACATAGGCTACCTTTTATATCGCTATTCCCTCGGGAACTGATTTATACGCGTACGAAGTTGCGGGCGGAAGCTAGTACTAAATACAAACATACAGATCCAAAACATTGCCCCCTTTGTTCTGCCGTCCTAGTTCAATAGGTAACCAAAACAGATTTAATTTTATTTTGTGATTCATAAGGTTGATATTGCTATAAGAGTTTTATCTGAGGTACTTGCGTATTGAATTAGGGCGGTTATTGTTCAGTCAGGTAAAAACATAAACACTTTCCCAACTTCTTCACACCTTAGATCTCAGAGCATAGA
This sequence comes from Acleris holmiana, assembly GCA_949316455.1. Lineage (NCBI taxonomy): Eukaryota > Metazoa > Arthropoda > Insecta > Lepidoptera > Tortricidae > Acleris > Acleris holmiana. The sequence goes on along the minus strand of OX438790.1, from coordinate 7,353,298 downwards.
ATACTAGAGTGAGGACAAGCCGCGTCGCAGTTGTTAGCCCAATGTGCATACTCTGCCGCTAGTTCACCCTCCGTTTAACGAGTGTGCTCGCGAGCTGGTCACAGAGAATATTACGATTCTTCCCAAAATGACATGGATATGGTGCGCGTGTATTGTGCAATAGGAGCGTCGTTATACAAGTGTATGTGCTTTAGATGTGTGCATGCTTTGTCTTGTCAATTACTTGTGCTTTGTGTTCAATACAAATCGACCGGCTAGTCCGATCTCCTTATATTCATACATCTGTGCCTTAGAGTTATGATGTCGTAATGTTGTTATTTATTTAGGACGCGTACCGTTAATGCACCTGACCATTGTACTAGAGCGCGTGACCTCACCGTTATTATTACCTAATAGTAATTCTATGCGTGTAAGGCAGACTGGAATAAAGATAGTAAAACCGGGCATGTCAGACCATGCTCAGTGTAGGGTTCCGAAGCCGTTGAGTACTACAAACACAAAAAACAACAAGTATAATACATACATACATAACATCACGCCTTCATTCTCAGAGTGGGGTAGGCAGAGCTACAGAAATACCAACAACTCTAAAGACTTACTGATATTTCTGTAACCACATTTTGTACTAACAGGCTAAGAGGTTTACTAGTGTATTAGTGACAGGTTGCAAGCCCATCGCCTAACAGTACTACAAGCCCTTATTCCCTTAGTCGCCTTTTACGACATCCACGGGAAGACATGGAGTGGCACTATTCTAACCCGGCAACCACACGGCAGCCACAAGTATAATAATAATAAAAAATCTATTTAAAGTAATTTGGTGCCGTCTTAGATGATCAAGAACTAATCAAGTCTACTTAGTCGTGATACTTTTCCTGTTAACCTATTCGTATATGCGCTTTCATTTCAGATATTTTTCAGAATTTTAATATTTGTAGTTTTAGCCGTAGTGGGGTACTATAAAGCTTAATATTTCACAAATGGATCATTGAATAGAAAAAGCGGCCAAGTGCGAGTCGGACTCGCCCATGAAGGGTTCCGTAGCAGCAAGTAACATAATATAAAAGTTCGTTGTAGCTTTGATCAATGTTTTTATGACGTATTAAAAAAAAACTACTTACTAGATCTCGTTCAAACCAATTTTCGGTGGAAGTTTGCATGGTAATGTACATCATATATTATTTTTACATTTATCATTCCCTTATTTTAGAAGTTACGGGGGGGGGGGACACACATTTTTCCACTTTGGAAGCGACTCTCGCGCAAACTATTCAGTTTAGAAAAAAATTATAATAGAAACCTCAATATCATTTTTGAATACCTATCCATAGATACCCCACACGTATGAGTTTGATGAAAAAAAAATTTTTGAGTTTCAGTTCTAAGTATGGGGAACCCCAAAAATTTATTGTTTTTTTTCTATTTTTGTATGAAAATCTTAATGCGGTTCACCGAATACATCTACTTACCAAGTTTCCACAGTATAGCTCTTATAGTTACGGAATAAAGTGGCTGTGACATACGGACGGACAGACGGACAGACATGACGAATCTATAAGGGTTCCGTTTTTTGCCATTTGGCTACGGAACCCTAAAAATGTTGGGGTTGCCAAGAACAAAACACACTATTTTATCGATTAGACGGCGTTTCCTAGTTTGACTAGGGAAAAAGAATCTGCAAACCCCACCATTGTGAGCTTGATAGCTCACAAGCGCTTTAAAGAATGATTCCAAAAATATTAAGAGGATTGTAAGCGATGCTTAAATGTTGCAGCTGTTATGAAAATCTAGGTCTGTACGTCTCCGATTTTGTTTTTTGCTTTTTTCCTATCCAATAAATATTTTCTTGGAAAAGAAAACGTACAGACCTAGATTTTCATAAAATCGTAAAAATCTGTGAACGTTTAAGGCGAGAAAAACGTTATCGCATTTTGTATGGAAAATATTTGCTCCAGTCCTCTTAACAATTCGATTTTTACATTTTGTTTTAGTTGTAAGTATGTCATTTCTAGATTGTTTACAATAACTTATTTTGTTTATGTGCTACTAATACTTGTGTTGCTAGTATTGGACCTGACAAAAAACTTGATCGAACAGCCGCCTCGTCAAAAATTAAATAGCCTTAAAACTTCTCAATTTACACATACATACATAACATCATGCCTTCATTCCCAGAGTGGAGTAGGCAGAGCTACAGAAATGACAAAAATACTTCTTGATAATACTGTAACCATATTTCGCTGATAACTAGATGTTTTACCAGTGTATTAGTGACAGGTTCCAAGCCCATCGCCTAACAGTACCTAAGCCCTTTTATTCCCTTAGTCGCCTCTTACGATATCCACGGGAAGATAAGTGGCACTATTCTAACCCGGCAACCACACGAACGGTAAATACTTACAGAAGAATTGAACTAATTTTACTTAATGGGAAAATGTAATGGCTCAATGAATGGTAGATTTTTTGACAAGTCAGCTCGCTAGGACTAAAATACAGGACACTCTGTATGTAGTTAAAGTGACCTACTTTACTTGCAAATGTTATTAAACATATTTCACTTGATCCCAATACTACATATAAAGCCAATCCAAAATCCCAACACAAATATAGCTGCCTCTTTCTCTCGATTACGTCACGAATAATGAGTGAGAGGAACGGCATATTCGCAATTCTTTATTGTAAGCTTCGGAGTAGCCTTCAAGAATCTGTTCAGTATTCTGCACTGTTTTATACCTACACGTGATATGTTTTCGGTATCGTTAAATCGTTTTAACTTTGCGTTTAAGTGAGAAATCGTGTGTATACATAGATGACTTTCGCTACTTTCATTGAGGGTGACGCGTGTTATTAGGGTTCCATACCCAAACAATAAGGAAACATGTCGTCAGCAATTTGTAGGTGTCATATATATACCTACCTAATTCTTCCCGTGGATGTCGTAAGAGGCGACTAAGGGAATAAGGGCTTGTAGTCTTCGATGATATATCTTGTAGTAATGTTAGGCGATGGGATTGCAACCTGTCACTAATACACTACTAAACTTCTTGGCCTCATTGTGCAAAATGCGGTTACAGAATTGAAGGGGCGAGTGGATAAAGGGGGTATGTCGCAAAATAATTATTTCGAGTAAATCGTGGTTTTATGTTTTTTTGCTGTAGAAAACGTAATCGATTGAATACGATGTTGAATCTTACATAAAATGTGCCCTATAGAAAATTTAATACATCTAGTAAACTATACTTAAATAATATGCATTTAGATTGGTTAATTTTGTAAATAAATGTACATAACACCTTTATGTATATTGATGCTGGGGAGTAAATGAAAGAAATGTGATGGAATAATGTGTTTATTGAAAAAAAAATCTTTAATGTTGAAGAATTTCCTCATAAAAATACCTATAGTACTCAGGTTTAACAAATTTTAACTGGTCTCTAATGTTTTCTTTTTTCTCTTGGGATATCGTACCATATTTATCCGTCACCCGTTGTAACACGAACTCGCCTGGCCTGGAATTTTTCTTCATTATATCTACCATTTTAAAAGGTGTCATAGTGTCATAGGTTTCCTTATAAACATAAGACCCGAATTCTTCGACACGAATCCAGCGAATACCATCTCTGTAAACCTTCGATTTATTCACATCTACCTTTCGATTAATCAGTTTTAATTTATCTTGCAAACTACTCATTTCTCTAAAGTGGCCAAACATGTTGACGACTTGATTCAATCTCGATGATTTGCAAATTATATCCCTGTATTGTTCTGGTACAAAAACGGTCTCGTGTTTCCTCAGAACCTTTTCAATCCGTCCAAAATCCCGATCAGAATCGAGATATGAGTGTCCAACTTGAGGAATTTATGGTCTATTGTCTTGAAGTACCCATTACTGTAAACATATCATATTAAAGTTCTTATTTTGCCCTGCATCTCATCTTACCATATAACAAGATTATCCGTTTTCTGAGGGCCATTACATTCAGTTTCAACAAACCGTAATAAAGGACTAGCTATCTCGCAACTACCACAATCTGCAACGTCTTCTGTCCATGAGCAAAACAAATGTTTTTCCTTTATTTTTGTTAAATACATGAATTCCAAAATTGTAGAACCATATTTGCCTTAGATAAAATGCTTTAGATGTAGGAATTTTTGGTAAAGGCATTGTTTGTTGTAAATCAATCGTAACATAAGTAATGTTTTCATTGTTTTTGGCCATGTTCCTATCAGCTCTCATTGCTTCAACTGCAGCGTGGTGGTTTTCTTTATGTTCTTCTGAACTTTCCCCTGCATCACTTCCAGTTGGTTTCAATGCAGCATCTAGCATTTTCTTAGCCCGATAAATTTTTGCTAAATCATTTTCACAAATTTAGTCTAGATACCATATTTAAACTTTTTTTTAAACGAAAATGTCGGTTATTTGCAGTCACGCTTTAGTAAATAAATACGTTGAAACATGAATGAAGGTGTTATGATCTGAACATAACACCTTCTTTCTTTTTAAAAACGTTGTAAATAAACGCGTTGAAACATGAATGAAGGTGTTATTATGTGAACATAACACCTTCTTTCATTTCAAAAACGAAAAAAATAACTACTCATTACTTAAGTCATGGATAAAGGAGCTAAGTTGGTACATAAGACCTTCATCTGCTACACGTACTCGTGATTGGTAGCAAGATCGGGAGTCATGTGCCCTTAGTTCCTTTATCCATGCAAACAAATTAGTTTTTCTGTACATAACGCTTTTATATTTTCACTTTAAGGCTCTTAACGCCTAAAAATACAACAACTGAAGGTGTAACGCGTTGCGTGACGATATAAAGACCTCATCTACGCCATAAAATTAAAAACCGAAAAAATGTGACATACCCCCTTTATCCACTCGCCCCTTCAATTATCAACAAGCTTTTTTAAAGTTGTTGGTAATTTTGTAGATCAGCTTACCCCACTCTGGGAATGAAGGCGTGATGTTATCTATGTATGTCAATTATAGCATTGGTAAGAGTCACAGAGTTAAAACGTAGGATGGACAGACGGACAGACGTAAATACGTTTACGTCGTTGACGTTTTAGTGGTGGTAGGACCCTGTGCAGGGTCCTTCCGGATCGCTACCACCATCTTATCCATTAACCACCCGCCAAGCAACAGTGTTCGCATTGTTGCGTTCCAGTGTGGGGATAAGACAACCGGTGAAATTACTAGCATAGAGGCATTCCATCTTAGTCCTCAGGGTTGGCAACGCATTTGAGGTCTTAGGATTATAGACTTGAGAATTCAAATGTCTATTGGTCTCAGATTCCACTTACCATCAGGTGGCCTGACCTGAGTGCTCGTGTGCCTTCTCCTTAACATAAATAAAATAAATAAATAGCGAAATTATAAGGGACAGCTACAGCGAAACGAAACGCTGTAAACTTTTCAAAACCAAAGCATCGTCTTTGGACGTGTTGAAATAAGACCGAAATTAACATTAACACGTCTCCTCGTATTTGCAGTGTGAATTAATTTCGATTTTATTTAAACATGTCCAAAGACGATATTGCTTTGGCATATGATTTTTTTTCTGCGCTGCCCTTCGCTGTAAGTCCGCCGGCCCTGAGTGTTCCTTGTTGACCACGGAACCCTAAAAAAAGTAATGAAAAACTTATAAGGGGTCGTCCATAAAGTACGAAGTTACTATTCTAACCCGGCAACAACACACTTACTTTTACTTACTTTGGTAGGTACTTATATTTATTTAGTAATATATTTAATTAGAATTATACTAGTGCGTCAAACACACTCTTAAAATCAAACGTTGTCTTTCCTGTGGTCAATAGTTAAAGCTTGTATGCATATAAGTTATGTCTTTATATAATACATAGCAGTTTTTGCGGGTATGGGCTTAGCCAGAAAAAAACGTTAACTTTCGGTGTGTCCACAGGAAAGACGGTAACCTAAATCTGTGTATAACCCTAGTATATATTTGTTTATTTATCCTATTTATTACATGTATATGTTTATACGTATTTAAATGCTATTTTAATCTTTATCTTCTGTCTCTTTAATTGTTGGACGTTTAGCCATCCGCTGTTTTATTTCTATGTCAATCGCTCAAAGGTTAACTGGAAGAGATTCCTTTGAGGGATCACTTCGCCTTTGTACATACATACCTTTTGTGTTTCTCTTTCGTTCGCAGAGACTTAGTACTAGAAAGCTGTAGTTTGGCATGAATATGCATATTAGTCACGCCAAAACTACAAATAGGTACTAAAAATCTGAAAAAAACTTAAATGAAAGAGCATATAACGAATTTTAAAGGAAAACCATCACGACTAAATTGACATCATTGGTTCTTGAGATACAGGCGATTAAAGTGTTTATACCTACTAAAATCATCTACGACGGCACCAATTGACTTTAAACAGAAAACTAGTTATTATTTATTCATTTGTATGTTTGTAGTACTTAACGGCTTCGGAACCCTACACTGAGCATGGTCCGACATGCTCTTGCCCGGCTTCTACATTGTTATTTTTTGTTTGTGCAATAAGAAGTTTAAATACATACATCTAGAACAATCTGTTTCCAAAGAAGACTACCCTTTACGATGCTTCCTCAGCACTATAACATTTCCTTCTTTTAACCCTTTCATCACCAAAGCCGGCAAATCACGTCATTGGATTCTCGTGCCGGAGACGCCTGGCGCTCGGTACGCTTCATACATTTTGTATCGGCGCGGTTGTGGAATTTGACGTCGTTGGCGTCAGGGGTTCAAAAAATAGCAGGCGGCCGTGTCGGTCAAAAGGTTAAAGGCTTAAATAAAAACAATATTCACTGGAAGCATGCTGAAAGTTTCTGGTTACCATTACGCGGTCCGTCTGTTCGTCGTCGTCGTCATTTCGTCGATGGCTATAAAAAAAACATTTTCTCAAACATGTTTGGAAAGAACCGTTTTCTGATTGAAACACAAGGACGGAAAGTACCACATTTTACTCCTAGGAGTAACTAAGCCATATGAAAACACTTTCCGTCCATGTCCATATTTTATTTAAAAATGATCTCTATTGCCTACAAAATCAAATTGACCATGAAAAAAATCCCACACATCTAATTTAATAAAAGGCGGCGGCGCTGGGGCGGCGATTCATTGTGAATTCTCAGTCTTGTAGTTCTTCAAAGGAGATTCTCTCTCAATCCCTCGATATTCTTTTTACAAATACTTCTAATTATTCATTTGTATCATTCCCTTGTATTTAATGAGAAAAGCATTATATACCTATGCCTCGGCGGAAATGGGATACCTGACTCGTACTTTAACAGGCCTCGCTATTGCACGGCCTGCTAACCACCTCGTCAGGCAATCCCTCACTTTCCGCACCGAGGCATTAATGAACTATTGTCAGCTCCTGGACTTGATAAATCGTCAAAGATTACCAGTAGTTACCACGTAACTGACAAATTCCATAAGGCGCAAACAAACTTGTTATGTCAAAGTACACAGAATTGCATCACACATGCTTTGTTACGCGATTCTGCCATGGGAGTCGTTAGTCTCATTTTAGTCTTCCGCGTGTCATATTTAGTAGGCTGTATTATGTCATTATATAGAAAAGAAAATTATCAATTCCATTCTAAGGGCTCCCGAGTACTGAAAAACAACCTGGAAAACGGCCTTTTAAGCTCGAGTCATCGGATTGAAATTTGGAGTATCTGTAGTATTTAGTGGTGGGAATATGTCTTAGACCTCGTGAGGCCCACGTCAAATTATACTAGTTCAAAAAAGAACCTTGTGCAAGTCAACTAAAGTTTAAAGTAAAATCGTAAAAAATAACTTCTTTTCAAATGTTAATCAGTGGGTCAGTCAAACTGAATTGGACTTGCGGATTACCATTTCCAAAGAAGTTATTTTTTGTGTTTTTGAAGAGTTTTTAGGGTTCCGTTGTCAAACCAGGAACCCTTATAGTTTCGCCATGTCCGTCCGTCCGCAGCCTAGCTCAGAGACTCTTAGTACTAGAAAGGTAGAAAGCTATAATTTGGCATGAATATACATATTAGTCACGCCAACAAAGTAGTAAAACAAAATATTGAAAAAAAAACCATTTTTTTAGTGTTCCTTTCCTACATGTAACGTGGGGATGTATTTTTTTTTTACCTACCCCTAGTGTTAGGTGTCTTTGGATAGGTGTTTTAAAAATATTTTGGGTTTGCGTAAACCATTTTTCGATTTAAGTAATCCGATCCGAAAGCCAAAACTACATACATACACATACATAACATCACGCCTTCATTCCCAGAGTGGGGTAGGCAGAGCTACAGAAATACCAACAACTCTAAAAAGACTTGTTGATAATTCTGTAACCACATTTTGCACAATCAGGCCAAAAAGTTTACTAGTGTATTAGTGACAGGTTGCAAGCCCATCGCCTAACAATAGCCAAAACTACAAAAACTAAAAATCTAAAAAAAAAACTGAAATGAAAGCACAATAACGGATTTATAAGGAAAACTATTACCAATAAGTAGACATTATTGTTTCTTGAGATAAAGGCTATTAAAGTGTTTATAGGTACTGTAATGAAAGAAGGATGTAGCAGTACATACTCCTTTCATTGTTTTCTTTTTTCTATTTTGTTATGTCGAAATGTCTCGAAATCTTTTGAATAAAAAAGATTTCGAAATATGGAATGCCCGCCGGTGGTTTTCAGGGGGACGCTCCAGAGTCTCCAACGGACCGCGTTGGCATTCACATGTGAACTAATGTATATTTAAACGTTAAAATAAATGAAAGAATATATTAACACTGCAAGACGTATACTTTTATTCTACGTAGCTTAGTTAAAAGTGCGTAAAGTATTACGCTTAGGAATAGGCGCCTCCCAGGCTTACAGTACCTATTAAAATCATCCAATACGGCACCAAATGACTATAAACAGAAAGTTTGTTATTACTTGTTGTTTTTTATGTTTGTGGTACTTAACGGCTTCGGAACCCTACGCTGAGCATGGTCAGACATGCTCTTGCCTGGTTTTTTTATTCTATTTTATACTTTTCGTAATAATATGCTTTTATAGTAGTGCTACTTCTTAGTGAATAAGAACCTCAGCATATTTCACGCTCACAGCAAGCAACGCTGTGGGAAAGGCATAGTGCATATATATATATATATATTTACTTGTTCCACTGTCTTAATCGAGATATCTCATCGATACCCTTGAAATAGGTACGTTTGAGGCGTTCCGGTGGCCATCTGTGGTGTTCATCGTCAGTACCACTTCACCAAATGATACTTTCTGAATGCAAATATGCTGGACTTGTTACTGAACGTACCAAAATCGCTATATGTATACCTATAATATTTGAAGAGTTCCCACAATTCCTCATGGATCCCCTCATCAGATATCTAACCATCAAACAAAAAAATAATTTTCAGAATAGATCCTCAATTGACAGAGTAATCGCGTATCAAACACATACTAAAAAATCATAGCCGAATTAAGAACCTCATTTTTGAAGTCTGTTAAAAATGCGTTAAAAATATCTCACCTCAAGACTTCAATCCTAAGACTGCAAATCCTTACCTATTGTGTTTTCTCGGAAATGTTCGTATTTGTCATGCTACTTAAGTCAGACTCAGTACCCATCCACACAACATGGGAGAAAGTCGCATCGTAGGATTAATAATCGATATAATAATATAGTGGTTAATACCGGGGTATTTTTTTTGTTAACATTTAAGTTACCTACACCTATTCCCTATACAATTTGATCGTGGTGGTTTTCACATCTCAGTGTGATATATTTCAAACTCGTGGTTTGACATTTGAAACTTATACTTAACTAATAAGTTTAGATGTCACTTGATAATACAATAATTCATAGACACGTCGGTATCATTGGAAAGTCGTGTTCCCAGTGTTCACGATGGGAAAGGATTATTCACTAGGTACATCGGTACATACTTGCTTCATACTGAAGATTAGGGATAAACAACTCTTCCGGTCACTGGGTCAAAATTAATTACAAAAAACATGTAACAAAACGTTTATTTCACCATAGACTACATAAAAATAACAACACCATTATTTACAATATCGGTTTAAAAAAGTAAATGCAAACACTTCTCAGACTGAGATATGACTTAATTGTTTAACATTTTAAATTTAAACATGTTCAAGGTCCTTTCACAAGAGGTGGCATAACACAAATACGATTTTATAAGAAACGTTTTTGCTCACATTTGATTTTGCACAAAAGTCGGGACGAAAACGTCGATCTGAGTTAAGATTAAGGACAGTGGATATCCACCACCAGCCATCCAGCACCATTTTTCAAGATCTTTAAAAATCCTATCCTATCTCCATTCCAAATTTCATCCAAATCTGTCCACTCGTTGCAGCGTGAAAGAATTACAGACAAACACACAAAACTTTAGCATTAATAATATTAGTACGCCTCGAACCATTCGTAGCAGCACTTCTGAAACGACCTATACAACATGTCATGTCACTTAAAATCAAAACTAATGAAAATAAACTTTAGTTTCTTGAATTACGCACTTAAAATATAACCAGTCCCCGTGCATTTGATTTTGGTGCCGCTGACGTAAAAGTGACATAATCTCACATATCTTTTTTTAAAGTACATCGAATCCACGTAAATAAAAATACATATTTTGTGTTGTACTGAAACAACTATTTCAGTTTATATTATTTAATTTGCTGTGCAAGTGAATGACAATCAGTCAAAGTCAATCAAACACGTTTTACTATCTTCGCTTATTTTTAATTTCTATAAAGATAAACTAAAGAGGTTGTCATAAATGTAATAAATTAATATAATAAAACTGATTTGAATCAGTCTACTGGGTGATTTTGGGGTCATGATCCGGAATGGCCAAAAGTGAATAAGATGGTCATACTGAACAACCTTTCCGATGGGACCAACCACGAAATCGCCAAAAAAACCAGCTGTTCCATACATTAACTCTCATTTAATTCACCGTTAGTGTATGGAACACCTGTTGTTTTTTTTTGGCGATTTCGTGGTTGGTCCCATCGGAAAGGTTGTTCAGTATGACCATCTTATTCACTTTTGGCCATTCTGGATCATGACCCCAAAATCACCCTATATATGCAGTTAACGGCACCAAATGTACGGGGTCTGAATATAACCTTTTGTCTTAGTTTCCGAGGTTCTGTTTATCGAGTGGTTTCTAACAAAGTATCGTCTCTAGGCATTATTGCAGTGCAAAGTCGAAAACTTGTGTTTTTCTCACTGTTTATACAAATGACTTTAAAATGTGCCCACAGATTAAAACAGGGGTACTTAAACTTGACTGACCGATGTAGCATCCTTGTGGAATTCCTATGCCCAACAGTGGACGTACAGACTGGCGTGATAATGCTTATGTATACGCTGGTAACGGTTTCGCAGTGGTCTCGGCTTTCACTGGCAAGCAGAGAGACTTGAAGAAGCTCTTCGACATTTCACACCTCTTGCTGACGCAATGGGGACATCTGAAAACCAACATACATTGTTAGTCTCATGAAATGTTCTGCTCAAGGCTGTGCGAGACTGAGGAGCGGTGTGTGAGGACAAAATCCACCAATAGGAGAGCAGCACTGAGAGAGGCTAGGAGTTCTATTGGTGGATTTTTTCCTCGGCATACCACCCCGCTACCTCGCACAGCTCTGGTGGAAACGCAGCCTTATGCTGGGTGTAGACGGACTAATACGGCTTTTTATTGATAATACTATATATACTTAAAACTGTTTTCAAAAACCCATAATATTTTTGAAAGACCTATCCAACGACACCCCACACTATAGGGTAGACGAGAAAAAAAAATACATCCCCACGTTACGTGTAGGGGAGGTACACTAAAAAAAAATGTTTTTTATTTTTTTTTGCATCACTTTGTTAACGTGACTAATATGCATATTCATGCCAAATTGCAGCTTTCTAGTACTAATAGTCTTTGCGCTAGGCTGCGGACGGACGGACGGACATGGCGAAACTATAAGGGTTCCTACTTTGACTACGGAACCCTAAAAAAGAAGCATACAGAGACTTAACATTGAGGTGGCAAAAGGCTCAGGCTCAGCCTGTGCCACGATTTCTAAAAACAGCAGGGCTGATTTTCAGCCTGCACCTTGACTCACTGCGCAATTAGCATAGGGGTAAGTGGTAGGGCTAAGCTATTATAACTTACTAAAAAGTTCAGGCTCGACTCTATTTCCTAAATATTGTATCAACTATCATAATGTTGATATATACATATATGTAGTTTATGTAAGTTTAAGTATGTTTATTGATGTATAATTACATATCTTTCTATCTATGTATGTAAGTGGGTCATTCTACTTTTTAGCGCATAATAATCATTGGTGAAATTAAAGGCATTTTTAGACATTTTTTTCACGTAAATTTGACTTATATTGAAACTGGAACAACTAAATTTAATAGTTCAAAACAAAACACTTTAAATATACTGATATTTTATCAGGAAAAGTTGGTAACACAGCGGTAAATACACTTTTTCCATACAAATGGCGGGGACATACGTGACCACTATGTTACCTACTTTAAAGTTAATTATAGCGACTTTTTAAATGTAGTAATAATTTTAAATGTAAGCCAAGTTGTGTAACTATTTCAATATTAAATTACAAAACCGAGCACTTTAACGTTTTTATAAAAATATTACTTGAAGAGCACTTGTCAAAAAATCGACCTGCGCTTAAAAGTAGAATGACCCAAGTATTTGAATGTATTAGTTTTGTTTTTTTCTATAAATTTCTACTCCTGTTTACTCGATGCCACAACCTTTCACTTTTCTCAATCTCTCAAGGGTTAGCTGGAAGAGATCCCTTAAAGGGATAAGTTCGCCTTTGTACATCTTTTTATTTTTATTCTTTGTATTGTTTTGATTTTTCTTTTGTACAATAAAGTACAAATACATACATACATAAATACATACTTAGGTACAATTCATGAAAATTTTGTTTATAATATAGGTACCTGTTGAGGAACTGCTTGGAGACCCTGGGGCCAGTCTTGATATGTGCCCGCACGACGTCGGCCAGCGCTCCAATAAACGTGGGGTGGTCGTTGGGGGCTTCGGCGCGCTCGATTTGAATTATACCCGCCTGTCGGACGGTGGGACACGTTAATTAAAATATCCCGTCAAAAATGTTAATGTGAAATGTGAGCCAAGTTCAATATGAAGAATACACGTCGTTGTCAAACAGAGATCTACAGGGCAATTTTTTAATAGGTGCACAAATTTTAATATTTGCTTCGCTATTGTTAATCAATAACACATGTTGTGTTATATTTACTCTAGCTTAAAAAATATTAGAGATATTGCCGATTCAATGATTCCGGTAACTTAACGATATTCATGGACCCTCTAATGCAGGGGTGCGAGGAAAGGGGAGTGTTGTTAAGTAAGTTAATAAATGAAATTTCAAATTTAGAATATCAGTAGGAGAGGGGCTTGTTGTCTGATAAGCTGTACATGAAATTTCTTGTTAGCTTGACAACCCATGTCATCATTTCTAGTGTGACTTTGTGTCCACACGAGAAGGTAAAAGAGAGATAATTTGCAACAAAAAAAAGATTTTTTTAAACTGGTTTTACTGTCGTAATATGTTACATTAACGATACAAAATCATATGTTAAAAGTTTGCGCACTGATAAAAAAATACCCTGTATATAGGTGCTAAGTTCTGTGTAGAATCGTTAAGTATTAATTACAAGAACACGCAACATTCTAAAATAAATTTATATAACAACTTCTTACTTGGTACTACCAAATGTTTGCTACTTAATAGTTAACATAAACCCTTAAATTTAAACAGACGATCATTTAAACAATGCAATTATTTCACTTGCGATGTACCTAATTCAATTTCAAGATTTGGTTTGACTATATATATTAAATTTTGGATTCTACAAGATCGCAAAATAGGTCGTAGAGTGACTAAAATGTAAAATTACTAGATCGCAAAATGACAAGGTCACATAATGACTACATATCAAAATGACTACGTCACAGAATGAGTAGATAAAAATTACTAGGTCGCAGAATGACTAGATTAGAATGACCCTCGCAGAGTGACTAAAATGCAAAATGACCTGGTAGGAAAATGACTAAGTCGCAGAATGAGTACAGCAAAAGCTTTTTTATGCAGCCTCTGCGCGCAGTGAAACCTTACCTCCTTGGCCACCTCCTCGCAGTATTCGATGTCCAGCTCATGCAGCGTCTCTATGTGCTCGTTGACAAACGCGATGGGCACCAGGATAAGGTGCTTCTTGCCTTGTTTCGCATACATCTAAAACAAATAGAATAATAGTTTTACACTGACCACGAAATCAAACTCATGAACATTCGAAGACTGTGCTCACGAGTATTGCTTACGTTTTAAAAATGATTCAAAATGATTTAACCAAAAATTGGGTGCCTGTAGCTGGTATTAAATTTAATGTTGCGTGTATACCCAGATATTTGTATGTTTTTAGTGGTGGTAGGACCCTGTACAGAGTCCATCAGGACCGTCCGTCCACCATCTTATCCATTAATCACCCGCCAAGCAACAGTGTTCGCATTGTTGTGTTCCGGTGTGGGGACAAGACAACCGGTGAAATTACAAGCATAGAGGCATTCCATCTTAGTCCTCAGGGTTGACAACGCATTTGAGGTCTTGGTATTATAGTCTCGAGAATTCAAATGTCTATGGGTCTCAAATTCCACTTACCATCAGGTGGCCTGAGTGCTCGTGTGTCTTCTCATTAACAAAGAAACTCTATGTTTGTATTAGGTATGTTCACCGATATTTATTCGAAAAGTTGCGTATTTAAGGTGGGGCAGGGCTAACTAAGGTGAAAATGCGTGATTTAAAATGTTGCTCCCTTTTTATTGAAATTTGGGTACTTAAACTATATAAGGTCGCTTAAATTGTTCTAAAATGTTCAATTCCCTTTTAAAAATTAAATGACGCATTTATCCCTTAGTTACTATAGCCCCGCCCCAACTTAACCTGATATTTTTCCCCTAAAATTGGGTATGTTCACCGGTATTTTTCCAAAAATTAGGTTATGCTTTTTTGTATTTTGTATTTATCCTTGAATTAGATAAGTCTCACCAGTATTTATCCGAAAATTGAGTACATGCCCAGGTAACTGAAAATTAGGTGTATACCCAAGAATTTACCTTTGATTAAGGTATACAAACCCCTATTTATCCGAAAATTGAGTGTATGGCCTGTTTGATAACCGAAAATTGGGTATACACCCAAGAACTTATCCTTGAATTAGGTTTTTATCCGAAAATTGTGTATATGTCCAGGTAAATAACTGAAAATTGGGTGTATATCCAAGAATATACCCTTGAATTAGGCATACAAACCGGTATTTCCCCGTGCCACCCCATGTCTTCCCGTGGATGTCGTAAGAGGCGACTAAGGGAAAACAGGCTTGTAGTACTGTTAGGCGATGGGCTTGCAACCTAATACACTCGCAAAGATCTTAGCCTGTTTGTACAAAATGTGGCTACAGAATTGCAAACAAGTCTTTTTAAAGTTGTTGGTCCAGTATTTCTGTAGCTCTGCCTACCCCACTCTGGGAATGAAGGCGTGATGTTACGTAAGTCAAAATATTTATTCCGCAAATTGGCCACAACAGAGCTCTTTTTACATGTCGGACAAGACATTACTTGTGGAATCGCGCCGCAAGAAGCTCCAGCAGGCCATTTTTAGGGTTCCGTACCCAAAGTGTACTGGGAATAAGGGCGTGTGGTTTTGTATGTATCTGTTTAGAACGCATCCAAAACGCTTCGGTTATGGCCTCACCTCGCGGCGGTTAGACAAGATTAACACTACTTGAAAAGCAGCTTAAAGATGGTAGAGGAACAAACACTTTTTTTAAATGTCAAAATAAAATGCGGTTTTCGGAATGCTCTGTTTGATTATTTGTTAATTACCTACTTAATTGATAAACGATATGTACTTACCATATTATTTTTTAGTTGTTATCAAAATATACCTTTCGTATATATTTTTTATAAGTAGTTAATTACCCCTGTATTGTATTAAAAGTACGACCACTGAATGTTGTCCTTGTGGACAGTTCCTGTTTTGTTTTATAAATTATAATATTTATAATACCGTGATGTAATGCAGTGTACTAAGGCTTCAGTATTCACACATTGAGAGGGAGGTGCAGGTTGAAAAACAGCGCTGTGTAGACCCCGTCTCACAGCATACGCTTAGTTCTGAACCTTTTGCCGTAGCATCTATGAGACTTGTTGTCGTTATTATAATAATCTGTAAAACTACTTTGTTATATGTGTGGCAATAAATCTTTTTCTGATTCTGAATAAGATTTAATAATAGTTGGGTCGAATCAAACGTACTTTTTTCCCTACCAAGGAACGAATACGCATAAATCTATTTTGCCTGTATTTTTAACTGCTATATAATATAATAAATAATTGTAATTCGGTAAAAAACAGTGATTCACTGAAGGTAACCCTAGGATCTCTGCATCATCTCCCATAGGAGCTTAGGGCCGTAACATATGGTCCTTCGAACCGGATCCTCGGTTATTTCCCCTCTGTCATCTCCACTCGGAGCAGCACCTGTAAGTGAATGTCGCTGGCCTACCTTGATGGCGTCGTCGGTGTAGGGCTGCAGCCACGGCAGCGGGCCCACCTTGGACTGCCACACGAGGCGGTGCGCGTTGGGCGCCTTCAGCTGCGCCATGGTCAGCGCCACCGTCGCCGCCACCTCGTGGGGGTACGTGTCGCCGCGCGACACCGCCTGGACATAACCAACCAAAAAACTACCAATTCCAAATATTTATTCAGTAAACTGGCCACATGAGAGCTATTTTACGTCGGTAATGTAAAGTGAATCCACTAAAAGGGCGCACAAGACCATCATTGCGGAGAAGAAGCGCCGCAAGAAACTCCAGCAAAACCCATTCAAGGGTTTTTCGAATGGGTTTTATAAGGGTTTTACTGAGAAAAGCCGTTCCATTTGCTTTTTGAAACCCGCTATCCCATTCAAGGGGTTTTATATGGGTTTTACTTAGCAGGGTTTTATTTATATATTTATTTATGTATTTATTAATCCATGCAAAACCAACAGCTTTACAAAATAATAATAATTAGAAACTAGATTAACAAAACATAGCCAATTACAGGTTCTCACATTTAGCAATTAAGTATTATGAAAAAGAATAAGCCTAACTTAAACGTTTAAACAGTGAGAGAGAAAAACAATTAATTTATAAAAACTACTACCTACAGGCCACCAAGTATTACTATACGCAATAACTATGCCAACCAGCGCCCGCACCCACACCCAAAAAAATTATCATATATGAAGATTATTCACAAAATACTGAATTAATACTACTTGCAAAAATGTCAAAATCAATATTCCTTAACACACTATTCAAACTCCGACCAGCTCTGCACAAAAAACAATTTTTCCTATAATTAGTAGAAGCTAGGGAAACCGAAATAGGACGAAAATACCGCACACTCCTAGCGGGAATATTAAAAGAAACTCTGCCCAATAAATCAGGACAATCCACATTGCCGTTAACTATATTCAATAGCTTTTGCATTTGCTTGTTAAAGCGCTATTTATAATTAATTATCTGTGCTTTAGCTGTTAAGGTTTCCCTTATAGTGAATGGTTAGTTTAACAAATACCCTAGTCATATATTTCTTTCCGAGAGGTTAGAGGTTAGGTTAATTCTTTTAGTGGCTTATTCTATTATGAGGTCGTCTTTCAAAGGCTTTTATCGGTGAATGGGTGGGCGGGCAGTATAGTGTGAGACGAATAAAGATGTTTTTAACACAGTTGCACAAAAAGTGGTACTTTTCGTAGCTGTATATCGTGCGGAAAGTTGGATATTACGCACTAGTGCGTTATAGTTTCCCATTTTTTTTAAATATAATTTTGTTTCAACTCCCGAGCCGTGCATCCAACCAAAGAGTTTGCATGTTCAACCACTTTTTGATTACGTCATTTAGCATTGAGACTATACATAGGTAATATAATTTAAAATATTAAAATTAAATACAAACATACATACACACATAAATTGTATCTAGGTAATATTAAAAAAAAACAGCTCTCATCAAGATGGCTGAATCTGAATTAGTATTACGAATGATTAGATGGTTGCGTATTAAGGTGAATTCACATTACACCATGCCGAAACCGGGCCCAGCCCAGTACGGCGTAATGTGAATCCACCTTTATACATTACCGCTGGTTAATAGAGAATTATACTTATAATTTTTAAATATAAGTAATTAAATAACTGTGACTTCTTTTTTTATTTCGCTGAATGGTCACAACCGTTGCCATTTCATAAAGTCTCTGACAATATGTAGTTTGGACATAATGCTACACGAAGTAATTGCTATTTTGATGTTCTGCGTTATAGACTACATTTCGCCTCTTCGTCAATTTACGTCACTGAACATTTTGGCTGCATAGAATCCGCGGGTGCCTGTCAGTCTGTCTGTCCGCATATACGTGTCTATCTGGGCGGGTGTGCCTCACCTTGAGCGGCAGGCTGTGCGCCGTGAACAGGATGAGCACGTCGTCCCGCACGGGCTCGGGGAAGGCGTCCAGCTTGGCCTGGATGCGCTCGGCGAAGCACTGCGCCAGCAGCGGGTGCGTGGCCCAGCGCTCGATCAGGCTGAACTCGATGTTTTTCGGGACTTGTCTGCATTTCAAGGGAAAATATTGAAACAACCAGACTTGAAACAAAAAATAAGTTTCTGTCCAAAATTTTAATTTTCGAGACAAGCCTTTGTTGCCGACTGTACTTTTTTTTGCAAAGTAATTTGCGGCTTATAAATACCAGCCTAATGAGTCCAAACTCGATGGGTCTACGGTAAGTATAGCGGAGATCCTGTCGCTACCTCCCGACTCCAGCATCAGATCAGCCCCATGTCATCATAATATGGTATTGTCACGCGATATACAAATGCATACAAA
This sequence comes from Acleris holmiana, assembly GCA_949316455.1. Taxonomy (NCBI): domain Eukaryota; kingdom Metazoa; phylum Arthropoda; class Insecta; order Lepidoptera; family Tortricidae; genus Acleris; species Acleris holmiana. Next base: position 7,334,287 of record OX438790.1, on the reverse strand, counting down.
ATTTCAGCTCAATTGGAAACCGAGAAGTGGGTCAAATTTAACTTGCAAATTTCAACGGACAACTTACATACTTACATACGAACAGTGAATGTTAAATAAAAGCTTTTTAAAAAAACATTTGCAAAGTCATTTGCTGCTAATCAAGGCCAACCTAATGAGTCCAAACACAGTGGGTCTGCTTTAAATCTAGCGGAGATCCTGTCACCACCTTCCGACTCCATCATCAGACCAGCTCGATGGTGCCAAATTATTGTATTGTCATCGAGGTTACGTAGATATACCAAATTTCAATTCATTCGGTCTCCGGGAAGTGGTTCTAAACTTCCTTGCAAGATTTGACCCGAACATACATACAATGATATAAGCATTTTGAATCTAATGTGGTTACCGATAGAGTATAGAATGCTTTGACTACTTTACCAAAGAAGACGGGTAACTGCATATTAATAGTATTAGCATTTTGAATCTAATGTGGTTACCGATAGAGTATAGAATGCTTTGACTACTTTACCAAAGAAGGCGGCTAACTGCATATTATTAGTATAAGCATTTTGAATCTAATGTGGTTACCAAAAGGGTATAGAATGCTGAATAATAAATAGTATCACCTGTCCTTATAGAAGTCCGCGATGGCGTTTAAACTTGAACCAGTGGTTGCGCAGCTGTATTGTGGGTACTGCGAAAATATGATCGCTCTTTCTACACCGTCTCTGAGAAAAGACAATTCACTAGGTACCATAACCAGAGATCGGACAAATGTGTGGACATGACTCCATAGATTCTAATGAAACAAATTATATTACATTAATTGATTACTTACCCTATAAATAATTTTGATCCTTTGCAAGGCAATAAATGATACAAAGATTTGTTATTGTGTATATTTATTTAAGCAAAGAAACAGGTATTTTAATAACTTTTCCGTGATTATTTCATTCCTTTTCACGGCTAAAATAAACTTATGAGGTGAAAGCTCCTTTCGAATCCACGGAAGTTAATGGAGCAAACTTATATACTTACTTAAATTAATGTAATATCAATCGCCACTCCTGTATTATTTATAACTATCCTGCAAAGGATCAAGATTAAAGTTCAGGTAAGAAAAAAAATAAAAAATAAAAATTTGTTTTATTAAAATTGGAGTCAAGTCCACATTATTGCGAGTAATGACACCCATTTGTCCGATCTCTGACCAAAACAAAAAAAAGTCTATACATGGTGGAAAAGAAATAACTTGTTTTAAATAAATAGGTTTTGGGATTTGGTTAAAAATATTGAAGGACGCCGACTTAATAAGAAACAAGCAACGCCGCGGGAAAGTCACAGTCATATGTTTAAACGATTTGAATGCGCTTCGTTTACTCGCTCGTGAAATATCGTTAAGGAGGTCCGGTGGCCATCAGTTCTAATTCACCAAATGATACTTTTTGAATGCAAATGCTAGACTTGTCACTAAGTACTAAAATCGCTATAATAATATGTATTGATATAATATTTGTGGAGTTCCCTCGATTCCTCCAAGATCCAATCATCAGATCTTGAAAATGGGACCACACAGAAAAAATACCAACACGTTTTTTTTTTAATTTAATAAAAGTTATTTCATACTTTTTGAAGACGTGCTAAATCTAGTATCATAAAGGTTGGGTGCGAATTAGAGTAGCCTCGGGTTGAGGCACGCACGGCTCACCTATTTTGCTCAAATTCGTACGCGCTTTGCGCGAGCAGCGGGCGAGCGGCGCGCGGCGAGCCTCCGAGAGTTGATCTTTTGACCGTGCTCAAAGGCGCCTTAGTGTGCGTGCTTCGCGTAATTTGGACGTGTATCCGAGCGTAACGCGGGCAGAACGACCAGTTCTAACTTGTCTGTGAGCGAGGCGCGTGCAAATTTGATAAAGTTGCTGAGCCGTTCCACCACCGCGGCGATTTCTTCTTTTTGTTAATAATTGGGTGAATTATGACAAACGCAGTCGCGGCTATCATCGTGTCCGACGCCATTTTGAAATGTCGGCTCGCCTCGAGCACGCTGCCTTATCCGCGCATGTTTATGTGTAACAATTAAACGCGCGCGCTGCGCACCCTCAATCTCGTCGCGGAAAACACTGACTTGTTCTTTTGTTCTCTGAATGAATTCACAAAGTCAGCCTTATACTGTATTTGTTATAGTCGTGATAAGTATAATTAAGTATAGATAAGTTAGAGGTAGTTACGCTATTGTCTTAGGTACATTCCTGTAAAAATAGTTGTAAGTGTGTGTGAAATAAATAAATAAATAAATTTGGCTCGCGAGCAGCTCGCCGCGGGCATGCCTCAGGCTGAGCCGCTCAGATTCGTACCCAGCTTAACATTACGCACTTACTTCTCTAGCTGATCGAAGGTAAAATCTGTGAATGGTGGCACATATCTGAAAGCCACGTAGTGCTTGTGTGGTGCGCTATCAGGACACAGCAGGTCCAGCTCTTGTGTTAGCAGTTTCCCTGAAAATCAATAGCAAATCTCCTTACTGGACCCCACAAACACCAACACGGAACAGGGGGGTTATTATGATTAAACATCTTCAACGTTCAACTTTCATGTCACCCGATAGGGGTAGAAAAAAGAAATACATTCAAATATTAAATGAATGAAATGAACGTTTATGTTCTGTGTTATTTTTACATCAAAATAGCAGACAAATATATCTTTAATTAAATAATGTGTAAAAGAAAAACCCTGGATATAACACTATGTTCAATGTGTAAACTAAGTGTCTAAAAAAGCAACAAGGTTGAAATACGGGCAAGTGTAAATAAAAAATGTGTTCAATTTTTTTAGTACTTGACATACTTTCCACACTGACTGATGTTATGGGAAGGTCATTAAGTTATTTAAAATGGATATATTATAACAGACGTCAAAGGTTGACAGCAAAATCCATAAAAAAAAATTTTGGTAATTAATTGAAATCTTTACATTATAGCGTCTTTATTTTGTTTGTAAAAAAATAAAGGTTTCTAAATACTATATGTATAGTAGTACCACAAATATAAGTAACAACGATGTACCTGCGCAGAAAGCATTTGTTTAGAAGGCGCGGAAACGTTTTGGCCAAGGCATTACGTTAGCGCGGGTAAAACTTCGACGGCTATTGGTTAAATATTCGGCAGCCATTACAGCGACGCCGCCGACCGCCATTTTATTTAGCGTCGCGTCAGTAGTCATTTTTTATTACCACGCAATGTCATGACGCCATGAGCGAGAAAGCACGAGTTTAATTGTCATTTCATATTCTACCCTACGCGTAACACGACAAGGTTTGTATTGAATTGTTTTTTACGTTCGTTTATCTTCGGCATTAGTGAGCACCTTTCTGCGTGGACGAAGATTGCCGGCGTAACTTATATTTGTGGTCATACTGTATTTGTTTGTACTTATTTGTTTTGTACTTAACGTGTGGTGGTATCGAGTTAAAATTAAAACCATATTATAATAAAAGGCAGCACTCCCGAGGGAGTTATAACCAAACCAAAATAGTTTTTTTAAGCTTTTGCTGCTGACTGTACTTTTTTCGGCATAGTCATCATCTGCTTATAAATCAAGACGTTCATAATGAACCCTAACACGACGGGTTTATCATGTGTAATTTAGGAGTTCCTATGGCCTTCCGTCTCCATCATCAGAGCAGCTCGATGGTGCCACATTATCTCATTGTCAGCGGATTTACATAAGAATGTCAAATTTCAGCTCAATCGGATAACGGGAAGTGACTGAAAAATGGATTGCAAATTTTGACAGACAACTTACATACAAACAGTGGAAGTTAAATAAAAGCTTGTAATTATAAAAATCCATGTCTCCCGCGGGAGGTAAATCGGCTATAACTGCTATATAAGCCTGCGTGTAATAATACGATTGTACACTGTTTTACAGAAACTCATTTCATAGAATGTATCACTTTGCAGAATTTTCATTTCATAAAAAGCTAATTTCTGCTGTAACCTTACTGTTTTGACGACACGTTGGCCTAGTTGGGAGTGAACCTGCCTCCGAAGCCGGTAGTCCCGGGTTCAAATCCCGGTAAGGGCAGATATTTTTGTGATGAGCACGAGTATTTGTTCCTGAGTCTTGGTTGTTTTATATGTATTTAAGTATTTATTTCTCTATCTAAGTAAGTTTATCGTTGTCTAGTACCCATAGTACAAGCGTAGAGCTTAGTTTGGGACTAGGTCAATTTGTGTGACATTGTCCCGTGATATTTATTTATTATAGCGACCCGCCCTCGCTTCGCTCCGGATTAAAGTATTATACATATAAACCTTCCTCTTCAATCACTCTATCTATTAAAAAAAACCGCATCAAAATTCCGTTGCGTAGTTTTAAAGATTTAAGCATACATAGGGATATAGGGACAGAAAAAGCGACTTTGTTTTATACTATATAGTGATTATATTACCTTGTAAATTGGTCCACTTTAGTATAGGCGACCCTCCTCCAATCTCCTTATATTTCTTCTGTACTTCCTCAGTGCGTCGCTGAGCGATCCACGGCCCAAGCCGACTCTGAATTGGCAGCTGGATCATATCTCGGTCTGTCATGATTCTGTGCAGGTAGCCTCCTACCTGCGGAGTAATGTATTTTATGGTACAGAATTTTAATAGTTATTTATGTGACTGTTACATAATAACATTATACAACGTGTTACAAAATAATCCGTAAAAAAGAAATTACGAAAGTAGTGTCAACCCTAGTATACTGTATACCTAAGATACTGAACTGACGTTATTTAATAAGGGTTGACACTACTTTTGTAATTTCTTTTTTACGGATTATTTTGTAACACGTTGTATACACTGCTTTATCTACATACATATTATAAACAACGAAACAAACTAAACTAATGATTGCGACAAGACAAATAGAACAGTGTTTTTAATTCATAGACAAACTAGTGTCGGTCTCTACTATCATATCGTTTGACATCAAGTAGCATGCGAGATTTGTCAAAATTGTATTCGATAGACATCTCACATTGTGATTTTCACAGATAAGAAATTTGTTCTAACAAAACAGTTTATATTTATGCTAGTCGTTATTTGCGGTTTTTGAACGCATCATAGGTATTTTTCAAATTAATTGTACGTACTTCAAGAGAGAAATTAAGAAACGGTAACTTTTACATGTGAGTGTCGAAAATTGTAAAAGTTACTGTTTCTTAATTTCAGTCCTTAACTAGACAAATTTCTTTGAAAAATACCCTAATTGAGGGTTTATGATATGTGTGTAGATAAAATTAAATTATTACAGAACCTCAAAGAAGAATTATCTGGACTGATTCTAAAGGTGTCATTCCATTTGTGACTGCAATGCCACTTGCAGTAGCGACTGACAATAGCAACGCTACTGGTTTTTGTTTTTTTTAGTAAATAAAAGCTTTGATATTGAAATAGATGCCACAAACAGCCAGCAGACATACAGATGCTCAAATGTACATGTTTAACTTATAACACCACTCTTTTAAAAACAGATAGCTCTAGGGAAGCTCAGTCCCACTTTTTTTTTTACATCACCTCTCCTGTGGTCTCCGGGCCTCCCATATTCAGCATCACTATAGCAGTTTTGGGCTTTGTAGCAGTGGACATACTCCTCATTAGACTAGAACCCTTACCTGAAAAGAGAACAGTATTAACTTTTAGGCAGTTTGACTTTTAACTGGTCTGCCAGGAATTGTATTTAATACAATGTCCATTGTAGTCGGAAAAATAAAGGCATATTATTATTACTGTGGATATTTATTTAAAATCTGTAAGTTAACTTAGTAATATCTGTTAGTTAAATCTGTCAGTTCAGTAATAGAATTTATTAATACGGACTCCCAAAACCTCTGCAATACATGATCAGGTCCATACCATCCATCCACCAGCAATATATTAGAAATATACTAAAACTACTCTATATTTTGAATTAGAGGGATTCAATGCATTCTATTGAGAAAACCTTTAATTGGTATTTTAACGGCCCTGTGCTGAAATATTTATATTGCCACTGTTTTCCTGTGCACGGATAGACATTCTGCTAGTTAACCAAGATTAGGAGGATCTGCGTTTTTGCATAGAAAAGGTTATCATTGTATCAGCAAACATGCCAGATAGAGAATTCAAATGGACATACAGACAATATATTGGTGAGTAGGTTCTGATACTGAGGTCCATACACAGTTTTAATTGATAGAATTATGTCCATAATCTCCTCAGATTGTTAATGGAATGCGTTCACCAGATTTAATGCCCACATGCAGTATTTAAAATCGTGAGGCCCACCATACTGCTAACGGAGATTTTTAAGAGTGGGAATTTGAACCTAACAAGGAAATTAAGTTCTTTTACCTTTGCTCTTAAATACCATTTTTAATTATGAAACAAATGAAAATGAACTTTATACTCTCTAATTTAAAGTTTAAACTAAATTGCATTGTTTATGTATAACTTATAGCACACCAGGTCTTACAAGGAGAACATGGTAAGTTTTACTCGCAATACAAACAAAATGTGCAAACACATTCGAAGACAAAACCGAGCGACACTGCACTGTAGGTTGTCTCTGACCATGGGGCTTTAAATGTAGGTATCAGTTCCACTCCGCAAATGCTACATCTTTTGTTCTAGGACTTACAAAATAACTTCATTTACAGTAAGTTATATGTGATCAAACTTTACTAGTTAAATCAGTGAATTAATTTATTTTGTATGAAAAATAAACAATAAAAATTACCTAATTTTTGAAAGTTGTAGAACAAGGAGTTCCATTTGAGGAGTAGAATCGATCCCTACATTTAAAACCCCATGGTCAGAGACACCTATGGGTCGTTTTCAAAAAAATTGTACATAGTTAAAGGCTTAATGAAAACAAAATCACGATCGCGTCCTTTGTATAACGAAAGTTAGTCATACAACCTGTATGGGTAACTTTCGTCACTCAAAGGAATCAATTAAGTTTTGTTTTAATTAAAGCCCTTAACTATGTACAATTTTTTTGAAAACGACCCCTATACTATATGTATATACTTTAGTTAATTATTTTTAGTATTTATTTCCCCAATAAAAATATTGTAAGTACGTAAAAAACTTTTATATAACCATACAGCGACACCGGTTTTTGAAGATTAAAATCTAGACTCTCAAATAATTTGTTAAGTTTCCGTTATGCCCATCAGCCGTAGAGGTATTTAAGTAATCTTTTACCACGAAAGACAAGGTCAATTATTAATTAATTCACGGGTAATCAACTTACAAATTGACGAAATCATTTTGCTTTTCGGTGATCTCTTTCTACTAGAAATATGTACGTTTTATTATATTTTTATCTTGTAAACTTTAAGTAACAATATTTTAGAACAAAAACTTAGTAGGATAATGCACAAAACTGTTGATTTTCATTAATGAAAAGATAAACACTGAAGCAATTTTATTGCAATCATTGCATTACAGAAATGAGGACTCCAGTAAATTGAATGATTGAATGAGTAGTAAGTAAGTAACATCACAATTGTGTCAGAATGACGTTTATTTTTAATATTTTAAAAACTGATTAAAACCACTTAAGATTTACCTTACATCAGTTACATTCTTAATAAAATAAAAACGTTTTTCATAGTTAAATAAAATGAGTTATAATTATTTAACTTAATTTGTCAGTGGAAACTTTTTTCTAATATGGCAATAGAGAAATGAGCTCACTCACTCACTCGCAACTTATGTTTCCATTCACTCGTACAATATTTATGTCAGTCAACGTCAAAGTATTATTTTTGTAATTATTATTTGTTGATTGTGAAACCTATTATTATTATATGTTTCTTTGATCTTTCTATATTCTAATAAAAATGTCCTGTCGCAACGCTTCTCACGCTGGAAGTTGGTACACGGAGAACGGTAAGTCTAGTATCTAAATACCTTATTTGGAACAAAGGGACTGTTCAATTTAAGAAACGTTCGTGAGTTTATGATGTTTTAAAATTAAGGTGATACTTTAGAATTGGGAAAAGTGAAAATGTTTCGTAGTCGTGTTTAAAAAGACAAAAATGTATCATTTTTATTTTGTGAATGACTAGGTAAGTCAAAAGTTCAGTGACCTTTAAGAAAGAATCTTATTTGGTTCCTTTATGACTTGAAATAAAAAGTAACTTAAGAAAATGCAGTTTAATTAAATCCGTATTATTTAAAAAAAACTCATTTGAATAGTGCGTCAGTCAGTACATTAAAAAACAGTTTTGTGTACACAACGGAAACGACTTGACTTGATCACTTGACTGACTTGACTTCCAGCTGGTTTCGTTTAGAAATGTCTAAGTGTAGACTGATTTTTTTACGGGTTACTCACAATTTTTTGTATGATTCAAATTATTTCGCACCTTTACCTGCAATTGTGTTTTGTAGTATGTATTTGATTATTTATTGTATTATTTTATTATGTGTAATGCATTGATTGGTCCTGAGCCAAGAATTTCCGAACGCACCGGAAACGTCCGTTGCCATGACACGTTTAAACGAACGTCAATCAGTTTCTCGTAAGCCAACGTTACTCTACCAATTTTATTGAAATACTTTAATAATGTCGGATAAAACTAAAAAAGTGCCCGCAACAACTTCAAAGACGTTAAAAAGTCGTACATCGACTGTAGGTATACCGTCATCGTCCCGTCGTGTTCCTACAACGGCCATGAAAGAACGTAATCCGCGAACGAAAATCAACAAAAACGCTACTATTAGCGAAGGCGATATGTCCATCAGACAAGAAGCTACGTTACCCGACTTTGACGGAGAGAACAAGCAAATTGCGTACGGGAAGTTGTTACGGTCGATGCTGGAGGAATGTCTACTCGACGACAAGATAGAACGAGAAGAAACGCAAATTGACAAAGACATGGCGCTGCTGGCTGACCGCTTTCAAAAAACCATGTCACAGCTGGACAAGACTAACCGGAGGCTGAAGGATATATCGTTTGTTGTGGAGCAGGAAAGGTGGGTACTTCACATTGTTTGGTTTATCTTCAGAATGTTTCAAGTTTCAAATTTCAAAGCCTTTATTTACTAAAAAGAGTATCTACATGCCTTATAACCTCTTGAGGCCCACCATACTACAATCCGGTAGATTTTTGTTAGTAGGAATTTGAATCCACCAGCAAGGAAATAAAGTTCAATTAACTTTGCACTTAACCTTTCGTATGCCGGAGGGGCTCCCACACTTGTACCCGTCGTATGCCGGGCTATGACGTCATCGGTGTCACGTGACAGAGTTTAAAAAATCCTGGCTCTCAATTGGTTCCACTTTTCGAACTACTAAATCTAATCTATGGAAGATTGATTTTTAGATTTTTACCACAAGCAAATTAGAACCCTATCTTAAAGGAGGTATAGTCCAATTTAAAATAACAAGATTAAATCCCTTGTGGACGGATACGGTACTAGGCACTCTACTGCGCTGGGCCGGATACGGCACTAGGCATACGAAGGGTTAAATGACCTTTTAAATTTTGAAACGAATAAAAATGAGCTTTATGTTCGTTGAAATAAGGTTTAATTGAATTGCCTGGATTACTTTCTATAGGACACCGGGTTTTACGAGGATAAAATGAAAGTTTAACTGTAATAAAAACTAAATCTAATTTTGCACAGCAGTCGTCTCACTAGCTGGTCCTATGGCCTCCTCCAGCTTCCATTCCTGTCTGTCTGGAGCCAATTTGGGCCATACAAGGCCTGCTATTTTTCTGAGGTTGTCTGACCATCCATTCTGTACTGTATACCTTTTCTCCTCTTTGAGTCCACTTTGGTCTCCTCTTTCTGAGCATGTGGGCCTGTCCATGTCCGTTTTAGTGTCCTGATCCTTTTCTCCACATCTTCCCATTTCCTAATGGTCCTAAGGTCTACTGCTCGCTTCCTGACTCTTTTTGTATAACCAAGGATACTTCTCTCCATGCTTCTTTGGCATGAGACAAGTTTTTGGTCATTCTTTTGTGTGGGAGCCCATGTTTCGCATCCATATGTCAGTACTGGTATAAAAATGGTAGGTAAAATACAATTTTGAACTGGTTCTAGTGATTAAAATGATCTGCAATTTGGAATACATTTAAACCCAATGACAAAGCAATGGTACGGTGTCTGATCTATTTCAACTGTACATACCATAGACCCATAGAGATTGAGAAATAAGTACTTCAATAAAATGCTTGCGTTTGGATGTATGTGCTTTTATGTCTTGAGTGTCTATTGCTTAATATAATAAAGTTTTTATTTATCACTGTCTAGTTTCCATGGCATAAACCTAGGTTAGATTAGATTATTGATTGCTCAATGTAATGTTACAGCATAAATTGTACAGCACGTAAAACTATTATAAAAGCATAAAACAATTACTTAAAACTTAAAACAATAAAATACAAGAGAAATTATGATAATAGTTAAACAAGTATAGTTCATTCCCTTGGATAGTGTCGCTACATTCACACGCACTTGTGATTATTGTTATAAAACATGAATTTGATTCGATGTAAACAGCCAAATTCATTTGCGAGTACACCGCTCGCACTCTTTGATACGCGGCGGCATCCTTTGACAAAAGGCGGCCCATGCCAAGGCAGCACAATACAAAGACAAAGACTCTATCTAAAATGGATTATAGTTACTATCTTTAGTTTTCTCTGTAAAGGTTCCTCATAAAACATTGTCCCATAAGTAAAAAATAAAACAGGATACAAGTAAAATAACTAAGTAGAATGTCAAGTAATAATAGTAATATATGCAAAGTCTAAACCAAAATCTAGATGTCAAGATCCTGAGTATAGTAAACGAGCATAGAGCTAGAATTTTTTTTAATAAGTTTGTTGTCAGTCTTTGTAAATGTACCATCTTTGTCATTTATTTATTCTTTTTACTTAATTTCAGGTTACTTAATCTAAGACGTAGAGACAACTCAAATATCTTTGAAGAAACAGATAAGAGCGGTGCGCAAACAATACTTAATGACTTGGCAATTACGGAACAAGCAAATTTAGACAAGCTAACCACTAAAAATGTAGACTTTGGTTACGATCAAAACAATGGGTACACACAGTTGCTTGATGCCGTTAACGATGCTATAACGGGCTTAGAGGACATCAAGAAGCATTCTAATCTAGACATGAGCAAGTTCAAAGAGTACGAAAAGTCAAAAACTATGCTCGAACAGATGGAGCTATGTAAATTGGACATGGAAACAATGAAGGCTGAGTTTGAGGTTAGGTTTCCCAAGTTTAGTGAGAAACTGCTGAAGGAAGCATCGGAGAAGTTTGCAAAGATGATTGAGGATGACGATGATTGATTCTGTATAAAAAGTGTTACATCGCAAAGCGTAATAGTTTCACTGAAGAGCTCAGATTAATTAACTTTTCATTAACACGTTTATACGGGAACTTATGACTGGACTTATTTGTGTTCTTGTATATTTTGTATGGAGTAGTGTTTGACAACAAAGATTTGTCTCTACATAATATAGATTTTGACCCCTGTACATTTGGTGCCGCTGATGCTAAAGTGATGTAATTTTACATACAGGAAGTTTTTTATGACACTACCAGTTATTTAGGTAGCCAAATAGTCAAAAATAACACTTTGTATCTTATCTTTCCTTATTTTATATGTCGATAAAAGTAAACTAAAGAGGTTAATATGTAAGTAAGAAACAATTACCAAAAAACCAATTTGAATCAGGCTGTATGCAGCATGCCGTCACTTTGGTGTCATCGGCACCAACTGGGTTTGTATATATGCTATCATTTTGGCAAATCCTTAAAAATCACTGATTTGACCTGTTAGTCAACACACTAAAGAAGCAGATTTCAAGTATATTTCATGCCAATTAAAATCTCTTTATGTATAAAAGGTAAAAAACTGTTTTCCCTTATCTAGTGCATTGGTGTGCATCTCATATATGGAGTCCGCACATTATACATGATGTTACGCCATATTAAAGTGTCATAAAATTGTGCTTTATAAGTTTTTCCCTCTAGAACTTTCTGATTTTGTAGGATCACTCCAACGTGAAGACAGGATTTAGGGTGGAATCACATCTATCAGCACTCGCATTTTGTCTATAGAAAATAGCTACTTTGTATGAAGATGCGTACGCATTTATTCTCCTTTCGCTCGCATGCGTACGCATCTTCATAAATAACAGACATTTTCTATAGACAAAATGCGAATCGGTGCTGATAGATGTGACTCCACCCTAACAGAGGAAAAAACACGCTTACACATTTGTAATATTAGTTAGAATTTTCGCTATGGATTGGGTACTATAATAGATTTACCTTCCAAACTTATTTTATTATGTTTGCAAAATGAAATATATGTACTTTTTAATATGAACTGTGTACAAGCTGTTGCCTTCCTGTTGTGATTTTAAATATTATGTACATAAATATTTAAATGATATGTCTGTTTTATTAACGCTATCCATCCCACAATGATATACTTAAATCCGGACTTGTGCACGTAGGGTTCCGTACCATTACCTATACAACCACGGTGTTTGTATTAAGATCGAGAAAAATCGTCAAAAAAACACGTTTTTTTTGTATGGGCGTCCCCCTTGATTTATTTTATTTTAATTATACTATTTATTTTTGAGGTGGATATACAATACAATACAAATATTCTTTATTGAACACCACATACAAATACAGAATGAAAAGTAAAATACAAATAAAAAGTTACTAAGTGAGTCAATAGGCGCGGTCTTATCGCTAAGACACACATCCATATACATCTATATATTCTGTGAATATTTCAACCGTCGCCCGTTTCAACCTGTTTCCTTTATTTAATTGTTTTTAATATCGAGCAAAAAACGGCAAAAAACACGTTTGCTGTATGGGACCCCCTCAAATATTTATTTTATTTTAATCACGAAGCAGGTGTAAGGTTTGCAGAGCGTTAGAATGTTCGCTTTTGCATTCAAGGCTTCCGTACCCATAGGGTGAAAACGGAACCCTATTACTAAGACTCGGCTGTCCGTCTGTCACCAGGCTGTATCTCATGAACCGTGACAGCTAGACAGTTGAAATTTTCACAGATTATGTATTTCTGTTACCGCTATAACAAGAAATACTAAAAACAGAAAATAAAATATTCAAGGGGGCACCCATACACACGACACGGCACGACACGGTGGCCTAGTTGGGAGTGACCTTGCCTCCGAAGCGAGCGGTCCTGAGTTCAAATCCCGGTAAGGGCAGATATTTGTGTGATGAGCGCGAATATTTTTTCCTGAGTCTTGGATGTTTTGTATGTATTTAAGTATTTATTTCTCTATTTAACCTTTTCAACGCTATGTCAAATACAGCACCAGAGCGAATGCAACTTTGCTGCGTATATACTAAGGTCTATTTTACGCTGTCAACCATGACGGAAATATCCGCCAATGGCGTTGAAAAGGTTAAGTATGTTCAAGGATCGAACAAACGCTCGTCATTTTCGAAACATAACCCTGTTCTGTACAGCAGAGACTTCCTTATTTTTATTAACAATAGGTAACTATTGTTAATAAAAAATATTATTAGATATTTTATTGATTTAGTATACTATAATTTATTCAACGACAATTTTATTATTAATCCCATTCCGGTGTCTGTGTTCGAGAAAAAAACAGTTTCGCCAATAATAAAGAATGACCAATGTTTTTCCAAATTTTTATTTGTGAATTTAGGACCCATTTATGAGTGGAAAAGTTCGTTCACAGTCTACGGACGTCATTGGGGCATATCTAATCGTTGACATTGGTATACTGTTCTTCCAATATGCTTGTGGCTCGGCGTTAATTTTCTTCTGAATTTCTTTTACAGTAACATAATCAGGATTTCTATTTAGCTACACTCACTGGATATTTTGTGTAAACGTGTTAATAAATAAATAATATAAAATATAATATCGTAACATCATAAGGAAGTCTCTGCTGTACGGAACAGGGTTATGTTTTGATAATGACGGGCGTTTGTCGGATCCTTGCAGTAAACTAGTGTTATCTTGAAATGTGAGGATGGTTTTTTGTTGTATAAATAAATAAATATCAGGGGACAAACTCACACAAATTGACCTAGTCCCAAACTAAGCTCTAGGTTTGTACTATGGGTACTAGACAACGATAAACATACTCAAGGATGGGACAAACGCTAATGAGTACTAATGACGGGCGTTTGTTTGCGCGTTTTTTTTTGCCGTTTTTTGCTCGATATTAATACCTAATGTCAACAGGTAGCCTAGTGTAATATAGTGTCTAATGTTGTAGGATAATGGTACGGAACCCTTCGTGCGCTAGTCCGACTCGGTTTTTGGTAGACTTGATTTAAAATTTGAACCTCGATTTCTAATGCTGTAGAGAACAGCATTCTTTAGTTATGTAATAATAATAATAATATAATAATATCACGGGACAATGTCACACAAATTGACCTAGTCCCAAACTAAGCTCTAGGCTTGTACTATGGGTACTAGACAACGATAAACTTACTTATATAGAGAAATATATACTTAAATACATAGAAAACATCCAAGACTCAGGAACAAATACTCGTGCTCATCACACAAATATCTGCCCTTACCGGGATTTGAACCCAGGACCCCTAGCTTCGAAGGCAGGGTCACTCCCAACTAGGCTAGCGTGTGTAACCACCTACCACATATTTTAGTTAGTGGAACTATCTAACTAAAGCGTAGGGTTTATGTGTATGGATGACACCGATCTGTGTCATTCTTTACCGTAACACAATGCCGTGGACGCCGATCTGCATCTTAATTTCAGTAACGATTTCATATAATATGCTTCTTAACCCTTTAACCGCCAAAGCCGGCAAATCACTTCATCGGATATTCGTACCTGGGACGCCGGGCGCTCGGTACGCCCCATACATTTTCTATCGGCGCGGTTGCATGACGTCGCAGAGTTGCAGCCGACTGTGGCGTTCAAAAGTTTAAAAAGATATTGTGGTTTGAAATTACATCTTTATTTAGTCTTCAAAACTACTAAATTTAGTTCTCATTACTTAATTTAAAATTAGGACGTCACATTAAGCATAGTCTATGACGAAGACGCCGAAACGTCGGAATTACACCATAATATGATTCATGACGTTTGGCAATAAAAGGGTTAACGCATTCAGTGCCACCTACGCATATATGCGTTCACTTTCATACAAGTTTGTTCCTAGGCCCCGTGGCAGCAAATATTTTATTTCGTATTGAATATTATTTAGTCTGGTTTTCTTAAATGTTTGCTTTTTGTACCATTTGTTGTTGGACTAGGGGTTAGCCTTACTCATTTATTACAGGGAACGAGCTGACCCGGCAACTAGACCTGTGGCTGTCCAAGGCGGACCTAACCCACGGGCCCGCGAGGGCCATCATTGCCCCGTAAGTTGCCTAAGTAAAAATTCGCCCCAAGAATGCCTCATTATTTCCCTCTTTTCGCCTAACTCAATCACTAAAGCCCATTGCAGACGATTCATAGTACTTGCCCCAGCGTTCAAACGTGAATGATCACTCTTGCACCTGCCTTGTTCAGTGCCAGTGTATAGTGGACAAGCTAAGACAAGAATTAACAGTGCTAGTATGCGGGGGTGAAGCAGACGTAGCGGGGACAAACGAGTCGAACTCGCGCAAGGTCCAAAGCACAGTAGTTACAATATAATTCCCTACAGGAGTGAAACGCTTTTGATGTCGGGCGACGCCGCCACTCGTGTAAGTACCTACGCTGTCACGCGCGGATGTGCTAGGGTTGTCACAAAATGGAGAATAAATTAAAAGTTATTGTCATGCAATAATTTATTTACAAGTAGCTAACTATTAATTAATATGTATTTACATATTTACTGCCAGATGTTTACACGGGACTTTGCTTTTAGATGCTTTATTTTTCATTTTTTAAATCTTTATTTAATATTTTTGTTGAGATACGTCATCCGTACACGGAACAGGTGCGCACCATTGTAATAAAAACCGCTCCGCTCACTCAAAACCATGTACGCGGCTGCCCTGACAGTTCAAGAACGCCAACTGAGCGAGTTGGCGGCGGCGGCCCGCGTCGCCCGCTTCCCCGCGACACCCCCCCACCGTGCTCTGCGCAAATACATTAGTTGCCCAACTGTGTGAAGTGTTAAACTGTGACCAAAGCGAGTACAACTAAGCAACCTGCACCAAGCTAAATGTATACAAACGACAAAGTTTCTTGCAGCGCTTCTTCTCATCAGGCTTCTATTGGGAAGCGCTAATAGAACTTTGACGTGAAAAAGTTCCTTCCTAAATAAGCATCTTTTTTCACGTCTCCTTTTGAACTATTTCATTTTGCAGTCACGCGGGCTACTCTTACTGCGGGGCGTGCGCGGCCTTCGCCTACAGACAAGTCAGCCCTGTGGTTGTGTGAGTCAATATCATCATAGTAACATAGTAAATGCAACCTTATTGCATTAGTAATAGGATGCCTTTTATATTTGGCATTATGTCCTCAAGCGACAAACCTGGGGATTCGGGAGGCCATAGCAGTACTCGAAATAGTCCAACCCCGAATAATGTATAAAATATAAAAGTGAAATGACACGAGCACACAGTCAGTTTACAATGTAAAGACTGCAAATTCGTTGCCAACCCTGTAAACTTACAAAACAAAAGGACATGCTGGGCGGTAGGTTAATGGGTAACATGATGGTAGCGATCCGGACGGACTCAGTGCAAGGTCGGATCATCACTGTTAAAAAAAAAGTTATTCCCTGTCACCAGGAAACGCATCTTCATCCTGGGTCCGTCCCACCACGTGAGGCTGGGAGGCTGCGCGCTCTCCTCGCTCGACAAGTACCAGACGCCGCTCTACGATCTCACTATCGATAAACAGAGTAAGTCCTCTTTTTCACACTAAATCTCCTCATTCTGGGTTCTTCCCACCACGTGCGGCTGGGATGAAAATTATGTCGAGGGTTTTTAAATATTGAATATGGTTTATTCATGTTTTACCAAAAAACATTTTACAAACATATCATTTAGAAAGCTGCTTTTTTTCCGAAACTAAATATTTCAGGATTATTATAAACTAACCTAACCTAACCTATAGGGTTCTACACGGTGGTGCTAAAAGTAGTTCCTGAAATATTTACTGTTTCGGAAAGTAGTGGTTTTTCAACAGATATGTTTGTGAAATGAATCAGTTTGTGAAACGTTTCTTGGTGTAATGACAGGATACCAATACTTATTATACCCACCACAATTATATTACAAGCTGCTGCCCGCGACTCCGTCCGCATAGTAAAATAAAACAAAGCCTATGTAAATCTGGAATAATGTAGCATTCAAATGGTGATAGATTTTTTTTAATAGGCCCAGTTGTTAAGTTTATTCGTTACATACAAATTAGTCCTCTTTAGATATTATGTTACTGCCGCGCCCAAGTTGAAGATTCATAAAAGACCCGAGTCGACGATAGCTATCTCTTTTACTCTCGTGTTTTCCGTATCTGTCCATCACTAGTGAAACAATTGAACATGTTGTAGTTTATCTATTTTCAAACGCAACGTAATATAGACTCTGTAATGTCATTGGCTTACCACTACTATCGTCTGTTTCAGTATACATGGAGTTGGAGGCGACGCGCCAGTTCTCGTGGATGGACGTACAGACTGACGAAGACGAGCATTCCATAGAGATGCACCTCCCGTACATAGCCAAGGTCATGGAGGAGTAAGTAGTAGAGTACAGCTAGTTTCTGACAATGACTGGTGAAAGCTGACATTTCAACGAATCAGCCTAGTTGCTAGTGACCCTACCTACGAAGCTAGCGGTCCCGGGTTATATTCCCATAAATGCGATTATTTGTTGCCGAGTCTTGGATGCCTTTTAAGGTTCCGTACCCAAAGGGTAAAAACGGGACCCTATTACTAAGAATCCGCTGTCTGTCTGTCCGTCTATCACCAGGCTGTACCTCATGAACCGTGATAGCTAGACAGTTGAAATTTCATTTTAATTTTATAATAATATTTATGTTTCTGTTACCGCTATCGGCAATAAACTAAAAACAGAATAAAACAAATATTTGAGGGGGGCTCCCATACAACAAACGTATTTTTTTTTGCTTGATATTAATTTCGGCAACAGGTAGACTTTTGAAATATTTACAGAATATTTAATTGTATATTCACTTGAAGAATAAATAATTAAAACAAAATAAGATAAATGTTTAAGGGGGCTCCCATGATGATGATGATGATGATGATGATGGGTGGGGACGGCCGGCCGGAACAGGCGGGCGGTCGATCAGTCTCCCGGTCACTCCGCCCTGTTCCCCTTGGTTGAGCCGTAGGTTACTGGCCTGGCGACGCTCCCATCCAGCATGGATCCCATCTTCCGGTTTTCCTACAGAACAGAAGTGCGTCCTGTAGGTTGATGCTTTTAAGTGCTTCTGACGATAGCTTGTCCTCTCCGAATGTGTGGTATCTCAGTGACGAGTACATGACGCACTCGGCTAGGACATGTTGGCTTGTTTCCTCTTTGCCGCAATGTGGGCATTGAGGATCCTGTTTAATGCCCATTACCGTTAGATGTCTGTTGAGCGGACAGTGCCCAGTCAGCACACCAGTTAGTATGCTAAGATTGTACTTACCAAGATTTAGTAGGTACTTTGTCCTGTTTTTGTTTACCCTGGGGGCTCCCATACAACAAATGTGGTTATTTTGCCTTTTTTTTTCTCGGTCTTAGTGCAGACCGTGGTTGTATTGATAAAGGCTGGTTTTTGAATTCAATCTTTCTTTAAGTGAATGTCAAAGTGACCCATAAGTCGACAAAGGTTCAAGCCATTATAGTATGTAAGCTCCTAGTGATTAGCAGTATAATCGCGTGTTAAACAAAATGGACTTGAGTCAAACGGCTCTCGGGTAAAAAAAATGTGTTGTAATAAGCTTATTCTAGGACCGGTAATTGTTTACACAGAACGTAAAGGACATAAGACGGCAAAATAATATGTCCTAAACTATAAATGTAACGATTAATGTTGTGTTGTTTCAGATACAAAACCGGTTTCACGATCATACCAATACTCGTAGGATCTCTAACTCCTGAAAAAGAAGCTAAGTGAGTAAGGCTATCTCTCTTTCACAGGTGGTTTTAGTAGTGGTACCTATCTATACTAGCCCCCAACCAAACTGACGACCGGGGCCATAAAACTCGGGTGAGGTGCAATAAAACTAGGCGGTCGTAGTGATGGGAATGTGACGATGACGAAATGTTTTAAACGTCGATGTAATTTTAATATTTTATTTTTTTTATCTTTGTGGTAGACAAATTTTCTAATTCGAGGTCAGGTATTGGTCGCTATACAAGGAGCGTCATAGGCTATTCGACCTTTGCATCTTATATTTTGATGCTGACAAAGCATTGTCTCCGAAAATGGAGGGTAATACCTAACGGTTTGTCAAATTTAATGTCGTGTGAAAGATTACATAACGACGGTTAACCGCTAATCCCTCCTATCTCAATAAGTTAAAACTTTACAGTAGACACAAAAAGCTTAACTAATTTAACTTAGCTTTAGGTTCGATCACACCACAAAAATACTTTATTTAAAATAGGAGATATTTCTATTGTGTGCGTTAGGTGGTAATTGTCACGAATTGCGAAAAAAGTTGTTTGACCAAAAATGACAGTTAGGAGGTATTGGTGGTTAACCGTCGATAAAGAATGTTTCATCACACATGCTCGGAAAGGGTGTTATAACACGCAGGCATATATGGCAGTTATTGGCTATTTACCTCCCAAGGGAGTTATGGGTTTAGTTTTAAAATATAGAACCCACTATCGTACGTCATTTCAGACTAGAAGTTTTAAAACAGCCAAGGTTTATTTCCTAATTTCATAACTCGGCTACAAACAAATTTTACTGTATATAAAACTTATACGGTACATTTAACTGCATAATATTTATATTTTATTATAATTTCAAAGACATTTCCTTTTTTTTTATATTAAAAATCAGTACAATATGGCAGTATGGCCTGTCAAGTTTGAAAACTAATGGCAGTTCTTAGCATTATCTGCGGAAGACCATTTTCAAAAAAGTTGAGTTGATATTTTGACAATAATCTCTTTAAGCGAGTCGAGTGCCATTTATTAGTTATTGGTTTTTTCTTTAATAGTCTATATTTTTTTGGTTTCCTTGCGAATGTTATGAAAAACATTGTGTGTATCACGGGCAGTAAGGGGATAACAAATTTGACTCATTAAAAGGTCTTCTTACTTCCCTAGATGCACAATGTACTATTACTCTAAAATGGAAGCAACTCCACAGTTCTCACACTGAAGATTGTATATCCATAATTTAAAAGTAAAAAAGATTTTAAGATTAAACATTGCTATTTCGGGTCCACTGGGCTAGGTAAGGGATATTATATTACCTTTGACGTATTTTGGTTTATCACTTGGCCGCTATTACTGTCAGGTTAATAAGATTTATCAAAACGTTGACGATACGGATACACGTACGTCAAAGGCTATTTTTTCCCCAGTAGATGATTATGACTCCATCCAATGGTCTTAGACCATGTTTGCCTTCACCATTAAAAAAATCATTTTTCCAGATACGGTGCCATCCTAGCTCCGTACCTAGCGGACCCTCAGAACCTATTCGTGATTTCGTCCGACTTCTGTCATTGGGGCAGCCGCTTCCGCTACACGTGGCGGGACGCGTCGCGCGGCGCGCTGTACCAGAGCATCGAGTGGCTCGACAAGCAGGTATAACACAGAAACAAGCACAACACGGGTACAAACAAGCAAAACACAGATACAAGCACAACACGGGTACAAACAAGCACAACACAGATACAAGGAGGTACAACACAGATACAAGCAAGCACAACACAAATACAGGCAGGTACAACACAGATACAAGCAGGCACACTACAGGTACAAGCAAGCACAACACAGATACAAGCACAACACGGGTACAAACAAGCACAACACAGATACAAGGAGGTACAACACAGATACAAGCAAGCACAACACAGGTACAAGCAAGCACAACACAGATACAAGCAAGCACAACACAGATACAAGCAGGTACAACACAGATACAAGCAGGTACAACACAGATACAAGCAGCCACAACACAGATAGAAGCAGGTACAACACAGATACACTTAGGCACAACACAGATACAAGCAGGCACAACACGGATACAAGCAGACACAACACGGATACAAGCAGACACAACACATATTGTCCCTTTACTATCTCAACCTCGTATCGTATCTAATTGATTAGTAGGAAAAGCACTGTGTTCCAAGAAGAATGAAAACTACTTTTCTATCAAACCATTCAACTAGATAAGAGGTTGAGAAAGTAAAGAGTTATACAAGCAGGTACAACACATATACAAGCAAACTGGCTATCTTATTTACTTATATATCATTACATAATTCATGGTATTTACTTACTTTCAACAGGGAATGGACATAATAGAAACTTTGGACCCCCGCTCGTTCACGGAATACCTCAATAAGTATGGCAACACTATATGCGGCCGGCACCCCATCGGAGTGTTGCTACAGGTAACATTATTTTTACATAAACCAAAACAGGCAATTCTGTTACGAATATGACCCTTTTTTCCCGAAAATTTCCATCGCGAGCTCGCGTTTAATATCATCGATAAGCTATAACAAAAAAAATCGTTTTAAAACCACTCTTTATTGCTGACTGTTTATAAACTGTCTCCTGTAAGACTAGTCAAACGAATCCAAACTCGACGGGTTTGAGCTCTATGAGCTTTTGAAGAGTTAATATTGCGTAAGAGTAAGAGTTAATAGAGGCTACCTTACGTCTTCATCACCATACCAGCTCGATGGTACCATATAATTAATTATTACATATTATAATTTTGCTCCGTGCGATAACGTTTCTCACCCCCTAACGGCCGAACCCTATATTGAAACCCCGGGCAAATGTCAAATTTCAACCCGAAGTAAGCCTTATCTATCCGCGGTTTGAATATAGGGTTCGGCCGTTAGTCAAGTCCGATCTCCACGATTTTTTAATATGTTGTAGATATTATGAAAAACTAGGTCAGTACGTTTCCGGTTTTTTTTTTTTCAGTAAATATGATCTTGGAAAGGGAAAAGTTTTTCATATTATCTTCAACATAAAAAACGTAAAAAGCCGACAACGTTTAAGGGGAAACAACGTTATCGCATTTTGTATGGATTTTTTTTGCTACACAGTCTTCTTGAGATGGCGCCGAGCGTTTTGTTGAACAAATGAATAAGTACGATATATATATATATATATATATATATATATATATATATATATATATATATAATAGAAAAAAGTGACCACCTTTTTCCGTTATGTTGACACGAATGTAATTTTTTTTAACTTTGTGATATTTAATACATTGTGTCACTTGTACAACAAAAAACCATCCTCACATTTCAAGATAACACTAGTTTATTGCAAGGATCCGACAAACGCCTGTCATTATCAAAACATAACCCTATTCCGTACAGCAGAGACTTCCTTATGATGTAACGATATTATATTTTATACTAGCTACCCGCCCTCGCTTCGCTCCGGATTAAAGTATTATACATATAAACCTTCCTCTTCAATCACTCTATCTATTAAAAAAAACCGCATCTAAATCCGTTGCGTAGTTTTAAAGATTTAAGCATACATAGGGATATAGGGACAGAAAAAGCGGCTTTGTTTTATACTATGTAGTGATTATTTATTTATTAACACGTTTACACAAAATATCCAGTGAGTGTAGCTAAATAGAAATACTGACTGTTACTGTAAAATAAATTCAGAAGAAAATTAACGCCGAGCCACAAGCATATTGGAAGAACCGTATACCAATGTCAACGATTAGACATGCCCCAATGACGTCCGTAGACTGTGAACGAACTTTTTCACTTCATAAATGGGTCCTAAATTCACAAGTAAAAATTTGGAAAAAAATTGGTCATTCTTTATTATTGGCGAAACTGATTTTTTCTCGAACACAGAACCCGGAATGTCAATCAATAATGAAATTGTTGTTGAATAAATTATAGTAAAACTAGCGACCCGTCAATTTTTTTTTTCTTTCATGTCACTTAGGGGTATGAAAAATAAATAGTAGCCGATGCTCAGACCTGCTGAACATGCATATAAAAATTCATAAAAATCGGTCAAGCCGTTTCGGAGGAGTAACTAACACTGTGACACGAGAATTTTATATATTAAGCTCGCACTGTTCGCTCTCCAAATTAGGAATGAATCGCCGCACGCGCATCTCACCTTTTTATAAACAATATACCTAAGGAAGTTCCTGCTGTACGGAGCAGGGTTATGTTTCGAAAATGACGGGCGTGTGTCCGATCCTTGTTTATTAGATAACACAATACTAGAGGGCTCCACTGGACACTCGACACCTTTAAGTACACTCAGCATTGAATTGCATTGTAACATTTTACAGGCCGTATCAAAACTATCAGCGTCCCCCAACGCTCCAAAGATGTCAATGAAATTCCTCAAATACGCACAATCCTCCCAGTGCATGACGCCACAGGACTCCTCGGTCTCCTACGCAAGTGCCTCCTTGGTCTTTGAATAGGGTGAATATAATTCTTAGGTATGTCGGAACTGCTTGTTCTGCTAAGCCAAAAAAACAGCATCTCAAATAAAACTCGTGTAGCAAACACAACCTTAGTACTGTTACGTACGTGGGGGTAGGTAACTGATAGAAATGCACGATCACACCGATAATTAAGAGCGTGACTTTATTAACACACTCACTTAATCGTTGCAAACAGTTATTGCACAATAAACTTAGATGATCGCTCGATTCACTCGTTTGCACTGTTCGCTCTTCAAGTTAGGAATGAATCGCCGCACGCGCACCTCACCATTTATACTCCCAATCGCCGAATGTTCCAGAATTTCTCGAATTACCGATGGACTTTCGATAATGGTATTAAATGAAATGGCGACGGCCTTGGCCTTGAACTCGATTGAACCCGTTAATAATAGAGGTGTCCCTGAGTCGGCGTCTCGATTCTAATCTACCTACCTACCTAACCATACCTACTCGTAACACTACCATGGGGATAGGATTGAATTTACTTTGGTAATTTAATCTGAGATACTGTTTATAGGCTTTAGTACAAAGCTCTGCGAATACTTATGGGTACAGATAATGTTATAGTTTGATTGTTCAAGTTATGTAATGGTCTGTTTTTAGTTTGTTTTGAATGATTTTGTCAAGCTGGCAACATTTTATGGCATTTAGGTCACGTGGTTTTCGTGATACATTCTCAATAGCTCCTGGCTCAATAATGTTATAACAACTCTTAAATGGATTGCTACAAGTATGCGGGCTATTGATCGATGAAACTGACCTTTAATATATGGCGACCTAGCAAAGAACCAGATTAAATTCCCTTGAAAAGCGTTCGAATCTGAGTATCCGTTTGGGAGCTACGATATCATAGACAGACACATACACACGTTAAACAAATAACGTTCCTCTTTTTAGTATAGCTATTAAACTTTTTTAAACTTCTTTTAGATTGCTATACCCTAATAGGGTCCATGTTTAGAACTATATTTTAATGTAAGACCTCTGTAAATACCATGGATGCAATAAATTGAATATGACTATGAATAAACCGCAAAACTGACAATAAGCTAGGGTATTATCAACGGAACGTTTTTAAATTCATTATTTTACACTAAACGCATTGTAATTTACTTTCGACCGACAGATGAGAGCTCTAAGAGTCAACTGAGATTGCACTGGTATGTTTGCTTAAACGATAACTTGTGTATTTTTGATTCG
Source organism: Acleris holmiana (assembly GCA_949316455.1). Classification (NCBI taxonomy): domain Eukaryota; kingdom Metazoa; phylum Arthropoda; class Insecta; order Lepidoptera; family Tortricidae; genus Acleris; species Acleris holmiana. Next base: position 7,309,432 of record OX438790.1, on the reverse strand, counting down.
ATCTTTATGAAAGGTAAAACGTGGGCGCCGAACACAAAGAATTGCTTACCTTGTCTATGTCGCTCGCGCTCTCACAGCGACCTCGACCGCCGGCATCATGGATTGTAAACCTTTTCCCTGTAGTAATACGGCGCCCTACAGTAGAGGTCAATGTACGAAATTCTTCGTCGTCGGCGTCCGCGCTTTAGAAGAGCCAAAATGAGCAGTTAGGGGTTTATTTTTGGGGAAGCCTAAACTCATTTAAGAATACATACCATGCCAATTTTTTTTTTTTTAGCTTGTTGCTAGCTTGATTGAAATTAAGTCGAAAATATCAGTAAATATAAAATATATATCGCTATGTGAAATAAACTAAGAGCCCAAATGAATTATGTACTAAGAACTAACTTAAAGCATAATAATTATAAATGTTTCTCATTCAAATAAGTTTTCTATAAAACATAAAAATTCATCAAATGTTTTATTTGATGAATTAACTATATTACTAAAATAACAGTAACAATAAGTATAATAAGACTTTATTTGTTATAACTTAAAGTAGTAATTTTATAGGCGGCTGTTAAAATTTAAATTATCTCTTTTAGCAATGCTATTACCAGGGTTCGGAAATTCCAATGCTTTTTTACCTAAAGTTGGAAAATTCCTAGAAAATGCTAAGTAAATATGGAGACGACTTAAAAAAACATTTTAGTAATATAAGTTTCGGGATTGTAAAATACCTTACGTGAATTTCATATATCGCAAAGATATTTAGGTTTTAGCTATTTTTAGGGTTCTGTACCCAAGGGGTAAAAACGGGACCCTATTACTAAGACTCCACAGTCCCGTCTGTCTGTCTGTCACCAGGCTGAATCTCGTGAACCGTGATAGCTAGACAGTTGAAATTTTCACAGATGATATAATTATGTCTGTTGCCGCTATTACAGCGAATGCTAAAAACAATATAATAAATATTTAAGAGGGCTCCCATACAACAAACGTTATGTTTTTGCCGTTATTTGCTCGATATTGATAACGGCAACAGGTAGAAGCTTGAAATATTCACAAATTATTTAGTAGTTGGTATATCCACTTTAAATATAAACAATTAAAGTAAAAATAAGGTTATAATAATATAGTGTCTAATGTTCAAATGCAATGTTTTGGGAGGGGGGGGGGGGTGATTTGAGAGTACACAAGTATCCTTACAATAGGGAACATGCATGAAAAGCAGAATTGAGTATCATTGAGATGATTTAGGAGAAAACGTAAAAAACACATAAAACGTAGTACACTAAGTTTTGACCCGTTTATTAAGATTTTATGTAGAATCAAAACTTGTTAAAACTTTAAAATTAATTTAAGGAGCAGATTGTTTTTTTCGGCATCCTCATATAATATTATAATTCAATGATATTGGCTTAATCAAAGTAATTTCTGAAACAAATACAAATTTCTTTATAAGGTTCGTATATTTTAAACGTGAAACAACAAATGTGACGTCATTCTTTCTGTCGATTTTGTATAGTGTTTATGCATGGGATCTGAACTGTGACTTTTTGAAGCTTCATTTTTAGAGAAAAATAACATGCCATTTGTTTCGCGTATACAGTTATTCCTCTCTTTCATAGCACTTTCCAGAGAGCGTAAGAGAGAAAAATGCATGTTCCCTGTTGTAAGGATAATATTCGTCACACAACGGAACAGTTCATGTAAACTTTAAGTGTGTGAGCTAGCATGCCTAAATTTTCCCAGCCCGACCCAGCCAAAGTTTAGGTAAATACATACACATACATAACATCACGCCTTCATTCCCAGAGTGAGGTAGGCAGAGCTACAGAAATACCAACAACTCTAAAGACATTTTAATAATTCTGTAACCACATTTTGGACAAGTAGGCTGAGATATTTACTAGTGTATTAGTGACAGGTTGCAAGCCCATCGCCTAATAAAATAATACTACAACTTTTTATTCCCTTAGTCGCCTCTTACGACATTCACGGGAAGACATGGAGTGGCACTAATCTAACCAGGAAACCACACGGGCAAAATAAACGGGGTTTAGGTAAATAAGCATTGGAATTTCTGATCCCTGGTTATCACAATGATAAATTGTTGGAGTCGAGGTTTTTAGCAAGTGTATAAAGAAATGACGGGTCATTTTCTAAGGAAAATCTGTACTAAGTGATCCGTTTTCATTTCTTTTGACTACATACATACATACATAACATCACGCCTTCATTCCCAGAGTGGGGTAGGCAGAGCTACAGAAATACTAACAACTCTAAAAAAACTTGCTGATAATTCAGTAACCACATTTGACTAATAGTTAAATATTTAAGATCAGTCAAATCCCAGTCAATCAAATATAAATAAAAACAACCAGGGGTTAAAGATATATGGTGCTAACAAATTAGGTATTTGCAAATATTTTTAGAGCCGTTACCTAACATCAAAATCAACTTGAAAAGTTTCTGTCAAAAATATTATTTTTGTGACAAACCTTTGTTGCCGATTGTACTTTTTTTTGCGAAGTCTACTGCTTATCAAGGCTAACCTAATAAGCCCAAACACGGTGGGTATACTATAAGTATAGCCGAGATCCTGTCATCACCTCACGTAATGTAAGTCATGGTATTCCGGGATTGTAAAAAACGTTACGACAAATTTAATATATCGCAAAAATATTTAGATTTTAGCTATTTCTAGGGTTCCGTACCCAATGGGTAAAAACGGGACCCTATTACTAAGACTCCACAGTCCGTCTGTCTGTCTGTCACTATTCTAGCCCGGCAACCACATGGGGGACATACAAACATTGCAAATTACCAATAAAACTACCAGTACCTCTAAAAATACCAGTACCTTATTTTGAAGCACCTTATGTACTATCACTCGCGATAGTTTTTTTGTTTGCCTCAATTCTAACGTATTTAATAAATAAGTTAACTTACTATGTAATATGTAACGTTTGATGCACAAAATACGTTTATGCGAAATTAAAGTTTGTATTAATCGTGTATTTATTCCACGATGCCCCGCCCTACTATTTAATTTTTCATACAACCGTACATCCGAGGCGCACGGTCGTGGGCTGCAAATACTATTTTGGTCAAATAAAGAATGTTTAAAACAACTAAGTTCTATAGGGATATAGTCACCTGTTACCAATTTGTTACCACTAGTAACGTATACTGAGTGACCTGTCGAGACATTTAAAAAGAGTTTCCATATATTTATACATTATTTGTTATGGTATTAAATTCAAAAAGAAAGTAACTACTAACTGGGAATTAATTTTCCAATTTGTTACCAGTGGGGTAACCACTGGGAATGTAAATTCCTAGTAGTTTAATGGTAACAGGTGGGAATTTTAACTGAGTGAAAACATTCCCAGCGTTACCAGTGGCAACAAATTGGTGGTAACAGGTGGAAATATCAATCTCTATTAACTGTAATTAAGTTTAAATTGCGACTCTCTAGTTATAAAGTTCATTATTGTATGATTTGTACAAATCACAGTACACAGAGCTTGGAACAACTTAAAGTTAAAAGATCTCCTATTTAATGGCTCCATATTTTTGTATAAAAGTTTTTTTTTTTGATTAAGCGTGTGTTTTTTTAATCAAAATTGTCCGTCAGATGTGTTTTCGGTCTCAAAAGCATTTATTTTCATCTGATATAATGTGTCTCAATTATATTAAGTTTGCTTATTAAAGTGTGTTTTATTTCTCATTTTTACAGAAACTGACAAAGCGATATTTTTAGCAAAATGGTTAGCAAAAAAGGGGTCCGTACCCGAAGGGTGCGAACGGGACCCTATTGATAGAGGCCTCCGCTGTCTCTCTGTTAGCGGGTTGTGTCTCATGAACCGTAATAGGTGAAGATTGCAGCTATAACAAATAATAAAAATAAAATAGAATTAAAAAAAAAGGGGCATACAAGAAAACCCACCTATTCGAGTTTATTGCTCAACCTTGTGACAATAATTGTATCTCTTGCTTGAACCGTAATAGGTATACACATGAAGTTTTCAAAAAGTGAGTACTTAATTGCCTATTGCCGCTATGACAACAAATAATAAAAATAAACTGAATTCAAAATTAAAGGGTGCCTCCATAAAACAATGGTACGGAACCCATAACGTGTGCGAGTCCGACTCGCACTTGGCCGATTTTTTGTCATTGTGCTAGAAGCAAATAGAAAAGGTGACCTCTGATATAAAGGGGTCACCACCACCCATGTCGCGACGTCTCGCGAACGCACCCTAGATTATCATTCATGGCAACACTTTCATAGACAAGTTTAAGTGAGTATTGGTTTGAATGTTGGTTGTCCGTTATTCTTTACGAAAGTATGTTCATTGTGTTAATAAGGTGTAGTGGAAAGATCCGGGGCGATATGAAGGTGTCAGCTCTTCAGGAAAGCTAAGTATTCTAAGTATCTAAGTATTCCAAGTGTTCTAAGTATCTCTAGGGATTTATACGTATATCTAAGTATCCAAATCTATGTTTCTCAAGAGATCTGAATATCGTGATAATTATAACCTTGGTACTTATAACCTTAATCTAGCTATTCTCTGAATATTATATGTGCTATAAGTATTCACAGTGATCTCTGAGTAGTTCCAAGTGTGTTCTGAGTATGAGTGATGTGTGATTGTTGAGAGTGACAGGTGTGACTGACAAACTCTCTACCAGCCTCTTGCCAGAGGCCTTGTAGCTTTCGCCGGCCCTGTGTAATGCGTACGCTCATTTCCGTTGAGCAAGGACCAGGACGGTCAGTATGTTGTGAACTGTGGCTCGGCCCAGAAAGGCCAAAGTACATCCCCAGTGAGCTGCGGCTCGGCCCAGTAAGGCCAAGTACTTGCCCAGTGAGCTGCGGCTCGGCCCAGTAAGGTCATAGTATGTTGTGAGCTGCGGCTCGGCCCAGAAAGGCCAAAGTATATTCACAGTGAGCTGCGGCTCGGTCCAGAAAGACCATAGAATGTTGTGAGCTGCGGCTCGGCCCAGAAAGGCCAAAGTACATTCACAGTGAGCTGCGGCTCGGTCCAGTAAGGCCAAGTACTTACCCAGTGAGCTGCGGCTCGGTCCAGAAAGACCATAGTATGTTGTGAGCTGCGGCTCGGCCCAGAAAGGCTATATATAGTAGGATGATATGAAAGATGATGTGAGACAGGCCCAGAAAGGTCAAGTTGATGTGTATATTTATAGCTCTTGTTTACCATTGCTTAGAGTCATGTTGAGCCACTCTGAAGATCATTCAGATTCAGACCACTAAATACGGTGGTGTCATGTATTCTTCTAAATCTACGGATGGTGAAGCAGTCACACATGAGAAAAGGGCGGTTCCAGGCAGGCAGTCTGAGTGTAGCATCATAGGTGAGCTTCAGCCTTTAATTTTCACTCTCTCAAACAAGCAATTTTTATATGATACAACGTCTCATTTTGTCGCCTACTTCACACAAACCCAGGCATGACACTAGACGTGGCGACAAAATGGTGGAGGTGCTGCGATCTGATGACCTACGTCTCGCTAAATCTGAGAGATGGAAGTTAAAGGTTGAGGCAATATAGTGCCTGGAACAACCCAATAAATAGATTATGTGTTGACGGCTTTATAATCTTGATGTTTAAATAATTCATGATATCAGTAAGCAATAATTAATTATATACATCACAGATTGCGCTTCAGAATGTCAAAATGCCTTAATAGTTAAGAAATATGAAGAGAGAATAATTTAAAATTAGAGCAAATGCGTGTTTCCCGTTGCTCTCCACAGATGGCGCTAAGATGCAGTTCTCGAACAATTTACAAATTGTGATATCATAATATAACTTAATGTTTAGGTACGATAAAACACGAAATGTTGTGTGGCGTTTCATAATATTAGAATCCGTTTAGTAACAAGGGTTTTGTTTTGTATTTAATTACATTTTATTATTTTCGCCTAAATTTTTTTAATCAGAATCGATCTGATTGGATATCGTATAGCCAATGACGATCTTACTCAATTCCATACATTAAAGTGAATAATATATATATCGCCTATAAGAAAGGAATATTTCGCTTATAGAATAACAAATTAAATTTAAAATTTGCTTTTCGATACAAAATAGTAAGTTTAAAGTTACGTTTACATTAATTATAAATTCATATGACTACGTGGTAATATCTGGTTTGTCCACTGGGGTTGCCACTTAATTCCGTCCAACCCGATTTAGGGACCCTAGACTAGGGTACGAGTTTGGTGAATTAAATTTAACTGATTTATAGAACGGATCTGTATAATATAATATTCGTAATTAACGAATAGATTATAATAATTATATTATTTAGTTACTTATTAAAGTTGGATACCTATTATACCTCTATAAAATTTGAAAACAAATGTTTGTTACATAAATCGAAACGCAATTCATGGAAGTTTTGTTTCAGAGTTGGCAACATTTTGTTGTTTGTTATCATTAACGGCGTCTACGCATAGATGATGTGTTGGCATGCGTAGTGCATTTCCTACGACCTAGTGTTTGTTTGTGTGGTAACTGGTGGTACATAGTGCTTGTGCCGTGTCCTTTCAACTTCTTCCTCCTTTGCTTGGTTCGTTCCAGTACAGAACAAGTGTGCCGTGTTCCTGCCACTTGACCAAATCGGATTACGTGCTTAATCTAACGATTAATGGTAAGTAATATCGCTTAAACCTTTGAAAACCGAGGTTTGCCAACGTCCCGTCACGACAATGGTATTTATGGGGTTGCTTGCCTGAAACGTGTGTGCCCAAAATGGCGTCAATCTTTACTATAGTGTTTCTAACAATTTCCTGGCTTGTTGAATGGATTTCTTTCTTATTTGCACTTGTAATAACACGCAACACTTACACGCTCACCTGGCATAAGCTGGTATTAACCATTGAGTGAAATTTTATATAAGGTAATTTAATTACTTCGTGGTACGAAAGGCTTAATTTCAGAAATCATCATCGATTATGCTACTTGTAAGCATCATAAAATCGGAAACTGCGTTTCAGCTCGACAATATTACAGGACAGCAGATATTTTGCCTTAGTTATACAGTTTTTATTCATTTAGGTCTCGTTCCCACACAGGTACTTGCATGAAAGTTCTCCTGACCTGACCCTAAACAGTAGCGAAGAACTGCTGCACCAGTGTGTAGCCTGGAGCCGTCCAACCGAAAATTACAGCCATTTAAACGTCACAATGGAAGAAACTTTAATGAATAGACTTCGACAAATGATTACTAATATCAAATCGTTAACCGATACTGCAAAACAATTAAATTCTGTGTCCGTCCTCAGTACCAATGATCACAAAGAAGCTGAAATAGTTTGCAAAAAACTTGAAATCTTTATTAACAAATTTAATGCGGAATTAAACAATTATTTTCGATTAAGTAATGAACCGTCAGCGGATGAGGTTTCTCATTTTACCTCCGTTCAACTTGAAGGTGAAGAAATTCAAATAGAATTATCAGTGAAAGTTAATGCTCAGAGTCCAGTAACAAATAATATACGTTGTACATGTCAAGCAAACTTCCGAAGCTTAACCTACCAGTGTTTGATGGAAATATCTTGAAGTGGCAAGAATTTTGGGATCAGTACCAATCTAATATACACGATCGAGACTTACCTGATGTGGACAAGTTGTTATATTTGAAATCATCGCTTCAAGGTCTAGCGAAGAAAGCTATTGAAGGTCTGGAAAGCACAAGCAAGAATTATCAAATTGCCATAACAACGTTGAAGGACAGATATGGCAAAGAAAGTCAAGTCATCGATGCACATTATTCTGCACTTTCAAAAATCCAACCTGCTGTTAATTCAAACCAGGATTGTCGCAGGGTGCTGAATGATGTGGAACGTCATCTACGTGTGTTAAACTCCTTAGGGGAAAATATAAGTCACAATCACCTCCGTTATCTCATATTAGAGAAGTTTCCTGAAGAGTTAGTATACGAGTTAAAGACAAAATCTAAAACAGACTCTATCCAAGAGATTAGAAGTGAATTGGAAAACACAATATCAGCAAGGGAAGAAGCTAGTCGCCTAGTTCAAGACAGGAACCCGATACCAAGGAAATCTAGTTACACCATAGAAACGCTACATGCATCAAACAAATATCATCAATTTAGATCAGATCTACAACCAACATATGAAATACGTGGAACAAAACACAAACAATCCTTTAGACCATCGCATGGTAATGGGAAATTTAATAAACCTGGAGGGAGGTTTAACAATAAAGCACCACAACAATGGCCTACAACAGAGCAAAGGAGACCTTTCAACTATGGAAAAAGGAAAATTGAAAACCAACAGGATGTTAGACAACCGTTCAATAAAAGAAAAAGGATATTAAGTTGCATTTTTTGTAAGGGTGCTCATTACAATGACGAATGTTTAAAATACAAAACCATCAGGGAAAGGAAAGAAAGGCTGAGAAACCATTGTTATAAATGCCTACGTATTGGACACAACATCCAGAACTGTTCTCATAGTACCCAATGTACACATTGTGGGGCAACTCATAATAGATCATTATGCCCAAGGAAGTTTCCACAGGATCACGAAACCACAACAACAATGCACCTCAACATAAAGAGTAATATAGTGCTACAGACAGCTGTTGTGAAAGCCATGAAGTTGGGTGATGACTCTACCGGCCTACAATGTCGTATCCTTTTAGATTCCGGCAGTCAAAGGAGCTATGTAACGAAAAGGGTAGCTAAATTGCTAAAATTAGATACTGAAGAAGAGAGCCACCTTTCTGTCTTCACCTTTGGATCTGACACGCCTTTAGAATATGATAGCCCTATTGTGAAAATCCACTTTAAATCAAGAACCAACAATGAACGAACGGTACATGCCAATGTAGTACCAATGATATCGCACTGTGTGCCTTATCCTCATGAAGAACTAGAAATTTTACGGCATGATTATAACCTTGCCGACGATGGATCATTAAATGACCAAATAGATGTTCTCATTGGCAATGATTACTATTTCTCTCTTTTGTCTTCAGATAAGATCAAAGTTAGAGAAAACTTATATTTGATTGATTCAGTATTTGGGTGGATTCTATCAGGACAGTTGTTAACATCCAAACAAGAGGAACCTGAGTTAAAAGTTATAACCTATTTTCAGGCGAACACTCTGTCTAAATTGGATAGACCTGATTTACCTTTAGACAAGGTAAATTTGAAAGCCTTATGGGACTTGGAATCGATTGGGATAACGGATTCTCCTAAAGTGACCAGAGAAGAAGAAGCTATCCGCAACTTCAACGATACTACACAGTTTGTTAATGAACGATATTCAGTGCGCTGGCCTTGGAAAGAATATCCTCCTAACCTGTCATCTAACTTTGGTTTAGCATTCGGTCGCCTGGTGAATTTAACAAAGCGCTTGGACTCTACATCTATGCAAGCTTACGAAGAAACGCTTAAGTACCAACTGGACAACGGCATAATTGAAGTAGTACCTGACATAGAACGTACTGCCGACAGTAGACCTATACATTATTTACCTCATCACGGCGTGTTAAGTCCAGGAAAACCGATGAGAATTGTGTATGATGCTTCAGCCAAGACTAAAGACAACAAAAGTCTAAACGAATGTCTTTATTGTGGTCCATCATTGATAGAAGATTTAACCAGCCTTTTGATCAGATTTAGAAGACATCACATAGGACTAACAGCTGATGTTGAGAAGGCATTTCTGCAAATTTCAATTCAAGAGGAAGATAGAGATGTCACACGTTTCCTCTGGCTTAAAGACATTTCTAAGCCAGTCACGCAGGATAATATCTTATGCCTACGATTTTGTAGAGTTCCCTTTGGAATTATATCTAGCCCATTTCTTCTAAACGCGACTGTAAAACATCATTTGTCAAACTGTGACAGAGAACAAGTCATGAAAGTAGCGAATGACATCTACGTAGACAATCTCGTCACTGGTACAGATACAGTCCAAGAAGCACTTCGTTTACACAAAGACACTAGACAGGTATTCCAGGAAATATCCATGAATTTGAGAAGTTGGAACTCTAACTCTAAGGAATTTCTAACACAAGCTTCAGACACCTGTGAAGATAATATTGTCAAGGTTCTCGGCTTAGACTGGCATGTAGATGAAGACACTATTAAATTACGATTTAAAACTATTAAACAAGCTAAAACTAAACGAGAGATTTTGAGAAATATAGCTCAAATTTATGATCCCTGTGGATATGCGGCTCCTTTTCTTTTACCAGCAAAGCTGTTCCTACAAGATCTGTGGAAAGAAGGCAGCATCAAATGGGATACTAAATTATCCACTGAACTAACTTGCAAATGGGAAGAAATAAACTCAAATCTATCTGATATTTCGGACATCTCTTTACAAAGACAGCTCCCCAAAGCATCGTCAGATGAAGGAAATCAGTTACATTGCTTTACAGATGCGTCAACTAAAGCATATGCTGCCGTGGTTTACTTAGTAAATAACAAAGGAAAGGGTATGATAATAGGTAAATCGAGATTAGTTCCTATAAAAGATAAAGATAATTTAAAGATACCGCGTTTAGAATTATTGGGAGTAGTCATTGGAAACCGACTTCTTAAATATACCGAAAATTCCCTTAAGTTAAAAATCTCGCAACAGTTCTTATGGACTGATAGTCAAATAGTAATTGACTGGATAAACTCTGACAAACTCTTGACGCCCTTTGTAGCAAGAAGGATAAACGAAATCAAGGAAAATAAAAATGTTATTGTACGATACGTTCCAACTGAGCTGAATCCAGCAGATGTAGGTACACGCCTCAATAAAACAAAAATTGAGAAACTTTATTGGCTTAACGGACCCGATTTTCTGCTTCAAAAATCTGACAGCTGGCCTACTGGCACGTTAAGAGAACTTTCTTTGCTTTCCCGAGAGGGTCTGTGTAACACAGAAACTACTTCAAAAAATTCACAGACTAAGACAAATAACATAGAAGTACAGGAGAAAACGATATTTAATAACGATGGAAAAGAATTCTTAAATCAACCGGATGAAGACGTCAATAGAATTAAAAAGATTAAACTACTACAAAAACAACATTTTTCAGAAGAGATGAGTGGAAAGGAAACTAATCTTTCACGTAATTTATTGTTATTCATTGATGTTGACGGATTATTACGTAGCAAGGGCAGACTAGGAAATACAAATTGGTCTTATGATACTAGATACCCAATACTCTTACCTAAAGACTGTGACTTTACAAACAACATGATTATGAAGGTACATGAGAAGAATTACCACGTTGGGGCCAATCACACGTTAGGCATCATACGCGAACTTTACTGGATTCCCCAAGGCAAAAGTCAAGTTCAAAGGGTCCTGAGACGCTGTCTTAAGTGTAATAAACACGGAGGTGGTCCGTATCAGTTACCGCCCACTTCAGCTCTACCTTCAGAAAGAGTTAATTACAGTCGTCCGTTTACCTTTACAGGTTTAGATTATCTCGGACCATTATTAGTCAATACCGATCACGGAGTCAAGAAAAGATGGATTTGTCTTTATACCTGTTTAGCAGTGAGAGCGATACACCTTGAGGTAGTCAAAGACATGACAGCCAAAGAAACACTTCTGGCTCTACGTAGAATGATTTCATCTAGAGGTTTACCCGCAGTAATTACTTCAGATAACGCCCAACAGTTCAAGTTAACAGCAGAAGTCCTGACCAAACCATTTTGCATGGAAAATAACATCCGCTGGAAATTTATTCCACAGCTTGCACCATGGTTTGGAGGATTTTATGAACGCTTAGTAGGCCTAGTAAAGAATTGTATGAAGAGAACTCTGGAAAAGAACTTACTAAACGATAGTCAATTACTCACCATTACTAAAGAAATAGAAGCTGTTCTGAATTCGAGACCACTTACTAGTGTAGATGCCGAATTGGATCATGTTTTGAAACCGTGTGACTTCTTGACGATGGGAAAATGCCTTACACCAGACGCTGCCTCCAATGATTTGACGGTACACGGAACGGTTACAAGGACTGATCTAATTCAGAGCTGGAAACGTGGCTTGAGGATCTTAGAAGAGTTCAAGTCTATGTTCTCAAACCGATATCTCTCTAGTCTTCGAGAACGATATGGGAATTCTCCTAAGGAGCCAAGAGTCACATCCAATTTAATACCTAAAATCGGTCAAGTTGTACAATTAAAGGGGGACACTCCAAATCGTCAAAACTGGAAGGTTGGCAAAATAATAGAACTCTCCGAGGGAGGAGACGGTGCTTGCCGTACAGCCAAAGTAAAGGTAGGAAACGTAGAGTATACAAGGTCTATAGCACATCTTTACCCTTTGGAAGTAGATGAAGCGGATTCTGAAGTCATCAAAACCACCGAGCCTCAAAATGTATGTGATTCACCAGAGAGGAGCATACCAGAAGTAACAAATGAAGACAATATCGAAGTGATATGCGACGCAGAAAATAATGATCTTAATGACACTAACATGTCACAGTTTGTGAATAGCTGTGAATTAAGTAACAACGGAGGTGATCAGACATTAACGGGAACAAGACGGACACAGGACAGTGAAACGGTAACGGAGAATATGGAAATTGATGAAATTCCTGAAAGCTTAGACGTTCCGACAACGGAACAATCAAGACCCAAGCGTGAAGCAGCCTCAAGAGCTCTGGAGAAGATCCGGGAGTGGACGCAAAACCTCGTCGCTCTATTTTGACTTTCGCCGCCGGGAGTGTCGCGACGTCTCGCGAACGCACCCTAGATTATCATTCATGGCAACACTTTCATAGACAAGTTTAAGTGAGTATTGGTTTGAATGTTGGTTGTCCGTTATTCTTTACGAAAGTATGTTCATTGTGTTAATAAGGTGTAGTGGAAAGATCCGGGGCGATATGAAGGTGTCAGCTCTTCAGGAAAGCTAAGTATTCTAAGTATCTAAGTATTCCAAGTGTTCTAAGTATCTCTAGGGATTTATACGTATATCTAAGTATCCAAATCTATGTTTCTCAAGAGATCTGAATATCGTGATAATTATAACCTTGGTACTTATAACCTTAATCTAGCTATTCTCTGAATATTATATGTGCTATAAGTATTCACAGTGATCTCTGAGTAGTTCCAAGTGTGTTCTGAGTATGAGTGATGTGTGATTGTTGAGAGTGACAGGTGTGACTGACAAACTCTCTACCAGCCTCTTGCCAGAGGCCTTGTAGCTTTCGCCGGCCCTGTGTAATGCGTACGCTCATTTCCGTTGAGCAAGGACCAGGACGGTCAGTATGTTGTGAACTGTGGCTCGGCCCAGAAAGGCCAAAGTACATCCCCAGTGAGCTGCGGCTCGGCCCAGTAAGGCCAAGTACTTGCCCAGTGAGCTGCGGCTCGGCCCAGTAAGGTCATAGTATGTTGTGAGCTGCGGCTCGGCCCAGAAAGGCCAAAGTATATTCACAGTGAGCTGCGGCTCGGTCCAGAAAGACCATAGAATGTTGTGAGCTGCGGCTCGGCCCAGAAAGGCCAAAGTACATTCACAGTGAGCTGCGGCTCGGTCCAGTAAGGCCAAGTACTTACCCAGTGAGCTGCGGCTCGGTCCAGAAAGACCATAGTATGTTGTGAGCTGCGGCTCGGCCCAGAAAGGCTATATATAGTAGGATGATATGAAAGATGATGTGAGACAGGCCCAGAAAGGTCAAGTTGATGTGTATATTTATAGCTCTTGTTTACCATTGCTTAGAGTCATGTTGAGCCACTCTGAAGATCATTCAGATTCAGACCACTAAATACGGTGGTGTCATGTATTCTTCTAAATCTACGGATGGTGAAGCAGTCACACATGAGAAAAGGGCGGTTCCAGGCAGGCAGTCTGAGTGTAGCATCATAGGTGAGCTTCAGCCTTTAATTTTCACTCTCTCAAACAAGCAATTTTTATATGATACAACGTCTCATTTTGTCGCCTACTTCACACAAACCCAGGCATGACACTAGACGTGGCGACAACCCATGCTCCCCATTTAAATTAAAAGGACTCGTGCGCAATTTAATAGTCAAAGCAAATTTAACCCAAAACTTTAAGAAATAAGGTCCTTAACACATTGAGAATATACCCTTTTTCCGAGGGTAGTCTGCCCTTCTGAATAAAAACCGGGCAAGCGCATGTCGGACCATGCTCTGTGTAGGGTTCCGAAGCCGTTAAGTACCTACTACAAACATAAAAATTTACATGTAATAACTAATTTTCTGTTTTAAGTCATTAGATGATTTTAGTAGGTATTTGGGCTTTAATTGCTTGTATCTCAATGATGATCGCGATAGTTTTTCTGATAATTTATCTATTATGCTAAAATTTATTAGATAGCTATTATGATAAAATTTTGGGTGGAGATACTTTGAGTCCCGGAGAAGGACATAATGCGAACACTGTTGCTTGGCGGGTGGTTAATGGATAAGATGGTGGTAGCGATCCGGACGGACCCTGCACAGGGTCCTACCACCACTAAACCACCACCACCTCTCGGCCATCACTACCATTACTATCAGCCGATTTAGATAAAGTTTGGTATGGAGATAGTTTGAGTCCCAGGGATGAACATAGGGTACTTTTTATCCCGAAAAATGGAACGGTTTCTGAGGGAATAGCGATAAACGACTTCTACGCGGACAGATTCGCGGGAAACAGCTGATAGTACTATTGTAATTGTGAAAAACCTCTGTCTACTTGTTACGCTTTCACGGATAAACCGCTGAATCCCAGGGAACGACATAGGGTACTTTTTATCCCGAAAATAGATGGTTTTCGAGGGAATAGCGATAAACGAATTCTACGCGGACGTAATGCATATGTTAAGGATGTTCCTATTTTAATTTCGTCATGGGATTCATGAAGTGTCAAGGTACTTAATAATTTGGAATCTTATTATCCTATTTTAATCATTTAATACAGAATTTATAACGTGAAACAATCACTACCTCGGTCCAAAACTCACGTTAATCGGTAGATTAACTAGTTATGTTATTATGAGGATGCAATACGCCTGCTCTTTGTAGCAGAAAGCGGATCCTGTATAGCCTTGCGAGCGGCAGCATTCTTTTTTTTCTTCAAGGGGGCTGATGCAGAACTGGTCGCAGGGTTTAACCCGCGCAGCCGAGGCGCTGGTAAGCACCATGGCCAGGAGGAACAGCACCAGTAGACTCTTCAGGGCTGCCATCTTGAAGGTATTCAACCTGAGCGTTATAAAAAAAAACAATAAACCGATTCCAAATTTTTCAGGAGGGTCGTTGCATCCCACTTTTTTAGTTTTTTTTTTTTTTTAAAGTAGCAACTTGAGTATATTTAAATAGATTATCTGCAGGTTTTTTTTATTAATAAATGATATTGCAATAATAGTGTGTACTATAATTAAAAATAATCTATCTAGTTTTGGGACATCCTGTATACTTATATAAGAAAATAAAGCAAAAAGAAGACATAACGTTAAATAGGATCCCCCTCAGCATTGTGCCACAGTGAAACTGCCGTGCTGATTTACTTAAAAGTTATCTAAATTAAACCAACATTTCGGACCATGCTCAGTGAAGGGTTCCGAAGCCGTTAAGTACTACAAACACAAAAATCGACAAGTAACAACTAATTTTCTATTAAAAGTCATCTGGTGCCGTCTTAGATGATTTTTATAGGTATAAACACTTTAATCACCTGCATCTCAAGAACCAATGATGATCGCGATAGTTTTCCTGATAAATTAGCTATAGGCCTATGCTCTTTCATTATTTTTTTTCAGATTTTTAGATTTTGTAGTTTTGGCTGTAGTTGGAGCGGGGGGACACTTGAGTCTAACAAAAATTAGCGCTTTTAAGCTTAATATTTCATAAACCGATCACTTAATCGAAAAAATATTTCTACAAACCCATAATATTTTTGTAAGACCTATCCAACGACACCCAACGGTACTAACGGTAGACGAAAAAAAAAACATCCCAACGTTACTTTTTGTCAAGGTATCCTAAAAAAATATTTTTAAGGTTTATTTTACAACTTTTTTGGCGTAACTAATATGTATATTCATGCAAATTACAGCTTTCTAGTACTAAGAGTCTCTGAGCTAGGCTGCGGACGGACGGACGGACGGACATGGCTTCTGGTTCCTAGTTTGACTATGGAACCCTAAAAATGGGTAATTGTAAACTGGTAACAGGTACCATAACAGACACTAGCGAATTTTATAAACACGTGATGAAATAAAAACAATATACACACTTAAAAACCTTATCAAATACATTAAGAATTTGTGTCGTAACACTAGAAAAACCCAACCGTTTCCAGTTGCATCGTTGCGTTGGGATAACTTAATTATGATTAACTTTTCGTGGTTTCACCTCGTGGTTCCAACGGGACTACATTCTTCTTGTGCGTATTCCTCTGTTCTTTGTTGATGTTTGTCACGAAAAAGTGTATTTTTTTTCTTTAACACCCGAAAAATCCTGTGTTCCTCTGGAGTTGTCGACTTGGAAGAAGTTATAATTACCTATATGAATAGTCAATAAAAAATGTGGAATTGCTCACCTAAAAATGTCTTATTAAGCCAGGGAAGTTGTATGTTATGTAGGGAAATATGTAAACATAGAGTATTTATAGTTCACTGATAATAATCATTGTTAACGTGTCACTATTTATCTTGGCGCTTTCACACGTTAAAGGAACCACGTTGCATTCTGCATACAGCTTAACCAAAGAATGTACCTACAGTCAGTATTAATTTATTTATTTCTTTCTTTCTTTCAGTTGGTACAACATAATGTGGGCCAAAACATGGTATAAGGACAATAAAATCAACTTTTACAATGCTTACACCACAATAATAATTGTACCTAACAAGATTTGAGTAGGGAAATTAATACAATAGAGAATATGCATGAATATCAGATTGATACGATTTAGGACATACAACAAGTAATTACTAATTTTCTACAATTGGTGCCGTCTTAGATGATTTTAGTTGGTATAAACACTTCAATCGCCTGTATCTCAAGAACCAATGATGTCTTCTTAGTCGTGATAGTTTTCCATTAAAATTCGATATACAGGGTGACTTCAAATTGGTAATACAAAACACTTGATTGTGGCTTAGTTAATGCCACACAGTATAATACATTAACCCCTTTGTTAAAATTAACTGTATTTAATTAATGCTAATTTTCGAACAAAACAAATAATTAAAGTCCCAAAGTGTGGTTACACTACATTTACGATACAATCTTATTTTCTTTGATAAATGACACAAACACGTTTTCTTCATAAATTGCGACAGGTGATGGATAACCAAAGAGGAAAGTGTTCATTTTAAATTCTTTAAACTTCTTTGTTGATTATTATGGTAGGATAACCATGTTAAGCCAACAAAAATGGGATAATTTAAAAATTAAAAAAAAATACTTCTGATTATTTTAAAAGTATGAGACTTAATTGAGGGACTAAGTTTAGGGGAAATGTGTGTAAAACATTGATTTTGTATTACCAATTTGAAGTCACCCTGTATGTTCTTTCATTTAAGATTTTTTCTGATTTATAGTTTTGGGTGTAGCGGGGGGGGGGGGGGGGACACTTGCGTCTAACAAAAAATTGCGCACATCTATGTCGTCTTGATGGGCTAGGCAATCATTTTCCGTCTTAATAGATTTGAATACTTTAATATCGTCAGCATACGCGGGACACTGTGAGTCAATACGAATTAAGAGGTCGTTTACGAAGAAAATGAACAATAACGGACCCAAGTTAGAACCCTGTGGCACCCCCGAATCAGCCATAAACGGAACCGAGTCGTAGCCGTAGACACTGACAAACTGAGATCGTCAATGCAGACAAGAGAGAAAAATCATCGCAACAAATTGCCATGGATTCCAAGATGATGTAGTTTTTTTAGTAAGATGGCGTGATTAACCCGGTCAAACGCCTTAGCAAAGTCTACACTTCTACACTCTACACTTTCATTCAAGTGAAAGTGACAGAGTACATTTTTTTTTTATGTTAATGAGAAGGCACATGAGCACTCAGGCCACCTGATGGTAAGTGGAATCTGAGACCCATAGACATTTGAATTCTCGAGACTATAATACTAAGACCTCAAATGCGTTGCCAACCCTGAGCACTAAGATGGAATGCCTCGTATGCTAGTAATTTCTAAATTGTAAACGTAACTTGTAACTATTGTAACTTTATGACTTCGACTGTACCTACAATTTAAAAAGAAGTTTTTTTTGCGCTATGGAATGCGGTTTTTTGAGTTTAAAAAAAAATTGAGCTCTTCGGTTGCGTAGCTACATCTGCTGCGGACTGTACACGGACCAGACTTTATCAAATTGTCAATATATATGTATAGAGTTTATGCACGTTGTCGCGCATGCGCCATTGTTAATTACTCGTTCGCATGTTTCTCTCAACCAACTTGCATTACAAATCGACGGTTTATTTATGAAGAGGCCTCAACTTCCGTGATACCGAAGAATGATAACTACATAGTAATATTAAATTTAAATTAAATGTGGTTCCCGATAGAGTATAGAATGCTTCGAGAAAGCAGACACTTAGCTACTTTTTTTCGGGCTACGGCAGACATGCTGCCACTTCCACATAGTTTGCGCGCGCCTTGACATCAAAAAAAAAAAAAAGCATAAAGAAGCTTTAAATACTCAACTAGGACCGCACCAGTGTTGGACACTTTAAGGTGACAGGTACCAATAATGGACACTTTACTCTTAATTCAAAGATCAGAAGGTTAAAAATTGATTGTTGCAAAACAAATGAATAACCTTTATTGTCTGTAAAATAAGAGTCAAGTGTCCATCATTGGACCTTGTCCATTACTGGTTCAATCACCCCTGCTGCATCAAAAATCATTAAAATGGTAGGATTTCGAAGATTTAACCAAAAACATATTACATGTTTTTGTTTTATAGTTATTTAGTTCGAGTTCTAAACGAATTAGTTTACACCGCCTGTCATGTATTTGTGTCCTCAGTTATTTCTCTTACAAGGTTGTCTGGAAGAGATCGCTATTTAGCGATAAGACCGTCTGTTGTATACCTATGATTTAAATGTACTGTTCCGTGTTCTGTTTTTATTTTTAAATTTTCGGTGTTCAATAAAGAG
This sequence comes from Acleris holmiana, assembly GCA_949316455.1. NCBI lineage: Eukaryota > Metazoa > Arthropoda > Insecta > Lepidoptera > Tortricidae > Acleris > Acleris holmiana. Next base: position 7,290,299 of record OX438790.1, on the reverse strand, counting down.
TATTTGTATTTAGGGAATGCAAATAACCGGTTAAAACCGGTTTTTAACCGTCTTTTGCATACTAAATTCTGTTATTAACCGGTTATTTGCTTTCCCTAATTGTATATAAACCTAATGAAGATTTTGTTTCTAATCTTGTTTTCACGTTTAAGTGTTTAACAGTTGCAGGGAAATATTATCAAGTTTATTTTAACCAAAGAACAGACACATGGGCGTTATGGTTATAGAGATCCAGATCGCGGAACACTACCGTTTTATCATATGTGAGCATTGCTAAAAAAGTTTGTACATTTCATTCACGACTTCATTTGCAAAAAAAATTGCAGGTTGGTAGAGTGAATGAAGCTGAGCCTCAATAACATATTCTCCCAAAATGTCCTCATACATTTGTATGAAACTTTCCTTTTTTGTTGCTAACTTTCTTTGGTTCATGGTAGGCCGCACGGGCACTTTTACACGTCAAAATTCTACTAGCGCTTTAAAGAGACCATTGCTGAGAAAAAGCGGCACAAGAAACTCAACAGTCAGTTTTTTTTTAATATTGGTTATGACTATGATAGAACTTAACCTAGCATAATATAAAACAATTAATACAGCATAGTAGTAGTTAAGCAGGAAAACGTGTCGAGACTTCTAATAAACACAATAGCAAATAAATGAAATAATAATAATGTTTATACCTACCTATGACGGTCTAAAACTAAATTGAATAAAAAAAAACTTATATTTTTTCGATGAAGTGATCTGTTGATGAAATATAAAAGCGCTTTTTTTTGTAAGAGTAAGTGTCGTCGTCGTCCCCCCCTACAGCCAAAACTATAAATACTAAAAATCTGACAAAAATCTTAAATGAAAGGGCATATAACGAATTTTAAAGGAAAACTATCACGACTAACGGCCGAACCCTATATTTGAACTGCGTACAGATAGCTTTACTTCAGAATAAAATTTGACACATTTTGTATAGGCAAGTGTCTTCAACCCAAAGTAAACCTTATCTATCCGCGGTTTTTGAATATAGGTTTCGACCGTTAGTAGACATCATTGGTTGAGGCGCATCACTGGCGTTTGGCGTTTTTTTTTTACTGGCGATTAAATGACTTTTAATAAAAGAAACAGTTATTGGGTACATGTTGTTTTTAGGGTTCCGTAGCCAAATGGCAAAAAACGGAACCCTTATAGATTCGTCATGTCTGTCTGTCTGTCCGTCCGTATGTCACAGTCACTTTTTTCCGAAACTATAAGAACTACACTGTTGAAACTTGGTAAGTAGATGTATTCTGTGAACCGCATTAAGATTTTCACACAAAATGGAAAAAATACACACACACACACACACATACATACACACACATACATTTTGGGGGTTCCCCATACTTAGAACTGAAACTCAAAAAAAAAAAATCATTAAACCCATACGTGTGGGGTATCTATAGATAGGTCTTCAAAAATGATATTGAGGTTACTAACATCATTTTTTTCTAAACTGAACAGTTTGCGCGAGAGACACTTCCAAAGTGTTGAAATGTGTGTCCCCCCCCCGTAACTTCTAAAATAAGAGAATGATAGAACTAAAAAAAATATATGGTGTACATTGCCATGCAAACTTCCACCGAAAATTGGTTTGAACGAGATCTAGTAAGTAGTTTTTTTTAATAAGTCATAAAAACATTGATCAAAGCTACAACGAACTTTTATATTATGTTACTTGCTGCTACGGAACCCTTCATGGGCGAGTCCGACTCGCACTTGGCCGCTTTTTTATGTTTATTACCATCGGAAATGTCAAACTATACAAAATTATGTTAAACACCATATTTAAATGTAAATTACAGTAACAAACAGGTAAAGATGTGCAAGTAGGAATCCCAAGCCGTAAATATTCTTAAAGTTCGATACAAACACACATAAATTAAAAGTTTATGAGGGTGTTTTGATGTTTTTCTTTCACACAGAAACAGAAGGACATTTTCGGAAGAAATTTGACACACGAGTCCTTGTTCTTGGATTAAAAGATTGCATTGGTAATTTCCTAATGTCTAGTTTCAACGTTACTCCCAGTGATCGGATTTCCGGATGCAATTCGCGGGATATCGAGCCGTGATTTTATGGGACTAGATGGGACTCTAATCCCGCGATTAACCTATATAATTACTTTTTTACTTTGTTGTGATGTTGTGTACAAACATTTAAAGTATGTACTTATTAATATAATTTATAATTTAAACATAACGAAGGTAGAAGAAGCGACAGAAATGAAATTTTTAGGATTAACTATAGATGAAAACTTAAATTGGAAGATGCAAGTTGAGAATGTAACAACCCGATTAAACAAATATGTTTACGCCCTTAAGCAAATCAGGAATGTTGCAAATATAAAAACCGCAATTTTAGGTTATCGTGCTCATGTTGAGTCAATCTTACGCTATGGGCTCATAGCATGGGGTAACAGTACTGACATTAACAGAGCATTTGTGACACAAAAAAAAATGCATCAGAGCAATATATGGAATGCGGCCTAATGAATCCTGCAGACCGTTGTTTAAAAATCTTGGTTTGTTGCCACTTCCGTCTCTTTATATCTTTGAAATGAGTATGTTCGTCTGCAGAAACAAGGAGTTATTCACAAAAATAAGTGATATAAGTACTCGGCACCGACGGGACCAGAATAGGCTCGTCATTGAGGGCCTTTCTAGATTATCGAAGTTAAGCAAAAGTTGTATAGTTATGTGTGTTAAAATATTTAATAATTTACCGAGCGAATTGAAAAGTTTAAATAACAGAAACATGAAAAAAAGCCTGTATGAATGGCTAAGCCTAAAGGGTTTTTACAGTTTAAATGAGTTTTTTGACAAAATAAATTAATTTATTATTTTTTTTATTTTTTTAATGTGTATAAGGAACTAACTTGACATAAAATTTGTTAATGTATTTTTTTTTTAATTATTGATCCATCTGAATAATATTTTGTTAAGCAATGGCTAATAGTATGAGTTGTGTTAACTTATGTTGTAGTAAATAAGGTAAAATTTGCATGCCTATACTTATGGTAAAACATGTGAACTTCTCATAAACTGAAACACCTTTTTTTGTACCATGTTTTTAGCAAATAAATGATTATTATTATTATTATTATTATTATTAATAATCAAACTGCCAGATTACTTTCCAATTGAAATGTTAAAAAGTTAGTATTTTCAATAATATATACATTTATTTCAAACGTTAACCTATAGTTTCGATGGATATGATGTAAATTAAAATAGAATCATTATCCTCTAACAACTACATAAGTCCCGGAATCCCGGGACGAATCCACATTAGCATAATGTTTAAGAGCGTTCGACCCGAGTTGCACCGGGAAATCCGATCACTGCTTATTTCTTACACGTGATATGACGCTGTCATTGTGAGAAGGTTCTACGGTTTATTAATGTAAAGATTTGACGCGTTTTGGAGTGGGCCCTGGCGAGTTATGAGGAAAGGTCTCCCGTCAAACAATTATTCATGCAATTATCTGTAAAATGTAACATGACGAGGTTAAGGAAAACTAACGCCCAGTCATCATAATTCTCTCGCCTTTTAAGTTTAGGAACATTCACTGCATAGTTCCCTGCCATTTTAATCACTGTGCACTATTAACAACAAAGAAATTTCCGAAAAAAAAACTAAATAGTTGTGAGAGCTGGACTCATAACAGTCATAACCTAATGAAACTCCATATTAGAACCATAGACTAAAGAAGCTTATTTTTAGGGTTCCGGAGCCGAATGGCAAAAACGGAACCCTTATAATTTCGTCATGTCCGTCTGTCCGTCTGTCCGTTCGTCCGTCCGTCTGTCCGTCTGTATGTCACAGCCATTTTACTCAGAGCCTATTGGCACTATATAAATGAAATTTGGAGGATAGATGTATTCTATGAACCGCTATACAATGATGTAGTAAAATTGAAAAAAAAAAATATTTAGGGGTGGCACTCCATACATGTAACTAGGGGACGAAAAAATTTTTTTTGAGTTACATCAGCGTATGGGGTATTTTTAGATAGGGCTTCCAAAATGACACAGAGGTTTTTAAGTGACTTTTTTACGTAAGTGAACAGTTGGCGAGATATACGCTTCTAAAGTTGTAAAATTCTGTCCGGGTGGGTAGCTTTTGAACTGTTAAATGGCGACTTTGACATAAACGATTCTAAAACACGTCAAACACGATATCGTTATAACGCAGTTGAATAGAGGCCCTGAACTATGACTTTTTAAAACTTTATATCTTATGAAAAAATACACGACAATTATTTCGCGTATACAATTATTCCTCTCTTTCATAGCAGTTTCCAGATAACGTAAAAGTAAAAAAAATATACATGTTCCCTACTATGTGTAGAGGATCTGTGTAAAAACATATTGATTTTAGCATTATTATCGTATTATTTTTAACCCTTTTTTATGTTAAGGAGAAAGCACCCGAGCACTCAGGCCACCTGATGGTAAGTGGAATCTGGGACCCATGGACATTTGAATTGTCAAAACTATATGATCCTAAGACCTCAAATGCGTTGCCAACCCTGAGGTCTAAGATGGCATGCGTCTATGCTAGTAATTTCACCGGTTGTCTTATCCCCACACCGGAACACAACAATGCGAACACTGTTGCTTGGCGGATGGTTAATGTATAAGATGGTGGTAGCGATCCGGACGGACCCTGCACAGGGTCCTACCACCACTGAACCACCACCACCTCTCGGCCATTACTACCATTACTATCAGCCGATTTAGATAAAGTTTGGTATGGAGATAGTTTGAGTCCCGGGGATGGACATAGGGTATTTATTATCCCGAAAAATCGGACACTTTAATCGCCTGTATACTTAGTCGTTATGGTTTTCCTTTAAAAGTAGTTTTGGTTGTAGGGGGGGGGGGGGGGACACTTGAGTCTAACAAAAACAAAAATAGCGCTTTAAAGCTTAATATTTCATAAACGGATTACTTACTTAAAAAACTGTTTTCACAAACTCATAATATTTTTAAAAGACCTATCCAACGACACCCCACTCTATAGGGAAGACGAGTTACGTGTAGGGGAGGTAACTTTTTAATTTGTTGGCGTGACTAATAATGCAAATTCATGTCAAATTGCAGCTTTCTAGTACTAATAGTCTTTGCACTAACTAGGCTGCGGACGGACGGACGGACATGGCGAAACTATAAGAAACTACAAGTTTGACTACGGAATACTAAGAAGCGTCTTTAAAAAAAAAATGCAAAATTGTGCAAAATGTGGTTGCAGAATTATCAACAAGTCTTTTTAGAGTTGTTGGTATTTTTGTAGCTCTGCCTACCCCATTCTAGGAATGAAGGCGTGATGTTATGTATGTATGTGTAAAAAAAAAAGAACTTCTTTTAAAATGATAGGTATGTCAGTCCAACTGAAGAATTCGGCTTTTGGTTAAAATAGTAATGGGACGCCGACTTGCCTATTTATTACCCATCATTTTAAAAGTAGTTATATCTTGCTTTTTGAAGACGGTTTTTAGTTTTTTAAAACACAATTCGATGAAACTGCAATACCGCGTAACTAACAATTGCTAATGCGTAACTGACTTTTACAGGAGAGCATTCAAATTTAATATCTTCGTGTTTATTGATGTCGGACTTACCCAAACTTAAATTTGACACAATACATATTGTTAGTTACGCGACATCAGCCATTGTTGGTTACGCGGTATTGCAGTTTCATCGACTTAATTTAATTTCATACCTAACTTTTAGTGATATTCATAATAATACTGTCATGTCGTACACGTATATTATTATTACTCCTATAACATTTGAGGACTTATCTCAATTCTTCAGGGACCACCTCGAGAGTACACCTTATCAAACAAAAACATAATTTTTAAAATCTATCCGCAATTGACAGAGCGATCGCGTAACAAACACACAAAAAAAACATATAGTCGATTTGATAACCTCCTTTCTTGAAGTTGGTTAAAAACGAGGCAAACTGCTTAGTAATAGTATAAGCATTTTAAATTTTATGAAGTTACCAATAGAGTATACAATGCTTCGACTTACATTGCAGTTAGCTGCCTTCTTTGGTATGACGGCAGTTATCTTAGCACGACACAAACCTGTTTTTTTGATGCAAATTAAATTAATGCATGCAAAGCCATTACCTGACAAAACTAGCTTTGTCCTGGTAGTATTATCAATTCTACATTTTGGAGTCCGTTTATGAAATAACTTCCTTGCTTATTTATTTTTGCAAGAACGACGTCCCCATCACTACAGCCAAAAATGCAAGTATTCAAAATCTGAAAAATATCTAGAATAAAGCATCACTACATAGTATAAAACAAAGTCGCTTTTTCTGTCCCTATATCCCTATGTATGCTTAAATCTTTAAAACTACGCAACGGATTTTGATGCGGTTTTTTTTAATAGATAGAGTGATTGAAGAGGAAGGTTTATAAGTATAATACTTTAATCCGGCGAAGCTTTCTTTCTTTCTATTTAAAGTCAATTGATGCCGTCTTAAATGATTTTAGTAGAAAAACACTTTAATCGCCTGTATCTCAAGAACCAATGATGTCTACTTCGTCGTGATAATTTTCCTTTAAAATTCGTTATAGGTATGCTTTTTCATTTAAGATTTTTAGTATTTGTAGTTTTAGCTGTAATGGGAGGGGAGGGGGGACACTTGACTCTAACAAAATATTGCGCTTTAAAGCTTAATATTTCATTAACAGATCACTAAATCGAAAAAATTATTGCATAAACGCGTAATATTTTTGAAAGGCCTATCCAACGACACCCCACACTACGGGGTAGACGGGAAAAAAAATATATGCCCACGTTACGTGAAGGGGAGGTACCCTATTTTTTTTTTTTCAAGATTTTGTTTTACGTTTTTGTTGGCGTGACTAATATGCATATTCGTGCCAAATTACAGCTTTCTAGTACTAAGACACTCTGAGCTAGGCTGCGGACAGACGGACGGACGGACGGACGGATGGACAAACATGGCGAAACTAAAAGGGTTCCTAGTTTAACTACGGAACAAAATTGCACCAGTATATAGCGTATCTTCAGGGCACTTACGTCCTTGTATTGAGAAGCACAGGTTTTCGGCAATAACTCAAAAACTGTACCTACATTCGATCGTGTTGAAAATACCTTTCGTTCAAAATTTATTTTTACCAGACTTCAAAAAAGGAGGATGTTCTCAATTCGTCGGGTTTCTTTCATGTATGTTCCCCGATTACACAAAGACCGCTGGACCGACTTAAAAAATATTTGTTCGATTGGTTATACTTTCTAGTTGGTCCCATTTCCAGCACGTCAAGATCTGATGATGGGACCTTGGAGAGCTCGGGGAACTCATCAAATATTACCTATAGGAATAAATATATGTGGATGACTTAACAGTATTGTTATGATCACTAAAAGGTATGAAATAAAAAGCCGAATTGATTTGGGCTGACCTATTATTTCTGCGTTTCTGGTGCGTTTCTTGCTTTTTGAAGACGGTTTTTAGTTTTTTAAGACATTTATTTTATTTTAATTATAAGGCGTAGGTAAGTGGAATCTGAGACCAATAGACGTTTAAATTCTCAAGACGATAATAAAGTATATTAAGCGTTACCTTTGTAATTTATAGACATACAGTTTTATTTTTATGGCTATGAGAAGGCACACGAGCTCTTAGGCCACATGATAGTAAGTGGAATCAGGACCCTAAAACGTGGAATAACCGTGGGGTAGCTTATGCCATGCTTTGTCCTTATCTGTAATTGTGCCATTTGCATCTGACAGAACGTGGCAAAGCATGGCATCCCCACGGTTATTCCACCTTTATAAGTAAGGGGAATAGACATTTGAATTCTCGAGACTACAATCTGATGACTGCGATCCTAAGACCAGAAATGCGTTACCAACCCTGAGGACTAAGATGAAATACCTATATGCTAGTAATTTCACCGGTTGTAATATCCCCACATCGCTACACTGCTGCTTGGCGCTATGTTAATGCATAAGATGGTGGTAACGATTCGATGAAAAGAAAAAATAAAAGCCATAATTGGGCTTGGGACACAATTTATGCTACTTTCGGAACAATTATTTCTTATCTTTATCGTTGTCGAAAGTTTGACTTGGACTCGGATTGACGTAAACTGACAAATACCTAGTGCATTATTCGAAACTCGTTTACGTTAGCGTTAGGCATCTTAAGCCCGTATTAATAAACTGATCTCGGTTTAAATGCCTGTCTCAAGATACGTCAAAAATGACAGTTTTCTATGGTTTGACGTTTACTTTGACGTATCTTGAGACGGGTATTTAAACCGAGACGATTTTATTAATAGGGTCATTAGAGTTCTATCTAATTAAATCGAGAATCCATCACAACGAACAAGGTAAAATACCAGCATAATCTGCATAACATTCAGAGGATTAAAGAACCCATACAATTATCACCTGTTTTTTCCTTACCGCATCTAGGTATAAATAGAAAGCCACGTTTCAAGTAAACGTAGTTTGAATCGGACTCTTACACAAAATGGCGTCTCTCAAACACTTTTTGATTCTTCTCGTGGCGGTTTCCATAATGGCCGCCACCACGCACGCGGTGTTCGTGGATGCTTGCAATGAGGTCTGCAACCGAAGTTTCCCGGAGAAAGACGAGTGTTGCCGAGCGCATGGATATTCCAGAGGGCACGCTGACTGCCGCTATGGAAGAATGAATTGTTGGGATTGAAAAACTGGGATACAGGACTATTCAAAAACGGTTTAACATCTACTGATTGTTCTATAGATAATAAAACTTGTAAAATAAATTTTCATTTCATTTTATAACAGCCAATTGGATGGTTTGCACGATTGTCAACGGACGGAAAAGTTTTTATAGTAAATGGAAGATAAGATAAGCTAATTCTGACGCCTGTCATTCCTGTACAAATTATAACCTCAAACCCAAGACACATAGGTTATAATTTTTATTGCGACGATAGGCGACGTCTTCGTTTTACTATAGATTGAAATCCCCTTGAAATGTCGGAACTCATTTCATCGAATGTGTCGTTTCACCGGATTTCATTTCATTGAAAGCTACTTTCTGCTGAAACCTTATTATTTTAGTGGTGGTAGGACCCTGTGCAGGGTCCGTCCGGATCGCTACCACCATCTTATCCATTAACCATCCGCCAAGCAACAGTGTTCGCATTGTTGTGTTCCGGTGTGGGGATAAGACAACCGGTGAAATTACTAGCATAGAGGCATTCCATCTTAGTCCTCAGGGTTGGCAACGCATTTGAGGTCTTGGGATTATAGTCTTGAGAATTCAAATGTCTATGGGTCTCAGATTTCACTTACCATCAGGTGACCTGAGTGCTCGTGCGCCTTCCCCTAAACATAAAAAAAAAAAAATGATTTACGTAGGTTAGCTTAGGTTAGACCTGTGAGCACCAAAAAGTTATAACTGCACGTGGAAATGCCTGTAGATGAAATGAGGAGTCGAATGCCTGTTGATGAGGGTCGCCATTTCAAGGTAAACAACTATAGATGTCTTGTCGCGAAATTATAGCCCTGTATGGACTCGTCCACTATGGCCGGGCAATCTAAAGCGAGTAGAACCCCCGCACGCTTCCAACGGATTACGGGAACGAGTGGGTCATCCACTCGCTCCCGCTCCACTGCCTGTTTTCGCGTTATCACTGACGTATACAAAGAGGATGTATGAAACGTCAGTGAAAGGTCTCCACGCACACTTCAAGAGTGTGACGCAGTGTTCATTTTACTAACCTAACCTATCACTAGACCCTTTATTGGAGGTGCAAATTGACATCTGGACGTTCTTAGGAAAAAGTAAAAATAATTTGGAAATTAGCAATCAATACGTTTTCTTAACTACAATGTTTTTTTCTTGTGTTTTATCCCAGAGGCAAAGGACATAAATCCATACAGCCTAGTCATAGTTTCATATTTATGATCCAATTTGAAGTAAGGCCGAAGCCAAGTCTTTGTACATTTTTCTTTTACCAATTTGGAATAAGGCCGGAGCCAAGTCTTTGTATCTAGTTTTTTCGTACTTTACTACAATGATTATCTTAGACATAAATTAAACGTGTTTACTTTGTTTCTTTCGTGCACTGGCCTGTACCACGAAACATGAAAAAAAAAAATTGTAACTTTGAACAATAATTCCGCATGGTTGCCGGGTTAGAATAGTGCCACTCCATGTCTTCTCGTGGATGTCGTAATTGGCGACTTAGGGAATAAAAGCTTGTAGTACTGGTAGGCGACGGGCTTGCAACCTGTCACTAATATACTGGTAAACATCTTAGCCTGTTTGTGCATAATGAGTTATTGGTGTTTCTGTAACTCTGCCTACCCCACTCTGGGAAGAGGGCCAGATGTCGTGTGAACAATTATGAAATAGTAACCATAGTGTTTTTGTTTTACTGATAGCGGATTCTGCTTCTGATGACATTAATTATCATGGAATACAGAGTTAAAATGTTACATTTTGTCAAAAAAAAAAAACAAATTGTAGAGATAAACTAAGAGAATCGATATCGGTATTATAAATATGCCTAAGAACGTCCAGCTAACAAATAGCGCCGGTGATAGGTAGACGCCGATAACGGGGTCTACCTAAGTGAATGAAGAAAACGAGTCCTGAGGGGCTATTGTCTAACGCACTCGCAATCGCAACCGGATTCAAAATGGAGCAATTGTTTTCATATTGTATGCAGACGAGCGTTCGATTTTCAAAATGAAAACGGTCGTGATTGCGAGTGCGTTAGACAATAAGCCCTCTGGTCCAAGGAGGGCTTAGTTTAAAGGGTAAGTCGCTTAGAAAATCTAGATCCATCCTAGTGTAGCGATTTGGGCGAACCCTACACAAGGTCGCCACTAAAACCTGCTAATTTTTAAGTGCTTGCACTAAACTCATTAAATATGAATGGTAATTAGAGGGCCGATCATGTGAGAATCGGGCTCTTGTAGAGAGGGTTCAGTGTAATATAAAAACTAATTTTTTACAACATGGGATCGCGATGTAAAGTATGGGGTCTATCTATACTAACATTATAAAGAGGTAAAGTTTGTGAGTTTGTGAGGTTGTAGGGGGTGATCTCAGGATCTACTTAACCAATTTAGATGGAATTGGGTATGGAGATAGTTTGGGTCACTAGTAGAGTGACTAGATCGAAACATTACCACATCGCTTGTAGCCAACATCTCAAAATGACTGAGTCGTAAAATGACCACATCGCTTGTAGCCTATTTCTCAAAACGTCCGAGTCGCAAAATGACCACATCGCTTGTAGCCCACATCTCAAAATGACTGAGCCGCTAAATGACCACTTTGCTTTTTTCATTTTATGCCTGTCTTAGCAAAGTCGACGCAGCCCCGCATGGCGGGGCTGCTATTCTTGGGCAATTTGCCCTTCGGGCATTTGAAGTTACCTAACGAACCTAACCTACCTAGTAACGCAAACGAAGTGGTCATTTTGCGACTCAGACATTTTGAGAAGTAGGCTACAAGCGATGTGGTCATTTTGCGACTCGGACGTTTTGAGAAGTAGGGTACAAGCGATGTGGTCATTTTACGACTCAGACATTTTGAGATGTGGGCTACAAGCGATGGGGTCATTTTGCGAGTCGGTAATTTTGCGACCGAGTCTTTCTACGGGTTAGTGACCTGATAGTTTGATTCCCGAGGAATGACATTTCCTGAGGGAATAGCGATAGACGATTTCTATGCGGACGGAATCGCGGGGAACAACTAGTGAGTGATAAAGGGCATATTCTGCAAAAATTACGCGTGTATAACACATTTTTTTAATCATAACTTCTTTTCAAATGGTAATAAGTCAGTCAAACTGAAGTGAGCATTAGGATGAAAAAAATGTGGGACGCCGACTTTAGTTTGACTGACCTATTACCATTTGAAAAGATGTTATTTTTTGGGTTCACGAAGGTGGTTTATTGTTTTTTAAAACATTGAATTTCTATTGTATACTTTTTAGTGATCATAATCCCACTGAAATCCCATACATACATAACGTCACGACTTCATTCCCAGAGTGGGGTAGGCAGAGCTACAGAAATACCAACAACTCTAAACAGACTTGTTGAAAATTCTGTAACCACATTTTGCACAATCAGGCCAAGAAGTTTACTAGTGTATTAGTGACAGGTTGCAAGCCCATCGCCTAACAAACTACAAGCCCTTATTCCCTGAGTCGCCTCTTACGACATCCACGGGAAGACATGGAGTGGCACTATTCTAACCCGGCAACCACACGGGCGCACTGAAATCCCACTTCTCAATAAATACGAACCAGAGGATATTTCTCGCTCGCAGCAAGCAACGCCGCGGGAAAGTCGTAGTGCTTAATATATTCAAACCATTCTAATGTGCTTCTTCATAGCCGCTTAACTATCTTAATCGAGATATCTTATCACCACCCTTGATATAGGTACCGTTGAGGAGTTTCGGTGGTCAACAGTGGGAGACAAGGGTCCAAAATTTTAATAAGGAACCCTAATAACAACCCAACCCGACCAAATTGCAAGTGATTTTAATTGCCAAGTCATATTTACATTGTTATAGCGCTTTAATGTTTGCTGTTTGAATTAACCATGAAATACTCTGTTTATCTTCTTTTCTGCGGTAAGATTTGTTTAATTTACTCTTATCGACGTAGGGTTTTCGATTCTATTACAAATCCATACTAATACAATAATTCGAAAGAGTGTGTGTCTGACGCTTTCACGGATCAACCGCTGAACCGATTTTGATGAAATTTGGTATGGAGATAGTTTAAGTCCCGGGGAGGGACATAGAGTACTTTTTATCCCGAAAAATTGGACAGTTCCTGAAGGAATAGCGAAAAACGAGTTCTACGATGGAGTCGCGGCAAACAGCTATTAATAACCATGAAATTAAACACCTCCAATACGTGAAAATATTAACACTAAGAGCGTCTGTGGCGTAGTGGCTCAGCCCAATTCGATTGAAATTCTCCCCTAGCGTCCTAAGTCCGAGGTCGGCCCAATAGGGGCCGTTAGGCATGCTAGTGTAAAAATCCTTAACCGCGTGGACTCCCATCAGGAGTCCGCCCTCTCTCCGGCGAAGTAGTCAAAGCCATCAGAGGCTAACGTGGGAACCTAAAAAAGAAAAAGAAATAGTGGCTTAGGGGGTCGACTTGTGATCTTAAGGTACCAAGTAACAAATGTGCCCTTGAGTTTTTCGATTTTAAATACATTGCCCTCTCGTAAGGAAACCTGCACATTCGAACAGCTGAGTTTGTGAGAGGGTAATTGCACAAAAGATCCTAAAGAGATCATAGTGTATCCAAAAGGCCCATCTGTAAGATAAGTTAAGATAAGATCCAGGGCTCTCTGCCTTTTCGCCGACAAATCTTTGACAAATGCATCGTTTCGCAATCTAATTATTAGCCAACCCTTTTTTGAGTAACTACAAATATTTCCGTATTTTAAAAACCAACCTAACCTATAGGGTTCTACACGATGGTCCTGAAATAAATCCAGAATTATTTACAGTTTGCCCCGTGTGGTTTCCGGGTTAGAATAGTGCCACTCCATGTCTTCCCGAGGATGTCGCGTAAGAGGCGACTAAGGGAATAAAGGCTTCTAGTATTGTTAGGCGATGGGCTTGCCACCTGTCACTAATACACTAGTTAATATCTCAGCTTACTTGTGCAAAATGTGGTTACAGAATTATTAACATGTCTTTTTAGAGCTGTTGGTATTTCTGTAGCTCTGCCTACCCCACTCTGGGAATGGAGGCGTGATGTTATGTATGTATGTATGTAACCTAACCTATAGGGTTCTACACGATGGTCCTGAAATAAATCCAGAATTATTTGCAGTTTCGAAAAAAAACGCGGGTTGTCAAATGATATGTGTAATAACTTTATTTATTAGCCAAATATAAAACACGCATGAGTTGTTATCAAGATTCCTTTATTAATTATGTACCATGTTTTACCACGCTCCTAACCTTACATTTTTCTGCGTCGGAATAACATGACAGCTGTCTCCGATCCCCGAGTGTTGCTCACCTCTCCGTCTAAGGTGATGCCTATCACAATATGTTTGTGTAACGAATCATTTGTGAAACGTTGGTTATAAAATGATAGGATCCCAAGATCCAGCCATGCCGACATTATAAATGTGAAAGTAACTGCCTGTTTGTTAACCTTTCACGGCTAAACCGCTGAAACTATTTAGATGAGGTATGGAGATAACTTGAGTCTTGGCACTTTTTATTCCTGAAAATGGAAGTTTCCGACGGAAGCAATAAACGACTTTTACGCGGACAGAGTCGCGGGCAATAGTTGGTGAAACATAATAGGGAGCATGCATATCGTCAGTTTAGTGATGTACGATTTTAAACTTATTTCTCTTCAGATTTAAGTTTAAAATCGTAAATCACTAAATATGAGATACGAGGTTTTTTCAAAGTACTGACGATATATTTTTACCTACGCTCTCTGGAAAGTGCTATGAAAGAGAGGAATAACTGTTTACGCGAAATACTTGTCGTGTAAATTTTTCATAAGGTATGAAGCTGTAAAAAGTCATAGTTCTGACCCCCTGTTGACGTCACAGCTGTTGTTCCATGTTTAAAATATAAAGACCTTATAAATAAATTTGCATTTATTTCGTAAATTACTATGTTCAAGCCAATATCGTTAAATTAAAATATTGCGTTAATAAAATATGGATGCCGAAAATAATGATTTAAACATTAAAAGAAGTTTAGTTTAGACATCAGAGAGAAGTGTGGTCTGAAAGAAGATGTAGTGACTAAAATTGAAAAGGGCATGCTTCGATGGTTCGTTCATTTGGAAAGGATGGATGAAAAACGATTGACGAAAGAAATTTACAGTGCTAAAGTGGGTCGGAAGGGGGCGCCCTAGGCGTAATTTTTTGAATCAAATCGGGAAACCGAAGTGCATGCATGACTCGATGTATGAATGTGGAAGAAGCGAAAGAGCTTTGTCAGGATCGTAGCAGGTGGAAAGAAGTGGTCTCTGCCTACCCCTCTGGGAAACAGGCGTGATTTATGTATGTATGTATGTATGTATGTATGTAAGAAGTTTTAAAATTTTAACAAGTTTTGATTCTATATAAAATCTTAACAAACCGGTCAAAACTTAATGTATTGCGTTTTATATGCTTTTGTTTACATTTTCTCCTAAATCGTTTCAATGAAACTCAATTCTGATTCATGCGTGTTCTCTACACAGACCTGTTTTAGTAGAAAAACTCGATCGCAAAAAACCGACACACAAAAAGACCGCTTGTTGCCTTCATTTCAAAATGTGCCACTCGCTCTTATTTATTAGGTAAGGTAGGTTCGTTAGGTAACTTTAAATGCCCGAAGGGCGAATTGCCTAAAAGTAGGAGCCCCGCCGTGCTAGTAAACTTCCTGGCGTGATTTTGCAAAACGTGGTTTCAGAATTATAAAGAAGTCTTTAGAGGTGTTGGTATTTCTATAGCTCTGCCTACCTTACTCTGGGAATGAAGGCGGTTGTATGTATGGGATCCTATCATTTCATAACCAAAGGTTCACAAATGATTCATTTTACAAACATATCATTTGTCAATTTTTTTCCAAAACTATAAATAATTCTGGATTTGTTTCAGGACCATGCGGTGTAGAACCCTATAGGTTAGGTATGTCAAAGGGCGTTCTCCAACCAACCAAATAACCATGGTACTCTTAGCTCTGTCCAAATTACAGGTTCCCTAGCCTTTGCGGTTCATGGCTTCTCCACGCCAGTAACCCATGAGTCTGAGGAGAACTTCTCTGGCGAGGTGGGCAGTGTAGTCGGCAAATTGATGCGCGCCCGCAGACGTGATTCTGGAGAAATTGGGTGCAGTGGGTAAGAAGAACCAGATTCTGCCAATAAAGCTGCGTTTCTACCAGAAATGTGCGAGGATGCGTTGCGAGGGATGTATTTAGAGATGCATATTACAAACATCATTTGACAACCCGCGTTTTTTCCGAAACTGTTAATAATTCTGGATAAATTTCAGGACCATCGTGTAGAATCCTATAAGTTCGGTTGGGTTAGTTTTATAAAAAATCCTGAAGTATTTGTAGTTACACAATTAAAAGCGGGTTGGCAATTGAATACGTTGCGAAACGATGCATTTGTCAAAGATTTATCGGCAAAGGGCAGAGAACCGTGTGTTTATCAGGAACCAAGAGAATCACTTCATTTACCTATCCTCGCTCAGCTCAGGTCTGGTGGGAACAGCTCAGTGGAGCGAGGTTTTTGTACATACAAAACAAGTGAAAGAGGTGTTGCGCTCTGCTCCTGCCTCACCGCACTTGAAAAGAGCCCGCAACACATCTTCGCACCGCACCGCTCAGTTACCTCTCACACCGTGTTTGGACTCATTAAGGTGGGAACGAATTAGAGCATCGCGAGCAGCTGGCGAGCGACGCGCGGCGAGCCGTCAAGTGTCGGTCTTTTGACCGTGCTCGAAGGCGCCTCGGTGTGCGTGCCTCGTGTAACTTGGCGTGTGTCCGAGCGTGCCGCGGGCACAGCAAGGAAGTTCTAACTTGTCTGTGGGCGAGGCGCGTACAAATTTGATAAAGTTGCTGAGCCGTTTCACCACCGAGGCAAATCTTCCTTGTTTTTATTATCTAATAATTCGGTGAAGTATGATAAACGCAGCCGCGGCTGTCATCGTGACCAACGCTATTTTGAAATGTCGGCTCGCGGCGAGCACGCCGCCTCACCCACGCATGTTTATGTTCAAAATTTTGGCTTGCGAGCAGCTCGCCGCGCGGGGCGAGCATGCCTCAGGCTGAGCCACTCAGATGATAAGCAATACTCGTAAATGATTTTGCAAAAAAAGTCCAGTAGGCAACAAAAGCTTGTTTCAAAGATGAAATTTATGACAGAAACTTTTTTAAACCTACTTGTGAACTCTTTTTTTCCTAGGTCTGAGAGTATGGAGGCCAACGACCGCGACGAATGTGGGACCAAGAATAATAAAGCAGTTGTAAAACCTGGCGGCAAGCAAGCCGCACAGGACAACCTTGAAGCTGAATTCAAAAAGAGCGTTGATATAATCCTAAATGGTGTAAAAAGGATTTTGGTAGATGACGTCCCTCTATTTTATAGATACGGTCCTACATGTGGAAAAAGATTAACGACGAAGTGCCAATATACGACTCGCAGTAAGCATTACTTAGTTTTAATACCTCCGGCCGCGTGGTTCGACAACGTTGTCCCCAATCTTTCTATTTCAATATAAAATTTAACAGGGTCGACGGAGCTCCGCTGTTGCGGAGCTCCTATTTCTGGGTTGTTTTGGCACTCCTGGCAAGCTGAAAAACTAAAATTACCTAAACCCACCTCATACTTATGACACTAATATCGGTCAGTCGGATCACGAGACCTACACCGTTTTAACCCCCCTCCCCCCCAAAAACAGAGATGTTTAACATATGTATATGTGTATCTATCTACGGCATGGTAGTTTTCAAAGGCTAAAGAACATTTTTAAGAAAACTAGTTTAATCGGGTTGGTTATTAACTATGTTTTATGATCGACCCCGGTTTGACGGAAGTAAGAATGCACTTCTGTTAGTGCATAACCAAATATCGACTTTTCTATCGACATCCATATGAAAAAAAAGTAGGTACTGTTGCGTGTTCGGTTTTTTTGGTGTTCAATAAAGAGCATTTGTATTGTATGAAGCGATTTTTTAATGATCGTGATTATGATCTAGAGCGTCAATAATATGTAGGTATTTTTCTCATTACTTGCAAACCCCTTTCATTAATGATTATCGCAATTATAAACAACCATTATGTGACATCGACTCAACTCATTGTGTCAATCTTTATATATATATATCAATATTGAGACGTATTACCTACCACCAAACAGCAGTGTTTGCATTGTTGTGTTCCGGTTTGGGGATAAGACAGCCGGTGAAATAACTAGCATAGAGGCATCCCATCTTAGTCCTCAGGGTTGGCAATGCATTTGCAGTCTTAGTATTGCAATCTTGTGAATGCGAATGTATATATATGGGCACAGTTTCCAATTACCATCAGCCCCCTATTTCACCATCTTGACAATGACAAGTGATAGGTGACAATTCTGTATACATTGCAAAGTTAACACGCTGATACATCACTGGGTTTCATATAAGCTGCGCCACGTACACTAAAATGTCACCTGTCAAGTGTCATTGTCAGTATGGTGAAATAGGGGGCAGGTGGTCTGTGTGCTCGTTTGCCTTCTCAATGCCATAAAAATGTTAATGGTAATTGTTATCATGACATCACTTGTATTTTATTGTTTTAAGTTTTAATTAATAATTTTACGCTTTTATATTACTACTAGCGACCCGCCAGCGGCTTCGCCCGCTGCAATTATTTTTTTACATAATATAGGGGTGTGAAAAATAGATGTTGGCCGATTCTCAGACCTACCCGATATACACACAAAATTTTATTAAAATCGGTCGAGCCGTTTCAGAGGAGTTCAATAACGTACACCGTGAAACGAGAATTTTATATATTAGATTTTTAATTCTGACGACCTTAATGTCATTTATAATAATTTGACATGCTGTAATATTACATTGAGCAATAAATAATCTAATCTAATCTAATTAATCTAATCTGTATACTACGAATATTAAATAAAATTATAAAAAATACGAACAGTTAATCCTATCTCCCTACAATAATAGAAAACAGAAACGTTTGCGTGTTGGCTAAGCTTATGACGTATTCCAATTTCAGATGACACTGACGATTGGTTCTATGGGTACCAGACTGTCCCTGGGGAGTCAATGCTACGTGTAACAGATGGAATCAGTTCGTTTCTCAACAGCCACTTAATGTTGATCTTCGCCAATAGTATTGACGAAGAAAACCGGTAAGATTTCTTGCGGAATACAGAAAAGGCGCTGGAATCAGTTGACCCGTTATGGTAAGGTCCCCAAACCATCACCATCAACCTCTGGTCTCAAATGGGGGCTGGTGTGGCGACCTGGCGACGTCTAACGACAACTTGTAACGACTTACATGCCCAAGTCCATGTCCATATACGGGTGTATCGATACCGTGGAGTTTGTTCTTTTTTGTGAAACTACAGTGAACATAGCTAGAGTAATAAGTTTAGTGCTAATGTAACATACCTTTCATTTGAGACTACTTACAATCATATCAAAAAACATTGTTTTTATAGAGTATTTTTTATACCGAAAATGAACGGTTCCTGAGGGAATAGCGATAAACGACTTCTACGCGAACGGAGTCGCGGGAAACAGCTAGTAGTCAATAAAATAAAATGAACACAAACAGTCAAGGACTTTAATTGTTATGCCACTATGAAACCCTGTCATCATGACAGCGTCAAACTACTTACATGAAGGAAAACTAAATTAAATCAAATCAAATCAAAACGTTTATTGCGATCATGTTGTATACAAAAGGTCTTAAGTAAATAATAGTTCAACATGAACCCTGCAAGGGCACAGCAATCTTAAAATGTGTAATAAAGTTATAAATATAATATCTTATATTCTAAATTTTATAATTATATTCTTATATTTTACATGCATGGCACAAATTATTAAAAACTAAATAAACTAAATTAAATAGTAATTCTAACTATTAAAGAACTCTTGAAGTGAGTAGTATGCTTTAAATAATAAAAAAAATTGAGATGTAATTTGAACTGGTTGGGGTTTTCTATATTTTTAATCGAGCTAGGAATATTATTATATTTTTTTATTGACATCGCGAATGGGCCAGAATGGATCATTTGTAGAGTTGAAAGGGGAGTTGCTAATCTATTTCTTGGTCGTAAATTTTGTGGGCGAGAATATTGAGGGAAAAGATACATATTATTTTTAACAAAAGTACAAACTTCTAATATATAGATAGACGTCAGGGTCAGTATTTCCTGTTGGACGAAATGTGATCTGCAGCTTTCCATTTGACCTATGTTGACTATTATCCTAATGCAGCGTTTTTGCAACCTAAACAAGTGTACAGCGTCTGAACTATTGCCCCACAAGACTATCCCGTAGTGCAGCCAGGAGTGCGCGTACGCGTAGTAGGCGCAGGTGGCTGTTTTAATGTCTGTA
This sequence comes from Acleris holmiana, assembly GCA_949316455.1. Classification (NCBI taxonomy): domain Eukaryota; kingdom Metazoa; phylum Arthropoda; class Insecta; order Lepidoptera; family Tortricidae; genus Acleris; species Acleris holmiana. Next base: position 7,270,133 of record OX438790.1, on the reverse strand, counting down.
CATTTTTTAAGTTCATGTAGCGCGTATGTAAAACTACAGAGTTTTGATTTTATTTTATTTATATTATCTTTCCAATTTAGAGCGGAATCAATGTTTATGCCTAGAAGAGGAAAAGTGTTTACGCATTCTAATTGGGTGTTTTGAAAATGGTAATTTATATTTAAGGATGGCTTTTGGGTTGATTTAAATTGGATTAGTTTAGTTTTGAGGAAATTTATTTGAAGGTTATGGTCCTGCAGCCAAGTAACTACGTTAGATAAGGCATTGTCTAGTTGGTTATTAAGGTTAGACTCGTTTTTACAGGGTAATACTAGTGAAATGTCATCGGCAAAAAGAGAACACGGGCCATCTACAATTTTTGGTAAATCATTTAGGTACTTAAATAAAAAGGATACATTTAATGATTAACGCCATAGGTAGTTGCAAATTCAGTCAGGGATTTGGGTGTTACTTTCGACGCGCGTCTCACCTTTCATGAGCATATGAAATTACTCTCTGTCAGTTGCGATCGCACCTTGGGGTTCGTAATTTGGAATGCGCGTGATTTTCATGATCCTAGGGCCATCAAACTTGTCTACACCGCTTTGGTCAGGAGTAGGCTTGACGCAGCGTCAGTCGTGTGGAACCCACACGAAGTTACATACTAATCGCTTCTGCAGAAGATCCAAAAGGCGATCTTGCGTTTCTTGTTCGAGAAAATGTATGGGTACTATCCATTTTTATACCCTACCAAATTCCTGCTTGGCGTCTTGGGGTAATTCTCTGGAGGTGAGGCGTAACTTCGTACTACTGACTAGTACTAGTAGAATCTTAAGGGGAGAGCCTGATTGTCCTGAGCTGGTGGAGCAACTGGTGGGCCTGTTTGTCCCATCTTTGACGAAGTTCTACTTCCGGCCTCGTCATCACCATCTGCTAGCATTGCTAACGGCGCGCACTGCAAATCGCTCATAGCAAATCGCCACTTGTGGGCCCTGAAGCTTCTTAATTCGCTCCTCGCATCGGTACCGGAATGCGATGTTTTGCGTGTAGGTGGGTGGTGTTGAGTGATGAATGTTTGAGGTTCTGCGAGGAGATGGATGTGTCTGTCGTCAACTAATCCTTACTAATATTATAAATGTGAAAGCGTGGATGTTTGTTACGCTTTCACGCAAAAACTACTTGACGAATCATCATGAAACTTTGTGCACATATTCTGAGAGGTACTAGAAGTAACATAGGAAACTTTTTATTTTTAAAAATATATATTTTTTTTACAAAAGTAAAATAAAAAATGGCGCCGCTGGCGGGACGCTAGTTTTTTATAAATGTGAGGATTTAATCTACTGTATTTTTGTGCTAGAAACTGTGTACCCATATTTTATATCTTGTAATGTTATGCATTTCACAGTGCTTTAGTACCTGTTACTGTGATACTGTGTTATTGTTAGAAATAAATAAAATAAAATGAATTCCTTGACTACACTAGTTAACGATTAACATTCTTATACATACTGAGAAATAATATCTATTCTATATATTTAATGACATTACAACAGTAAAATTGTTAACAGCGCACAAAATACCACGCATGTAGAAGTCGAAGAAATTCTGGAAATTGTGCAATCGATTGTCGAACGAGATCCTGACCGCGTTCCGGAGAAATTCGTGTGTGGGGTTCAAGTGGGAAGACAGGTGGAATGTTCATATGGTAAGCATAGCTGGGCATTAACTCGTTAATCCGTTAATCGTTAATTAATGAAGTTAACATTTCCTTAAACAAAAATAACGGAGTCGTTAAATTTACCAAGTCCGTTAATTTTAATCCAGTGGGCCTAACACGCTGCCACAGGTCAAGATTTTCTTCAATTCGTCTATTCCATATAACAACGTAAGAATAAAGTGTTAAGGTTAAAAATAAAAGTGGGTTTGGTGTCATTTGAGTCCTTTTATCACTAAGCAACTTAAACCCGATAGTCCGATTTTTGGATAGGCTTGTACTATGGGTACTAGATAATAATAATAAACTTACTTATATAGAGAAATATATACTTACTTTAAGGGAATTTAGTTATATATTTAAAAGAGTAACTAAAAACTCTAATAGTAGGTACATTTAAAAATATTTATACATTATAATTACATATTAATTAAAACTAACTTATAAAATAAAACATTAGCACTACCCCGCTGCACTGCAATGCTCAGTCGTTGAGCAAAAAAGGATCCTTGCCGGTGGTCGCCAGAGACGCCGATTAACTTGTCCGATACTTCTTTTATAATTTTTTCGTGTCAGACGACCACGGCACGAAAGTTTTCAGTGCAAGTGCAGCAAATATGTAATTTGGCTTTAAAATAGCGTATTTGCAGCACTTGATGGTTTGGGCGTGGTCTGCGGCGGCCCCTGGCTTGCGAGTAGAACCTTGGACGTGAGACGGCGCAAGCGTATCAACGCAAGTGACGTCCCACGCCAAGGGGCGACCAAGATGCCACGGAACTAACGTGCATCCATCGGATCTCTTTCCGTCTGAGGCAGACAGGCCAGTGGGCTCCAGCGAAGCCGGGAAAGCAACTGTGCTAAGAGCCCGACGGATCAGATCGTTGATCGATGCGTGTCTGTACACACGACCAGCACTCCAGTGCTGGTCGAGTTTACAGACCGTGACGTCCTGGGTCGTCAACTGCTTTCCCACAACGAGAACAAGGATGCGGCTCGCAGACTTTAAGACCGAGGCGGAGGCACACTGCAACCCTTAAAGCACTACTATCTAAAAGAGACCCAAGGGTTCGCGAAGGGAGAGAGTGCAGCCAGTGGCCCGACTCTGGCTCGGAAACTGCCAATAAACGGGCCTTCTCAGATGAATTTTGACTATTTTCCAAAAGGTTGAGATGGCAAATTTTGACAGAAATAAGGTCCCATGCCACTTGGCTTGCTTTTTCGACGGGCAAATTTTGACCCGGATTACGGACACGCCAAGCATCCTCAGAAACGGACAAACACGACACCTGAACATCAGTGGGGTTGTAAATATTGAGAATCCCACTGATGAGGGTAATTGTGCTGTGAATGGAAGAGAGGGAAGCTGGGATATATACTTGATTAATGATAAATGATAAATTTTATTTCGTTTAAACAGTAGGTGGCATACTACATTGTGGTTGAGATTTCCTATTAGATATAACAACATCTGTATCAGGAGACCTCGCTCTTCCAAATATAGTAAAGGGTAGTGATTTACCTAATTAAACTAGGAAAAAATAACAATATACATTTAAACTTAGCTTGATTACATAGAAACCATCCAAGACTCAGGAATAAATACTCGTGCTCTTCACACAAATATCTGACCTTACTGCTAGTTTCGAAGGCATGACTTCGCAGAAAAGCATATTCGCAAAACACGATATTAGTAAAACACGATATTCGCAAAACACGATATTCGCAAAACATGATATTCGCAAAACATGATATTTGCAAATGGTGGAATTAGGTTATAGAATCGTAGGTAGGATTAGGTTATGATAGTTCTACAGCAGGCCCGGAGGGCCAAACCACCTAGAAATATGAGCTGTCTAATCGATGTCTTGTTAATAATGATGTTTCGAGAATATCATGTTTTGCAAGTATGATGTTTTCCGAATATCGTCTTTTGCGAATATGATATTAACATACTAATTGGCCAGAGTCAGTACCAACTAGGCCAGCGTGTCGTCAAAGAAAACACACAAATAATTATGTATGGTTTCAGATAATCCTGAGCAAATAATGGGACCTCAATTGGATTTAAATGACGGAGTCAAACGTATAGCCAACTCGGAAAACTTCAGGCAATCTGTGATTAAGTTTGCAAAGGAAGGATCTCGCTCCTTCCCAGCCTTAAAGGATGAACTTGCAGATAAAATATTAGCCATATTATTAAACGCCTAAATAAATACGTTGCTTTTTTTAGGGTTCCGTAGTCTAACAATTTTTACCGTAGTTTTTTAAACTTATAGTTTCCCCATGTCCGTCCGTCTGTCCGTCCGCAGCCGTCGCGGGATTATAAAACAATTTTTAATCAAGGGATCCGTTTATGAAATATTAAGCTTTAAAGTGCTCATTTTTGTTAGAGTCAAGTTCCCCCCCCTCGATTCTAATATCACTCGAGATGACGTTTTATTCGAGATAAAATGTCAATTGCATATAATTTTGACAAATCTCGCTTGTTACTTGATATCGAACGATAAGATAGTAGAGGCCGGCTCTAATTTGTCACGGGTGCCGCCATTTTTGACGTTCCATTTGTTGTTTTGTTTTTTATTATAATATGTATGTAGATAAAGCAGTGTAATGTAACTGTACATAATTAGGCATTAACATACTCATGTGATGTTATTATGTAACAGTCACATAAACCACTATAAGGTAAAAAAACAAAATGGTAAAATAAAACGACATCCCCAGCCGCCCGTGCACCACGGCCTCCTTTATATTGTGAAAAAATTATAAAGTTACTTTGTCTCACGCCCGCAGCAAAATCATATTTTGCACACTGTCTTTAAACAGTGAAACCACTCTTTTCCGTCCGCTGCCATTGATAAATACTTTAAATACTGTTTTATACCGCTGCCATTGATAAATACTTTAAATACTACTTAATAACCTGTTTTTTGCCTTGCAAGTGCTCGAGCTATGGATAAGGAAATTTAATGATAAACTGGAATAACCACCGCAAATTGTGCCACACAACATTTACCTTAAAGAAAAAGAAAACATCTTAATGGAAAATCAACAAAACCGCAACTGCGTATATAATACGCCGTACTGTGACTTCAGTGTTTAGAATACAACTGACAGTTGAATGAAGATGGCCGCTCATAGCTTCTTCGTGCTGGCGTTGCTCGTGATGGCTCAAGCCGGCACAATAGCCGCCGGCTCGGTTCGCGTCCCGCCCTGTGACGCAGCCTGCGCCATTCATTCAACAGAAAAAGAAAACTGCTGCCGCTCACATGGGTTTACGCACTATGTCACCTGTCAGGACGGTAGAATGCTATGTTTACTTTAAAGACAAAGTGATTTTTTAGGGTTTATCTGTACAGTAATTATGTGGAATTAAACCCTCGAATTTATAGTGAAAAGTTTAATTTAGGCTATAGTAAATTCAAGAACTGTCTTTCCGGAATAAAGTTAATAAAACAAGAAAATCCCAAGAATTGTTCTTTTAGGAAATTGAACCCGGGACCGCAAGCCTTCACAACTACAACAGCTACATTATTATGTATTTGTGTGTGAACGGACGGTATCTTACCAGGGTCTTAAAAGGGCCGAAGATTATAAAAGGGCATCACTTACAACATTTACAAACAAACAAGGAGTCTGAACTCGATGGGTCTATGTTAATTTTAGCGGAGATGCTGTCGCCCCCTCCCGACTTCACCATCATCAGCTCGATGGTCCCATATTATTGTATTAACCTCGAAGTTACGTAGGTACGCCAAATTTCAACTCACTCGGTTCCCACGAAGTAGAATCTTCCTTGCAAGATTTGACCCGAATATAAATGCATACATTCCAATATTCAGATTACACAGCAAAACGTAATTTATTGTCTTTGATGTGTTTCCGTATTGTCAACGTTTGGATAAAATTTGGAATTGATATAGCATAAGTATTTCCTAAATGCAGGCTGCATCTTGGCTAGGCCTACTAGGATATAAAATCTGGCTATATAATACAAATTTAAGTGCGCTAGATCGTTAAAAAGTACCAGGTTCTTTATATTATGATATGATACTAGACAAAACATACTGAAGAAAAAATATAAAAAATTATATATGAAAATTCAGCACTCATCAGTCATTCAAGAGGTGAAAAACGACCAACTGCAACATGTTAAATTGTTTTACTAATTAATGATGGACAGATACGGTGAACACAAGAGTAAGAGAGATAGCTATGGTCATCTCACGTAAATAGAACGAGAGTATTTTATGAATCTGCAACATACAGTTACCTAGTTGCAAAACTGACTCAATATTAGCACCTTAGTAGAATGTAAATAAGTTGATGATAGTTAAAGGTATTTTTAAATGTTTAATACGACAAGTACTCCTTGAAATTTGCTACAAATACTCCTACCAAATGATTTACCTGTCATTTACAGTTTTTAAGTAATTTTATCGTAAAAACTGTTGAATTTAACTTTTTTTATTTGTCTAATATTTTAATTCTCTCTGTGGCAACCCAAAATAAGACCCATGATAAAATTAAAAAAATTTAGCCTTTTTAAAATAAGTAGATAATTATTAAAATCGGACATACTTTTGGTGGCAGTTATCGGCAACATTAGTTCGGTGCACGGTTCACTTTTGCACCGAGACAAATTAGCCATACAAACTGGTTGTTGGTTCACTACGGTAGGGGATTAAAATTCTACAATAACTAGAAAACTACGTCCGTGATTCAAGCAGTTGATACCTCATTTAAAAAAGAATAGAATTCTCTATTTTATATAGTTTTCTTATTTGGGGTTGCCATAGAGAGAACTAAATTACTAGTATAAAACATAAATTGAATTTTTACAGTTTTTGGTTCAACATCTTTAAAAAAATATAAATGACAAATAAATTATTTATACAGCAGTTTTGTAGCTTACTTCAAGGATAACTATTCTGTACTAAGCATTTGAAAACAGCTTTGATTGTCATCGACTTATTAACATGCTACTAAGGTGCTAATATTGACTCAGTTTTGCAACTAACTGTATCTATGTAGTTCCTGTTTATATTTAATATAGCGACCCGCCCTCGCTTCGCTTCGGGTATTTAAACCTTCTTGAATCACTGGATAAAAAGCCTAGTTTCATCAGGGATAATGTCGGCTTCTAATGGTAAGAGAATTTTTCAAATCGGTCCAGTAGTTTCGGATGGTGTACCTACTGCCTTTTCGCAGAACTTTTTTTGGCCGAATTTCATTTGCCAACCAACGTTTCGCCGACAATTCACTTTGACAACTAACGATTACCAAAATTTTATATGACAACTTTTTAATTCGCAGAATTATTATAAAGCGTATTATTATAACGCCTTTACACTTTTGGCAGACTCATCATTTGTCAAATCTTTCACTTGGCTTAACAACTCTTGGACGAATAACGTTTAGTTGATGCAACATTTCCCTTTTCATACATTTGGCAAGATAGAAATAAGTAAGAAAAAAAATAACAAATTCTTTGGTTGGAAATTATTATATATGTGCATGAGCGAGCAAGACCTTCCTGGGCAAAACCGACTCGGCAAGGTTAGGTTAGAAGGCTATGGCGGGAGCGAAGCGCAGCGAGCTCCCGCCTTAGCCTTCGAGGTTATTTTTTTTTGACATCCCTTGAAAAAACTATGCTAATATTCTCCGTTTTTGGGGCTTAAAATAAGGCAGGGAGTACCTACTCAATAAAAAATTTGGTAAACAATAAACAACCAAATGAATATTATGCCAACTAAAACATTACACAACATGAAAGTAGGCATTTTGAAAAATAACATTATAAAAAACAGACCACATGTTGAGTTGGTAACTGTTAAGTTGGCAAATAAAACAAATACATTTGATAAGTTGGGAAATGAACGTTCGGCGAAATAAATTTACGCGTAACGTGAGTTGGGAAGTGATAATCGGCCATACAATTTTCTGCGATAAATAAGCCATATTATTCCAAAGCCATAAAGCTTCTGTACATGGCTCTGGTCCGAAGTAAACTAGAAACGGCCTCTGCTATTTGGAACCCCTACGAGGCCACTTACGTGTTGCTCCTGGAGAGAGTCCAAAAAGTATTCTTACGGTTTTTGTATAAGAAAATGTTTGGTTATTACCCGTTTCTATACCCTACGAAGTTTCTCCAAGGGGCTTTGGGCTTCAACTCTCTGGAGGTCAGGCGTAACTTCAGGCTTCTCACTCTAACCACCGAAATCTTGCGGGGGGAACCTGGGTGTGCTGAATTGGCAGCGCAACTTCTGCGCCTATCGGTTCCTTCACGAACTAGAATCGATTTTCGGCCTCGTGTTCGCCATTTGCTGGCGATTCCGTCGTGTCGTACGGTGTTTCGCAGGAATTCTCCATTGGTCCGTGCCTTGCACCTTTTAAATGGGTTTCTCGCATATGCCCCTGAGCAGGATGTATTTGCTAGTGGATGGGCTGCACTGCGAGATGCATGTTTGAGGTACTGCGAGAGTATGGATGTGCGTGTGTCGTCAATTCCTTAATATGAAATTTCTATTTTATTTTTATTGTATTTTATTGCAATTTTCGGTATTTGTAAGTATCTATAATTTCACAGTGCCTTGGTTTGTTTTACTGTTATAATGTGCAATTAGTTTGTAATAATAAATAAATAAAAATAAATAAATAAATAAGAGAACCGTTTCGGAGCCTATTCGAAACCAACAAACAAACAAATCTTTTCTCTTTATAATATTAGTATAGATTATTGGGGGCTGTAAACTCCCAAGGAAACTATGTATTTACTTACTTAAATGCGTGACTATGATAATATTTGTTTGCGTTTAACTTCCCTTGCTATTATATTAGTCATCATTGTCATCAACATACACAGGTCAACGCATGCTCAACAAAAGCATTTGTATACTCAGCTTTAATTAACACATTAAATAAACCACATGCACATGCATATGTTAATTACTTTAATGCTAGCTTCAGCCTACGACTTTGTCCACATACATTTTGATTATCGGCATTTCCTCGCAAACGTTTAAAGTTTTCGGGATGAAAAGTAGCCCAGTTGTTAATCCAGGGTATAAGTTATCTCCATTCCATTTTCTATCTAAACCCGTCCAGTCGTTTCAGCGTGAAAGAGTAGCAAACTAACACACACACAAACTTTCGAATTTATCATATTATATAGTACGATTATAACTGCTGTGCAATTTCACGCAAAATGTATATAAGCCAACCGCTTGGGGCTTTTTACTGAAATCTAACTGACAGTTGAAGCAAGATGGCTGCATTGAAGACCTTGTTCGTGATGGTGTTGATCACGCTGGCTTTGAGCAGATCGTTGGCTGAACACACCGGGCCCTGCGATGAAGGACTCAGCCCCATCGACCCTGTGAGGAACAAGTGTTGCCGCATATTCATCCGTTCCAAATTACTGGCCAGGATACATGAAGAAGGCCATATTGACATCTTCTCTAAGTAACAAAGCCGCTACCGCTAACATTTTAACTACGCAACGGAATTCGATTTTTTTTTACTATGATTTGGAGAATTTCCTTCGGTATGTCGGTGTTCTACGTGACGTCGGCAAAATTGGCAATTCTGTGTAAAATGCGGGGACGCTACCTGCATCGATACGCTGGCTCCACCCCACCTTCAAGCTCCCTCTTCCAAACTAGGAGCTGCAGCTGCATCGGCCAAATAACTGAAACGGCTAAAATATGCTGCCCTCGGCAAGGGCTTCCTTTTTTTGTGCCGTTTGGAATTGAGACTCTTGGGCCTTAGGGCCCAGGCGCGAGGGAACTGTTTAAGGAGGTCTTCGTGCCTCGATGACGTTTCGTGTGACCAGAGGGCTAGAGTCTGGCAAATGAAAGATGAGAATGAAAAATTCACTTACGCGGCAACACTGATTGTCAAAACCTATGATAATGACATTATAGTGTTGCCGCGTAAGTGAATTTTTCATTTGCCAGACTCTAGCAGCTACTTTACTTGCGGTTTAAAAAGATAATGCTGCCAGCCTCTGGCAGCATTACCTATAGTAGCGACAACGATTTGGAGTTTTTTTTGCTTGGAGTAAAGAGTAAACTTGTTTAGTTAGGTTAGTTATTTTTAATGTTAAGTTCATTTTATTATTAGGTAGGTTCGTTTTTATTCTAGAGTAATTTGGTGTTAATTTTATTTATTTTAAATTCATTTGTTAGTTTTTTTCATTTATAAAAACGTACTTATACGGGAGAATACAAAGGGTAGACGTGAATGAAGTACGATCACCTGGGTCATTGGTCTCAATGGGCGTACCACAGGGCTCAATATTGGGTCCATTTTTATTCCTCATCTACATAAATGACTTACCTTACCTTATAAAGGACAACTATGATATAGTATTGTTTGCTGATGATACGTCACTTGTGTTCAAAGTTAAACGACAACAGCAGTTTAATGTCGATGTAAACAATACTATATCAAAAGTAGTCGATTGGTTTAGTGTTAATAATTTATTACTGAATGAGAAAAAGACGAAATGTATAAAGTTCATGACTACTAATGTGAAAAATAGACTTAGTTAATGATACAGTGTTTCTTGGTATAACGTTAGACTCCAAGCTCCAATGGGCTCCTCATCTTGCTGGATTGGCGGGTAGACTCAGTTCTGCAGATTATGCAGTTAATAAGATTCGGCAATTAATAGACTTAGATACCGCTCGATTAGTTTATTTTAGTTACTTCCATAGTATTATGCCATATGGTATTTTACTGTGGGGTAGTGCTGCTGATGTAAATAGCATCTTTGTTCTGCAGAAGAGGGCTATTCGTGCTGTCTACAAGATGGGCCAGAGAGACTCGCTTAGAGATAAGTATAAAGAAATTAATATATTGACCATGCACAGTCAATACATTTATGAAAACATTATGTATGTTCATAAAAACATCGCTAAATTTAGAAAGAACTGTGACATACATAATGTTAATACCAAAAATAAACATAAGCTCGCAGTGCCCTTCACGCGGCTCCATAAAATAAAAAAAACTCTTTTATGGGTAATTGTATTAGGTTCTATAATAAGCTCCCAAGTAATGTTACTGAACTATCAGTAAATAAATTTAAGAGTTACGTTAAGCGTAAACTAATTTCTAAAGCATATTATAGTATTAAAGACTATATTAATGATAACAATGCTTGGGACTGAATTGCTTGTAATAAAATGTTTAGTCCTTATGACAAAAGGTTGCGAACGTCGAAAAAAAAGACATCCGACAGAGTTTCTTACAGGTTCTTCTCTGCTCGGTCGCGATTTGAACCTGCAGTCAATTTAGGCTAAGTCGCTACTATGACGTTTCAAAAGAGTTTATTATTTGTAAACCTACTTGAATAAAGATTATTCTGATTCTATAATGGTTTGACATGTAGGCTCACCAAAATAAAGTAAATAATAATTATGAATTTTTTCATTGTTTTTTTAATGAGATTATAATAAATTGATTATTTATTCCAACAAACTAAAGTGCTACGAGACAAAAATTATATGTATATGTCATTTTCATTACAGTTATATTGATTATTGGTCTCATTTAGTCTGCGATTTTAACCTATGAAAAATGTATGCTACATTCTGTGATGTTGACGGTTTATGGGCGTGTGTTCGAACAAGTATTCATTACGAATATCATTGACGGCCCCCAAACACCGGGTAAATCCAGGGAACTAGCATACGACATTGCACAAATACAGTTGCAGACAGACGGGTTTTTAACCGACTTCAAAAAAAGGAGGAGGTTATACGTTCCATTGTATGATTTTTTTTTAATGTATGTTCACCGATTACTCCGTCAATTGTGGACAGATTTTTTTTGATTTGATAGAATATACTTCCGAGGTGGTCCCATTGTCACCGGAACTCCTCAACGGTACCTATTTCAAGGGTGGCGTTAACACATTTCGATTAAAATAGTGGAGCGACTACAACGAAGAATATTTACTTGTTGAAATATGACTATGACTTTCTGGCGGCGTTGCTTGCGGCGCGCTTGAAACTTAGTTTTAAATCAACTAATAAGTGGAAGTGCGGAACAGCGTATTTATGATCGCTAAAAAGTATAAAATTAAATAAATGTTTGAAAAAACAAAAAACCTTCAAAAACGCAAGAAATACCTTTTAAAATTGTAGGCAATTATGTACCTACACCTACTACTACATTTTTATGCAGGTTAGTCGAACTGAAGTCGGTGACCACAATATTTTCACCAAAAAAGCCGACTTCAGTTGGCTAACCTATTAGGGTAGGTGCCTACAATTTCAAAAGAAGTTATTTCTTGCGTTTTTTAAGGAGGTTTTTTTGAGACACCTATAGCGGGCCTAAAACTGCCACGGGACAAGATTGTGACATTGAACTTTAATTACTCTATTCCATATTCCAACGTAAGAATAAATAGCTAAGGTTTAAAATAAAAGTGTGTTTTGTGTGACTTGACTCCTTTTATTTCTAAGCAACTTAATCCCCGGGTGTCTGTTTAATAATTTCATACTAATATTTGACACCAGTTCCCGTTTGACTTATTTGGCACTAGTTCCCGTGGCAGCATGTAATCCCATAGATTATGTTACCAACGACTATAGAATTTAGTTTAAAAAAAAACAGTATCATCCGCTCTATTACACAGCAATTTAATAACTAGTCATGTTCGCAGTACATCTGTCCCTGCCAGCACCCAGTTGACCTCGAGTATCCATTGTTCCGACAGCACTCGTCCGATGGTGGGTCGATGCCGTTGCATATCTCGCCGCAATCCGCAAACTTGACCGCCCTCGTGCCGGCTAACGCGGTCACCATCAACACCAGAACGAACAAACTCCTCGTGGCGGCCATTTTGGTCTAGTGATCATGTGTAGAACGGAACGGCAGCGTTTTTATACACTCTAGATATCTTGTTTATCGTTTGTTTAATTAAAATAATAATGAAACAATTGAAAACGTGTTTTTTTCTGTATCGTGATTAATGTGGTAGGTTGTGTTTGTGTGTTAATCAAGCTTAAACAGGGGTATTTACGACACGTTGGCCTAGTAGGGAGTGCCCCTGCCTCTGAAGCTAGCGGTCCTGGGTTCAAATCCCGGTACGGGCAGATAATTGTATATTTCAACACTCTCAAGGGTGGGTCATACACATATTTAGGTTACCGTCTTTCCTATGGACACATCGAAAGTTAACGTTTTTAAAGCCTAATTTTCTGGCTAAGCCTATTCCCGCAAAAATGCCGTCAGGACTGCTTTAGACCTATCATATAAAAACATAACTTATACCGGGTGTTGCCTGTAACAGGAGCAATAAATTGAGGGATTTTATTTTATTACTCTGTAGAATTGATGCCCAGGAAGAGTCACGTGTCACGCTTAGTATTTCATATCGACTACTTAACGAATTATTTTCATTATCCACCCAGTATGACTGGTTTTCAAAATTTCAACGGATGCCAATGAAATTATCAGAAATTATCAGAACTGCAGCAGTAATTTAATTTGATAACGCTTTATACGACCTAATAAACGTAAACGTTTGAAAAAACAATAAACCGCCTTCAAAAATCGAAAAAAAAACTTCTTTTCAAATGGTCATAGGTCAGTCAAACTGAAGTCGGCGTCACACACATTTTTTAACCATAACATCTTTTCAAATTGTAATAGGTCAGTCAAACTGAAGTGGGCCTTTGGAAAAAAAAACTTAATAAGTTAACGGTGACTGTCTAAAACTCGACATATTTGGAGAAACACAGACGTTTTCAAAAAAAGTGTACATCGTTAAGGACAAAATATTATGGAACTTTAACTTTTCAATTTCGTCACGAAAATCAGTCGTACATTTTGATACGTTAAGTTTCGTGACGAAATGGAAAAGTGAAGGTTTCTTAATTTTAGTCCTTAAAAATGTACACTATTCTTAAAAATCGCCCAAACACGTTGACCCTTTTCTTGGCGATGTATCTTACTTATAAGATACTGTAATATCTTCAATTAAAACATTTTCAATACGAGCATTATTTAATAGAATCAAATAACAACAACGTCAATGTCAAAAACGTCACCCTTCACAATCTCAAACCATAGAGGTATATGACAGGTCTCTGCCCTAAAATTCTGAAGCCCTCTACTAATTTTCCCCCTGTATTGCTGTTTGCAACATCTGGTCGATATGCCGCTTGCAGGTTTCCCCGTCATCGGTTTCGACGAGGTAGTGGACGTGGCCCAATACCCGTAGTACAGTGCCAAATTCCCATTTTCTGTTTTTGTTATAGCACCGTATCTGAACTCTTTGGCCTGGTGAGAAGGTTCTCGTCTGCGAGTGTTGGGTTGCTCTCTCTGTGTGATTAGTAGCTGTACACTTAAATCGCACATGTAGCGACGTCCTCACCTCTCTCCCAAACATGAGCTCGTATGGGCTCTTGCCTGTACTGGCGTTGGGCGTCCTTCTCAAACGCTCCTTTATGCCTATAAGCTTATCCTGAACGGTACCCGGATCGGCGCTCACTGCCTGCAATGCTCTCTTGACAGTCTGGACGGACCGTTCCGCTTGCCCGTTTGTAGCCGGGTGATACGGGGCCGATGTTTTATGTACTATTCCGTTGTTTTTAAGAAATGTTTCGAACTCTGTCGATACAAACTGCCTACCGTTATCTGATACGACTATTTCCGGTAATCCAAAGGTTACGAATAACTCTTTCAATCTCGCGATACACCAAGAGCTGGTTGTATTCTTAGTTGGAATGACGTCTATCCATTTTGAAAATGCATCCACAATGATGAGCAGCGATTGTCCCTGAATGATGTGCTCCTGTTATCCCTCATTAGGGACATAGGGCTCGCAGAAGAGTTTTCCATTTGTCGCGATCTTGCGCGGCTTCTTCCAGCTCTTTCCAACCGAGACCAATTGAGCCAGCCTCCTTCTCAACTGATCGCCTCCATGTAGTCCGAGGACGCCCCGGTCGTCTTCTGCCAGTAGATTGCCAGCGAAGACCTTGCTTGGACAGGTGGTTGTCCGATCTTCGAAGCGCGTGTCCAATCCATCGCCACTTCCGTTCCATGATTTCTTGGCTTATGGGCTTTTGATCAGTCATCTGCCACAGTCTTGCATTAGAAATGGTTCGTGGCCAGAATATCCCAAGGATACGCCGCAGACATTTGTTGACGAACACCTGCAAACGTCTGGTAATGTCATTCCTAACGAACCATGTCTCGCATCCATACAGTAAGACTGACTTGACGTTAGAATTGAACACTCGGATTTTGGTGCGTTGAGTTATAATGGTAGACGTCCAGACAGGTTTGAGTCGTGCGTACGCTGCTCGCGCCTT
This sequence comes from Acleris holmiana, assembly GCA_949316455.1. Classification (NCBI taxonomy): domain Eukaryota; kingdom Metazoa; phylum Arthropoda; class Insecta; order Lepidoptera; family Tortricidae; genus Acleris; species Acleris holmiana. Next base: position 7,255,106 of record OX438790.1, on the reverse strand, counting down.
GTTGATTCGCGCCTCCACATCGCTATCCGCTCCCCCTGACGGGTCGACCACACTACCCAGGTACGTGAAACGATCGACTTGTTCAACTGCCTCGCCGTTGATGTATATTGGCTCTGCGTCTGTTGTGTTAAGGCGCATGTCCTTTGTTTTGGAGCAGTTTACGCGCAGGCCCTCTTCCGCCGCAAAATCCGTGAGGTCGTTCGTCTTGGACTGAAGGTGTTCTCGTGATGTTGCGAATAGACAAAGGTCGTCAGCAAAGTCAATGTCTTCGAGGATACCTTCATTCACCCACGTCAACCCTCTCTCTTCCCGACTTACTACTCTGCGCATGACTTCATCCAAGACAATGAGGAATAACAATGGCGACAGTAAACAACCCTGTTTCACACCAGCTGTGACAGGGACACGATCTGATAGCCGTCCTTTGTGCAAGATCTTGCAAGAGGAACCCATATAAAGATGACGAATGATGTTTATGATCTTGTCCGGTATACCTCTTTTTTTCAATATGCGCCATATGCTAGTCCATTTGACCCTGTCAAACGCCTTCTCGAAGTCTACAAACAAAGTGAAAAGTTCGCTACGCATTTCATTGCATTGCTCTAAAATCATACGCAGCACGTTGATTTGGTCAATGCAAGACCGCCCTGCTCTAAATCCACTCTGTTCGTCCCTCAGATTGTAGTCGACCGCACCTATCATTCTGTGTAACAAGATCTTGCAAAGTACTTTGGAGCATACGGGTAACAGATTTATTCCCCTCCAGTTGGAACATTGGGACAGGTTTCCTTTTTTGGGCAACTTTATTAGTATGCCTTCTTTCCAGTTTTCTGGCACTTGTTCGGACTCCCATACCGCCGTTATCAAGGGATACAGTATGTCGGCCACAACCTCCGCATTTGCTTTTAAGGCTTCGACAGGGATACCATCGTTTCCGGGGGCCTTACCACTCTTGAGCGCTCTAATTGCTTTTGATATTTCTTCTTTACTTGGAAGCTCGATACTTATGTCCAAGGTGGTAGTTTCCTCTGGTATACAAGTAGAAGTAGCCTCGCTGCATTCGTCGACTACAGAGTGGAAAACTTCGGCAAAGTGCTCATGCCATCTGTGCATTTGGTCCTCCAGTGTGGTAAGAAGCTTGCCCGTTTGGTCCGCTATGGGTCGGTTTGCTAGTGGTTTGTTGCATAGCTCCCTACCAGCACGGTAAAGCTCCCTTATGTTACCCGTGTCGGCGGCGTGTTCCGCTCGTTGAGCTATCTCCGCGGCTCTTGCCCGTTGGTCTCTCCTGGCACTGCGCTTTATACTGTTTTCGCAGACAAAATATTGGTAAGCTAGAGTTTCTTTTGTGTTTTGGTCTTTTGCGCAGTTTAGTTTGTCTTTAATTGTTTTCCTGTATGTGATCTTATCCCAGGTGTCTGAGGAGATCCACTCTTTGCGATCTTTGTTTTTATAGCCCAACAGTTTTTTACAGCATGCTTGGAATGTGTCCTTGATAACCTTCCACTCATCCTCGACAGTCTCTCTGTGTTTTTCCCGAGAGTGATATAGCCTGTGGAGCTCCATGCTAAATTCCTGCTTTTTATCCGGATTACGTAAGCTAGAGACATCAAATTGCCGAGATAGTGTGGCTGTCTTCTTTTGAGCCTTTGCTATCTTCAGATTGATTTTGGCAACTATAAGATGGTGGTCGCTGTTGACGTCTGCACCCCGTTTATTTCGGACATCTAGCAGTGAATGTCTCCACTTCCTGCTGATCATGATATGGTCGATTTGGTTTTCAGTGCGTCTGTCCGGCGACACCCAAGAGACTTTATGACAGTTCTTGTGAGGAAATATTGAACCGCCGATCACCAGGTCTTGTTCGCAGCAAAGGTCTATCAACATGTTGCCATTCTCACTACGATTTCCCAGTGCGTGCTTTCCCATCCATGGTTCTAATCCTTGGTTAATGTTTCCAATCTGCGCGTTGTAGTCACCCATACAGATGACAATATCTCCCTTACGCACGTTCCTGAGTGTAGCTGTGAGTTGGTTGTAGAAAGCCTCTTTCACGTCCAGATCTGCCGAGTTAGTGGGTGCATAACATTGCACAATTGTGACTTTTCTCACTCCAGACAAGAATCGGGCCGTGATTATTCTGTCCGACACTGGTCTCCATTCAAGGAGGCTATTACAAGCTCTTTTGCTGAGCAGGATACCCACGCCATATTCATGTCTCAACGTCTGCCCTGAGTATAATAGAGTGTGGTCTTCTATCTGCTCCTCTCCAAAGTCCTTCCACCGCGTCTCAGATAGGCCTAGTATATCTAGATGATAGTCTCTCATGTATTTGAGTACCTGATGTGCTCTACTCTCTTCACGCATAGTACGGACGTTCCAACATCCAATCAGTGTCCTTATTTTCGTGCCAAAGGTCGTCGTGTTTATATCGGTCCGTTTTCTTCTTTGAGTTTCAGTAATATGTATAGGGTTCAGGTATACAGGTTATTAGCCCATAGTACCCTAGACGGTTAGCAGGGCTGCTACTTTAAAGCGTACCGCCGCGCTTGATTTGTTCTCAGAGTTTCTTCTCCTACTGATCGTTCAAGAAGTATTTCCACTTCCAAGGCCGCCGAGTGCCTCTTCTAGCTACAGCCAGGTGTGTGGTTATCCCGCCATGATCGGTCATGCATTTTAGAGGTGACTTAAACCCCAAGGTCGATGAGGCCTCATCTAGTCAGTTACCCAACTAGGTTTAATGGTTATCCCGCCATTTACTCGGTCGTCATATCCTCGTCAGTTATCCAGCAGGGAGCACCGCGGCATGGTATACGCCATGCCGCCGCCATCCGGCGCGGGCAGGTGAGGTTGACATTTGGGCCGGAAAAGGTGTTATAATCCGTTCTCCCCTTGCTCCCTAAAGCGATGGGATCATGACTCGAGTACCTTTCAAGATACATCCATCCTGTAACGTCAGCTCGTTATCGTTGTACCCGTGGCGCGTCACACTCGTACCATCCTCGTCGCCAATTTGTAATATCTTCAATTAAAACATTTTCAATACGAGCATTATTTAATAGAATCAAATAACAACAACGTCAATGTCAAAAACGTCACCCTTCACAATCTCAAACCATAGAGGTATATGACAGATACCATAACATTCACTTTTTAATAAAAAAAAATTCAAGCTATTTATGCTGTTTTAAATTCTGAAGAGATTTGGTATCACTTTTTTTTATTTTGCCAAGAAAAGGGTTAAAACAAGGAGTGAAAGCCATTAAGGATAAAAAAAACAGTTTTTGTGGTAATTGGGATATACCTAAGGATAACAGATGATTAAATGGAAAATACATACAACTAAGTAATGATATTGCAACGAGTGTTACAACGAGGAAAATGTTAGTCGGACAGCAAAAGTCAAATGGAAATAGAAACTTATTATCAATGCACCGACATCTCGTTCGATAATCCGATGTTATTTGCTTGGGGCAAACCAGACAACATTTTCTCTATCTCTAGGGGTCAAGAGCCTTATACAGTGTGTTACCGGCATGAGGGCTTTAAATGTAGGTATCGATTCTACTCCTCAAATGGAACTCCTTTTGTTCTACGACTTTAAAAAAATGAGGTAATTTTTATTTTTTTATTTTTCATACAAAATAAATTAATTCACTGATTTTACAAGTAAAGTTTGAAAGTTTGATCACCTATAACTTACTGTAAATTAAGTTATTTTCTAAGTCGTAGAACAAAAGATGTAGCATTTGAGGAGTAGAATCGATACCTACATTTAAAGCCCTCATGCCGGTAACACACTGTATATATCTTAGATAATATTATCCCACTAAAAACCTTTTCATGTAAAAGGTTGCCAAGACGAAACCACTGTCAAAAAGTTAAATCCGAATGTCATTATTCGTGTAAGTAATTGAATTAAACTAGGATAAAGAAATAACATTGTACATCAAGGGAAGTAGGAAGGGGATAACTAACGAGAGTGGCGAGAATGGTATACGCAGAAAGTCAAACAATACCCGTTTTTAGGGTTGCGTAGTCAAACTAGGAGCCCTTATAGTTTCGCCATGTCTGTCCGTCCGTCCGCAGCCTAGCGCAGAGACTCTTAGTACTACAACGCTGTAATTTAGCATGAATATGCATATTACCCACGCCAATAAAGTGGTACAATAAAATGTAAAAAAAAAATTTTTTAGGTACCTCCCCTAAAGGTTTTTTAAAAATAATACGTGTTGGTGAAATATTATAATTTTTTGAATTAAGTAATGCGTTGAAATATTAAGCATTAAAGCGCCAATTTTTGTTAGACTCAAGTGCCCTCCCCCCCCCCCCCTACAGCCAAAACTACAAAAACTAAAAATTTGAAAAAAACCTAAATGAAAGAGCATATAACGAATTTTAAAGGAAAACTATCATGACTAAGTAGACATCATTGGTTCTTGAGATACAGGCGATTAAAGTGTTTATACCTAATAAAATCATCTAAGACGGCACCGATTGACTTTAAATAGAAAATTAGTTATAACTTGTTTATTTTTATTATTATAGTACCTTCTTAACGGCTTCGGAACCCTACAATGAGCATGGTCCGACATGCTCTTGCCCGGTTTATAATCATGCTTTAAATACAAACGTACGACCTAATTTGAAATTGTTATAATGGCGATATAATTATTAATGTGCACTTTCAGTGCCAAGTTCTGTTTACCAAAAACTTTATTTAAAACTATTAAATTAAACTTTTACTCGTCCAAGGTTCTTTGTCTATGATAAGTATTTGAAGTTTGACTGAAAATTAAACATCTGTTTTTGTGTTTATCAGGTGTCAAAACGAATGGAGTGGACGTTATGGAAATTTCTATTTTTTCGATTTCGATTGCTCGAAAGTCAAGATCGCCCCACTGCTACACGACATTCTTATTAGAGCTAATTAATATTAAAAAAGTTTTTCTAAACAGACACGTGTACCTGGGTTTCCCTTATTAACGTCACAAGACGTACCTGTCATTAGTCATCTTGCGATGGTTTTCTCCACGAATTACACACCTATTGTCTTATGGATTGGTTCCTAAGAGTAAGTTTGCCCTTCGGTTACTAGCGAATCTAATAGGTTTTCCTAATTAACTTTATGGGTTAATTAGAAAGAAGACCGTTCCAAACATGAATGGCTTGAAGGATGAAAGAGTAATCAATAAATCAAAAACAAAAAACCACCAAAGCAAGAGACTGACCTATTATCTTCCATTTTAAAAGAAGTTATTTCTTGCTTTTTCAAAAAATATAAAACGTCTTAAAATACTATCTATCTGCCCAAAGAACAAGCCGGCTCTAGGATCGCCCGCCGCCAAAATAAGTCTTTCCGACACCTCTTTAACAAACTTCTTGGTGTCGGAAGACCATGGTCCCAATGTTTCCATTGCAAGTGCCGAAACGTAATTTTAATTAAGATAAGCATATCTCTGGGCACGGTTGGCTGCGGACCCAGGCTGACAATCGGATCCGGATAGGCCACCGAATTTTATTGGAAGAAGTGCTTCCTAAGTTGGACCCAAGTCCAACTTGGAGAAGTAAAAGCTATGTTAAGAATTTTGCTGATAGTCATTTCCATAATGTTGTCGATATTTTCAGTTAAAGATTGGAGTTTCCAAACCGGAGCACAACGAAGAAGGTATAAGAATTTTGTGGAAAATAAACAACGACGCAAAATATAAATAGCAGCGTGAGGAATAATTTCAAAAAGTAAATCGGAATTGTTCTGAAAATTGTCAATTTTTGAATTTATAATTGCTGTGATGGCATCGTCATAAATAGGAGCGCCGAGAAGTGTTAGTGAAGATGGGGATAGGATAGAAATTTTAGGAGTGAGAAGGTTTACTTTGTGTAAAAGTTCATTGTGGGCGCTGGCTGAAAGATATTTTGAAATAAAAATTTCGCACTTATTATGGTTTAGTGACCTATATCAGAAAAAAAGTTTGATGATGAGTTGAAGATCGGAGAGGACTGAGTAAAATTTTAATAACTTGGTCTTTTTTTTGTGTGGAGTTCCATTTAATGTTCTGCAATATTTTGCTATATTAATTAAACTAATTAATAAATGTTTTAAAAAACAAAAAACCGCCTTCAAAAACGCAAAAAATAGCTTCTTTTAAAAATAGATAATTAAGTCCAACTGAAGTCGGCGACCACAATATTTTCATAAAAAAGCGGACTTCAGTTGGACTAATCAATTAACGTATGCCTACAATTTTAAAAGAAGTTAATTTTTGCGGTTTTGAAGACGGTTTTTTGTTTTTTAAAACTTTTATTTATTACTTTAATTAAGACTAAGTAACTAAAATTTAACTGATACACACTCTTATCATGCCGATTATAGGCTACTAGATTTTGCGAGCAACTCCGTCCGCATAGTGATCATCACAATACGCTGTTCCGTAGTCCCACTTACTAGTTGATGTGAATTAAGTTTCAAGCGCGCCGCAAGCAACGCCGCCGGAAAGTCATAGTCATATTATTATTTCAACTAGTGAATATTCTTCGTTGTAGTCGCTTAACTATCTTAATCGAGATATCTTAACGCCACCCTTGAAATAGGTACCGTTGAGGAGTTCCGATGGCCATCTGTGGTCTTCATCATCCGTTCCACTTCCCCAAATGATACTTTCTGAATGCAAATGCTAGACTTGTTACTAAAAATACTAAAATCGCTATATGTTTGCCTACAATATTTGAGGAGTTCCCTCAATTCCTCACTGATCCCTTCATCAAAATCAGATTTGGTGACAATGGGACCACCGCGAAAGTATACTCTACATACATAACATCACGCCTTCATTCCCAGAGAGGGGTAGGCAGAGCTACAGAAATACCAACAACTCTAAAAAGACTTGTTGATAATTCTGTAACCGAATTTTGCACAAGTAGGCTAAGTTGTTTACCAGTGTATTAGTGACAGGTTGCAAGCCCATCGCCTAACAGTACTACAAGCCCTTATTCGCTTAGTCAAAGTATACTCTATGAAACCAAAAAAAATAATAAAATCGGTCCATAATTGACGGAGAGGGAAAAAATACAATGGAACGTAAAACCTCCTCCTTTTTTTGAAGTCGGTTAAAAAGGGAACCATAAACTAATCGCCAACATTACAGTATCCTTAAAACAATTGCGGATGTACGCGGTTTCCTTTACTTTTTTAACACAGTTCATTAACTTCCTATCATTCCAACCAAACGATATATAAACGTTATTCCAACATTTACACATCATAGCAAAGATGGCCGCTGTGAGGACTTTGTTTATTCTGGCTCTGTTGGCGTTTGTTGCCAGCACCATGGCAGATCGCGTGGGGCCCTGTGACCAGGTCTGCCCCCGCATCAAGCCGGAGTGGGATGAGTGCTGCCGCTCCCATGGATACGATAGCAGTTCCTTCTGCTGGGGAAACCGGATGTACTGCTTCTGATCCCAGCTGGGCTTGAACTCGTTAATCCGTTAATCGTTAATCAACGAAGTTAAGATTTGAGTAATGGAAGTTAACGGACTCATTAACTTCCTTAACATTTCCCCTCGTCCGTTAATCGTTAATACAGTACCTACAATTTACTAAAAAGAACCAGCTCGCACCGCTCCGCGTCCAGCCTCGCTTTCAGACAAAAACTTCAACATGAAGGAGAATATCCATATTATCCCACATGGATAAATTACAGAGTCCAATTATACCCTTTTTTTTGTACCTAACCTTTTAACTTCCAGATCCCAAACCATCAGTTTTTATAAGAAGATATGAAAGTATATTTTTTAAACTTGTTAACGATTCAACGATTAACGTTAACTTGCGTTAAATGTTCCAAAATGTCGCTTTAACATTTAACGAATTTCTTTTTTAGTAACAGATAAGCGATTAACGAAGTTAACTATTTAATTAACGGTGTCCAGCTTTGCTTCTGATATGCGAACAATTATTTGATGTTAGTCAAATAAAACTTGTTATCTCATAAATTTATTTCTTTCTCTACCATAGCCTAAAATGACCAGCGTTGGACACTAGTCTGACTGGGACCAATCATTTTTACTTAGTCTTAACTCTTACATATGGTCATATATAGATTGTTGCCAAATAATTATATTTACGTTTATATAAATATATATCGACTACCTGTTTACCAATACGTAGATATCCCACCAAAACATAAAGATATTAGAAATTTAAAAAACCCGCGACTAAATAAATAGTCTGTAAAACAACCTCTAAAAAGTAAAAAATAATAAGTAGCGGCCCTAAGGGCTGATTGTTTGATAAGTAGATGGTTAACTGAACACTGACACTAACTAAACTGACACGTCGGGGACCGCTAAATAGCTGGGGTATTTTATGTTATTATGTACATTTACTTAGCGGTCCCCCGCCGTGTCAATTTAGTTAGTGTCAGTGTTCAGTTAACTATCTACTTATCAAACAATCATCCCTTAGGGCCACTACTTATTATTTTTAACTTTTTAGAGGTTTTTTTACAGACTATTTATTTAGTCGGGGGTTTTTTAAATTTATAATTTATTTTTTCATTTCACGCTTTTTAATCTTCTCCATCTGAGTGTCTGTTTGGGGTATCGTAGCTCCCAAACGGATGAACGGATTAAAAAGAAGCATTTTTTTTTTAAAAAAAACTACATTAATCAGGATGGTTCTTAGCAAGGGTTACCTATCACAACTTCGAAAAATGTTTGACCGAATTTTGGTTCGACAAATACTTTTCGTCAATTATGGTTTGGGTTTTTTTACGTTTGGCCGAATGATCATTTCGAATAGTTTTATTTATTCATTACTTGTTTTGGTTTTTTAACGATTTGACAAATTATCTATACCTCATTACTGGTTTCGGCGTATCAACAGTTGTCCAATGTAATGCTTTGTCTATTTGTCTTTTTCCTATTTCTGATTTTACCTTAGTATCCTTTGCCCAATATTACGGCTCGATCTTTGCATTGTCTGGATAAATTATACTTAAGCAAGTTTTTCGGGGCAGAAAAAAAATAACCTCGAAAGCCAAGGCGGGAGCAAAGCTCCCGCCTTGGCCTTCTAACCTAACCTATCTGAGTCGGTTCTGCCCTGACTCGTCTTGCTCGTTGCATTTTGTAGATAGTTGAAACTAATTACAAGCAAGATTTTTTGGCCGAAATGAATATTTGACGTAACGTAGCAAAATCTATATGTAACATTGATGAAGTGAAAAATGGGTTAAGAAACAAAATACAAAACGATCCACAGGCTAGTTGTAGCATTGGTGTAATGAAAAATGGGCTTTGAAATAAAATACGTAACAATACATAGGGTACGTGACTACAAGGAGAAAAGTTGCTTGGACTAACGAACCATTTACTTAAAGTCAAATGGTGAAATAAAAAAATGACGAATCGTGCCATCGGAGAAACGATAAAAAACGAAATGTTTTCGGTCAAATGAAATTCGGTCAAAAACTTTTCGAGGTTGCGATAGGTTACCCTTAGCAAGATTTCATGAAAATTGGTTGGGCCGTTTAAGAGATATCAGCTCTGAAAGTCGGTGTCGCCGTTATTTTGGGGGCTTTTTACCCTTTAAAAGCTTAATATCTCAAAAAACGGCTGAAGCGATTTTGATGAAACATGTCTAGAACCACCGCTAAAAAACCTGCTTTCATTTAAAAAAAAACGCATTCAAATGGGTTTACCCATTTAAGAGCTACGGTGCCACCGACAGACACACACACACACACACACACACACACACACACACACACACACACACACACACACACACACACACACACAAACACACACACTTACACGTCAAACTTATACAAACACGGAAATAAAAATCAAAAAGTTTTCTACCTTTAGGCTTAATGAAAACAAAATCACGATGGCGTCCTTTGTGTGAGGAAAGTTAGTTATACAATCTATATGCGTCACTTTAGTTACACACAGGAATCAATTAAGTTTTGTTTTAATCAAAGCCCTTAATAATGTGCAATTTTTTTGAAAACGACCCGTTTTTTTCTAACCTTAACCACGGATTGGATAATTCTTACGTTGGAATATGGAATATGGAATATGGAATATGGAATATGGAATATGGAATATGGAATATGGAATATGGAGCCTATGTCAAAATCTTGTCCCGTGGCAGCTTGTTAGGCCCACTGGTTTAGATATTGTTCAGTTCTTGAAGGATTAAATAAATAAAACTTTATTTTAAGTAACCAAATATCTTTATTTGAATTCAAACGATTTAAAATGTATGACAAACACAATGTTTTTTAAGTCCTCTTAAAAACATTGTGTTTGTCATACATTTTAACCCTCTGCGACTGACGTGACGTCTATCAGACACCGCCAAAAAAAAACACATTATAGCGTGAAATAGCTCTGAATCGCTCAGTAATTTCTTCCAAAGACTTGGGGCATTATAAACTAACCTATGTTCAAAATTCCTGATGTTTTTACCTTATTCAAGTTAATTACATTTTTTTTATTTATTAGCCCATATACATGTTAATTATAAATTCCACATGAAGATTGAATAATCATGCTATACACTAAATAAACAATACTTTTTTTTTTTTTTATGTTAAGGAGAAGGCACACGAGCACTCAGGCCACCTGATGGTAAGTGGAATCTGAGACCCATACACATTTGAATTCTCAAGACTATAATCTTAAGACCTCAAATGCGTTGCCAACCCTGAGGACTAAGATGGAATGCCTCTATACTTATTGACTCATTAGTATTTTTTCTATATTTTATCAAAAATGACGTCTGACAGACTCCACCTCAGTAGAATGTTTCTAAAAAAGTCACCTCAGCTGCAGAGGGTTAAATAGTGAACAAACTCACCAGGGGGCAACTTTTAAAGCTCACCGGCGAAAAATTACTTTTTTTTATTTATTTTTTATGTTAAGGAGAAGGCACCCGAGCACTCAGGCCACCTGATGGTAAGTGGAATCTGAGACCCATAGACATTTGAATTCTCAAGACTATAATCCTAAGACCTCAAATGCGTTGCCAACCCTGAGGACTAAGATGGAATGCCTCTATGCTTGTAATTTCAACGGCTGTCTTATCCCCACACCGGAACACAGCAATGCGAACACTGTTGCTTGGCGGGTGGTTAATGGATAAGATGGTGGTAGCGATCCGGACGGACCCTGCACAGGGTCCTACCACCACTAAACTCCAAAAATCAATTTGATTTGATATCAAAACGACTTTATCATGTCAAATCCAAAAGGTGGTAGATACCGCTCTCAGATGAAATCACTGCACAAATTAATTTTAAAGTTAGTCATTTTTAACCCCCGACGCAAAAAGAGGGGTTTTATAAGTTTGACGTGTTTGACAGTGTGTGTGTGTGTGTGTGTGCGTCTGTCTGTGGCACCTTAGCTCTTAAATGGATGGACCAATTTGAATACGGTTTTTTTTAAATGAAAGCAGGTTTTTTAGCGGTGGTTCTTAGATAGGTATGTTTTATAAAAATCTATTCAGCCGTTTTTGAGATATTGAGCTTTTAGGGGGTAAAAAGCTCCCAAAATAACGGCGACAACTACTTTCAGAGCTAATATTTCTTAAACGGCCCAACCATTTTTCATGAAATCTTGTAATCATGAAAACCATCCTGATTAATGTAGCTTTATTTTAAAAAAACCTGCGTCCAAATCCGTTCATTTATTTGGGAGTTACGATGCCACAAACAGACACTCAGATGGAGAAGTTTAAAAAGCGTGTTTTTTTTTTATTAGAAATTTAAAAGCCCCTCACTAAATAGTCTGTAGAAAACCCTCTAAAAAGTAAAAAATAATAAGTTGTAGTTTTGGCTGTAGGGGGGAGATTTCCACAAACCAAATATTTTTGAAAGACTTATCCAACAACACCATACACGAGGAGGGTATACGAGAAAAAAAATACATCCCCACGTTACGTGTACATTTACGTAACGTGGCGATGAAAATGTAATGTAGGTATGTTTTTTTTTGGCGTGACTATTATGCATATTCATGCCAAACAGCTTTCTAGTTCTAAGAATCTCTTCGCTAGGCTGAGGACGGACGAACGGACATGGCGAAACTACAAGAGTTCCTAGTTTGACTACGGAACCCTAAAAACGGTTCATTTGGTGATGAATGTATCATTTCCGAAACCAATTTCTTATAAATTTTTCAGAATTTATTTTAGTACTATTGTTGCCTGTTGTTTACCTGGGTCTTCTAAATTGTGCAAATTTTTTGTAATGTTTTTGTTTGGTGGGCAATAAAGTGTTTTGTATTGTATTGTATTGTATAGTAGGTACTATCGTGTAGAACCCTATACGAGTAGATTAGGTTAGGTTAGCTTTTATAAAAACCGTGAACTATTTACGGTTACAGAAAACAAAACAGGTTGGCAAAGAAAAATTTGGGAAATGAAACATTTGACCAATAATATATTTGGCCTAACGAAATAGACCCCTGCGCACGATATCCCACTAGGGGCTGCGTCCACAGCTCGCCGCTGGTGTACATCAAACTCATCCAACATATCATAGGCATAGCAGACTCTGGTGGAAAGGCACCTTTAAGGTTCAGTTTCTCTGGGCAATAACCCGAATGTTTTTAGCAATCCATTGACGAGTAGTCATAACATTACTGAGTCAGGAGTTATTGCAGCGATGCAATGTATCAGCAAAAGCATGCGGACTGTCGACCAATGAAACTGAGCCTTTAAACTCATGCATGACAACCCTGTCTGCCTCGGAGATCAGTTATAATATGCGTGGATACCATTATGACAGGCAATTTTGAACCACTTAATCGGAATGAACCTTAATTCGGTACGCATACAAACCCGATGACAATGCATTTATAGCGGTATCCCTTCACTTTTCATAATTAAATTTGCCATAAGGCATTTTTTCTGAATTCGTAAATCTTCCAGGTAACTTTTACGTGCCATCGTATAGAGCCCAATAGGTTAGGTTAGGTTTGTTTTATTACAATTCTGAATAGTTCACGGTTTCAGAAAAAATGCCTTTATGGCAAATGAATATTATGGCACATTATGGTTATGGCATATAAAATTATGTCATATGAAATTCGGGCAAGTGAAATTATTGCATATGAAATTTGGTCAAACGATAGAGACCCATTTATAGCGCGTGTGAGCTGATCTGATCTGCCCTTGGATTTAAACAATTTAAATTAAAACATACCTATTCTAAAATTGATTAGGTAATTTTTTTATTAACTTGCAAATTTGTTACTATGTTCGGTTCCAATCTTGCATGGAAGATTAGAACCACTTCCCGCGAACCGATTGACCTGAAATTTGGTATACCAACGTAACTTTGATGCCAATACAATATGGCATCATCGAGTAGGTCTGATGAAAGTAGACCCACCGTTTTTGGACTTATTAGATTTGTCTTGATAAGCAGTAAAGGACTTTGCAAAAAACTAGCTTGTCACACAAATTAAATTATAAACGGACACTTATATATTTTAATTTGAAAAACACAGACCTAAGACCCACGTATACATGGGCTGCTTGTATTTTCCGAGCTTCATGCAGAATTAGCGACCACGACGTGTCAAGAAATACCACTGCTGACGCGCACACGCTGCCTACAAGAGACATTCAAAGATAAGCTAAGCGTTCACAGATCCGCATCGTACTCATCGCATTAAACGGATTTTAGTATTGTTTATATAGAAACTCATGTAACTGCGTCTACAGATTCGCACCGGACGGATCGAATACCCCGAACAATGAATCCGCCTCATGCGTCCGGTGCGTACGTGCTGCATGTGAACGCCAGCCTCAACTCTGCCCTCCGAAGCCAATAAGCAGTATCACAAATTCAATGGCCAAAGCAGATTAAATCCTATCCTGTTAGTAGTAAGGTTGCATTTGCTATAGGAGTTTTGTCTGAGATACTGCCATTTGTGTTAGCAGGGCAGAATTGTTCTTCTATATAAAAAGGACGCATGAGCAATTTGACAGTTAAAGCAAATTTAACTGTCCATCTTAAAAAATAAGGTTGCTAATACATACGCGGTTCTATGAGACACCCTTTTTTCTATGCGCATGTCACTGGCATGACGCCATAGAATAAGAACTAAAGGCATAGAAAGAGACTTATAACGAAAGTGTCAAATCTTAACCTGTCTGTTCAATAAGTTACAAAAGGAAAGAGGTACAGTTCTTCCTAAAACTAGCCGTACACACCAAGGTGTTGTCAACTCGTGTAAACTGGTGTCCAACGACACCAACTGGACACCTTGGTCGTAGATTACATATGCAACAGTGTGCGACAGCAACAGTGTACGACCTGATATTTTAGCTTATAGAACTGTCTCTTTTTGGCACACTGAATCCCAATAAGACTGTGCATATCAGCTATCTGTATGTTGCTTTTTATTTTATCACTCCTTGTATACCTTTAGTTCATTCTAAGTACGAAGCTAATTTAAACACACGGCGTTGCGTGCGCCGTTGTAGAATTCCGGCTCCACGAATGCTCCACACTATTACGGCAATCGCCGTGGTAGAGTGAAGTAAAAACGAAGGTAGGTTGGATGCACTGAACTTCAGTTCACTGTTAGAACGTATGTTGATTTACTGAAGATCGTCGAGTTCTCTTGTAGCCGGTATTCAGTGGTTCCGTTCAAATGGACGCTGCTTTAGTAATTCAGTTTTAATATGTTACTGCTTAGTATATGTAGTTTTGTCTGCATGGAATTATTCGCAGAACATCTGTCCTCTATAGCAACCGGTGGATCTGTCGAAGCCGTTCGAAGAGCAACACTCGTCAGCCTCAGGCACAATACCGGCGCAAACCAGTTCGCAATCCCCTACTCGGCTGGTGTCAGCCATTACGCCCACAAGAAGCGAAGCAATCAAAACCAGCGCAAACAGAGAGCGAGAAGACGCCATTTTTAACTAGAGTCGGATATACAGCGACGTGAAACGGCGTTTATAAATGGAAGCCTTATCGATATATAGTGGTTTTTCCAGTTTTTTGTTTCATGTTAATAAAAATTAATGAGGAACTGTCGCTTCGCCAACTAGCTTTTTCCGTGGATGCGTTTACGTAAAATTGATTGTTTGATGTTTTGTATGTATTTAAGTATTGTATTTCTCTATATGTTTAGTACCCATAGTACAAGCCTAGAACTTATTTTGGGACTAGGTCAATTGGTGTGACATTTTTCCGTGATATTTATTTATTGTACCTCGATTGATTTAATATGACGTCACGTCGTAGCTTTTGACACGGAACACTATCTATACTAATAAAAATGCGAAAGTGTGTCTGTCTGTCTTACCTCCTCATGCTTAAACTGCGAACGAATTTAGATGAAATTCGGTATGAAGAGACTATCTCCATACCGAAGTATAATAAAAAAGGACCACATATTTTATAGGAAAATAAAAGATTTTTGACCGTGCATAGTTTTTACACTTTAAATGTCATTTTTGAATATGAGGGAGAATTTAAGTTAAGTAATTATGTAATTTAGTTATTAAGTTAAGTAAAAGTAATGACAGTAAATTGCAGTGCCCTAACAGGGTTTATGTTGGACATGTATTTTTTTAGATCTTTGTAAATACGTAATGCAATAAATGATGACTATGACTATGACTATGGTTTTTATTCCGGAAAATTGTACAGTTGCCGAGGGAGCAGCGATAAACGACTTCAACGCGGATAGATTCGGCAAAGGCTAGTAAGACAATAAAACAGATGACATCTCATTTCTCAAAACACGATGCAAAAGAGCTACGAGCAGATGAACATACAAACAAACATACAAAGACTGTTGAAATCATAACCTTTTATGAGAAGGAGAAGGCACATGAGCAGAGAATACTCAAGACTATAATCATTAGACTGCAATGCTAAGACCCCAAACACGCTGCCAACCCTGAGGACTAAGGAATACCTCTATGCTAGTAATTTCACCGGTTGTCTTATCCCCACACCGGAACACAACAATGCGAACACTGTTGCTTGGCGGTTGGTTGGTAGTTGCGTAAAAATAGAGATATATGTATGTATGTAAGCTCTTCATTGTACATAATAAAGAAACTCAACTACAATATTTAAATACCGTTTGGGAGCTACGGTCACACAGACACACGTTAACTTATAAAACCCTTATTTTATGGTCGGGGGTTAAAGATACAACAGAACATTATTATGACGAGCAATCTGAGCTGATTTGTCACGTTATTATAATATTAAGTTGTTATAATCATTGTTATTCACTTGATTTATAATTTAAACAACGAATTTTAAAGGAAAACTATCACGACTGAGTAGACATCATTGGTTCTTGAGATACAGGCGATTAAAGTGTTTATACCTACTAAAATCATCTAAGACGGCAGCAATAGACTTTAAATAGAGAATTTGTTATTACTTGTTGATTTTATGTTTATAGTAAGTACTTAACGGCTTCGGAACCCTACACTGAGCATGGTCCGACGCTCTTGCCCGGTTTTATGTTTGTAGTACTTAACGTCTTCGGAACCCTACACTGAGCATGGTCCGACATGCTCTTGCCCGGTTTTATGTTTGTAGTACTTAACGTCTTCGGAACCCTACACTGAGCATGGTCCGACATGCTCTTGCCCGGTTTTATGTTTGTAGTACTTAACGGCTTCGGAGCCCTACACTGAGCATGGTCCGACATACTCTTGCCCGGTTTTATGTTTGTAGTACTTAACGGCTTCGGAGCCCTACACTGAGCATGGTCCGACATGCTCTTGCCCGGTTTTTATGTTTGTAGTACTTAACGGCTTCGGAACCCTACACTGAGCATGGTCCGACATGCTCTTGCCCGGTTTTTATGTTTGTAGTACTTAACGGCTTCGGAACCCTACACTGAGCATGGTCCGACATGCTCTTACCCGGTTTTAATTATTTTGGCGTCAGCGATCGTGAACCCATTCAAAGTAGGAGCACTGAAAACCAGCGCCGTAGCATCCCGTGGCATAATGCTAAGTTAAATAATATAATTATCAAATACCAATGCCATATTTGACATAATTTGGCATTGGTATTTGATAATTATATTATTTAAGTTTTTAACCTCAATAATTGTGTCCAAATGTGTGTTGAATAAACTATACCTATTTATATCTTTAAAATTAATCTATCTTACCATGTGCCAAAGGACCATGAGTCATTTTGGACCCCCTTTTTAGGGTTCCGTAGTCAAACTAGTAACCCTTATAGTTTCGCCATGTCCGTCCGTCCATCCGTCCGCAGCCTAGCTCAGAGACTCTTACTCGTAGAGCTTGTTCACACTAGCGTTTTTGCCGGCGGTTTCTTGGTCGAGCGGGAACGCGACTAGTAGAAAGCTGTAATTTTGCATGAATATACGTATTAGTCATGCCAACAAAGTCGTAAAATAAAAGGTAGTTTTTTTTTACTGTATCTCCCCTACGCGTAGCGTGGGGATGTTCTTTTTTTATCCTTGTGTACCCCATAGTGTGGGGTCTCGTAGGATAGGTATTTTAAAAATATTACGGGTTTGTGAAAACAGTGTATAGAAAACGGTTTAATAATGATTAATTTTAAGAAGCAAACTTTATTTATTTACATTCTCAGTTGTTTCTTTTCATTCCTAGTAAATACTTCACAAGGGCGTTCGAAGAAGTGTTAATTTATAAATAATCTAAATAAATATTTTGCAATTTAATCTAGGTCAGTAAGGCTAAAATAATACCTCAAAATTGTGTTTGAAACCATCAAAAATCTTTAATACTTTTATTTCAGAACCCTATAAAAAAACCCTAAACAAACTGAACCAATTTAAATTATCTAAATAATAAACAACTTTTTTAAAACCCAATAAAATAAACCGGTATAGTGATACTCTTTCCATATAAAAACGGCACCAACACGCAACCTTCACACTACCAAACTTCATACTGGACTAATTCAAGATGGCGTCTACAAGGGCCGTGTTCGCGCTATTTCTGCTGTCAGTGATGGTGGCCAGTACACTGTCCGAGCACGTGGAAGACTGTGATTCGATCTGCGCACAGCCGCCGAAGACTTGTAAAATAACCATGTTCAAACCAGCCCCGGAGAGCCGCCGCCGCGGGTCCAACGCCGGGACCACCTCAAAATCCGCTAACTGATTGATTTACTATAAAATATAATTTTCGATTGTAAAAATATTGTTTTAGATTCTTTTTTAGGGTTCTGTAGTAGGTAAGTACAAGGAAAAAAAAGTTACGCGATATCCGCGGGTAATCTCAGAGACAAATCTAACTACCGGGACTGCTCCCGCCGCTGACGATAAGCGAGAAACGCGTAAAACCAGCGATCAATTATTAAAATATGTGGGTGGCGATAATTGAATCTCAGTGACGAAAAAATTAAATGACTTACTTAGTTTGAAATCAATTTGTGCAGCGATTTAATCTGCGAGAGCGCCCACCTTTTGGATTTGATATCATTACGCCTTTATCATATCAAATCCAAAAGTTGGGCCCGCTTGTAGATTAAATTGCTGCACAAATTGAATTTAAAGTTAGTATTTTTTTTTCGGTGAGCTTTACAAATTGCCTCCCTGTCTCTTTTATTTACACGGGATCTATTATCTTTTGTTAGAGAGAGAGTTCTCGCCGGCAGCGTGAACAGCCAGCAATCTACTATTAATGAATGTTTCTCTTTTACCAACGCAGGATCTATGTTTTGTTCGTTTCTTTAGCGAGAAAATAGTCGATCGAATCGCTTCCTTGCCCGTGGTGGGACTAGTACCTAAGGCCTACGCTTGTACGGTCAAGGACTTAAATTGTTATGCCACTATGGAACCCTGTCATAATGACAGCGTTAAAATAATAATTACATTAAAAACTTTTTTATTAACTCTCATACATAACCGGGAATCGAACCTGGTCAAAATCAATGTGTATAAATTCTGCAAGTCACAAGAAGCACAACAAAATTGAAATATTAAAAATATATATTAAATATATTTTTTTATTTTTATTATTATCAAATCTAAAATCGACGTCATGGTTCCTAAAAACAGATCTCGCTATCTCTCATAGTTTCCGACTTCACCATGCTGACCCATTTGGATTGTACACCCGGTATAACTGCCATAGCTCTGTCCTTTACGCTCACCGTAAAATGAACTGTATAACTAGGTCATAATAACCCCCCTGGGCGACGAAGCTCCTCGGGTTTATGTAGACGACACTACTAAATCAAAATTTGATAGTGTTGTCAAATACCTCGTTTATCGCAATTCCCTCGGGAACTGTTCAATTTTCCGGTATAAAAAGTATCCTTTGTCCCTTCCCGGGACCTAATTTACCTCCATACCAAATTTCATCTAAATCGGTTCAGTAGATCCGGAGATTACCCCCTACAACCTCACCAACTTCCTCTTTGTAACATTATAGTAGTAAACAACAAGCTACGTTTGTTTGTTGTTAGGCTGATGGCACCAGTGTTGGAAACTTCAAGCTGTCAGGTCCCAATAATGGAAAGTTAACCCTTAATTCAAAGCTCATACGGTCCTTTTGTAAAATGAGAATCAAGTTCCCATTGTTAGTCCTTGTCCATTACCATCGTAATATTCGGATATGGCATAGCCCGCGGTAACACCAAGGTCGAAAACTTTGATTTTTAATAAAGACCAGGAATCTCCTGAATCTGTGGAAACCCGAACTTTTGAAGAAGAAGAAGAAGAAAAACGTTACTTTAGTGTCGATAATAATCACAAACAAAGTTCAAACAACTTATACAACTATTTTTATCTAAAGACAGTAAAAGGGCGAACAGCTCAGCATTAATGCTGCAGCACGTAGCCACAGCGCTGATGTACAGCTGGACCCACCGATACGACATTGATTACATGCGGAAGGCAGTCAGACTTACATAAATTAACACTAAGAAAAAGTCCTTACAGAGAGATACACCACAGCAACAACGAAATCCCCCCGGTTTTGAAACCTACCCTTAACATACAGACATTTAACACCTTACTTATAAACATGGAAAAACCTTGGAGTAGCTTATGCCATGCTTTGTCCTTATCTGTAATTGTGACATTTGCATCTGACAGAAAGTGATAAAGCATGGCGTAAACTACCCCACAGTTATTCCACGTTTATAAGTAATGGGGTTAATACACAGATTGCGACCTGCGACCTTGTAGGTGTAATTCGAAACAGAGATGGTAAAGAATAATAATTGAGAACAACACAAATTGAAGAAGAAAGGTGCTTTATTCAGTGATATCACATTCAATTTAGGACCAGGAAATACATTTATAAACTACCGATCAAAGCGCGTCGTGGTCAATAGTAGAAGCCGAGTCGTGGGGCGCCGTGGCTGGGCACTGCTTCGCTGGCAGCTGGCAGTGCTGGGGGCTAGTAGCAGTTCATCCGGCCGCCGGTGCACCTCGTGTGGCCGCGGTAGCCGTGGGCGCGGCAGCACTCGTCCCTCTCCGCGGGGATGCGGTTGCAGACCTGGT
This sequence comes from Acleris holmiana, assembly GCA_949316455.1. Taxonomy (NCBI): domain Eukaryota; kingdom Metazoa; phylum Arthropoda; class Insecta; order Lepidoptera; family Tortricidae; genus Acleris; species Acleris holmiana. The sequence continues at coordinate 7,234,604 of OX438790.1, read as the reverse complement.
CGCACGGCCCCACGTGCACCGCCACGGCGCTCGCAAACACCAGCGCCAGCATCACCACCACCAGCAGAGTCTTCAACGCGGCCATCTTGGATTTCAGTTTTGAAGTTGACTTGGCGAACGCTAAAGAGTTTGTGAGGATCTCTCGGACCGCGAGCCTTATATATTCGTCTGGAGTTGGGTAAATACGCGTTCTTTAGTTTTTGCGTGATTTTCCTTAACTTTGTTATTCTGTAAGAACACGTCTTAGGTAGTTGATTGGATAATTATGATAATAAGATCAATACAGTTCAGGTGTCGATTAGGATTGGCCATATTCCTTATATGTGTTTGAAAAATAAATAAATAAATATCACAGGACAATCTCACACAAATTGACTTAGTCCCAAACTAAGCTCTAGGCTTGTACTATGGGTGCTAGACAACGATAAACATACTTAGATAGAGAAATAAATAGTTAAATACATAGAAAACATCCAAGACTCAGGAACAAATACTCATGCTCATCACACAAATATCTGCCCTTACCGGGATTTGAACCAGGGACCGCCGGCTTCGGAGGCAGCGTCACTCCCAACTAGGCCACCGTGTCGTCGTGTCGTGTGTCATATTGACATGTAAATTATAAATATAAATATATCCTAAAATAACTATTTTATGCAAGGGCAAGATATGTACCTAATAGGCATTTTCATTATAAAGTGTACCCTAGTCAAAGAAAAAACTAAGAACAACTTAACTTACTTAAACTTAGAAAATTAAGAAACGTTAACTTTTGTCAGTTTTGTGACTAAATTAGCCATATAAATGTATGGCCTAATATAACGACATTGTAACAGTCTTTTACTCTCGCTATACAAATAAAATATTCTGAGTCTGAAAACTTATTTGTTTTGTTGTAAGATCGAAAAATCTCATGAAGTAGCGAGAAAGCTTTATTTAATAAGTGTAACAAAAAACTTGGGTGTTATTTTGGAATAGTTTTGGTACCAATTGAATGCCGCACGAGATGTCAAAATTATAAATAAGATATTTTTATTAAGGCAGGGCAAAGGAAATTGTAAGTCACTGAAGAAAACAAAGTGATGCATGTCAAGCCCAGGGATGAAAAGTAATTTGAAAACAGAACTTTGTAAATGGATCTATGCAGGAGGAGGAACAAACCTATACAGCCTCTGTGTAGTAAAATGATTACAAATAAAACCGGCCAGTGCATGTCGGACCACGCACAGTGAAGGGTGCCGTAGCTGGGATGAACGTTCATGGTTGAAAAAAAGTAGTTTCATAAAAAACTTTCCCCTTAGTTAAAGTTGACGAATAACTCCAGCTGCTTTTAAACAAATTGCAATTATTGTATACCAATCGAAAGCGTATTAACTGAAGATGTTTTTGAGTAATTAGAACTAGTCGATCGTTTTTAGTTTTTTTTTTAAATGCAATGCAAAGTCGGCGTTTAATTTTTTTTTTACCTATTTTTGAGGTTTGAGGGCTTGTTCTTATTTTTTTAGCTATCGTGTGCACCAAATATTAAATTTGTAAGATTTTACGATCAGTCAAGATAGAAATAAAATAAAAATGTTGCCCTTTTTATCATTTTTAAAAAAGTTATTGAGGTTTTAAATCTTGAAAACGGAATATTTTCGAAAAAAAAAAAAAAAAAAAAAAATGGTAGGGCCCAGGCAATTTTTTTTGTGGCGGACCGCGTAGCAGATGGTCCCAGCTATCTCCTATATACGTATGTCTATCCACGTACCAAACACCCTGTATAGTGCCAATAGGCTCCGAGTAAAATGGCTGTGACATACAGACGGACAGACGGACATGACGAAATTATAAGGATTCCGTTTTTGCCATTCGGCTCCGGAACCCTAAAAACTGGGCCATGCTAAATGTTATACAGCCACACTTAGGTTATATTAAACTGAGTCTTGAGTACTATTAAGTTTTTATCTGACTTCAAAAAAGGAGGAGGTGACCAATACGACTATTTTTGTTTGTATTTATTTTCGTGTTTGTTACGCGATGACTCCGTTTATTGTGGATCGATTTTGTTTTTTTGTGTTTGATATTGTGTACTCCCGAGGTGTTCTCATTGCCACCAAGTTGGTATCTGATCCGTGAGGAGTTGAGAAAAGACCAAAATCGCTATATGTATGCATATTATAGGCATTCCTAGAGTGGGGTAGGCTGAGCTACAGAAATACTAACAACTCTAAAAAGATAATTCTATAACCACATATTGCAGTATTAGACCGAGAAGTCCACGAGTGCATTGCATAGTGACAGGTTGCAAGCCCATCGCCTAACAGTAGGTACTACAAGCACTTATTCCCCTCTCGCCTCTTATTCTTCTTAGTCGCCTCTTACGACATCTACGGGAAGTCATGGAGTGGCACTATTCTAACCTGGCAACCACACGGGGTAAACAATAATATTTAAAAATTCGTTGATTCACCAAGAGACAAGTTCCAAATTAAGTCAATGTTTTATTAAAGTACTTAAATAACATTGTTAAATAACCCTTTTGGATTTATCCGTTTGGAGCCCAAACAAAAAAAGAACCGGGAGGCAAAAGCACGCATTAGGTAATTTAGCGTTCCGTGCCACAAAAGTGTAACTAAGCGTAAAAAGGTACAAAAAAAGTGAGATCGGGGCATAATTCTTACGATTTTGGAAGAAAGACAGACGGTTATGGCGAAACTATGGGAGTATATATAAGTCCTCCTTATCGATTTCGATGACGGTGACCCTGATTTCGCCAAAGAAGAAAACTATTTATACGGGATAGCGACCCGCCCTCGCTTCGCTCCGGATTAAAGTATTATACATATAAAACTTCCTCTTCAATCTCTCTATCTATTAAAAAAAACCGCATCAAAATCCGTTGCGCAAACTTCGACGAAAGACATTTTAAGACTCATTTTTCTACACCTTCGGTTACATTGTTCAAATTTTACCAAGGATCCCTAATTTTTTTCAAAATGAAATGTAGCCTATGTCAAATTGGAAGAATGTAGCATTCTATTGGTGAAAGATTTTTTTAAATCGGCCCAGTACTTTTTGAGCCTATTCATTACAAACATACAAACATACAAAAATAGGTACAAATCTTTCCTCTTTATAATATTAGTGTAGATGGAACAAAGATAGGTTCCTTAAAAATCGGTTGGCGTTTAAGAGATATCAGCTCTGAAAGTTAGAGTCACAATTATATTGAGGGGTATAACATATTTAATAGTAATAATTTAATTTAAAAAATGTCAAACACTACAAGAGCATACTGTATGTACGAGCACACACCGTTTTTACAGCACGTTCGTTTTTGAAGCTGCTTTTTTTTTAATTTATTATATATTTGTAGTTGGGTATTTTTTAACCCCCGACGCAAAAAGAGGGGTGTTATAAGTTTGACGTGTAAGTGTGTGTGTCTGTCTGTAGCACCGTAGCTCTTAAACGGATGGACCGATTTGAATGTATTTTTTTAATGAAAGCAAGTTTTCTAGCGTTGGTTCTTAGACATGTAATATAAACATCGGTTCAGCCGTTTTTGAGATATTGAGCTTTTAGGGGGTTAAAAGCCCCCAAAATAACGGCGACACCTACTTTCAGAGCTGATATCTCTTAAACGGCCCAACCAATTTTCATGAAATCTTGCTAAGAACCATCCTCATTAATGTACCTTTATTTAAAAAAACCTGCGTCCAAATCCGTTCATCCGTTTGGGAGCTACGACGCCACAAACAGACACTCATATGGCGAAGTTTAAAAACATGAAATAAAAAATTCAACCAGATCGTTATAGTTCTTTATTGAGTTTATTTAATTGTAATTGTGATTGCCGGGTTAGAATAGTGCCACTCCATTGTCTTCTCGTGGATGTCGTAAGAGGCGACTAACGGCCGAACCCTATATTTAAACCGCGGACAGATAGCCTTACTTCGGATTAAAATTTGACACATTTTGTATGGGCAAATGTCAAATTTCAACCCGAAGTAAGCCTTATCTATCCGCGGTTTGAATATAGGTTTCGACCGGAAGGGAATAAGGGCTTGTAGTACTGTTAGGCGATGGGCTTGCAACCTGTCATTAATACACTAATAAACATCTTAGCCTACTTATGCAAAATGTGATTATAGAATTATAACCACCATTCTGTAGCTCTGCCTACCCCTCTCTGGGAATGAAGGCGTGACGTTATGTACATATGTAGGTAATTGTATTCTAGCCGAATAAATGTTTTATTGTCTTTCTTTCTTACTTTCTTACTTTCTTTCTTAATATACGTATTACTATATTCATTACGGACATGGCGAAACTTTATGATTACCTATTTACTACGGAACCCAACAACGCCGGTTTTATCATATTGATGCGAAAAAAAGGAAAACATTTCGAATTCCAAACAAATAATGTGTTTACCTTAAAACCTGCTTGAAGATAACGCCGATCTTTTTTTTAAAAAAATTATCCTGTTGATGTTTTTTATTCTGTTTCACATGTCAACATGGGTGTTGCTTTTAACCGGCTTCAAAAAAGGTGGGGTTCCCAACTCGGCTGTTATTTTGTTGTTTTTTTTGTGTGCTGTTACTCGATTACCAACTCCTTCAATTATAAATCGATTTTGAAAAAAAAAACTTTTTTATAGGGTATATTCCTTAAGTGGTCCCATTGTCACCAAATCTGAATATGATGAGGGGATCAGTGAGGAATTGAGGGAACTCTTGTAGGCAAACATATAGCGATTTCAGTATTTTCAGTAACAAGTCTAGCATTTGCATTCAAAAAGTATCATTTGGCGAAGTGCAACTGATGACGAAGACCACAGATGGCCATCGCAACTCCTCAACGGTACCTATTTCAAGGGTGGCGATAAGATATCTCGATTAAGATAGTTGAGCGACTACAACGAAGCACATTTAAATGGTTTAAATATATGACTTTGACTTTACCGCGGCGTTGCTTGTTTCTTATTAATTTTGATGTGGGACTACATATAGTACGGGTGTTGCCTGTAATAGGAGCAATAAATTGAGGGATCGTTTCTACACCTCAAACGTAACAACATTTAATCTACAACTTATGAAAATAACTTATTGTTGACTAAATATTAATGAATTTGTATTTTCTAAGCAAGCAATGTATTGCGAAAACTACGAAGTACAAGCCTAGAAAAAATAGCTCACGAAAAAAAAAAGCTTATATTTAAAAAAGCTTTGAAACAGTACTTACTCCAAACACCTGAGTGACAATTGCCACTCAAGTGTTTTAGAACGACGCTCTATGTGCGTACTCGTATGCAATTACATATGACACTCAATATATTTAAATACGCAATTAAATCATAAGTGTTAAATGTTGTGATAGATAGATATTATTTATAGAGACTCGCACCTGCAGACAAACTGTAAAGACAGTTTTGCAGGGAAATGTAATAGATTAAGTTTTCTGTCCCACTGTTTAGTAATAATAAAAAAAAATATATGAAGCTTAGTTTGGGACTAGGCCAATTTGTGTGACATTGTCTTGTGATACTAATTTGTTAATTAAAAACTTTTAATTGGGATTAAAAGTAGCCTATATGTTAATCCAGGTGACAGCTACCTTCGTACTAAATTTTATCAAAATTGGTCGAACCGTTTCAACCTGAAGAAGTAACAAACACACACACACTCTCAAACTATCGCCTTTAAAATACTAAGCAGGTAGGGTATTATAAAACACTAGCGACCCGCTCCCGCTTCGCTCCCGTTTTAAGTATTATAGGTACATATAAAACCTTCCCCTTGAATCACTCTTATCTATTATAAAAACCGCATCAAAACCCGTTGCGTAGTTTTAAAGATCTAAAGGGAGAGACAGCGGGTAGCGACTTTGTTTTATACTGGTAGTGATAGTGAAGTTGTAATTCGTTCACGATGAACCCGCAAAACAAAGTTAAGCACAGCATTGGAAAGTCCGAACTGCTGTGGTCGAGCTGTTTCGATCGTAAAACGAATATAAACGTAAAATTAAAATGTTTATTATGCTCTTATGGGACTTTATGAGGCAGATTAGGCTCGCGGCGGCGGCTTGTATTTCGCTTTGAATTTATTTATTTTACCAAATTATCCCTCTGCAACTGTGGTGACTTTTTTAGAAACATTCTGCTGAGGTGGAGTCTGTCAGACGTCATTTTTGATAAAACATAGAAAAAATACTAATGGGTCAATGATAAGTTTTGTTTATTAAGTGTATAGCATGATTATTTAATTTCTATGTGGAATTTATAATAAGCATGTATATGGACTTCTAAATAAAAAAAATGACATTAACTTGAACAAGGTAAAACAATCTGGGCCTCTATTCAACTGCGTTATAACGATATCGTATTTGACGTGTTTCCGTATTGTCAACGTTTTGATAACTCTTATGTCATTTACAATAATGGCGACTGTGACATAAACGATTCTTAAACGTGTCAAACACGATATCGTTTTAACGCACCTGAATAGAGGAGTTTTTAACATAGGTTAGTTTATAATGCCTTGAGTCTTTAGGAGAGGTTGCTGAGCGATACAGACCTATTTCACGCTATAGGTAAAGCGATTTTTTTTGGCGGTGTCTGATAGACGTCACGTCAGTCGCAGAGGGAAACAGCTTTAGATACCTATTACTCACCAGTTAAATAATACACGTTTAGTGGTGGGACCCTGTGCAGTTTCCGTCCGGATCGCTACCACCATCTTATACATTAACCACCCGCCAAGCAACAGTGTTCACATTGGTGTGTTCCGGTGTGGGATAAGATAACCGGTGAAATTACTAGCATAGAGGCTTCCATCTTAGTCCTCAGGGTTGGTAACGCATTTGAGGTCTTAGGATTATAGTCTTGAGAATTCAAATGTCTATGGGTCTCAGATTCCACTTACCATCAGGTGTCCTGAGTCATACTGTGCCTTCTCCTTAACATAAATAAAAACAAACCTTGTAGGAAACCGTGCACAGTGGACCCGTAACCCACTGGTCCTACTGGGGGTACAGGTTAGATGCGAACTGTCTCCGCCTCATTCCCCTTCTCCTGCGCCGGAGCAGATGTGCATTGACGTCCTTACGTTCCCGCTCCGCCGTTTCCTTCTGAGAGATGATGTCTTCGCAGGAGGATACCACCCTTCATGATCTCTCACTGTTCAACATGACTGACACCACGCTGTGAAACGAACTATTATCGACCTAACCTAACCTAACCCCCCACGTCAAATAAGCGCATACATAAGTCGTTGAGTAACGGATAAGAGCCTGCCACAACCTATTAACCTATATAAAATGTTATCGTATTTTATTTAACTCAACCGCCATTACCAAGTTAATAATGTAGTTACAGAATTATCAACAAGTCAGTTGTTGGTATTTCTGTAGCTCTGCCTACCCCACTCTGGGAATGAAGGCGTGATGTTATTGTATGATGTATGTCTTCAACTCAGCCGTCATTGTCAAGTAAATAAGAGTTCATAATGTTGCCGGGTTAGAAAAGTGCTGAATACTCCATGTCTTCCCGTGGATGTCGTAAGAGGCGACTAAGGGATTAAAGGCTTGTAGTACTGTTAGGCGACGGGCTTACAACCTGTCACTAATACACTGGTAAACATCTTAGCCACCTTGTGCAAATGTCGTTACAGAATGACAGAGGCAGAGCTACAGAAATACCAACAACTCTAAAAAGTTGTTGGTAGCTCTGCCTACCCCACTCTGAGAAGGCGTAATGTTATGTATGTATGTAATGTTGACAATACTACATGTCGAAAGCAATATTTTTTCATCGAGTGGAATAGAGGCCCAGCTATAGGTATATTATAATTACTTATTATTGACACCATTAGGGTTTGTCACTGTGGTTGTATTTTGCTCGCGTGATCTTGCGGCGGTGACTTTTTCTTATTGTTTAGGCTTACTCACTTTACCACCATTACAAATTAGTTGTTGTTGACTTGAACGAATGAATCAAACGTTCATCGGGCTATTAAATATCAATGACTTAATAGTTTAGTTTATTTATTTCATGAAAAAATTACAATTAAAAGTATCCTTAGCATGTCACAAGGAATAAATAAAATTCATAATTAATAATTCATATCATTTAACCAACAAGGATCGTTCATCAATAAACATACTTAATTAAAAAAAATCAGTCAAGAAAAATATATATAACGAAATAAGAAAAACAGGCCAAGTACGAGTGGACTCGAACACGAAGGGTTCTATACTATTATCTATACAACGGCAATAAATGACGTTTGTTGTATGGGACCCCCCTTAATTTATTTTATTTTGATTTTATTATTTATTTTTGAAGCGAATATACAACTAAATTTTCTGTAATTATTTCAAGCGTCTACCTGTTGCCGTTATTAATATCGAGCAAAAAACGGCAAAAAAACACGTTTATTTATTTATTGTACAATCTTCAGTTAACACTTACAGTCATGCTACACGTATTAACTGTTAAAAAGAGATTCACAAAAGTAATAACAATTATTATAACAAATATTATATGATATAGTGTTACGTGACACTTTCAAATGGCTATTTTCTAAATAAAGTGTGTCAGATTTGTGACGAAATTAGCCATATAAATGTATGGATAGTTTCGTCACAAAACTGACAACATGTAACGTTTCTTAACTTTCCTTAACTAGGGTACACTATATTTTGAAAATGCCAATATTGAGCTTGGGGTGATAATGGTCTCCAGATATCGGTTGTTGTTTGTTGTTTTGGAGCTGTCGAGATACAGCCTGATGACAGACAGACAGACGGACAGTGGAGTCTCAGTAATATCGTCCCGTTTTCACGTACGGAACCCTATAAAGCGGCCATGTGCGAATCGTGCGGTGCCCTCGGTGCGCGAGTCCGAATCACACTTGACCGGTTCCGTTTTCCTTGTTTAGCAATAATAAAAATAAATACTTGTCAATCAGTTGAGATGATTTGCTGTTAGTTTCCAAGCCATTATACCGCGATTATGAATGGGGAAAATGCAATGAAGAGCCTTTAGGTTCAAATATGTAAATAAATTGATGCGTTAAAGTAGTAATTGTGTATACGATCCGATAACGATGTGGATTGAAGGATGTGTGACGAAGATCGAGAAGGGTTATTTATTATTTATTTATTTATTTAAACTTATTTGCACAAAACAATAAAGTACAAATGGCGGACTTAATGCCAGTCAACCATAAGGCGAAACGGAAAAAAGCAAAGGTCGGTGCTAGGAAGAATAGTGTTTAAAACAATATAGGTAGGTACATAGGATAGGATACCTGGTACATCTTTCTAATATATAAAATTCTCGTGTCACGGTGTATGTTATTGAACTCCTCGAAACGGCTGGACCAATTTTAATAAAATTTTGTGTGTATATCGGGTAGGTCTGAGAATCGGCCAACATCTATTTTTCATACCCCTAAGTGATGTAAAAAAGCCGCTGGCGGGTCGCTAGTAAACTATAAATATACGAACGAACGTTCAGACATCTAATGATATTAATACTTATACAGGGTATTTTTTTTTATCAGTGCACAAATTTTAACATATGATTTTGTATCGATAATATAATATATTACGACAATAAATCGAGTTTTTTGTTGCAAAATATCTCTCTTTTATCTTCTCGTGTGGACACAAAGTCACACTAGAAATTATGACATGGGTTGTCAAGCTGTAGGTATGCGATACACTGTATTGATATTCGAAATTTGTAATTTTATTACAGCTTATCAGACAACAAGCCCCTCTCCTACTGATATTCTAAATTTGAAATTTCATTTATTAAATTACTTAACAACACTCCCCTCTCCTCGCACCCCTGCATTAGAGGGTCCATGAATATCGTTAAGTTAGTGGAATCATTGAATCGGCAATATCTCTAATATTTATTAAGCTAGGGTAAAAATAACACAACATGTGTTATTGATTAACAATAGCGAAGCAAATATTAAAATTTATGCACCTATTAAAAAAATACCCCGTATAAATATAATAATTTATATAAATAAACAGATAAGGCGACGCGAGCTAAAACAAGGTTACGACTGCGCTTGTTCCAGCAGGTTTGTGAAGCATCCGTTTGAAAGCTAACTTGGGGCTTGTCTGATGCTAAGTGGGAGCTCATTCCAGAGACGGGTCATGAAGATGGTTTGGTCATTTAGAAAGGATGGATGAAAGACGAGTTTCGAAAAATTTATAACATAAATATATATAAGTAGATAAGTAATAGGTATAACAAACTAACTTAGTAATAGATTAGCCCCCTTACTTATGAACGTGAAATAAGCTTGGAATAGTTTATGCCATGCTTTGTCACTTTCTGTCAGATGCAAATGTCACAATTACAGATAAGGACAAAGCATGGCATAAACTATTCCAAGCTTATTACACGTTCATAAGTAAGGGGGTAGGCCTTTAAATTTATAACTACAATAGTAATAAATTGAAATGTGCCCTAAATATAAGTAAGTAATAGCTAAGGAAATACTAATTAAATATGTTAAGTAAGAGGTGCCCTCACGCCAAAATATTGTGCCGTACAGGGTCCATAATGATCCTACAACTATTAAGTTAGTTTCCCATTTCGTCACGAAAATAAGCCATACATTTAGATACGTTCATTTTCGTGACGAAATGGAAGAACTATTTTTTCTTAATTTTTGTCCTTAACGCTGTACCCTTTTTTGAAAACCGCCCAAAAAGCTTGTAAAATTTACTAATTCAAATCCTGGGTTCAAATCCCGGTAAGGGCAGATGTTAGTGTGATGAGCGCAAATATTTGTGCCTGAGTCTTGGATGTTTTCTATGCATTTAAGTATGTATTTCTCTATCTAAGTATGTTTATCGTTGTCTAGTACCCATAGTACAAGTACAAGCCTAGAGCTTAGTTTGGGACTAGGTCAATTTAACACCGATCGTACATATAATTATAGTGATATGTAGATATGATAAAAGCATAACTGATAACCCTAAAAGTTCACGCGTCGCAGAATCTAATGCAAAACCATTTTTTTTAAACAGTACCATGTCACACAAATTGAATTAGTCCCAAACTAAGCTCTAGGCTTGTACTATGGGTACTAGACAACGATAAACTTACTTATATAGAGAAATATATACCTACTTAACCCTTAAATTGCCAAAAATTAAAATAGTCGTGAATACAAACCCTATTTGATTTCGAGCCAGCATAAAAAAAATATCACTCCAAAAAAAACAAAAAGTGAACATTATGGTATGTATCCTGTGGTGCACACTGCCAAGTTAAGGGTTAAATACATATAAAACATTCAATACCTACTCAGGAACAAATATTCTGCTTATCACACAAATATCTGCCCTTACAGGGATTTGAACCTAGCACCGCTTCGAAGGTAGGGTCACTACCAACTAGGCTAGCGTGTCGTCAATAATAATAAACTAGCAATAAAAACAAAACAAGGATAACTTAACTAAAATACAATTAACTTAGCAACTGGTTTCTCCGACGATCTGTAATTATTCCCATATATAAGGCTCGCGGTCCGAGAGATCCTCACAACCTCTTCATCGTTCGCCAAGTCAACTTCAAAACTGAAATCCAAGATGGCCGCGTTGAAGACTCTGCTGGTGGTGGTGATGCTGGCGCTGGTGTTTGCGAGCGCCGTGGCGGTGCACGTGGGGCCGTGCGACCAGGTCTGCAACCGCATCCCCGCGGAGAGGGACGAGTGCTGCCGCGCCCACGGCTACCGCGGCCACACGAGGTGCACTGGCGGCCGCATGAACTGCTACTAGCCCCCGGCACTGCCAGCTGCCAGCGAAGCAGTGCCCAGCCACGGCGCCCCACGACTCGGCTTCTACTGTTGACCACGACGCGCTTTGATCGGTAGTTTATAAATGTATTTCCTGGTCCTAAATTGAATGTGATATCACTGAATAAAACGCCTTTCTTCTTCAATTTGTGTTGTTCTGTTTTATTATACTTTACCATCTCTTTTCGAAATTACATTTCGAAGTCGCAGGTCGCAATCTGTATGTTAACCCCGTTAATTATAAGCGTGGAATAGCAGTGGGGTAGCTTATGCCATGCTTTGTCACTTTCTGTCAGATGCAAATGTCACAATTACAGATAAGGACAAAGCATGGCATAAGCTACTCCATGGTGTCTCCATGTTTATATGTAAGGGGTTAGTGTCTTTTTTTATGTTTAGGTTACCTGCCTTGCAAAAGTTCGGGTTTCCACAGTTTCAGCAGCTACGACGCCCCACGACTCGGCTTCTCCTATTGACCACGACGCGCTTTGATCGGTATTTTATGGGAGCCTTGCGTTTGGCCAAAATATTTTTGGTCAAATGTATTATTTCCCAAATTTTTCATTTGGCAACCAATGTAATATAATTTTTCAGAATTTATTTAAGTACCATCATGTAGAACCCTTCAGGTTAGGTTAGCTTTTATAAAATCCTGAAATATTTACGGTTACAAAAAACAAAGGGGTTTGGCAAATGAAAATTGGGGAAATGAAACATTTGACCAAAAACTTTTTGACGAAACGAAGGTAACCCGTATTTTATAAATGTGCTTCCTGGTCCAAATTGAATGTGATATGAGACTGCTATCACTGAATAAAACGCGTTCCTTTTTTACCCGACTACGGCGAAGCAAAGGAAGGGGAATGATTTTGACACCCTATGTATGTTTCTATGTATGTATGTTTGTATGTATGTATGTATATATGTATGTATATATGTTCCACTCTAGCGCCGTTCCTATTGAACCGATTTTGACAAATGAGGTGTCAATCGATTTGACTCTTTTGTGCGATGGTTATAGGCTATTTAGTTTTAGTTTTATAAACTTATTACTCGACTGCATTTATTATAAATTGTGTAATGTAATTATTTATTTTCTTTGCCATGCTTTCACAGTTTGCTGGAGGTTTCAAATGCGTGGAATTGGCATTATTCCCCTATTTTCCAGCGTAAAGATGGAAATTTCATAAATCACTACTTTTTAGGGTTCCGTAGCCAAATGGCAAAAAACGGAACCCTTATAGATTCGTCATGTCTGTCTGCCTGTCCATCCGTATGTCACAGTCACTTTTTTCCGAAACTATAAGAACTACACTGTTGAAACTTGGTAAGTAGATGTATTCTGTGAACCGCATTAAGATTTTCACACAAAAATAGAAAAAAAAAACATAAATTTTGGGGGTTCCCCATACTTAGAACTGAAACTCAATTTTTTTTTTTCATCAAACCCATACGCGTGGGGTATCTATGGATAGGTCTTCAAAAATGATATTGAGGTTACTAACATCATTTTTTTCTAAACTGAACAGTTTGCGCGAGAGACACTTCCAAAGGGTTGAAATGTGTGTCCCCCCCGCTGTAACTTCTAAAATAAGAGAATGATAGAACTTAAAAAAATATATGATGTACCTACATTACTATGCAAACTTCCACCGAAAATTGGTTTGAACGAGATCTAGTAAGTAGTTTTTTTTAATACGTCATAAAAACATTGATCAAAGCTACAACGAACTTTTATATTATGTTACTTGCTGCTACGGAACCCTTCATGGGCGAGTCCGACTCGCACTTGGCCGCTTTTTTTTAGTCAATAAGTTGCATTTTTACTAATAAGCAGCACCCAGCAAATAGGGACTATACTCGTAGGTTCCAAGTTTCTGACCCTATTTCTGGCCGCTCCTGGATATAAACGTCTTCCCTTCGTTCACCCCTTGAGGGGTAATTTTTTACAAAGACCACTTCCCGGAGACTGGTTGAGCTAAAATTTGTCACTATCGACCTAGTCTGATGGCGACAGGATCTCAGCTACTCTTAACGTAGACCCACCGAGTTTGAAGCTCATTTGGTTGATCTGGATAAGCAGTAGTTACTTAAATGACTTTGCAAAAAAAACAATTTTTAGACAAGCTTTTGTTGCCGACTATACTTCTTTTAGCATAGTCATCATCTGCTTATCAAGACGTTCATAATGAACCCTAACACGACGGGTTTATCATGTGTACTTTAGGAGTTCCTATGGCCTTCCGTCTCCATCATCAGACCATAGGGTTTAGATAAGTGCCAAATTTCAGCTCAATCGGTCCCCGGGAAGTAGTTCTTAATTTCCTTGCAAGTTTTGACGGAGTACTTACATACCCAAATACTTCCAAACGAAAAGCTTGTCAAAACAAATCAGTCGCCACCAAAAGATTATCCCATAAATATTTTTCGCTTCTCATGCTCATAAAGTCCTGCTTTATTCTAAAAGAAGAAGTGGGAAGTGTTAAAGAAATCTAGACTAAGATAATAAAGCCCTACAGCCAGACACACGAGACTGCATTAAATAAACTTGTTATTTGAATATATTTACTTTAATTAATTTGCTTTCAATGTTGCATCTAACAAAAATGAAATTTAAATCTATTAAAAACAAGCATTATTAACAAAAAAAATACAAAATCAACGAATAACTTGGCAGTATTACGTTCGACCTAAGTTAAAAGTTTCATGCAGAAATTTAAAAAAAAGTACTGTTGCGGGAAAGAGGTTTTTGTCTCGTTTTGAACTATTAATTAGTTGTTTTCTTCGCACATCTGGCAGTATTGCGCTCGACCTAAGTTTAAAGTTACATGCATATTTAAAAAAAAGACAGAAAAAAACAATGGTGGGAACGAGGTTGTTGTCTCATTTTGGACTACCTATTTAATTAGTTGTTTTCCTGGCAAAACTTGTTGTGTTACGGAATTTTGTTAAAATATCGTCAAGTGAAGAGGAAATAATGCTCACACCTAACACCCTAATGGTTAAAAAACCAGCCAAGTGCATGTCGGACCACGCACAGTAAAGGGTTCCGTAGCTGGGATGAACGTTCATGGTTGCAATTCATTTTTTTTTTTATTAAAATCTCAAAACCTTCACAGCGTATTGTGTTCAAAACAATTTTGGTTGGTAACATGTATGGAGTGCCATCCCTAAATATTTTTTTTTTCAATTTTCCTACATCGTTGTATAGCGGTTCATAGAATACATCTATCCTCCAAATTTCTTTTATATAGTGCCAATAGGCTCCGAGTAAAATGGCTGTGACATACAGACGGACAGACGGACGGACGGACGGACAGACGGACAGACGGACATGACGAAATTATAAGGGTTCCGTTTTTGCCATTCGGCTCCGGAACCCTAAAAATGCAAAAGAACTTATTGAATAGACATTGCCACCTAAATCCAAGAAAAAGATTTTTAATATTATTACCGTTTTATTTCCTCGTAATCGAAGTGAAAAGCAGAGTGTATAACTCGGTCTTAAAACCCATTTTATCCTCGACTTAATTATCCACCCTAAGTCTTGGATAAAATGGCTTGTTTTATGCCCTTTTTTTATGTTAAGGAGAAGGCACACGAGCACTCAGGCCACCTGATGGTAAGTGAAATCTGAGACCCATAGACATTTGAAATCTCAAGATTATAATCCTAAGACCTCAAATGCGCTGCCAACCCTGAGGACTAAGATGGAATGCCTCTATGCTAGTAATTTCACCGGTTGTCTTATCCCCACACCGGAACACAACAATGCGAACACTGTTGCTTGGCGGGTGGTTAATGGATAAGATGGTGGTAGCGATCCGGACGGGTCCTTGTTGTATAATCTACTATTTTTAACAGAAACTTAGATTTTGACGCTGGTTAGAGGTAAGGTTTTAGAACCAAAAGCCGTCAACGTGCATAAAAAGTAATTGCAATACTTAGGCTTTATGCACCCTCAACGCTGACAAGGCATGGTAGAGAAATTCTGTTTCAGATTCCACGTACAAATACTAAATATGCTCACTGTTCGGTATGCCGCCGTCTGCCTCGTATCTATAATAAAAAGTTCGCAAACTTAGACATTTTTTATCTTTCCCGCTGTAGTTTTAAAAATAAATTAATGGAATGTCTTCTTTAGTAAATAGTCTGCATCATTTTTTTATCTTAATATCTTTAATATTTTCATTATTTTGATTCTAGTATAGTATATTATTTCCACTTTCTCTCATAAGCATGATAGATAGATAAAAACACGCAAACACTTACTCTCACACACACACACACACACATACACACACACACACACACACACACACACACACACACACACACACACACACACACACACACACACATACACACATACACACACACTTACAAGCACAACGCAGAACCATGGGAAGTTAGCCACACTCTTGTTTCTATAATGTAAATGTATGTCCCCTCCTAAATTTCTCCTTGATCAGTTATTATATAAGAAAATCCCGTAATTGGCCTATGTATAAGCTTTCTGTATCATACCTATATTTTATCAATATTGTGCTGTGGGTTTACTGAATAAATAAAAAAAAAAAAAAAAAAAAAAAAAGACACTGAGTGAGTGACTGACTGACATATCAACGCACAGCCCAAACCGCTGGCTCTAGAGATTTCAAATTTGGCACGTAGGCTCTTTATACGGTCTAGCGGAGCCCTAAGAAAGGATTTTTGGAAATTCATCCTTTAAGGGGTTGAAATAGAAAAAGTAGCGGGAAACTAATTCTACGCGTTCGAAGTCGCGGGCGTGCTCTAGTTAGTATATAT
Source organism: Acleris holmiana (assembly GCA_949316455.1). Classification (NCBI taxonomy): domain Eukaryota; kingdom Metazoa; phylum Arthropoda; class Insecta; order Lepidoptera; family Tortricidae; genus Acleris; species Acleris holmiana. Next base: position 7,217,985 of record OX438790.1, on the reverse strand, counting down.
TTTTCAATAAAAACACTTTTCGATATCACTAAAGCAAAGAAGGTAAATGATTAGAAAAAAAATACTCGCTTCGAAGACCCATAATCGAAGGAAAACCCGCAGGTAAACAAATGCAGATTAATGCAAACCAGTTTAGATACAGGTAAATATATAGACATGGCATTTATAAATGACAGCATCTAACACGAAAAACTCGTAAAATCAGGGTTGCCAACACTTGTAAGCTTCGTCAAAAAAAAAATGCTGTTAAAACGGATACACCGATTTTTTAAAGTAAACTACTTTAATTGGGATGGTTCTTAGCTAAGTTCTAAACACCGGGCAAGAGCATGTCGGACCATGCTCAGTGTAGGGTTCCGAAGCCGTTAAGTACTACAAACATCAAAATCAACAAGTAATAACTAGTTAACCGAATTCGTAAAACGGTGGAGGTTATACGCTCCACTGTACGTTTTTTTTTCTTTTAATGTATGTTCACCGATTACTCCGTCAATATTGTGGACCGATTTTGAATATTTTTTTTTGGTTTGATAGATTATACTTCCGAGGTGGTCGCATTGTCACCAAATCTGAATCTGATGAGGGGATCAGTGAGGAATTGAGGGAACTCCTCACATATTGTAGGCAAACATATAGCGATTTTAGTCATTTTAGTTACAAATCTAGCATTTTCATTCAGAAAGTATCATTTAGGGAAGTGGAACTGATGATGAAGACCACAAATGGCCATCGGAACTCCTAAACGGTACCTATTTCAAGGGAGGCGATCAGATATCTCGATTAAGATAGTTGAGTGACTACAACGAAGAATATTAACTTGTTGAAATATGACTATGACTTTCCGGCGGTGTTGCTTGCGGCGCGCTTGAAACTTAAAGTTTCAGATCAACTAGTAAGTGGGACTATGGGACACCGTATTATGATCACTATAAAGTATAAAATAAAATAAATGTTTTAAAAAACCAAAAATCGTCTTGACTGAAGTAGGCGACCACAATATTTTTACCAAAAAAGCAGACTTCAGTGGGACTAACCTATTAGGTAAGTGCCTACAATTTGAAAAGGAGTTATTTTTTGCGTTTTTGAAGGTGGTTTTTTGATTTTTTTTCTATTTAAAGCAATGGGTACCGTCTTACGGCCGAAACCTATATTCAAACCGCGGATAGATAAGACTTACTTCGGGTTGAAATTTGACATTTGCCCATATAAAATGTCTCAAATTTTAATCCGAAGTAAGGCTATCTGTCCACGGTTTAAATATAGGGGTCGGCCGTTAGATGATTTTAGAAGGTATAAACAAACACTTTAATCACTTGTATCTTAAAAACCAATGATGTCTACTTAGTCGTGGTAGATTTCCTTTAAAATTCGTTATATGCTCCTTCATTTAACATATTTTTCACATTTTTAGTACATGTAGTTTTGGCTGTAGGGGGGGGGACACTTCGGCCTAAAGAAGATTAGCTCTTTAATGCTTAATATTTCATAAATGGATTAGTTAATCAAAAAATTGTGTTAACAAACCCGTATTTTTTTTGAAAGACCTATCCAATGACACCCCACACTATAGGGTAGACGAGAAAAAAAAACATACCCACGTGACGTGTAGGGGAGGTACCATATAAAAAATAAGAAATAAAATTGTACTACTTTGTTGGCGTGACTAATATGCATGCAAAATTACAGCTTTCTAGTACTAAAAGTCTCTGCGCTAGGCTGCGGACGGACGGACGGACATGGCGAAACTATAAGGGTTCCTATAGTCTGTACTTTTAGGTATTTAAAAAAATGTAAACAAAAAAACCACGTGACATTGACAGATGACAGTTTGTCAGCCAATAGGAGTAGAACACTGATACGTCAAAGCTCGACCAAACAGCTTGGATTGGTTGATGAGCAGAGCCACGTGGTTTGGTTTGTTTACATTTTTTTTAATACCTAAAAGTACAGACTATAGTTTGACTACGGGACCCTAAAAATCACTGCGGGCAATCTTGCACTAATTGAGCTAGTCTAGACTTGTACTATGGATGATAAACATAACCGGTACAATTACTAGCATAGAGACATTCCATCTTAATTCTCAGGGCTGGCAACGTATTTCCGGTCTTAGGATTGCAGTCTTATGATTGAGGATTGGTCGCCTGAGTGTTCGTGTGCCTTATCCGTGCCATAAAAAGACATACTTAACCTCGTGAGACCTGGTGTGCTATAGGAAGTACATATTCAAGGGGATTTAGTTTAAACTTTGTTTCAGTTTAAGTTCATTTTCATTTGCTTCAATTATGAAAATGGCATTTAAGAGCAAAGGTAATTGAACTTTATTTCCTTGCAGTTAGGTTCAAATTCCCACTTATAAAAATCTCCCTCTTTGCAGAATGGTGGGCGTCACGAGGTTAAGCATATTTAACTACATAATTAAAACATCCAAGACTCGGTCAGAGGCCGTGAGCATGAGAATCCCTACTCGTGATTGACGACACGCTGGCCTAGTTGGTAGTAACCCTACCTACGAAGCCAGCGGTCCCGGGTTCAAATCCCGGTAAGGGCAGATATTTGTGTGATGAGCGCGAGTATATGTTCCTGAGTTTCTATTTATTTAAGTATTAAGTATGTTTATCGTTTTCTAGTACAAGCCTAGAGCTTAGTTTGGGATTAGGTAAATTTGTGTGACATGTCCCGTGATATTTATATTTATTTAATAGATTTAATTTATTACATTTTTATTTTACACTCGCTTTACATATTTTACTCGCGACTCCGTCCGCGTAGAAGTGGTTTATCGCTGTTCTCTCAGCTGTCCAATTTTCTTAATAAAAATACCATCCCGTAACTGAAACTATCTCTATACCAAATTTCATCAACATCGGTTCAGCGGTTTATCCGTGAAAGTGTAACAAACAGACAGACAGACAGAGCTACTTCCACATTTATAATACTACTTGTTTCCCGCGACTCCGTCCACGTAAAAGTTGTTTACCGCTATTCCCACAGGACCTGTCCAATTTTTCGTGATAAAAAGTACTCTATGTCCTTCCTCGGGATTCAAACTACCTCCATACCTAATTTCATCTAAATCGGTTCAGCCGATTTATCCGTAAAAGCATAACAAATAGTCAGACAGACAAACAAACACAGTTACTTTCACAATTATAATATTAGTATAGACATCTATAACTCGGTTGGCAACCCTACATAAGAGCCTGTTCTCAATTATTGTTATGTCGATGTCACCACTACATGTTCACAGAGGCAAAAGATTTGAATAAACGACTAATAATTACGTTCCATAGCATATAAATACGAACCTCCAACCTCTATGGTCACAAACTCAAACACCTTCAAAGCGAGACATCGTTCGAATTTTAAACATGTTCAACAAGACTACATTTTTAATCCTGCTCGTGGCGTTTGCCATGGTGGCTGAAATCAGTGCTACCAACCGCTGGACCCGAGTGCCGCCGTGCGACGAGGTCTGCAGCCGAAGTAATCCGGAAAAAGCCGAGTGTTGCCGAGCTCATGGACATGCTACTTACGCTAGCTGTAGTGGCGGAATGTATTGCTATTAACTTTTAAATTCGTATGACAAAAGCTGTATTGTATCTTTAATCTTAAGAGTAGTGAACTATAAGTTTGCGTCTTGGCGTAATGTCGCAACTTAAGTAACCGCCGAACCTCAAATTCAATAGACATATTCAATCCTATCCCGTTAGTAATAAGGTTCCATTTGCTACAGGAGTTTTGTCTGAGATACTTCCATTTGTCTTAACAGGCAGAATTATCTCGTTTTTTTTTCAAAATTTTATATAAAAAAACGTAACTAAGGAACGACTTGTAAGTCTTCAATTTATAATTACACTGCGCTTTCGATGTAGAAATTTGAAGTCAGAAATTATACGAACCTTTTTGTTACTGTGTAAAAATAAAGGATACTCAGAGATGACAAAGAACCGGATTTTTTATTGTGTACCTTCCCTACACGTAACGTGTGGATGTATTTTATTTCTCGTCTACCCCATAGTGTGGGGTGTCGTTGGTATGGTCTTGTAAAAATATTACGGATTTGTTATCCGTGTTTCGATCAAGGGATCCGTTTATGAAATATTAAGCGTTTAAGTGCTAATTTTTGTTAGAGTCTCCCCCCCTGTCAACCCTACTAAAAATCTCAAATGAAAGCGCATATAACGAATCTATAAGGAAAAATATCACGACTAAGTAGACATCTTTGGGTTCGGTACCCTAAAACGAAACAGAAACACAAAAGGTACAAAGGCGAACGTATCCTTTTAAGGGATATCTTCCAGTTAACCTTCGAGTGATTAAGCGATAAGTGAAACAGCGGATGGCTAAAAGTACAACAATTTAATTTAAGTGTCAAAGAAAGGGTTCGGCCAACCACACGTACAGTGCCACACCCCAAATGCAAGAATAGGTTATAAATAGGGAACATGCTTGAAAAACAGAATTGATTTTCATTGATACGATTTAGAAGATAACGAAAATAACATGTAAAAAGCGTAGGTCATCTCATAAATTGTCCTTACCCTTTATGCCGTATCTCCGTAATATATCTTAATTAATTGTATTTAGTTATTAATGATACCGAAGCTTTAGTCGCTGCACCAATGATGACTTTATGCGATGTAAAACAACTAAGTACTGCTACTGTATTGCTATTGGTGAGAACCTGTAATTGGCTTTTTGAATTTATGCAAGTTTCTAATGTATTTGTGTTAGGTGTTGGTTATATTTAAATAAATAAATAAGTAAATAAATATAAACCGCAATTCACTAAGTTTTGACCCGTTTATTAAGATCTAATATAGAATCAAAACTTGTTAAAATTTTAAAACTTATTTTACCAGCTTAACATAGTTATTTGTGAAATAAATGCAAACTTTATAAGGTCCGTACCTTTTAGACATGGAACAACAGCTGTGACGTCATTCCTGGGGGGTTATCATGAGCTAGCTTTGCAGTTCTGTTTACGGTCAGCGTAAAGGACAGACCTATGGCGGTTATATAGCTCTGTCCTTTTCTCTGAGCGTAAACAGAACTGCAAAGCTAGCTCATGATAACCTTCCTGTAGTCGATTTTGTACTGAGTGTTTTTGCAGGGGGTCTGAACTATGACTTTTAAGCTATATCTTATGAAAAAATAACACGACAATGATTTCGCGTGTATACAATTATCCATATTTTTCATACCTTTTTACAGAGAGCGTACGAAAAAACCCAGCCAATTGCGAGTCGGACTCGTGCACGGAGGGTTCCGTACCATTATACAACCACGGTGTCTGTATTAAGATCGAGCAAAAAACGGCCAAAAGTCACGTTTGTCGTATGGGAGCCCCCGTTAAATATTAATTTAATTTTAGTTAAAGTGAATAAGCAATATTGTGTGCAGTCGTCCTCTCGCTTTTTTGCTGTCCCCTTGCAGGGCGTCATATCTCTTTATTTGTTCCACCTGTTGTTTTGTGTAATGTGACATGCAATAAATATTTTGACTATGACTTTGAATATACAACTTATTCTGTAAATATTTCAAGTGTCTACTAATTGCCGTTATTAATATCGAGCAAAAAACGACAAAACAATCACGTTTGTTGTATGAGAGCTCACTTAAATGTTTATTTTATTTTGTTTTTAATATTTGTTGTAATAGAGGCAACATAAATACGTAATTAAATAGCTATCGCGGTTCTTGAGATACAGCCTGGTGCCAGCGAAGTCTTAGTAATAGGGTCCCGTTTTTACCCTTTGGGTACGGAACCCTAAAAAATATGCATGTTCTCTATTGTGCTGGAAAGACATTTACTTTTTATCAAGCGGGCACTGTAGTTTTATTTCACAGTTGGGTAGCATTAGGTAACAACCTCATCGCTTCTCTGTACCCAGTCTCGCTAGCCCCGTGCACAGTGCTGAAGTGGATCTTATTAGTGGCTTCCCCAGCGAACAGGACGCGTGGGGCGCCGGCCGAGTCCGTCAGCGGAGCCCCGAGCCAGTTGCGAGCCTCCGGGTACTGCGGGGCGGCGAGGTTATCGAAGGTGTAGCTTCCACGCGTGAACGGGTTCGTATACCAGTTGGATCTGAAATGGTAAGCGTAAGTTATATAGGTTATTATACTCATCGCAAAAAGAGGGGTGTTATGATAGCTGCTAAAAGGATGGACTGAATCGGAAGCAGCTTTAGGGTTCCGTACCTCAAAGAGCATGTCGGACCATGCTCAGTGTAGGGTTCCGAAGCCGTTAAGTGCTACAAACATAAAAATCAACAAGTAATAATTAATTTTGTATTTAAAGTCAATTGGTGCCGTCTTAGATGATTTTAGTAGGTATAAACACTTTAATCGCCTATATCTCAAGAACCATTGATGTCTACTTAGTCGTGATAGTTTTCCTTAAAAATTCGTTATATGCTCTTTCATTTAAGATTTTTAATATTTGTAGTTTTGGCAGCTTGGACACTTGAGTTTAACAAAAATTTGCGCTTTAAAGCTTAATATTACATAAACGGATTACTTAATCGAAAAACTGTTTTACAAAACCGTAATATTTTTGAAAGACCTATCCAACGACACCCCACACTATAGGGTAGTCGAGAAAAAAAAATACATCCCCACGTTACGTGTAGGGGAGGTACCCTAAAAATTTTTTTGTCTTTTCATTTTATTGTACCAATTTATTGGCGTGACTAATATGCATATTCATGCCAAATTACAGCTTTCTAGAACTAAGAACCAATTTCGCTAATTATTTTTTTATTGTGTTTGTTACTGTCAGGAGAAGGTTGTTATGAAAGAAAAAACTGAAAAGTCCACCGGGACAGTCAGAAATTTGCAGTGGGGAGGAAGCCGCTAGCGGGCCGCTAGTACTTCATAAAGCCAATGTATCAAGCAATCAATATACTAACTTGATAATCCCCGACGGCTGGGGCACGGTTATGTTCAAGGTGTCTCCAATGAACCTCTGCAGCAGTTCCACTGATTGCCTCTTCACCACGTCTTCTGGCAACGATTCCATCTGCAAAAATATTATAACACCATTAAGCACATTAATACAGTGCCTGGGCGACCGAGCTCTACGCGGGTGTATGTCTATTAGTTAATAGTTTTCGATAACGTGATTACAAAATGAAACAAACATAACATCACGCTTTCATTCCTAGAGCGGGGTAGGCAGAGTTACAGAAATACCAACAACTCTAAAAAAACTTGTTGATAATTCTGTAACCACATTTTTCACAAACAGACTAAGATGTGTATCAGTCTATTAGTGACAGGTTGCAAGCCCATCGCCTAACAGAACTACAAGCCCTTATTCCCTTAGTCGCCTCTTACGACATCCACGGGAAGATATAATAGGTTTAGCAGCGTGAAGAGGTGACAGACAAACAGACAGATACACTTTTGCATTTGTATGGAATACAAATATTGTCAAACCTTCTTAGCACCTTCCCCGTTAGTCCACAAAGTGAACGTATTACTCGACCCCATAGGTCGACTTGCCCCTGGAACCTTCGAAATCCAATGATCGGCTTGCCCCAACTTTTTCTTATCTGCCCCTGTCCATATAAAACCGATGAAGGAGAAGTGGCTTGGCCACCAAGGTGTATCGAACAATAGGATAATTTTGTCGACTACACCGATGCTCATTTTCTCTATTGCGGTCTGTTTGTTTTGAGGCAGAGGAGGAGAGAATAGAGATGAATGTCTGTAAACAACAACACTATTAGGTATATTTTCTTGGTTCTTAGCTAGGTTTATGGATTTCGCATGGGCCAATTACTGCCGTAATACCAAAGGCTAACTGCAATGTAAATAAAAAATAAATAAAATTAAAAAAACCTGTTCCTACTCGAGAATCGTACCCGGTTGTTTTAAAAAAAAAATCTTACACTATTCTATTTAGATATCGATTGTGTAGGTCTTAAGCAGTAAATGGCTCTATGAAACATGATGTCTATAATAAATAAAATGCATTGTTTCCACATACTTTAATTTCATTTATTTTGATAGGTGTTTATTTTAGTAGAGACAATTTTACATGCCTAAACTTGTTGAATATTGTGGTCACTTCGAACACCTACTACTGCGTCCACATCCGTTAATTAAAGAATATAGTTAAATGAAAATTACTAATTAAAAAAGCTAGTAGTAATTATTAAATAGACAGAATATATACGATATAATGGCGACTTCTACTTTTAGAGCTGAAACCAAAGAAGGCGGCTAACTGCTTTTTAAAAGCATAAGCATTTTAAACTTAATATCTTTACCAATATAGTATATAATGCTTCGACTACTGCTTTAACGACACGCTAGCCTCGTTGGTAGTGACCCTGCCTTCGAAGCTAGGGGTCCTGGGTTCAAATCCCGGTAAGGGCAGATATTTGTGTGGTGAGCACGAGTATTTATTCCTGTCTTGTATATTTTCTATTTATTTAAGTATATATTTCTCTATATAAGTAAGTTCATCGTTGTCTAGTACCCAAAGTAGAAATAAATAGAGCTTAGTTTGGGACTAGGTCAATTTATGTGAGATTTTCCTGTGATATTTATTTATTTGTTTTGTGCAAATAAGTTTAAATAAATAAATAAACTTACTTCGCCTTTAGTACTCCTAGGGATACGGTAACAATGACGTTTTCCGCTTCATACGAACTCCCGTCTTTGCACGTGACGACGGCTTTCTCTCCCGGATGCTGAGGGACTGTGATCAACGTCGCTTCCTTCTGCAGCTTAATATCCAGGTTAGCCAACCCGGGACCGCCGTTATATTTATTCTGGAAATAAAAGAAAATTAACAGCAGTTCAAAATTGAGCATTTTTAACTCCCTAACCAAAAATAGGGGTGTTATGAGTTTAATATGTATATCTGTGTTTATCTGTGACGTATAAATAATTTATTCGACGTTTACAGAAACACATTTAAAACAAATGACAACTAAAATAACCGATCACACATTGCGTTGAAAAAAAAACAGTTTAATACATGAGGTTCGAATCCTGGTAAGGGCAGATATTTGCGTGATGAGCCCGAGTATTTTTCCTGAGTCTTGGATGTTTTCTATGTATTTACGTATATATTTATATAAGTAAATTTGTCGTTATCTAGTACCCATAGTACAAGCCTAGAGCTTAGTTTGGGACTAGGTCAATTTGTGTGTCATTGTCCTGAGATATATTATTTATTAAAAATAACCATAACTAGACCCTGTTATCGGTGCAATGTGGTTGCTGGACGTTCTCAGGCATGAGTTAAAATATTTAGAAAATATAGCTTGAAATATATGTGGTGTGAAACTGTGTGATAGAGTAAGGAATGAAAACATCAGAGAGAAGTGTGGTCTGAAAGAAGATGTAGTGACTAGAATTGAAAAGGGCATGCTTCGATGGTTCGGTCATTTGGAAAGGATGGATGAAAAAAGATTTACGAAAGAAATTTACAGTGCTAAAGTGAGTGGAAGGGTCGGAAGGGGGCGCCCTAGGCGTACTTTTTTGAATCAAATCGGGGAAATACTGGAAAAGGGCCGAATCTTAAGTACCAGAAACCGACGTGCAGGCATGACTCGATGTATGAATGTGGAAGAAGCGAAAGAGCTTTGTCAGGATCGTAGCTGGTGGAAAGAAGTGGTCTCTGCCTACGCCTCTGGGAAACAGGCGTATGTATGTATATATGTGGATACTTTTTCTCTACCATAATGATTGCCTTAGACGAAAATTAAACGTGTTTATTTTACTTATTTTATGCCCTGTGCACCTCGAAACATTAAAAAGAGTTTAATTGTAACTTTTACAATTGTGAAATACCTAGCAACCATAGTGTTTTTGTTCTACTTAGCGGATTCTGCTTCTGATAGCATTGCTGCCCTCATAAGTCAATAGGCAGTATCTCAAATTCAATAGCTAAAGCAGATTCCAACCTATCTCGTTAGTAATAAGGTTACATTTGCTACAGGAGTTTTGTATGACTGCCATTTGTGTTAGCAGGGCAGATTGATTATCATGGAATACAAAATACAATTCTTAATTAAATATAGTTTTAGTTGATTGATGAAAGTGGTGTATGTTTTTTCTGCTTTTAGGTCTTTAGGCAGGCTATTATATACACATCGCATGTGGACCTCTACTGTACATTTTTATTCTAGCAGGGACTAATGAGACCAACCTGTTTTTGTGTCGTAAATTAAATCTATGTGTGCAGAGGTCCTTTAAGGCCTAAGAACTTCTAGCTACCAAATTGCACTTCCGAAAACGAGGTCTAACAATAACTCACAAGCATAATGTCAAAGAATGTCTTGTATCCTTTCCTGCCCCAGCTGCTCTCCTGATGCCCTCCCAACGTTTCGTACGAATCCATGGTAGTCACGTTGTTCCAACCATCGGAACCTTCTAGATCGTTGCTGAGGAGTTCAACAAACGCCAAGAATTCAGCAATGAAGTCACGGTCGTTTAATACAGCAGGTCTTTTCTCTGTTATGTATTCCATTAATCTAGAAAGAAATGTTTTAATTATCATTTTTAACGGGCGCGCCAAAGTTCATATAAAATTGCAAATTAGATTATTAACCGACTTCAAAAAATGGAGGAGGTTATACGTTCCATTGTATGTTTTTTTTATGTATGTTCACCGATTACTCCGTCAATAGTAGAACGATTTGTTTATTTTTTTTTGGTTTTATAGAGTATACTGTCGAGGTGGTCCCATTGTCACCAAATCCGAGTATGATGAAGTAGTTCCACTTCCCCAAATGATACTTTCTGAATGCAAATGCTACATTTGTTACTAAAAATACTAAAATTGCTATATGTTTGCCTACAATATTTGAGGAGTTCCCTCAATTCCTCACTGATCCCTTCATCAGATTCAGATTTTGTGACAATGGGACCACCTCGTAAGTATACTCTATCAAACCAAAAAAATAATTCAAAATTGGTCCACAATTGATGGAGTGAACAAACATAGAATGGAACGTATAATCTTCTCCTTTTTTTGAAGTCAGTTAAAAATGTAAGGAGCGTTTGCATCTTGGCTAGGGCATGTGGATGAGAATGGCCGCGGACCATACTTGATAGGTAGATAGATAAACATCTTTATTCATCTCACACAATACTTGGCTTCTTAGTCTAACAATAGGAACATGCAACTATCATGCAATTACTTAAAATAACTTGATAACTTACTCGTGCTTGGTGGCGTATAGGCAGTATAGGCTGACGAAATACTTACTTTCTGGTAACAAACGTGCCAAGTGTCTCTGGTCCATCCTTAGGCCCTTCACTAATCTGTATGTAAGCTTTCAATAGCTCGCCTACTAAAGCCTTGTCAAGGTCTCCACCATCAGAGCGGAACAGCCCATTGAAACCTTCGTCTTGCTGCAGGATAGTCACGTTGTGTGCGATTGCTAATTCGTACACTCGGCTACCTTGGGTACCATGGATCCTAGAAAGTAATATAATTAATAAATCACACAAATTAAGCCAGTCCCAAACTAAGCCCTAGACTGGTTCTATAGGTCACGATAATCATACTTAGAAAAAGACAAACTTAATATAACATAATCCCTTTTCTTGACAAAATAAAATAAAATGGGCAAGAGCATGTCGGACCATGCTCAGTGTAGGGTTCCGAAGGCGTTAAGTACTACAAACATAAAACCGGCCAAGTGCATGTCGGACCACGCACAGTGAAGGGTTCCGTAGCTGGGATGAACGTTCATGGTTGAATTAAAATTCATTTTTTTTTTATTAAAATCTCAAAAACTACACAGCGTATCGTGTTCAAAACAATTTTGGTTGGAAGTATTTCGTATGTTCTACTACTGTAATTTTTATTACAATGTTCTATTTAACAGTTCAAAAGCTACCCACCCGGACAGAATTTTTACGATTTTAGAAGCGTATATCTCGCCAACTGTTCACTTACGTAAAATGTCACTTAAAAACTTCTATCATTTTGGAAGCCCTATCTAAAAATACACCACACGCTGACGTAACTCAAAAAAAATTTTTTCGTCCCCTAGTTTCGTGTAAGGAGTGCCACCACTAAATATGTATTTTTTTTTCAATTTTGTTACGTCATTGTATAGCGGTTCATAGAATACATCTATCCTCCAAATTTCATTTATATAGTGCCAATAGGCTCTGAGTGAAATTGCTGTGACAAGACGGACAGACGGACGGACGGACGGACAGACGGACAGACGGACAGACGGACAGACGGACATACGGACATGACGAAATTATAAGGGTTCCGTTTTTGCCATTCGGCTCCGGAACCCTAAAAATCAACAAGTAATAACCACTTACCTAATTTTCAATTTAAAGTCATTTGGTGCCGTCTTAGATGATTTTAGTACGTAAAAACACTTTAATCACCTGTAACCAAGAACCAAATCAAGAACCAATGATGTCTACTTAGTCGTGATAGTTTTCCTTTGAAATTCGTTATACCTAATTATGTTCTTTCATTTAAGACTTGTTCAGATTTTTTGTATTCGCTCCTCATTTTCTCTAGAAACTACTTCTCTTTGGTTCAAAAATGCCCTTAAAATATTCCATAGTTCCTCTTCCACAAACTCCATCTTGCCCCTTACCTTAGCTCCTTATACCTTACCATTCCGCTCCTTGTTCGACTATTCCGTCTCCAAAAGGCACGGTGTACACCCTGCCCCCGATTCTATCTTGGGCTTCAAGCCCTAGCACCCGCCGGCCTGCTTTTGCCAAAGTGGTAGCAGCGGTGACCCCTGAAGATCCCAGACCGACCACTATCGTGTCGTATGCAGGAGAGCTGAGGAGGTAATAGTGTTGTTGGGTATGGCACCGTCGAGTTATACCATCGGAGATTGCCGTGTGGTTGCCAGGTTAGAATAGTGCCACTCCATGTCTTCCCGTTACGTCAGAGGTTTTTATCTATTTACATACATACAAACATAACATCACGCCTTCATTCCCAGAGTGGGGTAGACAGAGCTACAGAAATACTAACAACTCTAAAAAGACTTGTTGATAACATTGTAACCACATTTTGCACAATCTGCACAGGTTGCAAGCCCATCGCCTAACAGTACTACAAGCCCTTATTCCCTTAGTCGCCTCTTACGACATCCACGGGAAGACATGGAGTGGCACTATTCTAACCCGGCAACCACACGGGTTAACGAGGTACGGGTTTTATCTATTTAATAGTTATAAATTTTCCTAGTCTTTTGTACAACAATCTTACCTTCCAGGAGCAGCAGTTATCGCTCCAATCAGGCAGAACACCCCAATTAGTAGTGCCATCTTCAAGGCGTGAGTGAGCACTGCATGATAATTGCTTATATATGTTGAATGGTTTTATGCAACCTGTTGCCATTCACATGCCATGATGTCTCGTGTGGTTAGGTTAGAATAGTGCCACTCCTTGTCTTCCCGTGGATGTCGTAAGAGGCGACTAAGAGAATAAGGGCTTGTAGTACTGTTAGGCGACAGGCTTGCAACCTTCACTAATACACTAGTAAACTTCTTGGCCTGATTTGCAAAATGTGGGTACAGAATTATAAGCAAGTCTTTTTGCAGTTGTTGTTCTTTTTGTAGCTCTGCCTACCCCTCTGGAAAGGGAGGCGTGATGATATGTATGCCATTGCAGACATTAAGGCCCTCTGGGTCTCTGCTCGATGGGTCACTATGGCGGTGCAAACAGAAGCCTCCACCAACTAAATAAGTCGCGATCCGCAGCCAAGCGGACACAAGGTGAGATACCCTCGAAAACTATCACGACTAAAGGCCGTATTAACAAAGTAATCTCAACTACAACATTCAGGTTTCAAATTCTACTTATCATTAGGTGGCCTGAGTGCTCGTGCACCTTCTCCTCGTCATAAAAAAAAACTAATGCTCGTCTCAATATGCATCAAAAATTACAGTTTTCTATGGTTTGACGCTTAACTTGACGTATCTTGGAACGGGTGTCTCAACCAAGATGTTTTTTTTTTTTTTTTTATGTTAAGGAGAAGGCACACGAGCACTCAAGCCACCTGATGGTAAGTGGAATCTGAGACCCATATACATTTGAATTCTCAAGGCCATAATCCCAAGACCTCAAATGCGTTGCCAACTCTGAGGACTAAGATGGAATGCCTCTATGCTAGTAACTTCACCGGTAGTCTTATCCCCACACCGGAACACAACAATGCGAACACTGTTGCTTGGCGGGTGGTTAATGGATAAGATGGTGGTAGCGTTCCGGACGGACCCTGCACAGGGTCCTACCACCACTAAAAGATACAGACCTGTTCCCCTGGTCCTGGACCTGTTGTCCTGTTTGAGATACAGGTAAGAAAAGTGCATGGTCCTTCATGCCATTGCCCGGTTTTTATGATATTTTCGTGCTTGGCTACTTTCTGTTGAACGACTATACTCCTATCATGACCTAAACCTTGATCTCCTAAAGAATACTCAACTAACTAGTATTTGTGATCCGGACTCATTATTAAGATAGCCTTTGCTCTCGGCCAGTTAACATTATTTCTCGTCAAAACATGATAGACTTGATTTGTGCTAGAAGATTAAAATACATAGGTTTAAACTTCCGACATAATGGCCTCCTTTCAGAGCCGGTATCTCTTAAACGGCCTAACCGATTTTAATGAGACTTGGCTAAGAACCATCCCGATTAAAGTAGCTTCTTTTAAAAAAACACTCGTCCAAATCGGTCAATCCGTTTGGGAGTTACGATGCCACGGACACAGAGACACACATACGCGTAAAACTTATACCACCCCTTTTTTTGGCCGGGGTTTATCACTTCGCTGTTTGGTTTATTACCAAATACTGAAATACGGAAGCCTTGTATGATGACTTTGTTGTCTGTCTGTCCGTCCGACGTTCCGTCTGTCTTTCAATTATTTATAGGCACCTAGTATTAAGTGGTCCAAACAAAGCCTCATCATTAGTTTGAAATGCGGCACAATTGGTTTTTAACCGACTTCAAAAAAGGAGGTACCTAGTATGTGTTTATTTTTTTATGTATGTTAACCGGTTACTCCGTCAATTGGGGACGGATTTAAAAACATTTTTTTTGGTTTGATAGAGTATACTTTCGAGGTGGTCCCAATGTCACCAAATCCGAATCTGATGAGGGGATCAGTAAGGCATTGAGGGAACTCCTCAAATATTGTAGGCAAACATATAGCGATTTTAGTATTTTTAGTAACAAATCTAGCATTCGCATTCAGAAATTATCATTTGGGGAAGTGGAAGTGATGATGAAGACCACAAGATGGCCATCAGAACCCCTCAATGGAACATATTTCAAGGGTGGCGATCAGATATCTCGATTAAGATAGTTGAGCGACTACAACGAAGAATATTTACTTGTTGAAATATAACTATGACTTTCCGGCGGCGTTGCTTGCGGCGCGCTTGAATCTTAGTTTCATATCAACTAGTAAGTGGGACTACGGAACAGCGTATTATGACTACGAAGATGACATAGATATTATGACTAAACTAATGATGAAGTTTCACTTCCCCAAGTGATATTTTCTGAATACAAATGCTAGACTTGTTATTAAAATACTAAAATCGCTCTATGTTTGCCTACAATATTTGAAGAGTTCTCTCAATTCCTCACTGATCCCCTCATCAGATTCAGATTTGGTGACAATGGGACCACCTCTATCAAACCAAAATAAAAGAAAAAAACGGTCCAAAATTGACGGAGTGAACATACAATAAAAAAAAAATACATACAATGGAACGTATAACCTCCTCCTGTTTTTGAAGTCGGTTAAAAATGCAAATATATTGTCGTTAACCACTACAGGGAAAACGTAAAATTATTAGTAATTGCATCTTAAACTTAATACGAAAATAATGTTCTAGTGTATGTATACATCATTGCAATGACCTCACTTGTCCTTTGTCCTTCACGTGATTATCGAGTAATCATGGTGAATTGGTTCGTTTGGTTTTGTTTATATCTTTGCCAAGTTCAATTGACACAGACTAAGTACATTGCAGTTAGCCGTCTTCTCTTGTATTACGGCAGTTCTGTAATCTTACTTCTTACGTAATTAATTACTATGCGAAATTTTGGATGTGGCCAAACGGAATTCGATCAAATTTGGTAAAGATATAGATTATAGCCTTGAATAGCGGGGTCCTATCATTAAATACCCAACGTTTTACAAATGATTCATTTCACCAAACATATCATTTTACAACTCGCGTTTTTTTTCGAAACAGTAAATAACTAATTTAGTGGTGGTAGGAACCTGTGCAGGGTCCGTCCGGATCGCTACCACCATCTTATCCATTAACCATCCGCCAAGCAACAGTGTTCGCATTGTTGTGTTCCGGTGCAAACGCAACGCATTTGAGGTCTTAAGAATTCAAATGTCTATGGGTCTCAGATTCCACTTACCAGCAGTGAGCTTGTGTGCCTTCTCCTTAACATAAAAAAAACTAATACGGCACCAAATGACTTTAAATAGAACATTTGTTATTATTTTTGAATTTAACGCATGTAAATTATTTCGATCTCACGTTCTTCAGCGCATTTGTTGTCTTAGGTTAGTTTTACAAAAGTCCTGAAATGTTTGTAGTTACAGAAAAAAAGCGGGTTGGCAAATTAATAGGTTGCGAAACGAAACATTTGTCAAAAATTTGTCGGCGACTATACCGGAAAATTTGCCAGTTCCTGAGGGAATATCGATAAACGACTTCTATGCGTACGGAGTCGCGAGCAAAAGCTAATTATGTTATGTCTGGATTTTAATGGGGTTGCAATTTTTTTATTAAAAAACCAGTGGGCATGCAATTCCTTTATAATTACATATAATATAAACATTATCACAACATTGAATTATCAATTATACTATTATCAATTACATTATAAACCATTTATCTTAAAATCGCGACGTAAAAAAACTCTGGCATACGCTTACATTTAACGACTAAAAATACGATTCGGTATAAAATTTACGAAAAAAACCAAGTAAAACGCTTTATTAAAGCGCGGATAACGACGACGTAAACGACGAAGAAATTCGTACATTGACCTTTACTGTAGGTCGCCGTATTACTAAAGGGAAAAGGTTTACAATTTTATTTTTTAAGGCGACTTTGATTTCTAAAAGAACCGCAGTAAGTTAAACTGCAAGTCGGCCTTAAAACAAACTAGTACTTTGTCACTTTAACCTTGAATTGCTGCACTAAGCTACCTTTCACATTTTCACATTTGAAATACAAGTAAAAATTACATACACTATTAATACCCTACATAAAACTATTAATTCAAAGGGCGCCATATATTTACAATTTAATACATATAAACAACAAAAACATCTGTTTCGTCCTGCAAGAGTAAACGAGTCAACTATGTAAGTAACAAAACGCAAATAGACAGGGAGCGAAACTTTGGTGCCGATGACGTCGTTATCTAATTCACATACACACTGATTCTTAATAATGATAATATAAATATTAAAAAAATTACAAAGACAAAATATTTTATTGGGTAATATAATTGTAACGAAAAATATTCTGTCCACGAGTAAACAAAAAACATTAAATGAAAATTCAAAGGATTTCGAACAATGCAGAACGCTTAAAATTCAAACGCAAACATTCAGGACACTAACTGTCGAATCTCTATAACCGCACCTGGAGCAAATATTGTTCAAAGTGAACCTTTCTTCATCTAAATCAATATTTTCTGATGGTAAAGACTTTAAAAATAATTAATTGTACAAAACTACTGGAAATCCCAAATTAAAAAAACCATCCAATTTACAAATAATAAAATACAAGTCTAAACTTGTCTCCAACAATCTTCTTTTTAATATGACAATGACAGAAAATTATGTTAAGTACCAGCCGTCTCATCTCAAGTGTCAATATCAGTAAACTAAAGAGGCCAATAACTTGTTATTATTAGTGATGATGTAAAATGTATGTAAAAACACTCTGTATGTAGCTTGACGTCATACGTCTGTCATCGGCACCAAAGTTTCGCTCCTTGCAAATAGAATAGCGGTAGCTTCAGTTCCTATAGATGTTGTGGGGGTTGCCATGTGACCGCGAGCATCTTCCGGTTGATCTCGTCGAGGATGAGCTCGCAGCGCGCCAGCTGGAGCGGCTTGAGCTGCGGGGGGGGGTCGCGGGGGCGCTCGCCCGCCGGCGCCTCGCGCGCGGCGCGCCGCAGCGCCCTCCGCCGCCGGGCGCGGGCCGTCGCTGTACCAACACGAACAAAACCTTTTTAACACAGTTGCTCAAAAAGTGGTACTTTTCGTAGCTGTATATCGTGCGGAAAGTTGGATATTCCGCACTAGTGCGTTATAGTTTTCCATTTTTTTTAAATATATTTTTGTTTCAACTTCCAAGCCGTGCATCCAACCAAAGAGTTTGCATGTTCAACCACTTTTTGATTACGTCATTTAGCATTGAGACTATACATAGGTAATACAATTTAAAACATTAAAATTAAATAATATTTATTAGGTAATTTTTTAAAAAACAGCTCTCATCAAGATGGCTGAATCTGAATTAGTATTACGAATGATTAGATAGTTGCGTATTAAGGTGAATTCACATTACACCATGCCGAAACCGGGCCCAGCCCAGTACGGCGTAATGTGAATCCACCTTTATGCATTACCGCTGGTTAATAGAGAATTATACTTTTTGATTTTTAAACATAGGTCATTAAATTACTGTGACTTTTTGTTTTATTTGGCTGAATGGTCACAACCGTTGCCATTTCATAAAGTCTGTGTCAATTAAAAGTAAAATTGTCTCTTGTAATAGTTTTGTTTACTGATTTATTTTTGTTTCATTGATATTTTTTCGCAAATGTATTAAAAAATGTCGTTTGATACACGTGCGGAACTGTCATTTTAACTCGTCCCTAGTCTTGTCCCTCGCTTGCAGCTCGGGCCAAGATACTTCGGGACTCGTGTAAAATGACATACTTTCCGCACTTGTATCAAAATGTACTATTCTGTTTAAAGGAACCCGCAGCAAATGTGTGAAAATAGTACATTTTGATGCAAGCGCGGCAAGTTTGTCATTTTAAACGAGTCCCGAGGTGTCTTCACCCGAGGATACTTTTGGCTATAGGGGGCTACAGCCAAAACTACAAATACTAAAAATATTTAAAAAATATCTTCAATGAAAGCGCATATAACGAATTTAAGAGGAAAAATATCACGACTAATTAGACATCATTGGTTCTTGAGATACAGGCGATTAAAGTGTACCTACGAAAACCATCTATCTAGTGGTGCAGGGTCCGTCCGGATCGCTACCACCATCTTATCCATTTACCACCCGCCAAGCAACAGTGTTCGCATTGTTGTGTTCCGGTGTGGGGATAAGACAACCGGTGAAATTACTAGCATAGAGGCATTTCATCTTAGTCCTCAGGGTTGGCAACGCATTTGAGGTCTTAAGAATTCAAATGTCTATGGGTCTCAGATTCCACTTACCATCAGGTGGCCTGAGTGCTTAAGTGCCTTCTCCTTAAAATAAAAAAAACTAATACGGCACCAAATGAATTTAAATAGAACATTTGTTATTATTTTTGAATTTAACACGTGTAAATTATTTCGATCTCACGTTCTTCGCGCGGAAGCATATAAAGCCATCCCTATTTATTCTTGTGTGGGCGTGGCATCATATGTGGCCACTAATGAAAAGTCAAAGAAACAAGAGTACACGTGTTTATATGAGCTGTCACAAGACCAACCTAGATTGACCGCACTATACCATAGCATGGTGATGGTGTTGGGTTATGAATGAAGTTTCGTTATACCTGATTCATTTTTGTCCTTTTTGTATTCTTCATCCATGGATCTGGACAAGGAGCGCTTCTTTGGGGACTGTTGACAAAAAATATCAGTTGTAAACGGGTAAATCAACTTTAAAGCTGAGCGGCTCAGCCTGAGGCATGCTCGCCCCGCGCGGCGAGCTGCTCGCGAGCCAAATTGTTGCACATAAACATGCGGTGAGGCAGCGTGCTCGCCGCGTGCCGACAATTCTAAATGACCGACTCTCGACGGCTCGCCGCGCGCCGCTGGCCCGCTGCTGCGCGTACGAATTTGAGCAAAATAGGTGAGCCACGCGTGGCTCAACCCGAGGCTGCTCTAATTCGTACCCAGCTTAAGACCGCACTATTTTGTCCGGTAAAGCAAGGGACGAGCGATCATGGTTTTGTTAGAAAACGTATTTTTGTAATTATGTTATTACATCGTAGGATTCCTTTTATAAAATGTTTCAAATCGTAATATCATTTGAAAATTTTGCAAGCTCAAGTTGTGTGGAATTCAAATTTGCAAGCTCAATAAAAAACTAAAACCCGACTGAAAAACGACATATACAGTCAGCGTCATATAGTACATAGCAGTCAAAATCACCAAATAGAAACATCCGGAATGCTCATTAACATCGACGCAGCCTCAGTGATCAAATTGTTCAATTCATTCACAGTACTCAAATATACCGTAGCACACACAACGGCAAATACTTAATTAGATTACTTTCAAGACCAAATGTGCAATTTTTTAATTTCACCAACAAGAAATTACCAAGTATAAAATCAATAGAGAACATGCATGAAAATCAGAATTGATTTTCATTGATACGATTTAGGAAATAATGTAATAAAAAGCATATAAAACGCAATACACTAAGTTTTGACCCGTTTATAAAGATTTTATATAGAACCAAAACTAGTTAAAATTTTAAAACTTCCTTTATAAGTAGATTGTTTTTTTCGGCATTCTCCTTTTATTTACGTAATATTTTAATGCAACGATATTGGCTTGAGCAAAGTAGTTTACGAAATAAATGCAAATTTCTTTATAAGGTGTTATATTTTAAACATGGAACAACAGCTGTGACATTCCTGTCGTCGATTTTTGATACAGTGTTTTGGCAGGGGCTCTGAACTATGACTTTTAAAGCTTCATATCTTATGAAAAAATTACAGGAGAATTTTGCCGCGTATACAGTTATTCCTCTTTTTCATAGCACTTTCAAGAGAGTGTAGGAACAAAAATTATGCATGTTCCCTATTCCCTGCGTCAATGTTACTGAGCATTCCGCATGTTTCCAACTATTTGGTAATTTTGACTTCTGTACGTATGACGTATATGATGCTAACTGTACAATGTAGTTTGTAGTCGAAGGCCAAACTGTGATGCACGTTGCTACAATAATCCTGACCCTCGACTACAAACACTATTTTGAACAGCTTGCTAGCAGGCAGGATGCCGACCACAATGGATAGACCTCCACTCACAGGCTGTCCTTTTTTTTATGGCATTTCAAAGGCAAACGAGCACACAGGCCTGGCCTGATGGTAAGTGTAAACTGTGACCCATAGACATTCGCATTCATAAGACTGCAATCCTAAGACTGCAAATATGTTGCCAACTCTGAGTGCTAAGATGGAAGGCCTCTATGCTAGTTATGTTAATAGATAAGATGGTGGTAACGATCTGAACGGACCCTGCACAAGGTCCTACCCCCCGCAAAACCCTAAAGCCCTCACCTTTCTTTTGGCCTTTTGATAATGCACAGAGTCGTAGAACTGCGTTTGGACGCGCTGCACGCGTGCCGTGCGCCGCCGGATGTCCTCCACGACCGGGAGGGCGTCGGCGGCGCGCCGGGCCGAGAAGAATATATGGCCACACTTACATGACTTTGAGGCTACGGCCACCTGGAAAAGTAAATTCATTTTTTCTCAAACATGCTCAAAAAGAACCATTTTCCGATTGAAACACAAGGACGGAAAGTGCCTTATAGGAGTAAAAAACAACACTTTCTGTCCATGTCCATAATAATTTAATTTATGATCTCTATTGCCTGTAAACAAATTGTCCATGAAAAAAAACCCATACACTCAAAACAATAAAATGTGGCGGCGGCCCGGCGGCGAGTCTGCGTCAATTCTCAATTCTGTCATGTAGTTTTTTTTACAAATACTTCTACTTATGCATTTGTATCATTACCTTGCATTTATTGAGAAAAGCATTATATATGTTTTATTAATATGCATCTAATTATTGAAGCCCTCAATACAATTCCGTAGGTAAATGAATCTGTTGGTAACAGCCAGCCTCGTATACCACATTACTTTATAAGTTTGTGTAAAATTTACTTCTATGAAATCTCTCAGAGTGGCAGAGCAATCATGTATATTCTCATTCAAATATATACAAGTTCTTTGAAAATATCAAAGTGGGCTTAAGAACCTCAGAAAAAAGAGTAGAAGTCCGGTATTTTTAAGCACCTTGCCTGATCTAACATATTTGTCCATGTGCACATGTCATACTCAAAAAACTTTCTAGGAGCATTCATAATAACACAAATAATGATAATGACTTGTTCCTTAGTGGATTTTTATGCATTATATATGCATAATTTGAAAAAGGAACAACCGTATTGTCTCTTAAATGTCTCTAAGTACGGCGGCAAGAATCTTTATGCTGAGTAAGTGGGAGTGATAGATAATCTAACTTAAAATATTCAAGTATTTTTTTTATCAAAAGCCAGAGACCTGCTAGGCAAAAGCCTCCTATCCTACCACCAGTTTGGATATTGTACTTACGTTCAATTCTTAAATATAACATTGTGTATTAGCTTTAGAAAAAATAACAGTCTAAACAAACCTGCATTTCACACTTCGGACAGCTCTTCGCTATCATTTTGTTCTTTCCCATGGCTGCGATACGATCCCTAATATTAGAGTACGTTATAATATGTTAATAATACATATCTACTATTGATTATAAATTAATGATTTCATTCCATATCGCTCAAGCTAGTCAAGCTATTTCTTGCACTGATTTCTTGACATGACATGATGACACTGCTCTGTCAGTAGTGTCAGTGCGTGTAGTGTAAAATGTAAATACAATACAAATACCACAAAATACAAACACCCTTACAATCTGTGGATAAAGCCACATTTACACTATCGATTCGCCTTTCTTTCATAATTTTGATAAAGATACTAAAAGCAAGATGGAAGTGAAAATACGACTGATGAAATGATACCAGCAGTAAAAATTGTTTGGTATATATTTTAAAACCAAATTGAGAAACATTGTTCACCTGCTGCAGCGTATAGAAGCAGCATATTGTTTGCTTTTTTTCTAAGCTTGAGCTTAGAAAAAAGCATTAACGAGTGATATTTGCGAAATTGTGTCATAATAAAACTGGTACTGTATTGTATTTTTTGTGCGGCCACACAGACGGCAAGTTTGAAGTTTGACGTGAGCTATGTTCTGTGGCTGTTTTACTTTCATTGTTGTCAAATAAAATTAAATGTAAATACAGTAACCAAGTAAATTAATGATATTTTACGACCTAGACGATCATTTTAACCGCTATAATGCGTCTCGACGTGCCTAAAGTGCATTGAATTACTTTTTATGAATATTATCATCATATGTGAAGTGAGGACGCTCTAATTTGACAACGAAATTGAAGTGACAAAAATATGGCCTACAACAACGATTTAACAAGTAGTTTGCAGTCTCATTTTATATGCCACTACTGTAACAATTTGTATCCTACAAAGTTAACAGTTAGAAAGCACATTCGCACCTGCGAGAATGAAGACAATCTCAAATGCCAATGGTGCAACTTAAAGTTTAAAAATCGGGGAAATCTAGCGGTCCACGCCGTGGCTATCCACGGGGATTCAAGGTAACATACATAAAGCTTGTGATTTACATCATTCAATACAAGATTCATAACAAAACGAGTGCTACCAACATGACAGATGACGTTTATTTTAAATGTCAAAAATGTATTTTTTCGAAAAAACTAAGTCTAAAGCGGCCTCTTTGTGAGCTAGTGTAGCCGGGGTTCTTATATTTTGTAAAGAGGTCGTCTTGAGCTTTTAATCAATATCTAAAACTCTATATTTACCCTGGTGTAACAATAGCTTAATCTCCATTTGAAACTGCGCAATCCCATTGGTCATGCCACGAACATCTACTAGCTAATTTTATGGTTATTGAAAACTGAAATTCTTCTGAAAGTGCTGAAAATTCAAGTGAAATGATAAAAACAAGTGATAGAAGTGAGAATGACCATGAAGTTAAAGATGATATGAAGCCCCCTGTAACTCTGAAGGTTCCTAAAAGGTGTTTGTAATATTAATACTCTGTAACTTAATCTATATTTATTATTTTCCCTTTAAAACAAGTAAAAAATAACGTTTTGCCGTAAAACAAATCAAAATCTACTTCTAGATTATCACTGAATTATTCAAGATAATATCTTCTTGCTAGAATGTTCTCTGTATTGATTTTTTATAACAGTTAGTATTGCTAGTACTCTAGAAGTTTTTTTCTTTAATCAGTTTAAATTGTGACACTGTTAATACATCTTGAATGTTACCTGATCTATCTGCAGTTTGGAAATTGGGACCCAACAAATACTTAGCTGGTTATTCAGCTTCAGTATAATTTATCTAAACTTCAAAGAAATAGAAGATTTGAAATAACCAAGCCATGCCACTTTCTTTTGCTTAACCATTAAGTAAAAAAAGTTAGTCTTGATTGATATTTCAAAATTAGTTTTTAAATGGTGCCAGTCAGACAGAGTGTGTATAAAAAAAGGTTGTATCACATTTTATGGTCTTATGATAATAATTAAATAAATTATTTGTGCGATTCCAGTCAAAAAATAATAATAAATATTAGGCAGTCTATGTTTATATAACACAGGCTGATTAAAATTTAAAATAAAAATTATCAGCTAGTACTCATAGGTGAAATTAATTTGTATAGGTATATATAGCAACTAATCATTGCTATGTCTGAGATGTATATTTATGTATTTGTATAACATACATAAGTACTTATTCCCACAAGCGACATAGGCACAAAGCATGTAGTGAAAGCAGCCTGCTATGAAATACAAAAGTATTTATTGTTTTATTTAGCTCAGCTGGTCAACTTGTATGAAATTGACAACCTGGTCAAAGTATAAGTACATGAGAAGTCAAACAAAGACATTGCGTGGCGTGCATGTGTGCTGTGGGCAGCGCTAGCCACGCACATGAAACGATGTTTAGCTATTAACTTAACACTATGTCAATGGTCCCTCATTCGTACACACGTTACGCACACATGCATGCTGCGTGATGTACCTTTGTTTAAGATAACTACTTTCCTATATACTTTGGCCTTTATTAATAGATAGAGGCAAGAACACAACCCATCACTTATATTTTTTTTCTTTACAGTTACAGGGCACTTCGCACCTTAAAATGCCAGGTGTGTGACAAAACATTCTGCCAGCAGTTCCAGCTCACATATCACATACGAAGATACCACTTCAACTTACAAGGAAAAACCCCATATTGTGAATTAAAAAGAATTAACCAAGTATGGTTTGAAAATGTTCTAAATACAAACAATGTTATGGAAATAAAAAAAACAGGCCACAACACACTGGTGATGAGAAAGTTAGATGCCAACACTGGAATAAAAGTTAGTGATACTGAAACAAAGACCATAGACTTAACAAATGTGTATCCTGTATACAATAGATCTCGAATTAAAGTACAATGTCATATATGCAGGAAAATGTACTTGAAAATTACTATAAAGAAGCATATAGAAGAGAAACATTCTGATGTTAAGAAGCATGAGTGTAATAATTGTAAAAGAACTTTTAAAAGGTCATATTTCTATTTAAGACACGTTTGTAACAAGGAAGCGAAGAAACGAGGTATAAACAAGATAGTTATAGAGCAAGTACAGAGTTTAACACCTATTAATGTATAATATCTAAAAAGAAATTCAACAAGAGTTTGGAGTTTTCATAGAATGGTAAGACTAAAGCAACAGGACAAGGTACCTACTAAATCTTGGTAAGTACAATCTCAGCATACCAACAGGTGCGTCGACTGGGCACAGTCCGCTCAACAGACGTCTAACGGTAATGGGCATTAAACAGGATCCCCAATGCCCACACTGCGGCAAGGAAGAAACAAGCCAACACGTCCTAGCCGAGCGCGTCATGTACTCGTCACTGAGGTACCGCACATTCGGCGAGGAAGACCTTTAGTCAGAAGCACTTAAAAGCATTAACCTACAGGACGCACTTTTGTTCTGTAGGAAAACAAGAAGATGGGATCCATGCTGGATGGGAGCGTCGCCGGGCCACTGATCGGGAGACTGATCGACCGCCCGCCTGCTCCAACCGGGCGTCCCCACCCATCATCATCATCAAGACTAAAGCGAGACACGGAGTTGCCATTAATATTAAAACTTTTTCATATCTTTTTTGAGTCAAGGTTTTTTTGGGCACTAGACGTTATTTCTTGCCATTATATTAAACACATGTCATACTCATACTAATTCCTTATTATTTATTGCATTCTACACTTTAATTATTAGTATCAAAAAAGCCGGTCAGGTGAGAGTCGGACTCGCGCACCGTTCAAACTTATAAGAATATAAAATTGTATTGAGTGACAAACTTGACTATGCCGTTGTAAAACTGTTGTGCTTCATACATCGCTATAGGTCGCGATTAGTTTACCAACTGCAAAAGTTATGTTATTAACCCCTCGTATGCTTAGGCACGGATCCGTGATCAAAATTTGATTACTTTTTGTATTTTTTTCAAGTTTAATTTTATGGATTATAATATCGTAATAAGAAGAGACTAGAACTTGGAACCTTTTTGACCTCCCGCATACGAGGGGTTAAGCAATGGCAAAAAACTTTTTTTTTCTCAAAAACAAATTAACGATTTGGTTTTTTGACCTGTGCTCAGTGACCTAGGTCCCATAAAGTGTCGAAATATGCGGCACAAACGGCATTTTTTCACATCTTCAAAGGACTGTAGGCTTGAGTACATGGTTTAAATTTCAACTCGACAGCTACACGCGTTCTCAAGTTATAGGGTCTTGACAGACAGACGGGCAACAAAGTGCGTATGGGTTCCGTTATTTCCCGTAGGGAACCGTAAAAAGAGTTTTTCTTGTTAGGTACTAGACGTATAAAACTTTAGGTAAGGTTACATACATACATACCGTCACGCCTTCATTCCCGGAGTGGGGTAGGCGGAGCTACAGAATACCAACAACTCTAAACTTGTTGATAATTCTGTAACCACATTTTTCACAATAAAGCTAAGATGTTGACCAGTATATTAGTGGCAGGTTGCAAGCCCATCGCCTAACAGTACTACAAGCCCTTATTCCCTTAGTCGCCTCTTATGACATCCACGGGCAGACATGGAGTGGCATTATTCTAACCCGGCAAACACACGGGCCCTTAGATAATATTCTTCTTTAAATAAAAGTCTTAGCGCCAATATCCATAAAACATATAACTAGGAATAACTTTTTCATCAGATTATGTTAAAGCAAGCAATAAAGGCTCATAGTAATGCTAGGCGATGGGCTTGCAACCTGTCACTAACACACTAGTAAACTTCTTAGCCTGTTTGTGCAAAATGTGGTACAGAATTGTCAAGAAGTCTTTTTAGAGTTATTGGTTTTTCTGTAGATCTGCCTACCCTATGGGAATGAAGGTGCGATGTTATGTAGGTATGTATGTTAAAGCGTTTATGCACATATAAATAATTGTTATTTTTTATTAAGGATATAATTAAAGTGTGGAATACCGTAAATGCTTGTGTACTTGTATGAGAAGAGATTTAACATTAATCTTGACTCCATATCTCTCTTATAGGTTTACCGAATCACCAACACTCATTTCATAGAATGTTTAACTTCGCCGAATTTTCATTTCATCAACCAAAGGAGTTATTTTTGTGGTCACAGGTCTAACCTAACCTAACTTACGTAACCCATGCGTAAGGTAACCTAAAACGATATGATTTCAGCAGAAACTAGACATTCAATGGAATGGGTACCAGTGAAACAAGAGGAAACCCTCTCTTAAGTATTATCATGCTGTGAAAACACTACTATTCATCACAATCATACTTGTTGCAATTACACTATGTATATGCGCACCAAGTTTAACCCCTGACGCAAAAAGAGGGGTGTTATAAGTTTGATGTGTGAGTGTGTGTGTGTGTGTGTGTACGTGTATGTGTGCGTGTGTGTGTGTCTGTCTGTCTGTCTGTCTAGCCCTTAAACGCATGAACCGATTTAGATGCGGTTTTTTTCATTTGAAAGCAGATTTTCGAGCGGTTGTCCTTAGACATGATTTATAAAAATCGGTTCAGCCATTTTCGAGATATTTAGCTTTTAGGGGGTTAAAAGCCCTCGATATAACGGTGACACCTACTTTCAGAGCTGATATCTCTTAAACGGCCCAACCAATTTTTATGAAATCTTGCTAAGAACCAGCCCGATTAATGTAGCTTTATTAAAAAATACCTGCGTCCAAATCCTTTCATCCGTTTGGGAGCTACGATGCCACAAACAGACATTCAGAAAAGTTTAAAAAACGTGAAATAAAAAAAAATGAAACATTGACAAACCCCTGACTCAAAACAGTCTGTAAAAAAACCTATAAAAAGTAATAAGTTTAATTATAAGTAGGTATTAATATTTTCGTCGAGGACCGCTAAGTAAATTAGATAATATAAAATACCCCAGCTACTTAGCTGTCCCCGACGTGTGTTCAGTTAGTGTCATTGTTCAGTTAACGACCTACTTATCAAACAATCAGCCCTTACTCCTACGCGACGACGATTGGATCAAAATATTAATACCTACTTACAATTAAACTTATAGAGCTAAAACTTATTATTTTTTACTTTTTAGAGGTTTATTTACAAACTTTTCTTGAATTTTTTTATTTTATTTAAAAGTACAGCAGGACGATATGGCGTCTATTATTGCTTATGTGCGCGACATATTAGTTTTATCTGTAGCGCTCCAGTTCTAAATATAATGAAATCTTAATATCTACATACATACATACATACATAAATCCCGCCTGTTTCCCAGAGGGGTAGGCAGAGACCACTTCTTTCCACCTGCTACGATCCTGACAAAGCTCTTTCGCTTCTTCCACAGTCATACATCGAGTCATGCATGCACGTCGGTTTCGGGTACTTAAGATTCGGCCCTTTTCCAGTATTTCCCCGATTTGATTCAAAAAAGTACGCCTAGGGCGCCCCCTTCCGACTTTTTCACTCACTTTCGCGCTGTATATTTCTTTCGTCAATCGTTTTTCATCCATCCTTTCCAAATGA
The DNA here is from genome assembly GCA_949316455.1 of Acleris holmiana. Lineage (NCBI taxonomy): Eukaryota > Metazoa > Arthropoda > Insecta > Lepidoptera > Tortricidae > Acleris > Acleris holmiana. Next base: position 7,188,792 of record OX438790.1, on the reverse strand, counting down.
CCGAACCATCGAAGCATGCCCTTTTCAATTTTAGTCACTACATCTTCTCTCAGACCACACTTCTCTCTGATGTTTTCATTCCTTACTCTATCACGCAGTTTCACACCACACATACTACGCAAAGAGCGCATTTCTACTGCATTTATGCGACTTTCATGCTTATCCTGCCACACCCTACATTCACTACCATACATCAGAGTGGGGGCCAACAATTATAAGTAATAATAATCCAATCTTAATATCTAGCTACGGTATAACCAAATATATATGTTATAATATTCTTCTCTCGAGTCAAGGTTCCTTTACCGAGTAATGCCTAGTAAGTACCGGTGTTGACGGCACTGGCAGTCAGTGAAAGGCTTGACCTAACTTAACTTGGCTAACTTCCTTATGCTATATTATAAGGACTGCCTATATCTTATCTATATAAAAATCAATTGCTGTTCGTTTGTCTCGCTAAAACTCGAGAACGGCTGGGCCGATTTGGCTGATTTTGGTTTTAAAATGTTTGTCATAGTCCAGGGTTTAAAAGGTGCGAAAATAATTGAAGAAACCAAGTCAGAAAGGGAAAGTCAGAAATTTGCAGCGGGGCGAAGCCGCTGGCAGGCCGCTAGTAATGAATAAAAACTTAAAATATTTCCTACAGAAAACTTGCTGCGTTACTAAAGTTGGCCTAGTTAGGAGTCACCCTGCCTCCGAAGCCAGCGGTCCTGGGTAGATATTTGTGTGATGAGCGCGAAGAGTCTTGGATGTTTTCTATATTTTTAAGTATGTATTTCTCTATCTAAGTATGTTTATCGTGGTCTAGTACCCATAGTATAAGATTAGAGCTTAGTTTGGGTCTAGGTCATATATTACCCGCAATATACAAACAATTTTTCCCCCATACCATTAGGACAGCAAATGTAATGGGGTATTTTATATTTTATATCTGTAGTGGTTGTTTTTTTTATAGCTGGCCCTAGCTTGTCTGAAATTTGCTCTATTGTCTGTATAAGTTATAAGAATGTGATGTTATCCTTAATCAATTATGATTGATTATCCACATACATAACGCGAAACACACTTTAGGTACATGCAAAAAATTGCATTTAATCCCATTTATAATATAAATTAATTTTACATAATTAGGTATTTTGATTGCACACTGTTTATATGATTATTTAGTTGGAAACACAAGATCTATGGATTTATTCCAAATGATTTATGGTGATCTTTTTATATAGAAATGAATGTATTTTAATCCAATTATAGTGTACTGAATTACCAAAAATTTTGAATATAATCACAATGTTAATTAAAAGTATCTTTTGCATTATACAGGGTGTCCCAAAACTGACACGTCACAGTGACACTGGAGGTAGGTCAGCTCAAGAGGAGTCCAACCAACCTAACATGACCCCAGTAAAAGTGGCACGGTTTTTGACTTATTGTCGAATCAAAGTTTTTCATGAATTTTGACCGTTTCTAACATTATTAGTGCCAGTGTGCACTCCGAAAGATGTCAAGGTTAGTTTTTTTTATGTGAACGGTAACATGAATTGTTAATTAAGGTTACAGAAATAGTATTTTATCCAAAAACTAAGTAAAATTAAAAAAAAAATACTAGTTTAAATCATGAATTAATAAAAAATAATTAAACTTTGATTCGACAATAAGTCAAAAACCGTGCCACTTTTACTGGGGTCATGTTAGGTTGGTTGGACTACTCTTGAGCTGACCTACCTCCAGTGTCACTGTGACGTGTCAGTTTTGGGACACCCTGTATACATTGTTTTTTTATGACATTGCAAACAGTATTTATTGGCATCACATATTTAGCAATGTATTTTATGTAAATAGATAATTTAAGTTTATTAATCTAAATTTTATGTCATTAAATAAATGTAATGTTTTTTCTTATAATTATACACTTACTTGGGTATGTTTTGAAATAAAGTAGTTATCACACTTATTATAATCAATCAGTGAGAATAGTATGGTATTAACTAATAGATTTAGTAACTAGGTATTTTTGAAATACTTGTTTGTAAAAAAGTTATTGTATGGATCAAGTAATTATACAGGTGTTCCAGTGTTCTTTATATCTGTATATTCCAAATATACAGATATAAAGAAGACGTGTAAAGATATATTATATTACATATCTCTAATAGGTACTCACATAAAAAATGTTAGATAGCTTAAAATATCCCTTTACTGCAAAATATCAAAATAATATAGGATTCAGGGGTGGTAGGTAGGGTCCGTCCGGATCGCACCACCATCATATTCTACCGCCAAGCAGCAGTGTTCGCACTGTTGTGGTCCGGTGTGGGGATAAGACAACCTATGAAATAACTAGCATAGCACCATTCCTCTCATTCTTAGTCCTGTCTTAGGATTGCAGTATTGAGATTATAGTCCTGAGAATTCAAATGACTTTGACCATGACAAGAACAAATTTAAAATAAAATCTTGGTCCTTGAACATTTTTTGTGTGTAGTTCACAGATATGCTTCATTTACCTTGATATTTCAACTGTGTAACAAGTTTTACAACATGCAGACGAACACAATCCATTTAACTTTCATTAATTTTCATGTCAAAGATGCCTTAACCATGTAAATAATATTAACATTTAAATCGGAGACACCATGTACAGAAAATTTATTTTACTAGTTACAAACCAGTTTATATATTAACACTAAACGCTTAATAATGCATGCTTGACAGCTTGATAACGTTTAATTTATTTATTTACCGAATAGTCTTGTGTGATAATAAATACAGATCCACAGAAAGGAATAGTTGTTTGACTTTTTTTGTTGTCTTAGTAGTTACAGAAATAAATGTTATTTTTTATGTATTGTCCAGTTCGGGGAGCCCGTCGTACGATCATCAGAAAATGTAATAAACCTTTTTATCGCTGACGAGCTTTAAGTATTCAGCCAGCTTTTAAACGAATATACTTTTTTTTTTTTTTTTTTTTTTTATGGCTTTGCAAGGATTAGCCAATGTCATGTACTAGGAGGATTAAAGTTAGGGAAACAGGATATTGTCTTCAGACAACTGAAGGAACGGAAATTTGGAAAATAAAGGATTGGGTTTTCTGGAATAGGTATATAATACTTATATTTTGATATCATTTTTTTCTATAAATACAGATAAAGTTTTATATATATCATAAGAATTTGTACATAATAAACAAGTTATGGATGTTGGGAAAGGTATGCGCAAAGCCTGAAGACTTGAAAAGAAAGTAGACCGTTCGTACAATCTACATCCAAAGAAAACGTGGTTCAGATCCCCGTACTCCCCGCAGGAGCAATCTGGGTCCGACACAACATTCACTCTATGCAAATGCGCTGGGGTACAAACGTGACCCAAACGCATTCTACACAGAATAGATGTAGTAGCTTTGGAGAATACCATTTTGTGAAACCACGGCTTCACCGGAATTGAAGTCTGAATTTTTCTGTAACTTTTGCCCGTTGATGTCCCACTATTCCAAAGACGATTCCACTCTTCATATAAATATACTTTGGCCATGTTAACTAAATCATGACAATAATTAAAGTAAGGCACAGTATCCCCTGAGCGTATAGCCTCATTTGCCAGTTGGTCGGCCCTTTCGTTCCCAGGAATGCCCACATGACTGGGCACCCAAGCCAACACGACATCACAACCCTTCAATGAACACTTATATAAAAGATTACGAACTTCAAAAACAGTTGGAGATTGTTTATGAGACTTAAACGGAAACCTCATAATAGCTTCCAAGGAGCTGCGCGAGTCAGAGAAAATAATTGTTTTTGGTATTTTCAACATAAGGATATATTCAATTGCTTTGAGCAAACCGTAACATTCGCCGGTATAAACAGATGTTTCGGGAGGAAATTTAATTAGTTGAATTCCTTTATATTGCAAATGGTACACCCCAACGCCAACACGACTTTTATCTGCATGTTTAGAGGCATCCGTATATATACAGTGCCAGTCAGACCATTCATTATTAATAATGTTAATAAATTCAAGTTTTGGGTTGATGTCATTCTTTGACAACCCTAAATCAAATTTAACTTGTGGAACCGAAATAAGACTATTGTAGTTGTGTTGATATAAAGGGAGAATATCACTTCGATAGGTAGATGCTTCCAAACTTTTAAATTTTCTATGACTTTTTACTAAACATGGAGGAACTTTATGGGTCCAATAATTACAGGTGTCAATATCTTGTGATAGTTGACTAACCTTTAGAAATAACGGATGTGAATTTAGCTGTAAAGTACGAAAAAAAATTTATCACAAAGGAACTGTCTTCTCAAGCTTAGAGGTGGATCACAGCATTCAACCTGGAGACAATTGATTGGACTCGATTTCATCGCGCCAGTTACTAATCTTAAGGCCTTGGACTGGACGGAATCCAACTTTTTAGCTGCGCTTTTACCACCGGGATGTAATAAGAAAGTACCATAAACTAATACACTCCTAATCAAAGCATTATATAACAGCCTCATTGTGAAAGGATGAGCGCCCCACCAGACGCCTGTGAGACATCTTAAAATATTTAAATTTCGTTCACATCTTAATGATACATGTTCAAAGTGAGGTATACCAGTAAGTTTAGAGTCTAATATTACTCCTAAAAATTTTGCTTGTTCTTTAATTGGTAGTAAAAAGCCATTGTATTTAACATGAATAGATGGCAGAATTCGCTTTCTAGAGAAAACTACAACAGAACTTTTAGACGGTGATAAATCTAAAGCATTATTGTTCAACCAATACTTTAATTCGTTCAATGCTAAAGATAATGACTCACTAATGTTGGCTATAGATCGACCAGAAACATATAAAAGTAAATCATCCGCATATTGGAGAACATTTGCGTGTCTATTTACCGAAAATTCTAAATCATACGTGTAAATATTATACAGTATGGGGCTCAAAACAGAGCCTTGTGGCAAACCTTTCCATACAGTTCTATGAATAAATTCATTTTGAGACTGGTCTAATGGGTACTTTATATATCTTTCGTACAACATATTTACAATAAAATTAATTAATAAGTTAGGGATATTCAATTTTATCAATTTGTTTTTCAGAATGGAAATGTTGACATTATCATAAGCAGCATTTATATCTAGGAAGGCAGCTATCAGGGAATCATTATTTGAAAAACTAAGTCTTATATCTGTGGTAAATATGCTCAAACTGTCAATAGTACATTTACCTTTCCTAAAACCGAACTGATTATTGATAACAATTTATTACGTTCTAAAAACCATTCCAAACGAATTTTTATTAAATGTTCGGCAGTTTTAGCTAACACAGATGACAGCGCTATGGATGGGTCTATATGATGTCGGGTCCGAACTCGGTTTATTAGGTTTTTGCAATAAAATCGACGTTTGAGTTCTCCATGTTAGGGGAATGTTACCCGAAATCATAACATTGTTGATCAAAGATAGATAATAACCGAGGCTATTATCGTCAAGATGTGATAGAAAAGAATAAGGAATCCCATCTTCACCTGGAGCGGTATCTTTGGTCAATGATAGAACGCCCTTCAATTCCTGAAGGGTAAATGGTAAATTTAAATCTACATAACTATTATTATTGCATAGTGGAGCAATAAGAGCCTCAGGTACATAGGGAGGCGCTAAACGATCCATAACTTGTTCCGCTAGCACTGGGGATATTTTATTTTGATTTGAGTCATTAAATGCAGATCTAAACTTTCTAATATTTTGCCAAACAATTGATGGTGACACATTAGGGTTTAATGATTTACAGAAACTACGCCATCCTTCAAACTTTTTCTTCCTAAGTAACTCCTTAGTAGAGTTAGCAATTTGTAAATAATAATCAAAGTTGCCATCAGTCATGTTCTGACAATATTGCTTCTCTGCTGCCTTTCTTTCTTTGACTGCAGTGGTGCATTCAGAGTCCCACCATGGTGGTGATGGAATATATCTTACACCACAACTTTTTAAGGGAAAGATTTCATTTGCAGCTTCTATCAATGCTGTTGCTAAAGATTGTGAGCAATGTAATATATTTGAATTGCCTATTTCTGGTAAATTTTGTACTTTTTGTTTAACCACTTCTCTGTATGAACTCCACTTAGCATCTGTTAGTTTATGTTTTATACGTGGTTGTCTTACATGTTTTGGGGGTTTTGTAAATGGAAAAGTTATAACAATGGGATAGTGATCACTACCATATGTGGATTTTGCAGTTGACCAGGACAAAGAAGAAGCAAGATCAGGAGTACAAATGGATAAATCAGGTGCACTTGGAGTTCGTGCTAGCCGTGTTGGTGACCCAGTATTCAAGATACATAAGTTATGGGAGCTAATTAACTCCAGAAGTTGTTCTCCATAATAGGTTGATGAAGCACAACCCCACAATTGATGATGTGAATTAAAATCTCCTAAACATACAAATGGTTTTGGCAAAACATTAAAAATTTGCTTAATTTCATTGAATATGTCATTATTAGGGCGAGAAAAATATATTGAAACATAACAAATACTATTTACAATGACTGCAATAGCAGAAAAATTGTCACCATGGATGGGGAGTGTGACAGATGAAAAGGTTAAAGAGTTATTAACCAGAATAGCTACTCCTCCATAGCCATCATTCCTGTCTTCTCTAAAACAGGAATAGCCAGGAATTTTAAACAATGAATCCTTTTTTAACCATGTCTCTTGGAGACATATGATAAAAGGATCATATTTATTAATTACATGTATTAGATCTTGTTTCCTACTGTTAAGACTAAGACAATTCCACTGAACCAAGAGAGCCCCCTGATCCATTATTAGTGTTACTAGGAATTAAATATAGTGCGTCAATAACTGCGGCAGCGTTGGACGGTGAAATTGTGTTAGATTGAGTAAGTAATTGAATAATAATTTTAATAATTTCTGCAGTGCTCAGGTTGTTTTCATTATTATTTTTAAAAACAGGCTTACCCTTAGGAAGCACTGGTTCCCTAATTATTTCAAAATGGGCAGAGCGATCATACCCTTTGGAAAGTTTTGGGGGTGTGTGTGGTTTCAAAAATACAGTTTTTCTGTGTGATTGAGGTGCAATATAATTTGGAATTGGTCTCGGCTTTTGTGGACTATGTTGTATGATATGCGAATTTGAGGGTGAAGTTGGTGTTGCAAGCAAGGCTTCGGCATATGATGCTCTGTGACACAGGAGGATGCATTTTAATTGCCTCCATATATGAAATACAACTTTTGCTCATGGTCTCTTTAATTCCTTTTTGTCTATTATATTCTAAACATGATTTGCTAATTGCTTGATGAGATCCTTTGCACAAACAACACCTGAATTCCTCCTCTTCAATGTCACAGTTGTCACCAGAGTGACCTTGGCCACACTTGTAACATCTGGGCACTGATCTACATTGGTTCTTAACATGTCCATATCGACAACAGTTATAACATTGCACAGTAGGATAAATGTAAAGCTCAACTGGTAAAGCAGTATAGTACATATAAACCCGGGTAGGTAGTACTTGTCCGTCAAATGTAACAATTACAGTTCTGGTGTTAATAAATTGACTGCTATTGTTAACAATAATTTTTCTTTTCATCCGCCTAATTTTAATGACAGGTCCACAACCGAGTGGCAAACTTATAGATGCCAGCACCTCTTCCTCAGACCAGTCATTAGGGACGCCTTTCACAACACCCATGCGTGTGACATTAAATGTTGGAATAAATGCTTTATATTTTTCCGGTTCCAGATTTGGGTGCGTTAAAAAGTGGTTGGCGTCGGTGTAGTTAGCGAATGCTAAGGTTATTCGGTTTCGACCCACACGTTTTAAACTTCCGTTTTCAATACCCTTAATATTATTATTTTTTAAAAATCTACCGAAAGTAACCGGATGAAGTGTTGTGCCGTCGGTGCTGCCTTCTTTTTGAATATGAATTACATATGGCGCTAAATCTGTTTCCTGATATCGAGCACGACCAATGGGCACCCGAGGAGAAAAAGAATTGAGAGTAGGCATTGCGGGTTCCGAAGAGGGGATCATATCTGACATAGGGGGATTCAAATTTGTGTTCTTTTGTATGTTAATTTCACAATTACAACTATTAAGAGTGGCCTTACCATCTTTGCTGTTCTTTTTCTTTTTATTGCACGTCGTGCAAACCCGTGGTAATAACTTTCTTTTAAGTTTATTGTCAATATTGGAAACGGACGTGTTCGTGTCCATGGATGATTCAACCGCCGCTATTAAATAATCCATCTTAGATGGAACGTCATCTGGCCCTGGAGGGAGAGTTACTGTCCCTCCAGGGTCAGGGGGATGATCCCCCATAGCAATATATTAAATTTTTGATAAATATATGAAAACTTACCTATATATACAGCTAATTACAAAAACTATACTAAAATCACTTTAAATATATACAATAAATACAAAAAACCAATCCTTTTTCACTTAAAATATTAAATTTTAAAATCAAGGTGAAAAAACCGCGTCCGCCGTATACGAAGTTTCCCGCCCTTTTTCACGAATATACTTATACCAAAGGACGGAGGCAATCCAAAATAAAATACAGGGTGATTGGTTCCTTTTCATTTTATTTTAGGGTATTACTTACATAACTATTACGTAGTATTACTCTACTATAGTACCTACAGTAATGCTCTTCTTTTTTTTTATTAATGGCGGTCCACTGCGATATTCCGCAGGGGTTTCGCCAATGTCAAGTGAGTAGAGTAAATAGAATAAATCAAAAGTAAAACCCGAACATCTTTCAATCGGCCATCTCTCTCCGAACTTTACCGGAAGGCCCAGAGTATGCTCATTTATAGTAAAAACGGTCTACTATTTTTTAGCAAATTAGTTATAAAGTATCGCCCTGTTCAAAGGGTGAAGGTGAAACGGTTTGTATAAAGGCTGGTTTACACGAGATTCTTAGATTTTTTAATTAATGCGTACGCAAACACGAATGAAATGTGCGATAACAAAACGTAACAAATAATTATCGTTAAAAAAAAAAAACTCAAATCTGTCACCGCGACATTTGTTGCGTTCCACTTTTACCACTTAGCGTTTGGATTATATTATTTTTAATCAACCAAAACATGCAATATCATGACTTAATATACCAGTATATCTTTGCATTGGGCATTAGTGGTTTTATAGTTTGGAATTTAAAATAGTACAACTATATTAACATAGCATATTACAACACTATTAATCAAAGAATAAAAAATGTTCAGCTTACAAACCTAATGTGGAATACACAGCATCTGTCAAATCAAGCAAGCCTAGTATGCACCCGTCACAACAGTTATTGTTATGACTTGAAATTTGACTCCGATTATTAAAATATTACAAAGCAATCTGTTAAAATCCACAAAAATGAATGAATTATACATGGGAAATGCTAAATACACGTGCCGTGGGTGCATGAAGACGAGTGAAGATCTTTACATCATGAATACCCGTGAAATATCTTTGTATCTAAATTACGTTAAGGTTTGCTACTTTATTAGTTAGTTAACGGCTCTTACAGCGTTGTCAGCGAATACTTACTGCTATTTCCGTGACTCCGTCCGCGTAGAAGTCGTTTATCGCTATCCCCTCGGGATCGGTCCAAATTTTCGGGATAAAAAGTACCTACTCTATGTCCTTCCCCGGGATTAAACTAGGTGCCCTCTCTCTGTTCTGCTCTGTGTCATCATTCTAATTGCATGTGTTATTTCAATGAAAAAATATTTAATAAAATACCAGTTTTCATTTGATTAATTTATTAATATTCGTGTAAACTAAACTTCAAATTCTTTGTGCACTGTGCAGGTAGACAAATGGACCGGCGTAATGAAAATGTGCTTCATTTGCAAGTATCTGCTTGGGAAATTCGCGAATTTTGCTTTAGGATGTCAGAAAGTCAATCAAATGATGATCAGTGGGTTAGAAGAGGTAAGGATGTATGGGTGTAAGCTGTTAAATAATGTTTCAGGTTGAGTTAAAGTTTGTTAGGTTCACATAGCAGTGTACAAGAGTGAGAGAAATGTACCAACCTGACGGTACTTTTAAGAGCTCTCGTGCAGTACGTCGTTTGGAGTGCATATTTAAATTAACCCTTAATTTTGCAATATTTATCACAGTGGACATATTGAGTTCAAATCCTTATAATCTAAGCATGTCTGTCTGTCTATCCTTATATGTCATATCCATTTAGCAAATAGATTACTGGAAATGATAAATAAATAATAAATGTCAGGGGACAAAGATGCAAATTAACCTAGCCCCAAATTAGGTGTCCCATGATTTTACTTTGACTTCACTGGCCTTAATTTTCCCTTACATCACATACCATAATTTGTGAGTTCTATAATGTTCGACCTCCCTTATATTAGATACCATAATAGATGACATGTTGGCCTAGTTGGGAGTGACCCTGCTTCCGAAGCCAAGTTCAAATCCTGGTAAGGGCAGATATTTGTGTGATGTTCATGAGTATTTATTCTTGAGTCTTGGATGTTTTCTATGTATTAAAGTAAATAGTCTGTATAAGTATGTTTATCGTTGTCCCATATACAAGCCTAGAGCCTAGTTTGGGACTAGATCAATTTGTGTGACATTGTCCAAAGATTAATTTTTTCATAATAACATTTTCTATAATGTTCATAATCCATTATGCAAGAACGATAATTTGCCATAATTTTGGAAAAAGCAGACTCGGACTGTATCGGTGTGGTCAGTGGATGTAATGAAGTACTAGTACAATCTAGAATATGTACTTATATTATCCCCAAACTAAGCCGTGGCTTGTACTTTAGGTAGTAGATAACAATAAACACTTAGAAAACATTCCAGATTGCTGTAGTTAAAATTTGGCAAGTATTTTACATGTTGCCATCAAAAATAATAAAAAATTACAGGACCAAACCAGCCACCCAGTAAAGCAAAAACCCTCTCACAACTACATAACCACTAACCCAGTCATCCAATATCTAGGACCAGAATTGAATTGTATCAAATCTGATGATCTAGATGCCCCATGTGATGACTATAGAACTGATGATCAAAATGGTGACGGTGATGAACCTTATGATGCAGAATTTGATGATGATGATGTCCCCTTAATGATGTTGAAAGATGTTAAGGAAGATGATGTCAAACTTAAAAAGAGAAGAAAGAAAAATGTGGTGAGTAATTTTTTTATATCACCTATTTAGTGGTAACTGTTACCTTCGCATTTTCCGGGATAATACACTATGTACCCAGCGTTCAAGTTATCTCCATACCTAATTTAATTAAAACGGTTTAGCTGGGAAAGTGAAACCAACAAAATAAAATATTAGAATGGATATGGAGGGATGGAAACTAACTCCTAAGCTATCATTTCGGTGATCACGATCATGCGTGTCGTATCGAACACGCGTATCCTAAGTTGCAGTTGCACGCTCACTTAGGGCATAACGTATCAAGAGCATCGTCGCTTGAAAATATTAAAAGTTAAAGTAAAGTAATGATTTATTAACAAAATGTACAGTATTCTTAAAAGTAGTATCCGGCGGACCCCAAACTAGGCTGGGCCTGTATCTTGGGCGTCCGGTGAGTGAAGTTATGCGCATGATCAAATTTAGAAAGGATTGGACACATCGAAACAAGATAGGCTCATTGTATCAGCGCTAAGCACACACAAGTACCATAAAAAGTAAAAATAAAAGTACAATAAAATTAACCATGCAAGATCTGATTCTCACTGTGTGTGTGTCGCTATGTGTGTGTGTGTGTGTGTGTGCGTGCGTGCGTGCGTGCGTGCGTGCGTGCGTGCGTGCGTGCGTGGGTGTGTGTCTGTGTGTGTCTGTCTGTGTCTCTCTGTGTGTGTGTGTGTGTGTGTGTGTGTGTGTGTGTGTGTGTGTGTGTGTGTGTGTGTGTGTTGTGCTTGTTTAGGGTTAGTATGGAAATGGGAAGATGACGTATGTCCTTACTAGTCCTACCGTAGCAGCGTATCGTATAATAACGCCGGATCTCTTTCGATGTTCGGGGAAAAAACGACTAGAGGTCGTATCAAATGATAACTGCTTATCATGATATATCAAAACACGTCCATTCTTTTCGATCTGGATACGCATATCCGATCGCGAGTGTGTGGGTTATTTAACAAACGCGTAGCAACATGGATCGCGGGTGATCAGATACGGCGCGTGATACGCTCATGATACGCGACGGAGGTACGGTACGACAAATGATATAAATGTCGACTCAGCTCTAAACCACGTGTACGTGTGTTACATAAAACTCGCATAAACCGAAGCGAATCGAGGGCGAGTCACTAGTGTTTCATATTGTTTGTATAAACTGACTTATTACCTATTTCAATCAATTCCTTTATTAATTATAATAATTATGTAAATTATTTTTTAGCATAATGACTCCTACCATAGTGAAAAAGAGGATATTTCAAAGGAAAAAGGCAAAACGAAAGTCAAAAAGCAACTAAAAGAGGGTTTTAGCTCTCGTATGGTGCAAGAAACTAATGAATATGAAGTCATTAAGCTAACGAAAGAACAGGTGATTAGAATCATACTTAGATCTATCCCTTTAAATTAATTACATACATACAAACATAACATCACGCCTTCATTCCCAAAAGGTAACCGCTTTTTTCCGTTAACTTGTTCACTCATAGTTAAATTGTAGTTAAGTTATGTCGTTTCTCTATCGTTTGACCGAATTTAATATGACATAATTTTATATGCCATACGAATCATGTGCCATAATATTTAATGCCATATAGGCATTTTTTCTGAAACCGTGAACTATTTACTTTAAGTAGTACCGGGGACAATTGACTCTAACAAAAATTAGCTCTTTAAGCTTAATATTTCATAAAGGGATCCCTTGATTGAAAAATTGTTTTCAAAAACCCGTAAAAATTTTGAAAGATCTATCCAACGACACCTCACGCTATGGGGTAGACGAGAAAAAAAATACATCCCCACCATACGTGTAGGGGAGGGCAGGTACACTAAAAAATATATTTTTTTACATTTTAAAGTACCACTTTGTTGGCGTGACTAATATGTATATTCATGCCAAATTACAGCTTTCCAGTACTAAGAGACTCTGCGCTAGGCTCGGACGGACGGACGGACATGGCGAAACTATAAGGGTTCCTAGTTTTGACTACGGAACCCTAAAAATGAACGGATACAATTGCGTAAATGCGAATTCATTTGTACAACAGTAATGCGCTCTTAGATTTTAAGATAATACTTTAGTTTATTAGAAAACACAATATTAGTAATGAGGGCGCAACTGGACGCTCGGCGCCATCTTTAATATGCTAATAATGTTCATTCAGGTATTACAAGAAATGGAGGAGAAATTAAAATGTGATAAGTACTTGCGATCTGTATTCAAATGCGAGAAATGCGCGAAGGGATTCAACTTCAAAGATGTCATAGAGAACCACATGAAGAAGCATTCCAAGGTATTTTTTTTATAAAGCATGTTGCTTTTGACTAGTGACCGACCGAAACATGTTATTTTGCCGAAACCGAAACCGAAACCGAAGGTTCGGTTTCATTGTAGTTTCGGCCGAAACCGAAACCGAACCTTTAAAAAAAACGTCGAAAACACGCCGCCCTATAATTACAGGTTTCTACTTTCAAAGATTTATCACAATGAAATTTCAGCACAGTTACAGAGGTTCTGTTTGAAAATTTAACTACCCTATAAAGTGAAAAAAAATACATTATTTGTAACACAAAGTTAGCGATTTTTTAATGGTGGTATAAAATAACCCGACGTTAGCCGAGCGCGACCCGAAGGTACGATGTTGTAAGTTTCGGCCGTTTTTGGCCGAAACCGAAACTCAGGCCGAAACTTGATTTTTTGGCCGAAACTGGCCGAAACCGAAACCGAAATTTCGGTCGGACACTACTTTTGACATTTATTATTTATTTTATTTATTCAATGAACCCACAGCACAATATTGATAAAATATAGGTATGATACAGAAAGCTTATACATAGGCCAATTACGGGATTTTCTTATATAAAAACTGATCAAGGAGAAATTTAGATAGATAGATAGATAGATAGATAAAAGCTTTATTCATCCAAAAACACAACACAGGTTGGCTCTTAAGATTAAATTTAAAACAAAAGCGACCAAGAAAATACCAACACCAAATTAAAAAAAAAAAAAAAAATAAGATACACAAAACAGAAAAAGAAAAATATATGAGCCATGTGTCGTGGGATGAAAAGGCGCTGACTCAGCATAATGCTGCAAGGACTGCAGCGCTGGTATTCTGTCAGTACCATTAGAGACAGGTCTGTGGCGCTCGCAGGCGCAGATCATGTGCCGAGCTACTACCAAATGCACAGTAATAAATAGCAACAACATTTTTAGTTAAAAACTACAACAGGTTACGGACATAGATCAGGAACTAAGAATTAAAAAAATAAATGAAGAATGAAAAAAGGAGGGGGAATACAATAAAATCCAATTAATTATAAAAAATTAAAAAATTAAAAAATTACGAAGCAAGTCTAAAAGGGTATTTAATAGGTAATTTAATTTTTTTGTTTATTCAAAAGGTGTAGACTGTATTTAATTTTAAAAGAAGATTTATATCTAATATTACGTATGGGCGGGGGGATATTGTTCCAACATTTCGTAGCCTGGTATCTGAAACTCCCCCTAAAGGCAGCGGTTCTGTGTGGAGGGACCATGAGTACGACAGCGCGTGAACGCCTGGCGCCGTGAGGCCCCTTCTGGGAGAACCACTTTAACTTTTTGAAGAGGTAACTTGGGGCTTCATTTTTAATGGTGTCGAATAGAAGACATGCTAGTAAAAGTTCCTGTCTATTTGACATTTTCAACTTATTTGCGTTATTGATGAAAGGGGTCTCGTGAGATCGAGGAGGAATCTTAAAACAAAACCGTGCACAGGCATTCTGAACTTTCTGAATAAGACGCTGCGAACGCACTAGTAGACAAGGGCCGAAAGCAGTAAGACAGTAATTTAATTTGGATAGTATAAGAGTCTCGCAGAGTCTCATTCGCATGTCCACACTTAAAAAATCCCGCAAATTGTAAATAACTTTCAATCTGTAAAAGCAGTTACGAACCGTGTTAATGACATGTTGTTCAAAACGCAAATGACTATCCAACAGAAGTCCAAGATTCCTCGCCTCCCGAACACAGTCAATACCAATATTATTTATTTCTATATTAAGACCAAGAGTACTGATTTTTTCTACTTGTTTACAAGATCCGAGTACCATATATTTGGATTTAGTAGGGTTTAGCACCAAAGAATTAGCATTAGACCATTCGAAAATGTGCTTCAGATCTTCATTTACTAATTTAGAAGCGGAAACCACAGCAGTGGGGCAAAAAGAATAGTATAGCTGCAGATCGTCAGCATAAAGATGAAACCTGCAATGCTTAATACACTTAGTTATATCGGAACTATACAAAATAAATAATAAAGGTCCCAAGATGGATCCCTGAGGCACCCCTCGTGATAACAAACTTGGGTCTGACCAGACATATTTTCCATCACTCTGCATAATTTTTACCGATTGCTTACGATCAGTAAAATAGCTGGTAAACCAATCGATGGTGCTGCAGTCAAACCCATAGTAGTGTAATTTTGATAACAGAAGTGGGACATTAATACAGTCAAAAGCTCTCGAATAATCAAGTAGAACCATGACGGTGCCCTGACCAGCATCCTGGGCTGCGAGGACTTCATCAATAACGTCAAGTAACGCAGTACATGTACTACGACCCTTCCGAAAACCCGACTGCAATTCTGGCAGGATGTCATTTGCTTCCAAGTACTTTGAGACCTGATCATACACCACTTTCTCAAGAATTTTTGACAAATACGGAAGTATGCTTATCGGTCTCAAATCTTTTAGATCAGTTGGATCATTTATCTTGGGGATTGGGCGGACCACAGCCATTTTCCACAAGGAAGGGACCATTGAAGTAGTTATAGAGGAGTTAATCATGTCAGTTATAACTGCCAGAGTCCGGGGTAAGGTCATTAATATCATATCGTATGTTATATCGTCATAACCCTGAGCATTTGACTTCGTGCGCAGCAACAGCTTAGCGATCACACTTTCGTCAACAGGTTTTAATTTAAAAAAGGATTCAGTTAATTGGTTGTTATCAAAAAAGGCCATAGTAGAAGGATCGATGCTATTACTCCCGGGAGTATCTAAGAAATGACTGTTAATGGATTCTGGATCATTGAAAAAGAGGGGTAATTCTGAAACATTTTTGAAATTAGGGACTACATCTTGCTTTAATTTTTTCCAAAGAACTTTAGGATTATTGATATTAATATTAATATTTTTTTCAAAGTAAGCTTTTTGTTCATAATAAAGGCTGGAATTCACTAAATGTTTTAAAGTTTTATAATCGGATTTGGCATGATCAGAGTTGGTAATGCGGAACTTTTTACGAGCGTCATCGCGAAGTCTCATCATTAGACGGACATTATCTGTAAGCCAAGGTTTAGGTGAATCTTTCATAACGTGTTTTCGAATTGGGGCATGGTTGTCAAAAAGGTTTGTAATGAATTTATTAAATAAGGCAACTTTGTCATTAACCGCACCCTGTTGAATTATACTCTCCCAACTAATTGAAAGTAGTTCTTTGTTAAAAAGGTCTGTGTTTATTCTCTTTAAATCGCGATTGAAAATAATTTTTGGTTTCACTTTTCCCATTTTAATAATAAATGAAACAAAAACCATAGCATGACCCCCCAACTCAACAATGTGATCAACTTCAGACCTATGTACACTCGCATCTGAACATATGAGGTCGATAAGGGAGGAACTGTGATCCGTAAAATGAGTCGGTTGAAGAATATGATTACTTATATTATTACAAATAAGAAATTGTTGCAAGAGTCTCGTCTTAGCGTCATTTTTATCAAGGACATTGATATTAAAATCTCCACTAAGAATAAGATAGCTGTTTTTTGAAAAAGAAGTAATTGAGTCAGTTAAAGCATCCAGAAAAACCTCTGCATTCAGCCAGGGTGGTCGATAAGCAGTACCAATAATAATAGTAAGAGCATTTACTTTCACTTTGATCCACAATTGCTCAACATCAGCAACTGCAGGATGCACACATACTTGGGCATTTAAACCATTTTTTATATAAAAAGCAACGCCACCACCACTTTTACGTGTGCCTAAGGTACGCGAGACATGTTTCAGCCTGTAACCTGGTAGAGAAGGTGCACGCTTCTCTTCGCCAGCTCTCAGCCAGGTCTCATTAATTGCTATAATGTTTGGATCGTGACGTTGAACTGCCACAATGAACTCGTTATGCTTCCGCGAAGTGCAAATCGATCCAGCATTAAAAAGGCCAAATTTAAACCGATTCTGTTTAGGCATAATAAAAACAAATATATTCAATAAATGAGGCCATAAAACAAACGTATAAGTGCTTGAAGAAATGCAAACATGATAGGATTGAAATTTTAGCAGTATTACATTCATGGTAGAAGCAAGCGTTTAGTACGTCATACATGTGGTTAATATTAGTATACAGCTTAGATGGCAACACATTACCTTTTTTCATATCGCAGGACACATGGCTCTTAAGGCAATAGCAAGATATGACTAAGTTATTACAAAAGATGCAGTATAAAATATACTGACCGTAAAGAAAGGCACATTTACAGTTAAAAGCAAATAAGAGAAAGATCGAGAGCAGTATACCGAATAAGCTAAATGCTATTATGTGCTTCAATAGGATTGGAAAAAACACGCTCCAAATCGCTCTCCGTCCGGATGCGCTGAACCTTGGAAGACTCAGTCTTCCTAGCTAAAACTCTACCGTCTTTGGACCATACGAACCGCCACTGAAATTGGCGGCCCATATCGCGGGCTTTTCCCAAAAGAGTGCGATTCGTTCTCGTGAGACGCTCATTTATGTAGAAAACTCGCGGTTTGTGGGTGGGCATGCCCAAATCAGCAGTATTACATCCTCGACGAACTCGGGGGGAATTTAGGGGGGGACATACATTAAAGAAACAAGAGTGTGGCTAAGTTCCCATGGTACTGCGTTGTGCTTGTGTGTGTGTGTGTGAGTTCGTGTTTTTATCTATCTATCATGTTTATGAGAGAAAGTGGAAATAATATACAATAATAGAATCAAAAGAATGAAAATATTAAAGATATTAAGATAAAAAACATGATGCAGATTATTTAATAATGAAGACATTCCATTAATTTATTTTTAAAACTACAGCGGGAAAAATAAAAAAAGGTCTAAGTTTGCGTACTCTTTATTATAGGTGCCAGGTAGTCGGCGGCATACCGAACCGTGACATGTTATGGTATTGTTTTTAACCTTATGATACGAAATGTATAGCGTACCGAGCGCCCGGCGTCCCCGGCACGAACATTCAATGACGTGATTTGCCGGCTTTGGCGGTTAAAGAGTTAACTCTGCCGCCTTTACGGTCAAATCAATAAGTGCTAGTGAAGTAGTTTGCAGTAGGAACTTGTGCTGCTCCTTTCCGGATCGCTACCACCATCTTATTCTTTAACCTATCGCCAATCAACATTCGCATTGTTGTGTTCCGGTGTGGGGATAAGACAACCGGTGAAATTTATTTTCAAATATATTCCCACTATTTTTTAACCAAAAGAAGAATTCAGTTGGACTTACCTATTACTTATAATTTTAAATGAAGTTATTTCTTGCTTTTTGAAGACGGTTTTTAGTTTTTTAAAATATTTACTATATGATTGTACTCTATTACTTATTTATCTATTTAGGAGCATGGCAAATTGAAATGTGACATATGCACCCAGTACTGCCCCAGCGCGGTGTCACTCAGGGGACACATGAAGTCGCACACGACGAGGTGAGTTGTTACAAGCTTCTATTGTACACACATTGATTTTTGTAATGAATAGGAACATGCATGAACAACACAACATGAACATGTTTCATTGATACGATTTAGAAGAAAACGTAAAAAAAAACATATAAAACGCAATACACTAAGTTTTGACTTCATAATATAGCTAAGTGGTCCCACATCTACTTTAACCTTTTCGACGCCATTGACGGATATTTACGTCATGGTTGACAGCGTAAAATAGACCGAATAGCGGCAAGGTTGTCATTCACTCGAGTTTTGTATTTGACATAGCGTTGAAAAGGTTAAAAAGAAACAAGCAACGCCGCTAAAATGTCATAGTCATATATTTAAACCATTTAAATGTGCTACGTCATGATCGCTCAACTATCTTAACCGAGATATCTTATCGCCACCCTTGAAATAGGTACCGTGGGGAGTTCCGGTGGCCATCCGTGGTCTTCGTCATCTGTTCCACTTTACCAAATGATACTTTATAAATGCTAATGCTGGATTTGTTACTGAAAATACTAAAATCGCTATATGTACTTCTATATTTGAGGAGTTCTCTCACTTCCTCACGGATCCCCTCGTCAGATACCAGCTTGGTGGATATGACACAGATGTATGTATAAAAGGAGATCGGACAAGCCGGCCGATTTGTATTGAGCACGCCTGTCGTAATTGAGAAGACAAAGCACGCACACATCTAAAGCACACACACTTGTATACCGACGCTCCTATTGCACAATACACTTGCATCATATCCATGTCATTTTGGGACGAATCGTAATATTCCCAGTGACCAGCACGCGAGCACACTCGTTAAACGGAGGGTGAACTAGCGGCAGAGTATGCAAATTGAGCTAACGACTGCCACGCGGCCGCCGGCGGCTTGTCCTCACTCTAGTTTTCTATGATCTGAGATATGAGACCACCTCGGAAGTACACCCTATCAAATGAAGAAACTAATTTTCAAAATCGATCTACAATTGACGGAGTAATAGCGTAACAAACCCAAAAAAGAACATACAGTCGAATTGATAACCTCTTTTTTTAAGTCGGTTAAATACTAAAATAGCTATTTGTATTCCTATAATATTTGAGGAGTTCCTTCGATTTCTCCAAGATCCCATCATCAGATATTGGCATGCTGAAAATGGGACTAACTTTGGGGAATACCCATTGCAATAAAAAAAATCGGACTATAAAAAAATATACGCCTTGACTTGAGTACCTTTTTCCCTTATTTGAAGTCGGTTAAAAATGCAGTCTGGTTCTGGGGTTAAACCCCCGACGCAAAAAGAGGGTTGTGTGTGTCGGTCTGTGGCACCGTAAGGTCTTAAATGGAAGAACCGATTTGAATGCGGTTTTTTTTTAATTTGAAAGCAGGTTTTCTGGCGGTGGTTTTTAGACGTAGTACTTATTTAGCTGAACACTGACACTAACTAAGCTTACACGGCGGGGGACCGCTAAGTAAATGAAGTATTATAAAATACCCCAGCTACTTAGCGGTCCCCGCCGACGTTTTTTTTCTGCAACTACAAATATTTCAGGTTTTTTTATAACACTAACCTAACCTAACCTATAGGGTTATACACGATGGTCCTAAAATAAATCCAGAATTATTTACTGTTACGGAAAAAAGCAGGTTGTCAAATGATATGTTTGTGAAACGAATCATTTGTGAAACATTGGTTATGAAATAATAGAATCCCATTAATACCTACTTATAATTAACCCCGTGAGGCCATACTAAAAACAAGGAGAATTTTGCTGTCGGAATTTGAATCTACTAGCAAGGAAATAGAGTTCAGTTACGTGTGCACTGACGTGCTATTTTCAAATTTGAAACAAATAAAAATGAACTTTATGGTCATAAAAATATAGTTTAATGACATTAAAAATTGTTCTACTTTTATAACAAAGAAGAAAATTATTGGGTGGTTACTGACGCTTAGTTACAAAGAGACCGAGGACTTGTTGAGTTTACGCGTTTATTAGATTTTTATTTCGTGAGACCTAGTTAGTTCATATTTTATTATATTTTAAAACTTAGAATTTCATTCAAGTAGATTATTTTCATTATTGTCATTTCTAGTTGCAAATGTTCTACTGCACCTACTACAAGTGGTTATGTAGCAAAAACATTTACCAAAATGTAATGTTTATTTTACATTATACTCTGTTTTCTTTTTAATTTTCTAATGGTTACCCAAGCCCAAGATACAGGCTTAGCCTAGTTTGGGAACCCCTGTTCATTTGTGCAATATTTTACTCTGTGTGCGCACTTTACTTGCTTGTCATGTAATAATATGTACCTAATTTAAGTTATGTGCAATAAATAAACGTTATAATAATAATAATAATTATTATTATTATTATACTACATTGCCTTGATTATGTACAAACACCGGATTGACGGGGGCAAAATTGTACCAGTGCTAGTGATTCATTAAACATCCACCAAGTTCATCGACATCGACAAAAAACAATTTCAATCATCATTATCATAACGAAAAGCCAAGTTTGAACACCTTTTAATTATGTGCCAACCTCTTTTATTTATACTTATCGCAACTATAAACGACCGGTATCTGACATTGACTCTGGACTCTAGTCACTTTTGACAACCATTGAAGTTACATTGAATAACAATTTATGCAGTACAACTCTTTAGCAATCCGACGATTTGAGACCCTTTTAAAAAAATATCGTTTATCTTCACGGAAAGCTGATCATTCAGATGTAGAAGATAAAGGTACGACTTACTTTTGCAAGAAATGTAAAATCCATATGTCACCAAAAAAGTTGTCGATAAACGTAGTCGATGTTTAATGAATCACTAGCACCGGTACACTGGATCTTACGAGGGTAAACGAGGGTCATGTTCATATTCATTTATTTGCATAACCATGGTATTTGAAGGTGGTGTTAAAAGTAAAAGTACATACTAGGGCATCGCAAATTGCTTAAAAACTAAGTACAATTATGAAACAGTTGTTCTGAGAATTATTAATATTGCGTTTTCTTATTAACAAATGTTATATATTTTTCTTCTCTACAAATATCTTTAGGAATAGTGTTATAAATTCGTATGGACATTGCATGCAGACCTTTATTATTAATTTGTAGCTTGTTTGGAGCAGAAAGAACTAACCTATCTTTATGTCTTAAATTACGCGTTTTTTGGTAGAGGTCGCTATGTTTACGTACGAATTTACAGGTTTTACATACAGGGCCACTTTTTAGACTGTTTTGAGTCGGGGGTTTTTTATATTTAATTTTTTTTAGCTTAGTTTTTATTGTTAGGTACAAATGTAAAATATGCGGCGCCGTGCGCATATCCCGCCAGCACCTGCTGGAGCACCATGCGCTGGCGCACACGCTCGACGCCGCCGACTACAGCTGTCTGCATTGCCCCTTCACCACCAAGTATGTGGCAACGAAGCTTGCGGTCCCGGGTTCGATTAAAAAAACATCAAAGGGGCATTTTCAAAATAAAGTGTACCCTAACATAACATCACGCCTTCATTCCCAGAGTGGGGTAGGCAGAGCTGCAGAAATACCAACCAACAACTCTAAGAAGACTTGTTTATAATTACTGTAACCACATTTTGGACAATCAGGCCAAGATGTTTACCAGTGTATTAGTGACAGGTTGCAAGCCCATCGCCTAACAATACTACAAGCCCTTATTCCCTGAGTCGCCTCTTACGACATCCACGGGAAGACATGGAGTGGCACTATTCTAACCCGGCAACCACACGGGCTATCGGGCTAAATATATTATATTAATTAATCTATACTAATATTATAAATGTGACAGAAACTCCTGTCTGTTAGTTACGCTTTCACGGATAAACCGCTCAGTAACTTTTGATGAAATTTGGTATGGATATAGTTTATATGGATAATGTAGTCACAAAACTGACAAATTTAACGTTTTTTTTTAGTTTCCTTAACTAGGGTACACTTTATAATCAAAATGCCCAGGGGCATGCAGTTTATTAAATTTGAGATTAATGAGTTTCAATTTGAATTTGAGATGCGTATTCAAATTCATATTTAAGTAACATTGGTACATTAAAACGGATGATTAACTTAAGCATGCTAAATAGCTTGTACAGCATAATTTGGCAGGTTATAAACTGTTTTTAAATCTGCCCTTGTGTTGTCAATTCAGGAAACGCACAGTGATCCAGCGGCATGTGAAGTCCCACAAAAGCGGGAAGAGTCTCACTTGCAGTGTGTGCGGGGCCGGCTTCAGCAACATGCATACACTTAGAATGCATTCTTCGTAAGTGCATACATACTGGGTGTCCCAAAGATCGAAGTCAAGCCGAAATTGGTGATGGCAGTTCATAAGCTATCGATTTAACCCCCATATATGTTCAGCGATTTTTAGTACTTTCGGAGATATTAATAATTTTAATGTCCATGTTAAAAAACCCTTAAGTTAGGGTGTTAGGTGTTAGCCCGTAAACCCTTAGGTGTTATTTCAATATTTTTCAGTGGTTTCTTACATCGATAGTATCAATATGAACTTAGGATGTTTTTTAAGCTACTTGCAAATTAACGAAGTTAACAGTTCGAGTAACGGATTAACTTTTTTAAGTTAAATTTACCCAAGTCCGTTAATCGTTAATCTTGTACCTACCTATTTACCAAAAAAGATACTGCACGCACCGCCCCGCGAAAATCACGTTTCACGTAACGTGGGATGTATTTTTTTTTCTTGTCTACCCTATAGTGTGGGGTATTGTTGGATAGTTCTTTCAAAAATATTAGGGGTTTGTTAAAACGGTTTTTCGATTAAGTTATCCGTTTATGAAATATTAAGCTTTAAAGAGCCAATTTTTGTTAGACTCGAGTCTAAAAAAAAATCTGAAAAAAACTTAAATGAAAGCGCATATAACCAATTTTAAAGGAAAACTATCACGACTAACTAGATATCATTGGTTCTTGAGATACAGGCGATTAAAGTGTTTATACCTACAAAAATCATCCAAGACGGCACCAAATTACATTAAATAGAAGTTGATACTTGTTGATTTTTATGTTTGTAGTTCTTAACGGCTTCGGAACCCTACACTGAGCATGGTCCGACATGCTCTTGCCCGGGTTTTAGTAATGCATTAGCGATTAACAAAGTTACCTAAGTCCATCCTTGCAATACCTACAGGGCTGAGATTGTATACGGTAAATTAATAACGATATCGTCTCTGACGTGTTTCCGTATTGTCAACGTTTTGATAACTCTTATGTCATTTACAATAATAGCGACTGTGACAAACGATTCCAACACACGTTAAACGCGATATCGTTATAACGCAATAGAATAGGGGCCCAGAGCCTATAGCCAAGATGCGTTCGCTAACTTGCGTTCCTATTCGTTTGGTTTAAAAACAAAACGAATAGAAACGCTGGGTCTCTATCGTTTAAACGACGTAATTTTATATGCCATAGCGATAATGTGCCATAAAGGCATTAGTTCTGAAACCGTGAACTATTTAGAATTGTAATAAAACAAACCTAACCTAACCTATTGGGCTCTATACGATGGCATGTAGCAATTACCTGAATTCAGAAAAAATGCCTTTATTTCAAATTCAATTATGGTAAGTGGTATACTCCTACCCATAGTACTTACTAACTTTGTCATTCAGACCCGGCTCCTTCGACAGTTGCCATAGCGTACCACGGTCCTACCAGTAGGACTTACTAGAAATCCTACTGGTAAGACCATAGTACGCTATGATTACACACGCTAAATAACTTGAAAAAAAGTCTCCTAAGTACTTGGGTCTGAATTAGTATTAAACAATAGCACTACGGGCCGTAGTGACTACATGCTGAATTTTTTGTTGGGCCTTAGGAAGATATTTGGGATAATGAAGCCAGTGAACATTATGGCAAATGAAATTATGAAAAATAAAGGGATACCAGAAACGCTAGATAGCGAACGCATCTTGGCTAGGGGCCCTGATTGTTTACCCCTCCCCCCTCCCCTAGCCGCCACGACCCCTCCCAGCGGTTCGGGTGCTTGCAGTGCGGGCAGCAGTTCGCGTACCCCTCGCTGCTGCACCGGCACATGCGCTCGCACACGCATCGAGACCACTACTGCGTCGAGTGTGACGTCACCTTCAAATCTATCGTGAGTATCAACCACTGCAAAATAAAATCGAACAATGTAAAAAAACCCTGTTTACAACCCAAAAAAATACTTCTTTTCAGGTATAGGTCAGTCAAGTAAAATAAATATCACAGGACGATGACACACGAATTGGCCTAGTCCCAAACTAAGCTCTAGGCTTGTACTATGCATACTAGACAACGATAAAATTAGTTACATACATACATAACGTCACGCCTTCATTCCCACAGTGGGGTAGGTAGAGCTACAGAATACCAATAACTCTCAACTTGTTGATAATTCTGTAACCACATTTTGCACAGTTGGGCTAAGATGTTTACTAGTGTATTGGTGACAGGTTGCAAGCCCATCGCCTAACAGTACTACAAGCCCTTATTCCCTTAGTCGCCTCTTACGACATCCACGGAAAGACATGGAGTGGCACTATTCTAACCCAGCAATCACACGGCAACTTACTTATAAAGAGAAATATATACTTAAATACATATGTAGAAAACATCCAAGACTCAGGGACAAATACTCGTGCTCATCACGCCAATATCTGCCCTTACCGGGGTTTGAACCCAGGACCGCTGGCTTCGGAGGCAGGGTCACTCCCAACTATGTCAACGTGTCGTCGTTTTAACA
Organism: Acleris holmiana; assembly: GCA_949316455.1. NCBI lineage: Eukaryota > Metazoa > Arthropoda > Insecta > Lepidoptera > Tortricidae > Acleris > Acleris holmiana. Next base: position 7,163,124 of record OX438790.1, on the reverse strand, counting down.
GTTTTTGGTACAGTCAAGGGCAAAAATATGTATACACTTTAGTACCTTGTCTATTTAACGTCATGTTTAAGCTGTCATATGAAATTGTGACAGCGATTAAAGCGGCAAGGTACTAAAGTGTATACATATTTTGGCCCTTGACTGTACTAAAAGTACACCCAGATATCAATATTTAAATGACTCTGCTCTGATGCACTTAAAATTATGACATTGTGTAACAAAGTACGTTTATTTTGGATAAATCTATCATAATAGGCCAAATTTACAAATGGCCGCTCACATAAAAAAATGTATGTGTTTTACAAATGACAACACATTTACCCAAACCCCTTTTCATTTTGATATCTTGCAGAATACAAACACACATATTTAAAAAAAATACAATGTTTTCTCTTACAGGATAATTTGAAATTGCACTTTAAAAGGGCTAAGAAGCACCGGGATCCCTCTACTTACAAGTAAGTGTGCATGTTTGTTTGTTTGTACCCTTCTATAGACTAAACAGCTTGACTTTTTAACCTATTGAACAGTATTTTTACAAGCTTTTTATTAACTAGCAATGTATGTGTATGTATGTTCGGGTTAAATCTTGCAAGGATGATTTTTTAGAGGGGAATGCGTTTGCCGTTTCAATAAAAAACCGGTTAATAACCGTAATTTGTCTGTCAATACCTGTTAACTAATAATTAACCGGTTTTTATGGTGTTGAAAAAATAAATTAAAAATGGTTGTTTAATCGTTTGGCTTCAATATTAACTTTGAAGAAATTTCTAATAGAAAAATAATGACAGTCTAATCAGTCTATGGTGCGTGTTAGATACTGTTTTGCAAGCTTTTTATTAACTTGCAATGTTTGTATATATGTTTTGGTCTGACAAGGAAGATTTGAACCACTTCCCGCGAACCGATTGAGCTGTAATTTGAGTGGTGGTGGGACCCGTGGGACCCTGTGCAGGGTCCGTCCGGATCGCTGCCACCATCTTATCCATTAACCACCCGCCAAGAAACAGTGTTCGCATTGTTGTGTTCCGGTGTGGGGATAAGAAAACCGGTGAAATTACTAGCATAGAGGCATTCCATCTTAGTCCACAGGGTTGGCAACGCATTTGAGTTCTTGAGAATTCAAATGTCTATGGGTCTCAGATTCCACTTACCATCAGGTGGCCTGAGTGCTCGTGTGCCTTCTTCTTATTAAAAAAAAATACCTACGTATCTTTGATGACAATACAATAATGTGGCATCATCGACGTGGTCTGATGATGCAGTCGCAAGGCAACAAAAGCTAGTCCCAACACTCCCAAATACGAGGAGTGTTCCATAAATTTTGATAATCTGTATAAAAAATGGGAGATAAGATGTGAAATTTGGTCGAAGACCACCCTTGTCAATTAGAAGGCTCTGAAGCACAATTCCTGCCGCAAAATTGTTTAATCTCCTTTAGCTTATTTTTAATGTTTTTACATAACTTCGAAACAATAATGTTAAATAACTCTCGTAGATTATTTGTGCTCCATTAGTAAAAGCTAATAAAAAAAAACGTTGATTTTTATGTAAAATACACATTAAGTACATAAATACTTAGTTAATTAATTTCTACACTTATAATATTTTTTTATGTGACAGTTATTATTTTTAGGGCTCAAAAATCCTGAAAAAGGCTGAAAAACTTACCCTAAATTTTGATGACAGAGCTGGAGATATAAAAAAACACTACAAAGTTAACTTATTTATCCTTAATCAATTCATAAAGAGAAACCAAGGATTCATTTTCAGTAACAACATTCAGAATTTCAAAATTGAAATAATTTAATTGTTTCTTGTAGTTATTTAGTCGAATTAGTTCACACCGCCTGCCATTAATTTGTGTCCTCAGTTATTTCTCTTACAAGGTTGTCTGGAAGAGATCGCTATTTAGCGGTAAGACCGCCTCTTGTATACCTATGATTTAAATGTACTGTTCCGTGTTCTGTATGATTTTTTTAATTTTTGGTGTTCAATAAAGAGTATTTGTATTGTATTGTAACATTTTTTAATAATGCATCTGGACGTCCTCCACACCGCTCCGAATAATTACATAACACACCCTTATTTTGCAGAGTTGTAAAATTGTTCATGCATGTCTTTTGTTTGGCTATCACAGATAATCAAATTAATCTATATGGTTAAAAATCTATTGCTGTTCGTTTGTCTCGCTAAAACTCGAGAACGGCTAGGCCGATTTGCATGATTTTGGTTTTAAAATGTTTGTCATAGTCCAGGGAACGCTTAAAAGGTGCAAAAATAATTGAAAAATCCACCGGGAAGTCAGAAATTTGCAGCGGGGCGAAGCCGCTAGTAATGTATATATATATTTTCTCTAATTTAAGGTTGATTAGTGTCATGGTATAGTTCTCATTAAAATAATATCGTATAGGGATGGTTCATACCAATTATCAAAACTTATGGATCACCCCGTATGTAAGTTTTGTCAGAAACCTTTTTTTCTTATTTCAGATACAAATGCTCCCAATGCGACGAGCGTTTCCTATCCCCCTCATCGGTGTTGGCCCACCTTAGTGCTTCGCACGGCGCGGCCAAAACACACGCGTGCGAGCACTGCGGCAAGCTGTACTCCAGCCGCGAGAGCGTCAAGTCGCACGAGCGCCGCGCGCACGCCGCCGCGGCGAGGGTCCGCTGCGACGTCTGCCAGAAGGGGTTCAGTGTGAGTATACGCGTGCGGGCACTGCGCCCAGCTGCGCGACCAGGTCTCGGAACCGGTTTTAAAAATACCGGTTTATTTCGGTTTCCGGTTTATTTGTTTTATAATAATAATATCAGGGGACAATCTCACACAAATTGACCTAGTTCCAAACTAAGCTCTAGGCTTGTACTATGGGTACTAGACAACGATAAACTTACTTATATAGATAAATATATACTTAAATACATAGAAAACATCCAAGACTCAGGAACAAATACTCGTGTTCATCACACAAATATCTGCCCTTACCGGGATTTGAACCCAGGACCCCTAGCTTCAAAGACAGGGGCACTACCAACTACGCCAACGTCATTTTGCTCCGAACTTTTCCAGGGAACGCGAACGTTTTGAGAACTTTACTTCAACCTCAATTAACAGGTGTAATCCACTTGTTTGGTCACGCTTGTTTATGGTGCGTGACGTGCGTCTAGCTAAACCGGTTTTTTTTAGCTCGATACCGGTTAATTCGTAAAGAACTTTATATAAAAACCGGTTATTTAAACCGGTTTATGCGAATGGAACCGAAATAAAAAGGTTTTGCGGCAAGTACATGATAACGGTCTGAAAATTTAACCGGTATCCGAGCCCTGTGACAAGTCGCACCTGTGTTTTGTATGCGATAAGGTCCAATTTGACCTGCTCAAATAGAGAACATGCATGAAAATCAGAATTGAATTTCGTTGATACAATTTAGGAGAAAATGAAAAAAAAAAGTATATAAAACGCAATACACGAAGTTTTGACCTGTTTATTAAGATTTTATATAGAATCAAGACTTGTTAAAACTTTAGAACTTCTTTTAATGTTTAGATTGTTTTTTTCGGCACCTTCATTTTATTTACGTAGGTATATCGAATGCTGTCTTATTTACTTCTGTTTTATTTTAAAGCTTATTGCAATCAAGACAATTTTTAACTGTATACAAATGTGACAATGTAAGAACTTAAAATATATATTAAAATATAAGTCCGTCCGTTTGGCGTTTGGGTTTGAGCCCGTGTGGTTGCCGGGTTAGAATAGTGCCACTCCATGTCTTCCCGTGGATGTCGTAAGAGGCGACTAAGGGAGTAAAGGCTTGTAGTAATGTTAGGCGATGGGCTTGCAACCTGTCACTAATACACTGGTAAACATCTTAGCCTGATTGTGCAAAATGTGGTTACAGAATTATCAACAAGTATTTTTGGAGTTGTTGGTATTTCTGTAGCTCTGCCTACCCCACTCTGGGAATGAAGGCGTGATGTTATGTATGTATGTATGTAAGTCCGATTTGGACCCTCCATTTCATTTGTGTTTTCATGAAACTGGGAGGTGATTTTTGACTTTCGAGTGATCAAAAGTGATGAAAATATTAGCACACGAAAATATGTGACGTTTATTTTCGCATGAATCCATTATTCCGTATTTTTGAAAACCCTCACTCGGAAACTAGTCATTGACATAATATATTCACGTGTTTGGTTGTACGCAGAAAGTCGCCACGCGATCGAACATACGATCTAATTAGAAATTGTTATTAAGGTGATAATGTTTTTATTTATGTTAATTTTCGGTGTTTATTACCAAAAACTTTTACTATATAAAACTATTTAATGAAAAGTTTACTCCGCCAAGGTTCTTTGTCTATGATAGATTATTTATTAGGATTGTGTGTTGTTTGTGTGATGTCAAACCAATTTTCTGATGATATAATTGAAAATGAATGGTGTGGACCGCTCGTTTTAAAATTTTCTATCGCTCGTATTAAAAAAATATGGTTTCGCCGTTTTTGCTCACTTCTGAGTGAAACTTTCGAGGAGTCCAGAGTCAAAAATCGCCCCTGGTGCCTAGCTACGCCTCACTTAAAAGTCACGCTTGAAACCTTTTTTTTTAGCGGAAGTATGTGCTGGCGAAACATCTGCGCACGCACACTGAGGCCCCGCAAGGGTGCTGTGGAGCCTACAATCAGCGTCCCATGAAACATATTAAGGTAAACTCATCATGGTTTTTCATCTCAGGGTTGCCAACGAATTCAAGTAGAAATTTTAGTTCGAGATACAGATAAAGTGTTGCCAGATTTGAATAAAAATCATTATAGTGATGTGGAAATGGCGATTTTTCAGTCAGGCCTGAGTTGGCTCCTTTCTTTTAAAGCAGGTATGTGAGTAGAAAGAGTATTCTAATTCGGCTGGTAAAAGATCGACTTTTAACGGTACGTAAATACCCATTGTGAATCCACCTTAATATATATTTTTATTAAGTGATTCTTTTTACACAAACGTATACTCTTAGTATACAAAAGGTATACTTAATGCCGTAAGGCATTTACTACCAGTTATGTACCGCGCGATAATGCTATGGCGCGCAAATGCCCCATTGCGGATCCACCTTTATAATTATCGATATCAACAACACTAATTTTACTGTGGCAACATTTTTGTGCATTTGAGTTGTCAAAACTGGTCTCTAAATTAAAATTGCTACTTTACAGTATTAGGATTGCAGTCTCGGGATTGTAATCTTGTGCATGCAAATGTCTATGGGTGAGGTGAGTCCTCGTCTGCATTTTTCTTGCCATAAAATCTATACAGTGTCCCTGGATAAGGTGCACAAACGAATAGGGATGAAACTAGGTGAAATATCACGGACAATTTTTTTTTTAAATATTGATTGCCGTCAACTTTATCGGAATAAAGTGGCATATGTCGCCTCATATAAGGTCTATTGAGATGTTGAAACGGTTTTGTAATCCGAAACAATTTCCTGTGTCAATTAAAAAAAAAATGCCAAAAAAAAGTATTTTCGTCAAACAGTATTTATTGTTAGAAATTCCTAAAATTACTTAATAATATGCCCATATTACCTCATATTATTATTAGCTATAATTATTTATCAACTTATCTTTAAATAAAAAAAAGAATTACGTGTTTAATGCAAGCACGACATTTTTGATGAGTGGTCAAAGATATTGTCGTTTAGTATGGGTTGCCTTTTTTGTTTTATTCTTTGGTTGGCGTATTTTTTTTTTCATTTTTTTATTTCATGGACACAGGAAATGCTTCAGGATTAAACAACTGTTTATTTCATCTCAATAGACCTACATATTTCACTTTTTTCCGATAGGGTTGACAGTGTGACGCCAATTTTTTTTGTCGGTGTACTTGCATCTAGTTCCACCCCTATTCGTTTGTGCACCTTATTCAGAGGACACACTGTATATATCAAAATAATTCCCTATTCCCTTGGTCACGGCATCACGCGTGATAGGTCGATAACAAAATTCTTTTTTTGTGTTAGTCATCATTTTATCGATTTTCACTTCAACGAACGCTATTTTCTGCTGAAACCGTATTTTATGCAAAGCGTATCGAATTTGAATCTTACTGCATAAATTACAAGTTTGAAATTAACTAAAAGTATGTTCGAAAAGGAGCTTTAAAGACATTACGTCGTTTTACTTTTTTTTTTGATTAGTTATTGTTCAAATCATCAAGTTAGGTTAGGTTAGATGTTTAAGATACCCTGAAAACATTATGGTTTCAGCAGAAAATAGCTTTAGATGAAATGAAATGCGATGAAATGATACATTCGATGAAAGGTGTTTCGATAAGATGATAGACACCCATTTTTTTGGTATGTTTATTATCGTCGGGAGAAGGTTCTAATGAAAGAAAAAAAAAAAAAAACACCTGGAATGTCAGATATTTGCAGTGGGGCGAAGCAGCTCGCGGGTCGATAGAAATAAGCGAATATTACAATGGACATCGTTTGTTACAACTGTACCTCAAAAGCATAAAATGTGTGAAATACGAATTAGTGAATAGCTACAAGAAATGTATGCTATCGAGGTACCGTGAAACACGCCAACTTTGCCACTTAGGTATCACTGCCCATAATGCAATTTACAAATTCGTTCATGTGGAAAAATTATCCTTCTGTATGGCAACATTCTAATGTAATGTTGCCATACAGGTTGCATGTTTCACGGTAGAGCCCGTTGTTTCCCATATATATTTTTGGTCATAATGTCAGTTTTTCAAATTTCTTAAATATCGGTTAGGTTTGTTAAAAAAAAATCTGAATAAGAAATAGCTTTTAAAAAAAACCATTATAACTTGCGATAATTATGACTAATATAGACCCGTTTCACGGTACAGTTCTAACAAACCATCGACAATAAAGCCTTGTGTCAAAAATGAAATTTTGATTAAAATTTATATAAATATACCGTATTTTATTACAGCAAGCCATCCCAGACATCGATGTTACTGAAACCGTGAAACACGAAAGATGACCGTTTTCAACGTAGGTTAGCAAAAGTTCAAGAAAATTAAATAAGTTTTGAACTAGGATTAAGAAATAAAACAACTTTTGTATTATTCGGCATTTTTATTATTAAAATAAACTCTACGTATGATAACATTTGATATTTAGCAAATGTATGCTTGTAAACAATCCTAGCTAAGAAAATATTACGCACTACAGATCAGACAGTAACAGAGGCCCGTTTCACGCGGAACTCTCTTAACTTGATTTACTAGGAGTTCCGCTTGTAACTTGTAGCTTCGGACCACTGACCTTCAAATAGTCCTACTTATTTTAAAAATACCGTTATAATTACGTCGTTATTCTCGCGTGATAGAGTTATTATTACTGTAACGTTATAAAACTCTTGATTCAAAGCGGTATTCATTGTAACCCTTTCGGGGCAGTGGTCCAACTGATCAATAATTTCCATTTTAATATCTAATTATCAGGTTCGACGGAGCTCTGCCTTTTTCTGACTGGTTGGGCCCTCCGGGCCTGCTGAAGAACTAACATAACCTAAACCTAACTCATATTTATGATGATAATTTTGATCAGTTTGACAGAGCATTTGAACCACTGCCCCTACACTATTTTAACGATATAAACTTTATATAAATAACGTTATACTGCACTTAATTGCACTTCGATAAGTGCATACAATACCGCGGTGTCTTCATTGCCGCCCATCTGTATTTACCATACGTCACACTCCGACAGGCATTTATTACAGTTAATGAAAAAAATATATCTCAATTTTCCTACACATAAATTGCTTATTTAAATAAGCCTATTCAAGTTAATTTTGCTAATACGGAACGAAGAAGTTCAGACTACAAATAACGTGAATAAAAACACACTGCAGCATTTTATGCAATGTAAAAACTTGCCAATTACTTCAGTCGATGTTGAGAGAATGTTCTCCCATTAAAATTGATATTTTCAAGCAGAACAATCTCGACTGCGAAGAATTTAGTGAATATATTAATAATATGTACGCATAATGTACCTAAATAATTGGTTAAATTCAAAATTGTATACTATTCAATCGTATACTTGTTTTATTTAGTGCCGTGTGGTTGCCGGGTTAGAAATGTCTTCCCGTGCATGTCGTAAGAGGCGACTAAGGGAATGAAGGCTTTTAGAACTGTTAGGCGATGGGCTTGCAACCTGTCTCTAATAGACTGGTAAACATCTTAACCTACTTGTGCAAAATGCAGTTACAGAATTATCAACAAGTCTTTTTAGCGTTGTCGATATGTCTGTTGCTCTGCCTACCCCACTCTGGGAATGAAGGCGTGATATTATGTATTATTTAAAAATTAATGACGTCAGTATACTCGACTAGTTCGGCTATCCATAGACTGCATTAGCTACTAAGAAACTTGGAATTGCATATTACAAATACTAGGTAATAAATATTTATTAGGTTTTGGTAGGTTGGGTATTATTAATTACTAGCATAGAGGCATTCCATCTTAGTCCTCACGCAGTTGGCAACGCGTTTGAGGTCTTAGGATTATAGTCTTGAGAATTCAAATGTCTATGGGTCTCAGATTCCACTTACCATCAAGGGGCCTAAGTGCTCGTGCGCCTTCACCTTGTCATAAAAAAAAATGAAAAAAAAATGGTACACACGTACAAATACCTTACTCTGCCAACTTGAAGATTTGTTAATTTATTTGTGAACCTTAAATACTAGGTAAGTTATACTAACAAATACTAAGTACGAATACTCGTTTTTTTTTCAAAAGTTTACCAACAGACGTGCCCGCAAAATGGCTGCTGGAGTGCAACATATCGTCGTCTTACTTACTCAAACTCATATCTGCATATTTTGTTTGCCGGTGGTAAACTTATTGCCTCTAAGTATTTCTGACCGAAAATGAAATTAGGTACCAACCGCAAAAAAAAAATGCAGATATGAGTTTGAGTAAGTAAGACGACGATATGGTATTTACTATGGCCTCTATACAATGATACTACGGAGAATAGAAATGTTATGTTCCTAGTACAGTCGAGTTCAAAAGTATGTATACACTTTAGTACCTTGTCTATTTAACGTCATGTTTAAAGTGTCATATGAAATTATCCAAGCGATTAAAGTGACAAGGTACTAAAGTGTATACATACTTTTGAACTTGACTGTACATTGCGTTTGAAAATAAGGAAACTACATGTTCTACTGTTTCACTAATGAATAACGGACAGATACGAGCATATTTTTTTAAACTCACCGATCATGAAGGCTTTATGATATCAAATACCCACCCGCTCGTTAACGTTCCCTTCCCCCAATTCGATTGAAATTCTCCCCTAGCGTCCTAAGTCCGAGGTCGGCCCAATAGGGGCGCCCTTAGGCATGCTAGTGTAAAAACCCTTTACCGCGTGGACTCCCATCAGGAGTCCGCCCTCTCTTCGGCGAAGTAGTTAAAGCCATCAAAGGCTAACTACGTAGGTCCCTCAAAAAAAAAAAGTTCCCCTCCCATACACCCCCTATTCACTATTAATCAAAATCGGGAGATTTAAAAATCAACTCTCAGTTGGTTAAAGAATAACAGTAAGCTGTGGGCCTGTTTGCGTTTTGCATGGCTTACCTATTCGTTGCGGATGGCACGACAGGCGTGTCAACAATTCGTTTCACGTGTAGCGTATGACACGATAGGCGTGCCTCCATATTCTATGGCGTAAGGCACTCCTATCGTGTCATGAAATAATTGTCCGCCGCCACAGACAAAAGATTTTGAGAATGGAACACGCGACAAATCGGTAAAAAATAAACCAGCAGTGTTTGCATTGAAGGGGAAAAACAACGAAACATTACTAGCATCTGAGTTCGGACAAATGGGTGTCATTACTCGCAATAATATGGACATGACTCCAATTTTAATTAAACAAATTAAATTACATTTATTTATTTCTCACCTAAACTTTAAACCTTTGCAGGATACTAGTAAATGAATAATACTAAGACGTCAGGAGTTGGCCATTGATATTATATTAATTTACTAGCGACCCGCCCTCGCTTCGCTCCGGATTAAAGTACTACGCATCTAGACACGCGGGAGCGTGTCAAGCCAAGTTCAAGAAACAGAACTGGCGACCCGCACCGTGTGTAATATTACACGAACCATTTGGAGCCACTTTTGACCCCCTCATAAATCAAAAACTATTTTACATAAACGTATCAAATTTGGCTCATATATTGAGACTTGCGAGATACATATGTGTTCTAAATTTCATAAGCTTATCTCAAACGGTTATTTAGATATTAATGTCCAATATTCCTCATTTTTATCACTGACTGACCTATAGACCAAAACTCTAACCCAGTTCCAGATGACCTAGAGAGTTAAAATTTGGTATGCAGATAGGTAATTAGATGAATACAAAGGAATAAATAAAAAACTGTCAATTTTTAAATAATTAGATTCTTTTATGAACGCTTAACATAAATACCTAATATTACTTAGGGTACCTACGTTATTAACTGAGATTAATTATTATTTTTATATTTAGCGCACATCAATAGTGTAAAATCATTACCTACTCATAAATAATGATAAAATAATAGGCATTTAGATTTTCGGTATATACACGACGCGCGCGCGCCGAGTGACGCCGGAGCGGCGCGGGCGGGGTGGGTGGGGCGCTGTGACAACCGAATCGAACCGTTGACGCGAACGTGGCCGAGCGAGTCTTGCTGTCCGGTTGTCTCTCGATATCTGACCTATAAGGTTGCGATTTATGCTGCGAAATTGCTAAGTTTTCTTAAGGAAAACTTATAATTTGTAGTAATATTATTATTACAATTTCTTTAATAAGTAGGTACGTACGTATAGTATTATAGTATAGGCAATAGTTTAAATAAATAATAATTTTATAGTTATAAGTAGGTAGTTGTATACACTTATTATTATTACAATTCCTATAATAAGTAGGTACGTAGGTTTAGTACAGTATAGGCAATAGTTTAAATAAATAATAATTGTATTTTTTAGTAAGTTATAAGACTTACCTACAAAAAGTAATGATATCCCACCAAAAACAAATGTAAAAAAGGAGAGCCAAGTTCCATACAAAAATTATTCTCTGCTGTGGGCTTCGCCGCAAAAAGAATGGAGATCTGAGATTGAGTGCCAAGTTCTATGCAAAATCCAAATATGTAGTCTAAGGGCTGACTTGGCTGGTTTTCCCATACGAATTATATAGCCTTCGCATGTTCTAAACCTGTTACCTTTCGGTTCTTATTTTATTATTCCGAAAATTTGGCTTGCTGGTAGAAACTACCCATCGAACATAAGGCTCTTCCATGACTGTGTAAAAGTAGGTACTTAATAATAATTCGTATGGGAAAACCAGCCAAGTCAGCCCTTAGACTACATATTTGGATTTTGCATAGAACTTGGCACTCAATCTCAGATCTCCATTCTTTTTGCGGCGAAGCCCACAGCAGAGAATAATTTTTGTATGGAACTTGGCTCTCCTTTTTTACATTTATGTTTTTGGTGGGATATAAACCTTCCTCTTCAATCGCTCTATCTATTAAAATAAACCGCAAAAAAGATTTAAGCATACATAGGGATATAGGGACAGAAAAAGCGACTTTGTATTATACTATGTAGTGAAGTACATAAGTTTGCTCCATTACCATCCGTGGATTGCGAAACTAGCTTTCACCTTATAAGTTCATTTTAGCCGTGAAAAGGGATAAAATAACAACGGAAAAATTATAAAAAATACTGTTTATTTGCTTTAATAAATCTACATATTAACAAGTATCATCTATTTATTAATTATTACTGCCTTGCAAGGGATCAGTTATCTGTAGGGTAAGTAATCAATTAATGTAATTTAATTTGTTTATTTAAAATGCAGTCATGTCCACATTATTGCGAGTGATGACGCCCGTTTATCCGATATCTGAGTCAAGTTGGTGTAACATAAAAAAAATTGGTGATAATACTTACAGCTCCGCCCTGGGTTAGCGGCTCTAGGCGCCCGGTGAGAAGGGACTCTAAAATGCCTAATTGTATGTAATTTAAGCTAAAAAGCGTCGAAACTCGACCCTGATCTACTGCTACCACTTATGTAATTTTTAGGGTTCCGTACCTAAAGGGTCAAAACGGGACTCTAGTACTAAGACTCCGCAGTCTGTCCGTCACCAGACCGTATCTCATGAACCGTGATAGCTAGACAGTTGAAATTTTCACAAAAAATACTAAAAACAATACTGAAATAATACACTCATGGACAAAATTAGGGGAACGCAAAAAAAAGGTTTAAGAACTACTTTCATAATTATCTTAGGTACTGGCCACTAATATCAGAGGATGCCATTAAATTAAATGTTCTTTTGGAATGTTTTTAATGTTTGATTTTCATTTGTTTTTTTCGCGATTTTGTCGTATTGTGTCATCTCAGTAATAAAAAAGTCTTCGTAATTTTAAGTTTTTGATGAAAATTTATGTTTTCTTCGAGTTTATGTGTTGAGTTTATTATCAGTTGTGTTTAACGTGATTGATTGAAGGATATTAAGTAAAAATGCCAGATCTAAATGAATTTCAAGTGGTTAAAGCTGTCACTTTAATTGAAAATGGCTATACTTACAAAGATGTGGCCCAAACATTAAGTTTCGAAATCGGTGGTACATCGAGTGGTCAAGAGGTATCGTCAGACCGGCCAGTATAGCAGACGAGCAGGTCAGGGGCGAAAACGAAAAACAACAGCAAGGGACGACCGGTTCATTGTGAACAACGTGCTCAGAAACCGAACCATGACTTCTTCCGAGGTGCGTACGAAGCTGCAAGAAGTCAGACAAGTCTCAATAAGCACAAAAACGATAAGAAGGAGACTGAATTCAGCTGGGCTGTCATCCCGTTTGCCTGCTAGAGGCCCTCTTCTTGCCACAGGGCATAGAGTAGCTCGACTTGAATTTGCCCGATATCACGCAAATTGGGACGAGGAACACTGGAGCGAAGTCTTGTTTACCGACGAGTCAAGATTTTGCCTGATGCCAGATGACGGAAGGGTTAAAGTGTGGAGACGACCAGGAGAAAGGTACGCTCAGTGTAACATCATTGGAAAAGAGGCATATGGTGGAGGGTCTGTAATGGTATGGGGAGGCATTTGTATGGGGGCACGTACAGAGCTTCGGGTCATAGAAAATGGGTCATTAACAGCTGCACGATACGTAACTGAGGTTTTGGAAGAAATTGTTGTGCCTTTTGCCCCATTCATAGGAGAAAATTTTCTTTTGATGCATGATAATGCACGCCCCCATACCGCAGCTGTGGTTACCGATTATCTTCGAGACGTTCAGATCAATGTTATGAGGTGGCCAGCACGTTCGCCGGATTTAAATCCGATAGAACATGTCTGGGACAAGTTGGGCAGACAAATTAAAAAAAGAAATCCTGCCCCCACTAACTTGAGGGACCTAAAAAACGCATTAATGGAAGAATGGGAAGAAATTCCCCAAGATTTCATTGATAATCTGATCAGAAGTATGCCGCGGAGAATGGATGCAGCTCGAAGAGCTAGAGGGGGCAACACTAAATACTGATGGATAACTCACAAAACAGCGATCAAGGAAAAGATAAGAAAAAAAAGGAAAATTTAATTAAATTCTTAAATGTTAATTTCATTTACAATTTCTTTAGACGGGTTGTTTTCTAAAACTGGTATTAATTTTACATTTGATTTTGTGTTTTTGATTTTAAACTGATCAGTTACAGCTACTAATAATATTATTAAAGTTAGTTGTTAAGATCTTTTCATGATAGTTTCATTTTATTGAATCTTTTTTTTGCGTTCCCCTAATTTTGTCCATGAGTGTATTTAAGCGGGGAAACCAAACAACAATTGTATTTTTTTGCTCGATATTAATAACGACAACAGGTAGACGCTTGAAATATCCACAGAATATTTAGTTGTATATTCACTTGAAGAATAAATAATTAAATTGAAATACTATCAATATTTAAGGGGGGGCTCCCATACAACAAACGTGATATATTTGCCGTTTTTTGCTCGATATTAACAACAATAATAATGACAGATAGACCTAAAGTGTCTGTTGTTGTATAAATAATGGTACGGAACCCTCCGTGCGCGGGTCCAACTCGCAGTTGGCCGGTTTTTAGGGTTCCGTAGCCAAATGGCAAAAAACGGAACCCTTATAGATTCGTCATGTCTGTCTGTCTGTCCGTCCGTATGTCACAGTCACTTTTTTCCGAAACTATAAGAACTACACTGTGAACCGCATTAAGATTTTCACACAAAAATAGAAAAAAAAAAACAATAAATTTTGGGGGTACTTAAATACTTAGAACTGAAACTCAAAAATTCTTTTTCATCAAACCCATACGTGTGGGGTATCTATGGATAGGTCTTCAAAAATGATATTGAGGTTACTAACATATTTTTTTTCTAAACTGAACAGTTTGCGCGAGAGACACTTCCAAAGTGTTGAAATGTGTGTCCCCCCCCTGTAACTTCTAAAATAAGAGAATGAACTTCCACCGAAAATTGGTTTGAACGAGATCTAGTAAGTAGTTTTTTTTTAATACGTCATAAAAACATTGATCAAAGCTACAACGAACTTTTACATTATGTTACTTGCTGTTACGGAACCCTTCATGGGCGAGTCCGACTCGCACTTGGCCGCTTTTTTACTATATGATATCAACTAAAGACATTCTTAGAAAGAGAATCAACAAGGAATGTTACCCGCAAATGTGGGCGTCCGAGCTCATGCCATCTCATGGTCTGTGTACTCGTTTGCCTCACACATACCATAAAAAAATAGTTATACTTTAATTTTATAACGTAATTTCATTCAGTCAACACATCGCACGTATTGTTACAGCATCCGGTGCCTCGCCATTAAGAATCCCTACTTCCGTCACTTTGCTTTACCTTTTTTTTAAATATAATAATTGCGCCTTGTCCCTGAGAGTTCTTAATCACTTAACTTTTAAATATTACAATTACAATTATTAATTTGTCAATCTATTTTAAAAACTACTAAAGTATCTAATTGTTAATTATTGTGAGTATTGAAATGTATAAATTATTTAAACAAGTGGCGCCACTGCGCCACTTTATGGAACTAGACAAAAAGGGCGGACGCCGGGGATGACGGGTCAGAAAAGGCGGGACGTAGCAACTTGCACGTTTGTTTGTAATATAAATTATATAAGTCATTACTGAAAGAGGAGTTTCTTATTTCCTTCATTCATCAAGTATTTAGGGATTACAGTATTGCGCAATAAAATAATCTTATACAATAACAACTTTTATCTACAGACAACATAAGTCCTCTATAATGCGTCTAGAACCGTTGGCCAGCGCTAAGGTACGCACGGCTCACCTATTTTGCTCAAGTTCGTACGCGCTCACGCGCTGTGCGCGAGCAGCGAGCGGCGCGCGGCGAGCCACCGAGAGTCTGTCTATTGACCGTGCTCAAAGGACGTGTATCCGAGCGTGCCGCGGGCAGAACGTCAAGTTCTAACTTGTCTGTGGGCGAGGCGCATAAAAATTTGAAAAAGTTGCTGAGCCGTTCCACCACCGAAGCGATTTATTCTTCTTTTTGTTAATAATTCAGTGAATTATGATAAACGCAGCCGCGGCTGTCATCATGTCCGACGCCATTTTGAAATGTCGACTCGCGGCGAGCACGCTGGCTCACCCGAAATGTTTATGTGCAATAAATTTGGCTCGTGAGCAGGTCGCCGCGCGGGGCGAGCATGCCTCAGGCTGAGCCGCTCAGATTACAACATTCAATTTTGTTATCTGCGGTGGTGTGGTCATGGTGGGAGTGCTGGCGGCTGCAACGTGAGGTTTTTATAACGATATCATGTTATGACGTTATGAATTTCAACTTTGGAATATCTTCCAAAACCAACTCAAATTAAATAGGCCTAATTCTGGTATCAGTCGAAATGAAAATTTAATCAATACGAAACTTAGCTTAGCGCCTATAGATATGTTACAGGTAGCACTGGTAGCAGTGCAGGTCATTTGCCTTTGGATTCTGAACCCATCTTAGAGTTATATTATATGAGTGTATATAAAATAATGTATGTACATAATTAGGCCTTAAAACACTCATGTGATCTTGTCTTTGACTTGTTTCATAATACCACACTTGGGTCATTCTTCTTTTTTACCGACAATTGCCTGTCCTCATTTTACCATACGTTATCAATAAGAGTATTGATTATTAATGTTTTAGTGTTTGAATATACGTCAAAACATTTATTCATCTATTAGTGAATTATCTTTCACTTTCTCTATCCAGTGTTTTTTTTATAAGTTTGTTTTTCATAAAATCGCGTGACAGAGTGGTAATACAAAAGTCTCCTCTGAAAACGGCCACTCGGTCACAGTATATTTTGAAAAACCACCATAAAGAAAAAACATTATCACCATCGAAATATTCATTAATTAGTCCAAATAAAAATTCAAGCAACGTATTTTATAATGAAAAATTTAAACCATAATTATCAATACTTGAGAAACGCAAAATATAGAAAAATTACGATGTATTTTCGGTAAAAAAGTAGAACAACCCACTTGTGTTTTAAGACTCATTATATATCAGTTACATAAACTACATTTTGGTGGCCACTAGCCCCAAGAAAATATATGTCAGTCTTTCCTCATACACTTCCTCTTTCCCAAAACTATCATGCTTTTTAAGGCACTGGCAACAGCAAACCTTAGTTCGTGGAATTTGTTTATAGATAACCTGTAAGTGTTTGTTTGTCCGTTAGTTAGCTTAAGTATTAATATGACGTAGGTGTCTTGGTGCATTATTTCTTTCCTTCTGTCTGGTAGAATATCGTCATCCATGTTGGCTTGACTGGAAGAGAATATACAATAAATGCAGCACAGTTAAATAATTTCATAAAACTTCAGAAGTGAAATTACTAGCATAGGGGCATTTGACGACACACTAGCACACTTGGTAGTGACCCTGCCTTTGAAGCTAGGGGTCCTGGGTTCAAATCCCAGTAAGGGCAGATATTTGTGTGATGACCTGAGTCTTGGATGCTTTCTGTGTATTAAAGTATATATTTCTCTATATAAGTAAGTTTATCGTTGTCTGGGACTAGGTCAATTTGTGTGACATTGTCCTGTGATTTATTTATTTATTTATTCCATGTTAGTACTCAGATTAGGCAACACATTTGTGGTCTCAGGATTGCAGTCTTCTGATTGTAGCTTTGAGGATGCAAATGTCTATGGATCACAAATCCACTTACCATCATGGCCTGTGTGGTTGTTTGCCTTCGCCATGCCATAAACGAAAAGATTTATTTCATCAAAGTCAGATTTGGTTAAAGTTTTTTGAATAATAAGGTTATTTAACTGGCATGATTTGCTGAAAACCACTCAAGTTATTAAAACAGTTATTAACAAGGCTAATTTTTTAATCTATTTAACAGTTATAATGTGCATGACATTTAGTAAATTGATATGTACATTGAAAATCCAAAAATGTGTAGTCACTAAGACTGCCCAAAGTGCCACATAAACTCACATCCCTCACGGAGTTTCCGGTCATAATTGAATATTAATGTGTAACTTACCTGAGTGAAACATCTATCTTCCATTGCAAACTAGCCAAACCCGGCTTGACCCTTAAATGCCCAGGTATGTTAGCATAAAGCTGTTCTGCGCATAGTAGTCCTGATAGTTCTGCTATGCAATCTGGTGTAAACCTAAAACATAACATTATCATTAGCATAATCCATGCCGATATTATAAATGCAAAAGTAACTCTATCTGTTACACTTTCACAGCTAAACCGCTGAATAATATCTATCACAGACGAGGGTATAAGGAAACTTAAACCATAAATTATAACCAGCGAACCTAAACTCTGTTTAATCTAGAATGGTGACTGACAGCTTGTATAAACATGTACACTTATTTCTTTAACTTTACATGAATAATACATTGGTAGAAACCTAGAGATGCTGTTCAAGATTTTAATATTAATTGTATATATAGAAATACCTAGCTTGTAAGCAAAGTGATTGAGTGAACAACTAACCTTATACTTTCTAGGAATGTTTTCATGTCCTCCTGATTCCAGGGTTCTTTGGTGGCAGAGCGTGACCTTGCCACATGTCTCACCACCTCCCTGACTACCGCAAACTTGTCAGCGTTCATTAAGCTGGATGTCCTACTGTCGGGGTTGCCTTCTAGCTCTTTGAGGGCTACTACAATGGTTAAAGGCAAAGTTACTAGGTTAAAAACAAAGTTACAATTAAACTTAAATATCAATAAAATATATCAGTCTTATATAGTATTTAATTTTTTTACACATACATGGTTAAAGTAACTATTTTTTGCGAAAACACTGTAGTAACAAGAATAATTTTAAAAGGTTAACGTGATAATTACAAAAAAGTGGGTTGATTACTTACAAACAACAAAAGGTTTGATTTCTTTTTTTTGTATTTCCGGTGTAACCTGTGCAATCGTTGTCCATTGCAACGGACTTTCCGTTAACAACTCTAACTGTTGCGACATATTAATTAAATTAAATACAAGAACATTAACCAAAACTTTTCGAAAATATTTTCACTTGATAATAAATAGCACTTGTCAAAACTTTTTTCTCGGGTCGTGTTTATTGGCTTGGATACCAGATAATTAAGACAGCTGTCAAAGTTCGAGAAGACGTATTTAGATAGTTTACCGGTTCGAAGCCACGTATAAACGAATGCACTTCCCTAGTGCTTGTGCATAGACTTTAAATATTTTAAAAAGTACAAAATTGCAATGGCTGCCGGTTGTTTGGCTTGACATATAGAGATTTTCGCGTGGTGATTTCCTTACTTTAATTATTCTTTTTCCTCTGGATCTCGCTAAAAGTCATTACTAAACGTCTTGTCGTGATTCTTTAAGCGTGTGTGGTAAATCTTGTGAGGAACAATTGTTTTAAAAATGGCAGCAGTTCAAGGTGCACCGGGAAGCAAGCAATGGCCTGCTAGGCCTGGCGTACAGCATCAAAACAGCCAAAATAACAATAATTTGACTCTAAACAGGACAATAAACCTGTATCCGTTGACTAATTACACTTTCGGAACTAAGGAGCCTCTGTTTGAGAAGGACGCCTCGGTGCCGGCCAGGTTTCAAAGAATGCGGGAAGAATTTGTTAAAATTGGAATGAGGAGGTACGAATTAACATAATAATAGATAAGTAATTGTTTAAGGAAGACCTATTTTAAAGTCACAAGTGTCAGTTTGTAATTGAATTTGCTATAACCTCAACAAATCCATTAATTATCACTGGTCTCCACCTATCATAGGATTTTTCATGTAATATTATGCCTATTTTTTAAATAAGAGATCTGATTAGTGTGCACTTCGTGTTTTTTTCTGTAATATTTGATATTAATTTACCTGATACACCCCCTCGTAAGAGTGCAACTTATTTTACCATTTTAGATATATTGCTCAAGATCTTGCACTGGGAATAGCATTCAAATTTTCTGACTACTTTTTGTTATTATTGCAGTTTTCTGACTACTTTTTGTTATGGTGCAATATTTAGAGAAACACAACTAATATTTCAGGTCAGTGGAAGGTGTTTTGCTAGTACATGAACATGGTCTGCCGCATGTCTTGCTTCTGCAATTGGGGACAGCTTTCTTCAAGCTGCCAGGCGGAGAACTAAACCCCGGAGAGGTGAGAGATATGCAAATTTAGCAACCCTTTACTTTTCCAAACTTCCCTTAACCTGTTAAATTTTATATTTTAAGCATTTATCTGATTAATTAATTGAATTGAATTAATCCGTCACATGTCCTGTAGAACTAGTCTACAGAATTATTTGAATTTGGAACCTAAAAGTGATTTGAACTATCTTTGAATATCTTTAACCTCATAAGACCCCGTGTGCTATAGGAGGTACATAATCAAGTCAATTGAGTTTAAACTTTATTTCATTGACCATAATGTTCATTTTTATTTGTTTCAAATTTGATAATGGCATTTGAGAGCAAAGGTAACTGAACTTTATTTCCTTGCTGGTAGATTCAAATTCTTACTTACAAAAATCTCCCTATTAGTAGTATGGTGGGCCTCGCGAGGTTAATTATATTTGAATATCTTTAAAAGTAATATCTGTTTGGGATTTGTTGGTAAGACAAGCATAGGTAGGCTATTATGGGGAAGGCTAGGTCGTATGAGTAAGAGAGAAGCATTGAACTCTTTGTTCTTTGAACTTTCATCTTACCTTAATTTCAATCAATTATTTCTTAATCCTAATAGGACTTCCTAAAAAACTAAAAATTTGAATGTAATTTATGAGCATAGATTGGCGGGGGGGTGTGTTGTTTTCAGTTTTTGCATAGCATGGAAATACCTTATCGTTCAATGGTAGCATGTGTAATTATAATAAAGTAATGAAATGATTTTATTTACGCTGCCTTTCTGCTTTACGTTTCTGCTTACGAGCTTTACATTGCCATCAAACCAAATTAATGAACCCGATATGACATTTGACAGTAATAAAACCATATTTTGTACAAAATGTAAAACTAGTATGACAAGAAAAAAAGTAGTGTGCAAAGACACATCGAGGGATCAATGCATTTTTATTAAAGTTTAAATAATTTCAGTTGTCTTCTTTTTAAATTTCTTCATGGATACACCTTATCCATATTAATATCTACATGACATTAATGACGTAAAAACAGCACACCCCCACCAACCTCTGTTTATGACCCATGAACAATGTGTTATTGAGCTTAAAACAAACATATTTTAAATTACAGGATGAAATTGAAGGGCTTAAGAGATTACTGACAGAGACCCTCGGCAGACAGGATGGAGTCAAGCAGGAGTGGCTGATCGAGGATACTATTGGTAAGAATAAAAATGTTTTCTTGTATAGACATTTAATAGAGAAAGAAAGATAGTGCCGCTTCTGGTATTTGAACCTTCATGAGGTGGGTACGAATTAAAGCAGCCTCAGGGTGAGGCACGCATGGCTCACCTATCTTTTGACAGTTAGTCTGTCTTTTGACTGTGCTCAAAGACTCCTCAGTGTGCGTGCCTCGCGTAATTTTAAAGCTGGGTACGAATTAGAGCAGCCTCGGGTTGAGGCAAGCACTGCTCACCTATTTTGCTCAAATTCGTACGCGCTGTGCGCGAGCAGCGAGTTAGCAGCGCGCGGCAAGCCGTCGAGAGTCGGTCTTTTGACCGTGCTCAAAGGCGCCTCGGTATGCGCGCCTCGCGTAATTTGGACGTGTATCCAAGCGTGCCGCGGGCAGAACGACAAGTTCTAACTTGTCTGTGGTCGAGGCGCATACAAATTTGATAAAGTTGCTGAGCCTCCCGCCACCGAGGCGATTTCATCTTCTTTTTGTTAATAATTCGCTGAATGATGGCAAACGCAGCCACGGCTGTCATCGTGTCCGACGCCATTTTGAAATGACTGCTCGCGTTAAGCACGCTGCCTCACCCGAAATGTTTATGTGCAAAAATTTGGCTCGCGAGCAGCTCGCCGCCCATGGCGAGCATGCCTCAGGCTGAGCCGCTCAGATTCGTACCCAGCTTTAAGTGTATCCGAGCGTGCCGCGGGCAGAAAGACAAGTTCTAACTTGTCTGTGGGCGAGGAACGCGTACAAATTTCATAAAGATGCTGAGCCCTCCACCACCGAGGCGATTTCTTCTTCTTTTTGTTAATAATTCAGTGAATTATGATATACGCAGCCGCAGCTGTCATCATGTCCGACGCCATTTTGAAATTTCAGCTCGCGGCGAGCACACTGCATCCGCGCATGTTTATCAGAGAGAGCCGCTCAGATTCCTACCCAGCTTTAGATATTAACTTGATAAACGGTACCTTCTACTATGGACCACTTCCATGACCATGTGATAAACAGTCTGTTATTTTTATTTTTAAGTAAGTTTATCGTTGTCTAGTACCCATAGTACAAGGTCAGACCTTAGTTTGGGACTAGGTCAATTTGTGTGACATTGTTCTGTGATATTTATTTATTGCCATGACAATCAAAATTCACTCAGTGTTGGACGTAAGTATCTATGATTAGTTATCACTAAATTCTGACCCAATTACTTATAAACATGGAATAACTGTGGGGTGGCTTATGCAATGTATGTGTGTGGTCTTCTCTGTGACTGAGTCATTTGTATCTGACAGAATGTATACCCCACGGTTATTCCACGTTTATTAGTAAGGGGGTGAATAAATTGAAATATTTTCAATAACATAAATGTCTAAATTTCAGGCAACTGGTGGCGTCCAAACTTCGAGCCTCCCCAATATCCATATGTGCCTCCGCACATAACAAAACCCAAAGAGCATAAGCGTCTGTTCCTTGTGCAGTTGCAAGATAGGGCCCTATTTGCTGTACCAAAGAACTACAAACTTGTTGCAGCTCCACTGTTCGAGCTGTATGATAACGCTCAGGGCTACGGGCCAATAATTTCTTCGCTTTCACAAAGCTTATGCCGATTTAATTTCATTTACATGTGAGGGCTTGAATGAGAATGGCTTGAGAATATTTAAAAAATCCTTCAAATGTGATCAAGCTTCTTAAATTAAATTACAGTGCAAAATTACATTATGTCATTTAAAATTATTTTATGTATTTTCTTCTAAGACAATATGAACTGATAATTATTTGCTAGTTGGTAGTAGTGAAAATGAGCCTCGTTAGACCCAATACCTATTTTAGTAACATTGTAATTTCAACCTTGTATTCTTAACAATAGGGCGCCTTTTATGTTTGGTAATTATAGCCTCAAGGGACAAACCTGGGGAGTCGGGAGGTTAATACAACTCGAGGATTTAAAAAGTCATTCTCAAATTGGTATTTATAATACTAAAGAGACAGTTTATTTTAAGCATGAAACATTGTCTAATGTTTTTAGATGTAAGTATATTTGACTAAAGTATGAAGAAAATAAAGGCTGTTTTATTTTAATTGTACCTCAAGAAAGAAGATTGTTTTTTAGATATAAGTGTAATTTAAACGAATTTTAATAGTCAAAATAAGTAGATGAATAAGTAAACATTTTTTTGTTTATGTTGGACTGATTAAATAAGCTGAAATGAAAGCAAAATGTTCATAAAAAACATACAATTCAACGATTTCTGGATCTGATTGTTTCTGGCATTTGTATTTTAAAATTTCTTCTTAAAATCATCAAATGTATTTACATTGGGTCTTTTGACATAAGACTAGGGAAAGGTAGGGTATATAATGGTAAAACTAACACCCATAAGCTAGTCTGTCACAGAACGGTCACAATAATATACACATTACATTTTATTATAATGGAACTTGAAATAAGCGCCAGCCCTTTAATCGTTGAGATGTATTAGATAGCGTGTAAAACACTAGTGTAGTACTTTTTAAAAATACTTTTTAAACGGTATTTTGTTGCCGATTATTTTTTTATTTATAATTATCGTTAGTCACTTGGCAAATGAGCGGTTCACTTTGGACCTGGTATAAGGTTGTTGTTATTTAAAAGTGTCCAAGCACTGGACAATGCGATAGACGAAACTTTCCCTATATCCGCAAATATTTGTGTGATATTGTACTTAAATCTTCGATGTTTTCTATAAATTTAACTACGCATTCCTTGCTATAAATGTTTAATCGTTGTCTAGTGCCCATAGTACAAGCCTAGAACCTAGGGATTGTCCCCTGATATGTATATATTTTCTGAGAAGTGGTTATGATATGAATCTTTGACCAGCTTTCACTTCTACAAGTACAGTCTTTGATTTTATCTGAATCATTGATTATGGATACAGATGATTGTCAAATAATGATTTATTGAACATTGTATTATACATAATAATTTAATTGAATACGCTGATGTTTTAAATTAAAAACATTTAGTATGTACTATTGTACGATGTACTTTATAAAATAATTATATTATGTGTTCTGAAAGAAAGCTCAAGGTACATACATATATGTTAAGAGAAAAAGATGTACTATCGACGAATCGCAAAAGGTAGGTATTAAATACCATATACAGATTTATTTATTTACGACATGTAGATTAATTGATAGATGGTGTACCATCGAGACATACTTAAAAAAGTGTATGAAGGTAAAATCTAAAATGTATTGTCCTATTTTGTTATAGCAAAATCAAAGAATTTCTCAAGAAATGTATGTGAATATGATACCCTAGTCATTCGAGTGTAACAGAACGCTGTGGTATGTAAAGTTAAATGTATTACATACATTAAATGTTCCGAGTTTTAACCTCTTTGCTATTTGAATACCTATCGCAATATTATAAGAGCATATAAAATAATCCATTTGCAGCAAACTCGTAAAATTTCATAATAATTTAAAACGAACACTAAACAGGCACGGGCTTTTTCGCGTTCAGCTTGCCATGCGGTTGTTGGTTTTGTTTTGTTTTTTATATTTTAACGTGGCGGAGAGTTCGCTATGGTCGAAAGGCATAGTGCATTATGCCATTAACACGAAGGATTATGGTAAGTGGGTGATTCTTTGGATGTCTTAACGTATTTTTCGTCTAGACGGTTTAGGTGATTTAGTTTCATAGACACAATTTCAAATATTATAGTATGTATGATAATTATAGTATGTGGACACCAAATCTACCGTCAACGGAACCTACTGAATTTATTACGATTTCTCGTTCTCAGTAGTCTCACCATAATTTATGGGTAAATTAAAAAGACTTGGGGACTTCACACGATAATTTCTTTCGATATGTAACAAAAATCTATCAATACTAGGTAGTACTATAAAATATGTGTTAGTACCTATCTGTCTGTCTGTTTGTCACGCTTTCACACATAAACCGCTGCACCGATTTAGATGACAATTGGTATGGAGAAAGTTTGACTCCCGGGGGAGGACATAGGGTACTTTTTGTCTCGAAGATTTAAGACAGTTCCTGAGGGAATAGCGATAAACGATTTCTATGCGGATGGAGTTGCGGGAAACTGCTAGCATATATAGGGTGGAAAGAATATTTATGGACCCTGGAGGGGAACTACCTTAAATCCTTTAGTTATCTCAATTTTACTAAAAGGAAATGTTCCTTTTTTTTTTAAAGAAGCAAAACTGCATTAAGCGAACTAAAATTCGCTTGTCTCACCCGGGAAACAACATTAAAAAAAATAGGAATGAGACTGGGCCTCTATTTAATTGCGTTATAACGATATCGTGTTTGACGTGTTTTAGAATCGTTTGAGTTATCAAAACGTTGACGATATTGAAACGGGTCAAATACGATATCGTTTTTACCGTGTAGAATCTCGGCCCTGGACGGTTAAATTACGAATCTTACGATAGTAGATTATTGTTAACCAAGGGTTGAAAGTTGCCAAGTGCGTCTCGAGGTATTTGAGAATTTTAAACGCATAGTTCGAGGGTGCTATTGATTATTTTAACTCCCTAAAAATCTTTTTTTTTTTCGTATATTCGGGACGAGACTCGTGGTCACACCAAGGGTCTATTGCATAATAAAGTACAAGCCCATACTATTCATAAAAATCCATGCAAAACCACTAACTACGAGGGTCAAACTGAAAGTTTTACGTTTTCTCCTAAATCGTATCAATGAAACTCCATTCTGAAGCCGACATTATCCCTGATGAACATGGAGCTCCGTCGACTCCGTTACGGGGTGCTAAAATGTCCAGGTGAACTACACCTAATTAGGTGGACCACGGGCAATGACCGGCTTTGCTTGTATTTCCTAGATTTACACTCCCAAGAAGAAATCATGACGGTATTCGAAATGCTTGAAAAGGAACTGTGTATTAAATTCTTCTATACACCTTTTAACTACTCCGCCACCAATGAGAGTAAGATACTTTATGTTAGCAACCCGGAAAAACAGAAAAACTGCCCGCCTGCATACTATAACTACTCAGGACCCGTTGTAGTAAGTTGGTTTATCATTATTTTTTATTTTACGAAGCACAAAAAAACAAGCGCATAATGCCAATCTCCTAAACTCATCTAGGTACTATACTGAAGAATAAAACACACTAGCTGCATCAAAATCGCATTTCTACGCGTTAAAACAGTCTTTTCCGACTAGTTACATTGATGGAACTAGGTGGACTTTTATTTCCTAGGTAGTTACATTCAACGAAGATCGTTTACGTAATGGAACTATCTGACTTTTTATTCCAAATAGTTACATTAATAATGAAGGATTTAACTTTTTGAACGCCTTACGTCAAATACAAATGCGTCACTCACACGCCATATCTTAATCCATACGAAATAACGTCTCATTTAAACTGTACCTGTGGCCTATGTAATGGTCGGTGGCGTTGTAGGCACGACAGCTCATGACCACTTTAGTGGTCGTTGGCGTTAAATTCATGCAATTAAATGGACTGTACAAATCATTTTGTTAGGCAAAGGAATTGAAATTAAATACCTTCTATTGGATGAATTCGTTTTATTTTATTTTTATGATTTATACTTAGGTAGGTACAGTCCATTTAATTGCATTAAATTAAAATCTGCATTATAAATGTAACTACCTGGAAATAAAAGTCCATCTAGTTCCATCAATGGAACTAGTTGGAACAGACCGTTAAAACAGCCTAACTGTCTTTACTCTTAATAAGTAATTTGTATATTACAGGAAATGACGATCGGATACCATTGCTTGAACAAGAAAGAAATAGCGAGAATTATTGTCGACATGCTCCGGGCTAGCGTGGAACAGACCAGTAAGAATCTAATTTGTTACACAACACAACACTACAGACAGACTAACAGCTTATCTAGTCTGTAGTTGAGTTAATTTCACACACGGATCCCTTAAGCGACAAAATTGATTTCATAAACCCGCAATATTTTTGAAAGACCTATCCAACGACACCGCACACTATGGGGTAGACGAGAAAAAAAATACATCTCCAAGTTACGTGTAGACTACCTCCACTGCAAATGTTTCTCTGAAACATGACGACTAAAATTAATAAAATTAAACGAGTTGAATGTTGTATTGAAAAAAATTGTAGGCATTTCGAACACAAACTAAGATAAGTTAAAGGATATGAAAACTATGCATTTTAATAATTCTTTTCATTAATTATACATCATGTTTCATAGAATCATTTGCAGTTTAAGTAAGACCTATACAATCGATATCTAAATAGAAATAGCGTTAGTTTAATTTTTTAATAACGTCCGGTTTCGATTTCCAGGTTTATTTTTATATGTATGAATGCAGTTTTTAGGGTTCCGTAGTCAAACTAGGAACCCTTATAGTTTCGCCATGTCCGTCCGTCCGTCCGCAGCCTAGCGCAGAGACTTAGTACTAGAAAGCTGTAATTTGGCATGAATATGCATATTTACGCTTACAAAGTGGTAACCTATAGTTTCAGACTTTCCCATACTGACCGATCTATTTGAGCGACCCCGTATATTATGTCAGTGACTACACAAAAAATAATATTATTATGGTATTTTCAGTGCCAATAATAAACAGCTACGATTTAATGAAACTATTTGCGGATCAAGTAAGTTTTTAATGTGTTTTATATTACCAACTAGCGTTTAATATACATAAAAACCTTCCGTGAAAAGTCATCTAAGTGATCCCTGTGACAGCTCATTTATAGTCCATTCACAATTTATTTATGAGAATATTATTTATGTTATTAAAAACCATGACGCTTTTATTAAACATTGAGATATTCATAATTTTTATGCTAGAAATAAAAATAAAATTACCATTAGAAAATTTCGTGTCCGCAAAGTATGAAGTGAGTCAATGCATTCTTTTCTATAGGTAATAAATTACTCGACGCAGTTTTAAAGTTACCATTTTCAGCACTTAAAAATTACTTGAGAAAGTCGTTAATGTCTAAAGCTTACTATAGGGTCGAGGATTATCTAACAGACAATAATGCTTGGCCTAAGATACCTAACGTAAGAGCTTAGTACCTATCTAGTCTAGGGACACGGTTTCTGTAGGACAACGTATCGAAACTTTTTTTTTATTATTTCATTTAGTTTAGCATCGTCATGGGTAGGTATAAATATTATTATTATTTTATTTATTCGCTCTTGTGTTTATTAGAAGTTTTAACACTTTTTCCTGCTTAACTACGCATGATATATATTTTTAAATTTTATTAATTAATTTATATAATGCTGGGTTAAGTTCTATCATTGTCATAAGCAATTTTTTTTTAAATGACTGACTGTTGAGTTTCTTGTGGCGCTTCTTCTCAGCAGTGGTCTCTTTGAAATGCCAGTAGTTTCGATGTGTAAAAGTGCCCGTGCCGCCTACTTACTGAATGAACAACATTTATCTTTTTTTTGTCTTAGATAGTGTCGCTACACTCGAACGCACTTGTGGTTATTTATGGTAATAAAATATGAATTTAATTCGATGTAAACTGCCAAATTCACTTGCGGTTACACCGCTCGCAGGCTTTGTTTACGCGGCGGCATCCTTTGACATAAGACGGCACGTGCCAAGGCGCCGCGATACAGAGGCAACGACAATATCCAAGCGAATGGACTATAAACACGTTTACCTGGGTGACCGGGTTCTACTCGGGTGTATGTAGACGACACTATTAACTTTTTTAACGCCATTGACGGATATTTCCGTCATGGAAGACACCGTAAAATAGACCTAAGTATCTATGAGGCAAAGTTGACTTCTGGTTTTGTATTTGACATAGCGTCGAAAAGATTAAAACACTTTGAAGCGGAGATCGGTGAAGGACCACCAGATCCTAAGATCTGGGTTATGTGGGCCAGAAGGCGGACAAGCTCTAACTGGCCCCTATGACTAAAAGACGACGCGAGTGGAAAATAATAACGTAGAACAGTTAAAGAAAAGGACAGTACTTACCGCTATGCCGCTGGCATCCAGTTCGGAGCAGTCAGGGGTCGTCGGTTCAGTCGATTCTGTCTCGGTCGGTATCGTCTTTCAGTCGGCGTGCACTGGATTTAATATTTTCTTTGCGTTGTGGGATGTAATTTTATGAAGCGGGTGCGAAATTTAGAAACGGTTTCCTAAACAATATTTCCGGAAAATAATTCTCTATCAGCGGATCGCGAGCGAATTGACACAAAAAACTGTCAAAAATATATATGCTTGAAAAAAGAACTAAATTTAAAATTAATGTGGTAGCGGCAAAGCGGCGGGAAGGATTCGGAGAAAGAAGGCGGTGTTATGGCGATAACATTTCCCCCCGACCTTAAAGGGTTACCTTTAAAAATAAATAACAGGGATACAGAGATGCACCCACAGTAAGTACGGTTGACATAAACCAAAACTTAAGGTATTAAAATAAAACAAGAAATTAACATAAAGTAGTAATTCTAAATTTAAACTCTCTTCCCACCACCTATTGACTAGGCAAAGGACACAATCGAACCACTGGGCGCGTTAAAATTCCCTTCCTCGTCTTGATGGTAACGACGCGGATGGTGCCGTCCTTCGACGGGTGTACTGCTGTTACTATGCCCAGAGGCCAAGACAAAGGCGGAATATTGTCAACCTTTATGATTACCACTGCACCGACCCGTATCGGAGCAGAGGGCGTGTTCCATTTCACTCGCGACTGCAATTGGTGAAGGTACTCGACACGCCATCGCTGCCAGAACGACTGCACAATTTTGTCGAGCAGAGAATGTCTTTGAAGTAGATTAGATGATTCGACAAATGGTGTGGGCAAGGAAAACAGTGGCGCGGTGTGGAGGAAGTGAGCCGGCGTAAGCGCGGTCGGCTCAGCGGGGTCGCTGCTCATGGCCGTCAGCGGGCGCGAATTAATGATCGCTTCTATTTGAGTAGTGGTCGTTAGAAGCTCCTCATAGGACAGAATTTGCGAGCCAATTGCCTTGAACAAGTGGTTCTTTATAACCTTGACCATCGACTCCCAGCATCCACCAAAATGTGGAGAGGCGGGTGGAATAAATTTAAAGTCAATGCGGTTCTCAGCAAGCTCTTGTTCAAGGTGCGGACGATATGTATCAAAAAACTTATATAGGTCGCGAAGGTAAGAACGAGCTCCGATGAAGTTTGTGCCGTGGTCTGAGTATATACACTGCACAGGTCCGCGGCGTGATAAGAATCGTTTTAATGCGGCAAGAAAGTTAGCAGTGCTCAGTTCCGTCGCGATCTCAATGTGCAGGCATCGTGTCGTCAGACAAGTGAAGACGCACAGCCAAGCCTTGCGACTCCTTACACCTCTGCCACGAACGGGAGTATACTGGAGAGGCCCAGCGTAGTCACACCCTGTATGTGTGAACGGTTTGGCAACCTGGTTTACGCGAAAACCCGGCAAATCTGCCATTAGAGGAGGGGGTGCATGCGGTTTAAGTCGAAAGCATGTGTTGCACTTCCCAACGCGGCATCTAATGACTCGGCGAGCGGCTAATATCCAATATTGCAGTCTTAGCAATGACATTAATGTCTCAGGCCCGGCATGCAAGTGTTTTTTATGAAAGTAGTCCACGATTAAATCGATCACGTGATCACGTCGCGGCAGCACATAGGGATGCTTTTGTGGATACTCTAAGCCAGCATTAGACAATCTGCCGCCGACGCGGATTAATCCGTTGTCATCTAAGTAGGGCTTGAGCTTTTGCAAAGCGGGAGAGCAAGGTTTATTGCTCTTTAGGTTGCAAATGTCATCACTGAAGTGCACATTCTGCAAAGAAGCTAAAATTTTAATTTCAGCAAACTCCAAATCCGAACGAGTAACTGAACCCGTGCTAGTACGTAGACACGGTGAAACAAAACGGTACACGTACACGACAATGCGAAGTAATTTAGACCAGGATGAAACTCGCTGAGCGAGCGTATAAAGTGGAGATTCTTCCCCACTGGAAGTTACAGCGTGAGCAAGCGGTTTAAGCTCTGGCACCTCAACTGAGTCACGGTCGAGCTCTCTTATAGGCCACTCTTTTGGGTCCTTTAGGGCCCACGGTGGACCACTGAACCACAGCGGGTGGTTAACTAGCTTCGCTGGCAATAAGCCGCGCGACAAGCAATCTGCGGGATTCTCTACACCAGCGACATGATAAAAGCAGCTGGCCGAAATATTTTCAATTATTTTTACGACACGGTTAGCAACAAACGTTTGCCAGCGATGCGGGGAGGCATTGATCCAACAGAGAACCACTTTGGAATCTGTAAAGGCATACACCTTATTTATTTTATAGCGAGGTTCAAAATTGTTCAGAACCATTCGCATGAGTTTGGACAAGAGAACTGCTGCGCATAGCTCAAGCCTCGCAACCGAAACAGTCTTGAGTGGTGTGACTTTAGACTTCGAGCACACGAGACGGACAGTCACCTTCGATCCATTTTGAACCCGTAAATATATGGCTCCACCAAATCCACGCTCCGACGCATCGGCGAATCCCAAGAGGTTAACTGTGCAGCCCTGAACTATTCCGAGATGTCGCGGTATATGTATTTCATTAAGCTTCGGCAGTTCAGAACAGAATTGTTCCCACCGTACAACGATGTGACGTGGAGGCAAATCATCCCAATCACACTTCAAGAGCCAAAGCTCCTGTATAAGGCTCTTAGCATATAGTGTGACAGGAGCCACCAACCCTATGTTGTCCCACAACCGCGCGACTGCCGATAAAATAGTCCGTTTAGTACACGTGGTGTCGGGAGCAGTGACCTTGAAATGAAGGACGTCACTCGACTTGTTCCAACAGAGGCCCAAGACCTTTTGGGATACCCCTCGATCAATTTCAAGATCGACAGTTGCCCGGTGTGATGCAGGAATTTCACGCAAAACTGCTTCAGAATTGCAAGTCCATTTTACGAGATCGAATTGACCGCTTTTGAATAAAGCAATAAGTTCCTTAGAGACGTCAACGGCGACAGATTCGTCGTTTTGCGGGTAGTCGTCTGCCATCAGACTAAAACAGACGTCATCCATATAAGTTGAGGTGGCTGCAATGGCCGCCGCTTTAGGAAAGTTGTGCTTTTCATCAGCTATCAATTGATGAACCACGCGTAGTGCGTGATATGGGCTTGATTTCATGCCAAAGCAGACTCGATTAAATTCGTAGGTGGATATAGGGTGTTGAGGATTGAATCTAAATAAGATTCGCTGAAATTGCCTATCGGATTCACGAACTCCGATTTGCAAAAACATCTGACGACAATCGGCCGACAGTGCGATTTTAAACAATCGAAATTTTAATAGGATGGAAAATAAATCACCCTGTAGGTTAGGACCCGGATATAAAACATCATTAAGGGAAAGACCCGTGCTTGTTTTACTACTGGAATCCAGAACCATGCGTACCTTCGTGGTCGTCTTGTCTTCACGGATGACAGCATGGTGCGGTATATAGTAGGCTACGTCAGAAAGATCTAACAAGCGCGTCACCTCCGATATATAACCCTTACTGACGTATTCACGAATGATATCGTCATAGGCGGTACGTAACATCTTCGATGCTTCCAACTTCCTCTCGAGGCACAGAAAACGCCTCTGGGCGGCGGAGTACGACTCTCCTAATTTAAACACATCATTGCAAAACGGCAACGCAACAGTGTACCTGCCACTAACGTCACGAGTGGTAGTGGCACGGAAATAATCCTCACATTCAAAGTCATCTTGACTGTGGGCGGGTGGCGCTGATATTTCTTCGAGATCCCAAAACCTCTTTAGGAGATTATCTAAGGAATCTTGGACGAAAGAACAGCAAGCCGATATAACTTTGTATGGGACCTGCAAAGCAGGAGCCGAACCCATTATTACGTAGCCCAATACAGTCTCAATAGCGGGCGGAATACCGTCAATACTACTGTGAACTAAATTAGGTAGCAATAAGTGCGAGAAAACCGCAGCACCTAAAAGTACATCAATCTTGGCGGGAGTCATAAAGGTGTCATCTGCGAGCGGAAGCGTCTTAACGTGTGAAAACGCGGACGCGTCTATGGACACCGATGGCAGATCGTCCGTGATGCGGTCCACGACCAGACCTGTCACGTCAAAATTGACAACGTCATTAAATCGCGAATAGATTTGAAACTGCACTTTACCCTTTATTGGTTTTTCGGAACCACCGATGCCGCGCACAACAGTGTGCGTACCTTTTACGCTAGTCGTCAAACCTAAGCGTGAGCAGCATTCCTGCGTAATGAAGCTGCTTTGCGATGCCGAATCTAAGAGGCATTTAACTAAGTGCTTGCACCCCGTAGCGTCGTAAATTATGACTTTAGCCGTCGACAATAGAACAGTCGTGCGCTGTGCGGTGCGATAGGTCATGTTAGTAGCGGCGAGGGCCTGCGTCGAGGGCGCGAGGCTGCATGAGGGACCTGTACTAGCTGACGGAATGCAATTATTAGCGCTTGCCAATGTAGGAGGCGCTGCCGCGGCGTGTGCATTAGGAACGATAGAGCGAGTGCTCGGCGAAGTTTGCATCTCCACTTTATTAAAATGCAATAGTGTGTGGTGCCTTTGCCGACAAGCACGGCACGTTAAAGTAGAGTTGCAATCTCGCAATTTATGTTTCGTGCTCAAGCAATTAATGCACGCGTTGCGTTCTTTGACGCATTTAAACCGATCTGACGGGGTTAGATTGTTAAATGCGGGACACTTGTAGAAATGGTCATGGACTATATTGTTATCACAAAAGCATTTTTGTGAGCTAGTACTTGTGACATAGCTCTGCGGGTTCGGCGCCTGGCTCCGTGCGGGCTTGACGGGTTTGTCACGCGATGAGCTATCAACCCCAGCAATGGGCTGCGTGTTCTGCAATATCCTATATTGACTCTTGACAAAATCCGTCAGACTAACAAACGTCGGAAATTTTACGTCGCGGAATTGCATTTCAAAAGCACGGACCGTTCCGTCATCCAACTTTTTTAGAGCGATATGGAGCAGCAAATAGTCCGTTAAGTCATTTAGTTTGAGCGCCTTAAGCGCGTTTGCGGCGGTGACAAACTTGTCCATAAAGGTTTGGAGGTTAGACGAAGCGGGACCATTTAGTTTTAAATTAAGCATTTGGTCGATATAGGTACAAGCAAGAGTGCGCGTGTCGTCATACCTGTCAAGGAGGGACTGTAAAATTAGTTGATAGTTCTCTGCTCGTGGAAGGATTCCGGAGAAAACTGCCTGGGCTTTGGGCGATAGCTTGCCAATCAGATAATACATTTTTTCGTCGTCCGACAGCGATGGTTGGTCGTGAACTCTAGATTTGAAGCTAGTATAAAAAAGAGGCCAATTTTGTATCTCACCGTCGAATGACATTATTTCCATTACTGGCAACCTAGGTCTTGACCCGGTGCACATAGAACTACAGTCTGGCCTTGGAGGAGCGGCAGCCGCCGGCGGCGCGGCCGGCTCTAGTAAATTCATGACGCGTTTTATCCTGCAATACAAGTCTTCGAAAGAGATGACCGCTTGGTAGTTTGGTACCGTACCTGTTCTACTCCGCAGTAGCGTTCGATTATATTCATTTACCGTTTCTTTGAACTCTGAGCGAATTTCCTCAATCGTTGATACCGAATTGAGGAAATCCTCCCTCAAGTCCTCATTTTCCGAGGCATTTTGAGCCTTATTGTAAACCTTTTGTACAAATTCAAAAAGCGAATTCCTTTTTGCCTCCAACATGGAAAGCTCATCATCAAAAACACTATCGAAGCTTTCCTTTTTAACAAGTTTCGTCATTGTTATGGAGGGCAGGAAAGAAAGGGAGAGTATAAGAAATAACACTTATAGAATAATACCTTAGCTGCGGCGCGAATATAATATGAAAGCTAAGGTAAACCCATAGGTCACTGGTTCAAATCCGGTTCGAAGGACCAAGAATGAAGCGGAGATCGGTGAAGGACCACCAGATCCTAAGATCTGGGTTATGTGGGCCAGAAGGCGGACAAGCTCTAACTGGCCCCTATGACTAAAAGACGACGCGAGTGGAAAATAATAACGTAGAACAGTTAAAGAAAAGGACAGTACTTACCGCTATGCCGCTGGCATCCAGTTCGGAGCAGTCAGGGGTCGTCGGTTCAGTCGATTCTGTCTCGGTCGGTATCGTCTTTCAGTCGGCGTGCACTGGATTTAATATTTTCTTTGCGTTGTGGGATGTAATTTTATGAAGCGGGTGCGAAATTTAGAAACGGTTTCCTAAACAATATTTCCGGAAAATAATTCTCTATCAGCGGATCGCGAGCGAATTGACACAAAAAACTGTCAAAAATATATATGCTTGAAAAAAGAACTAAATTTAAAATTAATGTGGTAGCGGCAAAGCGGCGGGAAGGATTCGGAGAAAGAAGGCGGTGTTATGGCGATAACAGTCATCTATGTGTTAAATACCTTGGAATCCGATTTCTCGGCGAAACTTTCTTGTTTCTTTGACTTTTCAACCCACTTTAAAAAAAGGAGGATGTTCTCAATTCGTTAGGATATTTTCCCGAATTAGGATTACGCAAAGACCTCTTGGCTGATTTGAAAATGTTCATTTCTTGGACTGAGTACACTTTCTAGTTGGTCCCATTTCCAGCAACACAAGATCTGACGATGGAATCTTGAAGAAATCGAGGGAACTTCTCAAATATTATAGGGATAAATGTACGTGGACGACATAACAGTGACGACACGGTGGCCTAGTTGGGAGTGACACTGCCTCCGAAGCCAGCGGTCCTGGGTTCAAATCCCGGTAAGGGCAGATATTTGTGTGATGAGCACGAATATTTGTTCCTAAGTCTTGGATGTTTTCTATGTATTTAAGTATTTATTCATCTATATATAAGTATGTTTATCGTTGTCTAGTACCCATAGTACAAGCCTAGAGCTTAGTTTGGGACTAGGTCAATTTGTGTGAGATTGTCCCCTGATATTTATTTATTTATTTATTAACAGTATTATTATGATCACTACAAGGCATGAAATACAATAAATGTTTTAAAAACGAAAACCTTCAAAAAGCAAGAAATAACTAAACTTCTTTTAAAATGATAGGTCGGCATCCCACTATATTTTTAACCAAAAGCCGAATTCAGTTGGACTGACGTATTGAGTAGCTATCATTTTAAAATGTATTTTTCTTGCTTTTTTAAAAAAAACTACAAATCCTGCGACACAGCTAGCACAGTCGGCGTCAAAAACTTCTATCTTTTTCACTTATACACTATTTTTTCAGAAGAAAGAAGAAATCCGATCGACTTTCCTAAACACTGAGGACCGGAATTACATCAACGCCCATTATCACGAAGAATGCAGCGCCCTCTCCGCCCGAGCCCCCTCACGAAGGGCGGATGATAAAGACGAGGACGCCGGAGTCCTCAGCGCCAAGAATCAGAACTTCTATGACGACTTACTATGGCCGCTTGGCATTGTTATGTATTCAATTGACAAAGATTTGCGTAAGTATAGTCAAGAAAATAGGAACCTATCATTTCATAACGAACGTTTCACAAATGATTCATTTCACAAACATATCATTTGACAACTCGCGTTTATTTCCGAAACTGTAAATAATTCTGGATTTATTTCAGGACCATCGTGTAGAACACTTATAGGTTAGGTTAGGTTAGTTTTATAAAAATCCTGAAATATTTGTAGTTACAGGAAAGTAAAGTAGGATTGGCAAATGAATAGGTTGCGAAACGATGCATTTGTCAAAGATTTGTCGGCGAAAAGGCAGAAAACTCAAGAAAATAAATGTTTAAAAAATTAAAAACCGTGTTCAAAACTCAAGAAATAACTTTTCTAGAAACTAAGAATTCGGCTTTTGGTTAGAATATAATGAGACGCCGACTTCAGTTGGACTGTACCTATCGTATTTGAAGACGGTTTTTAGCTTTATAAAACATTTATTTTATATCATCTGATTACATAATAAAACTTGTTGTGTCGTCCACGTATATTTATTCCTATAATATTTGAAGAGTTATCTCAATTCCTCACGGGTCTCCATCAAGTACCAACTTGGTGGCAATGGGACCACCTCAGGAGTACCTACACCCTAACAACCAAAAAAATAATTCTCAAAATCTATCCACATTTGACGGAGTAATCGCGTCACAAACACAAAAACTAAACAGTCGAATTAAAAACCTCATTTTTTGAAACCGGTTAAAAACGGGTAATTTAGTACAGAATTCCCATAGAAAGTGACACGTGTTCATTGCTCCTGAGTGTATAAATATACAACTGATAACGACGTTACGTGTTGGCCTAGTTAGTAGTGGCCCTGCCTGCGAAGCTAGCGGTCCTGGGTTCAAATCCCAGTAAGGGCAGATGTTTGTGTTATGAGCGCGAATATTTATTCCTGAGTCTTGGATGTCATCTATACCGGGTGTGGCCTGTAATAGGAGCAATAAATTGAGGGATGGTTTCCACACCATAAACGTAACAACATTTATTCTGCAACTTTTGAAAATAACTTATTGTTAACCAAATATTAATGAATTTAGATTTTCCAAGCAAGCAATGTATTGCGAAAACTACGAAGTTTGTAGGCTGACAGTAGATGTCAACTAGACTACATATTGGATGGAGTACATTGAAATGCTATTAAGTTTGTTCGAAAAAATCCCAAATATTAAATTACATATTTTTTAAAGTTGTAGAACAAACGTTGCTACGTTAATAGAGTAGAAACGATCCCTAAATTTATTGCTCCTATTACAGGCCACACCCGGTATAAGATAAGTGAGGTTATCGTTGTTTAGTACGCGTAGTCCCAAACTAAGCTGTAGTTTAGGACTACGTCAATTAGGACAATTCCCTTGATATTATTAACTAGCTTTTGCCCGCGACTCCGTCCGCGTAGAAGTCGTTTAACGCTGTTCGAGAACTGTATAATTTTCCGGTATAAAAACTATCCTATGTCCTTCCCTGGGACTCAAACTATCTCTGTACCAAATTTCATTTCTTGGTTCAGCGGTTTAAGCGTGAAGAGGTAACAGACAGAAAGACACACTTAAGTTACAAAATTACTAGCATTATTAGTAGAAGTGATTTATCGCTGTTCCCACGGGAACACGTGATTTACTTATCCACAAACCAAGATGCAAACGCTCCTAACGTTTTTCTTTTCTATCACTCAAAATGTATGACGACATTATCCTGCGTTACGATAAACCACGTGGTCAACTGTCATCCCATACATTTTGTCACACCGCGATATTACAGTATACCTCGTAGCATGACAAATACCGTCTTCATAACCGGTAAATACTGACACGGTCACGGAACCATATTATTAAGATGAAAAGTCACAAACAGACCCAAGTTAAATCGCAGCCCCGTGTGGTTGCCGGGTTAGAATAGTGCCACTCCATGTTTTCCCGTGGATGTCGTAAGAGGCGACTAAGGGAATAAGGGCTTGTAGTACTTTAGGCCATGGGCTTGCAACCTGTCACTAATACACTAGTAAACTTCTTGGCCTGATTGTGCAAAATGTGGTTACAGAATTATCAACAAGTCTTTTTAGAGTTGTTTGTTATTTCTGTAGCTCTGCCTACCCCGCTCTAGGAATGAAGGCGTGATGCTATGTATGTATGTATATTTCTTCTTTGGCGTTACACTCTTGTCAGAGTGGTCGTGGCAGTCACGTTGATTTTGCGGCCCGCTTGACAATGCGATGCCATTCTTCGCGAACTGCCGCCCTCCTGGTACTTTCCTGTAGAGGACCGTCGACGACGTTTATTATTTGGTCCGTCCACCTCATCGGCGATCTTCCACGTGGTCTGGGTGCCCTCGACCTTGCCTTGTACTCCCAGGCGTTCGAAAGTTTCGCATCCGTGCCGCGATACGTGTCCAAAGAAAGTGAGGATACAAGCTTTGACTGTGCTCGATAGCCTCTGTTTGATGTCTAGCTCACGAAGTATGGACTCATTGGTTCGGAATTGCGTTGCAAACATTGTACGAAAGCCTTATTTCTACAGGTGACTCAGCAGACTACAAGCAGCTGGTGTTAGCCATGACCCAGATAGAGCTGGCCTCGTGTGTGGTCTTCCATGAGACTAAACCCTCGGACGCCCTCGCCCCGAACAACCAGATCGTATTCAAGAAGGAAGGCGAGGAGATACCGGCTTTAGGGTTGAAGAGAGGCGATCAAGTAAGTTTATTAGTAGAAACGGGTCGTAGATCTCTTACCATCATGTGGCATGTGTGCTCGTTTGCCTCCTGTGTAATTGGCAACTTTAATTTTGCTGCTTGTGGCGGTTGCCGGTGTTGCCACATGAAAACATTTTATAATAGGTACAGTAAAACACAACTGATATGGCATACCGATGTTTTGTTTGCAATTTTTTGCTCGACAGTAATATAACGGCAATAGGTAGACGCTTGAAATATTAACAGTATATTTAGCCGTGTATTCACTTTAAAAGTAAATAATTAAATTAAAATAAAATTATTATTTAAGGGGTTCTCTCATACAACAAACGTGATGTATTGCCGTTTTGTGCTCGATAAGAAAATTGTTGTCGAATAACGGCAACAGGTAGACTAATATAGTGTCTAATGTTGTATCTATAGATTATGGTATGAAACCCTTCGTGCGCGAGTCCGACTCGCACTTGGCTATTATATTGAACTCTAAAAGAGCGATTTTCCAGTTGTTATAAGCAACGGCCAAGTGCGAGTCGGACTCCCGCACGAAGGGTTTCGTACCATTATCTATACAACCACGGTGTCTGTATTAAAAACGAGCAAAACACGGCAAAAAAATCACGTTTGTTGTATGGGAAAATATTTATTATATTTCATTTTTAGTATTTGTACAAATACATAATTTGTGAAAATTTCAACTATCCAGCTATCGTGGTTCTTGAGATACAGCCTGGTGACAGACAGACGGACGGACAGACAGCGAAGTATTAGTTAATAGGGTCCCGTTTTTACCCTTTGGCTACGGAACCCTAAAAAGTAGGCTTTTAATTATAATTTTATACTATCGCATTTTGTATGAAATGTTTAGCTTTTTGGCTCTTGCCATGTGGGGCTATTGCCAGTTGAGCGACGTAGGCCTTAGTTGCGTGATCACGTCTTCTACGGAGTCGTCGAGTCGATGAGATGAATGATACAACACATTCGAATGACAAAATACAGTTGTCTTAGGCCCGTATTAATAAACTGATCTCAGTTTAAATGCCTATCTCAAGGTACGTCGGTAATTGAAATAATTTAATTGTTTCTTGTAGTTATTTAGTTTGAGTTCTAAACGAATTAGTTTACACCGCCTGCCATGAATTTGTGTCCTCAGTTATTTCTCTTACAAGGTTGTCTGGAAGAGATCGCTATTGTATACCTATGATTTAAATGTACTGTTCCATGTTCTGTTTTATTTTTTTTAATTTTTGGTGTTCGATAAAGAGAATTTGTATTGTATTGTATTGTACGTCAAAAATGACAGCTTTGAATGGTTCGACGTTTACTTTGACGTATCTTGAGATGGGCATTTAAACTGAGACGAGTTTATTAATACGGCCATTAGTCTCTAGTGAAGCGTCCGTAAGTACAGTAAGTAAACCACAGATAGTTATCTATATCTATCATAGACATGACATAAGATGCGACAGTGTTGCCACAGCTTCACAACCCTTAAACAGTGCCTTAATCTACAGATCATAAGCCTCGAGTCCATGACCCACGGCGCGCCGGGACACGCCGCCCACACCCTGAACAACCTCCTCCGGGTCCTGGGTATCCCCATGATGTCCAATCGGTATGACAGGGACAACTTTGTCACTGTCAACTGGCCTCGCGTCAAGACCGGTGGGTTTGCTTTATCGTCACTAGCGACTCGCCCTGACTTTGCTTTGGTTTATATTAGTTTTTAGGGTTCCGTAGTCCGTCACGTCCATCCGCAGCTTAGCTCAGACTCTTTGTCCGAAAAGCTGGTAAAATAAATTCCTGCTACTCACCCAATTTGAACCAAAAATCCATTCTTTCCTCTTTCTCCTTCTTTAGTGCACCCCTAGCCCTCATAAGGAACCTACGTGCCAAAGGCCGTACCAAAATCATATTTTCTTTTATACAAAAAACTATTAAGTTTGGGGGGCTGATATTTTGCCAATTTATTACTAACTAGCGACCCGCCCTCGCTTCGCTCCGGAATAAAGTATTATACATATAAACCTTCCTCTTCAATCACTCTAAGGTAAACGTCCCCTATTTCGGCATGTTAAGGCTCTTCAGAGTTTGTTATTTTTTCTTAATTTTCCTACACATGATGGTACTTTGAAAGCTTTTCAGTGATGGATATTGTTATTTTGACAGTAATTTAATGCATTAATTATATCATTACAGTTCGAACTTTTTTTTATATGAATTTATTTTTAAACCTCTTATTTGGCTCCTATCCAAATAAGAGGTTTAAAAATAAATTCATATAAAAAAAAGTTTCGTTCATTAAATTCGTGATAAAATTTGGCTCTGCTCCTAAGTTCGTGAATTCGTGGCTCCTGGTTCGGGATAGTTTTCCAGGGTAAGTTATGTTAATTCTTTGATAAAAAAAAAACAAATAATTAACAGATTTACTTAAGTAAGGACAGCAAAAGGGTATTATTTAAATAAAAAAAAGATTTACTTGAGAGGGGGATAATCTTACAGTTTTTATTGGTGCTTAGGTAGGTAATTATAGGTATAAGGTAACTTAATCGTTAAAATTAACCAACTAAAACTTTAACTTCCAACAAATAAAAATAATTAAGCCTTATTTTCATTTACAAAACAAAATAACACAAAATAATCATCTTATTTTTTTAACCCCCGACAAAAAGAGGGGCGCGTGCGTGCGTGCGTGCGTGCTTGCGTGCGTGCGTGCGTGCGTGCGTGCGTGCGTGCGTGCGTGCGTCCGTCCGTCCGTCCGTCCGTGCGTCCGTGCGTCCGTGCGTGCGCGTGTGTGTGTGTGTGTGTGTCTGTCTGTCTGTGGCACCGTAGCTCCTAAATGGATGAACCGATTTACATGCGTTTTTTTTAAATGAAAGCAGGTTTTCTAGCGGTGGTTCTGCAAATGATATAATATAAAATACCCCAGCTACTTAGCGGTCCCCGACGTGTCAGTTCAGTCAGTGTCAGTGTTCAGTTAACTATACTGTAATTCTATGGAACTTGCTAACTATGTAAATAAACAATATATTGAAATTGACATCTAATGTCAATTTTAGTATGGCGGCTTGTTTACATAGTTAGCAAGTTCCATAGAATGACACTTTACCTACTTATCAAACAATCAGCCCTTACTCCTACGCGACGACGCTTGGATCAAAACATTAATACTTTTAGGCCCAATACATAATATTTTTTTAATTTTTAGAGCTTTTTTACAGACTGTTTTGAGTCGGGGGCTTTTTACTTTGTAGAGGTTTTTTTACACACTATTTACTAATTGGATATTTTCCGAACCGAAGTTTTGTTTGTAACTAGTTCAATATTTAGGTTAACCAATTGCTTGATCTAACAAATCTTCTGGTAGGTATATCTTATGTCCTATTTATTACACTATTAGTATAGATATAGATATTGCTCCCCACATGTGGTTGCCGGGCATACCAAAAAAACTAAAATAGTGCCACTCCATGTCTTTCCGTGGATGTCGTAAGAGGCGACTAAGGGAATAAAGGCTTGTAGTACTGGTCGATGGGCTTGCAACCTGTCACTAATACACTTATATACCTCTTACAGTTACAGAATTATCAACAAGTCTTTTTAGAGTTGTTGGTATTTCTGTAGCTCTGCCTCTCCCACTCTGGGATGAAGGCTTGGTGTTATGTATAGATGTTAGTGTGATTTCTATTTGCTCTTGACAACTTTAACCGTGTGTGACAGGGCGAGAGCTATTACTAGAGAAAATGCCGCGCGATGCGTGGGTGGAGTCGATCCCTTACGACTTCGCCAGCGCGACGCACGCGCCCGCAAACTACATGTGCCAAGACTGCGGCCCGGGGGTCACCACCATGATGCCGATACAGGTAGACGCTCGTCCAATAGTCACGTGATGGTTTTGACAACTTTTTAACCATAGAATAAGAACTAAAGGCATAGAAGCTTATACTAAAGCAAAGGGGAAGACATGTTGTCACCGTACAATACACTAAAATAATGCGTGACGCGACACCTGCATTCACAAGAAAAGAAAGGCATATAGGTACATGCACTAAGGAGCAGTAGAGTTAAATTTATCGCTAACACCGTTGCGTAAGCGAGACGACGCGAAAGACGCGTACTCGCGTCAACTTTTTTCATGTAAGCACTTGAAAATTTTCAACATGAATATTCATTAAGTTAAAAAAGGAAAGAGTCAAAGTCAAAGAGTTGTCAACTCGTGTAAACTGGTCTCCAACGACACCAACTGGTCACCATGGTCGTAGATTATATATGCAACAGTGTGCAACAGCAACAGTGTACGACCATGATATTTTAGCTTATAGAACTGTCTATTTTTGTCACACTGAATCCCAATAAGACTGTTATAATCAGCTATCTGTATGTTGCCATGTTGCAGTTTTATTTATCGCTCCTTCTTTGGTTCGTATTCTAGGCGTTGAACCAGTGGTGCGAATATATCCGTCAATGACTCTGAAAAGGTCAACCTCTC
This sequence comes from Acleris holmiana, assembly GCA_949316455.1. NCBI lineage: Eukaryota > Metazoa > Arthropoda > Insecta > Lepidoptera > Tortricidae > Acleris > Acleris holmiana. Next base: position 7,119,528 of record OX438790.1, on the reverse strand, counting down.
TTCAACATGGTGACACGTAATGAGATTTGAGACTAACCCCCCACCCTAAAATCAACTGTTTTGTATGGGATTACTTGACTCTAACAAAAATTAGCGCTTTAAAGCTTAATATTTCGTAAACGGATAACTTAATAATTTTCAATCTCACACAAAATGTCCAAGTCCCAAACTAAGCTCTAGGCTTGTACTTAAGTAGGTACTAGACAACAATAAACATAGGTACTTATACAGGGTGTTTGGCAAATGGTGAGTCCCGTTATTAAAGTGACCGAGTGTGACCTACAGAGTTAGTCCCTGAAGTTTGTACAACCCTCTGCCAAACACCCTGTATAGTGAAATACATACTTAAATACATGTGTAGTTGCCGGGTGAGAATAGTGCTACTCCATGTCTTCCCGTGGATGTCGTGAGAGGCGACTAAGGGAATAAGGGCTTGTAGTACTGTTAGGCGATGGGCTTGCAACCTGTCACTAATACACTAGTAAACTTCTTGACCTGATTGTTCAGAATGTGGTCATAGAATTATAAACAAGTCTTTTTAGATTTGTATTTCTGTAGCTCTGCCTACCCCACTCTGGGAATGAAGGCGTGATATTATATGTATGTAAACAAAACTTCCAAAACTCAGGAAGAATATTCGCGCTCATCACATAAATATCTGCCCTTACCGGGATTCGAACCCAGGACCGCTGGCTTCGGAGGCAGGGTCACTCCCAACTAGGCGAACGTGTCGTCAAAATATTTACCAGTTTGTGTATTAGAACCAGGGACAGCTAGCTTTGTGAAAGGTATTTAATAAATTGTTATTTTTCCAGGATTTCCTTTGGCAGCGAGTGACACAAATGGGACATAAGACGGAGCTCAGTCCATCTGACAAGAAATTACTCAGCGTATTGTACCTGAAACAGTGCAAGAACAGATTTGCTCCCGGGCAGTAACGACCAATATTTGCTTTATGTACCTACAACCCCGAATACAAATTGATATTAAGAAAGTCTTTCTTTTATTAGAAAAGCATTGCTAGCCCTGTGGACGGGCTTGTTAATAATTAGGTCAAAATTAGTACAATTGATTATGTTAAGTTAGTTTTAAAACGAAGAACAGCGATAAATATAAAGGTGGGTACGTATTAGAGCAGCCTCGGGTTGAGGCAAGCACGGCTCACCTTTTTTGCTCAAATTCGTACGCGCGAGCAGCCGCCGAGCGGTGCGCGGCGAGCCGTCGAGAGTCGGTCTTTTGACCGTGCTCAAAGGCACCTCGGGTGTGCGTGCCGCGAGCAGAACGACAAGTTCTAACTGTGGGCGAGGCGAGTACAAATTTTGTAAAGTTGCTGAGCCGTTCTACCATCGATGCGATTTTTTCGCGGCTGTCATCGTGTCGGACACCATTTTGAAATGTCGGCTCGCGGTGAGCACGCTGCCTCACCTGCGCATGTTTATGTGCAACAATTTGGCTCGCGAGCAGCTGGCCAAGCTGAGGCTTGGCCAGCCTGAGGGCTAAGCTGCTCAGATTCGTACCCAGCTTTATGCGCACTAAAATTATCTTCGACACCCAAAAAAAAAAACTATCACCAAATTAGGTTAGGTTTTAGTGATTATTTTACTATTTTCGGCAGTCTAAAGTGTTTTTCTGGTGTTATATTTTACTATATCTGGTGATCCGTTAAACAAAAGCCCGAAGAACCTATTCTCTGCTAAGCGACCTATGTAAATCTAGGGGGATGAAGCTGTGGAAGTGTGCAGAAGGACAAAAACACTCGAAATTACTAATTAAAGGGTTCAAGAGCAAGCTCTCCAATGAGCTTCTACAGCTCGAAAGAGAAAAGACTAGGCAGTGACTAGGATCCTAACTGGCCATTGCAAACTGAACAAACATCTGTTTCAAATGGGTTTGAAGCAAGAGGCGTCGTGCAGGGTCTGTCAGGAAACAGAGGAGACAGCAATGCACGTCCTCATCTCATGCGGACAAAACTCCTCACTGCCCAAAAGTATCTGTAAATTCCTGGAGGCCACGGGCCTTTGCAGTGAGCTCGTAATTTTTGGTGTTTTAGCCTTGATAATAGAATATTGTAATTACAGCTTTTTCCCACGGTAAATACAGTGTGTAAATGGTATACGGGCGTTCCTTTTACCTGTGGTTAGTATAACCCCTACTACGCACATTTAGGCAGCTTTTGTTAAAAAAAAAAATAAAAAAAAAAATAATCATACAAAATAATTTAACACGCAATGTATAACGAAAAATGCAATTAATGACGTGTCAAAGTTAAGTATTATTAAAGCTGATGCTACTTAAGCCGAAATACACATTTTCACAAGTAAACCTTACGTACTTACCCGACAGACGGACTTCGATGTACATTGCGGGTCGATAGTATGTTCAAAAATTAATAATAACGGTGAACCGGGTGTGGACTGTACCTCGTATGTTCATAAGTTTTGAGACAAACTTTTTAGTTTATAAAATAAAGAAAATAATACTGGCACCTATTTTATATTCTTTTCAATTTTGAATTTGGAATGTTAGTGTGCTATTTGTATGTTTTGAAAATTCATTTCTTTTGTTTTTCTTGTGATGGAGGGAACGAAAGAATTGCGTGCGACTGTCATTTCACTACATATGGCGGGGAAAAAACCAATGGAAATTTTCCGTGACATAAAATGTTTTGGGGTAAGCCGCAACTTCGTATATTACACCATTAAACGCTACAAGGAGACTGATTCTTTGAAAGATCGACATAGGAGTGGTCGCCCGCGGTCTGTAAGGACGGCTGCTAACATCAAAATAATCAGAGAGCGACTTCGCCGAAATCCATGTCGCACCCAGAAAAAACTCGCTCTGCAGACTAAAATTTCGCGTATTTCAGTCAACAGAATATTGAAATACGATCTGAAAGTAAAGGCTTACAGCCGTAGAAAAGTTCATTTTCTAAATGATCGCCTTCGTAAATTACGTCGCGAACGTTGTCCGATGCTGCTTAAGAGACACGATGCGAAAAAGATACTCTTCACCGACGAAAAAATCTTTACGGTCGAAGAAAAGTTTAACCGGCAAAATAATAAAGTTTATGCCAAAAGCAGCAAAGATGTTCCTGCTACAGCACGAAATGTCTCGCGTGCCCATCATCCGGCGAGTGTGATGGTATGGTGGGGGGTTTCGTACGAAGGTGTCACTCCGCTCCATTTTTGCCAACAAGGTGTCAAGGTTAAAGCAAAAAATTATCAAAGTGACATTTTAGATACTGTAGTGAAACCCCTATCTAATACTTTATTTCACAACAAAGAATGGATTTTCCAGCAAGACTCAGCACCCGCACATAAGGCTAAAACGACTCAAGCTTGGTTAAGGGAAAATTTGCCGGGCTTCATCGCGGCGGAAGAATGGCCATCCTCCAGCCCTGATCTCAATCCACTGGACTATTCTTTGTGGACTGAATTGGAACTCAGGGCCTGCCAAAAGTCCCACCCAAACTTAGATTCTTTAAAGCGAGCCCTCATCAAAGCAGCGAAGGATATCCCACTGGAGAAGATTCGTGCCGCGATCGATGACTGGCCGGAACGACTAAAAGCTTGTATTAAAAATAGGGGTGGACATTTTGAATAGTAATTGCTTGTAGTTGTTAGTTAATGTCTAGTTACCATTATCTGTAAATTTTATAAATACAGCTTTATGCTTTAATTTTTTATGTAATATTTATTTCGTCTCAAAACTTATGAACACACGAGGTAATAGGACCAATAAATTGAGGGATCGTTTCCCCACCACAAACGTAACAACATTTATTCTACAACTTTTGGAAAAAACTTATTGTTAACTTCATACATATTAATGAATTTAGATTTTCCAAGCAAGCAATGTATTGCGAAAACTACGAAGTTTGTGGGCTGACAGTAGTGACAGTAGATGTTAACTAGACTTTGGATGGAGAACATTGAAAATCCTATTTAGTTGTAGAACAAATGTTGCTACTTTATAGAGTAGAATCGATCCCTCAATTTATTGCTCCTATTACAGGCCACACCCGGTATACGTTAGCGCGGTTAGCGTAATCAAATGATGAATGAAATAAACGCCCGTATACCATTTACACACTGTATTTATGCCATCCTAGCTAAAGCTATATGCCATCCACTCCTCACAGCATCAAATGAAGAATATAACCAACGTTTTGGTAAAAAATAAACAAAAAAGTTTCTGCCGAAAAATTCATTTTTGGAACAATGTTTTGCTGCCGATCGTACTTTAAAATAATACGGCTTATCAAGAACAACTAATGAGTCCAAACACGGTGGGTCTACGTTAAGAATACCTAGCGGAGATCCTGTCACCACCTTCCGACTCCATCATCAGACCAGCTCGATGGTGCCATATTATTGTATTGTCATCGAAGTTACGCAGGTATACCAAATTTCAGCTCAATCAGTCCCCGGGAAGTGGTTCAAATCTTCCTTGTAAGATTTGACCCGAACATACAAACATTGCAAGTTAATAAAAAGCTTGTAATAGTTGATGTCATGACGACATTTTAAATATTTTATTACGTAAACAAATTACGTTAAAGCATAATACTTCGAGAAACATTTCATTTATAAATCCAACCGCTCTAATTGTAGGTACAGAAAAGGTAGCTTACATCGTCACTACTTTGAAAAAAACCGCATATCTCATATTACGTAATCTTATATCAACTTAAACATAAAGAGAAATAAGTTTAAAATCATAAAATTCTCGTCTTACATACCTGTGTAAATAAAAACCGGTGAAGTTCGAGTCGTGCTTCGGGGGTTTCGTAAACCTTGATCTTATTTCAATTTGCTCTAAATACTTAGTGAAACTATTTTTATTTCATAATAAAAAAATAGATAGAATGTTTATAACAATGTTAAGATTTGTAGTATGTTTATGAGTTCGCTATAAACACTGGAGATTTAAGGGGTATTTTTTAGGCCAGTCGAAAACGTAAAAAAATGTGCAGGAAGACGTACGAAAACGTACCTTTTCGGTACGAAACCCTAAAAACTGAACCATAAATGTATATGTTTACGCCTATATTAGTATGTTCAGGTATTATGTGGTCTGTTTAGGCAATAATTAGGTATATTTACCATGGGAGTATCCAACATTAACCCATACATCAATTTCATTTATCGTAATTCCTACAGCAACTATTACATTTAAGAAGTTAAAGTACAAGTCAGAACATCCAAACTTTCACACATTACTATCTTCTACTTTAATTATGACATTCAGGACATCTTAACTAATTACCTTGGCAATCTATAAAATAGATGACATTATAATAGATAAAACTAGAAAAAAACATCAATACACGATCGAAACGTAAAATATAAGTTACATTTTGCCCGAAGGGTCCATACGCTAAAATGGAAGCCCCGCAATGCGGGGCTACATGTACCCCACAAGTCCACTAACCTTAATTGTTATTATTACATTAACATAATTTGAACTATATACAGGTGTCTATAATAAAAGTTATTCGAATATTTTATTAAAATGGAAGAAGGGTGTTTGTAATCAAGGGAGCTATATTTATATGTAATAATCGAAAATATTGCACATTATCTCTAAATAATGTCGCTTCCCGCTGTCTATCCCTCGGTATGTACGCTTAGATCTTCTTAGATAAATTCTGGATTAAGTACGGGTTTTACAGAAAACTCAAAAATCAAAGTAGTTCAATACTACTTCTTTTAAGAAGCGTCCTCAGTAAGAGCATTTGCGTGTAATATTCGAGTGGTGTGGACGTTGAGGCGAGCGTGACTGTGGTCCGCACGTCTCAGTAAGGGAGGATGCTCCTTTAGGTGTCGACAATATCGTGCGCGAACGCCCCACGGAAGACAGACGGGGGAGGCTAGCACTATTATGCACGCGTTTGAGTTGTTAAACTAGGAAACCGATTTATGGGTTGGTTGTTACGCGTTTCTTTATTTTAAATCTATATTTCTTATAAAATAGATTACATTACAACTAAGTAGTTATAGTTAAACGAGTGACTACAAATATTCGGCAGTACATAATGTAATTAGTTATTCACAAAAGTTAATCGCTACCCGTAATTTATTGTAATAGGAACTAAATAAAGAATATATACATACTTACTTACAGTTAGTGTATACATATATTTTACGTCTTTCTCTTTTGTAAACAATAATCTATCCTAAACACAATGTTATTTCCTTTTAGTATAGCATGACCACAGTAAAAAAATACGAAGGAGTACTAATTCGAAGACCATTGATATCTACTAAAATTAAACTTATTGATGATGGTCATTTATTTAAAAGATTTGCCATGCCATAGAGAAAACATGCGCGCGCAACTGCTCGGCGGTGAGTTAAGCAACAATTTGCGTTTTAGTATAATTAAACCTTCTAGGTTAGAAAATTGTTTACATGAACAGAGAAAATGTAAGTTGAATACAGCCTAAACAATACCTAAATCTAGGTGTTGTCAACCTAAAAAAAAGGATTGCATAATATTAACATTATTAAATTATATGCCTGAATCCGAATTCCGATGCCGATAGCCGATAACGATAATACAAAAAGAGTACAAGAACGATCGAGTAGCTGGGGTATTTTATGTTATTTTATTTACTTAGCGGTCCCCCGTCGTCTCAGTTTAGTTAGGGTCAGTGTTCAGTTGACTATCTACTAACGAGCATCAAACAATCAGCCCTTAGGGCCACTACTTATTATTTTTTACTTTTTAGAGGTTTTTTTAAGGACTCTTTAGTCAGGGGTTTTTAAATTTCTTATTTTTTTTTTATTTCACGCTTTTTAAACTTTTCCATCTGAATGTCAGTTTGTGGCATCGTAACTCCCAAACGGATGAACGGATTTGGACGCAGTTTATAAAGCTACCATTAATCAGGATGGTTCTTAGCAAGATTTCATGAAAATTGGTTGGGCCGTTTAAGAGATATCAGCTCTGGAAGTAGGTGTTGCCGTTATTTTGGGGGTTTTTAACCCTAAGAACAACCACTAGAAAGCGTGCTTTCATTTAAAAAAAAAAACCGCATTCAAATCGGTTCATCCATTTAAGAGCTACGGTGCCACAGACAGACACACACTTACCCGTCAAAATTATAACACCCCTCTTTTTGCGTCGGGGGTTAAAAATCATTCGATAAACTGATTTTATTCAGGTCTTAATTAAAGCTATTTACAAATAATTTATACCTAAAACCGGTAATTTACCAATCGGTGAAGAAAAAAATCCGGTTATTTTCCGGCTGCTCAGTAATAATTGAGCTGGGACTGTAATTACCGGTTTTTAAATTGAGCTGTTTATTCCCTACTAGGCAGGGCCCTACGAGATGAACCTCTACGACCTGGTTAAAGCTGGAAGCACATGTGAAATGAGAATTATTGGAAGTCACGATTTGGAAGTTGGGTAGCATTTTTGTTATATAGCCTACGAAATCTCTTTTCAACAATGTCCATTGAGAAACGTAAGCTTTTGTAATACAGACTTCTTATAGTAAGTAAGCTCTGATACACGTTGACAAGATGGAATACCTCTATGCTAAAGCGCTGACGCCCACAACGAAGAATTTCGTACATTGACCTTGACTGTAAAGCGCTGTATTACTAGGGAAAAGGTTTACAATCCATGATGCCGGCGGTCAATGTCGTTGTGCGAGCGCAGAGTCAATACATTTGTCCGCGAGTGACAGAGACAAATAATGGTGAATCAAAGTACGAATTTCTAGTGTTCGGCGCGGCGTCGGCTTTTTATTAATTTTACGGGTTTTCTTACCTAACATTCGAACACAATGGGTACACTGCTAATTGGTGTTTTTTTTAACAGAACACGTCATTTGAATGGTGCGCTCCATGCCCCGTGTGAGTTTTATAATTATTTTCACAACAAAACTTTTTACTACAAGTCGTACAGGTAAAGACTTGTGCCTTAGACTTTTCTAAACAATAAGTACAATCTGTGGAATCAAATATGGACGAACATTTCAAACAATATTTGACGTTTTCATCATCCGAGACTTTTTTTACATTCGGTTTACACGACTCACAGACATCCAGTTCTAAATCGTCATCTCTTTTTACATTAACATCGTTTTTGTTAATGTCTGTTTTGTCGACATTCGTTTTCGATTTCTTTGTATAAACTTTTTTGCATTTTTTGTAATAATCATTTATTTTTGCTGAGTTTTCGTCTTTATCATCTGATTTCGGGTTTGATGTTTCCATTGCAAAGTCTGCTTTTGGTGTGTCAGTAATGGTTCCACTTATTGTAACAACTGTGACACAGCTCGAATCTGCTTCACCTGTAGAATCTATTGGTTTTAACTTCCCGCCATCTTTACTTGTGTTCTTCGATTTTTCATCTACTGTATTCTGTTTTTCATTTGGTTTGTCATCAAGAAATCTCAAACTAGTATCAGGTTCTCGACTAATTGAAGTAGTTTTACAAATAAAACTCTCTGGATAATTAGGTGAGTAAATGCATATCTGTGAATCCGGAACAAGTTTTTGGGCACCATTTTCATTTTTTTTAGTTACTCTCTTCGGTTTAAATATTCTTCTCAAAGCTTGTTTTTTATCTGTTAAAGTGCTTGTGTTTGAATTCGTTTTATCTGTATCTGCCGTAATTTCATCATCATCATCGTCTATGACGATTACATCACTTTTTGTATGATTTTCAATAGGTATATCCATATTTTCTAAACCTCTAAGCAATTCGTCTTGGTTGATACTACCGTCAAAAAGAATTTCATCACCATCTGATTCTGATAATCGACCTTTTTGATCATTAATTTGTTTTGTTTTGTTTAGTTGATCATTATCATCACTACTGCTCCTTGAATTATTAATAATGTCAGGTTTATCATTACTGCTGTTCTTTTTATTAATAATGTCAGTTTTATCATTACAGCTTTTCGTTTCATTAGCGATGTCAGGTTTATCATTACTGCTTTTCATTTCGTTAATAATGTCAAGTTTATCATTACTGCTTTTTGTATTCTTAAAAATGTCCGTTTTATCATTAATGCTTTTAGGATTATTAATGATGTCAGGATTATCATTACTGCTTTTAGTTTCCTTAAATATGCCCGTTTTATCAATACTGCTTTTCGTTTCATTAACGATGTCAGGTTTATCATTACTGCTTTTCATTTCGTTAATTATGTCAATTTTATCATTACTGCTTTTTGTTTTATTAATGATGTCAGGATGACCATTACAGCTTTTTGTTTCCTTAAAAATGACCGTTTTTTCAATACTGCTTGTCGTTTTATTAATGTCAGGTTTATCATTACTACTTATTATTTCATTAATAATGTCAGGTTTGTCAACACTGCTTTTTGTTTCCTTAATAATCTCCGTTTTATCATTACGGCTTGTCGTTTTATGAATGACGTCAGGTTTATCATTACTGTTTTTCGTTTTATGAATAACGTCAGCTATATGATTACTGCTTTTTACTGTATTCATTACGCCAGGTTTCTGATTACTTCTTTGTGTTTCATTAATAACGTCAGGATTATTATAACTGCGTTTTGTTTCAATCATTACGCCAGCTATATCACTGCTGGTGTTCCCTTCATTAATTATGCCACTTTTATCATCACTGCTTTTCGTTTTTTTAATTACGCCGTGTTTAATATTAGTGCTTTTCCTTTTTTTATTTACGCCCGGTGTATCATTACTGGTCTTTCTTTTATTAATTATGCCACGTTTATTATTACTGCCTTTCGTTTTTGTAATCACGCAAGGTTTATCGAAACTGCTTTTCTTTTTCTTTTTTACACCGGGTGTATCGTTACTGGTCTTTCTTTCATTAATTATAAAACTTTCATCATCACTGTCTTTCGTTTTTTTAATTAAGCCAGGTTTATCATCACTACTTTTTGTTTCATTGATAACGCCACATTTTTCATCACTGCCTTTAGTTTTTTTAATTACGCCGGGTTCATCACAGTTTTTCGTTGTGATAATTACACCAGGTTGATCATTACTGCTTTTTCTTTTATTGATTAAGTCAGGTTTATCATCACAGCTTTTTGTTTTGTTAATTACACCAGGTTGATCATTACTGCTTTTTCTTTTATTGATTAAGTCAGGTTTATCATCACAGCTTTTTGTTTTGTTAATTACACCAGGTTGATCATTACTGCTTTTTCTTTTATTGACTAAGCCAGGTTTATCATCACAGCTTTTTGTTTTGTTCATTACACCAGTTTGATCAATACTGTTTTTTCTTTTATTAATTAGGCCAGGTTTATCATCACAGCTTTTTGGTTTGTTAATAACACCAGATTGATCATTACTGCTTTTTCTTTTATTAACTAAGCCAGGTTTATCATCACAGCTTTTTGTTTTGTTAATTACACCAGATTGGTCGTTACTACTTTTCCTTTTATTAATTATGCCGGGTTTATCATCACTTTTTGTTTTATTGATTACACCAGGTATATCATTATTGCTTTCTCTTTCTTTAATTACGCCACGTTTATTATCACTGCGTTTCCTCTTAGTAATTACGCCGGGTTTATCATCACATTGTGTTTTATTAATTACACCAAGTTGATCATTACTGCTTTTTCTTTTTTTAATTATGCCACTACTATCGTCACTGCTTTTCGTTTTCTTAACTACGCCGGATTTCTCTTTACTGCTTTTTCGTTCATTAATTACGCCAGGAGTAGCATTATTACTTTTATCAACAGTTTTATCATTAAAGTCGTTATGTTTGTTTTTGGTTGTTATAGTTGCATCATTAGTGTAATGGTTTTGACTTTGATTAATCAAGTGATTACCACACTTTTTTATGTTACCTAACAAAACTTCGAGTTTGGAGCGCTTTTGGAGAAAATTGACGCTTTTAGAGGTCAAATTCGGCATTTCCATTGGTTCAATAATTTGTTCCGAAGATGTTGGGACGTCGACTGCCTTTTCTATTTGGACCGGTTCTTTTATTTTTATATCTGGTTCCTTTTTAGGAGGTAGTTGTTTAAATATTGCATCTGGAATAAAAAAAAGATTTAAACATACAAAAACCCAGCTGTATACTTACTAATGTTACTATAATTATATTATAGTGGTTGCCGGGTTAGAATAGTGCCACTCCATGTCATCCCGTGGATGTCGTAAGAGGCGACTAAGGGATTAAGGGCTTTTGGTACTGTTAGGCGATGAGCTTGCAACCTGTCACTAATACACTGGTAAACCTTAGCCTGATTGTGCAAAATGTGGTTACAGAATTATCAACATTTTTTTTTAAAGTTGTTGGTAATTCTGTAGCTCTGCCTACCCCACTCTAGGAATGAAGGCGTGGTGTTATACATTGTGTAATTATATAAGCTAGCTCGCAAAGTATGATACACTTGTTTAAGGTCCTTATATTTCTCACTTATGTATGTGCGGCAAATATTATTTATTTAGTGATTGCACTCTCTAAAAAAATATAGTGGGAAATCACTGCAATGGTTTACCCTACCTACTTAAGTTTCTTTTGTTTTTGTTCAGTAGGTAGTGGGACGCCGACTTCAGCTGGACTGACCTATTATTTTAAAAGAAGTTATTTCTCGCTTTTTCAAGACAGTTGTTAATTTTTGTCAATAATTATTTCATTTCATACCTTTTAGTGATCATATTGGGCGTTCTCCAAAACAAGTACCTATAGTTAAGGGCTAAAATTAACAGCGGTAACTTTTCTATTACTTCACGAATATTAACTATTACTGCTTTAAGAGAAATAGTGGCATCTCAGACAAAATTCCTGTAGCAAGTTCAACCGTATTACTAACAGGTGAGGTTTGAATCTGCTATGCTTATTTAATTTGAAATACCGTCTCTTGGCTTATGAGGGCCATATATGACTAATTTTCGTGACGTAATGGAAAAGTTACCGATGTTTATTTTTGTCCTTAACTATAGGTCCTTTTTTGGAAATGCCCAATAATAGGTATTACTGTTATGTCGTCCACGTATTTTTATTCCTATAATATTTAAGGATAGATAGATAGATAGATAGATAAAAGCTTTATTCATCCAAAAAACACAACACAGGTTGGCTCTTAAGATTAAATTTAAAACAAAAGCGACCAAGAAAATACCAACGCCAAATTAAAAAAAAAAAAAAAAGATACACAAAACAGAAAAAGAAAAATATATGAGCCATGTGTCGTGGGATGAAAAGGCGCTGACTCAGCATAATGCTGCAAGGACTGCAGCGCTGGTATTCTGTCAGTACCATTAGAGACAGGTCTGTGGCGCTCGCAGGCGCAGATCATGTGCCGAGCTACTACCAAATGCACAGTAATAAATAGCAACAACATTTTTAGTTAAAAACTACAACAGGTTACGGACATAGATCAGGAACTAAGAATTAAAAAAAAAAAAAAATGAAGAATGAAAAAAGGAGGGGGAATACAATAAAATCCAATTTATTATAAAAAATTAAAAAATTAAAAAATTACGAAGCAAGTCTAAAAGGGTATTTAATAGGTAATTTAATTTTTTTGTTTATTCAAAAGGTGTAGACTGTATTTAATTTTAAAAGAAGATTTATATCTAATATTACGTATGGGCGGGGGGATATTGTTCCAACATTTCGTAGCCTGGTATCTGAAACTCCCCCTAAAGGCAGCGGTTCTGTGTGGAGGGACCATGAGTACGACAGCGCGTGAACGCCTGGCGCCGTGAGGCCCCTTCTGGGAGAACCACTTTAACTTTTTGAAGAGGTAACTTGGGGCTTCATTTTTAATGGTGTCGAATAGAAGACATGCTAGTAAAAGTTCCTGTCTATTTGACATTTTCAACTTATTTGCGTTATTGATGAAAGGGGTCACGTGAGATCGAGGAGGAATCTTAAAACAAAACCGTGCACAGGCATTCTGAACTTTCTGAATAAGACGCTGCGAACGCACTAGTAGACAAGGGCCGAAAGCAGTAAGACAGTAATTTAATTTGGATAGTATAAGAGTCTCGCAGAGTCTCATTCGCATGTCCACACTTAAAAAATCCCGCAAATTGTAAATAACTTTCAATCTGTAAAAGCAGTTACGAACCGTGTTAATGACATGTTGTTCAAAACGCAAATGACTATCCAACAGAAGTCCAAGATTCCTCGCCTCCCGAACACAGTCAATACCAATATTATTTATTTCTATATTAAGACCAAGAGTAGTGATTTTTTCTACTTGTTTACAAGATCCGAGTACCATATATTTGGATTTAGTAGGGTTTAGCACCAAAGAATTAGCATTAGACCATTCGAAAATGTGCTTCAGATCTTCATTTACTAATTTAGAAGCGGAAACCACAGCAGTGGGGCAAAAAGAATAGTATAGCTGCAGATCGTCAGCATAAAGATGAAACCTGCAATGCTTAATACACTTAGTTATATCGGAACTATACAAAATAAATAATAAAGGTCCCAAGATGGATCCCTGAGGCACCCCTCGTGATAACAAACTTGGGTCTGACCAGACATATTTTCCATCACTCTGCATAATTTTTACCGATTGCTTACGATCAGTAAAATAGCTGGTAAACCAATCGATGGTGCTGCAGTCAAACCCATAGTAGTGTAATTTTGATAACAGAAGTGGGACATTAATACAGTCAAAAGCTCTCGAATAATCAAGTAGAACCATGACGGTGCCCTGACCAGCATCCTGGGCTGCGAGGACTTCATCAATAACGTCAAGTAACGCAGTACATGTACTACGACCCTTCCGAAAACCCGACTGCAATTCTGGCAGGATGTCATTTGCTTCCAAGTACTTTGAGACCTGATCATACACCACTTTCTCAAGAATTTTTGACAAATACGGAAGTATGCTTATCGGTCTCAAATCTTTTAGATCAGTTGGATCATTTATCTTGGGGATTGGGCGGACCACAGCCATTTTCCACAAGGAAGGGACCATTGAAGTAGTTATAGAGGAGTTAATCATGTCAGTTATAACTGCCAGAGTCCGGGGTAAGGTCATTAATATCATATCGTATGTTATATCGTCATAACCCTGAGCATTTGACTTAAGGAGTTCCCTCGATTTTGAACTAGAAAGTACCAAACGAACGAGTTTTCCAAATCGGACCATCGATGTTTGTGTATTCGGCAAACCATAAAAAAAACCCGACGAATTGAAACTTCTTTTTTTTTTAAGTCGTTTAAAAAACAAGTGAGCAACAGCTACCAGTGAATAAATCCTTTTACCTTCAATATACTCCTCGTCAGGAGGGTCCTCCCACCACACGGGGCTCGGGCAAGTGAGTATCTCCATTAAATCCTCGTCAGTCAGGTCGTCTTCAACCATGCGGATGACTTCAGCCATACTTAGCTCGGCGCATTCTGGACTTGGTGCTTGCCTCGGTGTTTTGGGTATTGCTGGAATATAAAAAAAAAACAATCAAATTTATAATGATTACGGTCTCTGCTTGTATACCGTTCGATACCATGATCGTACTAGGAACGTGTCCGGCATAAAATAGTAGATAGTACAACAAGGGCATAAACACCATTTTATCCAAGACTTATGGTATCCATCCGAGCCGGTAGGCGAGGGCGGATAATTAAGTCGAGGATAAAATGGGTTTTAAGACCGAGTTATACACTCTGCATTTCACTTCGATTACGAGGAAATAAAACAGTGACAATATAAAAAAAACTTTTTCTTGTATTTAGGCGGCAATGTCTGTTCAATAAGTTTTTTTGCATTTTTAACCATTAGTGTGTTAGGTGTGAGAATTATTTCCTCTTCACTTGACAACATTTTAACAAAATTCAGTAACACCACAAGTTTTGCGAAGATTTTTTTTTATTACAATTCTAAATAAAGGTTTCAGAAAAAATGTCCTTATGGCAAATTCATATTATGGCACATGATTCGTGTGGCATATAAAATAATGCCATATGAAATTCGGGGAAATGAAATTATTGCTCATGAAATTCGGTCAAACGATAGACACTGTCTACTACTGTCGCAAGCCGCGCGCGTCAGTCGCGCGACTGACGCATCGGCCGCTAGCCATGGAAGCCAAAAACGTGGTAATTAGAGCAGCCTCGGGTTGAGGCACGCACGGCTCACCTATTTTGCTCAAATTCGTTCGCGCTCACGCGCTGTACTCGAGCAGCGAGCGGCGCGCGGCGAGCTGCCGGGAGTCAGTCTTTTGACCGTGCTCAAAGGCGCCTCGGTGTGCGTGCCTCGCGTAATTTGGACGTGTAACCGAGCGCGCCGCGGACAGTTCAAAAAGTTCTAATTTGTCTGTTTGACGAGGCGCGTACAAATTTAATAAAGTTGCTGTGGCGTTCCACCACCGAGGCGGTTTCATCTTTTTGCTAATAAATTCGGTGAATTATGATAAACGCAGTTCCAAATTACAGCTTTCTAGTACTAAGAGTCTCTGCGCTAGGCTGCGGACAGACGGACATGGCGAAACTATTAGGGTTCCTAGTTTGACTACGGAACCCTAAAAAATAGAACCTCTTTTAGAATAAATTATAGTGTGAATTTTTTGAAATACTGATATTATAAAGAGAGATTTGTTTCTTTGTTAAGTAAGGGTTATAGGCTCCAAAACGAATGGACCGATTTAAAAAAAACTTTATTATCACTGAGTAACAAAGGCTTTTATTTTCGTACGCGGACGGAGTAACGGGCAACAGCTAGTAATTTTATATTTGAGTGCATTGTAAATAGCCCAAACTTTTGAATATTTTATTTCGACACAATATTATAAATATAAAATTGTTTGTTTGCTCAGACTGAACTGTTCAATGCTTTATCAAATCAAACAATGTCCAAAGGGGCAGCTGAAGACGCATCGAAAATAAATAATAATAAATAAATAAATATCACAGGACAATGTCGCACAAATTGACCTAGTCCCAAAACTCCCAAACTAAGCTCTAGGCTTGTACTATGGGTATTAGACAATGATAAACTTACTTATATAGAGTGATATATACTTAAATAAATAGAAAACATCCAAGGCTCGGGAACAAATACTCTCTACACAAATATCTGCCATTACCGGGATTTGAACCCAGGACCGCTAGCTTCGAAGGCAGAGTCACTACCAACTAGGCCGGCGTATCGTCAAAAAACTATCAAATAGTTTAAAACTATGTATACTAGCTTTCTATTAAAGGAAACTGTGTCCAAATCTATATGCCACTGACAGAAACGCACAGGCCTCCGTTGAACTTATAACACATTTGTGTTGGGGTTAAAGAATAAAGTTTTGCATACCTTTATGAGGCTTAGAAGATTTTCTCTTAACAGACCCGGTGACACTCGCCACCATCTGTAGGTCATGGCTGGGCTTTAACATAACTTTCTTTACATCCATCTTCCGCTTCACCTTATTTGGGTAATACTCGTCATCTTCCACCAACACAATCTTCTTACGCAAGATCTTGGACATCGCTAAAACCTTTTCCGGTAACCTCTGGACCTTGGCCACACTTTTAATTGGAGATTCCTTTATCTTTGGTGTTTTCGCTTTCGCTTGTACATTTTTAGGTTCATTTACAAGGGTTTCCTTTGTTGGGCTTTTGAGGAGATCAGTTAAATGTTTCATGCTTCGGTTTTTAGTTCGTAGCTGACGCTTCATTTGAGCGGATTTGTGACGAGTCACCATGACGTCTTTTGGAGCTACTCTTGGGTCAGATTTGCTGGATGACGCTTTTGAAGACATATTCTGAACGCTAAAAATAATAGTCTTTTCATTTAATATACTGCTGTGATTTGTTGAAGAAACTTGATGAGGAACATTAAGGATTATTAAGAGTGAAGAGCTAAGAGCATTGAAAGTGTCTTATTCTTATCACCATTTAATAAATCAGGGTGCTAACAAGTAGTTAAAAGCCACTAAGGCTGGTTTTGATAAAATTTCCAATTTTGTCAAAAATTGTGTGAAATTACAAAAATTTGATCTGACATATTTACTAATGGGCCTTTATAAAACCCGACCTAAATGACACTTTATAAACAAATTGAATTAAATCCTGCAACACCTGGTGAAAAGACTCATATTATTAGTAATATGAGTCTTTTCATGAAGGTTGTTTTCAAAAACTTTGTACATAGTGAAAGGCTTAATGAAAACAAAAATCACAAATGTGTCCTTTGTGTAAAGAAAGTAAGTCATACAAACTATATGGTTAACTCTTGTTACACAAAGCAATCAATTAAGCTTTGTTTAAATTAAAGCGCTTAACTACATACAATTTTTTTGAAAATGTCCTATGTTGCCAGGTTAGAATAGTGCCACTCCATATCTTCCCGTGGATGTCGTAAGTGGGGACTAAGGGAATAAGGACACGTAGTACTGTTAGGCGATGGGCTTGCAACCTGTCACTAATACACTAGTAAACTTCTTGGCCTGATTGTGCAAAATGTGGTTACAGAATTATCAACAAGTCTTTTTACAGTTGTTGTTATTTCTGTAGCTCTGCCTACCCCACTCTGGGAATGAAGGCGTGATGTT
Organism: Acleris holmiana; assembly: GCA_949316455.1. Classification (NCBI taxonomy): domain Eukaryota; kingdom Metazoa; phylum Arthropoda; class Insecta; order Lepidoptera; family Tortricidae; genus Acleris; species Acleris holmiana. The sequence goes on along the minus strand of OX438790.1, from coordinate 7,102,045 downwards.
ATGTATGTATGTACGTATGTCCCATGATAGTGAGAGCCAAAAATGTTACTATTGAGTCTTAAAGGCAAAACCTTTAAAAAGTACATTTACATTATGAGTCTGAGATCTCTATTCGGTTCTTAAGTACTCAAACCATAAAATCATCTAAATGGCTTTTCTTTCTACTATTGTACCAATTATTTTTTATTTATGAATTGTTATAGACTAGTCTTACTTACCTACATCATTAATATCTTTCATGTTGACTATAGTAATAAAAGGTAAGGTAAGGTAAAGTCCATGGCGACATTACATCATATGACAAATCAAATAAATCTGGTATCTTTGACCTAATGATCATGAAACTGTTATGAAAATGACAGAAGTCTCTTAAGTATTGATCGAGCGAAAGAAAACATGTGTAAACAAATGGTACCTATTTTACATATCGGATATGAATCTAATCATAAATGTTACGTAGGTAGTGTCACATAACACAACATAGCTTTAAAATTCGCTATAGGTGCGACATATGCAGACAATGCCAGATCAATAATTTCGCTTGCAAGATAATACGTACTATTCAGGGTAAAACGCATTAAAAACGATAAAAATATTGGTTTAGGGCTTATTTAGAAAACTAACTAATCTTAGAATTACTTAGAAAATTAGTTCAAAATATGTGAGAAAGAGTATTTAAAAATCTCATATTTACCTGTTACTTTAGTAGACCCACACAATTGAGATCAAATAAAGCGCAACACGAGCATATTCGGCTACAAAACATACACTGTTGTGGTATTTCACGCTTATACAAGCCAAATCCTTCGCACAGTCACCTCAAAACGAAAATGCGTACTATAAAGGTAATTCACACGGAATGTCACGCTGGGTTGAGTTAGAACCATGTCTCTTTAGATGGTTTTTATAGAAAATACGGGCTGGGCCCATATATCCCGGTTTATCTACAAGCGCTATCAATCAATTGTTTTAACGAAGTTTTTTTTAATAGGCACTTAGCTTCATACTACTATGTATTTTATGGGATTTATTGTGCTAGAAATCAGCTTAGCTGGCCATGGCCCACCCACGCTTTAACCTTTAAGTCTTACTATTTGAAATAAAATTTAGTTTCTGGTCAGCAGTTTAGTGTTTTAGCACATAAAAGATTGTAATTATACCTTTTGTTATTCCAATAAACATCATTATTTATAATAAATGATAAGATAGTAATATTTGCGTAACTCACACGTGTAAGTAAGCTTTACAAAAAAAACTTTATGAAGCAAAAGTTTAGTAATCAATCATCCAACAAACCTTAGCGATTTAACCAGTAACTCGAGTAACACCTGCATAAACCCAACCGTCATCAGTCACTGTCAAGTGTCAACTATACGTCAAACTGTGAAAGAAAGCAGGAAAACAGCTTGCGAGGAGAATTTTCTTTTCGTTTTCTTTAGTTTATTTACGTTATTTTTTGTTTAAATTATTATTTTGTTTATTTCTCTACAATGATCAAAAGGAAAATCAAACAACATGCCAGCACGACCAATAGCACGAGAAATCAGTGTGGAATCTGTGACAAATTTATAATCGGAAATTCTTACAAATTGAGGGCTCATTTATACCAACATAGTGTTGTAAAATCGCGTTTTGAGTGCCCTTACTGCTTCAAAGAGTTCTTCCGATCGGATGCGTTTACGCGTCATATAAACGTTCACACAGGTAATCAGAAGACTTACGTTTGTGACTACTGTGAACGGGGTTTCGTAGATAAGAGGAATTTAGTGTACCACCTAAAAATCCATGACGACTCATTACCTCTCGCACATCAGCGGTGTGGTTTACGGTTCAAATGTGAGGCTTGCGGCATCTTTTATTGCGAGCTTAGATTGTTAAGAAACCATGTCCGAAGAACACACTTCAATTTACTCGCTAAAGATGAAGTGCACCTAAAAAAGACCTTAAACGAAACATGGGTGGAAAATGTACAGGATTCAAAAGTGTGTGTGGAAATGACTAAAGTAAACAATAATGTGATTAGCATAAAGAAATGCGTGAAGCAGGAACAGAATTTGTTGGTTAAAAAACAAAAAACACATGATCTGACAGCAATGTACTCCGTAACACATTATTCCAGAGTTACATGTGATTATTGCAATAAAGAGATGTTGAAAAAGAGTCTAGGGGCTCATATACGAGAGCGGCACTTTAATGTTCGTAAATTTGTTTGTGAAGTCTGTAAGAGGACTTTTAAACGGCACTATCAATTGGTTGATCATGCTTGTGGGAAGAAATCAAGACGCAGGAGACCAAAAGGTGTAGACAAGCAGTCGGGTAAAATTTCAGAGACTGAAGCTTGAACTTTGACAGCATTTAACTAAGTTTTGTGAAGACAAGTTTATTTTTTAAAGCGTTATTGCTTTGGAGCACCCAGCTTGAAAAATTATGAGAACAGCAATTATTTTTGTTGATTGTACATCATTTCTATGGTGTTACTTCCATTATCCCTGTATAGGCAAGCCTATAAAATTATAAACATGGATAAGAAATCATTTTAAAGCAGCACATCGGAAAGCAATTTAAAAAGTTCTTGCATGTGTAATTCTTATAAAATATGTAGCCTTTTTTTGTTGTACCCATGTATGTTCCCTAGTATTTAGATAAGAAAAGAAATTGCATGCTCATACATGTCTTCCATTTACAAACTATATCAAAATATTTTAATTTTTTTTTTAATTGTAAAGTTTATTTCTGGACCTTTCATTGTTTTCTAAAAGCAGTCATTTAATATTGAAGACATTTTTTTTATGCTTGATATTTTATTTTTATTTATCGAAGTCTGTTTCAACTTGACGTTATCATTTTGAATCAGACTAGTATAAAGCTGGGTACGAATCTGAGCGGCTCAGCCTGAGGCATGGTCGCCTCGCGCGGCAAGATGCTCGCGAGCCAAATTGTTGAACATAAACATGCTCGGGCGAGGCAGTGTGCAAAATGGCGTCGGACACGATGAGAGCCACGGCTGCGTTTATCATAATTCTGAATTATTCACAAAAAAATAAGAAATTGCCTCGGTGGTGGTGCGGCTCAGCAACTTTATCAAATTTGTACGCGCCTCGCCGACAGACAAGTTACAACTTGTCGTTCTGCCCGCGGCACGCTCCGATACACGTCCAAATTACGCGAGGCAAGCACACCGAGGCGCCTTTGAGCACGGTCAAAAGATCGACTCTCGACGGCTCGCCGCGCGCCGCTCGCCCGCTGCTCGCGCACAGCGCGTGAGCGAGTACGAATTTGAGCAAATAAGTGAGCCGTGCATGCCTCAACCCGAGGCTGCTCTAATTCGTACCCACCTTAAGAGGAATGATTTATTTTGTTTTGTAAATATAGGTTATATTAATGCCATATTGTTAAATATAAGTACAGGGTCGAGATTCTACACCGTAAAACATTATTGCTTTTGATGCATTTCAATATATGTATTATTTATTTGACACTTATGACGACAGAGTTAAAAGCAATACTATTACATATAACAAGAAATATGTTGTTACAGTGTTAAATGGAAGCCCAGTGCCAGTTTCTAATAATTATTGGTAATCTTGGTTTTTTTTATGTAACATGAGTGACAAATAACCTGTCAATTAAAAGTGCAAGTGGGATAGTGATAGCACTGATAGCAATAGCCATCCAAACACTATTAGGAAGTAAAATGCACAATCAATTATTAGCTATGTAAAGTATTAGGTATATTTACACTTTTAAAGTGTTTACATATTGAAATTGAAAGAATTGTTAGTTGTTTGAATTTCTATTAACTAAGGTTTTTTTAGTTTTAAAACGTAAAAAAGGATGACTGAGACAAACAAGACTAAAATAAATAACATCATGTTGTTAATAATTTTAATATTTATTGAGATTAAGAGCCTAAAAACTATTGTGCTATTGTTAGTTTTGATTACAAATTTATATGCTACTAGAATGTTTAATGTTTGTTAAGGTATTCGTTATAAGTGGTTACCTATCATAATGTCGAAATTCGTTACTCCGAATATTATTAGCCCGAAAACGTTTCCCTTTTTTCCACTTCGCGTAATTATTGTTTGCCCGAAATTACGTTTCCCATATTATTATGTCCCCTATTTTTATTTCGTCGCAATTTCATTTCGCTTATGATTCGAATCGCCACTTATTGAAATCCCGAAGTTTCATTTGCCAACTAATTTATTTGGCGTAAAGTTTTACTTCCGAAATATTACTTTTCCGCTGTGTCAAAACATCGAATCGCATGAGTTTGCAATGTAATTTGCGTAGGCGTTATTAATTGGGTGGGTAAGTTAATAAAATTGTCAACCCAATCTTGTCATTTGTTTATTTTATCAGAAAGGTTACAATTGCAGTGTGGATTTATATAAAATGGCACATAAATACGGGGCTCACTTTTCTAGCGCCAGTTTGTCTCCGCGGGGTCGCAATTCTAACCTAACCTAACCCACTTTTCTAGTGCCAGTTTGTTTCCGCGGGGTCGCAGTTCTAACCTAACCTAACCCACTTTTCTAGCGCCAGTTTGTTTCCGCGGGGTCGCAGTTCTAACCTAACCTAACCCACTTTTCTAGTGCCAGTTTGTTTCCGCGGGGTCGCAGTTCTAACCTAACCTAACCCACTTTTCTAGCGCCAGTTTGTTTCCGCGGGGTCGCAGTTCTAACCTAACCTAACCCACTTTTCGTGCCATTTTTTTTCCGCGGAGTCGCAGTTCTAACCTACTTAACCCACTGTTCTAGCACGAGAGTCGCAAAAACCAAATCATAACACAAAAAAGCGACAAGCAACAAATTTCCAAATGCCGGGAATAATTAATAAAATCTGTTGCAATTTTTTTTATGGCATTCGGTGTAATGATATTAGGGGAAATGAAATTTAGGTGTAACGTAGCATCGGAATTATGAAAAGTGGGGTAACAAATCAGTTGTCAAACAATAAAGTTGGCAAACGTTCTTCGGGCTATTGAGTTTCGGGAAAACGTTAATTCGGGGAAACAAACCAGCGGCGTTTCGTAAGTATGGTAAACAAAGCAGATGGATTTTAAAAATTCGGGGAACTGTTTTCGGACAAGTGAAAATCGGACAAGTCAGTTTCGGAAGATCGATAGGTTACCGTTATAAGTACTTATAAATAATGATCGGCGACTGGTAGCAATTTTTCGACGAAAGTATAACATGGATATGATTCTATATAAATTACGAATTTGTTAGAAGCTTAAATGATACCGATGAAATATTGGTTTACAACAGCTAATCACCGGTTTCAAGTCGATTAATCAAAATAAAATAATATAAACAAAAAAGTAGCTAGTACATTCGTTGAAAATCGAAATTATCTTTCGTGTTGCGCATTAAAATTTGTAGAAATAAAGTATTTCAACTGTAAAATCACGTAAATCAGCGAAATCGGCAAAATTTCGTATACGGCCTCTTAAGCCAGTGTCCAATGCACAACTTAGTCCAAGCATACATTTTGTTTTCGTTCTTACGTCGAAGGGACGATTGTTAATAAGCATGCAAATTATTAAGTCAATCTGCAGACTATAAGTTAGTTTGTTTGTGAGTCTATTTATGAGGGTTAAAAAGCCCAAAGCAAGCCTAGATATAGTTATAAAGTGCCTAAATATACTAAATAAGTAGAGTAACATTGAAAATGTGCACAGAAACTGAAATAAAAAAATGTAACAAAGGATCCGCCTTTTTAATCATACCACTTGGAATATTTCATTAACCTTTTATGAACATGTAACGTAGGTATCTATTGAAATGTTGTTGATGATGGCGACGGTATATCTGGTATTAGCAAGAAACTTATATTCTATGGGGAATGCTCTAAAACAGTAGAACATGCGGTGGAACAAGAGTAGAACAGACGGACGCACGAACTGAAGGACAGCGTTACGGTCCCGTTTAGCGCCGTTTGAGTGCGATTCCCTAAAACGACCTTGAATTAAAATATCTCGTTTTGCATCTTTCTCCGGGAATATAGAAAAGGAACGAAACATTTGGCGTCGCTTCGATGCAAATCCTACGTATGAGTAATTCAAGGTTTTTTTTTGACAATATACACGTGCATCTACACACACAAGTATGCCAAAGCCGCTCTCGTGAGATAGAACAGCTGCATCCTTGGTAGGAGGTTCAGTCGAAGTCATAAATATAATAATAAACTGAGAAAATTTCATATATTACACGTGAAAAGGTATTAAAGTGTAAACATGTTTATGACTTCGACTGTAGGTACATAGTAGGTATGGTTGGTGGAATCTCAACACATGCTGCTATGCTACCAATGTTTTTGTGTTAGACCGTATACTTAACGTTTATATTGCAGTTATCGTCCACGTCGAATCCTTGTTCATTCGAAATCAATTGTTTACAAAAAGGTAATGGTGTTGTTACTCTACGATAGCGAACTTTGCCAAGAGGTTGTTCCAAAATATACTTGCGTCCGTTAAAAAATATATATTGTGAAGTTTTATTTTTCTTTAACTGTTTCTGTATATATTTTGTGATATTTTTGGTTTTCTTGAATTGTCTGCGTTTTCTCGCCATTTCTCTTTTATTAATTTTACTGTTAGTCTCTATTTTTTTTACATGTCGTTTTTTTTTGACTGTCGTGTTTTTCTTATTTAATGTATTTTCTCGTTTCCTTTTATTCGAGTTCAACAAACTCAAAACCAAATGTTTTTCATTCCTCTCTATTTTCATAGTCGCTATGTCGATATGCCCACAGTCTTCGGTACAAGCATAGTTTTTACCGTTGCCTTTCATGATCCTTGAGTACATTATATAGTTTGTTGAGTTTATAACTTTGAATGAAATCATTTCTTTGTTTATCTGGAATTTTATAATGTAAATCATAAAAAAAGCCTGATTACAATCAGACTTCAGCACAAGTGCAAAGTGTGGTTACCTACAGAGACTACAGAATTATCAACAAGTCTCTTTAGAGTTGTTAGTATTTCTGTAGCTCTGCCCGCTCAGAGAACGGAGGCGTGATGTTATGTATGTATGTAACAAAGAAAATGTCATGCGTACCGCTATAGGTACGAGTATTTTACGTGACTTAGGACACAAGTTTAATAAGGTTCCATAGCCGAACTAAGTAGAAAGTCAAACCTTTATAGTTTCGCGATGTACTCACACTACTCATAGATATTGTACTTTGTTTGCTAGTTTGCTTCTGTAATTATGTTGGGTATATGTGAATAAAGATTTTGTTTATTTCTTTCATAAAATGAAATATTTCCATGACTTTTTAAAATAAATAAGGCCGTCTGTCAATTCCTTATCGTCCAAATACCTAGTCTTCATAAAATTACTGTGAGTTACGGACATGCAAACGTACCGACATGACGGAATGAAAAAGGGTTTCATTTTCGCCATTAGGCTACGGAATACTGGTAAAGTTATTGCACTTGTTGTGATTTGTAAGAAGTGTGCGAAAAAGTCGTGGATGCGTCCTGTGGTTTGAGATAAGTTGCGTTTAATCTCCTGTGCTATTAATTAAAATAATATAAGGTTGGGGACAATGTCACACATTGTGACCTAGTTCTGAACTAAGCTATAGGCTTTAACTATGGATACAAGACAAAGATAAACATACTTGTACAGAGAAATACATAAAAACGTCAAGACTCAGGAACAAATACCAGCACTTATCAGGCAAATATGTGCCTATCCGTAAATAATATTCGTAGACACAACACGATACAATAGCTAAAGTCAAAGCAAACCGAGCAACCCCTAATTAAAATAACACAAAATTAAAGATTACTTACTTCGTAAAGTGTTGAAAATTCGCAGCTTTCCCGCCCTTGGCAAATGGCGTCAAGTTCACGTTCAGAAGCGCCCTTTGAATAATCCGGAGAAACTCTGAATTGCGTTATTATTGGTAAATGACAGAATGAAAGGTCTCCAAATGATATCACAGTTGGGCATGAACTTAAATTTTTCTCACTTAATTGCCAAAAATGTACGACACATATATGCTTTTCGTCTTTGAATGAAAGTATTTCGAAGGTACACGACGGCACTTGGTCTTCGATTGCCTGTTGAAGGGTTTTGAACGGGCATTAGTGTTGTCCTATCTTATTTATAAACAACCATAGTTTTAAAGAACACAACACGTAAAGTGATTTTTTATTTCCAAAAACAAAAAAGGACTATTATAAATCAAGTCATTTTAAATCGCTTTTTCTGGTTTGTCGTGACGTTTACGGACGGTTCAACATTATTTATATATATACATATTGCTATTTACCGCAATGGGAATCTACCTTATGGTGCTTTTACGCGGGTAAAATAATTGCGCTGCGGCTCAACTTTGAAACCCGTAATTCGAACTTCGTCTATTGCTATCCCTTTTCCTCTCAATGCGTAACTAATTTGCAAAAAAGTGACCAGGCGATCCGAAGTTCGAATTACGGACTTCAAAGTAGAGCCGCAGGTTCAAAAGATCATGTAAAAATGGTATAAACAGGTGTGCAGGTCCAGCGACACTAAACTGGTGCACCATGCTTGACTTGAGCATACTGCTTGAGCAAGTGCCACTTGCTTTACTTACCCAGTTACCGTGTACAATGTACCTAACATTAGATTCACTTACCCAGTATCCACCGACATGGCAATCGGTGTTGTGCATATGTTGGGTGTCATTCATAACGCGGTGTTCAGTCTCATTTATAATATTTTGGCATCTGTAACAAATAACTTTTTTGCCACTTGCAGGAAAATTTACTTCTCTCCAGGTTCTCCAATACCTGTCCCGTTTATAAGTATATGTAATTCCCACCATGCCAAGAGCCCTATTAAAGTTATTTTCAAATATAGCTGCTTGGTGCTTTATATTCAAAGAGCTATTAACATCGAAATGTGGTATATCTTCAATGTATTCCGTGTCATTTTTGATACTTTCCTCTAATTGGCGAATTCTTTTAGCACTTTCCTCTTTCTCAGCAAATTTTCTCGACATTCTTTGCATCAGGTTTACTTTCTTAGGAAAATACAAATCGTAATCGGGTATTTTAATAGCTTCGCTTTCTAAACTGATAAATTTAATTTTACTATCGTTGAGTAAGATGATAATCAAACACAAAAGTTTCATTATTTATGCGATTCGTAATAATTTCCTTTCTAGTTCCGCTTCAGTGATTGTTGTAATGTAGTTACCTCTCGAGATGTGGTTATCGTTGTTTATAAACAAAGCATTATTCCAGTTTTAATAACTTCAATTACACGGGTAAAAAGAAAAGACGCCTTTTGAAGATTTTATATAAAGTACCTAACAACTATAATATTTATTTATACCTTTTCCTTTATTTCAACAAAAGAAATTAAGGTATGCTAAGTTCAACAATGAAATAATTAAATCAACCGAAATGAAATTTAATTATATTCAGAGATACTGTAGGTATTAAGTTAATTAGTTAATTTATATGAATTATTATTATACAATAATTGATTGAATAAGCGTTGAGTAACAGAGAAACCGTGTACGGTTCTCCTTAAACCATGCAAACGTAAATATTTTTGTGTGGCAACACTAAAAAAAGTTATGAATCAATTCAAAATGGCAGATTTGCGGCTATTTTAATGAATTTCAAAATCAGCTGACCGAGCTCCAGGTCTAAAAACAATAATGAACTCCTCGTTATCAATATGGAGGTTATTAGAAAATTATTTATTGTAATTTAGTAACGCTTTTTCGTTTGTTTGTTATGAACATTAGCAAAAGGTCGATGTCCGGAGTACTACGTGAATGACAATTTCAGACAGTCCGCTTGCTTTGCTTTGCTTTCATTCATTGTCAGTCAAACGATGCTGCGGGACTCGTGTCTCGAGCGCTCGCTGGAAACGTGGAAAACTCCATTGTTAACAAATCGTGTGTGATATGTGTCAGTGATTATTATAAATATTGTAATTAATGTATCGCTGTGTTGTGGTGTCATGATTATTTTGCACTTTGATCGTTCGTGCTTTTTTTTTAATCTTTAAAAGCTCAATACATATCGGTAAGTGTTTTTTTTTTAATAATTTATTTTTCTTTTTTATTTGTAACTTCCCGTTTATTTTGCCGTCTTCTTTTGGCTGCGTTCGTCATTTTAATAGCGTGTAAATGAGATGTCATTCAGTACCAACTCTGTTTCGTAAAATACCTCATTATCTTGAATGAATACAGCACTATGCAGTCGTTTAAAATGATTGTAAACCTATTAAATTTAATAACCGTGCTATTATTCATGTGGGAAATAAAACACATGGAATTTTACTCACATTAATCAAGTTCTTATCAATTCTAAACTGTTGAATCTGTAATTTCCCTTGTCTTGGGTTTTATACATACATAAGGTCAAGCTTCTTTATATTATTCTGCCAATGACACTATTTGTATGATTAAACTAATAAGTTTAATTAGACAAAGACACAATTGCAAGTTTAGGTTATATTTTCTTTTTATTGAGAAGGGTAAAAAAACTGCTTGCAATTGTTTGTGTAAATAAACATCAACGCATCTTGCTTTTTCCAAACTTGGTGGACACATAATGTAAAGTAGCAAAAAAGTAAAACAATACCGCTTAATACTGCATATTTCTCCACACAATAGTTTCAGGAAAATTGTGATGGTAAAAAAATAACACTAATATGACCTTTAGGTATTTTTTAAACATACAAAGATGCAAATGAAACCTAAAAAATGTTGGTAAATGTTTTAATAGGTAATTATAACTTTTAACTTGCAGTAAGTTTATTTTCAAATAGTTTTTTTATTGGATTTATTGGATTAAGGGCCTGTTTTACAATCCACAAGTAAATTTATATGTCAAATAAAGATGGCCCTCCCTCTCTTTCTGCATTTTCAAGTGTAAGAAGGGGAAAAGGGCTAAATTTATTTGACAGATATGCTTTAATTTACGATTATGAAACAGGCGGTAAATGTTGGATTTAGTGATTTTGATTGGACTGCAGTACAGAAACTTTGGGGTTACCATCTTTTTTTGCCACTGGTACAGTCAGCTGAATGACTAGTCTGTCACTAGGTTGAATATTGTTTGCATGTTGATAAGATGTTTTAAACCAAAGAAAGTTACGACAACAAAAGAGAATGATTAGTTTAGTACTTTAGTAGTAGTTTTAAATTTTGACATAGTTACATACATACATATCGTCACACCTTCATTCCCAGAGTGGGGTAGGCAGAGCTACAGAATACAAACAACTCTAACTTGTTGATAATTCTGTAACCACATTTTGCACAGTCAGGCTAAGATGTTTACCAGTGTAAACATAAAGTGTAGTGTTTGACATAGTTTACCTTACAAAAAAAGAAATACTTGACCTGTACTTTTCAAGTAAGCCAAGTACTACTTAGATATCAATCACTAAGTGGTTCTCTTATCAGTGATATCATTTCTAAATGTTATGACTGATTAGAGATATTTTTTCAACACGATAAATGCATTCAACGGTCCATTAGATTGTAATTGGTGATATTTTATAAAATTAAATAAGGTTTGGTTAATCCTTAATATTTTTTTTTTTTTTTTTTTTTTTTTTATGTTAAGCAGAAGGCACACAAGCACTCAGGCCACCTGATGGTAAGTGAAAACTGAGACCCATAGACAAAAAAAAAAAAAAAAAAAAAAATGTGAATGTCTGTTTGTTTGTTCAGTGTTAAGTCAACCTTTACTCATATTTCAAAAGCAATAAATGTTTGTTTGTTCTATATTTATGGTTCAATGTCTTAACTGATTAATGTGAAACTTGGTACGGAGATTGTTCATACTGTTCATAGTCCAGAAATAGATATAGGTTACTTTTCATCAAGTAAATTGGTAATTTCCCGAGGGAATGGTGATAAATTACTTCGCGGATGATGGGTTGTGGGCGTATATATTTAAAAGCTACTAACAGAAGTCTTGTTGGCTGAACCATTATTTGTTATTTAAATGTAACCGTGGGCTAACTAAGTTCAGTACTAAAAACTCCACAAGGAGACAAATTTGTATGGATATGTGGCAACCTGGCAATTGATGTATTGACCTGTCAATGTCCCATCCTTAACACCAATGTGTGAATTCATTTGTTGATAATTTAGTTCTCGTTATATGCTAATAGAGTTTACATTGAGATAATAGGATTCCAAAGTAGTTTTTATAAGGAATTATGTGAATGATTTTAAGATGGCGGATTTATAAACAATGTGTCATTGTTTTTGTTCTGGATAATTTCTTTATGAATCATGTTTAGGTGGTAAATCATTTCTTTGTTAGTTTAACGATGGATAGGTACAAAAGAGAATTTATCTGTACTAGTCCATCCATAAATGTGAAAGTAACTCATGTCTATCTCTGTCTGTTACGCTTTCACGGCTGAAACAATTTTGAAATAGGTTGAACCCTGAGGACATACGTCTTCTACGCCGACGGAGGCATTAACTAATATTATATATAAATGTAAAAGTAACTTTGTCTGTTTGTTACGCTTTCACGGCGACACCGCTAAATCGATTTTAGTGAAATTTGGTATGGGGCTTGAATTTCGGAAAAGAACATTCCTACGTACTTTTTATTCCGGAAAATTGGACGTGGCACCAGGGAAAAGCGATAAACTATAATGTATAATATAATCATAGAACACATATCGTCACTACTTAAAAAAAACCTCGTATCTCATATTTTGTGATGTACGATTTTAAACTTAAACATGAGGAGAAATAAGTTTAAAATCGCATATCATGGAATATGAGATGTGAGGTTTTTTCTAAGTAGTGACGATATTCTAAAACAAAAAAAAGGAGTATAGCATATCGACCCCATATTGTTTATATAACCAACTATCTAATAGAGATATAATCAAACACAGGATTGACGGGGGCAAAAATGTACCAGTGCTAGTGATTCATCGACTAAGTTTATCGACATCGATAAAAAGTAATTACTAATCATCGTTATCATAACTAATGGCGAAGTTTGACTACCTTTTAACTTTGTGCAATCCTCTTTTATTTACACTTATCGCAACTTTTAACAAACGGTATCTGACATTGACTTTGGACTCGAGTCCCTTTTGACAACCATTGAAATTACTTTGAATAACACCAGTACAACAATATTTTTTAGCATTCCGACGAATTGAGAACCTCTTTGTTTTTTAAGTCTGGTAAAAATGCCTCGCAAGAAAAAGATCATTTATCTTAATGGAAAGCTGATCATTCAGATATAGAAGTAAAGGTACGACTTACTTTTGCAAGAAATATGAAATCCATATTATTATGTCACGGCAAAAGTTGTCGATAAACTTAGTTTAATCGATATTGTATGAATCACTAGCACTGGTACATTTTTGCCCCGGTCAATCCGGTGTTTGGATATAATATACCTATTACATAATTTATTCTAAAGTTCAACCACACAACTAACCTAACTATGAATAATATTCACAGTTTTCTACTCTATAATAGTGTAACACCTGTCTCTATGCGATCTATTTCATCTATTTCTCACCTTGTAGGTATCTACTAAGTATGTAGCAACAACTCTTTCAATATTGACAAGTTTGAACTGACGCTAATTATGATTTAATACATCAATCCACACATGTCATGCAGAAATACACATTATGGTGTTAGAAATAGAGCTCTAATTTAAACGGGCTTGCGGTGTACATTGGATCTTTTCCAGCTACGTCTTGTTATTTCTAAGTACCTGGTTTTCCTTGTGTGCCCTCGTTGTCCTGTGTCTGAACCTTGCGAATTGTCGTAAACATTATTGTCAATGATATGATGATATCCAATGTACCTACCTACCTACAACGCAAGCCCGCTTAAATTGGAGTTCTATTTCTAATTAATGCAGTAATAGAGGATTTTACACATACCTACATACACATAACATCACGCCTTCATTCCAAGAGTGGGGTAGGCAGAGTTACAGAAATACCAAGTGGTGGTGGTGGTTTAGTGGTGGTAGGACCCTGTGCAGGGTCCGTCCGGATCGCTACCACCATCTTATCCATTAACCACCCGCTAAGCAACAGTGTTCGCATTGTTGTGTTCCGGTGTGGGGATAAGACAACCGGTGAAATTACTAGCATACAGGCATTCCATCTTAGTCCTCAGGGTTGGCGACGCATTTGAGGTCTTAGGTTTATAGTCTTGAGAATTCAAATGTCTATGGGTCTCAGATTCCACTTACCATCAGGTGGCCTGAGTACTCGTGTGCCTTCTCCTTAACATAAAAAAAAAAAAATGTACCTACCTACAACGCAAGCCCGCTTAAATTGGAGTTCTATTTCTAATTAATGTACCTAGTAATAGAGGATTTTACACATACATACATAACATCACGCCTTCATTCCCAGAGTGGGGTAGGCAGAGCTACAGAATTAGCAAGTGGTGGTGGTGGTTTAGTGGTGGTAGGACCCTGTGCGGGGTCCGTCCAGAACGCTACCACCATCTTATCCATTAACCACCCGCCAAGCAACAGTGTTCGCATTGTTGTGTTCCGGTGCGGGGATAAGACAACCGGTGAAATTACTAGCATACAGGCATTCCATCTTAGCCCTCAGGGTTGGCAACGCATTCGAGGTCTTAGGATTGCAGTCTTAAGATTATAGTCTTGAGAATTCAAATGTCTATGGGTCTCAGATTCCACTTACCATCAGGTGGCCTGAGTACTCGTGTGCCTTCTCCTTAACATAAAAAATAAAATAAAAAAACTTGACTTTTTTATAATTCTGTAACCACATTTTGCACAATCGGTTCATGCACCCTCTTAAAAACAAAAGTTGTCTTTCCTGTGGTCAATAGTTAAAAGCTTGTGTGCATATAAGTTATGTTTTTATATGATAGATCTAGAGCAGTCCTGACGCCGTTAATGCGGAAAAGGGCTTAGCCAAAAAAATTGTCCTAAAAACGTTAATTTAGACGCTAACCTAAATCTGTGTATGACCCAATCAGGCCAAGAAGTTTACTAGTATTAGTGACGGGTTGCAAGCCCGACGACTAACAGTACTACAAGCCCTTATTCCCTTAGTCGCCTCTTACAACATCCACGGGAAGACATGGAGTGGACATGTACGATTTTATTTTTACAAAATAAATCTAAACCAAAGAGGTTTCATGTAGTAATGTATTATGTCGGTTACCTTCTTATTTCTATTTGTAATTAATGGCATTCATTCCTGTTAAGATGTATTTCGCCAATTCGAGCTATTTATAGACGCTCTCATGGAAATATTAGAGAAATATGTTCATGGATATCACACGTATATCACTTGCATATTTGACGACACGTTGGCCTAGTTGGGAGTGAACCTGCCTCCGAAGCCGGCGGTCCTGGGTTCACTTCCCGGTAAGGGCAGATATTTGTGTGATGAGCGCGAATATTTTGTTCCTGAGTCTTGCATGTTTTCTATGTATTTAAGTATGTTTATCGTTGTCTAGTACTCATAGTACAAGCTTAGAGCTTAGTTTGGGACTAGGTCAATTTGTGTGACATTGTCACCTGATATGTATTTTTATTTTGTTTTATTTATATCACGTTTTCTTGTGGACTAAACGTGGTTCTGTTACGTCCATGGTCACCTATATCGCGATGGATAAAGCACCCGTCACTCTCGCACTTACATACTGGTCAGAAGGTGACCGATTTTATCCAGGTCTATCCACCATCCACACCGATAAAACTAGTTTCTTAAAAAAGTTAGTAATCTCCTTCTTACGGTGCACAAAAATCATGGTTCAATAGAGACGTCACCGTATTTTTTTTGTAATTTGAACTGTATCTTGTTACATACAATTTATACGGAAACAACGTTATCTTAACACATATGACAATGACTAACGTTGAAATAGTTTGATGAAGTTTAATCTGTAACATATAATGTGGAGGTACAGTTGAGAACAAAAATTCAAAATTTTAACAATATTTTTACAGTAAACTAGTGGTCCGCCAGTGGCGTCGCCCATGCTGCAAAATTCCGACTTTCCCGGCGGATATTGGACCCTGTGCAGGGTTCCTCCGGATTGCTACCACCATCTTTCCGTTCCGGTGTGGGGAAAAGACAACCGGTGATATTACTAGCATAGAGGCATTCCATCTTAGTCCTCAGGGTTGGCAACGCATTTGAGGTCTTAGAATTAAAGTCTTGAGAATTCAAATGTCTATGGGTCTCAGATACCACTTATCATCAGGCGGCCTGAGTGCTCGTGTGCATTCTCCTTGTCATAAAAAAAGAGATTAATTCATTACAAATGTAAGGACAATAATATGAAACTAAAAATAATGACTAGGTATTAGAAGAACAACACGCCGAGGCCTCACGTCAGAAGCCTTAACTACAAATTATTAACTGAACAAAACTACACGATGGCCTAGTTGGTAGCGACCCTGCCTACGAAGCTAGCGGTCCCAGGTTCAAATCCCGGTAAGGGCAGATATTTGCGTGATGAGCACGTGTATTTGTTTGTTCTTGAGTCTTGGATGTTTTCTATGTATTTAAGTATATATTTCTCTATATAAGTATGTTTATCGTTGTCTAGTACCCATAGTACAATCCTAGAGCTTAGTTTGGGACTACGTCAATTTGTGTGACATTGTCCCGTGATATATTTATTAACATGCCCTTGCAAACGTGAACAGACCGGACCCCACAAACAGCACCCGTTCACGAGTATGACGCGTATCTCAGCCATCGCCTCTCTCAACCGTGTGTTCGGGAAAGTGGCGACCCGATCAACGACACCGCCCTAAGCAACCTTTGAGCGAGCATGACATGCTTATGATAATGTAATCGCATTTATACCTATTTTCAATAGAGTAACGTGCAAAAGTGTATATTTTTGTACTGGACTGTACCTCCACATTATATGCGTGTGGTGATACCTAAGCTATCAACAGAGCTGTGAATGCAGTGATTCACTCGTGTTGTTTATCAAAGCAAGAATTATATACATAGTGATACTACGTAGTGATATTTTTCTGGTCTAAACCGTAGAGACATTAAAAAAAAAACCGCCTTTAAAAATCCGAAAGAGAACTTCTTTTTAAATGGTAATAGGTCAATCCAACTGAAGTCGGCGTCCCATTATATTTTTAACCAAAACCGGAGTCAGTTGGACTAAATATACGACAAGATCCATGGAAAACCGTTGTTTTCATCTTCAGTAAACGGAATGTGTCTTCAACACTGACATCCTCAATTCCCGTCGAGCTAAACAACCGTTTAAGCGTAATGCTGCGCGTGCGCAATTGCCTTTGATTGGCTAAATTGACGTCATGAGGCACTTTCGTCAGACTGTACATGGTATTCTATTCGGTAAAACCATATGGCTTTTGATATGCTATCGTATTGTCAACGTTAAGCCGGGTACTAATTAGCGAGCTGTAACCGTAACCGTTGCATGTACTGTAACCAAAAAACATAGTGTGTACGTGGTTCGCAAACCTGCTGCGAGCGTTACGCGTGCGGTTTGCAGCCAGCCGACGTTTACAACGTACTGATTTCTAAACCCGTAACGTTGCACGTAACTGTTACCGTTACTGTTACGAAAAACATAGTGTGTACGTGGTTCGCAAACCTACAACGAACGCTACACAAGCGACTAGCAGCGAGCCGTCGATACTCGAACCTCGTTACTGTGTCTGTTACAGTTACAGCTCGCAAAAAAATATCATAAATTTAAAAAAACCCTTAACTCAAAACAGTCTTTATTTAGTACGAAACGTTTGGGGTCTCGACTCGCCGCTCGTAGAAAAAACCAGTTGATTAAGGTTAAAATAAAGTTCTTATAAAGCTGGGTACGAATCCGAGCGGCTCAGCCTGAGGCATGCTCGCCCTGAGCGGCGAGCTGCTCGCGAGTCAAATTGTTGCACATAAACATGCGTGGGTGAGGCAGCGTGCTTGACGCGAGCCGACATTACAAAATGGCGTCGGGTACGGTGACAGCCGCGGCTGCGTTTATCATAATTCACCGAATTATTTACAAAAAGAAAAAGAACCTACTACCCCAAAACCTACCAAACCTACCTAACCTACCTACCCTACCTACCTACCTACTAGCCTACTTCTGCAAAATGTGGTTACAGAATTATCAACAAGTCTTTTTAGATTTGTTGGTATTTCTGTAGCTCTGCCTACCCCACTCTGGGAATTAAGGCGTGATGTTATGTATGTATGTAAGAAAAAGAAATCGCCTCGGTGGTAGAACAGCTCAGCAACTTTATCAAATTTGTACGCGCCTCACCCACAGACAAGTTATAACTTGTTGTTCTACCCGCGGCACGCTCCGATACACGTCCAAATTACGCGAGGCACGCACACCGAGGCATCTTTGAGCACGGTCAAAAGACCGACTTTTGACGGCTCGCCGCGCGCCGCTCGCCCGCAGCTCGCGCACAGCGCGTGAGCGCGTACAAATTTGAGCAAAATACTCGTAGGTGAGCCGTGCGTGCCTCAACCCGAGGTTGCTCTAATTCGTACCCACCTTAACGTTCGCGTTCCCTATGGAAAAGTTTAGAGCAGAACCGAAATAACCGGTATTTTTTAAACCGCTTCCGAGTCCTGGAATAGAGGCCCTGATGTTTTGATATGTTTGTGCTCCCATTCTAGACCCAATTTAATATTAGCATTTTTTTTTTTTTTACTAAAAGCAGATACGGGCAAGCTAGTTAAACAACTATGCCATAAAGTTGATACCTTCTGTAGTTATAGATAAAAACTGCTGTGACATACTTACAGAGTACAGACAGACTAACCACGAGGTCTCAGCATAAGGGTTCCTGTTTTAACTATTTAGGTACGGAACCCTAAAAAGATAGGTACAGTCGGCAAAAGGTGTTTTCTCTAAAATTAATGTTCTGTTTTGACCTTTATTATGTTTTTAAACTTTTAAAAGATATTTATAATACGACACCCACAGTTCATTGTTCTCGCTACAGTATGTTAATTGTATGGCCTAGGTTAACTGAGGTCACGATCATCTGTTCTTTGTGTAACAACGGATCGACTTACATGTGTAGTGTTTATGCCAATATTAATCTTAACTCAACTTGAATAAGGTCTAGTTTGTTAACGCCTACCATAAAAGGAGGGCTGTTATAACACTTATAAGCTTAACTCGTGCATCTGTGTGTCCATCTGTGGCATTGTAGCTCCCAAACGGATGGAACGATTCGGACGCGTTTTTAGTTAACAAGGTGCCCTTATAGCTTCGCCATGTCCGTCTGTCCGCGGTTTAAATCTGAGACTTAGTACAACAAAGTTACGGCAACAAAGTCGTAAAATGAAACGTGTTTTTTTTTTATCGGGCCCTAACCTAAGGTATTTCTTTTTTATATCATGTCTTTTTTTTATTTAGTGGTGGTAGGACCCTGTGCAGGGTCCATCCGGATCGCTACCACCATCTTATCCATTAACCACCCGCCAAGCAACAGTGTTAGCATTGTTGTGTTCCGGTGTGGGGATAAGACAACCGGTGAAATTACTAGCATAGAGGCATTCCATCTTAGTCCTCAGGGTTGGCAGCGCATTTGAGGTCTTAGGATTATAGTCTTGAGAATTCAAATGTCTATGGGTCTCATATTCCATTTACCATCAGGTGGCCTGAGTGCTCTTGTGCCTTCTCATTAACATAAAAAAAAATATAATAATATTATCGCCATAGTAACAATTTCAAATTAGGTCGTAGTTTATTTATATTTAAAACATTATTTAAAAAAAAACCGGTAATCATCAACTTCCCCCGTACAACGAAAAACGCGAATATATCAATTCAACCACTAGCTTTCGAGTGAGGACTTACAAAAATACGGTATAATGGGTTCATGCGAAAATAATCGTGACTTATTTTCGTGTGCTAATAGTTTCTATCACTCAACTTTGATTCGAGCACTCAAGAGTCAAACATCGCCTCCCTGATTTGATATTTTAGATCCATAGAAATTTGCATTTGTTAGAATACAACCCTAACACTTCAAATGCGTTGCCAACCTGGAGGACCAAGATGGAATGCCTCTCATTTAGCCGGTTGTCTTATCCCCACCGGAACAGAACAATGTAGACACTTCTGCGGTAGTAGTCTATAGTTGACTCGCAGGCTCGCACGCTGTACACGACCAGTAAAGGTGAAACTTTTTAAAGCTTACTGCCATTCTTTTTACACGTGCGGCCTGTGGGTCAATTTTACGCAGAGGGCAATCAGCGACCTGTGTGTCCAATACAACAACGCCTTCAGAGTGCTGTTGGGCTGCCGTGGCGTGGCAGTGCGTCGGGAATGTTCGCGGAGGCGCGCACAGACGGCGTCGCCGCAATAATGCGCAAACGGTCCGCCTCTCTCCTGGCGAGGCTCCGAGCTAGCCCCAACAGGATCCTGAGCGTGTTCAGGGACCGCTGGGACTCCGCGCACCCGCACCAGCAGTGTGACAAATAGTCCCGTTAATTTTAATTAACCCCCGACGCAAAAAACGAGGCGTGTTATAAGTTTGACGTGTCTGTGTGTGTGTGTAAATGTGTATGTGTCTGTATGTGGCATCGTAGCTCCCAAACGGATGATCCGATTTTAATGCGGTTTTTTTTGTTTGAAAGGTATATCAGTCGAGTGTTCTTAGCTGTTTGGTGGAAATCGGTTCAGGTCTTCAAGGTCATCAGGTCGTTTGTTAGGTGTGATAGGAATGTTACACGCTCAGTTTGCTTGCAAGCATACACTCGGCGTCAAAAATATCGCCCCTCCGCGAAAATCAGATTCAAGCTAATCTAGACCTTAGCGAAATTATGTTACATAATTAATATTGGTATCAATTAAAAGCACGTTTAATGTGTTTTAAATTAATAATGTTTAATTTAAACAAAACGCAATGGCTTGTGAATCAGAGCGTTTCGAAAAAAAAGTGCACAAATACTCGTTTGAAGGGTCGCGAGTTGTGCCCTTTTCCAGGGGTATAAAATGCCTGTACAAGGTCAAATGTCAATCATTCACTATCCAGACGTCAAAGAGAACACATCTAAGGAACTCAAGCAAGAAAACAACCCTCGAACATGGAGACCACCGCTGCTGAATCAGCTCAAGTGGTTGCACTACTGCAAGCAGGAGTTCGGCAGTGTAATGTCGCTCGGCAACTCAATTTAAGCCGTCATGCTGTCCGCCGAGTATTTCAGCGGTTCCAGGAGACTGGGGGCTACATCAGAAGACGTGGGGCTGGTCGGCGACGCTGCACATCCGAAAGAGATGATCGCTTCATCGTGACATTATCTCTACGCAATCGCTTCGCTAGTGCTGTTGAGGTGCAACAACGCCTCAGAGAAGCTCGGACAAGATCAGTTAGCATCTCTACGGTTAGAAGAAGACTGCGGGAGAAGGATATCGTGGCTCACAGGGCTGCTACAGGCCCAATGTTGACCGCACAGCATCGCAGAGATCGCTTGCAATTTGCCCGCGACCACGTCGATTGGACGTTTGAGCAATGGAGGCAGGTTCTCTTTACCGATGAGACGAGAGTCTGTCTTTATTGCAACGACAGGCGGGCCAGAGTCTACAGAAGGTCGGGCGAACGATTTGCTCAAGCCTGTATTGAAGAGACAGTGGGCTACGGAGGTGGCTCTTGCATGTTCTGGGGGGGCATGTCTATAGACGGCAAAACCGACCTTGTCTGCGTCTCCAGGACTGGAGGCACTCGCGGCCAAGGGTCCCTGAATGCTCGCCGATACGTTGCCGAGATTCTGGAAGAGCATGTGATGCCATATGCGGGTTACGTCGGCTCTGGGTTCACATTAATGCACGACAACGCTCGCTCCCACACTGCATTAATTGTTCGGGATTATCTGGAGGAGGTCGGGATTCCCGTTTTGCCGTGGCCAGCCAGGAGTCCTGACTTAAACCCGATTGAACACCTTTGGGACGAGCTGAAGCGACGGGTTCGGTCACGAGATGCCGCCCCTACCACCCTGCAAGATCTTCAGGACGCATTCATTGAAGAATGGGGCAACATTCCACAAGAGGACATCGTAAAGTTGGTGCGATCAATGAAAGACCGTTTAGAGGCAGTGATAAGGGCAAGGGGGGGTAACACTAGGTTTTTAGTTAATTTTAGGCACTTTTTGTAAAAAAAAAAATATCCATTTATTGTTGTAAATTTAAACTTGAATAAACATTTTTCAACTGTTCGCAATGTCATTTCCTTTAATTTTTGACCCCAAGGAAAAATCCTTTTTTTTTTATTTTCCTAAAAAAACACTTTATTACCTTTCAAATGATACCTAACAATCATATTGTTGTCCTTGATCAAATAGGGTTTAAAGTCGGTTGTAATTATTTTCCGAGGAGGGGCGATATTTTTGACGCCGAGTGTATATATAGCAGACACTCAGATAGAGAAGTTTAAAAAGGGTGAAATAAAAAATTAAATTCGATTTTTTTTAAAACCCCCGACTAAATAAATAGTCTGTAAAAAACTGCTAAACAGTTAAAAATAATAAGTAGTGGCCCTAAGGGCTGATTGTTTGATAAGTTGATAGTTAACTGAACACTGACACTAACTAAAGTGACACGGCGGGGGACCGCTAAGTAAATGAAATAACATAAAATACCCCAGCTACTTAGCGGTTCCCGACGTGTCAGTTTAGTTCGTGTCAGTGTTCAGTTAACTATCTACTTATCAAACAATCAGCCCTTAGGGCCACTACTTATTATTTTTAACTTTTTAGCAGTTTTTTACAGACTATTTATTTAGTCGGGGGTTTTTTAAATTTCTAATTTAGATTTTAGTTTTTTTTTTATAGTAATTTTAATTTTGATTTTTACTGAATAGTTATATGGATTGATATCTGAAATAAATGATTTGATTGATTTGATTTGATAGTGCCCATCAGGCTCATAGGTTAATTCGCCGACGAGTTGAAAATAGAGAATCATCTAGGAGGCGAGGAGACTTAACCAAAAAAAAAACCATCTGGCATAATATTAACGACTTGGCATCCAGCTCGCATGACGAACAGAAATGAGTTATTCACTTTTCATCGTAGAATTACTAAGCGGCTCAAAAATAGCACAAAACATGGCTTTAAGGGTCTTTGTTTTTTATAACAATACGCGACTCTGTTTACGTAAATTGCATACCAATTGACTTGTCTTATTTAGTAAACACCTTTATAACCCCATAATGCATCGTGTTGGGCTTAAACGGTCGTTTTCTGTTGAATAGAGCAACTAGAGAGCAAATTTTGCTAACTATTTTCTTGATTGTACATCATGGATGGTTTTTGTTATGATTAAATTGTAATTTTATGCGAAAAGGGAGCATGTTGAGGTTATACCTAAAAGGAAGCTGTTACGCAATAATGTGTCAATCCACAAGTATTTAGCAATAAAGTGTCAACCCTCAGTGTGATCATTCTAGGTTGTGCATTTAGTGCTAAATAATTGTGGATTGACACATTATTGTGTAAAAGCGTCCAATTTAAAGTCCTTACTAAATAAGAGAAGATGGTATGGACATAGTTAAGTCCTTTATCGCTCTAGAACTGTTCAAATTTCCGGAATAAAAGTGTTTCAAAAAACAAAAACCCGCCTTCAAAAACGCAAAAAATATCTTCTTTTCAATGGGAGTATCAAAAAAATTTTTTTAGCATAACTTTTTGGGCGTAGTTTTAATGTATGACCATGCCAAATTACAGCTTTGTCCAATAGGATTTGAGTTAAACCTTGGACAGGCAGACAGACGGACATGATGAAAATATAAGGGACAACGGAACCCTAAAAAGCCTCAAAAGCATTTTTTACATTTATCCCAATTAAGGCATGAAAAACCTAGTATTTTGAAGTTATTTACTTGAAATATGATTGAAAAGTATAATAAAAAATGTTTAATAATATTGCAATGTTCAGTAACCAATTTCCCGATTCATTGGTTTTCAAATATTCGCAATCCGGTTATGCTATCTTTTAACATAGCTTTATCCATGACATAGACAAATGAAACTTCACATAACGAACGAACTTGACGACACGTTGGCCAAGTTGGGACTTGGGAGTGACCCTGCCTCCGAAGCCGGCGGTCACATAGTAACCAAATAAGCGGGTGCCGTGCCTTTTAACTGCACTTTGTTTATTTCCCATACAAAAGTGAACCATCTTAGCGTATCTTTGTGTCTGTCTTTGACATATTCGTACGCAGTTTTTAGGGTTCCGTACCTCAGAAGAAAAACGGACCTCTTGAAGGATCACTTTGCTCTCCGTACGTCCGTCCGTACGTCTGTCTGTCAAGACCCTTTATCTCGGGAATGCGTGGAGTGTCGAGTTGAAATTAAAACCTTCTTTAATCGGGTTGGTTCTTAGATAGATTTCATAAAAATCGGCGGGGCCTTTTAAAAGATATCATGGCCTATATTCTACGGCGTTATAACGATATCGCGTTTGACGTGTTTTAGAATCGTTTATGACTCGGTCGTCATTATTGTAAATGACATTAGAGTTATCAAAACGTTGACAATACGGAAACACGTCAAAGACAATATCGTTATTACCGTGTAGAATCCCAGACGAGCTCTCAAAGTTAGTCACAATAAGTAGGTAATAATGTTGTGAAATTCAAAAGAATTCTGTTATCTACGGAGAGGAGAACGCGGCCTAAAAACAAACTGAGAGATCATAAGTTCATAACAATTAAGAGTATTTACAAATAGCAAACAGTCGCCATCTCATAAGAGAGCGTGTAGACGACAGTCCTATTAAGTTTACAAGTGTGTGATCCTCTTTTGCGATAAGGCGGGGGTCTTCAACGAGTTCTTTGTCGTGTCTGAATGTTTATTTTTAGGGCTCCGTAAAAACTGGACCCTATTACTTAGACTTCGCTGTCTGTCTGTCACCAGGCTGTATATCATGAACCGTGATAGATTGACAAATGTAATTTTCACAGATGATGTATAAAACAAATTTAAGTGGGGCTACCATACAACAAGTGTCTTTATTGCCGTTTTTTTCAAAGGTCTTATATAGTGTCTAATGTTGTATAAATAATGGTACGGAACCCTTCGTGCGTGAGTCCGACTCGCACTTGGCCGGTTTTTATTTATTTACCTACTGGCTACTGCCCGCGATTTCGTCCGTTTAGATTTCGAAAACATATTTTGTTACATCGGAGACGGTATATATTTAAATATTGATACCTTGGCCCGTATTATGGTCGGTTTATTCGATTAATGTCTATATTGAAAAATGACGAGGTATAATAATGCGGATATTCCAAACATATAAAAGTCGAAGTATAAAAATGTCGAGTAATAATAACGACGAAGTAAAACAATGGCGAAGTATAATAATGTTGAAATGGAGTTAAGACGAGGGGGGATTGGTGGAACAGGGGCTAGGTAGGTTTAGGTTATGTTGGTTTTGCAGCAGGCCCGGAGGGCTTAACCACCCAGAAATATCTTTCCTCTTTATAATATTATTAGTATAGATGTGTATTTAGAGTTGCTCTTAACCTATTGTAAGGAAAAACCCATCGCTGCTGAAAACGACAATTATGTTCATACAAAAGTTTTCACGTACACAAACTCCGAGATGCCCCCAATTTTCGAAACTGTCGAAAAGTTACAAAAATATTAATTAAATAATGAAGAAAGTGCTTATTTCAATTAGCACAGCAACTTGTCTGTCTCGTGGATGTTAACGATTAGAGCTAGACAGCAATATATAGATAACACTATCATTTGATGTCAAGCGGAAACGCAAACATGGGCCGTGTGATAGATAAACAGTAAGTAATAGTGAGACGTTTAAGTGATTTACAATATTGTGCTTTTGACGGAATGAAAACAAGGTCGACAAGTTCGGGCGTGACCATCCCGCGGGGTGACAGACGCTGGGGGAGGTGAGGAGACTGTTTGCTTTCCACTGCGAGCGGAGTGGGCCCCGTACGGACTCTGTTTAGCATACATCGGTGACTTTAAGTGCTTCCACCGCGACAAACCTTTTTTAAGTCATGTCAGTCATACAGTTCCGTGTACTATTGAGTTCCAGTGTGGAATAGGTACAGTCAACGTCAAAAGTAGGTGATCATTTCAAAACATTTTCTACCGTGACGCCCCAGGTGTAACAGATTATACCAAGGTGTCATTTTCAAGTCAATATTTAATTAGTCATAAGAAAATGACCTGCCGTAGACTCAATTCACCTGGGTTAATTCACCTGGATGAACTAAGTGCACTGATTAGTAGACGTAATTCACCAGTATTGTTTTTAAAAGTACAATGTTTTATTATCAGTATACATAATTCACCTTGGTGAATCCAGTATACTAAAAGTGTACTTGATGCTCCTATTCCAGCGATAGGTGCATTAGGTATACTGTTTGATTCACCTGTTGGGTGTATAAAGTAGAAAAAGGGTGCAGACCCACCGTACCCCTAAACCGTACCACTGACCCAAAATTTGTATCATAAATATGAGGTAGGTTTAGGTTATGTTAGTTCTTCAGCAGGCCCGGAGGGCCAAACTACCCAGAAATAGGAGCTCTGCGATAGCAGAGCTCCGTCGACAACGTTAAATTCGATTTTAATAGTAATAATTGGTCAAAATACCACCAGTGGTACGGCCGAGGGGTACGGTGGGTCTGGAAGGGTAGAAAAAGAGTACTATTTACAAGCGTCAGGGTATTAAAGTCTACAAATTAGTGTACTTAATTAACATCAAATCACCTATGGGTATTCAAATCTACTAATTAGTGCACTTAGTTCATCCAGGTGAATTGAGTCTACGGCAGGGAAAATGATCACAATCTCACAGGGGCACAGAAGAACTATGGCAAATCAATAAGTCAAAGCGAAATAATAATTCGCGATGTCATAACTACTGGAAACTTCAATAAATAACACAGACTACTAAGAGATACTACGTATCAGACTACCATCTCGCGAACAAATTCTGCTCAGCGTAGGATTCTGTCAATTTTCCATCTCATATGACATTTAACAGTTTTTTTTTATTTTAAATCTAGGCTCTGGAACGTCTAAACAATACATCCCAGTTTTTCCACAAATCGCCATCGGTGGTTTTTTCTTCTAACGAATTAAGACAGAGAAACTTCTAAATTATACAGCCATTTTATTTTTCTTAAATTTTTAACCACATTTAGACTATGGAAATATAGGCAATACTGCCTTTATATATATATATATATATATATCTCGATTGCTGCCCTATCCAACTTCGTAAAACCATATTGCTTTTGACATGTTGTATGGAGGGCAATTTTTGAAGCAGACCGACGAAAAAATACTAAGTTTAAAATCAATTTGTGCAATGATTAAATCTACGAGCGGGCCTACCTTTTGGATTTGATATGATAAAGGCTTAATGATATCAAATGCAAAAGGTGGGCCCGCTTGTAGATTAAATCGCTGCACAAATTGATTTCAAACTCAGTCACTTTTTGTCGGTGAGCTTCAAAAATCGCCCCTCTGCCGCCATTACTGAAAAAATAAGTAAACGTTGACAATACGGGTGTCTATCATTTCATCGAACGCTATTTTCTGCTGAAACCATAATGTTTTCAGGGTATCATAAATATCTAACCTACGTAATTCATGTTTAAGATACCCTAAAAATATTATGGTCTCAGCAGAAAATAGCGTTCGATGAAATGATACATTCGATGAAGTGAAATTCGATGTAGTGATGAGTTACGTGACAATACATATATGTCATATATGTCAAAAGTAACATGGTTTTCCCGAGTAGAATAGAACCCCTGCTAGGATACTGTTGGTAGGGTGCAGACCCACCGTACCCCTAAACCGTACCACTGACCCAAAATTTGTATCATAAATATGAGGTAGGTTTAGGTTATGTTAGTCCTTCAGCAGGCCCGGAGGGACAATCTACCCAGAAGTAGGAGCTCTGCGATAGCAGAGCTCCGTCGACAACGTTAAATTCGATTTTAATAGTAATAATTGGTCAAAGTACCACCAGTGGTACGGCCGAGGGGTACGGTGGGTCTGGAAGGCTGTTGGTAATGCCGTGGCGATATTTACTACGTGATTTGGTGTTACTAGACGCCAATACGGATATTCGCCGAATCCCAGATTGGCACCGGCATGAGAAAATAAAACGAATCCAAATATGTAATTGTGTATAGGTACTTTTAATTGTTACAATATTACAATTAGAATGCCTTTATTTTTAGAACATTTATGAATATTCGGAGCTTGCAGTGGAGACGAGGGATTGTGGTGGTAGTTAGCTGCCATTCCCGTAGTCTGTTAAACATGTTTTTACTACTCTGAAGACGCACAAAAAAATACAACAATAAAATAACAATGCAAGTAGCAGGAAAATTACAAAATGTGTGTAGGTAATTGCGGAGTGAAACAAGTTTTAAAGAAGGAATCAAAGGCATGAGGGCAGTAAAAGATGATGGGACTAGCACTTCAAATTGAGTAAATGCAATAGAGAAAGTAAATTGTAAAATTAATTATATACATATTACCTACCTACTATAACTAGGCCAAAAAGCTTTTAAACCAAAATCTGATGCGGAACCAGAACGCTGGTTGCCAGGCAAAATAATAATGTAAGTACTCCACCCACCACCGAATTCCCCATGTCAAACTAAATCGTTTTGCCAAGCTAATAATAAAACAACCAAGTATAAAAATTACCGTAGGTACTGAATTCAGTAGGTGCCGTAGTCTTATTAATATTAAGCCTGGACCATATCTGCGGTATTTGGGTGTATACGTGATGGTGTACCAATCTTTCAATCATTGTATGAAAAAAAGAGACGATAACATGGATACTCGCGAAATCCTGCAGATATAGCCTTAACTATTTAGGCCTATTTAGATTGTTTTTAGGGACGGACATACTATGGCCTTTTATGCTGCTGTGAAATAATGAACCTTTTTATTACAAACCTGATCGCCCAGGTTTTTACACGGTTGCCCAAAAATAGGAGTGTAATGTTTTTTAGCTTGATCTGCTTCACATTTGTAAGAACTTAATCTACTGCTAATACGTCGCCTTCTCCATCTGTAAATATAAAAAAATACTGCCTCCAAGCATCCGTTTCTAGAATTAAACAACACTAGAAACTCGCCCTTGTTTTGCTCTAGTTGATAAGAGATTCAGAGTCTTACCCGGAACCCAAGAATAAAATAAAATTTAGTTAATATAATTTGAGGTAATATAGTTTCCTATTAGTGGAGAACAAACGCACAACCTAACCTCCTTTATGTATTATATCATAATTAGTCTAGATTACTTTTTCAATATTATCAGCGCTTACTTTCTGGCTCATGTCATGTGTATCGTAATAAAATACCAAATTTAACTTTCAAGCGAATGTCTGCAAAGCCCTCTGGTAATTACGGATGTACTAGGTCTTCGCCGATAGGTGCTGTACCTGATATTATTGTGGAACTATTTACATTAACAGCGAAACTATAGGTACCCGATAAAACTTCGGGGATTAAGGAACTCTACTCCGCTAAGCTATTTAGTCAACAAAAAATATTAGCACTGTTATGCCAGAGTACAATTATATCAGTTTTTAGACACAAAAATAGATGCCTAGCACTATAAAAATAACTGTGTATGACTCTCCACTCTGCTCTTGGTAATAAAGCGGACTCGAATCAACAAGCAACAGTGTTCTTTACTGGGTGGGTAATACCGACGGTAAAGTTAAAGTAATTATGTAAGTTCTAGGGGTATTAACTATTATATCAATACAATAAAATTTCAGCTATTAGGTCGGTCATGAGCTGAAGCCAATATTTACTTTGATCCTACCACTTAACCTTTTAGCCGCCGTAGTCTTGATATGTAAGACACACAATGTCCAGACACTATCGCGGTAAGTAGTCCTAAAATTAAGACAAATTTCTTATATGTTTTTGCAAGGTATTCTACACTTCTGCAGAGCTTAATAAATAGCAACGAAACTGAAATGATGCTTTAGTTCTACTTTCCAGCTGAATAAAAATATGAAATTAAGCATTATATTTAGTATATTTTACATCAGGGCTACCTGCCAAAGTCTTTGTTACGTCCCAATGCCGTTATGTTATGCAAGTTAAAACTGCCGTTTTAATTTCTGAATGTTACTTAAATTTTGGCCATAGAAATAGCCTTTAGGTATTAGTCATGTATTTTCAAAATCGGATTGGCAGTTCCAGAGATTACCCCCAAAATTCAAACAAACAAACAAACAAACCAACAAACATACGATACATTATACGCCCTAACCTGTCCAATTATTTTTACAGTCAGGTCAGTATGGAAATATCGCGGGCGCATAACTTTTAGATCAATATTTTTAAAAACTTGATACACTTTGACGACACGCTAGCCTAGTTGGGAGTGACCCTGCCTTCGAAGCTAGGGGTCCTGGGTTCAAATCCCGGTAAGGGCAGATATTTGTGTGATGAGCACGAGTGTTTGTTCCCGAGTCTTGGATGTTTTCTATGTATTTAAGTATTTATTTCTCTATCTAAGTATGTTTATCGTTGTCTAGTACCCATAGTACAAGCCTAGAGCTTAGTTTGGGATTAGGTCAATTAGTGTGACATTGTCCTGTGATTATTATTATTATTATTATTACTTTCACATAACTCTCAAGAGTTGTGACGAAGTTTTTTAAAGTTGTAGCCTATTTTTCTCGTCCGTTTGTATCTATGAATTTTATGGATTCCAGCCTTTTATTTGCCTACTGCCAGAATTCATGAAGGCCTGACGATTCTCTAACAGCAGTCCACAGTAATTTACTTATTTTAGTGGACCCTGCTGCGCCATTAATGCTATTAAATTAGATGTCAAAAAAGAACACCGTCTATGTTGCGTTTTTAAAGTTTAGCTCACGGGCCCTCCATCGACGTTGGCTGGAACAGATGTAAAAATAATTATTCAAATCTGATGTTTACAATTACATTCACAAAACAGTGTAAAGATATATCATGGACTTTATGTAACTACTAGCAGCTGCTTCCCAGAATTTCGTCCGCCTAGTCGTTTATCGATATTTCCTCAGGAACCATCCGTTTTTCGGGATAAAAAGTACCCTATGTCCTTCCACGGAACTCAAACTATCTCCAAACCAAATTTCATCTAAATCGGTTCAGCTCTTTATCCATGCGTAACAAACAGACAGACAGATAGACAGAGATATTTTCACATTTATAATATTACCTAGATAGTAGGATTATATTGCTCTTCCCTTGGTAACAGTTCCAATTTTGCAGGATTAAAAGTAAATTATGACACTTTCTTGGAGTTTAAGCTATCTTTATAAATAAAGACTAAGAAGGTACTACATTTCATCGAAATCGTTTTAACAGTTTGACCGTGAAAACGTAACAGATAAATATCTTTCATTTGATGTCACATGGTTACTACAGTGTGAAAAAACTTGTTATTTATTTTTCATCTTGTGAACGAAGCATACGGACGGACGGACGGACGGACAGACGGACGGACGGACGGACGGACGGACGGACAGATGGACGGACGGACGGACGGACGGACGGACGGACGTACAGACGGACGGACAGACGGATAGGCAGACAGACGCATAGATGTCGTGATTAAACATTAGTTGGTATTTATATGGGTTTTTCCATCAGCTTTAGTACCTACTGATAAGTTATAGGTACCTATGTACCTAATTGAGAAAGCAAGATGAAAACGAACTTATCTGACAAAACACGATGTCATGGGATTATGCACTATGTTTTCCATGCGGGCATACGAAACCTTAACATGTTCGCGGACGGAAATGCTATAGCATTGGAATTTAGCAAAGTGTGCCCAACAAGTATGACTTTCCTGTCCGTGAACGTGTTAAAAACAGCGTTGTAATCGGTGCATTCCTTTAGAAGCTAAAATGCCAATGGCACACAAGTACACACATACACACATTAAACTAAATGGTGCAGGTGGTAGGACCTTATGCAGGGTCCGTCCGGATCGCTACCACCATCTTATCCATTAACCTACCGCCAAACAGCAGTGTCCGCATTGTTGTGTTCCGGTTTGGGGATAAGACAGCCGGTGAAATAACTAGCATAGAGGCATTCCATCTTAGTCCTCAGGGTTGGCAATGCATTTGCAGTCTTAGGATTGCAGTCTTGTGAATGCGAATGTCTATGGGTCACAGTTTCCACTTACCATCAGGTGGCCTGTGTGCTCGTTTGCCGTCTCAATGCCATAAAAAAAAAAAAAAAATGCGGACAGGCGAGTTATAAAAGTATGCCTATTTTCAAGTTGTTAGCTTCTATAGGTGCTGAGAAAAACTGCTGTCACATATAGACAGACAGCACCGAATTCTCATCATAAGGGTTCCTATTTTACCATTTTGGTATTAAACCCTTAGAAAGGGGACAACCTTCCACAAACTTACTTCTTTCCGAACTATGATCTAGCTTTTTACTATGGATACTAGATAGAGATAAATATACCTACTTATCTAGACAGATAAATTAATACTTAAATAAGTAGACAACCCCCAAACTCAAAAATAAAATCTTCATCCTCATCCCACAAATATTTGCCCTTAACGGGGATCTAACCCTGTGGTACTGATAATTTCATAAGTATGCAACATGGCTACAGCAGCAGCTTGATCCTATATAATAAAACCTGAATAAGTACTTTAATTTACCAGTATCCAATTCTGGTATGTATGGAACTGGCTTCTGCAGTATAAAGAGTTGGGTAGGCTTTGCACAGATCCACGCACCAGATGAACAAAATCTGTTTTGAAAATGTATTCCGCAAACAAAGGAAGTTTCTATTTCATCTGACGATGATCTGATCCATAAATTTTGAAGGCACTGCATCCATAACAATATCTTTAGTCTGTCTATGTTGGAAGGAAATTTATATAATGTAACGTCTTGAAGCTTGGAATTGCACCTGAGACCACAGCATGTGAAATAAGACATTCTTGAAACACCTGGAATAAACAAGCAGGTGCTAATTAAGTTTTTCCAGCTTGCAAACATGCAGTTTTAAGGTATGTTATATCCTATTGGCTATTAAGTGGATAAAAGCACCACATTATGTTAGCCTAAGAAAGGTCTAAGTAGGTTGCAAACAGGATTTATGCAAGCAAGAACACATACGCAGATAGAAGAAAATTGAAAACATTGGATGAAAAGGTGTTTTAAGTAATGTTAATAACAAATTTATATAGCGAAAGGGTACTTCCCGAAAACTTGCACAGAAATGTCCAAATTTATTTCACCTTTTATTTTATTAGATTCCGACTATGTATGCAAAACACGACTGTTTATCATTTATCATCATCATCAGTATCATCACTTTTTAACAAAGTTGTTATATACGAGTTCCGACACTAGCTGTAAACAATGAACCAAATGTTTTTCATAATTCAGTTGCTGCTAAGTAGGTATACCCAAAAGACTGAAAATAATGACAAATAAAGCGCTCTTTCTCAAATAGTGAAGCGTACTATTGAGAGTAGTAAATACCTATTTTTGTACACTTACGTCTTACAGATATCCCAATATTATTATATTAAACTTTAATAACAGAATAGTTTTACAAATGGTAGGTCATACACAAAAAACATACCATTTTTTTGCAATAATGGCTTCATAATGATCATCTTTAGGTCAGGATTGGAGGCTTAGGTTATCGGTTCTTAAAAACATCAGAAATACAGCGCGTAAAGGTAACTATTACAAAATACCATTTTTTCTTCTTTTATCCAAAAAAATGGCGACTGACTAGAGTGACAAGCAGAAACCACAGGTTATGGTTATATATAGGGTATGTCAGAGTATGTCTAAGCAGAAAGAAACTGTTAACAACTTATCAGTTCAACAGACAGTCATTTGGTGCCGATAATTTATTTATGGCGGCTGCGGTAGTTCATAATCTGTGGCTAATAAGCTACTAGGAGTCTTCAGTCTGTGGCTGGTGACGAAATGTGAGTTAAAATGTCATATGGCTCCGAAAATTGACAGTTAGTAAGCTGAGTTTTTTTTCTATGCAGTTATAGGGCCGTGATAAATAATGATAAAATATTGCAAGCAATGTGACAGAAAAGAGAAAGTCAACATTTCAAAATGTCGAAATGAAAACTGTACTTTTTTACTAAATAAGTACTTATAAAAAAGGATTTACTCGTGCTTAAAACATTGCCAACGAGATGAAGTATTAAGAACTCATTTCAATCCATGACGGAGATGAGAGGTGTTGTCATGGTGTTATAGTCTATAGATATACTAATATATAAAGCTGAAGAGTTTGTGTGTTTGCTTGAACGCGCCTCTGAACCGATTCAGATGAAATTTGGTATGGAGATAACTATGGTCCCGGGGAAGGACATAGGATACTTTTTATCCCGGAAATTTGAACAGTTCCAGAGGGAATATCGATAAACGATGTATTTGACATGTATAGACGACACGAAAATTGAGATTTTATAGTGTTGTCTGCATACAGCTCGGTCGCCCAGGTACTATCAACGCACAGCCGGAACTGCTGGACCTAGGGACTTGAAATTAGGAGGGTATTTTCCGTGGATATGCTAGGGGTGAACTGAGAACGGATTTTTGGAAATTCATCCCCTAAGGGTTAAAAATAGGGGTGCAGCGGGAAACTGATTCTACGCATACGAAGTCGCGGGCATCCTTTAGTATGTACATAAGCACTTACCAGTGTACATAATAGCAGAGATGGGCATTAACGATTAACTTTTTAATCAACGAATTAGTTGATTAAACAATCAAACGTCACAAAATGAATCAGGATTAATTTAATCACAATTAAATTAATCGACAGAGTATACGAATAAGGATTGATTAATCGTCAATTTTATCGACTAAAATTCACGATTAAATCTCGATTAAAAATTGGAACACGCACGGTACAAAAATTCAATGTGTTGTAAATGATGTTAAACAGATGTAAGCTGTTAAGCTGTAGCAATCTGTCAACGTAACTCGAAACTTAGACGTACAAAAGAAACTTATCGCCATTTTTAATCGTTAATCGCGATTAACGATTAAAAATGGCGACCCCGTGTGGTTGCCGGGTTAGAATAGTGCCCCTCCATATTTTCCCGTGGATGTCGTAAGAGGCGAGGCTTGTAGTACTGTTAGGCGATGGGCTTGTAACCTGTCACTAATACACTAGTAAACTTCTTGGCCTGATTGTGCAAAATGTGGTTATAGAATTATCAACAAGTCTTTTTAGAGATGTTTGTATGCCTGTAGCTCTGCCTACCCCACTCAAGGAATAAAGGCGTGATTTTATGTATGTATGTATGTAATCGCGATCAAGTACTTTATTTTTAATCGTTAATCGTTAGTCGATTATATTTTGCCCATCACTGCATAATAGCTTTCTCGCACTTCACAAAAAAATCATGTCGCGATCATTCGCTTCAACAATTCAACACGCGCGTTTATGTGTGAAGAGTAAACAAGAAATTGCAGCGTCGGCATCTAGTTTTTTCTGTTACATTATTATTAATAATGAACTACTTACTCGTATTACATAAATACGAGTAAACGCTGATTATTAAATGAACAGTAAACAACAGACGAACAACAAGTATCATTAATTTATTGCGAAGGCCACGGAATGAAGTCAACATATTATAAAGGCGTGTAGTCAGTGGCTTTCCTCGTTTAAGAGGCCACATATACTGCCACGCCCACACAAGAATCAAAAGGGATGGCTTTATGTGCTTCCGCGCGAAGGACGTGAGGTGGAGATAGTTTGCGCGCGTATTGATGGCAGTAGGTGCCAAATTTAAATAATTGCTGATTACTTTAAAACCACAAGAGTTATTAAAAATACGATTTACCAGCATTAAGAAGTTATAAATACACAACTATTGAACCAAAAGTCATCGTTAAAGACCGTAGGGTTTTGAAGATTAAACCAAAAAAGAGTAGGACCTTCAGTTTCACTGCTAAATTTTATTTTACAGTTTTGTCGGCGTATTTGAAATGTATTTACATCTATGCCAAATTACAGCTTAAGAGTCTCTGAGTTAAATCGCGAACAGACGGACATGGCGAAACTATAAGGGTTCCGTGTTGACTACGGAACCTTAAAATGAGATAAAACCATTTGTTTGATACATCTTACGACTTGAATCATAACGTCACTGTGACACAGCTCTATGGAAGGTCAGGCTTTCATTTGGCTTATACCTAGTACAGTTTTACCGATCTTTTCTGCCCAATGAGTACGCATCGTTAGGCCATTCGTCATCTAAAGCGGTTGTCTACAAGCAATAAACCTTTTCATTAATCTTGTATTGCGTCAGCCAGTACGTTTACCATTTGTCCGCGTTTTTTATTGCCCATTCGAGGAATGATGGCCTGTTATCCATTTAAGCTTAAATTTCATCCATTCTTCAAGCGTGTCAACAGTTAATTTGAAAAAAACATGTTATCTACACACGTATTATAACTCCTTTATATTGCGTTCAGAACCCGCTGTTACAAAGATATCAAATACGATAAAGTATGTTATAAGTTTCTTATTTGGAACATCTTCCAAAACCAACTTAGATGAAATTGGGCCAAATTCTATTATTAACCGAAATTAAAATTTAGTCAATCCGAAACTATACATTATGTTAAGGTGGGTACGAATCAGAGCAGCCTCGGGTTGAGGCACGCACTGCTCACCTATTTTGCTCAAATTCGTACGCTCTTTTGACCGTGATCATATGCGCCTCAGTGTGCGTGCCTCGCGTAATTTGGACGTGTATCCGAGCGTGCCGCGGGCAGAACGTCCAGTTCTAACTTGTCTGTGGGCGAGGTGTGTACAAATTTGATAAAGTTGCTGAGCCGTTCCACCACCAAAGCGATTTCTTCTTCTTTTTGATAATAATTCGGTGAATGATAACGCAGCCGCGGCTGTCATCGAGTCTGACGCCATTTTGAAATTTTGCTGCCTCACCCGCGCCGCGCATGTTTATTTGCAACTATTTGGCTCGCGAGCACGCCTCTGGCTGAGCCGCTCAGATTCGTACCCAGCTTTACAGGTAGCACTGGTAGCAATCTAGCAATGCACTTCAATGCGGAAAACCTAGCCAAGATCCAAACGTTCCTAACGCTTTTCTTTTCTATCGATCAAAATGTATGGAATGACAGTTGACCACGTGGTTTATCGTAACGCACGGGAATGTCATCCCATACATTTTGAGTGAAAGACTCCCTTTTGTTTTTTATGTCTAGTAATTCAGTATGTCATTTTCTATAAAGCATTATCCAATACGATAATGAAATTCGGCTTTGTCAATATTAAATAAATATTCAAAAAAAAAATATAGACGGTTTAGTGGTGGTAAGGACTCTGTGCAGGGTCGGTCCGGATCGCTACTAACTTCTTATCCATTAACCACCCGCCAAGCAACAGTGTTAGCATTGTTGTGTTCCGGCGTGGGGATAAGACAACCGGTGAAATTACTAGCATAGAGGCATTCCATCTTGGTCCTCAGGGTTGGCAACGCATTTGAGGTCTTAGGATTAAAGTATTGAGAATTCAAATGTCTATGGGTCTCAGATTCCACTTACCATCAGGTGGCCTGAGTGCTCGTGTGCCTTCTCCTTAACATAAAAAAATTTAGCAGAAGTTCACAGAGTATATGATACGTTTTCATCCCAGAAAGATAGCTTCCTACTGTGACTACGGAACCCTAAAAATAAATGAAATTAATTATCTGAAGCGTCACATCTAGGGCGGGTTGCATCACGCGTAACACTCGCATGTAGGTCATTTGAAAGAATGCTGAGCGGTCTGCTTTATCCTTGGCGTTTTCCCTGTTTTATCTTACAATGCTTGTAACTGGACGATGATAAGCTTGAACAAACAAACAATTGATTACGAGCTCTATGGGCGCATTGTTGTTTCGGCGGGAAACCACAGGTTCAGGGGACAATCTCGCACAAATAAATAAATCAAATTATTGACCTCCCGGACTCAGGTCTAGGCCTGTACAATCGGTACTGGACAATGATATACAAACTTAATACATACACATACATAACATCATGCCTTCACTCCCAGAGTGGGGTAGGCAAAGCTACAGAATACCAACAACTCTAAAAAGACTTGTTTACAATTCCGTAACCATATTTGGCACAATCAGTCAGGTTTTTTTAAATGGATCTTAAATTTACGCCCGTCACCGTACACTCAGCATCAAAAGAAGCTAAGCAGAATAACATCCTCAAAATGATCTAGAGACGACGTAATCTCTTGACAACAGAGTCGAGTGCAGATCGTTTTGAGCTCTTCGGTTGTGTAGTTACTTCTGCTGACTGTACATACATATATAAATACATTAAACTCAAAAAAACCCCTCCTGACGCAGCCTGGTATAACTAACTACGGAATCAAACGGAAAATTAAGGAATGACCTATAAATCTTAAAACTGTCTATTCTTTCGAATAGAAACGACAATGATGTTTCTGACACATTCACCACCGGATCTGTTAAACTGTACAGTGATCAACAGACCCCGCACATTTGGTGCCGCTGACGTAAAAGTGACGTAATTTCATATACAGGAAGTTGTTTTATAACACTAGCGGTAATTTAAGTTACCAAATTGTAATATTCTAAAAAATGACAATGCATAAAAAATCCACTTAAATAAAAATATATAGTTTGTGTTGCATTTCAGTAACTATTTTAGTTTATATTATTTAATTTTCTAAGTGAATGACAATTAAAGTCAATCAAAGACGCTTTATATCTTATCTTCGTTTATTTTTAATTACGCTAAAGATTAACTAAAGAGGTTATTATGTAATAAATAACTATGTTAAAACTAATTTGAATCAGCCTATATGCAGAGTGACGTCGACTTTGTGTCAACAGCACCAAATGTACGGGGTCTGGTGATCAATCACTTCTCCGAAGCCGACATATTTAACTTGTTATCCTTCTTTATTTGAACTGATTTTTTATATACTATTCAATTGTTTTTATTTAGACTTTATTTAGCGAAATTAAAAACAAGTTGTGGATTCAAACCTCTTTTGTTATATTATAAAAATATACGAAAAAGTGATTCTAAAATATGTTGAACGTAAAATATTTTTTACCATGCTCTATCTGTTTCTGTTTTAGTGGAATCAAATTGTAGCTAGTGGCAACTTTATTGGTTGATGTTTATTCAATGTCTTCTATTTGTAAGTATATTGTTCCGTTTGTGCCCGAATTAAATAAATTAAAGTGTCACTTCTATGTGTGTGTATACCAAACCAAACCGGTCTCGGCGCGTACGTTGCCACGTGTTACTACGCCCAACAAGATAATGCAATAAAAAATTGCGCCTTCGAGTCTTATCAACAAAAAAACAGATCCAATTCAAGGTCAATAACCTGGGGAGAGTGTCGTGATTGTTATTCGTAATCTATTAAACGACTATGATAGCTTAGAAAATATAGTTTATTAGCATATCTGGGATATCTCGGGGCATCTATACGAAAGTGATGTAGCAAAATGTTTTATTGACAAAAAATATATCGATGTTACTGTCATAATCTAAATGTTATCCGACGTAAATGAATATCACTTATTTTCTCCTCATTTTTAAATAAAAAAAGAAACAAATTAAAACGTGTACCTATTTATATGTTTATTTTAGAAAAGTTTTCATGATATACATTCAATATTTTTTTCTTATTCTATGGTATTAATGATTGCCGTCTAGATGAATATATCCACTTTAAACTGCTAAACGTTCTATCAACGACCACAGTGGTCAACGGGGCATTCTTTATAGTAGTTTATGCAAGTTGTATGAGACAGGTAAAAAAAGACGAGTGGTGTGGTTACGATGTGAGCCGTAGGCGAACATCGTAAAGCAAGACGCCACGAGTATTTTTTTACTTAGTTATACACCGTTGCATACAATACTTTTTCTACGACTAGGTTTCAAATAAAATGCAAAATTAAATTAACAAAGTTTTATTAATATACCTAGGTTAGAATACGAACGAACGAAGCACAGAACAACAAACGAGCGGGAAACATGCGAAAACGAGAAAATATGTGTCTATGGTTAACTATGTTTTTTTAAATTGATGTGCAACTTGCCAGTTTTTATATTTAAAAAAAAGTTGCAAAATCGATTTAACTTGTGAAATATGGACTAAAAAAAGCCCCATGATTTGAGAAATGAGTTCTTTTACCTGATTGGTCGATTTTAATATAGCTGCATTCTGGTTGGTTGATACCATGTTTTTAAAGAGTTAAATTAGTAAAAGAGTTTACATACCAAAAATAACCTAACGTTCCGATTCTCAGTCAATGTGTATTGTGATTGGTGGATTAATTTGGTGAAGTATTTTGATTGGTTAAATTAACCTAGGTGTGAGCTTTGGCAGCTAGGTATGTCGTTTTGGCTCCAAAAAGCACAAGTGCTGTTAAGGGGAATAGACTAGATAGAGTTTTCTACGGAATGTTCTGCTGACATATTATCTATATTCTTATATTAGTGTTCGTGACTATATAAATGACAGATAAAAGTACAGGAGTAGGAAAAATATTTATAATGACTCAAAGCCAATTTATCACTTAGGTTGGTTATTGAAATTTCCTCACCTTTTATTAGACTGTTTACTTTTTCATGGTGTCATAACCAGTATTTATTTTTATATTCATTACATATGGTCAAGAGCAATCAAAAATTAATGTTTTAAATAACAAAAAACCGCCTTCACAAAGCAAGAAATAACTTATTTTATTTAAAATGGTACGAGTAGGTGTAGTTTAATAATTTGAACTGAGCCGATCGATTTACTTGTAAACACAATGTCC
This sequence comes from Acleris holmiana, assembly GCA_949316455.1. Lineage (NCBI taxonomy): Eukaryota > Metazoa > Arthropoda > Insecta > Lepidoptera > Tortricidae > Acleris > Acleris holmiana. The sequence continues at coordinate 7,061,205 of OX438790.1, read as the reverse complement.
ATTGTCTCTAAACAACCCTATTATCTGCATTTCGAAGAATAAAAAAAAGACATTGTTTTTACTAGTAAGTGGATCGGCTCAGTTCAAAAAGTTTAAATTATAACTATTAGATAGCCAAAAAACCGCTTCTAATAATAAATATCCATTGATATGTTTAACGTATATATCATGATATACGAGTATATCGGCGAACCCTGAGTCTTCTATATCTGATATATAAAATTCTCGTGTCACGGTGTACGTGATTGAACTCCTCTGAAACGGCTGGACCGATTTTAATAAAATTTTGTGTTTATATCGGGTAGGTCTGAGAATCGGCCAACATCTATTTTTCATACCCCTAAGTGATATGAAAAAAAAATAGAAGCGGGCGAAGCCGCTGGCGGGTCGCTAGTACGTTAATAAAATTAATCTCCTTCTCATTAGCTTAATTAAAATTACTGCCTTAAGCCCATGCCACTCCCACATGTCCCATAACCAAGACGAATCCAATGGCAATATAATGCTAAAATCCATGAAGCCGTTTATAATGCATAGCGTGCCAACATACATGTCACTAGGAAAAATATAACGCAGTCGCGGTTAAAAAAACGCAAAGATCAAAGTAGTGTTTGGTCTTCGTGTGATTGTTGGACTAATATTTATTTCCGCTTTTAGCGCACGACTCTAATCGCCGAACCTAAGCCATTAGCCAAATTAGCCGACCTTAATACGATATCCGTCGAAAAAGCGTCTATAGTTTCAAACGATGAAATCAATCAATCAATCAATTGTTTGTTTCAGCAATTTACATGTAAGTACAGCCAGAATCTATACCAATATTATAAATGTGGAAGTTACTCTGCCTGTCAGTCTGTTTGTTACGCTTTCCCTGGGAAGGACATAGGGTACTTTCTATCCCGGAAAATTGGACGGTTCCTGAGGGAATAGAGATAAAAGACTTCTATGCGGACGGAGTCGCGAGAAACGGCTTTTTTTATGTTAAGGAGAAGGCACACGAGCACTCAGGCCACCTGATGGTAAGTGGAATCTGAGACCCATAGACATTTGCATTCTCAAGACTGTAATCCTAAGACCTCAAATGCGTTGCCAACCCTGAGGACTAAGATGGAATGCCTCTATGCTAGTAATTTCACCGGTTGTCTTATCCCCACACCGGAACACAACAATGCGAACATTGTTGCTTGGCGGCAGGTTAATGGATAAGATGGTGGTAGCTATCCGGACGGACCCTGCACAGGGTCCTACCACCACTAAAAAGCACAGTGGCTTGTAGTACATAAGTAAATACATTTTCGTAATTGCTTGGTTCTTAGCTAGGAGTCAAGAGATATCATCGGCTCTATAAGAAGAGGTCGCCATTATAACAATAATACATAGTTACAAAATAAACATCATCAGGGGACAGTCTTACAGAAATTGTGCTAACCCCAAACAGCTCTAGGCTTGTACTATGGGTACTATAGACATCGATAAACATAGTTATAAAGAGAAATACATACATAAACCTCCGAACACTTCGCGCTCATCACACAAATATCTACATTAATCGAGATTTGAACCAAGGTCCGCTGCCTTCGTAGCCAGGGTCACTACCAACTATGCTAAAAAACTAATCTATTTAATAGTTATGCTAGATTTATCCCTGTAGGACCCAATACCTAATTCAGTAGCATTATAAATTCAACCTTGTCTCATTAATTATAGGGTGCCTTTTATGTTTGGCATTATATCCTCAAGGGACAAACATGGGGACTCGGCAGGTTAGATGATATTCGTATTTGTGCAAGTCTGTTTGATAATTTCTCTGCGGCTCTACACTACAGTGAGTGGTCAACGAACGCATTAATTTGAAAACCGTTAGCTTTTTATGTGCGTAACGTACCGTGTGTTTTGGCAAATTATATTTTGCGCCGCCGGAAACTTAGTTAACTTTCTCGGCTACCTCATAGTCTGGGGTGTCGTTGGATAGGTCTTTCAAAAATATTATGGGTTTGATGGAACAATTTTTCGAAATACCTACACCTTAACAGGAGTGAAGCCTCCCATTAGAGCCCTCCACATTAATATTTAAAACTCTTCTCGTCACATGTCTTTCATTCCTCCACATGACATGCCCATACCATGACAATTATATCCTTCCTTGAGTAGAATACGCGTACGAAGTCGCGGGCGTTCTCAAATATAGAATAAGTAAACGATTTTGGACGGTAAAGTCGATTTCTGCCGTAATTTTTATTGACACCGTGATTTTTTAAAAAGTGTTATCAAGATTTTTATTTACAACTGTGTTAGCTTAATTAATATTACAGCTTTGTCTAAGAGTCTCTGAATGAGTTAATGTCTGAGAATCGCTGATGGGCGGACGGACAGACGGACACGGCGAAATTATAAAGGTTCCTTGTGGACTGCGGAACCCTAAAAATTACATACATGATGCTCAATTTGTATAGATGAGAAAATTAAGGGTTTCAAAGCTTGATTTGGTTTAAAGATGAGCCGAATATTCGGTAAATATTCGATATTCGGCATATTCGTCAAGTTTGTTAATGTTCGTATTCGGCCGAATAGTTCGGTTACATTGAAGAATATTTACCGAATAAACAAAGTAAATAACGAGCGTAGGTGGTTTCGTAATTCGTCGGATTGTCATCCTATTTCAGCAATCTCAGCAACTACCAAAAAGAGATAAATATGCGTCAAAATATAAATACAAAGTTGTTTTAACTTAGTAAGTTTTATTAAAGCGGACTTGTCAAAACCTGTTTGTAGCGATGCGGTGCGACCGAATATTCGGTTCGGTAACAGCTGAACCGAGTGTTCGGCCGAATATTCGTATTCGGCAAAGTCCGTTTTCGGCCCATCTCTAGTTTGATTTCACTTGTTCAATTGTCGATGCAAACAGCACTATCTAAATTGTGGCGACATTTACGAGTTATCAAGCGGTCTAATAAATAATGGATTCTATTATAATCTCAAACAACGCCCACACGAACTCCCCGACGATTATCGCTGCGTCTTAGTTACGTCGAATGACTAATCACACTTCCGTTCACATCCAATACAGCACTAGTACACTTAAACATTCAACGCAAATTAAATCTTTCACAGATGACAGTTAGGTCGCTATCGTAAGGAGTTGTGCAAGACTTGTGCCCTTTGTTAACTGAGGGGTAATATGATAGCTGTAATTGGAGGATATTTGGAGTAAAACGTCTTGATACGTGACATGGTATCCAGCAGATAGTTTTGAATTAGACATTGTTTAACTTCACGTATTTGTTGGTATGGTCAGTTCAGCGCATGAAATACCTGGTGTGAAACCTGTATCTGTCTTGGTACCGGTTCCAGGCTAGGTACCGGTACTCGAAGGTACTGGTATTTTGTGAGAAATATACGTATTGTACCGGTACTGCCTGGTAAAAATACCGGCACTTCAGAAACATTACTATAAGTGCGAGGGAGAGATAAATTATATCTGTGCAAAATAAGTACAGTTGACAACGCTTGGCAATAGGCAAAATAATTATTCGAATCGTGAATTCGTGAGACGTTTTTTAGACATTAAATAAAAGGGAAGTGTTTCCGAACGACCGAGCGCAAGGTGAAGCAATTATCACCGTGCCTAATCCATTTCACAGCTAAAATTGAAAAAACATCTTATCTGCCATGACAAGAAATTTAACCGATTGGAGGAAAAAAAATCGCTGAATGTCTGAGGCGGTAAGACTGTTTTCTATCCGGTTATTTTTGGGGTTCCGTTCTTCGAAATGAAACTCTGTGACTGAGCGTATGATTCAGTGGAAAGTTTTTCTAAATTAAATTTGGTCAGAGTCACAAAATTAGTCGCCCTTTGTTTTCGACGTCAATAAGTTTACGAAGTTTTTGTTGCAGAGTTTTATTTTTTGCTCAGTCAACATCAGCTTATACCAATTGTATAACAAAATGCATTTTTTTATGGCAAGGCACAGACACATGAGCACACAGGCCACCTTGGCCCAGTTTAATATTATAAAGCTACAAATGACAAATTACAAGCGGAGTCTCTTTCTAGGAAAAGGAGTTAGAAAGCAGGGACTGCATAAACGGAAAATAAAGGTAGCGTTTTAAAACGGTATGACGTCGTCGTTAGGTTTCCGCAGCGGAATATAACGGTAGGTACCTTTTTTTTTGATACTTGAACCGTTTTCGTTAAGGTATAATTTGGGTTTTATTAGGGTGACCAAGTTATGAAAATGAAAATGCTAGACTTGTTACTAAAAATACTAAAATCGCTATATGTTCGCCTACACTATTTGAGGAGTTCCCTCACTTCCTCACTGATCCCCTCATCAGATTCAGATTTGGTGACAATTGGACCACCTCCGAAGTACTATACTCTATCAAACCAAAATATAATTTTCAAAATCGGTCCACAATTGACGGAGTAATCGGTGGTCATACATAAAATTTAAAAAAAACACACGTCGGCTTGAGAACCTGCTCCGTTATTTCGTCGGTTAAAAATCGCTAACGTTTGCGTTGAAAGCATCCTGACTAGGCCCTTGGTGTAGTTTATATTATGTACAGTCATTCAGTGAATTGTTAATCATACTTAGAACGCCATTGTGATAGTCAAACTGGTCGTTTGACATTCGCTTTAAAGCTTAATATGACAGGGCACTAAAGTGCTTAACTGTACCTTTAGGCTACGTTTCCACGAGAGCTATGCGAGATATCGGAGCGGTGTGCGAGGAAAAAATCCACCAATAGAATTCCTAACCTCACTCAGCGCTGCTCTCCTATTGGTGGATTTTTTCCTCGCACAACTCTGGTGGAAACGCACCCTTATAGAGCTCTTCTAACAAGTTAGCCTTAACCTAGTTGCTAGCGTCACGCCTGTTGCTCTCCTCACATAATACTAGAACAGTACACAGTAAATCGTCCTCAAACAAAGGTATATCGCGCGGCTTGCATGTCTGCGTGTGCGTGCCTCGACCGTACGCGCACAAGCAGACTCAACAGGCCGGTTTAGTCAGGGGCGAGCGACGCGTATCCACGCAACGCTAGCGTCCGTTTGGTAATAGGGATTCTCTGCCTTTTTGCCGACAAATCTTTGACAAATGCATCGTTTCGCAACCTATTCATTTGCCAACCCGCTTTTTTTTCTGTAACTACAAATATTTCAGGATTTGTATAGCACTAACCTAACCTATAGGGTTCTACACGATGGTCCTGAAATAAATCCAGAATAATTTACAGTTTCGGAAAAAAACGCAGGTTGTCAAATGATATGATTGTAAAATTAATCATTTGTGAAACATTGGTTATGAAATGATAGTATCCCGGTTATAGGTTTTAGAAACTCCTTAAGGGCCGGAGATGTACTAAGCAGATACGACGTCAATCCTAACACATTGCACAACCATGAAGTTTCCGAATTTTGACGATGTTTGCAGTAAAACAGTGTTCAACTTATTCGTGACGTGCGAAGTAAGAATAGAATTAACAGCATTTTTTTACAGCCCTCCCCGTGGACCGCGTGTGGTTACCGGTTGTCGGGTTAGAAAAGTGTCACTCCATGTCTTCCCGTGGATGTCGTAAGAGGCGACTAAGGGAATAAGGGCTTGTACTACTGTTAGGCGATGGGCTTGCAACCTGACACTAATATACTGGTAAACAAATCTATCTACACACATATCATAAACCCTAGACTCTATGATGAGTTCAAAACCCGGTAGGAAATGACCCGCATTATTACAACCGATTTTTCTATGAGAACTTTCTTGTCTGTGGTAGTAGGTAAAATCGGATTCAAGAGGGTATTTATTTTAGTATTCATAGATATTATAACTGTTATCGACTCGAAACGTCAATTGAGTGTGTTTTTTTTTAATATAAACTTGCGAATAGGGACTTCATTCGTTTGTCTATGATTTAAAAAAAACATTCGTCTTGGCGGAGAATTGAGTTGCCGCCACTATTGTTGTCATTCGTTTGTTGTTTTTTGCTGTTACGAAAGTAGGATGATATAATTCTAAAATTATGATAGTGTGTAGATAAAGTAGTGTATGCAACTGTACATAATTAGGCCTTAAAACACTCTTGTGATCCTATTATGAAACGAGCGTCAGCGAGAACCACACTATTATATTAAGGCCTCTACATTTTTACGCATCAGTTTCATAAGCTACCATAGCCTACTTTTGCAAAATGTACATACATACATACATAACATCACGCCTTCATTCCCAGAGTGTGGTAGGCAGAGCTACAGAAATACCAACAACTCTAAAAAGACTTGTTGATAGTTCTGTAACCACATTTTGCACAAGCAGGCTATGATGTTTACCAGTGTTTCAGTGACAGGTTGCAAGCCCATAAGCCTTACAGTACTACAAGCCCTTATTCCCTTAGTCGCCTCTTACGACATCCACGGGAAGACATGGAGTTGCACTATTCTAACCCGGCAACCACACGGAATTTGCAAAATTTGGTTACAGAGTTGTTGGTATTTTTGTAGCTCTGCCTACCCCATTTTGGGAATGAAGGCGTGATGTTATGTATGTATGTTTTACAGCTGGTGAACATTATCAGTATTCAGAAGCTTCATGGATGTGCGATCCTTACTCGGCTTGCAACTCTAGGCTAGGTCTGAGTTTGTATCGGCCACTATCGGCTGAGCTACGTGAGAATGAGTACAAATTATGTAATAGTCAGAGAAGCCAGATACGGCACGTTCCACCTATTTTAACGCTGTTTCTAACCCCGATCCAAACAGTGTTATATTTTAGGGTTCCGCACGAAATACTGAAAAACGGAAGCCTTGTTTGATGACTTTGTTTTCTGTCTGTCTGTCCGTCCGACGTTCCGTCTGTCTTTCAGTTATTTATAGGCACCTAGAATTAAGTGGTCCGAACAAAGCCTCATCATTAGTTTGAAATGCGGCACAATTTGTTTTTGCAGTTAAACGAGTAACCAAAAAACTGGCCAAGTCCTAGTCAGACTCGTGCACGAAGGGTTCCGTACCATTATCTATACAACATTAGACACTGTGTTTTAGTATTTGTTGTTATAGAGGCAACAGAAATACATCTGTAAAAATTTCAACTGTCTAGCTATCACGGTTCATGAGATGCAGCCTGGTGACAGACTGACAGACAGACAGTGGAGTCTTAGTAATAGGGTCCCGTTTTTAGCGTTTGGGTACGGAAGTTTTTTCGATTAAGTTCCTTTTGTAAAATATCACTACATAGTATAAAACAAAGTCGCTTTTTCAGTCCCTATATCCCTATGTAAGTATGCTTAAATCTTTAAAACTACGCAACGGATTTTGATGCGGTTTTTTAATAGATAGTGATTGAAGAGGAAGGTTTATATGTATAATACTTTAATCCGGAGCGAAGCGAGGGCGGGTCGCTAGTTAAGCTTTAAAGTATCAATTTTTGTTAGACTCAAGTGTCTCCCCCTACAGCCAAAATTACAAATCTATGTAATAAAAATGAATCACTGAATGTGTTGCTAAGCGCAAATCTCGAGAGCATCTGAACCGATTTTATTGTGTTTGTCACTGTCAGGAGAAGGTTCTTATAAAAGAAAAAACCACCGGGTAAGTCGGAAATTTGCAGCGGGGCGAAGCCGCTGGCGGGCCGCTAGTACTAAATAAAATCAGAAAATACCTTAAATGAAAGCGCATATAACTAGCACGACTAAGTAGACATCGGCGTCACTAAAAATATCTAAGACGGCACCGAATACCTTTAAGTAGACGATGTGTTTGTGCCGTTTGTGGTAGGTACTTAACGGCGGCGTCGGAACCCTACACTGAGCATGGTCCGACATGCTCTTGCCCGGTTTTATCTATGGAATGGTTATATAATGCAAGAAAGAGCACCCTCTGGGGCCTATTGCATATAAAATAATAGCTTGTATTGTGAGCGGAAATATCTTTTCAACATATATATTAAAAAGCGGCCAAGTGCGAGTCGGACTCGCCCATGAAGGGTTCCGTAGCAGCAAGTAACATTATATAAAAGTTCGTTGTAGCTTTGATCAATGTTTTTATGACGTATTAAAAAAAAAACTACTTACTAGATCTCGTTCAAACCAATTTTAGGTGGAAGTTTGCATGGTAATGTACATCATATACTTTTTTTAGTCCTATCATTCTCTTATTTTAGAAGTTACAGGGGGGGGGACACACATTTCAACACTTTAGAAGTGTCTCTCGCGCAAACTGTTCAGTTTAGAAAAAAAAGATGTTAGTAACCTCAATATCATTTTTGAAGACCTATCCATAGATGACACGTATGGGTTTAATAAAAAAAAAAAAGAGTTTCAGTTCTAAGTATGGGGAACCCCAATTTTTTTTTTTTTTTTCTATTTTTGTGTGAAAATCTTAATGCGGTTCACAGTGTAGTTCTTATAGTTTCGGAAAAAAGTGACTGTGACATACGGACGGGCAGACAGACAGACATGACGAATCTATAAGGGTTCCGTTTTTTGCTATTTGGCTACGGAACCCTAAAAAGAGACTTCAACTTTTATTACAAGTTACAAGCATGAAACGGGCCCCTTTACTGGTATTATTATAATCTGTGCCAGCGTCACGTGCTCAGCCTTGCCTCTTCCACGCATGCGTGGTCGGACGCACACGTGTTTTCGCACCACTGAGCAACAGTCTAGTAACCTATAATTCAACCTTCATTCTAAACCAGACTCGCATGACGTACAAGTTTGACAATAGTGTTGCCATATGGGGAAAATATCAAAACACATGCCTGCCACATATCATTTAAAGTCTTTTCCCGTTCCGAAGACGTCTAAAATATCTGCACGCCTCCATGCCATTGATAATGAGACTTGTTTACTCATGGTTATATTTGACGGTATCGGTTTTTCCTGAGCGTCTATTCTGTAAACTATATTGAGTGTTTGTCGTTCGTCCGATCGGTTGACCGAACAATCGGTCAAATGAGATTTATTTTTCCTTTTTGACCGACTAATATATAAGAATACCTACGTATACGTACCTAAGTAGCAGTGCCAATGACTAATGAAAGCATACTATAAATAGAGAATAAATCTTTATTCCAAGCACTTATTTACAACTAGCGACCCGCCAGCGGCATCGCCCGCTGCTTTTTTTTTTAGTTTTTTTTTTTAAATAAAGTATCATATGTTACTTCTAGTACCTCCCAGAATATGTGTACAAAGTTTAATGATGATTCCTCAAGTAGTTTTTGCGTGAAAGCGTAACAAACATCCACGCTTTCACATTTATAATATTAGTTAGGATGAATAACTATGTAATTAACGAAAAACAAAGAGACTTATAAATTTAATGCCTGAACTAGGATGCTCCCGTATCTCAGGCGTAAAAGGCCTTAGACTACCTACTCTTAGCTTACAACATTTACATACAAAAAATAGTTAGGTATAAGTATATATTCCGTTAATTTAGCGGTTTGAATTGAAATTTTGGATTTTTACGGTAGTGTCCTAACTAGGTTCAATACCAACAGGTACAGTCAGCATCATATAATTTGTAGTATCCAAAGTAGCCATTTTTATAGTTACACATAATGATGTGTAACTATACAGGGTAATGTTTTTAATCAGTGCACAAATTTTGACATTTGATTTTGTATCGTTAATATAATATATTATTAATATATTACGACGATAAAACAAGTTCAATTTTTTTTTCTTTTTTTGCAAATTATCTCTCTTTTACCTTCTTTTGTGGACACATCAGTTGAACACGTGTGTACGAAATCTTTTAAAGTGATAGTTTACTTATTGATGACATGGGTGGTCAAGCTGTAGGTATGCGATACACTGTATTGATATTCGAAATTTGAAATTTAATGTACAGCTTATCAGACAACTGCAAGCCCCCCAAATTTGAAATTTCATTTATTAACTTACTTAACAACACTCCCCTCTCCTCGCTCCCCTGCATCAGAGGGTCCATGAATATCGTTAAGTTAGTACAATCATTGAATCGGCAATATCTCTAATATTTTTTAAGCTAGATTAAAAATAACGCAACATGTGTTATTGATTAACAATAGCGAAGCAAATATTAAAATTGTGCACCTATTAAAAAAATACCCTGTATAATTATACGGAAACGGTAATAATGATTACCGTAGTAATAAGGACGGTGTAACGAACTATTTGGCTACTTTAGATGCTACAAACTACACGACGCTGACTGTACAAAACGAGTATTTTGTTATTTTAGCTGTTGAAAGTGAATTTTGTTTTGGTTATAGGATTTAAAAAGTACTTTTCAAAATGACTGTACATTTTTCTATTATGATCGGACAAATGGAAAAACGATTTCTCATACGTTTGATTAGTCGGACCATCAGGAAATAAAAGTCTCATTGGACCGATTGATCAGTCAATCGATCGGACGAACGGGAAACACTCACTATATTGCCCTTGACATGTTATCGTATTGTTTTCAATTCGGCGGCTAAATGAGTAAATGAGAAAATAATAACACATTGTGACATATTAAATGAAAGGGCTTCTTATACAAATCTCGAATATATTTTTATTTTAAAGTAATCAGTTTTTAGCTTATTTTTCATTCAGATGTGACATATAAAACTGAAACGTTACGGAACCTTCTCCACGCTAGTTCAACTAGCATTTGTCCGTTTTTTGTATAGAAAACAAGTTTAATAGGGATGGTTTTCCGCTAGGATCATGAAAAGCTTTGAAAGTAGGGGTCGCCTTTATAAAGGTGAACCGATATATCGGGTACTTTTGTCTATTCAATATTTACTTATTAATTGTAAATTTAACCGAAACTCTTTGTCTTGTTTCAGAATTATCAACGCCAGCCAAACAGAAGACTGAACTATAACTATACATGCTATGTAGATTTTATACAACAAACATTCCAGAACGGAACTTGACCACTTGACATGAACCACGCGGCCATTTCGTGATCGTGTAGCGGCGGCCATTTAGTGATCAGAGAACGGCGGCCATTTTGAGAAGCGTTGACAAGATGGCGTCGCCGTTGCCTATGAGGGAGACAGAGTTTGACGAGGCGGAGGAGAAGTTGTTGGATGGACAACAGGTGCTAATAGTGCCGAAGAGCAGTGAGGAGGGGGTGGTGCCTGTCAAGTCGAAGAAAGGTTAGTGATCTTTTTGTTGTTAACCTCCAACGCAAAAAGAGGGATAAGTTTAACGTGTGTGTGTGGGTGTAACTCAAACCGATAAGTAGGTTGAAAGAAAGAAAGAACGACGAATTGAAAAGTGAACTTTTCAACGCTGTGTCAAATACAAAAGACGTTATTCACACGCCAGTGACAGCTTAAAACCAGAGCGAATTTCAACTTTGACCAATAGACACTTAGGTCTATTTTGCGCTGTCAACCATGACAGAAATATCCGACAATGGCGTTGAAAACGTTAAGGCAATAACTTAGCTGGTGTACTTAATTACCTACTTATACAATAAGAGAGCACATCCGCCACATCGTACGCGAAGGATGTTTCCCGCTATTCCCACCATTTGAACCCTTTAGGGGATGAATTTCCCAAAAATCCCTCCTTAGTGCACCCCTAGGATATCCAAGAAATATTCCACCCTAATTTCATGTTCGTAGGTCCAGCTGTTTCGGCTGTTTTGGCTGTTTTGTTTACAGATCTTAGTAAAAAAAAGTGTTTTAATACATCCATAAAGTTTCATAAATTTTACGTGTAATGTTTCCCAAATTTGAACGTGTTCGTTGTGTTGAACTAAACTACAGTTACAGACTAAATTTGCTGAAATACCGGTACTTTCATTTACATATATGGTTTCATTAATTACGAAAAAGGTAACTTTACCCTAGCTGTACCCACAGTAAAAAAGATTTTATCTTTTAAATATTTCTGAATTGAGGGTAGTTACATATTATGTCGTCCCAGTTGTTTAGTGTGCCAATTAGCATTGGCCGAATGCGCTATTAAAAAAACATTCCGGTGTAAATGTGTTAAGATTTAGTTAAAAACATTGAATATAGTGCAGTTTACGTATAATTCGGAAGCCAGGATGAGTAAAGGAAAACCAAGATATAAGAAATTACAGAGTGAGTGTTATAATCTTAAGAACAGCCGTATATGTTTATTCAGTCAGCGGACCTTTTGTGATCGTGTGGATAAAACATCTGTGTCTTTCTGACCAGTACTCAAGTGAGAGGGTGATAGATGCATTATCCATCTTGATAAAGGCGACCATAATACGGGCCCGGGTCGTGTTTTGTATGACAAGATATGTTGACGAATGTTGACGAATAAACTTCGATCAACAATACTAAACTAGATAACTGAACTGGGCCTCTATTCAGGTGCGTTAAAACGATATCGTGTTTGACACTTTTAAGAATCGTTTATGTCACAGTCGCCATTATTGTAAATGACATAAGAGTTATCAAAACGTTGACAATACGGAAACAGGTCAAAAACGATATCGTTATAACGCAGTTGAATAGAGGCCCTGGGATTGTACACGGTTATAACGATATCGTATTTGACGTGTTTCCGTATTGTCAACGTTTTGATAACTCTTATGCCATTTACAATAATGGCGACTATTTCATAAACGATTATAAAACACGTCAAACGCGATATCGTTATAACGCAGTGGAATAAAGGCCCTGGTTACAGAACATAAAACGGCGCAGCGAGGTCTTCCTCACTTCAAAATGGGTTCAATTAAGCCCTGCATTTATGAGATTAGATTTAAATTAAGATGTTTTGGTCTGACAATGACTGACAAGTATCTAGGACACGTCTAAGAGAATTTTGTGTTGAATTTTGTGTCTATCGCTTCAACCCCTGTTGCCGTTGTTAATATCGAGCAAAAACGGCAAAATAATTTGTTGTATAGGAGCCCCACTTAAATATTTACTATATTTGGTTTTTAGTATTTGTTAGCGGCAACAGAATTACATCATCTGTGAAAATTTCAACTGTCTAGCTATCACGGTTCATGAGATACTGCAGCCTGGAGACAGATAGACAGGCGGACAGTGGAGTCTTAGTAATAGGGTCCCTTATAGTTTCGCCATATCCGTCCGCCCGCAGCCTAGCGCAGAGACTCTTGGTACTAGAAAGCTGCAATTTGGCATGAATTGAATATGCATACTAGTCACGTCAACAAAGTAATAAACCCCCTCCCCTACACGTAACTTGGGGATGTATTTTATTTTCTCGTCTACCGTATAGTGTGGGGTGTCGTTGGAAAACTATCACGACTTAGTGGACATCATTGGTTGTTGAGATACAGGCGATTAAAGTGTTTTTACCTACTAAAATCATCCAAGACGGAACCAATTGACATTAAATAGAAAATTAGTTATAACTTGTTGATTTGTATGTTTGAACGGCTTCGGAACCCTACACTGAGCATGGTCCGACATGCTCTTGCCCGGTTTTTACCCTTTGGGTACGGAACCCTAAAAATTTAAGAAATCCTTGATTGACACAACTATAGTATAAAACTAGAGAATAACAGATTGGGATTAAGGACATGAAGGAGTCGTGCACTTACGTAAATTCAAAATTGGACGCTTGGGAAATCTGACCAAAGGAAGTCTCATTTTAACAATATAAGCTTCTGTAAAAAAAACATTTTATGGACTAGCTTTTGTTGTTGACTGTAGAGAATTAGTCCCAACACGGTGGATCTACATTAAGTATAGCGGAGATCCTGTCGCCACCTTCCGGCTCCATCATCAGCTCGATGTTGCCATATTATTGTATTGTCATCGAAGTTATATGAATATTTTAGCTCAATCGGTGCGCGGGAAGTGTTTAAATTTTCCTTGCAAGATTTGACCCGAACGTACCTAAAATAAATAAACATCACCGGACAATTTCTCACAAATTGACCTAGTCAACGATAAACTTACTTATATTGAGAAATATATAGATACACACATACATAACATCACGCTTTTATTCCCAGAGTGGGGTAGGCAGAGCTACAGAAATACCAACACATCTAAAAAGACTTCTTGATAATTCTGTAACCACATTTTGCACAAGTCAGTACTTACTACAAGCCCTTATTCCCTTAGTCGCCTCTTACGACATTCGAGGGAAGACATGAAGTGGCACTATTCTAACCCGAGAACCATACACGGAAATACAAATATTATATACTTAAATACTTACATAGAAAGCATCCAAGACTCAGGAACGGTAACTCATCACTTTATCTAATTTCTGCTGAAACCATAATGTTTTCAGGGTAATCTTAAACATTAATTACGTAGGTTAGGTTAGATATTTATGATACTCTGAAAGCGTTATAGTTTTAGCAGAAAATAGCGTTCGATGAAATGTGTTTCGATAAAATGAAAGACACCCCTCAAGAACAAATACTCGTGCTCATCACACAAATATCTGCCTTTACAGGAATATGAACCTAGGACCGCTAGCTTTGAAGGCAGGGTCACTACCAACTAGGCCAGCTAGCTAGCGTGTCGTCATACATACATACATTGCAAGTTAATGAAAAGCTTTTAAAAATCCTCACGTTGCGTTATGAATTCATCAGCTAGCAAGCCAGTTTTAACTGAATCACGGTATTTGTCAACACCAGGGTCGCAGGAAGCCGCTGTATACACGCGTTGGCCTGCAGTATTGCTACTTGAGAAGCATGCCGAGGGTTATTTATTAACCGACTATCTAAAAATATTGGTTATGTTTCTTGGGCGTTGTTTTTTCGCCGCGACCAAAAGACGTGGGTGTTGACCTTATAACTTATACGAGTAGGTGCCTGTCTGTGGCATTTCAGTTCCCAGATGAACTGATACGGTGTTTATAGTTTCGCCGTGTCCGTCTGTCCGTCTATCTGACTGTGTACTTTTCCCCAGAAACTATCAAAGTTAGAAAATTTAAATTTTGTACACATGTGCACTTGCGGCCAAATAATACGGGTCAGAGTGCGTTTTTCATACTAAAGCGGCTATTTCGAAACCTTGGTTCCTCGCCAGGGGTTGTTTTGAGCGAGGTTTAATGGCGGATACTTCGAGGTTCAATAGAGGAGGTTAAAAGTTCTTAAGATACCTAACTGATTGCACAATCAGTTAGCACCACAGCGGGAGTTGGTCAGCATTTGGATTTCCTTACATTTTATAGCCATTGTAGATGCTTTTTGAACATACCAAAATCCGGCGTTAACCGCAGATTCAATTAGTTGGGTATTCTATATAGGCACTCTGGTAGTCCTGTATCGATGCTCGGGGTATCCATCGTCAGATTTCACTAAAAGCATCCCCTGGCGAGGAACCAAGGCTTCGAAATAGCCTCGTTTGTATGAAAAGCGCACTCTGACCCGTATTAATTGACCACGTGACAAGATATTATACATATAGATTATAGATATTTACTAACCGACTAGCTTTGAAGGTTGGTTATGTTTCTTGGGTGTGGTTGTTTACCCGCGACGGTAAAATACGGGTGTTATGTTTTATTCCACACTATTTAACTGATTCGGACGCGGTGTTTATGTTTTCGCCATGTCCGTCTGTCCATCTGTCTGTCTGTACGTCACACTCACTTTTTCCCAGAAACTATAAAATATGCAAAATTTCAGTTTTTTACATGTAGATATTCGCGATAACGGGTCACTCATTAATTAAGTAAAATACTAGATCGTACACCACGGGCATAAAAACAAACTATTCATGTCGGACCATGCTTAGTGTAGGGTTCCGTAGCCGTTAAGTACTAGAAACATAAAAAAAAGTAATAACAAATTTTCTATTTAAAGTCATTTGGTGCCGTCTCAGATGATTTTAGTAGGTATAAAAAACGCTTTAACCTTATGAGCGTTACAGTCACTAGTCGTGACAGCCAATGGCAAGGCTCACACACCAAAGTCATCAATAAACGACCAACATTCAACTCGAAATTAATCCTTATACGTTATTTACTTAACGGTTTGTTCCGTGGCGTACAGAACACGACACTTCAGTCGCAGTGTGGCCAAAAGGTTGAGACTAACAAAAATTAGCACTTTAAAGCTTAATATTTCATTAACGAATTACTTAATCGATAAACTGTTTGCATTAGGGTTTCCGATTTCTCGAGGTTTTTTAGTTCTCGGGTGTCGAGACTTCTCGAGCCTGATTTCTCGGGTCTTCTCGGGTTGTCGAGAAAAAATAAAATACGTCTAAATTTTTGTTTAATTAATAAAAAGAGTCTTTAATTTAACTGTGTTTATTTTACATGAAAAAAATCAACATAATTTTTAACAAAAAAAACAAGTTCTCAATAAAAAATCAGCTCAAAACAAAATTGCTAACTAAAAACAATCATACTTCTTCTCCTTATCATAACTAATCTCATCTCACTAATCTGTAATAAAAAACAAAATCTCTGTTAACAATCAGCTTAAAACAAACATCTTAACTAAAAACAATCATACTTCTTCTTATTATAACTAATCTCACTAATCTTTAATAAAAAACAAAATCTCTGTTAACAATCAGCTTAAAACAAACATCTTAACTAAAAACAATCATAATTTTTCTCATCATAACTAAAGATCACTCACTAATCTCACTATGTGGGTGGTATGGTATCACAATTTTTGGCAGTTTTAATGTAATTAAATAAGAGATATCTATCTACTATTAATACGAAAAATATAACTGTCTTTAAGCCTGCTTATTAATTCTTATGAAATATGCCTTAAGATAAACCAAAGCATTAATAGATTTATCAGACAGCCGGCTCCTAATCTTACTGACCACATTTCCCGATATGGAAAATACCCTTTCATTTTCTGTTGAAGTCGGCTTGACTGAAATTAATGCTTTGTATAGTGTTTCCAGATTAGGGGTCCTCTTGCCTGTTTTTTCAAATAGCAAAAACTCTTTTTTTATAATTGATTTGGAAAGCACCACAGCATTAGTTGATTCACCATTTCTCGAAACACCTTTTATTGCTCTCTCTAATTGAGCTGCAAAGCTGTCTTGTTCAGTTTCTGATTCGCTTACGCCTGCTTCGACAACTTCTGAATTATTTCCTGTCGAAGGTTCTGTAGTAGTGGGAACAGTGGGGTATAGACGATTGAATAAGTCTTCAGCGTATCCAATTAAAAATGTCTTGCTATTATCGGTAAAATAAGCACTCTTTTTGAGAATAAAATTATCGGGGCTGTTTAGGTAGCGTAGCAGCGATATTAGAGGTGTATTCCGACGATCTGATATTTTCATTTTAAGAGATTCTACTAACTGAAGAGCCAAAGGGTCGTCGATAC
The DNA here is from genome assembly GCA_949316455.1 of Acleris holmiana. NCBI lineage: Eukaryota > Metazoa > Arthropoda > Insecta > Lepidoptera > Tortricidae > Acleris > Acleris holmiana. The sequence continues at coordinate 7,043,942 of OX438790.1, read as the reverse complement.
TTTCTAATTGTTTTAGCAACACATCTGTTATAGCCTCTGCAGTTAGTAAATTGGCATCTTGTCTGCTCAATGCTTCAACTGCAAGTTTAGTTGGCGTCAATATCAACCGCAATTTTTGTAGTATAGGAATATTTTCCTCCTTCCATTTAAATGAGCTATCTAAATCAATCAAGGCTTTTTTAATGGAATTTTTTAACTTCAAGAAACGCTCAATCATTGTTAGCATTGAATTCCACCTAGTTCTGACATCCTGTAATAAGACTAGTTCGGCCCCGAATTCAGTCTTCACATGTTTTTGTAGTGTGATATTTCTAAGGGGACTCTTTCTGAAAAATCTTATGATCGAACGGGTCTCATTTAGCACTTTGTTTATGTCGTCAATAGGCTGCAATATAGATTCATCATCAGATTCTTCGTCATCGTTATCAGTGCTGGCTTCATCAGAGCTGCTGTGTTCATCGTCGCTAACAGGTGTGTTTCTTCTAGCAACTGTAGTTACTGTTTTTTTTTTGCAAAAGGTATCAAGAATAGCCAAATGGATGGCATGGTTTACACAGAGGACCATCTCACAGGGGCTCTCTCTGCCAAATTTTTTCATAACATTTGGCCCGTCGCTTGTTACGGCCAAGACATAATGCTCGAAGTTTACCCCAAAGTATTTCAAACGCTCCTCTACTATTTCTCTAACCTCTGCGGCACCGCATTTTCCGGGTATGTAAACTAGCCCCAAATTGTAAACTTTTGCCTCTGCTGTATGAACACAGACGCTAAAATATCGTCTGTTTCGTATGCACGTTCACTCGTCAATTGTCACACTTAGCCGGTTTCCTGATGTGCAAAGCTGAGAAAGCTCTTTTATCATCTCTTTCTCCTTTTCATCATAAAACTTCAATATTAGGTTCACAACTTCGGTTTGGGTCTTTGGAAGTTTATACCCCTTGGCAGCAAGTGATTCACGGATAAATTCACTTTTAGTAATGCCTCTTATAGTAAAACCATCTTGGGCTGAAAGTTTAGCTAAAATTTCACCTAACGATTTTCTGGGTTGAACGTCAAATTTCAGTGTTTGCTGTACGTGCATAGTTTCAAAATCACTTCTTAATTTTTTTGGTGCCGTCACCCCGGAACTAGACGAACTGGTAGATGCTTCTTCTGTGTCCATTTGAACCTCGGTGGATCTTACATCAATTTTGTGTACATGAGCTAAATGCCTCACTAGTCCGCTTGTGTTTGATCCTTTACAGGCTATGGTTTTAGGACATTTTAGACATTGCGCATTTGAGGCGTCCTTATTTTTCTTGAAATATTTCCAAACTTTGGAAGTTTCCATTTTGGTTCATTAGTTGTAAAATCTATAACAAACAGTTCAAGAATTAGTAAGTATTTTAGTTTAGTACCTACAAAATAGCTGACGCAACAGTGGGGAGGCCTATGCCCAGCAGGGAGGGGGTTGATGTGGTTAGGTTAGGCTGATGATGATGATGAAAAAATAGCTGTGTCCTTTTGTATACTACGTTTGGTAGGATTGGTTGGATACGTTTTGTGTTATTTGTAGTAGATAAATTGCCATAAAACAACGTCTTAATATTATGTGTTTAGTTTAGAACTTTAGGCTTTTGTGGGATTATTACAACATCTGCAATACAAATGCAATTAATGAAATCGGTAAATATTTATGCACTAACAATTCTCTTATTTGATTAAAAACAAAAGTTTTATTTCTTTAACATACCTATTCATTTTAAACAAAAATATTATTTTGGTAATACAAAAGTACTTACAAAACAAAACAAACACTTGAACTATTTAAATAAATAATAACAATACTTACCTGTTTGTTCTGCGATTCTATTACTCGTGCGTCACTAAATAGTAAATACACTCACTATGCTGGGTTTATGATCCGACCGATCCGAACACGGCGGGAGTTGAAACACGAATGAACAAAATACAACTGGGGCCGCGTCGCGCTTGCGTTTGTCGGCAAAAACAAAGGATACCGACAGACACGAGCCGTGCTGTCAAAGGATGCCGCTGCCGCCTCGCATTTACAAAGAAAGCTAAGCGTAAAAATGTTTATTTAAACTTCTCGATGTCTCGACTTTTCTCGAGCTGAATTTCCCGGGTACGAGACCGACCGATTTCCCGGGAATTCCCGGGACGAGAATTCCCGGGAACAAACCCTAGTTTGCATAAACCCACAATATTTTTGAAAGACCTATCCAACGACACCCCACACTATGAGGTGGGCGAGAAAAAAAAGTACATCCCCAGGTTAGGTGTAGGGGAGGTACCTACCCTAAAAACATTTTGTTTTTACGTTTTATTTTACTACTTTGTTGGCGTGACTTAAATGTATATTCATGCCAAATTACAGCTTTCTAGTACTAAGAGTCTCTGCGCTAGGCTGCGCACGGGGGTGGATGGACATGGCGAAACTATAAGGGTTCCTAGTTTGACTACGGAACCCTAAAAACCCCATCTCTAACGTAGCATATACGTACAGTTAGTTCTGTTAATCTCTCTATGACGTTCCTATTAACACATATACTCTAAATGAAGGCTAGAAAAAATATATAGTACTTATGTCTATAATTATAAAGTTCACGATGTTTCGCTAGTTAAAAGGAATAAAAGGAAACTGGAAGGATGTGCGGAATTGTTTAGTAACACGCGATAGCTCGCGAGCGCTGCATTGTGCTTAAAAAAACGTTGTTAAAAAAAAGTGAAAGACAGTGGTTATTATAGTTTGGGGTGCTGGTGTCAATGTAAAGAAATATTTTAAATCATGTGTGAGGTGTATGGTAGAATTATTAAATCGACGAACTAGTTTGACAGATAGTGTTATCACATGGAAAGAAAATCTCTAGTCAACTCAGCGAATATGAGTTATCGTGAATTGAATGTACCTATAACTTTATTAGGTTTATGGTGTTTGTCTAAAATTCGCCATTAATTAAGGGAGTCACTTTTAGTACCTTTTTCACCAAACGATGTTTACCACTTAACAGACGATTAGTGTTACAACAGTTGTCAAAATGTATGAACTAACAGTCAGACAATGTATTGATTAAATTTAACATCGTTTGGTGAAATTCCATGGTACAAATCACAAGCAAGGACAATAAATTGTTCAGTGAAAAAGTATCTACTCTGGAAGACTAAACAGAAGCACATGGTGTTAGCTCCACGCGCTTCTGTCATGGTACTTATATTAAGTATTATATCTGTATTTTCATAAAGTTACTAAGACATGTTCTTTCCGCGTACCCTTTACATAATGATTTTTAAATATCGATACCAACACCAATATGTATCCATATTCTGGCAACACTTGTACGTTTTTAATTGTCAAACTGGTCTGTCGAATTGGGATAAATTTATCGCTGGCATAAGTTATAGGTAAAATGCGTCAGAAATTCCAAAAAATCTTTGCCCTTTTCACTCACGGTAAAGTGGAAGAGTCGACAGAGAAAGAAGGTAAATTGGCAAATAAGATCCTTACCCGTCGACACGATCTGTTATTAGCTTTTTTTTGTGGCATTGAAAAGGCAAACTAACACACAGGCCACCTGATGGTAAGTGGAAACTGTGACCCATAGACATTCGCATTCACAAGACTGCAAATGAGCATTTCTAAAAAAGTTTGTACATTTCATTCACTACTTCAATTTGCAAAAAAAATTGCAGGTTGGTAGAGTGAATGAAGCTGAGCCTAAATAACATAGTCTCCCAAAATGTCCTCATACATTTGTATGAAACTTTCCTTTTTTGTTACCATGAACCAAAGAAAGTTAGTAACAAAAAAGGAAAGTTTCATACAAATGTATGAGGACATTTTGGGAGACTATGTTATTTAGGCTTAGCTTCATTCACTCTACCAACCTGCAATTTTTTTTGCAAATTGAAGTCGTGAATGAAATGTACAAACTTTTTTAGAAATGCTCAAATACGTTGCCAACCCTGAGGACCAAGATGGAATGCCTCTATGCAATGCTAGTCTGTCTTATCCCCAAACCGGAACACAATGCGAACACTGCTGTTTGGCGTTAGGTTAATGGATAAGATGGTGGTAGCGATCCGGACGGACCCTGCACAAGGTCCTACCACCCGCAAAATACGTTATACGTTTCTTTGTCAATCTCATATACTGTTTGTCGATTTTCGAAAATCGCTTTAGTATTATTCAACTTACTATACGATGACTGATAGACCAATATCATCTCTTGTTCATGAAAGAGCAAAAGCGTGCTTAAAATACGATCTATCTTCATCTGTCATTATGACATTTGAATTTGACGAAAAGGGACAAAGACTACTTTAACTAAAATAAGTTGTGTGTTTATGAATAAATATAAGGGGACAACCTCACACAAATTGATCTAGTCCCAAACTAAGCTCTAGGCTTGTAATATGGGTACTAACGATAAACATACTTGTATAGAGAAATATATACTTCAATACATAGAAACATGCAAGACTCGGGAACAAATATTCGCGCTCATCACACAAATATTTGTCCTTACCGGGATTTGAACCCAGGACCGCTGGTGTCGGAGGCAGGGTCACTCCCAACTAGGCCAACGTGACGTCAAGGGCGTCGAAGGCGGCTAACTGCAATGTATATAGTAGGTAGTCGAAGTATTTCTGTACTCTATTGGTATATGCAGACTTAACCCCTTTAAGTCTGTAGAGCTGATACTTATATTATAAATGAGAAATTTAGTTTGTGTGTTAGTTTCTTTTTACAGTTCCATTTGTAGCCTAGAGTAAATGTAGGCGAATTGGACAGTTCCTGAGGGAATGGCGATAAACGACTTCTAAACGGACGGAGTCGTGGCCAAAACCTATTATAATGTTTAAGAAAATTAGACACAAGTCTAATATTTCCAAAATCAATTGACCTCTAAAACCATTGCGGAGTTCGTATGGTCATCTTCCATGTCTGTCAACATGCCAGCCTTATTGGAATGTAACCATGTGTTTGTCAATAACATACTAAATTTACGAGATTTGTATGAAAGCGCCAGCAACGATTTTTGAAATACTAAACTTTTTTAAACTACGATATGTACAAATATTCCTTATATACAATTTTGAAACTTATTTAATCAGCTAACGAATTGAATAATTATAATACAATTGGTCAACTAGTTCTTGATTGGTTCTCAATTTTGGTGAGTCACATTTGTAGGTAATTTTGTATGAGATGTAAGTACAAAGGTGTTATATTATTGGCCGGTACTGTATACAGGGTAATTTTTTAATAGGTGCACAAATTTTAATATTTGCTTCGCTATTGTTAATCAATAACACATGTTGTGTTATTTTTACTCTAGCTTAAAAAATATTAGAGATATTGCCGATTCAATGATTCCACTAACTTAACGATATTCATGGACCTAATGCAGGGGTGCGAGGAGAGGGCAGTGTTGTTAAGTAAGTTAATAAATTAAATTTCAACTTTAGAATATCAGTAGTAGAGGGGCTTGTTGTCTGATAAGCTGTACATGAAATTTCAAATTTCGGATATCAATACAGTGTATCGCATACCTACAGCTTGACAACCCATCATTTCTAGTGTGACTTTGTGTCCACACGAGAAAGTAAAAGAGAGATAATTTGAAACAAAAAAAACTCGTTTTATTGTCGTAATATATTATATTAACGATACAAAATCATATGCTAAAATTTGTGCACTGATAAAAAAATACCCTGTATATCAAACACTCATAGACAATTTTTGGTAGAGTAATATCTTCTTCCCCCGTGTGGTTGCCGGGTTAGAATAGTGCCACTCCATGTCTTCCCGTGGATGTCGTAAGAGGCGACTAAGGGAATAAGGGCTTGTGGTACTGTTAGGCGATGGGCTTGCAACCTGACAATAATAATACACTGGAAAACATCTCAGCCTGATTGTGCTAAATGTGGTTATAGATTTACCAACAAATCTTTTTAGAGTTGTTGGTACTTCTGTAGCTCTGCCTACCCCACTCTGGGAATGACGGCGTGATGATATGTATGTTTGTAATATCTTCTAATATACGAGACGATTACGGAGTAGGTAAACAACTTGATTATGAATCAAACAAAAATGTATATTACCTATCGCATTAATTAACAATCCAATTAATACCTAACCAATCAATAAATAAAATGAATCCCCAAAATAGAGAACAATTGTAAAAACGTAGGAAATATACAAAAAATGTATTTACACTATTTATTAGATAACGCCGATAATATTTTGGTTTTAAAACTTGTCTGAGTGGTCAGACTATCGTGGAAGAGGTTTATGCTGTATTTTTTGTTCCCACCGTTAAAAGTAGTTTATGTGACTATTACATAATGCCTAATTATGTACAGTTAAATACACTGCTTTATTTACATACACATTATAAACAACAAAACAAACTTAACTATTTTTTGCGACGACACCAATATAACGTGGAAAATGGCGGCAACCGTAGTTTTTTTTAATTCAGAGACACTAGAGTCAGCCTCTATTATCAAAATTGTGTGCCATTGACATTTCATTTCGAATAATATGTCATCTCGAGGGTTATTAGAATTAAGGTCAAATAAAATTGCTTTGTTTTTCAAAGATGTTCGAAATTTGAATGTAATAACGATACCGAATTTGATGTTATTATTAAGCAATATTAACATATTTTCACAGATAAGAAATTTCTTCTAACAAAATAGTTTATCTTTATGCTAGTCGTGATTTGCGATTTTTGAACGGATCATAGAGGGTTAATGTTTTTTTTAATTGATTTATTCAGATTTTATCATCCGTTGTGTTCGAAAAACAAATATAACAAGCACAAAGAGTAATTAAATTTGAATAAACTAAAATTATACAATTAAAATGTCACAAAAAGCTCGACTGGCTGTTCACAATGGAGTGTTGGCCCCTACTCTGATGAATGAACTCTAGTGAATGTTGGGTGTGGCAGGATAAGCATGAAAGTCGCATAAATGCTGTAGAAATGCGCTCTTTGCGTAGTATGTGTGGTGTGAAACTGTGTGATAGAGTAAGGAATGAAAACATCAGAGAGAAGTGTGGTCTGAAAGAAGATGTAGTGACTAAAATTGAAAAGGGCATGCTTCGATGGTTCGGTCATTTGGAAAGGATGGATGAAAAAAGATTGACGAAAGAAATTTACAGTGCTAAAGTGAGTGGAAGGGTCGGAAGGGGGCGCCCTAGGCGTACTTTTTTGAATCAAATCGGGGAAATACTGGAAAAGGGCCGAATCTTAAGTACCCGAAACCGACGTGCATGCATGACTCGATGTATGAATGTGGAAGAAGCGAAAGAGCTTTGTCAGGATCGTAGCAGGTGGAAAGAAGTGGTCTCTGCCTACCCCTCTGGGAAACAGGCGTGATTTATGTATGTATGTATGTAAATGTCACTAAGCAATATTAGTATAAGATAAAAAAAAATGAATGTAACAACACATCGCCAAGTAATTTAAATGGCACGTTTGAAAGGAGGCACTGGAGCATATGTGTGTAGATAAACATTTAATCCTAAAAGGGGGTTTAGATAGTTCAAAATGTCACGCATACCTAATTCCTTGATGGCCAACATGTTCGCTCCAGGTCTGGACTCGAGCCAAATTTATAAATAACTTAACTGCAAAGCGAGAGTTAAGGCTTTGGCACACCAAAAGCGGGTCAGGGGCAGCGCGGGGCGTGAGTACTGCGGCACGCGACACACTGCCGGCTGGTCGCGGTTGCAACGCGTGTTGGGTACGGGCCCGCGGAACGCGTATTCTCACAGTCGTAACTTATACGGTCACAAGGGTAAATTTAAGACAAATTTAAAAACAAAACTGGATGAAGTTGTTCAACGTCCTTAGAGATGCCAAGTCATTTGTTACTCAACTTTATTGCTGGAGAATGTCAGATTGACTTTGGCCTAAGGTGGGTCACAAATTTAAGTCTTTGTACTATCAGCCCAATGGTACCCTGACCCACTGTAGAACGGTATCATAGATAGTGACGAACTCATCCCTTTAAGGGATCTCTTCCAGTTAACCTGACCATGACTGAGGAAAATGTACGAGAATACGCACTGTGACACTGTTATATGGTGTAAGGGTTCCGTTAGGTGGATAGTACGTGGTATTTCCGCAATATTAATAATACAAATATTATTTAGAATCAATTTTATAATTTCGTTCGTATATTATATGCGCTTTAAAATAAACGCAACGCGTTCCTTGTGAAATCAACGCGTGCGGCGATCAAACAGCGGTGTGATGCAGCCTTTATGGACTCGAGGAGTTTGTATGCACTTGACACGTTTACACTGGTGACCCACTGTTCATATGTTGTATCTGTGGCCATCAGTCTGTTTGGCTGTATCTTTCAAACCGCAACAGCTAGTCAGCCATTTTGAAAAATAGAGTAACTGCATGGTTTGGAGCAAGCATTTACTCTATTGTAAGGTTTCCATGGTCTAACTAGGAACTCTTATAGTTTCGCCATGTCCGTCCGTCCGTCTGTCCGTCCGCAGCTTAGCTCAGAGACTCTTAGTAGGTACTGGAAAGCAATTATTTGGCATGCATATACATATTAGCCACGCGGACAGTGGCAAAATAAAATCATGGAAAAAAATATTTTTGGGTACTTTCCTACACGTATAGTGAGAATGGTTTTTTAAGCAATACTATCACGACTAAATAAGTAGACTTGATTGGTTCTTGAGATACAGGCAAGTAAAGTGTTTATACCTACTAAAAAAACATCTAAGACGGCACTAAATAATTTTAAATAGAAAATAAAATAACTTAATTCTTGATTTGATTTTTGAGATAGCTTTTTGTTTGTTTGTTGTACTTAACGGCTTCGGAACGCTACACTGAGCATGGTCCGACATCCTCTTGCCCGGTTTTTACAATTTGTTCCGAAACTACTGGACATTTGTAATTCGGTCACTCGAAGATGGAAGTGTAAAGTAAATAAATGAATTAATATGAAGGTTACTTTTTGGAGGAGAAAGTATAGAATTGAAAAAATAAGTTTTGCAAAGTATATCGTGTGAATGCTTGTTGAGAAAACCACCCTAAACACTTGGTTCGTTTGGTAACTTAACACGGGAACTCTTTCTTCCCTTTATTTATTAACACAACGCTGCCCGTTTGCTGTTGGGTCTGTTCTTTGTTTACACGCTCGGTGTGAAGTGATTCAGTATTGATTCGTCTCGAGTTGATACTTAAGCTTCTCTAATGGTTTCTGAGCATAGAAAAGCATTTAGGGCCGTGTTATACTTAGTATTGTTTATGTACACACTAGTGATGTAACGAATATTCGCATTCGCATTCGCGAATATTCGCATATTTTTGCTTCGCATTCGCAAAACTACTGCAAATGTTTTGCGAATAATACTTTTTTTTTTGAGGGTAATAGTTGGTTAATAAAACAAAATCCATTATTCAGAATTCAAATGTCTATGGGTCTCAGATTCCACTTACCATCAGGTGGTCTGAGTGTTCGTGTGCCTTCTCCTTAACATGAAAAAAAAGTGAGATGGAAAGTAAACATGCCGTCTTCTATATTTCTTTCCGTAGAAATGCTTCTCTTTACTCGTATTTTTTTTCACATCACCTATTCGGAAAGGGACTTTTCTTCCCTGCTAGGAGAGATCAAAGTGGCACTTTTCTGTTCAAAGACATTTTGTTGCCAGTATAAAAATGCAATGAAATATGATAATAGTATGCATGCAGTAAGTATTTTTTAACTTGGTTGATCTTTATACAGTTTTGTGAATTTAGCATTTAAGATTATTAATTGTATGTTGGTGACATCTGTCATACCTATCCTCATATCACAGGGTCGGTACGGTTTGAAAAATAGGTAACATAAATTTTATTGTTTTAAGAATTTGAATAAATTTTATTTTAACAAAACACGTGTTTACAAACAGCTGCATTTTAATTGATAATTTCAGCACTTTTAGAGAATGTAAATAATTAAATTTGTTTTATCACTTTATCTTTTATTTTCCTCATAGGTGATGTAAAAAGGGCGGGCGATTGATGCAATATGGTGACGAAAGCATAGGATAGATAAGACTTTTTATTAAATTTCAAGTAATTTTTATGCAAAAAAAAATATATGCAGTTTTTGTTAAATACCAGTAAGTGCATATCTTTATCCTTCACAGTAAATAATTACTATAATTAGTATATTAAGAAAGTACTGGCCACTTGTAAATCACACCTCTTGAGAGTGTTAAGACTATTACGTGTCACACTTGGGAGGAAAGAAATCGTGCCACTTATTACTGCATTAGCATAAAAAGTGGCTCGTTTTCTTTGTTCCCGAGTATATTATGTACATACGTAATAATCGATTTCTAAGACGTCTTAGACATTGACAATTTACTACAATAATAAAATTATATAACTACTTTGCAATTATATTCACTTTTTTAAACAATTTGTGGTAATATCCCTATTTCGTATATCGTGATGTCAGATGGTAGCAAAATTATTTCCACCTTGGGCCTTAACATTTGAATGCCTCGCTACGCTCAGGATTCAATGTACGCCCTCGCTGTAAATATGTCATTTTACTCCCTTGCTACACAATCTACTATTATGTGCTCGGTCTTCGATTTCCATTCCATTTTTCAGGTTACAACTAGACCCCGGATTTAATTGAGTGAGTTAGCGTGGCCAACTTTTTGGTCCTTACCCATAACTAGACCCCGGATTTAAGTAAGTGAGTTAGCGTGGCTAACTTTTTGGTCTTTACCCATAACTAGACCCCGGATTTAAGTGAGTGAGTTAGCGTGGCCAACTTTTTGGTCCTTACCCATAACTAGACCCCGGATTTAAGTGAGTGAGTTAGCGTGGCCAACTTTTTGGTCCTTACCCATAACTAGACCCCGGATTTAAGTGAGTGAGTTAGCGTGGCCAACTTTTTGGTCCTTACCCATAGCTAGACCCCGGATTTAATTGAGTGAGTTAGCGTGGCCATCTTTTTGGTCCTTACCCAAAGCTAGACCCCGGATTTAATTGAGTGAGTTAGCGTGGCCAACTTTTTGGTCCTTACCCATAGCTAGACCCCGGATTTAATTGAGTGAGTTAGCGTGGCCATCTTTTTGGTCCTTACCCATAGCTAGACCCCGGATTTAATTGAGTGAGTTAGCGTGGCCAACTTTTTGGTCCTTACCCATAGCTAGACCCCGGATTTAATTGAGTGAGTTAGCGTGGCCATCTTTTTGGTCCTTACCCATAGCTAGACCCCGGATTTAATTGAGTGAGTTAGCGTGGCCATCTTTTTGGTCCTTACCCATAACTAGACCCCGGATTTAATTGAGTGAGTTAGCGTGGCCAACTTTTTGGTCCTTACCCACTCACCGCCATTACTGTTAAGTAAATAATACCTAACATGACGTTCACAATACGATAACATGTCAAAAGCCATACGGCTTAACGGAGTTGAATAGACCTGCTTACGTGCTAAATCATAGACGTGAATTATTGTGCATTATTCAGAATAACCTTACACTATACACACACGACATGGTGGCCTAGTTGGGAGTGACCCTGCCTCCGAAGCCAGCGGTCCTGGGTTCAAATCCCGGTAAGGTCAGATATTTGTGTGATGAGCGCGAATATTTGTTCCTGAGTCTTTGATATTTTCTATGTATTTAAGTTAAAGTGTTTATACCTACTAAAATCAACTAGACGGCACCAAATGATTTTTATCTTTGTAGTAAGTACTTAACGGCTTCGGAACCCTACACTGAGCATGGTCCGACATGCTCTTGCGCAGTTTTTGTTAATCATTACCAGATATGTAACGAATCTTACCTTTGTTACAGTAAAACTCCCGGCCGATGAGAGTCCAGCGGTGGGCGCCGGACGGTTCACCATCGGGCCGGCGCCGGAGCGGGACTGGGAGATGGTGCCGCCGGACGGAAAGTGGGGATGGTTCGTTCTCGTAGGTAAACCCGGACACACTGTATAAACAGGTTAACATCCTGTAGCTTAAAGAGGGGTGTTATAAGTTTGACGTGTAAGTGTGTGTGTTGCACCGTAGCTCTTAAACGGATTTACCGATTTGGATGAGGTTTTTTATTTGAAAGCCGGTATTCTAGCAGTGGGTCTTAGACATGTTTTATCAAAATCGGTCCAGCCGTTTTTGAGATATTGAGCTTTAAGGGGTTTAGAAGCCTCCGATATAACAGCGACACCTACTTTCAGAGCTGATATCTCTTAAACGGTCCAACCAATTTTCATGAAATCTTGCCAAAAACCATCCCGATTAATGTAGATTTATTTTAAAAACCTGCGTCCAAATCGTTCGTTTGGGAGCTACGATGCCACAAACAAACACTCAGATGGAGAAACTTTTAATTGTAAATTAAATAACCCCCGATTCAAAACAGTTTAAAAAAATACCTCTAAAACGTAAAAATAATAATTATTGGCCCTACATATACTCGTAAGTTTAATCATATTTTGATCGTCTTTGAGTAGGAGTAAAAGCTGATTGTTTGATAAGTAGGTAGTTAACTGGACACTGACACTAACTGAACTGAAACGTCGGGGACCGCTAAGTTGCCGGGGTATTTTATATTATTTCATTTACTTAGCAGCCCCCCGACGTGTCAGTTCAGTTAGTGTCAGTGTTCAGTTAACTACCTACTAATCAAACAATAATCTTGAGATAGCTGATAGAAACAAACCATGGAAAAGTCTGTGCTACAGTCAACACCCATATATTCCTTCTACATCGCCTTTACCCTATCTACTGTTGGTTCCAGGAGCGACGTTGGTGAATATCCTGATCCCTGGTACTATCAAGTCGTTCGGCGTGCTGCTGGTGGAGTTCAAGGATGTGTTCCAAGCCAGCGCCTCCACGTCAAGTGGCATCGTGGCACTCTGCTACTTCCTCTACAGTAGTTTAGGTCAGTGTAGAATCCCAGGTGCTGTAGTCAGCTGTAAAAAGGCCAGCGTCTCAGCTGCTAGTAGCATTGTGGCGCTCTGCTGCTTCCTCTACAGCAGTTTAGGTCAGTGTTAGGATCCCAGGTGCTGGAGTCAGCTGTAAACAGGCTAGTGTTTTCACCTCCAGTCCGCTACTTCCCCTGTTTCTTCCTCTAGTGGGTCGATTATCGAAAAATCCTTTCTTAGTGCGCCCCTAGTATCGAAAGAATATATCCTCCAAATTTCAAGTCAGTTACGGAATAGTTTTATATCTATAGAGTATTCTCAAGTATGTATTTGCCTTTCCAGGGCCGGTCTCCTCGATCCTGTCGGTGAAGTGGTCGTACAGAACGGTGACCCTCATTGGCGGCACACTGGCGGCTTTTGGCATGATATTCAGCAGTCTCGCCTTCAACATTGCTTATCTATACTTTAGGTAAGCATTACAATACATACAGACGTAAACATTTATATCAAATGTTGACCTGTATTGTCACTTGATATCATTTAAAATAAAATAATTTCAGTATAGTCCGACATCAACATAAGTCCCGGAATCCCGGGACATATCCATATTAGCATAATGTTTAAGGCCATTCACCCCGTGTTGCACCGGGACATCCGATCACTGATGATGCCGGTGCAATAAATAGTAAAAACAAACAAAACCTTTTTTTTCAGTTTCGGCGCTCTTGTAGGCGCAGGGGCAGGTTTGGCGTTCCCTCCCACGGTGTACATAGTGACGTCATACTTCGTGCGCCTGCGCGGCCTAGCCAACGGAATCTGCATGTCCGGATCCGCGTTTGGGAGCATCATACTGCCGCCGGTGCTGAGATATCTTCTGGAAACTTATGGATACAAGTACGAACACAGTTATTACAAGATTTATATTAACTTGAAATGTGTGTTTGTTGGGGTGGAATCTTGCAAGGAACATTTGAGCCACTTCCCGCAGACCAATTGAGCTGAAATTTGGTATACCTACGTAACCTCGATGACAATACAATAATATGGCACCATCGAGCTGGTCTGATGATGGAGTCGGAAGGTGGTGACAGGATCTCCGCTATACTTAACGTAGACCCACCGAGTTTGAAATCGTTAGGTTGGTCTTGATGAGCAGTAAATGAAGGAGCTCTCATATTGGTGAATATTTCCTCGCACATCGCTCCACTACCTCGCTCAGCTCTGGTGGAAACGCAGCCTAAGGCACTAGTCCCACCAAGGGCCAGGAAGCGATTAGCTATCGACAGCTTTCTCGCTCAAGAAACGAACAAAAGATATAGATCCCGCGTCGGTAAAAGAGACACAATATATTAATAGCTGATCGCTGGGTCTACTCGCTTCTCGCCTCGTTGGCGGTGGGACCAGTGCCTAATGGTACCTATTTCATTACACGAAAACATTAAATTCCAGTACAAAAGGTAGAATTGCACGACAATCTCACACAAATTGACCTAGTCCCAAACTAAGCTCCAGGCTTGCACTATGGGTACTACACTACGATAAACATACTTATATAGAGAAATACATACTTAAATACATGGAAAACATCCAAGACTCATCACACAAATATCTGTCCTTACCGGGATTTGAGCGCAGGACCGCTGGCTTCGGAGGCAGAGTCACTTCCAACTAGGCCACCGTGTCGTCAAATAATATTAAAAAGCAATTGCTATGTTTTTTCAGAGGCGCTGTGTTGATCCTCGGCGGAATAATGCTGAACGTGTGGGCTGCGGCGCTCCTCTTCCAGCCCGTGGAGGAGCACATGGTCAAGAAATACAAAGAACCAGAGGAGGAGGAGGACAACCCGCAGGTAAGCGATCCTTTAACTATATCGCTATCGGCTGGCAACGGGCTTTTGGTGTTCTAGGTAACCGAGTTGATACTTTTTAGGAACGATGAAGGTATCAACAGATCGCTACCTAAAATTGCTTTTTATTGATCATGATCAATTCACAAAATCGATTCACAATTTAGTTGTATAATTAAATACAACCTTGGCCAAAGGTGTTGAACACCCCACGTAATTCTTTGTAACTTATAAATAGAGTATTATTTTTCAATTTAAAATGTACACAAAGACGTAAAATACAAAAAGTGTTTGAACATGTGCATAGCATTAGTAGATATCGTTTCGAAGTAGCTATTTGCGTGTGAAAACTGAAGCTAGAAAGCCTGTTTTTAGAATAAATGGAATAATTGTATTTTTTCCACGGAATTTCTCTTAAGGTCAATAAATATTACAATGTTCTCCGATAGATATACAACTTTTTATAATAAAACATATATGAATATTTTAAAGTTTGTCTTTTTTTTATGAAAAACGCTTGGGTTCTCAACACCTTTGGTCAAGGCTTGTATCCTTTGTAGATGCTTACAGATTTCACATTTCCTTCTTTAGAAAATAGGGATACATTTACGTGAACGTCATATGATAAAATATCTTCAAAACTTTCTAATCCAGTCAACTACGTGACCTTTTTTTGCTGCCTTGAAGGAATCATCTGTGTGTTTCTAATGTTGCCAGATCTTATGTGTTGCAAAACGTGTGTGAGACATGTGAAAAATGTGTTACATTTTGTACTGCGTTGAGTGTTTAAATGCAATCAAATAATAGATCAATAGGCAGACAGGTTGAGTTTTATGAAATGTCAAAAAGTTGAAAGGTTTTTTTACTTTGTCTTATTTAGAAAACACTTTTATAACCTCAAAATGTACCCTTTTCGACTAAAATTACAATTTTGTCATAAAAAACCATCCATGATGTAAAATTAGGAAAATGTGCGCAAAATTTGGTCTGTGATTGCTTTACTCACCAGAATTTTCAGCTAAAAACGATGCATTTTGAGGTTATATTATAAAAGTGTTTACTAAATAAAACAAGTCAGTTGGTATGGACCATACATTATTTTTGAAGTTTGTAATTGTAATATTCTTCGTCTTTTCCTTGTTTTAGGTTAAGTTAAACAAAGTTTAGGCGAATCAGATATCTATACTGCTGTACTAATATTATAAATGTGAAAATAACTGTCTGTCTGTCTGCCAGTCTGTCTTTTTGTTACGCTTTCACGGATAAATTGCTAAACATATTTACATGAAATTTGGTATGGAGATAGTTTGAGTCCCGGGGAAGGACATAGGGTAGTTTTTATCCCGAAAAATTGACGGTTCCTGAGGGAATAGCGATAAACTTCTGCGCGGACGGACTCCGGGAAACATCGAGTATATGTGTATACATATAACATAATATATTGAACTAGCTTTAGCTAGCTTTAGGGAAATCTATCCTATGTCCTTCCCCGGGAATCAAATTATCTCCGTACCGACAGACAGACAGAAACACTTCGCATTATAATATAAGAATGGATTTTTAAGAAAAAATACTAGTTGGATGAACAAAAAAAGTAGTCGCTTAGCTATTTTATTGCTTATGGGAAAACTTTGATAACATTATATTGGTTGCGTGTGTTTTTTGCGCTTACGTATTCAACTTTTTTTTTAGACAATGTATAGACAATGTTAAAAGGACGTATTTATAGTAGTTAGTAACGTCTAAATTAACTGTCAAATTTCAAGCACAATTTCATAATTGGGTGAATCAACTTTTAAAGTCCTCCTTTTCTACACTCTAATAAAAACTTACTAGAATATGTGAGATTGATAATGGTTTACACATGTTAAAATTAGATAATCAGATTTTCGGATTTCACTATTCATAATCATAAACCAATTCTATAATTTTGTAAAAACATGGTAACGCAGTGGAAAATGCACGTTTTTCATACAAAACCCGGGGACAACGTCGTCCCCTGCGTTACCAGATATATTTGTGTAAATCATAGAAGAATTTTTAAAATTGTCAGCTAGAAAGTAAGTTTAATTGTCTGATTTATTCAATATATTGACCACATCAAAAAAAAAAATTAATTCTACCAAATTAAGGTGACATAGTGAGACATGTCGAAAATTGAGGAGTACCTTAAAAGTTGATTCACCCAATTACAACTTGTTTAAATTGAAAATAAATATAAAATCTAGATAATGAGTTCCGACATGAAACGAGTTCGTATGAACTCGTTTCATGTCGGAACTCTTGATTGACTTGAACGATCATTATGATTATTATAAAATTAGCTACAATGCGATTACTGTAAGTTTACCACTGCCAGAGGGTTTGCCTTCATTTAATTTTCAACTTCAATGTCATTCAAATAAAGCAATTTTCAGAATACTGTTACCCACGTCTACCGATTTAGCAATAACTATTTCATTTGTATGAGATTATAGCTGACTAACCGCCGAGCAACAGTGTTCGCGTTATTGTGTTCTGGTGTGGGGATAAGACAACCGGTGGAATTACTACCATAGGCATTCCATCTTGGTCTTCAGGGTTGGCAACGCGTTTGAAGTCTTAAGATTATAGTCTTGAGAATTTAAATGTCTATGGGTCTTGGATTCCACTTACCATTAGGTGGCCTGAGTGCTTGCGTGCCATCTCATTATCATAAAAAAATATGACGGCAATCCATCAATCTGCCACTGGTAAACTCAAAATAATTCTACTGTATGTTCCAGCTCTAAAATAAAAAATCCAATAAAATCAGTTCACCTATTCAAGCCCAAGTCGATGACACACAGACATTTACAACTGGTCTTAAAAGCTATGATGTTTGACATGATTCAGCCGTTGCTATCTCTATCGAATACGCCAGCTTGCGGCTTAGTAGCGGTAGCGACAAGCGGCGAGCGGTAACAAAACAAATGCATAGAGATATTATGTAGTAGGACCTCGTGCGGGGTCCGTCCGGATCACTACCACCATCTTATCCTTCCTGCCGCAAAGTATTCGTATTGTTGTGTGTTATGGTGTGGGAATAAGACAACCGGTGAAATTGCTGTAACACGGGTGCCGAACACAAAGCATTTCGTACATTTGTCGATATTGCCGTTGCCACAGAAACATTGACCGTTGGCATCATAGATTGTAAACCTTTTCCCTATAGTATACGGCGCCCTGCGGTAAAGGTCAACGTACGAAATTCTTCGTCGCCGTCACCGCTTTAGCATAGAGGCATTCCATCTCAGTCCTCAGGGTTGGCAAAATCATGTTCTCAGATCGTACTTAATATCACGTGGCATTTGGGTTCATTTGCCTTCACCGCGGTATTAAAAAAAAACATGGCACAAGTACTCTATGCATTTGTTTCCAAAGCGCCTTCGAGGACAGGCTTTTAATATTTACCAATTGCTTATACTTTTATACTACCTACTGCGTTACATTTAATTTATTACGGGAACGTTTCCGTCCCAGAAAGATATTTATACTATTTAAATTTAACATTTCTTTGTATTATTATTCTTTTACACGTGTTTCTTTTGCCGCGGAGAAAAAGAAATGATTGTTTTAAAAGTGTTTTTGAAAATGAAACGCGCCTTAACGGGATCCATCGACATTTAAAGTAAGCAATCCATTTATTATCTATATGTATGTTCTATGTGTGTTTGTCTCCTTTGGTGTTGTGTAGTTGCATGCTTTTTTTTATGTTGACTGACCGAAAACTGACCGGTCTTTCTAGTGGTACGCTAGATGGCGTTGAAAAACAACCTCCCAATTTTTAGCTTTGTAAGTCACGGATAAGATAACTGGTGAAGTAAACTAGCATAGAGGCATTCTGCCAGTATTTACGAGTGCATAAATCTAAACCTATTTAAAGGCTTTTAACCTTGTTAGGCCCACCACACTGCAAACAGGGAAAATTTTGCAAGTGGGAATTTGAATCTACCAGCAAGTGAATAAAGTTCAGTTACCTTTGCTCTTAAATGCCATTTTCCATTTTGAATCAAATTAAAATTAACTTTTTGTACTCGTCGATTAAAATCTGTGTATTAAGATTTCATAGAGAATACTGTAACGTCACTCTTTTCATCGTTGAATAGTCTATGTTACTTCCGAAACAACCGTAATAACTATTTCGATACGCTCTAGACAACCGAAAAAAAAATGAAAATAGAACTTTATATTTAAATAATATGTGCCCTTGTTTAAGGAGACTCGATGCGGTACAAAATTGCCAATGTATGGAGTTTTGGAACGTAGCAGCATCGCGTCATCTGTCAAAAATCTACTTAAACTTGCTGCAGTATCCAGGGCATAAGAAAAAAAACTACGCTTTGTGATTGGCTAGTATTTTTAGCTTGGCACAGTATTATTTTTTCAATTATCACAAGATCCAAAAGTACAAGAACACAAGGTACTTTTACACAAGTAAAAGAAGTCGGATAGTAGAACTAGACAATATAGTACTTACGATATTTAGTTGTCTTATATAGGTACTCGTATTAATGATTTAAATTATTATTTTTAATGAACTCGTACAAAAGGTATTGTTCACTATAGTGGCATAATCAAACTTTTTAATCTCGTACCTTACTTAGGCCACTCAGTAAGCTTCGTGGCCTAAACACGGTACTCGACTAAAAAGCTCTCTATTATAACACGATTGTGAAAAATTCTATTATGTTCGTTACAATATAGTTGCAACTAAATTGCCTTGATAATGTACCTCCAATGGTTAATGGTTAATGTGGAGGGTCCGTCCGGATCGCTACCACCATCTTATCCATTAACCACCCGCCAAGCAACATTGTTCGCATTGTTGTGTTCCGGTGTGGGGATAAGACAACCGGTGAAATTACTAGCATAGAGGCATTCCATCTTAGTCCTCAGGATTGGCAATGCATTTGAGGTCTTAGGATTATAGTCTTGAGAATGCAATGTCTATGGGTCTCAGATTCCACTTACCATCAGGTGGCCTGAGTGCTCGTGTGCCTTCTCCTTAACATTAAAAAAAAAAGCAGGTCCTCTAATGTACTGGGTGAAAATCATGCCTTTGTCAATGTTTTTATAGGTCTTATTTCCTTGACAGTTAATGGCGGCCAAGTTAAAAGCAATATTGCTAAACCGTGTTGAAGAGGTGCCACTTTATTAAAGTGGTTTCACACAACAAAAATAGGACATTAGTCTCGGAACTCCCATTCGTACTAGCTCTTGTGAAATTGGCTTTTGTTTGTGTTTGTACCAAATTACCATTGTTGGCAAAATTATTATGGTCAAATAAAGGTTTTTTCACATCACCCATTCGGAAAGGGTTTTCTTCCCAGCTAGGAAGATCAAAGTGACACTTTTCTGTTCAAGGACATTTTGTTGCCAGTATAAAACATAAACGCAATGAAAAAGTACCCACCAACTTCCCATTTCACAAGTACTAGATTATCCCGGGCGGTACGATGCGCGGGTTAGAGCGTGTATGAGAAGTTTAACGCTCTATAAACGCTCTCATGATATCGCCGCAATGTTTAGCTGGATACGAGTCTGAGCGGCTTAGCCTGAGGCATGCTCGCCCCGCGCGGCGAGCTGCTCGCGTGCCAAATGGCGTCGGACACGATGACAGCCGCGGCTGCGTTTATCATAATTAACCGAAATATTAACAAAAAGAAAAAATCGCCTCGGTGGTGGAACGACTCAGCAATTTTATCACATTTGTACGCGCCTCGCCCACAGACAAGTTAGAACTTGTCGTTCCACCCGCGGCACGCTCGGATACACGTCCAAATTAAGCGAGGCACGCACACCGAGGCGCCTTTGAGCACAGTCAAAAGATCGACTCTCGGCGGCTCCCGCGCACCGCTGCTCGCGCACAGCGCGTGAGCGCGTACGAATTTGAGCAAAATATGTGAGCCGTGCGTGCCTCAACCCGAGGCTGCTCTAATTCGTACCCATCTTTTGATTTGCCCGCGCATCGCGCCGCTCGACGCCTCGCGCGTCGCGTTGCCTGTCCCTGAGCAAGGTGTCGACGGGCGCGATGCGTATTGATTTCTACTTACAATGATGTTCGAATCACGCTTTTTTTCGCATTGTGTGGTTATTTATATGAATTTATAATTAATCTGTGTTGAATGTGTTTAATTGATATATTGGATTATTATGGCCGCAGGGGACCTGGCTTAACCTGATGCGTTTATAAAAACACTGACACCGCTAATTATAGGGTGTTCTGGAGCTAATGACTTGTGACTTTTACGCTAGTGTGTTACACGATTAAGTACCTACTATTACTCTTTGTCTCTTTAGTATTGTAAAAAAAAGGCTAGAGGGTTCGGATTTGAACCATTTTATAATGATTAAAAACGAATCTTTGAAGAAACAAACATTTTCATAATTATTGATTTAGTTTTTTTTTACTTACGTATCTTTTTTAGAGGGTCTCAATAAACAACAATCTGAATGTTTTCGTTACTAACTATACTAGCAAATTATTATGCTTGTGCGAATTATTTTTGACACACTATATTTTATATCGCCCCTTTACTTTCTCAACCACGTATCATATCTAATTGATTAGTACGAAAAGCACTCATGTGTTTAAGTAGAATAAATACCTACTCCGTTTCATTGTCAAACTATTCAATCAGATACGAGGTTGAGAAAGTAAAGGGACGATATACAGGGTAATTTTTTAATAGGCGCACAAATTTTAAATATTTGCTTCGCTATTGTTAATCAATAACACATGTTGTGTTATTTTTACTCTAGCTTAAAAAATATTAGAGATATTTCCGATTCAATGATTCCACTAACTTAACGATATTCATGGACCCTTTAATGCGGGGGTGCGAGGAGAGGGGAGTGTTGTTAAGTGAGTTAATGAATGAAATTTCAAATTTAGAATATCCGTAGGAGAGGGGCTTGTTGTCTGATAAGCTGTACATGAAATTTCAAATTTCGAATATCAATACAGTTTATCGCATAGGTACCTACAGCTTGATAACCCATGTCATCATTTCTAGTGTGACTTTGTGTCCACACGAGAAGGTAAAAGAGAGATAATTTGCAACAAAAAAAAAATCTCTTTGAACTGCTTTACTGTCGTAATCAGGGATCGTATACCGGTATTATTTTCATACAAAAATACCGGTATTCAATTTCGGTATCTCGCTTATTGTTAAATATTTTTTCTCTTCAAATAATTTATATAATAGAATAGTGGTATTACCTAATTTACAGTCGAAAATATCAAGGAAATAATGCAAATTCAGGAAGATATTTCAATTTTAATTAATACCGGTATTGATCCCTGGTCGTAATACAGGGTGTCCCAAAAATCAACGTTAAGCCGGAAATAGGCGATAGGGCAGCTCATAAGCTATCGATTTAACCCCCATGTATGTTCAGCGATTTTTCGTATTTTGATCGGAATTATTGTAATTTTTCCTTATGTCCATGTTTCGAATAACCCTTAATTTCATGTATTATTTCAATATTTTTTCATTGGGTACCTACATCGGTAGAATAATTATGAACCTAAGATGTTTTTAAAGCTACTTGCCAATTTCTTTTTCAAGTAATTTTTGTGTGTAATTTCACGAAGTTTGTTTCTCCATACTAGATTAAATGGGAACTAGGGCTCACTTAGTATGGAGAAAGTAACTTTGTGTGATTACACAAAGTTACTTTCTCCATTGATTTTTGGGACACCCTGTATATTATATTAACGATACAAAATCATATGTTAAAATTTGTGCACTGATAAAAAAGTACCCTGCATGTAGATCAGCTAATGTTTCCTTTTTAAAATAAGTGTTTGTTTAAAAAATATGTTGTTCGTCGCTTGCTTCGTTGTTACCCTAATTTTTACCGCTATGAAATTGTAGAACTAAAAATAGTTTCACCATCTCATCTAGTGTAAAAGTCATTAGTTTAGGAACACGCCGTATTTGCTGTAACCTCTAACCAACTCATTCGGGCGGTAGTTTCATTTTCAAAACCACTAAATGGTATGCTTATGTTTTAAATGAATTAATTGTAAGTTCCGTGAGCAATTTCAATAGGATTCGGTTTGTACTTCTCTCTCACTCGCTCTCATACGCTCTTATTAAGAGCGAGTGAGAGGGAACTACACACCGAATACCATTCTAAGTGCTCGCAGACTGTTGTTAGGTGTTGGCAAATAATTCGATGTGAAAACCTAAACTTATAATGTCCTTAGACCGTTTATAACAAATGGATCCATAATTAGACGAACCGGTTTGGCAGATAGTGTTGCCAGATGTGTATGAAATTTGATAGTGATAAGGTAAATGCGAGAATTCCGTACGTCAAAAGTAAAATAGGATAACATCGTTGTCCGTCTGTCTGTCTGTCGAGACCCTGGAACGCGTTGAGGTATCCAGTTGAGATTAATGTCAGATACTCGTGTCTCTCTTGGAGCTGTGATAGAATCTAACATAGCATAGAAGCATTACATCTTAGTCCTCAGGGTTGGCAACGCATTTGCAGTCTTGTGAATATGAATGTCTATGGGTCACAGTTTCACTTACCATCAGGTGGCCTGTGTGCTCATTTAACTTCTCGACGCCATAAAAAAAAAAAAACTTCTCAGTTGACGCATTCAAAAGTCATGGCCGCGTTTATGTTGCATGTTTTGATGCTCGCAAGGGAAACTTTTCGTTGATCTAGATCTTGTAATTTAATACGTCTGGTAATTTTCAGCTTAAGTGTGGTTGCCGGGTTAGAATAGTGCAACTTCATGACTTCCCGTGGATGTCGTAAGAGGCGACTAAGGGAATAAGGGCTTGTAGTACTGTTAGGCGATGGGCTTGCAACCTGTCACTAATACAATGGTCAACATCTCGCGATTAGTTTACCAACATTTAAATGTTTTTTTTTGTGATGGACCAACAAATTAAAGATTTTCGGATTTTTTCCTTTCCTTGTGCTGTAAGACCTCGCTTCTTGCCAAGTTTCAGGATTCTATTTCTATGGGGCCCGTACAAATTTTGATTCCCTTGAGAGTGTCGAAATATACCTTTTTTGCGGCATAAACGGCCGTATCTTTTTTTACGTTTACTTAGAAGTTTTTTTTTTCACAACTTCAAGGGATTGTAGGCTTGAGTTTGTTGTTTTAACAGACGGACGGAGAACAAAGTGATCCTATAAGGGTTCCGTTTTTCCTTTTGAGGTACGGAACCCTGCTTTACATTGCTACTTCTATTCATTTGGTAGTTAATTATATTAGAGTACATAATCGTAGGTGCGCGAGACTCATCATTCTTATATTTTTGTTTTTTTATAAATATTATACCTTCATATTTCGGCAGAAGTGACAGGTGTCTTTTTTCTCTTATACACAAACACCGGATTGACAGGAGCAAAAATGTACCGCTGCTAGTGAATCATTAAATATCGACCAAGTTTAACGACATCGATAAAAAGCACTTTTTAATCATCATTATTATAACTAATGGTGAATTGGATATACCATTTATGTGCAAACCTCTTTTATTTATTCTTAACTATAAACAAACGGTATCAGACATTGACTCTGGACTGGAGTCACTTTTGACAACCATTGAAATTACATTGAATAACAATTCTTTCAGTACAACAATAATATTTAGCCCTTTAAGTCTGTTAAAAATACCTCGCAAGAAAAGGATCGTTTCTCTTCATGGAAATCTGATCCTTTCAGATATAGAAGTAAAGGTACGACTTATTTGTGCTAAAATGTACAATCCATATCGACGCTTGAAAGGCGAAATGGGATAAGCGACATTTTTTGTGATATTGAGTTACATATATCGTTCAAATCAGAAAAATCTGCTGATTTGAACGATATATGTAACTCAATAACACAAAAAAGGTCGCTTATCCTATTTCGCCTCTCAAGCGTCGATATTATTATGTCACGAAAAAAGTTGTCGATAAACTTAGTCGATATTTAATTAATCACTAGCACTGGTACATTTTTGCCCCCGTCAATCCGGTGTTTGCTTATACAGCATGTCACAAATCTCCGCGTGGGCCACGCAAAGATTTGGGACATGCTGTTACATTATGAAAATTATAGTTATCAGTATCATAACGCTATATTATGTTCGTTGCTTAAAAGATCGTGCATATCGATATTTTTTCATAACGTTACATCATAAAGGAAAAAAATCGAGCATTTATCTTCTTCTTTATTATTAATGGCGGCCCACCGCATAATTCCGCAGTGATTTCACCAATCGTCGGTGAAACTGCAATACCGCGTAAGTAACAAGTTGAATAAGTTGCAAAATATTCCTTAACAAGTAAGTCAGTAAGGCACATTTTGCAACTTATTGAATTTGTTACTTTCGCGGTAAAGCAGTTTCACCGACGCAATGTAAAACAGTTAACAGAATAAAACAAAAGTAAAAACCGAACATCTTCCAATATGCCTTCTTTCGTTCCCGAAGGAAGGAATACCCTTCGGGAACGAAACGAAGAACGAACGAAACGAAGGAAGACCGAAGTCGTTAATCACTATTCCCTCAGGAACTGTCCAATTTTTCGGGATATAAAGTACCCTATGTCTTTCCCCGGGAATCACTATCTCTATACCAAATTTCATCTAAATCGGTTCAGCGGTTTATCCGTGAAAGCGTTACAAACAGACAGACAGAGTTAATTTCTCATTTTTTATATTAGTATAGATAGCGCGAGAATAATTATAACATTATAGTAAAATATTACAAGTTCTGTATACCAAGGACTAAACTCTTTTTAAGGCCGTTGTAGAACTATAATTTTGTATGTGCTTAAGAACTAACCAATAATTAATTTTGTAATGGAATGTGATGGGTAGCTCATTAACTGTGGTCCGAATGAGTGGTCTGGGTGTTCGATGTGAGTGTTATAAATATGAGGTAAGTTTAGGTTATGCCAGTCCTTCAGCAACCCAGAAATAGGAGCTCCGCGCGAGCGGAGCTTCAGCGACTCCGTTAAATTTGGTTTTGAAATATTGGTCAGCCGGACCACTCAGTAGGACCACGGTTAATGAGTGGTGATGGGGTCATAGAATAGTAATAGCTTACTTCAATAGTTTTATTAGCTTATTGTAATATTGTTTATTAATTACACTCAAAATAGAAACAATAATGTTGGTCTTATACAGGTTGGCCTAGAAGTGATGACTTTTATGCTAGGAGATGACAGGGTTGACATTTGCAAATTATCGTACATAATAATACATTTCTATTGAATTAACTTAACTAAATAGGAAGTGTGAAAAGGATTGTGAAGCTGAAAAATTCCATACAAAAAGTGATGACTTTTGTCTTCTCTTAAACTAAGTCCGTTTGTTTTATTAAATATTTCTTTGAAAGAAACTATTTTAAAACGGAAACGTACAAACCTAGTTGTTCATAACAACTACGACATATTCAAATCGTGGCAATTGGACTTGATTTAGGGGTGAGGAACGTTATCGTCCGGAGCTCAATTTGTATAGAAAAAAAAATACAGCTACGCGATTTAAGCGTCGCATTACAATCCTCTTAAAAAATTTACTAAATAATTTAATCAAGTTTTTAAATTGTTTATAACCGCAGTTTTGGTACCACTTTTTTAATAGTAGTAGATTTATTAGACCAACTAAAGACCCCGCTTGTTTGGTAAAGCTTTAACAACATTCTTAACTGTCAAGTAAACATCCTTCTGGGTCTGTTTAGTTTCACCAAACGTATCATAAAACCCTTAAGCCATTAAACCTTTAGCGTAAAAGTCATTAGTTTCCTTTGAAACAACCCGTATATTTTTTTAACGTTGCCAAGGTAGTTTTTCCCTTTCACGTCTAGTGAACAACCACAATTCTGACAAGCTTTTTTTAATTGCAGGATGACATTATAATAGAAGAAGAGAAAGAAGTGGAAACTTTCAGATTGACGCCAACCAGCAAACTAGAAAATGGCCTCCCAGAAGGAAAGATCATCAAAGAGAACTCAGAGAAAAATCTATCGTCCATCCGTGTGCATAGCAATCAAAACTCCTCGAATAATCTCAAGCCGACCTTGTCCAAACGGAAGCTGAGCTACACTAAGCCTATTACTAAAACTAATTACAGCTCAGTGTCTATGGCGCAAGACAATTCAGAGGTTAAAAAGTTAGGCTCCCAGGAAGGATTCGGACGTAGGTTAAGTACTGCAGGCCCGAAAAGAAACCTATCTACTTCCAGCTTCGCATACGTCCATACTCCATTCCATGGCTCGACGCTTTCCACCTTCGATCAACCAAACGAATTCGCTTCCCAATTCTCGCTAAAATCAGTAACGAACAGCGTTACCGACGTAGCTTACTACTGCTTCTGCTGTAAGAAGAATGTAGATAGCGAACCTAACAAATTCTTCGATATAACTCTCCTTTCAGATCCTACGTATTTGATAATATTGTTGTCGAGCAGCACGGTCGCCATTTCGTGTACGAACTTTATAATTTTACTACCGTCGCATGCGGAAAACATTGGCTTCGATAAGGCGAGAGGCGCGTATCTACTTAGCACTGTATCGGCTTTGGATTTAGTAGGTCGGATAGGCGGTTCGGCGCTTTGCGATTTAGACTTCATGCCTAAAACTTTCTACTTTGTCGGCGGACTGTTCTTCTCAGGGATTACTTTAGGTATCTTACCTTTTGTGGAATCGTACACGTCTATAAGCATCGTATGCGCTTTGTTTGGTCTCGCTTCTGGCGTTAATAACGCTACGACAACCTTAGTAATGGCGGAAATCTTGGGCGTTGATCGACTCATGTCTACTTACGGCATAAGTTTGTTTGTCAATGGCTTGCTACAGCTGGTAGGGCCGCCTATCTGCGGTCTATGGTTTGAGCATGATCAAAATTTTACCCTCATGTTCATTACTTTTGGCGTTATTTATATAGCGGGCTCAGCGCTTTGGTTGCTCATGCCGTTGGTTAGGAAGAAGCAGCGAAGCAATTCTTAGTACCCGTGGTATCTTCAGGACGTTTACTTAAATGAAAGTGGTGTTGAACGATTTTGACATTGTCGCCATACCTTATATCTATATGGTTTCATTAAAAATATAAGTCTCCGCGTAGAGATATTTAGCTCGAGAAATAGCTAATGGTTTCTACCCCACTACAGTAAAAACAGAGTATTAATATAATTGTGCTTGGCTGTCTATCGCTTTCGCACTCTTTCCAGCATATCAAATATACTGATGCCAGAGTGTGCCGGCGATAGATAGCAGAGTACTTAATAAAGAGAATATCGCGGTTAAATTGCGCTGTTATTGGTTGCCATGCCAACGTTTGAGCGCCATTTTGACAGACATTTTATTTTTAGGTATTGTTAGCAGGTTTGAGTTTTGGGATGCTTACAAGTTCAGCAATGTAAATTATTTGCGTTTGGTGGAAAATTGAATGGAACGAGAATTGTCGAGGGAACTTATTTTTTTAGTAAAACTTTACGAGATGAATTTTAAGTTTATTTTAGTGCGACTGAGGTCGGAAGTCGTTGGAGTATATTGTGTATAAGTTTTCGATGGAAATTACTATTTACCTTCAGTTTCTGAACTGATGTTGGAATAGCCGGTAAAATTCCAATTATATTAAAAAAAAACTCATGGTGTGAATAGAGAACTTGTCAAACAGGATTATAAAAAAAACGCTGATAATGCCACCAATTTTCAAATACAAGAATTTATTTTTCCTCTCTATGATCTTAGTATTAAGTTTAAATAAAAAGTTACCCTATACGAGGCTTCCGGTAGCAAAGTTTTTTTATTAAACATAATATTTTAAATTATTTTTACTTACAGTAATTGTTATTACTTACATTGTACAAGATTAAAATAGGTATTTTTTAATTTTAGTGAGTTACTCGTATGTAATCGAGTGTTTTCTTAATTATTAACTTTTTATTACAAATATATACATATATAAATCACACCTGTTTCCCAGTGGGTAGGCAGAGACCACTTCTTTTCACCAGCTACGATCCTGACAAATCTCTTTCGCTTCTTCCACATTCATACATCGAGTCATGCATGCACGTCGGTTTCGGGTACTTAGTTGTATGCGAGATTTGAAAGAGTATGCTAAGGGTTTGTGTATGCAAGAGTTGCTTATCCAATGCCTCTTATATGCCGATGATCAAGTTTTACTTGCTTCATCGGTACTTGAGTTGCAGGAGATGGTGACAGTGATGAATGGGGAATTTAAACAAAAGAGTATGAAAGTAAATGTTGCTAAGACCAAGGTCATGGTGATAGAAAAGGAAGAAGAGACTGAGTGCGTGATAAATATAAATGGTGAAATAGTAGAGCAAGTGAGCGAATTTGTGTACCTGGGAAGTATGAGTATGTTTACAAGAGATGGTAAGTGTGAGAAGGATGTTGAGAGGAGGGTGAATGCAGGCAATCAGATTAATGGAGCCCTGCACTCCTTTGTGAGCAGAAGGGGTTTTTCACAAAAAGGCCCCTACTCTGATGTATGGTAGTGAATGTTAGGTGTAGTAAGATAAGCATGAAAGTCGTATAAATGCAGTGGAAATGCGCTCTTTATGTAGTATGTGTGGTGTGAAACTGTTTGATAGAGTAAGGAATGTAAACAGAGAAGTGTGGTCTGAAAGAAGATGTAGTGACTAAGATTGAAAAGGGCATGCTTCGATGGTTCGGTCATTTGGAAAGGATGGATGAAAAAGATTGACGAAAGAAATTTACAGTGCTAAAGTGAGTGGAAGGGTCGGAAAGGGGCGCCCTAGGCGTACTTTTTTGAATAAATTACAAATATGTTTAACATTGATAAAAGTGCATTAGAAGCCAATATATATATTACAACGATTCTGCCGTCTAAGAAAAGTGACATTTGTCTAGAAAATTATATATAAAGTATATCTCAAAATAATATTGTAAAATTTTCCTTCATAATGTCGAATTAATATTTACAAAATTAAATACATACTGTATTCGCTTCAAATCAGCTCGTTTAAATTATGTAATTGTAGTGTAATATCTTAAAACAGCTTCGAGTTTAAACTTGTCTCTCACTTGGTCTTATACGCGAGTCAAACCGAATTTACCCGAATCCGAAAGTCTTTTAAAGACTTGTTCCACTCCTAGCACAATTTAATTATACTACGTAGAAAAAAGCTATGCGTTTGTATTCACTACTCGGGCTGTGATTGGCTGTTATAATTTGACAGTCAACAGCGCCATCTATTGAGCAGCTTCGTAATGTCAAGATATTTTGTATAGAAAAGTATTTAGTTGTTATTTCACAATGTAGATTTGACATTGTTTACATATGAAATGTGTCAATTCTTAACGTAAAATAACCGAATTTATCTGCAGTTTGTATATTGAAGATGGGCATCAGAAAAGCTCGTACTTCGACTCTGGTTTCAGCTAGTCTTATTTGCTTGTCAGTACTTATAAACTGCATGCTCGGGCGCGTCTCGACATAGGTCTTATCCCATTGTGTTCCTTTTTTTGTTCATAGTGTATTTGTGTGTATAATTATTCGAACTTGTAGATAAAACTAGGTTCGGTTAAAATATTACGGTTTCAGCGAAAAATTGCTTTATGACTTGTGAAAATTATGACATAAACACATTATGACTAAAATAATTATGGCAGATAATTTAAACCGTCGTAGGTGCCTATATCGGGTCAAGTATTCATACAAGGTAAACAGCGAAGAAGTTTGTTGTTGAAAATAACACCACTTGACGTTGCTCTAAGTAGCTATTTTTTATGTATATTTTAGACTTGAATGGAATTACTTTATATTTTATAATCAATTTTAGATCAATTTTAAATAAATTATTTGTACAAAAAATTTCGCAGTCTACCTAAACTTAAGTGTGTCATAAACCCTAATAAGTTAAAGTGAAAAAATCAAAATGCCGACTGTACTTTTTAGTCATAATGACCTGAGTTGCATGTACAATTCGAAAAATAAGATTTAGTTTCAAAGAATTACATTTGCCGATGGGTCTTATATTAACGTCATTTTCATTTGACTTCAGTCTTCCGTATTTAGTAAATATAAGTGTACTGTTTATATTTGTAACAAAGCTATGATCGCACCATTAAATTTATATTTCTTGCCAATATTGTTTCGTAAACTTTTTTATATTATGCAATCATCATATCAGCCGAAAGACGTCCACTGCTGGACATAGGCCTCCCCCAAGGCCCTCCACTTAGACCGGTCCTGTGCCTTCCGCATGCATAGCGATCCCGCCATCCTTACGAGGTCGTCGCTCCATCTTGTTGGAGGCCTACCAACAGCTCGTCTCCCGGTCCGTGGACGCCACTCGAGAACTTTTATTATGCAATAAACCTTTTTAAAGCCAGTCGCATACAAAGCTTGGTGTTGCGCTGTCAATTGTCAACTAACTTTAACACTCGGTTATGGAGTCGGAACAAATGCCGAGCGTCCAGTGTAGAGAACCCAGGTATATCCTTAAGTCAAAAAATAAGACATGTTAGTAAGGAACTTAGGATCACCATTTTAACTTCAATCTGTATTTATAATTGACTTTGAAAAGGTATACGCGTATATTTTTATATTTTTAATACGTATTGTTTTATATAATATTTCCTTGCGATTTTATATTTTTGTATTGAACTGTTTTTCTACCATTCCCTTTTTTTTAGATTAAGAAAAAGCTATTCCTTCCTACATATTATATATTAGTGGTCGTGTGGTAATCAATTGTCCACTTTAAAGTATCCATTACTGGAAATGTTAGATTATTTGAAATTATTGTAATCTAAATCACAGTAATGAACGGGTAAATGTTTAAAACTGCGCCGAGGGTCCAGTGGCGCCCTCATTACTATTATAAAGTTTTCTAATAAACTAAATCGAGATTGAGATCGAAGAGTGTTTTTTTTTGTATGTACTCATTCATATGCAAATAAATAAATCACAAAGAAATAAATGACAAAGTTTAATGACCTCTAACCTTTGTGTAGTCACTCTAGTAGAGTAGTAACTCACTCATATAACACTTTATATTGTGTATTAATTTACATACATACATAACATCACGCCTTCATTCCCAGAGTGGGGTAGGCAGAGCTCCAGAAATACCAACAACTTTAAAAAGACTTGTTGATAATTCTGTAACCACATTTTGCACAATCAGGCCAAGAAGTTTACATAGTGTATTAGTGACAGGTTGCAAGCCCATCGCCTAACAATACTACAAGCCCTTATTCCCTTAGTCGCCTCTTACGACATCCACGGGAAGACATGGAGTGGCACTATTCTAACCCGGCAACCAAACGAATTAATTATACAATAATAATATTAATTATTAATTTGTACAACAAAAAAACACTTTGATTTCAAGAACTTTAGTTTATTGTAAAACACAATAATAGTAATGCGGGTGCCACCGAACGCTTGGCAGAAAAAAATGTTGGGAAAGAAAGAGGGCGCAGTTCAGAGTGAAATTGGCAACATGATCCAATTTTAATCAAGATATATTTTTTAATTGTCGATGCGCAAAGCGGCGACTTGTATTGCGGCAACATTTTTTTATTGTCAAATTGATCCGTCTAGTAATGGATTTTAGTATACTGCGCGCGGACTGTTTTGTAAACATTTAGCAAATTTAGCTATGCAATTTTCCTATTGATAATTATTATAATGTTATTCAATTTACTTCTTTAAATGTTAATCATTAGTGGTTCAGAAATATATAAATTTAATATCGTTATTATTTGCTTTGTAAATTATATTACCTACTGGTATTTGAATTTTAAATTTGTATATTTCTGACTCATGTTAGATTAATTGTGTTTTGTACATAATAAATGATGTATTTTTGAATATGTTTTATTTTTTATTTAACTATTAGTGAACGAATAGACATCTCACCGAGATAAAATGTCGACCCTTATTTTCAGAGCTGGTAAATGGCTGAATCTATGAAACCAAACTAAAAACATCCCGATTAAACTACCTTTCTTAACCTTTTTAACGCCATGGCGCGCCATTGACGGATATCCGCACCACTGGCTCAACGCCATTGGCGGTTATTCCCGTCATGGTTGACAGCGTAAAATAGACCTAAGAGTATGCAGCAAGGTTGACATTCGCTCTGGTTTTAAGCTGTCTTTGGCGTGTGAGTGACGTCTTTTGTATTTGACTGACTGATCAGGAGAAAAAGCAAAATTGCCAATAAAGTTACATCAGAGAGATTTTCTGAGGGTCACGTGACTCTATTCACAAGTGACACGCGGTTTCGCCGGCGGCGGATGCATGTTGACTGGCTTTGACGAGCGATTAGGGATTTGTAACATTAATAAAACGAGTACAGATGATAGCGTCGTTCACCCACTGTCCTGAACACGTCGACGGATTGTGTATTGTCTCAAAAATGGAAAAGTCGACCACAAACGGCTGATAAAAACTGCAATCGGCTGGGATCTTTAAACTGGTGACCCTGCCACAAAACAAGTTAGTGTTTATATTGTGCAAATGATTAGCATAGAGGCAATCCATCTATGATAGTGTTTGTCGATGTGGGTAATCGTGGATAAAACATCTCTCACTCTGACCAGTATGTAAGTGCGACAGTGATGGATGCTTTATCCACCGCGATAAAGATAACGATACGAGCCCAGGGTTGGCAACACATTAGTCTTGAAATAGTGAATATCCGCATCAGAGCACACATACTAAAACGCGGACGCTGACGACGAAGAATTTAGTACATTGACCTTTACTGTATGGCGCCGTATTACTATAGAGAAAAGGTTTACAATTCCATGCTGTCGGCGATCAATATCGTTGTGTAAGCGCGACGGCAATATCATTGTGCGCGAGTGACAGAAACAAGTAATGCTACCCTCATAAGCCAAATCAAAGCTCAAATTCAATAGCCAAAGCAGATTCAATCCTATTCCGTTAGTAATAAAGTTGCATTTGCTACAGGAGTTTTGAGTAACTGCCATTTGTCTTAGCAGAGCAGAATGGTGGGTCAATGTACGAAATTCTTCGTGTTCGGTACCCGCGATTTACCAATCGTCCTTTAAGCTCGTTTGTCATCTCCACGCCATAGCAAACATCTGCTTTATCTGACTTCATATTTCTCATTACAGTTGGAGCCATTTGTCGAAGAAGGGCAGTGTGATATAGAATCCGTGGAGAACCCCAAGCGCCTGACCTCCGATGACAACCCAGGGGACCACATCACCAACGGTTTACCTCCTGTCTTTAAGAACCCTTCCCACGTAACCCTCGACGAGCGCGAAAACATCAACAGATCAGCGAGCGCTGCTTTATTCAGCAAAAACCAAGAGTACGAGCGCTATAGAAAGATATCGACCCCCGTAAACTCAAAACACGGTTTGCAGCATAACCCTAGTAAAGTATCCAACTTGCCTAGCAACCCGTCTCTGCTAGAGTCTGTGCCAGAAGGTAAAGCCAGCAGAGTGAACTCAACAGAGGCCTTTAGCAAAAAACTGACCGTTCCTAAAACGCCGAAGCGTAGTCCGTCTACTTCAAGTTTTCAATACATGTCCACGCCTTTCCATGGCTCGACGTTGTCAGCTTTCGAGAAACCCAGCGAATTCGCCAGCCAATTCAGCCTCAAATCTGTCACAGAAAGTTTAGCACCCATAACATATTTTTGTTGCTGCAAAACTAAGCCCAAAGAAGACAGGAAAAAGGAACCCAACAAGTATTTTGACATACAGCTGTTGAAAGATCCAATTTACTTAGTGATATTGTTTTCTAAT
Organism: Acleris holmiana; assembly: GCA_949316455.1. NCBI lineage: Eukaryota > Metazoa > Arthropoda > Insecta > Lepidoptera > Tortricidae > Acleris > Acleris holmiana. The sequence goes on along the minus strand of OX438790.1, from coordinate 7,009,416 downwards.
TGCACGTCAGCCATTTCTTACACCAATTTTATTATTTTAGTACCTTCATACGCGGAGGAATGTGGGTTTGATAAGCAGTTAGGAGCGTATTTGTTGTCAATTATATCAGCCTTAGATTTAGTTGGGAGAATAGGTGGCTCAGCTATATCTGATGTGGTATCAACTCCTAAACGATATTTCTTCATCTTTGGCTTGTTATTGTCAGGGATGAGTCTTGCAGCGTTGCCTTTATTCTCAAGCTATGGAGGCATCAGCTTTTTCTGTTCTATCTTTGGCCTCGCGTCTGGTATCAACACGGGTGTCACCGCCTTGGTTATGACAGAGATGTTAGGAACAGAACGGCTCATGTCTTCATATGGTATTAGTTTGTTTATGAACGGTATACTTCAGTTGATTGGTCCGCCGATTTGTGGGCTTTGGTCCGAGTACGCACAGTCTTACAAATCCTTGTTTGTTACACTTGGCTTTATTTTAGTGGGGGGAGGGTGCTTATGGGGCTTTGTACCGCTTATACACAGGAGAAGAAGGCAGAAGGAGAAAGAGATTAAAGCGTAAGTTCGTTTGCGTTCTGCTTCTTATTTTCACAAGAGGTATCATGGGTTTGAAGCATAAAAGTTTAGTGTAGGTAATTAGGGTTAAAAGTACAATGTCAACACGTCGATTTGACACTTTTGCCTTTTCGTCCGAGTTGGGACGTATATAATAATGAATTTCCAACGATCACGATTCGCTTACTTTATTTCTATTTTCGAGAATCACAATCATACACACGTCAAACGTCAAATACTTGTGTCTTGCTGCCGAGAGCTTTCGCGAATATATACGTTTCGTTGTCTTGGAAACGAAAAAAAAGAAAACTCTTTATGATGATGTTTCTTTCAAATTAATAAACGTTAGGGATTTACGTCAACCTTTTCAACGCTATGTCAAAAACAAAGTCAACAGTGTCATCAACATCATTCACACGCCAATAACAGCTAAACAGCAGAGCTAATGTCAACCTTGTCTCATAGACACCCAGGTATATTTTGCGCTGGCAACCATGACAGAAATATCCGTCGTTGGCGTTGAACCAGTGATGCGAATTTATCCGTCAAATGCGTGGAAAAGGTTACCTCGATATTTGAAATGCCTTGATTTTACTTTTAATAGGTCGTCGTGTGAATGTCATTGCCCACTTTTGGGAAATCGAATTTAATTAGCTAAGGGTAACTGAAACTATTAGCTTTAGGCAAGAGGGATTCCATGAATTTATGTTTTTTTGGGCGTGTAAGCGAACGGTTAAACCATGCATGCCTTTTAAGAAAAACTGATTTAAAAGCAAAAATTAGTGGTAGTAATAATGCTAACGGTTTTTTAGCGCGTGGATAAGGTAGCGTTTGTTGCTAGTTAGCCAAAACCTGTATACCAACCAACTCAGGTAGCCCTAATTCAGAAGATTGGTAAGTCCCTTTCTCTCATTTGGAATTAAATCGGGAAAAAGAGATCGTGATAACGAAACTCCGAACTTCCATTCTCTCTCCCAAGCCTAAAGGCAGTGTCTCAGATAAAACTCCTGTAGCAATATCAACCTCATTACTAATGATCGGCGACCGGTAGCAATTCTTCGACGAAGTATAACATAGATATGATACTATTTAAATTTCGTGCACAATGAATATATTAATAATTACGAATTTTGTTAGATGCTTACAACTACTACGCACCTCTCACATCTGTTGATGTAGAAAGGTCATTTATCTAATATATACAATTTTCGTGTCACAGTGTTAGTTACCATACCCCTCCGAAACGGCTCGACCGATTTTTATGAAATTTTATATGCATATTCAGTAGGTCTGAGAATCTCTATCTAATCTATTTTTCATACCCCTAAGTGACATGAAAGAAACAAAAAATATATATTGCAGCAGGGGAAGCCGCTGGCGGGTCGCTAGTCTATATATAAATGGGATCTTTCATTCTTAATGTGAAAAGGAATCTATTCATAATTCATTTATTCATTGCTGTTATAGGATTTTCAAGATAATAATAATAATAACAATAATATCAGGGGACAATCTCACACAAATTGACCTAGTCCCAAACTAAGCTCTAGGCTTGTACTATGGGTAATAGGCAACGATAAACTTACTTATATAGAGAAATACATACTTAAATAAATAGAAAACATCCAAGACTCAGGAACAAATATCCGCGCTCATCACACAAATATCTGCCCTTACCGGGATTTTAACCCAGGACCGCTGGCTAGATCTTAAAAATAACTACGCATAGGTACAATATAGCATAAACCCTGTTAGGGCTCAGCAACAAGGCTTATTCTACAATATAACCTAAATCTAACCATACTCTTGCTCAGTCATACATTATATTTAAAACTAAAATACTCTTGAAGGCTGTAAAAGCAATTGAAATCCTTCAATTGATTACTAAAAACTTTAACCTTTTCTGTTTTTTTTATTTATACAAGTACATTATTATATATTTTTATTGCCTAATTGAACATGGAAAAATATATGATAATTTAGGCTTACATTCATCTGGCATAACTTTTTTGGCATAATCATCACTTGGCATAATCATCATTTGGCATACAGACTTTTTTTTTCAGAAACCATATACTTTTCAGGATTGTTATAAAATAAACCTAACCTAACCTAATGGGCTCTATGCAATGCTATTTTAAATAATCCTGAAAGTATACGGTTTCTGAAAAAAAAGACTGTATGCCAAATGATGATTATGCCAAGTGATGAATATGCCAAAAAAAGTTACGCCAGATGAATGGAACCCGATAATTTACTATAACCAATTAAATTCAGTGAGGTTTATAAAGTATGGTTTTATTTTTAACAATACAAACTTATCCATATTAGTCATTACGTTACGTGAAAGTGACATAAAATGCTACCGTAGCCGATCATTGCTCATTACTTGCAGAAGATAATGGAAACTCCTTTGGTTATTGTATTTGAGATACTGCTTATTGGGTAGGGAAGGCATTATCAAAGTAGTATAATATGTAAAAAACTAAAGTCAAGGACCTGTTGTATATAGTTGGGTACAAAGTTAATATGGAGTTTATATCAAATTTCAAATATACAATGTCAAACGGTCTATACAGATGTGTTATAACTACATACAACAGGGCCGAGATTCTGCGCGGTAAAAACGATATCGTATTTGACGTGTTCCCGTATTGTCAACGTTTTCATAACTCTTATGTCATTTACAATAATGGCGAACGTGACATAAACGATTCTAAAACACGTCAAACGCGATATCGTTGTAACACAGTAAAATAGAGGCCCTGGTCATTTACTTTAGTTTTTCACCTATAACAGCTTTCGCATTGTGTTCCGGTTTGGGGGTAAGAGGACCGGTTAAATGACTACCATTCCGTGTTAGTCAGCGTTGGCAATGCATTCCTGCTGTGTGCTCCATGCCAAAAATCTAATAAAAATTTATCAGAGTCAATTTGGATCCACAATTCTGACATTTCATCGCATGAAGACCGGAGGGGCTATTGTCTAACGCACTCGCAATCGCAACCGGCTTCAAAATGGAGCAATTGTTTTCATATTGTATGCAGACGAGCGTTCGATTTTCAAAATGAAAACGATCGTGATTGCGAGTGCGTTAGACAATAAGCCCTCTGGTCAGTAATGCGTGTCAGTACCGGGTATGAGGACGGTATTTGTCATGTTACGATGTGTAGATGAATTATCGAGAACATGGAATTGCATTTGTAGTGGTTGTACCGTTAGCAACAAAAGGAGAATAATTTTCTCTTAATTTAATAAAATTACGTACCATTAAGAAATGGAATAAGTAGTAGTCCTCTGTTTTTTGCTTTTAGTCTCTATCATGTTCTCCATCTGAGCTGTCACAAGTATTGATAATAAGATTGTTGGACATTCGATCCATTTCCCCTACCTGACATCGATATTTATTATCTTCACTTTCGACATGGCGACAAATATTTTCCCAGTCCGGCTGACACAAAATTATTCTTGTGAGAATACAATAAAATCAGACGTAAAAATATATGCACAGCGTAAATAATATTCACAATTTGACACTGACATTATTTTGGTATTTACTTCTTCAATATATAACAAACCTCTTTTTATGCTGTTAGTACGAGAAAATAGAAAATTCAAATATAGAATGCCTGTAAACATACAATACTACTACATATGCAATTCCATGCTCTCGTTAATTTATCTATACGGTCGCGATGTGACCCAACTCGAGCGCGTGAGTTACCCTGTCCACATTTAGCTGCCGATGTAGATGATGTATTTCTGTTGTCGCAACAACAATAAATACTAAAAACAATAAAATAAATATTTAAGGTGGGCTCCCGTATGTACAACAAACGTGATTTTTAGCCCTTTTTTGCTTGATATTAATAACGGTAATAGGTAGACTCTTGAAATATTCAGAGCTTCAAAAATAAACAATTAAATTAAAATAAAATAAATTACTGGGGGCTCCTATACAACAAACGTGATTTTTTTGTGTTATTTTAGAAAGACACCGGGTGAGGTAAAACTAGTAAAAAAAGTTGTCGGGTTTATTTAAACATTATTAAAACCGACGGGTGTTTTCATACGTTACCTGATTGCTGTCAAATTAAGTACACAGATAGTTTACAGCTTAGTGATGGACATGGAGTATATTTTATGCCGGAAAGTCCAACAGATAAAAAACTAATAGCAATACAACCTTCACGGAAGGATTTATGAACCAAAGCATAGTAAAAATAGAAAAATAGGTAATCTCAGGCACTTTAGGATTTTCTCTTACGTGTGGCCGCTCGGGCGGTAGTGTTTCTTAAGCTGGGTACGAATCTGAGCGGCTCAGCCTGAGGCATGCTCGCCACGCGCAACGAGCTGCTCGCGAGTCAAATTGTTGCGCATAAACATGCGCGGGTGAGGCAGCGTGCTAGCCGCGAGCTGACATTTCAAAATGGCGTCGGACACGATGACAGCCGCGGCTGCGTTTATTCACCGAATTATTAACAATAAGAAAAATAAATTACCTACCTCGGTGGTGGAACGGCTCAACAAATTTATCAAATTTGTACACGCCTCGCCCACAGACAAGTTAGAACTTGTAGTTCTGCTCGTGGCACGCTCGGATACACTTCCAAATTACGCGAGGCACGCACACCGAGGCGCCTTTGAGCACGGTCAAAAGACCGACTCTCGACGGCTCGCCGTGCGCTGCTCGTGCGGAGCTCGCGCACAGCGCGTGAGCGCGTACGAATTTGAGCAAAATAGGTGAGCCGTGCGTGCCTCAACCCGAGGCCGCTCATTCGTACCTACCTTTTTAACACGCAACCAAATGCGGCGACGGCGCGGCCTCGACTAAACCGCCTCGGTCCGCCCTGTTGTTGGGTAACTCGCGGCGCGTACGGTCGAGGCACACACACATGCAACCAAGCGATATACCTTTGTTTGAAGACTAAAGCTCGGTTTGACGGGAGTAAGAATGCACTTCTGCTAGTGCTTAAATATCGACTTTTCTATCGACATCCATATGAAGCTATTTTTGAACGATCGTAATTATAAAATACATACATAACATCACGCCTTCATTACCAGAGTGGGGTAGGCAGAACTAAAGAAATACCAACAACTCTATAAAGACTTGTTTATAATTCTGTAACCACATTTTGCACATTCAGGCCAAGATGTTTACCAGTTTATTACTGACAGGTTGCAAGCCCATCGCCTAACAGTAGTAATTATAGATAAGAACGTCAACACTATAGTATAGGTACTTTTCGCATTACTTGTAAACCTCTTTCATTTATGCTTTTTGCAGTTATAAACAACCGTTATCCGACATTGACTCAACTCATAAAGTCAATGTTTAAAATTATTATAATTTGAAATAATTGATTACTGCACTTGATGTAGATTTTTTTCAAATGTTAGTTACCACGAAAATTGTATAATTATAATAAAAATACAAACAGTTTATTTTAATTTTATGTACAATTATAATATTTCGGAATGTAATAAAGGATGGATGTTTGTTACTCTTTCACGCAAAAACTACTGGAATAAAAACAGCTTATACCTTGGATTAACACATAGGCTATTCATATCGCTATTCCCTCGGAAACTATACGCGTACGAAGACGCGGGCGGAAGCTAGTCGATTTATGAATGTGTCCTCGCACTATTGGGACGTCAATACATAATAGCTCCCTTCGAACCGGGCTTCAATACAATACGATACAAATACACTTTATTGTACACCAAAAAATTAAAAACAATAACTGAACACGGAACAGTACATTTAAATCATAGGTATACAACAGGCGGTCTTACCGCTAAATAGCGATCTCTTCCAGACAACCTGGTAAGAGAAATAACTGAGGACACAAGTCCATAATCCTTCGTTTGTTGAAGCCGAACTTCTGTTTATATTGTGACTAAAATTAGTGGTACTATACACGAGAGTATACTGAATTCTTCCCTTATATATAATATTTCTAGCAATAAGATACTTTTAATATAGTATATGATACCGTTACACGAACATATTACTATTAATGCATTGTAAATGAAACGCTTATTACGTCAATTGGAGAGACCGTGCTATTTAAAAACGAACGAAATACAATTTGAAACATGCCTTATTACCTATTATAGGTGCATAGTGATTCCATAACGTAGTATTATCTTGTCATAATAGCTTAAGGATTTTACAAGTCTAAGCACTTTTCAATGGTTTTATATTTAATTTGTCTGTGGTCATTGGTTTCCTATTCAAATTTTAACAATCAATAGACAATAAACAGCTTTTAATCCTGGTGCTTGAGACATTGGCGAAACACACCTTTTTTCGCCAGTCTAGTTATTTATAGGCCGAACCCCATGGACCGCCATAGAGAAATAAGTCCAAGGATATCACACGCGAGTACAATAGTTCGGTAAAAGAGTATTTTTTCTTGTGGACTAAACAAGAAGAGGGGGTTAGTTCAAAGCGCTTCTGTCAAGTTTGGCCATTAAACTTTTTATTCTTGTGTTTTATCCCAGAGGCAAAGGACATAAATCCATACAGCCTAGTCATAGTTTCATATTTATGATCCAATTTGAAGTAAGGCCGAAGCCAAGGCTTTGTACATTTTTCTTTTACCAATTTAGAGTAAGGCCCGAGGCAAATCTTTGTATCTAGTTTTTTCGTAATCCCCATTAGTGGTGGTCTAAATTTGATGGTCAAATTTGACAACTGTCATTTAAGTAGGTACAGTCAAGGTCATAAATATGTATACACTTTAGTACCTTGTCTGTTTAACGTCATGTTAAAACTGCCATATGAAATTGTCACGGCGATTAAAGTGACAAGGTACTAAAGTGTTTACATATTTATTACCTTGACTGTACAATATTTAACCTCCACTTTAAAGCTTGTACTAAAACGACAGCTATTGAATTTAAAGCTTGACAAGTTTCTATTTGGCCCTATTTCAATACAAGCTTGTATTGAAATAGGGCCTTAAAATAGAAACAGACGCATTCTCTGCGGCTTTGTTAAATTACTTAGAAATACAGTTTGGGAATTTCCAATACATAACGTATTTACAGAAGTATTTAGCTGTGGTTATTTGTAGTAAGGTCACACACTTTTTGTTTCCTAGATTTTTTTTTCAGTTTTAATTTTACAACTATAAAAGTGATTGAAAAGTGCTCAGAAAAAACTTTATTTTCAGATTCATTGGTCTTTTTTAATTTAGTCCTTTACTGTGTACTTTTTACCCAAGTTCCGAACTAAGTTCATTTGTCTGTTGATATAGTAATAATGTTGCAATTATTTTGAAAAACTTTTATAATTAAAAGTTACCAAATGTAGTTGCAAACAGATAATTAAAAGAATGTACCTTTATTCACCTAATCTTAACATTAATTCGAAAATATATGAAGTCTAAACTTATACCTCTGCCCTAAGAGGAAAATTGTTTATGTGGCCGTTTTCATCGCATTTGAACCTATTCGAAAATCGTTATTTAAGTAAGATGTTTCAAACCGGCCACATTTTTTTTGATTCTATGTCGAAATATCGAAAATGAATCAAAATTAAACTAATTAGGTCTTGTATTTCGGATTTCACGTATTCTCTAGCTTGAGTTGTTAATCAGCAATATTCAATTAAATTTCAATGACATTAACAATAATTTTAACTGTGTTAGCTTGCATTTAGTTTAGCAATTTATTAATTTAGGCAAGTATAGTTTTATCATTAAATTTACAATTGTTTTTAGAGTATTTGGGAGTTATTTTTTAATTTTTAAATAGAGTATCAGATAAAAAACGGCGGTGTCAGCGCCATCTAATGAATTTGTTTCGAGTTAAGAGCGTTTATTCCGTATGATTTTTTAAAGCTGGCAATGTCTGAAATAACTGTCAAATTACAATTGTATAATTTGACAAATGTTTTCATATAACTCGCTTATTGTTGCAGCATTTTTGGCGTAGGTACTAAAAAAAAGGGCTACTAGGTTATCGATTTCAAAATTACAAGTTTAGGGATGAACGTTATCTTACTGAATTAATTTTGAACTTCATAATTGATAAGAAAGCGTAATAATTGCTAATAGTGAGTTAACTCGGCCTTCTAGACAGGGCTACCGGGGCGGCGACCCCTCACCGCTAGCTCGCAGGCCCCCACTGACGCTTCGTCCGACCTCCAGTGCGCGCCAGTACTAGCTCTGTAGTGCAGCTAAAGTAAAAGTCGCTTCCCGCTGTCGGTCTGTCCCTATGTATGCTGAGATTTTTAAAACTATGCAACGGATTTTGATAAGTACATACATTAATTTGAACAAAAACACATTATTATTCTGTAGAAACTTACCTACACTGACCCATTTACCGTGTCTAGCCAATTGGCGGCATTTAAATAATAATTAACAAATGAAGGGACAATGTCACACAAGTTGACCTAATCCCAAACTTTAGGCTTGTACTATGGGTACGAGGCAACGATAAACATAGGTACTTATATAGAGAAATACAGAGAAAAATCTTCAAGACTCGTGCTCATGACTCATGACACAAGATTGCCCTTACCGGGATTTTAGCCCGGGACCACTAGCTTCGCAGGCAGGGTCACTACGTGTCGTGTAAATATCTAGGTCCGAAACAAAGGACTCTTAGTAATTATTACGCTATGAATGTGTTTGGACGTGGTGACAGGTGGAGGTACAGTCAACAGAAGAAGTAGCTACGCAACCGTAGAGCTCAAAATGATCTGTACTCGACTCTTTTGTCAAGAGAATACGTGTCTAGATCATTTTGAGCATGTTAATCGGCTTAGCCACTTTGATGCTGACTGATATTCTCGAGTGGTAACTCATATTGAGATTACATTTTTGGGTAAAATTCGGATCATGTTGCCAATTTCATTACGATCAGGGCATTTTTCTACGCCGTTTTTGCCAGCTTGACAGCATCATACGCAATCAACACGTTTAATTGTTAGATCGTTTATATTATGAACTATTGAATAATAATGTATTTGTCTTTGTGCTACGTTTATTTTGTGATGTTTAATGTAATTTTATAGTAGAATTACCAACTCTTTTCGTACAACGTTAAGGGTTAAATTATATATATATATATATATAAAATATAATTATTAACTGTACCTAATCATACCATTTTATCGTAAGTCATTTATAATTATGTAGAATGTATGTGTTGAAAAGATCAAGAATGTTCAATAAACATTGATACTTGAGGCGTAATTAGCAGTTGTACATGTTGTATACTAGTATCTTAATTTATAATAATAATTTTAAATACCATATTTTGACCTTGTTAAAGGCGAAAACGTGTCCAAAAATTATCACTTAATCTAATCTTACAAAACAACAGACTATATTTTTGTACCGATCTTGTATTTCAATGACTTTATTTAATAAAGCTAAAGATTAAACGATAATGTCTAAAACGTTGGACCAAAAGTTGGTGAGGACCAAAAAGTTGGACCATAGTTAAGCGTACAGTCGACGTCATAAATGTTTACACTTTAGTACCTTGTCACTAAACCTCACCTTGTACTTGTGGTACTAAAGTGTATACATATTTATGACGTCGACTGTACCATGCAAACTGAAAAAAGCTCTGTTGTGTGACGAAAATTATTCTCCATCCTCACAATTGTATGGCTTATTTTCATCGCACCACGGAAAAGTTTTATAGAAAATTTGATTGTGTGAGTTAGCATGCCCAACTTTTTGGACTAACTTTCGGATGGGCCAAATTTTTGTATACGTTTTTGTATTTTTTTCTATCCTTTTATGGTAAATCGAAATCTGAATATACTAGCGGCCGAACCCTATATTCTAATTGCGGACAGATAGCCTTACTTCGGATTAAAATTTGACACATTTTGTATGGGCAAATGTCAAATTTCAACCCGAAGTAAGCCTTATCTATCCGCGGTTTGAATATAGGGTTCGGCCGTAGAACGTGGGTATTATTTATCCGGCGTTCGAAGGGTTCGACATGATTTTAAATCTGACTTTGATTGATTTGTAAGTCCGCCTATTCCGTTTTGTAAAATGACTGTTCATTGTATGAATTTGATGTGTTTTAACACCAGTTTGTATGTCCTCATTCCTCGTCAAAATGATCCTGAATTCCGCTTTTTTGATGTCACCGTGCGATCCTTCGTAACATCGCATCTCAACCCGATCTATTTGAAGTTCTTGATCTTTCATCGATTATTATTTGTAACAAATTACAACCATTTTTATTATAATTTAATAATTCTAATGTGTAACTCGTTTACCTCTGAAGTGTATGATTGATACATAAATGTGTAAAATATACTATTTTTATTGCGATGTCTTTTTTCATTTATAAATGGGTGCACGAAATGTTGTAACGGTAAGTAGTTGGCTTAAGGGCAGACTCGTGATCGTAAGGTACAGAGTTCAAACCCCCCCGGTCACCATGTACCAATGAGTTTTTCTAGCTCAAGTACATTACCCGATGCTCTTACGGTGAAGGAAAAACATCGTGAGGAAACCTGCACATTCGAACAGCTGTGTGTAAGAGGGTAATGGCGCAAAAGATCCTAAAGGGGTCGAAGTGTGTCCGAAAGGGACCATCTGTAAGATAAGATAACATTATGTACTGTATGTAGGAGTGTTTATAGTTTATATTTGATTGTGTAGCCACACTAGTAGCGACATCTAGTGACAAGAAAACTTATGGCGTAGGCAATCGAATACTGGTTTTTAATTAACTGCCGTATTGTCAGTGTTGTTGTACACCGATCATCGCCTTCAATCTTTAATCTATTAATATTGCAAGGTCTATCGACGGTTGATCGATACATCGATCATCGTCTATCAATCTTTAATCTATTAACAGAGCCCGGAATTTTCGTAGCATGTTTTATGTGTCATAGGGACTTCTCGTTTATCGACTTCCGATATACATAATTTTATCGATACATTATAGAACACAACACAACATATCAATGAATATTAAAAGTAAAGTTAAACAACTGGCGGTCTTATCGCCAAAGAGCGATCTTTTTTACATAACTTTTGAGTAGCTGAAAATGTTAAATAGAGGTCTGCAATGAAAAGTTAATTCTTAACAATTCTACAATTAATCAGTTCAGTTCAGTGTTTTTTCATTTATCAATTTCATGTTAAAAGTCAGTTTTAGTGCTAACAAGTTTTTCATCATTAGTTTATCTATAATTTTATCTTGTCTCAAAGTGATCGCTCATTCGCGATAAGACTGGGCCTCTATTCTACAGCGTTATAGCGATATCGCGTTCGACATGTTTTTGAATCGTTTATGTCACAGTCGCCATTATTGTAAATGACATAAGAGTTATCAAAACGTTGACAATACGGAAACACGTCAAATACGATATCGTTATTACCGTGCAGAATCCCAGCCCTGCGTGTTGTTTACTTCTACTCGTAATTATATTTTTAAAAATGTATTCTGTATTTATCGATATACACAATGTATATCGGAAGTCGATAAACGACAAGTCCCTATGACAGCTCAAAAATGCTACGAAAATTCCGGGCTCTGTCTATTAATATTGCAAGGTCGATCGACGGTTGATCGATACATAGATCGTCGTCTATCAATCGTCAATCAATTAATATTGCAAGGTCGATCGACGATTGATCGATACATCGATGATCGTCTATCAATCGTCAGTCTATTAATATTGCAAGGCTGATCGACGATTGATTGATACATCGATGATCGTCTATCAATCGTCAGTCTATTAATATTGCAAGGCCGATCGACGATTGATCGATACATCGATGATCGTCTATCAATCGTCAGTCTATTAATATTGCAAGGCCGATCGACGATTGATCGATACATCGATGATCGTGTATCAATCGTCAGTCTATTAATATTGGAAGGCCGATCGACGATTGGTGCGGCAGCACACTAACATAACCTAAAAATAACAAGGTTGCCAAACCAACAAGGTATAAATGAAACAACTGCATATATTTTAACATATATTTATCCGTAGTGTAAACTGATCACAAACAGATATGTATAAACGTATTATGTAGAATCACATACACTTATAAACTAAATGGGTAAATAAAAAATCTAATAATAAATACCAATTCGTCAGATCTATCTATTAAGTCTATAATTTTGGATTTTGCCTAATGCGAGAGCCGTGGGGTCATTAATTTCAAAATGGATATTCGCGCTACAAGTGCTACTATCACGCGTGCTATGACAGACGGGTAGTCGAAGTTGCTAATATAAAAAAAAAACACCTTCATTCGTTAACCTTAAGATTAGCTTAGAAAAGGTTAACATGAGACCTTGTAATTCAAGGTCATGGTCACATACTTTGCGGAAAAAGTTCAGAGTTCAATTTAACCAATTAATTCATTTAAAACTAGGATTAATTATTTAGCCTGACTGGTCACGACTAAGGTCAAAAAGTAAAACTATTTAAATAAATAAATATCACGGGACAATGTCACACAAATTGACCTAGTCCCAAACTAAGCTCTAGGGTACTAGACAACGATAAACATACTTAGATGGAGAAATAAATATTTAAATACATATAAAACATCCAAGACTCAGGAACAAATACTCGTGCTCATCACACAAATATCTGCCCTTACTGGGATTTGAACCCAGGACCGCTGGCTTCGGAGGCAGGGTCACTCCCAACTAGGCCAACGTGTCGTCCATTTCTTTTAATGTCCGTACAGTCAGCCGAATAAGTGACATTCATTAAAAATGTCGCTAAACTTCGAAAAGCACCGCGTCATGTGCACGATAAAATTTTCTTTACAATTACTTGTCTATGTTTTTTACTAAAAATGTAATAAATAGTATAGTCCATTCGCTTAGGTGGTGTCGTCGCCTTGGCACGTGCCGCCTTTGGTTAATGGATGCCGCCGCGTAAATAAAGTATGCGAGCGGCGTAGCCGCAAGTGAATTTGGCAGTTTACATCGAATTAAATTTGTATTTTATTACAATAACCACAAGTGCGTGCGGGTGTAGCGACGCTATCTTAGCGAATGAACTATACAACAGCCTCATTTCAGACATATAACTTGCCATTGTTCCGGCAGTCTCTATTTGAAACATAAAACCCGATGATGTTTTACTTGAACTTTTACGTATCGTGAAGGCGAAAATTAATTGACCGCACAGTACTCTCCTAGAAATAATAGTAGACTTAGAAATATATATATACTATATCACAATACCGAATTGCTTACAAAATTAATAAATGGTCGATGAACTCTGATTTTAAGAGTCGTTATACAAAACAACATACACAAAAATGTAAATAATAAATAAATATCAGGGGACAATCTCACACAAATTGACCTAGTCCCATACTAAGCTCTAGGCTTGTACTATGGGTACTACACAACGATGAACATACTTATACAGAGGAATATATACTTAAATACATAGAAAATATACAACAGACTCAGGAACAAATATTCGCGCTCATCACAAATATCTGCCCTTACCGGGATTTGAACCCAGGACCGCAGGCTTCGGAAGCAGGTTCACTTCCACCTAGGCCAACGTGTTGTCTATGTGCTGGTATATCGTATTAACCCCCTCGGTAAAATTAGGGGAAATAAGTTTAATTTTCTTTTATTTTTATAACTATAGTTATTGCAGTTTGAGGGAACCTACCGTCGGAGATAGTGAAACACTGCGTACCTAACTAGCGAATACAATTCAAATGAAAAGATTAAATAATTATGTTCAAAGTAAAATGACAAAGTATTGCGCCTTACCTGATATGGCTCTTAATTTAAATAAATCTTTAAAACTTACGAGCTCCTGTAGTTGCCGGGTTAGAATGGCGCCACTCCATGTCTTCCCGTGGATGTCGTAAGAGGCGACTAAAGGAATAAGGGCTTGTAGTACTGTTAGGCTATGGGCTTGCAACCTGTCACTAATGCACTAGTAAACATCTTAGCCTACTTGTGTTCAATGTGGTTACATAATTATCAACAAGTGTTTTTAGAGTTGTTGGTATTTCTGTAGCTCTGCCTAGCACTCTGGGAATTAAGGCGTGACATTATTCAATTTTAAAATAAGAGTCCACTCGACCATTATACCTCAGCAAAGGGACAAAGGAGATATTACAATTCATAATAATCCATGGATAGATAGAGTTAATTCCCGTTCTACTTGGCGAAAACCATATTGCCTACGACATGATATCGTATCGTATTGTCAACGTTGAGAGCGTCGGTGGCCTAGTAGCTTAGTGGGTCGAGTCGTTATCGTAAGGTACCGAGTTGGAACCCCCGCGCGGTCACCAATGAGTTTTTTCTAACTACTCGATGCTCTTACGTAAGGGGGTAATTGCACAAAAGATCCTAAACGGGTCGAAGTGTATCCTAAAGGGCCCATCTATACGATAAGACTGTCAACGTTACAATAGCTCCTATTTACATGACAGTAATGGCGACAGTTACACAATAAAATAAAAAAACTCTTTTATGGGTAATTGTATTAGGTTCTATAATAAGCTCCCAAGTAATG
Organism: Acleris holmiana; assembly: GCA_949316455.1. Classification (NCBI taxonomy): domain Eukaryota; kingdom Metazoa; phylum Arthropoda; class Insecta; order Lepidoptera; family Tortricidae; genus Acleris; species Acleris holmiana. The sequence continues at coordinate 6,994,347 of OX438790.1, read as the reverse complement.
TTACTGAACTATCAGTAAATAAATTTAAGAGTTACGTTAAGCGTAAACTAATTTCTAAAGCATGTTATAGTATTAAAGACTATATTAATGATAACAATGCTTGGGACTGAATTGCTTGTAATAAAATGTTTAGTCCTTACGACAAAAGGTTAAGAACGTCGAAAAAAAAAAGACATCCGACAGAGTTTCTTCCAGGTTCTTCTTTGCTCGGTCGCGATTTGAACCTGCAGTCAATTTAGGCTAAGTCGCTACTATGACGTTTCAAAAGAGTTTATTATTTGTAAACCTACTTGAATAAAGATTATTCTGATTCTGATTCTGAATACGATAGTAATAGTATAAGCGGTTCTATATTGTCTGCCATAAATATTTTTAGTCATGTGTTTTAAGTCATATTTATCGCAAATTATAACGGACCATCCATAAAGTACGTCACACGCTAAGGGGGGGATCGACGAAGTGTGACATTGTGTGACAAGGGGAGGGTCATAAGTTCAAACCCAGAGAGGGGTAGGCAGAGCAACAGACATATCGACAACGCTAAAAAGACTTGTTGATAATTCTGTAACCACATTTTGCACAAGTAGGTTAAGATGTTTACCAGTGTATTAGAGACAGGTTGCAAGCCCATCGCCTAACAGCACTACAAGCCCTTATTCCCTTAGTCGCCTCTTACGACATTTACGGCAAGACACGGAGTGGCTCTATTCTAACCGGGCAACCACAATACGCCTAAGTGTTAAAATGCCAAATTTGAACCCAAACGTGAACGAAGGGACTGCCATGCCGGTTATAAATAATATGAAGGAGTGGTTTCAAAGTCCATCGACTCAAGATGATTGTTTGTAACTTCCATTAACATCAATATAACAACAATTTATTTTTTTGTTAACTTTTTCAAATGAGAGATTTGATGTTGATTATGTTGAAAATAATCTGAATGGAAATAAAACCAATTTCAAAACCGCTGTTTTAATTTAATAATTTCTAGATGCGAAAATGCAAAATATGTGACGTCACACCATGGAAGGGGTCTCGAAAATGTGACCAACTGTGACAAGGGCGGTGAGGGGTCAAAAAATCACGACATCAGTGTGAAATACTTTTTGGCCGACCCCTAAACTAGTTACATGCATGCGGTTTTATCCGGACGCCTGGCAACCCTAGCTGTGCTCATACTTTTTACTGCCATGCGTGCAACGAGATGTTGCCACTAGTATAAATTAAAAAGGTTTCCGTTTACCCCATTTTGGCTACGAAATTCTAAAAACGGCACGCGCAAATATACGCGAGTGCATATTTCAAACCTATTTTTTTTTTTTTTATAAAATCTTAGTTAATAAACCGTTGCACTAACCTTATTACAGTATGAAATACATTGGTAAACGTGTTTAATATAATTAGTTAAATAAAACACATCACTGACTATGATAAAACTAAATAAGTTCGTGTTATTAAATTGATTTAGGTTGAGATGCACCAAGCAGCTGTTTTCGCATTCCCTTCGGAGCATAACGAACAATACGCTAAATGTACAAAAAATACATAACGCCAAATGTAGTATTAGATTTAGTCTAGTCATAGTCACTTTTTGTAGATTCTGCATTAGGTACAGTCAGCATCACTATATCGTTGGCTGTTACGTTATAATTTAATGCTGACTGTACATTTGAGAGAAGTAAAGTAGAGAATTTACTTTTTGCTTTTGTACATTTTGCGTTGAAAATTCTGTAACCACACTTTGCACAAGTAGGCTAAGATGTTTACAGACAGGTTGGAAGCTCATCGCCTAACAGTACAATTATTTTTAATAAGTCTTTTTTGGGTTATATTTCTGTAGCTCTGCCTACCCCACTCTGGGAACGAAGGCGTGATGTCATGTATGGTTGTATGTACATTTTGCGTGTTTTGCATTGCACATTATGCTCCGAATCGTTCGCTTTGTTGTTTCTCGGTATGGGGGTAAGACTATAGGATAATTTATTAGCATAGAGTCGCATTTAGAATGCATTTACAGTCTAAGGGTCATGTTAATAACTCATCTAGTTCGAGACGCCCGTCCGCCCGCCCGTTATCAAATTTGTACGCGCCTCGCCCACAGACAAGTTAGAACTTGTCGTTCTGCCCGCGGCACGCTCAGATACTCATCCAAATTACGCGAGGCTCGCACACTGAAGCGCCTTTGAGCACTGTCAAAAGACCGACTCTCGGCGGCTCGCCGCGCGCTGCTCGCGCACAGCGCGTGAGCGCGTACGAATTTGAGCGAAACAGGTGAGCCGTGCGTGCCTCAACCCGAGGCTGCTCTAATTCGTACTCACCTTTAGATGGTCATCACTGGTGACCACCATGACGAAACGAGTTAAGACAGGCATCTCAACCGAGATCAGTTTGATAATCTGTCCTATAAAAAACTTAAAGACTCATGTTGTAACAACTTAAAAGCTGCTAGAGCGACTTACAACTTAATTGACTTAAAATCAGAGTATTATACATTAACAATATGAGCTGCAGATTAAGCTGAACGGGATTTGGGAAAGAAATTAAATTTTTCACAAGATATTTCTTGTCAGTAGGTGATGAAACCAGCAATGGACAAGGCGTAAACACTTGTAATGACAGTTCTCCATTAAATTTGACAGCCAGCGACAAAATACAAAATGGCGGCGCGACGGTTGCCACTAACAAAAATTCATTATATTACAGTTGAGTAATGATTGTAATATTTCTCAATTGCAATAATATATTTTTTTACTTGATATGTACTAATGATTTGATATTTTGATATTTTATCGAAACCTAAGCTATAGGAATTAAAAATAATGTAAAAAAAAACAGTATTTTCGCCGGTATCTTAACCTTGAAATAGTATCTACGAATTTGAATGTTGGAACAATCTGCATTTTGGCCTGATTGTGCAAAATGAGGTTACAGAACTATAAAGAAGTTTTTATTTAGTTTTTGGTATTTCTGGGAATGAAGGAGCGATGTTATGTATGTATGTGAACAATCTGCTTTTTAGAGTGGATTTTATTCTTCCTTTGGAAACAGTAATAATTTTGTTGTAATAAAGTGACATTTATTATTCTAACCATTTAATTTGTTATTATTAATAATTTGTTGCGCCAGTCAATTTATTACCGTGTGATCTTTGAATTAAGAGTTAAGTGCCCATGTTTTTTGCCTGTCAGATTAAAGTGTCCAACACTGGTGCCATCATTCTACTTTATTTCAAGTTATATCTTGCTGGGATATAGGTCTCGCGGTAGGAGAGTGAGGTAGGTATACATACTACCTATTGCTATTTCACCCTCTCGTGTAATAGTAATTCGTGTTTCGTGCATCTTAGTTAAAGATGCAGCTTTAATTATCTTAAGTCTAAACCTAATAAAAATGCATATAAAATTGTTAAGTGCATTTTTTATAAAAATACCGTTATTAAAAAAACACTGTCAATACAAATATTGCACCCAGTTGTCCTTATTTTAAATAAAAAAGAGATTAAGTGCTTTTTATCCTACAGATAAGACTGCCTGGTTCTTTTCTTTCATATGACAAAGAAAAGAAAAACTATTACTTTTAATTTTAACTGGGGATTGGAAAAATCGGCCCCAAGCTTAAAATAAATCACCTAAAACTTACAATCCGTCCGAAAAATACAGTTGGCATTATCGAAATTTGGTCAATTTTTAAATTACTACAAAATACAGTAAAGTGTACTCGAAAACGTCTCACATTTATTATTACGTATGGTAAATTATCTAATATTGTAAAAATCACTAACCCTGACTTAATTAACCGGCTATCGACCAGAGCTTTAGAAAAAAAAAGGGGGGTAGGGGGAGGACTAAAACTTTCACCATACTACAAACAGGGAGATTTTTGTAAGTAGGACGATGAATTTACCAACAACAAAGTAAAGTTCCATTACCTTTGCTCTCGAAAGCCATTTTGAAATTTGTAACTAATAAAAATTAACTATTTGGTCATTAATATATAGTTTAAACTCAATTGCCTTGATTATGTACTCTCCCTGCGGCACACAGGGTCTCACGAGGTTAAGTACCAATATGTCTGGAATCCTTACTAATATTATAAATGTGAAAGCGTGGATGTTTGTTACGCTTTCACGCAAAAACTACTTGACGAATCATCATGAAACTTTGTACACATATTCTGGGAGGTACTAGAAGTAACATAGGATACTTTTTATTAAAAAAAAAATTTTTTACAAAATAAAAAAATGATAAGAAAAAAAATAGCAGCGGGCGCAGTATTTAACAAAATGATACACACTTTTGCATTGCTTATGAAAAGTATGTCAAGAAAAGAGCTCCCCCTTTATAGCTTACGTAATACTTGAATAACGCCTAAACAGAGCGAGCTGGGCTGGAATTCTATAAGGTAATAACGATATCGTTTTTGACCTGTTTCCGTATTGTGAACGTTTTGATAACTCTTATGTCATTTACAATAATGGCGACTGTGACATAAACGATTCTAAAACACGTCAAACACGATATCGTTATAACGCAGTTGAATAGAGGCCCAGTAGGTATGTTATCTAATTTGAGTAAAAAGTAAGTTTCATTTCATATAATGTTATCTCAAATTATGTTTTTTTTTTTAATGAATGATATAGTTCATGAGACACAATTTCACTGCCATAATTAGTCGTTTGACCTAAAATAGTAAAAAGTGATTTTATTTTCACTTATTTTTGTCAAAGTTCCATTTACATTTACAATTAATAAGTTTAGGTAAAACAAATTTTATATCAACTAGCTAGGTTAAAGATGTCTCATACAAAGTTATGCTTATAAAAAACTCTTACAAAGTATTTGCCATCACAAAAATTATTAAGGTGTTTATTTATTACTTCTTATAATAATTTAGTGCATTACATTGATACTTGACATAATATGACTAATCACTCAAAATTACAAAATTTACAATTATTCACAAATAATTATGTATAAAAAAAATATTTTTATAGTGTTTTGAATTGACGAAAACGCGCCGAAGACTTAACTTTACTTGGTGTAAATGTATGTAAAATTAAGTAGCGCTTTAGTGAATAAAATATTAAAAACACTTTAAAATAATTAATAAAAGAAGTTATTACAGATTTCTGTTCTAGACATTTCACGGCGAAATATTCCTCACGCGTTTTGGTAGGACCAATTTATAAATTTAGTTTCGCATAAAGTCTACAATTCGGTTGACATAATTTTTTTTTTCTTTTAAACATTTAAAAAACGAATGTAATCAAATCTATCCTTGGTTAATTTTGAAAACTTTCGCCACGTAACTGTTACTTACCAAGCGACTTCGAGCTTCATCTTAAGCCCAATATATTTTTGTTCGATTTTATTGCTGCGCGAAGTTTCTTAACTAAAGCAGCAGGCTGGATGAGTATTGATACCTCCGTACCGTGGTTTCCTATTCTGTTCATTTCTTCTTCGGTGCCCTGGAAATTCAATAAATAAAATAAAAAAAAATACCACGGGACAATCTCACACAAATTGACCAAGTCCCAAACTAAGCTCTAGGCTTGTACTATGGGTACTAGACAATGATAAACATTCTTATACAGAGAAATAAATACTTAAAAACATGGAAAACATCCAAGACTCGGGATCAAATATTCGCGCTCATTCGGATTTGAACTAGGCCACCGTGTCGTCAAATTAGAATTTGATAGTTACGTATTAGTCTCATACTGTAATTTAAAACCTTTATATTAACTTGCAATGTATGTTCGTCCGGGTGGAATCTTACGAGTAACATTTGAACCACTTCCCGGGGACCGATTGCGCTGAAATTTGGTATGCCTACGTAACCTCGATGACAATACAATAATATGGCACCATCGAGCTGGTCTGATGGAGTCGGAAGGTGGCGACAGGATCTCCGCTATACTTAACGTAGACCCACCGTGTTTAGACTCATTAGGTTGGTCTTGATAAGCTGTAAATAACTTTGCAAAAAAAATGTACAGTGGGCAACAAAAGTTTTTCTCAAAAATAAAATTTATGACAGATTTATTTTATGAATATTTATGCAACTGTTACATAATGAAAGCTTTTGAGATACGAGTGACAAAGTAAGGACACGAGTGTCTAATAACAACCACAAGTTTACAATTTCTCCTAAATCATATAAAAGAAACTCAATTCTATGCATGTGCCCTATAATGAGCTACGAGAAGCTAGCGGTCCTGGGTTCAAATCTCGGTAAGGGCAGATATTTGTGTGATGAGCACGACTATTTGTTCCGGAGTCTTAGATGTTTTCTATGTATTTAAGGACGTATCTTCTATATAATAAAAATGAATCGCTGAATGTGTTGCTCAGCGCAAATCTCGAGAGCAACTAAACCGATTTCGCCAATTCTTTTTTTATTGCGTTTGTTACTGTCAGAAGAAGGTTCTTATGAAAGAAAAAACTGAAAATGCCACCGGGAAAGTCAGAATCGAAGCCGCTAGTTTCTCTATATAAGTGTTATCGTTGTCTAGTACCCATAGTACAAGCCTAGAGCTTAGTTTGGGACTAGGTCAATTTGAATGAAATTGTCCCCTGATATTATTATTTCATTTTGGACGTGCAGTTGACACTGGTATGTCCAAATCACTTAACTGGTTAACACTTATAGAGTTCACAACATCAGAGGGTAATTCGTTGCACAATTTAACTATCCTGTTTGCTATAAAGCTTTGCCAATATTTGTGTTGTTTTTTTTTTTGCGAGTTTAAACTTGTGACCTCTTGTGTTCTTTATTTATTTATTGAAAGGTTAGGGTCTCCCCAAACCTATCGACGCGGAATCGGCGTTAGCTGATCAAAAAACTCTTTATGTCTACGCAATAAGAGTGAAAAGACGTCGAATCGGCCGGCGACAGCGGAACCGAACGACGTCTTTTCGCTTTTTTTTATGTTAAGGAGAAGGCACCCGAGCAATTGGGCCACCTGATGGTAAGTGGAATCTGAGACCCATAGACATTTGAATTCTCAAGACTATAATCCCAAGACCTCAAATGCGTTGCCAACCCTGAGGACTAAGATGGAATGCCTCTATGCTAGTAATTTCACCGGTTGTCTTATCCCCACAACGGAACACAACTGTAGTAGAGAGGACAATAGAGAGATTTCTCTCCAGGCGGGTGTTATGCCCGGGGACCGAAGTCCATTTGGATGAAGTTGGAAGTTGTATATAAGTCAACCGACTGAAGAAACTTCGTTAGCGCGATGTAGCGCACTGTCAGATTTAGTTGCGCTGTCTGCCGCTGGTGGCGCTGGCGAGTTGTTTGTTACAAGTTGTCACTAGATGTCGCTAGGTCGCCACACAACAGTGCGAACACTTGCTTGGCGGGTGGTTAATGGATAAGATGGTGGTGGCTTGGTGTGGGGAGGCCCTCGGCCGGTGTGGAGTGAATGTAGTACCTTGAGGAGGTTGAGGGCGCGGTTGTTGACCTCGGTGACGGCCCAGCGGCCCGGCGGCGGCAGCCCCGCGCGGCCCGCGGGCGAGCCCGGCTCCACGCCCGCGATGCAGCACTCGCTGTCCAGCTTTATCCCTGGAACGTTCGTCATACAGCCCTCTACACCTTGCGACCACACACATCAACAACACCCTACTCTTCGACCCTACCCTGGACTTGTTCTCCCGGTCGGAGCCGAGGTTCCTGGAGTCGACGGCCAACCCCAGCACTATATGTGGGTGATGAGCCCAAAGCTGGTTTTTTTTTTTTTTTTTTTTTTTTTTTTTTTTTTTATGGTTTTGAGACGGCAAACGAGCACACAGGCCACCTGATGGTAAGTGGAAACTGTGACCCATAGACATTCGCATTCACAAGACTGCAATCCTAAGACTGCAAATGCATTGCCAACCCTGAGGACTAAGATGGAATGCCTCTATGCTAGTTATTTCACCGGCTGTCTTATCCCCAAACCGGAACACAACAATGCGGACACTGCTGTTTGGCGGTAGGTTAATGGATAAGATGGTGGTAGCGATCCGGACGGACCCTGCATAAGGTCCTACCACCACACAAGGCCTTACACTATGTACTTGAATATCGTTAATTTTAATCATTTTATAGTATTAGTGTAACTATATTTAAATTTTAATTTGTGTTATTTTTCAACTATATTATTGTAACCTATAGCTATAACTTATTTGTGTGGCATGACTGTTAACCCCATAAGGCCCAAGTACCCGTAGTACTTACTAACTTTGTCATTCAGACCCGGCTCCTTCGACAGTTGTGTAGTCATAGCGTACCACGGTCCTACCAGTAGCACTAACTAGAAATGCTACTGGTAGGACCGTGGCACGCTATGACAACAAAAGTACAATAACAAAAAAAAACATCTTTTAAGTACTTGGGTCTGAATGAGTATATAACAACAGTACTACTGGTAGGTCTACCTAGGTTGCTGTGTTTTTCAAATTTAATGTCACTGATATTCTAGATATTACATTTTGGTAGTGTTGGACGATAGACCGCCCCGAAGCAATACGGCACTTATATAATTTGAAAAAATCACCTGCAAAGATTCATACTATATCATCATATTCATATTCTACTAAGGTGCTAATATTGACTCAGTTTTGCACCAAACTGTATGTGGCCGTCTTAATCAAAAAGGGCGCTTATTGCGGCTGATGGTAAGGCTCTTTTAATTCTAGTAACAATTATAACTATAGAAATAATAAGATAACATTTATAACTAATATAAAAATATATGTAGCCACGTTCAAAATACCGAGTAACAGATTTCCGGGTAAAATTGTCTTTTGAAATTTTAGGCTATCGAGGCGAAGTTTTGTAATAAACATGTAATATTACCTAAACTCTCATGATCCCGTTTACTCAGCACGTAGATCTTCCCAAGGGGCACTCGATGAAATAATATGTCCACCTGCAAACAATTGTAAATCCGAATAAGTCCATATAATGACTAAAAGGACGATAAAATTGGCTTACTAGATTTTGTTCTCACACAGTTGGGTGTCTATCGTTTCATTGAAACACCTTTCATCGAATGTGTCACTTCATCGAATTTCATTTCATCGAACGCTATTATCTGCTGAAACCATAATGTTTTCAGGGTATCTTAAACATCTATCCTAACCTAACCTACGTAATTAATGTTTAAGATACCTTGAAAACATTGTGGTTTCAGCAGAAAATTGCGCAGTTAAAAGTGAGTCTTATATACAATGTGTTACAGATAAATAAGTGTGTGTCAAAAATGTTGTTTAGTGCTTTTGCTGTCAACTGTTTTTTTAACATTTTCTCGTAAATCGTATCAATGAAACTCAATAAAAAAAAAAAACCGTTTATTTTAATAATTTCCGAATGTTACATGCTTACTTAGACTCTAAATCTTAAATAGGAAGATTTTTAAGCGAGTCAAGTCATAATTTATTATTTAATTGCAGGTGTGTTGTACAATGGTTTTATCTCTATTACGTGCTTATATAAAATTGTATTTTATTAATAATGTTGATATAATAGGGAACATGCGTTCCCTATTGGTATTGATGGTGGTTCGAGGAAGTGTCGTGTGGGCAGAGTTACCAACTCTCAAAAATATTTATCCCTGAAGTTTGTGTCAAAAACCCCTAAAATCTCCTTGATGATTGAGTTGTCCCCCTAAAAAATATATAAATATAAATTCATAATGATTTAGAAATAATATGCTGTAATATATTTCAAAGGTATTTTTATTATAAGTTATTTAATACAAAAAATATTTCGTCTTCATCTGAAGGTTCAGATTTTTTGAAATCATACATGTTGACATTGAATACATTGAACATTTCATTGGATGGATTAAATATTAATTTTATCAATTTAAAAATATTGAAGTCATAAAATCCCTGAAAATACCCCTAAATATTTCAGACCCCTCAAAAAAACACATCTCACTTAATAACCCCTAAATCTAGGGGAAAACCCCTAAGTTGGGAGCTCTGCGTGTGGGTGTTGTGTACGTACCGTGCCGCGGGCTCCGCGGGCGAGCGCACGCGCATGCGCGGCGTCGCGCGGCGCGCTCCCGCGCAGCGCCGCCACGCGGTCGCCGGCGCGCCCGCCGCACCACGCCCCGCCGCGCCCCCACCACGCCACCCTGACCAACACCGCTATATCACATCTCTGACATCTGCAGGTACTTTGTTTCATTATCAGATACATACATACATACATAACATCACGCCTTTATTCCCAGAATGGGGTAGGCAGAGCTACAGAAATACCAACAAATACTGACTTGTTTATTATTCTGTAACCACATTTTGCACAATCAGGCCAAGAAGTTTACTAGTGTATTATTGGTACAAGCCCTTATTCCCTTAGTCGACTCTTACGACATCCACGGGAAGACATGGAGTGGCACTATTCTAACCCGGCAACCACACGGGATTGATTATCAGATAACTAAACTAATTAAAAAAACCCCCGACTAAATAAATAGTCTGTAAAAAAACCTCTAATATGTAAAAAATAATAAGTAGTGGCCCTGAGGGCTGATTGTTCGATAAGTAGATAGTTAACTGAACACTGACACTAACTAAACTGACACGGCGGGGATCGCTTCCGAGAGTGCAACGACGCCATCATCCCTTTTATGTCATGATTTGGTTAGGTGTGTCATACTCAGGGTTAACACAGGTCCATTTCTGTGAAAAAAGTGTCAAAACTGGGGCTAAAGTTTACCAGGAAACCGTTCTGGAACCAATAGTGAAGCCTTTAAGCCACTCTCTATTTCAAAACCAGCCCTGGGTCTTTCAACAAGACTCAGCCCCTGCACATAAGGCAAAAACAACTCAAGCCTGGTTTCGAAGCAACAAAATTGACTTCATTGCCCACGAAGACTGGCCCTCCTCCAGCCCGGACCTCAACCCCCTGGATTATGCTATATGGCAGGTTATTGAGAAGAAAGCCTGTGCTAAACCCCACACAAATCTTGACTCCCTCAAGCGGGCCATAGTCAAGACAGTGACGGAATTAGATATGACAACCGTGCGTGCCGCTATTGATGACTGGCCTCGTCGTCTGAAGGCCTGTGTTCAGGCCCAAGGAGGCCATTTTGAATGAAATTGACAAATAATTTTACCATTTTTGCTCGCTCACTTTCTACTGGAACCTTCGAAGGCGGCCACGTGACCGGCGCGAGGGAGTGGCCGGCCGCAGTGTTGTAGTGCGACTCACCAGACGGCGTTGTTGTAGTCGGCGAGCGCGGGCGGGCACGCGGCGGCCACGTGTCCGGCCGCAGTGTTGTAGTGCGACTCACCGGACGGCGTTGTTGTAGTCGGCGAGCGCGGGCGGGCACGCGGCGGCCACGTGTCCGGCCGCAGTGTTGTAGTGCGACTCACCGGACGGCGTTGTTGTAGTCGGCGAGCGCGGGCGGGCACGCGGCGGCCACGTGTCCGGCCGCAGTGTTGTAGTGCGACTCACCAGACGGCGTTGTTGTAGTCGGCGAGCGCGGGCGGGCACGCGGCGGCCACGTGTCCGGCCGCAGTGTTGTAGTGCGACTCACCAGACGGCGTTGTTGTAGTCGGCGAGCGCGGGCGGGCACGCGGCGGCCACGTGTCCGGCCGCAGTGTTGTAGTGCGACTCACCAGACGGCGTTGTTGTAGTCGGCGAGCGCGGGCGGGCACGCGGCGGCCACGTGTCCGGCCGCAGTGTTGTAGTGCGACTCACCAGACGGCGTTGTTGTAGTCGGCGAGCGCGGGCGGGCAGGCGGCGGCCACGTGTCCGGCCGCAGTGTTGTAGTGCGACTCACCAGACGGCGTTGTTGTAGTCGGCGAGCGCGGGCGGGCAGGCGGCGGCCACGTGTCCGGCGGCAGTGTTGTAGTGCGACTCACCAGATGGCGTTGTTGTAGTCGGCGAGCGCGGGCGGGCAGGCGGCGGCCACGTGTCCGGCGGCAGTGTTGTAGTGCGACTCACCAGATGGCGTTGTTGTAGTCGGCGAGCGCGGGCGGGCAGGCGGCGGCCACGTGTCCGGCCGCAGTGTTGTAGTGCGACTCACCAGACGGCGTTGTTGTAGTCGGCGAGCGCGGGCGGGCAGGCGGCGGCCACGTGTCCGGCCGCAGTGTTGTAGTGCGACTCACCAGACGGCGTTGTTGTAGTCGGCGAGCGCGGGCGGGCAGGCGGCGGCCACGTGTCCGGCCGCAGTGTTGTAGTGCGACTCACCAGACGGCGTTGTTGTAGTCGGCGAGCGCGGGCGGGCAGGCGGCGGCCACGTGTCCGGCCGCAGTGTTGTAGTGCGACTCACCAGACGGCGTTGTTGTAGTCGGCGAGCGCGGGCGGGCAGGCGGCGGCCACGTGTCCGGCCGCAGTGTTGTAGTGCGACTCACCAGACGGCGTTGTTGTAGTCGGCGAGCGCGGGCGGGCAGGCGGCGGCCACGTGTCCGGCCGCAGTGTTGTAGTGCGACTCACCAGACGGCGTTGTTGTAGTCGGCGAGCGCGGGCGGGCAGGCGGCGGCCACGTGTCCGGCGGCAGTGTTGTAGTGCGACTCACCAGACGGCGTTGTTGTAGTCGGCGAGCGCGGGCGGGCAGGCGGCGGCCACGTGTCCGGCGGCAGTGTTGTAGTGCGACTCACCAGACGGCGTTGTTGTAGTCGGCGAGCGCGGGCGGGCAGGCGGCGGCCACGTGTCCGGCGGCAGTGTTGTAGTGCGACTCACCAGACGGCGTTGTTGTAGTCGGCGAGCGCGGGCGGGCAGGCGGCGGCCACGTGTCCGGCGGCAGTGTTGTAGTGCGACTCACCAGACGGCGTTGTTGTAGTCGGCGAGCGCGGGCGGGCAGGCGGCGGCCACGTGTCCGGCGGCGGCGGCCCCGCGGCGCTGGTCGGCGCGGAGGGCGGCGGCCTGCCTCTGTCGCAGCGGCCGTAGCCCCGAAGGCGCGCCCGGTGGGGACGGCTCTAGGGACCGAATTTGCTTCAATCCACAAATACTTAAAGGAGAACAAAGCTGCGTTCCGAATCACGCTCACAATGCTGACGGCCGGTCCGATTCAGTTAGCGCGCTCAAGGCCGTGTAGTGTGTTTTTGTTTCGGACCGCTCATAAGCGCGCTAAATGTTTATAACCTAAAATTGGTCAACTGTCAAGTCAAAATAGGAGAGTCTGAAATTATTGTGTCACTGATGAGATGGTATAAGTCAATGAGATAACAAACATGTATGATGCTTTATATGTTGCGTGGATTTTCAAAACATCTTGAATATAATATGCGTTCTCTTATCCAAACAGCTTGACGTTTGTGCTCACGGTGCCCACGCCTGGAAGTGTAAGCACCGCGAGCGCCATCCATGACGTAATCAATGACGTCGTGACATTTCTTGTAATCGCCGTGAGCGTTGAGCGTGATGCGGTCCGATCGTGAGCGCGCTCTGAGCACTTTAAGCGTGATTCGGAACGCAGCGTATAAATTGTTCTACACGTTATCGCTTGACCGTCCTGCAGGGTGATAGACGGCCAACAACGGGCTGGTCGAGGAGAACCCGAAAAGCTCTTTAGAGGATTGTGAAGCGATGCTGATCGCGTAGCTGTCAAAAATACTCCATACAAATTAAGCTCCGGGCGATAACGTTTCTCACCGCCTAATCCATTTCTACGATTTTTTTATATGCCCGCTTTTGTTTTTTTTTTCAATACATATATTTTCTTGGAAAGGATAACGTATAGACCTAGTTTTTCATAATATCTAAAACATTAAAAAATCGTTAAAGGGTATTTTTCAAAGAAATTGTACCTAAATAAGGACTGAAATTAGTGAGTAAGAGACGAAAATTTGTCGTCATTGAAAAATACCCAAAAATCGGACAACGTTTAAGGGGCGAAAAAAGTTCTCTAATTTAGTAAAGTCATTTTTTGCATCACAATCCTCTTAAATGATTTTGCAATTCATAAAAATATGTTTGACGTAAATTTTACAGTCCCGGTAGGCCATTTGGGATGCAATTGTGAACGGGGTGCTCATCTGGCGTGGCAGTGGAAACTAACCAAAAATGTACTTCAAGATTTAACCCACACATAACACCATGTACTTGGTAAAATAAAACCAAAAACCATTTACACACATTAATAATGTATATACACATCAAAAATATACATTTACATAACACGTAATGTACTGCGTTCCAATACATTTGAAGGTAACCCGTCATGTTATCGAGTTTCACTTAATCTATTGTATCATTTCATCGAACTTCTTTTTGTATTTGGCGTATTTTTCTATAGCAATCAATGATTTTGTTATAAAAAAAAGCTATTTTGTGTTTTTTTTTTTGTCGTTGAAATTGCATCTAGTTTCATCGATAACACTGTGTCCTTATCAGTGTACCTGTAACTTACCATTGCTGAGCGAGCTGCTTCTCCGGCGCGTGCTATCGATGCGACCCTCGGGGCGCGAGCGCCGCACCACTTTCACGCCCACCGTCGCACTTCTGCATAATATATTAGTTGTAATGGTATCTCTTTTAGACCGTCCCAATTATGCAGGTTGTTTGCAATTTGATAGAGCACAACCAATAAATGGGTAAGGTCCAAAAAGTTGGCCACGCTAACTCACGCAATTAAATTATGAAACTTTTCCGTTGTGCAACGAAAATTAGCCATACAATTGTAAGGACACTTTTCGTCGCCCAACGATCTTTTTTCGCCTTCGTTGTTTGTATGGTTAACTGCGCATAACTATGGTCAAATTTTTGGTCCTTAGGTACCCAAATACGAGTCCTGAATAGATTTACAAGAAAAAAATAACTCAAATTAAGTCTGAAAAATATATCTACACATTATGTGATCTCTAATCGCTTGACCTAGGGACTTGAAATCTGAAGGAATTATTCCTGGTTCAAACGGAAGGAAGTGAGGCGAGAAACTATGGTGTCCTCAATACATCACGTTTTCTTAAATATAATGTGCTAGACGTCCTTAAATTTTTTGCCGTTCTTTCTTTGTGGTTACCTGTCGTTATCGTCATGCCTCGTGGGGCTGTCTTGCCGCCGCCCCTGGCCCAGGCCTCGCAACCTACTCAGCAGGGAGAGCTCAGTCAGACCTCGCTTCCAAATAGGCTTGGCCGGGTTAGTATCTTGCTTCTCTGTTAAAAAGTAATTTAAATAAATAAATAATAATAAGCACCAGGAGAAAACTCTATACTTTGTTTGTTTTTGATTCTGTTAAACAACCAATCAAACTGTTTTAGACGCATTGGTGTTCTGTTAATGGCTGACCACTGTATCATGTTGTATTTTTGTTTAGAATTAATTATTTAACCGAACAAATGGAGTATAGAGCGACGCTATAGGATAGTAGTCCGATTATAATGGTTGTAGAAAAGCTCAGTAGGAAGAGTTCCATTCCTCGGGTAGTTCTCATGATGAAAGTAAAATAAATAAATAAATATCACAGGACCAATGTCACACAAATTGACCTAGTCCCAAACTAAGGTCAAGGCTTGCACTTACTATGGGTACTATACAACGATAAACTTACTTAAAGCCAAAAAAAAAGCTTAAAGCTTTTTGTATTTAAATAGGACCAAATAAAAACTTGTCAGGCTTTATATAGAGAAATACATACTTAAATACATAGAAAACATCCAAGGAGCAAAAACTCGTGCTCATCACATAAAAACCTGCTAGGCCAGCGTGTCGCCAAATAGCTAAAGTATGTTATCCCACCAAAAACATAAATGTAAAAAAGGAGAGCCAAGTTCAATACAAAAATTATTCTCTGCTGTGGGCTTCGCCGCAAAAAGAATGGAGATCTGAGATTGAGTGCCAAATTCTATGCAAAATCCAAATATGTAGTCTAAGGGCTGACTTGGCTGGTTTTCCCATACTAATTATTATTAAGTACCTACTTTTACACAGTCATGGAAGAGCCTTATGTTCGATGGGTAGTTTCTACCAGCAAGCCAAATTTTCGGAATAATAAAATAAGAACCGAAAGGTAACAGGTTTAGAACATGCGAAGGCTATATAATTCGTTTGGGAAAACCAGCCAAGTCAGCCCTTAGACTACATATTTGGATTTTGCATAGAATTTGGCACTCAATCTCAGATCTCCATTCTTTTTGCGGCGAAGCCCACAGCAGAGAATAATTTTTGTATTGAACTTGGCTCTCCTTTTTTACATTTATGTTTTTGGTGGGATATCATTACTTTTTGTAGGTAAGTCTTACCTACTTACTAAAAAGTACAATTATTATTTATTTAAACTATTGCCTATACTATACTAAACCTACGTACCTACTTATTATAGGAATTGTAATAATAATAAGTATATACACCTACCTATTTATAACTATAAAATTATTATTTATTTAAACTATTGCCTATACTATAATACTATACGTCCGTACCTACTTATTAAAGAAATTGTAATAATAATATTACTACAAATTATAAGTTTTCCTTAAGAAAACTTAGCAATTTCGCAGCATAAATCGCAACCTTATAGGTCAGATATCGAGAGACAACCGGACAGCAAGACTCGCTCGGCCACGTTCGCGTCAACGGTTCGATTCGGTTGTCACAGCGCCCCACCCACCCCGCCCGCGCCGCTCCGGCGTCACTCGGCGCGCGCGCGTCGTGTATATACCGAAAATCTAAATGCCTATTATTTTATCATTATTTATGAGTAGGTAATGATTTTACACTATTGATGTGCGCTAAATATAAAAATAATAATTAATCCCAGTTAATAACGTAGGTACCCTAAGTAATATTAGGTATTTATGTTAAGCGTTCATAATGGGATCTAATTATTTAAAAATTGCCAGTTTTTTATTTATTCCTTTGTATTCATCTAATTACCTATCTGCATACCAAATTTTAACTCTCTAGGTCATCTGGAACTGGGTTAGAGTTTTGGTCTATAGGTCAGTCAATGATAAAAATGAGGAATTTTGGACATTAATATCTAAATAACCGTTTGAGATAAGCTTATGAAATTTAGAACACATATGTATCTCGCAAGTCTCAATATATGAGCCAAATTTGATACGTTTATGTAAAATAGTTTTTGATTTATGAGGGGATCAAAAGTGGCTCCAAATGGTTCGTGTAATATTACACACGGTGCGGCTCGCCAGTTCTGTTTCTTGAACTTGGCTTGACACGCTCCCGCGTGTCTAGATACAAAGTCGATGGGTTGTTAATAGTTTTAACAGCGTTGGACAAAAATAACTACAAGCAAAATGTGAAATAAAATAACATAAAAGTATCAGGCGGACGGACTAGTGTAAACACGAGGTAAGTCGGTGGGAGCCGGTTGAGAGTGATGCGACTACCGTTTTAGGCGGACGGACTAGTGTAAACACGAGGTAAGTCTGTGGGAGCCAGTTGATAGTGATGCGAGCGCCGTATCAGGTGGACGGACTAGTGTAAACACGAGGTAAGTCGGTGGGAGCCGGTTGAGAGTGATGCGACTACCGTTTTAGGCGGACGGACTAGTGTAAACACGAGGTAAGTCTGTGGGAGCCAGTTGATAGTGATGCGAGCGCCGCACTGTGGGAGCGCGTAGAACAAACGGTCGGACATGCTTGAAAATAAAATGTTTCACTTTCTTGCTGTTAAATGACTTTTTTGTAAACTTTAACGCTTAGACCATCATGTCTTATTATTATTTTTTCACTTATTTGCCTTGTTGGTGAATAGTACTCGAACAAACATCACTATCCGATAAACCCGTAAAACTCGACTATACTTCTAGGTACTATTTTAACTGTTGTGTAGTAGTTGAGGTCCTTTTTTTGATTTTATTACAAAGAATATATGTTTAAGTATCGCCACAACAAATAATATCTAGGTGTTTCATATTATAATTAATTATAATTGCTGTTTTATCATTCATGTAAAATTAAACTAGAAAGTCATGATTATAAAAAATGTGCCAAGCAATTCCAAGATACTAAGTATTACAAGTTATAAGTTAAAGATAATTTTAATACGCTGCATTTTAACCTTACCCGAACTTAGCCGAATTTTAGAGATATTTGCAATTGGAGGTCATTTTTCGAAAGCGCCTATTTAAAAGAAATAGCAATTTGTTTCTAACAGATACATCATCAGCCATGAAATGCTTTATTTGCGGTGCTACTCCAAAAGCTATGAACGACATCGATGTAGCTTATAATCGTGAACCAAATCAAGACTGTTTTGAATTCGGCATGTCCTCTTTACATGCGTGGATTAGGAGCTTTGAATGTATGTTACATATAGCATACAATTTATCATTCAAATCTTGGTCAGCAAGAGGAGAAAATAAGAATGTCAGAGAGCAATCAAAACGCAACATACAAGATGAATTCAAAAGAAGATTGGGGTTGTTAATAGATATGGTTAAGCAAGGCGTGGGAAACACAAATGATGGCAACACTGCTCGGAGATTTTTCGCAAACTTCCAGATTAGTGCGGATATAACGGGTCTAAATGTAGATCTTTTAAAAAGATTTTACATAATACTACAAGTCATAGCTTCAGGACTCGCGATAAATGTAGATTCGTTTCGTTTTTATACACGTGAAACTGCGGAGTTATACGTGCAATTGTATGGATGGTACTATATGCCCGTTACCATCCATAAAATATTAATTCATGGAGCAGACATTATAAAACACAACGCAATCCTGCCAATAGGTGCATTATCGGAAGATGCACAAGAATGCAATCATAAAATATTTCGATATGTGAGACTTCACCACACACGCAAAATATCTAGGATTGCTTGCAATACTGATCTGATACATGCATTACTTTTACGGTCTGATCCGGTTATCTCCAGTAACATTAAAAGGACAACGAAAAAAAAACTGTTGATCGAAGCGCAGCCACTCATCAGTGAAACCGAAACCCAAATTATAGAGTATGAGTAACCTTTTGTAATTTTTTATATCATAACCATAACGGAGAAATGATGAAAATATGACCTTCTTTTCTTATAAATAACAACAATATCTACAATAATTATTTACTATTTCGACAGTGCGCCTTGTGTAATTTAATAGCAATCTCTTTAGATGATATAATTTTAAATTGTAGGCGTAATAAAGAAATATGCATTTTTAAGTGAATCCTAAGCACAGGACCAATAAAAAACTTATCAAGGGATGTTTGCATGCGACCAGAATAAAATACTGACAAAAATCTTGCGTTTTTTTTTTTTTTTTTTTTTTGCTATATAATCGGAAGACTATTCTTTTCCCCTATTAATATGTTGCTAAAAATGCACTATACTAGCATTTCGTTATAATTTAGAGGCCATAATAATAGCAGTTTATCTGCAATAAACAGTTTACTGTCGCGCACTCGCATGTCCGACCGGTTGTTCTACGCGCTCCCACAGTGCGCCGTATCAGGTGGACGGACTAGTGTAAACACGAGGTAAGTTGTCGGAGCCGGTTGAGAGTGATGCGACCACCGTTTTAGGCGGACGGACTAGTGTAAACACGAGGTAAGTCTGTGGGAGCCGGTTGATAGTGATGCGAGCGCCGTATCAGGTGGACGGACTAGTGTAAACACGAGGTAAGTTGTCGGAGCCGGTTGAGGGTGATGCGACCACCGTTTTAGGCGGACGGACTAGTGTAAACACGAGGTAAGTCTGTGGGAGCCGGTTGATAGTGATGCGAGCGCCGTATCAGGTGGACGGACTAGTGTAAACACGAGGTAAGTTGTCGGAGCCGGTTGAGAGTGATGCGACCACCGTATTAGGCAGACGGACTAGTGTAAACACGAGGTAAGTTGGTGGGAGCCGGTTGAGAGTGATGCGACCACCGTTTTAGGCAGACGGACTAGTGTAAACACGAGGTAAGTTGGTGGGAGCCGGTTGAGAGTGATGCGACCACCGTTTTAGGCGGACTAGTGTAAACACGCGAACGCCGACTCATGCGGGTGGAGTAGTAAAAATAGTTTTATCTTAAGAATTTCAAGGATGGAGCTATTGTCCTGCTGAAATTTTCCACTTTATTTTTTTCAATCATGATAATTTTTGCAAGTCAACTGTGATAAGGGTAAAATAATTGAAACAATATTTAAACGTAAAAGCGTACCTCGAGTTTGTACAAAAAAGACCAGCAACCCGCTTCTTTTTCCAGATTTCTTTATAAAAAATCCATGTAATTGTATCTTAATGTATAACTCGAGATCCGCTGGGTGCGTATTACTGAAATGAACTTACTTATAGTGCGTTTTGTTTATTTGAAGCACTGATATATTGCAGCAATTACAGCTTTTACAATTATTCCAAAGAAGCCATGAAGTATTGCAATATTTTAAGCACAAAGCAGGAATATTTAATTGAAAAAAACATTTTTAACCACTCAATATGCAGGTGGTCAAAACATACCAAGTTGTAGTCCCTTCTGATTGAGATTTAGTCCATAAAATGAAGTTAAAAAAAATACAAAAAGATATCCAAAATTTTAAGCACGGATCATGTGCCTAAGCTTACGAGGGGTTAACTTTATTAAGACTTAGTTTTAGCTTTTTCTCAGGTACTTTTTGTGATAATTGCACAAAAACTTGTAACATTTTTTTATTTATAAAACGGCTAAATATATTTAAATAAAGAGTCCAGTTTTAGCTTAGTAAAAAAAGCTCAGAGCACAATTGGCAACATGATCCAATTTTTAAACTAAAATTGTTTAACTTTATTTTAAATCTTTCTTTAAAAAAAACACAAAAATCGGACTTAATGCCTAATGTTCTACCAGTCAACCAAATACCCGTACAGAAATGAACAAAAATGGTGCACAGAGAAACAAAGCAAGGAAGATATTTGCAA
Source organism: Acleris holmiana (assembly GCA_949316455.1). Lineage (NCBI taxonomy): Eukaryota > Metazoa > Arthropoda > Insecta > Lepidoptera > Tortricidae > Acleris > Acleris holmiana. The sequence continues at coordinate 6,973,559 of OX438790.1, read as the reverse complement.
AATTTTTTTTTTTTCGGCTGTACTTTAACTGTTTTCCAATTTTCAAGCATTGTAGTTATTTATAAAAGAACTCTGAAGTTAGAAGTACCACGGCTCAGAAAAAAGTAGCATAAGCATTAGTAACAGTATAAGAACTTACCACCTTTCTCTCTCTTCGGACTTTGATTCCTAATCTCCCTATCACACACAGTCTGACTACTAGATCGTTCCACTAAAGGCCTTACCGGCCTCACACTAGATTCCACATTAACCGTCACTGTCACTTCCCTAGACGTATCACCGTTACTGTTCACTTGTATCATATTATTTGAATTAATGTGAGTAATATTATTATTATTTGAATTTGAACTAGAATGTCCCGGGTACAAATATTCATAGGTTTCATCAAAATCCATGTTAGGTAGCGATGATTTTCTCACTTTCTCTAATGCTTTTATCCTTCTAACTGGTAGAGGTGACCGTTCTGTTGATGTTGACGCTTGACAGAGTCTTTCGTATATGCCTTTTTCTCCCGGTAAGCTTACTGTGGTAGTCAAGCTTATATGTCCGTAGTCGGATTCTTTGTAGACTGTTCCGTAACCGTTATGGTTGGATTCTGTATTGACTATGTTGACGTAGTTTTCTTTTGGTTCTAAGTTTAGCTGCTGTAGGTCGAAGTTAAAGATGTCTGTCTCAGCTCCCATGACTGGTATTGCGGTGTGTGGTGGGTCCTTGTTTGATACTTCGATAACGGTGATGTTCGTGCTTTGGTAGTCTCTGGAAAGATAGTAAGATTGGTTAAAAAAAAAATTAGGGGACAATCTCACACAAATTGACCTAGTCCCAAATTAAGCTCTAGGCTTGTACTATGGGTACTAGACAACGATAAACATACTTATATAGAGAAATACATACTTATATACATAGAAAACATCCAAGACTCAGCAACAAATATTCGCGCTCATCACACAAATATCTGCCCTTACCGGGATTTCAGCCCAGGACCGCAAGCTTCGGAGGCAGGGTCACTCCCAACTAGGCCAACGTGTCGTCAATTGGTTAATAAGAATGAATTATTAATATTCTTTTACACGTTAGTGCCGGGTTAGAATAGTGCCACTCTGGGCTTGCAACCTGTCACTAATAGTAAACTTCTTGGCCTGATTATGAAAAATGTAGTTACAGAATTAGAAACAAGTCTTTTTAGGGTTGTTTGTATTTTTGTAGCTCTGCCTACTCCACTCTTGGAAGGCTTGATGTAATGTATGTGTATGTATGTATTGTTTTAACCGTTGCACCAGCAAAAGAGCGTATCTTCATGGCACTTACGCCCTCTTGTTGAGATACGCAGTTTTTCGCCAATACTCAAAAACGGTATATACATATGTAAAATTATGCCGGCTTCTATGATATCAGTAGGTGTAAACGCTTTAATCGCCTGTTCTCAAGAGCCAATGATGTCTACTAAGGCGTGATAGTTTTCCTTTAAAATTCGTTAAATGCGCTCTCATGATATTTTTCTGATTTTTTGTATTTGTTGTTCAATATTTAACCTCTACTTTGTTACAAACTTTCTGCATCGTTTTAACTTCTTAATTTTGACTTATGTTAGATAAAAATTAAAAATCAATTTTAAAGAAATACGTGTTATTTATAATAATTACTTAATTAACATTATCATTAAACATTTGTGGTCCTTCGAGCCGGATCTGAACCAGCGACCTATGGATATTGGATTTCACCTCTTCACATTTGACTTATGTCAGATTGAATTAAAAATCCATACATAAAGAAAAACGTGTCATTTATTATAATTACTTAGTTAACATTATTATTAAACATTTGTAGTTTCGGCGACACTTGACTCTAACAAAAAATTGCACTTTAAAGCTTAATATTTTATAAACGGATCTCTTAATCGAAATACGGTTTTCACAAACACGCAGTATTTTTGAAAGACCTATCCAAGGCCCTGCCTATAAATTCTTGCGGTCCGAGCCCACGTACCGGCACCCCCCCACACCCATTCCCGCCGCGTCAACCAGTGACAGTGTTTGGCACTAACTGTACAGTGCCATGGTTTTTTTTTCATGTTAAGGAGAAGGCACACGAGCACTCAGGCCACCTGATGTTAAGTGGAACCTGAGACTCATAGACATTTGAATTCTCAAGACTATAATCTTAAGACCTCAAATGCGTTGCCAACCCTGAGGATTACGATAGAATGCCTCTATGCTAGTAATTTCACCGGTTGTCTTATCCCCACCCCGGAACACAATAATGCGAATATTGTTCCTTGGCGGGTGGTTAATGGATAAGATGGTGGTACAGATCCGGACGGACCCCGCACAGGGTTCTACCACCTACCTACCACATACATACATCTCTATGTAGTCAACTTTAGCCTACCAGGACGTTAAGCTATCAAATTGTATGTCTTGCATATAAGGTGTTGGCCCTCTTTTAATGGCTGTATACGAATTTTTAACGGTATTGCTTCTTATCGTGATTTTACAATTAAAATACTGCTTTCCTATAAGTTTCAATGCACATCATGAAATATCATTTCAGTTATGATCGAATAAATGAGTTACGAATGAATGAGCTACTTAAAGCTTAGAGCTAGGCAGTTTTAAAACATTATATATTGCTTTTTTTTGGATTGGATTGATTCTGAACTGAAGTTTATTACTGTTGTTTTAATTTTATGAACAAGAGTTTTAAGTAGCCAAAATCAAAAACAAGTTATTGCCCACTTTCTATAAATTTTTACCAAGTTACTTATTTTTTTACACTAAATAAATATATTAAGGTGGTAAAAAGTATTTCATACAGTTTTTAGACGACTTTTACAGCAATAAATTGTAATTTTTTCATACCTTTTAGACGTCAAAACGATTCATGAATATGTGATATTCTAATCCTCTTACAGCAAAATTCACAAAACAGTTGTCGGTTTCAGGTCGATTAATCAACATAAAATAATAAAAACAAATAAGTAGCTCATACATTCGTTGAAAATCGAAATTATCTTTCGTGTTGCGCATTAAAATTTGTAGAAGAAAAGTATTGCAACTGTAAAAATACGTCTGGAAAATCACGTAAATCAGCGAAATCAGCAAAATTTCGTATACGGCCTCTTAAGGAAAGTTGTCCTAACTGTTCGAATTTTAAGAATCATTTTATAATATCACTCTATTGCAGTTCAGTTAAAAATTACAACTTACCCCTGACTACTCTCTGCTGTGGCTTCCACCACCATCCTCTGCTTATGCTCCTCCACCTCCTCAGCGTGTTCCTCAATGTCCTGAACTTCATCACTAATCCTATCTATCTCCGTGAAGAACTCCTCATCGCTATCCGTAGCGTTCCTTCTCAATACCGAATCATCCAAGCATATGTTCTGGCCACAAATTTTTGTTGTCTTTGGTATATCTTGACTAGTGCTTGGTTGGGCCGTGAAAGGTTCTTCCCAGTTGGAAATGTCTATGGGTTCCGGTTGAGGATTGTCTGCAGGTGTTTCTGTTGTCTGTGGTTCTACTGCTCTGGAGGGTGTTGTTAGCTCTATGCCTGGCACTCTGAAAATAATGTTACCTATTATATTAAAATCAGTAATTTGACCGCCTATTTGCATTAATGTAATAGAAACAGGCCAAATGCCATCCGGACCCGCACACTGAGTGTTCCATTTTTTAGGTAGAAAACTATCATCAGGTTCGAGGAAATTTTTTTTTTTTATGAATACCACTTTTTACGCAGTAAGGCACATTTTAAGTTTTCACATTTCAACACAAGGGTCTAGCAGGCTAAGGAAGGAGAAGTGGCCCCTGTGACGAATATCGGATTTTCATAATGTCATTTGTTGGCTATCTCATAATATAGAAACACCCTAACTTTCAGCCCCCTATCTTGAACCGTCACCGAGATACTGCCAAAAACGTCATTTTATGGACACATTTTTCAAAGTCGTTTCTCTCCTGAACTATATAAGGTAGAGCATAAACCAAATCATAGCTACAAAGGAAGGGTAGGAGTATAACTCTGTTTTTTTTTATTTAATTCCATGAAAAAAAAAAAAAAATGTCAGAGATTTTTTTGTCAGCTCTATTCAACAAGTATTTGTAAAGGGTACAGCTACGGAAAAAATCACATAAACTGCAAATAGTATTAGCTAGTACCATGCGAAAAATCAAATCAATATAATTGGTGCAACATACTTAAAAAAAATATGTCAGAAATTACAAAAGTAGTGTCAACCCTTATTAAATAACGTCAGTTCAGTATCTTAGGTATACAGTATACTAGGGTTGACACTACTTTCTTAATTTCTTTTTTACGGATTATTTTGTAACACGTTGTATAAATATTAATGACTAATTACAAAATAAGGAACTTGGTATCAAAGAGTGCACTAACAAAATTACGCTTAACATTACTGAAGAACGCTTTATTTACCCATCACGTCAGCCAAAGTCGAAAGATAATTTTCTTACGTAGGATTACTTCTAAGAAGTTAGAACAAATATGAATTGTCTATAACGAATGTCATATATGTACATATATTAAATGATTAAAAAGGTTTTTTTTAATTGGTTCCCTTTGCTCGACTTGTACAGAAAACATTGTTACATCACTAGTCTGTCAGAAACGTCAAATGCTACCTAAATGCCACGAGTCGCCGATGATTATGATTAATCAATCACTACATAGTATAAAACCTATGTATGCTTAGATCGGATTTTGATGCGTTTTACTTTTATTATATAGAGCGATTCAAGAGGAAGGTTTATATAGATAATACTTTAACCCTTTTTTAGTTTTCATATATATGTTAGAGAGTAACCTAAAATAACAGACACTTGATTGGGAGGAATTGTCCTCCAAAGAATGTCCAAAGTACTGAAAACTGACTAAACCCTCTAACTTCTGTAGAGTTTTGCTTAATCAAATTGCTGGTTTGATTATAATGTTTGAGAACATGAAAAAATACCAATTATGGACCGAAAAGTTTCTATTAAAATAGTACATTTTGATGCAAGTGCGGAAAGTATGTCATTTATTTATTTATTTATTTATTATTCTATTCTTGTGAACTTACAGGTAAACCCAAACACCCAGAATCAGAATCAGAATCAGAATAATCTTTATTCAAGTAGGTTTACAAATAATAAACTCTTTTGAAACGTCATAGTAGCGACTTAGCCTAAATTGACTGCAGGTTCAAATCGCGACCGATCAGAGAAGAACCTGTAAGAAACTCTGTCGGATGTCTTTTTTTTTTTTCGACGTTCGCAACCTTTTGTCGTAAGGACTAAACATTTTATTACAAGCAATTCAGTCCCAAGCATTGTTATCATTAATATAGTCTTTAATACAATAATATGCTTTAGAAATTAGTTTACGCTTAACGTAACTCTTAAATTTATTTACTGATAGTTCAGTAACATTACTTGGGAGCTTATTATAGAACCTAATACAATTACCCATAAAAGAGTTTTTTATTTTATGGAGCCGCGTGAAGGGCACTGCGAGCTTATATTTATTTCTGGTATTAACATTATGTATGTCACAGTTCTTTCTAAATTTAGCGATGTTTTTATGAACATAAATAATGTTTTCATAAATGTATTGACTGTGCATGGTCAATATATTAATTTCTTTAAACTTATCTCTAAGCGAGTCTCTCTGGCCCATCTTGTAGACAGCACGAATAGCCCTCTTCTGCAGAACAAAGATGCTATTTACATCAGCAGCACTACCCCACAGTAAAATACCATATGACATAATACTATGGAAGTAACTAAAATAAACTAATCGAGCGGTATCTAAGTCTATTAATTGCCGAATCTTATTAACTGCAAAAACTGCTGAACTGAGTCTACCCGCCAATCCAGCAAGATGAGGACCCCATTGGAGCTTGGAGTCTAACGTTATACCAAGAAACACTGTATCATTAACTAGGTCTAGTTTGTCATTTTTAATAGTTACAGTAGTTTGACTATTTTTCACATTAGTAGTCATGAACTTTATACATTTCGTTTTTTTTTCATTCAGTAATAAATTATTAACACTAAACCAATCGACTACTTTTGATATAGCATTGTTTACATCGACATTAAACTGCTGTTGTCGTTTAACTTTGAACACAAGTGACGTATCATCAGCAAACAATACTATATCATGGTTGTCCTTTATAAGGTAAGGTAAGTCATTTATGTAGATGAGGAATAAAATTGGACCCAATATTGAGCCCTGTGGTACGCCCATTGAGACCAATGACCCAGGTGATCGTACTCCATTCACGTCTACCCTTTGTATTCTCCCGTATAAGTACGTTTTTATTAAGTTTAGCGCAGTACCTCTAACTCCATAGTGGTGTAGTTTCCTGATCAATGTGTCATGGTTAACGCAATCGAAGGCCTTGGACAAATCACAAAAAATACCTAAAGCATCCTGTGACCCTTCCCAGGCATTAAAAATGTTTTTAATCAACTCAACACCAGCTTCGGTTGTCGAGCGACCCCGAGTAAAACCAAATTGTTTATTGTGTAACCCAACAAGATACGTAAACAAAATTGTAACAAAAATATAAGACACAAAAGGTACAAATAGGTAAATAAAGAGAAAAAACATAGAAATTACGTAATTCTACAATACCAAACGTTAATATAGCGTTGTAAAGCATTTTTTAGAGCTGGCCAATTGCCGGCGAACACGTCAGCATCCTGGAACTGTGCGAGGAACTCGTTTATTAACGCAACGGCTCTGATGGTAGAACGTTACCAGCTTGCAGAGTGCGCGCTCTAGGGATGGAAAAAAGGTTACGGACTCGCCGCCCACTTCGGCCCACAGCAGTCGTGTAGTGGTCAGGCACGAACAAATTGAGCGTTTCCAAGATGGTAGGATTGTCTACTATCTGGATGCTAGGAAACAATTTTCAAACCTGATGACTCGTGCCGACCATTTTTTATAAGGCATCACATACTAACTTTACCGTGCCTTTACATCATGGAAGTTTGTATGTTTGTGTTCAAACACAAACAATGCTTCCAACAAGTGCAGGCATTATCCGCTAGAACTGTACGGTCGCAATATTTGCACAAATTGTACAAGCCTGGTACTAAACTTAAGTTGACAACAAAAAATTGCTATATTATGTGTATTATAATTTTCAATAAATTGCCGGATAGTTTTAAATCAAATAAAGTAAATATGTTCAAGAATCAATTAAAACTGTGGCTCGTTAATAGATGTTTCTACAGTATTAAAGAATTTTTAGAATATACACCTGAATAGATTTTTTAATAATGAATTATTATTTTTAATATATGACGTGTTGGAATTGAAATTGACATAATGTAAATTGTATTTGGTTTTCATAATGTTGTTTTCAAGTTGTATTGCGATGTATTATGACTAGGTACTACAAATGGTTTTGCTTATTCGATAAAGAATTGTGTGTACATCTGTGAAGATAGAACTTGGTGATACAAGCTTAATAATTGTAACAACCCTATACCCAAATTTCATACACAATAAAGATTTATGATTTATGATTTATGATTTAAAGCCAAATATTTTGGTGTGGTTTCTGGGTTAGAATAGTGCCCCTACATGTCTTCCCGTGGAAGTCGTAAGAGGCGAGTAAGGGAATAAGGGCTCGTAGAACTGTTAGGTGGTGGGCTAGCAAACTGTCACTAATACACTGATAAGATCTTAGCCTGATTGTGCAAAATATGGTTACATAATTATAAAAATCTTTTTAGAGCTGTTGGTGTTTCTATCAAATCGGTGCAGACAAGCGGGTACCTTTCCTTGTGAGATATACCTGTCAGGGGGGACCGGTGGGGTCGGCGGCAGCGGCGACGTGGGGTCCCTGGTGCCAGCGCGCGGTGCTGGCGCGGCTGGCGGGGCCATGTACACGTTCTCGCCTTTGGAGAGGATCTTGAGCTCGTGGAGCTTGCAGCGGAGCGTTGACACCCAGTCTTGCATGGAGTCCCTGAAGAGATGGAAAGCATTTCTTATCTTTAATTTGGCCTATGACAATAGGCAAAAACTAAAGGGCATTTATAATGCAGGCGAAGGAAGCAGCTCTTAGCACTTTGTGGTAACAATATCAACAATAAATAAATATCACGGGACAATGCCACACAAATGGACCTAGTGCCAAACTAAGCTCTAGGCTTGTACTATGGGTACTTGTAAAAGTGGTATATACTTAAATACAACAAATACATCCATGACTCAGGAATAAATAACACAAATATCTGCCCTAACCGGGATATAAACCCGGGACCGGTAGCTTCGAAGGCAGGGTCACTACCACCAACTAGACAAACGTGTCGTCAAAATCTATCAGCTCTCGATATGTGCCGCCATTTTGAAATTTCGGCTCGCGGCGAGCACGCTGCCTCACCCGCGCATGGTTTTGTGCTACAATTTGGCTCGCGAGCAGCTCGCCGCGCGGGGAAAGCATGCCTCAGATTCGTACCCACCTTTAGAACTTGTCATTTTGCCCGCGGCACGCTAGGCTTGTATTGTTAGGCGATGGGCTTGCAACCTGTCACTAATACGCTAGTAAACTTCTTGGCCTGATTGTGCAAAATGTGGTCACAGAATAAACTAGTCTTTTTAGAGTTGTTGGTATTTCTGTAGCTCTGCCTACCACTCTGGGAATGAAGGCGTGATGTTGTGTATGTATGTCAACTGCCCCATTTTATTCACGTGTGGTCAAAACTCACCAATCAGGCGCCAGCATCCTTACGGGTCCCTGGTCTGTATCTATCAGGAAGTCATACTCCTCGCCGGTATGAGGTTTGACACTGGCGGTCACGTGTCTAGCAGTCCTCAGGCAGGCCCTCCAAGTAGGCTTATGGGCCAGGGTAGCAGGGGCTTCAGGTGCTGGGTATTGCTCGAGGAATGGAGTGCGGCCATTGTGGACACAGAACAGGGTCCACATCGGTTTGAGGGGTGGCTTCTGAAACAATTAAGTTGCACTTTAATATTAAATATTTCTGTAGCTCTGCCTACCCCACTCTGGGGATGTGATGGACTGGTGGATAGACTTTAATATTAATGGGTATTTCAAAGCTGGAATGCACAGGCAGTATCGGTGCAGGACAGAGTGGACCCTACCGCTTTAACTACATTACCACCTCAGTGCGTTTTCACTTAAGAGAACCTGAATTGAAAATTGCATACAATGCAGGTTTACTTTTTTAACTCAAGTACAGAGACTTTTAGTAAATGACGATTAGTAAATGTCAAGTAATGGAACACTAAATCAACATCATGTTGTTTAGCATCAGCATATAAAAGTCATACTAGGTATACTTCCATATGTAATCTGTAAAACAAATCATAGAAATCTGCAGTCAGAAAAGAAAAATGAATGATTTCATGTTTTGTCAGTGTTGTCAGCTTCCACAAACTTTCATTACACTTTCTACCCAACTTTTTTTTAATGTGACCGATGTCCACTCTGACATTGGCAAAATACATCTTGCTAACAATTAGCAGATGTGAAAGCCACATATTTTACCTGGTCACTCCTATTCTTTAGAACAACCTCATGAGACCGGTGTTCCTTAGGAGGTACATAATGAAGACAATTTAGTTTGAACTTTATTCTTTTAACTGTAAAGTTCATTTTTATTTGTTTCTAAGTTAGATATGATCTTTAAGTGCAAAGGTAATTGAACTTTATTCCCATGGTAATAGATTCAAATTCCCACTTACAAAAATCACCCTGTTTGTAGTATGTGGGTGCCATGAGGTGCTGTTTGCTTAATATAAAATTCATAGCTCTCTGGGACAAATGGAAATGACTTATAAGTGTACTTCATACCTTGTGGCTGAGGGGTCTAAGCTTGCTGCCACTGTCAGTTGGTATCCGCTTGAGATACGCATTCTTCTGTATCTCCCGGTAGTACACCGGGCCCTCTTCTCGGGCCGACATCATCGTAACTCATGGATGATCTGAAATTTGTTAAATTGCCATTACATAAAACATATTTTTTATATTACAGGGTTGCTTCAAGGTAAGTTGTGTTTTAAACCTGTTGAGCGCCTCATGTAAACACCATACACAAATTTGCACACTAATTGTTAAATTAATTAAAAACCCGTTCACCATGTGGTTGCCGGGTTAGAATAGTGCCACTCCATGTCTTCCCGTGGATGTCGTAAGAGGCAATTAAGGGAATAAAGGCTTCTAGTATTGTTAGGCGATGGGCTTGCAACCTGTCACTAATACACTAGTAAACATCTCAGCCTACTTGTGTCATTTTAGAATTGTTGGTATTTCTGTAGCACTGCCTACCCCACTCTGGGAATGAGGGTGTGATGTTATGTATGTATGTAATTAAAAATATATGTTTTAGGGTGTTCCACAGGATATATTTAACAGTCTTTTTATTGCATTTATTTATTACATTAAAATTTGTTTTTAACTACCGTTTGAAGAAGACAGAAACATTTCTCAGTAGCAGTGATATAATCTTACTTTCAATTTAATGTATAAAAATTAAACACGACAGATAAAAAGTTTATCTTTTACACTTAAATTTCCATCACACTATCTAAAGGACAAAAGCACTTAGGCAATTTAAAACCACAAATTGCTTATTCAAGAATGACATACAATTCATAAATATTTCATACAAGTCTTGGTACAATTTCCAAGTAACGCGTGAATTAATTAGCGTCGACGGGGACATCAAAACTGTGTGACTCAATCGTAAACTATGCGACGGACGTCCTTTTTAAACACGAAATTCAAACGTATATGGTACCGTGAAAGTATATACTAATTATACAAGAAAATGCTGCGCTTTTCGTAATTAATTCGATGTTGTGCAAGATGTACACGCTAAACTGACTATTTAACAACATCTGTTTGCATAACAATAGCAATTAATAACCGGAAAAGTGAAATTAAGTTGCAAAAACTTTACCTTCTGTGTTGTCAATGAAAGAGACTTTCTTTTACTAGAATACTTTGCATTATCGAAGCTTGACCTTCAAATTGCACTCTTAACGTTGTAGACGTATATATTTTACTATTCTTATGGAATTAATAGCAGTCTTTTTATTTATTGCACTGAAGTTTGACAGCAAGTAGTACACAAAGCACCGACGCCATATTTATTATTAATGACGTTTCTCTATGTTTATTGCCATGCATCTGATGCATCTAAATGTATAAAGATCGGCGGGCAGACAATGGATTCGTGCAGCACAGGATCGTGGTGAGTGGCGCGACAAAAGGAAGGCCTATACCCAGCAGTGGGAAGATACGGGCTGATTTGATTGATTGAATTAATAGAAACGTAGACTCAAAACGGAGACGAAGCTAAAAGTTAACTGTATCATCTTGATGAGGGAATAGTTACATGTATATTATTAATTTGTATGAATTAAATATTAAATAAAAAGCCTTGGAAGGACTAAACATATATTTTTAAATATAACAGAAGTGAATAAATATACCATAGAGTAAAAAATTAAAAAATATTTATAAAACTGGCAGTACTGTACTGTAATCAGTTTGTTTGTGGCTTGTCTTGACGTTTCGCGATAGTGATAACCCGGATGAAATAGGTGAAGGAAATAAGACAAACGTAAGTAATTTAAATATAATTATTAATTCTTTTTATGGTAAACTTCACCCGGCATGTAATTGAGTAAATATTCTTGGTTTTCACTTAATATTTCCCTGTTGTTTTGTAACGTCGTCATACCTGTCAAAAGTTTTTATTTTTCATTTTAGTACACCATTTCGCCACCAACAGTGCTGTAATCGCGACTTATTTTGATCACGTGACCTTTTGAACCGCCAAAATAATTGTCATTATTTTCACCGTTGCCACAATTTATCGTTAGTTTCGTTGTTAATTATCGTTGAAAACGCAGAAATCCCGTGTTTAAGTGTTCAAGAAAGGCTTTCTAATTTAATTCAAGCTTACATTACACAAAAATCTTACCGGTGCAGACTGAACAATGGCGAAAGTGCACATAACCAATGTCGTCGTCCTCGACAACCCGAGTCCGTTTCTCAACCCGTTTCAGTTTGAATTGACCTTCGAATGCATAGAAGAGCTGAAGGAGGACCTAGAATGGAGGATGATCTACGTGGGTTCAGCGGAAACTGAGGAGCACGATCAAGTATTAGACACAATCTACGTCGGTCCTATACCGGAGGGTCGACACATGTTTGTTTTTCAAGCGCCTCCGCCAGACGTCACCCGTATACCTGAAAATGACGCTTTAGGCGTTACAGTGGTGCTCCTAACCTGCTCATACCGAGGTCAGGAGTTCGTCAGAGTCGGTTATTTCATTAACAACGAATACTCTGAAAGCGAGCCGGAATTACGAGAGTACCCACCAGCGAAACCTCAATTTGACAAGGTAGTCAGAAATATACTAGGCTCAGAGCCCAGGGTGACCAGATTTAAAATTAATTGGGCTGAGCCTGACGCGGCTGCTGCTGCGGACTCGGGAGATGGTAACTTGGAGACGTCCCATGCTCCTAGTAACGATTCGTATGGCGCATCTTTCAACGCCGATAGCCAGATAAGTGGGATGGAGTTCCAAGGTAGCTTGAGTGGGTACGGAGATAATTCAAATTCAATAGCGCCTATGGAATGCTGAGGTGAGTTGAACTTGTCTGAACAAGTTTGCGCTTGTTTCTTTTGTAGCTATTTCAGCTTTAGTGTTTAAGTAGCATGTTTATGTGTCTGTTTTGAAACTTATTTCTACATTTAGTTATTCTACATGCCAAATAACATTAGACTAGTATCACCAGAATATATTTTGCTATTCATTTCATTGATTGTTTTGTGCTCCTAATCTTGAGTTTATGGCTATTTTAGAATATGTTTAACAGCTGCAGCAATAAAATTTTCTTAGTGCCCTTTATGAGATGTTCACTTTACAAATTATTGCCCCTTGTGTAACCATACTGACTGCTACTTTTGAATCTACCCCAGTGCCAATCATCACTACATAGTATAAAACAAAGTTGCTAGCCGCTGTCTGTCCCTATGTATGCTTAGATCTTTAAAACTACGCAACGGATTTTGATGCCGTTTTTTTTAATAGATAGAGTGATTCAAGAGAAAGGTTTATATGTATAATACTTTAACCCGGAGCGAAGCGAGGGCGGGTCGCTAGTGCTGAATAAAGGTTATTATATATGAGGAAAATATACTCAGGAAAGTCTTAAGTATGAATGTGGATGGCTATATGATATGTAGGGGAAGACCAAAGAAACAATGGATGGACTGTGTGAAAGATGATATGGCTAGAAAGGGAGTGACTACCGAGGTGGCGACTAATAGAGAAATATGGAAGAAAAAGACATGTTGCGCCGACCCCAAATAAGTTGGGATAAGGGCAGGAGAATGATGATACTGTAAGCCTGGTACTTATTATATTATATATCATAAGAACTATTTCTGTTTCAGATTACCAAATTCTAGTGTAATAATGGATGAAATGAAGACTTATTAACAATTATTATGTCAAAGATACTGACTGTTTTACACATTTGAGTAAGAAATATTGTCTCCAGTGAAGATCTCTTATAACACCCATCCATTTCGAACCTTGAGTGACCAAAGGCCAAGGGTCAAAATTTAATTTAGAAATGTTATTTACCTTCAAAACAGGATAAAATTGACATTTAATTTGCATGATTCAAGGTTCCTAATACCTTGTAGAATTGACATTTACAACTTCATTAATATGTTAAAGAGATATAATCCTAAATTCATAATTTGGCATACTCGTTTGATAATCCACTAGTGAAAATTTATAACAAACAATGGACCAGACTAAGGTCATTGACTCTGAACATATGAAGTATTACATACATGGTCTGCCAAGTCTGAATTACCACAGTTAAATTATATAAATATCAGTAACCACCAGGTAAATTTGATGTACCCATTTGAACAGGGTGGTAAGATGAAACAATTTAAGACTTCGGATGCCCCATCTCTTTCCATAATCGTAAGTGACTGAATGTAAAGAAAGGGATGGAGCAAACAGCTTTAAATGTTGTTCTTTAAGTTAAGACAATAGCACTGCCTGTACTGTGGTAATAATCTATCGAAATTATGGGTTTTGGTTTGATATACAACTCTAGCAAATTGAAGGGGACACAGGCATAACATGTCTAGAACTTATTCACTAATACTTTTGAAAATTAGTTTTTTTTTTCAATATGTTGAGGTTGCAATGAACTTTTTACTCGGTTGGATTAAAGAAATAAATCTTCATAATAAATTATGTTTTGATTTTTAAATAGACCAGTACACAAAAATAATAGATTCTAACTTTCAAATCATGTTAGCTTTAAAAGTTACTAAGGTCACTAGAAATGTTCTCTCCGTGTACCCTTGAACTATTAATTTATTCTTTTAAGGATGGTGAATGTGTTATGACTAGAAATATAAATGTAAAACAAGAAGAGGACATATTATCATAAAACTTGACTACAAATTTGGCTGTGCCAGATTCTTCCGTTATTCAGAACATTTTTAAATGTGTGATTTGTAAAAAAATATTACTTCTGGTGATACATTATGAAGGTTACTAATTCAAAATATAGCCAGAATTAATAGAGTAGATAGCTTTTAAATATTTTTGTAAGGTTAAGTAAAACAAAGACGGTTCAAATTTATAAAATAAACATATAAACCCATTTAATTTGTTAAAAGTTTACTAAAGGTACATTTATGACTCAGTAACGATCAATCACTTTAGGGATGCAGTATTTGTGTACAGTGTGGCAACATTTTTGGAAAATCAAATTTTATCAGGGCGTGAATTACTTTTACCTTTTTCCCGAGTAGCACAGTCGGTTTTTCCTGTCGCAATTTGTGCCATTCCAGAAATTATTTTCAAAGTGTTGACGGACTGCTGCAAAACTTAAACTCCTAGACCTCCTAACTTATTCCGACCTAATTATAAGTGGAAATGTTTGCGATTGGGAGAAATCTGGATCAGACAATATGTGACTGGAAAAACTTAAGATCTGGGAAAAATGCAAATGGAAATCCTGCTACAAATAACATTTGATAGTTAGAAATTATGAGCTACAATCGTGGTGAAGTCAACACAATAATCAAAACGAAATAAATTTATGGACATTTACGGTCCTGCCAAATTAGATCGTGAATGTCTATCTTTAAACCAAATTTAAATGACGAGCAACGGATTTTTCCTTTCTTTGTGTCCAAAACTCCCAAGTATTTAACCATTATTTTTCCGTTTTTTTTAAACAAAAGTAACTCACAAAAAATGCAATGCTTTTATTTTGTCTACTATAATTATTTTACGAAATATCAAGGTTTGACAATAAAGCAGGTAAAGCCTTGTAACAACGCGTGGCCTCCCGAGTCCCCAGGTTTGTCGCTGGAGGACAAAATGACAAATATAAAATGCACCCTATAGATATTGTAATAAGGTTGCTATTACGATGTTACTAAAATAAGTATTGGGCCTTACGGGGGTAGAGTTTGGAACATGTTGCGATTTCGATAAGCAGTTTGCCCAGCCGCCAGGCGCGTAACTCCAAGTACATCAG
Organism: Acleris holmiana; assembly: GCA_949316455.1. Classification (NCBI taxonomy): domain Eukaryota; kingdom Metazoa; phylum Arthropoda; class Insecta; order Lepidoptera; family Tortricidae; genus Acleris; species Acleris holmiana. The sequence goes on along the minus strand of OX438790.1, from coordinate 6,957,988 downwards.
CTTGCATCCCTGTCTCTTGTATGGGCTGGGTTGCTTGGGAATGAATACAGATTGAACGACAGAAAAGGATGCATGGAGGTACGTTCGACATACCGAAACCACAGGATAAACAAGCCAGTAGATCTTCGAACAAAGGTACATTGAGTGGATTGTTGGTGGAGCGTGGCATTGATGCCTATGTTGAAACTGAATCATTCGTGGCTGCGCCGCCTAAGTGTGCCCACGCATACACTCGACCTCCTTTAAGGGCTCGAGTTACTTTTCTGTACATTGCCAAAACTCTTTCGTTAGAAAGAGCGCCTATGCCTACGCCTAAGAGTGTCTAGCTGGACTTGTATATATTCTCTACTAGTTGTTTCCCGCAACTCCGTCCGCCCTGAAGTCGTTTATCGCTATTCCCTCAGGAACCGCCCATTTTTTCGAGATTAAAAGTTCCCCGGGACTCAAATTATTGCCCCATATCAAATCCGTTTATCGCAAAAGCGTAACAACAAACACGGACGGTTACTTTCACATCTATAATATATTAGTATAGATTCGCTCACCGCCGCCGCTTTCACGGCCGCACTGTTATGTGACATCAGGCAATGTAATTGAGTGTATCGAAATAATCCGCGTTTAGATAAAAAACTGCTTAACTAGTACGAAGTGGGAATATATCTTTGCATTTTGTAATATTTAAAAAATGATCATGATAATACATATTACCGGATTTTTGCAAATGGCGGCTTTCCGCGACCACATGTGCCATGTCTGTGTGATTAATGCTGATTATGTTGCCTACAATGATACTTACAAATATGCATACCTAGACTGATTTCTGGACTATTCAGTTCGGGATGGATCCAGAATTTTATTTGGGGGGAGCGGGGTATAACCTCCAAAACCCAGCGTTCTTCAGGTTAGGAGCTTTCGTACTTTGAAGGGTTTTGTCTGACGAGTGAAAGAGGTGAAGTATCCGAAGATTCGTGTTTAGGCACCAGTCCTACCAAGGGCGAGGAAGCGATTAGTTACCGACAATTTTTTCGCTCCAGAAACGATCAAAAGATATAGTCGCCGTGTAAATAAAAGAGACAAGTAAATTAACAGTTGATCGCTGGCTCTAGTCTCGTTTACTTTATCTAGGTATAGCCCGACAACCCCGCTGGATCCTTTTTTTTTTAAATTGTGTGTTTTTTCGTGTCGTGCATAGATATACAAACGTGGTTTCAAATTAAGCAAGTTAAAACAGTGTATTAATGTATAGCTTGACAAAAAAGTTTGAAAACGAGGGAGCTCTCTGAGAAATTGGCAACATGACCCAAATATTGCTCCTTAGTATCACAGCATAAACAGTACATCTTTTCATGCCGCGATTTACCATATGCAAAATAAACATATGCTAACTCTGGTAATAGGTAACAGAAACTCATGGGCCGGAGATGACCTACTTTTCTATTTATACTGTACGCTAAGCACAATTTGTATTTTCTCGCTTGTCGTGTGCGTCTCTATCGTTACAGACTAAATAGAAAGGGAGATCCGAGCGACAAACAAGTCGTGGACCACTTGTGCTAGCCCTCCTGTCTTGCGGTGGTCATTTGAGACTATTATTGTTGTTACGTCACCACGCTAAGCTCTTTTTCAAGCTATACGCTTTGGTTAATATATCCAGGAAGCAATATGCAGACAGGTATCCACGGGGCAAAATTTTATGACAGGTAAGGAGTTCCTATCCTCCTGAGGCCCACGTCAAATTTTACTAGTTCAAAAAAGAACCTTGTGTAAGTCAACTAAAGTCTAAAGTCACTTTGACAAATGTCCTAAATTTAGGCCGTTGGGTCTTACGAGGTTAAATCGATAAGTGCCATATACGTATAAGTGGTCGCTCCTAGCATTGTGTGCATTTTTTGTAAGTGTGAAGTTCACACAAAGCATGTTTTAAATGATCGCTAGGTTATAGATAGGATGTAACAGTGTACTATGAAATAGTTAATATTACCTCTTTAGATACTAGATGGTTGGTAGGTACTAGGTGGTTTTGTTTTATTTGTACATTTTTAATAGAAACATGTTTACCAACAAAACTTGAAGTGATCACCTAGTATATGGAACAAGTATCGATAGTTGAGTTTATCGATATAGGAACTCCTTACCTGTCATGAAATTTTGCCAGTGAATTCATGTCTGACAATATTTAACAAAATATAAAACTGAATGTATTCGAACAGTCTGCTGTAGCGTATGGACTAATTTAATTTGTAACATAATTATACTGATTTAGAACATTTTTGTTTTGTTATTTACTTGCCTTATTAGAATAGTGCTACTCCATGTCTTCCCGTGGATGTCGTAAGAGGCGACTCAGGGAATAAGGGCGTGTAGTACTGTTAGGCGATGGGCTTGCAACCTGTCACTGGTGAACACTTTGGCCTGTTTGTGCAAAATGTGGTTACAAAATTATCAAGAAGTCTTTAGATTTGTGTGGTTTAGACGTGATGTTATGTATGTATTATTAGAATACCAACGCAAGTAATACTTAGATGGGTGTCAGGGCACTCCAGCATTGATGGAAACGAAAAGGCAGATGAACTGGCTAGGAACGCTGCTGACAACCCCTGGTCGGCTCGGAGCCGGTTGGTGGCATCACAAAACGAAAAACCTATTCCACGCTATGCGATCTATGTAAATCTAGGGAAATCCAGCTCTGGAAGTCCGCTGAAGGACAAAAGCAAGGTCTCCATTGAAACAACCATTCGTATATTTACCAATTGGGTACCTACCTATTATTTTATCCAAATACCTTTCAACTACTGCTTACCCGTGGTCCCGCTGACCAATCTTTCTACTTCATAATCAAATTTAACAGATTGATTGATTTTCGGCCAGTTGGGCGTTTCTTAGAAAGTTTGTACCTACATAGTTAAGGACTAAAATTAAGAAACGTTAACTTTTCCACAGAGTTACGAAAATTAGCTATAAGACAAAAGGTGGTATCTGAAACAAAACTCCTGTAGCAAGTGCAAGCATATTACTAACGAGCGAGGGTTGAATCTGGTTCATTTATTGAATTTGAGATACTATACTGCTATTTGACGTTTACCTGACAATTTAACTGACAATTTGAATTGATTTAAATCTGACTTAGCATAAAAATACTTTTCAGACCATAAAAAATATGCCAAATACACGGCCCCCTTTTTCGAAACGAAAAGTACCTTTTAAAACTATCTATAAGTATATTTTATTTTATAACCACCAATTGTAGTTATAGAATTACTAGCGACCCGCCAGCGGCTTCGCCCGCTGCAATTTTTTTAGACGTGCACGCCCCACTCCTGTATTTCAGTGCCCCCTCCACCCCGCCCGCCGCGATGCCCGGCGCGCTTTTCAGACTGCATCGCAAACAACGGCCACGGCGCTATGGCGGTTTTGTTTACTGTTTGATTTTTTTAATTCGTAATATCTTTTATTTATTTATTTATTTATTTATTTATTAATAGGAATGGAAAGATTTGGATGGAAAGTCCAATTTAAATAATTTAAAAACTATTTTATAGGTAGTTAAATGGTCTTGACCATAAAATAATTTATTTGGATAAGGATTAATATAAACACATAAATAGCATGGTTTGAATTTGGTTAGCATTTTCATTAATGTTTAAAATGAAAAAAGTTGTAGTGACATAACTACAATAGTTGGACATATGCTACCGCGGAGTTTTTTGTAGACATTATGATGTTCTTCAATATTGGTATACATTATTTTGTTCTATCGCTAATAGTTTCGGCAGCGCATTCGACGAAAGACATTTTAAGACTCATTTTTCTACACCTTCGGTTACATTGTTCAAATTTTACCAAGGATCCCTAATTTTTTTCAAAATGAAATGTAGCCTATGTCAAATTGGAAGAATGTAGCATTCTATTGGTGAAAGAATTTTTTAAATCGGCCCAGTACTTTTTGAGCCTATTCATTACAAACATACAAACATACAAAAATAGGTACAAATCTTTCCTCTTTATAATATTAGTGTAGATAAAGAAGTCTTTTTAGAATAGTTGGTACGAGTATTTCTGTAGCTCTGCCTATCCCACTCTGGGAATGAAGGCGTGATCTTATGTATGTATGTATAACCACCTAATGTTATATCAATAGGTTGAGACATAAATTCGTAAAAATGAAACAAACAAAAGAGAGTCGCATTCAACATCCAATTATCGATTGTAATTCGTTCAATAAGTGGTCTTTCATTGTGTTGTTAATGTCGTTTCTCCACGCTGTAACTTTAACAATAAATCTCATTGCGTACACGTTTCTTACAATGAAAAGATAAAAAGACCCCGTTCTTCCAGACCAGCCCCCTATTTCACCATCTTGACAACGACAGGTGACAGGTGACATTTCAATTTACATGGTGCCGCTAGCATAAGTCCCACTTGTCCCGCTGGACAGTAGCCAGTATATATGTATACAGGGTGTTAGGTAATGAGTGGATAATCCTTGAACTACGGATAGAGGGCACTTAGGACGTTATGAAAAAGCTAAAATAGGTCTAGTAAAAGTCGCACGGTTTTCGAGATATTGGTCACTTTAATCGAATTTTTGTAATTTTTCCTTATGTCCGTGTTATGAAAAACCCCTAAGTTCATGTATTAATTCAATTTTTTTTTCGTTGTTTCTTGCATGGTTAGAATCACTATGAACTAAGGAAGTTGTTAAAGCTACATGCCCAGTTTTTTTATGACAACTTTTTGAGTAAACGCACAAAGTTTGTTTTTCCATACTATGTGAAAAACAAACGCGGGGATTTCTTAGTATGGAAAAAGTAATTTCACAACTCAAGGGTTTTTCGTAACCTGTATAAGGAAAAAATACAATAATTCCGATTAAAATGATTAATAACTCCGAAAGTACTAAAAAAGCGGCCAAGTGCGTGTCGGACTCGCCCATGAAGGGTTCCGTAGCAGCAAGTAACATAATATAAAAGTTCGTTGTAGCTTTGATGAATGTTTTTATGACGTATTAAAAAAAAACTACTTACTAGATCTCGTTCAAACCAATTTTCGGTGGAAGTTTGCATGGTAATGTACATCATATTTTTTTTTTAGTTCTATAATTCTCTTATTTTAGAAGTTACAGGGGGGGGACACACATTTCAACACTTTGGAAGTGTCTCTCGCGCAAACTGTTCAGTTTAGAAAAAAATGATGTTAGTAGCCTCAATATCATTTTTAAAGACCTATCCATAGATACTCCACACGTATGGGTTTAATGAAAAAAAAAATCGAGTTTCAGTTCTAAGTATGGGGAACCCCCAATATTCATGTTTTTCTTTCTATTTTTGTGTGAAAATCTTAATGCGGTTCACAGAATACATCTACTTACCAAGTTTCAACAGTGTAGTTCTTATAGTTTCGGAAAAAAGTGACTGTGACATACGGACGGAAAGACAGACAGACATGACGAATCTATAAGGGTTCCGTTTTTTGCCATTTGGCTACGGAACCCTAAAAAATGATGTTAGTAACCTCAATATCATTTTTGAAGACCTATCCATAGATACCCCACACGTGTGGGTTTGATGAAAAAAATAATTGAGTTTCAGTTCTAAGTATGGGGAACCCCCAAAATTTATGATTTTTTTTCTATTTTTGTGTGAAAATCTTAATGCGGTTCACAGAATACATCTACTTACCAAGTTTCAACAGTGTAGTTCTTATAGTTGCGGAAAAAAGTGACTGTGACATACGGACGGAAAGACAGACAGACATGACGAATCTATAAGGGTTCCGTTTTTTGCCATTTGGCTACGGAACCCTAAAAACTTACGTGGCGTCAGTAACGCTGCTAACACCGCGTCGTTGACGCTTTCCTCGAAAGTCTACCTTAACATCGTCAGCAAATATCTCCGTAGAATGCAGCGTCTCGTGTAAACTATGTCGCCTGGCGATAATCTCCGTACGAGTATCGAATGACATCATCGTAAACGAGTTTTTATTTCTCGCTTAATGTAACCATTTTTATACGATTCTCGCCCGGCGATTATTGCATACGATAATGTCATACGATTTCTCGCCCCAAAATGGGCGAGAAACTCGTACCATCTAAATGGGCCTGGGTATGATTTGGAACGGTGTCAGTTTATTGGTAATTGTGTGATGATTGGCAAATGCTCGGTGCGTATACGATAGTGATCGTAGTTGGCACTATGTTAACAGCGAGGACAGGTGTCTATTTCGTTACTACGTAAGTTTTGTTTCATATTTTTATTTGATATAGCGACCCGCCCTCGCTTCGCTTCGGGTTAAAGTATTATATATAACCTCTTGAATCACTGGATAAAAAGTACCCTATGTTCATCAGGGATAATGTCGGCTTCTAATGGTAAAAGAATTTTTCAAATTGGGCCAGTAGTTTCGGAGCCTATTCGAAACAAACAAACAAACAAATCTTTCCTCTTTATAATATTAGTATACACCGTGTTTTTTTTTATTTACGATAACTTCGTCATATTGTTAGATACACGTATAGAAACTACGTGGTACATTAGATTTTAAAATATAGCAAAAAAAATAATAATTGTTTAGAACAAAGTAATTAAATGTTGTGTCTTCAATCATTCTAAAAGGGTCTTTAGAGTTAACTCATAGTTAGTGTCAAATACGTCAAGTCAGCGTGACATACACACACACAAGTAAAGATAACACTTGACAGGTGCACGACCTAACAATTGAAAACTCTTTACTCATAATAGGTAATTAAAAGAAAATTGTTAGGTATCAATTAAGAGCCTTTTACATTAGTTTAACGTGATTAACTGATTAATTTTAATAATTGAATATCTTTATAACCGTACGAGTTATCATATGTCTGTCTTCGGGAAATTAGCTTAATTTGACTTGAAGAACGTGCCCTCAAAGTTATCGTAAATCAAAAAAAACACGGTGTAGATAGACCATTCGCTAGAATACTATTTAAACGGAAGCCCGACAAATTATGTTTTTTCACGATTTAATTTACAACGACAGTGTTCGTATTGAAAGAAAGAAAGAAAGAAATACATTTATTCGTGACAAACATTAACAAATAACAGAGAAATTCGCACAGAAAAAGGTAGTCACGAAATGGTTCCAACTCAGCATAATGCTGGCATTTGTCAGCGCTCATCTTCCGTTGGAACCACCAGGTGAGACCACGGAAGGTTACACACACATAATTATTCTAGCAAATTGTTCTGTTCCGGTGTGGGGATAAGACAACCGGTGAAGTTACTAGCAATAGAGGCATTTCGTCTTAGTCCTCAGGGTTGGCAACGCATTCGAGGTCTTAGGATTGCAGTCTTAAGATTATAGTCTTGAGAATTCAAATGTCTATGGGTCTCAGATTCCACTTCCCATTAGGTGGACTGAGTGCTCGTGTGCCCTCTCCTTAACATAAAAAAAAAAAACACCGTAATTTCAATGTAGAACGGTTTCATATTACAGCTTTGTAGTACTAAGAATCTCTGAGTTAAACCACGAACAGACGGACACATAGACGGAGATGGCGAAATTATAAGGATTCCTTGTTGTCTACGGAACCATAAAAACCACATACATACATGGGTAAGGACCAAAAAAATGGCCACGCCTTCAAAAACGTAAGAAATAACTTCTTTTAAAATTTTTGGCACCTACCTAATAGGTTAGGTTAGGTTACGACACCGGCGACGACAATATAACCAAAAAAGCCGACTATTTATTTTATTTTATATAACATTTATTTTATTTTAAACTTTTTAGTGATCATAAATACGCTGTTCCGTACTCCCACTTATTAGTTGATATGAAACTTTAAATAACAAACGCGCCGCAAGCAACGCCGCCGGAAAGTCAGTCATATTTCAACAAGTAAATATTCTTCGTTGTAGTTGCTCAACTATCTTAATCGAGATATTAAAACGCCACCCTTGAAATAGGTACCGTTGAGGAGTTCCGATGGCCATCTGTGGTTTTCATCATCAGTTCCACTTCCCTAAATGATACTTCCTGAATGCAAATGCTTGACTTCTTACTAAAAATACTAAAATCGCTATATGTTTTCCTACAATATTTGAGGAGTTCCCTCAATTCCTCACTGATCCGGGAATATACTCTATCAAACCAAAAAAAAAGTTTTCGAGGGAATAGCGATAAACGACTTCTAAAGAAGTGGCGAGCAACAGCTAGTATAGTATGTCTATTTGATTAAAATCCCTCGAAATAAGGCGACCCTGGGCGCTCCATTCTTTCAGAGCTGATATCTCTTAAAAGGATCAAGCAATTTTCATGAAACCTGGCTAAGAACCATCCCGAGTAAACTAGCTTTCTTTTGAAAAAACTGCATCCAAATCGGACTGTCCGTTTCGGAGCTACGACGCCACAGACAGATACACAGATGCAAACGTTAAAATGAAAACGCCCCTCTTTTTAAATGACCCAAAAGCCAGTTTAAAAATTTCTTGCATTCCAAAATCCGTCTGGAGATAGATACGATTATTGTAAGTTTATCACTGATAGACAGTTTGCCTTAATTTAATTTTCAACTTTAATTTCATACAAATAAAGCAATTTTTAGAATACTGTTACCCACGTCTACCGATTTAGTAATAACTATTTTATTCGTATGAGATTAAAGCTGAAAATTAAATGAAGGCAATCCATCAGTCAGTGGTTAACTGAGGTCAGGAAAGTGTTAAACGATTTTAGCTTGCTAATCTAAGGATCGAAGTCAGACCATAGTGTAAATAGAAAAGTATGTCATCTCCGGCCCTTAAGGAGTTTCTTCTATAATAATCGCTCGGGCGACAGAGTTGTCCATATGAAATTTACACGACTAATGTTTTATTTAAAAAAATATATACGCCATTGAGAAGGCAAACGAGCACACAGGCCACCTGATGGTAAGTGGAAACTGTGACCCATAGACATTCGCATTCACAAGACTGCAATCCTAAGACTGCAAATGCGTTGCCAACCCTGAGGACTAAGATAGAAGGCCTCTATGCTAGTTATTTCACCGACTGTCTTATCATTAAATCGGAACACAACAATGCGAACACTGCTGTTTGGCGGTAGGTTAATGGATAAGATGGTGGTAGCGATCCGGACGGACCCTGCACAAGGTCCTACAACGTGATGAAATTTATGCGTCGATGCGTGTCGCTCCTGATTCCCACGCAGCCAAACGCGGCGATAGCGCGACCCTGACTAAACCGGCTTGGTGTGCCCTGTTGAGTTTGTTTGTGGTGACTTGCGGCGCGTACGGTCGAGGCACGCACACACGCAAGCCGCGCGATATAACTTTGCTTGAAGATGAGTTACCGTTTATGCTGTGACCAGACTTTGTTTTGCATGGTTGCTTATGCAACAGCTATAAATACTGAAATTTATTCGATGTTATCTTTATTTACTACCTAAGTGTAGTTAGGTCTGAGGAGAATGGAGATATTTGCAAGGTTACGTATGTATATTGTTATTTATGGCTTTGGAGAATTGCTAGATGTGTTTGTTTGTTTAAATGGTAGATATAAACAAGTGTTGCTTTTTAGGGTTTATTGAAGTCGATTAAAAATGATGGGTTACCAATGGCGAACTCTTACTTTCACAGCTGATACTATGTCTTAAACGGCTCTACCGATTTTCATGAAACCTAGCTAAGAACCATCCCGATTAAACTGGCTTTCTTTGAAGAAACCCGCGTCCAAATCGGTGCATCCGTTTGGGCGCTACGATGCCTCAGTACAATACTTACAATACTTAAATAATTATAACACCTCTTACTGCCGTAGGTACTCAGAAACGTCAATTCTTTTTTAAGTGTCATCAATGTGGCTGCGGTCTCTTTCTTTGCCATAGAAATAGTATAAGACAATGGGCATTTTCAAAATAAAGTGTACCCTAGTTAAGAGAAATTAAGAAACGTTAACTTTATCAGTTTTGTGACGTACTTTTGCTATACATTTACATACATACATAAAGTCACGCCTTTATTCACAGAGTGGGGTAGGCAGAGCTACAGAATTACCAACAAGTCTAAAAAACTTGTTGATAATTCTGTAACCACATTTTGCACAATCAGGCTAAGATGTTTACCAGTGTATTAGTGACAGGTTGCAAGCCCATCGCCTAACAGTACTAGGTACAAGCCCTTATTCCCTTAGTCGCCTCTTACGACATCCACGGGAAGATATGGAGTGGCACTATTCTAACCCGGCAACCACACGGAAACCTATATATTTATACAATACAATACAAATACTCTTTATTGAACACCAAAAAAATGGACAGTTTCCTAATTTTCCTTAACTAGGGTACACTTTGTTTTGAAAATGGCCCATTACGACATTTAACAAGCATTAAATTTAATTGACATCTCTCAGTGAGGCCGTTAGAGTAGCTAAGCTAGCGCGCAGATTCACTTTGCAGACCAAAGTGAATTTGCGCGCAAAGTCAGTAAGGAGCACTAGTATATAGTGCATTGTAATAACACAAAGCCCGTGCGCCGGGTGCATTTATGAAATTCAAATCTCGAGTATTTTTATCCCGAGTGGCGGGATAAATACGCTCGAGTTTTTTTTTTTTGTTATTGGCTGTTGGGAGGCTGAAAGGTAGGTGTTTTTCGGCCTTTTATTTGTAAATTATAATAAAGATTTGTAAGACTCCTGTAAAATATTCAGGGCTTTCGTAGTTGAAATCTTATCGATCTGCTCGACTGATGTCTTCACCGACGTTGGCAAAATACATCTCGCTAACATACTAAAAGAATACAACATCTGTAGATATTAATATTGACGACATGTTGGCCTAGTTGGGAGTGACCCCGCCTCCGAAGCCAGCTGTCCTGGGTTAAATTTCCGGTAAGGGCAGATATTTGTGTGATGAGCGCGAATATTTGTTCCTGAGTCTTGGATGTTTTCTATGTATTTCTCTATATAAGTATGTTTATCGTTGTCTAGTACCCATAGTACAAGCCTAGAGCTTAGTTTGAGACTAGGTCAATTTGTCCCCTGATTTTTATTTATTTAATTCGGACACCAGACTCCTGCAAAATTATTGACTGAACTTTCATTGTAATTTGTTATCATGTATTTTTTATTATCCTGGGCTGGTATTCTACCGATATTGCCTTTAACCTGTTTCAAAATGGTCAATGTTTTGATAACTCTTATTTAGTCTTCCGGTAACCTTCGGGGAGGGAAGATGGCCGATTGAAAGGTGTCCGGCTTTTGATTTTGATTTATTCTGTTTACTGTTTTACTCTACTCACTTGACATTGGCGAAATCACTGCTGAGTATCGCGGTGGACCGCCATTAATGGTCCAAAATTGAATACCATACGAACAGTGCAAGTGTATCAAAGCTAGGAAAAACTACGTCTGTACGTTTTCCTTTCCAAGAAAATAAAAGACAAAAACCGACCAAGTGCATGTCGGACCACGCACAGTGAAGGGTTCCGTAGCTGGGATGAACGTTCATGGTTGAAATTCATTAAATTTTTCTTATTAAAATCTCAAAAACTACACAGCGTATCGTGTTCGAAACAATTTTGGTTGGAAGTATTTCGTATGTTCTACTACTTCTATTTAACAGTTCAAAAGCTACCCACCAGGACAGAATTTTTACGACTTTAGAAGCGTATATTTCGCCAACTTACGTAAAAAAAGTCACTTAAAAACCTCTGTATCATTTTGGAAGCCCTATCTAAAAATACCCCACACGCTGATGTAACTCAAAAACATTTTTTTCGTCCCCTAGTTACATGTATGGAGTGCCACCACTAAATATATATTTTTTTTCAATTTTACTACATCATTGTATAGCGGTTCATAGAATACATCTATCCTCCAAATTTCATTTATATAGTGCCAATAGGCTCTGAGTAAAATGTCTGTGACATACAGACGGACAGACGGACATGACGAAATTATAAGGGTTCCGTTTTTGCCATTCGACACCGGAACCCTAAAAACGGAAGCGTAGAAGCCCAGTTTTACATAATAACTATGACGTATCCAAAAATCGTGGGAATCGGACTTGTTGAGGTGAGAAAAGTGATCGCCCGGAGTTATTTTTTTTTTTAAAATGATAGCTTTGCGATTTAAGTGTTGCTTCACCATCATAAGAGTAATCCACTGCGAATGAAGGGCAGGGCTTTAATACTTCAAAAACAAAGTTACAATCAACATTATTATTTCCATAACATATGTTATTCGCAAACCCCTTGGTGGTTGCCGGGTTAGAATAGTGCCACTCCATGTCTTCCCGTGGATGTCGTAAGAGGCGACTAAGGGAATAAGGGCTTGTAGTGCTGTTAGTCGATGGGCTTGCAACCTGTCACTAATACACTGGTAAACTTCTTGGCCTGATTGGCCAAAATGTGTTTTCAGGTATTTCTGTAGCTCTGCCTACCTGGACTGAAGGCGTTATGTTATGTATAAATAAAATAAATAAATATGACAGGACAAAGTCACACAAATTGACCTAGTCCCAAACTAAGCTCTAGGCTTGTACTATGGGTACTAGACAACGATAAACTTATTATATAGAGAAATATATACCTAAATGTATAGAAAACATCCAAGACTCAGGAATAAATACTCGTGCTTATCACATAATATCTGCCTTTATTGGGATTTGAACCCAGGACCCCTAGCTTCGAAGGCAGGGTCACTACCAACTAGGCTAGCGTGTCGTCAAAATGAGCCTTAAGACTATGTTAAGCTGGGTACGAAATAGAGCTGCCTCGGGTTGAGGCACGCACGGCTCACTTATTTTACTCAAATTCGTACGCGCTCAGGCTCTGTGCGCGAGCAGTGGGCGAGCGGCGCGCGGCAAGCCGCCGAGAGTCGGTCTTTTGTCCGTGCTCAAAGGCGTATTTTGGACGTGTATCCGAGTGTGCCGTGGGCAGAACGACAACTTCTAACTTGTCTTGGTCTTGGGCGAGGCGCGTACAAATTTGAAAATGTTTCTGAGCCATCTGATACCTACTGTAATAATAGTTATCGTATCAGTTAGAAATTTACTGGTAGATTCCGAAAAGCGAAATCTGACAGTATTATTTCGCCGGAAGTGCTTGGCAGACGCTCTCAAAGCAGGTGACCATCGGGACCCCTAAATATTCCTGTCGATAGGTATGAACCCTCATTTTAGGAATTTATAAGTCTGCCAAGGTTTTATATCAAAACATCTTGACAGACAAGATTATGTGTAGTCCAGTCAATAAAGGATGTGTGGTGCGTGAGCAGGAACCTAAGCATTTTCTTTAGAAATTTGTTCAGGATGCTAAGGAAGTGAAATAACTAAAAGTCCCCACTTCTAAGAGGTGAGTCGGTAAAGGGGGCGGGTCAAACAGGTGGCATTTTTAGGTTTTTTACTTATATTTTGTTATATTAAATGTATAATTCAGTCGTTTGTTTTCAGAGTTGCGGTTGCCGCGTTCGCGAGAGCAAATGATCACATCCGAGACCCGTTAAACACATGTAAGTATCTATTATTGTAATGATATGCATCTATCCGACAGCTGTTATTAGGTATGAATATACTAATATACATAAATATGTATAGTGTAGTGAGGATGGTTTTTCTCGTCTACCACATGGTGTTGGGCGTCGCTGGATAGGTATTTCAAAAATATCCGATGAGGGATCGGATATTAATATGAAATATTTACTTAATATAATTTTCTGTGGGCGTGGCAGCATACATGTGGCCTTTGAATACACCAATAACTTTTCTCTACTAATATTATAAATGTGAAAGTAACTCTGTCTGCCTGTTTGTTACGCTTTCACGGATAAACCGCTGAATCAATTTCGATGAAATTTGGTATGGAGATAGTTTGAGTCCCGGGGAAGGACATACGGTACTTTATATCCCGAAAAATAGGTTCCTGATGGGGATAGCGATTAAATACTTCTACACGGAATCTTGGGAAACAGCTAGTAGTGATATATGGTCATGTTCAAAATAAAGCTTTTGTCAGTTTTGTGACGAAATTAGCCATAGAGGCATTACATCTTGGTCCTCGGGGTTGGCAACGCATTTGAGGTCTTAGGATTATAGACTTGAGAATTCAAATGTCTATGGGTCTCAGATAACACTTACCATCAGGTGGTCTGAGCGCTCGTGTGCCTTCTCCTTAACGTAAATGTACGGCAAATGTGTGTAACAAAACTGACAAAGTTAACATTTCTTAATTATCCAACCCTTAATTTGGCAGTGCACTTACCATAATGTTCACTTTTGTTTTTTTTTATGCTGGTTCTCAATCAAATAGGGTTTGGGATCGTGATCGTTTGAATTTTTGCCAATTTAAGGGTTAACAAGGGTGCACTTAATTTTGTAAATGCCCACATTCGTCGTATTGTGGTAGGTTGTTTAACGTCTGTGTTTATGCCCAGCCTCAGCCATGACGCTCCCGCGGTTGAACGCTCTGCGAGCTATCATGGCCGCCCAGCCGACGGCGCTGGCAGCCTACATCGTGCCAACGGCGGACGCTCACAACGTAAGCACAGTACAAAGTGTCTCATTTAAATCGGACAGTATGGGAAATTCTGAAACTATAACACATACGAAGATCTGTTCTTACCATGTCATCGATTTTAATAGGAAGAAGAACTGCATTCATACATTTAAAAAAAACCTGTACTCAGCTCGGGAATTGAATCCGGTTGTTTAGAAGAACTACTAAAGTAAATTAAAGTGTGTGAAAACAATGCATTTTATTAATTTTAGACATCATGTTTCATACAACCATTTACTGCAACCTACACAATCGATATCTAAAAAGAAATAGTGTAGTTTTTTTTTAAATGTGTTAATGCAGTTTGTCTTCTTATTAAAATCGATAACATGGTTCCTAAGAACAGATCTTCGTATGTCTTATAGTTTCAGAAATTACCACACTGACCGATTTAAATGAGACACCCTGTATATCCCGTATACATATGTTACGTTCTTAGTAAATAGTATAGTATAGTGGTGGTAGGACCCTGTGCAGGGTCCGTCTGGATCGCTACCACTTTCTTATCCATTAACCACCCGCCAAGCAACAGTGTTCGCATTGTTCCGGTGTGAGGATAAGACAACCGGTGAAATTACTAGCATAGGCATTCCATCTTAGTCCTCAGGGTTGGCAACGCATTTGAGGTCTTAGGATTATAGTCTTGAAAATTCAAATGTCTATGGGTCTCAGATTCCACTTACCATCAGGTGGCCTGAGTGCTCGTGTGCCTTCTCCTAAACCTGACCTCCGGCCGCGTGCAAGAAATAACTTCTTTTAAAATGATAGGTCCAACAATGTTTTTAACCAAAAGCCGAATTCAGTTGGACAGACCTATTACCTACCATTTTAAACGAAGTGTAAGAAGAATTGCTTTTTGAAGATGGATTTTGTTTTTACAACAGTAATGTTAACATTTCCGAGCATGAAGGAGAAAACGACTACTTTCGCCAATCAAATATTATTTTTCCCCAGTCAGAGTACATAGCGCCGGTGGACGCTCGCCGCGAATGGCTCTCGGGGTTCACCGGCTCCGCTGGCACAGCCCTGGTGACCCTCAGCCAGGCGCTGGTCTGGACTGACGGCCGCTACTATACGCAGTTCCAGCGGGAGACGGACCCAGCGATCTGGACGCTCATGAAGCAATGTAAGTAAAGAAACCTCAGGGCATAATCTTATTTTAGGGTTCCGTAGTCAAACTACCCTTATAGTTTCGCCATGTCCGTCCGTCCGTCCGCAGCCTAGCGCAGAGGCTCTTAGGACTAGAAAGTTGTAATTAGGCATAAATATGCATATTATTCACGCCAACAAAGTGGTACAATAATATGTAAAAAAAATTTTTTTAGGTTACCTCCCTTACACGTAACGTGAGGATGTATTTTTTTTCTTGTCTACCCCATTCTTATTGCCTTCGAGGTACAAACAGCCAGACGGCCTACCTAATGGGAAGTGGTCACCGCCGCGACTACTAGCTTCCGCCCGCGACTTCTTCCTTCGTATAAATCAGTTCCCGAGGGAATAGCGATATGAAAGGGAGCCTATGTGTTAATCCAACGTATAAGCTGTTTTCATTCCAAGTTTCACCTAAATCCGTCCAGTAGTTTTTGCGTGAAAGAGTAACAAACATCCATACTTACAAACTTTCGCGTTTGCCTACGTTGGCCTAGTTGGGAGTGACCCTATCCGAATAAGGGCAGATATTTGTGTGATGAGCGCGAATATTTTCGTGCATGGCGTGAATAAGTTGATAAGTCGAGATGTGAAGTTATTTAAATTTGTATTTAGAACAAATTGCATATAGTTCGAATTACTTCATTCTTTTTCAACGAGTAATCAACTTATTCACGCCAGCCACGGATTTGTTCCTGAGTCTTGGATGTTTTCTATGTATTTAAGTATTTCTTTATATACTTAAGTATGTTTATAGTTGTCTAACGTATGCGGAGTAAAACTTGGACAAAGTTCAATATTGTTTTAAATAAAAAAAACACCATTCTTTTTTAAATAATTGTAATTATAATAATGAATAATGTATTAATGCTTAATGTAGAAAATAGTTTACTCCTATGCGAGATGCTTTACGGCAGTTCTGTGGTACTTTGTCCATCGCTGTCGACAACACAGATGTCGGCATTTTATTCAACTCCAATGTTATTTTTCGAATCAAACTCTGTACATTTTTGGGACGAAAATTATTGCCATATACTAGCCTCTTTAGATTTGCCCAAAAATCTTCAATAGGGCGAAGTTGCGGAGCATTAGGTGTATTTGATGTCTTCGGTACGTATGGGATATTTAACTACGCCATATTGCTAAGGGTTTT
Organism: Acleris holmiana; assembly: GCA_949316455.1. NCBI lineage: Eukaryota > Metazoa > Arthropoda > Insecta > Lepidoptera > Tortricidae > Acleris > Acleris holmiana. The sequence continues at coordinate 6,941,162 of OX438790.1, read as the reverse complement.
TTTGGAATAATGGCTTGAGGCTAAGTCTGGCCAATACACTAAATTTTCTCCTCTATGACTCGTATTTATGAAATCCCGCACTAATGGCAAACAACGCTCTATGTATCGATCGGCGTTCACAGCTAAACCTGACTCGAAAGAATACAGGCTTAAATATTCCGCGTCGACTGATGGCAAGCCATAGCAAAACTTTTTTAGGAAATTTTGTATGCTCAACATATTTCACGTTCTCATCGGTTGGACCATTGGTGTTCTCTAAATAGTAGTTGCCTTGCCACTCGTATCCATCTAACGTGAAATATGACTCGTCATCCATAACGCAAGTGACATTGATTTTAGCGTAAAATATTTCTTTGACCAATTCTGCGCGCCGTACGAGCCGTACTTTCCGAGTGATTTCTTGGTTTTCAGAGACGGTCGGCTTAACTTTTCTGCACCGCTTATCGATGCTTAAGATATTTTTTAACAGTTTTGCCGTCACACTTAAATTTTCTTCCGAGCTCTCTATAAGATTTTCGACACGGCCGGCCGTAATATTCTTTAATCGAGCTCTCTCAGAAAACTTGCTCAAGCTGGAATAGTTTCCAGAACCAGGCTTTCTAGTAGTGGTTTTCTTCAAGGCAAAGGACGCCAAAATATTGTAAATGGTGCTCCGACTCTCACCCATTTGCACAAAATGTTCCACCACCTTTGATTTCGGCCATAGAGGATGTGTACTGTAGAAATTACATACTGTTTGACGACGGCGTTTTTGTTGATTTACCATAATTACAAAATCAAATACCCAATCTTTATGAAACTTACCAAACTGATCAACAGATATATTGACTTTACATTGACAGACACATATTTTTAATTTAGATTTTAGATTTTTATATTTTATATTTACAAACTTTGTCCTAATTTCTATTTGTGTGAGATTATCCCCTGATATTTATTTATTTTAAAAAGCCCTATATTTTAGCACTTTGGGATAATCTCAGCTGGAAGTTTATAGTAAGCGTGAGACACGTTCTAGAGAACCGGCGCATAGTTGATCGCAGTGACTCAAGAGAATGGGAATTAACGATCATTAGTCTCATTAGATTCTTGTTCGCAGCTCTGCCAGACACCTTGTCGATGGAGAAATGGCTGGTGAAGAATCTGGTGGAGGGCGCCCTGGTGGGTGCTGACCCTCACACCATGACCCGAGAGGAGTGGACACCTCTGCAGGTAACCTGACTTCGTAATAAAGTAGTTTTAAAAACAAAAAAACCGCGTAATTTCTCTGCAGGCGGTTTTTTGGTTTTAAAACATTCTCCGGAAGCATTACGCCGATTTGAGAAAAAAAAAACATCTCGGCACCTCAAAAAGTGATTCAACCCTTCGCTAAATCAACACTCGCGGCAAAAACCAACTTTGCTCTCGTGATGCACAAATAACGATTCACCACTCGAAAGGTGCATTATTCCAGAAGGATATAGGATTATATGTTATCATATACTGATCATTGGAACGCGCTATCGCAAACTCAGAGCAAACAGTCTTTGAGTGCATATTACGTATGAATTTCTTTGATAGTTCCTATACATTAACAACTTAGCAGCGGGGGGGGCTACAAAATGTTTCAATTTCCTCGTAAGCAAACCGCAAAAATCCTTTGCGTAGTTTTAAAGATCTAAGCATGCGTAGGGAGAGACGGCGGGAAGCAACATTGTTTTATACTATGTAGTGAAGATAGGCATGTTTTTTTTGTTTGAACGTTTTATTCTTAATCGTGTTTTCACGTTTAACACTCTGAATTAATTATTACCTAGTTAGATATATCTAAAAACCACATCTATAGGCGTTAGGTTGTTGAGATAGAGGAAAACTACTGACTTTATCATTATGTGCCCCCTAAATAGATTATGTACCGTTTCTCCGTATGCTTCATTTTTGGCAGACGGCTTTGTCCAAAGCCAACATGCAGCTGGTGGCTGTCTCCAAGAACTTGATCGACGAGGCGCGCACGCAGCTTGGGGACCCGCCGCCGCCGCGGCCGCGGAACACCATCATGCCGCTCTCTGTTAAGTTCACCGGTCAGTACACACGTGTATTCGTCGGTGTCAGAATTATTAGAAGCAATATCACCATCATCAGTATTATTAATAGCAGTATTATCATAAGAATTATTGGGAGCACCATAATTATCATCAGAATCAAAAGTAGCATCAACATTATCATTACTTATAATCATTAGTAGCATTATTATCAGAGTTTTTAGTAGTATTATGGATATTATCTAAACCATTAGAACAATTATTAATAAAATCATCAACATTATTACTATAATTATAAGTAGAATTACTATCAGAGGTATTAGAAGCATTAGAATTATTAGTAGCGTTATTATCAGTGTTATTAGTAGCATTATCATTATTATCATCGTTACCGTCATCACTATGATAACAATTACCATAACCATAATAATTTTTTATCATAAACACTATCGCGAAGCGAACACTGCTTGACTTTGGGTACCTATGTATTGTGTACTATGTGTTGTGTGTTGTTGTTGTATACTGGGGGTAATATTTACAATATTAATGTGCAGGCAAAACCGCGGGGCAGAAGATAGAAGAACTCAGAGTGAAGATGGCCGAGAAGAAAGCTGCCGCTCTGGTTATCACAGCCTTGGACGAGGTTGCCTGTACGTCAACGTGTAGATATAACTTTTAAATAGATAAAAAAATCGGGCAAGAGCATGTCGGACCATGCTCAGTGTACGTTTCCGAAGCCGTTAAATACTACAAACATAAAAATCAACAAGTAATAACTAATTTTCTATTTAAAGTCAATTGGTGCCGTCTTAGATGATTGTAATAGGTATAAACACTTTAATCGCCTGTGTCTCAAGAACCAATGATGTCTACTTAGTCGTGATAGTTTTCCTTTTAAATTCGTTATGTGCGCTTTCATTCAAGATATTTTTGAGATTTTTAGTATTTGTAGTTTTGGCTGTAGGGGTGGGGACACATTAGTGTAACTAAAATTAGCGCTTTAAAGCTTAATGTTTCATGAACGGATACCTTAATCAAAAAGCCGTAATACTTTTGAAAGACCTATCCAACGACACCCCACACTATAGGGTAGACGAGAAAAAAATACATCCCCAAGTTACGTGTATTTTACGTTATTGTACCACTTTGTCGGCGTGACTAATATGCATATTCATGCCAAATTACAGCTTTCTAGTACTAAGAGTCTCTGCGCTAGGCTGCGGACGGACGGACGGACGGACATGGCGAAACTATAAGGGTTCCTAGTTTGACTAAGGAACCCTAAAAACCTAAAATAACGACGACGAGCCCTTCTTTCACACCTGATATTTCTTGAACGGCTCAAACGATTTTCATCATACCTAGTGGTGGTATCTTTTGGTGGTGGTAGGACCCTGTGTTGGGTCCGTCCGGATCGCTACCACCATCGTATTCATTAACCAACGTCCAAGCAAAAGTGTTCGCATTCTTGTGTTCCGGTGTGGGGATCAGACAACCGGTAAAATTACTAGCATAGAGGCATTCCATCTTAATCCTCAGGGTTGGCAACGCATTTGAGGTCTTGGGATTGCAGTCTTAAGATCAGTCTTCAGAATTCAAATGTCTATGGGTCTCAGATTCTACCTACCATCAGGTGGCCTGAGTGCTCGTGTGCCTACTCCGTATCATAAAAATACCTTGCTAACAACCATCCCGATTTCACAGACACAGATTCATGTTAGACTTTGGGTCTATATTGTCTATCAGGACCCGGTGTGCCATAAGATGTACATAATCAAGGCAATATAGTTTTAGTTTAAACACTTTAAACTATACTTTAATACGTATAAAGTTCATTTTTAACCGACTTCAAAAAAGGAGGAGGTTATACGTTCCACTGCATTCTGACTGAATTCGGCTTTTGGTTAAAAATATACAATACATAACCCGTGTGGTTGCCGGGTTAGAATAGTGCCACTCCATGTCTTCCCGTGGATGTCGTAAGAGGCGACTAAGGGAGTAAGGGCGTAGTACTGTTAGGCGATGGGCTTGCAACCTGTCACTAGCTTATTTTTCGCAATTTTCCATATAACTTCCATTAAGGCCAAAAAAAGATATTCTGTGAAGAAATACGAGTTCCGTAATCCCGGGTCTTATCCATATTAAGTGTATAAACATCGGCGACTCGTGGCAATTAGGTAGCACTAGTGATGAGACACGTTTTTCAAGTGTGTTTTCAGATAAGATAAAATAGCAAATGAATAAGAAAAGACCCTTTGATTACTGAGGCTGCATCCAAAAGGTAATCAAAAGCTAGAAATAGTATTATTAAAAAATCCAGGATTTCTTACAATAAAAAAATATTAATAAATAAGTTGAAATCAAAGAGAATAACACCAACAAATTTTTTTAAAAGAAGTTATTTTTTGCGTATTTGAAGGCGGTTTTTTGTTTTTTAAAACCTTTTTTTTTATACTTTTTAGTGATCATAATACGCTGTTACGTAGTCTTACTAGTTGATATGCAACTTCAAGTTTCAAGCGCGCCGTAAGCAACGCTGCCGGAAAGCCATAGTCATATTTCAACAAGTGAATATTCTTCATTGTAGTCGCTCAACTATCGTAATCGAGATATCTGATCGCCCCCCTTGAAATAGGTACCGTTAAGGAGTTCCGATACTTTCTGAATGCAAATGCTAGATTTGTTACCAAAATTACTAAAATCGCTCTATGTTTGCCTACAATATTTGAGGAGTTCCCTCAATTCCTCACTGATCCCCTCATCAGATTCAGATTTGGTGACAATAGGACCACCTCGGAAGTATACTCTATAAAACCAAAAAAAAATATCCAAAATTGGTGTAGGTAACATATAACCTCTTCCTTTTTTGAAATCGTTTCTTTTGCACGACTCGTACAGAAAAACATTGTTACATCACTAGTCTGTCAGAAACGTCAAATGCTACCTAAATGCCACGACTCGCCGATGTTTAAGTATAATGTTTAAGGGCGTTCAACCGAAATTGCACTACCTATTCCGATCACTGTTCTCTTGTTCCCAGACACTCTGAACCTCCGCGGTTCCGATATCGAATACAACCCAGTGTTCTTCTCATATCTGGTGCTAACGAACACGTCGGCCAACCTTTTCTGGGGGGACGGGACCCTCACGGAGGAGGTGAAGGGGCACCTGAAGTGGGAGGGGGTGGAGCTCACGGGCAGGGGGTACGGGGACGTGGTGGGACACTTGATCTCTATGGCGGTGAGTTGTTGATGTTTTTAGTGGCGGTTAGGAATTTGCATGGATATCGGATCGATGCTACCATCCATCATTTAACCTATCTCCAAGCAGAATTAGCGTTTTTGAAATTATTAGCATAGAGGCATTCCATGTTAGTCCTCAGGGTTGGGAACAGTTTTACAGTCTGGAGATTATAGTATTGAGAATGCAAATGTCTATAGGTCTCAGATCCTGCTTACCATCAGGTTTCCCGTGTGCTCTTTTTCCTTCTCCATGCCATAAATATTAGATTGTTGAACCAGGGACTAAAGTAAGCCATTATGACACGAGATATTTATCTACCCGAGCAATGCGAGGGTGCATGAAGTGCGAGTGTCATTATGGCTTTTAGTCTTGAGTTAAACAATTTACTTTTAACTTCGTTTGCGAGAAAAATGACAAACTTGACTCGTAAATGTGTCATTGATCACAAAAAAACAATACACCTAGTCTTTAATTATTTTTCTAATACGTCCTCGAACGCTTCCCATTAAGTTTTGGACAACTTTATTTGACACCATACGGGTAGCCTTTGTCCAATCCTTTTTGAAATTTTCTATTGAATCTGATTTGCCCTTTCTAACAACTGATAAGGGACCCAATGACATGTACAACTCATTCTTTCACACATTCATAAAACAATTTAACGCAGTATTTACATCCAAATCGGTTGTGGTTGGTGGTGCAAAGGTTTTCAGTGACTGGGCTACTGCGGACTTACATAAGCGTAGAAGAATACTGTATCAACTATATGAGGAACGGAGGTATAACGCGAGTGAGGAGTTTAAGGAACATGTCAAACAGTATTCTAAGCAATTCAAGATAGACTGCCGTATAACTAAGCGAAATTTTTTAAGTAACAAAATCTTGAATAGTTCTGATGTTATTAAAACGACCTGGAAAATAATTAATGAAGAAACAGGTCGCCGAAAAAAGAACATTAACGACTATCGTTTAAAAGTAGATGGTAAAATAATAGATTCCAATCCAGATATCGCAATTGAATTTGAAAAGTTTTTTACCGATATACCAGTGTCCACGACTAAGTGCTTGAACTCTTCGCCTGTGTCTGCCATTGTACTTTTAGAAGATAACGTGCCTGAATGCAGTATATACTTTGAATTCAAGCGCGTTACTGCCTTGGATGTAATTAAGGCATTCAACTCAATCAATATAAAGAAAACCAGTGACCTTTGGGGAGTGTCGGTCCATGTACTCAAATCCTTAATTGAAGTCATAGCATCTGACTTAATGGTCGTATTTAATCACTGTGTTGATTGTGGTGAGTTTCCTGATCTTATGAAACATAGTAAGATAATTCCATTATTCAAAACGGGTAGTACTTTTGACCCCACAAATTTTAGACCAATATCCATACTACCCACTTTCAGTAAAATATTTGAGAAATTGATTTTGTCACAGTTAGCGGAACATTTTCGGTATAATAATTTATTACACAATAAACAATTTGGTTTTACTCGGGGTCGCTCGACAACCGAAGCTGGTGTTGAGTTGATTAAAAAAAATTTTAATGCCTGGGAAGGGTCACAGGATGCTTTAGGTATTTTTTGTGATTTGTCCAAGGCCTTCGATTGCGTTAACCATGACACATTGATCAGGAAACTACACCACTATGGAGTTAGAGGTACTGCGCTAAACTTAATAAAAACGTACTTATACAGGAGAATACAAAGGGTAGACGTGAATGGAGTACGATCACCTGGGTCATTGGTCTCAATGGGCGTACCACAGGGCTCAATATTGGGTCCATTTTTTTTCCTCATCTACATAAATGACTTACCTTACCTTATAGAGGATAACCATGATATAGTATTGTTTGCTGATGATACGTCACTTGTGTTCAAAGTTAAACGACAACACCAGTTTAATGTCGATGTAAACAATGCTATATCAAAAGTAGTCGATTGGTTTAGTGTTAATAATTTATTACTGAATGAGAAAAAGACGAAATAAAGTTCATGACTACTAATGTGAAAAATAGTCAAACTACTGTAACTGGGTGAATCAACTTTTAAAGTCCTCCTTTTCTACACGCTAATAAAAACTTACTAGAATATGTGAGATTGATAATGGTTTACACATGTTAAAATTAGATAATCAGATTTTCGGATTTCACTATTCATAATCATAAACCAATTCTATAATTTTGTAAAAACATGGTAACGCAGTGGAAAATGCACGTTTTTCATACAAAACCCGGGGACAACGTCGTCCCCTGCGTTACCTGATATATTTGTGTAAATCATAGAAGAATTTTTAAAATTGTCAGCTAGAAAGTAAGTTTAATTGTCTGATTTATTCAATATATTGACCACGTCAAAAAAAAAATGCATTCTACCAAATTAAGGTGACATAGTGAGACATGTCGAAAATTGGGGAGTACCTTAAAAGTTGATTCACCCAACTATTAAAAATGACAAACTAGACCTAGTTAATGATACAGTGTTTCTTGGTATAACGTTAGACTCCAAGCTCCAATGGGGTCCTCATCTTGCTGGATTGGCGGGTAACTCAGTTCTGCAGTTTTTGCAGTTAATAAGATTCGGCAATTAATAGACTTAGATACCGCTCGATTAGTTTATTTTAGTTACTTCCATAGTATTATGTCATATGGTATTTTACTGTGGGGTAGTGCTGCTGATGTAAATAGCATCTTTGTTCTGCAGAAGAGGGCTATTCTTGCTGTCTACAAGATGGGCCAGAGAGACTCGCTTAGAGATAAGTTTAAAGAAATTAACATATTGACCATGCACAGTCAATACATTTATGAAAACATTATGTATGTTCATAAAAACATCGCTAAATTTAGAAAGAACTGTGACATACATAATGTTAATACCAGAAATAAATATAAGCTCGCAGTGCCCTTCACGCGGCTCCATAAAATAAAAAACTCTTTTATGGGTAATTGTATTAGGTTCTATAATAAGCTCCCAAGTAATGTTACTGAACTATCAGTAAATAAATTTAAGAGTTACGTTAAGCGTAAACTAATTTCTAAAGCATATTATAGTATTAAAGACTATATTAATGATAATAATGCTTGGGACTGAATTGCTTGTAATAAAATGTTTAGTCCTTACGACAAAAGGTTGCGAACGTCGAAAAAAAAAAAGACATCCGACAGAGTTTCTTACAGGTTCTTCTCTGATCGGTCGCGATTTGAACCTGCAGTCAATTTAGGCTAAGTCGCTACTATGACGTTTCAAAAGAGTTTATTATTTGTAAACCTACTTGAATAAAGATTATTATGATTCTGATTCTGATGCTGTGACTTTTGTCCTCAGCTTATGCTTCACTATAGCCCAATATTATTCAATAGGACGGACTTCAGGGCAATTTGGTGGATTCATATCCTTTTGCACGAATTGAACACTATTAGCTTCCATCCACTCTTTGGTTTTCTTAGCGTAGTGGCAGGAGACCAGGTCTGGGCAAAACAGTGTGCTTTCGAATCATGGGTAAAATACGTTTATGTAGACACTCCTTGATGTAAGTATCGGTGTTCATAGTCAAGTTCGTAATAAATGGAGTAGACTTTAATCCGCATTCGCAAATAGCTTGCTATACCATGCCCTTGGAGCCAAAAATCGACGTAACGGTTTCTTCAAGTTCCTCTCCTTTCGATTTGGTATAAAATTGGGGTCCCGGCAGTGTCTTGTAGTCCAGTTTCACGTATGTTTCGTCATCTTGAATGATACAATGATTTTTCTTCGATAAAACGTTATCAGACAATTTGCGGAGCCCTGGTTTTACTGAGGCAGCTTGTTTTGGGCTACGTATGGGCTTTTTTTGTTTTCTATACGTTTTTAGCTATTCCAATAGAAGTTTTTCATTTTTTAGCCGCGTCTCTGATGGACATACTGGGATTGCTCTCAAAACATTGCCGTATTTTTAAATACATTTTTGAGTCATACGTGCCAACGCATCTGCCTTTTTTAGGCTTGTTATTGAATGAAAACTCACGACCGTATTTTTTGATGGCATTGTGTACGGCTTACGTTTTCAAGTTTTGCTAGCTTTCTTATGGTAATGCCCTTTTCGCGAACATATTTGTCCACAAATATTTTTCTTTGTTGAGCAGAAAGCCCTCTCATTTTCAAGGTTGATGACAAATTGAACTTCAATTGTTTAAAAATATAAATACTGTCATATCGTTGGATAGTCGAAGAAAAAAAAACCGTACTTAAAACGAAAAAGTTGTTATAGCAGTTGACTTAAGTAGTCCTTATACTTATGATTGTATTCATAAGGAAATATAAATCCTTTATAAGGAAATTTAAAAAAGTGCATTTGTCCCTAGGGACTATAGTGACACTTTATTCCCTAAGGATTAAATGAATCACTAATCCGCCTATTCATGGCAATTAGGAGTTATTTTAGAGCGAAAGAAGTGAAAATATATTAAGTTGATCAAGGGGAGAGTCGGGTCAAGTTTCTAAAATACGTTTACCCAGCTTCCCAATATATTTGTAACGACTGTGTTATTTATTGCAGCGTGAGCTCTCCGAGAGTGGTGACTGCTCGAATTCAGTTTGGCTCTCGAGCGAAGCGAGCGAGGCTATTCATCGCGCAGCTGCCGGGGTACGTGTACACGTGTAATAAAGATCGTAAAAGTGTTATAGTTTGGCCCTGTTCGAGTTCTTTTTATTAGAGAGGAATGCGTTTGCTGTTTCAATAAATAAACCGGTAAATAACGGTAATTGGTAAATTAACCGTGTTTTATGCTGTTGAAAAAATAAATTAAAAATGTTTGTTTAATCGTTTTTTCTTCAATATCATCTTTGATGAAGTATTTGTAAATAAAATAAAATTGTAAAAATCATTAAAATAATAGAAAAATAATGACAGTCTATGGTGCGTGTTACGGTTTTGCAAGCTTTTTACTAACTTTCAATGTTTGTATGTATGTTTTGGTCTGACAAGGAAGATTTGAACGACTTCCCGGGGACCGATTGAGCTGAAATTTGGTATACCTACGTAACTTCGATGACAATACAATAATATGTCATCATCGAGCTGGTCTGATGATGGAGTCGGGAGGTGGCGACAGGATCTCCGCTATACTTAACGTAGACCCACCGTGTTTGGACTCGTTACTTTGGTCTTGATAAGCTACAAATGAGTTTGCAAAAAAAAAGTACAGTCGGCAGTAAAAGTTTTTTAATGTATTCGTTTTATTTCAGGGCGACAGTATCAAGAACCCGTTGTGTTTGATATCGGAAGTATCCCCAGTCGCATTGGCTAAGCTGATCAAAAACGATGTCGAGCTAGAGGTACATAATGGTTAAGTACTATATTAACCTCGTGAGGCCCACGTCAAAGTTTACTAGTTCAAAAAAGAACCTTGTGTAAGTCAACTAAAGTTTAAAGTCACTTTGACAAATGTCCTAAATTTAGGCCGTTAGGCTTTATGGGGTTAAATCTGAAAAACTTATCGAATGTATTTTAGAATTTTCATAAATTAGAGACTCTGTTTACCTCAGCACCAGAAACGTTTATTTGGCCATTTATTTTATTTATGAACTAAATATGATTAAAACTTAAATGTTAACGTGTTGAGTCGATCACATTTTAAAAATTAAAAATAAAACATCAAATACTTTGAATTGGAGAGAGAATGGAGTTAGTTATCATAGTCCAAACATGGTTTTATGAGGTACATAAAAAACCCCCGACTCAAAGAAGTCTGTAAAAATACCTTTAAAAAGTAAAAAATAATATGACGACACGTTGGCCTAGCTGGGAGTGACCCTATCCGAACCCAGCGGTCCTAGGTTCAAATTCCGGTAAGGGCAGATATTTTTGTGATGAGCGCGAATATTTGTTCCTGAGTCTTGTATGTTTTCTATGTATTTAAGTATGTATTTCTCTATATAAGTATGTTTATCGTTGTTTAGTACCCATATGGCCATAGTACAAGCCTAGAGCTTAGTTTGGGATTAGGTCAATTTGTGTGAGAATGTCCCCTGATATTTATTTAATTATTTAATACTAGCGACCCGCCAGCGGCTTCGCCCGCTGCATTTTTTTTTTTGTATAAAAAGTATCCTATGTTACTTCTTACCTCCCAGAATATGTGTACAAAGTTTCATGATGATTCGTCAAGTAGTTTTGCGTGAAAGCGTAACAAACATCCACGCTTTCACATTTATAATATTAGTAAGGATGTATTGGCCCTATAAGTTTAATTATAAGTAGGTATTAGTGTTTTGATCCAAGCGTCGATGAGTAGGAGTAGGGGCTGATTGATTAATAATAATAACTAACACATTGACTGAACTGACACGTCGGGGACCGCTGTTTTATATTATTTAATTTGCTTAGCGGTCCCCCGATAAATGAAATAATATAAAATACCCCAGCTATTTAGCGACCCCCGACGTGTCGGTTCAGTTACTGTCAGTGTTCCAGAAATTTCATATATTTTTCGCGGCCATTGGTAAATAATAACTTCGCGCACTGTTTCTACAACCAGTAAAATCAACATTTCCGAGCATGTACGAGATTGTTTTTTACTATGACATTACCCTTCTTTTTGCTTCGTTGTAGTCGAGTAAATAATCCACAGGGTTTCCGCAATTGTCACGAGCGAGACGGCGTGGCTGTGTCTCGCTTCCTGCGATGGCTGCACGTCGAATTGGACGCCGGGTCGCCGGTCACCGAGATACAAGCCGCTGACAAACTGCTAGAGTTCCGCAAGTAATTCTGTTAATAATTATATAATATAATCACAGGACAATATCACACAAATTGACCTAGTCCCAAACTAAGCTCTAGGCTTGTACTATGGGTACTAGACAACGATAAACTTACGTATATAGAGAAATAAATACTTAAATACATGGCCATCTGTGATCTTCATCATCAGTTCCACTTCCCCAAATGATACTTTCTGAATGCAAATGCTAGATTTGTTACTAAAAATACTAAAATCGCTATTTGTTTGCATACAATATTTAAGGAGTTCCCTCAATTCCTCACTGATCCCCTCATCAGATTCAGATTTGGTGACAATGGGACCACCTCGAAAGTATGCTCTATGAACCAAAAAAAAAAACAAAAAAAAAGACATGCAACAGAACGTATACTTAACCTAACTAGAACTTGTATAACTTTTTTGACGTCGGTTAAAAATGTTCTGCCCTGACAAACGTACGATTTATTTCTTGCCTTAGGAAACCTTCCATAAACCTAAGGTTTCTTTCAGAGAGGAAGAGGACTTCATGGGAGCTTCGTTTGAGACCATCGCTGGTGCGGGACCGAACGGCGCCATAATACACTACAGCCCTTCGAGGGACTCCCCAGCTCTTATCAAAAAAGACGAGATGTTTCTTTTGGATTCTGGGGGACAGTACCGGTGACTACCACTACATACTTTAAAACAAAGTCGCTTCCCGCTGTATGTTCCTATGTATGCTTAGATCTTTAAAACTACGCAACGGATTTTGATGTATTTTTTGGGTTCCGTAGTCAAACTAGGAACCCTTATAGTTTCGCCATGTCCGCTCAGAGACTCTTAGTACTAGAAAGCTGTTATTTGGCATGAATATACATATTAGTCACGCCAACAAAATAATACACCTAATCCTTGACACGTAAAGTGGGGTCGTATTTTTTTTTCTTGTCTACCCCTTGTGGGGTTAAGGGTTTATTGGGTTGGTATATTTTTGATTATTGATCCGATATTAAAGGTTTAAAGCGCTAATTTTTGTTGGAGTCAAGTGTCCCCCCCAATGACTGACTGACTCCTAATGAATGACCCTTAGGAACAGTACAGGTAACTATAGACACCGTAGTACACAATACATACATACATAACGTCACGCCTTCATTCCCGCATGTTGTCTGTAACCACATTTTGCACAATCAGGCTAAGATTTACCAGTGTATTAGTGACAGGTTGCAAGCCCATTCCCTAACAGTACTATAAGCGTTTATTCCCTTAGTCGCCTCTTACGATATCCACGGGAAGACATGGAGTGGCATTATGTAATAAGTTATTAACATTTTTCATTGTAAGATATAACCAGGATTTTTTGATAATACTATTTCTAGCTTTTGATTACCTTTTGGATGCAGTCTCAGTAATGAAAGTGACTTTTCAACTTATTTTTAGGTATTAATTTGGTATTTTTCCTACTCCTGTACTTTTATATGTCATTTATATAATCACGAACACTAATATAAGAATATAGATAATTTGTCCGCAGAAAATTCCGTAGAAAACTCTATCTAGTCTATTCCCCTTAACAGCACTTGTGCTTTTTTGAGTCAAAACGACATGCCTAGCTGCCAAAGCTTACACCTAGGTTAATTTGACCAATCAAAATACTTCACCAAATTAATCCACCAATCACAATACACATTGACTGTCAATCGGAACGTTAGGTTCTTTTTGGTATGTAAACTCTTTTACTAATTTAACTCTTTAAAAACATGGTATCAACCAACCAGAATGCAGCTATATTAAAATCGACCAATCAGGTAAAAGAACTCATTTCTCAAATCATTAGGTGTTTTTTAGTCCCTATTTCACAACTTAAATCGATTGCGCAACTTTTTTTAAAAATATAAAACCTTGCAAGTGCACATCAATTTAAAAACAAAGGTAACCACAGACACATATTTTGTCGTTTTCGAATGTTTCCCGCTCGTTTGTTGTTCTGTGTTTCGTTCGTATTCTAGGTATACCTAGGTATATTAATAAAATTTTGTTAATTTAATTTTGCATTTTATTTGAAACCTAGTCGTAGAAAAAGTATTGTATGCAACGGTGTATAATTAAGTCAAAAAATACTCGTGGCGTCTTGCTTTGAACCACACCACTCGTCTTTTTTGACCTCTCTTATACAACTGTTGCATAAACTACTATTATCTTATCTGAAAAGACACTTGAAAAACGTGTCTCATCACTAGTGCTACCGAATTGCCAGCGGTCGCCGATGTTTAGTTATAAATGAATGCAAATAAATTGTATATGAAATAAGTATTTTCTTCTAGGGATGGCACAACCGATATCACCCGCACGCGCCACATGAGCGGCAACCCTACTCCTGCCCAGAAGGACGCCTTCACCAGGGTGCTGAAAGGGCAGATCAGTCTTGGAAGCGCCCTTTTTCCACAGGGAGTTAAGGTGTGTACCTAAACCTTTGTTAGATGCGTCAGTGTAAACATCTACATAGCGCATGAAACACTCTCATTCCTCATGGAGTTGGGATGATTCTTGCTCCTACACCTTTGTTTGATGCGTCAGTACAAACAAATACATAGCGCATGAAGACACCCTAATTCCTCATGGAGTCGGGATGACTCTTGCTCCTAAACCTTTGTTAGATGCGTCGGTGTTAACATCTAGATAGTACTTGGAAGCACCCTCTTTCCTCAGAGAGTTGAAATCAATATTAGATATTTGTGTGATGAGCACGAGTATTTGTTCCTGAGTCTTGGATGTTTTCTATTTATTTAAGTATTTATTTCTCTATATACGTATGTTTATCGTTGTCTAGTACCCATAGTACAAGCCTAGAGCTTAGTTTGGGACTAGGTCAATTTGTGTGACATTGTCCTGTGATTATTATTATTATTATTATTATTATTATCTTGCTCTTTAACCTTTATTAAATGCGTTAGTGTTAACATCTACATAGCGCTTGCAAGCACCCTCTTTCCTCAGAGTTTTGGGATGAGTCTTGCTCCTAAACCATTGTTAGATGCGTCAGTGCAAAAGTCTATTCCTCATAAAGTTGGGGCGAGTCCTTCACCTAAACCTTTGTACGAAACGTCAGTGTTAATATCTACATAGCGCATAAAAGCACACTCTTTTCTCAGAGAGTTAGTGTCATTCCTGCACCTAAACCTTTGATAAATGAGTCAGTGCAAATCTTTACGTAGCGCCTAAAATTACCCTCATTTTTCAGAGAGAACTGCTTCTTCTGGGTGAGACTTGATTCTAAACCTTTGTTAGATGCGTCTGTGTTAATATCTACATATCACATAAAAGCACAGCACACTTTTTTTCTCAGGGTTTTAAGCTCAGTCTTACACCCAAACCTTATTTAGATGCGTCAGTGTTAATATCTACATTTTATTATCAGTGTCACGATAAAGTTAGCAAAAATGTAGTCTCATTTATAAAGCATTTCCCAGGGCAACGTCCTAGACAGTTTCGCCCGTAAGGCCCTCTGGGACGTGGGGCTGGACTACGCGCACGGCACCGGGCACGGCGTGGGGCACTTCCTCAACGTGCACGAGGGGCCGGCCGGCGTCTCGTGGCGGCCCTACCCGCACGACCCGGGCCTGCAGCCGCGACAGATACTCAGCAACGGTAGGTCCCTTAGCTTGGTGCTGACCAGTTCCAACAGTGGAGTGGTGGGATCGAGTGGGAAAGACATCGTGAAGATTAGGGATTTCAGCTTACAAGTTAAAGTACCCAACTGTCCAGCTCGATTTATTTTGATATGTTGTGTCTAAAATAATAGAACGTGTTTGCTTTTAGCTGCCCTATTCGGCGAAATGGTCCTCCAAATTACTGGAAAGTGTTCAATCAAAATGCTAGTTAATTACTTACATACCATCACGCCTTCATTCCCTGAGTGGGGTAGGCAGAGCTACAAAAATACCGACAACTCCAAAAAGACTTGTTGGTAATTCTGTAACCACATTTTGCACAAACAGGCTAAGATGTTTACCAATGTATTAGTGACAGCAAGCTCATCCCACCTTTTTAAATTTTGACATGAAGCACATATAAACCATATATCATCCAAGGTATGATTGTGAGGCCTCTTTTGAAAATTTCCAACGGTGCGATTTTTTTGACGTTGATTGTAGTAGCCCTTATTGTCTTAGTCGCCTCTTACGACATCCACGGGAAGGCAACCACCCGGAAGTTAATTACTGGTTTGATTATATTCTTGAAAAAAAGACTTTAAATAACTCATAATTTAAGATTAAAGCGGTAAGATTTCAAATGTCTGAGTGTCTGATCTCACTTCCAGTAGACAAACTGCTCGCGTATACACGAAATAGCAATACAGTACAAACCGAACAAATCACTTATCACCTTTAGCAGACAAAGTTTCTGATATTAAGTGCCTACCTTGTTAAGGCGGTTTACCATGAGAAATTATTACCTGTTGCAGCCTGAAATATAACAATTCACTCCATTCAATCCAAACTAAATCGCCCTAGAAAAAACGTAAACGCAGAGTGAGACAGAAAGTAAAGATGCCGTCTTCTTTTATTTACATGTCTTTCTGTATAGATGCTTTTCCTTTACTCGTATTATTTTCGTGTCCCGTCTAAGTACGAGTAAATACGCCACTTCCCATCACGTGTGACCTGCTTCCTAAGATAACGTTTGTGTATCGTTATTCAAGTCCAAGGCGTGCCCCTGAAACTAAAGGCAGGCGTCCACAGGTCCGCACCGTATGCGCCGGACGCATCGGACGGATTAATTATCAGGCGTATTGCGGTTCAGTCGACGCAGTTACATTAGTTTCTATACAAACAATACCCGTTTAATGCGATGCGTGCGATGCAGAACAATGGACGTTTTAGCTTGATGCTCTGTTTCCAGAGCCTGGCTACTACAAGGTGGGGGAGTACGGCATCCGGCACGAAGACCTGGTGGAGACGATCGCTGTCACCAAGGAGACTGACCACCCTCGGGTAAGATCGATATTGTGTCTAACGACCTTTATAACTAGACCTCTTGACGATGGCAGTAGCGGCAAAATAGGGAAACATGGGGGCAATTGGCACAGTTTGATATTTATTGTAAGTAAAGTACATATTCAAAAATGACAATCATAAATTATACTATTTAACTTTTAAACTTTCATTTCAATTATTTCACTTAAACGTTTACACATAAAGTTATAGATAGTTGTATAAATAATATTTTGACATCATTTTCTCGTTATTTATTTTTTAATCTTTATAGGTATGGGTCTCCTTGGTCTAGGGTGACCCAATAACTTTAGACTCATTTATTTGCTGTGGACAGTCACAAGTACCTCAATACTAAGTACCTATGTGAATTTACGGTCAGGCTTAATTTTGTTTTGATATAATGGAAAAATTGAGAATGAGCTGTTTTGTAAATGGTGCAATTTACGATTGATTCCAAAATAATATGTCATACAGAACCATCTTGAAAAATGCTACTTAATATAATTATGATATTGTTCCAATTGGCCCCATACTTCCATATTTTGACAGTTGTGACATTTCACTGCCCTGAGATAACGAGGTCTATTTATAACGTTATATTTCAGTCATTAAAAAAAATATCGAAGTTATAACTAAGTTAAAATAAATGCATTGGCCGCTGGCACATGCCTACTGCCTACGCCTACGATATTCAACTTGTCTACTTACCTTCCATCCAGGAGTAAAACTTCTACTGGACCCCGTTTCCGCCCCCGGTACCACTCCTGGTTCCGGCTCCGATTAATACATTTTTTACTACACTTTCATAGTAAATGTATAATTACTACCCTAATAAAAGGCGAAAAAGTCGTTTATTACTCCTTCTCAAAAATCTGGGCAGTAATATTGAATGGGGTCATTACTGCCCTGTTATCAGGGCAGTAATGTCGTATGAAAAACCATTACTACCCCGTTTCGTTTTTTTAAATTCTAGATGACGTTGACAAACAACCCGCTTTAACGTGCACATAAGTTGGACTCTGCGAATCGGGGCATCTTCCTCTTCTGTAACTTCTTCTTTCTTTCGCGCGGAGAATTTCTTTGTTACTTTTGTGTTTTATTTCTTTGTAGTTTAGAGTAGTATAAAGCAGTACTCAAGGGTAAGTACAGGTTACTAAACCCATGTTAGTATTCCATGCCTTACTCCCCTTGGTGAATAAACTACTATTGATACTCCAGCTCCGATTCCGATAAACCCACCTCCCTAAACCTTACTTTAAACCAGCGGTTTGAATGCAGGCGGCCGGCCTGGTGGGCGACTACGAGGGCCGCGGCGTGCTGGGGTTCCACACGCTCACCGTGGTGCCGCACCAGCGGACCGCCATCGACGTCGCTCTGCTGAATGACTTCGAGGTAATCATCCAACATTCTCACCATCGCCATCACTATAAGGTTAATATACAAGGTGTTCCGCAAACTAAATGAATTTGATGGGACAAGCTTTTACAGCATTTACAGCTTATCTAGACCAACCTAATGAGTCCAAACACGGTGGGTCTACGTTAAGTTTAGCGGAGATCCTGTCACCACCTTCCGACTCCCATCAGACCAGCTCGATGATGCCATATTATTGTGTTTTCCTTGTAGTTACTAAACAGGCTGTTAAGTTGCATATTCACTTTAAAAATAAATAGTTAAATTAAAATAAAACAAATATTTACGGGGGCTCACATACGAAAAACGTGATTTGGTTACAGACAGACACCGGGACAAAAATAGACAAGTGAAACTAAAAAAAAAGCGGCCAAGTGCGAGTCGGACTCGCCCATGAAGGGTTCCGTAGCAGCAAGTAACATAATATAAAAGTTCGTTGTAGCTTTGATCAATGTTTCTATGACGTATTAAAAAAAAACTACTTACTAGATCTCGTTCAATCCAATTTTCGGTGGAAGTTTGCATGGTAATGTACATCATATATATTTTTTTTTAGTTCTATCATTCTCTTATTTTAGAAGTTACAGGGGGGGGACACATTTCAACACTTTGGAAGTGTCTCTCGCGCAAACTGTTCAGTTTAGAAAAAAATGATGTTAGTAACCTCAATATCATTTTTGAAGACCTATCCATAGATACCCCACACGTATGGGTTTGATGAAAAAAAAATGTTTGAGTTTCAGTTCTAAGTATGGGGAACCCCCAAAATTTGTTTTTTTTTTCTATTTTTGTGTGAAAATCTTAATGTGGTTCACAGAATACATCTACTTACCAAGTTTCAACAGTGTAGTTCTTATAGTTTCGGAAAAAAGTGACTGTGACATACGGACGGACAGACAGACAGACATGACGAATCTATAAGGGTTCCATTTTTTGCCATTTGGCTACGGAACCCTAAAAAGGTTATATTATATTGTCTAATGTTGTATAGATAAAGGTACGGAGCCCTTCGTGCGCGAGTCCGACTCGCATTTGGCCGGTTTTTTTCGAACTTAATACACACCGCTACCGGTACCGGTGAACTAATAAAACTAATAAAAAACCGGGCAAGAGCATGTCGGACCATGCTCAGTGTAGGGTTCCGAAGCCGTTAAGTACTACAAACATATAAATCAACAAGTAATAACTAATTTTCTACTCGTATTTATAGTCATTTGTTGCGCTCTTAGATGTTTTAAGGTACCTAGGTATAAACATTTTAATCGCCTGTATCTCAAGAACCAATGATGTCTACTTAGTCGTGATAGTTTTCCTTTCAAATTCGTTATATGCTCTTTCAAGTTTTTTTTCAGGTTTTTAGTATTTGTAGTTTTGGCTGTAGAGGGGGGGGGGGATGACACATGACCCCAGCAAAATTGAGGCTTTATACATCCCCACGTTACGTGTAGGGGAGGTACACTAAAAAAAAAAAAAATGTACCACTTTGTTGGCGTGACTAATATTTATATTCATGCCAAATTACAGCTTTCTAGTACTAAGAGTCTCTGCGCTAGGCTGCGGACTAACGGTCGGACGGACGAACATGGCGAAACTATAAGGGTTCCTAGTTTGACTTTGGAACAGGGACCGGAACCGGTTTCCGTTGAATACGCTTTTGATCGGGTTATTCGATAGGGTTGATTTTAGAAACTCCATCAGTGCGGCAAGCGTATCGTTGGCTAGCCGCAATTAAAGGGTTATCCATTGATACGATGGATTTGGCTTTCCGCTGGCAGTCTTACCGGTATCAAAAACCCTTAATACGCTTGCCGCTTTTAAAGGGGTTTTGATAGATGTCAAGATATTTCAATCTCTGCGCCCAATTCCTACAACTTATTATTGCACAACCTAACAATAGAACGGTAAGCGGTCGGTAGGCGCACGTGGCGACATTTAGATGCAAGCGGGCCTAAGAGACAGCAATCAATAGGATTAACCCAACCCTATTGATACGCTGTTTCTTCCATCTGCAAACACCCTATCGGACAACAAGCGCGATGGAAACGGTAACCTTATTCGAAAAGGTAGCCATATCGATACGGCAACACAATCGTGATAGGCTTTTGAATCGAAAGCGCTTAACGAATAAAGCGGTTTTCCGGTCCTTGCTTTGGAACCCTAAAAATATAATATAGTATCTAATATTGAATATATAATGTTACAGAACCCTTCGTCCGCGAGTCTGACGCGCACTTGGCCGGTTTTTTGACATTTATGAGTTTTATTACCCATCGATAAGCTATCTGGGAAAGCAAGATAGTAAAACCATCTTATCCGACGAAATACGACGTCGTTTCCATATCACTATATCTTTACAGCCGGTATGAAGAAGATGTGTATTAGTTATCGGTGAGTGTAACCAAAAACGATAAGTGGTGGTGGGACTGTGCAGGGTCCGTCCGGGTCGCTACCACCATCTTATCCATTAACCACCCGCCAAGGAACATTCGCATTGTTGTGTTCCCGTGTGGGGATTAGACAACCGGTGAAATTACTAGCATAGAGGCATTCCATCTTAGTCCTCAGGGTTGGCAACGCATTTGAGGTCTTAGGATTAAAGCCTTGAGAATTAAAATGTCTATGGGTCTCAGATTCCACTTACCATCAGGTGGCAGGTTTTTCTTTTAACGCTCTGTGAAAAGTAATATGAAAGAGAAATATTAGTAGATTATACGGGATTATACGTAGATTATATTATGTCACGGGCGCGATATTGAATCCTGAACGTAACGAAGGACTCCAGATTTAACTCCCGAGCGCAGCGAGGGTGTTACGAGTTAATTCCCATTAATGAGATTCAGTACAACATTACACCCCGGCTAAAGCCAAGGGCTTTAATGAGTTGGTTTGCGTAAGGTTTGCATGATATGTAATTTGGCATTGTCGAGCAGGTGGTGTGAAAAATATATTCGCATAACATCCTTTGGGCTGAGTTTGCAGAATTTAATAAACGTATTGTGTAGATTAGGTTAGATTTTTATAATAATTCAAATAAAACCGTTTCTATTATAAAAACCGATAACGATCAAACGATTTTATGCGAAAAGATACAATATGCGTAAAAAAATATGCTATCCAATAGCGAACCTTTAAAAAGTCATAGTTCAGACCCCCTGTACACTAAACAAAATTGACGACAGGAATGACGTCACAGCTGTTTCCATGTTTAAAATATAAGGACCTTATAAAGAAATTTGCGTTTATTTCAGAAATCAATATACTTAAGCCTATCATTGAATTAAAATATTACGTAAATAAAATGAGGATGCCGAAAAAACAATCTAAACAATAAATTTAGTGGTGGTAGGACGGTGTGCAGGGTCCGTCCGGATCGCTTCCACCATCTTATCCATTAACCACCCGCCAAGCAACATTCGCATTGTTGTGTTCCGGTGTGGGGATAAGACAACCGGTGAAATTACTAGCATACAGGCATTCCATCTTAGTCCTCAGGGTTGGCAACGCATTTGATGTCTTAGGATTAAAGCCTCGAGAATTCAAATGTCTATGGGTCTCAGATTCCACTTACCATCAGGTGACCTGAGTGCTCGTGTGGCTTCTCCTTAACATAAAAAAAAAAAGTTTAACAATTTGAACAAGTTTTGATTTTATATAAAATCTTAATAAGCGGCTCAAAATTAGTGTATTGCGTTTTATGTTTTTTTTTTACATTTGCTCCTGAATCGTATTAATGAAACTCAATTCTGTTAGTTCCGTGTGGTTGCCGGGTTAGAATAGTGCCACTCCATGTCTTCCCGTGGATGTCGTAAGAGGCGACTAAGGAAATAAGGGCTTGTAGTACTGTTAGGCGACGGGCTTGCAACCTGTCACTAATACACTGGTAAACATCTTAGCCTGACTATGCAAAATGTGGTTACAGAATTATCAACAACTTTAGAGTTGTTGGTATTCTGTAGCTCTGCCTACCCCACTCTGGGAATAAAGGCGTGACGTTATGTATGTATGTATGTAATTGTGTTATTCAAGCATGTTCCCTGTTGTATGGGAAAAACGCAATCGCGTCTCATTATCTCACGAACGATGTATATATACTCATACATAAGCACTTATTACTTGAAAAAAGCTATACCAATATTCTATATTATTTTTATGCTGTAGCAACTGCTTTAGGCAAAAACGGCGTATCAAAAAAATTGTATTTCGATTACGTTGAACCTTACGCCCTTTAATATAAGGAGATATTTGCATCAGCAGTAATGTAGTTTATAGCATATTTTGTCTATCAGGAGCGATATCAAACACTTGACATTTAGATAACAAGTTAGCTTAAATGTATGATAAAATCAGCTACCGAACGGTGTGACACAAACTTTTAAGGGTCCTATCGATTTTATGAACACACTTGAAGAGTTCAGAAGGGCTAGCACAAGTGGTCCGCGAGTTGTTTGTCGCCCGAATCTCCCTTTCTAACTAGTCTGTAACGATAGATACGCACTGAGCGACATGCGAGAAAACACAGCAAGATTGCTAAAAAAATGAATGAATGAAATGAGTGAGTGAATGTAAATGTAAATAAAAACAATTGATTACATCAATTATATGTTAGTTATTGTATTATTTGATCTTTGAAGAGGTTTGATAACGAAATAACAGAGTATTGAAAATATATGTAAAGACAATTATTTTAACAGCTACATAGATAAAAAACAAGGCAATTAATTACTTACTCTCTTAAGTATCTACGATTAATATTATATATAACGTATATCTGACCTTATTAAATCAAATTGGTCACAATATTTTCTTTTCTGTTTTGTTTTAATATTTAATTAATACTTAACAAAATAGTTTAAGAAACTTTTTGGTCTGTTGAACTTGCTATCGGTACAATATGAGAACAGTAATTTCAAAATCTCGCCGTCATTACATGACAGTGTTGTTGTGTGAGTGACGTCAACTCTCGTGGAACTACCTATAACCGTACAGGGGATATAGTTACTAGCTATTTTAATCGTTATTCCCTCGGGAACTTTTAAACTTTCCGAGATAGGGTTTAGCTATCTCCATTTTGAATTCCATCCGAATCCGTCCAGCCGCACTTTCGCACACTTTCGCATATATAATATTAGTAGGATTATTATATGTATGAATAAACTCGACTGGCTTCGACGACACGCTAGCCTAGTTGGGAGTGACCCTGCCTTCGAAGCTAGGTGTCCTGGGTTCAAATCCCGGTAAGGGCAGATATTTGTGTGATGAGCACGAGTATTTGTTCCTGAGTCTTGGATGTTTCCTATTTATTTAAGTATTTATTTCTCTATATACGTATGTTTATCGTTGTCTAGTACCCATAGTACAAGCCTAGAACTTAGTTTGGGACTAGGTCAATTTGTGTGAGATTGTCCTGTGATTATTATTATTATTATTATAAATAGTGATCCCGAATTACTAGGTAAGTTTGTTTCACAAAAATGATATAGCGGAAAGTACCTAAACAAAAATAAATAAAGATCTGATAAAGGCCTTTATCCAGCTGTGGACGTCTTGCGGCTGATAATAATGATGATGATGAAACAAAAATGCGTATGTCTCTAAATTTGTCTTAGTTATTGTCATAAAAAAATATAAGGACCGTTTTAAAACAATATCAAAACGAGTTTAAAAAACCGGGCAAGGGCATGTCGGACCATGCTCAGTGTAGGGTTCCGAAGCCGTTAAGTACTACGAGTACAAACATAAAAGTCAACAAGTAATTACTATATTTTCTATTTAAAGTCAATTGGTGCCGTCTTAGATGATTTTAGTAGGTATACTTTAATCACCTGTATCTCAAGAACCAATGATGTCTTCTTAGTCATGATAGTTTTCCTTTAAAATTCGTTATATGCTCTTTCATTTAAGTTTATTTTTATTTTTAGTATTTGTAGTTTTGGCTGTTTGGGTGGACACTTGAGTCAAACAAAAATGAGCACTTTAAAGCTGAATATTTTGAACTGAACTGTTTTCACAAACCCGTAATATTTTTAAAAGGCCTAGCCAACAACACCCCGCACTATAGGGTAGACGAGAAAAAAAAATACATCCCCACGTTACGTGTAGGGGCGGTACCCTTATTTTTTTTTTTTTACATTTTACTGTAACCTCTTTCTTGGCGTGACTAATATGCATATTCATGCCAAATAACAGCTATCTAGTACTAAGAGTCTCTGCGCTAGGCTGTGAACGGAGAGGGTAGACGAGAAAAAAAAATACAGCCCCATGTATTAGTAGTAGGGGAGGTACCTAAAAAGTTTTCCTATTTTGTTACCACGTTTTTCTATAATTTTCATTAAAATGTTTTTATATTTAGGATTATTAAGATACTGTACGCTTAATAGAACTTTAATCACCAATAACAATTTTGATGTAACATTACTGAAAAATCACCGCTGTATTCACTGATATTCATTATTCTGAACATGAAAAGGTTTCTATCAACGTCGTATTTTCCAGTTAAAGAAACAAGAGTTATACGTGTTCACGTGAGCTGTCACAGGGACTACCTAGATTAAACCAACTATAGTTACTCAATGTAATTGTTTCAGTTGGCGTATATCAACTCGTACCACCGGCGCGTGCTGAACACCCTGGGTCCCATCATGGAGAAACGAGGTCTTAACGACGACAAGATCTGGCTCCAAAACGAATGTGCCCCAATTACAAGGGGATAGGTAAGTCTCAAATCATCACTATAGTCGCGCCGTTATTAAATGGCTGATATGACAGCCGTCAATGGAGTACGAAGTATAACCTCGAACACGGCACGGTAAGCCAGGTCACTAGTAGAATGACTCGGTCGCAAAATTACCGACTCGCAAAATGACCCCATCGCTTGTAGCCCACATCTCAAAATGTCTGAGTCGTAAAATGACCACTTCGTTTGCGTTACTAGGTAGGTTAGGTTCGTTAGGTAACTTCAAATGCCCGAAGGGCAAATTTCCCAAGAATAGCAGCCCCGCCATGCGGGGCTGCGTCGACTTTGCTAAGACAGGCATATAATGAAAAAAGCAAAGTGGTCATTTTGCGGCTCAGTCATTTTGAGATGTGGGCTACAAGCGATGTGGTCATTTTGCGACTCGGACGTTTTGAGAAGTAGGCTACAAGCGATGTGGTCATTTTACGACTCACTCATTTTGAGATGTTGGCTACAAGCGATGTGGTCATTTTGCGATGTGGTAATGTTTCGATCTAGTCACTCTACTAGTGACCCGGTAAGCCGTCGTTTTATCGAATTTTACTTCATCGATTTCATCATTTCATCGAACGCTATTTTCTGCTTATGTTTTCAGTGACGTAATTATTAATTAATAGGTTAGGTTAGGTAAGAGTTCGTGACAAAGCAAAAAAAAACACTCATGCGGCGAGAAAATTTGGCTTTTGATGAAATTAAAATTCTACGATAATTAAAATAAAAAATCAAATTTGAATAAATTGGGACAGACAGACGAATGGACGGACAGACAGACAGACGTCTTAGTAATAGGGTCCTTTGGGTACGGAACCCTATTACCCCCTTTCTTCTAACAAACATGAATGTGTGTGAATAATTAAACTGTTGTCTTTCCAGATCGATGGAGCCAACGTGTTGTGATTAGATTTTTCTATGAACATTTCGAAGAATCAATTTGTAACTTTTTTGTAACACGATGTATTCATTATAAAACTATGCATTAAAAAAATATCAATGTTTTTTTTCCTTAATATAAAGTAGAGGATGCACGTTCGGTGTTGATTTTCTAAGAATCCTTTCACAGTGCAAGTGCATAACTAGTGCAAAGTATAAGTACCTATAGGAGAAGTAATTCATCTTCGAACAAAGACATCGCGCGGCTTGCATGTGCGCGTAACGCGTCCGTACGGCTGTGGGCGGCGCTAACCACGCACAAGAAACGACTTCTACACCACTGACATGTTATTTGAAGATGCACTACTCCTATACTTATACTTTGCCTAGGGTAACTCAGGAATATTTGGATCATACACAGATTTAGGTTAGGTACCGTCTTTCCTGTGGACACACCGAAAGTTAACGTTTTTAACGCCTAATTTTCTGGCTAAGCCCATTCCCGCTAAAACGCCGTCAGGACTGCTCTAGACTTATCATATAAAATCATAACTTATATGAACACAAGCTTTTAACTGTTGACCACAGGAGAGACAACTTTGTTTTTAAGAGTGTGTATGACCCATTTCCCCCTAATAGGGAACATGCATTTTTTTTCATACGCTCTCTGGAAAGTGCTATGAAAGAGGAATAACTGTATACAAGAAATAATTGTTACGAATTTTTTTCATAAGATATGAAGCTTTAAAAAGTCATAGTTCAGAACTTCAGACCCCCCTGCAAAAACACTACAAAATCAACCCAGCTGTTCCATACATTAACTCTCAATTAATTCACCGTTAATGTACGGAACAGCTGTTTTTTATTTTGCGATGTCGTGGTTGGACCCATTGGAAAAGTTGTTCAGTGTTACCATCTTATTCACTTTTGGCCATTCCGGATCATGACCCCAAAATCACCCAGTATAAAATCTTAATAAACGGGTGAAAACTTAGTGTATTGCGTTTTATATGCATTTTTTTTCATTTTCTGCTAATTCGTATTAATTCGTATCAATGAAACTCAATTCTGATTTTCATGCATGTTTTCTATTGCAAGTTCCTAGGTACATTGGTTTTGGCGGTACGGTGTCTGTCAATCACTGAAAAGTTTATTATGTACATCATCGTAAGGCCCTACAAACAGGGAGTTGCAAGTGCGAGTTACACTCGCGGTCAAACACCCAAAACTAACCCTTATACTTTCGCCATGTCCTTCCCTCCGTCCGTCTGTCCATCTGCAGCCTAGCTTAGAGACTCTTAATACTAGAAAGCTGTAATTTGGCATGAATATACATATTAGTGACGCCAACGAATCGGGTAAAAAAATGCGGCCGACGCATTTGGTCACCATATGGGTTAAAATCGTGATCGAAGGTTATTCCGTAGAACCCCAATAAAGCGTATTTTATTTTTATCTCGTGTGATTTCGATAGCGCTTTTAATGGAAACACTTTCGACTCGAGACTAAATCGATATGGTTTATAACAAATCCTAACTTTTTTAGGGTTCCGTACTTAGTCAACAAGGAACTCTTTTTTTTGACTACTCTGGCCTAGTTGGTAGTGACCCTGCCTTCGAAGCCAGAGGTCTCGCGTTGAAATCCCGGTAAGGGCAGATATTTGTGTGATGAGCACGAGTATTTGTTACCGAGTCTTGGATGTTTTCTATGTATCTATACTTGCTAATGCATGTATAAAGCTGAAGAGATTGTATGTTTGCTTGCGCTAATTTCAGGAACTACTGAACCGATTTAGATGAAATTTGGTATGGAGATAACTTAGGTCCCGGGGAAGGACATAGGATACTTTTTATCCCGGAAAATTTAACAGTTCCCGAGGGAATAGCGATAAACGAGGTATTTGCCGTAATATAAACGGCACTATCGATTTGTGATCGCCTTACGTCAAATACAAATGAGTCACTCACACGCCAAGCATTTTTTTTTTCGCCTGATGGCAAGCGAATACCGTCACCCATAGAACCTGCAGCACCAGAGGAGTTACAAGTGCGTTGTCGGCCTTTCAAATGAGAGTACGCTCTTTTCTTGAAGGTTTGAAGGTCGTATTGGTCCGGAAATACCGCAGGCGACAGACCATTCCACAGTTTAGTTGTGCGTGGCAGGAAATTCCTAGTAAA
Organism: Acleris holmiana; assembly: GCA_949316455.1. Taxonomy (NCBI): domain Eukaryota; kingdom Metazoa; phylum Arthropoda; class Insecta; order Lepidoptera; family Tortricidae; genus Acleris; species Acleris holmiana. Next base: position 6,912,993 of record OX438790.1, on the reverse strand, counting down.
ACGCACAGTTGTGGACTGCCGACCATCTAAATGATGGTGGTGGAATCTGTCGCGTAGGACGAAAGCGGAAGGATATGGTAGGAATTAATCCGAACAGCTCCTCGGAGCACTCCTCAAGTAGGTACCTACAAAATAGGAGGACATTCGATACCTACATTTAGAGCCCCATGGTCAGACACCCTGTATAATTGACGACACGCTAGCCTAGTTGGGAGTGACCCTGCCTTCGAAGCTAGGGGTCCTGGGTTCAAATCCCGGTAAGGGCAGATATTTGTGTGGTGAGCGCGAGTATTTGTTCCTGAGTCTTGGATGTTTTCTATGTATTTAAGTATTTATTTCTCTATCTAAGTATGTTTATCGTTGTCTAGTACCCATAGTACAAGCCTAGAGCTTAGTTTGGGACTAGGTCAATTAGTGTGACATTGTCCTGTGATTATTATTATTATTATTATTATTATAATAGTCGGTGGTGTTGCAGGCACGACAGCTCATGCCCACTTTAGTGGTCGTTAGCGTTCAAAGGGTTAATAGTGTCGTCTATATATACATAGGAGGAGTGGAAAACTAATTCTACGCTTACGAAGTCGCGGGATCTTCTAGTTTAATTGTGTATTTCTCTATATAAGTATGTTTATCGTCGTCTAGTACCCATAGTACAAGCCTAGAGCTTAGTTTGGCCTATCCGCGGGTAATCTCAGACACTGTAGTACCAAACTACAAAACTGTAATTTGACAGAGTTATAGATTTACATCACCACGACAAAGTTATAAAATGAAACCTCGAAAGTTTCTGGTAGCTCCCGTACCTGTGACCTAACGCAGTTATGCTTTCATGTAAGATATTTTTCATATTTCTAGTAGGTACTTGTAGTTATAGGTTTAACCTTTTAAGTTTTTTTTTATGCTAAGGATAAGGCACACGAGCACTCAGGCCACCTGATGGTAAGTGGAATCCGAGACCCATAGACATTTGAATTCTCAAGACGAGAGTGATTTCACCAGTTGTCTTATCCCCACACCGGAACACAACAGCCACTTGCTTGGCGGGTTATTGATGGATAAGATGGTGGTAGCGATCCGGACGGACCCTGCACAGGCTCCTACCACCACTAAAGAGTCTGACTCGCGACCGAGGGTTACGCACGAAATTTGATGGAGTTAGCTTAGCAAGCAATACCGAAGTGTATGCTTGTATTCAATAAATCAATATATTAATCTCGTATCTTAATCTGTTTTATCGCTATAGTGTTTGGAGATAGTGGAGCTAATTGATAGAAGGATTTAGTGAGCGAAATGATGGCGTGGTGGACTGTGTTCACGGTTTTTTGGTAAGTTTTTTTTAATCCTGATAATTTTGTAACCACGTTTTGCACAAACAGGCTAAGATGTGAATCCTATTAGTGAGGTTGCAAGCCCGTCGCCTACTACAAGCCAAGTAAGTAAGCAAGTTTGCAAGCTTGTGCAAAATGTGGTTACAGAATTATTAAGAAGTGAAACCGGTGAAATTACTAGCATAGAGGCATTCCATCTTAGTCCTCAGGGTTGGCAACGCATTTGAGGTCTTAGGATTATAGTCTTAAGAATTCAAATGTCTATGGGTCTCAGGTTCCACTTACCATCAGGTGGCCTGAGTGCGAGTGTGCCTTCACCTTGATACTAAAAAAAAAAGAAGTTATTTTTTGCATTTATGAAGGCGGTTTTTTTTATATATTTGTAGATTATTAATAGGAAGCTAGTTTAATCGGGATGGTACTTTATTAGGGTTCATGGAAATCATTTGTACCGTTGAAGAGATGTTAGCTCTGAAAGAAGGGAACGTTATTGTTGGGGTTTTATCTACTTATTTATTTGTAAACTGACGTGTCTAGCTAAGAATTTTACTTTTTTTGGTTTATGGTTTTTACCCGACTCCAGTAAAAAAAAGCGTAATGTTGTCCTGGTATATGTATGTATCCATATTTTTAATGACGACCTTTTATATATCTTTTAATATCTCTGTATTATATCTATTTCGCAAAATAGATATTAAATTAGTTCAATAGCTCATTTGTTATACTAAAACAAGTTACTAATATTGGCGACTAAGAGCAACTTTATAAGGTTTTTGGTACAGTCAACTATAAATAGATGTATCTACTTTTGGACCTTATTACAATGCAATAAGGTGAAAAAGTGGATACATCTCTTTGTAGTGACTGTACAAGTGATGCAGTCGGCAAAAGAGCTTGGCCTCTATTCAGTTGCGTTAAAACGATATCGTGTTTGACACGTTTAAGAATCGTTTATGTCACAGTCGCCATTATTGTAAATGACATAAGAGTTATCAAAACGTTGACAATACGGAAACAGGTCAAAAACGATATCGTTATAACGCAGTTGAATAGAGGCCCTTGTCACATGTTATTTTCAGCTTAGCAACAAATGCGGTGTTGGGGCACATCCCGAAAACCGCTTATTATGAGTCTGCCGAACCGGACGGAGCGGTTTACAGTAAGTTGTAATACTCTTAATACGTTAACCCATGTCATAACAAACGCGGACTTAATCAAAATCGAAATAAAAAAAAAAACAGGGGACAATCTCACACAAATTGAACTAGTCCCAAACTAAGCTCTAGGCTTGTACTATGGGTACTTGACAACGATAAACGTACTTAAATAGTAATACATACTTAAATACACAGAAAACATGCAAGACTCAGGAACAAATATTCGCACTCATCACACAAATATTTGCCCTTACCGGGACTTGAATCCAGGTTCCCAACTCGGCCAACGTTTCGTCACATACATGGTATGGTTATATTATATATATAACATCACGCCTTCATTCCCAGAGTGGGGTAGGTAAAGTTACAGAATTACCAACAACTCTAAAACATTGTTGATAATTCTATTACCACATTTTGCACAAATAGGCCAAGATGTTTGCCAGTGTATTAGTGACAGGTTGCAAGCCCGTCCAGTAGTGTGACAACCTGCCCTCTATTTCACCATATTAACAGTGATAGGTGACAATTCGCTACACATTGCAAAGCTAACACGCTTATACGTCAGTGGGATTCAAATCAACTGCGACATGTACACTGAAATGTCACCTGTCACCTGTCATTGTCAGGGTGATGAAATACGGGACTGGTGTGACTACGAGTCCGACCCTACGATTTTTTGTTTGCTGGGTCAGAAACACACTGGTAGTGAAAATTTAACAAGTCGACATTAATACTGTTACAGTCGACGACGGTCGCACGACCAGTGCCCTCAGCGCCGAGGCGCGTCTCTCGGCCCTCCGAGATGTCATGGCTGAGCACGGAGTCCAAGCATACATCGTACCCACCGCCGATGCACACAACGTAAGTAAACCTAATCGGAAGAGCGTCGGTGGTACCGAGTTCAAACCCCGCGGTCACCATGTGAGTTTTTTTGACTTAAGTTTGAAACCCGATGCTCTTACGGTGAAGGAAAGGTATCGTGAGGAAACCTGCACATTCGAACAGCTGAGTGTGTAAGAGGGTAATTAATTGCACAATAGATCCTAAAGAAGTCGAAGTGTATCCGAAAGGACCCATCTGTAAGATACATACGTAATATCACGTCTTCATTCCCAGAGTGGGGTAGGCAGAGCTACAAAAATACCAACAACTCTAAAAAGACTTGTTTGTAATTCTGTAAACACATTTTGCACAAACAGGTTAAGATGTTTACTAGTGTATTAGACAGGTTGCAAGCTCATCGCCTAACAGTACTACAAGCCGTTATTCCCTTAGTCGCCTCTAACGACATCCACGGGAAGACATGGAGTGGCACTATCCAAGTATAGGAAAGTAGTTCATCTACAAACTGATATAGTTTGAAGTCAGTGACTAGATGTAGATGTGTTTCGTGTGCGTGGCTAGTGCCGCCCACAGCCGGGTCAAACACAGATTTAGGTTACCGTCTTTCCTGTGGACACACCGAAAGTTAACGTTTCTAAGGCCTAATTTTCTGGCTAAGCACATACCCGGGTCGTTCTAATAAAAGTGGCACAGACAGGTTAAAGGTTTTGTTTTTTTTTAAGTTTTGTTTTTTTACCTTTTTTGCATAAAATAAGCTTCTTGGTGTTTAAATTGTAACATATTTTTAAAAGGGAACGAAATATTCATGAAAATATAAGAATTATGGCTTGTTGAAATATTGGAGATACAGGTGAAAGTAACATTAGACAGGTTAGTAGAGGAAAGTTATCAGGTTAAAGTTTCGGTGTACAGGTTAGGAAAGAAAAGGTTTCAGGTTAAAGTAACTTATATAAAAAATTAAAAGAAAATTATTATAAAATAATCATCGTATATTTTTAGTATTTTTTATAAAAGTAATGAAATACCCAGAATTACCAAAGTTACAATCTCAGTTCCAAATAGTCTAAAATTTTGACTTTCATTCATTTACTTACTTACATAATTTAAACGAAATTTGAAATTGTTACTTAACAAAGTCATTCATACAATGACAGACATTATTTTAATATAATCAGTTTTAACAATAAAAAAAAGCAAAATTCAAACCTTGTGAGACAACGAGTATTTTTTCTTTATTTTATGCTAGCTTGATATACCTATTACAATTGTAAATAATACTGGATAAAAAGGGAAACGACTTAACATGTGTTATAATTGTCATAAATAAGTACCTACTTACTTATGATTAAAATTCAACGAATTAGTCAACATCTTACGATTAGTTATTTATTTCTAAGGCACTTATCTAGTTCAAAGCCTCATATGATGACAGTCACAGTTTTTTAATCACAATTAGTTTCATAAAGTAATTACTTAACATAAATTAACAAAAAAGGTCAGATCGACCTATACAAAAAGAAATAAATATTTGCCATGCATTATTAAAAATAAAAAGTAATCTTATTACCGTACTACAAAACCAAATACTCTAGTTAACTTCAATCTTGAATCACATTTTAGGAACGTCATAATTATATCTACCTATTAATTGATGATTATAAAAACTCAAACCAAAAAATCAGTCTCAAACATGCTTATAACAGTTATAACATAATGAATACTAAGTCTAATTGACTTATTTAAGGTGACACGAATTTCGGACAGCCTTCCTACTTTATGAATAAAAATATTTTTTTTTCTAAATTAAACTATTATTGTTGTTCAAACAGGTATCTGCAAAAGTTACATCTATTTAACTAGTTTTATTTATGTGTTTATACTTTAGAATGTCCTTTAAAAAGTTATACTTAAGTATCTAAATAATTTTACTGGCAGTTAAAAAATTAAGGTAAACCTAATACATACTCTTTTCTTAGTAAATTATTAAAATCTCTTTTAGGTAACAAAAAAAACTTATTTCAACACTATTAAATATTTTAAACATAAAAAATATGGTATTTGGTATGGTACACTTACATATTAAAAGATATTGTAATCAAAACTGTCACTGTCACTATCATTGAATATATTCCTTGTATGACTGCTCAGTGGAGATTCAGTTTGGTTTTCCGGATCTTCGGTTAAAATATTGTCCAATATAGTACGTTTTAACTCTGAAGGCAATTCCATCTCACACGAAGCAGAAAAAATACTAGACCTTTCGAGATTGGCGACTGCCACCAATTCGGTGTGAGTGCTATGATTAGCAGCATTATCACTGTTGCTATCTGTCGTGAAACTTAGTCTGCGTCTACGCGTAATGCTTTCTTGGTGTTTAACAAAATTAAACCCAAGATGCTTACCATGTTGGCAGTACGACGCATTTGTTAAACACGTATTTTGAGTGCAACTAAGTTTCCTCAGAGCAACAGACGATTTTGCATTATTCCATACCACTTGGTGAACTTGAAGAGTTCCCCTAAAGGACCGTAAGTTATTTGGAAAAAGCGAGTCTTTTTCTAGGATATGATCGTCTGCAATGATTTTAATAATAGTATTTGTTAGTTTATCAATTAACATATTAGAAAAGGTTTCAAAATTTGGTATATCTGTACCCTGCTTAATAAATGTATCAGCGGTACGTTTTAAGACTGCTCCTACTCCGTCAGGAGCACCTTTCCCATGACCAGATTCTGAATAATTCCAGGTTACGCATCTTAGTTGAGGTAAAGTCCATTTGAAAGTTGACATCAGAAAAAACACTTTATAGTTTCTGTACTGGCTGGTTGCAGAGTCTGACAGTATGTGAAGATTTGTTATTTGAGGAGAATTAGTTTTTAAATACTCTAAGATTGGTTCAAAGTGGGCCCATACGGCTGCTGCATCGTGCCTTAAATTGGAACTTAATGTAGAGAAACTTTGTGTTCGTTTTTGGCCATGCGTATCAAAAAAATAAAGGACACTGGTATGTATACTAATTTGAGGTTTACTACCGCCAAAATGAGCTGCTTGAATTTCATTACTGTAACCACATTTATAATTTTCAGAGAAGTCGACGTGTACTAAAGCTTCATTTGTTTTTAAACTGTTTTTTATATGTTTAATTGCTTGTTGCTGACTTACCATCCTCCCACTGTGTTTTAAAAATTTGTCAATCATGTTTTCATAGGTTTTAATAGCTTCTATCGGTTGAGTTGAATTTTTTTCTTTTTTTACTACTCGTATTCTCTTTTTAGTTCCATTTGTCACAATATCTTCAGTTTTATTATTCCAAGTCCAATAGTGAAACTCTTTTGTGTTGTCAAATTCCAAATATTGTACCCTTATATACTTGCAATCCTTACAGTTTCGTAAATGACACTGAGGATTATTGACATCACAGCAAATGCTTTTCAATAGGTTCGTTAAATCTTTGTGTGGTATAATTTTGAATTTTGAAAGTGCAGAGACTAAAAGTGTAAAATTTTCGTGTATAACGCAAAGGCAGGTGTTTTGAGGTCTACGGGATGCTGGCAAGATCCAAAATGGCTTATAGTTACAAAAGGCAGCGTAACATAATCTATATTTATAGGCAGTAATAAATTTGGTATGGAGATTTTTCAGGGAATCATTTAGATACCGAACCTGGGCCTTTACTCCTTGTTTTTTCACGAACTCCTTTTTGCCTGCTGCACAGCTACTGTTTACATCATCGGAAAGAAAATCACTTACATCTTTTCTTCTCTTGTTAGCTGTGACATATTTTATGCTTTTATTTCTTCTTCTATATATTTTTTTCAATATTTTCTGTGCTATTTTGTCTATAGCCTGTGATCTCAAGTGTGGTTCCAAAATGTTTGACACGGTATGCTTTATTTTGCTCGATTTAATGCTTTTATATGATTGCAAAATACCTTCGCAAAGCGAGGAAGCTCCACTGTCATTTGAACAATTACGACCCGAGGAGTTAAATTCAGATTGCACATTCAAAGGCGGGGTATTCTCTCTATTTATGGAGGAACAGGCAGGCTGCTGACCAGATGCTATTAAACTTTTTTCTTGTTGTCTTGATAGTTGCTTACGATACATATCACTCAATTTTTTAACTGACTGTAATTGACTTCTTAAAGATTCAATCTCTTTATCTTTTTTATACCTCAATTTACGAATCAACTGTCGAGCACGTGGTGATACACTTACACTTGAACCGGGTGACGAAGCTGGTGAACTCATTAGACTACACGCTAGTGGTGTTCGCGGCATATTAGATTTTGAGCATCCAGGCTCACAGGTAGGCATTTCAGGTTCATCTTGGTTAAGATTATCCATATTCTGCAGAGCTATTTCATCCATATCGCTGTCTGGAGGACTGTTACAATCAATAAAGCGTTGTATTGCTGTTTTTTTTTGTTTTTTTCGTTGGTATGCTTTTTTGGATTCTTCTTTCCACTTTTTTTTTAGTGCTCTTTGGTCTCTCGGGGTTAAATTATGTATATTAACTATTTTTCCTTCCTGTTTTCTTCTCTGATATTTTTCTTTGTTTTTTCTTACATACTCAGCATAAAGTTCAGGATTCCTTTTTATTTTTTCGTATCTTTTCTTTTCATTCTCCCTTTTTTGTGCTAACAGCTCCTCTCGAGACTTTTTTTTTCCCATGTTGGCCCTAAAATATAACGAATGAATTACACCAACCCTTCTATTCCACTAAGTTCAACTGGAAGTTCAATCAGTTAAACTTATGGGACAAAAATATAACTTTGTATTTTTATTTTAAAAGTTGAACTAACTGGAGAAAATGTATCCTTATTGATGTTTAAACTGTCACAGCGATTAAAGTACTAAGGTACTAAAGTGTACAAGTATTTATGAACTCGACTGCATTAAACCGGGATTTTATTGTTTACCCGTATCTATTTTTGAATGCTTACTTGTGATTAAAATATTAGAAAGTTGATTTAAAAGGATAATTTTTTTCCGGTTAGTTCAACTTTTAAAATGAAATTACAAACTACACTACACAACACTACAAACTGATTGAACTTCCAGTTGAACTCAGTGGAACAGAGGAATTACAACAACACGGTGCAATCATTTCCGCTGGTGAAATTAACGCAAACAGATTAAGTAGGTACTATAAATTAGCAATACCCTACATTTATTTTGATAGAACATTGTTAATATCGCTTAATAAAGCGTCTGGAAAGTTTCCCTAAGAAATTTCACCATATTTTAAAAATAGAATCAATTAAAAATTTATTTCACTTTAGCTTGCCAATGGTCACATTAACCTGCACATATTTCTCTTTAACCTGCCAAGAGTCACATTAACCTGTGTTTTAGTTACAGGTTAAAGTTACACAGGATAAAGTGAAAAGTAGATTTAAAAGGAATTTACTCTAAAACCGTTGAAAATACGAAGTGTAACTAACCACAGTGAGGCAACACTGTTGTTTAGTATACAAACTCTATTTGTAATAAGTAATAAAGTAGCATTCTAAAGGCTATCGTAATGGGGGAGCATCTGTATCTTATACACAAAGGGTAACATCATAGAGATTTGGTTGCAGCGCAATCTAGCGGTTATATCTAGAACTAATTACAATACATTGTTGCGAGGGAAGGATTTAAGTAAGCTACGTATTGAACATAGGCTAATAGTTGACACAGATAGCGTTAGATGGCGTTTATATTAGTAATCATTAGTAAGTGAAAAGCGACACATATCAACATGTCGAGTAGTTCACATTAGTACGCTACGCACCGATAGATTGCACTGGAGATGATAGGCCTTCGGGGACACAATTAGGGCTCCTGGATAATCTAGGTATTATGTTAAAACCATTTAATGTTAGTTAGGTGTGATTTCGAGAAAGAAAACTCATGTTCTGCGTTCAGTAGGTATAGTTCGAAATCTCGAAAAACACACTTTAGAAGATAAAAACTGCATAAAAAATAGTATAAATAAGAGAGGCTCGACCTAAGGTACCGAACAGAGGAATTTGCAGAACAAAAACAACGTTATTACTAATAAAGCGGACAAAAGAAAGTGGGCGGAAGTTCTTCTGTCAACAATCCATTTCCGGGATCTAGAATATTCGCGTGGTTCTAAAATATTCACCGCTATTAACAATACCATCTGTTGTCAAATAGAGTACAACTTCGTGTTTTCCATATGTTAGTGGCGCACTGTTATTTGGCGGCGAGTGGCGTTACTTGTCGTTACAACGTTAGTTAGAAGTTCAGCTACTTCGCAACAGGGCGCGCTACTTTTTGTTTTTGAGCTTTACGGTTAAAGATATATAGTTCACTTTCGAATGCAAATTCGTGCTTTTTGGAGACTTAACTTTGATATCGTATGCTTGCCTATATAAGGCAATTTCTATTATTGTTGCGCAATAACAGGTACGGATGAAAAAAGGTAATCTTGTGGAATTTCTGGATTTTTCCACAATTACGAAGGTTATAAAAGGGGATGTCAGTCGCAAATCGGGGTCCAGAAGATCAGCAACTGTCGTCAGAGAAGGGCTTCCTCACGTTCGCTTAAATCGATACTTAGGTATTTTGCTGTTCGTTTACGTGCTTATTGTTTACGTTGTGTTAAATTCACGTTTGATTTTATTATCGTGTTACGTTGATTCATTTGATCATAGTTTATAATTATCTTGTGTAGGGATACATAGTCACGGTATTTAACGGAAATAGAAGTGCGTTACGTTTACGGTTTAATTTATAACGTCGGTCGTTATAGTGCTTATTGTAAGGATACATAGCCGCGGTAATGAACGGATAATAGAAACAAGTTACGTTTACGGTTTAACTTTAACGTTGTTTATAGTGTTCATACCTAGTGAGATTCGGGGTCTATTTTCCTAAAGCTTACGTCGGAGAAGGGTTCTGTCGTGTTAGGATCGGAGTTGCGTAGTTTATAGGGGTATCTAGGTATTTACGGTTCGGTTACGTGCTTATTTTTTTAAGTTGTGCTAAATTCTTGTTTGTATTTAATATCGTGTTGCATCGATTAATTGCTTATAATCCTGTATAAGGCTGCGTAGACACGGTATTTAACGGGTAATAGAAGTGCGTTACGTACATGGTTTAACATTTAACTCGTTCTTTTTGCTTATAGTGAAATTTTATATTGTAAATAATAATGTTTTCTTACGGTTTTGTGCGTGCGGGTTATTAAAATAGGATTCTTTTCGGGTTATGTTTGATACATAATTAACTTCATTATTATATTATTCAAAGGTTGAGTTTCATACATTTAGTTGCGGTTTTAACGATTTGTGTCGATTTTATTTTAGTTTAGTTGGAATACCTACAATAAAATACGGCTAGTTCAAAGCATTTATGGTTAAAGTTAATTGTTCAAGTTGTTTTAAAATACGGTTTCTTAGTTTCGAAATTAATAGGGATCGTATCGTATATCCTCGGTTTATTATATGAGGAAATAGGTAGTTTTGCGTTGCATTTGAGTTATAGTCGCGAAGATTTTGTTTATTCGTTTTATTTAATTGTTAAAAAAATTAGGAAGTTTATTAGGAGGGAGCCTAACTTTGGAGTTGCGGGTGGACTAATTCTTGGTTGTCATTAGTGTCTAGCGCGTTGCAAAATTAATAAATTAGTGTGGGATTAATGTGACAATTTCTTGTGGGGAGGTTGTTTTGCTATTTGTATTAAGCTAGATTAGCATTATTCGCGCTAGAACTATGACTAGACAAACAGTGTGTCTGACGAACTATATCTAACTTATAACGGTGACAAACGGGTCTGGTTCGGAACTATTAAATTCTAAAAGAGCCTCGGGCAAGCCCAGATGATCTTTTTACCAACACAGACATCTGTATAAGAGCCCACCATTCTCATTCGCCAGCCTGGAGTGGGATCGGGGTCCACAGGTTGGGCATGCAATTGCACCCGTGAAAGCTCTGGGAAGTTTGAGGATTGGTTCCTTAAAACTCTATATATTTATATACACTAAACCACACAATAGGGCGTCATACTCTCACCGTCTTGGACTTCGGTCTGTGTGAGGGGGGTGGCAATCACACGGGTGTTAGGTTGCTTTCTCAGCAGACCCGGCTGAACTTTACAGTTTACCTAGGGAACTAGCTAATTACGAGGATAAGGTAAGCCTCTAGGATGTAGTTCTTTGTAGAATAGGCCTTATAAGTAGAGTTAGGGTAGAATCAATTGTCTAGGGTATTAGGGATTTAGGTATTTAACCAGTAGGATTTTATTTAGGAATAGTTTAGGATGCGCTAAAAATTAGCCTTTAAACTTGTTAACGTTTGGTCTTGTACTGCCACTGCATATAAATAGAAGTTCAATTTAATCTAATAATCGTCATAAATATAGACTGGGGATTTAACTGTATTTTCATAGGATTTTATTCTGAGAAGTTCTCAGATTATCATGTTTTATTTGACCATTTGTGTTCATATAAGTTTGACAGGAAGTAAATATTTCCAGTTGTAGATTCTGCATTTGGTAAAATCTAGGTAATATTTATGGGTTGGACTGTCTTCTTTCTTCTACGGCTGTTGTTTTCTCCGTCATAATACTGGGTTACGACTCGGCCGTCACTGTCTAAGGGCATCGGCTAGTGTTTTGCGGTTGAAACATCACGCCATTCCCAAGGGAATCTAAAGTGTAAAAATATACACGTAACGTTGACAGAGATCTCCCCGTTTATATTGAGGTACCTACTTGTATTAATTAAATAGTTAAATGACTGGAAAACTTTACTGTAATAAATTAGAAATTATTATTTAAATATAACTAGGAAAACTAACGAGTCACGTACTCAGCCGTCACTGTCTAAGGACATCAGCTAGTGTTTAGAGGTTGAAACATCACGCCATTCCCAAGGGAATCTAAAGTGTAAAAATATACACGTAACGTTGACACAGGTCTCCCCGTCTATATTAAAGTACCTACTTGTATTAATTAAATGGTTAATGACTGGAAAACTTTACTGTAATGAAATAGAAATTGTTATTTAAACATAACTAGGAAAACTACCGAGTCACGTACTCAGCCGTCACTGTCTAAGGGCATCAGCTAGTGTTTAGGGGTTGAAACATCAAGCCATTCCCAAGGGAATCTAAAGTGTAAAAATATACACATAACGCTGTCATAGGTCGTTTTAGTGAGGCCAGACCCCATCCAAAGAAAGGACTAATTTGATTTTAGATTTCAGTTCAAATAACTATTAAATACCATATTACCATACTATACCATACCATACCATAGTAGTAGTAAACCTAAGATCAAATAGGTTCTCGCTGTAACCGGCCTCATTTCAAGGTAGGGGTTTAGGTAGGGCAAATATAATTATATTGTTTCTCTTAAACACATAGGTAGGGAATAATATTACATGTTAGGTATTCGGGTAACAGCTAGTAATTAAATATTATTAAAGACAAAGTAAAAGAGTTGATAAAGTAAAGGGTCAGGGTAGGTTAATTAGGAGTGAGATTAATAAAGGAACGGTAGTTTATATAATTATATTTTAAAAAAATATAGGAGAATCATTAGGGCTTGTAGAATTAGAAGAATTCCAAATCTGACTATGCTCCATATAAAAGACATGGGTGCTGCGGTGCAATGTAGGATTCTGACACTAGACGATCAAAAGGCCAATTAAATATATCAAATTAGAATATTCATTAGGAATTTTATTCATTAGGAGTTTAAATTAAATATATTAAGATTAGTTATAAAGTATTAAATTATTTAGTAGTAGGCAGACGGGGGTTGGTTACAGAAGGTCACCTTTTAGTACCACAAGTAGATATACCATATTACCACGTCCAAATGATTAGTAAATACCTTCCCATACCAATAAAATTAAATAATCGAGACAAGATAAAGTTAACATACCCGTTACAACCTCCAGATTACCGCCGTTAAAAGTACCACAGATCGTCTCCAACCGTTCCGTACGGCGGTGAGCCAGACACTGGCCGAATATTTACCGATGATTATGGTGTGCCTATTATTCTTCGTTTTTAAGTGAGATGCAATATCGCGAACACACAGGTTACAGTAAAAAAATCGGTGGACAAACTTCGTGTGCGAATATTGTTGTATAAAAAATATTTATTTAAGACCATATATTTATTAATTGAATGTCATGATATTCTTATTGTAAAATATATTATAAAATATATTTTATAAATAGTACACACACTTCAAAGACCAAAATACTGGAAGCATGTCGCATTTGGACAAGACAGGTTACAGTAAAAAATGGTACCTACATATTTTTTTTGACGAATTTAATAAGGTTGAAGAAATAAAATTTCTGGGCCTCGATATAAAAGGTCTGTGCTTATCTATCCACGTTTTTATTTTTTATGGAAATTGCAAATTTAACATACTTTGTATTCAAAAACTCATTGACAGGTTAACGTGCCACTTTTTTTAGAATTACCCACCCGCAAAAACGCCGTCAGGACTGCTTTAGACCTATCATATAAAAACATAACTTATATGCACACAAGCTATTTAACTATTGACCACAGGAGAGAGAACTTTTGTTTTTAAGAATGTGTATGACCCATACATGCAAGCGTTTTTTGAAGATGAACTACCTACTTCTTGAATACTTATACTTTAAAATTACAGCATGTATTTGGTTTCTGACACCAAAATTATTCATATTTCCGACCAGTGTTGAGAGATGATTTCTTCTTTCTTCAGTCCCAGTACATAGCAGCAGCCGACGCACGGCGTGAGTGGCTGTCCGGTCTCTCAGGGTCGTCGGGCACGGCGGTGGTGACCGCTGACCACGCCCTGGTCTGGACTGACGCGCGTTACTTCACGCAGTTCTTCGTACAAGTGGACACCACGCAGTGGGAGCTCATGCGGCAAGGTAACACCTTGCTCCTTCACAAACTCTTCCTCTTTCACAATCTTGAAAGGTGACAGATGCCAATTTGATTTACTCTGCAAAGTTAACAAGTGGCTAGATCAATGGGATTTGTGTAGACTGAGAAATGTACACTGAAATGTCACCTGTCACGTGTCATTGTAGTATTTCAGCAACAGGCTTTGTTTATTTTTAACCGACTTCAAAAAAGGAGGAGGTCATAAGGATCGTGTTCTTTCAGGTACAGACCTCAGCATTGAGGCATGGTTGGCCTCCAATCTGACTGCAAACGCCGTGGTTGGAGTGGACCCTACCACTTACACCAGGACAAGTTGGACAGCTTTAGAGGTATTGTGATAGGGTTTTTAATCCATGGGTCATAAGAACAGATCTTTGTATGTCTTAGGGCCTGTTGTTTGATCAATAGTTGACACTTTTCCTTGAGATTTAACCACTAGTTACGATTTTTAACAATTAGTTTATCTACTGATCAAAGAACTCGGCCTTATAGTTTCAGACTTGCCCATTTTGACCGATCTAAATGTGCCACCCTGTATAATCGGTTTATTTTCTGAAACCGTAAAAAAAAACCTAAAAAGTTTATGGTTTCACAATTTAACTAGTATATATTATGTTACGACCATTATGTATTTTAAACTTTACACATTATAATACTGCCCTGCTAACATAAAATGCAGTACCTGAGACAAAACTTCTGTAGCAAATTAAACCTTAATACTAACGGTTTAGGATTGAATCTGCTTTGGCCATTAAATCTGGGATACTGCTTTTTTGCTTAGGAGGGCAGAATACGATCCCGTAAAAGAGCCCTCATGTGGCCAATTTCCTGAATTTATTTTGACTTGTTGCTGGTCTGATCAAACGACAGTTTAACCCCGATACATGTTTCCAGACCGCTTTAGCGCCAGCCGGTATAGTTGTCCGCGCTACTGAAGAGAATCTGGTCGACCTGGCGCGTGCCAACGTCTCGGAGCCGGCGCCTGCGCGCCCCAACGAACCCCTATTTGGACTGTCTCTTGAGTTCACTGGTAACCTTGTCTATTTTCAAATATGCACCGATGACATCTGTCGAAGTGGAAAGAAGCTTTTCCTTTTTTAAGTGGATATATTCTGCTCGAAGACGTATCCTAGCCGCAAGTCATTTAGATCAACTTTTGATCTGTTACGGAGAGTCAGTTAACGAAAGGACAACATTGTTAAGTTAATAAATTGACAATTAACTTATAGGTAATATATATCGTTGGTGCCTAATAATGTAGGTAATTTTAATAGAACACCAATAGACTAGGTTCCCGTATTAATTAACATTGTTCCATTTACTCCCCAAATTACCCTATTGTGACGTCAATGCCACAAAGATACGAGGTCTACCCATAAATATTTGGGGTACATACGGATTTTTATTTAACTTCTGCTAATTGTCTTCTACTTCACAGGTAGACCGTCAAATGAGAAAATCGCCGAAATCCTCCCTCAAATTGCTGCGCGCGGAGCGTCTATGCTTGTCCTCTCGGCTTTAGATGACATCGCTTGTAAGTCGCTCCAGAATCCTTACCCTTAAAAAGCCACACATGCTGCCACGCCCACAAAAGAATGAAAAGGGATGGCTTTACGTGCTTTCATGCGATGAACGTGAGATGGAGAAAGTTTGCAGCACATTTACTAAATATTTTTTTAACCAGGATTGAGAAGTTATACATACTTAACTATTCAATAATCATCTTTAAAGATCGTAGGGTACCAAAGATTTAACCAAAAACAAAAGGTGTCAAGATTGAAAAATAAAACTATTGAGGATTGTGTTTCTAATCGTGTTTTCACATTTAACAGTCTCAAGGACATACATACATTACATCACGTCTTCATTCCCAGAGTGGGGTGGGTAGAGCTACAGAAATACCAACAACTCTAAAGACTTCTTGATAATTCTGTAACCAAATTTTGCACATCAGCCTAAGACGTTTGTTTACCAGTGCACGAGCCTTTATTCCCTTAGTCGCCTCTTACGACATCCACGGGAAGACATGGAGTGGCACTATTCTAACCCGGCAACCACACGGAACTAAGGACATATGATCAAGTTTAATATGTCCAAAGCACAAACACATAATTAAGTAGGTATTATGGTCATTGAGAGACCACCGACTTTATCATATGTGGCCTCCTGAAACAGAGCTTTTTTATGCCATCGGAGGCATGGTATCAACATGGATGGACGACGTGGTTGGAAGTTTGGGGGAAGCCTGTGGATGAAGCGGAGCAGGACCGGTCCTTTAACAAACCTTTGGGCTATGTCCAGCAGTGGACGTATTTTGGCTAAAATTATGATGATCATAGTGGAGAAGGCGATTAGATTGGTTGGAAGTGTGCAAAAATGTCGGCTTTAAGATAAATATGTGGCGACCTAGCGACATCTAGTGACAACTTGTAACAAACAACTCGCCAGCGCCACCAGCGTCAGACAACGCAACTAAATCTGACAGTGCGCTACATCGCGCTAACGAAGTTTCTTCAGTCGGTTGACTTATATACCACTTCCAACTTCATCCAAATGGACTTCGGTCCCCAGGCATAACACCCGCCTGGAGAGAGATCCTCCTCCACAAATCCACAAATATATAGACGATGGGATCCCCTTGAATCGATATTCATTTCATCGAATGTGTCGTTTGACCGAATCTCATTTCATTGACAGCAAATTTCTGCTACAACCTTATTGTTTTTAGCTTATCTTTGGGTTACGCAGGTTAGGTTAGGTTAGACCTGTGACCACCAAAAAATTAAAAGTCTTGCACGCACGTTGAAATGCTTGTCGATGAAATGCAAATTCGGCGAAGTGAAACGAGTGTCGGTGATCCAAGCGTGACAAAAGACGACATTATAAAACAATCAGTCTGTTCTTAAAGCTTACTTTTTTGAAACTTATTATATGAAGGTATATTATTCTCTCTTTCAGACACACTAAACCTGCGTGGCTCTGACATCCCTTACAATCCTGTGTTTTTCGCGTATCTCATCTTAAGAGTCGATGTGGTAAGAAATATACAATATAAAATTCTTTATTGCACACCAAGCACAAACATTACAGAGAAATAGCATAATATATATAACACCACTTTCATTAATTCCCAGAGTGGGGTAGGCAGAGCTACAGAAATACCGACAGCTGTAAAAATACTTGTTGGTAATTCTGTAACCACATTTTGCACAATCAGGCTAAGATGTTTCCCAGTGTATTTAGTGACAGGTTGTAAGCCCATTTCTTAACAGTACTACAAGCCTTCATTCCCTTAGGCGACTCTTACGACATCCACGGGAAGACATGGAGTGGCACTATTCTAACCCGGCAACCACACAGGCATAATATAATATTTAGTTATCTAATTAATCTTGCATAGATACACCAAAACCCGTAGGATCTTTCGTGAAATTCGTCGGCGATGGGTACTACAAAACCGCGTAATTACCAAATTGAATAAGGAGCAAAATACACCTTACTGACATAATGAGTAAGGTGCATTTTGCTCCATTTTGCTACGCAGTATTCACCGACGAATTCCTCCTCTTACTCACACTTCAGCTGTTTAAATGGTCATAGTGCAAAACATACGCTTACTTCTTAAACTAAGTTGTTCATTATTAAATCTTTAAAAATAGCTCTTAATTGACTGTATTAAAGTTGATTTTTAAAGTAATCTGGACGTGCCTAACCTCCCGGATCAAAATATTCTTGCTTGAGGACATAATGCTAAACATAAAAGGCACTCCATAAAGAATTCAACAAGGTTGCAACTAAAGTCGGTCGCTTGGGTTACTCATGTAAATGGCGCCCAACGCGGGGCGGAGTTGTTTACGATGATTTTCCTTAGCTGTAAAATTCCGATTCCGGTTACCGAAGCAATTGAGTAATTTAAGTCGACTAAGAAACTCCATTTTTCGACTCTATCTGTAACAGGTTACGGTCCAATATGAAGTAAAGGGGTTTATTAGTCACTATACAATCATCGGAATGGAACTCTGACTCACCATAAAACATCGACATTTAGTTTGAAATTAAGATTTTTGATTTTTGTGAAATGTGTGCTCGAACTAATTTGTTGAACGCGAATTTATCAGGCCCTTTCCTAATTTTAGAAGGGAGATCGTTGCAAAGTAGAATGGCTTGAAGTGAAAGTGTTTTCTTTTCTTTAAAAAAACAAAATGGTACATTTTACGTAATTTTAATGACGGAAAGTTCGTTAGCGCGATTGTAGTTGCGCTCGTGGACACCGGTAGCGCTGCCGTAGCTGTTTTGTCTTCTACGTGTCGAGATGTCGCTAACTCACTTTTTGTAACACGTGTTGTTTCACTTCGGGCGCCGAGCGTCCTGAGGTGCCCTCATTAATATTGTTTTCTAAAAAAGAAAAGTATTATCTTAAAATCAAAGGATGTTTATATGGATATGAATAAAAAAAATATAGAGTATATGACAACTTAATAACAAGTAACCTATGAGTGGCCACGGTTTTCCATGAAGTTGACTCACAGTTGACTACACAAAGGTTAAGTTATTAAACTTTTATCATATTTTTTTTTTTTTGAATATTCTACTTTACATTGTGTATGCGTTAGAGCAACAAAAAAACACACTTTGATTTGAAGACAATGCTTTAGTTAATAGTAGATTATACACCGAGGGGATAAAGCACAGTTTTATGTCACGGGCGCGATATTGAATCCTGAACGTAACGAAGGACTCCAGATTTAACTCCCGAGCGCAGCGAGGGTGTTACGAGTTCATTCCCGAGCGAAGCGAGGGAATTAAGAAGAGTCCTGAGCGCAGTGAGGGGTTCAAGCGCGCCCAAGACGAAAACAGCTTTATCCCCGAGGAGTGTACTCTACTTTTCTCACCTTTTGCGAGACAATAAAAAAGCGAGTCTACTAAAAACAGCGTTTTATTATAGTAAATTAAAATTAAAAGTGAAAATTGATATTTGAGACATTAGTCCAGTTGTGGAAAGACAATATTTATTTAAAACTTTGCAGTTATCACCAATGTATTTTATTGCAGCGTCTTACAATACTCGCGGCTTTTGTTTAATTTCAAATGTGTTCCATTCAGCTTGCCGTGGCCAGCTCGATTTTAGAAAATGTTCGTTTTTCAAATTAGGTTCGACGCGGCGGTGGCGGCGGCGCCGCGCCCGGCCTTCGAGTATTAGTTGATCTTTTATTACGAAATTAGACTTTAAGGCCATTGTAATAAGAACTATGAAAAGTGAAAATATTACAACCCAGCGGGTTATAATGAGATTCAGTACAACATTACACCCCGGCTAAAGCCAAGGGCTTTAATGAGTTGGTTTGCGTAAGGTTTGCATGATATGTAATTTGGCATTGTCGAGCAGGTGGTGTGAAAACATAATTTAGTGGTGGTAGGACCCTGTGCAAGGTCCGTCCGGATCGCTACCACCATCTTATTCATTAACCACCCGCCAAGCAACAGTGTTCGCAGTGTTCCGGTGTGGGGATAAGACAACCGATGAAATTACTAGCATAGAGGCATTCCATCTTAGTCCTCGGGGTTGGCAACGCATTTGAGGTCTTAGGATTATAGTCTTGAGAATTCAAAGGAGTATGGGTCTTAGATTCCACTTACCATCAGGTGGCCTGAGTGCTCGTATGCCACTGGACGCTCGGCGCCCTCTCAAAACACTTAAAAAAGTAGTAAGAGATATAATAATAAATCCTTTTTCAGCCAACAGACAACATCCTCCTGTTTTGGGGCGACGGTATTCTGCCAGCGAACGTATCTTCATTCTTGACGGGAGAGGGTATCACTGTCTCCGCTCGGCCTTACAGCGAGGTCTTCGATTATTTAGACAGCATTGCGGTACGTTATACTCGCAGGGCTGAGATTCTACGCGGTAATAAAGATATCGTTTTTGACGTGTTTCCGTATTGTACATTTATAGACTGTTCTTCCGGAGGGCAGCACTATATGGCTATCGCAAGATGGAAGCCACGCCCTCCATTTGGCTGCAGAAGTTGTGAGTACCTATTGCAAACTTTTATATGTATATGTTTCAGAATGTTTAGGGGCTCGATTCTAATCTAATAAGCATGGCTCGGATTTTTCTTAAAGTAACTTTTAAATTCGGAAGGATATTTCTTTAAATCTGCCAATAGGTACTGTTACAAAACTTCCATGGATAACCCTAGTTTTCCATAGAGCATTAATCCAGGTCCTTCGTCTTTTGCGTTTTTTCCTCTTAATTGCTTCTAGAATACACGCTAGAACAATAACGTTTATATTTAACCTATCCATGACGGTTTTCAACTTCAACTGCGGCTCCGTGATAGCAGATACCTAGCATGCGATACTTTAGCATATAAAAGCATGCGATAGGATACTTAAGCAGAAAAATATGCCATAGCACCCTATAGCAGCTAAAAACATGTAACAGCATACTTTAACTTGCGATGTGTATAGTGTGTTCAAAATCATCCAGCTAAATGGGATTCGATGCTGATATAAGTATGTAACTTCACCTTCACTCCATGCTACTGAAGTATAAAAGAGCCCACAAGTGGCGAAAATACTGAATAAACATTTGAAATTTGTAATTGATTTTAATTTGGCCGCCATTACAATCAAGTAAAAACTCATAAGAGATATCGTAACGTTGACAAAACGAAAAAAACAAAAGCAATACGGTTTCGCCAAGCAGAATAGAAGTTTGGTTGGCCTACAGGTAGATACGCTGATATACCTGAGGGGCTATTATCTAACGCACTCGCAATCGCAACCAGCTTCAAAGTGGAGCAATTGTTTTCATATTGTATGCAGACGAGCGTTCGATTTTCAAAATGAAAACGATCGTGATTGCAAGTGCGTTAGACAATAAGCCCTCAGGTGTTGCCTGTAATAGGAGCAATAAATTCAGGGATCGTTTCCACACCACAAACGTAACAACATTAATTCTACAACTTTTGAAGATAACTTATTGTTAACTAAATATTAATGAATTTACATTTTCTAAGCAAGCAATGTATTGCGAAAACTACGAAGTATGTAGGCTGACAGTAGATGTCAACTAGACTATTGGATGGAGTACATTGAAAATGCTATTTAGTTTGTTAGATAAAATCCCGAATAATAATTACATTATTTTTAAAGATGTAAAACAAATGTTGCTACGTTTATAGAGTGGAAACGATCCCTCAATTTATTGCTCCTATTACAGGCAACACCGGGTATTTTGTTATTTGAGGTTTTGGACAAAAACTTGAAATGTATATATTGTCTGTTCGTTTGTCTAGGCAGGCAGAGTGACAACGGTTTCGACTTTATCTCCCGTAGCTCTGATGAAATGCGTGAAGAATAAAGTGGAATTGCAGGTAAGTGTATTTCGATGAGGATTGCATGAATTTGATTTTAATTATTTGCTCTTATGTTTATAAGAAGTTTCGACACTTTTTCCTGCTTAACTACGCATGATATATACATTTGTATATTTATTTCAATTTTATTAATTGATTTATTTATTGCTAGGTTACGTTCTATCATTGTCATAAACAATATTTAAAAAAAATGAGTGACTGTTGAATTTCTAGTGGCGCCTCTTCTCAGCAGAGGTCTCTTTGAAGCGCCAGTAGAGTTTTGACGTGTAAAAATGCCCGTGCGGCCTACTTTCTTAATAAACAACTTTTAAACTTTTTATAACTTTAAATTATATCTCTAGCGCCGTCATATATATTCGGGGATAGAGGTCTTGCAATTTTGACAAAACAAAACTAAAAAACCGGGCAAGAGCATGTCGGACTATGCTCAGTGTATGATTCCGTCGCCGTTACTACAAAAAAGGTGGCGACCTGGCGACATCTAGTGACAACTATAACAACCAACTCGACAGCGCCACCAGCGTCAGACAGCGCAACTAAATCTGACAGTGCGCTGCAATGTTTCCCCAGTCAGTTGACTTACATACAACTTCCAACTTCATGCAAAAAAGACTTAGGTCCCAAGGCATAACACACGCCTGGAGAGATTCATTTCTATTGTCCCTCTTCCTAAAAAACTATCTCTATAAACCACAATCCTTATACTTATTAAGCAAATTTTCTAATCAAGGTTATTTGGAGCTGATTTTCGATTTGTAAATCAAGAATCAATAATGTCTTAGTCGTGATAGTCTTCCTTTTAAATTTGGTATAAATAATTATGTGCTTTAGGATATTTTCAAGATGTCCAGAGGGAAGGGCTTACCATTAAGTAAAAGTCCGAAAACTGTAAATTTGTAGTCATATCGGTTTTTTTTTTAATTATAGTTTGAACGTAAAGTGCATGCTTCGATGGTTGACAAAAGAAATATACAATGCTAAAGTGAGTGGAAGGGTTGGAAGGGGGCGCCCTAGGCGTACTTTTTTGAATCAAATCGGGGAAATACTAGAAAACAGCCGCATCTTAAGTACCCGAAACCGACGTGCATGCATGACTCGATGTATGAATGTGGAAGAAGCGAAAGAGCTTTGTCAGGATCGTAGCAGGTGGAAAGAAGTGGTCTCTGCCTACCCTTCTGGGAAACAGGCGTGATGTGTGTATGTATGTATGTATGCAGTTTGAACATAAGAGTCTGATTCGCGCTTGGTCGGTCTTTCTTTCCGACCTAACGTTTGTACATCGATCGTCAATGTATACTAACATTACCTTTCGTTGGGTTTCAGGGTTTCCGCTCAGCTCACGTGAAGGATGGCATAGCGGTGGTTAGATTCCTTCGCTGGGTGCACGACCAGGTGGATGCAGAACACAACGTAACGGAGGTCAACGTGGCGGACAAACTGGAGCAGCTCAGAGGGTTCCGCCTTTTTTATTGACATCGACGGACAAACAGACAGACGGCCCACCGGGTCTCTCTACTTTGAAGTCCTTAGTTCGAACTTTGGATAACCCCGCCATTTCCTTTCGAATTAGTTACGCGTCGAAAGCAAATGGGATAGCTATAGAAGTTGGAATCTCGAAGTTCAGAGTAATGCCAACCTTTCCTATCAGAGGATAGGAAGTTGTCACCGCCGCCTTTGGACATTTGCAACGCCGGGGGCTCAAAGAAATTTAATGACACCCTTTTTAAAAAGCACCATATTGTAGAGCATTGGCCTTTTCTTATTCTTCAAGTGGTTGTGAGGGGTCTATTTGATATAACATCGATTGTCCGAAACGTGTTACACATACTTAGCGTAATCGTTTTTCGACGAATGTTAAAATTGCAGAAAGTGTATTTGGTGTAATTGGCAATCATTCGAATATTTGTTTGGTCGAATTTTAAATAGTAGTATTGCAAAGGACGAATTTCATAAGATGAATGCTTCACATTTTTTTTTAAATAATAATACCTACCTAATCAGTAATTACTATAAAACACAAGATGGGTCAGTAGGTACAGTCGAAGACACTGTTAACTGTACATTTACAAACGAACATAAACCTTATCGCAACGTATTAAAGTCTACGGGTGGTCAGTTAACAGTGTCTTCGTGTGTACCATGAGTTGCAATTACCGTACTCTCTAGCGAGTCGAATTGCCCTGTCTCTCATAGTATTGTAGTAGATTGAAAGGGACAGAGCATTAGAATCTCTAGGGAGTATCGTAACTGTAACTCATGGTAAGGGTACAGGGTACAAGCGACTCTGACAGGTAGGTGTAGGGTTGCCAACCGTACTATATTAGTATTGTACTATATTTTGATTCTTTGTACTATATTCTGTTGAAGAAATATATAGTTCGCAAAAATATTATATTTCAGGGGTCCCTACAAAGTGCTCCAATTTTCCCAGGTTTCAATTAAATTTTATTAAATCGCAACACTGCCCAGTCAATAATGTCATCAATCAACAATCACGCCTTGCGCGATTTGCATTGCACTTTTGCACAGCGTATTTCTGAACGGTTTTATTGTTTATCATTTATTGTAATTTCTCACAAAACTGACTAAATGGGTAGAGTCCAAAAAAAGGTTGTTGCCAAGCCAAGAGTAGCCTTATGAGAAGGGAGT
Source organism: Acleris holmiana (assembly GCA_949316455.1). Taxonomy (NCBI): domain Eukaryota; kingdom Metazoa; phylum Arthropoda; class Insecta; order Lepidoptera; family Tortricidae; genus Acleris; species Acleris holmiana. The sequence goes on along the minus strand of OX438790.1, from coordinate 6,888,715 downwards.
TGTTCACAGAACGCTAGTAAATATAAGGCAAAGTACTGACCTATATTAAGGCTTATTTTGTAGAGTACTATATCTTTTTTACAGTGTACTATACTATATTTATGAGGTTTTTTTCTACAAAATACTATATCTCCCCAAAAAATGTTGGCAACCCTAACTAGGTAGAGCGAAGCATAGCGTAGCCTTAGCCTTCGGTGTTAGGTCTTTCTTCGGGTACACTACATAATTTCGAAGAGTCATAATTCCGAATGCATTTTTTTATAGAAGACTTTATTATTGGATATCGCTTATAAATCAAACCTAACCTACTTACGTATAGCAACTAAATTATGCATTTTATTAAAAAAAAACGTATTCGGACCAATGAATATTCGGAATTATGACTCTTCGCGCTTGCTCGCAATAAAGAAAATGTTGTTTTAACGTTATGTCTAACTAAATACATAAAATGCCAGGGAAGAAGTAGATGCCATGGGTGACTCGTTCGCCACCATCGCGGGCGCAGGAGAGAACGGCGCCATAATCCATTACAAGGCGTCGCGGGAGGGGGAGCAGAGAGTCATCACCAAGGACGATATGCTGCTCGTGGACTCAGGCGGGCAGTACCGGTGAGAGAGCCACTATTAAATAACGGCCAAGTGCGAGTCGGACTCGCGGACGAAGGGTTCCTTTCCATTGACGACACGTTGGCCTAGTTGGGAGTGACCCTGCCTCTGAAGCCAGCGGTCCTGGCTTCATCCGGTAAAGGCAAATATTTGTGTGATGAGCGCGAATATTTGCTCCCGAGTCTTGGTTGTTTTCTATGTATTTAAATATGTATTTCTCTATACAGTGTGTGACATCCATAAGAACATAAATTGTAAGTAACGATAGCTTTAGATGCTGTGAACGGTTTAATCGAAAAAATAAAACAATTACCTTTTCTAATGGAGAGTTATTATTTTTTTAATTTTCTCGAGCAGCAATGTAATGCAAAGAGGCAAACGAGTTAGGTACCAAGCAATCAAATGCTAGTGTCAGCTGTTGTTAGCTTTGTTACCGATACATTGCGTGGTAAATTAGTTAGTAAGTATATCGAATAAAAAACGGCAAATCTATTTTTAGTATTTGTTGTTATAGCGGCAACAGAAGCTATGATGGTTCATGAGATAGAGCCTGGTGACAGACAGATAGACGGACAGTGGAGTCTTAGTAATAGGGTCTCGGTTTTACACTTTGGGTACGGATCCCTAAAAACTAACATGTCATCATTATGCCAAAGACATCGACTCAGGGAAGGATGGATGTAGAATTCGGTCACAGGTACCCAAAATACGATAAACACTCGCCAGATTGCAGCCTTGAATTGAATCCTGTATCTGCTCTTGCCGCCAAAACGGCTTACAGAGCCGCAGTGAGTTCAAGCGTTGACTGAAACCTTTATAATTGACTCAAAACGAAGCATTTCCCTTAGATTTTAAGCGGCTTTGACTCCGTTTCAGTTCTAAAATTAACCATACCAGGGCTGGATTTCTACACGGTAATAACGACATCGTCTTTGACGTGTTTTCGTAATGGCGACGACTGTGACATAAACGATTCTAAAACACGTCAAACGCGATATCGTTATAAGTTTTATAACTCAGCAGAATAGAGGCCCAGCTTAAAAGGAAGCCAGCATTCTTTGATTACTTATAGAGTGTTACAGTCTTTTCATCTCAAGAAAGCGGGTGGGCAATACTTGAAGTTGTAATGCGTATCATACACGCACACTACTAACCAGGGCCTCTATTCAACTGCGTTATAACGATATCGTGTTTGACGTGTTTTAGAGTCGTTTGTCACAGTCGCCATTATTGTAAATAACAAGGGTTATGAAAACGTCAAATACGATATCGTTATTACCGTGTAGAATCCCAGCCCAGTGGGCCTAACGCTCCTACGGAACAAGATTTTAACATAGACTCGGGACTTTAATTCGTCTATTCCTTATTCCAATGTAATAATAAAGAGTGTTAATTAAGGTTTAAAATAAGTGTTTTTTGTGTGACTTGAGTCATTTTATTACTAAGCAACTTAACATTTTATAAATTCATAATATTTAAAACTAGTTCCCGTTTGAACTCATTTGACACTAGTTCCCGTGACAGCATGCTCGGCCCATAGACTTAGAGATATCACAAACACAAGTATGGCCCCACCCGCTTTCGTGAAATAAAACAACTCAAATGTAGTAAGAGAGAGGATAATGGAGGGATCTCTCTTATGCCTGGGCACCGAAGTCCATTTGGATGAAGTTGGAAGTGGTATATAAGTCAACCGACTGAAGAAACTTCGTTAGCGCGATGTAGCGCCCTGTCAGATTTAGTTGCGATGTCTAAAGCTGGTGGCGCTGTCGAGTTGGTTGTTACAAGTTGTCACTAGGTGTCGCTAGGTCGCCACAGATGCATGTATAATTGGCAAGTTTTGTTTTAGAGATGGCACGACAGACATCACTCGCACTCGACACATGAGCGGGAGCCCTACAGAGGCGCAGCGGCGAGCTTTCACCCGCGTCCTGAAGGGACAGATACTCTTGGGTACAGCGGTTTTCCCGCGAGGAATCACCGTAAGTAATCAACCGAGTGAGGTTTAGCCAGAGGACATGGCGAAACTATAAGGGTTCCTAGTTTGACTGCGGAACCCTAAATAAGGGAAAAGATATTTTATGTTGAGCAAGGACAACATAAAGTACCTTTTCACCTAAAATGACTCCTACTAGGCATGTATAGGCTGACTAAAGTGATGCATTTAATACCTAGGGACTAAAGTGATATTTTACTCCCTAGGGATTAAAGTACTTTTTCTTTTTAATTTACTTCTAAGTAAAAGCCTTGGAAAAACACAAACAGCCAGATATATGTTGCCATTTGATGTTGCTCTGGTCGTTGGAGTGCGCGGTGGAGCCGGTGGACGGCAGGGGCTGTGCATACGACCTCCAACGACTCGTTGTCGTTTCGGAAATGTTATGGACTATATTGTTATGATCTAACCCCAAAATTTATGCACAGTGGTGGGTTGATAGTGATAGCGCTATTAAGTTGTAATTTTATGCGTGTCCATGTTAAGAGGCCGTATACGAAATTTTGCTGGTTTTGCTTCTTTTCGTGATTATACAGTTAAAATACTGTTTTTCTATAATTCACATCTTGAAATATTGTTACAGTTATGTTCGAATTATTACTAGCTTAAAAATATAAGAGATATTGCCGATTCAATGATTCCATTAACTTAACGATATTCATGCACCCTCTAATGCAGGGGTGCGAGGAGAGGGGAGTGTTGTTAAGTAAGTTAATACATGAAATTTCAAATTTAGAATATCAGTAGGAGAGGGGCTTGTTGTCTGATAAGCTGTACATGAAATTTCAAATTTCGAATGTCAATACAGTGTATCGCATACGTACAACTTGACAACCCATGATATCATTTCTAGTGTGACTTTGTGTCCACACGAGAAGGTTAAAAAGAAATACTTTGCAACAAAAGAAAAAAAATTTGAACTCGTTTTATTGTCGTAATATACATATTATATTAACGATACAAAATCATATGTTAAAATTTGTGCACTGACAAAAAAATTACCCTGAATATTGTTATTTTTTTTCATTTTTTGAATGTTTTTTTAAGGTAATGGATTGATTTTGAACTGAACTTTATTACTGTTGTTTTAATTTTATGAACGAGAGTTTTAAGTAGCCGAAATCAATAACAATTTTTTGCCCATTTTCTATAAAATTTTACAAAGTTAATTAAATTTTACACAAAAAAAAAATATCAATGTGGTAAAAAGTGATTCATACATTATTAGACGACTTTTACATTAAAAAAAAAAAATTATTTCATACTCTTTAGACGTCAAAACGATTCGTGAATATGTGATATTCTAAAGCTCTTACAGCAAAATTCACAAAACAGGTTTCAGGTCGATTAATCAAAATAAAATAATAAAAACAAAAAAGTAGCTCATACTTACATTCGTTGAAAATAAAAATTATCTTTCGTGTTGCGCATTATAATTTGTGAAAGTAAAGTATTTCAACTGTAAAATAACGCCTATAAAATCACGTAAGTAAATCAGCGTAATCGGCAAAATTTCGTATACGGCCTCTTAAAACTATTATAATTTCAAACATTTATTTTTTTTCGCAATCGAAGTGTGAAGTAGTGTTTAACTCGAGATTGAAAAGCCGTAATGACACTCGAACTTCATTCACCCTCGCTTTGCCCGGGTGGATAAATATCTCATGCCATCATAGAAATATCGTTAAATAATCTAATATTCCACATAAGTTATAAATGTACATTGGGGCTGGCACCTTATAATAATATATAATTTTGCTCATTTTCCTTTCAAACTAACTCCCAAGAACTATCTGCAGGGTAACGTTTTAGAGACCCTAGCTCGAAAGGCCCTCTGGGACGTGGGTCTCAATTATGGTCACGGCACTGGTCACGGCGTGGGCCACTTCCTGAACGTGCACGAGGGTCCGGCCTGGATCCTATCATCTGCGACAGCCGGGGACCCTGGCATCTCGCCCGCCATGATCTTCAGTAACGGTGGGTATACACAGCTGTCATTAATAGGAAAATATTTTAAAAAACAAATAACCGCCTTCAAAAACGCAAACATTAGTGATGTCGCGGCTGTCATCGTTCCCGACGCCATTTTGAAATGTGGGCTCGCGTCAAGCACGCCGCCTCACCCGCTCATGCAACAATTTGACTCGCGAGCAGCTCGCCGCGCAAGCATGCCTCAGGCTGAGCCACTCTAACTCTTTAATGAAAAATCTTGCATGATTTGATTATTGTCTTGACAGAACCTGGGTACTACGAGGTTGGGGAGTACGGCATTCGGCATGAGGACTTGGTAGAAGTCATCGAACTGAACAGCACCTCGGATCATTTACTCGTAAGTTCAAGAATACAATAGTTCATTGTAGCCGAGGGTAGGAAAGTCGCGGTTTATGGACGAATTATATGGAGGGCCGAAATGTAGTTAAAGTTAAGTTAAGGGAAATAGACGAATGAGGAAATGGACTAAAAGAGAAATAGACGAAAGATGAAATGGATGAACCGTGAAATAGACGAATGAGTAAATGGACTAACAGGGAAATAGACGAAAGAGGAAAATGACGAACGAGGACGGAGTAGACGAACGGGGAAATGGACGAATGGTGCAGAATTGGTCCTCTAGTGTACGAGTTACTACTTCATAAACTCGTTTAATTATAAATGTTATGTAGGTACATTATTTGAACAATAAAGACATAGTGCTTTTCTCTACTACTGCGCAGGGCTCGGATACCGGTTAAATTTTCAAACCGTTATTATGTACTTGACGCAAAACCTTTCGGTTTCGATATTCATTTCGGTTTCGTTCGCATAAACCGGTTTTTGGAGAAACCTTTACATAAAGTTCTTTTCCATTTAACCGGTTTCGAGGTTAAACAACCGGTTAATCACGCGCGTCGCGCACGATAAACAAGCGCCGCTTAGTGTTTTTATTCGGTACAAAACTTTTGGTTTCTCGAATCACCGCTCGGGGAGTAAACCGGTTAATTAAGGTTAAAATAAAGTTCTCAATATGTTCGCGTTCCCTGGCAAAGTTCGGAGCAAAATCAAAATTAACCGGGGTTAACCGGTATTTTATAAGCCGATTCCAAGCCCTGCTACTGCGAGGGAATAATAGTACATTCTTGCCGAAGGTAGAAAGTACCTATGCGAATTATGGACGAATGTTTTATAGGGCCGAAACGTAAGTTAAGTAGTAAAGAGTGCTTGGTAGTATAAACATTTTCGGTCTGGCTTGGGGTCGAAAAACGTATCACGTTTGACAGGCCGTTTTCATACAAAATAAAATATTCTTGGCCTACTTCATATTTATTACGTATATGACGTAAATAATTAATAATTGTTTTGTTTCCTGTATGGGCTCGGAGGTACATTCTATATAACTCGTCCATAAAATAATGACACCGAAGCGATGTAGTATGGACAGTCGAAGAGGTTAAGATTATCTAAACGCGGTTCTATTGTCAATAGAATAAGAGACCCGTGTGGTTGCCGGGTTAGAATAGTGCCACTCCATGTCTTCCCGTGGATGTCGTGAGAGGCGACCAGCGATAAGGACTTGTAGTAAGTACTAAACTAAGGCTTGCAACCTGTCACTAATACACAGGTAAACATCTTAGCCTGATTGCGCAAAATGTTGTTACAGAATTATCAACAAGTTTAGAGTTGTTGGTATTCTGTAGTTCTGCCTACCCTACTCTGGGAATAAAGGCGTGACGATATGTATGTAATAAAACCGTGTGTAAGTTCTTAACCTCTTCAACTGTCTGTGCTACTGTTACCAAAAGCCAGTCAAGTGCGAGTCGGACTCGCGCACCGAGGGTTCCGTACAAACTTATAAGAATGTAAAATTGTATTGAGGGACGAACTTGACTTTGCCGTTGAAAAACTGTTGTCTCCAAACATCGACATAGGTCGTTTAACAACTGCATGAAAGTTTGCAATCGCATATATTTTTTTTGTTTATGTCACTAAAAATTTAAGGTTTTTGCAATTTTTCCTTTATTTTCTGAGTTCACGGGAAGTACCCTGTAGGTATTCCCTTGCGAGTGTCGAAAATTTGCAGCACAAACGGCTGTATTTTTTGATTGCGTTGGCTTAGAAGTTTGATTTTTTCACAGCTCCAAGGGACAGTAGACCTGAGTATTTGATATAAATTTCAGCTTGATACCTCCAAGCATTCCTGAGAAAAAGGGTTTTGACAGACAGAAAAACGGACGGACGGACGGATAGAAAACAAAGTGATCCTATAAGGGTTCCGTTTATTCCTTTCGAGGAACGGAACCCTGAAAATGGTAAAAACAAGTCTAATTTCTTCTGTTCCAGGCTTCAGGTCTGGTGGGTAACTTCGAAGGACGCGGAGCTCTGGGCTTCCACACCATATCCTTGGCGCCTCATCAGACCGCATGCTTGGATATCAGCATCCTCACTGACTTAGAGGTAAGAGTAATAAAAACCGGACAAGAGCATGTCGGACCATGCTCAGTGTATGGTTCCGAAGCCGTAAGTACTACAAACATAAAAATCGACAAGAAATAACTAATTTTCTATTTAAAGTCATTTCAAGACCAGTCAAGACCTTTTTAGTAGGTATAAACACTTTAATCGCCTTTATCTCAAGAACCAATGATGTCTACTTCGTCGTGATAGTTTTCCATTTAAATTCGTTATTATGCGCTTTCATTTAAGTTTTTTTTCTGATTTTAGCATTTGTAGTTTCAAAAATTGTTGTAACAAAACCGTAACATTTTTGAAAGAGCTATGCAACGATGCCCCGCACTATGCGGTAGACGAGTTTTTTTTTACATCAGTTACACGTGTAGGGAAGGAACATTTTTTTTTTCTATTATTTTGTTAGCGTGAGTTAGTAATATGTATATTCATGCCAAATTACAGCTTTCTAAGAGTCTCTGAACTAGGCTGCGGACGGACGGACGGACATGGCTAAACTATAAGGGTTCCTAGTTTTACTACGGAACCCTAAAAATTGATAAAACTCCCGCTATATTGTCGACCCTTTTTCCATAGATGGTTATCTCTTAAAATGTTGGCATTGTATATTCCATAAAAAAACCGGTCATGTCATGCGTATAGCCCCAGCATTAGCAATGTACAAGTATAGGAAAGTAGTTAATCTTCGAACAAAGGTACATCATGGTACATCGCGCGACTTGCTTGTGTGTGTAACGCGTCCTTACGGCTGTGGGCGGCGCTAGCCACGCACACGAAATAACGACAGCTAGCCACTGACTTCAAACTAGATCAGTGGTCCCACAGCCGTACCGTCGCGTTACGCACACATGCAAAACGCACGTTAATTATTTTATAACTTAGCTTCATTTACAGATTAAATACATCAATGAGTATCACTCGCGAGTCCTAGCGACTCTTGGCCCAATTTTGAAAGGACGCAACCTAACCGAAGACTACAATTGGCTGGAGAGCGAATGCGCGCCAATTCAGCGTAACTCCGCCATTTTGCTTTCTGCAACGCCGCTATTGGCCCTTCTCAGTGTTGTCAGGAGTTTTGCATAGATAATACATTTGTACATCTGGGTCTTTCTTGAGGGGTGTCAATAAAACATGATGTCAGAAAGTAAAACAATCAAGTTGTAAAGGATCCAGAATAAGAAATAAAATCGTTTTGTAACTTGGTGTTGTTTTATTTGAGTTTGTCGATTTTTTTTATTATTTGGTTTAGGACACAGAACACAAAAAAATATCTAGCTCACTCAGAGTTCAGAAAAACAAACTTGCTGTTCCAGGGATTCCAGACTCCAGAATTCTTGAATAGATTCATCTTTAGATAACCGATTTGACAAATAATAATGCTATTTTACGAATGATATTACACATGGAACCATCATTAAATCATTATGTTTAACATTGTCTGGCAACACTATCTGTCAAAATTTCATCAAACAAATAGTATAGCTTATATTAAGCACTGGCACTATTCCCTAAGCCATCTGCATTATTCTTCAAGTAGGTACAATTATTTTGTATGAAATTGCTTTTGGTGCTTAACTGACCATCCCAATCGACCAGCCCCCTATTTCACCATCTTGACATTGACACGTGACAGGTGACAATTTAGTAAACATTGCAATGCTAAAATGCTGATACATAAATGGGTATCATATAAGCTGCGCCATGTACAATGAAATGTCACCAGTCACCTGTCATTATCGGTATGGTAAAATAGGGGACAGGTCATCAACTTCAGAATCATACTGACACATTTACATTATATTTGGTGATGGAATATGGTTGGCGCATTCAGTTTAATTGGTCTTGACAACTAAGTTGTGTTGTTGTTGGGTACATAGGTTGGTGACCAAATGAATTGAACACATTCAGTTTAACCAGATCCATCAATCAAAGGCAGCAATTAAACCCATAACGAGTTTACACTAGTCAGTAATCAAAAAAGAGTAAAACAACAAAATTCGAACTGATAAATTACCTTTACTTAAAACTTAAATCATATCACACAATACATTTGGTATTGATTTTATGTGCGAAGTTACTCCAGGTGGCGGTAGTTCTTGATGTTGTAGAGTACCCATGCTGGGACAAACGACCAGCCAATCACCATAGTGGTACCCAAAGCCACCATCTCCTGAAATGTAAAAAAAAATATGTTACAAATATGATTTTTATAATGGGTAAGTAACAGTCTAGTCGGCTAAATCAAATATTGATGGTGGTAGGACATGGTCTATCTGAAAATGATCCTGCAGTCACTACAATTTTCTACAAGTCTACTAGTGAAATGTACCCCATAGACGAATATTATTAGTCTAGTGAGTTCCGAGAAACTGGCCCCTAATCGTTATCTTGGTATTAATACCAACTTTTTTTTTAAAGAAATCAATGCTACACAGTATGACCATAAAACTTTATTGAAGAAATATGTTATGATTGGATTAATGACGTCCTGAACCGCTAATTTACTCTTATAACGACATGTTTAGTAATGGATTGAGCTATTATCTATGCAGTTTAAAATAACCTACAAATTTTCCTTAAATTACGTAATGAATAAATATGTAAACCAACTGAACTAAGGCTTAAGAACAAACTAATTACTGTTTATAACTAATTAAGAATGTTAATAAAACATTTTCGTAGGTTCTTAGTGTGCTAGCTAAGGAAATGGATAAGGTATTGAAGTATCTAAAAACTTACAGCGGTCGTAACTTTCTCCCTAGCGGGAGTAACGATAACGGTCATGTTTCTTTTCTGGATGACATTTTTAACGATGCGAGTGTGGCTACTGAGAAGGCTCCTCACGGCAAGCATTTTGTTTTATTATTTATTTCACTTCACAAACTTAGACACAGTAAGTGCGCAGGAAATAATCTATAATGAAAATCTATTGATTGCGGGATACCATGTATAACATCTGCCAAATTGTGTTGCCAATGAATAAAAATCTAAGTCGTTCTTTTTTATGTCTTGAATAGCGCTGTTGCTGTGCACAAGAAGTTCAGTTTTTAAACGCGTTTCGTTTCGCGACAATCGCGACTGTCAAACTATTTGTTTGTAAGTAGATAGGGGTCGCAACGCCGTGTTATTTCAATAGTTCGTTTAATTGTGATACTAGAGCTATTTACTAGTGTTCAACATGGCTGTGAGTATTTATTTTTCTTATAATAATTAAATATAAATTGTTGTTGAACCTTGTTGACCGATTCATTGCTGTTATACAGTTCAACTATTTTAGGTTATATATCGTCTTATTGCGACTATTGAAAAATATATTCAAGTACTCGGTAAATTTATGATAAAATATCGTTTTCCAGTCCCTAGCAGCAGCGCAAGTGCAAGAAGTGCGCTCGATAACAAGAATCGAGCGCATTGGAGCTCATTCGCATATAAGAGGTTTAGGTCTCGATGATTCCTTGGAGCCAAGAGCCGTATCACAGGGCATGGTGGGGCAGAAGATGGCCAGAAAAGCCGCTGGTGTCATCCTGCAGATGATTCGAGAAGGTATTGAGCTAACAGCAGTTGCTATGGCAACCAGTAAAATGGCCTTGATTTTTACATGGTTCTAAATAACACTTAAACATTTCAATACTATGTTTAATGTATAATTTCGAATTTTATTCCTGTCGCCACATGTAATTTTCACTACTTACATAGGTCAGATTCAAGACTGAGGGTACCCTGCAGATTTCTGGTAGACAGCTTCTGCCTACCCACATCCTAATATATAACAAAGGGTGCTAATCACAGATAAAATAAGGAGATCGGATTTGTCGGCTGATTTGTATTGAGCACACCTGTCGCAAGTTCACTAACCCACACAAGGCACAAGTAATTAACAAGACAAAGCATGCACACATCTAAAGCATACACACACTTGTATACCGACGCTCCTATTGTACAATACACGCGCATCATATCCACGTCAATTTGAGAAGAATTGTAATAATCTCTGTGATCAGCATGCGGGCGCACTTGTTAAATGAAGGGTGAACTTGCGGCAGAGTATGCACATTAAGCTAACAACTACGATGTGGCTACCGGTGGCTTGTCCTGTCTAGTATTCTTTCATCACTGCGTGTGCAAAAGTCGCTATGTGTTATTTTCTATACGGAGAATTTTAAATCTTAGATGGCTTAGTCAAAGTGCGGAATCCTTTATGTGAAAACAAACACATAGCGACTTTTGCAAGCGCAGTGACGCTATGCGATGAGGGGCTAATGGGACCCTATTACTAAGCTATTTTATAAAGGCTGTATATTATGATCTGTAATAGGTAACAGGTAGAGATCTCAAAATAAATGTCATGGTCCCCTAGAATGAACCAAGATAAAAAAAACGGGCCAAGTGCAAGTCGAACTCGCGCATGAAGGGCAAAAAAATTATGCCTGTTATAATGTAGCCCCCTTAAATATTTGTTTTATTTTAATTAATTTGTTTTTAAGTGATTATATAACTAAATATCTGTGAATATTTCAAGCGTCTACTTGTTGCCGTTATCAATAATTAGCAAAAACAAGCAAAAAAAAACCACATTTGCTGTATGGAAGCCTCCTTAAATATTTATCTTATTCTGTTTTTTTATATTTATTGTGATAGCGGCAACAGAAATACATAATCTGTGAAAATTGTATGTCTAACTATCACGGTTCATGAGATACAGCCTAGTGACAGATGGAGGGACAGCAAAGTCTTAGTAATAGGGTCCAATTTTACCTTTTGGTTAGGGAACCCTAAAAACAAATCCGAGTACACATGAAAAAGAAGAACTCTATGATTTCAAACTTAAGCAACAGATAATAACCAAATGATTGTTCTTTTTACTTTAATTAGGTAAAATAGCTGGACGAGCAGTACTGTTAGCGGGACAGCCCGGTACAGGCAAGACGGCCATTGCCATGGGGCTGGCACAGGCTTTGGGACCAGATACTCCGTTTACTAGCATGGCTGGTAAGTCACGTTTATTATGAATTTATTTCATCTGCAATTGGGTTAATCAAATTTTTCAACCCACACAACTTTAAACTGTTTTAAAACATAATATTTATAAAAAAACACACTTAGTTTTAGTATAAATTGATGCATAAGTTGATTGTACCGAGAGTCATGTGGGTGAAAACGTTGATTCCCTCGTGTTGGTACCCTCAGCGGTGTGCAATAAATATTTTATTGTATTGTATACTTAGATAATACTTCTTTAAGAACTTAGACTAATTTAAAGACAAACCAATGCTGAATTCTTTGTTACTGATTGTAATTCTTGTTTAAGGCTCGGAAATTTACTCCCTTGAGATGAGCAAGACTGAGGCTCTTACACAGGCCATCAGAAAGTCTATCGGCATCAGGATCAAGTAAGTAAAAATAGTATTTATCCATTTCGCAAATTGAATCATGATAGAGGTAGATAAAGCAAAGTTGAAGTGGGACTGGGCTGGACACATCAGTATCGGGGCAGTGGTCCAACTGCTCTGTCTACCCAGGCCTGAAACTACATGGAACTTCGAACATTAGTCGCAAAGACAATGCGATATTATGGTATCTAAGAGCTTATCTGAGAATGGAGCTGAAAGGCAGCAACAGAACCTGCACTATACTTAAAGCTGGGTACGAATTAGAGCAGCCTCGGGTTGAAGCATGCACGGCGCACCTATTTTGCTCAAATTCGTACGCGCTCACGCGCTGTGCGCGAGCAGCGGGCGAGCGGTGCGCGTTGAGCAGTCGAGAGTCGGTCTCTTGACCGTGCTCAAAGGCGCCTCGGTGTGCGTGCCTCGCGTAATTTGGTCGTGTATCCGAACGTGCCGAGGGCAGAACGACAAGTTCTTGCTTGTCTGTGGGAGGAAGTTGATGAAGTTGCTGAGCCGTTCGACCACCTGGGCGATTTCTTCTTTTTGTTAATAGTTCGGGGAATTATCATAAACGCAGCCGCGGCTGTCATCGTGTCCGACGCCATTTTGAAATGTCGGCTCGCGGCGAGCAAGCTGCCTCACCCGCGCATGTTTTGTGCAAAAATTAGGCTCGCGAGCATGCCTCAGACTGAGCCGCTCAGATTTGTACCCATCTTAATTTTTACATACCGATATGGGCTACGCCATTTTTGGAGTGCAGTGTGGCGTTTCATTTCCATCTTTTGCATTCAAAATACTCCATTGCCCTTTGGCAAACCTACAACTTGTTTGGTAATATAAAAAATAAAAAGCGGCCAAGTGCGAGTCGGACTCGCCCATGAACGCTTCTGTGGCAGCAAGACGATTTATGACGTATTAAAAAAAAACTACGTACTAGATCTCATTCAAACCAATTTTCGGTGGAAGTTTGCATGGTTGATGTACATCATACACTTTTTTTTTAGTTTTATCTTTCTCACATTTTAGAAGTTACAGGGGGGGGGGCACATTTTACCACTTTACAGTGTCTCCCGCGCAAACTATTCAGTTTGACATAGACATGACGAATCCATAAGGGTTCCGTTTTTTGCCATTTGGCTATGGCACCCTAAAAATAATAAGCAATTAATAATTTCAGGGAGGAGTCTGAGATCATAGAAGGTGAGGTTGTGGAGGTGGTAGTGGACCGGTCTACGAGCGGCGCGGCGCGCGTGGGCCGCCTCACGCTGAAGACCACGGACATGGAGACCAACTACGACATGGGTGCCAAGATGATTGACTCCATGCTTAAGGAGAAGGTACGAGTCTGTTCATCACCGACACACTAGTGAAGCTGGATGAGTCTGTTCATCACCGACACTAGTGGTGCTGGACGAGCCTGTTTATCAGTAACACACTAGTGGTGTTGGACGAGTCTGTTCATCACCAACACACTAGTGGTGCTGGACGAGCCTGTTCATCACTAACACACTAGTGGTGCTGGACGAGTCTGTTCATCACTAACACACTAGTGATGCTGGACGAGTCTGTTCATGACCGACAAACTAGTGGTGCTGGAAGAGACTGTTCATCACCAATACACTATACTGGACGAGTCTGTTCATCACGAACACATTAGTGGTGCTGGAGGAGTCTGTCCATGACGAACACACTAGTGGTCCTGGAGGAGTCTGTTCATCACCAACACACTAGTGGGCGGGTCGAGTCTGTTCATCACGAACACACTAGTTATGCTGGACGAGTCTGTTCATCACTAACACACTAGAGGTTCCGGACAAGTCTGTTCATCACCAAGACACTAGAGGTGCCGGACAAGTCATCAAACTAGCATATTTCAAACACTCGCCTCATCGGTATTTTACTTTCTCCCCGTGTCTCAACAGTGGTTTCCTCTTGGGAAGCGCTTGTAGATTGAGACACGAGATTATGGCAGCTTTATAAGGGATGTAATAAATATATAAAATAAAGCATGGTTTCAAAATACCCTTCATTATGTGACATCCTAGCTTCTAAATTAAATATTGTATCAACTGTCGTTTATGTAAGTTTAAGTATATATATTGATTTATAAATATATATTTCTGTGTCTAGCATATTTATGTAAGTATTTGAATGTAGTTAATTTTATTTATAGTTAGGACTTATTTGTATGATCTGATCTTAAAAAATTTTTGTAAAGTTGCCTACTCGATGCACAACCTTTCACTTTTCTCAATCTCTCAAGGGTTAGCTGGAAGAGATCTCTTAAAGGGATAAGTTCGCCTTTGTACATTATTTTCTGATATCTTCATTGTATTGTTTCTGTTTTATTTTGTACAATAAAGTGTTTACATACATACATACATGTAACTCTGTCTGTCTGGTACGCTTTCACGGATAAACCACAGAACCGATTTAGATGAAATTTTTAACCTAAAAATTTGAAGGTTCCTGAAGGCATAGGACTTCTACCCGACTGTATGATTGTAGTCCTCTCAATGTCCAGGTGCAAGCTGGTGACGTGGTCACCATCGACAAGGCGACGGGGAAGATCAACAAACTGGGCCGCAGCTTCGCTAGGGCCCGCGACTACGATGCCACGGGTATGATATGATAGCGGGTTTGATTCTCGATCAGCTGAATGTATGTTTTTTTTTTATAAAAACAAAAAGTTTTGTTATACATACAAGGGAGTAAAGTAAGCGCGTTATGCACCAGATACTCATCCACAATGGCATTGTCAAGTTCAACAAAATAGTAGATTGTTTATCATGGGATCCCAGACATTTAGCCACCCGAGCAAGTTTTAGTCGTGAATTAAATTTGATTGCGAGAAAATCAATCTTAAATTACAATAGTTTTAACATAGACACTTAAAAAAATACTATTTAATAGCGCTATCACTTCTACTCTCATCCTATCACTATAATTCAGAAAGAGATAAAGAGGTTGTTATTGGTATTAGACCATAACAAAAAGTCTATGGACAATTCCAAAACGAGGCAGTGGAGGTTGTATGCTCAGCCTGCCCTCTACCGCGCACTCCGACGACAAGGGCATCATCAAATGGCAACATTGTATAAGGCTTTTATTTCAAAGGAAATTATAATGAAAAAGTAAGTACTTAAGTCCCTAGGGAGAAAAGTGTATCTTTAGTCCCTGGTAATTATATGTATAATTTTAGCCCGCCTATAAATGGCTATTATGAGTCATTTTAGCGCGTGAGGAGTGAAATAGTAGTTTATTAACCAAGGGGATTAAGGCACGGATTACTAAAGCTACTTTTATATTTTATTTTTGTGTAAGTGTAAAGTAGTATACACCGTGTTTTTTTTGATTTACGATAACTTTAAGGGCACGTTCTTCAAGTCAAATTAAGCTAATTTCCCGAAGACAGACATATGATAACTCGTACGGTTATAAAGATATTCAATTATTAAAATTAATCAGTTAATCACGTTAAACTAATGTAAAAGGCTCTTAATTGATACCTAACAATTTTCTTTTAATTACCTATTATGAGTAAAGAGTTTTCAATTGTTAGGTCGTGCACCTGTCAAGTGTTATCTTTACTTGTGTGTGTGTATGTCACGCTGACTTGACGTATTTGACACTAACTATGAGTTAACTCTAAAGACCCTTTTAGAATGATTGAAGACACAAAATTTAATTACTTTGTTCTAAACAATTTTTTTTTTTTTTTTTGCAATATTTTAAAATCTAATGGACCACGTAGTTTCTATACGTGCACCTAACAATATGCCGAAGTTATCGTAAATCAAAAAAAACACGGTGTATATCACACGAGGGTAACAGATTACTAAACTACTATTTCTCCTACATGCTCGGAAATGTTTACATTACTGTTGTAAAAACAGCCGCGAGTCTGAGTTCCAGGCCTCGGCCAAAAAAAAAAGAAGAAGTTTATTATTTACCAATCGCAGCGCTGCGGCCCTGAAACAGGTCTACGTACCGCGTTTTTAACTTTTTAAAACCATGTTTGGGCTGGGATAACTAGCTCCAAACAGCCAAACGCTCGTTTAAAGTCATAGACTAAAAAGGTTAGCCTTTACAAACGTCGTTTACAGCTTATTTAAAAGTGTATCAAATAGTTTTACTATTTTATAAACATATTGCGTTCATAAATAAAATAAATGGCTGAATCAACTTCAGCGCGTAATTAATGTTTTAATTTTAACCCTTCAATTTTGAGATTTTATTTAATGGTGTATTTTATTTTTATACTATGTTAATTAAATAAAAACACAAAATTGAAATCTTGTGTAAATATGCTTTATTGGACTTCAGGTTACGCCACATTATATACTCCAAATAGGGTCTAGAATCGATGGTCAAAATGTGGCGGGCTACTCGTTCCCACCGTGTATAGCTTATACTCGACCCCGCAACGGCCTGATTCCCGGCCTGTGCAGTGATGTAGTGTTCGTCCCCACCAGGGCAGCAAGCTCGCTTCGTCCAGTGCCCCGAGGGCGAGCTGCAGAAGCGCAAGGAGGTGGTGCACACGGTGACGCTGCACGAGGTGGACGTCATCAACTCGCGCACGCACGGCTTCTTGGCGCTGTTCTCTGGTGAGTCGTGCCTCCTTGACTCTTGGCTGATATATCAGGAAATTTTGAGTAGGGCTTATTTTATTGGCACCATATTTTTATAATACCTAATTTACTAATTTAACTAATACCCGAACATCAATTTGTCTCCTTTTTAACCGACTTAAAAAAAAGAGGAGGTTATATCGTTTGTTAGTCCTTTACCTCAAAAGCATAATTTTCTTGTAGCGGTTCACCGAGTCGCATTTCACCTCGAACGTGTATTTCATTTTCGCTTTGTGTCAAAGTCGTCATTTTTTTTGTTCGTTTATAGCTTTACTCGCATTTCACATCGATCGCTTATTTTACTGTTTCATTTGGTCTCGATCGTCAATTTTATTATTAGCAAATATTATAAATCACAGTATACCTCAATCGCATATTTTGTAATAGTATTTCGCTGCGATCGCTTAATATCATAGTTCGCCAATCTACTAATAATTACCTCTATAATAAAATCTAATTGTTTATTTAGTCAAAGTCTTCCCGCGCTTATTACGGCGCGGCGCGACGGTCCCGCTGCAGGAGACGCTCGCGTCGCGGTAGGAACACGATGATGATAATATTTCAATGAATTTGATAGCATTTAAGACATGAAACTACAAGCACAAATAACGTTTTAAAAAAAATGATACAGAAATTTAGTGCGAACATCAATCAATGCGTCAAATTAAATAGAGTCCCAAACAAACATCGATCGCGACGAAATGCGTCTAGGGTAAAATACTACACGAAAAATGAAATGCTACAAAATAATTATACTGATGTAAAAAGCCACGCGAGAAATTGCTTCAAGTAAAAGATTCTATTGAAGTTTTGTTCATCCGAGGTGAAATGCGATTCGGTGAATCGCTACAAGGAATTTATGCTTTTGAGGTAAAGGTCTAACAAATGGGTTATATGTTATTTTTTTATTTATGTTTTCCGATTGGTCCGTCTTTTGGTTTGATAGAGTATACTTCCGAAGTGGTCCCATCCCATTGTCACCAAATCTGAATCTGAGGGGATCAGTGAGGAATCGAGGGAACTCCTCAAATATTGTAGGCAAACAAATAGCGATTTTAGTATTTTTAGTAACAAATGAAGCATTTGCATTCAGAAAGTATCATTTGGGGAATGATGATGAAGACCACGGATGGCCATCGGAAATCCTCAACCTATTTCAAGGCGATCAGTTATCTCGATTAAGATAGTTGAGCGACTACAACAAAGAATATTAACTTGTTGAAATATGACTATGACTTTCCGGCGGCGTTGCTTGTGGCGCGCTTGAAACTTAAAGTTTCATATCAACTGATAAGTGGGACTACGGAACAGCGTATTATGATCACTAAAAAGTATAAAATAAAATAAATGTTTTAAAAAACAAAAACCGCCTTCAAAAACGCAAAAACCTAATAGGTTAGTCGGCGACCATAATATTTTCACCAAAAAAGCCGACTTCAGTGGGACTAACCTATTAGAAGTTATTTTTTGTGTTTTTGAAGGCGGTTTTTTGTTTTTAAAAACAAATTTTTGGCGACTAAGGTAAAAATGACTAGATATAAAAATGACTAGAAAGAAAATCGGAGAGACGGTTTATTGACTAAGTATAAAAATGCCGACGGCTATTGGTCAAATATTCGGCAGCCATTGCAGCGACGCCGTCGACCGCCATTTTATTTAGCGTCGCGTCAGTTGTCTTTCGTACACAAGCTGAGACGCACGAGCGCTAAGCGCTAATCACTAATCGCCATGAGCGAGAAAGCACGAGTTTTACTGTCATTTCATATTCTACCTTACGCGTAACACGACAAGGTTTGTATTGGAATTGATTTTTACGTTCGTTTATCTTCGGCAATCTTCGCCCACGCAGAAAGGTGCTCACTACCTTTCTGCGTGGACGAAGATTGCCGGCGTAACTTATATTTGTGGTCTTAACCCCTGGTGTCCCAAGCCACGCGCGCTCAAATACCACTGTTTCCCACGGCTTTTTATGATACCGACCGCGCTGAGGACTTGATTTGCTTTATACGCTCTATACACTTCCTCGTACACTTTTTATACATAGAATTGTATATTTTTGGAAAGATGGAAATGTAATCTACATTATTATTTCAAAAGTTTAGCGGTATAATATATAATTTAGTGTATGTAGCCAAATGATTTTAGAGAAAAATTAAACTGCCTCAGTTTTCCGAAAATATGCTCATTAATAAAAAAATTACTCGACAAAAGTGTTTTTTTTTTAATTTTCTATTTCTTTATGATATATTCTAAAAAATAAAACATACAAAATACAGTATACAAATCCAAAATGAACTTTTGTCACACTGCACACGCACTCACGCAAAGATTCACGACAGTAGACTGAAGTTCACCTGACCATATTTATTTATTTTCCGTTGAAGTGTTATGATTGGTTGATGTCAGTTTGTAGCTAATTTCACACTGAATCGATTGATATACGATTCATGGGAATTTATGCATTAATATGAAAGACAGAGGACAGAAAATCGAATCATGACGTGGTGGCAAGCATGACTGCCGGTGGGACACATCGCTTTTTTGGGCCGGCAGGTATGACTGCCGGCGGGACACAAGGGGTTAATACAGTAAGAGAAAAAGTTAGGCATTCTGGGATTTAGGCATTGTGACATTAAACCCTTTTGAGGTCTAGGAGTATTGGTAAATTAGGCATTATGCAAATTAGGTGGAATAAGTCCTACTCGAAATTCTAATCTTTTTGTACTGTCTTAAGCTATGCATGCGTACAGGGTGACATCGTAGACGTGATCAGAAACCAGTTTTTCAGACTGTAATTGATGGCCATTTTAAAGCAATACTACTTGCAAGAAACAAAAGCTAATTATTTTTTGTTAATTTTTCCCTTTAACTAAATCACCGATTTAGTAAATCATGGTTACCCTATTTTTCGAATCATACCCTCTTTGGATCCTATTCAGACTATTACCTTTTAATATAATAGCAGCGTTTTACCTGAAATAAAACGCTTATTAAATACTTACCTTATTTGAAGCATATATAGCTTGAGATAGGCACTTCCGTTTTCCGCTTTATCTTACCTCCTTGTCTACCCTGTATATCGCCGTCTCGCTCTCTCATCCCGCCATCACCACCACCAGGCAGAAGTGGGGGTTTTTAACCCAACTATTTCTGATCATTGAGTCGAAAGAACAACAGGCAGGAATTAAAGTTATGCTTCAAATAAGGTAAGTATTTAATAAGCGTTTTATTTCAGGTAAAACGCTGCTATTAAAGACTTGACCGTTATTTGAAGCATATATAGCTTGAGACGTGTTTGTTATCGCCTGGTGGTGATGGACGCCAATGTGACGTTATGTACGATTGGTTAGTTACTCGTACTTTGCTCGTTAAGTATATATTACTATAATGGGAAGAGCAGATGACGAGTTAGTACTAGCATGTTCTAGGTACCTAGTATTCACCAACAAGAACATGTAAATTACAGCAAAATAAAGCCAAATGATGAAAAACAAAAATAATTTTATTTCAAATCACCCTTATACACGAGTTTAGCTTGTAAGTATCATTTCGAGACGGCATTTGGCCAATATAGGTATGTAATAACAAAAATAATAAGACATTATCTTCTGATAGGTATAGGAAACTTGATTGAAAACTGGTTAATCAACAGGGACAAAAGAATTCCTTATGATGTTACTTCGAGTTGGCATCACTTCTCGCCTATAGAATTTCCGAAAAGTATTGCCAGACTTCCAATTACCTCGAGAAAGTATCTCGTCTACTGACACATTATCTGACCAACTTTTTGAAGCCACGGCTGATCGTACGCTGCCAGGAGGGGCAGAAATATTTGCCTCTGATAATAAATTTTTGACCCATCCCGCAACCACAGTTTTGGAAGCGGCCTTAGGTTGTCCTCTCAAGCTGACAAATAAATTCGAGACGCTGGCTTCGTTTCGTCTGCTTTGAAGAAGTTTAAAACAATGTTTAACCCAGTAAACTGTGTCAAGTTGCTTGTTGCTCGTATTGGCTAGTATCTTCCACCCCGATTGCCTGAAATCGCATTTATCAGTTTTAGAGCCGAAAAGGGGCCACATTATGACATGGTCGTCGGATTCCATGTAATGTTGGTTATCCACTGCTAGGAGGGTAAGATCGTGAACACGTCTACCCGAGCATAACAAAAGTAAAATAGCTGTATGTCGGGAAACCGAAAAGGTGTTACATTCGTCAATGGTATAGTTAGCTAAAAAGGCAGTTAAAATATCCGTGTCCCATATTGTAGTTTTATGCTGCACCGGGTGTTTTAGAGAAATAGATTTAAGTACATGCTTGACTAAAGCGTGGGAGCTTAACACTCCCGAAATCTCAGTATCACACAAAGTGGACACTACAGATTTATGTAACAAAATAGTGTTATACGCAAGTTGATCTTTTAAAAATAAATCTGCCAGAAATTTTGCTAGATTCGAACCAGTAGGCCTAAAAGCGTCAAATTTATGTAACTTGCACCAAACCAACCATCTATTCCAGGCAACTTTATATGTTCTTAGCGTGGATGGACGCCATGATGAGAATAATAAGTTCAATTCAGAATCATTCCAATTAGTTAAGTTACGCGACCAGCCCCACATTTCCAGACCTCGAGGATCATCTGTTGTACTTTTGGAGGTGGATGGCCGGTCGATATGTCTATCAATTGTTTGCTGAGCTGTCGAATTGTAAACGGTGCTGCAATGGACCTGGACTTTAGGTCTGCCCTCCAAAATACGCGTTCCCAACGTGGGACTACTATTAAAAATTTGCCTTTGGCGTGATTGAGGTGAGCGAGAACCTTGGGTATCAAGTAAGGTGGTGGGAATATCCACCCTAAATGGTAGTCCCATTGTCGAGAAAAGGCATCGTGATACATCGCTTGTCGATCGTTCAAATCGAGGGTTACGTAGTTCGCAACTACATGAGCACTGGAAGAGGCAAAGAGATCTATGACAGGCACTCCGAATTTTTGGAAAATCTTCTGCGTGCACATGGGTAACAGATGCCACTCTGGGGGAGAGCGGAAGCGAGATAGATGATCTGCGTGTCCGTTGAACTTTCCCGGAATATGATGAGCAGCAATGTGAATTTCGTATTTGTTTAGCAATTGAAAAATTTGGGTACTTAAGCGCATCAGAGCCACTGACCTTGTCCCTCCCTCGTTTCGAATATAAGCAATCGCTGTTCGGTTGTCGCTCTGCCAAAGGACCGTCGAACGAGACAGAATTTGGTAATTTTCTTGTAAAATCTTGAATAGAGCAAGAAGTTCTTTTTGATTGCAGTGCATTACACTCTCCTGCTCGTTCCACGTTCCTGAGACTGCAAGATCGTCTAACTGTCCCCCCCACGCTAGATCTGACGCATCTGTCACCAGGAAGTGTGAGGGAGGAGCCCAATGAATTGGGGATGAAAGATGGTGATTTTGAAGCCACCAGCGAAGGTCTTGTATAGCTGGGTTCGAAAGCGGAAAGCATCTGGTCGTCTGAGACACTTCCTGATCGATAAGGAGGGAAAGCAGACCTCGATGATGTAATCTGCCTTTTGGGACTACGAAACTGGCAAAGTTCAATAGCCCGACAATACTTTGTAACGTCTTTATGTCTAAAAAATTGTTTGTCAGAACTGGTATGATTTTGAACCGAATTGAACTTAATTTGTCGTCTGGAAGGGCTTTTTCGTTTGTTAAGGTTTTCCAGCAGACACCAAGAAAAACTAGGTCCCGCTGTGGTATTAGAACCGATTTCTCTAGATTTATTTGCCAACCGAGATAATGAAGTCTCTGAAGTAGAATATGAACATGCGATTCTAGAACCTGTCGACTCTGATTGACAAGGAGAAAGTCGTCCAAATAAACTATAATACGTAGCCCTTGTTCTCTGAGGGTCTGAGCAACCCAATTTGTCAACGTCGCGAAAACTTTCGGCGCTGTGCTGAGTCCGAAAGGTAGGCATGACATTTGCATTAACTGGCCTTTGTACATTAGTCTCAGGAAGCGCCTGTGAGACCGAGCAATTGGAAGGTGAAAATATGCCTGAGACAGATCTATTTTGCACAACCAGTCGTTGTGTTGTAGAAAGTCCGGAATGCGTTGAACGTTCATTAGACTGAAACGTTGTTTTATGACGAAGTCGTTCAGAGCCGACAGATTGAAGATGGGACGGAAGGACCCGTCGCTCTTGGGTACAAGGAACATTGATGAAATAAAACTTGGGGACGGCCTTACTACTTCTAATACGCGTTGGTGCAACATTTGATGAATTAGGGCAGACATTTCTTTTGATACAGTGGTGCAAAACCTGTTTTGGCTTAAGTTGGGCATTGTTAGAGGAGGCCGTTCGGCAAAGGGTATGCGATATCCCTTTATTATCTTTAAAAGATACTTTGGCGCACCTAGGCGTTGCCAATGGCTGCGAAATAGAAGTAGTCGGCCGGCCTTGAAGCTCTGATTGTCAATACTTACGTTTTTTATTGAAAGTGTTGTAGTCCGAGGGGGATCCGGCACGCTTGCGATTATTCCCCTGGTACCGTCCTCTATTATTTTGCCGCCCTCCTCTTGGGCGAAAGGAACCTCTTGTATTGCCGTCATAAAATGATTGAAACTCACTGATGTGAGCACCCTGTCCCTGCGAGGAACGGGGGTGAGAGCAACCCTGCGAGGGCTGAGGAGCGTGGGGAATGTGCGATGAAGCACAACATCCATGTGTAGTACCCTGCGGGGGTACGTAACGTCCGGCCTGCCCCTGCGAGGGGAGGCGACTTGGTTTTCTGCTGTTCGAACTCGCTTGCGAAGCGGAAGCAGCAGTACTCTGTTTATTAGTCGGGAAAAATACTTTCCGGACACCGCCGGCTTTCTCAAAAACTGACGAGAGCGATTCAGTGTTAAAAATGTGATCACACGAAGGGGGGATTTTACGCAATGCCATTTTGTGAACTGGGTCTCGAACGCAATTAATTATACCGTCGCGCCTCATTTGTATAACTTCGGCCCTATGACCACAAACTAGCTGAAGCAAATCGGACGACACTTTAAACAGATCTCCCTTGAGAAACAATTCATTGACTTTTTCGTTAATACCCTCAAATGATAAATTCGAATTTACTGCCCATTGCAACAGGTTTTTAAGAGCAGTTTGCAAAGCTTCGCGCTGTTTAAGGATACAAAATGTTACTGCCGCGTATGATTTATCTGAATAAGATAAATGTTTCAATGAGTCATAACTTTTAATTTCGTCATTAACATCTAAATCAACAAATCCGGGGGTATGATTGTATAATTTTTGTACTTCGGCATAACGAACCTCAGACCAATCGTTACTATTGAAACGCTGTATGTCATTCAAAGTTTTCAAGAAATCATGGGGCGTTTTCGGAATAGCGGGTTCTTTAACTTTAGTTTCGATATCGAAAATAACGTTTGGCTGAGCAGAATCATCACAAATTGAATTGGTTTCACATGGGACTTTCGAGGGGGAACCGTACATTTCACCACTGATATTGCCATCAATACTACAACAGTCTGAACCTATCGGGTTTTGAACTAATGGGTTTCCGCCGTCACAAAAAGTAACCTGTTTGCGCAGTTCACTAATTTCTTGCGTTAATTTATCAAGGCGGTAATCGTGACGACGACTACGTCTGGCCCCCCTTCTTCTGTGCCGGCGGTGCTTATGCTTGCGCTTGCTGTGCGCAGCAGAGCTGGAGGAAGAGCAGCTTCCCGAGCTCGACGATGATGGACTACTACTGCTTAATGTACTACGTTGTATTCCGACATTCAAATTCGGTACTTCACTTTTTTCACGGCTCATTTTGTTAGTCCAAAACACACAATCTAGGGTAGAAAAAGAAAACACAATTGCAATTACATCGTAAATCAATAAGTTCTAAAGAACCGAACGGTAAAACCGTTAAATCGTATTATCGAAAGTAAATTGTTTTTTTTTTTTTTGAAAAATGATGGAGGTAAGAATATAATCACTTACATGAACCAGAAGAACACTGATGTTACACTATGTAAGTATTTAAATAGAAACTCCTGAGCACGACCGTGCGGTGCGGAAAACAGGACGCCAATGATCAGAAATAGTTGGGTTAAAAACCCCCACTTCTGCCTGGTGGTGGTGATGGCGGGATGAGAGAGCGAGACGGCGATATACAGGGTAGACAAGGAGGTAAGATAAAGCGGAAAACGGAAGTGCCTATCTCAAGCTATATATGCTTCAAATAACGGTCAAGTCTTTAATGACACGAGGCGACTAAGGGAATAAGGGCTTGTAGTAGGTACTGTTAGGCGATGGGCTTGCAACCTGTCACTAATTCACTGGTAAACATCTTAGCCTGACTATGCAAAATGTGGTTATAGAATTATCAACAAGTTTAGAGTTGTTGGTATTCTGTTGCTCTGCCTACCCCACTCTGGGAATATAGGCGTGACGTTATGTATGTATGTATGTATAATGACACTTCAGTCAGTGACAATTCAAATCAGTCACTGTCATTTTTTTGTATCGTTTTTCCATGTTTATCTTTGCATTTCTTTCTGTAAAGTAGGGTGACCATACTGTTTACAATAAATTATTAAATTTTGATCATTGCGTGATTAAGTCTAAATACTACAAACACCTACATACCTATATTATTTGGATCCCACTTTAATGCTCAAATAAGTCATTATCACTTTTGATCCCGTCTTTGATGCCACCTGTAGTACAAGCCTAGAGCTTAGTTTGGGACTAGGTCAATTTGTGTGAGATTGCCCCCTGACATTTATTATTTGGGATCCTATCATTTCATAACCAAATTTTCACAAATGATTCATTTCACAAACATATCCTTTGACAACCCGCGTTTTTTTCCAAAACTGTAAATAATTTTCTGGATTTATTTCAGGACTATCGTGTAGAACCCTATAGGTTAGGTTAGGTTAGATTTATAAAAACCCTGAAATATGCGTAGTTACAGAAAAAAAGCGGGTTGGCAAATTAATAGCTTGCAAAACGATGCATTGGTCAAAAATTTGTCCGCAAAAAGGCAGAACCTTATTATTTATTTATATGCTACGAGATAACCGTTGTGTAGCTATAGGATTAGTGTTGCCATTAATCAATTAATTAATTTAACTAATTTTAGTTACATTAAATTAATCATAATTAATTTGATTAATTTTAATTATGATTAAAAAGTAATCTTAATCATCATTACTAGTGTTAATCATTAGTTGATTAACTTTATTGTAAAATACATCCGTCAATGTTGTCAATTCTACGCGCGAGCCTGTGCCAGTCAATATACTGCTTTTTTCTCTCGCTCTCTATAGTAGCGTAGTGTTTTAGAAAGCGGTGAAAGCTAAAAGCAAAGCCCACACCACAGTGTTTACACAGTAAATAGTCTTATGAAAGTAGAGTCTCTGAAATAGGCATTAGGCAATTTTTACTTCTTGATTTAGTTACTTTTTTATTCATTTTCTTTGGATACATTTAAATTATTAAAGTTAATCAAATAATAAAATTAATTATTACCGATTTTGAGTATAAATCATAATCATATTCAATTTGATTGATTAATTTTAATTTTTAATCATTAACTTTTAATCGTTAATCAGATTAACTTCGGATATAAGCCAATGAAAAAACAATTCGTATCCTAAAAATGTTTTCCTGCGTCATCACATAAATAATAAAAACCTTTATTAATGTGTTTTTTTTGTGTTGATTCCTTTTAAAAGGCACTTTATCTGTCTCACTGAACACGGCATTTGAAGGGCTCGCCCATCAATTGCGTACTTCCAGCATCTACAGCTATGTTATTTTTTTACTACGTATTGCTAAATACCCTAATATTTTTAGGGGATACCGGTGAGATAAAGTCGGAGGTCCGCGAACAGATCAACAGCAAGGTGGCGGAGTGGAGAGAGGAGGGCAAGGCCGAGATGATCCCTGGAGTCCTCTTCATTGACGAGGTTAGTGACGCGGTCGTTTGTGAATAGATTGGTTTACCATTAAAACAAATCGGTCAACTGCCAGTCGGAGTCGCCCGCCGAGCGTTCCGAACCGCACAGTAGGTATTATTAAGCTGGGTAGGAACCTCAGCGGCTCAGCCTGAGGCATGCTCGCCCCGCGCGGGTGAGGCAGCATGCTCGCTGCGAGCCGACATTTCAAAATGGCGTCGGATACGATGCCAGCCGCGGCTGCGTTTATCATAATTCACTGAATTAATAACAAATTGAAGAAGAAATCGCCTCTGTGGTGGAACGGCTCAGCAACTTTATCTTTGTACGTGCCTCTCCCACAGACACGTTAGAAATTGTCGTTCTGCTCGCGGCTCGCTCGGATACACGTCCAAATTACGCGAGGCACGTACACTGAGGCACCTTTGAGCACGGTCAAAAGACCGACTCTCGACGGTTCGCCTTTGAATCGAATGTTTTATAGTTTTTACGACACAATGAAATAAAAATATTTAAATAAAATACGTTTCATTTATGGTCCTTGGCCCTTTATTTAAGGAAAATGTACAGACCTAGTTTTTCATAAGATCTACAACGTTTTCCAAAATCGTGTAACGTTTAAGGGGAGAAATACGCTATCGCATTTTGTTTTGGAAATTTGTTGCTTCATAGTCCCCTTAAGGCACAAGAAGAAAACCCATGTCAGTGATTTTTTTTCCTCTCAGGCTCACATGCTAGACATCGAGTGCTTCTCGTTCCTGAACCGCGCCCTGGAGTCGGAGACGGCGCCCGTGGTGATCATGGCGACCAACCGCGGCATCACGCGCATCCGCGGCACCACGTACCGCTCCCCGCACGGCATCCCGCTCGACCTGCTCGACCGGGCCATCATCGTGCCCACCGCGCCCTACCCGCTCAACGAGCTGCAGGAGATACTCAACATCCGGTACCATACATACATACATAACATCCTCCCCGCACGGCATCCCGCTCGACCTGCTCGACCGGGCCATCATCGTGCCCACCGCGCCCTACCCGCTCAACGAGCTGCAGGAGATACTCAACATCCGGTACCATACATACATACATAACATCCTCCCCGCACGGCATCCCGCTCGACCTGCTCGACCGGGCCATCATCGTGCCCACCGCGCCCTACCCGCTCAACGAGCTGCAGGAGATACTCAACATCCGGTACCATACATACATACATAACATCCTCCCCGCACGGCATCCCGCTCGACCTGCTCGACCGGGCCATCATCGTGCCCACCGCGCCCTACCCGCTCAACGAGCTGCAGGAGATACTCAACATCCGGTACCATACATACATACATAACATCCTCCCCGCACGGCATCCCGCTCGACCTGCTCGACCGGGCCATCATCGTGCCCACCGCGCCCTACCCGCTCAACGAGCTGCAGGAGATACTCAACATCCGGTACCATACATACATACATAACATCCTCCCCGCACGGCATCCCGCTCGACCTGCTCGACCGGGCCATCATCGTGCCCACCGCGCCCTACCCGCTCAACGAGCTGCAGGAGATACTCAACATCCGGTACCATACATACATACATAACATCCTCCCCGCACGGCATCCCGCTCGACCTGCTCGACCGGGCCATCATCGTGCCCACCGCGCCCTACCCGCTCAACGAGCTGCAGGAGATACTCAACATCCGGTACCATACATACATACATAACATCCTCCCCGCACGGCATCCCGCTCGACCTGCTCGACCGGGCCATCATCGTGCCCACCGCGCCCTACCCGCTCAACGAGCTGCAGGAGATACTCAACATCCGGTACCATACATACATACATAACATCCTCCCCGCACGGCATCCCGCTCGACCTGCTCGACCGGGCCATCATCGTGCCCACCGCGCCCTACCCGCTCAACGAGCTGCAGGAGATACTCAACATCCGGTACCATACATACATACATAACATATCCTCCCCGCACGGCATCCCGCTCGACCTGCTCGACCGGGCCATCATCGTGCCCATCGCGCCCTACCCGCTCAACGAGCTGCAGGAGATACTCAACATCCGGTACCATACATACATACATAACATCCTCCCCGCACGGCATCCCGCTCGACCTGCTCGACCGGGCCATCATCGTGCCCACCGCGCCCTACCCGCTCAACGAGCTGCAGGAGATACTCAACATCCGGTACCATACATACATACATAACATCCTCCCCGCACGGCATCCCGCTCGACCTGCTCGACCGGGCCATCATCGTGCCCACCGCGCCCTACCCGCTCAACGAGCTGCAGGAGATACTCAACATCCGGTACCATACATACATACATAACATCCTCCCCGCACGGCATCCCGCTCGACCTGCTCGACCGGGCCATCATCGTGCCCACCGCGCCCTACCCGCTCAACGAGCTGCAGGAGATACTCAACATCCGGTACCATACATACTTACATAACATCCTCCCCGCACGGCATCCCGCTCGACCTGCTCGACCGGGCCATCATCGTGCCCACCGCGCCCTACCCGCTCAACGAGCTGCAGGAGATACTCAACATCCGGTACCATACATACATACATAACATCCTCCCCGCACGGCATCCCGCTCGACCTGCTCGACCGGGCCATCATCGTGCCCACCGCGCCCTACCCGCTCAACGAGCTGCAGGAGATACTCAACATCCGGTACCATACATACATACATAACATCCTCCCCGCACGGCATCCCGCTCGACCTGCTCGACCGGGCCATCATCGTGCCCACCGCGCCCTACCCGCTCAACGAGCTGCAGGAGATACTCAACATCCGGTACCATACATACATACATAACATCCTCCCCGCACGGCATCCCGCTCGACCTGCTCGACCGGGCCATCATCGTGCCCACCGCGCCCTACCCGCTCAACGAGCTGCAGGAGATACTCAACATCCGGTACCATACATACATACATAACATCCTCCCCGCACGGCATCCCGCTCGACCTGCTCGACCGGGCCATCATCGTGCCCACCGCGCCCTACCCGCTCAACGAGCTGCAGGAGATACTCAACATCCGGTACCATACATACATACATAACATCCTCCCCGCACGGCATCCCGCTCGACCTGCTCGACCGGGCCATCATCGTGCCCACCGCGCCCTACCCGCTCAACGAGCTGCAGGAGATACTCAACATCCGGTACCATACATACATACATAACATCCTCCCCGCACGGCATCCCGCTCGACCTGCTCGACCGGGCCATCATCGTGCCCACCGCGCCCTACCCGCTCAACGAGCTGCAGGAGATACTCAACATCCGGTACCATACATACATACATAACATCCTCCCCGCACGGCATCCCGCTCGACCTGCTCGACCGGGCCATCATCGTGCCCACCGCGCCCTACCCGCTCAACGAGCTGCAGGAGATACTCAACATCCGGTACCATACATACATACATAACATCCTCCCCGCACGGCATCCCGCTCGACCTGCTCGACCGGGCCATCATCGTGCCCACCGCGCCCTACCCGCTCAACGAGCTGTAGGAGATACTCAACATCCGGTACCAATATAATAATAATAACGGTATCCCTTCGTTTTTACGGTTCCGTAGTCAAGTAGGAACCCTTATAGTTTAATTTAGCTTAGCGCAGAGACTCTTAGTACTAGAAAACTGTAATTTGGCATGAATATGCATATTAGTCACGCCAACAAAGTGGTACATATTTTTTTTTGTGTAACTCCCCTACACCTAACGTGGGGATGTTTTTTTTTCTCGTGTAACCCATAGTGTAGGGTGTCGTTGGATAGGTCTTTCAAAACTATTGAGTGTTTGCGCAAACTTTTTTTTTATTTATTGTTCCGTTTTGAAATATTAAGCTTTAAAGCACTAATTTTTGTTAGACTCAAGTCCCCCCCCCCCCTACAGCGAAAACTACAAATACTAATAATTATTAAATAATTTTAAAGGAAAACTATCACGACTAAATAGACATAATTGGTTCTTGCGATACAGGCGATTAAAGTGTTTATACCTACTAAAATCATCTAAGACGGCACGAATTGACTTTAAATAGAAAATAAGTTATTACTTGTTGTTTTGTATGTTTGTAGTACTTAACGGCCTCGGAACCCTACACTGAGCATGGTCCGACATGCCCTTGCCCGGTTTTATATTTCTTCATCTTTTGCCCGTAGATGTGAGGAGGAGGATTGCCAAATGTCGAGCGACGCCCTGACGGTCCTGACCCGAGTGGCGACGGAGACGTCCCTCCGCTACGCCATACAGCTGATCACCACGGCGTCCCTCGTGGCGAAGAGGAGGAAAGCCGCTGAGGTGAGGCAGTTCCCTTATCAACCCCCAACAGTGAGAGCGTCGGTGGCCTAGTGGCTTAGTGTTAAGGAGAAGGCACACGAGCACTCAGGCCACCTGATGGTAAGTGGAATCTGAGACCCATAGACATTGGAATTCACAAGACTATAATCCTAAGACCTCAAATGCGTTGCCAACCCTGAGGACTAAGATGGAATGCGTCTATGCTAGTAATTTCACCGGTTATGATATCTCCACACCAGAACACAACATTGCGAACACTGGTGCTTTGCGGGTGGTTAATGGATAAGATTGTGGTAGCGATCCGGACGAACCCTGCACAAGGTCCTATCTCCACTATCGTAAGGTACCGAGGTCGAGCCCCCGCGGTCACCATGTACCAACCCGATGCTCTTACGGTGAAGAAAAAACATCGTGAGGTAACCTGCACATTCGAACAGCTGAGTGTGTAAGAGGGTAATTGCACAAAAGATCCTAAAGGGGTCGAAGTGTGTCCGAAAGGGACAATCTGTAAGATAAGATAAGATAACCCCCAACAGTAAAGGAAGGGTGTATTTAAAAACAAGAAAAAGTTCTATTGAATTTTTTGGACAAACTTTTGTTGCCTTAAACTTTTGTTAACTTAATGTAAAAGCCAAGCGAAAAATTACTTTAAGTAAAAGATTCTACGGTGAATCGCTACAAGGAATTTATGCTGAGGTAAAGGACTAACAAATGGTTTAAATTTTGTAACTACAGTTTTGTTTTATCGTCTGCAGGTTGGCATGGAGGACGTGAAGAAGGTGTACTCCCTGTTCCTCGACGAGCACCGCTCGGAGCAGTTCCTCAAGGAGTACCAGGACGAGTTCATGTTCGACGACGGCGCGGGCGGTCAGTGCACTTCTATCTTCTACCGTACATCACTTTTATAAGGTCCTGTTCCGGACCCTGCTGCCTCTGTGCGTCCTTCCGTCTGTCTGTCAGAAGGCTGTATCTCTTTAACCGTAAATCTTTACATAGGGTGACCATCCGTTCTAATTTAAACTGAGCTCTAACTTTTGAGCCATTTTTTAGAGTTCCGTAGTCAAACTAGGAACCCTTTTAGTTTTGCCATGTCCGTTTGTTCGCAGCCTAGCTCGGAGACTCTTAGTACTAGAAAGCTGTAATTTGGCATGAATATATATACAGGGCGTCCCACGGCTATGCCACATGGAAGGAAAGTACCTTGAATATTCTAGATGGAACATTTTACTGAAAGAAGACATTATTTTAATTTAAAAAACAATTTAAACTGCATTTATAGATATTTAAATAATTACATGGTTGAACCGGGAATCGAACCCGTTACACGAGAAAAATAATTACTATGAATAAGAAAAATAATCCTTATGATGAAGACTTTCGATCGGTATGATAAAGCTACATGGTAATTATTTTTCTCGTGTAACGGGTTCGATTCCCGGTTCAACCATGAAATTATTGAAATATCTATGAATGCAGTTTAAATTGTTTTTTAAATTAAAATAATGTCTTCTTTCAGTAAAATGTTCCGTCTACAATATTCAAGGTACTTTCCTTCCATGTGGCATAGCCGTGGGACGCCCTGTATACATATAAGTGGTACAATAAAAAGTAAAAAAAATATTTTTTAGTGTACCTCCCCTATACGTATCGTGGGGAGGTATTTTTTTTTCTAGAATACCCTATAGTTGGGGTGTCGTTGGATAGCTCTTTCAAAAATATTACGGGTTTTTAAAACAGTTTTTTGATTAGGTAATTCGTTTATTAAATATTAAGCTTTTAAGCGCTAATTTTTGTTAGAATCATGTGTGATTTTTAGTCATTTAAGACGGCACCAATTGACTTTAAATAGAAAATTAGTTATTACTTGTTGTTTTTTATGTTAACGGCTTCGGAACCCTACACTGAGCATGGTCCGACATGCGCTTGCCCGGTTTTTTTAAAATATGTTAATTTAGCAAGTGGTTTCCCTAACAACAAACATAAATAGTGGGGTCTCTATACGAGAAACTTCCTCGCCTCGAAATAGTTAATACTTAGCTTCTAATGGTGTGACCATAGTGCAATCCCCAAAAAAAAAGCCTAAGTCTGGGTGTGGCGGTTCATCAACCCTCGGTATGCCCTTGACACATTTTTATTATAAAGTAATAGATTTTTTTAACTATGTTTTTAAATAAGAGTTTATTTCAGATGGCCCGCACCAGCAACCGATGGAGGTCACCCAGTAACGACTAAAAAAAGTTTCAGTTTGTGATTCGACGGCAGTTTGGGTTCCAAGAGGTTTGGTTTAAGTTTACGTTAAGTTTAGTTAAGGATTGTATTAAAAAATATATAATTATAATTAATTCATTTTGTTTTATTGTACATCCAAAAACACATGAAAACAGGGGTTCTCTATCATTTGCCCGAATTTCATTTGATATAATTTTATGTGCCATAATGAACATTTCTCATATTTTAGGTGCCAAACATTTTTATTTTCCCTGTGTTATAAAATTTTGTGTTATAAATGTAAAACGCCATAATTATTTGCTATAAGAAACCGGCGGTGCGAGGTCGCAGTTCTACCTAAAACTTTCGGTCGTCGTCGTATCTAACCGAGACCGTCATTAATGAAGAATAGGAAGGTTATTATAATAGTACGTATAACGGATTGTACTAACACTTATTATACCAGCTGAACACACTGATACAGTCTAAGTTTGCTCTTTCCGAAATTATGGCAAATGGTTGTTGTGGCATAAAATATTAGAAATTGTGTACAGGTGTTACTATGGTATCTAATATTAGGGAGGCTGAACATTATGATTATGACACTCTAGTATTATTTGGGAAATTAGGAAAAATTAAGATTATAGCTAGTGACCATTATGGCAAATTAAATTAGTACAAATAAATTTATTAAACATGAAGGGATACCAGAAACAAGGTCTTTCTTTAACTCCAAGTTAAAAACAATACCATAACATGTCAAAGGCAATATCGTTTTACCCCGTAGAATGTACTCCCTGAGCCTAACAGGTCTTTGAGGCTAGACAAGTTGCATTTGACAATAGTTAGCAATTATGTTTCGATTGAAAAATGTAAGGAATTGACGTAAGCCACCTAGATAGAAACCACGTAACTATTTCGGTGGCTTAAGTCAATGCGGTGCATTTGTCTATCGAAACATATTCGCCTGGGCATTTTCAAAATAAGGTGTGTACCCTAGTTAAGGAAAATTAAGAAACGGTTACTTTTGTCAGTTTTGTGTCTAAATTTGCCATGGTAAGGACCAAATACTTGGACCATAGTTAAGCGTAGTTAACCATACAAACAACAAAAGTGAAAAAAGTTCCGTTGTGACACGAAAATTATCCCTATGGCAAATTTTCGTGTCACAACGGAAAAGTTTCATAGAAAATGTAATTGAGTGAGTTAGCGTGGCCAACTTTGTGGTCCTGACCCATAAATGTATGGCTAATTTGGTCATAAAACTGACAAAAGTTAACGTTTTTTAACACTTTATAATGAAAATGCCCGCCTAACGTTTGTCGAATGCAACTTGTCTAGCGCCACTTGTCTTGAAAACACCTCGTGTAAAATGACATACTTTCTGCACTTGCATCAAAGTGTGCTATTTTAAGACTGCATATGCTTAGGGTTTGCTAGGCGTACGGATAAATTTTATTGTTTTTTTATTAAAATTTAAGACTATGATAAAAGACAAAAAAGCCTTATTCACCATTAAGAAAAAATGTGTTTTACTAAAACTGATTAAGGGTGTCCGTGATTACGGCTTTTTTACCCAAATGTCTGGTTAAACTGGCTGGTCTCTCCGGATTTTCGTTTTTAACACCTGGCAACCCTATATATGCTGTATGTAAATAATGTATGTAGGTGAATAGTTAAAGGCTAGTAAAAGTGCACTTATTTCCTTGTTTACGAATGTAGTTTTCCTCTCAAGCTCCCCTCTGGAATCCCCCACTGATCCAGTTTTCGAGGGATGCAGTGGAAACACTTCGCAGGGCTACTAGCGGTCGTGAGGCGAGTTGCTGTCGAGTTTTCGAAGCATCTTAAACATAACCTAATTGAGCAAAATGTGGCAACCCGAGGAATTGAGGATCTCCTCCTTTTTTTGAAGTCTGTTAAAAACAACCAATCCGTTAGTTTTATTTTTAGGCCATCTTAGTTCTTCAGCTGGCGCGAAGGGCCAAACCAAACAGAAATAGGAGCTCCGCCGCCCCTGTGAAATTAGATTTTGATATCATTGGTCAGTCAAACTGCGCACCAGGACAACGGGAAAAGAACTTTATGGGGAAGTCAATGAATAAAAGACGCAAATTGAGCCTAGGTAGGAATGTTGTTTTCACTACCTACGGAGAAATAAAATTAACCATAGTATGTATGTAAACACTTTATTGTACAGGATATTAATGTACAAAGGCGAACGTATCCCTTTAAGGGATCTCTTCCAGCTATCCTTTGGGTGATTGAGGAAAAAAAGAAAAGCAAAAATTGGCAACGAGTTAGACGTACAACGCAAAGTTTACAGAAACAGCGTGAACTAAATTTTAGACCTCAAATAATGAATAAATACAATACAATACCTTACAAATAATCTTTATTGAGCACCACATAGAATTACAGCATACATACATACACTAAATCACGCCTGTTTCCCAGAGGGGTAGGCAGAGACCACTTCTTTCCACCTGCTACGATCCTGACTATCTCTTTACAGCATGAAAAATATAATAGGTACAAATAAAATGTTACTACCTAAGTGAGGCAATAGGATAGTGGCGGGCGGTCGGTAAATACTAACAGAGACAAAATAATACATATCATACACTAGTGTGGTATGGCAATTTGACTACAGGGCATTCCATTTAATTGCATTAAATTAAACCTTGCATTATTAATGTAACTGCTAGGAAAAAAAGTCCCATCTAGTTCCATCAATGGAACTACTAATGTAACCGGTTCTACTGGGTTAAAACGATATTTCGGTCTATTCAGACTAGTTACATTTAATTATTAGTTCCATTGATGGAACTAGATGGACTTTTTTCCTAGCAGTTACATTAATAATGCAAGGTTTAATTTAATGCAATTAAATGAACTGTAAGTATAAATCATTAAAATAAAATAAAAACGAATTCAATCAATAGACGGTTCTTAATTTCAATTCCTTAGCCCATAAAAAAAACACTTAGGTATAGTCTATTTGATTGCATTAAATGAAACCCTGCATTATAAATGTAACTAGAAAAAAAACAGGTAGTTCCTTTAAGGAAACCATCTTCATTGAATGTAACTACTAGAAAAAAAGTCCATCTAGTTCCATCGATGGACCTAATCATGTAACTAGTCGGAATGATAGACCGATGTTCCCTGGGATGTGTCTTGGTGTTATTTAATCAAAACGGTGACAATACGGAAACACGTCGATGGCAATATCGTTTTAAACCAGCAGAAGAGAGGCCCAGGGGAGCAAATTTTTGAAGCTCATCGACGAAAAATGATTACAAATTTAAAAAAAAGAATATAATAATAATTTATGATTTATGATTTTTTATGATTTTTTACAGCGATTTCATCTACGAGCTGGCCTTTTGGATTTGATATTATAAAGGCGTTATGATTCTACTAGGTTAAAACGATATTGCATTTGTAGTGTTTAGAATTGTTTTAACTCGGCCGCCATTACTGTCATGTAAATAAGAGCTATCAAAACGTTGACAAAAAGATAACCCATCAAAAGTAATAAGTATTGTCAACGTTTTGAGAACTCTTACGTCATTTACAAAACCGGGCAAGAGCATGTCGGACCATGCTCAGTGTAGGGTTCCGAAGTCGTTAAGTACCTACTACAAGCATAAAATCGACAAGGAATATAATAACTAATATTCTATATAAAGTCCTTTGTCTACTTAGTCTACTTAGTCGTAATAGTTTTCCTTTAAAATTCGTTATATGTTCTTACATTTATGATATTTAAAAAACTGTTTTCACAAACCCGTAATATTTTTGAAAGACCTATCCAACTACACGCCACAGTATAGGGTAGATGACAAAAAAAAACTACATCGCCCACGTTACGTTTAGGGTGCTAAAAAAAATGATTTTTTTACTTTTTATTGTACCACTTCGTTGGCGTGACTAATATGCATATTCATGCCAAATTACAGCTTTCTAGTAGGTACTAAGAGTCTCTGCGCTAGGCTGCGGACGGACATGGCAAAACTATAAGGGTTCCTAGTTTGACGAACGTGAAAAACGATTATAAAACACGTCAACCGCGATATCGTTGTAAAGAAGTAGAAGAGGCACAGTTCGGTTGGGAGAAAACTCACAGAAATCTCGATCGAGTTATACCAGCATCACAAACACCTATGGTACCGCTTCATAACTCAACCCTATTTTGAGGTCTAGCGCTCCCCTCGCGTCCCGCCTCTCTCTCTACCTCACTGCGCCATCCCTCTCATTTCCCCGAAAGCTTTCCCCCGAGATTGTTCGGAAAATCGATTCAGTGTATTTCCTAGTTTTCACCGAATGCTGGTTAGAGCCACATGTTTTGGTAAAACAAGTTGCTCCCGGGAAGTCGTGAAAATAACAGTGCTAGTGATCTTCGGTTTGGTGCGAATTTCGGTTTGTTTTAGTGTTATTCCTGTGAATATCAGACGTTTTATCGGCGTGGTAAGTTAATAATAAAATTAATCATGTTTTAAGGAATTTTACGGCCGAAATTTGAGTCGCTGTTCTTGTTTGATTATAAATATCTATTAGAAGTGTAATTAAAATGTGTTTTTAACGATCTTTACCTTGGTATACCTATTGAGTACCTAATTATTTTAATTAAGCCAAAACATGTTATTTATGTTTAAGAGCCTGTATGCTACTCTATATGTGCAATATTACGTAGAAGACAGTAGAATATTGGATTATCATCCAAACCAAATTTGAAACGTTCTAGGCCTTTCGGAAGTTTGAAAGTCAATCCTATATAAAAAAAAATACAAATGATAGGTACCTATCGTTATGTGTGGTGTGGCGTAAAATGTTTATAAATTGTACAAATGTTTAATTGAAACACTCTGAACTACAGATATTTTATTAACTTATAGTAAACAACATGGTACAGTGTATAAATAAACGCCCTGCAAAACTGTTCATCTGCAGGAAAGTCTCCAAAGATAAATAAGTGAAATTACAACAATAATATAGTGTAGTAGGTATAAACATCGATTTCTTAATTAAAATACGTAATGACTCTTACTCGACGCGGTAGTTAAAAATAGATCCCGTCTCGACGAGATTAGTAATATCCGTTATATCCGCTGCCCTCGATGGACCGTCTATTCCGGATATTGCCAATTCGTAGGCTTAAAAAAAGCTGACGTAAATTTTTAATGCTTTCCTCAGTCTACCATGTTAATGATTAGTGGCGGTAGGACCTTGGCCAGGGTCCGTTTAGATCTCAGATCAAAGATGAGAGATGTTGTAAGTGTAATAATGTGTATTATCTCGGGAGTCCGTTGCTTCCAATTTTTTTTGCCCATATTGTCATTGTTGACATAATGATTGATATTGTTTTAATGCTTTCCTCAGTCTACGATGTTAATGTTTAGTGGCGGTAGGACCTTGTGCAGGGTCCGTCCGGATCTCAGATCAGAAATGAGTAATGTAATTGTAATGTGTGTATCTCGTGAGCCCGTGACGTCCACAAATGACATTGTTGACATAATTCTTCTTCTTCTTCTTTTATATTAATGGCGGTCGACCGCGATATTCCGCAGTGATTTCGCCAATGTCCAGTAAATAGAGTAAATCAGTAAAGAGAATAAATCAAAAGCAAAAGCCGCACATTTTTCAATCGGCCATCTTCCCTCCCGAAGGTTACCGGCTGTTGACATAATTATTGATAGATATACTTTTTAGAGTTCCGTAGTCAAACTACTAAAATCATCTAAGACGGCACGGCACCACTTTAAATAGAAAATTAGTTATTAGTTGTTGATTTTTATGCTTGTAGTACTTAACGGCTTCAGAACCCTACACTGAGCATGGTCCGACATACTCTTGCCCTGTTTTTATATCGCTGAAACCGTTAACTTTTTAGAAGTTCTTAAATATCTAACGTGTAGACAAGGTTTAATTTTTAAAACGGTAAATTTTGGTGTTTTTTCTTTACGCCTATTTGTGGTTGAGCCAACTATAAATATTTTGTCAGCCTATCA
This sequence comes from Acleris holmiana, assembly GCA_949316455.1. Lineage (NCBI taxonomy): Eukaryota > Metazoa > Arthropoda > Insecta > Lepidoptera > Tortricidae > Acleris > Acleris holmiana. The sequence goes on along the minus strand of OX438790.1, from coordinate 6,849,150 downwards.
CAACTTTTGCTGTATACAAATTAGATTTTTCAAACAATTTGAGAACTGAGAAACGGGAAAATTAAAACCCGTCAAAGTGCGGATCGAAGTCAGCCATTAATTGTATAATCTGTCATTTCCCGACTTGATTTCTCGGTTGGCGCCAAAAAAAGACATTATCGCTAGACGTGTGTGCATACAGCCAAAACTACAAAAAGTTAGGTTAGACTTGTCACTGACAAAAAATGTTTCATTGGCAAATTTAGATGGTCACTAGAAGAGATTTTCTATTTCTCTTGCAAGATCATTCAAGACGCAGCTTTATGTGCAAGGGGGATCAACCCCCTCAAGTCGTTATCAAAACCCAATTAGAGACCCTCGTCTCGTCTGGGGAGCATTTACGGATAACTACCCTTAAGGATTAGATATGGGGATGTTTTACTGATATCAGAGGAAAATCAATAGTAGAGTTAAGGGTGGGGTTTGGGAACAGTGGTCGCCATGTAGGCCGTATAAGTAGCTGCAGACTTTAGCGTTGCCCCGTGTGTGTGACGTTACGCTAACTTAACGAGGAAGTAGATTAGTAACTATTCTAAGCTTAAACAAGTAGATATTTTTAATGGATCGTGAGTAATAAATAAGGGAGAGCAAGTCTATGTCGTCCGGCAAGTAGTTAATGTGTAGGACGCTTGCACCGGTAGGTCCCATCCGATGTAGAACTTCAGCAGACAAGGGTTGAGCAAAGTGTGGACTACTTTTGTCTTCTGGATTATTCTAGACCGTAGTAAGACCCCGAGGGGGGTATCCACTACACACAGATAGTAGGAATCTCGCTAAGGGACAAAATCCGGAATGAGATGATCCGGCATAAAACTAAGGTCACTGACGTAGTTCAGAAGTGTAGCAGATTGAAGTGGCAGTGGGCTGGTCACATCTGTCGCAGAACCGATGATCGGTGGAGTAGACGGGTTCTCGAGTGGAGACCACGGCTCGGCAAGCGTAGCGTAGGACGCCCTCCAGCCAGATGGACCGACGACCTGAAAAAAGTGGCTGGTGGTGACTGGATGGCGAAAACGGGAGATCGGGCCTTGTGGCGAACCCTGGGGGAGGCTTACGTCCAGCAGAGGACTGCAATAGGCTGAAATGATGATGATGATGATGACAGATAGTAGGTACACAATAAGTACCTACTATATGAAAATCAGTTCCTAATATAAGAAACGGTGGTGGCCTTTATAATAACAATTTAGCCGACCGAGAGTTAGAATGAAGGTCCGGGCGGGCGCTCGTTGCATGCCCGCTGGCCGGTATTTTTAGAGGTTGCTAGAACCCTTTGCGACCGTCTATTACTTTTGTGGTTCCGTATTATATATTATAATATAATTAAATAATTGAGGTAATGTTATTCTTTATAACGTTACGTGTGGTTGCCGGGTTAGAATAATGCCACTCCATGCCTTCCCGTGTTTGTCGTAAGAGGCGACTAAGGGAATAAGGGTTGTAGTACTGTTAGGCGATGGGCTTGCAACCTGTCACTAATACACTGGTAAACTTCTAGACCTGATTGTGTAAAATGTGGTTACGAAATTATAAACAAGTCTTTTTAAAGTTGTTGGTATTGCGGTGACCACACGGAGTAATAAAACATAATACGTGAATTATGTATTTTGAACTTCATATATTATTTATCATACAATCCTCAAAAAATACAAAGTGCGAGTCAATTTTGACGGACCGTAATTTACGCACCGTTAAGTTTCGGTGTGGCCATACATGACTAATTTGAGTCATTTTAGAGCGAAGAAGTGAAAAAGAATTGGAATGCCTTGACCTAAAAATCGAAATAAAACTCGTACCTACTTACCAATTTTTTTATACTGAAAATCAGTACATCCATTGCAGGGGGCCAACCGTTTGTCATTTGAAACTAGAATCAAAAGAATCGGCTAACTTTGAACTGGTAACCATTTGAAGGTCGACCAAACCACGTTAGGGCTCAAGCGAACCGCTTCTACGATATCTTGGTCATCGGGCGTGCCCCAAAAGCGACAGATGGGTCATACACAGATTTAGGTAACCGTCTTTCCTGTGGACACATCGAAAGCTAACGTTTTTAAGGCCTAATTTTCTGGCTAAGCCCATACCCGCATAAACGCCTTCAGGACTGCTTTAGACCTTACACATAAAAACATAACTTAGTTTAGTTTAGTTAGTTTAGTTTATTTATTTATCAATGTAATGTTACAATATAGATTGCATTGCATGTCAAAAAATACGAAACTATAACTATTGCTTATATGCGCACAAGCTTTTAAATATTGACCACAGGGGAGACCACGAGACCAAGAGTGTGTATGACCCAGATAGTCTGCCATAAGCCATAATGCATGACTACTGGTAGTACAACAACTAACAGGGCATTGCTTACGTATAGAAATTTGAAATGGACGACGCTTAAATGAATACATTGCCTATCACTTATCTTTCATTCATTTTACATCTAGATAAAATTCTACTCGCCCAAGTATCACCGGTTAATGACACAAAAGCCAGCTAAAAAAATGTACGCATAACCGTAAAAAAACAAAAGCGTTCTGTTTCCCGCCTTTTTACCGCCCTAGTCATTAAAAAGTTGAAAAGGTGCGTCGGGTTCTAGTGTTTTTGCCTCTTTGGTCGCGTTAGCACGCATCCCTCGTGCCCCATTGACTGAAGGGGAAACAGTGCAAAACCCCTTTGAGGGTTAAACTGCATGCTTTTTAAAGGGGGATTTTTGAAAGTGAACTTTCAATGCGTTTTTGCTCATTTGTTTTGTATACTAGTGCTGAAAGAAATATACGGGGCAAGTTTAAAATATTAGAAATTATAAATTGAACTCTATTTATACTTGGTAATCGAATGCATTTTTAAACGAATAACATAGATAAAAAGGAGGAATAGGAAAAAGTACGCCTAGGGCGGCCCCTTCCAACCCTTCCACTCACTTTCGCACTGTATATTTTTTTCCTCAATCATCGTTCATCCGTTCTTTCCAAAAACATCACTACATCTTCTTTCAGTCCCCATTTCTCTCTGATCATTTCACTCCTTACTCTATCAATCAGTTTCACGCCACACAAACTACGCAAAGAGCGCGTTTTAACTGCATTTACGAGTATACGACTTTTATACTTGTTCTGTCACAACCAATATTCACCACCATACTTACATCCGAGTAAAAATAATAAAATATTATACATGTTCAATAAGATGAAAAAAAAACGTAAAAATGTGCGATGATTTAAAAAAATAGTGAAGGTCTCACGATGAATAATTGCTCATGCAGCAAGCCTAGCCAAATTGCAAATATGTCTCCTGAGCTTCAGAGGTACAAATTCTTGTGTAGGTACATAAAAAAAAAATGTCTTTCTGTTTCCAGTTAACCGTCGGCATGCCGCGTCAAGCGTGAGATGGACGGCATCCAGATGGAACCAGTTGGCAAATACAAACCGGATCGGAACGGCTCTGCAAAGGGTAAGTGAAGATAAATATGAACCCCTTAGGCCGTTTGTCCACCGCCGTCGTCAACGACAACGATAACGAGATGACGGCGCGACTTATTACCGGTGTCTATCATTTTATCGAAACACCTTCATCGAATGTATCATTTCATCGAACGCTATTTTCTGCTGAAACCAGAACTAACAGCTGCTTAAGATACCCTGAAAACATTATGGTTTCAGCAGAAAATAGCGTTCGGCGCTATGAAATTTGATGAAATTATGCATTCGATGAAATTATGCATTCGATGAAATGATGAGTTACATGATATACCTATCTGCCGCAAGCGCGTCGCCCGAGCGCCGTCATCCCGTCCGCTGATTTTTGGAGTAGATCGTCACTACCACTAGAATTCAGCCCGATATTGTGACGGCGTAATGTACCGGCAACACAAAACATGTTTGAACTTGACTTCACGCCGATTTTTTACACTGGCTGAACCTACGAGATTTTCGCGGTGGGCAAACGATCACCGTCACGACGTCATGATCTTGGCAAGTAAAATCTCGTTATTGATGTCGTATCGTTGACGGCGTGCGGTGGACAAACGGCATTAGTCAGCAGCACAGCGATGCGAAAAAAAAACACCAATGGGATTATTTTATTTTCTTAGCCTCGCTTAGCGCAGTTCTCCTATTGGTTGATTTTTTTCGCTTCACTACCTCGCACAGCTGTGATGGATACGCAACCTTATTCATAATCATAAGGGAGTGACGATACCGACGCATAAAATACGGTGACGTTGCGTAAACATAAGAATGGGTCATAGTAATTACATGGCGTCAATTCTGACGGACCGTTATTTACGCACCGTTAAGCTCCGGTGTGGTCGCTCCCTAAACCTATATGTCTGCGCCGAACAAATGCCGAGGGTCCAGTGGCCCCCTTAATACTATTACTTACTATGTTTCCTATTATCTTGAAATCGAAGAGTAGGTTTTTATTGTATAAATGAAAATTCTCCCGAGGTGCTCGAATTGTCACTAAGTCGGTATCTAATGAGAGGATACGTGAGGAATTTGACAGAACCCGTTGTCACCAAGTCAGGATCTGATGACGGGATCTTGGGGAAATCGAGGGAACTCCTCAAATATTGTAGCGATTTTAGTTTTTTAAGTTCAGTATTTTTTCAAAAAGTATTATTTTATGAAGTGGACTGATGATGGAGGCAACATTTAGCGACCGGAACTCCTCAGCGGTACTTATTTCAAGGGTGTCGATGAGATATCACGACTAACGGCCGAAACCTATATTCAAACCGCGGATAGATAAGGCTTACTTTGGGTTGAAATTTGACATTTGGTCATATAAAAGGTGTCAAATTTTGATCCGAAGTAAGGCTATCTGTCCACGGTTTGAATACAGGGTTCGGCCGTAAGATAGTTGAGCGACTATGACAAAGCACATAATGGTTTAAATATATAAATATGACTTTCCCGCGGCATTGCTTGCAGCGAGCGTGAAAATTGCTTCTTTTCAAACGTTTTTGAACGCGGTTTTTTTAAATGATTGTATACAAAATGCCCGTGTGGTTACCGGGTTAGAATAGTGCCACTCCATGTATTCCCGTGGATGTGGTAAGAGGCGACTAAGGGAATAAGGGCTTGTAGTACTGTTAGGCGATGGGCTTGCAACCTGTCACTAATTCACTAGTAAACTTCTTGGCCTCATAAAGAAGTCTTTTTAGAGTGGTTGGTATTTCTGTAGCTCTGCCTACCCCACTCGATGAAGGCGTGATGTTATGTAGTACTGTTAGGCGATGAGCTTGCAACCTGACACTAATATAACAAACATCTTGACGACACGCTAGCCTAGTTGGGAGTGACCCTGCCTTCGAAGCTAGGCGTCTTGGGTTCAAATCCCAGTAAGGGCAGATATTTGTATGATGAGCACGAGTATTTGTTCCTGAGTCTTGGATGTTTTCTATGTATTTAAGTATATATTTCTCTATATAAGTATGTTTATCGTTGTCCAGTACCGATAGTACAAGCCTAGAGCTTAGTTTGGGACTAGGTCAATTTGTGTGAGGTTGTCCTGTGATATTATTATTATTATTATTATCTTAGCCTGCAAAATGTGGTTACAGAATTATCAACAAGTCTTTTTAGAGTTTTTGGTATTTCTGTAGCTCTGCCTATCCTACTCTAGGAATTAAGGCGTGATGTTATGTATGTGTATGTGTATGTGCATATACAAAATGAGGTGGTAAAGTATTATGTCTCTGTCCCCAGCAGCGGCCTGGCGAAACATGGTGGATCAGGACTTGGACGATGTTGCCTTCTTGGCCGGTAAGTAAACCGGGTTCCTATTATTTTATCGAAACACAGTTGAAACGAACGTATCATTACGCGGTATTTTCATTTCATCGAAAAGCATTTCTCGCCACAAGGGATTTTATTCGGTAGTCACAAGTATAACCGAACCATCACCATCACCATCAGCCGCAAGATCGGTCGTCTGCTGCTGTCATGCAGCGGGTTCCCGCGATCTTTGCCGGATCGTCGGTCCACCTGAACCGAACTTAACCTGCGTAATTAATGTTTAAGATATCCTGAAAACATCATGGTTTCAGCAGGAAGCGTTCGATGAAATGATACAATCAATGAAGTGAAATTCGATAAAATGATTGGTTACCGAGTTATCCGTGAAAGGGTAACAAACAGACAGACAGATAGAGTTACTTTCACATTAGTATAGATAAGAGAATACCCAAACGCCTCTATGCTAGTAATTTTACCAGTTGTCTTATCCTCACTCCAAAACACAAGGTGGCACTTGGCGGTAGGTTAGGTTAGGTTAGGTTAGGAAATTTTTCTCGGAAGACAGCATCGGCGCTTCCAATTTCCTCTTGATTCGGACGACATCAACGATTCTGATGCTTTAGCTAAGCACTTGTCACAAGGATCCAATAACTTACACACAGATTAGAACATAATTTAGAAAACTACAAAAAACTTGATTTATCACCGCTTGCTGTCACCGCTCGCGCACAGCTGATTCAAAACCGCCATTTTGTATCGTTTACAAGCGAAATCTACAAGTCTCCGGTCTTCGCTTAGTTTTCTTCTTTGAACTGTCGAATATCGAATAGAACGCGTGTCAAAAGTGCCACTTGGCTAGCCGTTTGTATGGAATTCGACATTGTGACAGCTGTGAGCGTTTTTCTGTTCGATTCGATGTATTTAAGACGATTCTAAATAAGCACGTTGGCTAGCATTTTGCTTTTCGTTTAGATAAACCACGTGATCAATTTGTGATCCCATACATTTCAACATGATCGAATAGAAAAACGTTAGCGGCGTTTGCATCTTGGCTGGGCCCTCTGGATGTTGGGTTGGATGGTTGGTGGTTGGATTTATTTATTTTATTTATTTAATCTTCTTTGCACAATACAGATAAATGTAAAAAGTACAAATGGCGGACTTAATGCCTAAAGGCATTCTCTACCAGTCAACCACAAGGTAGCATTGCGGACGGATCATGTGCAAGGGCCCACCTCGACTAAAAATTTTTTTTTTTTTTAAAACCGGGCAAGAGCATTTGTGTAGGGTTCCTAAGCCGTTAAGTACTTACTACAAACATAAAAATCAACAATTAATAACTAATTCTCTATTTAAAGTAATTTGGTGCCGTCTTAGATGATTTTAGTAGGTATAAACACTTAAATCGCCTGTATCTGAAGAACCAATGAGGTCTTCTTAGTCGTGATAGTTTTCCTTATAAATTCGTTATATGCGCTTTCATTTAAGTTTTTTTTTCTGATTTTTAGTATTTGTAGTTTTGGCTCTAGGGGGGGGGGGGACGACGACACTTGACTGCTTAATAGTTCATAAACGGATTCCTTAATTGACAAACTGTGTTTACAAACCCATAATATTTTTGAAAGACCTAACCAACGACCCCCCCACACTAAAAACCACTTGGCGTGACTAATATCAAATTACAGCTTTCTACGGGTTCCTAGTTTGACTACGGAACCCTAAAACCCACGGGGTAAAGGAGGTAATTACGACCAACAATGAGCTACTTCATAGATTTTCAAAATGCCTTTTCAGATACAGACAAAGCTCGTGAAGCCCGGGAGCTCCGCGAGGCGCCAGTAGCGGTCTGTTCGCAGCGCCGCGCCCTCTGCCTCGCCGCGGTAGTGCTAACAGCCATGTTTGCTAGCGCACTGATAGTCGTGTACGCCAGCCCGCAGCCAGGTGATCCTCCACAGATTATATACAAGTTACTACGTAATACTACTATTATCTATTCTGTGGTAATACGTACCGTCCTTCGTTGGTGTTAGCGGCCCATAGAATAAGAACTAAAGGCATAGAAGGAGCCTTAAAACGAAAGATAAAATTTAAAGAGTATAGAGTACACACTCAACTCATGTAAACTGGTCTCCAACGACACCAACTGGACACCATGTTCGTAGACAGTAGTGTGCGGCGGCCACAGTATACGACCATGATATTTTAGCTTATAGAACTGTCTCTTTTTGGCATACTGAATCCCAATAAGACTGTGCATATCAGCCATATGTATGTTGCCTTCTATCTTATCGCCCCTTCTATGCCTTTAGTTCTTATTCTATGCAAAAAGTACAACTGGAAACAAAAGATGGTCTCAATTATTATTTATTGCAAAAAAACCTTTTAATTCGTTGTACTCCATAGGCATATTGAACCTGGATTACTATCTTTACAGATTGTCCCTGTTTGGGAGAGAATCCTCTAATTCCTGGTCAACCAACATCAGGGTCTGACTCTAATGCCGCCGCAGCAAACAAGTAAGTACATACTTAAAAAAAAAAAAACTGTCTAGCTATCACGGTTTATGAGATACAACCTGGCGACGGACAGACAGACAGACAGTCTTAGTAATAGGGTAACCCTAAAAACATGGCAAGGAAAGGCCAAAATCAAAAAATTCAAAATCAAAGTCTCTTTATTTTGCCCAAAAATGTTTTGACCAAACAAAACAACGCGAATGTTGCTTGGTGATAGATTATAACTACACCGTCCAGTCATTTAATATTATTGTGTGTTTCTAATCAAGTACAGTATTTGTCTTGAAATCGAAGACTGGCTTCTTGTCAATACAATGATAGTCTCGTTTAAAAACAATAATTTTACATCATCTAGTAGTTATCTTGTTTAATGTATGTTAAACCTCTTTGTTTCTCACTTTATTGACTGATTTCAAAAAAGAGGAGGTTCTCAATTCTTCTGTTTTTTAATGTAATTTCCCCGATTACTCAAAGACCGTTGGATCGTTGTGATTATTTTTTTTGGTTGACTGGGTAGTCTTTCTAGTTGGCCTCATTTTCAGCACTTCAAGATATTAGAACCCCTTTAATATTATAGGAACACAAATGACAATTTTAGTATCAGTGACAAGTAGCATTTGCATTCAAAAAGCATTATTCTGTTAAGTGGAACTGATGATAAAGACCACTGATGGCCACCGGAACTCCTCAACGGTAGCAATTTCAACGGTGGCGATAAGATATATTTCGATCCCACTGATGTCGGTTTTAGGTTTACAATATTTTGGGACGCCGACTTTTGTTGGACTGACATGTACTGTACATGCCCGTTTTAACAGGTTCCTAGCTTTTTGAAGAAGGTTTTTGTTTTTTAAATCATTGGTTTTTATTGAAAGTAATATATTTTCCCAGGGACCGTATAGCGAGCAACGGCGCTGTGTTCCCATGGCGTGGCGCTAGGCTACCCACATTCGTGATGCCGAAGCACTATAGCCTGTGGCTTCATCCCAACCTGACCACCGGCGAACTTAGAGGTAACAATATTCTTCCAGTAACAGACCTTCATAACATAACGTTATGTAAAATATTAATAATTAATACCTTTAGGTATACGAAAAACAATCGCTAAACTGGAGCAAATTGTTACATTACATTTCGTTGGTGTTTCAAATTTCGTATATAACGACATTTTATAATAACGTTATCTTACATCGCAACAAATTCAAAGTCATAACAAAACCAGGGCCTTTATTCTACTGCGTTATAACGATATCGCAATTGACGTGTTTTAGAATCGTTTATGTCACACTCGCCATTATTGTACCTAAATGACATAAGAGTTATCAAATCGTTGACAATAAAGAAACACGTCAAAGACGATATCGTTATAACGTAGTAGAATAGAGGCCCTGAATAACGTTTATTATACATAGCAATTATCGTAATTATGGTTATGTATAACCCTGTGTGGTTGCCGGGTTAGAATAGTCTCACTCCATGTCTTCCCGTGGATGCCGTAAGAGGCGACTAAGGGAATAAGGGCTTGTAGTACTGTTAGGCGATGGGCTTGCAACCTGTCACTAATACACTAGTAAACTTCTTGGCCTCATAAAGAAGTCTTTTTAGAGTGGTTGGTATTTCTGTAGCTCTGCCTACCCCACTCGATGAAGGCGTGATGTTATGTTGATATGTATCGATATGAAGATTATGTCGGTAGCAGTAAACAGGTGTTTATCTTGTCACCTACAACACGAACGGGAGATCGATTTATGGGCAATTTGCAGCACCCACACACTCACACCTAATCAGTTTTTTTAATATGCAGATACAATAAAAAATATGTTCTTTTTTGCTACTTTCAGGTGAAGTTTCTATAGACTTCAAGGTCGACAGAGACACCATGTTCGTCGTCCTGAATGTCCGGGACATGAACGTGACAGAGCGGGCGCTGTTCAAGACTGGGGGGTCGCTGGGGCCAAAAGTAGCTAAAGTGCTGGACTATCCACCCGCTGAACAGACTTATATAGAGTTCAAGGTTAGTGGTTCAAAGTGTAAAAGTATTCAAGGTTGTATAAAATATTTAAATCATAGTTATGTAAAGCTCTAAATCAAATTGAAATTAATTGTTCAAAGTGAGGGGATTTTTCAACTACCTTAAAGTGACTTTGTCAAACAAAACGTACGACTTCTTATGACATATTATTTAAAGGTACTAAGAACATCTTAGACATTTCCATTTCAGTGTGCAAGAGCTAGAAAATATGCTAAGTAAGCAGCTGTATGCATGTAAGGGATCTTAATCCAATTTGGGTTATTGTTAAAAGGTTTACCTATTCACTTTTTATCATTCTGATTTATGTGTCCCACTGCTAGACAAAGCCCTCTTTTTTATTCAGAGCTGACTCCCTCGCAAATGCATCCATTTCATCCCGCCATCTTTACCTCTGATACGATGTCCATTACCTACCGCATATTCTTTACCTACCTACCTATTTACTTATTCACTTACCGAAGATATATCAGCGGGCCTATTTTTCCTCCTAGAAGCCAATAAGCAGTTTCTCAGATAGAACTTCTGTATCAATATCCACCTTATAATAAAACTACTTTGGTTATTGAATTTGAGATACTGCTTATTGGCTAAGAAGGGCAGAATTATGGTCGTATTTATCGATGTAGATAGACGTGGATAATACATGTGTCGCTTTCCAACCAGTGGATAAGTGCGAGAGTGACGGAAGCTTTATTACCGCGATAAAGACGACCATAATATGGGGGCTGTATGCAAGACTGTAGTAACTTGTTGAATAACCCGAGTATTATTACGTTTTCAGGAAAAACTCCGCCGCAAGTTCAACTACACGTTGAGTTTGCGGTTTATCACGAAACTCGAGCGCAACGAGAAGCAGCGCGGCTTCTTCTTGGCTGGGAACCACAGGCAGTAAGTGGACAAGAACTCATTAAGAAAAACCGAAGTCGGTTTTACTATGATTAAGTACTTCGTTACGGCCTTTGATTGTTTGATTGAGCCCTTAATAATCTAGCCACCGACAAATAATTGTACTACATAGTGTTGGTTTCTGGTTTAGCCGCTGCGCCGTTTCCCGTTTTTGGCTAACGCACGCGCGCTCCGCGTTCCCCTGCCTCGACGAGCCTCACTTCCGGGCAACGTTCCGGCTCACCATCGTACGGGACAGGTGAGGTCTAGATCGCCTAAGTTGAAAAGACCCTTCACCGAAAAAAATATTTAGAAACCAACCTCAATTGCAGTGGATTGGCGCGTCATTTCAACAGTGGCGAGTTATACCGATGAACTAACATAAAAAACAACGGTCATTCACAGCCTGTACTTTCATTGAAGTATATTTTTTCTTCGCTCGATGTTTGCTGTAAAATGGCTTGTGATGTTTTTCTTTCGAATATAAGCTTTAGGCACAATGTATAACTTGCGTGAAACTAGAAGTTAATGCGCGCTTTTATTTTCTTGTTAAAATTGCACTGAAACATACATTAACATATAAACTACGTATTATAAATTTTGTATTGATTTGAAACGAATTATTAAAAAATTATACTTACTACACTTGTGGAATTGGAGATTCATACTGCTAAATTACTTAGTCTTTTTTCTTGCACAGATTCCACGTGTCTCTAACCAATATGCCGATCGTAGCTACAGAAGAAGCTGGCTTCTACCTAGGACACCGACTGGTAAGTATTTCGAAAAATACCTCTAAAAGATTGAGCAGAGCGACTAGAGCGTTAAGTAGCGAATCTATTCCTTGAGAAATAGATTTTTATATCCCAATACATATTTGGTTTTAGTACTGAATATGCCAAAGTTTTATTCGAGACCTTATTATATTAATCAATGTGTTCAAGGTCAGATGACGCTAGATAATTTTGATTAGTTCAATGTTTGGATGATTCAAGTTTAGTGCTCCACCTAACTTATGCCACCTGCGATTGAAACGCGTACTCTGGCATAGAGTATTTCCATCTTAGTCCTAAGGGATGGCATCGCATTTGCAGTCTTAAAATGTTAGTCTTGATATCGCGAATGTCTATGGATCTCAAATACCACTTACCATCGAGTAATAAATACAAAATGCAGTTCAAGTTTGAAGACAGCTTTCAATATGCTCATTTAGTACATATGTGCCAGTTGTCAACGTCAACGATTTTTACCTCGGTTATTCTACCACCCTGGATATGCTGATACCTAGTGTGACGTAATTGTTTTTTCCAGTTGCAAGACGAGTTCGCCCAGTCCCCCCCAATGCCGCCCCACATGATGTCAGTCGCCGTCTGTAGTCTCCAACGTCGAGCGGCGCCAGCACTGCCCACAGAGGCACCCGAACCAACCACGACCACGCCCGAAGTCACGACGATAGCCGAAGGCACCACGGACATACCTGAAGAGGATTTCGTGCTGCCACCTCCTGAAATCAGCTTGTATAGTGACCAGCAAGTTATATTGGATGAGGCAGGGTAAGTTACTCTTAAATAACTAAGTATTAAATAGATTTAAAAAAACCCGATATAATGTTATTTTACAGCGGATATCTTTTAAACGGCAATTTATCGATTAACCAACCGCCGCCGCGCTTAAACAAACCCGTGAGTGCGTTTAAACTACTTATTCTTATTTATAAACACTTTCAACCTACCTATAGTACGATCACTGTAAGTTTACCACTAACAGAGAGTTTGCCTTCATTTAATTTTCAACTTTAATTTCATACAAATAAACCATTTTCCGAAATACTGTTACCTACGTCTACCGATTTAGTAATAGGTATCTATTTTATTTATATGAAATTATAGCTGAAAATTAAATGAAGGCAATCCATCTGTTAGTGGTAAACTCAAAATAATTCTACTGTAAGCGGCATAACGTCTACGACACTCGAGCAAGTACCTATGCATGTATGTATGTAAACACTTTATTATACAAGACACAGAAACTTAAATACAATATTTACAGGATAGAAATGTACTAAGGCAAACGTATCTCTTTAAGGGATTTCTTTCAGCTAACCTTTAGGTGATTAAGGAAAATAAGAATAGCAAAGTTGATAACGAGTAGACAAAAGCACAAAGCACAGTTTACAGAAACAGAGTGTACTAAATTTTTCACCTAAAAATTGACATAAGCGGACGAGACGGTAAACATTCATTCATCTAGGCCCTAACTCACTAAGGCTTAACTGTTAACCTGTAACTTTACCATCCGAAAAGTAATTTAAAATGTAATCCCTTTACAGCCCACTTCTAGACTGGGTACAGAAGACCATTCAGCAGTTCTCGTTCGAGCTGAACACCTCGTACCCGCTCCCGAAACTTGACATCGTGGTGGTGGATGGGGGAGGGCTGTACGCGGAGGGATGGGGGCTGGTCACGCTGGCACCAGCCACGCTCACTGACACCAAGACTATAGCCAGACTTTTGGCTCAACAGGTAGGCTAACTAATCACTCTTTGTATGGTACCCTTGACGCTATAGCCTCATCACAACAGAATATTTCTTTACTCACATAAAAATACACGAAATGAATAGTCAAGATGTGTAACGCTAAATTAGCGATTATCGAAAATCGACATATACTTTAGGATTGACGTTAGCTGATGACAGATTATATTGACCGACCACTATGACAACTCCTTATGTTTCGAGTCGATAGAAAATAGAAACGTTAGCTACGTTCGCATCTTAGCTAGGCAATTCCACTTTAGGTAGTAAAATGAAAAACAAAAAAAAATAGAGTTTTGCAGTCCTTATAATTATGTATAAGGCGGCTCCTATCCTACAACAATAATATGGGATAAGTTCACCTTTCTATATGAATTCCTATTCTGTAAATATTGTATTTAAATTTCTGTCTTTTGTACAATATTTTTTTTACATACATACAATATCGTTGCGCGCATACTCTCGTTGCTTTCGACTTGTAGAATTTATTGTGGATTATTGTGCAATATGATCAACTAATAATGAGAAGTCAAATTATAAAATAAAACTTCAATGTTCAAGGTCAGGCAATATAAAATTAAGTCTTGTTCAAAGTCTGGTGTTGTTCAGGTTCTTCATTCAAATTGAAATATCATAAAAAACGAGCAGGGCAGCGCATATTGGTGTACGACGCGTACGTCTCGGGGGTCACAGACATTGGCGGAGACGAGGTAACAAGACGTTAGCGGGGGCGGCCTGTGCGGGGAACGGAAGCGCCTCGCCCCCCTCATCGTCTGTCACCCCGCGGGACGGTTGCACGTGAACTTTTTAACCCCCATCAAATAAGAGGGATGTTATGTAATACGTTTAATATGTGTTACTTTATATCTATATGTATATGTGTGTATGTGGCATCTTAGCTCCCAAACGGATGGACCGTTACGGTTCGGGTTGGTTCTTCGCTAAGTTAAAATGTTTTAGTGAGTTCAAGATTATGTTTCATTTTACTTTTCTAAGCTATTATTGTTTTTATGTTTAAATAATTATGTGTGTGTAACCTTCCATGGTTTCACCTGATGGTTCTAACGGAAGACCAGCGCTGATAAAGCCAACATTACGCTGAGGTGGAAGTAATTCGTGGCTACATTCTTCTTGTGCGTATTTATTTGTTCTTTGTTGTTGTTTGTCACGATTTTTAATTTTACATAGGTTAGGCTGTTTAAGAGACGTTGGCTTTGTAAGAAAGGGTCGCCAACAAATCGGGGTTTAAAAGTTATTCGAGCAATATTTTAGCATTAAGTGAAACCGACTTCTTTTGTCCAGTGGTTCGGTGGCCTGGTGTCTCCTCGCTGGTGGAGTTCCCAGTGGCTGATGGAGGCTCTGACTTCTGTGCTCGGTCAGAAAGCACCTCCTCTGGGAGAAGGAGCAGCAGAACGGCAGCAAGACGCATTGTTGTTGGACCACGTTCTACCAGCTCTGAGGTAACCATTATTCCAAGAGTAGAAAGAGCTAGAGTAGAAGCTGCATCAGAAGCTTTGATGCAGACCACAAAAAAGAAGCTTTTATGGGTTTTAGATGGTAAGCACAAAAAATCTATGTCACTTTCTTCGCGCAGTAACACATAAAACTATCCCTTTTCATTCTTGTGTCTGTGTGGCAGCGTATGAGGCCGCTTAAGTAACGTTTGATTTGATTTAAGTTGACTTTTTAATTAACTTCTATGTTTTACGGTACATTTAGCGCCATATAGAACGTAGCAGTTAAGATCACCAAATAGTTGGAAACATCTAGAATGCTCATTAACATATGATACAAGTGATCAAATTGTTCAGGTCATTCATAGTGCTCAAATATACAGGAGCACACACAACGGCAAATATTTGATAACATTGAAGACGCTCGCACCGTTACAACCACACCGCCGCTGGTATAGTATGAATCTTCCCAGGTGAATTTTTCGCTTCGAACCCTAGTCTTTCAAACAAAGTCCATTGTCTCTATTATCGCAAAGCCGCTAGCTACCGAGTTAGCACGTGCCACTACAGTAAAATATCCATATTGAAAAACAAACGGTATCGTCATAGTATTAAGGTTCAAATTTAATGTCACTGCTATTCTGGATATTACGTTTTGGTAGTGTAGGACGATAGACCACCCTGAGGCAATACGGCACTCAGCATCCGAAGTAACCAAAAGGACCTAAACATTCGATGACTTAGCTGCGTGGATGTTAATGAGCGCTCTGGATGTTTCCAACTATTTGGTGATCTTGACTGCTACGTTCTATATGACGCTGACTGTACCATTGTAGCAAGCTTTGGTTTAAGTTTCCAGCGGTGGAATGACTGACGGTATCATGTTTCAGGCTGGATTCCAGTATTTCAGTGAGAGCCGTGGCATCTCCGCGCCTCGAGCGAGCAGACATAGAGTCTGCAGCCGATGAACTATCCTTACACAAGGTTTGTGTGTAATGTTCTTATACCAAGAAACGTTTCACAATCCGATTCATTTCATAAACATTACTTACGTAGCTCTTCCCACTCCATTCTGGGAGGGGGGCGTGAAGTTGTGTAAGACTAACCGCTTTTTTTCCGAGACTTAATATTTCAGGGTTTGTTCCAGAGCCCCTATTGTGATCGCGTTTATCGCGATGGATAAAGCATCCGTCACTCTCGCACAGTACTTGTCAGAAAGTGACGAATGTTCTATTACGTTAAGTCACGCGACAAACACGGCCATAATAAGCAGACCTGGGATATCTCGGGGCATCTGTACGAAAGTGATGTAGCGAAATGTTTTAAAGACAAAAAATATATCGATGTTACTGCCAAAATCTAAATGTTATGCGACATAAATGAATATTACTTATTTTCTCCTCATTTTTAAATAAAAAAAGAAACAATTTTAAACGTGTACCTATTTATATGTTTATTTTAAAATAGTTTTCATAATATACATTCAATATATTTTTCCATATTCGATGGTATTAATGATTGATTGCCGTCTAGATGAATATATCCACTTTAAACTGCTAAACGTTCTATCAACGACCACAGTGGTCAACGGGGCATTCTTTAAATATTTATAATGACTCAAAGCCAATTTCTCATTTATGTTGGTTATTGAAATTTCCTCTTTTTTTATAAGACTGTCCTACTTTTTTCATGGTGTCATAACCAGTATTTAATTACATCGACATCTTTTTTATCGATATCAAATCCCTAGAACTTGCCCGAGTTATCCCAGGTATGATAATAAGCCCCCAGGGACCATCTTGTTTAACCCTATAGGTTAGATTAGCTTAGTTGAAAGGTTAGTGAAATATTACAGTTTCGGAAAAAAGCAGTTTGCCAAATGATATGTTTGTGAAATGAATCAGTTTGTGAAACGCATTGTTACGTACGCGGGGGTAGATAACCATACCTTTTAGTAACAGTATTTTGGTAGGGGAGAGGTGAGTAGTGACAACGCCGATTTCTCTGCACCTATGACAATTAGCACGCTGACAACTTCACGCAAACTGTGGAGTGTCGAAAGAGCAACGAAGATACCAGCTCGATAAACTAGGCTCAAAGAAATTGGCTTCGTCATAATTCCTCTGTAGCAATGTAGAGGTAGCAACATTAGTAGACCTAAACATTAATTACCGAGGGAAGGTTAGGTTAGTCATGGACTAACAAAAAAAAACTCATACGGCGAAAAATGCCTTTCGATGAAATGAATATTCAGTGTAAATTCGTTAAAAGGTGTTTCGATAATAACACTGTGACTTGGCGGCAGGAAAATGCAAGATTAGATGGTGGTAGCGATCTGATAATGTTTTAGTAGTCCAAGTCTAATCTAACCTAACCTACATACAGTGCCCGGCGGTAAATATTGCAGCTCGGCAATCATCGCATTTCCGAACATAAACGAATGCTAATTTCCATGTCCATCAATTACTAGATTTGTCATTTTTCAGAATTCGAATCCAGAACAAGTACTTTATTGTTCTTTTGTTTGATTCCGGCGTGAACTATATACCTAGAGCTGTAAAAATACTCTTTAAATATAATTTACTCCTTTTCAACATGTATAGTATAACCAACGAAATTAATAAAAATGTTAAACAAAATAAATAATAAACATTGTAAATAATTTCGCGAGACTGGCCTCGTAAAGGTCTCGCTTTTTTTTTTCCTTTAGATGCCATCGTACAACTTTAAGTGATTTAAAGTTTGGGGTTTAAACTACCTACTCTATACCGGGTGTTGCCTGTAATAGGAGCAATAAATTTAGGGATCGTTTCCACACCACAAACGTAACAACAAATATTTTGAAAATAACTTGTTGTTTACTAAATATGAATGAATTTAGATTTTCCAAGCCAGCAATGTATTGCGAAAACTACGAAGGATGTAGGCTGACAGTAGATGTCAACTAGACTATTGGATGGAGTACATTGAAAATGCTATTTAGTTTGTTCGAAAAAATCGCATTTAATAAATTACATATTTTGTAAAAGTTGTAGAACAAATGTTGCTACGTTTATACAGTAGAAACGATCCCTCAATTTATTCCTCCTATTACAGGCAACACCCAGTATATATATTTTGGACTGGACGCGACCGAACTCTATCGCAACTGAACCACGACTAGGCAACGTTATAAAAGTAGTGTGCGACAGAGATAACTCTCTACGAAGCCGAAATTAGCCGATTCTCTCTTTCCAAAGGTCGAGCTGCAATATTTAACGCCGGGAACTGTAATGAATGTCTAAGATGTTGTAGTTAGTTACCTATATCTTATGATATGATCGTTGTCAGGGGGCTGCGATAGTCAGTATGGCTATAGAGGCCGCGGGCGAGGCGGCCGGCCGCGCGGCGCTCGCGCGGCTGCTCCGGGACCACCGCAGCGCCAGCGCCGACGCCCGGTAACACTTTTAGTTTCTACGGATCCGTATAGAGCTGGGCAAACTACATGCTTGGCTTTAAGAGGCCGTACACGAAATTTTGCCGATTTCGCTGATTTTCGTGATTTTACTGTTTAACCACTTTACTTCTACAAATTTTAATGCGAACACGAAAGATAATTTCGATTTTCAACGAATGTATGAAATACTTCTTTGTCGTTATTATTTAATTTTGATTAATCGACCTGAAACCGGCGACTGTTTCGTGAGTTTTGCTGTAAGAGGTTTAGAATATCGCATATTCACGAATCGTTTTGACGTCTTAAAGGTATGAAAAAATAGCAATTGATTGCTGTAAAAGTTGTCTAAAAAATGTAATAATTACTTTTTACCACCTTTATATATTTTTTTTGTGTAAAAAAAATATAAACTTGGTAATTTTTTATAGAAAATGGACAAAAAATAGTTTTATATTTCGGCTTCTTAAAACACTCGCTCATAAAGTTAAAAGAACAGTAATCAACTTCAGTTCAAAATCAATCCATTACCTTAAAAACACATCCAAAAATATTTAAAATGTTTAAAAAAACCTAAATCCCGAATTTGAATTCGCGACAAAAATAAAAAAGTAGCTCATTCATTCGTAACTCATTTATTCGATCATAACTGAAATGATATATCATGATGTGCATTAAAACTTATAGAAAAGCAGTATTTAGACTGTAAAATCCCAAAAATAAGTAAAACCGGCAAAATTTCGTGTACGGCCTCTTAAAACCACCGCTAGAAAACTGCTTCCATCCAAATCGGTTTATTCATTTTAGAGCTACGGTGCCACAGACACGCACCTACACATCAAACTTATAACACCCCTCTTTTTGCGTCGGGGGTTAATAATATTATCTCGCAAGTATTTAAAATACGAAACACAAAATACCTTTAAGTAATGTATTTGAAATCTAATTGTATTTACAGTACGTATTTTAATTACAAGTTATTCAAGTAACGCTATCCGTCTGTTATGTCGGCCTGTCCTAAGTTTATCGGCCACATATGCAGCGACGCCCTCACAAGAATAAAAGGGGATGGCCTTATGTGCATCCGCGACAAGAACATGAGATGGATAATAGTTTACGTGCGACATGATGGCGGCGTCAAATTGAAAGTAAAAAAAATGATTTCGTCTTCATACTTACTCAAACTCGTATCTGCATATTTTATTTGCTGTTGGTGAACTTATTGCCTTGAATTACATTCATGAATAAAAAATAACACACCGCCGACCGCCGGCCGGCCGGTCGGTGTGCACTTGTATACCGACACTCCTATGCACAATACACGCGCAGCATATCCATGTCATTTTGGGAAGAATCGTAATATTCTCTGTGACCAGCTCGCGAGCACACTCGTTAAACGGAGGGTGAACTAGCGGCAGAGTATGCACATTGAGCTAACAACTGCGACGCGGCTTGTCCTCACTCTAGTTTTCTTTGCTCTGAGGTCCAGCCATTGCAGCATTTAGGAGTAACAAACTAACGCACACATACACAAACTTACGCATTTATAATACACTCGCGGTCAAATAATACGGGTCAGAGTCCATCGAAGCCTTGGTTCCTGGCCAGGAGTAGGTAGATTTGAGTGAGGTTCAATAGAGGAGGTCAAAAGTTCTTAAGATACTTAACTGATCACACAATCAGTTAACACCACAGCGAGAGAGTTTGGATCAGCATTTGGATTTTCTTACATTTTATTGCCAATTTAGACGTTTTTCTGAACATGCACAATTCTGGTGCTAACCGCAGATTCAATCAGGTATCATAGGCAGTCTGAAAAACTTGTATCGATGCTCGGGGTATCCATCATCAGATTTTACTAAAAGCATCCCCTGGCGAGGAACAAAGGCTTCGAAATAGCCTCTTTAGTATGAAAAAACCGGGCAAGAGCATGTCGGACCATGCTCTGTGTAGGGTTCCGAGGCCGTTAAGTACTACAAACATAAAAAACAACAAGTGATAACAATTTCAGTAGGTATAAACACTTTAATCGCCTCATAAACCAATGATGTCTACTGAATCGTGATAGTTTTCCTTTTAAATTCGTTATATGCGCTTTCATCAAAGATTTATTTCTGATTTTTAGTATTTGTAGTTTTGGCTAGGGGTGGACACTTGACTTTAACAAAAATTAGCGCTTTAAAGCTTAATATTTCCTAAACGGATCCCTTAATCGAAAAAATGTTTTCACAAATCCACAGTACTTTTAAAAGACCTATCCAACAACACCCCACACTATGGAGTAGATGAGAAAAAAATAATACATCCCCACGTTACGTGTAGGGGAGGTACCCTAAAAAAATAATTGTTTTTAACATTGTATTGTACCACTTTGTTGGCGTGACTAATATGTATATTCATGCCAAATTACAGCTTGCTAGTACGCTAGGCTGCGGACGGAAGGACATGACAAAACGATAAGCGTTCCTACGTTTTGACTACGGAACCCTAAAAAACGGACTCTGACCGCTCTCTGGTAACTGATAGAAACACACTTACTTAATCGTTACAAACAGTTATCGCACAATAAACTTAGATGATCGCTCGGTTCACTCGTTCGCACTGTTCGCTCTCCAAGTAAGGAATGATTCGCCGCACGCGCGCCTCACCTTATATACACCCAATCGCCGAATGCTCCAGAATGCCTTCTCGAATGACCGATGGACTTTGACCCGTCGGGGACGTTCGATAATGGAAGGTTCTACTCATTGCGACCATAGCGATGGCCTTGGCCTTGAACTCGATTGAACCCGTTAACAATAGAGGTGTCCTTGAGTCAGCGCATCGATTCTAACCTACCTACCTAACCATACCTACTCTTAACAGTATTATAGTAGGATTGTAGTAGTTAGATATACATACATACATAACATCACGCCTTAATTCCCAGAGTGGGGTAGGCAGAGCTACAGAAATACCAACTAGGTACTCTAAAAGACTTGTTGATAATTTATGTAACCACATTTTGCACAAGTAGGCTAAGATGTTTACCAGTGCATTAGTGACAGGTTGCAAGCCCATCGTCTAACAGTACCACAAGATATCCTGCCTTCCTTAGCCAATAAGCAGTATCTCAAATTCAGTAGCCAAAGCAATTTTAATCCTATCTTGTTAGTAATAAGTAGACCCCGCTTTCGGAGGTGGAAATTGGTAGCCGTCAAGTTGTTAGGGATGAGTAAAAATATTTATGATGTCGATATCGATATTCTTACTTTTTCTGTACAACTAGTTTTATATGTAGGTACCTATACCATTTATAGACTACAATATAACAAGTTTTTTTTTGGGATCCATTATAAAAAAATAATAGAGATAAATTGGGTTTATTGTTAAATATCATGACTGCACTAGATTACTGCAGAGAAACTGGAAAGAAAACTGATCGTTCATTAAGAATACGATAATCAATAACCCTTTTGGTGGACATAAAAGAGAGATGTATTATGAATGGTTCGTGCTATGAAGATAACGATAATTTGTTAGTAATAATGAAAAATTGAAGATTTTTATTTATAGTAATGAATAATATTTAACACATTCATATTGTAATTATATAGTCCTGTTTGTAAGTCCTAGACCCTCATTATGGTAAAGAAAAAATATCGACATATAGCTATAATTATCGACATGGCTAGTATTTCAAAATAATTATAACTCATCCCTAAGAATTTGACAGCTACCAATTTGCACCTCCGATAGCGGGGTCTAGTAATAAGGTTGCATTTAGCAGGGCAGATGTAACGTATGCATAATGGTTGCAGCGACCTGTGGCGCGCCCTGCAGCGGCCGGGCGCGGGCGGCGCGCCGGCGCACGCGTGGGACGGCTGGTGCGAGCGCGCCGGGTACCCGCTGCTCGCCGCCGTCAGCCAGGGCGCCGGCGTCGCGCTCCGACAAGAACGGTCAGCCTTGCTCCTTTAGTGCTGGGCGCGACTCCGAGCGGCCCAGCCTGTTGCACATAAACATGCGCGGGTGAGGCAGCGTGCTCGCCGCGAGACGACATTTCAATGGCGTCGGACACGATGACAGCCGCGGTTGCGTTTGTCATAATTCACGGAATTATTAACAAGAAGAAGAAATCGCTTCGGTGGTGGAACGGCTCAGCAACTTTATTAAATTTGTACGCGCCCACAGACAAGTTACAACTTGTCGCTCTGCCCGCGGCGCGCTCGGAGCTTCGGAAACAGGTCCAAATTCCGCGAGGCACGCACGCCGAGAACGGTCAACAGACTCTCGACGGCTCGCCGCTTTCAGCTCGCCCGCTGCTCGCGCACAGCGCGTGAGCGCGTAAGAATTTGAGCAAAATAGGTGAGCCGTGCATGCCTCAACCCGAGGCCGCTCTAATTCGTGCCCACCTGAAGCGATTTTAGTTGATCAACTTAAATCAATTTACGAATTGAATGACAATCGCTTGAAAACATGTTTTCAATAAAAGTTGATCAACTTTTAGGACTGTTAGGACTTTACCGTCCGTCCGTCTGCCTGTCAAGACCCTTTTCTTAGACACGAGTGGAAGTATCAAGTTGATATTAACAAGAAATACTTAAACACACTACTTTACTTCTTCAACTATTGGTTACAATATTGCTTTTTCCAGTTTCGTGATGTCAGCTGACCCGCCGGACCCAGAACCCCCGATGCTGAACTACCTCCTCACCCTAGACCTGAGGGCTGACCTTGAGGAGTTGTTCTATGAGCCTGGTAAGTAATATTTCGTGGCAGATTTCGCGGAAACTGTTAGTGATATCGCTTTTGTATGTTTAAAGGTTGATAGTAAATTTATCAGGGGTGGTTTTTGTTCCAACACACTTTTCATGTACATACCGCGTTTCGGGACACTTTCGAAAGTGTGGAACCTACACTCTAAAAGAGTTTCCCAGACCACCTTAGAAAGACCAATTAATTACTTTGTCTTACGCCTTTGAACGTTATACGTATCAAATTTATAACTTAAGAATATTACGAATACTTACGAGTATAATGTTTAACATTATGGATAATTAATGTTAGAATTATTAGGCTGGTAAGTTATTCCTGCAAGTTTTGAGACGCAAAGTAACTATGCGTAAGAGTGAGTCGAGAATATCTGCATCTCAGTCTCATATACCTTTTTCAAAACTTACAGCTATAATTTACAGGTGTAATGCCAGCCTTAAGAATTATGGTTTTCAATTTATGATTATCAATACTTTGAGCATAAGTAATATCGAAATCAATTTCTAACTTGAAATTCGATACAGTAAGTTTATGGGTGACAAAGGGATCCCATGTTTATGGTCAACTTCAAACAACCAATATTCCAGAAAACTTCACCGAAACGGCGGAAGACGATAACACCACCACAGTGGCCCCCACCACCACGCGCAAGCCGGTGGTGCGCACCACCAAGCCGCCACCGGCCCCCAAGTGGGTCATCCCTGTCACCTTCACCGTGGGACCGTTGGAGCCGCAGTACCAGAGGGACAACGCCACCAAGCTGTTTAGCAACATCAGCGATAGTGTACTGCATAATGGGACTTGGTAAGAAAAAAAAACCGGGCAAGATCATGTCACCATGGACCATGCTCAGTATAGGGTTCCCGAAGCCGTTAACTACTACAAACATAAAAATCAACAAGTAATTACTTGGTGCCGTCTTAGATGATTTTAGTAGGTATAAACACTTTAATCGCCTGTATCTCAGAACCAATGATGTCTACTTAGTCGTGATAGTGTTCCTTTAAAACTGGTTATATGCGCTTTAATTTAAGATTTTTTTCAGACTTTTAGTATTTTTACTTTTGGCTGTAGTGGGGAGGACGCTTTAAAGCTTAGTATTTCACAAACGGATTACTTAATCGAAAAATTGCCCCGTCAAACCAGTAATATTTTTGAAAGAACTATCCAACGACACCTCACACTATGGGGTAGGCGAGAAAAAATAATACATCCCCTCGTTACTTACTTGTAGGGGAGGAACCCTAAAAAAAATATTTTTAAAAAGATTTTATTTTACCACTTTGTTTGCGTGACTAATATGTATACCTATTCATGTCAAATTACAGCTTTCTAGTACTAAGAGTCTCTGAGCTAGGCCACAGAATAAGTAATAGTACAAGTACAGAAGCGACACTCCGTGGCAGCAAACATGCGAATTTAAACCTAAACAGAACGCGTTAACGATAATAAAACAAGTGCACGGCCGGAAGTGACCTTGGTTACATTTCTGCGATCGATAGTGGGGGCGCCTCTAACGAGGCAAAATGCAGCTTAAATCTGCGCCGCGAGAGTATAAATTATTTCGCCCGCCATGAGCTTTACTGACTCCGCCCACTCCGCAGGGCTGGCAGTTACTTGTACTAATTAATACGTTAATAACTTATTCCGTGGCAGTTGTAAGAAAACAAATTGCATTAAACTTATTATTAATTGTAGTTTTCTTATGTAGTTTTAGTTTTATTCATCCCTAACTGTGCTAATACTGTTGCATTTGGTACATAAACAGGACTATTTTCTTTGTACCTATCTTTTATATTTACGTATTTGTTTGTGCAACTGTTAGTATGTCTAATTGAATAAATAAATGAAATAAATAAATCTAGTTTGTAACTAGAGACGCACTAAGCGAGACAAGCGAGAAAATACAACTTGTGCTACCCGTACTGGAATAGGTAGGTTAATGTTAGTCTAGGAGCTGACGCACGTTTTCGATAAACAATCATTTATTTTAAGGAGTTTGAAGGTTCTTTTTGTAATAGTTGTATTACTAAATATTTGTTGTTAACATACTATAATAGCTTCGATATAGACCTTAAAACATTTTGTTTATCTATAACAAGATGAAATAGGTATATAGAATACAGATAGATAAGAAAGGGGATAGCACAAAAATCGCAAAATACCTGCATGCTTAGTATGGTGGCGTTTATTGCAAGACAAAATATGAATAAAGCTTCCGTCACTCTCGTCTCGTCACGTGTCAAAAAGTGAAGAATGTTTTATCCACATGTTGTCACGCGAGAAACGCAGCCATATTAGGCCCCCTGTATTGTGTTGATGCACCACAGATGTTAACATTACATCGTTAGTACATGAAAAAACGTTTAAAAAAAAAGTCGGATTGGTGAAATTTCAAAAAAACGTTTAATATATTTTTAATTTAAAAAAATTATTATTAATATCTTATAACAATATTTATGTTTCATCAATAACATTTTATCAACATTTGCAACCCGCGATGGAAAGCCTATTAGTATTATTGCCTGTTTCACAATCGACAAGTAAAGCTTATGTGAGACATAAATTTACTCTTTCTTACACTTAAAAATATACAAGGAGAGAGCCAATTTTTAATGGCAGATAAATTTGTCCTTGCAATACTTAATAATAAAATTTATATTATAATTATTTGTAACTGTGACTGATTGATTCCAATTACAAATGTTTAATTTTTACATATTTTTTTAACTCCTTTTTCATATATTTGATATTTATTATTTATTTATTTATAGTTAAGTAAAAGGTAAAATAAAAATTACAGTTTTTTAACAAGAAGTTAATTATAATTTTAATTTTATTGAAAATAGTCACAAAGCGGACCTTCTTAACTTTTTCTTATATATTATATAGGTAACTCATTACTAGGGTCACGTTTTAGCGAAAATATCCATCTACATATTGTTATAATAATTACAAGTCTTAAACAAAAAATAAACCGACTTCAATTTCCGTCAACCTCGGGAGTAGGTATACCCTAACAGGGCTAACAAATCAAAAAAAATTCAAAATCAGAAACTAAAAGAAAAGAAAGAAAGAAAGAAAAACCTAATTTAAACGTTAGTACTTATATATCAAATTAAAAACTAATCTTACATCAGGCTCTTGGACTATGCAACTCGTAGTATAACACGACAAAATTATAAACTCGAGGACTATTATTACATATTCCGTTACTCAAGTAAGAAGGTAGGTAACCAGTATATGCTGACCTTGCTTTAGTAGGTAGTCACTATTACTGGGAGATCTACTTACGCGGAACGCTCTTTAAGTAAGGTAGGTATTTTTGATGCGAATAAGTCGAAAACTGCGAAACTGAGGTAGGTAGTTAATAAAATAAATAATATTATTCCGCTCTTTTTGTGTCGAGGATTCAAAACTGTAATCATTGTGTCAGTAATTAAGTACAGCTACTCGTAACTACCTACCTCGATCGAAGTTATAATTTATAAAATAATATTAATAATAATCTTACCTTTCGATATCTTTTGGCAGTGTAAATAATGATAGATCGCCATTCCTGTCATTATTTAAGCACCCGTATGCTATACAGTACCTTTTGGCTTTTCGAGGAGCCATAGGTACATTTATTTAAACAAAAAACTTGAATTATTTTCGCAGCGGCGTACGGGCGGCGCGCTTCCAGACGAGCGCTCGCGTGACACTCAACTGATTAGCCTTGTATAAAAGGCCGCACATTGAGTAGGCAATAGCGCGGAGTGTCACCGGCCTGGCTAGGCTGCGGACGAACGGACGGACGGACATGGCGAAACTGTAAGGCTTCCTAGTAGCCCACCCAGCGAAAACCAAGAGCTTCCTATCAGGGGAAAAAACTCGTATATAAGCGAATTTTGGCATAGTGGTAGGGAATGGTGTTTCAAACGACATACTAAAAGTACTGATGGGTGGGGGCGGAGCTAACGGGTGGAGGGGGGTGTTAAGGGCTCTTTTTTTAGTTTTTCGTAAATACGTCGTAAACTGTGGCCTATAGCATCTAAATAAAATTCTCTACAAAAAAGATTTTTACATTTCTTTCTTTCTCGAATATATCATGAGATATGGAGGGAAGAAGATGGAACACATTTCTTTAAGTATGGCACAATTTTTTAAAAATAAAATTACTAACTATCGTCTAAATCTAAATACAAAACAAAGTGCAAACAACTTATACAACTATTTTTATCTAAAGACAGTAAAAGGGCGAGCAGCTCAGCATTAATGCTGCAGCACGTAGCCACAGCGCTGATGTACAGCTGGACCCACCACGACATTGATTATTGATTACATGCGGAAGGCAGCCAGACAATTACATTAACACTAACAAAAATCCTTACAACGAGACAAACCACAGAAACAATGAAATCCCGTAAGGCAACCAAAACATTATATTATATAAGGTGATCAGTGATGCCGCCACACTTTAGGGAAATAACGTTTCTTTAGAGCAGACACAAGCATGCCAACATCCCGTATCATTCAAGTTTAATTTGGCAAAACATTTGGCACTTTAACTAACTAACAATTGTATACGGTTGGAACCTGAATATTCCCGGCTTATGATTTATAATATTCTATCCACCTTTTTTCCCACAGGTATGACGTCGGTAACGACTCCAAACCTGTCAGAGGGTCCCGCTGGGCGGAAAACACAACGCATCTCATTTGGATGAACGATACAGAAAGTAATTATGATTTAATAGCTTGTACAACGACTTTGTCTTAACCTTCTCCACGCCACTGACGGTATCCGCATTCTTCTGCACTACTGGTTCAATGCCAATGATTGCTATTAAAGAGAGGAATAACTGTATACATACGCGAAATAATTGTCGTGTAATTGTTTCATAAGATATGAAGCTTTGAAAAGTCATCCTTAGTTCAGATCTTTTTTTTTGAGGGCTACGTAGTTAGCCTCTGATGACTTTGAGTACTTCGCCGGAGAGAGGGCGGACTCCTGATGGGAGTCCACGCGGTTAAGGTTTTTACACTAGCATACCTAAGGGCGCCACTATTGGGCCGACCTCGGACTTAGGACGCTAGGGGAGTATTTCAATCGAATTGGAAATAGTTCTGATCCCCCTGCAAAAATACTCTATACAAAGTCGACGACAGGAATAACGTCACGCCTGTTGTTGTGCCATGTTCAAAATATACGGACCTTATAAAGAAATTTGCATTTATTTCGTATATTACTATGTTTAAGCCAATATCGTTGAATTTAAATATTACGTTAGTAAAATTAGGAAGCTGAAAAAACAATCTAAACAATACAAGAAATTTTAAAATTTGAACAAGTTTTGATTCCATATAAAATCCGAATAAATGGGTCAAAACTTAGTGTACGAGTATTGCGTTTCATGTTTTTTTTTTAATTTCTCAACTCAATTCCGAGTTTCATGCATGTTCTCTGTTGTATCTTAAGTACCTATGTTATAGGACATAATATCATTTATAATTAACGTTATGAACATTGCAGTATTGAATAAAATAAACATTTTACTAAATTAAATTATAGTTTTTGTTGTTGTGTCTAACATTTTTGATATTAAATTATATCAAACGTTGCTACATGTTATGAGCATACCTCGCAACGGATGAAGCAAAACCGTAGCATTTGACAGTTTGATGTTAGGGTTGGCGATTACGATGAATAATTTACTTTATTGTATGTATGATTAATAAGTAGGTACAATTTAATGATAAGTATTTACCTTGTATTGTACCTTGTTTAATTTTCTATCAAAGAAAATAGATTAGTATAATTATCAATGTCATCAATGTTAAATGCGTTTTAATGTGTCTGTCATTTTGTTAATGAAATCAATTATTTGCTGTATTTCATTCAAATATTAATATGAAATCTTTATTACTTGAGAACATTGGTGTACTGGAAAAAAACGAACCAAATATTTTTTGTATTGTATGTGCAGTAAATATAAAATCAAAGAAAGACAACGTCGTCAAACATTTAGCTAGTAGAAGCCACCAAGAAAAGAAAGATGGTTACTCTTCACATTTAGTTTTTCTTTTAAAAGGTAAAAGATGTCAAAATTTACTGTATTTCACATTTAGGCTCTAGTACTTAGCCATTTGAATAGGAAACATCAAGTGACCATATACAATAGAGAAGAAGGTTCAGATGGATCACAGCATGTATATAAATCACGATGGGGCTTTTCATTCATTCCATTATGGATAAGGACGTAATTATACAAGAACATAGTTTATTTCAAAATAATGTCGAGGTATTGTTAATAAGATATTAACAATATAAATTTGATGATATAAATAACATTGTGTTTTTATGTATTCCTAGTACATAGTGACAACCCTGACGTACATTTGCTACAGATTTGCGGGTTCAATTACGGGGTATGCTTATGAGACGCATGCTCGCACGACATTGTGGTTTCCTAACGTTGATATTGTGTTGCAGTGGTGGTCCCAGACTTGGGGAAGCACTCATGGGTCCGTTACAACGTCGGGGCTCGTGGACTGTACCGCGTGGCGCCGCAGAACCCCACGGAGGGAGAGGTAATAACTTGGTTAACCTCTTGACGAAAAAAAGGGGTGTTGTACGTTACGCCTGTGTCTATTGTGGTTTGAGAGCCAAAGAATCGACCTATTTGAGGGGACAGTCTTCACATACATAGATTTGCCTAGTCCTTTGATTGCCCACCATACGACAAACGGAGATTTTTGTAAGTGGGAATTTGAATTTACCAACAAGGAAGTAAAGTTGAATTATCTTTGATCTTAAATGCCTTTTTCAGTTATGATATGACATACGTCATACATATAACATCACTACTTCATTTCCAGAGTGGGGTAGGCAGAGCCACAGAATTACCAACACCTCTGGAATGACTTGATGGTAATTC
This sequence comes from Acleris holmiana, assembly GCA_949316455.1. Classification (NCBI taxonomy): domain Eukaryota; kingdom Metazoa; phylum Arthropoda; class Insecta; order Lepidoptera; family Tortricidae; genus Acleris; species Acleris holmiana. The sequence goes on along the minus strand of OX438790.1, from coordinate 6,818,847 downwards.
TGTAACCACGTTTTGCACAATCATGTTTACCAGTGTATTAGTGACAGGTTGCAAGCCCAGCGCCTAACAGAAGACTTTATTCCCTTAGTCGCCTCTTACGAAATCCACGGGTAGACATGGAGTGGCAGTATCAATCGATTAAGAAAAAAAAAAAGTCAAAACTACATTGCCATGATTATGTACCTCCTATACCATGTCTCACGACATAGTACAAGCCTAGAGCTTAGCCTCTTAACCTCGTGTGGTTGCCGGGTTAGAATTGTGCCACCGTCCATGTCTTCCCGTGGATGTCGTAAGAGGCGACTAAGGGCTTAAAGGCTGTTAAGCGATGGGCTTGCAACCTGTCACCTATACACTAGTAAACTTCTTAGCCTGTTTGTGCAAAATCTGGTTACAGAATTATAAACAAGTATTTTTAGAGCTGTTGGTATTTCTGTAGCTCTGCCTACCCCACTCTGGGAATGCAGGCGTAATGTTATGTATTGATTTGTTTAAGTTATGAATCGTTTCCAAAACAAATCTTCTATCTTTGCTCATCTCTTGTATGTACTGTTGTGTAGTCAGCGGAGGCTTCGGCGAAACGCGCCGCAGCCCTATACGACAGCGGAGCCCCGGCGGAGCGCGCTCTGCTGCTGGACGACGCGTTCGTGCTGAGCCGCGCGGGCCGACTGCCGGCCAGCCGAGCCATAGCCGCCGCTGGTACGTATCACAACTACATGGTAACCTAATGTTTGAGAGATCAGATTGTTCACAAAGTTGTGGGACAATTTGACAAGGTACTTGTCACCGACGAATTTTGTGACACATTGGTTACTTCTCAAATAGTTTTGTTACAACTTTCGAACTTACTGGCGTTGATAAGACTTCGACGTTGTTGTTGTCAGTTATACGACAGCAGAGCGCGCCTGCTGGACGATGTACAAAGTAGGGTATGTTTATTAGACTACTAGCGTCTAGTGTCCAACTGAACTTTCGGTTTCGGCTGCAATCTGGTCGAAACCGAAACTCGTTCGCGATCGGGCATGTTCGGCGCAGGCTAATTGCTTGAAGTTACGTCAATTGCATGCTTTGATTTAATTATTAATGATAATGTTAACTTTATTTATTTTTCCTGCGTAACATGACCTTAAATGGAAGTTGGTATCGGTTTTGGTTTCGGCCGCAAGAACTAGTTTCGATCAGACAGTACAAGCGTACCGCCCTCGCTTCCCTCCAGTTTAAATAATGTCCATGCGAAATAATGTGTAAATTTATCATTTATATAGTAAAATATTTTTTCGAATACGTTCCGTGGTAACTTCTATTGCTTCCCGGATAGATACACGCTGTCAAAATTCGCACTCTCTCTTTATAATAGTATATTGTATGAATAATCCCCCGTGTGGTTGCCGGGTTAGAATAGTGCCACTCCATGTCTTCCCGTGGATGTCGTAAGAGGCGACTAAGGGAATAAGGGCTTGTAGTACTGTTAGGCGATGGGCTTGCAACCTGTCACTAATACACTAGTAAACCTCTTAGCCTGTTAGTGCAAAATGTGGTTACAGAAATATCGGTAAGTCTTTAGGGTTGTTGGTGTTCAAGCTTCGTGACTCAGGCAGGCAGGGGTCTAACTATTGGGTTTCTCGATAATGAATGCTTTATTTATGCGGTTTTTAAACAATATATTTTAATTAATATTAGGTAACATTGACATTATTTGTACAGTAGATTGAAAGGAGAAGAAAGCGCGGCGGCGCGTGCGTTGCCCGTTTTATAATTGTTGACAGCGCCTCTCGCGGCCATCACGGGAAACTCGGTTAGTGACGTAGGTTTCGTCCGCAACATATCTGGGCCGCCTTGAGAGCTTCTGCTCTCAATAGGAGTAAGTAAGTCAGCGTAGCTCAGCCACCAGTCTTGAGTGAAGTAGCTCAGCCATCAGTCTTGAATGAAGTAGCTCAGCCATCAGTCTTGAGTGCCCGCCGCAGCAGCGCCCGATATGGAGATAGGCAGAGGGCAAATTTTAGAGAATGCCCTCTGGATGATGCCGGTCGCTGTACGAATTTTAGCGACTCGCGACGTATTATCTCGACCGGGGAAGGTGGTCAAGATTCTGCCCAGTTGCCATTTGAGTGGGGGCATGTTGTCATCTTTGATGAGTACCATTGTGTTTGGTATGATGTCATCTTTTTCTTGCTTCCATTTTGTGCGCCTCTGGAGCTCAGAGACGTATTCGGTTGACCAGCGTCTCCAAAAGTGCTGGCGCATCTGCTCAACGCGCTGGTACCGGGACAGAGCGCACGCCGGTGCGGTCAGGCAGCAGCCGGTGGCGGGCGCGGTCGCCGGCCGGCCCAGCAGGAAGTGCGCTGGCGTCAGCGGAGCTAGGTCTGAGGGGTCTGATGACAGAGGACACATGGGGCGGGAGTTCAGGACGGCTTCGATCTGTGCCAAAACCGTACTGAACTCCTCATAAGTGAGGTTAGCGTTCCCGACTACACGCTTTATGTGATGTTTACTGGACTTTACCCCGGCCTCCCACAAACCGCCAAAATGAGGTGCATATGGAGGAATGAATTTAAATTCAATTTGATTATCTGAGGCATAATCAATTACAGACTTTGAACTGCCTTGTAAGAAGTCCGACAGTTCTCTCGCAGCTTTAACAAAGGATCCGCCATTATCTGAAAATATTTGCAAAGGTTTACCTCTACGAGAAATAAATCTTTTTAATGCTAGGACGTAACATTCAGTTGATAAGTTAGTGACGAGCTCTAAGTGCACTGCTCTTGTAGCAAAACATACGAACAAACACAAATAAGCCTTTTCTAATTTTGCCCCCCTCCCCTTCCGGTTTAAAATGTACATGGGTCCGGCATAGTCGACCCCGCACCTCAAAAATGGGAAGCCCGGCTGTAGGCGCTCACTAGGTAGGTTGCCCATGATAGGTTGCAATGTCCGACCTTTCATGCGAGTACAAGTTATGCAACCTTGGACGGTTTTTCTTGCTAAGTTTCTACCACCTAATGGCCACCACGACTCCCTAATGTGAGATAAGAGCGTCTGAGGCCCTACATGTAACAGTTGTTTATGTTCGAAACGGAAAAGGAGCTGTGCAAAATGATGCTTGCTGCATAACAACATAGGGTGCTTTTTATTATAACTGAACTCAAGCGAGTTCACTAACCTACCACCGACGCGAATAATATTATTTTTGTCAATAAATATGTTTAATGTCGATAAATTTCGCGATGGTTGTACGGGTTTATTATTTATTAAAGCGTCATATTCATGAGGAAAAGATTGTTTTTGCACAAAGTTAACTAATAAGTTTAATGATGCGTTTAATTCGTTAACTGACAAAGCGTCGTCGGTACATCGATCTTTTTTACGTCTCCGCGCATTGTATATGAAGCGTAATACGTAAGCGAAAGCGCGTTGCATCCTTTTGAACGACGAGAATCCTTTAAAGTTAATTAGACACGACTCGGTATTATCTGCCTGCATAACAAGATGTGTAGTAGTTATGGGAACCTTTGATTTTATCTCTGGCAAATCTGATTCGTCTATTTTAAAATTCGAAGATAAGTTTAAGTTTAACTCACACTTGCGTAAAAACAATGGTCCCTTCCACCAAACATCATGGTTAGTCAGCTCGTCAAGACTTAAACCGCGCGATAATATATCAGCTGGGTTACTCTTGGTACTCACGTGTAAAAACATTGCATGTCCGGCCAATTCGTTAATTTCCACAACACGGTTCTGAACGAATGTTTTTAATAACTGCGGAGACGTTTTTAACCACCCGAGCACAATAGTAGAATCTGTCCAAATCACTATGTTGTCGAAATTAATTTGTAACGATTCCCGTATTTTATTTAATAATCTCGCACCGATAAAAACACCAAGCAGTTCGAGTCGGGGAATGCTAACTGGTTTTAGCGGTGCAACGCGGGTCTTTGAGCACAACAGATGAGTCGTTACGTAATCATCATAATCAACAGTACGAATATAGGCGCAAGCGCCATACGCTTCTAAGCTCGCGTCTGTAAAAATGTGTAATTCAATTTGTTTATAGTTGCTACCTATGGCGTGCCTAGGAATGCGTATGTTATGTAAATTAGATAGCGATTTAATAAATTTCTCCCAGCACAGCACTACGTCGCTAGGTACAGATTCATCCCAACCTACTTTGCTTAGCCATAGTTTTTGCAACATTATCTTTGCTATTATTACGACTGGGCTCAAAAGGCCCAACGGGTCGTATATTTGCGATACTATCGATAAAATCAAGCGTTTAGTGATGCTAGATGCACCTTGACTGATCGCAGTCGTAAAGTGAAGTTCGTCCGAGTTGTTGTACCAGCCGAGGCCCAGTGTTTTACTGGAACAGTTCTCGCCGAGTGACAAATACTTTGAACTAGTATCGGCTTGCGCTACACCGGGAGCAACGTCGGGCGCATTGAATATCCATTTACGTAATGGTAGACAGCCAGACATACATACATCGGCTACTTTATTGCAGATGTAAGCTAATTTCGATTTGTCGTCGTGCCCAGTAACTAGGTCATCGACATAGAAATTATTTAATATAGTATCTGAGACTTCTTTATCGTCACATTCTAACCCTAACTGTCTCACACATCGAATACTAAGAAAAGGCGCTGACGCCGTCCCGTAGGTAACAGTGTTAAGCTGATACACAGATAGTGGGTCGGATGGACCTTTACGCCACAAGATTAATTGCAAATTCCTTTGATCCTCTTGAATAAGGATTTGACGAAACATTTTCTCTATATCGGCGCATGCTACGTATTTAAATTTTCGAAAACGCAACAAAATAGCAAATAAATCGTTTTGCAGAGCAGGCCCGGGCATCTGTATGTCATTAAGCGATTTGGTATTTGAGGTTGACTGGCTTGCGTTAAAAACTACACGTAGCTTAGTAGTGAGACTGTGCTCGCGAAATACTCCATGATGCGGTAAAAAGAAATAAGGCAAAGTATAATTTTCGACGCGCGTCATGTGCCCCAGGTCTAAGTACTCTTGCATGAACGCGTTATACATTTGTTTGTATTGCGGGTTGCGTTCTAACCTGCGCTCGAGCGACATATACATGTTTAGCGCGGTATTGTAACTATCGCCCAAGACATCAGCTGATTCCCTAAGCGGCATGCGAACTGAGAAGCGACCGTCGACGTCACGTTTAGTTGTCTCGGTAAATAAGGTCTCACAAGCGCGCTCTTCGGACGAGTAGCATTGTTCCTTGTGCGCGACTTCTTCCAGTTCCCAAAACCTTTTAAATTGTTGTTCTAATGACAGAGTTTGAACTAAATTACATTGTACTTGATTAATGCGCAAGTCACTATGCTTATTAAGAGTATGAATGCGACCTGAGACTATCCAACCTAACTGAGTGTTTTGCAAATAAGGTCCGGTAGGTAACCTAATTCTACCTTCTAAGAGTAAATCCCAAAAACAGTCTGCCCCAATCAACAAGTCTACTTCGGATGGTGTACAGAATGTCGGGTCCGCGAGTTTAATATTCTTAGGAATGTCTATCAGATTCGCGTTGATACCTATAGCCGGTAAGGTACTCGTTATCCGCGGTAAGACCATACAAGTTAGGTTAGCGGTATAGTCTCCGTTGACTGATTTAAGTTTAATTTTACATGAATGAGTTGACTGCGCGACTGAGTTGCCAACTCCTGCAATTCGGTATGTGGACTGTATTGGTAAGGCGTTTAATTTTTTACAAAAATAATCTGTAATGATACAATGTTGGCTGCCGTTGTCTAACAGAGCCTTTGCTTTATGATACTGATTGTCCCTATCTAATATTTCTACTAATGCGGTTGAAAGTAAAATAGGCTGTAAAACGTTAGTCGTCACAAAGCTAGTACTCGCGGCGCCGTGAACCTGCGGGTGATCAATTACATGAATGCTGGCCGTGGTGTCGATAGTGGAATCAGATGATGTCCGGGGCTCTAGGGCTGCACCGGGCAATAATGCGCTGTCCCTACCGCACTCGCCATGTAGCAAGGTATTATGCTTCTTACTACATTGTCTACATGGGCCAAAATAACACACACTGGATGCGTGGCCGAAACGCAAACAGTTCCTACAAAGTTTCTTGCTATCTACAAAGACTAATTTGTCCTTCGGTGATAATTCTAAAAACTTATTGCAGGTATAAAGCGAATGATTTGCGTTGCACATATTGCACACGCGGGGGGTACGTTTAGTAAATTTATTATTACCTTGAGTTGATACGAAACTGTGCACTTTGTTTTGAGGCCTTTTAAAATACTCTTGGTTGACCTTCGTATTAGTACTAGAATAATGGTTGCCGTTAGCTTTGACCATTTCTAGCATGTCAGCTTTGTCTCTAAGGAACTGAATAAGATCATTTAAACTAAACCTTTCTTTTGTATTGCTGACAGTCATTTTAAATTGTTCCCATTCTTTTTCTGTTACTGAATCTAATTTGGATACGGTAATATAGATCATTAGCGTGTCCCACGTGTCAGTAGGTTCACCCAATGATTTCAAAGATCTCAAATTCTTAAGCACTGTGTCTATTAATTTTCTAATTAGCGATGGGGATTCTTTACTTATAGAATGCATGCTAAACAAGGATTTTACATGATTGTGCACCAACAATTTGCTATTATTGAATCTACTTTCAAGGAGGTCCCATGCCGTTACGTAATTATCTGGAGTGAATTGAAGCGACTTAATAACTTCGGCTGCATTGTCTTTCAGAGCAGCTCGCAAGTAGTGAAACTTTTGTATATTATCGAGCTGTTTAGAATTATGGATCATGGAAAGATAAATGTTTCTAAACTCTAACCAGTTATCGTAGGACCCGTCGAAGGTGGGTAGCGTTATAGTGGGCAACTTTATCAAAGAATGAGATTCACTGCACTTAGATTCATCACTAGTTTTAACGTTATTGCGATTTATTAAATATTCTGCGTCCGTCATAGCACTAAAATAAATATTCTCGAAGGATTCACGAGCTTCAAGTTGCGATAAAAACTCACTATCGGGGGTAGATTCCTCTAAGTCACATTGAATGGTATTAAATTCTTGCAATAGACTCGCGTTATTGTTAACTCGTAATTTTAGCTCCATTAATTGCCTTTCAGTTAATTGAGCTCCTTCGAAAGAACTCACGTACTTCGTGAAGGAAGTTAGCCTGCTTTTGACTGTACCTCTTTTTTTCGTTAACTCACGAATTAATGCACTATTTGAATCCGTGGCAATTGGTTGAGGTGATTTACTACGCGAAATATCGGAACTAACACTCATTTTGACGATTAATGAAATTTAGGGGTACTCACGTAACTCGAATTGTCCAGCGGGTGAATCATGCGCACCACGTTGCACCTAGTTACCGCGTGTTGCTCTGTCTACTGTAATTTTGAGAAAGAAACGGTTTTAGCACACATTACGACACCGGGGTGTTGGTTGGAACGATAATGGTCAGACCCGCTTCCGCTGAATCACGCTGCTGATGATGCGCAGGCCCGTAGATGACGATCCGATTCGAAGGTCCAATGTTCAAGCTTCGTGACTCAGGCAGGCAGGGGTCTAACTATTGGGTTTCTCGATAATGAATGCTTTATTTATGCGGTTTTTAAACAATATATTTTAATTAATATTAGGTAACATTGACATTATTTGTACAGTAGATTGAAAGGAGAAGAAAGCGCGGCGGCGCGTGCGTTGCCCGTTTTATAATTGTTGACAGCGCCTCTCGCGGCCATCACGGGAAACTCGGTTAGTGACGTAGGTTTCGTCCGCAACAGTTGGTATTTCTGTAGCTCTGCCTACCCCACTCTGGGAATGAAGGCGTGACGTTATGTATGTATGTATGTATGAATAATGGGTTGAAAAGAGCTGAGTGGCGGGCAATTATTAATACCGTAATGCCTAATTCGTAGTTCTGAAAGAAACGGTTTCATTATCGACCCAGATTAAATATACAGGATTTTTTTAGGTACTAATTTATTTATAAATTGTCTTTTCATGTCTCCGGTATAAGGTTCACCAGGTAACAAAATAGATTTCGGCACAAAATAAGACAACCTCACTGTGTTTCTGAGCCGAACGTTGCAAGCAATTAGCACTAAATTGCGGTGTATTACAGCTTGCACTTGTGGCTTTTTTACTCTAGCACTCTTCGCACGGGTACAGTGGGCACTTTATAAAAAATGTATGACTTTTTTAAACTCGTGGTCGGGGTTTTGGTCGTGGTGTAATAATATTTTGCATTGCATAACAACTATATTCCATTTTCTATTGTCATATTTTTGGGAATGAGAAGTTTTTTTTTATGTTAAGGAGAAGGCACACGAGCACTCAGGCCATCTGATGTTAAGTGGAATCTGAGACCCATAGACATTTGAATTCTCAAGACTACAATCCTAAGACCTCAAATGCGTTGCCAACCCCGAGGACTAAGATGGAATGCCTCTATGCTAGTAATTTCACCGGTTGTCTTGAACCCACACCGGAACACAACAATGCGAACACTGTTGCTTGGCGGGTGGTTAATGGATGAGATGGTGGTAGCGATCCGGACGGACCATGCACAGGGTCCTACCACCACTGAAAGTGAAAAATAAATTATGTTGTCTTCCCAGCCCGCCTAAGCACCGAGAACCACTGGGCGCCATGGCGCGTGGTGCTGAACCACCTGTCCTGGTGGCGGGAGCTGTTGCGGCTCTCCTCATCAGGTCCACCCCTCAGCCGGCTGCTGCGCGCGCTGCACCCGAAGACCCTCACGCTCCACGCCGCGGGGGAGACGGACGTGCTCAACGAGGACCAGCTGTGAGTTGGGTGGTACACGCACACGCACACATATAAAGAGAGAGAGTGAACACAAGCACAGGTAGAGAGAGAGAGAAACAGACACTCCGAGAGATAGAGATAGGTACACTCTCACACATAGAGACACAGAGAAAGAGGACGCATAGTCACACAGAGAGAGAGGCACACAATAAAGCCCAATGGGCTGGGTGACGCGTGGTGCTGACCCTGATCTGATCATCATACATCATTATCGCGGGAGCAAATACGATTTGACAGTACTCAAATATTATGACAAGTTGACAAACAAATATACGCGGTGAAGCTATATGAAACCGTTTAAAAAAAAACATATTGCTGGCTTATTATGAAATTTTCTTTGACCAACTCTGTCTATCCAGAGAAATCGTCGTGTAAGATATGAAGAACATCTTAGAGGTTTAGAATGCTTAGGTATAATATTCCTTTTTTACTAAACAGACAATCTGTTGTATGTGTTCTATAACAGATTTGTTTTTGCTCTCGCGATAACGATCTATGCTGATCATAGACATTAACACATCCGTACACAAAGAGAAAATTAGAGAAAGAGCACACATATAATATACAGAAAGAGAGAGAGAGAGAGACCTCTTAAACGGATGACCCGATCCAGAAACAGATCTTCTAATTTTTTTTTGACAAATCTCTTTCAGATGGTTGAGCGGCGCTCTGCTGACCGCTGGAGTGGAGTGGGAGAACGAGAAGGTCACCAAGCAGGCGGTCCAGCTGTTCGACAACTGGCTCAAAACTAACGTCACCATCCCGGAGATCTACCAGGAGGTAAGATCTATTTCAAACACTGATTAAACAACTATTGTCAGTATCAATAGAAATGGCAAAAATGTAACAAAACCGGGCAAGAGCATGTCGGACCATGCTCAGTGTAGGTTCGGAAGCCGTTAAGTACTACAAACATAAAACCGGGCAAGAGCATGTCGGACCATGCTCAGTGTAGGTTCCGAAGCCGTTAAGTACTACAAACATAAAACCGGGCAAGAGCATGTCGGACCATGCTCAGTGTAGGTTCCGAAGCCGTTAAGTACTACAAACATAAAACCGGGCAAGAGCATGTCGGACCATGCTCAGTGTAGGTTCCGAAGCCGTTAAGTACTACAAACATAAAACCGGGCAAGAGCATGTCGGACCATGCTCAGTGTAGGTTCCGAAGCCGTTAAGTACTACAAACATAAAACCGGGCAAGAGCATGTCGGACCATGCTCAGTGTAGGTTCCGAAGCCGTTAAGTACTACAAACATAAAACCGGGCAAGAGCATGTCGGACCATGCTCAGTGTAGGTTCCGAAGCCGTTAAGTACTACAAACATAAAACCGGGCAAGAGCATGTCGGACCATGCTCAGTGTAGGTTCCGAAGCCGTTAAGTACTACAAACATAAAACCGGGCAAGAGCATGTCGGACCATGCTCAGTGTAGGTTCCGAAGCCGTTAAGTACTACAAACATAAAACCGGGCAAGAGCATGTCGGACCATGCTCAGTGTAGGTTCCGAAGCCGTTAAGTACTACAAACATAAAACCGGGCAAGAGCATGTCGGACCATGCTCAGTGTAGGTTCCGAAGCCGTTAAGTACTACAAACATAAAACCGGGCAAGAGCATGTCGGACCATGCTCAGTGTAGGTTCCGAAGCCGTTAAGTACTACAAACATAAAACCGGGCAAGAGCATGTCGGACCATTCTCAGTGTAGGTTCCGAAGCCGTTAAGTACTTCAAACATAAAAATCAACAAGTAATAACAAATTTTCTATTTGAAGTCAATTGGTGCCGTCTTAGATGATTTTAGTAGGTATAAACACTTTAATCGCCTGTATCTCAAGAACTAATGATATCTACTTAGTCATGATAGTTTTCCTTTCTAATTCGTTATTATGCTCTTTCATTTAAGATTTATTTCAGATTTTTAGTATTTGAAGTTTTGGCTGTATGGGGGGGGACACTTGAGTCTAACAAAAATTAAAGCTTTAACGCTTAATATTTCATAAACGGATAACTTAATCAAAAAACATACCAAATTACAGCTTTCTAGTACTATGAGTTTCTGCGCTAGGTTGCGGACGGACGGACGGATGGACATGGCGAAACTATGAGGGTTCCTACTTTGACTAAGGAACCCCAAAATTGGACCAATTTACCTTCGTTACTCCATAATCGCGTACGGTTGGTTATAAGTAGCCACTTTCATGCTTTTTCACTTCAACGTCATGTTTCAAATTCTGCATAATCCGTCGTAAGGTGTTACAGTGATAAGGTACAGAAGTGAGCAACTACTTATAACTCAGACTGTACCTAAGTATAGGTGAAAAACAAGTAGGAATATTTTTCCCATTTGTTACCACTAAAATATTTGGTGATAACTGTGGTAACAGGTGGGAAAAAAAAACCCAGCTGTTACCAGTGGTAAAATAATGGCTGATAACAGGTGGGAATAACCCTTAAAAACCGACTAAAATATAACTTTTTAATTTCTAGGCAGCGTTCACGGCGGGCGTCCGAACATACGGCCTGTCCGGCTGGCAAGCTTGCTGGCGAGCATTGACGGCGTCGTACGCGGCGCCGCGCCCCATACACAGCCACCGCGCGCTGCTCGCCGCGCTCGGCGCGCCGCGGGACGACTGGCTGTTTTACCGGTAAGCCAGCAACCTAGCGACATCTCGTGACAAGTGTGAGAAACTACGAAAGCGCCTTCAGCGTCAGTTGGCGCAACTAAATTTGACAGCGCGCGCTACGCGATGACTGATCAATGGCAATCAATGACATTAATGTAATACCAAAAAAACCGGGCAAAAGCATGTAGGACCATGCTCAGTATAGGGTTCCGAAGCCGTTAAGTACTACAAACATAAAAATCAGCACGTATTAACATTTTTTTTTTTAAGTCATTTGGTGCTTTTAAATCGCCTATATCTCAAGAACCAATGATGTCTACTTAGTCGTAATAGTTTTCCTTTTAAATTCGTTATATTATAAGCGCTTTCATTTAGGTTTTTATTCAATTTTATGTGACGTTTTCAAAAAAATTGTACATAGTTATGGGCTGTAATAAAAACAAAACTTAATTGATTCCTTTGTGTAACGAAAGTTACACATATAGTTTGTATGACTAACTTTACACAAAGAACGCGATCGTGATTTTGTTTTCATTAAGCCCTTAACTATGTATAATATTTTTAAAAACGATCCTTTTAGTCTTGGCTGTAGGGGAAGGGGAAACTTGACTATAACAAAAATTAGCGCTTTAAAGCTTAATATTTCTTAAACGCACACCTTAATTAAAAAATTGTTCTACAAACGCGTAATATTTTTGGGAGACCTATCCAACGACACCCCACACTTTGGGGTACACGAGAAAAAAAAATCCCCCACGTTACGTGTAGGGGAGGTACAATAAAAAATATTTTATTTTACGATTTTTTTGACGTGGCTAATATGTATATTCATGCCAAATTACAGCTTTCTAGTACTAAGAGTCTCTGCGCTAGGCTGTAGACTGAGGGACGGACATGGCGAACCTATAAGCGTTCCTAGTTTGACTACGGAGCCCTAAAAATGTCTGCCGAAAGAACCGTTCCTGCTCCACTTTTGCATCCCTCTTAAGTGGTGCCTAGTGTGATATTAATAATTTAGTATTATAATTGTAATATTTATATTTTTGTGCAATAAAGAGTTTACATACATACATACATACATATTATCTGACATACTTATGTTTGTTGTCAGATTCGCGTTCACAGCGTTGTCGAGTGAAGCACAGCGAAGCCGTGAGTGGAAGCAGTGGGCCACGGCGCTCTGCGCGGCCGCCTGCAGGTACTAAGGAACATTAACATTACAGACCACAAATATAAGTTACGCCGGCAATCTTCGTCAACGCAGAAAGGTGCTCACTAATGCCGAAGATAAACGAACGTAAAAATCAATTCAATACAAACCTTGTCGTATTACGCGTAAGGTAGAATATGTAATGACAGTTAAACTCATGCTTTCTCGCTCATGGCGATTAGCGATGACAACTGACGCGACGCTAAATAAAATGGCGGTCGACAGCGTCGCTGCAATGGCTGCCGAATATTTGACCAATAGCCATCGAAGTTTTACCCGCGGAAACGTACTGCCTTATAATTGGCCAAAACGTTTTCGCGCCTTCTAAAAAAATGCTTTCTGCGCAGGTACATCGTTGTAACTTATATTTGTGGTACTACTGTAATAAAAGTAGTTCTAACTTACTAAATTGTGATTGGTGTAAATTAGCGCCTCGGCCCCTTTTCTGGTATCACAGGAAGTGCTTGTTGTTACACTGTCTTTTCTAGTTAAGTACTTTACTGCCTATTAAGTCGCCATGTTTAATTTTGTAGTCGCCATTGTATAATAGTGCATGTTGATGTAAGTGCTGAAAGAATGACATTTTACACAAGGCCGTTTTGCGAAAAAATGTTAATAATACGAAAATAAAACACTAATGAAAAGATACAATTTTACATAATTCTTAGTTTTCTAAAAATTCACTGGAATAGTATAAAGTAATAGTGCGAAAAATCCAACTTTTCGCACGATATGCAGCTATAATATATAAAAAGTATTACTTAGTTCGAAAAATCTAACATAACGTAAATTTAAATTCAACGATATTGGCTTAAACATAGTAATTTACGAAACAAATGCGAATCTCTTAATAAGATTCGTATGTTTTAAACATGGAACGACAGCTGTGACGTCATTCCTGTCGTCGATTTTGTATAGTGTTTTTGCAGGTCTGAATTATAACTTTTTGTACTCGTCGATAAAAATCTGTGTATTAAGATTTCATAGAGAATACTGTAACGTCACCCTTTTCATCGTTGAATAGTCTATGTTACTTCCGAAACAACCGAAATAACTATTTCGATACGCTCTAGACAACCGAAAAAAAATTGAAAATAGAACTTCGTATTTAAATAATATGTGCCCTTGTTTAAGAAGACTCGATGCGGTACAAAATTGCCAATGTATGGAGTTTTGGAAAGTAGCAGCATCGCGTCATCTGTCAAAAATCTACTTAAACTTGCTGCTGTATCCAGGGCATAAAAAAAACTACGCTTTGTGATTGGCTAGTATTTTTAGCTGGGCACAGTACTTACTGCAACATTACGGACGCCGGTGGTGTGATAACTTTTCTTTTCAAAGCTAAGAAGTTTACGTTTTTTCTGTGGAAATAAAAATCAGACCTTAAGCTTAAAAATTTGAAATAATATAAACTAAGAAAATGACTAGTGACAGTGACGAAACATCTTTACCTCATCAAGAAATAACTATTTCAATTATCTTGTGTAAAAGAAGTCGGATAGTAGAACTAGACAATATAGTACTTACGATATTTAGTTTTCTTATATATAGGTACCTACTCGTATTAATGAATTAAATTATTAATTTTAATGAACTCGTACAAAAAGTATTGTTCACTATAGTGTCATAATCAAACTTTTTAATCTCGTACCTTACTTAGGCCACTCGGCAAGCTTCGTGGCCTAAACACGGTACTCGACTAAAAAGCTCTCTATTATAACACGATTGTGAAAAATACTATTTTAAAGATTCATATCTTATGAAAAAATTACACGACAATTATTTCGCGTATACAGTTATTCCTCTCTTTCATAGCACTTTTCAGAGAGCGTAAGAAAAAATATATGAATACAAGTGTAGGTATTTGCTCCAAAAGTTCCCAGTACAGATCAACAGATGTCGCTGTTAACAGTCAAGGTGATGAGTTGGTTTGGTCGCTCGCTAGATGGCGCGGCGCGGCGGGCGTGTGGCGCGTGCTGCGCGCGCAGGCCGCGCTGCCGGCGCCGGCGCTGCAGGCGGCCGCGCGCTGCCTCTACCAGCCGCGCGACTACTACCGGGTGAGTAGCGGCTCAACCTGGGGCATGCGAGCCCCGCGCGGCGAGCTGCTCGCGAACCAAATTGTTGCACATAAACATGCGCAGGTGAGGCAGCGTGCTCGCCGCGAGCCGACATTTCAAAATGGCGCCGGACACGATGACAGCCGCGCTGCGTTTATCATACTTCGCCGAATTATTAACAATAACTTTATCAAATTCGTACGCGTTCACTTGTCATTCTGCCCGCGGCACGCTCCGATTCGGATACACGTCCAAATTATAAACCGACTCTCAGCGGCTCGCCGCGCGCCGCTCGCACGCTTCTCGCGCACAGCGCGTGAGCGCGTAAAATAGGTGAGCCTTGCGTGCCTCAACCCGAGGCTGCTCTAACTCATACCCACCTTAAAGTCTTTTTTAATTATTATCAGAGGATAAACTTACACAAATTTATCTAGCCTCAATCTATTAAACTAAGCTCCTAATTGGTGCCAAATAAGTCCCTATACTAACTTAAGCCGTGCATCCGTCGTTCGTCCGACTGTCCTACCTGTCATACCTTTAATAGATGGTTGAAATTATAACGGCAAATTACCTAACAAGAAATAAAAAAGTAAAATAACCAATTAGGTGCCCATTCAAGAAACTTTTTTCTTATACGTTTCATTTTGTTTTGTTTTTATGCCCTCTAGAAACATACAAAAAGCGTAAACTTTGTTGTGACTTGTGAGCAAACTCACCGGAGAGAGCCCTGGGCTGGGATTCTACATGGTAATAACGACATCGTCTTTGACGTATTTTCGTAATGTCAACGTTTTGATAACTCTTATGTCATTGATAATAATGGCGGCCAAGTTAAAAACGATGCTAAAGCACGATGTCGTTTAAACGCAGTAAAATAGAGGCCCAGGTAAGCCTTTTCTTGAAATTGACCTCATCCCAAACTAGACCAGGGCCTCTATTCAACTGCGTTATAACGATATCGTGTTTGACGTGTTTTAGACTCGTTTATGTCACTGTCGCCATTATTGTAAATGACATAAGAGTTATGAAAACGTTGACGATACGGAAACAGGTCAAATACGATATCGTTTTTACCGTGTAGAATCTCGGCCCTGGGCTGGGATTCTACACGTTATTAACGATATCGTATTTGACGTGTTTCCGTATTGTCAACATTTTGATAACTCTTATGTCATTTACAATAATGGCGACAGTGACATAAACGATCCTAAAACACGTCAAACACGATATCGTTATAACGCAGCAGTAGGGCTAGACAAGTTGCATTCGACAATCGTTAGCGATTATGTTTCGATAGACAAATGTATGCAATTGACGCAAGCCACCGAGATAGTCACGGGGTACTAACGTCAATTCCATAGATTTTTCAATCGAAACATAATCGCTAACGATTGTCGAATTCAACTTGTGTAACCCTACAGAATAGAGGCCCTGATATTTAATTATTATGATTTTACAAGAATACTTGTTCTTTTTTCAGTTTAAAGAGCTCTTCGGTGAATACAGAGGAGCGACGACCGCATTGGACACGATAGCCCTCAACACAGCTTGGGTAACGAGAGCCGACACCGATCTATTGCGATACTTCAACGCTGTCAAACAATAGACTCTTAAAAATCAAACTGGCCATGTAGCCTCCAATCTTATAAGGTTAATAAGTTTCTTACCTGACTAAAAGGACTTAAAAGGCATTGACAGAAGGGCATTTCTTGGAAAGTTTTGTACCTATTTAAGGACTTAAATTAATAAACGTTAACTTTTCCGCTGAGTTACGAAAATTGTTTATAAGACAAATGGTGTTATCTCAGACAAAACTCCTTTAGCAAGTGCAAGCATATTACTAACGAGTGAGGATTAAATCTCCTCCATTTATTGAATTTAAGATACTGCTATTTGGCGTTGAGAGTTGTATCTAAATGTACGACTAATTTGGGTAACTCAGCGGAAAAGTTAACATTTCTTAATTTTAGTCCTTAACTAGGTACAAACTTTCTAAGAAATGCCCAGAAACAGCTTAAGGTGATGAGTAATTAAAAGTATTTTTAAATACTTATGTTATTAGTTTGGCAGAAAATGTTTTAACGTGGTCACAGGGACTACCATATATCTGCCTGGATAAGCCAATAGGCAGTATCTCACTCAAATTCAATAGCTATAGCAGATTTAATCTTATTTCATTAGTAATAAGGTTGCATATGCTACAGTATTTGGTGTAGTGGTGGTAGGACCCTGTGCAAGGTCCGTCCGGATCGCTACCACCATCTCATCCATTAACCAACCGCCAAGCAACAGTGTTCGCATTGTTGTGTTCCGGTGTGGGGATAAGACAACCGATGAAATTACTTGCATAGAGGCATTCCATCTTGGTCCTCAGGGTTGGCAACGCATTTGAGGTCTTAGTATGATAGTCTTGAGAATTCAAATGTCTATGGGTCTCGGATTCCACTTACTATCAGGTGGCCTGAGTGCTCGTGTGCCTGTTCCTTAACATACAAAAAAAGAGTTATTAGCAGAGTTTTGTATTAGCAGGGCAGATTTTCAAACGGCAACTTGTATCTGCGTTTGGGTAAGACACTTTGTAGGAAGATTAAGCAAGGTAGAGATCTACCTTCACTCAGGTGTTACGCTTGAAAACCGATGTCCTTTTGGATGAAGATAGAAGTTGTATATAGCAAACTAGCTATTGCCCGCGACTCCGTCCGCGTGGTTGTTTTTTGTCGCTATCGGCGGTTGTCTCAGTCCAGCGTTTGTTATTGTTGTGAAAGGGTAACAAAGAAACAAACTTAATCGAGTTAATTTCGCATCTAGATATTTGTATGATTGCGCTGTCAAATTTAGTTGTGCAAACTTACGCTGGAGGCGCTGTCATAGATGTATGTCTCCTACTTGACACAAGATGTCGCTAGTGACGTTATAACTTTTATGCCAAACTATAAATGTAGTCTTTTAAACTGTACTAGAGTCTACTCAAGTATATGGACGAAATCACGAAAGTGCCTACGTGCCTATTCCAACGACGTCTGTTTATCTCTTATTGAAAGGACAAAGATTTTTCGGACCAGCTTAAGCCGCTATTGCGTCAGTATATTTGGGCTAGATCCTAACCTTATTTTTGCCTTCTGTTGTTTCATAAAAGCTCTAAAAAGACCCACAAGTTTATTTTTTTGGGTAAGAATCTTGTTCACTATGACAAGACAAATTGAATCGATGACTCGTGCTATAATCATTAGTGAACTTTGCAGTTTTTCTAACTGATACTTATCAAAAACTCACGAGTTAAACAAAATGTATAATTGTTAATTGCTAGTGATAATTTTTTTAGACAAATGTCAAGCGAGAAATCTTTCTTTAAGACAAGTTTGTGCGCGACCGTCCCGCGGGGTAACAGACGTTGGCGGGGACGAGGTATCGAGGAGTAAGCGGGGGCGGGCGGGGAGCGGGGGAGGGAAGCGCGAGCTAGCACGAGCCGAGCCGAACCCAACGTCTTCACGCGTTGGGACCGTCACGCACACATGTTTAGGTCCATTTTTTTGTTAACTCGCAGTTTAATTTTATTTTTAATCAATCGGAGACATATCTTTAGATTTCATTTCTTTTATAAGCTTCCATATCTGTTGGTTATCAACCAATATTGCTTCGCTATCGAAGTTATATTGTTTATATATCGGCTCTTAGTTGCTGAACAATAAGAGTCAGTACAACGTCAACAGTGTTACGATGTCAAATCAAGAAGGGCTGAACTGAAGTGGAATAAAGGCTCGAATGTAGTGAAGGTGGTCACAGGATCTCTATTTTAATAATCGTAGACAGAATGATCTCGAATATCTTGATATACTAATTATTCAATAATAGCTGATGACTATGCGATAATAAAGTAGAGTCCGCAAAAACACCCGGAAGTAAAAGTTTTTCAATATCTATTGATATGTCAATCGAACTTCTGCATATTTTCGATCATGAACATTTTATGTTCCGCGCTCAATTTTCAAATCATAGTACTCGTACCATACCAATATACTTTACATCTTATTTATTAATTTTATTATAACGGGATAGCTTTTCGCCGTGGTTTTGCTCGTGTTTTATTTAACAAGAAGACCGTATTTTAGTCATCCTGTCTATTCAAATGTTGTTCGTAGTCGAAGGCCAGAAATTATTATAGCAATGTGCATCGCAGTTTGGCCTCCGACTACGAACAATATTTTTAATAGCTCGCTAGTAGACAGGATGACGATCATAATGGACGGATTTCCATTCAGAGGTGATGCCTGCTGTCAATGTGTTGGATTTTCCTAAATTTGGACTCTACGTGATCATACGAACACTAGGAGAGGTTCTATTCTTTATCAGATAGCGAATACCACATTCTGGTAAATACTTGTTTCATTATTTTATGCAATAGGGTTTTAGTTTTTGCAGTCGGGTTATAGTTTTTTAAACTTATTTTTTATTTAGTGTTTTTTTGTAGTCGACTAATAGTTTTTTAAACTTATTTGTTTCCAAGGTCAATTGACACAGACTTTATAGTTATCGTAAAATAGCTCTTTCATACTTTATACAAAGTGATATATAAATGTGTTTCTAATCTTGAGCTCATAAATAAATCTCTTAATGCTACCGTTCCTTGTAATTACTCCAACTAAAAAGCACATGAGCGACCAGCGGGAAACCAAGTTATTTCTATTTGCCGTTTAGAAACAACTTCTTAATATGTTAAACACAAGCAAAGCCACATTAAAAAGCTCGTATATCTATAATAAGACACGTAAGTTCCAGTATAATTACCTGATGTAACAGAATATATATACAAAATTAAGTAGTCATTTCTAAAAGTCTATTATTATAAAATATTAAGAATATATAGTCAAAAAAATACAAGAGTGCCATTTGAGGACATAATCACAATCAACCTGTAATGTCAATTTATATAAAATTGAAAGACTTTTAGAAGTGATTGCTATGAATAGTTTTAAGTCGCTCCAGTATTAACATATATAGAAAATTCATAATCAAATGTTTATAAAAAAAATATTCACCGTTATTTCTCGCACACATTATAAACTCATTTAATTCAGAAATACTATTAAGTGTGTTTAAACGCTTAAACATATTTATTCAGTAAGTATTTTTTTTTTTATTTTACTTTATTTTAGCGCAACTCGGCCTTGCTCGATGGACTTTTAGAGAATATTTTTACATTAAAACGAAAAAAAGTGTAGTTTAAATAAGAGTTTTTTCTAAAATTTACAAAATAATCTAGTCAACTTTTTATATAACAACTCTTTTTAAATAGTGTATAATTCATAAATACTCGCCCCTTTTTATTTATGTCAATATAGTTAACGTAACACCGCTTTTGTAGTACCTTTATGTATTTCCAAGCATTGTAATAGATTATAAAACCTTTTAGCATGTTTAATGTGTAACATAAACTAAATTGGTTGTATAACACACTTGTAACGTCCTTATTAAAAAAAATATTTACATAAGAATGCAAAAATATCTGTTAAGAAATCATAAGAAGCGGTGTTTACTGACTAAAACATCATTTCATTACTTACGAGGCTGGAAACTTGGCAATAGATGGGCGAGTAATGTAGAGGCCTTTCCTAAACATCAGTGTTTCTCAGTCCCGTATTACATATAGATTTGAAACTGCTAATTATAAAAGGTCTAACGCTCATATACTTGAAATAGGATCATATCAACACATGAATGTTACCATTAGTAATAAAATAAACAATAATCAAACTCTGAGGCTTGTAAATTTGCAAATCGATGTTTCACAAAGCACGCTGTAGATTTGGCGTCATGATTACGTACGCGCGCGAGTTCATGTGTATCCTTGGGGAGTGCAGTGGTCACCTCCACACGTCATGGACCGCACAAGACTACGAACAAATGCGGCGAGGCGGGTAAAAGCTTCTCCTCAGCCCCCGCTAGACATGAAATCGCGCTCGTTTTGAAGGTACTCTTATAGGTAATGTATAGAGGAGTGGTTTGGGTTTAGGTCTCCACACATATAGACGCGGAATCGGCGTTAGCTGGTCAAAAAACTCTTTATGTCTACGCAATAAGAGTGAAAATACGTCGAATCGGCTCGGTTGACGTCGGCTGGCGACTTGGAGCCGATCGACGGCTTTTCGCTCTTATTGCGAAGATTTATAAAGAGTTTTTTGATCAACTAAAGCTGGGTACGAATCTGAGCGGCTCAGCCTGAGGCATGCTCGCCCCGCGCGGCGAGCTGCTCGCGATTCAAATTGTTGCACATAAACATGCGTGGGTGAGGCAGCGCGCTTGATGCAAGCCGTCACTTCAAAATGGCGTCGGACATGACGACAGCCGCGGCAATTCACCGAATTATTAACAAAAAGAAGAAGAAATCGTTCGGTGGTGGTACGGCTCAGCAATTTTATCAAATGTGTACGCGCCTCGCCCACAGACAAGTTAGAACTTGTCGTTCTATCCGCGGCACGCTCGGATACACGTCCAAATTACGCGAGGCACGCACACCGAGGCACCATTGAGCACGCTCAAAAGACCGGCTCGCCGCGCGCCGATCGCCCGCTACTCGCTAACAGCGCGTGAGCGCGTACAAATTTGAGCAAAATAGGTGAGCCTTGCGTGCCTCAACCTGAGACTGCTCTAATTCGTAGCCAGTTTAACGCCGATTCAGCGTCGATAGGTGTAGGGAGAACTTTTGATTTCCTTTTGCGTCATTGAAATTTTTGATAAAGTGTATTTGGGTAAAAAAAAGGCCAGTTAAAGAGGATTTCGTGACCGTAACGAAACTGCAAATTACTGTGAAATACACTTTTGTTTCTAAATGAATAACATTAAATTTGTGTCTTTATGAACGTCGGAGGTTGTCTGATTTCTACAGTGTGCTATTTAATTAATTAAGAGGACTGTGAAGCAATAAAAAAACAAACAACAAACAAAATGCGAGAAAGTTTTTCTCCCTTTAAACGTTGTCCGATTTTTACGACTTTTGTATATGTTGTAGGTATTATAAAAAATACGTACATACCTAGCTAGATGTTGATAATATCTAAACAATATTCAATAATCGTAGATTTGTATGGATTATTTTTGACAGCTACGCGATTTTAGCATCGCTTCACAATCCTCTTATGTGTTGTGTTACGATGATGTCTTATAGATATATGTCAGCGTTGTAGTTATTAATATCAAAGTAGCGTCACTACGCTACCGATAGTAAATAAAATGAAGCCGAAACACTGCGGTGCACGATACACGTCTTTGAGTGATGTGAGGCCAACCATAATACAATAAGTGGTAATTTGAATCTACCACCAAGAAAATAAAGTTCAATTTCTGCACACAAATATCACAACACAAATGTCTGCCTTTACCGGGATTTGAACCCGGGACCGCCTGGCTTCGTAGCCAGGGACACTACCAACTAGGCCAACGTGTCGTCGCAAAATGATTTATACACGACGTAATTCTCTTGACAATGGAGTAGTGCATGTAGTGCAGATCATTCTGAGGACCTAGCCAAGACGCGTTCGCTAACTAGCGTTTCTATTCGTTTTGGGTTTTTAAGGTTCCGTAGTCAAACTAGGAACCCTTATAGTTTCGCCATGTTCGTCCCTCCGTCCGTCCGCAGCCTAGTGCAAAGACTATTAGTACTAGAAAGTTGCAATTTAGCATGAATATGCATATTAGTCACGCCAACAAAGTGGTAAATTTTTTTTTTTTTTTTTTACTTTAGCTCCCCTACACGTAACGTTTTTTCTCGTCTAGGGTAGACGTCTACCCTATAGTGTGGGGTGTCATTGGATAGGTATTTCAAAAATATTATGGGTTTGTGGAAACAGTTTTTAATTAAGTAATCCGTTTATGAAATATTAAGCATTAAAGCGCAAATTTTTGTTAGACTCAAGTGTCCGGCGTCAAGGCGATAAAAGTGTTTATACCTACTCAAATCATCTACGACGGCACCAATTGACTTTAAATAGAAAATTTGTGATTACTTGATGATTTTTTATGTTTGTAGCACTTTTAACGGCTTCGGAACCCTACACTGAGCATGGTCCGACATGCTCTTGCCCGGCTTTAAACCAATCGCGTCACTGGTAGATCACGCCATACGAAAAGTCACGTGATCTACGCTAGTTAGCGAACGCTTTGGCTAGGGTCTCTAAGCTCTTCGTTTGCGTAGCTACTTCTGCTGCTGACATTTTGATACGTAGCGAATTTAAACCGGTGTGCGTGTGCGCCGCCTGTGGTAAACCGGCTTCGTTTTTAGTGACGCCAGACTTAGCGTGATCTCTAGACGCGATGCGAACCGTCGAATAAAAATCTCGTGACCAAAGAATCTGTCTATATTTTTGTAGTAATAACGACTTTTTATAAATTTTCTAATTGTAGATGTTGAGGAACGTTCCGACCATGGGAGTGCCACAGCGACGCTATAAAATTGCTTATTAAAATCGATTCTACTCGGGAAAAATATATTTCTTTTGACATAGGTACCGTATTCTTTTTAACTCGGCCGCCATTATTGTTCAGTAAATAAGAGCTGTCGTAACGTTAATTATACGATAGCATGTCAAAAGCAATAGGACGTTGAAAGCAATTACTATGTTAAATAGCATATTCGCAAAACACGATATTCGCAAAACATCATTATTAGCAAGACAGCAATTAGACAGTATCGACGGAGCTCCGCTACGGCGGAGCTCCTATTTCTGGGTAGTTTGGCCCTCCGGGCCTGCTATAAAACTAACATAACCTAAACCTACCGACACGATTCTATAACCTAATTCCACTATTTGCAAATATCATGTTTTGCGAATATCATGTTTTCTAATATCATGTTTTGCGAATATGATATTCTGCGAAGTATGGGTTGAAAGTAATTACACTGATTAGTCGAAGCAATTCAGCAATTCGTAGCTCTATATGTGGTGCTTCCAGTAAATAAAAAAAAAAAACTAGTATCAAAATTGGTTGTGTCCATCGATGTGCCGTCTCTAGTGATTTCTGTGATCTTGTAAAAAATACAAAATTACAGTAAGTTATTATTTAGTTATAGTAACCCACTGTGTAAGATAATTTTAAACAATTACGAATATGTATTTTATTTTTGAAAAGACACCTTTATTCATATGCTCAATATTGTCGCTTAATTTCAATAAAAAACACACCACATGGCGAACCTTTCTTTCAAAGCTGATATCTCTTAAACGGCTTAACCGATTTTTATTAAACTTAGCTAAGAACCATGCCGATTAAAATAGCTTTCTTTTAAAGCAAACCGTGTTCAAATTGGTCCATCCGTTTAAGAGCTATAATGCCACAAGCTGGGTACTCAAGCTAGCCGTAACAGTTGCGCGTAACATCGTGCTGTGTGCAAAGCTCGCGAGCCTGTTCTCCACCAGCTCGTTACTGTAATTGTTACGGTAACAGTTACAGCTCGCTAGTGAGTGAGTACGCCGCAGTTGAAGACACACAGGTACACAGATACGGTTTACCCTTGAAATATCGACACTCATTTCATCAAATGGTTTACATCGCTAAATTTTCATTTCATCGACAGGCATTTCCACGAGCTTAAGTTATAATATTTTGGCGGTCACAGGTCTAACCTAACCAAACCTACGTACTTAACCTTAAGCTTAAGATAACCATAAAATCAATAAGGTTTCAGTAGAAAGTTGCTTTCGATGAAATTTATTTCGGTGAAACGACACATTCGATGAAATAAGTTTCGATATTTCAAGGGGATCCACAGATACACATGTTAATTAAGCTAAAAGCACCCCTCTTGTCGCCCTGGGGGTTAAAATTAGTTTATGTAACTGATACATAATAAGGGGTCTTAAAGCACGAGTGTGATGTTATAAAACGGCCGAAGGCGAGTTTTATAATAAGGCCTAATTATGTACAGTTGCATGCATTATAAAATCTGCACATATATTATAAGTACACTAAGATGGATTCAGAATCCGAAGGCAAATGACCTGCATTGCTACCAGTGCTACCTGTAACATATCTATAGGTGCTAAGCTAAGAATCATATTGACTAAAATTTTATTTCAATTGATATTAGAATTGGGGCCTATTTAATTTGGGTTGGTTTTGTCAGATGTTTCAAAGTTGAAACCCATATTTGATATAGTTATAACGTACAGCACGTTGCAGCCGCCAGCACGCCTACCACCGCGACCACACCACCGCAGATAACAAAGTTGAATGTTGTGACGCTGGTCTTTGCCAACGTGTTCTGAACGCATTATAGAGAGCTTGTCATACGTCTGTATTTAAAATTAGTATTCATATAACAAATTAAAACTTACGGGTGCATTTATAAAAAAATACATATTCGTAATAATCTTCCGTCGATGTTAGAATAACGATTTTAAACCTTGTCCCGTGTCGCACTACGGTGCTTTATGTCTTAACATGTTCTGTAGTTTCGTTTACAGATTGTCCTTTTGTAAACGCTTTTGTATTAAACTTTCCTAATGTGATTTGAGTGTTTTTTTACAAGGTACCCTGTCTACGAAGGTAGGAATAGTAGCTCTCTACTTTGTACCTTTTCCGTGAGGTATTTTTTATTTAATAGTCAAAAATGTACAAAAAATGATCTTTGCCTTATCTCTGAAGTTTAAGGAGAAAAATATCTAAAAAGTCCTGACTCAAACATAATTATTTATATTTTATTCACATTTCGAAAAAAAAAAAAACCTACTAAAATGTAGGCTAGTCAAAATGGACGATATTTTAAATGTTTCAAATGCAAAATTCTTCAAGCACTTCCAACAAGACCATCATTGCAGAGAAGAAGCGCCGCAAGAAACAGTTTGAAAATTGAGACCGATCTTCTAAACAACTTTTATAATGTAATTATACGTTTAATATACTCGATGCTAACGACAATAAATCAATAATTGAGCAAGTGAAAAGATTAAGCTCTTACAATTTGTACCCAAACGCAGTCTTATTAACAATAATAATGACTTTCATAAGAACACATTTTTCGGTAGGTATATTAACCGTTATAAGATATTTATTTGCTAGTTAGGATTCGAATAAAAATCACATCATATATCTACAAATTACATACAATAGTGACTTTTTCTAGTAAATTATGGCTTTATCATTTACTTTTTACATTTAACTTTCAAACCAATTCGTAGACAAATTACGCTTAAAGAAATTATACATAAAACTTGTATATTTGTTCGATGTTTTTTTGTAGGTTAAAAATAAACGTACCCAAATCTTTTAACACTAACCCCTGTAGGTTTGATACAAGTATACAATAGTAGTCTTTGGGTTTGATTAGCGGCGCTTTTACGCGCGTTTTAGTTACGCTGTCTGACGCTGGCGGCGCTGTCGTAGATCGTCTTCTCGTCACTAGATGTCGCTAGTATTACACGAAGTTTGTTATTTATTTGTTAGTATGTATCGCGCCATTTATTTACACTGTCAGAAGATGGCGGCGCTGCCTAAGATCGTCTTCTCGTCACTAGATGTCGCTAGTGTTGCTATATTGGTATTATACGAAGTTAATATCGAAAATTTATATTGGACCGCTGAAAACATTACAGCCCTATCTTTGGCACTGGCATGACGTAATGCAGCCGAGTTTTTTTATTTTAATGCATCGTTGCACTGATAACAGAGCTATTGATAAAGTTAGCTGAAACCAAATATCGTACCAGGGTATATTTGTTTTTATTAGGAAGTTTTCTACACACTTTAAACAATGTCACACAAGTTGACCTAGTCCCAAACTAAGGTCTAGGCTTGTACTATGGGTACTAGACAACGATAAACTTATTATATAAAGAAATACGAGGATACTTAAATACATAGAAAACATCCAAGATTCGACTCGTGCTCATCACACAAATATCTGCCCTTACCGGGATTTGAACCCAATACCGCTAGCTTCGAAGGCAGGGTCACTACCAAGTACCAACTAGGCCAGCGTGTTATCAAATATTACTATATCGTCTACATTATTTTGTTCTTTTGCAAAGAATCGTAGCGCAGTAGGTATGTACTAGGGAATGCAAATAACAGGTAAAACCGGTTATTTACCGGTTATTTGCATTCCCTAGTATGTACAGTACAGTCAACAGCAAATTAAATGATAAGTTTAGTACCCTGTCACTTTCACTACTTTGACGCATCCCAATCGTCGCGGCATTGTTACGTTGTTAGTGCGATAAAGTACAAAAATGACCATCTAGTTTTGCTGTTGACTGTACTATCAGCCCAGTGGTACCCTGACCTCGTGTGACCCCCGTACAATATTCAACAAGTTCAGACATGTAAAATTGTCTCAACTAAAATAAATCAAAAGTATGTGAAAACAATGCATTTTATTGATTTTAGACATCATGTTTTATATACTTAGCCATTTACTGCTTAAGACCTACACAATTGATATCTAAATAGAAACAGTGTAAGTTTTTTTTTTTTTCAAAACAACCAATCGATTCCCGAGCTGAGTACCTACAAGTTTTTTTTAATGTATGAATGCAGTTTTTCTTCAAATTAAAATCGATGACATGATTCCTAAGAACAGATCTTCGTATGTCTTATAGTTTCAGAATTTCCCATACTGACCGATAAATGAGACCCTGGATAGGCTGTTTTTTTTTCTACGCGAAGCCGCGAGCAACAGCTATTGGAATAATTTAGTAACTGCATTGCATTGAAGTAAGAAATAAAAGCAAGTCGAAGTTAAGGTCATTCACTTTCAAATCCGAGGCCGCCCTCTCACCTGTTGCAGCAGGAAACCGCATTGTCTGCTACATAACTAGATATAGCCTGGTTCCTGGGTTCCTAGTAGGAAATGCAAGTAACGGCGATAACTTAATTGCAAGAGATCTTACACACGTTACGGCGACGTGGTTGGCCTTGGTGAAAGTTTAGTCCAGTCAATAAAGGGAATATGATATAATATGCGTGAGCAGAAACCCAAGAGGAAACATGCATATTTTTAGGGTTCCGTACCCAAAGGGTAAAAACCGGGTAAGAGCATGTCGGACCATGCTCAGCGTAGGGTTCCGAAGCCGTTACTTACTACATAAGAATCATCAAGTAATCACTAATTTTCTACACTCGGCGTCAAAAATATCGCCCCTCCGCGAAAATCAGATTCAAGCTAATCTAGACCTTAGCGAAATTATGTTACATAATTAATATTAGTATCAATTAAAAGCACGTTTAATGTGTTTTAAATTAATAATGTTTAATTTAAACAAAACGTAATGGCTTGTGAATCAGAGCGTTTCGAAAAAAAAGTGCACAAATACTCGTTTGAAGGGTCGCGAGTTGTGCCCTTTTCCAGGGGTATAAAATGCCTGTACAAGGTCAAATGTCAATCATTCACTATCCAGACGTCGAAGAGAACACATCTAAGGAACTCAAGCAAGAAAACAACCCTCGAACATGGAGACCACCGCTGCTGAATCAGCTCAAGTGGTTGCACTACTGCAAGCAGGAGTTCGGCAGTGTGATGTCGCTCGGCAACTCAATTTAAGCCGTCATGCTGTCCGCCGAGTATTTCAGCGGTTCCAGGAGACTGGGAGCTACATCAGAAGACGTGGGGCTGGTCGGCGACGCTGCACATCCGAAAGAGATGATCGCTTCATCGTGACATCATCTCTACGCAATCGCTTCGCTAGAGCTGTTGAGGTGCAACAACGCCTCAGAGAAGCTCGGACAAGATCAGTCGGCATCTCTACGGTCAGAAGAAGACTGCGGGAGAAGGATATCGTGGCTCACAGGGCTGCTACAGGCCCAATGTTGACCGCACAGCATCGCAGAGATCGCTTGCAATTTGGCCGCGACCACGTCGATTGGACGTTTGAGCAATAGAGGCAGGTTCTCTTTACTGATGAGACGAGAGTCTGTCTTTATTGCAACGACAGGCGGGCCAGAGTCTACAGAAGGTCGGGCGAACGATTTGCTCAAGCCTGTATTGAAGAGACAGTGGGCTACGGAGGTGGCTCTTGCATGTTCTGGGGGGGCATGTCTATAGACGGCAAAACCGACCTTGTCTGCGTCTCCAGGACTGGAGGCACTCGCGGCCAAGGATCCCTGAATGCTCGCCGATACATTGCCGAGATCCTGGAAGAGCATGTGATGCCATATGCGGGTTACGTCGGCTCTGGGTTCACATTAATGCACGACAACGCTCGCTCCCACACTGCATTAATTGTTCGGGATTATCTGGAGGAGGTCGGGATTCCCGTTTTGCCGTGGCCAGCCAGGAGTCCTGACTTTAACCCGATTGAACACCTTTGGGACGAGCTGAAGCGACGGGTTCGGTCAGGAGATGCCGCCCCTACCACCCTGCAAGATCTTCAGGACGCAGTCATCGAAGAATGGGGCAACATTCCACAAGAAGACATCATAAAGTTGGCGCGATCAATGAAAGACCGTTTAGAGGCAGTGATAAGGGCAAGGGGGGGTAACACTAGGTTTTAAGTTAATTTTAGGCACTTTTTGTAAAATTTTGTTATCCATTTATTGTTGTAAATTTAAACTTGAATAAACATTTTTCAACTGTTCGCAATGTCATTTCCTTTAATTTTTGACCCCAAGGAAAAATCCTTTTTTTTTTTAATTTTCCTAAAAAAACACTTTATTACCTTTCAAATGATACCTAACAATCATATTGTTGTCCTTGATCAAGTAGGGTTTAAAGTCGGTTGTAATTATTTTCCGAGGAGGGGCGATATTTTTGACGCCGAGTGTATTTAAAGTCTATTGGTGCTGTCTTGGATGATTTTAGTAGGTATAAACACTTTAATCGCATGTATATCAAGAACTAATGATGTCTACTTAGTCGTGATAGTTTTCCTTTAAAATTCGTTATAAGTATGTCCTTTCATATAAGATTTTATTCAGATTTTTAGCATTTGTAGTTATACCTGTAGGGGGGCACTTGAGTCTTACAAAAATTAGCGCTTTAAAGCTTAATATTTTATAAACGGTTTGCTTAATCGAAAAACTGTTTTCACAACCCCGTAATATTTTTTAAAGACCTATCCAACGATACCCCACACGATGGGGTAGACGCCAAATAAAAAATACATTCCCATGTTACGTGTAGGGGAGATACCCTAAAAAAAAACTTTTTTTGGATCACTTTCTTGGCGTGACTAATATGCATATTCATGCCAAATTACAGCTTTCTAGTACTAAGAGTCTCTGCGCTAGGCTGCGGACGGACTAACTATAAGGGTTCCTAGTTTGACTACGGAACCATAAAAATTAGTTATTACTTGTTGATTTTTATGTTTGTAGTACTTAGCGGCTTCGGAACCCTTCACTGAGCATGGTCCGACATGCTCTTGCCCGGTTTTAGCCATTTGGTAACAAGACTAGTTAGTGGTGACGGATTTCTATTATTATCTATCCGCCTGCAGCGAAGTCATTAGCGATATCCTTCTTTATTAGTCCCCTGACCTTCCTTTGGGACTGTGTTAATTTGTATTGAGATTATCCCGCCGATAATCTAAACAAATATTATAAGAGTATTTTTGTATGTTTGTAACGAATAATCTCAAAAACTATAAGACCGATTTCATAAATTCTTTCACCATTAGAATGCTACATTATCCCTGAGTCACATGGGCTATATTTTATTTTTTTAAACAAAGTCATGGGCAACAGCTACTCATTTATAATTTAGTAGCTTTTGCGCGCGACTCCTTACTCGTAAAGTTATTTATCGTTATTCCCTCGGGAACTGCCCAATTTTTCCAGATCAAAAGTAGCATATATGCTATTTCAAACTATAATCTATAACTGTGATAAATTTCATACAGATTTGTTCAGCCGTTCTGGCGTGATTGAGTAACTAACATCCAAACTTTCGCATTAATACTATTAAATAAGACTTGTTTATTATGCTTGCGTGTGGTTGCCGGGTTAGAATAGTGCCACTCCATGTCTTTCCGTGGATGTCGTGAGAGGCGACTAAGGGAATAAAGGCTTGTAGTACTGTTAGGCGATGGGCTTGCAACCTGTCACTAATACACTGGTAAACATCTTTTCACACCACCTGCTCGACAATGCCAAATTACATATCATGCAAACCTTACGCAAACCAACTCATTAAAGCCCTTGGCTTTAGCCGGGGTGTAATGTTGTACTGAATCTCATTATAACCCGCTGGGTTGTAATAATTTCACTTTTCATAGTTCTTATTACAATGGCCTTAAAGTCTAACTTCGTAATAAAAGATCAACTAATACTCGAAGGCCGGGCGCGGCGCCGCCGCCACCGCCGCGTCGAACCTGATTTGAAAATCGAACTTTTTCTAAAATCGAGCTGGCCACGGCAAGCTGAATGGAACACATTTGAAATTAAACAAAAGCCGCGAGTATTGTAAGACGCTGCAATAAAATACATTGGTGATAACTGCAAAGTTTTAAATAAATATTGTCTTTCCACAACTGGACTAATGTCTCAAATATCAATTTTCACTTTTAATTTTAATTTACTATAATAAAATGCTGTTTTTAGTAGACTCGCTTTTTTATTGTCTCGCAAAAGGTGAGAAAAGTAGAGTACACTCCTCGGGGATAAAGCTGTTTTCGTCTTGGGCGCGCTTGAACCCCTCACTGCGCTCAGGACTCTTCTTAATTCCCTCGCTTCGCTCGGGAATTAACCCGTAACACCCTCGCTGCGCTCGGGAGTTAAATCTGGAGTCCTTCGTTACGTTCAGGATTCAATATCGCGCCCGTGACATAAAACTGTGCTTTATCCCCTCGGTGTATAATCTACTATAGCCTGACTATGCAAAATGTGGTTACAGAATTACCAACAAGTTAAGAGTTGTTGGTATTCTGTTGCTCTGCCTACCCCACTCTGGGAATAAAGGCGTGACGTTATGTGTTATGTTATGTTTATTATTTTTATTAATACTCTGATCTTGCTGTATACTTGTTTTCTTTAATAACGTCGCACTTTGGTAAGTACCTAGCATTTCTTATCAGTGTTGCAATTATTTTATGTCAGAGATAAGGTGCGGTAATCGATTTTTCAATCTTTACGTTGTTAGCTGAATGGATTGATTTAGTTTTACTTGGAAATGATTTTCCTTTATGATAACTGTGATATCTAAATACCTTAACTGTCGAAGTGTCATAGGGTATATATAAAATGTTAAATGTCAGTTCAGTATCTTAGGTATACAGTATACTAGGGTTGACAATACTTTCGTAATTTCTTTTTTACGGATTATTTTGTAACACGTTGTATAGGTCTCACTATTCTAACCCGGCATCCACACGGGGGCCACTCTATGTCTTCCCGTGGATGTCGTAAAAGGGGACTAAGGAAATAAGGGCTTGTAGTACTGTTAGGCGATGGGCTTGCAACCTGTCACTAATACACTAGTAAACTTCTTGGCCTGAGTGTGCAAGATGGGTTATAGAATTATAAACAAGTCTTAGAGTTGTTTTTTCTGCAGCTCTGCCTACCCCTCTCTGGGAATGAAGGCGTGATGTTATGTATGTTTGTTTGTACAAACTTGGGCGTAAAATGACACTTTCGACAGTAAGTTATTGTAATAAAAACACGAATCATCTCTTGTCTGCCTGACTGAATGACCTTCTTAAATGATGCCGAAGCACTTGAAATACGAGTATCTTGATACTGTGTGCTATCAATTGCACGGGTTTTATCAATAATATTTGATTTCCGATAAAATGATAAGTACAATGATATTGATTTTGTTTGTGTATGGGAAAATGCCATTCGTTTCAAAAGCAAGTATCTTGTACACCTGCCTGATATTCAGAACACGAATATAAGTACTTCTGATTAAACTAGTCAAGGTCAAATTACTTAATTGCAGTCGCTGCTGGGTGTGCAAAAGTCGCTGTGTTGTTTTCAATGTTTTCCATACGGAGAATTTGAAATCTAGACAGTTTAGTCAAAGTGCGAAATCCTTTATGTGAAAATTTGCTTTAGACGACACGTTGGCCTAGTTGGTAGCGACCCTGCCTCCGAAGCCAGCGGTCATGGGTTCAAATCCCGGTACGGGCAGATATTTGTGTAAAGGCGCGAATATTTGTTCCTGAGTCTTGGATGTTGTCTATGTGACGGACATGGCGAAACAATAAGGGTTCCTAGTTTGACTCCGGAAGCCTAAAAGCGAAACTAAACGAAAGCGATCTTATAGGTGAAGTTTTATCCGACAAGTTTAAGAAGTCCCGTCGGAGCGTACAAAAGACATTTTAGCGCGTGCTTTCTTGCCTGTGCCTAATTAAGAAGGCACGCGCTAAAATGTGTAGTTTTCGCATTGAAATTACTTGCATTGAGGTACTCGTATTCCATCTTCTTCAGATCTCAGGGTTGGCCAGGCATTAAGATTAAAGGCATTGAGATTTTTAGTCTTAAGATAGATAGATGTAGTTTTGAGAATGCAAACGTCTCTGGGTCTAAGATCTCACTCAACTGTAGTGTTTTGATCTATCTGACGACACGCTAGCCTAGTTGGACCCTGCCTTCGAAGCTACGAAGCGAGCTTCGAAGGGTCCTGGGTTTAAATCCCGGTAAGGGCAGATATTTGTGTGATGAGCACGAGTATTTATTCCTGAGTCTTGGATGTTTTCTATGTATTTAAGTATGTATTTCTCTATATAAGTATGTTTATCGTTGTCTAGTACCCATAGTACAAGCCTAGAGCTTAGTTTGGGACTAGGCCAATTTGTGTGACATTGTCCTGTGTTTCTTTTTTGTGATATATATGTTCATATGTATTTAATAGACTATACTCCTCAGTCTCGTGGTCGCCGGTACTGGGGTAGCAGAGCATCACGAGAGCCGTGGGCGAGAGAGCGTTCACCTGCGTACGAGTTGCCGACCTAGTGAAACTACTCTTACAACCTAGAGATTGTGTGTTCAACACACATGGTAGCTTGTGTGCTCGTGTGCCTTCTCTATGCCACAAACAATTTATTTTTCACCTCAGCAGCTCAAAAAGGGTGGTTTTACTGTTTAACAGTGAGCAAAATTCTAATTTTGCTGCGTGTGATATTAGAATCATTCAAATTCAAATCAAGTACTTAATTTTTGTTCCGTGGCCCTGGTGCGGCGCACGGGCGGCTGGGGGATGTCGTTTTATTTTTACCATGTTGTTTTTTTTCCTTATGGTAGTTTATGTGACTGTTACATAATAACATCACACGAGTGTTTTAATGCCTAATTATGTACAGTTACAATCTACATACATGTATTATTATAAAAACAAAACAAACTGAACAATTTTTTGCGACAAGACAAATTGAACGTCAAAAATGGCGGCACCTGTAGTTTTTTTTAATTCAGAGATAAACTAGAGTCGGCCTCTATCATATCGTTCGATATCAAGTAACAAGCGAGATTTGTCAAAATTGTATGCAATTGACATTTCTTTTCGAATAAAACGTCATCTCGAGTGATATTAGAATCGAGGTCAAATAAAATTGTTTTGATTTTCAAAGATGTTCAAAATTTTAATGTAATATTGATATCGAATTTGAAGTCCCTATTCGAATTAAGCAATTATAACATTTCACAAATAAGAAATGTGTTCTAGCAAAACTCGTCTCGTGTCTTTGAATCCCTCGCTGCACTCAGGATTAAAAATTATTTGGGCAACATTTTTTGGGCAAACGTTATTTTTTCCGAAACTGTAAATATTTCAGAATGTATTTCAGGACCATCGTGTAGACCTCTATAGGTTAGGTTAGGTTAGTTTTACAAAAATCTGAAACGTTTACAGTTTTCGAAAAGTAAGCGTTTGCCCAAATAATATGTTTGGGAAATGACTCAGTTTGGGAATCGTTCTTTGACCAAACATTAGTAAACCATTTCTAGGGTTCCGTACCTCATTACGGCTAGCACATGACGGCGAGTGAGTTACGTCGCGCGCGAGATAGACACCCGTCTTTGTTTATTTAGATCGGTCAGAAAAAGACAGTCAATCTCGCAGGCGACTGTGCTACCCGTGCAGATGGAAAAAACGGAACCCTTATAGAATCACTTCATTGTCCGTCTCTGTTAAGACCCTTTTTAAACCGACTTCAAAAAAGGAGGAGGTGCTCAATTCGTCTTGATATATTGTTCGAATGGGTATACTTTCTAGTTGGTCCCATTTCCAGCACGTCAAGATCTGATGATGGGATCTTGGAGGAATCAAGGGAACTCCTCAAATAGTATAGGAATACATATACGTGGACGACATAACAGTATAACTATGATAACTAAAAGAAATTAAAATGTTTTAAAAAACTAAAAACCGTCTTCAAAAAGCAAGAAATAACTTAGGTCAGTCCAACTGAGATCGGCTTTTGGTTTTAAATATAGGGCGTCTCATTTTTAACCAATTTCTGCTGTCTGTAGATTGAGAAAAAACACGGAAAAAACACGTTTGTTGTATTGGAGCCCCGCTACTTTATTTTATTTTAATTTAATTTTTCAAGTGATTTTACGACTAATTATTCTGTGAAAATTTCAAGCGTCCTGTTTCCGTTATTAATATCGAGCAAAATACGGCAAAAAAATCATGATTGTTTTATGGGAGCCCCTCTTAAATATTTATTTTATTCTGTTTTTAGGGTTCCGTAGTCAAACTAGGAACCTTTATAGTTTCGCCATGTCCGTCCGTCCGCAGCCTAGCGCAGAGACTCTTAGTACAGTCAAGTTCAAAAGTATGTATACACTTTAGTACCTTGTCTATTTAACGTCATGTTTAAACTGCCATATGAAATTATCCAAGCGATTAAAGTGACAAGGTACTAAAGTGTATACATACTTTTGAACTTGACTGTACTAAAAAGCTGTAATTTGGCATGAATATGCATGTTAGCAACGCCAACAAAGTGGTACAATTAAATGTATTAAAAAATATTTTTTAATGGTACCTCCCCTACACGTAACGTGGGGATGTATTTTTTTTCCTCGTCTTCCCTATAGTGTGGGGTGTCATTGGATAGGCCTTTTAAAAATATTATGGGTTTGTGAAAACAGTTTTTCGTTTATGAAATATTAAGCTTTAAAGCGCTAATTTTTGCTAGAGTCAAGTGTCCCTACAGCCAATACTACAAATGCAAAAAATTTGAATCAAATCTTGAACGAAAGCGCATATAACGAATTTAAAAGGAAAACTATCACGACTAAGTAGACATCATTGGTTCTTGAGGTACAGGCGATTAAAGTGTATACCTACTAAAATCATCTTAGACATCAGCAATTGACTTTAAATAGAAAATTAGTTATTACTTGTTTGTTTTTTATGTTTGTAGTACTTTACGGCTTCGGAACGCTACACTGAGCATGGTCCGACATGCTCTTGCCCGGTTTTTTATGTCTATCGACAATTGATCGAGATTGCATCGATCAATTTGGTATAATAACACCCTTAAGTGTAATTAAATCCTCTTATTTCTTTCATGAATGTTCCATTGTTCTTGATAAGAGTCATATCACTTCCGTTTAGGATATGACGTCGCAGATAATAGCAGTCTACATTGCAATTAAGTAATTAAAATTAATTATCACGGACGAGCTATTTCATCTATGGTTGTAGATTTATATAAAAGCCGGTGAGCATTATTAATTTTAAAGTAAACTCAACCAATTTTTAAATCAGAAGGCGTACTACTCGGTGAATGATTTTTTGACTGACAAGTTGAATTGATTTTAATCTGACTTGGACATAATAGAATTATATAATTGGAATATTTTTAGTCTTTTGAGTTAATTTTAATTTTATACATTTTATTTTGTTTTATTTTATTTTAATTCTAGTTTTGTCATTAATTTTATGATGATTTTAACTTTAATTTTAATGTAAGTTTGTTTTTTTTTTTTGACATGCATGTTTTTATTTAAACTAGGAATAGTATTATTGTATTTTGTATGTGGCATGCCTAACACTAATTTGTATGCCTAATGGCAATACATAGAGTTCTAGTTTTAAACTGTACCATCTGTAACGAAACCTATGTTAACAAAATGAATAAATGAAATGAAGTGCAAGTCGAACTCGCGCACTGAGGGTTCCGTACAAACTTGTATGTTCATAGTCCTACTAACTGCTAATCGTTAATATTGTTAGCCGTGATATAGGCCAAGCCTATACTAGCCCCCAACCAAACTGACGGGGCCATAAAACCCTTGAGCTCGCGTTATCAGGTTCCCAAGTTCCCATTGTCTTTCACGGAGCGAGCCGAACCCTATATTGCAATAGTATAACCAACATTGACGAATGTCGATATTGCCGATAAGTTGAGTGAGTAAATACATTTTATGTGCATGAATTTAATATAATAATAATGACAATGGCATTACGCTATACAATGTAGGCTAAAAAAATGTACATATGACAAATAAATAATTTATACAATTTCTTTATATAACAAATTAACCTAACCTACCCTATATACTCAACAGCCTGCCCTCTGACTTCAGACAGGAAGCCATTAAAGCAAAGATTGGTAGAAAGCTGTAGTTACCTTATTAAAAACATATAGTAATTTAGGATGCTTTATAGTGTTTAGTTTTCATTATAGATTTAATAAGAGAGTTGAGACTGCTCGATCCCACAGTCAAACTGTGCAAACAGTTTTGTGGGTCATATGTTCCTATATATGTTGTTATTTCATCTTTTTAATAAATAAATAATTATAATAATAATAATAAATATCGTCGTTGTCACTGTCGTCATCACGGAGATATATTATAAATGGTCGGGAATCTACTAAGCATGCCTTAACTGAGTCTTCATTCTGGAGCTCTTCAGCATGACGGACACATTCATGCTAAACTTAAAAAACTTAAAAATTTAACTATTAAAATTACATCGACGCTTAAAACATTTCGTAATCGTCGCATTCCCATCACTACGACCGCCTAGTTTTATTGCACCACAGCCGAGTTTTATGGCCCCGGTCGTCAGTTTGGTTGGGGGCTAGTGTAGTGTGGTTATCGATGTAAACATGAATAATTATGTTATACGGAACTTAATAATGTTTATAACGCTATAACGTGTTCGGCTCGCGGCTAATCCATCGACGAATTGTAAAGAGAGTGGTTTAGATGAGTCACCCAGCAGGATTGGCTTGCCTTTATTTAAGAAACGAACGGAAGAGTGCATTAACCCCTTAAAGGAAGCTTAGGTTCTTTATTGGGCGTGTAGATTTTTTTTACGGCATGAAGTATGCATAGGAGCACACAGGCTCATTTGCATTGTCAATCTTAAGATTGCAAGCCTAAGTCCGCAAGTGTGTTGCCGACTTTAAGGCTGAGGACTAAGTCTGTATTTGAATTTTGATGTTTTTATTGATTTATTGGGAGAACACTCGATCAAAATGGATAATTCGTGTTTTATCTCGAAATGGCTGCGCGATCAGAGGGGTGAGTCTCTCAACACAGCGCTGCATCGATCTCAAAGGTGAAGTTTTATTCGGCAAGTTTAAGAAGTCCTGTCGGAGCGTACAAAGCACATTTTAGCGCGTGCCTTCTCAATTAGGCAGTAGGCAGGTGAGTCGAGTTCAGTGTCGTATAAAGCTACCTAATTAAGAAGGCATGCCTTTGAGATCATCACAGTGGTCAATTTTCATACATCTTTTTGTATTGATTTTCTTTACGATCTTTTGTATGCAACCATAAAGAGACTAGATCTGTTTTTTTAGCCTCCGACATACAAAGGGTGAAGGATTCCAGGGACGACTCCTCAGAACCACTTACCATGAGACTTTACTCTTAATTCAAAGATCATAAGGTTATAAATTCATTGTTACAAAACAAATGAATAACCTTTATTGTCTGTAAAATAAGAGTCAAGTGTCCATCATTGGACCTTGTCCATTACTGGTTCGATCACCCTAAGTCTTAATGCAAACTTATTAAAATTTCAATTTTTGTATACAGGTTGTCCGGGAGATGGTGGCCAACCTTACAAGGCTGGTCAGCTCAGCTCAGGAGTGTCCAGAATCTGATAAAAGTCGCACCAAAAGCAAGATATCTATATGTATAAATAATACCAACGGCGATGGTTGAAGAGTATAATGTTACAGCTTCTCGTAAAATATAAAATAGGTAAATGATTTAAATAAAGGAGCGTGCGCTCGGCGTGAGTTCTCTCGTCGTAGTAGTGGAGGGGCGCGGCCTGGGCCGCTGGCGGCACGCGGGCGGCGCGGGCGGCGCGGGCGGCTTGTCGCGCGGCCCTCTCGTGGCGAAGACTGGCGTTAACATGCTGCCCGCCTTGGAACATCATGTTCCAACAGTGGAACTAGCCTATTGAAGGCTCTCCGCAGCGTCCCGGAACTGGTGAGTACATCGGCGACCCGGGCAACTCCGTCGGTGCCAGGGTACAGGCATGTGACTCGTCCGAGCATCCATCGGTTGGGTGGGAGGCGGTCATCCTTGACAATCACCATTTGGTCAAGGTGTAAGTCTCCATCATCATTGCGCCATTTGTTCCGCTTCTGCAGTTCTGAAATATACTCGGTATAATACCGATTCCAAAAGTGATTTTTTAAACACTCTATTCTTTTGTATCTCGTCAGAGTATTAATACGTGTCTCGGCGTCATCAGCAAGTACCTGGGGAGTGAGCATAATTGTTCGTCCCATTAGAAAATGTGAAGGAGTAAGCGCAATAAGGTCCGAAGGGTCGGAAGAGAGAGGAGTGAGCGGCCTAGAATTCAGTACAGACTCTATCTGCACCAACAATGTCGTCATCTCCTCGTAAGTAAGGTTTGCTAGTCCTAAGACACGTTTCAAGTGAAATTTAATTGATTTTACCGATCCTTCTACTAGACCGTTAAAATGAGGGCTATATGCTGGACTGAATTTAAAGTTAATGTGATTTTCTGCTGCAAAGTTAGACATTTCATCAGAGTTCAAGCTAAGAAATCTGGATAATTCGTTGCAGGCTCCTACAAAGTTTTTTCCGTTATCCGAAAATATGGTCTCCGGTCTACCTCTGCGGGCGACGAATCTATTTAAACAAGCAAGAAAACCGTTAGTACTGAGCTCGGTGACAAGCTCTATGTGAACTGCCCGTATCGCCAGGCACACAAACACACATATGTAAGCCTTAAGAAGCTTGCAACCTCGTCCTTTCCTATCCGCTATCATGATAGGTCCGGCGTAGTCGACGGCTGTATTTTGAAATGGAAAATCAGCATGGAGCCTCTCTTTTGGTAGATTTCCCATTATTGGTTGAATACTTTTATTTGCAAACCTGCAGCAAGTGGTACATTGCCGTGCAGTCTTCCTAACCAAGTTACGTCCACCAACAATCCAAAATTTATGACGTAATGAAGCTAGCATTAGCTGTGGCCCTGCATGAAGTAGCAGTTTATGATAATGTTGAACTAGCAAGCGTGTTATGTGATGATTTGCGTATATGATAACGGGGTGTTTCGCGTCATATGAGTAATTAGAGTTAGAGAGCCTTCCTCCTACTCTAATAAGGTCATTAGAATCCATAAAAGGGTTAAGTTTTAGTAGCTGATCCTTGGAATTCAACTTATCTTTATTTTTGAGGGTTGAGTATTGTTTCGTGAACATTTCAAATTGTATTATTTTACATAAGGTTTTTTCAGACTTGCTCAATTCAGATATCTGCAGATGATCAATTTCTTTTTTAGGCTTAGGCTTTGTTAGGCTAGATACCTTTTTATGTGACTTACGGCAGTTACGTACGAATCTGTGAATATAAGCATAAATTCGTTGTAATTTAGAATAATTAGAAAATTTTGTGACATGATTATTTGTTATGTTGCCTAGAAGAAAATTAAAATGTAATTTCGTTTCAGGTAGTTTGTTATATGAAGTTATACTTTCTGGTTGTGTTGGTATCACAATATTAATATGCTGAAGAAAACTGGGGCCCGAGAACCACAAAGGACTATTTTTTAGCTGCTGAGCGTTTAGTCCTCGTGATCCTATGTCGGCAGGATTCAGGTCTGTGGGAACATGGTACCAGGCGGATGAATCTGTAGTGTCTGTAATTTCAGTAACTCTATTAAATACATACTGTTTTAATTTTGATTTTGACATTTTTACCCAACCTAATACAATGGTGGAGTCACACCAGTAATGTTCAGACTGGAATTTTAGTCTCATTGAAGTTTTAACCTTTTTTGCAAGTCGAGTAGCTAGCAATGCCCCTTCTAATTCTAGCCGGGGAATTGTCATGTTCTTTTTAAAGGGTGCAACTCGAGATTTTCCGATAAGTAGGTGTACGTGAACCTCGCCTTCCCTGGATACGCTACGCACATACACACACGCTGAGTAAGCATGTTTTGATGCGTCACTGAATGTGTGTAGTTCTATTGTTATAGGAAAATCTCGAGTTGCACCTTGTAGCGAAATCAATAAAATATAATAATTTAATAAAAAAAAAATTAAGTCGAATTTGAAGTTTACGAATCTGGGTTTTCCTTCCGGCAAGTTTAACATCTCAAGGTGTATTTTTTTTTACGAAAACCTATAGTGCTGCTGTCTTAAAGATTGCCACGCCGTTATTTTGGGGCTTTTCACCCCCTAAATACTCAATATCTCAAAAACGGCTGAACCGATTTTTATAAAACATGTCTAAGAACCACCACTAGACAACTTGCTTTCATTAAAAAAAACCGCATACAGACAGACAGACAGACACACACACACACACACACACACACACACACACACACACACACACACACACACACACACACACAACACACACACAGACACACACACTTACCTACACGTCAAACTTATAACACCCCTCCTTATGCGTAGGGGGTTAAAAATTTAAAAAACCCCAGCTACTTAGCGGTCCCCGCCGTGACAGTTTAGTTAGTGTCAGTGTTCAGTTAACTATCTACTTATCAAACAATCAACCCCTACTTGTTATTTTAATACTTTTAAGAATTTTAATCAAGGGTTTTTTAAATTTCTAATATTTTTTTTAAGTTTACCTGTCTCGTTTTTAGGGTTCCGTGGTCAAACGAGGAACCCTTATAGTTTCGCCATGTCCGTCCGTCCGCAGCCTAGCGCAGAGACTCTTAGTACTAGAAAGCTGTAATTTGGCATGAATATGCACATTAGTCACGCCAACAAAGTGGTACAATAAATAGTAAAAAAAAATTCTTTTTTAGGGTGGGTACCTCCCTTTCACGTATTATGGGGATGTATTTTTTTTTTTGGCGTCTTCCTCATCGTGTGGGGTATCGTTAGATAGGTCTTTCAAAAATATTGCGGGGTTGTAAAAACAGTTTTTCGATTAAGCAAACCGTTTATAAAATATTAAGCTTTAAAGCACTAATTTATGTTAGTTTCAAGTGCCCCCCCCCCCCCCCCCACTAGGTACAGCTGAAACTATAAATGCTTAAAATCTGAAAAAAAACTTAAATGAAAGGACATATAGGGTGGCCAAATAACAGGTATAGTGGTATACACTTTAGTGTAGAAAATATATGAAAAGTTGTATACCTCCAAGTTTGTATACCCTATATAACGAATTTTAAAGAAAAACTATCATGACTAAGTAGACATCATTGGTTCTTGAGATACAGGCGATTAAAGTTTTTATACCTACTAAAATCATCTTTTGGCACCAATTGACTTTAAATAGGTAAGTAGTACTTAACGGCTTCGGAACCCTATACTGAGCATTTCCGACATGCTCTTGCCCGGTTTTTTAGTCTGGCTTCCAGTTATTCTGTGACATACAGCCGAAAATGAATGCATTATATGTTTTTTTATAAGCTAACGTGTTGTCAAATAAGCAATAATATAACATTAACAATAAGCAATTATGACGAGTGGAATAAAATAACGCCCCTGATTGTAGATAATTTGCAAAAGGCCTTGTGAAATTAACCATTAATTGTAACAAACTCGTTCGGGCACTTAATTAGTATTCCGTAATATAATGCGTTTCTAACAAGCCTGCACCTACATTGTGATTAGGAATGTTATTACTTATTGCTTTTATTATTAAGCGTCTATCTATGTTTGTCGACAGTCATCATAACAATACGACCATCTGAACACACAAACGTGTCTATAACACCACTTGTCGACAAACGTGAACAATAAATTTGTAATCGAATATAGCTGATTAAGTAACAGACTGGTTATCGGTCGGTTATCGATTTTTGAAATAACCTGCCCAGGCCATTCCAAGTCAAGGTCATGAAATGTAGAACGCAAAATCACTTTTAGGTATGCGTTTACGGTAACAGTACGTTCGCGTTTTTGATAATTAATTTAATACGGTCATTTCCTACTTACGTGATTATACTAGCAGTACCTGCCTACTGAATACTTAAGCGGTTTTGCCAGCCATCCTATTGTTAATTAGTTTGTCACAATAATATCCTCATTGAGACAAGTGTTGCCGACTGTTTTTTCTTAGTAATTGGGGTACGGACTCTATAAAAGGTGTTCAAAATCAAAAATCAAAATCAAAATATTTTATTGTTTAACTGTAGGTTTACATTTGAGATGTTACATTATTGTGTGTCAATTCCGCTACAGCCTACCATAAAATGGTGTACAATATTTGCCTTACACATTAACAGAAAAATGTCAAAACTATATATATTTAAAAGTAATTATGACTAACAACATATTTTTCAAATTAATATCAAAAGGAACTATGACTAACAACATATTTTACAAATTATTTCATTCAATTTTTCCAGCATTTTCTAGAAGTTCTTGAACAGTGTAGAAAAGTTTACTCAATAGCCAGTTATGAATTATAGTTTTAAATCTATCATAATTATACAGTTTAAATGCGTCTGGGATTTTATTATAAATTTGTACAGCCATCCAGAACATACTTTTTGCAAATGTTGTTGTGCGATGAGAAGTAACCACTAATTTATGTTTATTTCTAAGATTAAAATGATGTTTGGCTGTTTCAAACAAATGAGGGTGTTTTTTTACAAATAGGGAAATTTCTTTAATATATATACAAGCAAGAGGGAGTATTTTATAATATTCAAAAAGTTTTTGACAAGAATCTCTTTGAGAAATTCCACCAAGTGCCCTTAAGCAACGCTTCTGCATTCTAAATGCTTTTATAAAGTCGGTAGAATGCCCCCAGAATATAATAGGTACCATAACTTAACCTAGATTGCACAAACCCATAATAAGTTATCAATCCTGCTTCCAATGAAGAATTCCTTATAATACGTCTTAAAGGAAACATAGCGTGATAATTTACTGCAGAGGTCTTCTATATGTGGTTTCCAATTACAGTTACAATCAAGAATGAGTCCAAGAAACTTTACCTGCTTAACTTCTTCTACATTTGTGAATTTATAACATATATTCAAGTGTAATGGAGTTCTTTGAATAGTATGGAATTGCATGACGTTTGTCTTTGATAAATTAATGTTTAAATCATTGTTATTAAGCCAATCGATAATATTATCAAGTGTATGGTTAATGTTACTTCCAAATTGTTCTGGTGATTTACACTTAACTATTGCGGTGCTGTCATCGGCATACAAAACCATTTTCTCTTCATTATAATGAGGGAGATCATTAATGTAAAAAATAAATAAAAGTGGCCCTAATATGCTACCTTGTGGCACTCCTCTATCATTGGCTCTAAATTCTGATCTGTATGATTTTAATTCTTTACTATTACTACAATAATTACTCAATTCTGTACATTGTTTTCTGTTTACCAAATAGGTTTTCAACCAGTCTAT
Organism: Acleris holmiana; assembly: GCA_949316455.1. NCBI lineage: Eukaryota > Metazoa > Arthropoda > Insecta > Lepidoptera > Tortricidae > Acleris > Acleris holmiana. Next base: position 6,774,405 of record OX438790.1, on the reverse strand, counting down.
AGCCACTCCTCTTATACCATATAATTCGAGTTTTTGAAGTAAAATGGTATGGTTTACACAGTCAAATGCCTTTGACATATCTGTAAATAACGTAGATACATGAATCTTTTTATCAATACAGTCATATATGGTTTGAAGTAATTGAAAGATTGCATAGTTTGTAGACCTATTTTTACGAAACCCATTTTGTTCATTTACTATGATGGAATGCTCGTCAGAGAATTTAATTAATCTTGCAAACATTACGCGTTCAATTTTTTTCGAGAATATTGGAATTAGAGTCACTGGTCTGTAATTATTTAGTTTATCTCTTTCAGATTTTTTGTATACTGGTTTTACTATTGAGAATTTAAGGTTTTCTGGGAAGATGCCATTTTCTTATGATAAATTAATTATATGAGTGAGTGGAGGTGCTATATCAGACGCGGTTTCTTTAATTACTCTAGTGGATATCTCATCGTATCCAACAGATGTTGTATTTCGTAAACGTTTTATTTCTTTTAATATCTCTTCTGCCGTAACTGGATCAATATAAATAGATGGGCATAACCGGTGAATGTTTTTTGTAGATTTTTGACATTGATGTTTAGATTTTGGTATGGATTCTATAAAGAAATCATTAAATGTTTTTGCTAACTCTTGAGGATCTTTGATAACTTGGCTGTCAGTGGATATACATTTGATGGTTTCTGGTATTTTATTTAACCCTGTGTGTTTATTTATGATTTGCCACATACTTTTACATTTATTACTGGAATTTTCAATTATTTTCTGATTCGTATTTTTTAAAGATATCTGTATGCATGTTTTTAAAAGTGTTTAGAACAATTTAAAGATATTTTTTTTATTATGGCGGTTTCATAGTGACTTCGCCAATGTCAAGTGAATGAGCGTTTAACCAGTACATAATATAAATCAAAAGTAAAAGCCGGACATTTTTCAAACGGCCATTTTGTCTGCCTGATGGTTTCCGACACTCTTAAAGGTACTTGACTACTTAGGTAATGTCGAATCATGTGATTACGTGCATTAATGATGGATTTTATGGACCTGAGGCCTACGCGGTAGGTAATCTTTATATTAATAGGCAAATTATCTCGGATTTACCAATTAATATGTCACAAGAAAGAAAAACGCTTGAATACCAGCGCTAAATGCTTGAAGTGCGCGCTGCGTGAACTTTCCCGCCTTTTTAAATGTCAATGCAATTCAAAATGGCGTCGCTCGTCTGCCGCCAAATGTCAAGGACATAGTGCCGATCACTTTTGTTTTCGGAAGCCGCGATAACTTACAATTTGAACTTTGGTATTTATAATTAAACCTGTTTATGCCAGTTATATTGAATTCCTTTATCACCACTTAATAGATAACATCTCACCCTCTAACCTACCGCCAAGCGGCAGTGCTTGCATTGTTGTGATCTAAAGTGTAGAGTTACAGCATAGAGGCAATCCATCTTGGTCCTATTATTGGTAGAGAATGCCTTAAGGCATTACGTTCGCCGTTTGTATATTTTAAAGTACCTACTTATTATTTTGTGCATTAAACATAACACATACATACCGTCACGCCTTCATTCCCAGAGTGGTATAGGCAGAGCTACAGAGTACCAACAACTCTAAACTTGTTGATAATTCTGTAACCACATTTTGCAGTCAGCCTAAGATGTTTACCAGTGTATTAGTGACAGGTTGCAAGCCCGTCGCCTAACAGTCAAGCCTTTATTTTCTAACTCGCCTCTCACGACGTCCACGGGAAGACATGGACATGGAGATTAAATAAATAAATAAATATTGAATCAGCAAATATTTATGGGCCTATACAGGGTGTCCGGGAGATAGTGGCCAATCTAACAGGGCTGGATAGCTCAGCTCGGGAGTGTCCAAACTATGATAAATCATGTTTAGTAAAAGTCGCACCGAAAACGAGATATCTCAACTTGTCATTATTTTGGAATTGCGGTACTTACCCTCTTTCACCATTGTTGTTGCCACGACTGCAGTTATTAGATTTTTTCAGTTTCGTTTGCTGTCAAAGAAAGCTGATTAAATTTGCTTCAAGACCTTTACAACGAAATTAAAAGCTGGGTCATACACAGATTTAGGCCTCTCCTGTGGACACACCGAAAGTTAACGTTTTTAAGGCCCAATTTTCTGGCTAAGCCCATACCCGCAAAAACGCCGTCAGGACTGCTTTAGACCTATCATATAAAAACATAACTTATATGCACACAAGCTCTTAACTATTGACCACAGGAGAGACAACTTTTGTTTTTAAGAGTGTGTATGACCCAGCTAAATTATTTCAATAATCTTCCCGTCAAAAGCAGGTAGACAGGACGCGAGCTGCGGAATTCTAAAAACCGCAACCTTTTACTTAATTGTAATTTTGGTAATCGAAATCGAAGCTACATTCAAGTAACAATAGAGCGATTGCTCTAGCGTTGAACTTTTAGACAAAGTGAAAGGTGAGTAGGTACATGTAGAGGTCGCACTGTCATATTTGCAATATTTAGCACGCCTGCAGCATTATGTAAGCGTATCTAGGTATACAACCTACTTTGGTCGTTTCGGCTAAGATGCCTAAAACACTAACCTTTGTTAGAAGGATTTTAAACTGAAAGGTAAGGACAATTTCATACTTTGCTCAAAGGTCAACTGGTAAAGAATACCAATTGGCATTAAGTTTACATTTAGTTGCATTTTTTAAAAAACAAATTATTAATTGAGTTCTATGAGCCATAAAAGTTAAAAATAACTTTATGTCAAAATGTTCATTTTTGATACAAGTCTTTGTTGCCTACTGTAGTTTAAAGGGTTCAGTACCTCGAAAGGAAAACCCGGGCAAGAGCATGTCGGACCCCGCTCAGTGTAGGGTTCCGAAGCCGTTAAGTATTTATAAACAAAACATTAAAAAACCCCGACTTAAAACAGTCTGTAAGAAACCTCTAAAAAGTAAAAAATAATAAGTATTGGCCCTATATATAAGTTTAATTATAAGTAGGTATTCATATTTCGATCCAAGCGTCGTCGCGTAGGATTAAGGGCTGATTGTTTGATAAGTAAGTATAACTGAACACTGACATGTAGGGACGGCTATTTTTTACATTCAGGGATCCGCTTATGTAATATTAAGCTTTAAAACGCGATTTTTTGTTAGAGTCAGTGTCCCCCCCTACATCCAAAACTACAAATACAAAAAATCTGTAAAACCTCATATCTATAGTAACGAACTTATAAGGAAAACTATCACGACTAAGTAGACATCATTGGTTCTTGAGATACAGCCGATTAGTGTTTATACCTACTAAAATCATCTAAGACGGCACCAAATGACTTTTAATAGAAAATTAATTATTACTTGTAAGGTTTATGTTTTTAGTACTTAACGGCTTTGGAACCCACTTGCCCGGTTTTTATGACTTGTTTACCTGTATAAAGGTATACGAAACAGACAGGAATGTTTACTATATGCGTAAAGGGCCGGGGATTTATTTACCCTTTCTATAATTTATGTTTGTTATCAGCATTCAGACAGAGTAGACGAAACGTGTATAGAATTTAACCAAAGTTCACTGAACCACAGTCAGTGTTGTTCTTGAATATCCAAACTAATATTAATGTGAAAGTAACTCTTTCTGTCTGTTACATACCTACGCTTAAACGGATAAATCACTGAACCGATTTCGATGAAATTTGGTATGGAAATAGTTTGAGTCCCGGGGAAGGACATAGGGTACTTTTTGTCCCGAAAAGGTTTACGGTTCCTTAGGGAATAGCGATAAACAACTTCTTTTACAAATAACCACTAGCTGTTGCCCGCGACTCTGTCCGCGTACACAGACAGACAGAGAGGGTTGTCTGTTGTTCCACCCTTTAGTTTGTCGACGCTTGTATACAATTTCTGTTGTGAAACCGATGGAGGAACAATTTAACGCGCGAGCTCGGTGTTGTAAGAAAGTGGAATGTTGTTTCGTTTTGGACATCTGTTAAAAACATTCGTGTTCTCCTGAGAGTGCACCGAGCTGAGAACATAATTACTCACTAGAGTATTATCTTAAAATGGAAGAATATTTTTTCTCAAACACACTCGGAAAGGTTACCATTGTTAGGAACAACGATGACGAAAAGAGCTTCACTTTTTTCCTAGGAGTAAAATTAACGTATGCAAACACGTTCCTGTCCGCTGCGATATTTTATTTTAAAATAATCTCTATTGCCTGCCAAATCAAAAAGATCATGAAAAAAGTCCCATACACCCAATTGAACATAAAAAACAAAAAACTGCCTTAAAAAACTCAAAAAATAACTTCTTTTAAAATTGTAGGCACCTACCTACCTAATAGTAATCCAACTGAACTCTGCTTTTTTGTTGAAAATATTGTGGTCGCCGACTTCAGTTGGACCTATTAGGTAAGTGCCTAGAACTTTAAAAGAAGTTACTTTTATCGTTTTTGAAGGCGGTTTTTTTTAACATTTATTTTATTTTATACTTTTTAGCGATCATAATTCGCTGTTCCGTAGTCCCACTTATTTTGATATGAAACTTTAAGTTTCAAGCGCGCCGCAAGCAAGCCGCCGTAAAGTCATAGTCATATTTCAACAAGTAAATATTCTTCGTTGTAGTCGCTCAACCATCTTAATCGTGATATCTTATCGCTACCCTTGAAATAGGTACCGTTGAGGAGTTCCGATGGCCATCTGTGGTCTTCATCATCAGTTCTACTTCCCCTAGTGATAGTTTCTGAATGCAAATGCTAGACATGTTACTAAAAGTACCTACTAAAATCGCTATATGTTTGCCTACAATATTTGAGGAGTTCCCTCAATTCCTCACTGATCCCCTCATCAGATTCAGATTTGGTGACAAAGGGACCAGGAAGTATACTCTATCAAACCAAAAAAAAATTAAAATCGGTTTACAATTGACGGAGTAATCGATGAACATATATAAAAAAAAAACATACAATGGAACATATTACCTCCTCCTTTTTTGAAGTCGGTTAATTATCTCTATTGCCTGTCAAATCAAAAAGACCATGAAAAAAGTCCAATACACCTAATTTAATTAAAGGTGCGTGCAGCCAGCGGCGGGTCAATGTAAAATTATCTCAATACTTGTAGTTTTCAAAAGGAAATTCTCTCTCAATTCGTCGATATTTTTTACAAATACTTCAAATGATGCATTTGTAATATTTGCCTCGGTGGAAATGGGATTGCCTGACTCGTATTTTAGAAGGCCTCGCCAAGGCTCAGCCCGCTAACCACCTAGGCAATAATGTACTATTTTTTGTATCAATACTAATATTGTTATGGGCCTTTTAGAACGGCGGGATTAAGGGTTGTGTCGATGTGCGTCCACGCAACCAAACACGGAGACCGGCTTGGTACGTCCTGTTGAGTTTGCTTGTGGTGACTCGCGGCGCGTACGGTCGAGGCACGCACACATGCAAACCGTTCGATATACGAATGAAGACGAACTACTATCTTATAACATGGACCGTCTTTCAAAGTTTTGCTACTATTGGCTGATGCGTATATCACGTGGTTTTGTTTGACTTGTACTCGTTGTTTAAGTAGCACCTAAACGAATGAAGAACACGATGAAATACCTCTAATAGACAAAGGTGTAGTTGACCCATTCAGGCCCGATTCGACCAAATTTTTTACACGAGGGTAAAGCTTAATCTGAGATTAGTAATGTCAAAATGCCAAAATGATAACTGTAATTTTTTGACGTTAATAATCTCAGAGTAAGCGTTACCCCCGTGTAAAAAGTTTGGTCGAATCGGGCCTCAAAGTCAAAGGCTGGTACCAAAAATGAGATAAAAATAAACAATTTCGGTTCTTCAATATTTTTATTATTAATATTATATTATGTATAAGGAACGTAAATATAAAATCTCATTTATTATGATTATTTTATGACTAATTTAAGTACATCAATTATATTATGACAAAATCAAATTATAACAACGATAAACATGAGAAACTTAAACATAATCAATAAACCTATAAATTTGATGTACATTAATATCATAAAGCTATAAATACATTTTTCATACCTAGTATTCCAAAGAATTACTTTATCGCGTTGCATTAATTACTTCTTTGACCACACCACAGCGAAGGGTGCTGCAGTTAAAGTGTAACATTTTTGTCAAGTAGATTAATATCTTCTTCATATAATGCAGAATATCTATATCCAAAAGTGAAATGGATTTCACTTTTGAAAATGCTATTTAGTATGTTCGAAAAAATCCCAAATAATAAATTACGATTACGATTTCCACGTTTATAGAGTAGAAACGATCCCTCAATTTATTGCTCCTATTACAGGCAACACCCGGTAGATTGTATTGTAACCAGAGGCCCTAGCTAAGAAATATAACGCTTCTAACGTTTCTCTTCCGCCACCGATGTATACCATAGTGTTTATTAAAATGGCTAACAAATTAAACATACCGCATCATTGAATTTATAAACATTATGCTTTTTAAATGAAGCTCACTATTGTCAGTCAAAAACAACATGGCTGCCACCTTTTGTTCTCATACCAAAACCAAACATAATAGCGTTAAATCACATAAATATTATAATAAATGTTATTTACCATTTCAGTAAGAATGGATATTGTTAATAATGTTTATTATTGTTGTTTTACCACAGTATATAAATAAGTAGTCCTTTTGACCTGGATTCTTGGAAAATCTCAATTATTTTTGAAACAGTGTTTAAAATTTAGACAATTTCTAAATAAACAAAGGACGTATACAACACTTCATCGAATTTCATTTCATCTAACGCTATTTTCAGTTAAAACTATGATGTTTTGAGGATATTTTTAACTTTAATTACATAAGTTAGGTTGGATTAGACTCGTAGAGAAATGCCTAGCCCGCCTAATGAAGGGGCCAAATCACCGGTTGAGGGTGACGGATGCTCTAAGATGGTTGTTGATCGATAGTTGATCAATCAGCCACAGTTACCAAATTAGATTGGTCGACGTAGATCGACGATTGATTAACTTAGTCTGACAACACCCTTATAGCCACAACGCCATAAAGTAACTCCTTTTAAAACACCATACAAAAGTATCTACAAACAGCACGGCTAGCACATGACGGCGCGCGAGTTAAGTCGCGCGCGAGATAGACTACCCGTCATTGTCGAATTAGAATGGTCAGAAAAAGACAGGTAGTCTATCTCGCGGGCGACATAGCTCGCACGCCGTCTTGTGCTAGCCGTGCAGTTTGCTAATAAACAAAGTTTTCTCATTACACCCAAAAAATCAAAATCGCCTAAAAACATAACACCCCCAATTTCACTTGGGGCAATATAAATGGCAGTAAATATATTACAAAATAATTAATATTAATTATTGCTATAATTACAATATCTTTAGCCCGTGTGGTTGCCGGGTTATAGTGCCACTCATGGATGTCGTAAGAGGCGACTAAGGGAATAAGGGCTTGTAGGCGATGGGCTTGCAACCTGTTACTAATACGAATTATCAACAAGTGTTTTTAGAGTTGTTGGTATTTCTGTAGCTCCGCCTACACCACTCTAAGAATGAAAGCGTGATGTTATGTATGTTATTTGTGTCTGTGTCTGTCTGTAGCATCATAGCTCCCAAACGGATGGACCGATTCAGACGCAGTTTCTTTTAAAAGAAAGCCAGATAAAAGGGGATGGTTCTTAGCCAGGTTTCATGGAAATCAGTTAAGCCGTTTAAGAGATATCAGCTCTGAAAGAAGGGTCGAAATTACATAGGGGACTTTTGTCTATGAAATAGTCACGATCTGAATCATTCTGGTGTTGTATTTTGTATTTACTAAACACAAACACCGCATTTCCCAAGTGAATTACCCATGTATCTGCCGTAATACCAAAGAAAGCGGCTAACGGCATAATAATAGTAATGCATTTCAAACCTAATGTAGCTACCAATAGAGTATAAAATGCTTCGAATACATTGTAAATACCGCCGTCTTTGGTACCACGGCAAAATTCGCTCAAGTCCATGACTTTCATGTAAACTAAGTCACGAAGAAACAATTATAGCACGAAACTGTTGTAAAAGACAAAATATCACGATTTTCTTATGGGTTTCACCAAGGAGGGTAAAGTTTTATTGTATGCATGTTTTTAAGGTTCCGTACCCAAAGGGTGCCAACGGGACTCTATTCCTAAGACTCCTCTGCCCGCGGGTTGTACACCGTGAACCATGATGGAGGCAGGGGTGGCCAAAGAAACTTCTGGGAAATAGTAGGTTCTGTCAAATGTGGGAACCGTGTAGGCTTAAGAGGCCAAATACCACAGTGCCTCAAGAGATAAGTCTTTGATCAGTGTGTTGCCAGTGATGACAAATCGATCTGAGACGTGGTCTCTTACAATGGGCCTCATATGAAGGCTCAAGGTCACTCATAGGGCAATGGAAGGGTGTCTCCTTGCGAGGTCAAATCAAGAATGAGGAGATCTAAATTAACTAGCATAGCTCATCGAATTGCAAACCTTAAGTGGCAGTGGGCGGGACACATTGCTCGTAGAACTGACGGTCGTTGGAGCGGAAAGGTTCTAGAGTGGCAACCGCGAACCGGGAGACGAAGTGTCGGCAGGCCTTCCACAAGGTAGACCGACGAACTGGTAAAGGGGAACCGCTGGATGACAGCAGCAGAGGACCAGTAGTTGTGAAAAACCTTGGGAAAGGCCTTTTTCAATCATCATCAAATTCTGAACCTATACAATCTTGGCGTTCTTAACGATAGGCGTATTTATACCAATATTATTTTTGTAAATACGATCTAGCGTAGGAACGCTGAATTTGCTTTGGCTGTTAAATTTGTTACGCCATCTTGAATTAGAATGTTATCCGTTACGTAAAAATGCTAGTAGCTGAAGATATTGTTTCTTATATGTATAATTTTGTTTGTGATGTTTTTTTTTTCGATAAACAAGGCGGTTATAAGCTAGAGATCATTATAAAATACCTTAAAATGATTGGAATTCAATTAATTAACAATTATAATTATATAGAATACAGCTTTAATGTTAGGGGCACTTATGTTGCTACTGGAGTTATGTTTTCCTTTTAGGTAGACCTATTAAAGTTGGCACGTTGGTGGTACCATCGTTCTAGAAAGCAAATAGGCAAGTAACAAAAACTTTTTCCTTATTGTCCGTTTTGTTACCAAAGCGAATTCTTTTTTGTTACCGAGAGGTAACAAAGCTGACATTGTAAGAAAAACTCGACAAATCAATGAGTACATTTTTTTTCAAAACTGAGAAGGAAAAATCAAAAAGTTACGTTGAAATTTATTAAAGTTTAACGAGTTTGAATAAAGGCGGGAAATATAATTAGCAATTTATTCTGTTACTACTAGCAAAAATAGCAAGTAACAAAAGCAGACTTGACATAAATGATATTTGCAGTTCATTAAAAACACATAACTTAATGCGTCCAGCTATCTAATTATATAATTAGCAATAGATTGCTAAACATGAACACAACTAGGCTAACACGAATTTCATTATTAATTAAAATGTCCTTGAAAATATAAATTACGCCTGTGAAAGGCTTGTGCTATTGCGGCACAATTGTGACGTAGGTATTTTCTCCACTTTAAAACCGAAGAATTTTCGCTAACAATGTGTGCCTTACATCTGAAGCTAGATTAGTTTCATCTGCGTCTATTGACCGACTGGTGTGGTATGGTAATATAATTATTTTTTTCGACCACGTCCATCTGTTTATGACTTAACTCCCAAACGGGTAGACCGATTTCAACGCGGTATTTTCTAACTGACAGCTAGTTTAATCGGGAACGTTTTTAACTTAGTTTAATGAAAATCTGTTACGTCGTTTATGAATTATCAGCTCTAAAAGATTTTAATTTAATAAATAAACCATGTTTATATCAATAAAGTGCCTTACATATTTGTATCAACATTTATTGGTCCGGTTTGGGGGCAGAAAACATCACTTCTATGACAACATATTCTTGGCGAATGTGATACTAATTACGTAAGAGAAAAGCACTGTCTGCCTCGGCAGAATGTGCAATTTATAGACAGGTTTTGACCCATAAATCACGCATTTTCTACCCTCGGCAATAATGTACTGTATTCTTGGCTAAACCTCTTTCACCGCAATTTGAGGCAAGCTCCCCAGACTTTACTCAGTTATTTCTCCCATATCAAAGTGCCCAGTAAATTAAATTAACGCTTAATCAATGTTTACCGTTCACTCCGTTGGTCGCTGCCTCCTGCATACTTTTGAGATGGAAAGGACTAAATGCGAAAACTTCATCTTTCACCAGATCCTTAATGTTTTCACCACCGTAAGATAATAGGGGGGATATTTCAACATCAATATTGTCCTCTATAATACCACCAGCCTCTCTGATGTACTTTCTGTGCAGCCTTAAAAGATCTTCCCGAGCTGTTGACGGACAGTCCTTACCTGCAGCATCAGCATTTTTTAAAGCAGAGAACTCAACGTCCCTAGCAACTTCCAAACAAATGAATTTTTCAGCAAACTCAAATACGTCAAAGATAAACTTTTCCATCTTTAATCCATTTGGCTCTGATGGTTTCTGGCGGGAACCATTCTCATCTACGTACGGGATCTTCTTCTTAGCAACGTGAAGCTTCAGTTTACTTTCAAAATTAGAAATTTTCTTCAAAAATTCTGAAGAAAAGTAATGATTGCAGATGTTACCAGCAGAGAATGTTAGTCTACCATCTGGGTTTCTTCTTTCAGCCGCTTCATCACTAAGCTCTGAATACTCCACAACCTTATAGTGTCCATTAACCCTACAAACAACCCCAACAGCTTCGCTTGGTGATGACTTTTGTACAACTTTTGCAGCACAATCTGCATTCCTGCTCATGCAGTAACCAATAAACACCGGATCAGCCACCTTAATCAGAATATTATCAACCGAGTGTGCATGCAGATGCTCTACTCCCCTGTTCGCAATATCGTCCAAAATCCCTTGAGTTTTTAAGGCACGGTATAACCCTCCGTTTCCATCAGGAGCTGACGAAAGCTGGTATTTTTCGTCTAACAATATTTTGCCATTAAAATCAAAGCAAGGCAATCTCCCCTGCTCGAAAAACACAATATTCTCTTTATTTAAACCAAAGTACGAATGGCTTTTAAAGAACTCTGCAGTTGGTGTCATAGTATGTTCGGAAGTCATGATATACCAGGTGACTTTACCTTCTTTCCCAGTTTTTTCTTCTGCCATATTTTGAAGTCGGACGATCCTTTCAGCTTGGATTTGAAAAAGCGTTTTTTGAGATGGCAGACCAATATTATACATGCCTTTTGGGTGTCCGAAGCCGAGGCGCGTCGCTTGCCCGCCCGCAAGTAACAAAACACCAACTTTGCCTTCGGAGATCTCTTTAAACCCAATGTTTTCATACTCTTCTATTTTTTCCTCGCTCAAACTAGGAACGGCCTCGTAGTGCGACTGCGGTATCGGCTTCAGATCATCATCCAGTTTCTCCGCGATCACTTTCGACGTTTCCATAGCCCTACGGAATATTTCGTTAGTTTCCGCCAAATCCAACTTTCTGATTTCTGATGCCAAAAGTACCCGCTCATTTTCACTTAATTCTGGCCAGTATTTAATCAAATGTTCTTGACCGTGACTCTTGAGTAGAGACAGTAAGTCCTCGAAAGACATCGCGAGTCGGAAGCTTGGAATAAAATGAACTAATGTGTTATCGTGTGCGATCGCCGCGATTAGAAAGTGAACACTGGCCAGCAGTTCGCGCGCCGAGTTGAAACATTTCTCGGTTTCTCCCACCACGATTGGGAACACGTCGTCGCCGTCGTCGGCATTCAGCTGACATTTTACGCGATTTTTTAATATTTACAAATGAGCACCCGCTACTAAAGAAAACAGAAACCATATAGGTACCTGTCAAATAACAACTACTGTATTTAAATTTTATCATTCATTGCTGGCTAAACTAGATAGAGGCTAATATATTCTTATACATTATAACAATGTATTACAAAAATGTAATCATTCCTTAAATGTTTGACAGTTGACGTTAGTGTGCTCACGTTCTAAAGCAGAGATCATAGCAACGTGTTTAATATTTGCAAGTGTTAAATTCAAAAAATGATAATCCATACTTAAGTGAAAAACTCATTTTATTAATGGAGAAAAAAGGAAGAACTTTGTTACTTTTTCGTGTTATAGTTCAGAGTGGGATAAAATAATGAAATTTTAATGACGAAAACAACTATCAGATTTGACAGCTACTTTTGAAGTGAGTTTCAAAACGTGTTTGCGGGATTCTTGTTGTCAATGACCAGAAAATTATTGTTGGGATTCGGCAAATATTCGTGTTAAAGTCTCTTTCTTTCTTTATGGTAAAGTAAGAGACGCCAAAACGAATCCTGCAGATGTGGCCGCAGCATTAGCAGATTTTGTGGTTAGTCCGAACTTAAACTCTATCTCTCTAAATTCTCTGTGGTTGGTTACTGGCATACACTAGGTTAAGTGGTCTGTGGGCATACATAACCTAGCCATGCGCTAATTCTGTCAAAGTAAGATGCCAAATGGTTGCTCTGGAAACATAATATATTTATTGCTCTGCATCGTAGAATTTCTACTAAACATAATATACGGAGTGAGTAACGTATTCGTGCTCCTTGTAGACATAATCCTACGTACGTTTTTAAATGTAAATATGACAGAAACAACGAAAAGACGAAAACGGACGATCGACGGTAATAACCAAACAGTGGCTAACCGAGGCCTAATAAATGCAAACTGGCAGAAATTCCTGTCAAGCAACCTCATAATGGATACGAAAAGTGATGCCCCGTCTCCGCAAGATGCAAAGGAGCACTTCACGGGTACATTTAGACGAGCGCGCAAGAAGAAATCCAAGAACCATGAATCCGTTCAGAACGGGTTAAAAACGCTTGATATTGCTAAGAGCAGTGACCAAGTAGCTAGTGAGAGTGTTAAAATAGATAATGCCGTTAAAAAAGTTAATAATAATAGTAATGTAAACAAGGTAACAAAATTTATAGCTATAGATTGCGAAATGGTTGGAGTAGGCTACGATGGTAGTGATCATATGGTAGCCAGAGTATCTCTAGTCAATAAATTCGGTGACTGCATATATGATAAGTTTGTAAAAGCGAGGGAAGAGGTGAAAGACTATCGTACAAGTGTTAGCGGTATAAGAAAAGAAGACATGCTGAACGGTGAAGATTTTGCCAAAGTACAGAAGGATGTTGCGGAACTGATACGAGGGAAGATTCTTGTTGGTCACTCGCTGAAAAATGATTTGAGTGTGCTGTTCCTATCGCATCCGAAGAAGAATATTAGAGATACCTCTAGATACAAGCCATTTAGAAAGGTAATCCTAGTCGAATATAAGCCCTTACATGTTCTAACTGTCCAAACTGTGTACTTATTATTCATCGAAAAATCTTTTAATGTACCATTATGCACTATTATCTTTTTATCAAAAGACATTTCTCGCCACATGAGTTTTTTTGCTAGTCTTGTGACTAGCAAATAGACTTGTGTTGATCCTAACCTAACCTACGTTATTAATGTATAAGAGAAAATAGTGTGTGATGAAATGATAATCAATGATAATAATTAGTGGTGGTAGGACCCCGTGCAGGGTCCGTCCGGATCGCTACCACCATCTTATCCATTAACCACCCGCCAAGCAACAGTGTTCGCATTGTTGTGTTCCGGTGTGGGTATAAGACAACCGGTGAAATTACTAGCATAGAGGCATTCCATCTTGGTCCTCAGGGTTGGCAACGCATTTGAGGTCTTGGGATTATAGTCTTGAGAATTCAAATGTCTATGGGTCTCAGATTCCACTTACCATCAGGTGGCCTGAGTGCTAGTGTGCCTTCTCCTTAACATAAAAAAAAAAAAAAAAAGACGTGAATTCAATAAAATAATGTGATACCGTCTAAACTACATGGTGATTTATTTAGCTCATGCAACTACCAGTGCTCAAACTGACATACAAATCGAACCTTACCAGCAGTTCATATTCATACTTATACTCATTTATTGATGATAACAAAAAATATTACATGTCGAAATATTACAATTATTAAATTATCTTAATTTAATGTATACAATTTCATTCCTTAGTGCTTAAATAAGTTTCTTAATTCTATTGAACATAGTTAAAGAAATTAAATTTAAATGTCACTAATTTCATAATTTTAACTGTTTATTTGTCAGCTGCTTTCATGTTTTAACATTCAACTTGTGAAATTCAGAAACTTTGTAAAATGCATTTTTATAATACTCTGAAAGTACGTTGTCATGGGAGTTGAATGTTTCTAGTGCAATGATATTATTTTATCAATTCCAGATAACCAAAGGCAGTACGCCGTCACTGAAACGTTTAGCAAAGGATATACTAGGAATAGACATTCAGCATGGTGAACATAGCTCCGTTGAGGATGCGCGTGCAGCCATGCAGGTCTACTGCACGGTAGCCAAGGACTGGGAAAGAATGATGAGTGAAAAAAGAGGATATAACAAAAAGGATTGATAATTAAAGGGCCAAATGATCCGTCAACAACTTTAACCATTGAGTCACTAGAGAACCCAGTTACTGAACGCATTTTTTTTTATATACACTATCAATATGTCAGTTGGTGGCTCAATTTTATTTGCTATAGTAGCATTATACAAATGGAAGACCGATTCTTCCATTTGCTGCTGGTCAAACATGTTTCAAATGCCTTCGTTTTCACACCTGCATGCTCTATGGAAAGTACTACTACGTATTGCAGATAGTTTTGATTTTATACTATGCAAATGGATGAATCAAATTTTTCACCCACCAATATTTTGTCTCATGCCTTTACTTAGTCTTTATTGCACCTTTAACCTCGTTAGGCTCACTATTACACTAAATACGATTTCGTAAGAGAATGAATTCTACCAGCAAGTAAATAAAGTACAATTACCTTTGCTCTTGAATGCCATTTTCAATTTTAAAACAAATAAAAATGAACTTTATGTTTATTGAAATATAGTTTAAACTAAATTGCCTCCCAAAGCACACGGGGTCACACGAGGTTAAACTAGACTACAGCCTGGTGTGGTAAAGCCATGTAATACATAATATTATTATGTAATTTGATTTCTATTGCTCTATTTATTTAGGTAATTAGTTAAATGGAAACAGCTGAGATTTCACACAGTTAAAACAATATTACCTTTGACATGTTTACGTATTATCAACAACATTCTGATAACTCTTATTTATACAGTAAAGGCGGCTGATTTAACCCTGTAACATATTTCTTTTTATAAGAATATAGCACAAACTTTGGTAGCACACGCAGTACAGTTTTTTTGAGAAATTTAAAACATTTCTCGTTCTCATACTTTACGAGATACAAGACGGTATTTGTTGCTGTCCGTCTATCACACATTGAAGTTGTATTGAATTTCATTAATTTACTATGGAAGTTCAATTTTAAATTAGATTTAAACTCAATTGGTGCCGTCTAAAGCTGGGTACGTATCTGAGCGGCTCACCCTGAGGCATGCTCGCCCCGCGCGGCGAGCTGCTCGCGAGCCAAATGGTTGCACATAAACATGCGCGGGTGAGGCAGCGTGCTTGACGCGAGCCGTCATTTCAAAATGGCGTCAGATACGATGACAGCCGCTGCTGCGTTTATCATAATTCACCGAATTATTAACAAAAAGAAGAAGAAATCGCCTCGGTGGTGGAACGGCTCAGCAACTTTATCAAATTTGTACGCGCCTCACCCACAAACAAGTTAGAACTTGTCGTTCTTCCCGCGGCACGCTCGGATACACGTCAAAATTACGCGAGGCACGCACCGAGGCGCCTTTGAGCACAGTCAAAAGACACACATATTTTTTACGATTTTTGACTACGTTGTGGACTATATTATGAAAAACAAGGTCGGTACGTTTATCTTTAGAAAATATTTTTTTTTATTTTTTTTTTATGTTAAGGAGAAGGCACACGAGCACTCAGGCCACCTGATGGTAAGTGAAATCTGAGACCCATAGACATTTGAATTCTCAAAATTATAATCCTAAGACCTCAAATGCGCTGCCAACCCTGAGGACTAAGATGGAATGCCTCTATGCTAGTAATTTCACCGGTTGTCTTATCCCCACACCGGAACACAACAATGCGAACACTGTTGCTTGACAGGTGGTTAATGGATAATTGTAAAATAACTAATTAAAAAATCAAATTAAACGTACATACCTGATTTTTCATAATAACTACACAATATTAAAAATCTTAGAAAGGTTATTAGTCGTTTTAATAAAGTTTTTATGCCTACGTTTCAACTCTGGCATCGAAATTTGAAACTTTATGTAGAACTTATCTATCCATCGCACTTCCGCATTTATAAAAGTTTGTGCAGTGGAATAAAACTCTGTATTTCAGCAAGCCTTAGAAAATAGAACGCAAAGCTATTTATGCAAATAAATCGCTTATAAATAATAAGTATAGACTATGAAATTGTAAATACGTGTTGGAAATTAATTTAATAAAGCAAGGATTCATTCCAGTTTGGTTAAGCTCATCTTTATTTGATAGTGTAATTAATCACACTATAGCTGGGAACCGTTAATCAAATAGTTCACTTCGTTAATCGCTAAACCGTAACTAAAAAAAGTTAATATTTATTATAATATTATTAAGGCGTTGCATTTCGGAACATTTAACGCAAGTTAACGTTAATCGTTAATCCGTTAACACGTGATATCGTTGCGTTAGTTATCTATTTGTAACTGTTGGTTTGGGTTGGAGTGTTTAATTTAGTCATCAGACATATGTGAATATTCCCCTGTATAAATAATGGGTATTTTTCAAAGAAATTGTACTTAATTAAGAGCTGAAATTAACTTACGGTAATTTTTACATTTAAGTAACGAAAATTAACTATATAAATGGACGACTAATTTTCGTTACTTACATGTAAAAGCTACCGTAACTTAATTTCAGTCCTTAATTAGGTACAATTTCTTTGAAAAATACCCTAATATGTTGAAGTTCTCGTCTAAAAGCGAAGCTGAATCTGTATTTCGCAGCGCGGCGCGATGCGTGCGGTATTTTTTTTAGTTGTAAAAAGTAGGGACTGGATTAACGATTAACGGACTTGGGGAAATTTTACAAAAGTTAATAAGTCAATTAACGTGTTTAAAAGTTAACTTAATCCGTTACACGAAATCTTAATTTTGTTAATTTACGATTAACGGATTAACGAGTTAATCTTATTAGCTATGAACAGACAGAAGTTATTGTGGCAAGAATAAAATCGTACTTTCTTATGACAGTTATGACTATGACATAACGTATAATATGAACATGCAATTTCGATACACCGCACCGTAACTCAAAACTTAAAAGTGGCGTGAACATAAGGATACAAATAAATGATTATCTACCTATAACTTTCTTAAGTTTGAGTCCTTTCCATACATTTTCCAAAAACTGGGTAGGTAAGGATTATATCACAATGTCATACAATTTACCTTAAAATGCCTTTTTTATTTGATTTCAGTTATTTTTGTATGGAAACCGATTGAATAGCATTAAAAGAAGTTTTTGTGTAAGAAACCCATCGATGGGTAGTGATCAGCATTTAAGTTAATTTATATTTTATCCGGTGAACGATACCTATCTACTATGAAATGTCACATTGAAATAAGTATGTGAAGTGAAACAACTATCGATAATTTAAATATAAGAAGGAAGTCCCTAGTTAATTGACGTTCCTGCCACAAAAAATTCTATATCTGGCTATGTATCACACTAACGATACGACAGCACGTATAGTCAAGAGAATATACTGGCATAAAAACAATGTGATAAAGATATCAAAGCAATATGTATTAGAGGCAGAATTGGAATGGCTCTTCCATAATGAAGTGTAAAATACTGTTTTTTGCTCGACCTTGTCTTGTCGAATATTGTGTGTATTTTCTAAGTTTTTTTTAGCATAGCGTGTTATTTGGATTCAGTCAATAAAATATATATTTTCATACGTATATAGCATTTTTATTTAGTTGATTTTATTAATTTTTTCGTATCATGCCCTCGTATCCAGAATTCTTAGCCAAATAATAGATCAAGAAGAGACTTGGCAAAAGTTATTTTAAATGAAACTTAACTGCAGTAAAGCGATAAAACAAGCTCTCAATTCTATTGAAAATTGTAAGATCAATGTACTTGTATAACTGGGTCATACACACTTAAAAACAAAACTTATCGTTCCTGTGGTCATTAGTTAAAAGCCTGTATGCATATAAGTCATGTTTTTGTATGATAGATCTAAAGCACTGACGCCGTTTATGCGGGAATGGACTTGGCCAGAAAATTAGGCCTTAAAAACGTTAACTTCCAGTATGTCCACAGGGACACCTAAGTCTGTATATGACCCAACTTGAAAATTGGAAGTGTTTTCTTTTATGATTTGTGAATCCCCTCCATATTTTTTTGCGTACGCCTTTTTTCTGTCAATTATTACAAACCAACGACATCTCATTAATTTAATTCTTACAATCAGTTTAGGCTGCTGAGGGACCGCAGAAATATACTTACATACTATGCTCGAATTACCCTCCCGCGCTGTCGGGTAAAGTATGGTAGCAGGTAGCGTTGGAGAGTTAGACAGACGGACAGGGCCGGCCCCTAAAGTGGTCATGAGCTGTCGTGCCTAGAACGCCACCGACCAGTATACTGGGTGTCGCCTGTAATAGGAGCAATAAATTGAGGGATCGTTTCTACTGTATAAACGTAGCAACATTTGTTCTACAACTTTTACAAAATTATTAATTAATTAATTAATTAATTATTTTTTCGAACAAAATAGCATTTTCAATGTACTCCATCCAATAGTCTTGTTGACATCTACTGTCAGCCTACAAACTTCGTAGTTTTCGCAATACATTGCTGGCTTGGAAAATCTAAATTCATTCATATTTAGTAAACACCAAGTTATTTTCAAAAGTTGTAGAATAAAATGTTGTTACGTTTGTGGTGTGGAAACGATCCCTAAATTTATTGCTCCTATTACAGGCAACACCCGGTATTATACATATAGGTCACAGGTACAGTTTTAAAGACACGTTATTTCGGATAGATTAAGTTAAATCAGGGCTCGGAACCGGTTTAAAAAATACGGGTAATGGGTAAGGACCAAAAAGTTGGCCACGCTAACTCACTCAATTTCTGTGAAACTTTTCCGTTGTGACACGAAAATTAGCCATACATTTGTAGGGATAATTTTCGTGTCACAACGGAATTTTTTCACTTTTGTTTGTATGGTTAACTACGCTTAACTATGGTCCAAGTATTTGGTCCTTACCCTAACACCGGTTTATTTCGGTTTTACTCCGAACTTTTCCAGGGAACGCAGACGTTTTGAGAACATTATTTTAACCTTAATTAACCGGTTTAAACCACGAGCAGCGAGTCGAGACACCAAACGTTTTGCACTGAATAACAACACAAAGCGGCACTTGTTTATGGTGCATGACGTGCGTCTGGTTAAACCGGGTTTTTTAGCTGTATACCGGTTAATTTGAAAATAATATCACAGGACAGGAGAATAATATCACACATATTGACCTAGTCCCAAACTAAGCTCTAGACTTGTACTATGGGTACTAGACAGCGATAAACATACTTATAGAGAAATAAATACTTAAATACATAGGAAACATCCAAGACTCAGGAACAAATATCGCGCTGATCACACAAATATCTGCCCTTACTGGGATTTAAACCCAGGACCCCTAGCTTCGAAGGCAGGGTCACTACCAATGAGGCTAGCGTGTCGTCTAAAGAACTTTATAAAAAGGTTTTTCCAAAAACCGGTTATTTAAACCTGTTTATGCGAACGGAACCGAAATGAAAAGGTTTTGCGGCAAGAACATGATAACGGTTTGAAAATTTAACCAGTAGGTATCCGAGCCCCGAGTTAAATTTTGCATAACTTTTAAAGCTGGGTACGAATCTGAGCGGCTCAGCCTGAGGCATGCTCGCCCCGCGCGGCGAGCTGCCCGCGAGCCAAATTGTTGCTCATAAACATGCGCAGCGTGCTTGACGCGAGCAGTCATTTCAAAATGGCTTCGGATACGATGACAGCAGCGGCAGCGTTTATCATAATTCAACGAATTATTAACAAAAAGAGGAAGAAATCGCCTCGGTGGTGGTGGAACGGCTCAGCAACTTTATCAAATTCGTACGCGCCTCGCCCACAAACAAGTTGGAACTTGTTGTTGTTCCCGCGGCACGCTCGGATACGCGTCAAAATTACACCGAGGCGCTTTTGAGCACGGTCAAAAGACCGACTCTCGGCGGCTCGCCGCGCGCCGCTCGCCCGCTGCTCGCGCACAGCGCGTGAGCGCGTACGAATTTGAGCAAAATGGGTGAGCCGTGCGTGCCTCAACCCGAGGCTGCTCTAATTCGTACCCACCTTAATACATGTCATGTTTGGCGTGTGAGTGACGCATTGTACCAGAGCTGTTTAAGGTAGCGGAGCGGTGTGCGAGGAATAATAGGATTCCTTGCCTCGCCCAGCACAGCTCTCCTATTGGTGGATTTTTTCCTCGCACAGCTCTGGTGGGAACGCAGCCTTAGGCTGGGGTAGTGTCGCCGCTGTTATTTATGTATTTAAACTATTGCCCAATGAAAAGAATACAAACAACCCACCAGTCAACTCGGATAATCTATCTCGGACCTTTCTTTCCCTAGGCACTACTGCGTGGCACAACTGACCAATGATTTCTATTTCAAAATCAAATTTAATAGAGTCGACGGAGCTCTGCTATCGCAGAGCTCCTATTTCTGGGTAGTTTGGCCCTCCGGGCCTGCTGAAGAACTAACATAACCTAAACCTACCTCATATTTATGATACAGATTTTGGTCAGTTGTGCCGTTTAGTTGTGCCATTGGGAAGTCGCTATCTCGGATATTATAAATGTAAAAGTAACTGTCTGTCTGTTTTAGGGTTGCCAACTGTACTATATTATATGGTATAGTACCTACTGTATTATGACTTTTTGTACAATATACTGGTGAAGAAATATATAGTACGCAAAAATATTATATTTCAGCGCTCCCTACGTGCTCCAATTTTCCCAGGTTTCAATGCAATTTTATTAAATCGGAACACTGCCCAGTCAATAATGTCATCAATCAACAATCACACCTTGCCATTTGCATTGCGCCTTTGCATAGCGTATTTCTGAACGGTTTTATTGTTTATCTTTTATTGCAATTTCTCACAAAACTGACTGAGGTTGATGCTAAGCCAAGGAGTAGCCTTATGATAAGGGAGTTATTCACAGAACGCTAGTAAATATAAGGTATAACTAGGCATAATAAAATATTTCATAAAGAGCTATTTTCCCCAAAAAAACTTGGCAACCCTAGTCTGTCTGTTCGTCTGTTTGTTACGCTTTCACGGGTAAACCGCTAACCAATTTAGATGAAATTTGGTATGGAGATAGTCCCGGGGAAGGATAGGATAGGAAGGGTACTTTTGAACCCGAAAATTAGGACGGTTCCTGAGGGAATAGCGATAAACGACTTCTTCACGGACGGCGTCGCGGTTATCTTATAAATTCGAAACAACCTCTGTCTGTTACGCTTCCCCTAAATTGCTGAACAGATTTAGATGAAATTTGGGATGAGTATAGCTCGAGTCCTGAAGAAGGACATTGGTTACTTACTCGTACTTTTTACTGAGAAATAAACGACTTCAACACGGACGGAATTGCGATCTTTTTGAGCTATAAAATTGAAATAAAACATTGTTTATGATACGTATACATATATTCAACCAATAGACAAGACAACAGAAACTTCTTTTAGCAAGTGAGTACTATAAAAAAGAGTTTACGCGACAAACACAAACAACGTTTGAACGCCAATGACGCCTAAAGTAGTCATGAGCTGTCGTGCTTACAACGCCACCGACACTTATAGTTGTCACAGGTACAGTTTAAAAGAAACGTTATCTCATATTGATTAAGTTTAATTTTGCATAATAAGGGTTCCGTAGTCAAACTAGGAACCATTATAGTTTCGCCATGTCCGTCCGTCCATCCGCAGCCTAGCTCAGAGACTCTTAGTACTAGAAAGCTGTTATTTGGCATGAATATACATATAAGTCACATCAAAAAAGTCGTAAAATAAAATCTTGAAAACGTTTTTTTTATTCTACTTCCTAATTATTTTTTTTCGTTTTAGTATAGTTTTTTTTTTAAACATTACGGGTTTCTGAAAACAATTTTTCGATTAACGAATCCGTTGAGGAAATATTATTAAGCTTTAAAGCGCTAAAAAAAAAAGAAAAATATCGCGACTAAGTAGAACATTATTGGTTCTTAAGATACAGGCGATTAAAGTGTTTATACCTACTACAATCATCTAAGACGGCACCAATTGACTTTAAATAGAAAATTAGTTATTACTTGTTGATTTTTAGGGTTCCGTAGCCAAATGGCAAAAAACGGAACCCTTATAGATTCGTCATGTCTGTCCGTCTGTCCGTCCGTATGTCACAGCCACTTTATTCCGTAACTATAAGAGCTATACTGTGGAAACTTGGTAAGTAGATGTATTCGGTGAACCGCATTAAGATTTTCATACAAAAATAGAAAAAAAACAATAAATTTTTGGGGTTCCCCATACTTAGAACTGAAACTCAAAAATTTTTTTTTCATCAAACTCATACGTGTGGGGTATCTATGGATAGGTATTCAAAAATGATATTGAGGTTTCTATTATAATTTTTTTCTAAACTGAATAGTTTGCGCGAGAGACGCTTCCAAAGTGGAAAAATGTGTGTCCCCCCCCCCGTAACTTCTAAAATAAGGGAATGATAAATGTAAAAATAATATATGATGTACATTACCATGCAAACTTCCACCGAAAATTGGTTTGAACGAGATCTAGTAAGTAGTTTTTTTTTAATACGTCATAAAAACATTGATCAAAGCTACAACGAACTTTTATATTATGTTACTTGCTGCTACGGAACCCTTCATGGGCGAGTCCGACTCGCACTTGGCCGCTTTTTATGTACTAAAGGCTTCGGAACCCTACACTGAGCATGGTCCGACATGCTCTTGCCCGGTATTTTTTTAATACGTGTTTGGCGTGTAAGTGACGTATTTGTATTTGAAGTAAGGCGTTGAAAAGGTTAAAACCCTACTAAATATTGTATACAATAAGAAGCTTGTTATATGTATTCTTCTAAGTCCTGATTGTCTGTTTAAGTTGTATTGTAAGCACGTCGCTAATTAAACGCAACGCCGGCGGGGCCCTGACTGGTCCGTCCTGTTGAGTTTGCTTAAAAAAGAATACATCCCGACGTTACGTGTAGGGGAGGTAAACAAAATATTTTTCAAGGTTTTTTTTTACCACTTTGTTGGCGTGACTAATATGTATAATCATGTCAAATTACAGCTATCTAGTACTAAGAGTCTCTGAGCTAGGCTGCGGACCGACGGACACAGCGAAACTATTAACCTCTCGTATGCGGGAGGTGAAAAAATACCAAGTTCTAGTCTCTTCGGATTACGATATAGTCCGCAAAATAAGTATCCAAATTTTGTGAGCAGATCTGCTCCTAAGCATAGAGAGGTTAAGGGTTCCTAGTTTGACTACGGAACCCTAATAAACAGCTAGGTAATAACTAGTCAGAATCCTTGAATATGAGTCCTTGTTGCTTCAAGTGCTGTAGTAGTTTCCACGCGTCGACATCCTGTGGTCTACAGGACCCTCCCCGACGGTAGACATGTGAAGGCCACAGCCCACCATCTGCTCTGTGGCTTCTAAAAAGAGTTTTTATTACAGATAATTATTAGGGTTAGGACTTTTGGTGGCATACCATGGTCCTACAATCTATGGAGTAGCTATCAACTAATTATTATATAGGTACCAGTAGATACCACTTTGATTATGCCCTTCAGTATTGTCATAATTCAAATCATTAAAACGCTGAATTAATTACCTATAATTTATAAGTTTTAGAATGGAGGATTTCCGATGTTAAAGCGTAAGAAACAAGCAAATATTAGTTGTGTGTGCGTGTGCGTGTGTGTGTGACAATACTGGGTCAAAATTAAAGTGATATGTAGGTATATAATAACCACGATTCTATGATTTAGGGATTAAAAGACAAACTGGCAACAGCAAGCTATTCCTAACCATTATCTGGGTTTATTTCGATGTTGATTTCGTTTGATATCATATTACTATAGCATAACGTTATCTATCAATAACTATCGATATAACGTATCTAAAGATAAAGGTCTGCAGATATCTCTTTCCCGTTCATATTATTGTGTTTACTTATACACGAAAGTATTATCTTGAAATCTAAGAGCGGTTTTCTTTTGTACAAATGAATACACACCACACACACATGAAACAGTTTAATAATCTTTAACCTTTGTGTAGTCAACTTAACGGAAAAGGTGGGCACTTTTTCCGTTAAATTACTCGCTCATTGTTCAAATTGTTGTGAAGCTATGTCATATACCTACTCTTTAAATTGTGTTTTCATTTGTACAACGACCCGCACATTCAGAAAAATAGTTACCTACTTAATTAAAAAAAATCTGCTTTCAAACTTCAAGTCATAATTATTATTATTTTTCTTATGTTTATCCCAGAGGGAAAGGCAAAGGACATAAATCCATTCAGCCTACTTCAAGTCATAAAACTCATAAATTTATTACAATAGAGACCTAACTCGAAATTTAAAATTTTAATTGTCCTCGCGTGTGGTGTCCATTGCCTTAGGGTTGCCAGGCATTTGGATAAAGTTGGACAGTCAGGCTTTTTGGTTGCGTGTCCGGCCAAATTAGTCGGTGTGCGGCCAATCGGGCACTTATTTGTTAGTCTTTTTAAATTTGACGGTCGCGCGCGCTCCCTTCCCGGACTAAAGAAGACTTTACTTAGTTTATTTGTTGTTTCATAAACATTTGACAAAAAGCCTTTAGGTAACTTTAAAAAAATGTCGTATTCTAGAGTTAAACGCATCCGGCTTTTATACCCAATTTTTTTGGTTTTAAGACCTGGCAACCCTAGAAATGTTGTTGATAAGTTCATCGTGGTTGAAACGGATCTATGTGGGCAAAGCTGCAGGAAAAAGTATCGTAAATAAATATCGTATTACATGCTTTGTATCGTCCGTTCCCACTGTTTGGCAAACTTAAAATACAGATCCCTGGACGCCACAGCATCTTCCACGGAGCAATGTTCGCCATTTTGTATGTCTCGATCCAAATATTCCTTAGACAACGTCTTCAGACTCTGCTTTGAATGCACCTAAATAAAAAAAGGTCTTGATAGACTGACAGCTGTCAACACAGTACAAAATATAACCTCAAACATGGAGCCAACCCCATATGCTTCTGTTTAGTCTACATGGGAAAATACTCTTCATCTCAGCATCTCAAAAAGGGTGGTTTTACTTTTAAAGACCGTGAGCAAAATTCGATTTTGCTACGAGCGTGACACAAAGTAACATTTTATTTTTTGTTTACAATACAAAGGTGCACGACCACCTAAAGCTGCACGGTCGGCTGGGTGATGTCGTTTAATGTCTATCTTACCTTAAGGTTATATTTTGTCGCTGCTAAGGTGAAAAATTGATTGGGCAACACTACGAGACCAAAGTTATTTGCATCTCGTGTCTGTGAATCCCTCGTTGCACTCAGGATTCTAACCTAGACTACTAAAGTGTCAATACTAAAGTGTTTCACTTGCTCGGGATTCGAGCAAAAACAAATTTGCTCAGGTGAAAATAGTTATTTGTTATCTCTTGTTGCACAATAACTATTTTCACCTCTCACCCCATAAAGGAAGGTTTTGCTGCTTAAAGACAGTGAGCAAAATTCGATTTTGCTGCGAGCGTGAGACAAATTAACTTAATTAATTATTGTTTACAGTATAAAGGTGGTCAAGATGTGGCACCACGCGGCAGCTGCTGAGTGACAATATTCGAGTCGTTTAATTAACACCATGTTGTCTTTTTCTCGCTGCTGAGGCGATAAAAACACGAGAACAATGTCGTGTCTTTGAATCCCTCGCTGCATTCAACATTCTAACCTAGAATAATTCGTTTGCTCAAGATTCAAAATCAACACTCGCATAAAAAACTAACTTTGCTCTCCTATTCCTAAGTATTAGTAGATTGTTTAACAATGGACTAATGTCAGCCATTATGACACGAAATATTTACCAACCCGAGCAAAGCGAGGGTGAATGAAGTTAGAGTGTTATTTTATTATGGCTATATTTAGTCTCGGGTTTTTTTTTCTTTTTCATCCTACTTTTACACAAAAACTAAACAGTAGATTGTTTACCAAGGGACGCGAGACATTTAGCTACCTGAGTAAATACAACTTAATAGCGCAATATTTTTTACTCTCAACTCGTCACTAATGCAGAAAGAGAAAAGAAGGTTGTTGTTGCGGGGTTTAGAGTATTACAAATAGTCCATAGACAACATTTTCGAAACGAAGACCTCGGCGGTGGAGGTTTATACCCAGCCCTAACCTGCCCACCACCGGATCCACCGCGCACTCCGACGACAAGGGCAACATCAACAAATAGCAACATGTATCTGGCTGTTTGTGGTTCTCCAAAGCTTTTACTTATAAGGAATACGTGCGGGCCCGACTCGCACTTATCCGATTTTTTTTTGATGTCACTCTCCAAAATATTCATCAACTTGACTAAGGTACACACTCGTAAATATCTTCATTATAATTAATCGTGTACAGCGACATAGGACACGCTAAGTCACGTGACTAGTCACCCCTCCCGTACCGCTCACATACCTAAGGAACAGACTCCGTTATGCGTTAGACCTCCTTACATTACCTACTTAATACAAAAGTTGTCTAAACGGCCGCTGCGTTTTGCCTTCGGCTCTATGTATACCTACCAAAAGTCCAGGGTTCCCAATGTGCGACGATTGGTTAAGATATACCAAAAATGTTATATATACACTTTAACCTTACCTTTCTAAAATGAGGGTACACTGATGCATCTCTAATATCTTCCTCAGGATGTTTCAAATTGAGGACTTGAAGGTCTTTGCCCAAATCATATCCGACCAAGATGCGATTTTGTATTAAAACTGCTACTTCTTTCTGCACTATTGAGAAATCCTCAGCATCATAGAGGTCTACATCGGTCACACTGCTTTTAATTGCCCTGTAGTCTGTTACCGGCCTTATTGGTTTCACATATTTGTCATAAATACAATGTTTTTTATCCACCAAAGACACCCTCGCTAACATATCTATACAACCTTTATAGCCCGCGCCTACCATCTCTGTATCTATAGCAATGGTTTTTTTAATCCCTCCTTGATTTAATATACTAAATAACCTACATTTGACCTCATCAGAATAGGGCTTTAGCCCTGTCCCATCTCCAAAAAAACTACAGATTTCTCTCATAACCTTTTTTTTTTCTACCACCTTGACTTTTTTTTCCACGAGCGAAGCGATTTTCCCAATGGTCCATTCATAGCATTCTAAACAAGAATGCGCTTCCTCTATTGCAGAATAAAATGAATCCTTATTTGATTGCAGATTTTGGCAGAATAATTTTACGAATGTACGACTAGGGTCCACTTGTGGCGCGAGAACTGGCCAGGCATTTTTCAAAGAGCCCGTGACAAAATTGTGTTCCCGTGCAATAGCAGATTTAATAAGTTCGTTTAAGGCATCTTTGTCTGTAACTAGTTCAAAGGCAAATCGAAGTATTTTTTCTGCTGACACCACCCTCCGTGGGCTGAAATAGTTTAAATTATCTACACTTTTCTGTAAGTGGCGGAATGCTTCAGATATTGCCCGATTTTGCTCCGCTGTAATTTTTGGCGCCACGTGCGATTTTGACGAATCATTGTATAGACCGTGCCACTGCTCATAACAGCATAGGTCCCCCTTGCTTATGAATCCATACAGATTCAAACACCTTTTCACAAGAAGAATTCCGAGTATACTTGCTAGAATTCCGACTACTACTATAACTTCAAACTGCTCCATTTTCAGGAATTTGAAAAGCGATGTGCTGAAGTCTATGTGAGAGAGAGAACATTGTTTAGTGGCTTTTAACAAAAAAGGTGTACTTATGTGTTTTATTAATTTATTATTGTTTTGATAATCTGACAAGTGAAACGTATGTTTTACACATTTTTTACATGTCATAGCGTGCCTGTCGGTCTTGACCAAGCAGTTCGTCTATGAACCCGAGACCTGAGCTTCTTCTTCTTTTCTTTAATGGCAGTCACAGAGCTTAATGAGCTTTATTACCCTTCCTAAATTAGTCACTGACGAGAGGACTTTTACTATTTTTACTATTATAATTTAATTCTATTTCTGACGATCTCAATGTAACTGCATATAATTTGACATGTAATGTAATTTATACTGTGTTATATTGAGTAATAAAATCTGAATCTGAATCTGAATCTGAGGGACGCTGCATTATGTCAGACACTTATGGAGATATCTTCATCTCATTCCAACATATTCCTGCATCCCTCTTGAAATCCCAAGCAGGTGGATTTTACACGAATGCCCAGAAGGAATGTAATGTTTTCAGGGTTCACGTATGTACTTATATTTGTGAATTTATTTATTCCACGATAACTTCTTAATGCCCGAACCGAACCTATCATTATCATGTATGTGGTATCATTGGAATCGTAATATTACCGCGAGTATGCGGTGGCAATGGTACCAAAATGACAAACGCCAAAATTTAAAAAATTATGAAGCTGCATGCTTTTTCTATCTTTTTGAGTCGTTAACACTTATTTAAGCTTTATAATGATAATAGATGGCGGTAGAAGTCATTGTACATATTTGTATTGAATAAAATATCGTACTTGCCAGTTTTGTTTTGCTGTTTTTCAATCATCGTCTAATTAATATCACTAAAAGGAATAAAAAGACATAGTAAAAAACAAGCCTGCCATGCCTTTAAGTGAATTAAAAAAATCAGAATTAACATTACAATCAATGTGACAATATGCCAAACAAAACTGGAAATCAAGAGAAAACCAAGAAACGTATATATTGTTAATATTATAATAATAATATTTGATGTGTATGCTCTATAATAAACATTTTTAGTTGTAATTTCATGGGTTTGCTCTGGCAATTATATTGATGTATGTTTGACAGGGCAACACTGTTCTTCCTTTTCCTCTTTCGATTTAACCTCTGAACTGGACGGCACGTTATCCGATACCTAATTATTATATTAATAATATCACACAGTTTCAACAGTCTCGAGTAATGTTTATGTCGCGGCTCTTAACATGTATTAAATGTAATACAACATAGTTGAAGTGTCAATACACGAGATCCTGATATAAATTGTTTTCATTCTGTAACCCGCTGCCCACGCCACCAATCTCCACTGCGATCCACGGTCCTGCCTCTGAACAGGTTATGGGCCCAGCGCTGAAGCTTACAAGGTGTGTCATATTACTTTAAATATATTGGTGTGCTAGTTGGGCGCGGGTTCAAAGGAACTTTGTTAAGTGTCGCATCGTTTAGCAATGTCTAACAACGGTGACGGCCATGACAGCGTGATTCGTAATTCCAGTAATGAAGCGCCTTCCGTGATTTCAATCGGCGGCGGCAGCGGAGGCATGATAGAAAGACTAGATGGTGTGAGCAATTTTAATTCCTGGAAATTCGCCATGAAAATGGCCCTAAAATTAGAGGGTCTTTGGGCGTGTGTCGAAGGGTCTGATACTGACCCTGTCAGGGACCAACGCGCACTTGCACGTGTATGCCTTTGTCTCAAATCCCACTGCTATCAATATGTGAATAACGCTACGACGGCAAAAACCGCGTGGGATAACCTCATTAAAGTCTTTGAAGACAAAAGTTTGTACCGGCGAGTCGTTTTGCTGCGTCAACTGCATAAGGCGGAATATTCACACTACAGCAGCATGACTGAATATATTCAAGCATTGATGACGACAGTACAACAACTGGCGGATATTGGCCGCAACATCGAAGACAGTGAAGTGGCAGAGTTGCTGCTCAGCGGGCTACCTGCGGAATACGATGTTCTGGTCTCTAACCTTGAAACAGCAAACATCACAGGCAGCCTATCTAGTGAGATGGTCCGCACTAGACTTCTTCAGGAAGAATTTCGTAAACATTCTAGTGAAAGTGGAAGTGCATACTTGTCCAAGCAACAGCGTTACAAGCCAGTTTTTACATGCAATTATTGCAAGAAGCCTGGCCATACTAAATCAAAGTGTTTTAAATTAAAGCGAGACAAGAAACAAAAATTGGACACAAATGAACAGACTTTTCTAGTAACTGCCTTAATGGCACTTAGTGCTAAAGCGTGGATTATTGATTCAGGTTGTACTTCTCATATGACAAATTGTAGAGATATATTATGTAATTTTAAAAGTAATAATTCTCTTATCTCCATTGCCAATGATGATAGGCTGGTTAGTGAGGGTGTTGGTGATGTAAATATTACCCTCAACAATAAAACTACATTGCTTAGTAATGTGATGTTTGTGCCCAAGCTCTCCACCAATTTAATTTCAGTGTCTAAATTGACTGAAAAGGGTCTTTCTGTCAGATTTACGAAAGAGGTTTGTTTTATAAATGATGACAATAAATGTATTGGTACAGCGACCAATAGAAATGGGGTATATATTTTAAATGGTATAGGGTCTTTTCAGTGTGCTTCACAGATAGTGCACTCTTCCGTGGTCCTGCCAGACGTGGAGGAGGTACATTGTACTGCTGCTGCATTAAGTGTGTCAACTGATGTGTGGCACAAACGACTTGGACACTTGAGTCTTAGAGGGATGCAGGCTCTGAAGGACGGTATGGTTTCTGGTGTTATGTTTCAGGATGTTCAGGGAACTACACTTCAGGAATGTGTGGCTTGTCTCGAGGGGAAGATGAAGGCCAAATCCTACCCGAAGGGAGAAGTCAAGCGAGCCAGCCAGCCTCTGGAGATCATCCACTCTGACGTTTTTGGTCCAGTACCTGTATGCAGCTGGGGAGGTGCACGTTATCTAGTGACCTTTACTGATGACTTTACCAGAAAGACATTTGGATATCTAATACGATGTAAGTCTGATGTTATGTCTTGTTTTATAGAATTAAGAGCCCTAGTAGAATTGGTTTACCAATCAAGTATCTGCGTTCAGACTGCGGCGGTGAATACTGCAATGCACGATTTGCTGCTTATTTGAAGAAGGAAGGGATACTTCACCAGACAACAGTGCCATATTGTCCTGCACAAAATGGGGTAAGTGAACGTCTTAACAGGACTTTGATGGAGAAGGCACGGTGCATGCTTCAGGAGAGTGGTCTCTGTAAGCAGTACTGGGGAGAGGCGATTATGACAGCTATCTATCTGAAGAACAGAAGCCCCACTACAGCTTTATCAGGATCCATCCCAGAGGAGGTTTGGACTGGATCCAAAATAGATCTTGGTCATCTCCGTATATTTGGGTGCATTGCCTATTCTCTAATTCCCCAGCAGAGACGTAAGAAGTTGGATGTAAAAAGTAAATTGTACATTTTTGTTGGATATAGCGAAACCTCTAAGGGCTATAGACTGGTTGAACCTTCCAATCCTAAAAGAATAATTATTTCAAGAAATGTGTCTTTTATTGAGCACAAGTTTTATCATGCAATGACTATGGATAATAATAGCAATAATAATAATTACATTGATAATTTTATGCAATTGAATAATCATACTCCAAATAATATATCTGACCATAATATGAAATTAAATAATAATTTTCAGCAGAATAATATATCTGACTGTGTTATGCCATCAAATAATAATATTCAGCAGAATAATTTATCTGACTGTGATAATGTAAATGGCAGTTTAAATTATGAATTAGATAATAATATTGAAGTGAGTCAATCTAATGTCAATTCCCCAATGATTTCAGAACCTGCAGTTGAGGACCCCTGCAGTGATGGAGGCTCTGACTTTCAGTCTCCTATTGAAGAGAGCAGCAGCTCGCCAAGTTCGTCAGACGACGAGACGCCGGTCGCAGGGGAAGCAGCGTCGTGGCCAGAGGTGCCCGCCTCTGTACTAGGACGGCCCGTGCGTAGCACACGTATGGTGCCACCTAAAAGGTATGGCGATTACGACTTGTCTATGTTCGTGCAGGAAGAAATGACATTTGCCGAACCTCAGTCATATGAGGAGGCTATTTCTTGTTCAAAAGGTCAAGCATGGCACGCTGCCATGCAATGTGAGTACGAGTCTCTCATAGCTAATAATGTATGGCGAATTGTAGATCGACCGCCACCTGGCACCAATGTAGTCAAATGTAAATGGGTCTTTAGGACTAAACATGATACGACAGGAAAATTTGATAAACATAAAGCTAGATTGGTGGCACGGGGCTTTACTCAAGTTCAAGGGGTAGACTACAATGATACATTCTCGCCTGTAGTTCGTCACTCTAGTATGAGAATATTATTTTCTCTGGCTAATAAGTTAGATTTAGATATGGGCCACATAGATGTCACTACAGCGTTCTTACATGGTGACCTGGAGGAAACTATTTACATGGAGCAGCCTCCAGGCTTTGGCAATGGTGATAAAACTAAAGTATGTTTGCTCATGAAAGGAATTTATGGCCTTAAACAGGCCAGTCGTATATGGAATAGCAAAGTTGACACTTTGCTCACTAGTAATGGTTACACACAGTCTAAGTGTGAACCCTGTGTTTACATTAAGAGGGTATGTAATGATCTCGTAGTAATTGCATTATATGTAGATGACTTCTATCTGTTTTCTACTAAAGGTAGTCAAAATAAAATTGAATTAGTGAATTTATTAAAAAATACCTTTAATGTCAAAGATCTGGGAACTTTGAAAGATTGTTTAGGTATAAGTGTAACCAGGGATAGGTCTAAAGGAATTCTAGTACTTAACCAATCAAATTATGTCAAAAGAATATTGGAGAAATTTGGAATGCAGCATTGTAGATCTGTGGCTACACCAATGTCATTGAATTGTAAATTAGTAAAATCTGAAAAACATTTGGATGATAGTGTGTATAATTACAGACAGTTGTTGGGCTGTTTAATGTACTTGTGTGTTTGTACCCGACCAGATATATCGTTCGCTTGTAGTCAGCTTTGTCAGTTTAACAATGGCTTTGATGAATCACATTGGCTCGCTGCCAAACGTATTTTGCGATACTTAGCAGGAACAATTAATTATGGTTTGTTTTACACAAAAAATAATAATTTTGAATTATCTGCTTTTGCTGATGCAGATTGGGCTAATGACGTAAATGATAGAATGATCGCCGATATATTTACCAAGCCATTATGCTGCAGCAAGCATTCAAATTTCAGAAATGACTGTAACGTTAAGGAAATTTAGCGTGTGTTTTGTTAGTATTCATATTGTAATTATGTAATATTATGTTATGTACTAATGTTTATAGCACATGCTACCTAAACCTAATGTTAGCTGTTATTAAAGAGCATAAGGGGAAGTGTTAATATTATAATAATAATATTTGATGTGTATGCTCTATAATAAACATTTTTAGTTGTAATTTCATGGGTTTGCTCTGGCAATTATATTGATGTATGTTTGACAGGGCAACACTGTTCTTCCTTTTCCTCTTTCGATTTAACCTCTGAACTGGACGGCACGTTATCCGATACCTAATTATTATATTAATAATATCACACAGTTTCAACAGTCTCGAGTAATGTTTATGTCGCGGCTCTTAACATGTATTAAATGTAATACAACATAGTTGAAGTGTCAATACACGAGATCCTGATATAAATTGTTTTCATTCTGTAACCCGCTGCCCACGCCACCAATCTCCACTGCGATCCACGGTCCTGCCTCTGAACATATTCAATATAATAATTTCTGACCATTTACACTTCAATTTTCGACGACAGCTTGAATATCCTTGCTGTAAAGAAAAATAATAGTCACACACTGCACTGTAGGCTTCTGTATTTTTTTGCTATTTACACTAGCAACACTATTACATTGGACAGGAAAGTCCCTTTTCCTGCACTCGAAATTATTTGTTACTTCAAAAATTTACTAGTTTAGAATATTGACCAATCAAAAACCGTCGCTGACGTGTTCGACCACCATCGGTCCAATGAAATTACCACGTTATAAGTTAGGCATGAAAAACGCTTCATGATTCACTTGACGTGACAGTTCGCAAACAGTACGTAAATAAATAAACAATTAAGAATGTAAGGCTGACCGAAGGCGTAAAAATCATAAAAATGGACCTCATCGTAGTAATTGTAACCATTTCTAGTATAATAATAATTTTCCTTGTGAAAAGGCTTAGGTATTTCCATAGTTTAATAACAACTAGAGTCCCTTGTCATTGTGAACAATGGCGCGAGTTTTCCAGATTGCGGCTGGCGCCAGAAGTTATAGCGGGTCAAAATTATGAAATCGCTGAAGCATTCCGACACTTACAGATAATTGTACGCAGATTTAACTTCAATCGTCCACTAAGAGTGGTGTCAGCAGAAAAGATACTTCTCCATGCTGCTAAACTAGTTAATGAAGATGCTGTGTTCGACCTTATTAAATCTGCTGTCGAACGTGAATACACTTTTGTTGCAAGCTGTTTAAACGACGCCTGGCCGTTGTTGTCGCCAAAAGTATGCCCCGGTCGAACATATGTAAAATTGTTCTGTCAAAATTTCAAATCACATAAGGACTTGTGTTACTCTACAATGGCAGAAGCGCATTCTCACTTTGAATTATTTGGATCAATGTTGGATATAGAAAATTTTGTTACACAAAAAGCCAAGATGTGTCCTTCTGAAGACCAAGAAAAAGTTCAAATGAGACGTATGAAGCATACTTTAATTAAATTCGGACCAGGACTAAAAGTCTTATCGGATCGTGTAAAATCAATAATTTTTAATGCTTTAATTTTAGCGGGTATTAAAAAAGTCATAGCATTGGACACGGAGATGGTAGGGGCAGGATTTAATGGCCACATAAATATGGTAGCAAGAGTATCTTTAGTGGATAAAAATCATTGCATATATGACAAGTTTGTGAAACCAATAAAGCCTGTCACAGATTATAGGACATTTGTTAGTGGCATTAGTGCTCCTGATCTTATTGATGCAACAGACTTTAAAACAGTGCAGAAAGAAGTAGCAGATTTAATACGAAAGCGCATATTGGTTGGACATGATTTGGAAAAAGACCTTGCAGTCTTGAATTTACAACATCCTGAGGAAGATATAAGAGATACAGCAATGTTCCCTCCTTTTAGAAGGGTAAGCCTTGATAATATTTATTATTTATTTAATATTTATACAAAAAGTACTATAAGTATAGCTTCTTAGTCAGAATAATGGCATAATTTAAAACCTGATAATTCTTTTTTGGCAGCAGTCGGGACTTACCTAGTATGTACTCACTGCAAGCTTCTTTAACTGCAACCCTAAACAATATATGCAACTAACTACTAGGGAATGCAAATAACCGGCTAATGACCGAATTTAGTATGCAAAAGACGGTTAATAACAAGTTTTAACCGGTTATTTGCATTCCTACTAACTACTGTGTGTGACTCTAAACTTGGTCCTGGTTTGGTATTTCCTTTGCCCCTCCAGGGTCTGTGCCCTATGCCTGGCTATGGCAGGCTCCACCCTAGTTACAGAACTGTTTGGCAGAGTACCTTTTAATTGGTGGTTAAATCAAATAATTTAAAGGACCATGCGACAAAATGGGCCCGGAATGAACAGAGCTGAATGATAGGTTGTATGTTTTCTATTATACAGAATCATTTTTTATATGTAAATATACCTTATTTCCCAATGTAACCCCATTCTCTAGTAATTCAATTTTATTTTCTACAATTAATTCATTTTGGTGCACATAATAGACATGAAAGTACATAGAACAACCTATTTCATGACATATCACTAATATCTGTTGATTTTGGACACATAAAAGGTTGTCATGGTCATGAGTTTCTTAGTCTTGATGTTTTTTTCTGTATTTAAGAAACTTCTCTCTGAATACAAGTATGGTTATTGGTTTATTTTTGTCTAGTTCCTACTCATACTAGATGACACTACGAGAGCATATTTTGGACTATGTTAATTTATGTAGGATGCTCCCGTCTTTTTAGGTCCCGCATGAGAAACCTAGTCTCAAGGACTTATCTAGGAAATTACTATACCGGGACATTCAAAGTGGTGGACATAGTTCAGTTGAAGATGCCACAGCAGCCATGGATTTGTACCTGAAAGTTGCTGAACAGTGGGAAGAAATGTTAAAATGAAGGTGTTACTTTTTAGGGTTCCGTACCCAAAGGTTGCCAAAGAACCCTATTACTACTCCGTTATCCATCTGTCTGTCAGCGGGCTGTATCTCTTGTACCGTAATAAGTCAATATGTGGAATTTTCACAGTGTGTATTTCTATTCTATGTTTACATATATAACAGGAGGCAAATAAATATTTCCTTGCTTCCAATAGGTAGTAATCTATACTAATATTATAAATGTGACTGAAAGTAACTTTGTCTGTACGTGTGTTTGTTTGTTACGCTTTAACGGATAAACTGCTGATTTTTGAAGAAATTATGAAGATAGTTTGAGTCCCGAGAAAGGGCATAAGATTATTTTTATCTCGGAAAATAGTACAATGGAGGAGCATCAGTAAAGGACTTCTAGTCATTTTTGGAAGTCTGTTCGCCAGTCGGCAAAGGCCTCCTCCAACCTACAAGATAATTCCCCTCCGGCCATTGTCTGACATGTCGGACGACGAGGAATTTTGATTCCTTGGCTTGAC
This sequence comes from Acleris holmiana, assembly GCA_949316455.1. Classification (NCBI taxonomy): domain Eukaryota; kingdom Metazoa; phylum Arthropoda; class Insecta; order Lepidoptera; family Tortricidae; genus Acleris; species Acleris holmiana. The sequence goes on along the minus strand of OX438790.1, from coordinate 6,737,504 downwards.
CAAGTCCGATGGTCGAACCAATTGGAATTTTAAAAATCCTCTGGGTCCGATGGTTGAACTAACTGGATTAAAAAAATCCCGATAGTCCAACATGTCGGACAGCAAGGAATCAAAATTCCTCATCTTCCGACTTGCTAGACAACGTTGTCGAACCACGTGGCCAGAGGGGATCTCCATACTCAGTTAATGACTAAATAACACTAGCTGTTTCCCGCGACTCCTTCCGCCTAGACGTCGTTTATTGCTATTCCCTCGGGAACCGTCCAATTTTCCGGGATAAAAAGTACCCTATGTCCTAACTAATGACCAACTTAAATGTGAACTATCATAACTAATTAGACTTGATTGGTTCCTGAGATACAGGTGGCTAAAGTGTTAATACCTACTAAAAATCATCTAAGACCACATAATAAATAAATAAATAAAATAGCCTTTATTCTCTGATTTTTACATTGTACCTTAATCTAGTTTACAATAAAATTTGCTGACATCAGCATCCTATCATCAGGTTGTCTCATGGACATAGGCCTCCTCCAATTCCTTCCACTTTACTCTATCTCTTGCTATCCTTCGCCAACCTTTTGGAAGTCCATCCTCCCAACGTTTCACCTGCCTGCCTCTCCTTCTTTTACTGTCTCGAGGATACCACTCAGTGATTATTTTTGACCACTTTTCTTTCTCAGACCGCATCATGTGGCCACCCCAACGCCATTTAAGGGTTCTTGCCTTGTGAACGATGTCAACGACCTTTGTTTTGTTTCGTATGACGGTGAGCTTCCACTTGTCCTTTAGTCGGACCCCCAGCATGCTCCTCTCCATTCCCTGTTGGCATACTTTTAGCTTTTGTGTTATGGCCTTGGTGAAAGACCAGGTCTGACAACCATAGGTGAGCACGGGGAGGATGCATGTATTAAATACCTTTGCCTTTTCTGTGATGGGTATTGATTTGCTCTTCATGATTTCCCGGAGTGACCAATATCTTGACCAACTGTTGGTTACCCTTCTCTGGATTTCTTTAGGCATTTGTTGTTTTGGTGTTATTATTTGTCCAAGATAAAGGTACTCGTCGACATACTCTATCACCTGATTTCCCACTGATATTGAGACTTTGGTGCCATTGGTCATTGCCTTTGTTTTTGTCCCATTCATTGTTAGTCCGGCCTTAGTGCTTTCTGTTGTGAGTTGTTGCAGCATAGTCTGTAGGGTTGTCGGGTCTTCGGCAAATAAAACCAAGTCATCGGCGAACCTTAGGTGAGTTAGTCTGTGGCCATTTATGTTAAGCCCCTTGTCCCAGTTCAAGTTTCGGAAGATCTCCTCTAAGACCGCCGTGAACAGTTTCGGAGACAGTGGGTCCCCCTGTCTTACTCCTTTCCTGATTCGGAATGTCTCTCCCACATTCTCCAGTTGAACTTGGGCAGTACTGTTTTTATAAATCTCTCTTATAATGCATATATATTTGCTATTGAGGCCCTGCTTTTGTAGCGTGTTGTATATGAAGTTGTGAGAGAGCGTGTCGAATGCCTTGTTGTAGTCCACAAATAAAATATAGTAGGATTTCCCATACTCGTTGTACTTCTCAATTAATTGCTTCACTACGTGCATGTGGTCTACAGTGGAGAAGTCACTACGGAACCCAGCTTGTTCTATTGGTTGCTGTTCATCTAGGCATTTGGTGAGCCTCCCGAGAATTATCTTCGAGAACACCTTATACAAGTTGGACATGAGACTGATTGGTCTGTAATTATCTATTCTGTTTTTGTCTCCCTTCTTGTGTATCAGAACTATTGTAGAACTTGTCCATTGGCTGGGTATTTGTTCGCTTTCCAGTATTTCGTTAAAGAGGTTGGTTAGTGGCTTCTCTAGGATATCAAGAGTCGCTTTTAGTACTTCGTTCGTAATCTTATCCTCACCTGGAGCTTTCCCTATTTTTTGTGACATGATGGCTCTTCTTGTTTCCTCGGGTAGTATCTCTGGGATGTCCTCATCTGCCCGCAAGATTACTTCATTGGCCCTAGAGCTGTTTAGTTCATCACTTGCATACAAGTTGCGGTAGAAGTTGGTGGCTATAGTACTTATTTGTGACCTTTTGGCTGTGGAACATTCCTTCCCCTTGGAATCTTTGGCCTTTAGGTTTGGAAGCCATAGAGTGTGATCTCTCAGATGCTTTAGCGCCCTTTTTATACCTCCTGTTTTTCTTATTTCATCCCGGATTGAGTTGAGCCTTATTTCTTTCTTATGATTCCTTATGCTTATTGTGATTCTTTTACTAATATTTTCAATTCTTTTCAGGTTTTGTTTTCGGTCTGTTAATAAGCTTTTCCTGTCTTCTATAAGTTTCTCAGCTTCTTCTCCTATTTTATCTTTCTTGCATTTTGTAGATGTTATTTGTTTTCCTATGTTTCTTATGCTCTTTTCTAATTCATTGTACTTTTGTTGTATTGAGCTTCTAAATGTTGTGTCTGGGAGCAAAATCTTAAGGCTCCTCAAATCTTCTTCATCTAGGTGCGGGATTGTCCTAGGCGTGCCAGTATTCAGATTTTTCCTTGACCTTTTCCTGTTTAACATTTTAAGGGTACCTCTTACCATCCTGTGATTTGTGCTAAAGTTGAGTTTATTTATGACATCTATGTTTTCAAAGTAATATGGGATATTTGTTATAATGAAGTCTATAATATTTTTGTATTTCCCATCCGGAGAAATCCACGTCCATGTTCGGTTGGGTTTCTTATTATACATGCTATTCATTATTTTGAGGTTGTGCTATTAGAGCAGTAAAATCTATTAGTTTTTGTCCATTCTTATTTCTTTTCCCGGTGCTAAATTGCCCAATTATATGCTCTTCTCCTTTTTGAGGTACGCCTATTTGGCTGTTGAAATCTCCTATGATGATTTTTTGTCTGTGAGTTTCATCTATGGTATCTTGTAGTGTTGTGTAAAAATTATCTTTTTCCTCTTCTGTTGCTTGCTCTGTGGGGGCATATACCTGTATTATGGATATGGCTGCCTTGTGTTCAGGTACTTTAAAGTTTAGTACCGCTATTCTATCGCTCTTTCCTATGAACTCTTCAATATGATGTTGGTGATGCTTTTTCACTAAGAAGCCGATGCCATACATTCCTTTCTTTTCGCCATTATAGTAGAACATATAGTCCTGGTATTCTCTTATTTCCTCTCCCAAACGTCTGACCTCGCTCAGACCGATTATGTCCCAGTTTACTAGTTCTAATGCTTTCCCTAGTTCTTCTAGTCTTTCTTCGGTTCGTAGCGTTCTTGTGTTCAGGGTAGATATATAGAATTTATTTTGGTTCTTCTTGAGTTGGGTTCCATTTCTTTGATCTGGTGTTGTTTTTTTGTTTTGATCCTTTATATACTGTTCTTGTTTGTTGTTGTATTTTTGTTTTGGTTTCATGGTTGTCGTGGTTAAGTTTTTTATGGTTATGTTAGAGTTTAAGTTAGTGTTTAAGTTAGTGTTTAGACTTTCTTCTTCTGGAGGGATTTGGTCAGATGCCCCACGGGGACCGGCCGGGTTGGGACTCATGATGTGTGTTCTGTGTTCCATTGTTGTGATGCCATTCTTGTCGTTTTTTCGGTTGCCGATGTCTACTAATTGTTAATTCGTTGCAGAATTAGATCTGTCTCTCATATAAGAGAAAGCATTTACTGTGTGTGTTCTATTTATTTTGCTAGGTGCCTTGTTACCTTTTCTCAGCTGTAATGCACTCTCACTTGTACCTGGAGACTGAGAGGGTGATCTCTTCCTCTTTTCTGCGTTCTCTTCCTTATTTATTATGATAAGTTTGTCACATCGTATGCGAGCAGTGTTGCCCTTTTTGATCTCTTCCTGTAGTTGGATCTTTAGATCCCTTCGTTTTTCCAGCACCGCCTTGGGGAAATCTTCTGTTGCATATATTCCCTTTGGGAAGGACTTATTGTTCCTTAACACTTCAATCTTCCTCCATCCCAGTGTTAATTGTACAAGTATAGGTCGTTCCTTTTTCCCATCTTTTTTCCCTAAGCGATTCACTCACCTTATCTCCCACTGATCCCACTCATCCAATTTTGCGGTTTTGCTCATGATATTTAGATTTGCCATAGTTGTTTTTATAAGCTCTTGATTAGTTGACTCGGTATCGGGAATTCCATGAAGAACTATATTGTTCCTCCTGACTTCCTTTTCAAGATACTGTACTCTGCCTTTCAGTGTTCCCACCTCCTCCTTCAATGCCTGATTTTCTTCAACAAGGGGCCGGATAGTTTCCGTCAGCGTTTCATTCAATTTTAGCGTAATATTTTGTGTTATAGTGTTTGTTTGTTGGTGTAATTCCTCCTTCATATTTTCCCACAAGATTTTTATTTGAGCATCCATGATGATTTATTTACCCTGAATTGGGGGGCGTTTTTCGAGGCTGGCAACACCCTATCTTGATCTGTGCACCGATCGAGGTTGTTATGTTGGCACTATGTACACACTAACACCACTTCACTGACTGACTTGTTCTGCGTTTGTTCCACTTGTTGTTTATCTGTGGCGTCCACTGACATTTAACCTCAAAATTGATAATATATGAAATTCGTAATTAAACTAGTAATCACTTTAGATTGTCTTCATTGTATTTAAAGATCACTGAGTTAATGTGGTTTTCTATTCGTTTTAAGATCACTTAGCCCGTAATGTCACTTCTTTATATTTTATTTCACTGATTGTTTGTGCACTGACGTTATAACGTTGTTACTTGTCGACACCGGAACCGGAAAAAAAACAGTAAACAGGAAAAGACCACATACTTACTTTAAATAGAAAATTAGTTCATATTTGTTGTTTTTTGAGATGGTTTTTAGGGTTCCGTAGCCAAATGGCAAAAAACGGAACCCTTATAGATTCGTCATGTCTGTCTGTCTGTACGTCCGTATGTCACAGTCACTTTTTTCCGAAACTATAAGAACTACACTGTTGAAACTTGGTAAGTAGATGTATTCTGTGAACCGCATTAAGATTTTCACACAAAAATAGAAAAAAAAAACAAATTTTGGGGGTTCCCCATACTTAGAACTGAAACTCAACTTTTTTTTTTCATCAAACCCATACGTGTGGGGTATCTATGGATAGGTCTTCAAAAATGATATTGAGGTTACTAGAGTCTGGCAAACGAAAGCTGTCCCAGAAAACCAGCGGCAATTTCAAAAAAACCTGCAGCTGTTTACACTGACAGTACACTGAATAAACGGAGTTGATACTATTTGATTTCCTGATCTTTTCACATCAGTGTTGGAGTATCGACTCCGTTTATTCAGTGTAGAGTCAGGGTTAAAAGCTGCAGGTTTCTTGAAATTGCCGCTCTTTCTCTGGGACAGCTTTCGTTTGCCAGACTATAACATCATTTTTTTCTAAACTAAACAGTTTGCGCGAGAGACACTTCCAAAGTGTTGAAAAGTGTGTCGCCCCCCCCTGTAACTTCTGAAATAAGAGAATGATAGAACTAAAAAAAAATATGATGTACATTACCATGCAAACTTCCACCATTCCATGCAAAGTTATTTAAGCTTGCTTCTTGTCACAGATAAGATAAAGTTTCAGCGAATCAAGTTACTGCTATAATACCTGTTCCTGACGTGTTTTCCGGACTGTCAAGAGACCGCAAGAGATAGACGGATGGAAGTTAATGCAGCACTTGACGGCCTTGAAGTAGAAGTTGCAGGTACCTAAATTTAACAGGGCGCCGAGCCTTTTATTGTGTTTTCTAATAAAATATGTAAAGTATTATCTTAAAATCAAAGAGCGCTTTACTATTGTAGGGTAGACGAGAAAAAATAAATACATCCCCAACTTACGTGTACGGGAGGTACCCTTATTTATATTTTTTTACATTATATCGTATTACTTTGTTGGCGTGACTAATATGCATATTCATGCCAAATTACAGCTTTCTAGTACTAAGACTTTCTGCGCTAGGCTGCGGACGGACGGACGGACGGACATGGCAAAACTATAAGGGGTCCTAGTTTGACTATGGAACCCTAAAGATTACATGGGGAGTAAGCAATATTTTTGTAAATTAATACGGTATTTATTTATTTATTTTGGTGTTGTATGGATTATATTTAGTTACACTGAAATAAATACATTATTACTATACAGACATTTTATTATTTCCCTGTTGTAAATATAGATTTTATTTTATAATAATTATTTATGTAACAAAATATAACAATATCATGTGAAAAATGTAATACTAAATATTAAACTAAGTATTAAGTAAAGTTTCAACAGTGTAGTTCTTATAGTTTCGGAAAAAAGTGACTGTGACATACGGACGGACGGACAGACAGACAGACATGACGAATCTATAAGGGTTCCGTTTTTTGCCATTTGGCTACGGAACCCTAAAAACCGTCTTCAAAAAGTTTCATACCTTTTAGTGATCATAATGATACTGTTATGTCGTCCACGTATTCTTATAACATTTGAGGAGTTCCCTCGATTGCTCCAAGATCCCATCGTCAGATCTTGACGTGCTGGAAATGGGACCAACTAGAAAGTATACCCAATCGAACAAAAGAACAAAGTTCAAATTGGTGCAACGGTCTTTGTGTAATAGGGAAACATGAATGAACGATGAATTGAGAGCCTTCTACTTTTATTGAAGTTGGTTAAAAAACAACAATTAATAGCAAATTTTCTATTTAAAGTCGTCTTGGTGCCGTCTTAGATGATTTTAGTAGGTATAGTACATTATTGCTTAGGCCCGAAAAGTAGGAGATTGCCTGACGAGGTGGTGAAAATACGAGTCTGACCCATTTTCGTTGAGGGATATGACTTAAAAAATGTGAAAACAATGCATTTTATTCATTTTAGACATCATGTTTCATAGAGCCATTTCCTGCTTAAGACATACACAATAAGTAAGTTTTTTTTTTTTTCAACACAACCGGGTGCAATTCCCGAGCAGAGTACTGGTTTTTTTTTAAATATATGAATGCAATTTTTCCTCTTATTTAAATCGATAACATGGTTCCTAAGAACAGATCTTCGTATGTCTTATAGTTTCAGAATTTCCCACACTGTCCGATTTAAATGAGACACCCTATATAGATAGAATCATATTTATTGAGATAAAACAATACAAATATTCACTTTTAGCTTACTTGAGCTCGACTTAATCTATTGTTTTTAAAATACCAAGCCTTGCTAATATCAAGTTAGGTCATAAAAATCGAATGAGTACCTATATTTTATGTGTAGCGATAAATGGTTATATAAATACAATATTTTAAGTATATCGGCTAAGAAATGTATTTCGTGTTTATTGCCGTTGCCGTGTTTTGTGAGTTAATATTTGCCAAAGAAGATTTTGTAAACGTGGACAGTGTCACAGGAAAAGGTACATGTTTTTAGGGTTCCGTAGTCAACAAGGGACGCTTATTGTTTCACCGTGTCCGTCTGTCCGACTCAGAAAAAGCTGTAATTTGTCATGGATTTTGTCACGTTTTGAAAAATATTAATTAAGGGCTTTAATTAAAACATAACTCAATTGATTCCCCTGTGTAACGAAAGTTACCCATATAGATTGTATGATTAAGTTTCGTTACACAAAGGAAGCGATCGTAATTTTGTTTTCATTAAGCCTTTAACCATGTATTTTTTTTGAAAACGACCCGTATATAGGTGTCCCGTACACCGACGATAATCCGTCGTCATCGGAATCATATCATAAATTCATAATATATAAAGTTTACATAATACATAATGGTTTATAATATATAATGGTTATAATATGTAATGGTTTTATATCTGAAACCGTAAACTTTTTAGGATTTTTTAAAAGCTATAGAACCCATTAAACTAGGAACCTTTATAGTTCGCCATATGTCCGTCCGTCCGCAGCCTAGCTCAGAGACTCTTAGTACTAGAAAGCTGTAATTTGGCATGCATATTATGCATATTAATCACGCTAACAAAGTGTTACAAAAAATGTAAAAAAAATATTTGTTGGGGTACCTCTCCTACACGTAACGTGGGATGTTTTTTGTTTTCTCGTCTACCCTATAGTGTCGGGTGTCGTTGGATAGGTCTTTCAAAAATATTACGGGTTAGTAAGACAGTTTTTCGATTGAGTAATCCGTTTATGAAATATTAAGCTTAAGTGTGTCCCCGCCCACAATCAAAACTACATATACTAAAAATCTGAAAAAAAACTTAAATTAAAGAGCATATAACCAATTTTAAAGGAAAACTATCACGACTAAGTAGACATCATTGGTTCTAGAGATACAGGCGATTAAAATGTTTATACCTACTAAAATCATCTTCGACGGCATTAATTGACTTTAAATAGAAAATTTGCTATTACTTGTTGATTTTGATGTTTGTAGTACTTAACGGCTTCGGAACCCTACACTGAGCATGGTCCGACATGCTCTTGCCAGGTTTTTTTTTGATATACCTTCACAGTTAATGTGGCCACTGTCAATGCTTCGCTGCCCATGGCGAGGGACCTCCCTATCCTAAGCTCGATGGTGGTTCGCCCGCTCTTCGGATGGTGGTGGCTGGTGCTCTTCTGATGGTGATGGAGTTGGTCGGTTGGGGTGGTCCCGTCTTGGAGTGGGATTTGGGTCCCTAGGGTCCACTTCGGGTCTTGGTGGGCGACCTCGACCGATTCTGGCTTCTGGCTGCCTTCGCCTCAAAGGCGGATGGATGCGGTCTAGGAGCAGGTGCCTGGGACGCCTTATGGGCGCCCCCAAAGCGGCTAGGGTGTCGAGATTAGTAGACGGGAGTAAGGGCGTCAGAGAAGGCGGAGCGAATCGCTATACAGGGTGTCTCATTTAAATCGGTCAGTATGGGAATTTCTGAAACTATAAGACAAGATCAAAAACAACCGGGCTCGATTCCCGAGCTGAGTACGAGTTTTTTTTAAATGTATAAATGCAGTTCTTCTTCTTATTACAATCGATGACATGGTTCCTAAGAACAGATCTTCGTATGTGGTATTGTTTCAGAATTTCCCATAGTGACCGATTTAAATGAGACTTTGTATATCATTGCATTTATAGTACTCAGGCCACCTGATAGTAAGTGGAATCTGAGACCCATAGACATTTGAATTCTCAAGACTGACCCTGAGGACTAAGATGGAATGCCTCTATGCTAGAAATTGCACCGGTTGTCTTTTCCCTACACCGCAACAATGCGAACACTGTTGCTTGGCGGTTGGTTAATGGATAAGATGGTGGTAGCGATCCGGACGGACCCTGCAGAGGGTCCTACCACCACTAAAACTACTAGTAGTAAGATTACTAACCTTCAATTCTCTAGCAGGCAAGGGTTTGACCCTGAAGATCGATGGTTCTTTAGACATAGCCAAACTCCTGGGTATCTACATGGAAGATTACCCTACCATCACGGACTCCATTATAAGGTACTGTAGATGTTGCTTTTGATTGTTGCTGTTGGTACGTTCTTAACCCCCGACGCAAAAAGAGGGGTGTTATAAGTTTGATGTGTAAGTGTATGTATGTATAGCTCTTAAATGGATGAACCGATTTTAATGTGGTTTTTTATTTGAAAGCAGGTTTTCTAGCGGTGGTTCTTAGACATGTTTGATCGAATTCGGTTGAACCGTTAGCCCCAAATTAACGGTGACACCTACTTCCAGAGCTGATATCGCTTAAACGGCCCAACCAATTTTCATTAAATCTTGCTAATAACCATCCTGATTAATGTAGCTTTATTTAAAAAACCTGCGTCCAAATCCGTTCATCCGTTTGAGAGCTACGATGCCACAAACAGACACTCAGATGGAGAAGTTTAAAAAGTGTGAAATAAAAATAATAATTAGATATTTTAAAAACCCCCGACTTAAAATTGTATGTAAAAACCTCTAAAAAGTAATAAATAGTAAGCATAAGTTTAATTGTACTCCGTGTGGTTGCCGGGTTAGATAGTGCCACTCCATGTCTTCCCGTGGATGTCGTGAGAGGCGACTAAGGGAATAAGGGCTTGTAGTACACTAATACACTAGTAAACTTCTTGGCCTGATTGTGCAAAATGTGGTGACAGAATTATTAAAAAAGTCTTTTTAGAGTTGTTGGTATTTCTGTAGCTCTGCCTAGCCCACTCTGGGAATGAAGGCGTGATGCTATGTATGTATGTATGTAGTTTAATTGTAAGTATGTATTAATATTTTGATCAAAGCGTCGTCGCGTAGGAGTAAGCTGATTGTTTGATAAGTAGGTAGTTAACTAAACACTGACACTAACTAAACTGAAACGTCGGGGACCGCTAAGTAGCTGGGGTATTTTATATTATTTAATTTAATTAGCGGTCCCCTGCCGTGTCAGTTTAGTTAGTGTCAGTGTTTAGTTTAGTTAGTGTCAGTGAATGTATGTAGTCAGAAACCGTATATTTGACGACACGTCGCCTCGGATTGATTACTATTACCTGGGTTTCGAGAAAAGAGTGTTGGGCTTATTGCGAATCATTCAAAAAGGTGCCAAAATCACTCAGCTGTCGAGACGGCACGTAGCTCACACAATTACGTTAGCAGCGACGAACGGCGACTGGAGCGTCAAAGCCGATAACAAAGGCGTCTAAAGTAATGTTGCCAGTAAGAAAATATCGAGGCGTTTGGTAGTTTTTATAAACTTTCGGAATATACCCAATTTCACAATTACCCCAATGCACTATACGCAACTTAAAGTGGGCACCTTTTTCCGTCAAGTTGACTACACTTAGGTTAAAGGTTATTAAACTGTGTCATGTATGCTATATACTGCGTATTCATTCGTACAGCAGTAAAGCGCTCTTAGATTTTAAGATAATTCACTTTATTTATTAGAAAACACAATAAAACGAATGAGGGCGCCACTGGACGCTCGACCCTCTTAAATGTCTACATAGAAAATATCCAACAACAGGAACAAATATTCGCGCTAATCACACAAATATCTGCCCCTCGGGACTTGAACCCAGGCCCGCTAGCTTCGGAGGCAGGGTCACTACCAACTAGGCTAGCGTGTCGTCAAAACAAACATGATGCATGAGGCATTTTAGAGCGTAAAAAGTGAAAATACATTTATATTTATTTCACAGAATACACGAATCTAACCCTGAGACCACTAAATCCCATCTAAGGTATTTATAAAGGGTTCTATAATAGTAGTTACTGATGCATAACAATAGACATTAAAGGCTGGCGTCCACAGGTACCGGACGCACCGGCCTGCTATCTCTTACGGTTCAATACATATGGTTTAATACTTTAAAGCTAGGACGGATGGACAGACAGACAGCGTCGGCTTAGTAATCCTGTTTGATACCCTTCGGGTACGGAACCCTGAAAAGGAGAAGGTTCTCAATTCATCTGTTTTTAGGGTTCCGTTCCGGGAACGTTTATAGTTTCCCCATGATCTTCCGTCCGTCCGTCCGCAGCCTAGCTCAGACACTTCGTACTAGAAAGCTGCAATTTTTACATGAATATAAGTACATATTAGTCACGCCAACAAAGTGGTTAAATAAACATTGAAACATTTTTTTAGTGTACCTCCCCTACACGTAACGTGAAGATGCTTTTTTTTTGAAAATTACATATTTTATACTCAAAATCTGAAAAATATTTTCAAGGAAAGCGATTAAATGTTTATACCTACTAAAATCATCTAAGACGCCAAATGACTTTAAATAGAAAATTAGTTATTACTTGTTGTTTTTTATGTTTGTAGTACTTTACGGCTTCGTAACCCTACACTAGGCATCCGACATGCTCTTGTCCGGTTTTTGTTTGTATGTCACTCGATCTCTTCGATAATCCTACTATCCTTACCTACTTATATTATAAATGTGAAAGCGTGGATGTTTGTTACGCTTTCACGCAAAAATTTCTTGACGAATCATTATGAAACATTGTAAACATATTCTGGGAGGTACTAGAAGTAACATAGGATAATTTTATTAAAAAAAAAATATATTTTTGACAAAAATAAAAGTTAAAATTGTCAAGAAAAAAATATTGCAGCGGGCGAAACCGCTGGCGGGTCGCTAACTCGCTAGTAATATTGTAAACGCGAAAGTTTAAAGGTATATGGATGTTTGTTACTCTTTCACGCAAAAACTACTGGACGGATTTAGGTGAAATTTGGTATGAAAACAGCTTATACCTTGGATTAACACATAGGCTACCTTTCATATCGCTATTCTCTGGGAACTGATTTATACGCATACGAAGTCGCGGGCGGAAGCTAGTCTTCTATATTTTAATGATTCTTTTTGTAGGATGTCTCAATGTAAATTTGGAGTCGGTTCACTCTGTCTAAACATTAAATTGTTTTATTTGCAGGAAAAAAAAACATCCGGCGCTCATTAGGATTAACACAATGACGTATGTATTTAATCGATTGACGCAGTTCATCGCTGCTCCTACGAATACGTGCTGTAAGACCACAAATATAAGTTACGCCGGCAATCTTCGTCCACGCAGAAAGGTGCTCACTAATGCCGAAGATAAACGAACGTAAAAATCAATTCAATACAAACCTTGTCGTGTTACTCGTAAGGTTGAATATGAAATGACAGTTAAACTCGTCTTTTCTCGCTCATGGCGATTAGCGATTAGCGATTAGCGCTTAGCGCTCGTGTGTCTCTTCTTTTGAACGAATGACAACTGACACGACGCTAAATAAAATGGCGGTCGTCGGCATCGCTGCAATGGCTGCCGAATATTTGACAAATAATACCTACTGCCTTATAATTGGCCAAAACGTTTTCGCGCCTTCTAAAAAAATGCTTTCTGCGCAGGTACATCGTTGTAACTTATATTTGAGGTAGGTACTACTGAACGTATTAATTCGCTTCGTATCAAAATGTATGCAGGTACACCAACTGCGGGGCTCACGCACGAAATGACGTTAGTGACGTACGCGTGGAACAATGATTTATGTGGCTCGTGCGTAGCGTGCGTGCGGAGCGTGCGCCGCAGTGGAAATGGATTGGAGTGCACCCCATTCAAGAATGAATCATCCTACTTGCTCCTACTATTATTACCTGAGCGACCGAACTCCGGTGTAGTGTATGGAGACGCAGGGCTCGGATACCGGAATACCGCAAAACCTTTTCGGTTCCGTTCGCATAAACCGGGTTTTGGAGAAACCTTTATATAAAGTTCTTTACGAATTAACCGGTATATTAGAGCTTAAAAACCGTTTTAACCAAACGCACGTCACGCACCATAAACAAGCGCGGCTTAATGTTGTTATTCAGTGCAAAAGTTTTGGTGTCTCGACTCGCAGCTCGTGAATTAAACAGGTTAATTAAGGTTAAAATAATGTTCTCAAAACGTTCGCGTCCCCTGAAAAAGTTCAGAGCAAACGCGAAATAAACCGGTATTAACCGGTATTTTTTTAACCGGTTCCGAGCCCTGTGTAGACGACACTATTAAATGACAATTTGATAGTGTCGTCTATACACGATGGAAAAAACGAACGCCACATAGACTAAGTACCGTAAATATTGGAAATAGCCAATTCTACGCAAAGGAGACATTATTTTATTATTGAAATCAATAAATACTGCATTCATGGATTTTTGGGAAGTTCGTCTTCCATAACCCGGAATCGAACTGGTCAAATATGACAAAACAGTAGACGCGTCGAGTTTGGACTCATTTCACTGGTATTTTTATACCTAGTGAGTTTATTATCAATAGAGTTAACATTTAGGAGGCATACCGTGGTTCTAGAATCCATGGAGTCGCTATTTCCTAATTATTATAAATATACATAACACCTTGTTTTTGACCTACAGTATGGTAGGTACTTGATTCATCCATTTTTTCATCCAGTTTGTTTGTTTGTTACGCTTTCACATCGGGAGATATCCTCCTTAATAAAATTCATTTACATTAATTAATTAATTAATTTGAAATAACGTATGTACGAATAATTAGGAAATAGCGGCTCAATGGGTTCTGGCCCACGATTTGCAGCCAAAGGTACCCCTATATCAGTATTAGGGAGCTACTACGCCAATTGATCGATGGTTGTAGCCCCCTTAGACAACAATACACAACAAAAGTATACATTCGTCAACAAAAGTAGTTAATTGAAAATAAAATAGGCTCGTAGTAGATCCGTCCAGTTAGGTCTCATTTGTCTGGTCTTTTGATAGTGAGTTTAAAATCACTGCTATAATTAGATACAGTCAGCAGTAGAAGTACACTCGTGGACAAATAATATGGGTGAGTGCGTTTTTCTTACAAACGAGGCTATTTCGAAGCCTTGGTTCCTGGCCAGGGGTTGTTTTGAGTGAGGTTTAATGTTTAATGTTTATTTACCAGCAAAAACCATTTACAAAATATTACATCAGAGCTTAAAAGTTAACATATCACGCAAGATTCTGTAAAGTGGAGAACTACTTAACTAAGTGACATGATTAAATTTAGCATGTAGGTAACCACTTGACTATACTTAATTTAATTTAACAATGTTTGTATCCATCGGTCCCAAACTAGGCGCAGCCTGTATCTTGGGAACCTGGGGTACTTGTATACCATACTAATTTACTTAAAAGCAATATAAAAAAACAAAAAAAACAGCTAACACAACAGCGAGAGAGTTTCGGTCAGCATTTGGATCTCCTTACATTTTATTGCCATTTTAGATGTTTTTCTGAACATGCACAATTCCGGCGTTAACCGCAGATTCAATCAGTTGGGTATACTAGGCACTCTGGAAGTCCTGTATCGATGCTTGGGGTATCCATCATCCGCTGGCGAGGAACCAAGGCTTCGAAATAGCTTCTTTAGTATGAATGACGCACTCTGACCCGTTAATACGGGTCAGAGTGCGTTAACCGCGAGAGTATCTCTGCAACTGAAGAGTTCAAAATGATCTGCACTCCACTCTATTGTCAAGAGAATTCGTCGTGAGTAGATCATTTTGAGCATGATAATTTGCTTAAGCTGAGTGTAATTGAAAAGGATTTTTTTGCAACAACTTATTTACTTGATGTTTCAGGACTAGCGTGGATACTGGGATGACTCAGATAGAGGAAATAGCATCGACCACTCATAAAGTGAAGGACAGCAAGAGGGTCCACGAGCTCATTCTTCACGTCTACAAGCAGGCAATGAAGGTATACAACCGCGCAAGAGTGTGTCGGACCATGCTCAGTGTAGAGTTCCGGCGCCGTTAAGTACCTACTACTTGAACATAAGAAACCGGGCAAGAGCATGTCGGACCATGCTCAATGTAGAGTTCCGGCGCCGTTAAGTACCTACTACTTGAACATAAGAAACCGGGCAAGAGCATGTCGGACCATGCTCAATGTAGAGTTCCGGCGCCGTTAAGTACCTACTACTTGAACATAAGAAACCGGGCAAGAGCATGTCGGACCATGCTCAGTGTAGAGTTCCGGCGCCGTTAAGTACCTACTACTTGAACATAAGAAACCGGGCAAGAGCATGTCGGACCATGCTCAGTGTAGAGTTCCGGCGCCGTTAAGTACCTACTACTTGAACATAAGAAACCGGGCAAGAGCATGTCGGACCATGCTCAGTGTAGAGTTCCGGCGCCGTTAAGTACCTACTACTTGAACATAAGAAACCGGGCAAGAGCATGTCGGACCATGCTCAGTGTAGAGTTCCGGCGCCGTTAAGTACCTACTACTTGAACATAAGAAACCGGGCAAGAGCATGTCGGACCATGCTCAGTGTAGAGTTCCGGCGCCGTTAAGTACCTACTACTTGAACATAAGAAACCGGGCAAGAGCATGTCGGACCATGCTCAATGTAGAGTTCCGGCGCCGTTAAGTACCTACTACTTGAACATAAGAAACCGGGCAAGAGCATGTCGGACCATGCTCAGTGTAGAGTTCCGGCGCCGTTAAGTACCTACTACTTGAACATAAGAAACCGGGCAAGAGCATGTCGGACCATGCTCAATGTAGAGTTCCGGCGCCGTTAAGTACCTACTACTTGAACATAAGAAACCGGGCAAGAGCATGTCGGACCATGCTCAATGTAGAGTTCCGGCGCCGTTAAGTACCTACTACTTGAACATAAGAAACCGGGCAAGAGCATGTCGGACCATGCTCAATGTAGAGTTCCGGCGCCGTTAAGTACCTACTACTTGAACATAAGAAACCGGGCAAGAGCATGTCGGACCATGCTCAGTGTAGAGTTCCGGCGCCGTTAAGTACCTACTACTTGAACATAAGAAACCGGGCAAGAGCATGTCGGACCATGCTCAATGTAGAGTTCCGGCGCCGTTAAGTACCTACTACTTGAACATAAGAAACCGGGCAAGAGCATGTCGGACCATGCTCAATGTAGGGTTCCGAAGCCGTTAAGTACCTACTTACTACAAACATAAAGTTTTCCTTTAAAATTCGTTTTATGCTCTTTCATTTAAGTTTTTTTTCTGATTTTTAGTATTTGTAGTTTTGGCTGTAGGCGACGAAAAATTACGCTTTAAAGCTTAATATTTCATATATGGATCACTTAATCGAAAAATTGTTTTCACAAACCCGTAATATTTTAAAAAGACCTATCTAAAGACAATCCACACCATGGGATAGACAAGAAAAAAAATACATCCCCACGTTACGTGTAGGAGCGGTACCCTAAATAATATTTTCTCTCATGTCGTATTGTTGTGTACCGGTGTGGGGATAAGACAACCGGTGAAATTACTAGCATAGAGGCGTTCCATCTCAGTCCTCAGGGTTGGCAACGCATTTGAGGTCTTAGGATTATAGTATTGAGAATTCAAATGTCTATGGGTCTCAGATTCCACTTACCATCAGGTGGCCTGAGTGCTCGTGTACCTTCTCCTTAACATAAAAAAGTACCGTTGTCTAGCTCTCTAGCTGCCTTTAAGTTACTCCAAATGAAAAGTCGCCAATGCAAAACCCACACGAAGTCTATGGTACTTAAAGTAACATGGGAAATTTCTCGAAACTTACGGCACCCAAGTCACTCCACGCGGGTTTAACTCGTATTTGTCCGGATTTTTAACACGAACTACCTCCAGTTTATACTGTTGTCGGTAGAGAGGACAAATAGAGAGATCTCTCTCCAGGCGGTTGTTGTGCCTAGGGACCGAAGTCCGTTTGGATGAAGTTGGAAGTGGTATATAAGTCAACCGACTGAAGAAACTTCGTTAGCGCGATGTAGCGCACTGTCAGATTTAGTTGCGTTGCCTGACGCTGGTGGCGCTGGCGAGTTGTTTGTTACAAGTTGTCACTAGATGTCGCTAGGTCGCCACACCGTGACTGTACGTATTATTTACCATTCCAGGTATTCGACAGCATAAAGCAAAAATTCAACGGCAGAGAAGAAAAACAAAGAGTAGCCACGTTAGCGAAAAGTTACCAATACAAATTCACTGATTTCGTTCAAAGAACTCGAGAGTACGACGTCAGGACCAAGTTGGGCGACCAGAAAGTCATTCTAAACACTATCGACACGTCGGTTCTGATTCTTCAACGACTAATAAACTTTCTAAAGTCCGAATCAGCTGTAAGGAGTGTCAATGAAGACGGCACACCACAAGATAACATGGGAATTTCTGATGAAGCGC
The DNA here is from genome assembly GCA_949316455.1 of Acleris holmiana. Taxonomy (NCBI): domain Eukaryota; kingdom Metazoa; phylum Arthropoda; class Insecta; order Lepidoptera; family Tortricidae; genus Acleris; species Acleris holmiana. The sequence continues at coordinate 6,719,936 of OX438790.1, read as the reverse complement.
TACAGAAAGAGGTAGACGCGGAAAAAGAACTGGAATACCATCATGTGTGTGTAAAATATAACTATTGTCGGAGTGCGTTTGGCTTGAAGACGGTTTTACAAAACGTGGTCAAAACACTGGCCACAGCGCCCGATGATAAGCTAACTCAAGCAGTTGATGCGCTCACTGAAGTTCTGAAATCTGCGGATTTTAGTAGGATCATTGATTCAAGGTCAGAAACTACTTTCAAAGAGAAACTGAACCGGTTTGAGAAGACGACACCGGAGAACGCGCGACTTGGTAAGTTGACAATGTAACTATTATTTTATCGAAACACCTTTCCACATACGTATGAATACGCAGAATTTTCATTTCATCGAAAGGTATTTTTGTCGCTGCATGAGTTAATTTATGTCACAAGAAATTGTAGTGACTGAACACATGTGTAATGTTGTTAACTAGCAACACCATCTCCTCCCTCTCTTCCATTATCGGGCTGACAGCCATGTTAACGTATATCACAAAATAAATAAAATAAAACGCTGTGATTAATTAATTTTGAGTGTTTTATTGACATATCTAGGAGTGTGGGAACCCAGAGGAGGTAATCAAGAACAAACCGAATCACAGTCTAACCCCAATATATTCTTACAGAATGGGCCCTTTCGGATACACTTCGACCCCTTTAGGATCTTGTATGCTATAACCCTCTTACACACTCAGCTGTTCAAATGTGCAGGTTTCCTCACGATGTTTTTATTATACTTTACCTTAAGAGCATCGGATAATGTACTTAAGTTAGAATAACTCTAGTACATGGTGACCGTGGGGGTTCGAACTCTGTATCTTACGATCACATGTCGACCCCTTAAACCACTAGGCCACCGACGCTCTCAACCTAACCTACGTAATTAATATTTAAGATATCCTGAAATATCACGGTTTCAGCAGAAAACGGCGATCGATGAAATGATGGCTTACCAAGTATTAGTATTAGTAAACCATTTTGTTAATTTCCAACAACGTTAGATTAAAAATATTTTCTATTCCTAGCTATGAACATTCTCCTTGACGCCATGACTAACCTGAACGCTCCAATCGAAGTGGCCCCTGAAAATGCTGCCATCGCAAAAAAAACCACAGTTTTTTACAACATCGTCAATGAATTAGACTCGGCTATACCAGCCAACGATAGGAACAGGCTGGAGTGGGCTGATGCCGAGCAGAGCCTGCAGCAGTGGGTCAAAGGAGAAAGGTATCCAACATTTTTCCGATCATATCCATAACTAGACCCCGTTGTATCGGTGCAATTTGGTAGCGGCTCCATAAAATAAAAAACTCTTATGGGTAACTGTATTAGGTTCTATAATAAGCTCCCAAGTAATGTTACTGAACTATCAGTAAATAAATTTAAGAGTTACGTTAAGCGTAAACTAATTTCTAAAGCATATTATAGTATTAAAGACTATATTAATGATAACAATGCTTGGGACTGAATTGCTTGTAATAAAATGTTTAGTCCTTACGACAAAAGGTTGCGAACGTCGAAAAAAAAAAGACACCCGACAGAGTTTCTTACAGGTTCTTCTCTGATCGGTCGCGATTTGAACCTGCAGTCAATTTAGGCTAAGTCGCTACTATGACGTTTCAAAAGAGTTTATTATTTGTAAACCTACTTGAATAAAGATTATTCTGATTCTAGCGGGACGTTCTTAGGCATGGGTAAAAATAATGTTGAAATATAGCTACGAGGGGCGGCTGAAAAGTTGTAAGCCTAAGGTGGAAAAAAAAATTAAGAAAATTTAAGTTATATTTATTTTTCAATGTAATCCCCCTCTAATTCGATGCATTTCTTACATTTATTCTTACATATATAATGCTTTTATACCGTTAAAAAAAAATATTTGCTTTGGCCTTGAAAATGCTCTTCTACTGCCGCCTTCATTTCATCACGTCCAAATCGCTTTCCTCTTAGGTCTTTCTTTAAATTACTGAACAGAAAATGGTCGCTAGGGGCTAAATCTGGACTATACGGAGGGTGGTTAATTTCTTCGAAGCCGATTTCCTTCAGAGCTAGTCTTGCAACACGCGCGGTATGAACGGGGCGTTGTCTTGCAAAAACAAAACGCCTTTTATATTTAGGTACCTAAAGTTGGCAAAAACCCGGCAAAAGTTAGGCAAATATGGAGGCGGCTTCTTAGTTAAATTATTTTAATAATATATTTCGGGAAACGATACGATACACAAATATTTGTAGATATATACATATCATAAGTTCATACTGTTGTTCAATACTTCCGCATGGAAAATAACTTCAAATTAATAAGCAATAAGCTTATATAAATAATTAAATTTGCACTGTGGAGGCCTAATTACAAATTAAGAAATCCCCACACCGTTCACGCCACCCGACTTTAAGTAAATATCGATCCAAATTTCCGACCCCTGCTAATGTAATAATAACGATGAAAGAAATGGAAATCTCACTGAAAATGTGAGAGTCTCTCTATGACATCGTAGCTCCTAAAATAATGGACCAAATGGAAAGTGTTTTTAGGGTTCAGTACCTCAACAGGAAAAAACGGAACCCTTATAGGATCACTTTGTTGTCCGCCCATCCGTCCGTCCGTTCTAAGATAACTAAAAAAAAAGATACGGCTGTTTATGCAGCAAAAAGTCGAGACTAAAGAGCGATAATGATAAATATCTCCTGTCATAATGACTTAATTTAGCCCCTTGTTGAACAATATACAATTAAATAATTTATTGTTTGTTTTGTATTGTTTTTTTCTTATTTCTTTCTATTGTATTTTTTGACTGTTATTGATTTATTTTTAATTTATAATATTGTTTAATTAGGTATGATGAATGATGCCGATCCTTATGATGAAATAATATGAATTATTAATTATAAATATGATTTAGGGGACATTTAAAAAAAAAAAACATAGTTAAGGGCTTTAATAAAAACAACACTTAATTGATTCCTATGTGACGAAAGTTACCCATATAGTTTGTATGAGTAACTTTCGTCACACAAAGGAAGTGACCGTGATTTTGTTTTCATTAAGCCCTTAGATTTTTTTTGTCAATGACTCTTATTCGTTTTAATAATCATGCTAAAAATACTTTTAATTTTGACATGTAATGCAAACTTATATTGTAATATTTCATGAAATAAAAAATGTAAACTAAACTATTTGTTCTCTAGGTCTGACATCCAGGACATCTTGCAGTCCCTGATGAATAATATCAACAGAGGCATCAAGGAAATGAGTCCTGAAAGCGCTTTAAAAATCAGGAATCAATTTAATACACATTGAGAAATATTGGTTGTTTTTTTGCAACATGCCCAAGCTACAATTAATTTTTTGGATTGGAATAATATTTAAAAACACCGGGCAAGGTCATGTCGGGCCATCCTCGCTGTAGGGTCCCCCTGAATCCGTTACTGAGTACAAACAAAAAAACCGGCCAAGTGCGAGTTGGACTCGTGCATGAAGGGTTCCGTACCTACAAAAACGGCAATAAATCATGGCTGTTGTATGGGAGCTCCCCTTTATTTATTTTATTTAATTATTTATTTTTAAAGCTAGTTAATATATTGTTGCCAGAATCTAGCAAAAAACGACTCAAAAATCACGTTTGTTGTATGGGAGCCCCGCTTAAATATTAATTTTATTCTGTTTTTAGTATTTGTTGGTATAGCGGCAAAAGAAATACATCATCTGTGACAACTGTCTAGCTATCACGGTTCATAAAATACAGTCTTAGTAATAGGGTCCCGTTTTTACCCTTTGGGTACGGTACCCTAAAAACTATCCCGATAAATTACAAGTTTGAACGAATTTTCTACTAAGTTATGGTCACCTGTATGTTAAACCAATAAAGTCTACTTATTCGTAATATTTTGTCTGTTAGTTTCGTTATGTGCTATGATTGTAGATATTTTTAAGCCTTTTATCGTTTAGTTTTGGCTGTAGTGGGGAGGGACATGCAACTCTAGCTAAAATGGCAATTTTTGAGTTGAATATTTCCTTCAAGGTCTCCCAAAACTTAAAATTGATTATAACATGTAGATACATAAGTTTTTAATATAATGACACCTCACTCGATGTTATTATGTGACGGTAGCGAAACCACCTAGCCACATATTTAGACCATGGTAAGTGTAAGGGCTCGTAGAGTTAGGGGCGTTAGGGCTTGTAGTTAGAAGCTTACTCTACACGAGATCTGATAACTTTTTGACAGTGCGACCCATATGGTCTCGTCTTGGCAACATTTAATATGAATATCCGTCGGTCTGTCCGTCTGTCGAGCAAGATGCGTTCGTTTTTGAATCAATCGCGTCACTGGTAGATCACGTGACTTTTCGTATCACGTGCTCTACTAGTGACGCGATTGGTTCAAAACCAAACGAATAGAAACGCTACTTAGCGAACGCGTGTTGGCTTTAGGCTCAGGTTTACAGTCCTTTGAAGCTGTGATTAAATCAAACTTCAAAGTTAACTAAAAAAAACCGGGAAAGAGCGTGTTGGACCATGCTCAGTGTAGGGTTTCGAACATAAAAAATCATCAAGTAATCACTAATTTTCTATTTAAAGTCAATTGGTGCCGTCGTAGATGATTTTAGTAGGTATTTTTTTATTGGAACACAGCATGATTATAAAAATAAAAATAAAGTAGGCTAAACACTATCGTTACTCTACCATAACATTAAAAATAGAATAATAAATAACCACCAATGAAGTTCATCCGTACCTGCGATAGCTTACTAATGACGTTAGCTTAACATTAAAGATTTTCTTTGTGGAATACAGAGAGTAAAAGCCTTTTGGCCGAGACCACAGAACCAGTGAATATATCGAAATCGTCTCGTATTTAATTGCACCGTGAACAAATGCGATATAAAGGTGAATGTTGGCCTGCCACTGTTCTTTGAAAAGGTAACGCAAATGTCTTACGGTTAGAAACTCGACTATTTGAACGAGGCACCGCAAGGCCTACATTTCCAAAAAAACCTGGTGCTTCTAATTTGCCATGTATTATTTTAAACATGAACACTACATCACCCACTGCCCTACGCGTCTCCAGGGAACATCCTGTAATGCTACAGTCTCAGGGAGTAATTACTTAGGTCACGACATTTAAGTAGGTACAAGGTATAAACACTTTAATCGCCTGTATCTCAAGAACCAATGATGTCTACTTAGTCGTGATAGGTTTCCTTTAAAATTGGTTACTTATATGCTCTTTCATTTAAGTTTTTTTTTTTAAATTTTTAGTATTTGTAGTTTTGGCTGTAGGGGGGAGGGGACACTTGAGTCTAACAAAAATTAGCGCTTTAACGCTTAATATTTCATAAACGGAATACTTAATTAAAAAACTGTTTCCACAAACCCATAATATTTTTGCAAGACCTATCCAACTACACCCCACACTATAGGGTAGACGAGAAAAAAAAACATCCCCACGTCACATGTAGGAGGTACCTACACTAAAAAAAATATTTTCTTTTTATTGTACCACTTTGTTGGCGTGACTAATATGCATATTCATGCCAAATTGCAGCTTTCTAGTACTAATAGTCTTTGCACTAGGGTGCGGACGAACGGACGGACGGACATGGCGAAACTATAAGGGTTCCTAGTTTGACTACGGAACCCTAAAAAAGATACGGCCGTTGATGCCGCAAAAACGCTACACTAACCCCACAACTTGGTTGTGCTGGCATTGGTGATGTTTATGGGCGACGGTGACTGCTTACCATTAGGTGGTGGTGGTGGTGGTTTGCTGGTTTTATGGCTATAGAAACATTGCTATGCATTGTTTACCTCTTCTAATTACATACATACATAACGTCACGCCTTTATTCCCAGAGTGGGGTAGGCAGAGCAACAGAATACCAACAACTCTAAACTTGTTGATAATTCTGTAACCACATTTTGCATAGTCATTCAGGCTAAGATATTTACCAGTGTATTAGTGACAGGTGGCAAGCCCATCGCCTAACAGTACTACAAGCCTTTATTCCCTTAGTCGCCTCTTACGACATCCACGAGAAGACATGGAGTGACACTATTCTAACCCGGCAACCACACCTTTAACTAACCTTGCTTAATAACAAAGTTACGCTCACTCTTCAATTCTCTGAATTCCCCATATTGACTCATCATTTACTCCTATACCTTAGGTGTATACTTCAATCGCAATTTATCTTAGTTAACCCGAGTTAATAATCCACGTACCTACACTCAACTTTATTCATTATAATAAAAAAAACAGACTCGAATTACGTAAGTAGCGAAATCGATTACACGGTGCAGTGTATTTTTAATAAGGTATGCACATATATATACTACGTACTTTCAAGATTATAGTTTACACATTCGACTTCACGTGTTATTATTTCACTTAGCAACATTCTAAAAAACAACATGCTTTATGGTGTTTGTTTCAAAAGCATACCCTGTTGTTCATTTTTAACTGACTTACAAAAAAGGAAGAGGTTATCAATTCGAAGTTTAACATTTTTTTTCGTGTTTGCTACGTGGTTACTATTTCATTTTTGGATCGGTTTCGAAAATTCTTTTTTTTCTTCATGAGGTGAACTCCCGAGGTGGTCCCATTGTCACCAAGTTGATATCTGATGTGAGGATCCGTGAGGAATTGAGATAAATATAGGAATATATAAAGCGATTTTGGTATTTTCAGTAAAAAGTCTAGCATTTGCATGCAGAAAGTATCATTTGGGGAATTGAAACTGATGATGAAGACCACGGATGGCCATCGAAACTCCTCAATGGTACCTATTTTAAGGGTGGCGATAAGATATCTTGATTAAGATAGTTGAACGACTGACGAAGCACATTTGAATGGTTAAGCCGTGTGGTTGCCGGGTTAGAATAGTGCCACTTCATGTCTTCTCGTGGATGTCGTAAGAGGCGACTAAGGCAATGTGGAAAATATACACACATAACATCACGCCTTCATTCCCAGAGTGGGGTAGGCAGAGCTACAGAAATACCAACAACTCTAAAAAGACTTCTTGATAATTCTGTACAAACAGGCTATGATGTTTACCAGTGTATTAGTGACAGGTTGCAAGCCCATCGCCTAACTACTACTACACGCCCTTATTACCTTAGTCGCCTCTTACGACATCCACGGGAAGACATGGAGTGGTACCATTCTAACCCGACAACCACACAGTCTTGAAGCAAATATTTTCCCTGTGACTCCGTCCGGCTATTTGTCGCTCCCTACGATACTACCTATTTTTCCGGGAATAAAATTACCCAATATCCTTCTCCGTATTCTAAACTATCTCTATACCAAATTTCGCGTTGATCGTACAAACAAACACTTTGTAAGGATTAGAATAGACGGTAATGAGAACGGCGTGGCAAAAACACAAACACACTTATTTTTTTTTATTATTAGCATCGTTACTTCCGTAATAAATTAACTTGAAATCGTATACGATTGATTTATTGCCATCGAAACGCATTGAAACGCATGTGACAATATGGTTTGAAAAGAGAATGACATTTAGAACCCACTTCGTTCTACTTGCTTGCTGGTTATGTGGTAAGTTTTTTACCTGGAAATGGCTCAGCAATTAGTCTAAACACTTTAAAAAGCCGGTTACCGCAATATGAGGTCTGAGGAGGTTCTATCATAGCCTATTATGCTCCATAGGTGAATACCTATCCAAGGATTCCAAGGATACCCCACACTTTAAAGCATGGATGATTTAGGTTACCGTCTTTCCTGTGGACACACCGAAAGTTAACGTTTTTAAGGCCCAATTTTCTGGCTAAGCCCATTCCCGCAAAAACACCGTCAGGACTGCTTTAGACCTATCACATAAAAACATAACTTATATGCACACAAGCTATTTAACTATTGACCACAGGAGAGACAACTTTTGTTTTTAAGAGTGTGTATGACCCGGATACTTTTGGGTAGTCGTTAAAAAAAGTTCCTTTTTAGTCGATTAACTTGTTTTCACCCGACTGCGGCAAAGGCCAAAAGGAGGGTTATGTGTTTGACCTGCATGTCCGACTCTAAGTCCTCTCGTAGCGGCGGATGGGCCGATTTCCACAAGCGCGGTGTCATTAGATTCGTGTTAACGTCGCCAGTGTGCTGGTGTGACATTAAAACAAAAACAATATAGCGGCACAAAAAATTAATAAAGGGTAACTAACATATGTAGACACATTATCAAAACATGCAGTCGGGTTTTACAAACTTGTTTTTTGTCATTAAGAGATTCGCGTAAACGTTTCCATTAATTTGTGATTCTCTATGTTGGTTCTTCTAGGTCATTTGGCAGATGGATTATATTTAAAATACAAAATATCTCCCAACGTCACAGAACTAAGGATTGAAACAACATTCCAGCGCAATGAAAATGCTCGGCTCCCTCGAGACGTCGGACCTTGGATGCACAAAAACAGAAAAAAACTAGTCGTGCTAGACCGAAAAAACAAATTTGTCGCAGCGTTCATACAGAAATTGATCAACTTGATTGAAAAAGAGAAATATGGCGACAAGTCGAAATCGATCAGTAAATTGAGCAACGCCCAGAAAATTCCATGCTACAGAAGTTTTGGACACTTGTATAACTCAAGATATAAGAAGTGTGGAACAGTTAGTGAAGTTACAGTGAAACCTATTTTAAAAGTTATGACAGTTGTGATCCCGCCGGAAACAGATAATGTGTTTTTGGATTCCACCCGTCATGGCTTTCAGGATGAGCTTGACATGTTGAGCAACAGTGATACTGAAAGGTTTTCAGATATGTCGGACTATACAGACGATGATGAATTAAAACCAAGAGCAAAGATAGTTCAAAACCTTCGGAGACAAGGACACCCATTGTATAAAGCCAGTCCTAAAGACTCGGATGATGACAGTAGTAAAAGTGAAGACATTCTTCAAACAGAAAAGAAATCGACAAGATTCGTTGTCGTTACTAACAGTAAAAATCCTAAAAACAATCACGATCAATCCAATATTACAAGTCAAAGTGATTCTGTCGAGGAAAATGTTCAAAGTGAGAGCGATTCTGACAAAGATGTTCAGCAGAATGGCACTGATTCTGACCAAGAACAAATTCAGGGGAAACAAGATATTTTTTCGAAAAACGTTAAGGCACACGATACTGATGAAGAAACAGATTCTAAAACTTCAGATGTCGATGATTGGGAACCTAAAACACAACAAGAAAAAGAGCCTGTCAAACCAAACTCTAGCGATGAGTTATGTTCACTTGAAGAAGATGATTCTGAGGAGAAGAGAAGTAAAAAGAAAACCAATAACAAAGTTACAAAGCAAAGTGATAATTATATCTATAAACAAGGACCACAGCCTGTGAATTCTGACATGGAAACTGACGGTGATACGAGAAGAGACGGTATGAACAGGTTACAGAATATTTTCATGCCTAAAAGAAATATTTGGGATAGCAGAGAGATACAACATCTAAGCTACTATTGGTTCAATGGCCCCCAAGGGTACGTCTTGTACTCTTAATTGTTTCGAATAAATTTGGATTTGTATTCCTATTCACTAACGTGTTTATTCCTATACACTATACATTATTATACACGTTCTATAACTTCACTTGTTAAACGACAGACTACCTAGCTTACTCGTACGTGCAGCCCGCGTGCAATTCTAACCAATGCACAAACAGGCAGACATGTAATTAATGTAGTATCTATTGTATTCTTACCATTTCCATAGCGTTTATACCTTTATATTGTGTACGCAGTGATGCACGAGCCCTAATTTATCTTCGTTGTTTTGTAAGTATTATTTTGTCATAACTATTGTTCAATTTAAATTTCTCACAGCTAAGTATATTTATCATGAAAAATACTAATGCATATTTTTTTTCTGACGCTCTTTAGAAAGTGCTATGAAAGAGAGGAATAACTGTATACGCGATATAATTGTCGCGTAAGTTTTTTATAAGATATGAAGTTTTAAAAAGTCATAGTTCAGACCCCCTGTAAAAACACTCTATGTATAAGTATTCCTACTTATTACAGACTTTTTTTCTTGACAGTTTTATTAGGGTTCCGTTTCCGCATCCAAAGGTTTCCAACGTGATTCACGGATAAACCGCGGAACCGATTTAGATGAAATTTGGTATGGAGATTGTTTGAGTCCCGGGACACATGGGGTTTTTGTTTAGTTGGACGTTTCTGGAGGGAATACCGAAAAATTACTTCTACGATTTTTGATAACACTATCCAACGACAGGGTAGACGAGAAAAAAAAATACATCCCCACGTTGCCACTTTGTTGGCGTGACTAATATGTATATTCATGCCAAATTACAGCTTTCTAGTACTAAGAGACTCTGACCTAGGCTGCGGACGGACGGACGGACGGACATAGCGAAACAATAAGGGTTCCTTGTTTGACAAAAATGAAGTTTAATGGGGCGCTAGGGTAATGTTTGCACACGGGCGCTCCATGGGCTCGAGACGCCTCTGCTAACTTTATACTAAGTTGTATTGTACCCCGTTATCCACAACTAGCCCATGGGATTTAGAGGGAGCAAATTTGTCTGTTTGTCACGCTTTCATGGCCACCCCGCTGAACCGATCTCGGTGAATCTCCATGACCGACTTAGGGTAATTTTCAACCTGAAAAATTGGGCAGTTCCCAAGGGAAGAGCGATGTATAAGACTTCAACGCGGACAGAGTCGCGGGCAACAACTATTTATATATAATGAAACTGGCATGCATTTGGCAAGCAAATCGCCACTACTTTAAAAAAACGCGTATCTCATATTTCATGATATACGATTTTAAACTTAAACAAGAAGAGAAAAAAGTTTAAAATCGTATATCTTGAAATATGAGAAACGAGGTTTTTTAAAGTAGTGACGAAATGTTAACAGGTTCAATAGCATGCTCATTTTAAGCATACAAAAGCATGCTATTATAACCTAGTCCGTACTACGAGTACAAAAAGGGAGATTGTGTAAGTGAAAATTTAAGTTTAGCAGCAAGTAAATAAAGTTCAATATCGTTTGCTCTTAAATGCCATGTTAAATTTTGAAACAAATAAAAATAAAGTTAACACTCACTAAAATATAGTTTAAACTAAATAACTAAACTAACTAAATTGTCAAGATTATGTACCTCCTATCACACCGAGTTGCACGACTTTTTAACCTTTTTTATGTATTACTAAACCGCGATGAGTTTACACTTGGAATAGCTGTCAGTTCATATGAACTTTGACGTATTTATATGACAAGACTGTCACCGCCAAGACTACTCTAATCGCGGTTTGATAATATATTTTGCGCTGACGGAAATATTCGTCAATGGCGTTGAAGTGGTTGTCTGTGTCCGCAAGTATCGCAATCAGTTAATTATATTTAAATAGTCTTCGGAATGTTTTGAACGGTCGCATCGTCGGCATGGGCGCCATCGGTCGGAAGCTCGAGCGCAGGTGCATCGCTGGATTATTGCAGCCATCGCCTTCACATGTGCATTTTCCGTTGACGCAACTTTCTGATCGGCGGTAGGTCGACGCCGGCGCCACTCCCAGCAACGCTAGCACCAGACCTGTGGAAAAGATGGTTGTTATCATTCAGTCAATGTAAACGTTAAGCTTGGTACGAATCTCAGCCTGAGGCACGCTCGCCCCGCGCGGCGAGATGCTCGCGAGCCAAATTGTGGCACAAAAAGCGCGGGTGAGGCAGCGTGCTGGCCGCGAGCCGTCATTTCAAAATGGCGTCGGACACGGTGACAGCTGTGGCTGCGTTAATCATACAGACTCAAAACGACTTAGACGACACGTTGGCCTAGTTGGGAGTGACTCTGCCTCCGAAGCCAGCGGTCCTGGGTTCAAATCCCGGTTAGGGCACATATTTGTGTGCTGAGCGCGAATATTTGTTCCTGAGTCTTGGATGTTTTCTATTTATTTAAGTATTTATTTCTCTATATATGTATGTTTATCGTTGTCTAGTACTCATAGCCTAGAGCTTAGTTTGGGACTAGGTCTATTTGTGTGAGATTGTCCCCTGATATTTATTATTATATAATTATTGTTTATACTCCACCGAATTATTAACAAAAAGAAGAAATTGCCTCGGTGGTGAAACGGCTCAGCAATTTTATCAAATTTGTATGCGCCTCGCCAACAGACAAGTTAGAACTTGTCGTTCTGCCCGCACGCTCGGATACACGTCCAAATTACGCGAGGCACGCACACTGAGGCGCCTTTGAGCACGGTCAAAAGACCGACTCTCGAAGGCTCGCCGCGCGCCGCTCGCCCGCTGCTCGCGAAAAGCGCGTAAGCGGGTACAAATTTGAGCAATATAGGTGAGCCGTGCGTGCCTCAACCCGAGGCTGCTCTAATTGGCACCCTGCCTCCGAAGCCAGCGGTACTGAAGCCCTAGTCAAGTTGCGTTCGCTAACTAGCGTTTCTATTCGATTTGTTTTGAAGCCAATCGCGTCACTGGTAGATCACGTCATACGAAAAGTCACGTGACCTACCTAGTGAAGCGATTGGTTTAAAAACAAAATGAATAGATACGCTAGTTAGCGAACGCATCTTGGCTAGGGCCTCTAGGATCAAATCCCGGTAAGGGCAGATATTTGTGTGATGAGCACGAGTTGTTCCTGAGTCCTGGATATTTTCTATTTAAGTATATGTTTATTTATATAAGTACGTTTATCGTTTTCTAGTACCCATACATAGTACTAGCCTAGAGCTACGGACAATTTGTGGTGACATTGGCCTGTGATATTTATTTATCTAAAAGCCTGATTACAACTAGCGAGCAGTGGCGGGACAGTATTTTGTGATACCTGGCTATCTATACTAGCTCTACACTAATATTATAAATGTGAAAGTAACTCTGTCTGTCTGTCTGTCTGTTTGTTACGCTTTCACGAATAAGCCACTGAACTGAAATTTGGTATGGAGATAGTTTATGTCCCGGGGAAAGACATAGGGTACTTATACTCCCGAAAAAATCGACGGTTCCTGAGGGAATAGCGATAAACGGCTTCTACGCGGACGGAGTCGCGGAAAACAGCTAGTAAGATTTATCTCTTTCACTCGCCGTTATATATTGGTAATGTGTGGGGCTTTGCTTTAGTACAATGTTCGTATTGTTACGTACGTTGAGTGTTATAGAAATGCACGAACACACCGATAATTAAGAGCAGACTTTAATTAACACACTCACTTAATCGTTACAATCAATTATCGCACAATAAACTTAGGTGATCGCTCGTTTGACTCGATCGCACTGTTCGCTCTCTGAGTAAGGAAATGAATCGCCGCCATTTTATACTCCCAATCGCCGAATGTTCCAGAATGCCTTCTCGACTGACCGATGGACCTTGACCCGCCGGGATAACGGAAGGTTCTACTCATTAGGAGGTTAATTCTATTTCGTAAAAGATCTTGTGCTACCTGAACCAGAACTACTTGTCGATAGTCGAGAAAATACTACGTTCTATCCCTATTATATATTTTTTTTGCCATGAGAATTCCGCCCTCTGTTAATCAGGGTGGGTGGCTAATGTAGTAGGAGCCAGACTACTATATATGTATGTGGAAAAACCAAAACAATACAATGAATATTAAAAACCGGGCAAGAGCATGTCAGACCATGCTTAGTGTAGGGTTCCGAAGCCGTTAAGTATTACAAATACCAAAAATCAACAAGTAATAACTAATTTTCTGTTTAGTCATTTGGTGCCGTCCTAGGTACTAAACGGCTAAATATATTGCTAGTCTAGTGCATGGTACGACAAGCTCATGCCCGGTTTATAAACATTTAATTATAGTAAATCATTGATATAGCACGACATTAAATTAATTACCTACAATTACAAATTATAATATTTTTATTAGACACCCCTTATTTAATAGAGCAATAAGAAAAATAAATAGTTAAAAATACTTACAAATAACGAGGAATTTCATGTCTCTAACGATCCTTTATATTTGATCCGAGGCTGGCTCGCACGTGGCTTATATAGCATGATACATCGCGTCGATCCGCCATGCCCCACATACTAGTTGTTAAGCGTGACTTGGTTCAAATGATAAATAACTACTAAGTAACTACTTACTACTGGGAAAAAACCCAGTTGTTACCACTGGTAGCAAAGCAGCGGTAACCAGGTGGGTATAGTTCAAATCGACATCAATTTATAAAGAACCCCTATTTTAATAGGTCGCCGAGCGTCCAGTGGCGCCCATTCATTACTTTTATTGTGATTTCTAATAAACTAAAGTATTACCTTAAAATCAAAGAGCGCTTTACTATTGTACAAATCAATACACAATTTATAGAGACTATGACATAACTTGACAACAATTGAACTATAAGTGAGCAACAACGGAAAAAGGTGGCCATTTTTTTCCGTTAAGTTGACTATACGAAGGTTAACGGTTATTAAACTGTGTCATGTATTCTATATATTGCATATTCATTTGTACAACAGTAAAGCGCTCTAAGATTGTAAGATAATACTTTAGTTTATTAGAAAACACTATAAAAGCATTGAGGGCGCCACTGTACGCTCGGCGCCTTCTTAACCCCTTAGGATATGTATTTCCAAAAGGGTTAGGGTGTACCAAAGGGTAACCAGGACTCTAGGTTAGGTTAGGTTGCTCACCCTTTGGTACCTCCACCTGGAGAGGTGGGTGGCCATGCGGCACGGCGTGCCCTCTTTCAGGCTGATGCAAGTGCTGTCTAGGCATAGCTGTGTCGGCAAGGACCTGCACCAGGATGCCATAAGGGAGAGCACGCCCAAATCCAGTGTCTGCTTCTGAGGTTCTTGCTCACCAACATTGTGGGCGAGAACCTCTCGCTGCCGAGCCTCATCGACGTAATGCTTGGCAGACAGTGGAGGGCTGTATCCTCCTTCTACGAAGCAGTCATCTCGCAGAAGGGCCAGAGAGACTAGCACACTCACTGACAAACTCCGCAGACGACGGACGGGAAGGGCAAGGCGGCGCTATGCGCACCTCCTTCCCCCACCTTAACAGTGCAACGGTCGGAGGGGTCGGGGGACCTCTTCTTCCATTGTGGGGCACCGTAAGTTTGAGGGAGCGCTAGTAAACCAAGGCACCCTCCCGGAGTAATTGTGTCACAGCTGAATGCGCTTGTTTGTGGTAGCGTGGCACCTCCCTGAAGGACGCAGATGCTTTACCGCTGGGATTTTAGAGGGTATTCCGGCCACTCTCGGTCCCCCCGGACCTGGGTGATAAAAAATTGGTTGTTTTAGACACCCGGATCCCAAAAATCCCTTCGTAGTGCAATCCTAGCATATCCAAGGAATATTCCCTTCAAATTTCAAGTCTCTATCTCCAGCGGTTTAGGCTGTGCAACAATCAACCACCCGCCAAGCAACAGTGTTCGCATTGTTGTGTTCCGGTGTGGGGATAAGACAACCGGTGAAATTACTAGCATGGAGGCATTCCATCTCAGTCCTCAGGGTTGGCATCGCATTTGAGGTCTTATAAGTAGGATTATAGTCTTGAGAATTCAAATGTATATGGGTCTCAGATTCCACTTACCATCAGGTGGCCTGAGTGCTCGTGTGCCTTCTCCTTAACATAAAAAAAAACGGTTTTTTTGCTTCGGTGCACTCTAGATCAATGGACCAAGCTACACTTAAATAATGTGTAAGTACACTAACATAGCTGTAGAACATAGTATAAGGAACTGTGTATCTAACCTAGAATGAAACTAAAAGCTTTATATTAACTTGCAATGAATGTTTTTGTCCGGGTGGAATCTTGCAAATCTTCCACTTCCTGCAGACTGATTGAGCTGAAATTTTGTATACCTACATTTGGCACCATCGAGCATGTCTGATGATGGAATCGGAAGGTAGCGACAGGATCTCCGCTATACTTGACGTAGACCCACCGGGTTTGAACTCATTAGGTTGGTCTTAATAAACAGTAAATAACTTTAAAAAAAAGTACAGTTGACAACAGAAGCTAATCTCAAAAATAAAATCTTTGGCAGAAACTTTTTTTAATGTACAGATTATGAATTGTTTTCGAACAAACTGACTTTATACCCGAGTTACATTATCATTGTTAACGATAGCCATTTAATTTAAACTCCGTAATTCTGTGGAACTAACTCTTAGACATGGCTGTTATAGAACTCTAAACATGCGTCACGTTTCATTAGCCCAAATGCGTTTGGCTTATTAAAAGTAATAAAAAAACTTAGTCATAATTAAAATTCTCTGAAAATCACTGCACAATCGAAGACACTGTTAACTGACCAACCATGGACTTTAATACGTTGCGATAAGGTTTATGTTCGAGTGTAAATGTACAGTTAACAGTGTGTTCGATTGTACCCACGTGTTTTGCTGTTTTACCCGACTTTCGAAAGGAGGCTAACGTTTCTAACCTGTATGTAGGTATGTATTTATGGTTCGTGGTTCCCATCTCGTCAAACTAATAATTTGCCTGCCACTACTAATAATTTAATTTATTGAAGGTTTGCATTTTGTTAGACTTATTTACCATTTTAAAAGTTGTCACAGTTAAAAATAGTCGCGCGATGACGCCAGACATGTTGAGCGATGTTTGGCAACGTTGCGCCACTTCATCTAACACGTGTTGCGTGTAAAAATTGGACCATGTTACCAATTTTACTACGAACGATGTTTTTTGTGACCCGAGCTAAAATTGTATTATGTTAACAGTTTAAAACTGGCATGATTTTATTTCAACAAATCAAAGTTATGGACAAACAAACATGTAATATAAAACGTCGCCAATAATTTACACTATTGAAACAAATCACCAGTAATTTAATCTTCGATCATGAATGATTTCTTTAACTAAATCGATACTAATCTATTGATATACACGTTAAGTATACTTGCGCGAGCGCATAAAGAATTGGTAAACAAATATAACATGATTCATGGTCGTGCGGCGCCTATTTTGAATTATTGGTTTCTTGATAACTGTGACATGATAAGGTAGTACCGATAACTTATGTTTTTTTTGCTTATGTCTTTGCCTAGGCGTATTTATAGAAAACATGGGGAATTTTAAGCTGACTCCAGTGTAATCTGAGTATTTGAGCAAAAAAATTTAATATTCTAGCCAGCTAGCCAGTATAACTAATTGGTATATTTTAAGGAACATTTGATGTCATGGCAGGAATTAGGATAACCACTATTGACAATCGCACAATGATAAAGAGACAAGAAAGAAAAAATTAAGGGATTTACGAAAAAACATTTTAATAATAGAATCTGGTTTATTTATTAACAATTTTCACACTAGCAACATTTAAATATACAAAAGCCTTATTATAATATCTACACTAAAAGGAAATACTTATTACAACCCCTTCCAGAAAAACGCGGAATTATTTTGGAAAATAACAAATCCTTAAGATCTTCCGCTGTGGAAGATCTCTCTAGTTTAGCGAAGTTCGTATCAGAACTTAACTTTTAGGTGGAGTTCAGATCAGCCTCGCAGTTTGTTTCACAGGAGGACAAGATGGCCGCGACTTTTTAACCGCTTGGTAATCCTTCACCTAGATTTGAGATATAAAATTTCATGTTAGGATAACTCTGGAGATATTTTATAAATACAAAAAGAATTCCCGAAGTCCCCAAGCAAATGTTCCTTGAGGCTTTTTCCGGAACAATACATGCGAAGTTTCGACTTTAGCACTATCCGATTTTTTGGCAAAACTATCCAATCGCCAATCTTTTTCCAATCGCTTTTTATCCCCCCCCGACATAAAAAGAGGAGCGTAATCAATTTAAGTTATATTTGTGTATGTGTGTGTCTATCTTTAGCGTTGTAGCTCTCAAACGTGTGGACCGATTTGGACACGGTTTTTTTTAATAAAAAGCTAGTATAATCGGGATGGTTCTTAGCTAGGTTTCATTAAAATCGGTTGAGCCGTTTAAAAGATATCAACTCTGGAAGAAGGGGTCGAAATTATATTGGGATTATTTAACTATTTAATAATAATTACCAAACTTTTAAAAGTTGACTTGAAGTGAAACTTAAACTGAGTTTAATGTAAACGTGATGTTAATTTAAAAAAAACTGCCGCAAACTGGCTGAAACACTCCATCAACGTTAAATCCATGCAGGACGATCGCCATACGCAATAATAATAATGATTAAAAAAAACTGCACACTTTCGCCACTTGACCCAAAAAAAAAACTTTATTATATTGGCATAACGAAAGTTAGTGGTCCACTAGTGAAAAACCTAGGGTTTTATTCTTATTAGTAAAACAACGTTGCTTTTGACATGTTATATTAGCCTGAATAAGCAAAATGTGATTATAGAATTACCAACAAATCTAAAAGAGTTGTTGGTATTTCTGTAGCTCTGCCTACCCCACTATGGGAATACAGGCGTCATGTTATGTATGTATATTGGTTTTTAAAGCGATAGTTGAAGATACGATTACATGTCCAAAGGCAAATTGTTTTACCAAGTAGAATCCCCAGTTTTATTCTATTAAACACCATAACAAAATACAAAAGACCCATAGACTACGCAGAGCAAAATTCAACTTTACAGACAATTTTACTAACCTTGACAGATTAACAACGATTGAAAGTTCAAATTACTTCATTAATAACCAATAAATACATAAATACATAACATCACGCCTTCATTCCCAGAGTGGGGTAGGCAGAGCTACATAAATACCATCAACTTGTTCCCTATTATCCGGGCGGTAACGTTTCTCACTCCCTAAATAGACCTAGTTTTTCATAATATCTACAACATATTCAAATTTCGTTAAAATCAGACCAGTTTTAACCTTTTCATCGCCATTGACGGATATATCCGCACCACTGGTTCAACGCCATTGACGGATATATCCGCATCACTGGTTCAACGCCATTGACGGATATGTCCGCACCACTGGTTCAACGCCATTGACGGATATATCCGCACCACTGGTTCAACGCCAACGACGGATATTGCCGTCTTGGTTGCCAGCGCAAAATAGACCAGAGTATCTATGAAGCAAGGTTGACATTAGTTTTGGTTTTAAGCTTCCACAGGCTTAACGCATTTTGAATGGATAATTTCAGCTTCACAATCCTCATAAACAGCCCGATTTTCATGAAACAGCTAATAACCATCCCGATAAAAAACCGTGTTCAAACCGGTACATCCGTTTAGGTGCTATGATGCCACAAATCAAATTTGTTTTAATTAACTCATAACGCGTTTGCTGACACTGACAGTGACAGATGGCAGATGACAATTCAGTGTACATTGCCTGGCTTAGATGAAGCCTAGTCAAGTGGGAGCTCGTCGACTTCGCAATGTATACTGAATTGTCACTTTCACCTATCAGTGAAGGTTTACAGAAATAAGTGGCTGGTCATTTCCTAAAGTGGCGCATTAATATTAAAAGGCGCATATGCGTTAAGGTAAATGGAAAACGATTACATGCGTTGCTGGCAGTTAATACGTTAAATTAAGCATTTAAAAAACACTGAACTTTTGCCAACAAATTCTTCAACGTTCACCAAATCGAAAAGAATGAATAGATACAAACAATAATGCGTTAACGATTGAAAAATAAATTTATTACATATTTTGACTTTATTACATAAATACTATTGAACCAATAGCAGTTTCCATGTTTTCATTCGAGAGCTCGAGTTTCAAACAAATACATCACCACATCCATCTTCAACCACATTGCCTCAGTTAAAAATGAAATATAATAAGACTTAATATTTCACCGTTATAACGACCTAATATTTTACAAAAGCTTGTTCGAAGGTGCTTTGGAATTAATTGCGTCACTAAAAATCAAGTCGCATCAAATTCCAAAAAGTATCTGTTTAAAGCTTGACCTTTAAGTAGATGGCACCAGTAAAAAAATATTCTTAGTTTGCGTAAGTTTTAGCTAAATGTAAACAAAAAGCCACGTGATATAGTTTATCAGCCAAAAGAAGCAGATTGACATGTCATAGCTCGACCAAATTGGCTGTTTAACAAAGCCACGAGGTTAAATTAAATAAATTGTGTACATTTAAGTACCTAAGAAAAATAGTACACACGCATTGAAAATTTTCATTTTCCAATAACATTTGCCGTTAGCAAAAAAAAATTATAAGATGGCATTAATTTTAAGTGACACTGGAGAATTACGTACCTACTATTAATATTAAATAACATTCAACCAAAATAATTATTAAAATACATTATCCCATTCACTATTACAAACTTTAACAAAATATATTTTATTGCTTTTTTCAAACAAAAAAAAAACATAATAATATATGTAATAGTGAACGGATACTCTATATACATTGTCTTTAAACGCCGTTTACTGATTTTTCATAAAAAAGCGATTCTTTTTAAAATTATAATAATGGCATTATCCTACCCAGAATCACATAAGAAGCTCAATTACATTAATTCCCGTAAGTGGGCGGCACACATATAAAATACGTAATTTTTCGTTATTCCCTCGTGAACTGTCTAATTTTTCGGAATAAAGAGTACCAAGTTCAATCTTGATACCAAATTCCAACAGCATCAGTTCAGAAAGCTAAACAAATCAACAAACTATGGATGGATTTACATGTCAGTCATATCGTGTGCCGCACACTTATACATATTCAGAAATTTATTAGGATAAGGATAGTTCAAATCACTTAAATAACATACAATTAAATAATTGATATCAGAAAACATACTACTCAAAATACAAATTTATTAGTCATTTCATAAATCCTTAACCTTTACGCCTTACGTCAAATACAAATGCGTCACTCACACGCCAAACATGTATTAAAAGTTATGCATAATATAACTTAACACATAGGAAATAACGTCTCTTTTAAACTGTACCTGTGACCTATATAACGGTCCATGGCGTTGTAGGCACGACAGCTCATGACCACTTTAGTGGTCGTTGGCGTTCAAAGGGTTAAGTAGTACAATAAATAAAAAGTAGAGGCGCCACTGACATATTTTGTAACCTTTTCAACGCCAACGACGTATATATCCCCACCACTGGTTCAACTACATCCGTCATGGTTGCCAGTGCAAAATAGACCCGAGTATTTATGAGGCAAGGTTGACATTAGGTCTAGTTTTGGCGTGTCAGCATTTACCATAGCGTTAAAAAGGTTAATAAATGTCACAGCTCATTTCATTTCACTCGTCGTCCTCCATAGGTTTTAAATGTTCATGCATTGCATTACATTCGCCTTATTTTCCCTACATTTATCACATAGTTATGTCCGAGAAGCAATATGGTTTTTGATGATTTATAAGAAAATTAACATTTCAAAACTACTTTTACTCTTTATTCAGAACTTAATGCTGACTATATATTTTATAAATTTTTCATGATTATTTATGGCGTATTTTGTTATTAAAATAATAATATGTTTATACAACTAGGTACCGTCAAAACCACTAATACGGCCACATCTTTAGATATATGGGTCATACACACTGTTAAAAACAAAAGTTGTCTCCTGTGGTCAATAGTTAAGAGCTTGTGTGCATATAAGTTATGTTTTTATATGATAGGCCTAAAGCAGTCCTGACGGCGTTTTAGCGGGAATGGGCTTAGCCAGAAAATTAGGCCTTAAAAACGTTAACTTTCGGTGTGTCCACAGGAAAGACGGTAACCTAAATCTGTGTATGATCCATATGTGTACATACACTTTACTGTCAGTGGTATAGGGGTGTGTAACTTTTTAATTTTAAAAGTGAGAAAAGCGAGTCTGTGGAGAATTACTGTATATTATTTTAATGCCAGTACAGTCGTCAAAAATATGTCTTAATCTTTACGTAAATCATGTTCCGTTTTGTAGCGATATAGCTAATTAAGGTTCAATCTAGGGTGACCATGTGACAGCTCACATAAACAGTATTACACTTACGAAGCCGATCAGTGATTTAACCTTTTCAACGAAGTGTCGTCAAAAGTCGCCAATGTCAACTAAACACCAGAGCGAATGTCAACCTTACCTCATAGACACTCAGGTCTATTTTAGGCTGTCAACCATCACGGATATATCCGTCGTTGGCGTTAAGAAGGTTAAATAAATAATAAGCTATTTTAAATACCTTGTTGCTAGTACACACGTGTTAGAAATTACGAAAAACGCCTGTCACAGCATCATCCTGGATTTACCAAACTATAACTTTCTATATAATCAAACCAATCATTATTGAGTAATATATCGCATCTTTAGAATTATAGTGACCTAATCCACATATTTTGAATTTCAACTTAGGTCTCTATAGTACTAAATTTAAGACTCGAAATCGAAAGCTGACAATGTTTGAATTAGGTCACTATAATTCTAAAAGTGCGATATTTTTATTTGACATTAAACAAGGCATTTATATCATATCTAATATAGTTTTTTTAATCATATTTACATATAAATTAATTCAAAGCGAAAATTATTCGTGAGTTGGATTGTAGCCGGCGACCATTCTGCCTTCAAAAGCAAATAGGCAGTATCTCAAATTCAATAGCCAAAGCAGATTCAATCCTATCTTCTTCGTAATACGGTTGCATTTGCTACAGGAGTTTAATCTGAGATACTGCAAATCTCCGGGCCATTGCCAATTACGGCTTTAATTTATTACAATTATGTTCAATAAAAAAAGTACTACTATTTTCTTAAATAGCGATCGAAAAATCTTCGTTTTTTTATGAAAAGTAAACGTGTTCACCTCTTGAGGCCCACCACACAAACAGGGATATTTTTTTTGGAATTATACATCTAATATGTATTTAAGTTCAATTTACCTTTGATCGTAAATGCCATTTTCAATTTAGATACAAATTAAAATGATCTGATGTACCTACCAGGGCTCGGAACAGGTTTAAAAAATACCGGTTAATTCGGGTTTATTTCGGTTTTGCTCCGACCTATTCCAGGGAACGCGAACGTTTAGAAAACTTTACTTAACCTTAATTAACCGGTTTAATCCACGAGCAGCGAGTCGAGACACCAAAAGTATTGCACTGAATAAAAACACTAAGCGGCGCTATTTTATGGTGCGTGACGTGCGTCTGGTTAAACCGGTCTTTAAGCTCGATACCGGTTAATTCGTAAAGAAATTTATATAAAGGTTTCTCCAAAAACCGGCTATTTGAACCGGTTTATGCGAACGGAACCGAAAAGGTTTTGCGGCAAGTACATGATAACGGTTTGAAAATTTAACCAGTACCCGAGCCCTGGCACCTACGTCATATGGAACACTGGGTCTAGTGAGTTTGTGGTGGTAGCTGGCCGAACGCTATGAAGAAGCTATTAGTACTGTCCCTATATGTTTTCTGATATCAATCTAATACATAAAACTCTCAGGCAAGGAAATCGACTAAAGATCACTGTGACACCACCAACGTCACACAAGTGACAAATATGACCAAACGTGGACGCAGATTTAAAGGTCGAAATGCTAATCAAACAATTATAATGTGACAAAAACATACGTAGAGAGGCTTTCGCTTTTGCGACACATAAGGCTAGAATAAAAAAATACGAAATACGTATACCTTTAGTACGTATTTCATTCGCCTGTATGAGCATTTAATTCAGAATGAAAATTAGTTATGTCTAGTCTATCGGACGGCGATGGCAAAACAGAGAAACACTTTTCCACATGTTAAAATCCCATCGAGTAAAGAGCGCACGCAATTTTTTCTTTTCGATTTTTTTATTTAAATGAGGGTAGGATGGGTCGTAACGTCACGGCGGTGGGAGATGAAATGACCGACAGATGCAAGCGATGACGGATTCAATTCGTGGCGGACTCACGCTTGACTCTAACAAAAATTAGCGCTTTAAAGCTTAATATTTCATCAAGGGATCCCTAAATCGAAAAATTGATTTTACAAACCCGTAATATTTTTGAAAGACCAACGACACCCCACACTACGTGACGTGAAAAAGAAATCATCCATTCCCTAAAAAAATGTTTTTTCAAAATTGTATTGTACCACTTTGCTGGCGTGACTAATATGCATATTCATGCCAAATTGCAGCTTTCTAGTTCTAAGCCTCTGAGCTAGGCTGCGGACGGACGGACATGGCGAAACTATAAGGGTTATTAGTTTGACTACGGAACCCTAAAAACACGTAACATTCATTCACATAAGATTGAAGTAATCTGTACGTTTGTCCACAGCATTAAAAAAACACAACTAGAGCTACCTAACATAGCCCATAATCTTAAAGCTTCACACAAAACTTAATATCGGTATCACCGATAAACCTTTCATCCAATATCATATCACCAAATTTCACTTCATACAAAGTTGAGGCGATGTTACTTTCGTGATGTCTTACATATTAGTTACGTAGATGGTTGCCAGGTTTTAAAAACGAAAAGCCGGGCGACCAGCTAGTTAAGCTTGACATTTTGGTAAACAAGCCGGACATCCTTAATTTTTTAGTCTTACAACATTATTTTTTACCGTAAAGTCTTAAATTTGAATGAAACAGCAATAAAATTGAATACTTTCTTCTTTGTTACAGAGCGGGCGCGCGCGCGATGGTCAAATTTAAAAAGACTATATATTTTGTCGGACACGCAAGCAAAATGCTTGAATGTGTCAAGCTTTATCCGAACACGTGACTATAACAAAATGTTAACTGGAAAAATCTGTCGATGAAATTGAAAGATTGAAAGTTTCTGCGAAGTTCGTTGAAATGCTTATCGTCCATACGGTGTCCCCTTGTTTCACCGACTCATTTCATAGAACGTATCGTTCACCGAATTTCACTTCAACAAAAGCTATTTTCGGCTGGAACCCTGTTGTTTTCAGGTCATCTTAACCTCCTTAGGCCCACCATACAACGAAGTTTGCCGATGGAATATTAACCTATTATACATAAATACAATAGAGTTACAGGTGAAAACCTTAAGTAAAGATACCTGTTGTACGTAGAAATTTGACGTAATTTCGATGAAGATTGTCCCTCATAAAAACAAAGGAAAATCTATGTTATTTCCTTTTCAATAGGTCTATATTCCAATGAACGTATTATCGCTCTTTGAATACAAAATGGACACATTCCAAAATCATTTGTTCTTGCATTGAAGATCTTATACGAACAGCATATAATTTTAAATGCAACTCCAACTGATTTGGGAATACAAAACGTTATGTACAAATTTCGTATGAGAGGTCTTACGAGGTTTAAAATGAATTACGTAGGTAAAGTTACGTTAGATTTGTGACTTTCACAAAAGTCTAAACCCCAATGATTACAATCTCAACACAATTTTGAAGTGATGCGTTCTATAAAATGTCGAGAAAATGGCAAACCGCTTAATACACCTATCACATATCATCCCAAATCTGCGTCCACCACAAACCAGCTCAGTCTCTCCTGTAAAATATCCAGTTCAGCAAACCCTGCATCACCATCGCGAGGATGAACCCGCCGAAGATGTCCCAGGTGTGGGAGGTGGGCGGCACCCTGGCGACCGGCTGGAACCTGCCCTGGGACGAGCCGAGGTTCTCGACGGCGCTCGTGAGCCGCTCGAGGGTTTGAGACTGCTCTCGGAGGGACGAGTCGAGGGAGTACAGGGTCTGTTTGAGAGTTCGTCTGTAACAAATAGGAGAAAATAAAAAATTGCATTGAGAAAGTTTGTCATTTTACACGAGTCCCGAGGTGTCTTGGCCCGAGCTGCAAGCGAGGGACAAGACTCTGGGCGAGTTAAAATGACAGTTTCGCACGTATATCAAACGACGTTTTTTTAATACAATTGCGAAAATATATCAATAAAACAGGGCCTCTATTCAACTGCGTTATAACGATATCGTTTTTGACCTGTTTCCGTATTGTCAACGTTTTGATAACTCTTATGTCATTTACAATGGCGACTGTGACACAAACGATTCTTAAACGTGTCAAACACGATAGCGTTTTAACGCACCTGAATAGAGGCCCAGTAAACAAAAGTATTACAAGACACCATTTTACTTTTAATTGACACAGACTTTATAACATGGCAACGGTTGTAACCATTCAGCCAAAAGAAAGAAAATATGACACATAGTAATTTAATTAGCTATATTTAAAAATCAAAAAGTATAAATACTTTTTAACAAGCAGTAGCGCATAAAGGTGGACCGTGGATGTATTTATGTAGTTTTAATATTTAAAATTATTTAACCTATATAGTTTCAACTTTGCACGGCTTGGAAGTTGAGACAAAAATATATTTAAAAAAAATATTTAAAAGTAAAACGCACTAGTGCGAAATATCCAACTTTCCGCACGATATACAGCTACGAAAAGTACCACTTTTTAAGCAACTGTAGTAAAAAAATAGTTTTCACTTTGAGAAGTAAAGTAGCTCTTCATGCTGGGTAGTATCATTGAATGCAGTTTTGTTTCTTTTTAAAAATAAAGGAGTGCTCCTTTAAGTAAAATGAGCCAACTTCAGGATTTAAGATAGTTTCCCTCCGGGGCCAGACTTATATTTCCACACTGTATAGAGAAATATATACGTAAATACGGCGACACATTGGCCTAGTTGGGAGTGACCCTGCCTCCGAAGCCAGCGATCCTTTCAAATCCCGGTAAGGGCAGATATTTGTGTGATGAGCGCGAATATTTGTTCCTGAGTCTTGGATGATTTCTATGTATTTAAGTATGTATTACTCTATTTAAGTATGTTTATTGTTGTCACTAGACAACCCATAGTACAAGCCTAGAGCTTAGTTTGGGACTAGGTCAATTTGTGTGAGATTTTCCCCTAATATTTATCTATTAAATACATAGAAAACATATATGTACGAGGACATATGTAAAATTATTGGTTCTTTGTATGTCAATGGTTATTGTAGTATATTAGTATTTGGGTCTTATGATGGGTCATGGGTTGTGATCTCCTAACGTATGTCAATCGGTACTGCATAATATCGGCGGTAATCCGAGTGTTGGGTTCTAATGGTAGGGCATTGGATCTTGTGGCATGCCATAACATCCAATTGTAATGGGTCTTCGGCTGGTTACGAGCATACATCCCATCATCACATACCAATAATATTTTTGAAAGACCTATCCAACCATACCCCACACAATGGGGTAGACGCATGTAGGGAAGGTACCGTAAAAAAATATGTTTTCATTTTATTGTGCAACTTTGTTGGCATGACTAATATGCATATTCATGCCAAATTACAGCTTTCTAGTACTAATAGTCTCTGCGCTAGGCTGCGGACGGACGGACGGACATGGCGAAACTATAAGAGTTCCTAGTTTGACTACGGAAGTCTAAAAAGCGAAAATTTTATGAATCACCTAGTATCAATGTCATTAAGCTAAGCAGTACCATCTACAGAATCAAGATTTAAATATCGTAATACTGCATCGTCACGGGGTCTCAATACGTATGCAAAATCGATTGCAAGATTTGAAGTTTACAGCCACAATCAAACAAATACAGGGTAATTTTTTAATAGGTGCACAAATTTTAATATTTGCTTCGCTATTGTTAATCAATAACACATGAATGTTGTGTTATTTTTACTCTAGCTTAAAAAATATTAGAGATATTGCCGATTCAATGATTCCACTAACTTAACGATATTCATGGACCCTCTATTGCAGGGGTGCGAGGAGAGGGGAGTGTTGTTGAGTAAGTTAATAAATGAAATTTAAAATTTAGAATATCAGTAGGAGAGGGGCTTGTTGTCTGATAAGCTGTACATGAAATTTTAAATTTCTAATATCAATACAGTGTATCGCATACCTACAGCTTGACGACCCATGTCATCATTTTTAGTGTGACTTTGTGTCCACACGAGAAGGTAAAAGAGAGATAATGCACCGATAAAAAAATACCCTGTATACGCGGTGAAGCAAAACGAACTGTTTAAACAAAAAATACATTGCTGGCTTGTTATGAAGGTTTAGTTAACCAACTAAGCCTATTCTAGAGAAAATGTCGTGCAAGATAGAACTTCTTAGACTCTTCGAGTGCGTAGGCATAATATTCCTTTTTTATCAGGGTTCCATAGCCAAATGGCAAAAAACGGAACCCTTATAGATTCGTCATGTCTGTCTGTCTGTCCGTCCGTATGTCACAGTCACTTTTTTCCGAAACTATAAGAACTACACTGTTGAAACTTGGTAAGTAGATGTATTCTGTGAACCGCATTAAGATTTTCACACAAAAATAGAAAAAAAACCATAAATTTTGGGGGTTCCCCATACTTAGGAGAGACACTTCCAGAGTGTTGAAATGTGTCCCCCCCCCCTGTAACTTCTAAAATATGAGAATGATACAATTAAAAAGAATATATGATGTTTTATTAACCATGCAAACTTCCACCGAAAATTGCTTTGAACGAGATCTAGCAAGTAGTTTTTTTTAATACGTCATAAAAACATTGATCAAAGCTACAACGTACTTTTATATTATGTTACTTGCTGCTACGGAACCCTTCATGGGCGAGTCCGACTCGCACTTGGCCGCTTTTTTATTAAACAGACATTCTGTCATATATGTGTTCTATAACAGATTTGTTTGTGCTCCCGCGATGACGATGTGGTGTCGAGTGATGAGGGGCTCACGTGTTAGTCTTGGAGCGGGTCGCCAGCTCGCCGCGGCTGTCCGTGTCGGAGCCCTGCAGCCGCGCGTCGGCCGCGCGCGCCGAGCCGGCGCCGCTCTGGGACTTGATCACGAACTCTTCCTCGTACTCTATAATCTCCGTCGCCTGCCATTGACTGGAACAACAAACAAATCAACTGTGAGGCTCAGGAACAGGGTCTCAAGTCAACACGTATAGTTTCTTTTTAATGTATAGGCATAACTTTTTACAGAGTAGGTAGTACGATTTTGATAATTCTTAGGATAGTTCCATACATACATAACAACACGCTTTCATTCCCAGAGTGGGGTAGGCAGAGCTACAGAAATACCAACAATTTTAAAAAGACTTGTTGATAATTCTGTAACCACATTTTGCACAATCAAACCAAGAAGAACAGGTTGCAAGCCCATCGCCTAACAGTACTACAAGCCCTTATTCCCTTAGTCACCTCTTACGATTCACAGGAAGACATGGAGTGTCACTATTCTAACCCGGCAACCACACGGGCTCTTTTTTTATTGGATAGTTATGGGAAAATAGGAAGATTAATTGTTCACTCACAGATTTTAATGCTGAGTTGTGTATACAATTAAAGCCACAAAAAAAGCATTTTAACAATAAAACTAAACCGCCAATAAAAAATAAAGGTAAAAAATAATAATATAACAAACAAAACCTACAACATTGCTTACCAGCGACATCTGCCGATCGGTAGCGGGACCAACTAACACCGCACTGCCGCCTTTCGCTAGATGGCGAGATTATAACAATAATTGCTTACCGGCCGATAGCAAATAATTGCTTACCAGCGACATCTGCCGATCGGTAGCGGGACCAACTAACACCGCACGGCTGCCTCCTTGCTAGATGGCGTTGGGATCGAGTAGGCTCACACAGTCTTTTGTTTCCCCGGGATACAATAATACCTCACCAAATATTTTGTTATGTGTCGAATCTCTAACACACCGGTAGTGCATACGATAAGGGTTTCTGGATTTCCGAGCCTCTATTGGATCACTTCCTCTACTGTGTATTCTACGGATGCCACCCAATGAAATTAAAGTTCGATCAACTAAAATCGATATCGCCAGTTTTCTTTGAGCCTCCTCTGCCAACTTAGTTCTCCCGTGTTATAATAATTAATTAATTAATTAGCCTAACATAGTGTCCCACTGCTGGGCAAAGGCCTCCTCCCTTGATTTCCACACCTCTCTCTCTGTGGCAATCTTTGGCCAATCCTTCTAAAAAGCGTCCAAGTCATCCCGCCATCTCCGCTTGGGTCTGCCTCGCCGTCTGTAGCCGTCCCGGGGGACCCACCAGGTTGCCGCATTGGCCCACCTCTGTGGGTACATGCGACAAACATGCCCGGCCCAGGCCCACTGGGCAATATTTTTTCCCACATCGGCTATGCATGTCTTGGAGCGCAGGGTAATGTTTCGCACTAAATAATAACAGTCCAATTAAAGTCGGCGTCTCGCAATAATTTTAATCAAAAGCCGAATTTAGTTGTGAATGACCTATACCTATCATTTTATTAAGGTTAAGTAAAAAAGGTTTATTACATTTTTGATTTTCATTTTTACCGGCGGTTTACTTTTCTAACTGAACGACACACGAATGCACGTGTGGGTGTGTTGTGTGTTAACTTACCTGAAATTCGAGTGATTGTATTTCCAGCCCTGATCGATGACACCTGTCAAATAAAAAAAAAAGAATAAATAAAATACGTTTTACGATATTCTTGGACACGGACTAACCCTGGATTGAAAGTGCCAGCATAACCTTCAGGTATAATTATAAGCAAATCAAATCATAATGAACGTTGCTTAATTTGGATTTGGATCAAATTATATATTTGTAAAACATAGGCAAAAATAATGGTATAATCGTAAAAGTGTAAGTATCGTTTTTCTATATCCCCCTACCCCTCCCTATACGTTACGTAACGGGCTTTTACCAAAAAAAAATCCTTTAGTTCAAGACTAAAATTAACAACAGTAACTTTTCCATTACGTCACGAAAATTTTACATATTTTTATATAACACCCTAACACCCAAGTGAACATTTTTACCAAAAACTCACAATTATGTTGTGCAAAGTACCTGAAAGTCGCTAAAATACCTTTGTTAATGTTTTAATAATAATAATCAACAATCACACTTAACCTTCCATAAATATGCTTAGGAGCAGATATATTTTTGTATTTTCTTTAAGCTTATTTTTCGGAGTATATCGTAATCCAGACTAGAACTTGTTTTTTTTTTTCACCTCCCGCATACGAGGGGTCCTATCCTTACATACATTGGCATTGTTTTGGCACAATTCCGCTGGCAAGTCAGCATGAGGGCCTTTATAGGCCAAGAACAACAATGACTTCTGCGTAAACACTACGAATACTAAATAAAATGACGTACAATACAGTCGAGGGGTCCCCGTAAAGCATAAACGAAAAGGCTTGCCAACTTGGGGGAGCAAAATAAAAATGACACACACATACACACATAACATCACGCCTTCGTTCCCAGAGTGGGGTAGGCAGATCTACAGAAATACCAACAACTCCAAAAAGACTTAATTTTATGATTCTGTAACCATTTTTTTTTTTTTTTTTTTGATGGACCTTTGTAGTTAGCCTCTGATGGCTTTGACTACTTCGCCGGAGAGAGGGCGGACTCCTGATGGGAGTCCACGCTATAAATGGGTTTTACACTAGCATGCCTAAGGGCGCCCCTATTGGGCCGACCTCGGACTTAGGACG
Source organism: Acleris holmiana (assembly GCA_949316455.1). NCBI lineage: Eukaryota > Metazoa > Arthropoda > Insecta > Lepidoptera > Tortricidae > Acleris > Acleris holmiana. Next base: position 6,688,566 of record OX438790.1, on the reverse strand, counting down.
CTAGGGGAGAATTTCAATCGAATTGGAATTCTGTAACCACACTTTGCACAAGATCTAAGATGTTAACCAGTGTAGTAGTGACAGGTTGCAAGCCCATCGCCTAACAGTACTACAAGCCTTTATTCACTTAGTCGCCTCTTACGACACCCACGGGAAGACATGGAGTGGCACTATTCTAACCCGGGAACCACACAGGGTAAAAATGACGTATAATATAATCGGGGGATTTACCGTAAACATAGACGTGAAGGGTTGCCTACTTGCAAGATGTTACGTAACGCGTACTTCGAACCCCCCTCCCGCCCATGTAACACATCGTAACGTTTTACAAGACCCCCGACTCCCCCTTAAATTGGAAGAAAGATAGAAAATACGTATATTTACTTACATCTAACACAAGTACAGTATAACAGATTAACGCAAAAAAAATACAGCCGCGGCTGCGTTTAACATAATTCACCGAACTATTAACAAAAAATCGCTTCGGTGGTGGAACGGCTCAGAAACTTTATCACAACTGGTCGTTCTGCCCGCGGCACGCTCGGATACACGTCCAAATTACGCGACTCTCGGCGGCTCACAGCGCGTGAGCGCGTACGAATTTGAGTAAAATAGGTGAGCCGTGCGTGCCTCAACCCGAGGCTGCTCTAATTCGTCCCGCCTCAATACTTGAACGCCCCCATATCATGGGTCTTAATGGCACTATTTACCTTCTGGGGGGTTGGTGGGTTCCTGGTGGAATAACGTCGGCTTCCAGGGCCCCTGTAGGCCCTTGGCTCGCGTGCGCTGCGCCTCTTCGATCTCAGTCTTATGCTCGGTGGCTGCGATCTGAAGAAAAACATCTTAGTAACCTCATTGCACAGTATACTGCCCTCCTAACCCAATAAGCGGTATCTCTAATCCAATTTCCAAAGCACATTCAATCCTATCCTGTTGGTAATAAGGTTGCATTTGCTACACGAGTTTTGTCTTAGATACTGCCTTTTGTGTTAGCATAAAGTGAAACTCGCGGCAATTTGCGCAATCGGACGCGCAGACATTTCGCATCTTGAGAATTACAGTGACCTAATCCAAATATTTTGATTTTCGACTTAGGTCTCTTTAGTACTAAATTTGTGACTCGAAATCGAAAGTTGAAAATGTTTGAATTAGGTCACTATAATTCTGAAAGTGCGATTTATTAGGTGGAACTTTTTGCGAATAAACAGAGTTTTTTTTATGTTCAGTTGAAGGCACACGACCTCTCAGGCCACCTGATGGTAAGTGGAATCTGAGCCCCATAGACATTTAAATTCCTAAGACCTCAAATGCGTTGACAACCCTGAGGAACTGAGATGAGATGCCTCTATGCTAGTAATTTCACCGGTTGTCTTATTCCCACACCGCAACACGACAATGCGAACACTGTTGCTTGACGAGTGGTTAATGGATGAGATGGTGGTAGCGATCCGGACGGACCCTGCACAGGGTCCTACCAACACTAAAACCTGTAACTAAGCTATAATTCAGGGTACGCACTTGGTCATCGTTGGCGATGGCTTCGGAGACCTTGGTCCAGAGTCGCTGGGACTCGAACTGGGTCTGGTGCTCCAGAGCCATTAGGTACCGACGCAATCTCTGCTCCTTCAGCACCGCCACGTCCAGAAGGTTCGATTCCACCTGTGGATCGAAACAGTTCAATAAAAATTAACATAACTCGATGTATGAATGTGGAAGAAGCGAAAGAGCTTTGTCAGGATCGTAGCAGGTGGAAAGAAGTGGTCTCTGCCTACCCCTCTGGGAAACAGGCGTGATTTATGTATGTATGTACAAATTGTGCGATTTTTGTAAGTGGGAATTTGAATCTACCAGCAAAGACATAAGGTTCATTTATTTTTGCGCTTAAATGCTATTTTCAATATTGAAACAAAGTAAAATGAACTTTACACTCGTAGTAATAAAGTTGAAACTAAATTTATTTGATTTCCTCCCATAGAACACAGTGTCACGAGGTTATTATAAATAACTAGCGACCCGCCCTCGCTTCGCTCCGGATTAAAGTATTATACATATAAACCTTCCTCTTCAATCACTCTATCTATAAAAAAACCGCATCAAAATCCGTTACGTAGTTTTAAAGATTTAAGCATACATAGGAATATAGGGACAGAAAAAGCGACTTTGTTTTATACTATGTAGTGATATTTAGATAAAAACTGATATAATGGCAACCTTTACTTTCTGAGACCTTTCCCGATTAAACTAGATCACTTAAAAAAAAAAACTGCATCCAAGTCGATACCACAGATACACAGGTTGAAACACCCATTCAACACCCCTGTTTTTACAATAGGGGATTCAAAATAAAGATGAAAGAACCTCGTAGTGAAGCAATAAATAATCATCTATCTATTTTAAGTATGGAACCCGCCACTTCGTCCACTACAGGGACGTCAACTATATAAGGATAGATGAAATACTCGGATACGTCAACAACATAAGGATTGAAACCTCCAGATACGCCAACTATATAAATATGGAACCCTTGGATCCGTCAACTATATGAGTATGGAACCACTGGGTAGTTTTACAATTAACGAAAAATCCTAGCTTTATTCCACAATTCCATATGGCAGAATGAAACTAGTATTTTAGTTTTAATACTTATTAAAGGTAAGTGTTGATAGACAATCTCACCCCGCTCCTCTTGTCTTTGATCTCGATCTTGCCGTCCCAATATCCTTCGAGGTAGGCGATGGTGTCCTTCCCCTTCCTTATCCGGCCGGATATCGCGTTAGTTTGGTCCGCGCCACCGAGGAACGACTATAATAAAATGAAAGATATCGTTTATTCGTGACAAACACAAGTACATAAATTAAAAATGGAAAGGAATTTCCAACATAATTTGTCACGAAATTACACTATAGTGTTTGTAATACGCATTTGAAGGCTTTTTTTTTAATTTCTCATCATATTCCCTTCTAGGTCGTCACTGTCACCAGCCATAAGACGGCCTGTTGTTGTTTACTCGGCTAACTTTTATTTGTGCTGTTTTTCTGTATGGTGTAAAATTCAAAAATAGGGCGGATTTGAAAATATTGTCCCACCAAAACATTAATGTAAAAAATAGGCCAAGTGCTCACGTGACATTAAAGGTAATCTATAAAGGTGCAAAGTTTAGCACTAGATTGCTTACAATCAGACCAATTTGCTCAATTAGCTACATTGTGTATTTGTACACTAGCAATCACTCATTGATTTCAAGTTAATACATTAGTTAATTAGAAAAAAACAATCATATTAAAGAGGGCGCCACTGCACGCTCGGTGCAGTCTTCAACAAACAAGAAATCTTACCCTCAATTTAAAGTCTACATCTGCAGAGTATCCAGTCTCGGCGCACATTATATGAATCTGAAACAATAATAGTTTATGTAACTAATACGTAATGAGAGGTCTTAACACACGAGTGTTTTAATGCCTGATTAAGTAGAGTTACCTACAGACATATTATAAAGATTCTAAGATGAATGACCTGCACTGCTACATTGTAACATATCTATAGGTGATAAGCTAAGTTTTTTATTGACTTAATTTTTATTTCTATTGATGCTAGAATTGGGGCCTATTTTATTTGAGTTGGTTTTGGAAGATGTTTCAAATTCAAAACTCGTACCATATTTGACATCGGTATAAGAACATTACGTTACAGCCGCCAGCACACCCGCCACCACGACCACACCACCGCAGATAACAAATATGAATGTTGTAATAGAGGACTTACGATACATGTGTAGATAAACGCACATGGGTGATATTTAAGATGTGCCCTAAATAACACTGGCGCAAAGTATTTTTTTTAAATAATTCTTACATATTTCTGAGACAATAGAGAACATGCATGAAAGTCAGTATTGAGTTTCATTGATACGATTTAGGAAAAAATGTAAAAAAACATATAAATACTCAATTTATGGCCTGTTTATTGGCTTAAACATAGACATAGGATTTACGAAATTAATGCTAATTTCTTTACAAGGTCCTTACATTTTAAACATGCAACAACAGCTGTGACGTCATTCCTGTCATCGATTTTGTATAGTGTTTTTGCAGGGGGTCTGAACTATGACTATTTAAAACTTCATTTCTTATGAAAAAAAATACACGATAATTATTTCGCGTATACAGTTAATCCTCTCTTTCAAAGCACTTTCAAGAGAGCGTAAGAAAATAAATTTATGCATGTTCCCTATTACGTTGCCATTAGGTAACTTAGAAATAAATTTAACAATTAAAATAGGTTATTTACATGTAAAATAACGTCAAAGACCCTTTTAGTTATTGGATAATTAATATAGGAAAACGAATGTATAAGCAACAAATAGATGTTTTTTTTGGCTCTTGTTAGTGTCATTATTTTTTACCTGCAATGATTATTTAGTAACTTAAAGTTCTAAAATGTTTGCAAGCACTATAAAAGCCAAATTTGTGCATATTTTGTTGGTTCACCAATTATGAATTTAGGTTTCTTGCCGCCACCTATTGTTCTACTTTCACCCCCCCAAACCCTTCCACCCCGTATTCTATTTCCATATCTCCCCTCTACTTGTTACTTCTCTCTCGTGGACTCACCTTCCCCCCTAGCTCCATGCTGAGCGTGCCTATCACGATCCCCTTGCAATGCGCATACGGCGCCGTCGTAATGTACGTCTCTTTCCATGGCAGTAGGTGTACTCGTGCGCAGCCTTCTAATATGGCCGACGTAGAGTTACCTGGAATAGAAGATTATTTGTAGAGACAGAAAAAGTTGGTAATAGATGAACGACAAGAAATAAAAGCAAGGGCACGTCAACTATATCAGTATGGAACCCTCGAGTACGACAAAAAGGAATAAAAAGATACAGCTCTTTAAAGCAAGGACGGAGGTACAAAAGGACAGCCGAGGCTTAGTAATAGGGTCTGTTTGACACCCTTCAGAAACGGAACCCTAAAAAACCAAAGGAACGTCAACTACATAAGTATGGAACCGACGAGTACAGAATTAGATAAGGATGGAACCCCTAAGTGTCGCAACTACAAGGATGGAACCCCAGCATACATAAAGTCCAACGATAATCAAAAGGACATCTATTTCCAAATCAGTAGCGACAAATTGCGTTTATTTCAGAAATCGACTATCGCTAACACACCAAATTAGAGATAGAGTAAATGCACTTACCGTAAAACTTGGAGCGAGCGAGCAGGCTACCCTCTATGACGAATCCTTCTTTCCTGTTTGAAATGTAGAACGCCGACACCGGCGGGTGGTGGGACACCTAAACAACCAAACGATCGTAAAACTAAATAAAATAAAAAATCGGAAAAGTGCGAGTCAGATTCGTTCGTTTTGAATTTGATTTCAAATCGAAGCAACACTAGCCCAACTCACACTTAACCATTTCTAGAATGTACTATAATCATATTAAATTTGGCGCTTGTAAGCTATGCCGTTTTCTTATTTGTTATTACATCCGCACTAAGCAATAACAAATATTTTGATAAAACAAACAAACGGTTCAAAAGATACAAATCTTTAAAGCTAGGACGAACATACGGACAGACGGACCAGACAGCGTAGGCATATTAATAGGGTGCCGTGGGGCTCCCTTCGGACATGGGTGTCGTGAGCCATGCGAGCGTTTAAGTTTTTGATCTGTACCATAAAAAGATCGTGTTTACCGTATTTTGGAAACCTGTGGACCCCCCCCCCCCCCCCCCCAAGTATTAAAGGTATAGTAAAAATTCAATAGAAAAAGTACGGGTATAATGGCGACCCCTTCCGGAGCTAATATCTTTTGAAAGGCCCAACCGATTTTCATGAAACCTAGTTTAAAACCATCCCAAATAAGATAGCTTTCTTTTCAAAAAAACTCTCACTCAAATCGCACCATCCATTTGGAAGCTACGATGCAAACAAAGACCCCTTTTTGTCGGGAATAAGAAATGGTGACGGTTTTAAACGTTACCTGCTCCGCAATGTAGTACGTCGACGTGTGAGAGTCAGGATGCTTCCAACAGCAGCGGAAGATCTCCCCCAGCACCGGGTTGTACGGCTTCTTCAGACCCTTGGGCTTGCGGTACAGCCCTGACAAGTACCAGCGGAGCACCAGCTTGAAGCGGAGAAACGAGTCCTCCACGTTCTTGGCTCTGGAAGAATCAGTTTTTGAAAGAAAAAGGAAAGAAAGAAAAAACATTTATTCGCAACAAATAACATAAAAAAGAGAAGAGAAAAGTTATATTTGCCGCGAAACGGTCCCAACTCAGCATGTGCTGGCGGTGAAGCCAACGCTGATCTTCCGTCGGGACCGCTCGGTGAAAACACGGAAGGTGACACAGACATTACGAATATTTTAAGAAAGAAATTGAAAGCAGAGTTGAATAAATTAATGAAACAATAAAAACGAAACGAGTGTGTCAGTGGTCCACAAGAACAGGCAGCGCTCAGGTGGCAACCACAGGAACTAAACACATTAATTGTACTCTGCGCCATACGAGAGGAGACACCCTTGTAACAATCTGTGGTCAATGCGTTACATGCTTATGGTCTGTGGTTGCGTGCCCGAGCGCAGAACATCTTTAGACATCAGACATATACAAAAAGACAAAAAGAAGAACGGAGCCAACACTTTTTCCCGTCACTCCATTCACCATACCAAATTTCATCTAAATTGGTTCAGCAGTTTATCCGCGTAAGCGTAACAATTTGATTCTATCATTTCATAACCAAAGTTTCACAAATGATTAATTTCACACAAATATCATTTGACAACCGGCGCTTTTTTTCCGAAACTGTAAATAATTATGAATTTATTTCAGGACCATCGTGTAGAACCCTATAGGTTAGGTTAGGTTAGGTTAGTTTTAGTTTAAAAAAAGCGGGTTGGCAAATGAATAGGTTGCGAAACGATGCATTTGTCAAAGATTTGTCGGCGATAAGGCAGAGAACCGTTTATAATATTAGTTTAGATACAGGGTGATCTGTAAATGTACATCCAACCAGGGCTCGGATACTGGTTAAATTTTCAAACCGTTATTATGTATTTGACGCAAAACCTTTTCATTTCAGTTCCGCACGCACTAACCGGTTTTTCTAACCTTTATATTAAAGTTCTTTTCGAATTAATCGGTTTGAGGTAAAAAAACCGATTAATCCAGACACACGTCACGCACGAGAAACAAGCGCCGCTTAGTATTTTTTTACAGTACAACATTTTTGGTTTCTCAACTCGCCGCTTGTGGATTAAACCGGTTAATTAGATTAAAATAAAGTTCTCAAAAGGGTCGCGTTCCCTAGAAAAGTTCGGAGCAAAACCGAAGTAAACCGGAATTAACCGGTTTTTTTAACCCAGTTCCGAGCCCTGCATCCAACTTTTTTTTATCGTCAACTCTGCGTATTCAAACAAGATTTGTTTTTCCACTATAGTAAAAAAAAAACATGGGTTCCACTTAGTATGGGGAAAGTAACCTAGTGTGATTTAGAGTTAAAAAATCACTCACTGCGCCAATATATCCGCATGATAATAATTATCGGAAAGCTTGTCCAGAAAGGACCGTGGCTCGAGGATGAACGTGGGCAGCACCACCTTGCTGAGGTCCATGCCCGGGCGGACCTGCTTCAACAGGAACCAGAGGAGGGACTTGTTCTCCTCCGCCACTTCTTCGACCAGCTCTCCCGCCTGGAACGAGGGCATTGAATAAATAAACATAAGGGGATAATGTCACACCAATCGATCTAGTCTCAAACTAAGCTCTAGGCTTGCACTGTGGGTACTAGACAACGATAAACATACTTATACAGTGTGTTACCGGCATGAGGGCTTTAAATGTAGGTATCGATTCTACTCCTCAAATGGAACTCCTTTTGTTCTACGACTTTAAAAAATGAGTCAATTTTAAATTTTTATTTTTCATACAAAATAAATTAATTCACTGATTTTACTAGTAAAGTTTGAAAGTTTGATCACCTATAACTTACTGTAAATTAAGTTATTTTCTAAGACGTAGAACAAAAGATGTAGCATTTGAGGAGTAGAATCGATACCTACATTTAAAGCCCTCATGCCGGTAACACACTGTATAGAGAAATACATAACTAAATACATAATAACATTTAAAACTCTGGAACAAATACTCGCGCTCATCACACAAATATCTGCCCTTACCGGGATTTGAACCCAGGACTTGGCCAACGTGTCGTCAACATTGAGCGTAAGCTAGTGAGGACACGGTAAGACTATTACCTAACCCTGCTTCTAAGGTCCACGGTTAGTTTATCGGCAGAGAAATTGAATGACAGGTAGAAAGTTCCTACATCGATAAAAGGGGAGTTTCAAAAAAAATAGCAGCCGATTCATTCCTGATATGTCTCCAAAAAGATGCTGAATTGACCGTTTTGTTACCAAGATATGTACTGCATATAGGACAATTCTATACATATTTTTGGGACATATCAGGAATTCTATTTTTTTTGTTCAGAATGATGTCTTCCAATGTGCATTTTTTTCCCCAAATATGAAGAAACAATGATTTTGGTGCAAGGTTTTTGAACCTTCCCACTTGAAACTTCCCCGCTACCGCGGAGCTCCTATTTCTGGGTGGTTTGGCCCTCCGGGCCTGCTGTAAAACTAACATAACCTAAACCTACCAACGATTCTATAATCTAATTCCACTATTTGCAAATATCATGTTTTGCGAATATCATGTTTTGCTAACATCATGTTTTGCGAATATGATATTCTGCGAAGTATGGGTAATGTGTTGTGTGTACTGACCGCGCCAGTTTCCCGGTCCATGTCCTCGACGTAGCAGCTGTCTGGGCGGGGGCCCGCGTCGGGTCGGCGGCGGTCCAGCGGCCCCTCCGCCATCCCCGGACGAGAGCCCTCACTGTCCGTGTCTGACGCAGCACCCGCTAGCTCTGCGGGGGGAAACTGTGCTGGGAGCTGACTACTGTACGGTTAGCGTGGTCACTACTAAAGCCTCCTCGGCATTCTATAACTCCGAGCTGTGTTGAGTATTTCATCATCATTTTTGGCTAAACGATTCTCGTAAATAAACAAACTGGACCCGGGACGTTCTTCTTTTCAACAGACAGCGGCATGTCCCCCGCAAAATTAAGTTTATTAGGGTAATTATTGCGAGAAATATACACAACGTATAAAAGAATACAGCGCGGTCACACTTTCTGACCACTCTGACACAATGATTTCACTTAAATCAATGTGTACAAATAGAAATAAATTTTCAAGGTAACACGGAGATATGTTGGAGACACGGAGAAACCCAAAATATTTAAAAAAACATCTTCTGCATAAAAAACCCCCTTGTCGGTAAAAAGAAGAATGACCTACACACGCTTTGATCATGAAATGTCTACGGATAAAAAATATTCCTACATTATTTTACCGAAAGTATGGCAACGCAGTCCATTGCAAAATATTAAAATAATGTAGCAATATCGTTGATGTGTGTATTTTAGCCAAAAAAGAAGCATTTTAAGGTATGAGCAGAGTGCAGTTTACCTACTAAAGGTGGAATCACATCTATCGGCACCGATTCGCATTTTCTCTACAGAAAATGTCTGTTGTTTAAGGAAAATAGATACGTACGCATAAAGATGCGTACGCATCTATTTTCCTTAAACAACAGAGTAGCTATTTTCTATAGACAAAATGCGAATCAGTGCTGATAGAAGCGATTCTTCCCTAAATGAGACAAAAGCCGAATGGAATTTAGCTTACTAATATAAAAGTAGCCACGTCTCATTAACTACGTTTCTTTGTTATTTCAGTTTATTTGCATAACGATAGAATAAAAAGAGAGATGAAAATGGTTTACAATCTATGTAATTATGCAAGCTCGGTAACTAGTTATTGCCTTTAAGTAAAAGCTGTCGCATTCGTTTTGACGACGGTTTTTTAATCTTTTAGACCAATTACTCTTTCAAAGTGTAAGTCACCAATTAACTTGATTAGGTTCTTAATTAATGAAAAGACTTCAGAGGACTTTAGACCTTAAGAAAGACTAGAAGGATTATATCCTGGTAATTAGGTGCCGGACCTGAACTTACCCCCATTCCCATTACAAGCAGGCAAATCTTTGTTCTCCAAAAACATTTTGTACCCCACATCCACCCTCCTAAAGTCAGACAGAATAGCTGAATCCACCGAGTACTTCCTCAAGAGATGCTCCGGCTCGGAAATTTGCCTGGAAATCTTCTTCTTGCTTTTCAGAAGAGAGAAGATGCTGGAGCGACGTCGCGTCTTATGGTTGTCTTTCATCTGAGCTGAGAAGAGTATGTCTGAATCGTGCTCCATTGTGCAGAATGTTTTGGTGCAAAAATATAGAGATTTCTATCCGTTTATCCGCCTTTTAAACCGCTGAGGGACTAGGAACTCATGGCTCTCAGGTGAACTCGAGAAATGCTGACGTTCTTTGGTTTCCAAGGTTGTCTCTTTAGCTGTATTTTCTAGTTGTACCAGGATAGTATGTTGTTTATTCCACGCGTTGATTGTTCCATCTTGTTGTAATGTTTTTATTGTCGGTTGTGAATTGTCTTAATAATGCGAAAGTGATCTTGATTGTTAATTATTGATAGTCTGTTACAGTAACGATGAATACAATGATGATATAAAAAAACTTATTTACAGGTTTACAACATAAGACAAAGGTGTATTATATGGGGGTTTCGGTCGTTGTTTGAGAAGAAAACAGAACGAAACTTCTTTATAACTATTAGATTAAAAAGGACAATTTAGTAGCTCGTTCTTTCAGAGCTGGTATCTCTTATGCTGGCACTCCACTTAGCGGTAATTGCATCTTTTTCCTTCCTACAGCAAATGAAAGACAGGGCAAAGAGGCAACGCGAACACGCAACCCCAAGCAGAAACGGCCAACCGATTTTCAAGAAACCTAGAATCGAGAACGATCAAGAACGATCCATATGTAAATATCTTTCTTAACAAAAACCGCGTTGGTCTATCCGTTTATCAGCTACGAAACCACAGATAGACACACAGATTCACACATCAAACTTATAAATCCCCTCTTTTTACGTTGGGGTTTGAAAAGAAACATGCCTATGACGACGAGACAAGTCAAAGCTTGGTGGGTCCACGTTTAGCATATTTGAGATCCTGTCACTACCTTCCGTCTCCCTATTGAATCAGCTCTTAAGATGCCCTTGCATAGGTAGGGTTGCCAGGCCAAAAAATAGGTTCACAAACCTACATAACATCACGCATTCATTCCCAGAGTGGGGTAGGCAGAGCTACAGAAAAACCAACAACTCTAAAAAGACTCGTTGATAATTCTGTAACCACAATCAGCAAAATTAGGGCAAGAATTTTACTAGTGTATTAGTGACAGGTTGCAAGCCCATCCCCTAGCAGTACTACAAGCCCTTATTCCTTTAGTCGCCTCTTACGACATCCACGGGAAGACATGGAGTGGCACAATACTAAGCCACATTTTATATTGTTATTGAATAAACAACTATGAACTGGGAGAGATCATTATACGGGACAACCGTTGATATTACGGTTTATCGATACAAATAATAACAAACATCCCTACATACCCTAATACAAACTCCCCATCTATATCATTTGTTTTTCCCCAAATATTCCGATGCGCGCTTGTAATCAACTATGACAAGTTGTCATAGCCGTTAATAATGTCACGTTACCTGCATCACGTGTTTAAGTATGTCAAATTATGCCGTTGTTGTTGGCAGTAATTCGATCCCAATGCCATCGCTGCAATGTGCGATGCATAATTTTGATCTAAATTTGCGTTGTTTGCATTGAGACTGTTTTCAAACGGAATGGTAACGCGAATACGAATGGGTTTTCGTTACAAGTGTGATGTAAAACATTTTTTAAATTCTCACGCTCTAAAATGACGCATAATAGCCGGAATAAAGTGATGCATTTAATCCCTAGGGACTAAAGTGAAATTTTACTCGCTAGGGACTAAAGTACTTTATCTTTTTAATTTCCTTATAAGTAAATGCCTTGGAAACTCCAAACAGCCAGATACATGTTGCCATTTGATGATGTTGCCCTTGTCGTCGGAGTGCGCGGTGGATCCGGTGACGGGCAGGCTGGGGCCGGGCATACAACCTCTATCGCCTCAATCTTCGTTTCGGAAATGTTGTCTATGGACTATTTGTTATATTCTAACCCTAAAAACTGACTTGTTGTTGTCTCTTTCTACATTACAGTGATGGGTTGAGAGTAAAAATGATAGCGCTATTAAGTTGTAATTATTTACGTTAAAACTATTTTAATGTAAGATTTATTTTTCTCGCAATCGAAGTGAAAAGTAGAGACAACACGAGACATAAACTCCATAATGACACTCAAACTCGGGTGGATAAATATCTCGTGTCATAATGGCTTACTTTAGTCCCTTGTTGAACAATATACTAATAAACACGTTGGTTAACCCCCGAAGCAAAAAGAGGGGAGTGATAAGCATCGTCTGTTTCTATTTTGAACAAATTAACATGATCTTCATACTCGTCAAACTAAATTGCCTTGATTATGTACCTCCTATAGACCTGGGCAGGTCCCGAGGGAATAGCGATAAACGAGCGAAAGAACGGAGTCGCAGCCAACAGCTGCCCCAAAGTTGGGCAGGCAGAGCTACAGAAATAACAAAAACTCTAAAAATACTTGTTTATAATTCTGTATCCACATTTTGCACAATCAAGCCAAGATTTACCAGTGTATTAGTGATAGGTTGCAAGCCCATCGCCTAACAGTACTACAAGCCCTTATTCCCTTAGTCGCCTCTCACGACATCCACGGGAAGACATGGAGTGGCACTATTCTAACCCGGCAACCACACGGGCGAGCTAGTATTATATAATTAATAATTAGATAAAGTGCAACCAGATATGTATGAACATTATCAGTTACGAGGAAATTACAATGTAACGAGTACATTGTTTGTAAATAAAAATCTACTGCCACGTGTATGACGGAGTGACTTCCACGCAGTCGCAAGCCACAGCACGTTTATAATATTAGTACCTAATTGTGTGAGTCCGGTATAATAACCTAACCAAAAAAAAAACATTTTTGAGACAAGCTTTTGCTGCCGACTGTACTTTTTTTGGCATAGTCATCATCTGCTTATCAAGACGATTCTAACGAGCCCCAACACGACGGGTTTATAATGTGGAATTTAGGAGTTCCTATGGCCACCTTCCGTCTCCATCATCAGACGAGCTCGATGGTGCCATATTATTGCACTGTCATCGGGTTTACATAAGTATGCCAAATTTCAGCTCAATCGGATAACGGCAATTGACTGAAAAATGGATTTCAAATTTTGACGGAGAACTTACTTATGAACAGGGCCTCTATTCTACTGCGTTATAACGATATCGCATTTGACGTGTTCTAGAATCGTTTATGACTCGGTCGCCATTATTGTAAATTACATAAGAGTTATCAAAACGTTGACGATACGGAAACACGTCAAAGACGATATCGTTATTATTACTGTGTAGAATCCCAGCCCTGTGAAAGTTAAATAAAATGTTGTAAAAAGTATCCTACGTCGTTTCCCGGGATTCAAGACATCTCCATAGCAAAATTCACTTAAATCGGTAAACAATATCAGGGGACAATGTCGCACTTATAGAGAACAAGCACGAAAATCAGAATTGAATTTCATTGATACGATTCAGAAGATAATGTAATAGAATCAAACCTTGATACATTTTTTAAACTTCTTTTAATGTTTAGATTGTTTTTTCGGCATCCTCAATTCATTTACGTAATATTTTAATTCAACGATACTGGCAGTACATGGTAGTTTAAATACGAAATAAATGCAAATTTCTTTATAAGGTCCTTATATTTTAAACAAGGAACAACAGCTATGACGTCATTCCTGTCGTCGCTTTTGTATGGAGTGTTTTTGCAGGGAGTATGCACTATAACTTTTTAAAGCTACATAATCATGTGAAAAAAAAATCTCTTTCATAGCACTTTCGAAAGACCGTATGAAAAAAATATATCGCACTGCTAGATCAAAACAGCATCAACTCAAAATAAAACTGTATTTTAAAATCAACTTTAATATTAATGTGTTTGGACTTGAAACAAATCTAGCAGTTTTTTTGAGTTGATCCTGTTTTGAACTAGCAGTGCGATATGCATGTTCCCTATTGAGTAAACTAAGTTTAAGACTTTTACTGTGGGTACAGTCAGCATCAAAAGTAGCTAAGCAGAATAACATGCTCAAACACATGATCTAGTGTACTTTCTCCATATACTAAATGACCCCAGTTCCCATTTCATCTAAAAAAAAATAAAAAAATTGGCAAGTAGCTTTAAAAACATCCTAAGTTCATAATGATTCTATCGATGTAAGAAACCACTGAAAAAATATTTAAATAATACATGAACTTAACGGTTTTTCGTGACATGGGCATAAGGAAAAATTACAAAAATTCCGATTAAAACGATCAATATCTCCGAAAGTACTAAAAATAGCTGAACAACCTAACCCTCTACGGGTTAAATCACCTATCTCCGGCTTAACGTCAATTTTTGGGACACCTCCTTCATTAAGTTGATACAACACAAGATCCCTGATCCTCGACCTCCAGCGCCCTCTGTTGCGCAGATCAAACAGAACTGTTTGCGCGTTTCATTACAAACACTTAGACCAAATTGGTGTGAGAAGTCGCGACGCGACCTTGACGCGTTTGACATCTGTTAATTGCCCACCAGCGACATATTTACACACTTAGGCCGCTTCCTGACTTGTCGGTATGCGTGCAGTAAAACGTAAGTACAGGCGGCGTAAACGCTGCGCAGTGATTGGTAGATGCCACTGGTTGCCTAGCAACCCTAGCCGATTCCGTGTTTTACTGCAAGCATACTGACAAGTCAGGAAGCGGCGTTAAGGTCCTATTACTGTTGTCTTTGCATGAACAAATTGTCGTAAATGAGGACAAACCGGACAAAACCACCAAATTTTCCAGTTAAGTAATCAACTTGCAATCTGTGATAGGCACCAACACCATCTTGGATTTTATGGGGGCCATTTTGAAATATAAGTACTATGTTACCAATACATCAATACGTGGAGCAGGCAGAGCTACAGCAATACCAACAACTCTAATAAGACTTGTTGAAAATTCTGTAACCACTTTTTGCACAACCAGGCTTAAACGTTTACCAGTGTAATAGGGTTGCAAGCCCATCGTCTAACAGTACTACAAGCCCTTATTACCTTAGTTCCCTCTTACCAATACCGCAGTTATTAAAAAAAACTCTCATTAGCTTTATTATAGTATTATTATTTGCTATCATAGCGGCTATAGTCTAAATATATAAAACGGCACCGTGACTGAGTCACTCAATAATACAACGCACAGCCAAACCACTCGACTTAGAGACTTGAAATTTAGAGGGAATACACATACTTAAATAACATCACGCCTACATTCCCAGAGTGGGGTAGGCAGAGCTACAGAAATAACAACAACTCTAAAGAGACTTGTTGATAATTCTGTAATCACATTCTGCACAATCAGGCCAAGAAGTTTACTAGTGTAATAGTGACAGGTTGCAAACTTGCAAGCCCATCGCCTAACAGTACTACAAGCCCTTATTCCCTTAGTCGGCTCTTACGACAACCACGGGAAGACATGGAGTGGCACTATTCTAACCCGGCAACCACATTTAATACAACAATCAAGTGTACATAATAAAGAATCAGTAATAATTAAATGTTCACTGAGTTTGTATTTCTATCGCTGCTACGACAAAATTTAATAAAATAAAAATACATTACCATTGTAGCGAATAGAATATAAAAAAAAACAAAACAAAAAACTCAACCGCGTAAAAAAATAACGTATGAAAACAAGATGTAAACAAAAACTATTTGTTGCTCCAGTCCTACACCCCATAGGTACACTCTAAACCGAGATCCGTGCCCATTGGCTGGTTGTCCCTAAACTTATTCTGCAGAGAGTACCATTCTTAGTCACCTCATTACACAATTTTAACGCAATTAAAGATAAATAAAAACTTATCATGAAAAAATCACGTTCGCAACAGTGCCAGACACCGAAATATGTTAAACATCTATGCAGAGGATTATTATATTTACATACATCTGGGAAGGTAATTCGCATGTCTTTTCGTTATCTTGTAAGTCCACGCTATCTCTAAGATAAGATAGGATACTGCTGATATTTTAACGTAAAAAGTATTCGAGAAAATTTCGTTATTTCTCTTTTTTATGACAAATAGAACATCACGCCTTCATTCCCAGAGTGGGGTAGGCAGAGCTACAGAAATACCAACAAACCTAAAAAGACTTCTTGATAATTCCGTAACCACATTTTACACAAACAGGCTAAGATGTTTACCATTGTATTAGTGACAGGTTGCAAGCCCATCGCCTAACAGTACCACAAGCCGTTATTCCCTTAGTCGGCTCAGATCAGAGTGCTTTTTATCTCGAATTTGACAGGCCCAGAGATAATAGCGGCAAACCTCCACGCAGGCGAAGTTGTCTATTACACATAGTACAAGCTTAACGCTACATAAATTTCACGGGAGAATGTCACACACATTGACCTAGTCCCAAACTAAGCTCTAGGCTTGTACTATGGGTACTAGACAACGATAAACTTACTGATATAGAGAAATCTGTCGTGAAAAAAAAACTAGATAAACTCATTGTCACTTTTTTTTTTTTTTTTTTCTAAATGGAGAGGATCGGGCGCTTCTTCTCAGCAGTGGTCTCTTCTTGGGTACCGCTGGTAGAATTTTGACGTGTAAAAGTGCCCGTGCGTCCTACTTACTGAATAAACCACTTTTATCTTTGACATAGAAAACATCCAAGACTCAGGAACAATTACTCACGCTCATCACACAGATATCTGCCCTTACCGGGATTTGAACCAGGGACCGCTAGCTTCATAAGCAGGGTCACTACCAACCAGGCTAACAGCCTCATGCGTTTTGGTTGTTTGGTATGAATTAAATATGGGTAGGCGACACGTCCTAAAACACACTAGACGTATTATTTACTTAGCAGTACTACTTTTCGTTTCCTTTTTTAGGGTTCCGTAGTCAAACTAGGAACCCTTATAGTTTCGCCATGTCCGTCCGTCCGTCTGTAAGTCCGCAGCCTAGCGCAGAAACTCTTAGTACTAGAAAGCTGTAATTTAGCATAAATATGCATATTAGTCACGCCAACAAAGTGGTACTTACAATAAAATATAAAAAAAAATTTTTTTAGGGTACCTCCCCTACACGTAACGTAAGGATGTATTTTTTTCTCGTCTACCCTATAGTGTGGGGTGTCGTTGGATAGGTCTTTCAAAAATATTACGGGATTGCGAAAACAATATTTCGATTAAGCTATCCGTTTATGAAATATTAAGCTTTAAAGCGGTATTTTTTGTTTGGCTCAAGTCGATCGATTAACGCAAAGCCGAAACCGCTGGACCTAGATACTTGAAATTAGGAGAGAATATTCCTTGGATCTCCTAGGGGTGCACTGAGAAGGGATTTTTAGAATTTCATCCCTTAAGGAGTTAAAATAGGGGGAACAGTACACTAATTCTACGCGTACGAAGCTGCTGGCGTCCTTTAGTTACTCTATATAAATATGTTTATCGTTGTCTAGTGCCCATAGCACAAGCCTCCAGCGTAGTTTGAGGATAAGGCACACGAGCACTCAGGCCACCTGATGGTAAGTGGAATCTGAGACCCATAGACATTTGAATTCTCAAGACTATAATCCTAAGACCTCAAATGCGTTGCCAACCCTGAGGACGACGATGGAATGCCTCTATGTTAGTAATTTCACCGGTTGTCTTATCCCCACACCGGAACACAACAATGCGAACACTGTTACTTGGCGGGTGGTTAATCAAAATCAAAAATCAAAATCAAAATGTTTATTCAGTAAATAGGCCCCCATGGGGCTCTTTTACACGTCGGTAATATGAAGTGAATTTACTAGCGCTTCAGATAAGACCATCATTGCGGAGAAGAAGCGCCAAGAAGGATGGTGATCATAATGGATAGGATGGTGGTAGCGATACGGATGGACCCTGCACAGGGTCCTACCACCACTAAATTTGTGTGACATTGTTACCTGATATTTATTTTTTTAAGTGCTTGCTTACTCTTGATAAGTTATTAAGGTTAATTTCGACACAAACACTGGGGTTTCACGATCTAGACGAAGGTTAGTTCACATGTGTGCTGAAACAGCTGTTTACCTATATACATACCTGACCATGAACTGGTTAGAACCGGTCAAGCGGGAGTGGGACTCACACGTAAAGTGAATTCTGTCATGTCGAGTAAACAATTTGTCATTTAAGAGGATTGCTAGGCTGAAATTTTCTGTACAAAATGCGGTCTCTTACCATTGTCCGATTTTGTTTTTTTTTATATGGTGGAAAACTTGGTTTGCACGTTTTCCCT
The DNA here is from genome assembly GCA_949316455.1 of Acleris holmiana. Lineage (NCBI taxonomy): Eukaryota > Metazoa > Arthropoda > Insecta > Lepidoptera > Tortricidae > Acleris > Acleris holmiana. The sequence goes on along the minus strand of OX438790.1, from coordinate 6,670,073 downwards.
TCCAATAAAATGTGTCTTGGAATGAAAGAAATAAAAAACAAAAAGAAATCATACAAACCCAGTTTCGTAGTCAACGAGGAATCCTTATAATTTCCCCATGTCCGTCTGTCCGTCGAAATTACACGAACAAAGTTGACAAATTAAACATGAAAAATAAAAACTGTGAACAAAATAAATAGGTCTATGACAAAGACGCTCTAACATTTTATTAAGGTTGTATTTTTATTATGTAGTTTCATAACCACTGACTACTACAAAAGAAGTGCTGATTGAAAATTATCATTCATTCAAAAAATACACCAGAGCATGCATGGCCGGATTTTATCGTGTACAGTCTTTATTATACTAATGTTTGTATTGAAACGGATTACACGCGTCCATAGACAGGAATAGTTACCAATATGTCAGCTACATTTTGGATTATATAGGCTTGTCATTTGCAGGGATGTTGAGCCTATTGAATAGTTACATAAATTTAAACGAGAAACGTAAACGCTTTCAACTAACAAATGCTAAAGACATGGGTCCAATTAGAAGCTGTTATCTCGAATTTGTGGAGCTCTCTATTCTATTAATAAATAATTATCAGGGGACAATCTTACATAAATTGACCTTGTCCCAAACTAAGATCTCGGCTTGTATAATGGATACTAGTCAACGATAATCATAGTTACATATATACAAATACATGGTGTGGTTGCCGGGTTGGAATCTATCTATTAAAAAAAACCGCATCAAAATCCGTTGCGTAGTTTTAAAGATTTAAGCATACATAGGGATATAGGGACAGAAAAAGCGACTTTGTTTTATACTATGTAGTGATAAACGGTTCTTAAACATTGATAAAACCTCAAAACTCTAAAAACCTAAGACCTCAAATTCGTTGCCAAACCTGAGGACTAAGTTTTTTTTATTGCCATCGTCAGGCAAACAGGTAGACGGCCCACCTGATATGAAGTGGTCACCACCGCCTACCGACATTTGCAACGCCGGAGGCGTCACCAATGCGTTGTCTCGAAGAAATTTAATGACACTCTTTTTAAGATGGAACGCCTCTATGCTAGTAATTACACCGGTTGTCTTATCCCCACACCGGAACACAACAATGCGATCAATTCTGCTAGGCGGTAGGTTTATGGATAAAGAATATTTGTTCCTGAGTCTTGTATGTTTTCTATATATTTAAGTATATATTTCTCTATATAAGTAAGTTTATCGTCGTCTAGTACCCATAGTACAAGTCTAGAGCTTAGTTTGGGACTAGGTCAAGTTGTGTGAGATTGTCCCCCGATATTTATTTATTTATTTAATTCAAATGTTTATGGGTCTCAGATTCCACTTACCATCAGGTGGCCTGAGTGCTCGTGTGCCTTCTCCTTACCATAGTAAAAAAGGGTCTTGTTGGCTGAAATAACTTTTTTCTAGTCTATTCCATAGGTAATCATAATAACAAGTAACATTCATTCAGTCATTGTGTTCAAGTAACATTATCATAATAATAGAGAGACAAGATCACATGTATGATACAATACAATAGAATAAAAATACGCTTTATTGAACACCACACAAAGAAAAATAAACGTGGAAAGACAAAAACATAAAATTCTTACACGGTAGACAACAGGTCGGACATTGCAAAATTTAAATAAATATAAACATCCAAGACTCAGGAACAAATATTCGCGCTCATCACACAAATATCTGCCCTTACCGGGATTGGAACCCAGGACCGCTGGCTTCGGAGGCAGGGTCACTCCCAACTAGGCCACCGTGTCGTCAAAATTCTCGAGACTATAATCCTAAGACCTCAAATGCGCTGCCAACCCTGAGGACTAAGGTGGAATACCTTTATGCTAGTAATTTCACCGGTTGTCTCATCCCCACACCGGAACACAACAAAGCGAACAATGTTGCTTGGCGGGTGGTTAATGGATAAGATGGTGGTAGCGATCCGGACAGACCCTACACAGGGTCCTACCACCATTAAAAAACCAAATACCTGACAGACTAGCACATACATACATAACATCACGCCTTCATTCCCAGAGTGGGGTAGGCAGAGCTACAGAAACACCAACAAGTCTAAAATTACTTATTTATAGTTCTGTAACTACACTGCACAATCAGGCCAAGAAGTTTAGTATTAGAGACAGGTTGCAAGCCCATCGCCTAACAGTACCTACTACAAGCCCTTATTCCCTTAGTCGCCTCTTACGACATCCACGGGAAGACATGGAGTGGCACTATTCTAACCCGGCAACCACACGGGGTACTAAACGTGGAATACATGGCGACAATTCAATTCAATTCAATTTTTATTCAATTAACAATTTACATTGTGTTTGAAACAAATTAAATTACTTAGGTAGACACGTAACAATTTCTGCCAATTAGATGTTTAAAAAATATTTATATGTCGGTACATTTTTTCGTTAGTCGTCGACAGATACATTAACGTTATGTCCTCAACAAAAGGTGAAACGTCGCGCTCTGGGTACCTAGTAGGTACCGCATAGAGATTCGCGGGGTGAATAGAAATACAGCCTAAAGTAAAGCATATTCTGCTAATTATAAGAACTGAGATTTGAACGTAATTTTCCAATAGACTAGTAAATTCAATATTGGTTCTTATTAGTAACGAATTATTACTTATTTTAGATTGTATTTCTATTCACCCCGGTTTACGGTACCTACTTGATGATGAATGTAGGTACTCCTTACCTACCGCTAGCCGTTTTAAAGAGACATTGTAGTGATATTATCTTGTAATACATGTACAGTTTAACAAACTAAATGACCGTAGGTTGTGTTTATGACTTATTGTGTTTTTTTTACTATGTCATTTGAGAACAAGGGCATGACATGAGAGGTATTGTTACAAGCGCTTATTTAACTAATAGTGTATAAGTTTTAGGGCTCCGTACGTCTGATAAGAAAACGGAAAAACGTAAAAAAAACTAGAATCAACAAACTAGACTAAAAAATCTGCATACTACTATACTAATATTATAAATATGAAAGTAACTCTGTCTGTCTGTTTGTTACGCTTTCACGGATAAACCGCTGAACCGATTTAGATGAAATTTGGTATGGAGACAGTTCGAGTCCCGGGGAAGGGCATAGGGTACTTTTTATCCCGAAGTATTTGACAGTTCCTGAGGGAATAGCGACTTGTACGCAGACGGAGTGGCGGGAAACAGCTAGTATTCTATAAAATTCAAATAAACCATAAAGTCGTAACGATGTCACTTTACTAAAATCTTGTTAAATTTATTTTGGAGCCAGGTGGAGCGCGATGCACAGAATAGGGGCGGATGGCGACGTCTCACGAAGGCCCTTAGTACCCATGAGGTACCATAAGACAGCAACACACACACACACACTAAAGAACCCTATACATGTTTCTAGTTTGACTGAAGAACCCCAAAAACGTCTCATTTTAGCAAATTTCTCTAGTCAACAAAAGCTTATACGGCATTTATTTTTATCGGTTCGGTCAAACAATAAAATCCCTACCCAGCAAGATAACCGCATGTAAACATTGTACAACTAAAAAAATGCATAACAGCGTAACGTCACTCTAGAAACAAAGGAGATTAAATCTTGTACGCCTAGCAATAAAGTCGTTTTTAATTGGGTTTGATTTACAGATACGCCGTTTCGTTATAGATTGGTACTTGAAGGATAAAGTGGTATTATATGACGTTACTAAATTATCCTTATTAAGAGAGTTGTAATACTCCTAAACAAGAAATAGCTAATAGAGCGTGTGGTTGCCTGGTTAGAATAGTGCCACTCCATGTTTTCCCGTGAATATCGTAAGAGGCGACTAAGGGAATTAAGGCCTTGTAGTACTGTTAGGCGATGGGCTTGCACTACTAATACACTGGTAAACATCTTGGCCTGATTGTGCAAAAAGTGGTTACAGAATTATAAACAAGTCTTTTTAGAGTTGTTGGTATTTCTAGTTCTGCCTAGCCCACTCTGGGAATGAAGGCGTGATGTATGTATGTAAGAAACAACAAATGTTACTATGTACAGATTAATTCTGAACCCCTATGGGCCGCGTCAGGGACAATATCAATAGAATACTGAAGATCATTGCTGGAAGAAAGGACTCTTCCATTCTGAAATTTTGGGTGGGCATTGTAGCTGTGATAGTACCTAACATAGCGTATAAGTTTAATTGTTACTAACCAACCATGGATTTTAATTATCTGACGATAATAGTGGATTGTTTAACAAGGGGCTCAAGTAAGCCATTATGACACGAGATAATTATTCACCCGAGCATAGCGAGGGCGGATGAAGTTCGAATGTCATTATGGCTGTTTAGTCTGGAGTTAAACTCAACACTCTGCTTTTCACTTATTTAATTCAAAGTATTCCTCTGTAATTTAATAATCTCATATCTGTTACATAATACATAAAATAATAATATCAATGTTAATTCCTTGATTTATAAATATGTCCGCGTTTCGGAAGTAAAAGTGGTATGCTAAATGATATGTTTGTGAAATGAATCAATTTGTGAAACGTTTTTTTTATCAAATGATGGTAAACCTAGCACCGCATTTGAGGTCTTAAGATTGCAGTCTTGACACTAGTCTTGAGAATTCAGATGTGTATGACTCTTAGAACCAATAACTAACCATCGGCTGTTCAGTGTGCTTGTTTGCCCTATACATGCCATTAAAAAAATATTAGAAATTAGTTTACCATAAATACAACTAAAGATAACCCAACTGTATGATAACATGGAGTTATTTTAACCACAAGTACTAATTAATAATGTTTATTTATAGATTACTTACAGAACCAACAGACGTGGGCCGTTTATAGTTTAAAATAAACATCGTTAAGCTGATTGATAATTTAATTCCAGTGCAAGTCAGCGGCAAAACAGCGTAACGTCAAATAAGATGTTTCTGCACGTCGTCAAATCTCTTTCGCTTCTTCCACATTCATACATAGAGCCATGCTTGCACGTCGGTTTCGGTACTGAAGAGGATTGTGAAGCGATGCCTAAATCGCGTAGCTGTCAAAAATAATCCATACAAATTTAGCTCCGGGCGATAACGTTTCTCACATACTGAGTCTAATCCGATTCCCACGATTTTTTAATATGTGGTAGATATTAAGGAAAACTAGGTCTGCACGTTTCCGCTATTGTTTTTTCATTCGATTTTCATGATATCTATAATATATATCTATATCTTAAGATTTTTGAGATTAAGAGATTTGTCAGGATCGTAGCTGGTGGAAAGAAGTGGTCTCTGCTTACCCTGGGAAACAGGCGTGATTTAATGTATGTATGTATTTCAGCCTGTTTATTTTTGAAATACTCATCATAATTTTTATGTATAGCCCGTGTGGTTGCCGGGTTAGAATAGTGCCACTCCATGTCTTCCTGTGGATGTCGCAAGAGGCGACTAAGGGAATAAGGGCTTGTAGTACTGCTAGGCGATGGGCTTGCAACCTGTCACTAATACAATGGTGAACATCTTAGCCTACTTGTCTAAATTGTGGTCTTTTTAGAGTTGTTGGTATTTCTGTGGCTCTGCCTACCCCACTCTGGGAATGAAGGCGTGATGATATGCATGTATGTAATTTTTATGTATTTTTTTGGCATGGAAAAGGCACACGAGCTGACAGGTCATCTGATGGTAACGTTCACCGGTTTTCTTATCACAACGTAACACTGCTGCTTGGCAATAGGTCACTGAATAAGGTGGCAGATACAGATGGACACACACAGATGCACAGGTTCCTACACCACTCAAGCACTACTGTTAGTGACCCTGCCTACGAAGCTAGCAGTGTAGGGTTCGATTCCCGCTGTAAATAAATGTAAGAGTAATGAATGCGAGCCGTTCCTGAGCCTTGGATGTTTTCTATGTATCTAAGTACCTATGTATTTCTCTGTATAAGTATGTTTATCGTTGTCTAGTACCCGTAGTACAAGCCTAGAGCTTAGTTTTAATCTACGAGTAGGTCAATTTGTGCGAGATTGTCCCTCAATATTGATTTTAACAGGCCAAAGGCTTTTGGATGATAATCAGCATCCCATTAAGGCATCTGTGACGCTACACAGGGTAATTTCTTAAAAGTGCACAAATTTTAATATTTGCTTCGATATTGTTAATCAATAACACATGTTGTGTTATTTTTACTCTAGCTTAAAAAATATTAGAGATATTACCGATTCAATGATTCCACTAACTTAACGATATTCATGGACCCTCTAATGCAGGGGTGCGAGGAGAGGGGAGTGTTGTTAAGTAACTTAATAAATGAAATTTCAAATTTAGAATATCAGTAGGAGAGGGGCTTGTTGTCTGATAGCTGTACATGAAATTTCAAATTTCGAATATCAATACAGTGTATCGCATACCTACAGCTTGACAACCCATGTCATCATTTCTAGTGTGACTTTGTGTCCACACGAGAAGGTAAAAGAGAGAAATTTTGCAACAAAAAAAAAGATTTTTGAACTCGTTTTATTGTCGAAATATATTATATTAACGATACAAAATCATATGTTAAAATTTGTGCACAGATAAAAAAAATACCCTGTATATAGTGTTGTTTACTATAAACATATGTCTCACATCTCTGTATCTGTTATCTATCAATCACAGCTTAGAGTGAGAATGTTATTTTTTTATTAATTCTCTGAAATAACTTTAAGAGGCCGTATACGAAATTTTGCTGGTTTTGCTTATTTTCGTGATTTTACAGCTAAAATACAGCTTTTCTATAAATTTTAATGCACATCATGAAATATCATTTCAGTTATGATCGAATAAATGAGTTACGAATTAATGAGCTACTTTTTTATTTATGTCGAGTATTATAGACGACACGTTGGCCTAGTTTGGAGTGACCCTGCCTCCGAAGCCAGCGGTCCCGGGTTCAAATCCCGGTAAGGGCAGATATTTGTGTGATCAGCACGAGTATTTGTTCCTGAGTCTTGAATGTTTTCTATGTATTTAAGTATGTATTTCTCTATCTAAATATGTTTATCGTTGTCTAGTACCCATAGTACAAGCCTAGAGCTTAGTTTGGGACTAGGTCAATTTGTGTGACATTGTCCCGTGATATTTATTTGTTTAGGTTGGTTTTAAACCATTGTATATTGCGATTTTTGTTTCATATTCTGGATGTTTTTTAAGGTAAGTAATGGATTGATTTTAAACTGAAGTTTACTACTGTTGTTTAAATTTTATGAACGAGAAGTTTAAGTACCCGAAATCAAAAACCAATTTTGTTTTCATTTTCGAAAAAAAAAACAAGGATGGAAAAAGTCATTCATATTTTTTTTACAGCAATGAATTGTATTTTTCTCATACCTCTTAGCAACGTAAACAATTCGTGAATATGCTATATTCTAAACCTCTTACATCAAAATTCATAAAACAGTGGACAAAAAATTAGTTCATACATTCGTTGAAAATTGAAATTATCTTTCGTGTTGCGCATTAAAACTTGTAGAAATAAAGTATTTCAACTGTAAAATCACGTAAATCAGTGAAATCGGCAAAATGTTCGTATACGGCCTCTTAAAACTGTTTAGTGTGACGGCACCACTGTTACTTGACGATTAACTCTTATTAAAATCATCATTCAGTCATAATTTGATTGTTGCAAACTAAATGTCTATCATTGGTTTCACCATATTACACTATATATTATAGTATATATTATAGTATATATTATACTATTAAAAAAAATAACATTCGAGATCCTCAGAACAATGAAGTCATTTCATTTCAATTTCATTTCAAATATCACACGGTACAGTGTTTTTTTTATTTGCCCCAGGATTTTAAATTAATTAATTAACGATACACGTCCGTGTTTGGCTCACAGAAATTCTTTCATTTAGGTCAAAGTGGCTTTGATAGACGGACAAACACGAATGATCCTATAATGGTTCCGTTTTTTCATTCGGACCTACGGAACCCTAAAAGGTAGGTATCTCGGGACCAAACAGTGAAAACAAAACGAGAAAAAAACACCTAAACCAAAAAAGACTACGAGATAATACATTACAACTATTATTTCATTGTTGTAAGATAATTCTCAAACATGAATAACATACATACATACATACATAACATCACGCCTTCATTCCCAGAGTGGGGTAGGCAGAGCTACAGAAATACCAACAACTGTAAAAAGACTTGTTGATAATTCTGCAACCACATTTTGCACAATCAGGCCAAGATGTTTACTAGTGTATTAGTGACAGGTTGCAAGCCCCTCGCCTAACAGTACTACAAGCCCTTATTCACTTAGTCGCCTCGTACGACATCCACGGGAAGACATGGAGTGGCACTATTCTAACCCGGCAACCATACGGGGAAACATGAATAACATTAGTAATTATTTACCAATAACTATCGCTCGATACTTATTTGTTTAAGTTCGTTCACCCCATAATCCACAACCAATTCCTACAATGCTTATGTTCAAACCTGTTTTAGTAAACAAATCATTTATAATAATTAAGTATCCTTTGCACATAATCATAATACCGACCCAACTATATTGAACACTACACAAATTCGAAAAACGTCAATTACTGAACGCATCACATTCCTAAACACTAAACGTCAAAAAAAAAAATAGAACGTAAACACCATGAGCGCTTTATAAGCGACACACTGCCCATTATCACTTATTATCAGAGAGCGACGCAACCGCTCTGAAGTGTGTACGATAAAATACTGAATTTTAAAACGTAATGTTACACTGTGGTCGCTATGAGCACAGCAACTTGGACTTTAACTTGATGTAGTTATGTCGGTATTTGTATGAGGCTTGCAATGTGATGAATAATCGAAGTATGTTTGTTTAGTTATGTAACAACAACTAGATGTTGAATTTACCGGTGAGTCCTATGATATATTAGCTAAACAACTATAGCCTGCGACTCCATCCGCGTTTATCGCTATTCCCTCAAAAACTGTCTCTTCTTTCAGATGGGGCCTTTCACACTTCGACCCCTTTAGGAATCTTTTGTGCAATTACCCTCTACACATTCAGCTGTTCGAAAGTGCAGGTTTCCTCACGATGTTTTTTCTTCACCGTAAGAGCTTTGGGTAATGTACTTAAGTTAGAAAAACTCATTGGTACATAGTGACCGAGGGGGTTCGAACTCAGTACCTTACGGTCAAGAGTCGACCCCCTAAACCAAGTCACCAACGCTCTATTTACGGGGATAAAAAGTCCTATGTCATTCCCCGGGACTAGCTCTATACTGTCTACATAACAAATTCAAGTCAAGGCGTCAAGCCTCCTCGAACGAAAACAGTTCGTCAAGCTGTTCTGAGTTGGCAACCAATCAGATGAGGGTGTTCAGTCACCAAGAGTACAGAACCTGCAAGGGTCTGCTCTAAACTGGCCTCACGGTCAAACAGTTAATACAAATTTCATCGTAATCGGTTCAGCTGTTAGGTCGTGAAAGCTTAACAGACAGACAGTTACTTTCACGTTTGTAATATTAGTACGGATTACATTTTGGGACAAGCTTTTGCTGCCGACTGTATCTTTATAACCGACTTCAAAAAAAGAAGGAGGTTCTCAATTCCTTGTTTTTTTTAAATGTATGTTCCCCGATCACACAAAGACCGCTGGACCGATTTGAAATTAATTTTTGTTCGATTGGGTACACTTTCTAGTTGGTCCCATTCCCAGCACGTCAAGATCTGATGATGGGATCTTGGAGCAATCGAGGGAACTCCTCAAATACTATAGGAATACATGGACGACATAACTATGATCACTAAAAGGTATGAAATAAAATGAATGTTTCAAAAAACTAAAAATCGTGTTCAAAAAGCAAGAAATAACTTCTTTCAAAATGACAGGTAATAGGTCAGTCCAGCTGAAGTCGGCGTCCCACTATATTTTTAACCAAAAGCCGAATTCAGTTGGACATATCATTTTAAAAGAAAATGTCCGTGTGGTTGCCGGGTTAGGATAGTGCCACTCCATGTCTTCTCGTGGATATCGTAAGAGGCAACTAAGGGAATAAGGGCTTATAGCACTGTTAGGCGATGGGCTTGCAACCTGTCACTAACACACTAGTAAACTTCTTAGCCTGTTTGTGCAAAATGTGGTTATAGAATTAGAAAAGTCTTTTTAGAGTTGTTGGTATTTCTGTAGCTCTGCCTACCCCACTCTGGGAATGAAGGCGTGATGTTATGTATGTATGTATGTATGAAGACGGTTTATAGTTATTTAAAACATTTATTAAATTACATTTTGCAGCAATTTATTGCTTATCGAGACCAACATAATGAGTCTAAACACGGTGGGTCTACGTTAAGTATAGCGGAGATCCTGTCGCCACCTTCCGACTCCATCAGACCGGCTCGATGGTGCCATATTATTGTATTGTCATCGAAGTTACGCAGGTATACCAAATTTCAGCTCAATCAGTCCCCGGGAAGATTTGACCCGACCATATGTATCGTTCGTACTATTTTGAAAAACTTCATGTCTCATATTTCGTGATGTTTCAAACTTATTTCAAGTAGCGATGATATGTACTTACAAACATCGCAAGTTAATAAAAAGCTTGTAAAAACCAGTCAAGTGCGAGTCACGAGGGGTTCCGCACCACCAATATTTAACACAGTGAACGTTTTCAAGTGTTATTGTTGCTAGATCCAGCGAAAAACAACAAAAAAAACACGTTTCGCGTTTGGGGTTTTTTGTTACAGCGGCTATAGAAATACGCACTGTAAAAAATTCAAGTGTCTATGGAACAAGGCTGATAAGCAACGGTCAAACTATTGGCGCCGATGACGTCAATTTGAATATCGGATAAAGTTGAATTACTAGAAATGAAAAAAATAAATTTGGTCCTGGTACCTAGACTACCTAGTACATGCTCGTTGTTTTTAGGGTTCCGTAGTCAAACTAGGAACCCTTATAGTTTTGCAATGTCCATCCGTCCGTCCATCCGCAGCCTAGCGCAGAGACTCTTAGTACTAGAAAGCTGTAATTTGGCACGAATATGCATATTAGTCACGCCAACAAAGTGGTACAATAAAATGTAAAAAAAAAAAAAAAAAAATTATCTTCCGTAGACGAAACGTGGGGATGAATGTTTTTTTCTTGTCTACCATATAGTGCGGGTGTCTTTGGATAGGCCTATCAAAAATATTGTGGGTTTGTAAAGTTTTTTCAGTTTTTCGATTAAGTAATCCGTTTATGAAAAATCGTGGTGATGGCTTTAAAGCGCTAATTCGGAACCCTACACTGCTTTTCTTTTCCGTTTTTTAGGGTTCCGTAGTCAAACTAGGAACCATTATAGTTTCACCATGTCCGTCCGTCCTTCTGTCCGTAGCCTAGCTCAGCGATTCTTAGTACTAGAAAGCTATAATTTGGCATGACTATACATATTAGTCACGTCAACAAAGAGGTAAAATAAAATATAAAAAAAAAGGTTTTTTAGTGTACTTCCCCCTACACGTAACTTGGGGATGTATTTTTTGTCTCGTCTGCCCCATAGTGTCGTTGGATAGATCTTTCAAAAACATCGCTGGTTTGTAAAAACAAGTTTTCGCTTAAGGGATCCGTTTATGAAATATTAAGCTTTAAAGCGCTAATTTAAAAATATCTTCAACTAACTAGACAAGACTAGGACTAAGTAGACATCATTGGTTCTTGAGATGCAGGCGATTAAAGTGTTTAAAGCTACTAAAATCATCCAGCCAAACTACTTTACATAGAAAATTTGTTAACACTTTTCATTTTTTATGTTTGTAGTACTTAACGGCTTCGGAACCCTACACTGAGCATGGTCCGACATGCTCTTGCCCGGGTTTTATTGATTTGTACCAATAAATACCTAAACACTTGCTTAATAAGAGCTCCCTGTGTGCAAAATGACGTCATTTCGGCGTCATCGGCACCAAAATACGGTCCCCGCTGATAAGAAGTTAATCTTGACACATTGTTTGGCAGTTTTGAAGGATGTATGTATGTATATATCATATAGTTTTTTTTTTTATGTTAGGGGCACTAGAGTCTAACAAAAATTTGCGCTTTAAAGCTTAATATTTTATAAACAGTTTGCTTAATCGAAAAACTGTTTTTACAACCCCGTAATATTTTTGAAAGACCTATCCCACTGGTCGCCAAAAATCGCCCCCCTGGTCGCTACCTTTGGTTATCAATATTAAGCAACTTCAAGGTTGTGCAATGTGTCAGAATTTAATTCTTATCTGTCAAGTACTATAGGAACTAGTATGCATAGAGTTACGTGCTATCATTCGTTTGGTGATTGCTTCAATGTTACGTCAACCTTAATTACCCGACTACGGCGAAGCAAAGGAAGGGTAATGATTTTGACACCCTATGTATGTATGTTTGTATGTTCCACTCTAGCGCCGTTCCCAATAAACCGATTTTGACAAATGCGGTGTCTATCGATTTGACTTTTTTGTGCGATGGTTATAGGCTATTTTACACACACACACAACGTCACGCCTTCATTCCCTTGTTTTAATTCTATAACTAAAGACTTGTTTATAATTCTATAACCACATTTTGCACAATCAGGCCAAAGAGGTTTACTAGTGTATTAGTGACAGGTTGCAAGCCCATCGCCTAACAGTGCTACAAGCCCTTATTCCCTTGGTCGCCTCTTACGACATCCACGGGAAGACATGGAGTGGCGCTATTCTAGCCCGGCGCTATTTTCTTTGTTTTATTATAATTAAAACATGGCAGACGGAAATTAAAAAAAAAAGAAGTTAATAATAAGACTTTGAGGACCATCTAGCGGGCAGTGGCGGTACTACGCTTGTGATATGTCCAGTAATTAGTTCCGCTACCGGATGGTAGGTGGCGTAGGTAAGCAATGTTTGTGTCATTTGTTACACGTGTTTGGCCTTCGACTACGAACAATATTTTTATTTTTATTATTTATTACTGTCGGGTTTTAGTTTTATTTATATCTCCGTTGCTCTAAGAGACCTAAATCGAATCAAACTATTCTGCCCTCCTAAGCAAAAAAAGCTGTATCTCAGATTTAATGGCCAAAGCAGATTCAACCCTAAACCGTTAGTAATAAGGTTTAATTTGCTACAGAAGTTTTGTCTCAGATACTGCATTTTATGTTAGCAGGGCAGTATTTTATTAGTATGGAGAACAATATACCTAATAAATATCTCGTGATTCCCTCTTTATTCGGTTTTGAGGTATTTAATAGTAATTCCTTAATGTTCGGCCACGCTTTGTTCAAAGACACATGGTGCCTCTTGAGTGCCCTTTTCGGGATATCATCATCATCGATTAAAAAACCGGGCAAGAGCATGTCGGACCATGCTCAGTGTAGGGTTCCGAAGCCGTTAAGTACTACAAACATAAAAAAAAACATCAAGTAAAGACTAATTTTCTATTTAAAGTCAATTGGTGCCAAAAGATGATTTTAGTAGGTATAAACACCGACTTCGAACAATATTTTTTTTTTACAGTCGGGTTTTAGTTTTTTAAACTTGTTTATAAGGACAAAAAGGACAAAATGACCTTAAAATAAGGAGCGCTGAAGTAATTTGAGAAAACATTACACTAAAAGAATCATAAGCCTTTTCAGAACAACCGAAGCTAGGGGTCCTGGATTCAAATCCCGGTAAGGGCAGTTGTTTAGTGGTGGTAGGACCCTGTGCAGGTTCCGTCCGGATCGCTACCACCATCTTAGCCATTAACCACCCGCCAAGCAACAGTGTTCGCATCGTTGTGTTCCGGTGTGGGGATAAGACAACCGGTGAAATTACTAGCATAGAAGCATTCCATCTTAGTCCTCAGGGTTGGCAACGCATTTGAGGTCTTAAGATTAGTCTTGAGAATTAAAATGTGTATGGGCCTCAGATTCCACCTAGCATCAGGTGGCCTGAGTAGTCGTGTGCCATCTCCTTAACATGAAAAAAAAGAAGATATTTGTGTGAAGAGCGCGAGTATTTGTTCCTGAGTCTTGGATGTTTTCTATGTATTTAAGTATATATTTATCTATATAAAAGAGTTTACCGTTGTCTAGTACCCATAGTTCAAGCCTAGAGCTTAGTTTGGGACTAGGTCAATTTGTGTGACATTGTCCTGTGATATTTTTTTCATTTTTTCTTTTATAGTTGTTGGTTCTCTACCGCACTATAGAAATGAAGGCGTGACGTTATGTATCTTTGTATGTATAATAGCTGTTGCCCGCGACTCCATTCGGATAGAAGACGTTTACCGCTCTTCAAGGGAATGCACACAACCGGTTATAATCGAATTTGAGTTAGCAAAAACGGTTAATAACCGGTTTTAACCGATTATTCGCGTTCCTTGCGCTCTTTCCTAGGGAACTGACCAACTTTCCGCGATAAAAAGTACCCTTTGTCCTTCCGCGGGGTTCAAGCTATCTCTATACCAAATTTCATCGAAATCGATACAGCGGTTAAGCTGTGAAAGCTTAATAAACAGAGGAAACAAAGTTACTTTCTTATTTCTAACTAGCGACCCGCCAGCGGCTTCGCGCGCTGCAATTTTTTTTTCTTGACATTTTATTTTTATTTTTGTATTATTGTATTTTTTTTATTAAAAAGTATTCCATGTTACTTTTAGTACCTCCCAGAATATGTGTACAAAGTTTCATGATGATTCGTCAAGTAGTTACTGCGTGAAAGCGTAACAAACATCCACTCTTTCACATTTATAATATTAGTAAGGATACTTTGTACGCATAGAATTAGTTTCCCACTCCCCCTTGTCTCTCTCCTCTTGAGGCCCACCATACTACAATCCGGTAGATTTGTGAGTTGGAATTTGAATCTACCAACAAGGAAATAAAGTTCAATAACCTTTGCACTTAATGACATTTTCAATTTAGAAACAAATAAAAATGAACTTTATGAAACTTGAAATAAGGTTAAAATTGAATTGCCTGGATTATGTACTTTCTATAGCACACCGGGTCTTACGAGGTTAAAGGACTAGCCTGATTTTAGGGGGTGAAGTTCCAGTAACCCTTTCTTAGTGCACCGCTAGACCTCATAAGGAACCTACGTGCCAAATTTGGAATCACTACACCCAGCGGTTTGGCCTGTGCGTTGATATGTAGACCCCGCTATCGGAGGTGCAAATTGGTAGCTGTCAAGTTCTTAGGGATGAGTAAAAATATTTATGATGTCGATATCGATATTCTTACTTTTTCTGTACAACTAGTTTTACATGTAGGTACCTATACCATTTATAGACTACAATTTAACATGTTTTTTTGGGATCCATGATTAAAAATGAATAGATAAGATATTGGGTTAATTGTTAAATATATCATGACTGCACTAGATTACTGCAGAGAATCTGGAAAGAAAACTGGTCGTTCATTAAGAATACGATAGTCAATATCCCTTTTGGTGGACATTAAAGAGAGATTTATTGATTATTTAAAATTTAAATCATTTATGAATGGTTCGTGCTATGAAGATAATTTGTTAGTAATGATGAAAGATTGAAGATTTTTATTTATAGTAATGAAAAATATTTAACACATCCATATTGTAATTATATAGTCCTGTTTGCTAGTCCTAGACAGCTAGTCATTATGGTAAAGAAAAAATATTGACATATAGCTATAATTATCGACATAGCTATTATTTCAAAATAATTTTAACTCATCCCTAAGAACTTGACAGCTACCAATTTGCACCTCCGATAGCGGGGTCTATGATATGTCAGTCAGGCACTCACTCAGTCAGTTTCTTCTTTTATATATTCAATTCAGAATCCGAACGAAAGTTTGTTCACTTAATCGTCGCTATTTATCTTTTAACCAATCGATGTCCAATTTAGGAATAGTTTTCATTACGACCCAATGTCATAACACCCTGTAACCAAAACGTCTAAATCCCAAAACGAATGTGTCTCATAACCAGAGATCGGACAAATGGGTGTCATTACTCGCAATAATGTGGACATGACTCCAATTTTAATTAAACAAATTAAATTATATTAATTTATTTCTTACCTGAACTTTAATGTTGATCCTTTGTAGGATAGTTATAAATAAATAATACAGGAGTGGCCATTGATATTATATTAATTTAAGTGCATAAGTTTGCTCCATTAATATCCGTGGATTCGAAAGGAGATTTCACCACGTAAGTTTATTTTAGCCGTGAAAAGTAATAAAATAACCACGGAAAAACTATTAAAATACCTGTTTATTTGCTTTAATAAATATACACAATAACAAATCTTTGTATCATTTATTACTGCCTTACTGCCTTACTGCAAAGAATCAACATTATTTTTAGGATAAGTAATCAATTAATGTCCTCATTATTACGAATAATGACACCCATTTGTCCGATCTCTGCTCATAACTAGATCCCGGATTTTTGTCGCAATGACGTCACAATTGGGTAGTTTGGGGAGTAAATGGAACGGTGTTAATTAATAAGGTAACCTAGTCTATTGGTGTTCTACGGAATTAAATATTTATAATCAGGCATTCACGATATTTTATATCTTAGGTCAAAACTTAATTATGTTGGCAGGTTAAAACTGATTAATTGATAAATATAATTCTAATATGTTTAATTATGTTCCACTGTTCCATTTACTGGATGGAACGGTTATTTAATACGAAAAACTGCCGGATTTAACCGAATTAATTGTAATAACTAAGTAGGTATTCACGATAAAAATTACCTATTCAATTGATCAACGTTATCTTTCGATTACTGCAAACCATACATTTGCACGTACATTAAACTGGCTTTTTTTTCGGTCGCTCACTTTTTGTCAGTCAAAAGCCAGTTTAACGTACAAATGTATGGTTTGAAGTTATATACCAAAAGATAATTTCGATCAAATGACTAGATAATTTTTGTCGTCAATGCCTAGTTATTTAAATTTATTTTTTATTAATTAACACCGTTCCATTTACTCCCCAAACTACCCTATTGTGACGTCATTGCGACATGAATCCGGGGTCTACTCATAACATTACCAGTTATAACATTATGGCACGCAAATGCTTCACTGAATCACCTTTATAAATGTAAACTTTTTACAATATCGATATGAACATCACTGCCCTAACTGTGGCAACAGTTGTGCGTTACAGTTATCAGAACTACCACCAATTTTACCATGACCATTCAGTATACATTGCAAGACAAGCTGATACTTCACTCGGTTTCATATAAGGTGCGCCATGTACACTGAAATGTCACCTGTCACCTATCATTGTCAGGATGTTGAAATAGGGGACTTTAGTGATATTTTAACTATAGAGATACATATAGCTCGTATTCCCGTTGCATCAAATAAAAACGATTTCTTGCACAACACACAGCTTACCATCGTTACAGACAATCTTCCCGGCGACATAAACGTTCTGCGACGACAGCCTGTCGTCCCGCCGCTCAGTCTTACAAGACTCGTAGCTAGCCGACGGCAGCTTGCAATAGTCTATCAGGGAGTACTTCTGCGGCGTAAACGAGTCGGCGAACGGCGATTTTCTATAAGTGTACCCGCTGATATTTATAGGATGTATTTAAGAAGTTAATTGACGCAAACTTAAGGCAAGGTATAGAGGTGAGACGTACTAGGCAAAATGCGTACTGAGTCTTCCAAGTACGCGTCCACAAAAATACTAGTGCCAAAGACTAGCGCCTCGAGTACTTACAAGTACGCGATTCATAATTTAAATGAAGGGGATCTCTAAATACGACGAATGTGATCACATTTATTGTTAACAAAACAGTACCAAAAAGTACCAAAGAACAGAAACGGTTTCGGGTGATCAGAAATGTTATTCCCGATTCTGGTAAAGGTTCGGCTACCGCGTTTACTAGTCACAATGGTCATATAAATAGTTCTTACCTGCCAAAGTCACACACGTCGTCTGTGCTCGACGAACTATATCTCAAAAACCTCTCAAGGGATGGCGAAGTCTTAGTGATTATAATATTATCCAGTGTGTCACATAAAACCTGTGATTTTTTCCCAAAAACATCGTCCTCGGAGTCAGTTTTAGCGCCTGATTTTCTCAAATCACTGATCCTTTTCTGTGTTATTTTGGTGGACGGCGTGGAGCTACGTCTTTTGGGCAGTGTCATCATAAGTTTCATCAAGTTATCTTCAATAGGCGATATAACTTTGTCCCTCCTATCCATTATAGACAGTTTTGGCATTTCAAAACACTTTAATATCGGCCGTTTTTCTATCTTCATAGGGCTGGACGCTAGACTTTTTGTAAGTCTGTTCTGCGTTCTAGGTTCCAGGA
The DNA here is from genome assembly GCA_949316455.1 of Acleris holmiana. Lineage (NCBI taxonomy): Eukaryota > Metazoa > Arthropoda > Insecta > Lepidoptera > Tortricidae > Acleris > Acleris holmiana. Next base: position 6,651,781 of record OX438790.1, on the reverse strand, counting down.
TAACTTTGGCTGAAGAAGTCGACGGGCTGTTCCTCCCAACCAAATTAAGTCGATCCATTTTCATGAAATGGAAGCGGCCATCTTTCTCGGACTCTGAGTCATGATCTTTTGACATAAGGTCTATTGATTCCATGAATTGCGCCCATTTGGATATCTTTCTAACTTTTTTACGCTCGTGGTTCGATGAGTAGTCCGATACAGACATTAAAGGGGTGGCACATGTTGAGGTGGATGCCTCAGACGGCTTTAAGACTGTTATAAGAGTAATTGGTCGTAAAAGAGTTTCGACGCGTTTTAAAGTTACATACATTATGTAATTTTCATTGATAAAGGCATTTTAGCAAATTTTAGCATAAGTGCGGTTTAGCAATACGTGAACATTTTAATTATAATTACAATTCAGAATATCTGAAAATTACGATTTTCTAAACCCTGTATTAATAGTACATTGTGCATCAATGGAAGTAAGGAGGGGGTAACCGAGTTTATTATCTCCTTACTGTCCGTGATACACACAATGTTTTTCATCACATTTGCAAGGATATAAAAAATGGACTATTAAAGAAAGCAATAAAAAAATAATGGCACTCGAATCGCTAAAGGAGATTGTCAACATGACAACTCAACCTTTTTAAATATAGTCTTCCACAGATATGATATGATATTTTCAATATACAATTTAATAAAAATAATTGCAAATGTCTCTGAAATAATAGTAAAACATAAATTTAACGCATTTAAATGTACCGTATAAGTTTTATAGCAAATAAACCTTGGCTGATTTTACACCTCCTTAGTCTGAAATTATGTACTAGTAGTAGTGCCCTATACGCCTGCGTGTTATGACCAGAGATCGGACAAATGGATGTCATTACTCGCAATAGTGTGGACATGACTCCATAGATTTTAATTAAACAAATTAAATTACATTAATTGATTACTTACCCTAAAAATTATTTTATCCTTTGAAAGGCAGTAATAATTAATAATTAAATGATACAAAGACTTGTTATTGTGTATCTTTATAAAACCTAATAAACTTATGTACTTAAATTAATATAATATCAATGGCCTCTCTTTTATTAATTATTTATAACTATACTGCAAAGGATGAAGATTAAAGTTCTGGTAAGAAATAAATTAATGTAATTTAATTTGTTTAATTAAAATTGGAGTCATGTCCACATTATTGCGAGTAATGACGCCCGTTTCTCCGATCTCTGGTTATGACACCCTTTCCGAGCATGTGTGATGAAAAATATATTACTTCTGCGATACCGTTATAAAGTTATATTTACATACACAAATAACAAACGCTATACAAATAAGGAAAATACTGCGGTTAATGGGGATCAGACAGGTCTTGACTTTTCCTTATAGTTGCGTCTGTAGTGTCAATGTTGCGGCGTATGACGACCCAAAAATTGATTTGAGAAAGGGGTCCATGAATATTTTTATAAGTAGGGGAGTGCTACAAGGGCTTTATCCAAAAAAAGTACCTATTAAGTACTAAAATTAACAACGGCCATTTTTACATTACATCACGAAAATTAGTCTTATCTTTGGTTTCCAATCATTTCGCCGACAAATCTTTGACAAATGCATCGTTTTGCAACGTATTAATTTGGCATCCCGCTTTTTTTTCTGTAGCTACAAATATTTCACGATTTTTTATAAAACTAACCTAACCTAACCTATAGGGTTCCACACGATGGTCTTGAAATAAATCCGGAATTATTTACAGTTTCGGAAATAATCGCGAGTTGTCAAATGATATGATTGTCAAATGTATCATTTGTGAAACGTTGGTTATGTAATGCTAGGATCCCCCCCATATTTTACATTTATACCGGGTAATTTTTTTATCAGTGCACAAATTTTAACATATGATTTTGTATCGTTAATATAATATATTACGACGACAATATTTTTTTTTTTTGTTGCAAATTATCTCTCGTTTACCTTCTCGTGTGGACACAAAGTCACACTAGAAATGATGACATGGGTTGTCAAGCTGCAGGTATGCGATACACTGTATTGATATTCGAAATTTGAAATTTCATGTACACCTTATCAGACAACAAGCCCCTCTCCTACTGATATTCTAAATTTAAAATTCCATTTATTAACTTACTTAACAACACTCCCCTCTCCTCGCAGCCCTGCATTAGAGGGTCCATGAATATCCTTGTTAGTGGAATCATTGAATCGGCAATATCTATAATATTTTTTAAGCTAGAGTAAAAATAACACAACACGTGTTATTGATTAACAATAGCGAAGCAAATATTAAAATTTGTGCACCTATTAAGAAATTACCCTGTATACTGCCCTCATAAGCCAACAGGCGGTATTTTTAATTAAATAAGCATAGCAGATTCAAACCTCACCTGTTAGTAATACGGTTGAACTTGCTACAGGAGTTTTGTCTGAGATGCCACTATTTCTCTTGAAGCAGTAATAGTTAATTTTCGTGACGTAATGGAAAAATTACCGATGTTAATTTTTCTCCTTCGCCTTGGGTACATTTTTGGAGATCGCCCACGAATTACCCCAATGTTATCTGTATAGATATAAGGTCAGGTTTGGTATCATTTTCATGTATCAAACATGCTGAATTAATTTTGGATATTTAACAAATTAATTATTAAACTATTACTTACCGTGCTCGGTGAAATGTTTCTCCAACTCTTCGTGGGATATATTTGTTTCAGTGGCCGGAGTGTCCGCCTCAACCGTCTGCTCTGGCCTCGACCGGGAACATCTGGAATGGAGCTTGAGTTTAATGTGGTAGGGATCAGTTTTGGTTGTTTCGTTAGTGGCACTTATGGCGTGGACTGACTGGGGGGATGGCTGGCATAGAATCATGTTGATTGGAGTTTCAATAAAATAGATAACGATCCATTCTTTCTACAGTTTCGGGAGAAAAAATGCACGTTACCATCATTCAGATTTTTTTAACTCCTCTTTTACTATGAAAATAATTTATTTTGTGGCAACAAAATGGAAAGTTTCCGTACAAATATTTGTAAAATTCCTATTTCGTTACCACTTTTCCTTGTGGTAACAAAATAAGACCAATTTTTTATCTAACCCTTTTCCAGGCCTCGCTAAGGATACGAGCGAAAAATAGAACAGAGCCCGAACTAGTAACTTCCTGAAGAATACTGATCCGTGAAGTCATATTTCAACAAAATGTAGGTAGTTAAGTTCAATTTTGAGCGACATGAATGTGGTCGATGAGACGAACTATGCCTGGAAAAGGGTTAACAGTGGTGTTTGTTTTGAATGGTGTTTGTACCGGCTTCGAACCTAGTTACCTGAGCATAGCATTGCTGCAGCGCAGCGCTAGCTCCATGCCATCGAGCCAGCAGTGGCCGGCGGCCGACGACGGCGCGCGGAAGATCAGGTGCGCCGTCGGCAGCGGCTGCACCACCGCCCCTGCCACACCAGCCACGGTCAAACCACCAATCTTCTATTCAATTAGGTAACAAACAGGCAAAAACAGCACGCGTATAATAATTAAGACAATATATAAACCAAAACAGTTTCCACTTATAGCTAACTTAGCTTAGCTTAGCTTAGCTTTAGTGGTGGTAGGACTCTGTGCAGGGTCCGTCCGGATCGCTAACACCATCTTATCCATTAACCACCCGCCAAGCAACAGCGTTCGCATTGTTGTGTTCCGGTGTGGGGATAAGACAACCGGTGAAATTACTAGCATAGAAGCATTCCAACTTAATCCTTAGGGTTGGCAACGCATTTGAGGTCTTAGGATTGTCTTGAGAATTCAAATGTCTATGGGTCTCAGATTCCACTTACCATCAGGTGGCCTGAGTGCTCGTGTGCCTTCTCCGTAACACAAAAAAAAACAAAAATTGCATAGTGTCACTCTCGAAATAAACGTGCGATTTATTGAGACTGGTAATATCGATGAAAAACGGTGCCTGAGTGCTCATGTGCCTTCTCCGTAACACAAAAAAAAACAAAAATTGCATAGTGTCACTCTCGAAATAAACGTGCGATTTATTGAGACTGGTAATATCGATGAAAAGCGGTGCCTGAGTGCTCGTGTGCCTTCTCCGTAACACAAAAAAAAAACAAAAATTGCATAGTGTCACTCTCGAAATAAACGTGCGATTTATTGAGACTGGTAATATCGATGAAAAGCGGTGCCTGAGTGCTCATGTGCCTTCTCCTTTAACATAAAAATAAAAATAACTGGAAAGATTTGGGCGCGACTCCGTCCTGTAGTCGTTCATCGCTATTCCCTCGGCGACTGCCCAATTTTGCTGTGGGGCCCGCGCGGGGCCAAAGGGTGTATTCTACTGCGGTAAAACCATATTGAAAACCATGTTTTTCATGCTCGGTCACTGTATAACCTGAGGGGCAGGTATAGTCAGGGGGGCTAGGGTACCTATAGTCTCGGGAGTGGAGCCCCCGCAGCGCCTAGACGCCTTGCTCTAGCGGGTGGTACAATATAAGGCAGACGCCATCTTTGCACGGTCGTTGTATACCTCGTTGTATAAGGTATAGTCAGGGGGGGCTACGGTTCCTATAGTTTCATTGTGGGGCCCACGCGGCGCCCAAATGCTCTGCTAAAGCTTGAAGAAGAAGCCGTCCTCACTCAGTCGCTGTATAACCTAGGGGGCAGGTATAGTCAAGGGGGTGCTAGGGTACCTATAGTCTCGTTGTGGGGCCCGCGCGGCGCCCAGATGCTCTGCTCTAGAGGGTGGTACAGTTTAAAGCAGAAGCCGTCCTTTTTGCTCGGTCGCTCTATAACCTGACAGGAGGTTAGAAGCACCGTGCCCACCCAATGGCTGCTCTGTAAACAATTAAAAAAAAACGAATATATAATCATCAATCAATGGCCTTCCTGCAAAATAAACAACATTTAACTGTTTCGCCGCAAGGCCAATTTAGAGCAGACCCTTGCAGGTACTAAACTCCTGGTCGCATGAGCTGATTTAACCTTTTCAGCGCTATGTCAAATACGAAAGAGAGCTTAAAACCAGAGCGAATGTCAACCTTGCCTTATAAACACTAAAGTCTATTTGACAGAGCCATAATAAATAAATAAAAAGTCTATTTGCACTGGCAACCATGACGGATATATTCATGATTGGCGTTGAACCAGTGGTGCGGATATATCCGTTAAAGGCAACCTTTACCGGTTTATAATTTAGCGTCGTTTGGCTGTTATTCAATACAACACACATGACACGTTGGCCTAGTTGGTAGTGACCCTGCATACGAAGCCAGCGGTCCCGGGTTCAAATCCGGGTAACGGCAGATATTTGTGTGATGAGCGCGAGTATTTGTTCCAAGTCTTGGATGTTTTCTATGTATTTAAGTATATATTTCTCTATATAAGTAAGTTTATCATTGTCTAGTACCCATAGTACAAGCCTAGAGCTTTAGCTCAACTTGTGTGACATTCTCTCATGTCTCTTTTGAAACATACAGAAAAAAACCAAGGAACAAGGCATTACTTTAAAATGGAAAATCTTCCGTCGCGGGCAGAAGCCATTTTCGTAGTATGTACTTTTTAGTACACCCGGGAACAAAATGCAAATATATACGTTTATATTTTACCTTGCTATTTTTGTCGTTCTATCAGACGTCATTCCGTTTCACGCATCCTACATTTATTTATTTTATTATTAAATTTGCATGTAATAATTACCTTCGCCTTACAGCTTTTGTATAGCAACAAAAGTCCAGGTTTCAGCACACACCATAGCTTCGTCCATGATTTGAGTGAACCCCTGACCTGCAAAAACATAAATGTTTAAAAAACAACGAACAGAATCTAAATTATTCACCTTTTCAACGCCATTGACGGATAATTCCATCATGGTTGACAGCGCAAAATAGACCCGAGTATCTATGAGGCAAAGTTAACATTCGCTCTGGTTTTGTATTTGTCATAGCATAGCGTTGAAAAGGTAAACCTCGCAAAAATTGGTTAACGGACTTTTTTTTATTTAAAAAAAATTAAAAGCACAGGAATGAGAAGCCACCAAAGTCAGATTTCTTTACAAAAAAAAAACCGAAGATTTTTTTCAAATTCCCATTGACCTATGAACTTGCACTTTGGTGATAAGTTTATTATGACGTATATTTTACTAACAAATACCAATATATTACAAGTACGTGCGAAAGTTTGGGAAAGGCTATTGGCGGAGAAATTAGGTAAGTAACAGTCACAAAATCTATAGGTATTTATTTACATTACAATTGGTAACCTCCTCCTTTTTTAGAGTGGATCAAAAATTTGTTGATGGACTTACTATTAGCCATTGAGGAGTATTTTTCATTAAAATAATAATTGGAAAAACAGAGGAATAAGAAACCAAAAAAAGGTTTTTTTTAATTGTTCCCATTTTTTTACTTTTCCTTTACCTATGGACTTGAAATTTGGTGATAATGTTAATTATTACGTATATATTACTAACAAATGCCAATTATGTGCGAAGTCCGACACTTGGCTGCTTTTTTTATGTGGTTAGAAACACCTACCTTTAACCAATCAGCAAGCACGACCACAGAAGGGTCCTCTATCGAGTGCAATAACGCGGAGGCGACTCTCTTCTTTTCCCTCCTATAGTGCTGTCTCTGCGCTTTGTAGCTCTCCTTGCGTGATAATGCTGTGCTAGGCGTGCGGGATACACCGACTGCTGTTTCTGAAGACTGGAAAACATAAAAAAATGTTACCCAATGGAGAAAACAGTAATTCCAGTACAAATTACAGCGTCCAACCTAATAATCTATACTAATATAGTGATCGAAATTACCGGTGAAACACGGCGTCAATGACCTCGAACATTGTGCTAATATGGATATGTTGCGGGATTCCGGGACTTATACATAAATAAATAAATATTACAGGACAATATCACACAAATTGACCAAGTCCCATAGTAATAGTAAACTCTAGGCTTGTTCTGTAGGTACTAGACAATGATAAACATACTTACACAGAGAAATAAATAATAATAATATCACAGGAAAACCTCACACAAATTGACCCAGTCCCAAACTAAGCTCTAGGCTTGTACTATGGGTACTAGACAACGATAAACATACTTATATAGAGAAATAAATACTTAAATACATAGAAAACATCCAAGACTCATGAACAAATATTCGCGCTCATCACACAAATATCTGCCCTTACTGGGATTTGAACCCAGGACCCCTAGATTCAAAGGCAGGGTCACTACCAATGAGGCTAGCGTGTCGTCACAATACATAAACACACAGAGAACATCCGAGACTCAGAAACAAATACTAGCGGTCATTACATAAATATTGGTCCATACCCAGACCGCTAGAATGATTATCCTCCAACAACAAAATAAGTCCCGGAATCCCGGGGCGTATCCATATTAACATGATGTTTGAGGTCAATGATCTTGAGGGTTCACAAATTGATCGTTGCAAAGCTAATGAATAACTTTTCTGTTCTGTAAACTAAGAATCAAGTGTGTCGATCATTGGTCCTTGTCTATTACCTACTGCTGCCATCACCCTAGGCATATTGAAATAAAACTGGCTAAGTGCGAGTCGGACTCGCGCACGAAGGGTACCGCACCATTATTTATAAAAACAAGAACATGTCTGTTGTATGGGAGCCCTCCTTAAATATTTGTTTTATTTAAATTTAATTATTTTAAAGTGAATGTCTAACTGTTGCCGTTTTCAATATGGAGTTAAAACGAGCAAAAAAAAACACGTTTTTTTGTATGGGAGCCCCCTTTAATATTTATTTTATTGTGTCTTTTAGTTTCTTTCAGAAATACATCATGTGTCAAAAGTTCAACAACTATCACGGTTCATGAGATACAGCCTGGTGACAGACAGACGGACAGACGGACGGACTTAGTCATAGGGGTTCCGTTTTACCCTTTGGGTACGGAACCCTAAAAATACGTATTGCACTTTAACAGCGTTTTTATACCAACGCGGTCGCGGGATAGAAGTCGCATCCATATAATTTCGTGTGGCCTACCCATGCGGGTTACCTTGTCGGAAGATGTGCCGTCGAGCGGTTGGTTGCGGTCCCCGGAGGCGGGGGTGGCGGGGGACGCGCCGGCGCCGGGCGACCGCGGCGGCGGAGTGAGAGTCGGCTCCCCTGCTCGACATCACACAATCACGATATTTAATCATCATCATCATCATCATCATATCAGCCGAAAGACGTCCACTGCTGGACACAGGCCTCCCCCAAGGCTCTCCATTCAGACCGGTCCTGTGCTTTTCGCATCCACCGCGTTCCCGCGATTTTTACAAGGTCGTCGCTCCATCTTAATCATCATACCTGGGATATCTCGGGGCATCTATACGAAAGTGATGTAGCAAAATGTTTTATCGACAAAAAAATATATCGATGCTACTGCCAAAATCTAAATGTTACGCGACATAAATGGATATTACTTATTTTCTCATTTTAAAACGTGTACCTATTTATATGTTTATTTTAAAATAGTTTTCATGATATACATTCAATATTTTTTCCATATTCGATGCTATTAATGATTGACGTCTAGATGAAAATATCCACTTTAAACTGCTAAACGTTCTATCAACGACCACAGTGGTCAACGGTGCATTCTTTAAATATTTATAATGACTCAAAGAGAAGGCTTTTATATTGGTTATTGAAATTTCCTCACCTTTTATAAGACTGTTTACTTTTTCATTGTGTCATAACCAGTATTTAATTACATCGACATCTTTTTTATCGATATCAAATCCCTAGAACTTGCCCCGAGTTATCCCAGGTATGTTAATCATACTTTATACTTCAATTTGTTAATAAGTGTATAATTACTACCTTAATGAAAGGCGGGAAAGCCGTTCATAAAACCCGCTCAAAAATCAGGGTAGTAATATTGAATGGAAAATCCATTACAACCCCGATTTGTTTTTTTTTAATTCTATATGACGTTGTCAATCAACCCACTTTGACACGCACGCAAGATGGACCCCGCAAATCGGGCCGTATTCACCTTCTTTAACGTCTATGGGTCTCAGATTCCACTTACCATCAAATCCTTAACATAAAAAAAAAGTTATTGAAAATGATTGCTTAATAATAAAGTTTTAATTGCAATACCTACCGAAGGCAAGAGTGGTGGACGCCGAGGATGGAAGTACCACGTTCAAGGGAGGGTTTTGTTTCTGAAACACAAACGTTACATATATAAATAAAAACAGGCGGAAGCCATAATCAAAACAAATTACACGAATAATAAGGATTTTCCTTCAAAAATAACACATTCCCCCGCTCGGAAATATTTACAGTTTTTGGTCTGGTTTGGGGTCAGAAAACACAATTTTTATGACAGGTCGTTTGACTATAATTTATAATATATACGATACGGAATTGTGATGTGGGGCGCGAGTGTCGACGCGCATGACACATTCATCCTGCAGTCAAGGGCAAAAATATGTATACACTTTAGTACCTTGCCGCTTTAATCTCTGTCACAATTTCATATGACAGCTTAAACATGACGTTAAATAGACAAGGTACTAAAGTGTATACATATTTTTGCCCTTGACTGTACAAAAGAAATGTATACGCATCCTTATGAATATATATTTTTGTCAACAGCGGATTTTAACATTTCCTTCACTATATATCCTAGAAGCAGTCACATTTGTACGTAAGCCCATTGACCTATTTACAATAAAAAAGGATATATGTAACTTTAACACGAGAACAAAAAACAAATTAGTACAACCCAAGTCAAAACTAGCGATATTTAAAAATGGCCCCTATTGCAGGTGTGTCAAAGTTTATAATAAAATACCTTCAAGTTTGCACGATGAGCCCAAGGACAATGTCTTTATAAATAAACTAAAAAAACTGTTGGTTGAGAAATGCTATTATAGCATCGAGCAGTTCTTGTCAGACAATCATTTAAAGTAGCGATCAAATGGTAAAAGTGGGTAGACAAGCCTAAACACTTCGCTTCCCATACAGAAACTATTGTACTTATTAATGTCATCTACGGTTATTGCATCAATTTATTGTTATTCCTTGATAGGTTTTGGACATTTTTATCGTACTTTATGTGTTAATGTAATTAAATTTAATCTAATAATCGATTTAATCTTTAAAACTGGTAGGTAGTATGATCATATTATTATTTTTACCTTTTTAGGGTTCCGTAGCCAAATGGCAAAAAACGGAACCCTTATAGATTCGTCATGTCTGTCCGTCTGTCCGTCCGTATGTCACAGCCACTTTATTCCGTAACTATAAGAGCTATACTGTGGAAACTTGGTAAGTAGATGTATTCGGTGAACCGCATTAAGATTTTCATACAAAAATAGAAAAAAAACAATAAATTTTTGGGGTTCCCCATACTTAGAACTGAAACTCAAAAATTTTTTTTTCATCAAACTCATACGTGTGGGGTATCTATGGATAGGTATTCAAAAATGATATTGAGGTTTCTATTATAATTTTTTTCTAAACTGAATAGTTTGCGCGAGAGACGCTTCCAAAGTGGAAAAATGTGTGTCCCCCCCCCCGTAACTTCTAAAATAAGGGAATGATAAATGTAAAAATAATATATGATGTACATTACCATGCAAACTTCCACCGAAAATTGGTTTGAACGAGATCTAGTAAGTAGTTTTTTTTTAATACGTCATAAAAACATTGATCAAAGCTACAACGAACTTTTATATTATGTTACTTGCTGCTACGGAACCCTTCATGGGCGAGTCCGACTCGCACTTGGCCGCTTTTTTTAATTATTTATTTGGATGTGTGTAACAATAAAATAATGTTACTTTAGCTTTAAGTATATATGTTGTGGTGCCCTTGCAGGGTGTCCATGTGGAGCTAACTAATTTAAGACCACAACACCTGTCTCAAATGTATATGTCCATAATGTGACAACAATTAATAAACGAATATGAATATGAATATGAATAATAATATTCTTGGCCTATTTCATATTTTTCGGGTTCAATAGTTCCAAAACGGTCACCCGAATCTAAAAATTGTTAAAAACATACAAGTACATTGTGATTTTTAAGAGCTACTCAATGACTCCTCATTCAGTGTCATGTGTAACAAAAAAGCGGCTAAGTGCGAGTCGGACTCGCCCAAGAAGGGTTCCGTAGCAGCAAGACGATTAGTACGTCATTACGTATTAAAAAACTACTTTCTAGGTCTCGTTCGAACCAATTTTCGGTGGAAGTTTGCATGGTAATGTATATCATCCTTTTTTTTAGTTTTATCATTCTCTAATTTTAGAAGTTACAGGGGGGGCACACGTTTTACCACTTTGGAAGTGTCTCTCGCGCAAACTATTCAGTTTAGAAAAAAAAAATATAAGAAACCTGAATACAATTTTTGAAGACCTATCCATAGATACCCCACACGTACGGGATTGATGAAAAAAATATTTGAGTGTCAGTTCTAAGTATGGGGAACCCCAAAAATTTATGGTGTTTTTTTCTATTTTTGTGTGAAAATCTTAATGCGGTTTACGGAATACATCTACTTACCAAGTTTCAACAGTATAGCTCTTATAGTTTCGGAAAAAAGTGGCTGTGACAGACAGACAGACAGATATGACGAATCCATAAGGGTTCCGTTTTTTGCCATTGGCCTACGGAACCCTAAAACCTTTGCTTTAGGTACTTGTATGGAAGCTGGCACCTACCATTTTTTTTTTAATGTATATCTATGCCAAGTAACGGCTTTATAGTACAGTCGAAGACACTGTTAACTGTACATTTACAAACGAACATAAACCTGATCGCAACGTATTAAAGTCTACGGGTGGTCTAACAGTGTCTTCGTGTGTACCAATGGAGTTAAACCAGAGACCGACAGACAGACAGGGCGAAACTATAAAGTTTCCTTGCTGACTGCGGAACCCTAAAAACCCCGATATAATAGCGATCTCTTAAACGGCCCATCCGATTTTCATAAAACCTAGCTAAGAACCATTCAGACTACACTAGACCTATAAAAAAAGTCCGCGTCCAAATCGGTCCAATCGTTTAAGAGCTACGGTACCATATACACACGTCAAACTTAAAACGTCCCTTATTTCTTAAAAATATAACATGTTTTCTTCAAGCAATCCCCTACTTTCCAGCTGAGGGCAATAATGTATAACACTCACCTTAATATAATTTGGCGTTGATGTCTGGAAGACAGGGAACTCTGGCGCCCTCAGCGCGGGGGAGGAGGGGGTGGTAATGGAAGGGGAAGATGGCTCCAGCGCTGGGGAGGAACTCATGGTGGGAATCAATGATGCATCATAGGAACAGGATACGGTAACGGTCACACTTTAGAATGGCTTGAATATGAAATATGAAGTGTATGTATACAAATAGAAAATATACTATTTATACATGTATCTACTTATCAATTACTAATGCAATAATCATAAGAGATATTTATATTAAATCGTTATTAATATATTGGGAATATAAGGATTACATTGTAATGGAATGTGATAAGGAATTTGGAATCACAAGATATAGGATTGTATGTGCATTTTCCTGTAACAAACAGCATAGTTAGAACACGTATTGTTTCACTTTAAAAGGAAATCAAACAGTTTCCTGTTATGTCTATACTAATATTATAAAGAGGAATGATTAAAATAAATAAATATCAGGGGACCATCTCACACAAATTGACCTAGTCCCAAACTAAGCTCTAGGCTTGTACTATGGGTACTAGACAACGATAAATATACTTATATAGAGAAATACATACTTATATACATAGAAAACGTTACGTTTTTGTGTTTTTAAACCTTTTATTTATTTTAAACTTTCTAGTGATTTTAAAAACGCTGTTCCGTACTTCCACTTGTTAGTTAATATGAAACTTTAAGTTTCAAGCGCGCCGCAAGCAACGCCGCCGGAAAGTCACAGTCATATTTCAGCAAGTAAATATTCTTCGTTGTAGTCGCTCAACTATCTTAATCGAGATATGTTAACGCCACCAACGCCACCCTTGAAATAGGTACCGTTGAAGAGTTCCGATGGCCATCTGTGGTCTTCATCATCAGTTCCACTTCCCCAAGTGATACATTTTGAATGCAAATGCTAGACTTGTTACAAAAAATACTAAAATTGCTATATGTCTGCCTACAATATTTGAGGAGTTCCCTCAATTCCTCACTGATCCCCTCATCAGATTCAGATTTGCAAGTATATGCTATCAAACCAAACAAAACAAAAAACTACATACAATGAAACGCATAACCTCCTCCTTTTTTTGAAATCGGTTAAAAAACTACTGTGCCGATTTCAAAAATTCTATCACCATTTTAATGCTACATTATTCCAGATTAACATGGGCTATGTTTTATTTTTCTACGCGGACGGAGTCGCGGGCACCAGCTAGTTATATTATAAAAGGTAAAAACAACGTTGTCGTAAGAGGCGACCAAGGGAATAAGGGCTTGTAGTACTGTTAGCTGATGGGTTTGCAACCTGTCACTAGTACGTAAACTTCTTCGTCTGATTGTGCAAAGTGTGGTTACAGAATTATAAACAAATATTTTTAGAGTTGTTGGTATTTCTGTAGCTCTGCCTACCCCACTCTGGGAATGAAGGCGTGATGCTATGTATGTATGTATGTAAGTCTTATTTATTTTTCTTTTCAAAACCAGTGTGTCAGGGTTTCAAGGCATAATGTCAGGCTAAATAAATAAATATATATTTTACCTAGTCCCAAACTCACCTCAACTCTAGACTTGTATTATGTATGGGTACTAGACAACGATAAACATACTTATCAAGAGAAATACATACTTAAATACATAAAAAAATATCCAAGACTCTGGATCAAATACTCGCGCTCATCACCCTTACCGGAACCCGGGACCGCTAGCTTCGTAGGCAAGGTCACTGCCAACTAGGCCAACGCGTCGTTGTAAATATGAATCTATTTACGGCTTTTCCATTTTTAGGCCGGGTAACCCTAGCTACGTATAAATTAAGGATACGACGTAATAGTAGATACTTGAGTGTTTTCCTTAAGTTTTATATCCAAGTTCACCCACGATACGAATGACACATAATATGATAAGTCTTCTATCACGTTTCCGGAGATAAATTGCCTTGTTGATTTGAAATAATTTGGATAGTTCACAACGATCAAATTTATCCATCCTTCACTACATAGTATAAAACAAAGTCGCTTCCCGCTGTCTATCCCTATGTATGCTTAGATCTTTAAAACTACGCAACGGACTTTTTTATAGATAGAGTGATTCAAGAGGAAGGTTTATTTATATGTCTATCTTTATGACTTTTTTCAATTTACATCTAGGATGCCCTAGCTTTTATAAATTATTTGACATGTAAATACAATTTACTCTTTTGACATTTTAACAAATTTTACTCCTTTGACATTGTAACATTTTTATATTATTTTAATTGTTACTTGTTTTATTTTAATTTTGCAGTGTATTCTGATTTGATTATTATTTATTTTATTATTATTCTTTATACACTCTGACGATTTTTTTGTGAATTCATCGTATTTTAATTTTACAAAATTACATGTAAAGTAAATCCAATCCAATCCAATATAAAGCAAGCAAGAGCGGGTCGCTAGTAATGATTAGTCCTTTATCTGAAAAGCATAGGTACTTACATTTGTTGTAGCGATACACCGATTCGCATTTCACCTCGATCGTGTAATTTATTTTCGCTTTGTTTCAAACTCGTTTTTTTTTGTTCGCTAATAGCTTTAGTCGCATTTCACCTCGATCGCTTATTTTACTGTTTCATTTGGTCTCATCGTCAATTTTATTATTAGAAAAATATTTTTAATCGCAGTATACCTTAATAGCAATTTTAATATCATAGTTCGCCAATCTACTATAAGTACCTCGATCATAAAATCTAATTGTTTTATTTAGTCAAAGTAAAGTAGGTACAATACTAAAGATAGAAATAGTCTTCGCGTCCACTGCAGGAGACCGTCGCGTCGCGGTAAGAATACGATGATGATATTTCAATGAATTAGATAGCACTAAGACATAAAACTTCAGGTACAAAACGTCAATGGGAACAATTCTCTTAAATTTCTAATTTGCATAGAAACAAGCGACCCGCCCTAGTTTCGCTTCAGTTTATGGTTTCTGTAGCACCCATACACAAACCAGAATTTAATATAATTACATAAACACCTTCCGTGAAAAATAATCCAGCTGATGGTGGACAACGCATCAAAATTCGTTGCGTGGTTTAGAAGTTAGCGGATATTTTTTTTTTTCATTTTTTTCTAACTAATGAGAAGAAAAATAAAGAACATAATATAGTAGTTTATTCATCAATGGGATTAAGTATCAATTTTACCAAACGATGTTAACAACTTAACAGACGATTAGAGCGTAGACAGTTGTCAAAATATATGAACTAACAGTCCATTAACATTGATTACTAATCCAGTGTGCATTTACGAGTTTAGAAAACTGCCTGTGTTTACCCTCGAGTAATATATATTGCTTTATACTACACTTACACAGAAATAAAATACAAAAGTAACAATAACCGGGCAAGAGCATGTCGGACCATGCTCAGTGAAGGGTCCCGAAGCCGTTAAGTACTACAAACATAAAAATCAACAAGTAATAACATTTTTTTCTATTTAAAGTCATTTGGTGCCGTCTTAGATGATTTTAGTAGGTATAAATATAAACACTTTAATCGCCTATATCTCAAGAACCAATGATGTCTACTTAGTCTCTTATATGCTCTATCATTTCAGTTTTATTTTCTGTTTTTTAGTATTTGTAGTTTAGGCTGTAGCCCGTCCCTACAGCTACACGAGTCTAACAAAAATTAGCGCTTTAAAGCTTAATATTTCATAAATCGATTACTTCATCAAAAAACTGTTTTTGCAAACCCGTAATATTTTTAATACCTATCCAACGACATCCCACACTATAGGGTAGACGAGAAAAATATACATCCCCACGTTACGTGTACGGAAAAAAATGTTTTTCACTTTTTTTTGTACCACTTTGTTGGCGTGACTAATATGCATATTCATGCCAAATTACAGCTTTCTAGTAGTAAAGGTCTCTGCGCTAGGCTGCGGACCCTAAAAACGGTCTTCAAAAAGCAAGAAATAACTTCTTTTAAAATGATGGGAAGAGCAGTCCAACTGAATTCTGATTTTGGTTAAAAATATATACCTATCATTTTATAAGAAGTTATTTCTTGCTTTTTGAAGACGATTTTTAGTTTTTAAACATTCAACAGTGGTGGTAGGACCCTGTGCAGGGTTCGTCCGGATCGCTACCACCATCTTATCCATTAACCATCCGCCAAGCAACAGTGTTCGCATTGTTGTGTTCCGGTGTGGGGATAAGACAACCGGTGAAATTACTAGCATAGAGGCATTCCATCTTAGTCCTCAGGGTTGACAGCGCGTTTGAGGTCTTAGGATTATAATCTTGAGAATTCAAATGTCTATGGGTCTCAGGTTTCACTTACCATCAGGTGGCCTGAGTGCTCGTGTGCCTTCTCCTTAACATAAAAAAAAATAAAAAAAATATTTTATCTAATATCTTTTAGTAATCATAATCATATTATTATATAGTCGTATATTTATTCCTATAACATTTGAGGAGTTCTCTCGATTTCTCCAAGATCCCATCATCAGATCGTGCTTGACATATAATACCTACTAAACCTACCATTTTAAAACAAGTTATTTCTTGCGTTATTGAAGTCGGCGGAACCCTTATAGTTTCGCCATGTCCGTCCGTCCGTCCGTCCGCAGATAGCGCAGACACTCTTAGTACTAGAAAGCTGTAATTTGGCATGAATATACATATTAGTCACGCCAACAAAGTGGTACAATAAAATAAAATAGGGTACCTTCCCTACACGTACCGTTAGGATGTATTTTTTTTTCTCGCCTAACCCATAGTGTGAGGTGTCGTTGGATAGGTCTTTCAAAAATATTGTGGGTTAGTACATACACGTTTTCGATTAAGGGATCCGTTTATGACATATTAAGCTTTAAATCGCTAATTTTTGTTAGAGTCAAGTGTCCCAAAAATTACAGCCAAAACTACAAATACTAAAAATCTGAAAACAGTCTTAAATGAAAGCGCATATAACGAATTTGAAAGGAAAACTATCACGACTAAGCAGACATCATTGGTTTTTGAGATACAGGCGATTAAACTGTTTATACCTACTAAAATCATCTACGACGGCACCATATGACTTTAAACAGAAAAATAGTTATTACATTTTGAATTTTATGTTTGTAGTAAGCACTTAACGGCTTCGGAACCCTACACTGAGCATGGTGCGACATGCTCTTGCCCGGTTTTTTTTAAACATTTATTTTATACAACGAACATTTTGCGAACTCCCGAATAACATGCTCAAAAGATTTCAATTTCAACAAGCATTGCCAAACGTACTTCAATAACAAGAAAAGTGAATATGCAAAATCATTTCCAAATGCGTTCTTGATCCACTTAGGCTTGTCACGCCTTATTACCATAAAAACAATGCAAATTGCTCATGACAGTTACATACCTCTTATTGTCAAAGCAATAAAAGTCATTATTGATTGTCATGAGCAGTAAACACGCCATAGTTTCACTTCAATACTTGCATAACATACTTAGATATTTTAATGAAACAAGAGCGATTTGTAATAAGATAACTAGTTTAATTAATAAAGTACGTTAACACAGTTGACAATATGAAAAAGCAGTCGTTAGTTCCCACCAGACGCCGCGAGAGGCGCGCGCATGTCAAAGTTAAGTAACGTTCCGATTTATGCAGGTTTATGGCTTCATTCCAATATCCTCCCTAAGGCATAAACCCATTTTTGAAGAGCAGTAATCCAGCTTCAATTGAGGAGTGCCTTTTGTCAGAGCATCAGCGACCATTTCGTTTGTTTGGACGTACTCGATGACAATCTTCTTTAACTGCACCTTGTCGCGTACAAAGTGATGTCGTATATCTATGTGCTTGGTTCTGGAATGATAGTTTACAGTACCTGCAAGTTTAATAGCACTTTGATTATCACATAAAATAGTTATAGGTAATGTGGCTAATTGGGGCCAAAATTCTTCCTGCATCTGTTTGAGCCACATTGCTTCTTGTGTGCAGCTTGACAGAGACATGTATTCAGCCTCGGTCGTAGATAACGCAACGGTTGGTTGCCGACGTGAGTTCCAAGTGATTGCTCCGCCTTGATGAATAAAAACATAGCCGGTACATGATCTTCGGTCGTTCTCATCGCTACACCAGTCTGCGTCACAATAACCATGTATAGTCTCTTCTTGGTTTCTTTTATACACAAGTGAATAGTTTTCTGTAAATTTCAAATATCTCAATATTCGTTTCAACGCAATCCAGTGCTGCATTTCAGGCCTAGAATTAAATCTGCTGAGTGTATTTACAGCATAGGATATGTCGGGGCGAGTCCCTTGAGATAAATACAAAAGACAACCAATTATTTCCTGATATGGGTATATATCTGCAATTGATTTTTCATTCTCATTTGTATTGAACTTCATTTTCGGATCAATTGGGGTTTTCACACTCTTACAATTCGACTTTCCATATTTGCTCAGTATATCTTGTATATACTTTGTCTGATTGACACACAAAATCCCATTATTTTTATTTCGTTGTACATGCAGACCCAGACAGTATTTCAATTCACCCAAATCCTTCATCTCAAATTTGGCGAATAAATAATTTTTAATATAATTTTTAGTTTGTTCAGAGCTTGTAAACAAAATTATATCGTCTACATAGACAGCTAAGAAAGTTATATCTTCATTCCTTATTCTGTAATAAATGCAGGGATCAAGTAGTGACTGAGTCAAACCAGTTTCTTTAAGTGTACTATCCAGTTTTTGGTTCCACTGCCTGCTGGCTTGTTTCAGTCCATATAGGGATTTTTTCAGCAAACACACTTGAATATTATTTTCTTTAAAGTTCGGAGGTTGAAGCATATATATATCTTCTTCTATATCGCCTTGCAGGAAGGCAGACACAGCATCCATTTGATGCATATCTAAATTGTATTTCACTGCTAAGGAAAGCAGGTATCGCAAGGATGAGTATCTAACTACCGGTGAATAAACTTCATTGTAATCATATCCTTTCCTTTGTGCGCATCCTTTAATTACCAGTCTAGCCTTATACTTTTCTATGTCACCTTTCTCATTCACTTTGGCTTTAAAAACCCATTTGCATGATATAGCTTTTTTCCCTGGTGGCAAATCACATAGCACCCAAGTGTTATTTTTCCTTAATGATTTGTATTCCTCCTCCATGGCTTTCTGCCAATGACTAGACTCAGGGCTAGATAAAGCTTCTTCCAATGATGACGGATCCTGACTTAAAACCAAACATGCATATTCATTTTCATCTTCATTAACATCTTTTGTATACCTTGGTTGCCCGCCTCGAGGCCTCAGGTTTATGTAACGTTCAGGAGAATCAAATGTACAATCGGTGCTTGGTTCATACACTGAATTTTTATCCGTCTCAACAGACTCAAAACTGTCACATAAGGTTGTGGACGCGGTAGAGTCTTCCTCATTATCATGGGTAGAGACAGTCTTCTGGTTCAGTGATATTGGCAGCAGTCTCCTCTAATGACATAGGTATCTGTAACATAGTAGATGTGTTTACATTTGGCAATATGGCATTTTCATTCTTATCACAATCTTCTAAAAATATGACATTCCTGCTCTTTGTAACCTTCTTAGTGTGCGGATCCATCAATCTGTAGCCTTTTGTATTTTCGCAATATCCAAGAAATATCATTTCTGTAGATTTCGGATCCCACTTTAATCTCTTCTCCTTCGGCACATGCACCATGGCTCTACACCCAAAAATTCTTAAATGAGAAACATTTGGTTTTTTACCTGTTAATTTCTCGAGTGGTGTCATGTAGTTAAGGACACGAGTCGGAGAGCGGTTAATTATATGAGCAGCTGTCTCCACTGCCTCAGCCCAATACTTCTTGAGTAATCCAGCATCCTCCAGCATACATTTCGCACGCTCTACTAAAGTGCGATTCATCCGTTCAGCCAACCCGTTTTGCTCTGGAGTGTACGGTGCTGTTGTCTGATGCTTGATGCCGTAGCTTGTCAAGTATTTTGACATTTGATTATTATTGTATTCTAAGCCATTATCTGTTCGGAGAATTTTTATCGTGCAATTCAACTGATTTTCCATTTCATTTTTGTAGCTTTCAAATACTTCTTTTATATTGGTTTTATTTTTTAGAAAATATACCTTCACGATTCTAGAGAAATCATCAATAAAAGTAATAAAATATCTTGCTCCGCCCATTGATGGAGACTCCATGGGACCACACAGGTCAGAATGCACAATTTGTAATGCTTCTGTTGCCCTTGTACCAACATTTGTGAATGGGAACCGGATTTGTTTACCTTTTAAACATGGAATGCATTTATTATTTGCCTCTTTGCAATCTGATAATTTCACACCTTCAGTACATAATGGCAATTTGCTTACATCATTGTAATTCAGATGTCCCATTCGCCTATGCCAAATATTTATGCTTTGGCTTTCTGAAGTTGCAACAAATGCATTCCCACTAAATGTATTTAACTTATACATGTTATTTATAAGTTTTGCTGTTGCTACTAATTGCTTCTGTCTATTTAATATTTCACAGCCAGTACCATTAAATATTACTTCACAGCCATTCTTTACCAGCTGGCTAACTGATAATAAATTGGTACTTATTTGTGGTACATATAAAATGTCTTTCACTTGTATATGGTTTAATTTACCATCTTCACCCAGGAGATCTAAATCAACATTGCCCATATGTTCCACTGCAACTGATGCATTGTTAGCAACCGTTATACGTTGTATTGGTGGTGCCCGGACATCATACATCCCATCTGAGACATTTGTCATGTGTAAAGATGCACCAGAATCCACAATCCATGAAACATTGTCCATTTGTTCTGGAGTTGCTGAAAAAACTGCAGCATAACCTTTCACATTGTCATTACTCTTTTTTTTATTATTGCAGAATTTACTCATATGACCATAACGATTACAATTGTAACAACGTGGACCAGGTGACTTGTTACCTTTATAATTCTTGGGAACATATTTATTTAACTTTGTATAAAGAACGGATACATTAGACTCCTTAACTTCTTGAAGTAACTTCATTTTTATTGAATCTGTAGTTATCTTTACACCTGAGCTTTCAAGACCCATAATCATTGGTTTGTATTTCTCCGGCAAACCAGCCAACATTAAGGTACCAAGCCACTCATCATCAACATTAAATCCGATATTTCTTAGCTTGTGGGCAGTGGTTACTATTTTGTTAACATATTCCTCAATAGTTGTGCAACTTTCTAAAGTGGTATTAACCAAATCTCGGAGTAACCCAACTTTTCTTGTTAAACCTGAATCTTCAAATGCATTTTGTAGATTAATCCAAACATCCCTGGCCGTCTTTGCCTCTTGAACGTGTATATAATTTATCGGATCCACTAGCAAAATTATTTTTGACTTTGCCTTGACGTCGAGCTTTGGATTTACGGAACTGTTTTCGGCAGGTTCAACACACTCCCACAAGTCTTCGTGTTGTAAATACGTCTGGACTGCAAATTTCCAGGTGTTATAATTCTCTCTTCCCAATAATTTGTCTATATGAACGTTAGACAAAGCCATTTTACTTCGGTACAAATTCAAAATTTGCAATGTAATAACGGCTAACCTAAAAATCGAGAAATCACTCGCGGAACTAGCGTTACTGTTATTACCGGAATCACTTTTCAACAATGACTTTTAGTTTAGTTATTTAACGAGTCATTTGCCCATAACCTAATGAAACAAGAGCGATTTGTAATAAGATAACTAGTTTAATTAATAAAGTACGTTAACACAGTTGACAATATGAAAAAGCAGTCGTTAGTTCCCACCAGACGCCGCGAGAGGCGCGCGCATGTCAAAGTTAAGTAACGTTCCGATTTATGCAGGTTTATGGCTTCATTCCAATATATTTTTACAGTATTTTCGTGACATAAGCAAAGTTATCGATGTTTAGAGTAAGTTATTAAAATTGAGACATCAAACAGGTTTAATAAAAAACAAGCTTCCAAAACCAGACTGTATTTTTAATATTTTCGTCTTTATAATATATTTATTTATTTATTTGTGAAGGAACAGTGATAAATTACAAACCAACACTTTCTTACAAACTAACACACGCTCTTATTGTAATGCCTTTTATTATGTAACAGTCATATAAACTACTATTTTAAAATCGGTCCACAATAAAATTGACGGAGAAATCGGTGAACTTGCATGAAATAAATAAATAAATAAAATACGTTCGAACATAAACCTCCTCCTTTTTTGGAAGTCGTATAAAACATTTCATATCAAGTGTCATAATTCATAAATGTCATAATCATTGTTTATTGTACTAACCTAACTAATTTAAACAATAGATTTTGGTTAAATGCTGTAATGTCAGCCCAAAAGGATGTTAGCCGAAAAGATTTTAAACCAAACAATCATTCGACGCAATGAGTTTCAAAGCGATGCCATAAACCCCTTTCAGGTTAATTTAACCTTCAAACGAACGAAATAAAAGCTTTATTCACGCAATTGTGTCCTCGGGTCACGCAGTTCCTTTGACATGCTCATAAATCAACTGTTTACCTAATTAATGTCCCAAAATACTTTACTTTTTCCGCTCAATAGGCCATTATAATGTACTAATGTCGTTAATTTTTAACTGTGCATGTAATTGTGTATCTGTGCTTGCTATTTAAAAAAAACACGTCAAAATCTATCAATTTTCGCCACCACAGGCAGACATAGGCAAACTTACAACAACCCTCCTTTTGCGGGAGAAGTTAAAAACAACTAGATATAAGTTTAAAAAAATACTTGCCATGTTTAATTTATAATAGCCTACAACCATCGCACAAAAAAGACAAATCGATAGACACCTTATTTGTCAAAATCGGTTCATTAGGAACGACGGTAGTGGAAAATACATACATGCATACATAGAAACGCTGACTACGGCGAAGCACCCAGACTACTGGGTACTTAAGATTCGGTAGAATTACTCCGATTTGATTCAAAAAAGTACGCCTAGGGCGGCTCCTTCCGACCCAGCCACTCCCTTTCACACTGTAAATCTCTCTTCAATCTTCATTCCATTCTTTCCAAATGACCGAACCATGGAAGCATGCCCTTTTCAATCTTAGTCAATGCATCTTTCAGTCCACACTTCTCTCTGATCTGTTCATTCCTTACTTTATCAATCAGTTTCACAACAAAACAATCTATCCGTTTGGGTGCTACGAGCCACAGAGAGACACTTTTTTGTCGGGGGTTAATAACTAGGTATATGTAGGTATGCTCAGTTTATTAACATTTCAATAGTACATTACTGCACAGACCGGGAAATAGGCCGTTGCGGGACGAGTATAAGGGCGGACATATGTATACGAGTCCAGCAACCGCCCTCCCCACCGAGGCTTGTGTACTGCTTTTCTCCAACAATACGAGAAAATATAACCAAAATTGCTTGAATTTATATTTTACTAGCGACCCGCCAGCGGCTTCGCCTGATGCAATTTTTTTTTCTTGACAATTTTTTTTTTGTTTTTTTAGTAAAAAGTATCCTATGTTACTTCTAGTACCTCCCAGAATATGTGTACAAAGTTTCATGATGATTCGTCAAGTAGTTTTTGCGTGAAAGCGTAACAAACATCCACGCTTTCATATTAATTATAATATTAGTAAGGATACTAAGGATTAGTAAGGATGCACGGTACAAAAATTACCATAAAAAACACTACCGCTAACAGCATAGACATCCCTCACAATTATACATAGTATAAAAATAAAATACACCATTAAATAAAATCACAAAATTAAAATATATATGACGGCGCGCAGTTAAAATTATTACTTTGTTTTTTTTTGCTATTGTTAAATTTAAAAAAAAAAAATCTTATTGATGTTATTATTGGTAACAATGATAAGGTAAATCAAAATAAGAGCGGGTAACCCCGAATAGAGTAGTAAGTGGCGCCACCGTGGTGAAGCTGGTCATTCTTTTGACAGCTAACGTGAGAGGTGCACACCTGCTAACCTATTGGCTCTTATCAATCTGTTCCCATCTGTTAAAGCGTGTGTTATTTGAATTCAGTGTGTAGTGTAATTAAATGTGTGAATATTGATTGTTACGAGCGTGTATTTATTTTGGGGTTTTCGCCATTAACACGCCCACATGGAGGGTAACCGCCGAGACCGCCCGGTCGATCATTCCTATGCCTCGTTATCGGAAGTGGAAATACCCGAGGCGCCTCAGCAGCTGCATACAGGTCAGACCGTTAATTTTTCTTTTGAAAATGAGTGCGACCGCTGGAAAACCCTTTTTGAAATGCAACAACGGAACCTAACGGATTTAATACGCGCAATACAGGAACCTCGCGTATCAGAGTATAAAATTTCGTTACCTGAATATAATCCTGATAGTCTGGATAGCGATGCTCGTGCGTGGTGTGAAACGGTGGATTTATGTTTGAAAGAAAAGCCTTTGTCAGGCGGTAACTTGATAATTACAATGAGTAGGGCACTGAAAGGTCCAGCAGCATCATGGCTTGCTCAATCTAGTTATCCTGGCATAACCTGGCCCCAACTGAAAGACTTGTTCTTAGCCAGATTTGATTTTGTGGAAACTCCTGCAGCGAATTTATGGCGAATGCTAAACGGTAGCCCTAAAGAAGGAGAATGTTTATCGTCTTACGCCAGTAGGTTTATGAGCACCATAATTGCGCAATGGAAATCTTTATCAACAGAACAGATCGCGATTGCTCTAACACTAGCACATGCTGCCAAAATTGATCCGCGACTGCAAAGAGTAGCATTTACTACTGAAATAGACAACCGAATTAAGTTACAACAAGAACTCATGGCCTTTACTTTTAGAAAAAGAGGTCCCCCTATTAATGAAAAGGCAATTCCGGTTGTAGAAGCAAAGAAGCCACGAATTGAATTTCGCAGATGCTATAATTGTGGCAAACTAGGCCATCTTTCTACTGAATGTCGAGGTACTAGTAGTCGTGATAATAGTTCTAACTCACGTTCTGAGTTTTCAGGCACCCCTGCGCCACAGCAGCCGAAAGATGCCAGCGTGCAGAAGAAGACGATGACCCCAACCTGCTACGCCTGTGGCGAACGAGGCCACATCTCGCCGAACTGCCCTAAGAATCCATCAAAGGCCAGCGACGTACCAACGGAACGACGAGTGGATATCTGCGCCATCAAACCAGCTACCGACCAGCTCTTAGACGAAACCGGTGAGAAGTTTTCGTTTTGTTTTGACTCTGGTGCCGAATGTTCTTTAATAAAACAAAGTTTGACTGATAGATTGTCAGGTAAAAGAATGTATAATGCGGTTACACTACTAGGGTTAGGCAACGCCAGTTTAAATTGCAATACCCAAATTTTGTCTACGGTTTCAATCCAGGGTTATTCTGTGCAACTCTTATTTCATGTTGTACCCGACGTTAGTATTTCTGGAGACGTAATAATTGGTAGAGATTTGCTCGCATTAGGTTTTTCAATTGAAATGTTTGAGAAACACCTAGTTTTGAAAAAGACCAAAATAGTTTCTGTTTGTAACGTGGGGCCAAAAGCCAACTGCTTTGAGGGGATAGACAGCGATTTATCAGGTAGTGAGAGACAACAGTTAATTTCATTGCTTGAAATGAACTCCAGTTACTTTGTGGAGGGTACACCCACTAGTAGAGTTAGTACCGGTCAGCTAGAAATTAAACTGATAGATCCGAATCGTACGGTTCAACGTAGACCCTACCGTTTGAGTCCCGAAGAAAGGCAGGAAGTACGCAGTCAAGTTAAGGAACTCATAGCGGCTGGGATCATTCGCGAAAGCAACTCTCCATTTGCAAGCCCAATATTGCTTGTGAAAAAGAAGGATGGCACTGATAGGCTCTGTGTGGATTACAGAGAGTTAAATAGCAACACAGTACCTGATAGATATCCGCTGCCACTCATCTTGGACCAGATCCAACGCTTGGTTGGAGCGAATTATTTCACCTCATTAGATATGGCTAGTGGATATCATCAGATACCTGTTCATCAAGATTCCATTGAACGCACTGCCTTTGTTACTCCGGATGGGCAGTATGAATATCTTTCCATGCCTTTTGTACTTCGAAATGCGCCTTCAATTTATCAACGAGCTATTAACAAGGCTTTAGGGTCATTAACCGAATCATTTGCCGTTGTTTACATTGATGACGTCATAATTCCTTCGCGTACTATAGAGGAGGGTATGGATCGACTGCAACTTGTTTTAAAAGCTTTGACTGATGCAGGTTTTTCTCTGAATATTAAGAAGTGCGCTTTTCTTAAAACGAGAGTCGAATTTTTGGGTTATGAGGTGTCAGCTGGAGAAATAAGGCCAAATCCACGTAAAATTCGAGCTCTTACGGGACTTTCTCCTCCCCAGACCGTCACCCAGCTCCGCCAATTTATCGGCTTAGCTTCATATTTTCGACAGTTTGTTCCCGGATTTTCACAGAAAGCTGCCCCTCTTTATGGGCTTACCTCAGGCAAGGGGAAAATCAATTGGACACCTGGCTTAGAAAAAATTCGAAAGGACATCATAGACATACTGACTGACAAACCTGTACTCACGATATTCGATCCTAATCTCCCTACGGAATTACACACGGATGCCAGCGCTGAAGGCTATGGTGGAATACTCATGCAACGAGTTAATGGCAAATTACTGGTAGTCGAATATTATAGTCGCCGAACTTCCAGCGCTGAATCCAAGTATCATTCATATGAGCTTGAGACTCTGGCCGTAGTTAACGCTATCAAGCATTTCCGCCACTATTTACAAGGGATTAAGTTTGTGGTTGTGACTGATTGCAATGCAATCAAGGCGTCTAAATCAAAAGTTGACCTTACTCCTCGGGTGCATAGGTGGTGGTGTTTCCTGCAAACGTTCGATTTCAACATCGAATATCGACAGGGCAAACATATGGGCCATGTAGACTTCTTGTCACGTAACCCTTTACATACCGCGGAGCCGATAAATAAGGTTGAACAAAAGCGAGTAAACTTAACAGAAATTTCGGATAGTTGGTTACAGGCTGAGCAACAAAAAGATTCAGAAATAAATTCCATTATGATGAAACTTCAAGCGAATGAACTATGTAGCGATGTTGCTAGGACGTACGAAATTAGGCATGGTCTGCTCCATCGAAAAATTGATAGGAACAACAAAAGTACATGGTTGCCAATAGTTCCTAGGGCATTTCAGTGGGCTATAATAAATCACGTACACGAAAACATCATGCATTTGGGATGGGAGAAAACCCTGGAAAAGGTTTATTGTCACTTCTGGTTTCCGAATATGAACAAATACGTACGTAAATTTGTAGAAAACTGCATAACTTGTAGAGTGGCAAAATCTAACTCAGGGAAAGTTCAAGCTGAGCTCCATCCAATCCCAAAGACTACGACTCCATGGCATACCATCCATATGGATGCTACGGGAAAACTTAGCGGAAAGAAAGATACAAAGGAGTACGTTTTTGTTTCTATAGATGGTTTTACAAAGTACGTGCTATTACATCATACTCGAAATATAGACTCAAAAAGTGCCATTAAGGCATTGAAGCACAACGTCTCTTTGTTTGGAGCACCTACACGTTTGATAGCTGATCAGGGTCGATGTTTTACGGGAAAGGACTTTAGGGACTTTTGCAATACGCACAATATCAATCTTCACCTAATAGCTACTGGCACTAGTCGTGCTAATGGGCAGGTAGAGCGCGTAATGTCCACTCTGAAAAATATGTTGACTGCTGTTGAAACTAGTAAAAATAGGTCATGGCAAGATGCGCTACCTGATATCCAACTAGCTATCAATTGCACCATAAGTCGAGTCACAAAAGCGAGTCCACTTGAACTGTTAATCGGGAAGGTTGCCAGACCCCTAGGTTTAATGGCATTAGAAACGGACGGGACTGACGAGACTGACTTAAATTTTGTTAGGGAACAATCGGCACGAGAAATAGAAGCTAGTGCCTCTTACGAGAAGGTTAGATTTGATAAGGGCAAAGCAAAGGTACAAAAATTCAAAGTTGGTGATTACGTTCTTTTGGAGAACCATGAACGTAATCAAACTAAGTTAGACTCAAAATTCAGAGGGCCGTTTCGGATAGTTGAGCTGTTGGATGGCGACAGGTATCTACTTAAGGCTCTTAACTCTAATAGAACTTATAAGTACGCGCATGATCGCGTGCGGTCTATGCCTGAGTGTTACGTTCCATTGGAGTTAAGTGCCGGTTTGGAAACAGCCTCCAATCAAATTGAGACAGAATGTGCCGATGACGGCGCCGGTGAGAAATTACTATTATTTACACTATGCATGTTTATTACTCCTTTTATTCCATTTAAGTGACACTGGGATATTACTGGACAAGCTTGTGTGGCTATGACGGGCCTGTGTGGCCATGACAAGCCTGTGTGGCTATGACATGCCTGTGTGGCTACGACAAGCCTGCGTGGCTATGACGAGCCTGTGTGGCGCCGACAAGCCTGTGTGGCGCTGACGAGCCTGTGTGGCACTGACGAGCCTGTGTGGCGCTGACGAGCCTGTGTGGCACTGACGAGCCTGTGTGGCGCTGACGAGCCTGTGTGGCACTGACGAGCCTGTGTGGCACTAACGAGTCTGTGTGGCGCTTATGAGCATGTGTGGCATTTACAAGTGTTTGTACCATTGACTTTTCTTTGTGAAAACCTAGCAGCCTGTGTGGCTGGTGGCAACTATGACTTTGTGCGGCAATGATGACTCCGCGACATACTGTCTTTTGCTTGGCTTTTACTTATTTGACCAGTTTTGAGTGTTTTGTTTACACTAATAGCAAATACTTGCAATTAAATTTAGTTGTGGTCAGGATGACAGAGTGGAGAATAGTATGAATTACTACATTCGTGTTTGTTCACAGAATCTGAGAATGAGGCGAGTACACACGAGGACGTGTGAAGACGCAGGACGGCCGTGACGGCGCGCAGTTAAAATTATTACTTTGTTTTTTTTGCTATTGTTAAATTTAAAAAAAAAAAAATCTTATTGATGTTATTATTGGTAACAATGATAAGGTAAATCAAAATAAGAGCGGGTAACCCCGAATAGAGTAGTAAGTGGCGCCACCGTGGTGAAGCTGGTCATTCTTTTGACAGCTAACGTGAGAGGTGCACACCTGCTAACCTATTGGCTCTTATCAATCTGTTCCCATCTGTTAAAGCGTGTGTTATTTGAATTCAGTGTGTAGTGTAATTAAATGTGTGAATATTGATTGTTACGAGCGTGTATTTATTTTGGGGTTTTCGCCATTAACACGCCCACATGGAGGGTAACCGCCGAGACCGCCCGGTCGATCATTCCTATGCCTCGTTATATATATCTTTTAAATAAATTAAGGGTTAAAATTAAAACATTAATAACGCCCTTCAGCCATTTATTTGGTTTATGAACGCTATAAAATATGTTTAAAAAATAGTAAAACTATTTGATACACTTCGCAGGCTATTTTTAGGGTTCCATAGTCAAACTTGGAACCCAATTATAGTTTCGCCATGTCCATCCATCCGTCCGTCCGTCCGTCCGTCCGCAGCCTAGCGCAAAGACTCTTAGTACTAGAAAGCTGTAATTTGGCATGAATATGCATATTAGTCACGCCAAGAAAGTGGCCAAATAACATGAAAATAAAACTTTTTTTAGTGTACCTCCCTAAAAGTAACGTAGGGATGTATTTTTTTTTCTCGTCTAACCTATAGTGTGGGGTGTCTTTGGATAGGTCTTTCAAAAATATTACGGGTATGTTAAAACAGTTTTTCGATTAAGTAATCCGTTTATGAAACATTAAGCTTTAAAGCGCTAATTTTTGTTAGACTCAAGTGCCCCCCGCCCCTCTCCCCCACAGACAAAACTACAAATATTAAAAATCTGAAAAAAAACTAAAATGAAAGAGCATACAGCGTGTAAATGGTATACGGGCGTTTATTAAAACTGGACATAGATTAAGACTCTACTAATCATTAACAGAAAGAGTTATTTGGATTACGCTAACGTATACACCGTTATTAATTTTTGAACATACTATCGACCCGCAATGTACATCGAAGTCCATCCGTCAGGTGTTATTTTCGTTTTTAATTCATTGCATTTTTCGTTATACATTGCGTGTCAAATTATTTTGTATGGTTATTTTTTTTAATTTTATTTTAACAAAAGCTGCCTAAATGTGCTCAGTAGGGGTTGTACTAACCACAGTTAAAAGGAACGCCCGTATACCATTTACACACTGTATAACGAATTTTAAAAGAAAACTATCACGACTAAGTATACATCATTGGTTCTTGAGATACAGGCGATTAAAGTGTTTATACCTACTAAAATCATCTAAGACGGCACCAATTGACTTTAAATAGAAAATTTGTTAAGTATTACTTGTTGATTTTTATGTTTGTAGTACTTAACGGCTTCGGAACCCTACACAGAGCATGGTCCGACATGCTCTTGCCCGGTTTTATTTTTACAATATTAATGTTAACATTTCCGACCATGTAGGAGGAAAAACATTTACACGTCAGACACAAACAGCGATTCCAACACTTTGAAGACCAACAGCTTCGCCAGATATGCTGCAACATGATCCAAATGCTTTGATCCCTTTGATATACTAAACAGACACGTATATATAATAGCGCAAATATTTAAAACCCGTGAACATGGCGACTAACATAGACCTATACAGGGTGGAAAAAACGAACGCCACATGAACGGCAACTACCCAAATATTATAGCGATACTTTATTTTTGGAAACAATAGGTTCTAAATACTGCATCCGTGGATTTTATGAAAATTCGTCTTCCGTAACCGGGAAACGAACTGCGCCTCTATTCTACTGCATTATAACCAGAGGGCGGAATTTCTCATGGCAAAAATTGAAATGTCATAGGGATAGAACATTTTGCTTTATTGACTTATCCAGTTATCGATATTGTGTAATCACTAATCTCTTTATTATTTTAGTTTTGCTTTTATATTAAAATGTAAATGTCATTATTAATTCGCATTTAGTTATTGTTTTCAACAATACGTGAAGTTTTAGGATTTAATTTGTAAATATTATGTTGTTTTTGTCTAAAACACATGTCTTTATTAACGGTAAATAACAAATGAAAATAAAGCTAAATCTAAGACATAGAACTATACAATAATAATGAAAACTACACCTACATTTACCAAATACTACGATAATCTAAAAGACTGCTACTAGAGGGGAATTGTTAACATTGGAAAAATATTTTGCTAAATGTGATGTATCGATAGGATGTATAATTCTATTTGGTAAAAGATCTTGTGCTACGTGAACCAGAACTACTTGTCGATAGTCGATAAAATAATTCATTCTATCCCTATAACATATCAATTTTTGCCATGAGAAATTCCGCCCTCTGGTTATAACACTTATAACGATATCTCGTTTGCCGTGTTTTAGAATCGTTTATGTCACAGTCGCCATTATTGTAAATGACATAAAAGAGTTATGAAAACGTTGACAATACGGAAACACGTCAAATACGATATCGTTATTACCGTGTAGAATTCCAGCCCTGTACCTCTATTCTGCGTTATAACGATATCGCGTTTGCGGTGTTTTAGAATCGTTTATGTCACAGTCGCCATTATTGTAAATGACATAAGAGTTATGAAAACGTTGACAATACGGAAACAAGTCAAATACGATATCGTTATTACCGTGTAGAATCCCAGCCCTGTACCTCTATTCTGCGTTATAACGATATCGCGTTTGCGGTGTTTTAGAATCGTTTATGTCACAGTCGCCATTATTATAAATGACATAAGAGTTATGAAAACGTTGACAATACGGAAACAAGTCAAATACGATATCGTTATTACCGTGTAGAATCCCAGCCCAGGGCCTCTATTCAACTGCGTTATAACGATATCGTTTTTGACCTGTTTCCGTATTGTCAATGTTTTGATAACTCTTATGTCATTTACAATAATGGCGACTGTGACATAAACGATTCTTAAACGTGTCAAACACGATATCGTTTTAACGCACCTGACTAGAGGCCCTGGTCAATTGTGACTACCATACTATTCCATAAATCGCGTACTTAGTCCAATAGTGGGACCGGATGTTTGCCCTAAATGTTTTATAATTCTAATGTTGGAAAAATGTTGCTTATATGGCGTGGGACATATTTTTGAGCATATTTTGTAAAATACAGCGAGTGTTATGTATACATTATGTATTTATATATTTTTTACTTCTCATCGGCTGCACAGAATCGCATTTTATGCACTAGTGCATCTAGAGAATTAAGAGAAAGACAACTAAGCCCTACAGCCAGACAGACGAGGTGACTGCACTAAATAAACTTGTTATTTGAATACATTTACTTTATTTATTTCCATTCAATGTTGCATCTAACCTTAATGAAATTTAATACTATTAAAAACAAGCAATTATTTACAAAAAGTTACAAAATCAATGTATGACTTGGCAGTATTGCATTCGACCTAAGTTAAGTATCATGCAAAAATAAAAAAAAAACAGTGGCGGGTTTTCTTTGCAAAACTTGCTGTCTTACGGAATTTAGTTAAAATGTCGTCAAGCGCAAACGAACTTATTGAACAGACATTGCCGACTAAATCCAAGAAAAGGTTTTTTTTCATTCACTATTTTGTTTCCACGTAATTGAAGTGGAAAGCAAAGTCGGTCTTAAAACCCATGCTCATGCATACGATAAGTCTTGGATAAAATTGTTTGTTGTATGCCCATTTTGATCTACTATTTATTGTTGACTAGCGGCCCGCCAGCGGCTTCGCCCCGCTGCAATTTTCTGACTTTCCCGGTGGATTTTTCAATTATTTTCGCACCTTTTAAACCTTCCCTGGACTATGACAAACATTTTAAAACCAAAATCAGCCAAAACGAACAGCAATTGATTTTTATATAAGTATATAGATTAATGAATATTGAATTAGAGTGCAAAGTTTAAGCAGCACTTACTACAGCAGTTTGGTTTGAGATAGGTACCACCGTCTTAGCATGACAGTATTATTCTTTCAATTGTTCAACATACGGCCGATTTTTTATACACAAAAGAAGATTCAACCACTATCCACGAGTTTTGAAATGTGATACCAAACCGAGCTGTGTATACACGCGTCACTACCTTGACCCATCGTTATACTAGAACGGTTTAGGTACTTAACTAAAAGTAAACAAACAAAACCACGTGGCTCTGTTCAACAGCCAATCAAGACTGTTTTGTCGACCTATGACGTATCGCACGTATCAGTATTCTGCTTCTATTGGCTGCTGAACAGAGCCACGTGGTTTCGTTTGTTTACTTTTAGTTAAGTACCTAAACCTTTCTAGTATAGAGTCCGTTAGCATATACTGATCATTCTGTTTACTCTTATCGACTATACGAAATACAAGCATTACGAATAGCATCGATATCATCTCGTTGTGATCTCACAAACTTTTTATTAACTTGAAATGTACGTTCGGCTCAAATCTCGCAAGGATATTTGAATCAGTTCCCGCAGACCGATTGAGCTGAAAGGTATACCAGCGTAACTTCGATGACAATACAATAACATGGCACTATCGAGCTGGTCTGATGGAGTCGGAAGGTGGTGACAGGATCTCCGCTATACTTAACGTAGACCCACCGAGTTTGGACTCGTTAGGTCGGTATTGATAGGCAGTAAATAACATTGCATTAAAATTACACTCGGCACCAAAATCTTGTCCCAAAATATATTTTTTGACCGAAAATTAAAGCTCTGAAATCTTTAAATCGGGGGTTGATATTATATTTATTTCGTGTAAATTTTCATGTTTATTTTATAACTATCAACGTAGCCTATGACCAAGCCCAGGAAACGGACATGCAATTTCGTGACGACGTTAGGGGTGGCACTTATAAACAAAATGTATACGGTCGCCAGAAATAATATATTATGCGACACTGGGCTCAAAATTATCCAACACGTCTCTATTACTAGAGGCATAAGCGAGTGTCAGATATGTTGAATAATATATTATTTCTGGGGACTGCA
Organism: Acleris holmiana; assembly: GCA_949316455.1. Taxonomy (NCBI): domain Eukaryota; kingdom Metazoa; phylum Arthropoda; class Insecta; order Lepidoptera; family Tortricidae; genus Acleris; species Acleris holmiana. The sequence continues at coordinate 6,617,543 of OX438790.1, read as the reverse complement.
TTAATATACAAAATTAATTTTCAATTTAAAGTTATTTGGTGCTGTCTTAGATGATTTTCAGTAGATATCACTTTAACCGCCTGTATCTCAAGAACAAACCAAGTCTACTAAGTAGTTTACCTTTTATATCCTCGCTAAAATCATTAATGTGAAAGTAACTCTGTCTGTTTGTTACGCTTTCACGAATCAACCGCTGAACCGATTTAGATGAAATTTGGTACGGAGATAGTTTGTGTCCCGGGAAAAGACATAAGGTACTTTTTATCCCGAAAAATTAGATGGTTTCTGAAGGAATAGCGCTAAACGACTTCTACGCGGACAGAGACGCAGGAACAGCTAGTTTTTTATATGTGCTTTAGGGGTATATAGTGTCTGCCATAATTATTTTTAGTTGAACGTGTTTTTAGTCATAATTATCGCAAGTTGTAACGTATTTTCTTAAGAAGCTGTTATTTATTTAGGAATTTTACGTTAGATATATCAGAAATTTTGAAAAGTAAATGGTTTCAACGATATAAAAAAATTACGACAGTCAATAATTGTCGACAATGACATTATGACCAAAAAAAAATTATGGGAAACAACAGGCTCCCATGCTTTAGTTTGGGCTGTAAGCGATGGGAGTTTTTTTACCAGCTATCCAACAACATATCACACGATATTGTAAAGAACACGGTTCTTGTAGTACTCCAAGTCTACTGAAGATTAAGTGAAAAAGGGTTTAAGTCTAGTATTGGATTTTAATGGAGTTTATTGGACCTTCTGGGCTCAAAAAGATATATTAAAAGGAAATTACAACATGCAACTCAAAAAGACTGAAATAGAAACCTGTGTTTTGCCTTGCCCGACCTACGGCTGTCAAACATAGGTTTATACTAATAAAATAAAAAACAAATTAACCGCAACCCAGCGTGCAATGGAAAGGAGCATTCTGAAAATAAGAAAAATCTAAAAAATCAAAAGTGAAGTGATAAGGACTAAGACAAACTTGACAGATGCTCTCAATCATGTCCTGAAGCTGAAGTGGCAATGGGCAGGTCACATCACAAGGTACACTGACAAAAGGGGGGCTTCAGGCTGCGTTTCCACCAGAGATGTGCGAGGTAGCTAAGCGGCGCGAGGCTGTGTAACGAGGAGGTGTAACGGTGTGAATGTTTCCATCAAAGATGTCCGAGGCAGCTGAGCGGCGCGAGGCTGTGTTACGAGGAGGTGACAGAGGCTCCCCGCTCGCCCGGAATCCTCAATACGCATCCTCGCACCGCTCAGCTACCTCGCACATCTTAGCCAGACGCCGCCTCGCAACACATTCCTCGCACACATCTTTCCCTTCGTTTGTATGTACAAAAACCTCGCTCCTCTGAGCTGTTTCCACCAGAGCTAAGCTAAGCGAAGATAGGTAAATGAAGCGTTTCTATTGGTTAATGACAAACACATCCCTCGCAACGCATCCTCGCACATCTCTGGTGGAAACGCAACCTCACAGTCAACAAAATGGCCGGGCCCACTGGGTAAGAGAAAGATAGGAAGACCAAAGAAAAGGTGGACAGACGATATAGTGGAAGCAGCTGGCAAAAACTGGTAGAGTCTTGGTGCAGAGAGGCAAAACTAGAAAAAGATGGAGGAGGCTTTTACCCAAAAGGGGTCCAGTTCAATCACTCAATGAAATTTAATACTAACATTAGAATAAATAAGGAAATATACTAACTAAACATGTACTTACTATTAAGAAATGGAATAAAAAAGCTTTATTATTTATTATTTATTATCCCCGTGTGGTTGCCGGGTTGGAATAGTGCCACTCCATGTCTTCCTGTGGATGTCGTAAGAGGCGACTAAAAAACTAATAAACTCCTTAGCCTGTTTGTGTAAAATGTGGTTAAAGAATTATCAACAAGTCTTTTTAGAGTTGTTGGTATTTCTGTAGCTCTGCCTACCCCATTCTGGGAATAAAGGCGTGATGTCATGTATGTATGTATCATTATTATATTGGATTTTACCCTTGCCTTACATGTATCATTGATCTTAATAGAAATTGTTTTGGTAGTTAGAAAATATGCCTATCAAGAAAAATCTCTCCACATTCAGCGATCAATCATTGTATCTTCTCCGAGATAACCATAACCGTTAGGCCAAACCTATAAAATGTAGGACAATCTAATCTGACAGTAAGATAAGACTATTACGAGATAACCTTACAAATGATCTTTAGTTGAGAAACTATCTTTCCCCAACTGTTTTAACCCTTATCATGTCATGAATATTGTAATAAATTCAACCTTGAGTCTTTATTGGTAGAATAACTATGCATGTAATGGCACTTTTTAGATTAGGTTCTTTTTAGGGTTCCATACCTTCAATGAAAAATACGAAACCCTCATATAATTACTTTGTGTGTTTGTGTTAGTGATGGTAGGACCCTGTGCAGGGTCCGCCCGGATTGCTACCGCCATCTTATCCATTAACCATCCGCCAAGCAACAGTGTTCGCATTGGTGTGTTCCAGTGTGGGGATAAGATAACTGGTGAAATTACTAGCATAGAGGCATTCCATCTTAGTTCTCAGGGTTGGCAACACATTTGAGGTCTTAGGATTATAATCTTGAGTATTCAAATGTCTATGGGTCTCAGATTCCACTTACTATCAGGCGGCCTGAGTGATCGTGTGCCTTCTCCTTAACATAAAAAAAAAACTGAGTTTTCAGTGCGTTTGTCTGTCAAGACGCTTTATCTCGGGAATGCGTGGAGGTATTCAGTTCAAATAAACCATATACTCAAATCTACTACAGTCCCTTGAAGCTGTGAAAAAACCAAACTTATAAGTTAACGTAAAAAAGAGATACCTACCACTTTTCGATATTTCGACTCTCTCAAGGGAAGCAAACTAAAATCCTGAAATTTGGAAAGGAAGGTCTTACAGAACAAGTAAACGAACAAATACGAAAATCGTTAATTTGTTGCTATATCAGTACATCACGAATTTTTTTTTTCGATTGCATACACTTTTATATTTGCAGTTGGTAAACTAATTGGGACCTACTATATCAATATATGGAGACAACAGCTTTTTGATGGCAAAGTAAAGTTTGTCCCTCAATACAACTTTACATTGTTATAAGTTTTCACGGAACCCTCGGTGCGCGAGTCCGACTCGCACTTGACCAGCTTGTTTATTTTATTTCAACCTTTAGTAGGGTCTATCTTGGATGATCTCTTGACATTACTATCATAGAGGCATTCCAACTTAGTCCTAAACGACAACACATTGGCAGTCTTGAGGTTGTGGCGTTGAAAATGCAAATATCTCAGATTCTACTGTCACAGGTGTGCTTGTTTGCTTTCTCCTTGAATCAGAAGCTACACTTGTTTTTCAGATATTTCCTGCGATTTTATTGGGCCCATATCATCATTGCCTTATCACAGTGGATAGAGCATCCATCACTCACGCACTTATATAATAGCCAGAAAGTAACAGATGTTTTATACAGTGATAAACACGACCATAATAGGCCCGCTGGCCATAACTTCGGTAATTTAATATTTTTTTTTTTATGTTAAGGAAAAGGCACACGAGCTCTCAGGCCACCTGATAGTAAGTGGAATCTGAGACCCATAGACATTTGAATTCTCAAGACTGTGATCCTAAGACCTCAAATGCGTTGCCAACCCTGAGGACTAAGATGGAATGCCTCTATGCTAGTTATTTCACCAGTTGTCTTATCCCCACACCGGAACACAACAATGCGAATGTTGCTTTGCGGGTGGTTAATGGATAAGATGGTGGTAGTGATCCGGACAGACCCTGCACAGGGTCCTACCACCTTACCAACACATCAAAGAGTATAACAAATGAACTTTTACATCAATCCAATCTAATGATATGTACCTATGTGATATTATTATTTTTAATTGTGATGTTTCTCTGTCATGTTTCTGCATAGTGCACAAAATTATTTGAGTATTATACATTTATAAAATACCATATTTATAAATGTGAAAGTTACTCTGTCTGTTTGTTACGCTTGCACAGCTAAGCAAATGAACCAATTTCAATTAAATTTGGTATGTATATAGCTTGAACCCTGGGCAAGGAGAAAGGTACTTTTCATTCAGAAAATTTGCACAGTTCCAGCAGGAAAAGCGATAAACGACTTAGAAGCAGACAAGAGTCAAAAATGGCTAGTGTATTAACATTGATACCTTACATTTTATATGGTACACCACTATTTGTTATGTACATGATATAATTATCAGGGATTGGCACAATACATAGATGTTCTGCCACATATGCCTGTCAGCAATTATTATTATCAATATTTACAATGTTTTCCTTATCACTTAGTATATGAGGATAATAAAAAAACAACATAAATAAAATGTTGAAAAAAACTTATATCTTGCATAGTACCTCTCTTATTAGGTATTATTCATGTTTTAAATAACACAATTCTGTAAAAGAATCAACCTATCCATTACTGTTCAAAAGATACAGCTGTAAGTGCTGTAACGCTATCCCTTACATACATTTAGTTGAAACTCGTGACAATGACACTGTAGCCACTGATGGATGAGGGGTAAAAGTTAGAATGGATATGAAGTAGAACATTGTTTCTTATCCAGTCACATATACTATATGTTAAGGTACAGTCAAGGTCATAAATATATATATATGTTCCCAAGGCATCAAGAGTATCTACACCTTTATATCACTGGCAAAAAGGTCCAAGTACACATGTATTTGACAAAATGGCTGTATAGATATTAAAACCCTTGCCTGTACAACAATAAACTTGTTTAGGTTGTATAATATAATGTTAACTCTTTATTGCACAAACATCTAAGATTCTAAAATAATCTACAACATATTTTTTGCCAGTTTTTTTAAATATAAATTATCATATTCTAGAAACATTTTATACATTATAAATATTTAAAACAGTTTTATCATGCTTAAAACATTATGAATAATGAAGCAATGCATGTTTAAAACTATAAAAAAACCTTTCCTTAAATTTAACAGCTTGCTTTTATCCAATAAGAATCTTACTGGTTGAATATACGTAATAATATATTGACATCATAACCCAGCTATGTCCTAACACCGAGTACCTTTGTCTAATTGGATTAAAAATATAAATTATAAGTATATGGTTACAAAAAAAAAGAAAAAAAATACTCACGGTTAAGAATCCAGGTCGGCCTCTATATTGCTCGTCAAAACAATAGTTTTCTAATCATAACATTCGTCGGAAACGTATCCCGGCATTACAAAATGAAATTAGGCAACGCAGTAAAGGTCACCGCACGCAATACGCGCTGAACTGACAAATTGTGAATTGTAACACGGGAATTATTACGCGATAAACGTATCAGGCGACGCTAACAGCTAATTAATAGTCCTTCAAACCAAATTAAACAGTCTCACCGACCGCTTAGCACAACATCGAAATGTACTTGCGAATCTCAAAATTTTACACAAGCCTGTTTAAACGATAGTTTATTATTAACGCGGCGGTTTAAGTGTCCAGGGTGTATCACACGTAATCAATTTACCGCAACATTATCAGTTATTTTAATAGAAATTTATGTCCCAGGCCACAAAATTTATCTTTTTCCTCACTGACGTGCTAATTCCACAGACCAATTTTTCGTGGCTACAATCTGACATTACGACTACCTAACTAACCTATGTGATGTCATGTTATGTTCTTCAATGGAATTGGATTACCTGACTTGTGCAAGGCACAAGATATTTACATATTTCAACAAGTTATTTACAAACTTTGTTATATTGGTTTGACTGGATTTTAAGTATTTTTAACTTCACATGAAATATATAATATAACTCACGAAAAACAAGTCGTGTGTTCACGTTAATTACGGCTTCGACAGTATAAATATTAGCTCAAACAGTGCCTGCTTTATTTTAGGGTGGTTTTCCACTTGTCGAATATTTTGCTCAAATTTCTATATTTGATCAAATTTCTTTGACGGATGTCCATTCCACTAGTTTAAGATTGTTTCATTTATTTTGATATAGATGTTTATCATTATCTTTGATGAAGTCAGTCGATTTTTGATCAAAATTAAATTACATTGACTAAGATTATCGGCAAGTGGAATATATATATATATATATATATATATATATCTTTTTGCTGTTAAGTCAATAGTGTCAATGTGGACAGTTGAGACCATAATATTATAAATTATTTTGTAGTTTGTTTATTAGCAAAATACTAATACTTGTGTTACATTATTTAATATACCTGAACACATAGGTGTAAAATGTCGTCATTTTTGTGTTTCATTTGTCACAATACGGTTTACGACGACACAAATGGAGAAACGCGAGAAAAATACAGGGAACTCATCGGAATGAAAGTAAGTAATTTAAGTAGTATAAAAAGAAGTTTATCTGATATTTCAGGTTGCCTGTTAATATCATAACACGACCACATACACGCACCTTCAAAACAATAATGACCTCTGTTATCTTTATCTTTATTATATATATAAAAATTGAGGTGTGTGTCCCTATATTTCACTTTGTAGCCAAAACTACATATCGCAGACGTATAGTGTTTGTATGTGGCAATAGGTACAAGGCTCCCATTGTGCACTATGGTGGTTGCAAGTCAATAACTATAAGGGTGTGAAAAATACGGGGGTTGAAAAAAGTTAACTTCAAAAATGTGAGACTATCATTGATCTATAATGATCTGGATGGTTCTAGAAAATTTCTAGAATTATCTGGAAAGTTCTCAAATATATCCCTAGATTCTGATTAAAGAGAATGTTCTAGAAAATTCTATAATGTATTCGATCTGGAATGTTCTAGAAAGTTCTGGAAATGGCTGGAATGATCTAGAAAGTTGTATAACTTTCTGGAATAATCTAGAAAGTTCTATATTGTGTACAATTATATATATGTCGCTCTTTCAAGAGTAACCGCTAAACAAAACATGTGTGTATTGTCTAATGACAAAAATGCTGTAAACGTTGTTTATAAGGACATATAAAATAAAACTTCACATACTTTAGTTATAGTGTCGTAATAGAGCATTATAGAATGGCAGTTGTTTAGAGGTTGTTGAACACCTGAACTACGCAGGCTGCCACAAGTCAAGAACAACAAATAACTCTTTCTCAATTCAATTCTCATTTTTCGAGATAGTTTTTTGTGTTCATGGTAACGACGTCGGAATCCTACACTGAGCATGTTCCGATATGTTCTTGCCCAGTCTTTCCTACTTTCTTCTCCATTTCTCTCTTTTATTTACATCCATTAAATGTGACAAACACAACAACAACTTTAAACAAATGCAAATAGTGGTATTGATACATTTATTACGTAAAAACCTAACATTAATAAAAAAAATGAGTAAATGGCACCAATGCATATAAACAGAAACTATCATCTTAATACACGTCTTATTTTTAAACGAGCGACTACAAAAAGACGTAATTTTATCAGAAGGGCAGTGAATATACTTTATCTGGCAATTTTATTCTGACTCATCGCAGACGAAGTCGCGGGCGGAAAGCTAGTAATATAATAAATTCATGACTTGTAGTTTGAAAGCTGAAATTTTGAATTGGGTCACTATTATTCTGAAGGTGCGCATGGTAAAACAGACTTATACCATAAGAATAAATACTATTAGAAGGGCATCTTCGGCGTCGATGTATGGATTTGACTGCAAAGCCGTCAAATAATTACCTACAGCGCCCCACACCCGCCTTATTATCAAACCGCGATTAGAATAGTCTTGGCGGTGACAGTTTTGTCATATAAATACGTCAAAGTTCATATGAACTGACAGCTATTCCAAGTGTAAACTCATCGCGGTTTAGTAATACCTCTCTCTTGCCTGTCGCAAAATTAGGGTTGTCACAAGTATATAACACTTACTGAGCTCGCAACCTCGTTCGCGTAGAATTAGTTTATTTACCTACCTGTAAAACTATACAAAAAACCATAGTTTTGTTTTTTATACAAGCGGAGTTGGATAAAAAGTAGCCTATTATTTTACATCTCAATGCTGTCCTTGACATATCTTTTATCAGTTAAAAGGTGCAGTTTTAAATAAAACGCAAGTTATCTGGTACTTGTATCATTGACATAATAATACTAATAATATATACCAAGAGCAAGATCCTGAAGGCGAATTGCAATTTTTTACTGTAGTCTTTTAAAACAAGTATTGTTAAATCTAAACAAAAAGTGCACGGGTAAATAATGTATATTTATTTAATTCTTTCATTCTTTACGCTCTTTCTTAAATTTGTTTAAATTACAAATAATTAATAAATAAATAATAATTTACTATGGTAAACCCACAGTTTGCGTACAGTGATGGCATTGAGGGCTTCATTTAAAATATTGTTGCATGTTTACTTCAAGCACCGATTCTTGGTGGCAACCCGCTAGTGTTTGCTGCGATAAGTAGTCTTGGACTGGTGGCAGGCCACGCGGGAGCGCTCGTGGTGCAGATAAAGTTACCCTTCTAATAGTATTTAGTTTAGTTTAGTTTATTTATTCATCAATGTAATATTACAATATAAATTGCATTAAATGTCAACAAATATGAAATGACATTGAGATTGTCGACATAAATACTAATAATCAAAGAATACAAAAATAACATGCAAATAATCAAAACAAATCTATTAAATATCTAGTAAATGGTCACTTATCCGATGTCAATCAATAGGTATACATAGATTAATAAATGTCAATACAATAATAATTTTACAATTTGAGTGCCATATATTCATCCACGGAGTACAATGGATTATCCAATAAAAGGTTTCTCAGCTGATGTTTAAATACTTCGTCGGATTGTACATTTTTAAGTTTGGCGGGTAGACGCTCATAGTACGTGGGACCTATGACACGCGGGTTCTTACCCGCAAGTGCCATGCGACGGGGAACTGTTCTCAAACGCCCGGTGTGGCGGAGCTCCTTGCCAACAATATTGACGCGGGCGAAGGAGGAAATATTATTTCTTACGAACATTAATATTTGGAAAATGTAATCAGAATAGTGTGTCAATATGCGGTGCGCTATGAAAAGACCCCTGCAAGAGTGCCTAGGTTTTACCCCAGCTAACGTACGTAAGGCACGCTTTTGCATAAGCATTACCCTGTTGGCATCCGTGGAGTTTCCCCATAGGAGCGTGCCATACGACATCAACGAGTGAAAATGTGCAAAGTACACCTGTTTTAATGCATCATTTGCAATAAGCCTCCCCAGTTTACGCAACGCAAAGACGGCACCACTCAGTTTATCGCACAGTTTATTCTTATGCTTATACATTATGGTGCAGCTGAACACCAGTCTACTGCTCTGGCTGCAGCACATGCTGAGCTGAGATTTGGCTTCAAAACAATGCTAAAAGTTAGAGTTTGTAGGGCTGAGCCCTGATCTTGACATTGACTTATGACAGGTGACGAGTCACAGTCACAGTCAGTATATATTGCAAAGTTAATACGCTAATACTTCATTGGGTTTCATATAAGCTGCGCCATGTACACTGAAATGTCACCAGGCACCTGTTATTGTTGGTATGGTGAAATAGGGGGCAGGTTTAGACCCGCAATAAAAAATGCTATTCTAACTTTTAAGTTAGAAAAAGATGCAAAATTGTGCCTCTTATTCTCTTTAGATGATTGTAAGAAAAAAAATCCATACATAATTGTGATAATGTTTCTCTCTTTCTTCAACCTAGTTTGATTTTTATGTTTTTTAATATGTTTTACATATTATTATATACATATAGTTTCCAAGAAAATACTTATTGAAACAAAACAAATATTCTTTTTTATACTACCTAACTAAAACATTCAGTAACCATGGAAGTTGGAGTTGAATTAGGGGGTGAAAAATGTTATCTTATCACCCAGAAAACAAATTTTATGGCTTTTTTTAATGTAACAGTAACAATTTCGTAACAATAAACATAAATACCTATTTATTCCAGCTTTGCCCAGATTCACATTTATGTCACATTTGCTGCCACATGCTGAGTAAGCTCTGGCTGTTCAAGTCTGTCTGTTTAAGAAGAACCATGGAATACCCGATATTATTCAGGTGAGGAATGTATAACTGATATTCTTAAGTAATCCCGTTTTCTTTTAGTAAGTATCAATGTACGAGGGTGGGACGATAAGTAACTAGCCTACACAATTTACAAAGGTTTACTCAAAAAATTTACGTCCTCCTTTTCATAATAGTTTTCGGGCTGTCTGTGTTCTAAATTTGAATTAGAAAGCGTTCATGTATGCAAGAGTTCACACTTGTCTTAAGGCCAAAATTAACGAAATGCATTATGATTTGTTGGCCCATCCACCTTATTCACCTGATCTTGCACCGTCAGACTTCCATCTGTTCCCCAAACTTAAAACTTATTTGCGGGGACAGAAATTTAAAACAATCGAAGAGGTCATAGGTGCTGTAGAGGAGTATTTTACAGGCCTTGAGGCCATTTTATGGAGGGTACAACAGCGTTGGAGCGAAGGTAGACCAAGTGTGTAGAGCTTAATGGAGATTACATACATACATACATAAATCACGCCTGTTTCCCAGAGGGGTAGGCAGAGACCACTTCTTTCCACCTGCTACGATCCTGACAAAGCTCTTTCGCTTCTTCCACATTCATACATCGAGTCATGCATGCACGTCGGTTTCGGGTACTTAAGATTCGGCCCTCTTCCAGTATTTCCCCGATTTGATTAAAAAAAGTACGCCTAGGGCGCCCCCTTCCGACCCTTCCACTCACTTTAGCACTGTAAATTTCTTTCGTCAATCTTTTTTCATCCATCCTTTCCAAATGACCGAACCATCGAAGCATGCCCTTTTCAATTTTAGTCACTACGTCTTCTTTCAGACCACACTTTTCTCTGATGTTTTCATTCCTTACTCTATCACACAGTTTCACACCACACATACTACGCAAAGAGCGCTTAATGGAGATTATGTAGAAAAATAATAATAAAAAAATTACACTAACTGGAGTGTTTATTTGTTAGGCTAGTTACTTATCATCCTGCCCTGCCCTCGTAGTTAACCCTTATTTGGTAGTACAATTTAAACACATGTTTCACAAGATGACATCTATCTATAATATAAAAATTAATCGCAAAATGTGTTGGTAAGCACATAACTCAACAACGCCTGGACCAATTTTAACAAATCTTTTTTTAAATGTTCATTGAAGTCCAAGGATGGTTTTTACGGCGAGAAAACTTCGAATAATTTCCGGGAAAGTCAGAAATTTATATACTTAAATAAAAGAAGAAACTGACTGATTGATTGACCAACGCACAGCTAAAACCACTGGACCTAGGGACTTGCAATTTGCAATATCTTTGTATATCCTAGGGGTGCACTAAGATGATATAAATACATAATGATTTATTTACTTAACAAAATCTTGACATACTAACAAATAACAAGTAGGGGGTGATTAATTGGCAAGTAAAACTGCATGAGCCCGCGAGTCAAAGTCTAAACCGCCGAGAGCATGCTAGGTTTACTCGGGCTTAGTACTTGTCATTAGTGTAGGTGGTTAGGGACTTATATGCACAGTGACAAGTGGCAAGTAACCGTCTACACAGTGGTGTTAGAGAATGGTATTAGTTTACAAGATCTCGCAATGGATCTACTAATCACTAATCAAAATGCACTTGTCATTCAATGTTTACACCACTCGACAAGTGACAAGTATTAGTAGATTTTTAGCTGCGGGTAGATGCTTGTCGCTTAGTAAATAGGAACGGCTTCTAATTACTTGCACTTGCAGTTGCACTAATACTAAGCACTTATACAACATGTTTACACACATGTGACAAGTGTAAATGACAAGTACTAAGCATTAGCTACTAAGCCCGTGTAAACCTAGCAGTGAATCATACTTATTACACTTGTATTTTCCTCTACTGAAAATCAAACCTGGGACTTTAAGCGTAGCCTTATCAAAACTCGTCCTATGGGAAGAGTATTGATTAGACTACTCTAGTAGTGACCCTGCCTACAAAGCTTCCAGGTTTCGATTCCCAGTATGGGCAAATATTTTTGTGATAAGCGCTAGCGTTTTTTCCTGAGTCCTGAGGTGGGTACAAATTAGAGCCGCCTCGGGTTGAGGCACGCACGGCTCACCTATTTTAGTACGCGCTCACGAGCTGTGCGCGAGCAGCGGGCGAGCGGCGCGCGGCGAGCCGCCGAGAGACGTTCTTTTGACAATGCTCAAAGGCGCCTTGGTGTGCGTGCCTCGCGTAATTTGGTCTTGTATCTGAGCTTGCCGCGGGCAGAACGGCAAGACAACTTGTCTGTGGGCGAGGTGCGTAAAAATTTGATAAAAGTTTCTGAGCCGTTCCACCACCGAGGCGAGGTTTTCTTCTTTTTGATAATAATTAGGTGAATGATGATATACGCACCCGCTGCTGTCATCGTGTCCGACGCCATTTTGAAATGTCGGCTCGCGGCAAGCACGCTGCCTCACCCGCGCATGTTTATTTGTAACAATTTGGCTCGCGAGCAGCTCGTCGCGCGGGGCGAGCATGCCTCAGGCTGAGCCGCTCAGATTCGTACCCAGCTTTGGATGTTTTCTATGTATCACTACATAGTATAAAACAAAGTCGCTTTTTCTGTCCCTATATCCCTATGTAGGTGTGCTTAAATCTTTAAAACTATGTCTATCGTATGTCTATAAGTATGTCTATCGTTTTCAGGTACCCATAGCACAATTGGGACTAGGTCAATTTGTGTGATATTGTCTCCTGAAATTTATTTATTACTACATGTTTCCCCAGAACTCAAACTGTCTCCATACCAAATTTCATCTAAATCGGTTCAGCAGGAGTTACTTTCACCTTTATAATATTAGTATAGATTTACTACCCAAGTCATCATAAAAAAAGTCAAGTTGCAGTTACAATTACAACGTAATTTCTCTCTGCATAATCCAGCTATTAAATATTTCAGCGACAAAGGCACTATTAGTCTACAGACTAGTAATACGGAAATCATAATAATGTGCCCCACAACAGATGAGTGCGACCCACATCAAGCAATGCATAGAGATCCGGATGATAATACTGGATCAAACCATTACGTGGCGCTAGAAGACAGAACAAATATAAATATGCTCGAGTTAAAAGAGTTTGATGCTCAGAAAACTAATGATATTGAATGTGATTACGGTGATCATTTTAATGATGACTATGAAAGCAATGACAATATACAAACAGAAATATATAATAGAAGTCCTTTAGCACATGATAAGGATGTCAATGAAGAGTTAGTTAATTTGGATAATTATGATGAGAAATCTGATAGTAAGGAGTTAATTAATTTAGACAAAAATGATAAATCAGTTGTCAATGCAGAATTAATTAATTTAGATAAAAAGATAGAGTTTCATAAAGTGATACTTAGCATTGATGAGCAGAGAGCGGAATTGGACGCGAAACGAAGAGAAGACAGGTATTTAGCGGCAGAGTTTAAGTGCTATAACTGTGCTTTGGGCTTCCTGTTTAAAGATACGTATCAAGCTCACATGATGAGGCATGAAGAGGTACGAATTTAACCCTTTTTTAATCAGTAATTTAATAAATACATAACACGACGACACATTCGCCTAGTTGGGAGTGACCCTGCGTCCGAAGCCCTGGGTTCAAATCCCGGTAAAGAAATTTGTGTGATGACCGCAAATATCTGTTTCTGAGTCCTGGATATTTTCAATGTTTTTAAGTATGTATTTATTCATATAAGTATGTGATAGACTGATAGTACAAGTCTAGAGCTTAGTTTGGGACTAGGTCAATTTGTGTGATTGTCCTTGTCCGTGGTTATTTCTACCTATATTATATCGGGCGTTTATAATAAGTTGCCGTCGAATTCAATCAATGCCTAGAATATCTTAAGCTATAAAAATAAACTAGTGGAAAGTGTTCTTTAGCTATGTAGAGTTTCTCTTTTATTAAAAAATAATATGTCTTATACACCGTGTTTTTTTTGATTTACGATAATTTTAAGGGCACGTTCTTCAAGTCAAATTAAGCTAATTTCCCGAAGACAGACATATGATAACTCGTACGGTTATAAAGATATTCAATTATTAAAATTAATCAGTTAATCACGTTAAACTATTGTAAAAGGCTCTTAATTGATACCTAACAATTTTCTTTTAATTACCTATTATGAGTAAAGAGTTTTCAATTGTTAGGTCGTGCACCTGTCAAGTGTTATCTTTACTTGTGTGTGTGTATGTCACGCTGACTTGACGAATTTGACACTAACTATGAGTTAACTCTAAAGACCCTTTTAGAATGATTGAAGACACAACATTTAATTACTTTGTTCTAAACAATTTTTTTTTTTTTTGCAATATTTTAAAATCTAATGTACCACGTAGTTTCTATACGTGTACCTAACAATATGCCGAAGTTATCGTAAATCAAAAAAAACACGGTGTATATATGTGTATGTAATATGTGTTGATACTTATTTATAAGTGTTCAGTATATAGGTAATTGTTGAATTGTAGTCCAACGGTGAGCACCTCTGCGATATATGCACCCTGCGTTTCGCGTCGGCCGCAGTGCTGCGCGCGCACCAGTGCTCGCACCGCGAGCGGGCCTCGTGCGCGCGCTGCGGGCGGCCCGTGCCCGCGCGCCGGGCCGCGGCGCACCGCGCGCGCTGCGGGGGCGCCTCGGCGAGGGCGCCGTGCCATCTGTGTGGAAAGACATTTGCGTGAGTATTTTATAATGATAAGGAGAAGGCCCACGAGCACTCAGGCCACCTGATGGTAAGTACAATCTGAGACCCATAGACATTTTAATTCACAACACAACAATCCTAAGAACTACGATGGAGTGCCTCTATGCTAGTAATAAAGGACATGCATGAACATCAGATGTGAGTTTCATTGATATAATAATAATAATAATATCACGGGACAATGTCACACAAATTGACATAACTATATAAACATCCAAGACTCGGGAACAAATATTCGCGCTCATCACTCAAATATCTGCCCTTACCGGGATTTGAACCCAGGACCGCTGGCTTCGGAGGCAGGGTCACTACCAACTAGGCCACCGTGTCGTCATCATTATGATTTAGGAGAAAATCTAAATAAACATATAAAACGCAATACACTAAGTTTTGACCGGTTTATTAAGATCTGACCTATATAGAATCAAAAAAATTAAAAGGAACTTCTTTTAATGTTTAGAATGTTTTTTCGGCATCCCCATTTTATTTACGTAATATTTTAATTCAACGATATTGACTTAAACAGCAATTAACGAAATAAATGCAAATTTATTTATGAGATCCTTATATTTTAAACATGGAACAACAGCTGTGACGACGGTAGGGGATTCAAACTATAAGTTTTTAACACTTCAAATCTTATGAAAAGAAATCATGACAATTATTTCGTGTATACAGTTATTCCTCTCTTTCATAGGACTTTCCAGAAAGCACAAGGAAAAAAAAATACATGTTCCTTTTACACCGGTTGTCTTATCACCACACCAAAACACAACAATGCGAATGCTGCTTGGCAGTAGGTTAATGGTAATGGTTAAGATTTATTTATTTACTTCAAAATAATTACACAGCATAACAGTAAAACACTACAGCACTGTGAATTACATACTAAATATAGGTTAACAAGACGGTAATAATAATACAATAAACATAATATTTGACATGACATTATAATTAAATAGTAGGAAAATAGTATTTAGACCGATGAAACACGGGCATCCATCTTCTCGCATAACTTCAAACATTCAATACTCACAACCTTCCATCCACTGGCAAATACGTCAAAATCTGGGGCAGACTCTGCAAGCGTGTTTAACAAATGCAAAGCGTGAACCAGAGGCGACCTGGCGCGAGCTACAGTGCGCGTCGCAGGCGCCGCCAGCAGGTGGCGGCAACGTGGACGGAAGTCAATTTTTGTCATCGAGGGGACGAAAAGACGCACCACCTGCATCACCAGTTCCAAACAGTCGGAGTCTCCTCGCAATACACCGCTAGCAAAAGTCAGCAGTCCATAGTGTCGCCTCACCTCCAGAGAGTTAAAACTTAAGGCGCCAAGCAAAAATTTCGAAGGGTACAAAAAAGGGTAGTAGCCGTAAGTTTTTTTATATACCTAAAAACCGCAAGAACGCCTTCTGTACTTTCTCCAAAAGCAAGACATAGGTAACTTCGTGAGGGTTCCAGACAACAGAAGCCGCCTCCAGTTTGCTTCTGACTAGAGCGGTGTAGACAGTTCTTATAGCCCTGGTATCTGAAAAATCCCTAGCATTTCGAATAACGAACCCCAACCTCCGATAGCAATTTTTAGCAAGGGCTCTCATGTGCTCGTGAAAGTTGAGGTGCGTATCGAATATGACGCCTAGATCACGAATACAGGCGACACGGGCTATGGCAAGATGGTGGTAGCGAACCGGACGGACCCCGCACAGAGTCCTACCACCACTAAGTATACCATCACCGAGTATGGCTTAATAGGCCACATATGCTGCCACGCCCCCACAAGAAAGAAAAGGGATGGCGTTATGTGCTTCCGCGCAATGAACGCGAGATGGATATAATTTGCTGATTACTTTACATTCACATTTATAAAAAAAAAGGTTTACCAGCATTAAGAAGTTATAAATACTCAACTATTGAATCAAAAATCGCGTAAAAGATCGTAGGGTTTCAAAAACTAACATCTTCTTGTTTAACATCGTATTAAAGCTCTTTTTTTAATGATATTACTTATTTAAATCATTTGTCAACAAAATACCTTTAATTTATTTTCGTCAATTTTCATTTGAAATCGAATAATTACACTCACGTACACGTACTAAAACTACTTTAGTTTAATCAAGGAAAATTTGGTTGGGTTATGGCAGTTTATATCATGCCCGTTGACCGTATTAGGGCAATGAACTAAAAATACTTTACGATGTTTTTTGTCATAACATCATATAAAGTAAACCAAAACTTTTAATAAGTGAACTCTTTCCTTTAATATAAGTTGTTAAATGACGTACTTTAATCTGATATCTTTCTGAAATTAATAGGAAATGAAACGTTAGTTGTGAAATTAAAATATTGTCAAACAATTTTCTGTAAAACATTAGTGAACCGTATATCTGTGTGTTTGTGGTATAGTAGCTCCTAAACAGATGGACGGATTTAGACTGTGTTTTTTTTAAGAAAGCTTGTTTAATCGGGATTATTCCTAGCTAGGTTTCATGAAAATCGGTTGGGCCGTTTAAGAGATATCAGCTCTGAAAGAAGGGGCCGCCATTATATCAAGGTTGTTTTCATCTATTTTATAATTACAATTTTCTTCTATTTCTTCGTTCCAATATTACATACTACCTTTTGCCCGCGAATCGTTTATTGCCGCTCCCTCGGGAACTGTACAATTTCCCTGTATAAAAACTATCCTATGTCGTTCTCAAGGACTCAAACTATCTCCATAGCAAATTTCATCTAAATCACTGCAATAGTTTAAGCGTGGGGATGTAACAGACACACTTTGTATTTTTTTTCATATCCTTACAAATGTGATAAAAAACATTGTGTGTATCACGGACAGTAAGGGGTTAACAAACTTCTTAGGCGTCTGGCTTCTAATACTCTCGTTAGTTATTTCCTTACTTCTCTTGATGCACAATGTACTTACTATTCATTCCAGCGATGCCAACGCGCTGCAGCAGCATATCAAGCGGTTCCACCTGGCGAAGACCAGCGGCAAGACCTACTCCTGCAGCGTGTGCGGGAAGCGGTGCAGCAACCAGGCAGCCGTGCGGACCCACATGATGTGAGCATCACGCTTCATTTAACAAGAGAGGGCAGAACCATTCATAGATGATCACATCTTCTTTGTCTTTATCACTCTTGACAGAGTGGTCGTGGTCATCACTTCAGGTATTGGTGGCAAGCTTCACAAAACATTCATGTAGATGATGGGCCATTTACTGTCCCTTCTATCTGGTCAGTCCACCTCATAGGCGATCTTCCTCGTGGCCTGGTGCCCTCCATATTACCCTGGACCACAAGTCGCTCAATAGCTACGTTCCCTCGGCGGCATACGTGAAAAATGTGAGAATACGAGACTGTACCGAAGACGATAAACGCTGCTTGATGCTGAGTTCTCGAAGTGTAGACTCGTTGGTACGGAATTCAGTCCACGATATTCCGAGCACTCTCCTCCAGCACCTTTTCTTCTCCACCTCCTGCAGGGTCCATGTTCTTCCCGCAGAATATGGGAAATACAACTACAACTGCGCGTTTTACTCGGAATTTCCTGCCACGCACAACTAAACAGTGGAATGGTCTGTCGCCTGCGGCATTTCCGGACCGATACGACCTTCAAACCTTCAAGAAAAGAGCGTACTCTCATTTGAAAGGCCAGCAACGCACCTGTAAACACTTTGGTGCTCCAGGTGTCTATGGGTGACGGTATTCGCTTACCATCAGGCGATCCTTCTGCTCTTTTGCCTCCTATTCCACAAAAAAAAAACAAGTGGCCAAACTAGACTGATTTTTGTGGCTCTATGTATGTTGCGATCCCTCAACTTGTCCATCGCCGACCTTGAAATTACCATACGCCTCTTCACTTCGTCGATACATCCACAGTTGTTCGCAATGATCACATACGCCCATTCAATAAATGCCAGAGATACTAGATTATCTGTGTTTGTTTTTAATAGTAAATTGTTCAGCAAGGGACAAGAGTAAGCCATTATGAGACGAGATATTTATCCACCCGAGCCAAGCGAACTTCCGGAATGGCATTAAAAATGTGAAAGCAGCATAGAGAAAATTTTACGCACCTAAACGAGTTCATTTCGAATATCTACTAAAGTAAATTAAAGGATATGAAAAAACAATTAATTCATAACATTTACTGCTTAATATCAACACAATCGATACTTAAATAGGAACTATGTACGTTTTATTTTTCACAACTTCCGTATTCGATTTCCAAACTAAGTACTAGTTTTTTTAAATCTATCAATTCAGTTTTTCTTGTTACTACGATGACATGGTTCCTAAGAACAGATCTTTGTATGTCTTATAGTTTTAGACTTACCTATCCTGACCGATATAAATGGGCCACCCTGTTCTCAACCCCTCATGGGCCACTAATTTATATCTTGCCCATACCACAGAATAGATAATAGTACAAGTACAGAAGGCACACCTTTGATCTTTACAAAAGCCGCTGTTTTTTTTAGCCATAACATTATGATTTATTGCCCTCTGACGCCGATGACTCCAGCGCAAGCCAAACAGAACGTTAAGGCTGTGTACGAACGGTGAAAATGAATTCGCTCATTTGCCACGTCGCGGATAGTAAGGGCTGTCAACGAGTAAAAATAAAATAACAATGTATTGTGTTAATAATATATTTCAGGCGTCTTTTTATTAATTTCAACAGAAACTATGCATGCAACACACAAACAGATGAATGCGGCACGCTCACTCGCGATATATTTACTATTTACGTAAGCGTGTGCGCGCTATGTAGCGTGCGCGTGCGATCCGATGCGCATCCGGGCATGTCCTTGTGGCAATGAACGTAAATCGCGGAGTGAGCCGCGCCTGCCCATACTGCCCGATTTCAACCGCCCGATTGACCCTGTATTCAACCCCTTATGGGCCACCCGGTATTCAACCCCTCATGGGTCACCAATTCATGTCTTGCCCACACTGACGGATCTAAAGAGCCAGCCTGTATATAGGATTGAACAATTCCCAGCAAGCACATAAAGAGGAAGTTCCCGTGCGAGGTGTGCGGGGCGTCGCTGAGCAGCCCGTACTCGCTGGCGCAGCACCGCCGCGCGCACGCCGCGCCGCCCGCCTCCCCCGCGGCCCCCGCGCACCGCTGCCGCGCCTGCGCGCGCTCCTACCGCTCCAGGAAGAGTCTGCTGGCGCATCTGCGGAACAGCCTCGCCCATCAGCAGACTGTGTCAGTACTTTTGGAACGTTGCGGTCATTCGGTCACCGACATACATCGCAATTTTCGGTGCTGGAATGATTTGAGAAAGAATAGAGATAAACAGATGGGTTAGTCTGAAGAAAATCATATTATACCTAACGAATAACTACCTCTCTGCGAATTGTATACACTCTATGATAGTACGTTAACTTTGACTATTATTTATAGTATTTTAATAATATAATTATTCTATTATAGTATTTTTCCGTGTGGTTACCGGGTTAGAATAGTGCCACTCCATGTCTTCCCGTGGATGTCGTAAGAGGCGACTAAGGGAATAAGGGCTTGTAGTACTGTTAGGCGATGGGCTTGCAACCTGTCACTAATACACTGGTAAACATCTTAGCCTGATTGTGCAAAATGTGGTTACAGAATTATCAACAAGTTTTTTGGAGTTGTTGGTAATTCTGTAGCTCTGCCTACCCCATTCTGGGAATGAAGGCGTGACTTTATGTTTGTATTTATGTAATAATATAATCACATATGAACAATTTATCAACTAGACAAAAGCACGGCCTAACAATATGTGTCTAATCTAATGTCAATCGTGACGTCCAATATAAATGAACTATTTGCAACTTATTTGAAGTAGGGACTTAACTGAAAAGATTGATAATGACTGACCATCATAATATACCTATGTAAATATATCTATGATTTATTCAAGTATGTTTTTTGTATGTATTTATAAGGTAGAAACTAGCCAAAGTACATTCTGTTTTTAAGTCAATACCTACTCTTTGGGTAATGTCCATCATTCCCGCTCCGAAAATTGCGATGTATGGTCATCGATATACTATATCATTAGTATGTTAAGTAGCATATTCGCAAAACACGATATTTGCAAAACATTACATTCTCAAAACATCATTTATTGACAAGACATCAATTACTCCGGACCTGCTGTAAAACCGACATAACCTAAACCTACCTAATTCTACTATTTGCAAATATCATGTTTTGCGAATATCGTGGTTTGCGAATACCGTGTTTTGCGAATATGCTATTTAACATACTAATTGGTTTTAACTTCAAGTGATTGCTTGCTATTACTTTAACGGGAATGTATGCAATATCCAATATCGACCAAACGTAACTCGAACTTCCCATTTATTGTAAATTTCATCTGTTTACCTATTACGGTTTAAAAGATATAGTCCATTAGCTCAGATAGTGTATCGCGCCGCCTTGACACGTGCCACCTTTTGTCAAAGGATGCCGCCGCGTAAACAAAGCATGCGAGCAGCGTACCCGCAAGTGAATTTGGTAGTTTACATCGAATTAAATTCGTATTTTATTACAATAACCACAAGTGCGTGCGGGTGTAGCGACGCTATCTAAGCGAATGGACTATACAGTGATTATTAAGAGCTATTTGTCACTGTTATTGTTTGCTATAGCGATAATAGAAATACACACTCTGTGAAAATTTCAATTCACTACCATTACTATTCTCAATGGCACCCTTTGAGTACGATCTTTTAAAAATACAGGTTTTTTTTTGTCATAAACTTATTTTATTCCGGCGATTCTTTATCCATTTTAATGTCAAAAGGAGGGCCCGCTCGTAGATAAAGTCACTGCTTAAAGTAATTTTAAAGTTAGTCATTTTTGTCGGTGAGATTCAAAAATCGCCGGGTTATTAGCAGGGAGCTCTTTATCAAGCAGGGAGCTCTTTATCAACCGTATCATTTCATCGAACGATATTTTCTGCCGAAACCATGATTCTTAAACATTAATCACGTAAGTTAGGTGAGTTAAGACTTGCGACTACCTTAAAAAAAAATACGATGAGAAATATCTTTTGATGAAATGAAAATTCTGTGTATAGTAGGAATTTTATAAAATGTCGGAATCCCTAGTACATTATCTTAAGTGAATTCCGACCTACATGTGATGGCAATTAGGTCAAAATTCACTTGAGAGAATGTATTAGGATTCCGACATTTTATAAAATTCGTACTATAATACGAATTGATCTACGTACATATCATTAGTGCTTTAAAATGCGTTCAGAAACCGTAGGAAATGACCAGCATTATTACAACTAATTTTACTATGAGAACTTTCTTGGCTGTGGTAGTAGGTAAAATCTGTACTGCATGTTATTACAGTTTTTATTAAGGTTATGAGTTTAAATTTGGAACAGCTGTCAAAATTCAAGAGTCTCTATTCTATGAAATTCTAATTCTTGAAATAGGGACTTCATTCGTTAATCTATGATTTAAAAAAAAACATTCGTCTTGACGGAGTCAAGTGTCTCCGAGACGGAGAGACGGAGAGTAGGATTGTGTAAAGTTGTTTGTTTGTGGTTTGTGTCATGATGTGTGTTCAGATAAAGTAGTGTATGCAATTGTACCTACATAATTAGGCCTTAAAACACTTGTGTGATCCTATTATGAAAGTCGCTAAAATGTAGGTAATTAAGTTTAATTTTGAGCGACATGAATGTGGTCGATGAAATGTGCTATGCCTGGATAAGGGTTAAGGCGTCCCATTATGCATTAGTTGCATAACAGTAGTTTATTATGTACAGTTGCATACACTACTTTATCTACACAGATCATAAGTTTAGAATTATCCTACTTTCGTAACAGCAAAAAAATTAACAAACAGATGACAACCATAAATGGCGGCAATTCGATCCTCCGTCAAGACGAATGTTTTTTTTAAATTATAGACAAACGAATGAAGAAATTATAGACAAACGAATGAAGTCCTTATTCTCAATTAAAAAAACATACTGAATTGACGTTTCGAGTCGATAACAGTTTTAATATCTATGAATACTAGAATAGAGACCGTCTTGAGTTTTGACAGCTGTTCCAAATTTAAACTCATAAACTTACCATAATCTATACTGTAATAACATTACAGTACAGATTTTACCCACTACCACAGATAAGAAAGTTCTCATAGTAAAGTTGATTGTAATAATTCTGGTTATTTCCTACGGGTTTTGAACGCATAATACAGGAGTTATATGTGTAGATAAACTACTATTATAGTGATAATCTTTCATCCATTTTGATCTTGTCGAGTAGCATAGGTTTGATTGTTTTCCTGTCAGTGTCGCGTGTCCGCTGTGCGCGCGCGCCTGCCCGCACGGGCGCGCGCTGGCGGCGCACATGCAGAGCGCGCACGCGGCCGTGAGGCAGCACGCCTGCGCGCTCTGCCCCGCGCGCTACTCCAGCCGCAAGTCGCTCGCCGCGCACGCGCGCGCGCACGCCGGCCGCGCGCCGCCCACCGCCGTCTGCCATCTCTGCGGCGCCAGCTTCAAGGTCACTAACCCTCCCACTCGAACAACAACTACAGCTGGGTACGAATCTGAGCGGCTCAGCCTGAGCCTCAGTACACATGCGCGGGTGAGGCAGCGTGCGAGCCTTCAAAATGGCGTCGGACACGATGACAGATGACAAAAAGAAGAAGAGATCGCTTCGGTGGTGGAACGGCTCAGCAACTTTATCAAATTTGTACGCGCCTCGCCCACAGACAAGTTAGAACTTGTCGTTCTGCCCGCACGCTCGGATACACGTCCAAATTACGCGAGGCACGCACATTGGAGCGCTTTTGAGCAAGGTCAAAAAACCAACTCTCGACGCCTCAACCCGAGGCTGCTCTAATTCGTACCCACCTTACTATCCACAAAACCAAGTGACGAGTTAGGTCATAAATCATCAAAATCATGCTATATCTTTCGCACCTGCCCTGGCTTACGGAGCGGGCCGTGCAACAATATTGCAATAGCAATAGTGACGTTTATTGACTCACTCGCCCCTTGCTTTTGTGGGTAGAAGGAAGGAGCCTTAAAACGAAACCGTGAAATCGATACCTCTCTCGAAAATTTATAAATGATAAATAAATATCAGGGAACAATCTCACACAAATTGACCTAGTCCCAAACTAAGCTCTAGGCTTGTACTATGGGTACTAGACAACGATAAACATACTTATACAGAGAAATACATAGGTACTTAGAAAACATCCAAGAGTCAGGAACAAACATTCGCGCTCATCACACCGCTGGCTTCAGAGGCAGGGTCACTCCCAACTAGGCCAATGTGTCGTCAATAAGATATGAATATTCAATAAGTTAAAAAATTTTTTTTTAACTAATAACCGTCTTCGAAAAGCAAGAAATAAGTTCTTTTTAAATGATAGGTCGTTCCAACTAAATTCACCTTTTGGTTAAAAATATAGTGGGACGACGACTTCAGTCGGACTGACCTAATTTTAAAAGAAATTATTTATTTTATTTCATACCTTTTATTGATCAGATCACAATAATACTGTTATGTCGTCCACGTATATTTAATCCTATAATATTGAAGAGTTCTCTCGATTTCTCCAAAATCCCATCAGATCTTGACGTGCTAAAAATGCGACCAGCTTTTTTTATGTAATCGGGGAACATAGGTACATAAAACATTAATTTAAAAAAAAGCCGACGAATTGATAACCTCCTCCATTTTTTGATATCGGTTAAAAAAAAGAAAGTTGTCTAAGATAATGTCTCTATATAACTAAATATCATATCTACCATGTTTAAGGTTCTTTCCCACCATGTCGCATAGCCGTGGGACACCCTGTATGACGCTTATAACTTGAACTCGTCCCGCAATAGACTCTTTCCCGGCCTTTGCATACTAATAACAGAATGAATTGTGTTATGTATTCCTTATTGACAATGTAGAAGATTAAAAAAAAAAAAAAAACGCTCTCTGGAAAGTGCAATGAATGTGTATTTTTTTCATAAGATATGAAGCTCTGAAAAGTCAATTGCATTTAATTCGTAAATAACTATGTTTAAGCCAATATCCTTAAATTAAAATATTACGTAAATAAAATGAGGATGCCGAGAAAAACAATCTAAACATTAAAAGAAGCTTTAAAAGTTTTGATTCTATATAAAATCTTAATAAACGGGTCAAAACTTAGTGTATTGCGTTTTGTATGCTTATTTTTTTCTCCTAAATCGTATCAATGAAACTAAATTCTGATTTTCATGCTTGTTCTCTATTGGCTGGCTCGTGTGCTTACTTCGCCACTGGTATCACAAGGACCACCATTATATGACAGTTGCATAAAACTATAAAACATCTTGTTGCAGGGTAACAGCAAGTTAAACAGGCATCTCCGGTCAGTCTGCGAAAAGGAAAAGCTAGAAGAAGAGTTAGCGGCGTTTTACAATCAAGAATAATTTAAAACATGGGTTATTAAATTATTAAAGTCACAAAAAGTTTCACTAGCCATAGATAATATTAAAAATTCACCTCTGGCTGTCTATGTAAGTTGTCAGTGCCAATTAAAGCCTTAATTGGGATACACCTGTTCTTTTAATGGGATCGTATCAAAATACATAATGGTCATAATAAAAAATGGTTTTAATTCAAAGACCATAAACATTTCAGGGCCTATATTCAGGTGCGTTAAAACGATATCGTGTTTGACTCGTTTAAGAATCGTTTATGTCACAGTCGCCATTATTGTAAATGACATAAGAGTTATCAAAACGTTGACAATACGGAAACAGGTCAAAAACGATATCGTTATAACGCAGTTGAATAGAGGCCCAGGACTTTTAAAAGGTCATTACATAGATCCCATTAGGTTAGGTTAGGTTTGTTTTATAACAATCCTGAAAACCTTGCGGTGTCAGAAATAAAATCATTGTATTATATTATGACCCATTATGTGTTTTGAACTTTATATATTATTATACTTTACTTACCCTTATTAATATTTTAATATAAGTTTCTGTTGAATCCAAAATACATCTATGTAAGAAATGTTCAAGGAGCTACCAAAAGTTGGCAATAATTAAAACGGAACCAGTGACAAAGAAAATTTATTTTTATTTACTAAGCTTATTATTATGCAACTGGGTCATTCTTCTTTTTTACCGACGATTGCCTGTCCTCATTTTACCATACGTTATCAGTTAGAGTATTGATTATTGATGTTTTAGTGTTTGAATATACGTACTAAATAATCTTTCACTTTCTCTATCCAGTGTTTTTTTTACAAGTTTGTTTTTTATAGAATCGCGTGACAGAGTTGTAATACAAAATTTAGTCTCCTCTGAAAACGGCCACTCTGTCACAGTATATTCTGAAAAACCACCATAAAGAAAAAAACATTATCGCCACCGAAATAATCATTAATTAGTCCAAATAAAAATTCACGCAAAGTATTTGAAAATCAAAAATTAAAAATAGTTGAAAAACGCGAAATATAGAAAAATGACGATGTATTGTCGGTAAAAAAGTAGAACGACCCAACTAGCATTCTAGACAGCTCTAACCTAACATTCTCAACTGATTTATATTTCCTTGTTTATGTGGCTAAACTTAATATAAGAAAGACTGTACATACGCAGTGGGGCTTCCCTCCCCCGCTTTCGCCTAGATAAATCTGGGTACGAATCTGAGCGGCTCAGCCTGAGGCATGCTCGCCCCGCACGGCGAGCCGCTCGCGAGCCAATTTGTTGAACATAACATGCGTGGGTGAGGCAGTGGGCTCGCCGCGAGCCGACATTTAAAAATGGCGTCGGGCACGATGACAGCCGCGACATCATAATTCACCGAATTATTAACATAAATAAGAAGAAATCGCTTCGGTGGTTGAACGGCTCAGCAACTTTATAAAATATGTACGCGCTTCGCCCACAGACAAGTTACAACTTGTCGTTCTGCCCGCGGCATGCTCGGATACACGTCCAAATTACGCGAAGCACGCACACCGTCAAAACCTACGACCTAATCTTGAGGCTTGCCGCGCGCCGCTCGAATTTGAGCAAAATAGGCGAGCCGTGCGTGCCTCAACCCGAGGCTGCTAGAATTCGTACCCACCTTAATACGCACGCAATCAAACGCGACGAAACCGGCTCGGTCCGATCTGTTGAGTCTGCTTGTGGTGACTCGCTGCGCGTACGGTCGACGCACGCACACATGCAAGCAAGCGATATACCTTTCTTTAAAGATGAACTGCATATACTGTCCTTTAAGTCTGTATTAAATTGAAACATTGTAACGCAGCAAAAGCCACCAAACTATACCCGCTCATGCACTCAACGATGATCTTGTTCAATATTTCCCGGCATCTCTTAAGAACACACACAGTATTCTCCTGAAATTTACACGTTTCTTTGTAATTTGGATTCCACTTTTTCCTCCATAAATCTGTTAGGGAACTCCTTTTTGGGAATCTCTCTTCTTGAGATTGGGTGCTCTGACTCGAGAAGTCCTTGAGCTTCATGTATTTTTTTAGGAATATTTCTAGTATATTAAATAGGTAACACGAGTTTTCGGTTTCAGTGATGTTTGTGAGCTCGTATAGGTGTTCTTTGGTCAAGTTTTCGTGGAGATCCTCGAGGAGTTTTGTGATGTATTCTATGCTATGCTTTAGGATGTGTCTGGATTTGTTTAGAAGGACTAAACGATGCGTGTTCTCGTCTTTAGATGTTAACTGAAAAACAAAATATAA
Source organism: Acleris holmiana (assembly GCA_949316455.1). Lineage (NCBI taxonomy): Eukaryota > Metazoa > Arthropoda > Insecta > Lepidoptera > Tortricidae > Acleris > Acleris holmiana. Next base: position 6,590,032 of record OX438790.1, on the reverse strand, counting down.
GGTAATTCAGCGATCTATCTATTGCTTTTCCCTCGGAAACTATAAAAAATCTGGGATATAAAGTATACTGTGTATATCCAGGATATAGGTTACTTGTGTGTTGTGTGACAAAGGACTATGCGTCAATATGAACCCACCTTTTTTTAAAAATTGTTCAACAGTAATGAATTTTGTCATATGCTTTGAAGTAGCGGCTAAGGTCGTAAAATCTAGCGATTTTTTTTAAACGTACCAAAAAGTCATTTTCGCGCTGGATTCGAAAATAACTGCTATATAATGAAATAAAGTACACACCAAGAGCTTTCACATGAGGCCCAGTGTTCATACAAAAGTGCCCATGGTCCTTTAATAGGAATGAGTTGTTTTATGGAGAAAGCAGGCAACTAGGAAGCGGGTCAGCTGATGGTAAGTGATCGCCGCGACCATAAACGCCCGCAACACCAGAGGAATCGCAAGTGCGCTGCCTTTGAGGAACGAGTAGGCTCCTTTTTTGAAGGTCCCTAAGTCGTAATGGTTCGGAAACAGACGCTGTGAGCGAGAGAAATTCCACACAGGTAGATAAGGTTTTCAAAATCTTTCACATTTATAATGTTAGTAGGATATTATAGGATTGATAGGATAATCCCATTAAAATGTGTCATGCTATCCCCAAGGCACAAGCTATCTCCATACCAATATACATCGCATTCTTGAAATCGTCTCAAACAAACCGGCCAAGTGCGAATCGGACTCGCCCTCGAATGGTTCCGTACCATTTTCTATACAACCATGGTGTCTGTATTGAACAAAAAACGGAAAAAAAATGTTTATTACAACGGTTTGTCGTGTGGGAGCCCCACTTAATTTATTTTATTGTAATTTAATTATTTCTTTTGGAAGTGAAGATTTGTTGCAGTTATTAATATCGAGCAAAAAACGGCAATAACATTACGTTTATTGTATGGGAGCCCCGCTTAAATATTTATGTTATTCTGTTTTTAGTACTTCTTGGCCTGATTGTGCATAATGTGGTTACAGAATTATCAACAAGTCTTTTTAGAGTTGTTGGTATTTCTGTAGCTCTGCTTACCCCACTCTGGGAATGAAGGCGTGATGTATGTGTGTGTGTGTGTGTGTTTTTAGTATTCTTGTTATATCGGCAACAGAAATACATTATCGTTCACGAGCCTGGTGACAGACAGACAGTGGAGTCTGAGTAATAGGGCCCCGTTTTTGACTTTGGCTACGGAACCCTATAAAGACCCATGTACGTACCACATTCTCGGCACAGCTGCTTCCCTCGTGAGTGTCAGTTATCAAACCGTCAACAGTTTCCAACAGTTCTTCCAGGAATGTGGGGTAGTTCTCTTCGTCATGCAGCTTGTCGATCAAATTACCTAATACCTTGAAGATATTAAAATATATTGAACTAGGTAACTGTACACTCAGTGCATAAATTAAAAAGAATCAGAATCAGAATCAGAATAATCTTTATTCAAGTAGGTTTACAAATATTTTTTTTTTTTGAAACGTCATAGTAGCGACTTAGCCTAAATTGACTGCAGGTCCAAAACCTGATAAGTCCTGTAAATGTTTTTTGATAATTGTTTCGACTGATTTTTATGAAATTTACGAAACTAACAGTGTGATAAAATTTTGGAATTCTATTATAAGCTAAAGATACTTGTCTCCAAATATACCTATAGCAAAAACAAGCACCTAATAAAAATCTGAAAAAAACTTAAATTTAAAGCACATAATTACCTATAACGAAATTACAGGAAAAACTATCACGACTAAAATAGACTTTATTAGTTCTTGCGCTACTGGCGAATAAAGTTTAATTTATATCTACTTAAAATTATCTAAGACCACTAAATAAATTTAAAGAATATCGTTTTTGGGTAACGTCTAAGAAACCCTATTACAGAGCATGGTATGAGGTGCATGCTCTTGCCGAGTTTGTCCGTGAAGTCGCTAACTCGAAAGCTATGTTAGGCCCACAGACCTACAAAATGTTTGCGCAATCGTATTTTTGTACAATCTGATTGAAACAGGTTCTGCCCCTACACGTGTCAATTGATTGAGTCAATCATCAATCATTATGATCTATGGTCCATGATCTATTAAAAACTAAAACTGAGTTATCAGGCTCAACGTCACGTGAAAAATAGCTTCATTGAGATATTATGAAAGATGTCTGATGAACAAGGATTTGGCTGCTGCAATTGCGCTGATAATTTAATTAAAGAAGAAAGAATAAAACGGTAAATTGTGCAATCACTACTACAGACAACACAATCAACTCTGTCAAACTTCTATAAAATGATTGCGCAAACTTCAATCATAGCCATAGACGATCAAAAAGTTTGGGCAATCAGTGTGATTGCACAAATAAATTGATCATCTGTGGGGTGCCTTATGTATATTGTCAAATTAAATGGTAATACAACAAAATGTTACCATCGAGCAGGGAACCGATTTTTGACTTTCGAGCGTTCGAAAGTTTCAATCGAAAGTAACCAAAAACAATAAAATGGTATTTTTGACTTGCGAGCGATAGAAAATATGAACACGAGTGGTCCGTGGCATTCGTTTTGAATTCTTTTTTCTTCTTTTTTTTATTAATGGCGGTCCACCGCGATGTACGCAGTGATTTCGCCAATGTCAAGTGAGTAGAGTAAAACAGTAAACAGAATAAATCAAAATCAAAAGCCGGACATATTTCAATCGGCCATCTTCCCTCCCCGAAGGTTACCGGAAATTTTGAATTCTATCAATAGAAAGTATCATTTGACATCTGTCAAATCTGTTAATATAATACCAACTAAAACAATTCATATTGTTATAATACTTATAGCAAAATTAGCGACATAAAATAAAATATTACAATAGGTATGGCAAGTCTGGAGGAGTATTTAATTTTAGTAAATAATAATGAAGAGGAAGAAGAATTTCTGCCTGCGCAACTGCCGCGTTTTCGGCTAGCGGAATTAGGAAACGAGCCATTTCTCGAAAGCGAAAATAAATTTAAGAAGAATTACAGATTAAGTAAAAGCCTATGCAGATATTTAATTCATAAGTTAAGGCCGTTTGTCTCGGATGCTCAACGATCATGTGATTTAAGTATTAACGCAAAGGTAAGTTAATTAGTTTTGTGTGATTATTATGGATACAAAATAAAGTTTTTGCAATTATGTTACAAAACAATTGCATGTTCTAACCAGTTACTATTATCTAGAAAGAAAGAAACCTAGCAATGACATAGACATCCACAGACGAGGAAGCGTTTCATTTAACCTAAATTTATAACCAGTCAAGAATTTGTAAAATAGCGTAATGAATCTCACTCGAACTTAAATAATAATTAACTTGTTATAATTTCAACTTTTGATAGTTTCACACATTTATTCGCATTCAATATATGAATTACAAAAAACCGGTAAAACATCGACTTACTGCGTATAATGAAACGCGTTCCAACTTAACAGTACTATTTAGTCAATCCCTCAGTTTCGAGTGAGAATCTCAAAAATATGGAATTTGGTACCATTCGAAAATAAAGCGTGAAATATTGTCGCATTCGAATATTTTCTACCGCTGGGTTTTGAAATCGAACGCTCTAAAGTCAAAAATCGGTTCCCTGCTATGCTGGAGACGGAAGGGGCCATATAAACTGAATGGAAGATTTAGGTATCAGCTGTGTGACTGATAATATCAAAAATACCTGTGCAATTTCATTAATTATATCATCGGAGCCGCTCGGTGCCTCTACGATAAAGCTGAGCAAGCAATGAGCCGATTGGTTGAGCCATGTACTTGATAGCTGTGCTGTAAGGAATTAGTTTCTATTAAGTGTGGTATCGCTTCGAATTTGGGCGGTAAGCGGTGAGAACAAATGGATAGAGACGTATGAAGGTGGCCACACTCGACGATGAGGCGATTTCGATTATCGGTAACAATGCAATATCCCATGATATTCTCCCTTCGGCTTTCTAAAGGCCGTAAACTGATTAAAATAAACGAAATGAGAAACTCAAAAACAATCGACAACATAACTTTTTGAAATTGTGTGCTTTACAAAAATCATGCCTAGAGGTTTGTCACTAAAGCATACCTTTCTTTATTGCTTTTTTTTTTCTAATATGTGCTTAGAACTACTTCGTTTTGTTTGAAACCGCGATATGTTTCTTTAAGTTTAGCACTGTGGTGTTTAAGCTCTTTAGCCATTAGTCGAAATTTGTTAATTTGTTTTCACATTTAGTAATGAGCTAACTTTTTTTAATAGTTTTTATTTAGACATGCTTCGATAAGCATGATTTTATTTCGCTTTAAAAAAAAGTTGAGACTGTTATAAATTTTACACATAACGAGAGGGTCTAATCATGCTAAATGTTTTTAGGTCCGTGACTTACAAACGAATTCAAGGCAACAATGGAACTGCGTCAAATTGAAACGCACGTCAAATCCCAAAAAGTTTCTTACGATTTAATTGATATAGTCACTTTGACAAAGTTCCCTAGTTTCCATTTGACGACATTCGACAAAAAATCTATACTAGTGACACTTACAACTTTTAAAAGAACTTCTGACTTGTGAATCGCTTCTGTACCCAGATTCAGTGGAATAGCCATCAGTGTTTCTCCTGTCTCGTTTGTTTAAGAAGCATTTCACTTTGTTTAACTCTTCCAACACTTTAAAAGGCACTATTTCGTTACGGACACCATCGCTATCCGTTTCGTCTATGTCCATTTCATCGTATTCTTCGATAGTTTCATTTAAATCCTGCCCTTTTTCATTTCCAATGATCATATAATCGTTTTGTGTTTGAAATATATCATTTGAAAGTTCTATATAATTGGTGACATTTATGAATTCTTCTGTGTCTTCACTATTTTTAACTCTTTCAATATCTTTATTAGACGTTGCTTTATCATGCGAAGCTTCATTATATTGTATATCACCTAATACTGGAATTATTTCATTGAATTTGTCTAATTCATTTGTTTTAGCATTGTCAACTTTACTTCTAATAAATTTATCAGCTATGACGAAGTTTTCGTCTTGACTCTGACTGACATGCGTATACGCATAATTCTGTGTGAACCCGTGAAGTGTATACATCTGGGTTTGCTGAGAATCTAAGTGTTCGGTTGTAATTGTATGAGATTTTGTATTGTCAATGGTATCGTGAGTTTTATTGTTAGTAATGCTGTAGCAAAAGGTTATGTTTTCATCTTCAGGCTTTTGGCTGTCGCAAAATGTAGCTTGGCTCAAAACTAGTTCAGTTACAGGCTGCAAATAATAAAAAACCTAATTAGGTAATCATTTAAGTTATCAAAAAATATTAAATACGTATTTAACAACAGTGTTCGCATTGTTGTGTTCCGGTGTGGGGATAAGACAACCGGTGAAATTACTAGCATAGAGGCATTCCATCTTCGTCCTCAGGGTTGGCAACGCATTTGAGGTCTTAGGATCATAGTCTTGAGAATTCAAATGTCTATGGGTCTCAGGTTCCACTTACCATCAGGTGGCCTGAGTGCTCGTGTGCCATCTCCTTAACATAAAATTTTTCAATGAAAAATGACACAAGATAACGCGCATCAAAGTTCTTGCTCTTGACGGCACAAGGTAAAAAGTGCCACGGCGTGACGTCCACTGAACTTCAATGCACTAGGTATATCTTGGTCACTTTTTGTTTAATTGACAAGAGAAAAAATACGAGTTTAATATTATTTGACAATGTTAATGACGGACTAAGTACAATTTTCCATAACACAAGCCTATTCGAACCACCAAATATTGAATTTAAAAAAAATATTGAATTATAAATGTTGTTCCAGCGGACCGAAGCTTAATAAAACTGACTGGCGAAAAAAAAGTTAAGTAAGTATATTATAATTTACCTATGGAAGCTTCAAACAAATGACGTGTTACCTCCGAGTTTTTAAAAGACCTATCCAACGACACACCACACTATAGCATAGACGAGAAAAAAAAATACATCCCCACGTTACGTGTAGGGGAGGTACGCCGACAAAATATTTTTTTTTTTATTGTACCACTTTGTTGACGTGACTAATATGCATATTCATGCCAAATTACAGCTTTATAGTACTAGGAGTCTCTGCGCTAGGCTGCGGATGGACGGACGGACATGGCGAAACTATAAGGGTTCCTAGTTTGACTACTGAACCCTAAAAAGTGGCCACCTTCTTACCCTAGTGCCAAAAAGAGTTATGAGTTGACTACACGAAGGTTAAAGGTTATATAATTTTGTCATACCTATGCTACAGCCGTCTGCCGTCTGCGTAGAAGTCATTTATCGCTCCCTCAGGAACCGTCCAACTTTTCGGGATATAAATAAAGTACACTATGTTCTTCATGGGACTCAAACTATCTCCATACTAAATTTGAACTACATCGGTTCAGGTGTTTATAAGTATGAATAAATTGTGTATTTATTTGTTTAACAACAACCATCCATTCGATATCGAGACAATACTTTGTATTTTTTGTTTTGTTCATTAGAAAACTTAAGCTGGGTACGAATCTGAGCGGCTCAGCTGCTTGCGAGCCAAATTGTTGCACACAAACATGCGCGGGTGAGGCAGCTTGCTCGCCGTGAGCCGACATTTCAAAATGGCGTCGGACACGATGACAGCCGCGGCTGCGTTTATCATAATTCACTGAATTATTCAAAAAAATAAGACGAAATCGCCTCGGTGGTGGTACGGCTCAGCAACTTTATCAAATTTGTACGTGCCTCGCCCACAGACAAGTTAGAACTTGTCGTTCAGCCTGCGGCACGCTCCGGTACACGTCCAAATTACACGAGGCACGCACACCTTTGACCTATTGACCTAGTCCCAAATTAAGCTCTAGGATTGTACTATACTTAAAAACATAGAAAACATCCAAGTCTCGGGAACAAATATTTGCGCTCATTACACAAATATCTGTCCTTGCCGGGATTTGAACCCACGACCGCTGGCTTCGTAGGCAAGGTCACTACCAACTATAGGCTAAAGTGTCGTCATAAGAAGATAATACATATACCTAATACTCAAACTCATATATTTTTGTGTGTAAAAGAATACTCACCTGTTTCACATTATTGCCGTTTTCCGTCACTCCTTGTAGCATCTTCAAAGTATCTTTATGACTATCTCCGTCAACAACGACAACATCTCTACCCACATCGCTTCCAAAACAGAAATCTTTCAAAATCGTTTGACTGTTCTGATTATCATTCTCACGTGCATTTATTAGTAAATCATTGGATTCGTAATTCAATTCATGTTCAGTATGATTTCGCGGTATATTTTCTTCATTTGTCATAATGACTTCGTCGTTAAAATTGAAGTCGTCGCTACAAACAGTCTCGTCCAAATCATTTTTCATATTGATTTTACTTTGTAGTTGTAATAAATATTCGTCTATGGATAAATTGTTTGGTTTTGATTTTATGACAGATATCGCAACAGCTAAGCGATATTTTTGAGAAATGTCTTTCACTGGAACATTACAAGAAGTTAGACTAATTTACAAACAGAATACACGAAGACAAAAAGATAAATATATTCATTTTCTACAGTTAAGCTGTTTTACTGAAAATATTCACGGATTCTTACTGTATTCATCAAAACTCATTTTCGTGAACTATTTAATGAACAACTCTTTCGATAAAAATCACAATCATTATGATGAAACACTAACGAAATGCAAAGTATTCATTCATTTTAAATAATTATAATATAACCAACAAAACAACTTCGAAAAAAGTTCGCGCCATCAAACTTTTTTGTTTGAAGATGTTCTATTTAGGCGTTGGTACTATTTCAAACTGCCAATATCGAAACACTGCGTTATAAAAAGGTATTTTATGGTGTCGTATGACTAAAATATATTTTCTAGAATCTCCAATAAACTGCTTTTTTACTTTTAGACTATAAATTCTCATGCTTATCTTTAACTCTTGGTTTAACATGGCTTTAAATTAAACCAATTTTAATGTGCCTTTTATCTCGATAACCACGAGAATAGGGGTAAGGCAAATAAAAAATATGTCACGTACGAGATACTTTAGTATGTAGCGATACTAGACAACGTTTGAAATTTTTGCTACATAATTCACGCAGGCGCTTTAATATCTTTCTTCTAACACTAAACTAAACACTACGTTTTTTAAACACTAAATTTTCTTTAAACTTGCTTTGGCTTTTAAATCAAGACTCATTTATGTACTAAATACATTTGTCACAAAAATGATTGCATCCGGCATTTTATCTATGTTCTTTTTGGTATACTTACCTTTCTCTATGCTCAGTTGTTACGAGAATAGGGTATCTGTTCCATTTATTTTAAATGTATGCTTGTAAGGACATTGAAACTTGATTGAAACAACCTTTATCGTTAATCGGAAAGCAATTGACATTGATATATTTATTTCAGCCATGCCAATTTGTCAACAAAGTATTTTGTATTCATCAATATGTACTCAAAACCTAATAAATCGAACTTAAATGGCGGTTTATACTTTTCTGTTTGGAGTGAGCATATTCCTCATAGCGGTTGTTGTGGTGGTCATAAAGAAAATGTTTTTCCACTGGAAACAAGAGCACAAAATAGAAAGATTGATGGTTTACGGAGAGGAGCACCCAAGTAAGTGTTTATTGAAGTCATAACTCGTTACCAACGTTTCGAAATATTACTTACATTTAAATGAATTATCCTGTCGAAGTACATATTTAAAATACGAAAAAATTATACAGTGAGTCAAAGAGGACGATTCATACGGAAAGACATAATCAAATAAAGAAAACAGCATGCGTTCTATTTTATCTCACTCCGCTTATACATACGTGTTTCGAGGCCGATTTTGAATATACTTTATTTAACGCTGTATTTCTATTCACCCCATCTTACGCCGTATATATTTTATCGCGTATAATTATTCATTTTGAATCCACTCTGGAGCCTATTCAAGGTCTCTGCCAAGAAGCTTATATATTACACTGAAGATTGCACGGCGAATAACGCTTTTAAGCGAAGAAAAGTGACCGTGAATGACGTTGCTTATGTTCTTTGTCTCTTTCTTTAGCGTGATCCTGAGTTGTTGAGAGAGGGACAAAAAACATAAGCAACGTCATTCGGGGTCACTTGTCTTCGCTTCAAGGCATTGTTCACCGTGCAATCTCCAGTGTCATATATAAGCTTCTTGGTCTCTACCCACTACACAATATCATACTCGTACCATTACTGTAATAGGCCCGGAAAGGTTAATGTGGGGAACGGTCGGTCGGTGACGGAACGGTCTAGTGGGCGATGACTCATAAGGCCGTATTAATAAACTCATCTTGGCTAAGATGCGGTCACAAGATACGTCAAACCATACAAAACTGTCAATTTTGCCGCATCTTGAGCCGAGCATTGCATTCGAATTCGTACTTTTTTTTGTTATGTATGGAAATACATACTCTGTGGAAGTTTCATGTGTCAAGCTTTACGCTTCATAAGATACAACCCGCTCACAGAAAAACATGTCTGTCGACCGACGAACAGCGTAGGCCTTAAAAAATGTGATATACTTATTGTTCTAAAGATATGGGTACTTGTGTAGTGTCAATTTCTCGTATTGTTTTTTATGTTAAGGAGAGGCACACGAGCACTCAGGCCACCTGATAGAAAGTGGATTATGACACCCATCTGATCTTATCTTACAGATGTTCCCTTTCGGATACACTTCGACCCCTAAGGATCTTTTGTGCAATTACCCTCTTACACACTCAGCTGTTCGAATGTGCAGGTTTCCTCACGATGTTTTTCCTTCACCGTAAGAGCATCGGGTAATGTACTTAAGTTAGAAAAACTCATCTGAGGCCCATAGACATTCGGATTCTCAGGACTATAATCTCAAGACTGCAATTCTAATGGCCGTATTAATAAACTCGTCTCGGTTTAAATGCCCATCTCAAGAAATGTCAAAGTAAACGTCAAACCATAGAAAACTGTCATTTTTGACGTATAGCTTGAAACGGGCATTTAAACCGAGATCAGTTTATTAATACGGGCCTAAGACCTCAAATGCGTTGCCAACCCTGAGGACTAGGATGGAATGCCCCTTTGCTAGTAATTTCACATCATTATTACATTCCAATTTCGAACATCTTTGGAAAACAAAGCAATTTTATTTGACCCTAATTCTAATATCACTCGAGATGACATTTTATTCGAAATGGAATGTCAATTGCATACAAATTTGACAAATCTCGCATATTACTTGATATCGAACGATATTATAGTAGAGGCCGACTTTAGTTAGGCTCTGAATTAAAAAAAAACTACCGTTGCCGCCATTTTTTGTCTTGTCGCAAAAATTAGTTTAGTTTGTTTCGTTGTTTATGATATGTATGTAGATAAAGCAGTGCATGTAACTGAATATATTTAGGCATTAAAATACGAGTGTTTGTTTATCAAATGAGCCGACAGGCGAGTTTTATTATGTAACAGTCACATAAAGTACTATTAAAAATTCTTAAATTATTATTTTTTAAATTTTTAGCTGTTAGTATTATAATATACTGCGATAAATGCGTAATCAGACATAGACGATACCAGGATGACTTTCACGTATACGACGTGCTGTCGAAGAGCGACGACAGTTTGACAAAGCAGGAGGACTCCACGCATCTGCTCGCATTTTCAAACAAAGAAATGTCTCAAATCGATGAAACTGAAAAGGCCTTAAACATGAACAAGGTTACAGAACCTCCATCTGAACACAGTTAGGGCGTGTACCTGGGCGACCGAGCTCTACTCGGCTGTATGTAGACCACAAATCACTATTTGATAATGTCGCCTTTTTATGTCAAATACCTCGGATTCTGATTTTTCGGCTTAATCCGAATTTTAATAAAGATGACTTAATGAATCGATTTTTTCATTCAAAAATCCCCTATTCCAGCCGTTTACGAGAACGTGATTACAAATTTGTATACAAGTATTGCTCATCTAAAAGTATAGGATAGGATATGATCTCATTCGCATAGAGCGTCCTCACTGTGAGCATTCGCGTGTAATATTAGAGTAAATAGTGTGGACGTTGAGCCGAGCGTTACTGTGGTCCGCACCACTTGAACATTCGAGGCTGAATGCTCATTAGCTCTCAGTGAGGACGTTTATAGGGTTCCGTAGTCAAACTAGGAACCCTTATTTATTTATTTTTTATTTATTTATTGAAAGGTACACTTACAGCAAGTACACAAAGCATTTATAACATATAAACAGATTAGGGTATTATGTCTAGTGTACAAGCCAATTACAAGTATACACAGCATTTATAGAAAACTTAGCGGACTAAATAGAAACAATAGGTAACACTAAACATTAGTACGTAACAAACAAGCCAGAATTTTAATTTTAAATTTTGCAAGCGAATCAAAAAACAAATCCAGATCGGGCAAAGCTGCACTTATGCAATTGAATGCATTACTGACACGAGGCAACGGAGAATGCCTACCGACATTAGTACTATATGAGGGGACTGACAGGATTTTACTAACAGGTTTCCTAGGTGGACGAGGTGGCACAGAAAATTTAAATAGAGGTAGTACCTACTAACACAGATTTAGTGCATCCGTTAATACATTTTTTGAGAAATGTCAACTTATGGTTTCGCCATGTCCGTCCGTCCGTCCGTCCGCAGCCTAGTGCAAAGAAAGTACTAGAAAGCTGCAATTTGGCATGAATATGCATATTAGTCACGCCAACAAAGTAGTACAATAAAAAGTAAAAAAAATATTTGTTTTTAGTGTACCTCCCCTACACGTAACGTGGAGATGTATTTTTTTTCCCTTTAGTGCGGGATGTCGTTGGATAGGTCTTCCAAAAATGTTATGGGTTTGTGATAACAGTTTCTTAATTAATTCGTTTATGAAATATTAAGCTTTAAAGCGCTAATTTTTGTTAGACTCAAGTGTCGTCGTCCCTCCCCCTACAGCCAAAACTACAAATACTAAAAATCTGAAAAAAATCTTGAATGAAAAAGTATATAACCAATTTTAAAGGAAAACTATCACGACTAAGTAGGCATCATTGGTTCTTGAGATACAGTCGATTAAAGTGTTTATATCTACTAAATCATCTAAGACGGCGCCAATTTACTTCAAATGGAAAATTAGTTATTACTTGTTGATTTTTATGTTTGTAGTACTTAACGGTTTCGGAACCCTCCACTGAGCATGGTCCGACATGATCTTGCCCGGTTTTTTTTTAGATAAATAATGGCCTACTTTCGGAGTATAAGACATGAAAAGTACCTTTCTTAATGGTTTTGATATCAACTGTGGTCTTACTTCCAAAATACATTTTCGAAATTTCGTGTACTCTGTTCCTTTTGCTCGATTTAGTCAAATATACATGAGTGAAATGGATAGAGAAGTTCTGCATAAATAGCCGCTATGAAAAACTTCCCGTGCCTGATATATGTTAAGGAGAAGGCACCCGAGCACTCAGGCCACCTGATGGTAAGTGGAATCTGAGACCCATAGACATTTGAATTCTCAAGACTAATCCTAAGACCTCAAATGCGTCGCCAACCCTGAGGACTAAGATGGAATGCCTCTATGCTAGTAATTTCACCGGTTGTCTTATCCCCACACCGGAACGTAACAATGCGAACACTGTTGCTTGGCGGTTGGTTAATGGATAAGATGGTGGTAGCGATCCGGACGGACCCTATCTGCATCGGAGGTTCAACTTAAGTCTTAATTCGCGTAACTTTAGAGGCTTATTTAGTATTTCGTCCGTAAACAGGGACAGAAATCTATCTAAGTACCTACTTAAAGTGAACATATAAAAAAAAAAAACACGGGACAATCTCACACAAATTGACCTAGTCCCAAACTAAGCTCTAGGCTTATACTATGGGTAGTAGACAACGATAATCATACTTATACTTATAGAGAAATAAATACTTAAATACATAGAAATCATCCAAGACTCAGGAACAAATATTCGCGCTCATCACACACATATATACTATACCGGGATTTGAACCCAGGACCGCTGGCTTCGGAGGCAGGGTCACTCCCAACTAGGCCACCGTGTCGTCAAAAAACACCGTGCCGTGTGTGTATAAAATCAATGTTTTGCAGATAGGACGTTTTACGAAAGGGACAGTTTACAAAACGACGAAAGTGTATTATGGCTAAGGGCTGGGACATTTTGGGATGAAAGGGAAGTTATAACTAATGCAAAAGTACACTTTTCGAACGGGATCATACCTATGCGTCAAAACCCTTAAATAAACAGTAGAAACCATAGACCACGGCATTCACAGTTATAGTATAATTTGGTTTTATTAAGCGGTTTATTCCTAAAAGCAATTTATACTGTATAAAGTTACCTACGTCAGCCGTGTCCCTTTCTCTTCATTTAATATCTGTAGAGTGAAAGAGATAAAGGTAAGTTCTGGGGCGCAATTTTTGAAGCTCATCGACGAAAAATGACTAACTTTAAAATCAATTTGTGGGCCCACCTTTTGGATTTGATATGATAAAGGCATTATGATATCAAATATCAAAAATGGGCCCGCTCGTAAATTAAATCACTGCACAAATTGATTTCACAGGTAGTCATTTTTCATCGATGGGCTTCAAACATCGCCCCCCTTAAGTCAATGTCATTTAAAAATAAAACACTACTATAAATAACATACGACTTTTTTTAATAATTTTGTTACGTTGCGTTTTCTAGTCACTGATTTTATCTTCATTCTTATGTAGTTTTTTTGGCAGTTTTTTTACTGGACGTTCTTCAGATTCTTGAGTTTTTTCCTTAGAACCTTCGCTTTTTGTCATGCATTCTATACCGTAGACGCTATTTATTTTGATAAAGTCACTATCTGACAGTAATTGTTGGTGCTGTCCCAAAGACTTCATGATAGTGCCTTCAGGGTCCTGAAAAAAGGTGTTGCCAGTTAATATAAACTTAATACGCATCACTAAGTACATAGTATAAAACAGTCGCCTGCCGCTGTCTGTCCCTACGTATGCTTAGATCTTTAAAACTACGCAACGGATTTTGATGCGTTTTTTTAATAGATAGAGTGATTCAAGAGGAAGGTTTATATGTATAATACTTTAACCTGGAGTGAAGTGGGGCGGGTCGCTAGTGTCGAATAAATCAAGGTCGATTTAGTCACTTCCGTACCAAATATTGAAAATGGGCCTCTTTTAAGATGACTCCACCTGATGATTGTCCACGTGTCTGTCTTTCTCTGAATAAGCTGAAGCCATCGAGATGAAGTTTGGAATAATATATAGTATTTAGTAGACTGAACAAGATATCATTATTAGCAGAAAATAATTAAGAGGTCTTAAGCTATGTATGAGTTTAAATTGGCATTTCTTCAGAGCAGTGGTCTCCTCTTGGGAAGCGCTCGTGCGGAATTACTGAACAAACATATTTTATCTTTATTTACAAAATGCGATTACGCTTTTCACCCCTTATCGGTTTTCCGATTTTTCAGATTTTTAATTTGTTGTATATATATTATGAAAAATTAGGTCTGTACGTTGTTTGTAAAATATTTCTTGGAAAGAAAAAATGTAACAAAACAAAAACGGAAACGTACAGACCTAGTTTTTCATAAGAATTAAAAAATATTTTAAAATCGTGGAAATCGGATTAGGTTCAGGGGTGAAAAACGATACGTCGCCCGTTAAATTTTTATTGATTATTTTTGACAGCTACGCGATTTAAGCATCGCTTTACAATCCCCTCAACATTTCATAAACTACTAACCCTGGATTCCTATATTCAAAACGTCTCGTTAAAAATTGACATTAGCTACATACAAAATGACTGTGTAAAATTTTAACGAGACGTCACGTTTGAATTATTTATTTTTTGAATGTAGGAACCCAGGGCTGGAATTCTACAAGGTAATAACGATATCGTTTTTGACCTGTTTCCGTATTGTCAACGTTTTGATAACTCTTATGTCATTTACAATAATGGCGACTGTGACATAAACGATTCTTAAACGTGTCAAACACGATATCGTTTTAACGCACCTGAATAGAGGCCCTGGTTTAGATAACAAATCTTATGATTTTTAACAAGGTTTAAGAGTCGAGTTATTTCGACCGAGTTTTAGTTTGAGAATATCACCCTACCTGATCCTTATACGTCGCGACGGTCGAGATGCCTGTTCTGCCGACTTTCCGCCAAAACTGCCACGCCGGGTGTGTGGCGCTCTTGTAGTCGTAGGGGATCGGTAGGGTGGCGTCAGACCGAATCTTCTCGAAGTGGTGAAGCTTATCTAGAAATATATTTTATGGCATTTATAAAACAAGCTACCTGGGCCTCTATTCTACTGCGTTGTAACGATATCGCGTTTGACGTGTTTTAGAATCGTTTATGTCGAGTTATCAAAACGTTGACAATACGGAAACACGTCAAAGACGAATTCGTTACTACCGTATAGAATCCCAGCCCTAACATACCAAAAAAAAAGACATTTGGTACCATACAAAATGTGTAAAATTTTAACGAGACGTTTTGAATATAGGAACCCAGGGTTATGGTATAGAATGTGCAAGAAAGTTGTATAGTGTAAATGACCCTTTATGATCGCTTTTATAATAATAATAATATCACGGGACAATGTCACAGAAATTGACCTAGTCCCAAACTAAGCTCTAGGCTTGTGCTATGGGTACTAGACAACGATAAACTTACTTATATAGAGAAATATATACTTAAATACATAGAAAACATCCAAGACTCAGGAACAAATACTCGTGCTCATCACACAAACATGTAAACACTTTATTGTACCTACAAAACGCAGAAATTCACATACAATATTTACAGAATAGGAACGTACAAAGGCGAAGTTATCCCTTTAAAGAATCTCTTCCAACTAATCTTTGGGTGATTGAGGAAAATAAGCAAACAAAAATTGGCAACGAGTGGACATGAGAACAAAAAAGTTTACAGAAACTGTGTGAACTAAATTTAAGACAAATTAATGAATAAACACTAACAGAGACTTATGTAAAAATAATAATACTTAATAAATATCAACAGTAGTAATAGCTAGACCCCGGATTCTTGTCGCAATGACGTCACAATTGGGTAGTTTGGGGAGTAAATGGAACAGTGTTAATTAATAAAAAATTAATACGGTTTTTAACCTAATAAATTTAAATAACTATGCATTGACGTCAAAAATTATCTAGTCAGTTGATCAAAATTATCTTTTGGTGTATAACTTCAAACCATAAATTTATACGTTAAACGTCTGTCAAAAGACAGACAAAAAGTGGGTGACCCAAAAAAACGCCAGTTTAATGTACGTACAAATGTATGGTTTGCAGTAATCGAAAGATAACGTTGTTCAATTGAATAGGTAATTTTTATCGTGAACGCCTACTTAGTTTTTACAATTAATTCGGTTAAATCCAACAGTTTTTCGTATTAAAAACACCGTTCCATCCAGTAAATGGAACAGTGGAACATAATTAAACATTTTAGAATTACCTTTATCAATTAATCAGTTTTAACCTATACAACCTAATTAAGTTTTGACCTAAGATATAAAATATCGTGAATGCCTGATTATAAATATTTAATTCCGTAGAACACCAATAGAGTAGAGTAAATGGAACGGTGTTAATTAATAAGGTAACCTAGTCTTACCTTATTAATTAACTCCGTTCCATTTACTCCCCAAACTACCCTATTGTGACGTCATTGCGACAAAAATCCGGGGTCTAAATGATGGTCTTCTTAACGCGGTGGACAATCGTGTATAAAGCCTCCATCTCTCTCGCACTTAGATACTGTGGCCCGTATCACGAAGCTACAAGTTACAAAATACAAGCTGAACTCTCTTTCTAGCAAAAGGAGTTAGGGAGACTTCCGCTTGTAATCTGTAACTTGTAGCTTCGTGAAACGGGCCTTTGGTCAGAAAGTGACAGATGCTTTATACCAGTTTGTCCACCCCGAGAAAGACGACCACAATACGGGCGGAGGTAGACTATTTTATCAATAAACAAATATCGAAGCGGCTAACTTTCAAATCCGTAATTCAAATTTCAAACTTCGGATCGCCCCATATTTTTTTATGCAAATTAGTTACGAATCGAGAGCAAAATCGTTCCGTTTGGCTTACGCTGGAGTCGACGACTTCAGAGGGCCAAAAATCATAATGTTTACGCTAAGAAAACGGGAGTGTGCCTTTTGTACTTGTACTATTATCTATTCTGTGGTATAGCATCGATCAATTTTTTATCGACCGGCATCCGTCAGCGAAACACCCAAAGTAGGCATAAGCGCGTACTAACCGGCTCTTATATGTCTGTTGTGCACCCTGACATACGTGTCCCGGTCGTGCCGGGCGAGTTCAAAGTAGAACCCGAGCATAGCCATCACCATCATGGCGGTGTGCTGCCGATGTTGCCCGCCCTTCAGCAGCTCTGAGGAACCGAAGAACTGCGAGAGAAATGTATTAGGTTAGGTTGGGGATAGATCGGGGGATCGGGGTGGTCAGAAAGAGATCTCTGTAAATTCAAAATATGTTATACGTCGGTAATATCGGTTGACGCACACATAGCCGCTCGGCAACGGATCGGCACTGCCTCGTCTCATTTATATAAGGCTGTTACGGTGCCGAAGTGTGCGTTAAAGCATGGAGTTTTATACAAAGAATACTGAATGGTTCTAGTTAAGGTCGTGCCGATCCGTGATCACGACGGATCACGACGCACAATGTCAGCTCGCGGCGAGCACGCTGGCTCACCCGCGCATGTGTATGTGGAACAATTTGGCTCCCGAGCAGCTCGCACCGCGCGGCGAGTATGCCTCAGGCTGAGCCGCTCAGATTCGTACCCAGCTTTAGATTAAGCGGGAAATGTAGAGCAAACTTAGGATTACACGTGAGTTTTGCATCTCTTTCCTTAGGAATTAAGATTACAGATAGGATAAGACGCAATGCAAGGACGACGCCGAGGAAAAATCCTAATCACTACATACTAAGTATAAAAACCTCTAAAAAGTAAAAAAAAAAATACAAGTAGGTATTCATATTTTGATCCAAGCGTCGTCGTGTAGGAGTAAAGGGCTGATTGTTTGATAAGTAGGTAGTTAGCTGAACACTGACACTTACTGAACTAACACGTCGGGGACCGCTAACTAACTGGGGTACTTTATATTATTTCATTTATTTAGCGGTCCCCGGAGGTTTTTTTACAGACTGTTTTGGGACGGTTTTTAACTATTATTTTTTTAATTTCATTTTATTTCAGGCTTTTTTAACTTCTCCATGCCTCGTCTCATTTATATAAGGCCGTTACGGTGCCGATAAGTGTGCGTTACAGCATGGAGTTTTATACAAAGAATACTGAATGGTTCTAGTTAAGGTCGTGCTGATCCATGATGCATCGTAGCTCCCAAACGGATGAACGGATTTGGACGCAGGTTTTTTTAAATAAAGGTAAATTGATCAGGATGGTTCTTAGCAAGATTTTATGAAAATTGGTTGAGCCATTTAAGAGGTATCAGCTCTGAAAGTAGGTGTCGCCGTTATATGGGGTTTTAACGGCCTAAAAGCTCAATATCTCAAAAACGGCAGAACCGCATTTGATAAAACAAGTCTAAGAACCACCGCTAGCAAACCTGCTTTCAAATAAAAAAAACCGTATTCAAATCGGTTCATCCATTTAACAGCTACGGTGCCATAGGCAGACAGACACATAAAACTTATAACATCTCTCTTTTTGCGCGGGGGTCAAAAAGTCGCTTCCCGCTGTCTTTCCTTATGTATGCTATCCTTAGATCTTTAAAACTACGCAACGGATTTTGATTCGGTTTTTTTACTAGATAGAGTGATTCGAGAGAAAGGTATGTATAATACCTTAACCCGGAACGAAGCGAGGGAGGGTCAATAGCAAATAAATAAAATATTATAAAGAGGAAAGATTTGTATGTACCTATGTGAGTATGTAACAAATAAACTCAAACTACTGAGCCGATTACGAAAATTCTTTCACCATTTGAATGCTACATTATTCCAGATATTAAAAAAAAACCCGTAAAAAGGAGAAAGCACACACACACACTTACACGTCAAACTTATAAACCACTCTTTTTGCGTCGGGGGTTAAAAATAGGCTATGTTTTATTTTTGTACGCGGACGGAGTCAGCTAGTCATAAATAAAACAACCGGCACATCAGTATACTTTATTCGAAGTTAAAATTGTGCATAACAATATAATGGTTGAGCATACTAACTTACGTAATTTATAATTAATCAATGTTTTCTAAAACGAAAAATTATGACACATTTTGTTGTTGCGGACTGCACTCGTATTGTAAAACTTAAGTATAACTATCTCACTATTACAATACCAGCCAAACGAGTTCACTCGAAGGACTTCCTAGCTAATGAGGAGTCCCTACGGACGGCCATCTTCCGTTGCCACCGGACCAGCTCGACGGTACCATAAATATTTTACTGTCATTGGAATAACACAGGAAAGAACGCAACATTTTGAGATGATCTGACTAAATAAAATAAACTCCCAAAAAATATTACATTGTTACAATAAAAAATAAAAAATATGTGCTTTGATCATATCATCTACAACCTAATTAAAAACTTTGTACTATAATCACAGCCTTTAATTGGATTACTTTGAATAAATTGTAAAAAAATAACATTCTGTTAGAGAGCGGATATACCATCAGAACTTAAGAGATTTTATTATATTGATCTATACGACGGACCCACGCATATCAAAAACGTCCAGCCCCCTATTTCACCATCTTGACAATGACACGTGACAGGTGACAATTACAAAGTGAACACGTTGATACATCACTGAGTTTCATATAGGCTGCACTGTCAATATGGTGAAATAGGGAGTAGGGATGCAATATATCAATATACTGTAGGCATATATTTGATGCATAGCTATATTTGATGAATATATTTCTAAATTAACGTAACTATTGTTTGGTTCATATATACATACATACATTAAGTCACGCCTGTTTCCCAGAGGGGTAGGCAGAGACCACTTCTTTCGCTTCTTCCACATTCATACATGCATTCATGCACGTCGGTAAACTATCGTCGTATTGTTTGGTAAACTTTGGTACATAATCAGGGGCATAAGCACTTGACGCTATTCATATATACGAGTCAGATCGAGAGATCTAAATAGATTTTTGAATAAACAAGTTTCCAGTTTAGTGTGAATCCATCCATCCATCAATTCATTTAATCAGCCTGTATCGACCCACTGTTGGGTGGCGTCTTCCTAATCACGCAATTCTCCTCGGTCTTGCAGTTATCGAATCCATTGTCTCCCGCCATTATACGAATGTCCACCGTCCAGCAAAGTGTGTCCAACTCCTGCATTTAACAGTTGGTTTAAAATTTAAAGCACCCTGTTTAGTTAAGAACAATCCCGAAAAACAAATCGTACTATGTCTAATTGACTTAGTAACTAAATACTTCCGCAAATCGAGTAAAATCCACATTGTGAAGCCTAATCCTCTAGAGTAGATAGTATGTCTTTATCTCGTGAATCGCTTTAGATCCCACTCGGAGGGGTCCTCCAAAAACAAAAGAAGCACATCGTCTAGCCACATTTTAGCCGAAAATAAGGCAACTGCGTGTTGCCTTCAATTAAAAATAAAGCCACCATCAAAGACAAACAAACGAATTCCTAATGTAAATATTTTTCCATGTCCATAGTGTGGAAAAATGAGATTACACCCCCGATATGATTGTCTCAAGAGAATCTTCCGATTCTTTCCTTCTCTTAGCATTCTTCAACTTCGGATGATATATCTTCGTCATAACCCTGGACCACTTCCGCATTAACTCCGAAATTTTCGTTTCAAATTCCTCCCTGAAGCTATCCATGTTTTCTTCCAACCATGAAAAAGCAATTTGACATTCTTGTACGGTAGTAGATGCTTCCAAATGTGTAAGATGTCCTCTTTTATCAACCACAGACTGCTTAACACTGTAAATGTAAGTTTCTAACTGATTTCTAGCTTCAATTCGCTTATGGTTTTCTTTATCTTCTTCCTTGAAAATCTCAGCGTCGACTACCATTTTTTCAATCTCTTCTTTCTTCAATCTATTACTTTTTCTAATAACAAGGCTTTCTATGTTACCTGTGCTCCTGTCTTGAGCGGAAACACTTAAGACTCCGTTAAAATCGATGTCGAAAGTAACGTCTATCTTAGCAACGCCTCTCGGAGCTGGTGGTATTCCATTTAAATCAAAAGCACCTAGAAGATTATTATCTTTAGTCTGTGTTCTCTCTCCTTCGAAAATCTCAATAGTCATGGCATTTTGGTAATCATCTAAAGTGGTCAATTCTTTGGTAACTCTGCACGGTATTGGAGTATTTCTGTTTATAACTTGAAACATCAATCCTCTAGCTGCTTCTACGCCCAGCGTCAACGGCACTACGTCAACTAGCAAGAAATCCTTAATCTTTTTATGTGAATCTCCACTTAGTTTGGCAGCTTGTATAGCTGCCCCACAAGCAATCGCTTCATCTGGATTAATAGAGGAGGTTAACGGTTTACCATCGAAGAATTCTATCAACATGCTTCTGATTTTTGGAATCCTGGTACTCCCACCGACTAGAATTATGTGTTCTATGTCTTCTTTCTTCATATTTGCATCCTTCAGAGCCTGTTGCACGGATTTTAACGTATCGCAAAACAAATCACTGCATAAATCCTCGAACACGTACCTTGTTATTTTACCCTGGTAGTCAATACCATTGCTTAAAGATTCGATTTCTATAAAAGCTTCAGTGGCTGATGTTAGAGTTCTCTTAGCCTTTTCAGCAGCAGTTTTTAACCTGCGTAAAGCCTTCGTTTCAGCTGTTATGTCCAATTCATGAGTTTTTCTGAAATCCTCAGTAAATAAGGCAACTAACCTATTATCAAAATCTTCACCTCCCAACCTTGTGTTACCTGCAGTCGCCTTAACTTCATAGACAGAACTTTCACTGATGCTTAAAACAGAAACATCCAACGTACCTCCACCGAGATCGTAGATTAAAACATTCGTCGCGCTCTTCTGGATTCTGTCCAATCCATACGCTAAAGCCGCTGCTGTCGGTTCATTCAAGATCTTCAGTATGTTCAAACCGGCTATTGTTCCTGCGGCCCTGGTAGCTTGTCGCTGTGCATCATTAAAATACGCGGGCACTGTGACCACAGCATCCTTCACTACCTCACCCAAATACAATTCTGCTATCTCTTTCATCTTTCCAATAATCATGCTGCTGATTTCTTCCGGTGCGAATTGCAATTCCTGCCCTTTATATTCTACTAAAATCTTTGGCTTACCATTACTATTAGCAACGACGTAGGGCCAATGGTGTAAATCCAACTGAACACCGACGTCGTCGTATCTCCTTCCGATTAAGCGTTTCGCGCCAAAAATGGTGTTCCATGGACAAAATGGCGCTTGACTCTTTGCTTCTTCTCCGATTAGACGTTGGTTCCCGAAACACACGTAAGATGGCGTTGTCCGATTCCCTTGCTCGTTCACAATGACTTCAACAAAACCTTTTCTCCAAATAGCCACACAGGAATATGTTGTACCCAAATCAATTCCTATCGCCACCATTCTCCACTTATAATATTACGCTTATAACACTCAAAAATTCGTCCATTTACAAACAAATTTCGAACGCGTCGCAAGTTTAAACTGGAGCGGCAAGCGGCCGGACCGCCAATTTATACCCTACCCAATGGCTATCGAGAACCTTCAAGTGCCAGAAATTTCCAGCCAATCCCTGAGCTCCGTTCAGTGAAGTTTCTAGAAATGGGTTGCCAAGCTTATAAAAATATTTTTCTACGAAAATATTACACAAGTGATACAAAATGTTGTTTTGGAATATATTGAACTTATAGAAAAATTGCAAATAATTAATTAATTTATTTATTTATTAAAAATAAGTAATACATGTATGCATAATTAATTTAAATTATATAAAATACAATTATAAGAAAACGTCTTTTACTACGTTTTTTATTTTTGAAATTTATATTTCTAGCCATAACCTGACTGTAGAAATCACAAATAATTAACAATTACTAATTTTCTATGGTAAATATCAAAAATATTTCGCAGATTTGTTTTCGTTTCCCTGGATTTTAACGTCAATTTCAGAGGAATTAACTTAGTAACCCATAATAAGCAAATCCAACCACGTAACTTACTACCCGGAAAACTCGGAGTCATCGCAGTAATTTAGAGTTTTTTTTCTGCAATAATACTAATAAAAATTTCGTTGTTGGAATTTAGAAATTAATAAAACTATAACAACTAACCTGAATCAAAATCTAATTAATATATAAAAAAACGTAACCTACTTTTTTTGTTTATCTATATACTACCGTATAAAATTAAATTTACTTAATGTTTGAGTCATTTCGTCATGGTAATAAGCTAATTTGAACATAAGAATATCCAAATAAGTACATCTTCATTGCATAATAGTCACATACCTACATGTCTAATCGAATTTCAACCACATTTATAAAATCCTAAGAAATACGTTTTTCGCTACAAGCTGTTAACCCAGTTCATTCACCCTCCAGTGTGATGTAAAAAGTCACGTGTATCTTGTGTCTCATTCGCGCTTGGGGCAAATGATACGATGTTTGCTTGCTATCTCCTTATCCTCTCCACTTGAATTCCATCTATTCAATGCCTAGTTGACAAATACCGCAGTTGGAGCACGGTTATTTCGATTATGACCAGTTTTTGTGATACATTGAAGCATCTGTACTACCGCTGTATGTGTAATGCTTTTGATGCGTATCGGTGTATTACAAACACGTACGAAATATGGATATTTTTGTTAGGAGTGTATCTACCTTTTTAAAATGACGCGTGACTACGAGAAGGGTTGAAAAATCACGTGTTTTAAAAAAACCAGCCAAGTGTCGAGCACACCTTGTTAATGGTTCCGTACCTTACTAAAAACGTAACAAATTGTAGATTGTACAACAAGGGCATAAAACACCATTTTATCCGAGACCTATGGTATCGCCGGTAGGCGAGGGTGGATAATTAAGTCGAGGATAAAATTGGTTTTCAGACCGAGTTATACACTCTGCTTTTCACTTCAATTACGAGGAAATAAAACAGTGATAATCTAAATAAACTTTTTCTTGTTTTAGGTGGCAATGTCTGTTCAATAAGTTCTTTTGCATTTTTTTCCATTACTGTGTTAGGTGTGAGCATTATTTCCTCTTCACTTGACGACATTTTAATAACATTCCGTAATACAACAATTTTTGGAAAGAAAACAGCTAATTAATAGTCCAAAACGAGATTAAAACCTCTATCCCGCTACGGATTTTTTTTTTTATTTTAAACTTGGGTCTTACGCAATACTGCCAAGCCATACGTTAATTTTGTAATATTTTTGATAATAATGCTTGTTTTTAGCAGTTTTAAATTTCTTTTTTGTTAGATGCAACATAGAAGGCACATAAATAAATAAATTCAAATAAATAAAGTAAAGTAAATGCATTCAAATAACCAATTTATTTTGTGCAGTCTTCTCGTGTCTGGCTGTTGACGACAACACTTTATGCTCTAGTGCATAAAATGCAATTTTATGCAGCCGATACCCAGCATAAAAAAGGACTTTATGAGCATGAGAAGTGAACAAGTTTTTTTAACATGCATACACGTATACAAAATTGAAAGACGACTTTAAACAGTTTACCTACTTCCATTTGACTGACTTTCTAATAATGTATAGTTAGGTACTGCAATTGCAACCATTTACTTGATAAAATTCGTTATCACTGCATTGTATGAAACAAAGTCGCTTGCCGCTGCTGTCTGTCCCTATGTATGTTAGATCTTTAAAACTACGCAACGGATTTTGATGCGGTTTTTTTTAATAAATAGAGTGATTCAAGAGGAAGATTTATATGTGTAATACTTTGATCGCTAGTTAATAATAAATAATGATCGGCGACCGGTAGCATATTATGTCACTTTAACGTCAAACGTAATGTAGGATGGATAAGTCAGTGTTGTTAAAAATAAAATTCAACAACTCGCTGAATTTAATTTATCATTGTAAAATATCATATTTTTCTCTATGTTTGATGTTTGATATTGTCAATCGATTCCTTTTTAACATTGAGAATCCATTTATATAAAGAGAACGACCTTTCTACATCAACAGATGTTAGAGGTGCGTAGTTGTAAACCAAAATTTTATCGGTATTTTTTTAACTTCTAACAAATCGTAATTTTTTACCCGACTGCGCAAAGCAAAGGAGAGTAATGTGTTTCACAGCCTATATATATATATATATGTATGTTTGTTCCTTTGTGGCGGTCTAAAAACTAAACGCGTAGTATTTTGATGATTCTTATGTCAATCGATTTGTCTAATCTGGGCCCGTATTATGGCCGCGTTTATCGCGGTCGATAAAGCATCTATCACTCTCGCACTGTACAAGTCAGAAAGTGACGGATGTTTTATCCACGTTTAGTCACGCGATAAACACGGCCATAATAAGCCCCCTGGTGAGTTTCACTGTAGATATGACAGTAGGTAATCAAAATTGAATATGGCCGCGAACCGACGCCATATTGTTAAAATAAAAAAAATTTAAGTAGACCAAGTATTGCAAGTGGGTAAGTATAAGTAAGTATCATTAAATAGGTATTTAACTTATAAATTGTGCACAAAATTAAATAGAATCATGTCCATGTTATGCTTTTGTCGAAAAATTGCTTCTAAATGATGTTTCCGTTATTTTTATCATTTGCCATTTTCATACAGAACCCTAAAAACGATTGCTTAAGTACGCCCCGTGACCAGAAAAACTTTGTAAAATCTTGTATGGCTTTCTGTTGAATTTGCACTGGAAGTATTAACAATAGAATTCTAAAATCTTGGAATACCCAACCAAGTGTTTTGATTTTTATCGTCTATTAATGTTAGATTTCCATATTATATTATTAGCCTAACATAGTGTCCCACTGCTGGGCAAAGGCCTCCTCCCTTGATTTCCTCTCTCTCTATGGCAATCTTGGGCCAATCCTTCTGAAAAGCGTCCAAGTCATCCCGCCATCTCCGCTTGGGTCTGCCTCGCCGTCTGTAGCCGTCCCGGGGGACCCACCAGGTTGCCGCATTGGCCGACCTCTGTGGGTACATGCGACAAACATGTCCGGCCCAAGCCCACTTTAACTGGGGTCTTTCTTCCCACATCGGTTTTGCCTGTCTTCGAACGCAGAGTAGTGTTTATTTTTACCCCTAATAGGCTACGCTCCGTCGCTTATCATATTAAGTATATTACGTTAATTATTTATTTTATTTAGTACTGTGGCGACCTAGCGACATCTAGTGACAACTTGTAACAAACAACTCGCCAGCGCCACCAGCGTCAGACAGCGCAACTAAATCTGGCAGTGCGCTACATCGCGCTAACGAAGTTTCTTCAGTCGGTTGACTTATATACCACTTCCAACTTCATCCAAATGGACTTCAGTCCCCAGGCATAACACCCGCCTGGAGAGAGAACTCTCTATTGTCCTCTCTACCTACAGTACAATAACATGATGATAACACAACAACATGACCCTATAATCGTAATTAAAGTCCGAACAGTAGGTACTTAAATTTTAGTAGTTTTGGCTGTTTGTTTGTTTGGGTGTGTGTACACTTGAGTCTAACAAAAATTTGTGATTTAAAGATTAATATTTCATAAACGGATCCCTTAATTGAAAATGGTTGTTACAAACCCTTATTTTTGAAAGACCTATCCAACGACACCCCACACTTTGGAGTAGACGAAAAAAAAATACATCCCCACATTACGTGTATTATTCTTTTTGTTTCAAGATTTTATTCTACCACTTTGTTGGCGTGACTAATATGTATATTCATGCCAAATTACAGCTTTCTAGTACTAAGAGTCACTGAGCTAGGCTGCGGACGGACGGACATGGCGAAACTATAAGGGTTCCTAGTTTGACTACGGAATCCTAAAAACCGGCCAAGTGCGTCTCGGACTCGCGCACGAAGGGTTCCGTACCATTATCCATACAATATTAGACACTATTATTATAACCTTTTTTAGGGTTCCGTACCCAAAGGGTAAAATCGGGACCGCGAACTAAGACTCCGCTGTCTTCTGTGTGTTCTTGTCTGTCTGTCGGACTGTGTCGCATAAACCGCGATAGATAGACAGTTGAAATTGTCACAGGTGATGTATTTCTGTTGCCGCTATAACAACAAATACTAAAAACAGAATAAAATAAGTATTTAAGCGGGGCTCCCATACAACAAACATGATTTTTTGCAATAGGTAGACGTTGAAATATTCAGTTAGAATATACTGGGTATTTTTTTAATAGGTGCACAAATTTTAATATTTGCTTCGCTGTTGTTAATCAATAACACATGTTGTGTTATTTTTACTCTAGCTTAAAAAATATTAGAGATATTGCCGATTCAATGATTCCACTAACTTAACGATATGCCTGGACCCACTAATGCAGGGGTGCGAGGAGAGGGGAGTGTTGTTAAGTAAGTTAATAAATGAAATTTCAAATTTAGAATATCAGTAGGAGACGGGCTTGTTGTCTGATAAGCTGTACATGAAATTTCAAATTTCGAATATAAATACAGTGTATCGCATACCTACAGCTTGACAACCCATGTCATCATTTCTTGTGTGACTTTGTGTCCACACGAGAAAGTAAAAGAGAGAGCAACAAAAAAAATGTTTTACTGTCGTAATATATTATATTAACGATACAAAATCATATGTTAAAATTTGTGCACTGATAAAAAAATTACCCTGTATAACTAAATATTCTGTAAATATATCAAGCGTCTACCTGTTACCGTGCTACATGCAGACGGACGGACGGACGGGCAGCAGAGTCTTAGTAATAGGGTCCCGTTTTACCCTTTGGGTACGGAACCCTAAAAATCCTGACGCTGGTTTTCAGTTTGAGCCTTTATTATTTCAAAGTGATATTTCATACAAAAAGTGCGGCTTAAAAACATATTTTAACATTATCGTGACTTAAATATACGGTTAAAAAGTTAAATTATTGGCTTAGGAGGGCAGAATAAGGGTGCTACCAACCAACCGACCATCGCTCGATGCCATCGATCGGCATCGACCGATTGGTGTGATAGCTTTCGATGATGGATGCTTGTAGATAAAAAGAAAAAGGAAGAGAAAGAGTCCGCAGAGGTTGAAAAAGTGCCTTTTAAAAATATAGATATTTCATAGAGTCTGGCAAATGAAAGATGAGAATGAAAAATTCACTCACGCGGCAACACTATATGTCATTACCATAGGTTTTGACAATCAGTGTTGCCACGTAAGTGAATTTTTCATTCTCATTTTTCATTTGCCAGACTATAGTACTTATTTTATTAGGTAGTTGATAAGAGTGGTTGTACAGTAACTATGCCCAGGTGCATGATTGCTCGCCAACAGACTGGATAAAAGTTTAGAGAGCATGTTATTAGATAATAATAACGCATGTACCATTATTGGAAAAAAATCGACCGTCTGCCGATCGATGCCACCGATCGGCGTCGATCGATTGATGTACCCTAAGTATGCCCGTACCTGTTTCCCGCCAACGCGGCCCGTGACGTAGTCGGGGCTGTTGTCAATGACCAGATAGTCATCGTGCTGACCTGCGTCTTTCTTCTTGATCTCTTTGATGCGGACGCAGGTCTTCTCCCTTAGGAGCTCGTTCACCTCGGCCAGGCGCGACCGCACATCATTTATGTCAACTAAAAAAAGTTATTGTCAAAATTTTGACGACACGATTAGCTACGAAGCTAGCGGTCCTGGGTTCAAATCCCGGTAAGGACAGATATTTGTGTGATAAGCTCGAGTATTTGTTTCTGAGTCTTGGATGTTTTCTACGTATTTAAGACTTAAGTATATATACATACATAACATCACGTCTTCATTCCCAGAGTGGGGTAGGCAGAGCTACAGAAATACCAACAACTCTAAAGACTTACTGATATTTCTGTAACCACATTTTGCACTAACAGGCTAAGAGGTTTACGTATTAGTGACAGGTTGCAAGCCCATCGCCTATCAGTACTACAAGCCCTTATTCCCTTAGTCTTAGTTGTTCTTACGACATCCACGGGAAGACATGGAGTGGCACTATTCTAACCCGGCAACCACACGGGGGATATATATTACTCTACATTAGTAAGTTTATCGTTGTCTAGTACCCATGGGAGAAACTTTTGTTGCTGACTGTTTTTTTTGCAGTCATTGTTTGCCTGGTACTTTTAGTATAGCGGAGATCCTGTCACTACCTTGCGACTTTATCATCAGATCAGTTCGACATATTATTTTAGTCATCGAAGCTACGTAGCTATACAAAAAATCCGCTCAATCGATGCCCGGGAAATGTTTCAATCTTCCTTGCAAAGATTGCAAGTTAATAAAGTAATTAATGATCTAATGATGAAAGGAACTCAAAGGGTAGGTACGCGAGCAGCTTGTCTAGGTAACTCTCCTGCCGTAGACCCGTATTAAGGAGGATTCATTCATTCATTCATGACTATTGCATACGATAAAACCTCGACCAATTAGAAGCGATATAGTATCGCTAATGATTTACCGCCGTACTTAAAGAGATTTAAGAAGATTGTAAAGCGATGCTAAAATCGCGTAGCTATCAAAAATAATCCATACAAATTTAGCTCCGGGCGATAATGTTTCTCACCCCCTAAATCTAATCGTTTTTCCACGATTTTTGAATATGTTGTAGATATTATGAAAATCTAGGTCTGTAAGTTTCCGCTTCATAAATATTTTCTTGGTAAGGAAAACGTACAGACCTAGATTTTCATAATATCTACAACATATTCAAACATGGTAAAAATCGGACAACGTTTAAGGGGAGACAACGTTATCGCATTTTGTATGGATTTGCTTTGCTCTTAAGTCCTTTTACAAACTTGTGTTTGAAAACCTCTAGAGCAGCTGTTTTAGTTTAGTATTTGGGCCACTGGGTCACCGATGACATGTGTGACAACATGGACATGGAGAGGGAAGGCAGGGCGCTGGCTGTGCGCTGCAACCTGCTGGCTCGTAGGTTTGCACGATGTAGCGAACAGGTGAAGACTACGCTTTTTAAAGCATATTGCCAGTCCTATCTCTCTACACGTGCAGCCTATGGATCAGCCGTTCTTCCCCCATGGTCCGATTCGGTTGTCCGGCTGACTGAACTACGGGCAATTAGTTTTTTCCGTGTTACGATCGACCGGACCAGGGGAAATTACTCATTCTCCGTAGTCCGGTCAGCCGAACAACAGAACCGAACCATGGGGGAAGAACGAATCAAAACAATGAAATTATCATAAATGACCCTTATTCAAAGAACTTTATTTTCGCTCAATCCTCCATAGTCCGGCTGAGTGGACCATGGAGAATGAGTAATTTTTCCTGGTCCGGTCAACCGTAACACGGAAAAAACTAATTACCAGAAGTCCGGTCAGCCGGACAGCCGAACCGGACCACCGGGGAAGAACGGGATCAGCTACACGCAGCGGGCATACAGCGCCCTGCCAGTTCAGTATAACAACGCGCAGGCTGGTGTTCGGGCTGCCGCGACCCTGCAGCGCCTCGGGTATGTTCGCGGAGGGGCAGGGTGACGGCTTCTACGCGATCATCAGGAAGCGATGTAGCTCGCTGTTGAGGCAGTGGTGCCAGCTCGAATACCATTTAGTGGTGGTAGGACCCTGTGCAGGGTCCGTCCGGATCGCTACCACCATCGTATCCATTAACCACCCGCCAAGCAACACTGTTCGCATTGTTGTGTTCCGCTGTGGGGATAAGACAACCGGAGAAATTACTAGCATAGAGGCATTTGGCAACGCATTTGAGGTCTTATGATTATAGTCTCGAGAATTCAAATGTCTATGGGTCTCAGATTCCACTTACCATCAGGTGGCCTGAGTGATCGGGTGCCTTCTCCTTAACATAAAAAAAAAAAACACCCTATGCATGCTGGCCGACCGGTTGGACTCACCGTGGCTAAAGCACTGGGTGCAGCTACATGCCCCTTATGTAAAAATCTAATTTAAAAAATAACGTAACTACCTAATACTAACTCTAGATGTAAGTAATACTATGTTACTAACACGTTATGGACTTTGTCTGTAAAATGAATTGATTTTGAAAAAAATTAGTAGTTATTTATCGTGTGCGATTCCTCAACGTCAATATAATCTAATTTAGTGTTCTTACATTTTCCCGCGTTTTTGTCAATCACATAATGGACCACCCGATGCGGCCACCGGCGTTCAGAATAGAACTCCTCGTTGGCTTTGGATAGGGGAACTGTCTCGGGCATCACCTGTGGCCTCCTGGGCTTGGATTTCGCTCTGCGAAATATAAATCAGCAGTTGTCAACGATATTACAGAGTGTAGATATGTTGAAAAGATAAACTACAACATGTTCAATAAGGAACATGCATATATTTTTTCTTACGCTCTCTGGAAAGTGCTATGAAAGAGAGGAATAACTGTATACGCGAAATAATTGTCGTGTAGCTTTTTCATAAGATATGAAGCTTTAAAAGTCATAGTTGAATGCCCTTCGGAGCAAAATGCACAAAACGCAAAAAGTAACCAATGGCAAAATGCACAATACGCAAAATGTACACAACGCATAATGTGACACTGCATCACACTTTTCGTTTTTTTGTTCATTTTGCGTATGTACGTTTTGCGTTTTGTACGCCCTGCGTATTTCACATTATGCGTTCTGTACATTTTGCGTATTGCGCATTTTGCCATTGGTTACTTTTTGCGTGTAATGTACATTTTGGGTCTTGTGCATTTTGCTCCGAAGGGGTTGAATGACGTCACAGCTGTTGTTCCATGTATAAAATATAAGGACCTTATAAAGAAATTGCATTTATTTTGTTAATTACTGTTTATACCAATATCGTTAAATTTAAATATTACGTAAATAAAATGAGGATGCCAAAAAAACAATCCAAACATCAAAAGAAGTTTTAAAATGTTGAGTGGCACTATTCTAACCAGGCAACAACACTAAATTAACGATAATTAAATTAATTAACTATGAAATATTATTATATTCTAAGCTACCTATTGATGATTGTATAATAAATAATACCAATTAATATAAAGACTAGAATTAGCCCTACGATTATAATAATGTACGCCTCTGTGAGGTACTATATGAAAAACTCTTAAAGCTATTTATACTCGTAAGAACCTCGTAACACCAATTACGAGTAGGTATGGTTAGGTAGGTAGGTAGATTAGAATCAAAGCGCCAACTCAAGGACATAACTATTGTCAACGGGTTCAATCGAAGGCATTCTGGAACATTCGGCGATTGGGTGTATATAAGGTGAGGAGCGCGTGCGGCGATTCATTCCTTACTTGGAGAGCGAACAGTGCGAACGAGTGAACCGAGCGATCATCTAAGTTTATTGTGCGATAATTGTCTGTAACGATTACGAGTAAGTGAGTGTGTTAATAAAGTCTAGCTCTGAATTATCGGTGTGTTCGTGCATTTCTATCAGTTACCTACCCCCACGTAAGTAACCATATTTTGAAGCGCTAACCTTTGTAGAGGGAAGATGGCCGATTGAAAGATGTCCGGCTTTCGCTTTTTTTACTGATTAACTCTACTCACTTGACATTGGCGAAATCACTGCGGAATATCGCGGTGGGCCGCCATTAATAAAAAAAGAAGAAGAAATGATAAAGCTTACTTGACTGGTGCTTCCTCGCTTTCGAAGTCTTTACGTGAGGCTTTCGCGAATTTCCTCCGCCGCTCTCTTGGAAGTCACATAATAATCTAGTTAATGTCTATATGGGCTTTCGGGTGTTCTATAAACAACTGACTCCAATTCGTCGACGAAATATTAACTGGGGAAGTTTCAAAAATGTAACACGCGATTCATTTTTTCTTCTGACTTAGGAAAATAATGCATGTTAGTGATCCCTACTAAGATGTATAGAATTGTCCATTTTGCTACCACGATATGTATTGGATTTAGGTACCGTAAACTCAATTAATTATGGTCCTAGCCTGCAGCAATAGTAAAATTTTCCGTGTTACATTATCCTAAAACTATAATGGCTATAACTATAGTTAAAGTTAAGGATTAATATTTTAAGCCAAACAATACTTATAGACCCAAAAATAATAACAGTACCAAAGCTATCATATTGTTACGAGTAGGTAGGATTAAGTAGGTAGATACTAGATCGTTCAATAAGTCCCGAGACTAACTTGGAAATGGCGCATATATTAAAAACTCTTTTGATTTTTAAAAAGTACTGGCAATCAGTAAAAGATGTGTCAACTTATTAAAAATGGAACAATAAAATATTGATTTTGCAGACATTTAAGTGGCGCTACGCTTGTAATTTGGATACAATGAAAAAAAACGAGTTTCGCGTGTTGATAAAACATTGTTTTTTT
Organism: Acleris holmiana; assembly: GCA_949316455.1. Lineage (NCBI taxonomy): Eukaryota > Metazoa > Arthropoda > Insecta > Lepidoptera > Tortricidae > Acleris > Acleris holmiana. Next base: position 6,556,490 of record OX438790.1, on the reverse strand, counting down.
AATGGGAATAAATACCGTTGATGCACAGCAATGGCTTATAAAATGTTATGCGGGATCAGCTCCCTCTAAAGCAACCATTTATCGGTGGTATGCCGACTTCAAACGTGGTCGCAAAAATAACCTTGTTTTAGTACTTAGTCTCGGGACTTATTGAACCACGTGTTAGAAATCGAGTCGCCGAGCCAAGGACGTCTTTATTGTTAAAGAGTTCAATCGAGTTCCAGGCCATGGCTGTCGCTATTGTAATACAAGGCCGCAATGAATAGAACCTTCCATTATCGAACGTCCCCAGTGGATCAAGGTCCATCGGTCATTCGAGAAGGCAATCTGGAACGTTCGGCGATTGGGAGTATAAAAGGTGAGGCGCGCGTGCGGCGTTTCATTCCTTACTTGGAGAGCGAACAATGCGAACGAGTGAACCGAGCGTTCATCTAAGTTTATTGTGCGATAATTGTTTGTAACGATTAAGTATACAGTGTGCTAATAAAGTCTAGCTCTTAATTATCGGTGTGTTCGTGCATTTCTATCAGTTACCTACCCCCGCGTACGTAACAATATGTTTTTGGATAAAATAAGGAAATTTGGACTATTGTTACAGACTAGGACCATACAAGTAGGTATATAGGTAGTTTAGGGTAACAAAACTGACAATACCATAAGTACATGTTTTTAAGGACATATCAGGAATGCTATTTTTCTTGTTTAGCAAGATGGTTATGAACCGAGTGCTTCATTTTAAACTCCCCATCTCGAAAACTAAAGTTGCCCCGCCCGAAGATACGAAAGGCAGAGTCACCTACCGCTTTGGCGGCGCCGCTTTGTCGACGAAACCTGCGACCAAATTAAAAACACACGCAGTAAAATGTTAATTATGCTCTGACGGGACAACTTACGCTGGCCGGTTAATAGCTCGTCGATTAATTGAAAAGTGATTGTAAAAGAGAATCAATCACCTAGTGCGGGTCAAGAGTCTAACAAACAAAACCTCTCCCAGAGAAACAGCGGACAAGAGCATGTCGGACCATGCTCAGTGTAGGGTTCCGAAGCCGTTAAGTACTACAAACATAAAACCGGGCAAGAGCATGTCGGACCATGCTCAGTGTAGGGTTCCGAAGCCGTTAAGTACTACAAACATAAAACCGGGCAAGAGCATGTCGGACCATGCTCAGTGTAGGGTTCCGAAGCCGTTAAGTACTACAAACATAAAACCGGGCAAGAGCATGTCGGACCATGCTCAGTGTAGGGATCCGAAGCCGTTAAGTACTACAAACATAAAACCGGGCAAGAGCATGTCGGACCATGCTCAGTGTAGGGTTCCGAAGCCGTTAAGTACTACAAACATAAAACCGGGCAAGAGCATGTCGGACCATGCTCAGTATAGGGTTCCGAAGCCGTTAAGTACTACAAACATAAAACCGGGCAAGAGCATGTCGGACCATGCTCAGTATAGGGTTCCGAAGCCGTTAAGTACTACAAACATAAAACCGGGCAAGAGCATATCGGACCATGCTCAGTATAGGGTTCCGAAGCCGTTAAGTACTACAAACATAAAACCGGGCAAGAGCATGTCGGACCATGCTCAGTATAGGGTTCCGAAGCCGTTAAGTACTACAAACATAAAACCGGGCAAGAGCATGTCGGACCATGCTCAGTATAGGGTTCCGAAGCCGTTAAGTACTACAAACATAAAACCGGGCAAGAGCATGTCGGACCATGCTCAGTATAGGGTTCCGAAGCCGTTAAGTACTACAAACATAAAAATCAACAAGTAATACCTAACTAATTTTCTTGGTGCCAAAAGATGATTTTAGTAGTAGGTAATACTTTAATCGCCTGTATCTCAAGAACAAATGATGTCTACTTAGTCATGATAGTTTTTCTTTAAAATTCGTTATATATGTTCTTTTATTTAAGTTTTTTTAGCTGATTTTTAGCATTTGAAGTTGTGGGGGACACTTGAGTCTACGAAAAATTTGCGCTTTAAAGCTTAATATTTTATATACGGTTTGCTTAATCGAAAATTTTTTTGAAAGACCTATCCAACGATACCCCACACGATGGGGTAGACGCCAAAAAAAAATACATCTCCATGTTACGTTTAGAGGAGGTACCCTAAAAAAAAAATTTTTTTACTATTTATTGTACCACTTTGTTGGCGTGACTACTATGCATATTCATGCCATATTACAGCTTTCTAGTACTAAGGGCCGTGTTCACCAACAATTAATCGGACGGTTAAGTCTTAATCAGCTGTTAATCAATACATCTGACACCCGTTAAACTGCTAATCGTCCGTTTAATTGTTGGTGAACACGGCACTTAGAGTCTTAGGCTGCGGACGAACGGACGGACGGACGGACATGGCGAAACTATAAGGGTTCCTAGTTAGACTACGGAACCCTAAAAACCAGCAGCTCTTTACACTTACTGTACACTGACAAACGGAGTTGCTACTATTAGATTGCCTGATCTTTCCACTATCAACTCCGTTTATTCAGTGTACAGTCAGTGTTAACAGCTGCAGAATTTATGAAATTGCCGCTGTTTCTCTGAGACAGCTTTCGTTTGCCGAACTATTACGGTCTATACCGATATCATTTTCTGACCACTATGCAAGTGCGAGAGTGACAGACGCTTTATCCATCGCGACAAAAGCCCTATCCAACTCGATAAAATTATCATGGTATCATGTTGAAAGCAAAGCAATATATGGTTTTACAGAAGAATTGGGCTCATGGGCCTGTATTATGGTCGCGGTGGATAAAGCATCCGTTACTCTCGCATTGTACTTGTCAGAAAGTGACAGATGCTTTATCCACGTTTAGTCACGCGATAAACACGTCCGTAATAAACCCCTGCGGGTATTATGGTCGTGTTTATCGATATGGATAAACGTCTGTCACTTTCTGACCGTACGCAAGTGTGACAGTAACGGATGCTATATCCATTGGGATCCAATTCTCGTGACTACGAGTTGATTTTTCACACATGATGAAAGAATAGGTTATTCTGGAACTGCAGATGCATATGACGCGTAATAAGTATTAGTGTATGGTTAGGGAGGAGGGAAACTGCCAATTAATATGGTATTTGTCCGTTGAGAAAATATTAAAATTAATTTTCCAAGCCAGCAATCTAGCTTGATCTTTTATCGCGTTTTTTTTTTTCATTATGATTAAACCTTATCAAATAACCCGATTTCAGTTCACATTCTTTTCCTCGCAAGACTGTTATAGACATGAAAGGCCTGGTTTCATTAATCTTGCAATACATTATCACTATAAAAATACTTGCTTTTCATTCATCTCTTCCAAACATTTTTTCATAAAAGACATGCGGAAGCCTTACTTAGAAATAAAACTAAAGTTTCTCGTTAACAATTTATTGATTTCCTCACCTGGCATTCCGTTTGGACCTGGAACGACCGGATCTGTCCGGAGACATCGTGTCCTGTCTCAGAGATTGAGTCACCCCCTCCTTATCATCATTAACATTAACATCATGCGCACTCTCTTTAACTTCTAATTCAACAAAGCCATCATTTTTTTCAACTATATCATCTTTCTTGTCAACTACTTCCTCATTATTTTCAACGTCTGTTTTTATTTCACTTGGTTTGTCTCCCTCGCTTTCGTTGCGATTTTCGGACCTAAGCCCGTCCTCGACTTTGGGTACACGGTTCAGACCACCGTGGTGCTTGGTGGATGGAATGAATACTGGTCTATGCTGTGTGCTGAACTTTACCGCACCTGATCTGGTGGACTTAAATCCCTTAGGGCAATCTGCCACATGTGCTCCATGACAAGTATACCTCTGATACTTATCAACTGACAACGCCTCCTCGCAAAAATCTGGTAGGTTTGCAACAGCATTATCAACCATGTTTCTAACGTAGTCCGCAACTAGCTCTATAACCCCTAGTACATCAGGACGATTTCTACCATCACCTCTTAAAGCTGTTTTAGTAATAGATTCGTTGCAATATTTGATCCTAGCATTCTGAAGTGCTTTTGCGCTTAGTCTATATAAATTTTCAACAATTCCCTCCACTTCATTTGCGACGCCGAGGGCATTGAGCGATTGGGAGACACTTTTAGTCAAGTTGCGGTTGTTTTCTGCTAATATTTCTGGAGGTGGGGTTATGTCAGGGTTAACTCGGAGACTTTTAGTCGTCTCGTCTAAGTCTCTCTTCTTTCGGTTTTTCATTTGGCCGCCAGGGTACTGGTGGCACAGTTCTAATTTCTCTTGTCGATCTCGATGCCGACACTCCGGCCCGTAAACCAACTCGATCTTTCGTATGTCTAAGTCGCTCAGTCCGTTTCGGATTTGTTTCATGTTGCGGTCCTTTAAAAAAAGGACGCTTTTCAGTTATCGCATACGATTAGAGGATTTTAGATTTTTAGTTAATCAGCGTTATGCCACGGCCATATAACTTGTTCTAACTATTATTATTACTTAATATTAAGGATTTTAGGACAATAGGCCTAGCATTTTATAGTATTCGGAAATAATCCAAATACTGTCAATCTTGACAATAGATTAAGGAATTTCCGATAGTCCAACAAAAAAATATATACATAACTCTCGGTTTCGTTACTGGGCCCAAACATTATTTGAATTTGGTAACAAAACGGGGATAAGGAAAAATCGAAGTAAAATCGTAGACGTATAAACACGTAATTTATATTCACTGAGAGAACACCGCAAGAAAAATATGGGAAAACAGGCCAAGTGCGAGTCGTATTCGCGCACGAAAGGTTCCGTACCATTATCTATACAACTACGGTGTCTGTATTAAGATCGAGCAAAAATAAGCAAAAAATTGCGGTTGTTTTTTTATGGGAACCCCCTTTAAATATAAATTTTATTATTTATTATTAAAGTAAAAGTAGATATTTTATCGCGCGCAATTGCTCATTGTGAATCCACCTTTAATCTTAACTTGTCTTTTTTAATTTCCGGTATTCTCGCTAGGGGCGCTTTATATCGGCTATCCAGCCTACTTGTGTTACACCCGTATTTATAGACTTGAAAATTAATTACTTAAGCAAAAGTAATGATAGTAGATTGTACAACAAGGGCATAAAACACAATTTTATCCAAGACTTATGGTATCTATCCGAGCCGGCAGGCGAGGGTGGATAATTAAGTCAAGGATAAAATAGGTTTTAAGACAGAGTTCACTTCTCTCTTTACTCTGCTTTTCACGAGGAAATAAAACAGTAATAATATGAAAAACTTTTTCTTGGATTTATCTGTTCAATAAGTTCTTTTGCATTTTTACCCGACTACGGCGAAGCAATGGAAGGGTAATGATTTTGACACCCTATGTATGTTTCTATGTATGTATTTAACCATTACTTAGTGTGTTAAGTGTGAGAATTATTTCCTCTTCACTTGACAACATTTTAACTAAATTCCAAAAGAAGACAAAAACCTGTTTCCCGCTTCTTTTAACTTAGGTCGAACAGAATACTGCCAAGTGATACATTGATTTTGTATGTTTTTTGTTAGTAGGTAATGCTTATTACTAATAGTTTAAAAATTAATTGTGTTAGATGCAACATTGAAGGCAAATACAGGCATACATAAAGTCACGCCTTTATTCCCAGAGTGCGGTAGGCAGAGCTACAGAATTTTTACCAACAACTCTAAAAACTTGTTGATAATTCTGTAACCACATTTTGCACAATCGGGCTAAGATGTTTACCAGTGTATTAGTGACAGGTTGCAAGCCCATCGCCTAACAGTACTACAAGCCCTTATTCCCTTAGTCGCCTCTTACGAAATCCACGGGAAGACATGGAGTGGCACTATTCTAACCCGGCCACCACACGGAAACAAAAAAAAACGCAAATAAATTAAAGTAAATGTATTCAATAACAAGTTTATTTAGTGCAGTCACCTCGTCGTCTGTCTGGCTGTAGGGGTTAACTGTCTTAGTCTAGATGGCGACAACACTTTATGCACTAGTGCATAAAATGCGATTATATGCCTATACCAGCATAAAGAAGGACTTTACGAGCATGAGAAGTGAAAATAGTTTTAGTATGAATTTTGAATTTTGTAATTACTTTTCTTGTCTATACACACGGGTGTTAGTCGTATACAAGCAGTTTTAGCAGAGTAGTGATTGGCTGGCCGTCCAGCCGGAAACGAACTAGATTAAACTATAGTCAGAATTTTCGAGGATGATATCCGTGACATACTTTAGTCACAACAGTATTTAAAAGTGTTTAATTAATTAAATTACTGCGTAATGTATTTATGAAAAGTAAAAGAAACAAGTGTTTATAATAACATGACGTGTCGCAGAGATCACCCTAAACTGACCCAACTAGAACGATGGAGGAGTCTAATGTCTCATTTCGGTACTAATGTACCAGGTAGGCATAAATCAAAGAAGCCTACCTTAAATATAAAGGTGCGATGCCCGTTCTTGCTGTAGTCTCGGTCGTCGAAATGCATTACGCTGTGGATGTCGTACGGAAGCGGTCGGAGCTCCTGAGGGAGCCTAAAGTCCTTAGCGAACAGCTCCACTGCGCCTGACAGACAAATTATTAAATTAAAACGTTTAAGATTTCAGAGGCATATGTGTATACACACCGTGGGCCCGAGGAACCCGAAAGATTTTAACCACGCATTCTTTAGGTTAAATGAACCCCAGTCAAATTCGGCTCAGTTTTGAAGATATTATAATTTTCATGACAACTATTTAAATTCAAAATTCAAATTCAAATTCAATTTATTGCTTTTTCATAATGTCACATGTCTATCCTAAGAAATTACTGTGATTGATTTATTGTGGTTACTTAAATGCACTAAGCTCTTTTGATTGCGACGTTGCCACCGATGTTGCCAAGTTTCGCGTCTCTATTCACATACATCAAAGTGACAGCTACCACTCGCTAAATTCATCCCTTTATTTAAAGCGCCAATTTTTACTATAATCAAATGTCGTCCCTCGACAGCCAAAACTACAAACACTAAAAATCAGAAAAAACGCTTCAATGAAAGCGCATGTAACGAATTTAAAAGGAAAACTATCACGACTAATTAGACATCATTATATTTTTATACCCTCTAAAATCATCTAAGACGGCAGCAAATGACTTTAAATAGAGAATTAGTTAGTTACTTGTTGTTTTTCATGTTTGTACGGCTTCGGAACCCTAAACTGAGCATGGTCTGACATGCTCTTGTCCGGTTTTATTTACAAAAACCGAAAAACCCAACCCTTTGCTGAATTTGAATTAGCTTCATAAAACATTTTTTACTCCTAATGACCTCAGGAGTGCATGGTTAAAATCTTGCCACGCCCACACAAGATTAAAAAGGGATGGCTTTATGGGCTTCCGCGCGAAGAAAATGAGATCGAGATAGATTGCGTGTCATCAGCTAATAGGAATATTTCAGACTCTATTACATGCTTTACGTCTGTCAAAAGTATGCCGAACAGCGTCGGTCCTAGCACGGTTCCTTGCGGCACGCCCCAAGGCCACCTAACCAATTGAATCTTGGTAGTCGCTTTTGACCTACTTCTAGTGGTCGAATAACTTAAAATTTTGCATACTTATGTAATTCCAATGACAATATTATTATATAGAACAGTCGACCTTAGAAGCAGCTGCTCCATATCACTTAAACGCCTTTGACAGATCCATGCAGCAGTTAAAGTGACAAGGCTCTAAACCGTACAATCGAGCTAGTATTTTGATGGAGGCAGAAGGTGCTCATAGGGAATCATACCGCTTCACCGCTTTAGTCATCTAGTCGTGACAGCCAATGATAAGATCATCATCATCATCATCTGAGCAACATTGAACTCGAAATAAAACCTTCTACGATGGTATTAAAGTTCCTTTTATCTACTAGACGGTTTGCTCCATTCAGAGGACGTCACTCCCTTTTTTTTGTGGCGATGAAGACGTTAATGGCAAATAGTAGGATCGTTTTAGCTTAAGTGACGAAGTCACCAAGTGGCTTTAAATATACTATTAATGTTTAAGTAACTATAATTGCGAGCAAAGCACTCGAGCCACTTTCTATGGAAATTCAGAACAAAGTGGCTCAATTTCTTTGCTTCTAAGTGTATATCAAATTACAGCTTTGTAATGGGTTCCATTCATCTGGCATAACTTTTTTTGGCATAATCATCACTTGGCATAATCATCATTTGGCATAGTCTTTTTTTTTCAGAAACCGTATACTTTCAGGATTATTTAAAATAGCATTGCATAGAGCCCATTAGGTTAGGTTAGGTTAGGTTTTATTTATAACAATCCTGAAAAGTATACGGTTTCTGAAAAAAAAGATTGACATTTACATCAGTAAATGATGATTATGCCAAGTGATGATTATGCCAAAAAAAGTTATGCCAGATGAATGTAAGCCCTTTGTAATACTAAGAGTCTTACAAAGGACTTCTAGTAAGGGTTCTTTGTTGACTACGGAATTTTTCATCAAAATCGGTTGGCCGCTTAAGAGATATCAGGGTCATACACAGATTTAGGTTACCTTCTCTCCTGTGGACTCACCGAAAGTTAACGTTTTTAAGGCCAAATTTTCTGGCTAAGCCCATTCCCGCAAAAAAGCCGTCAGGACTGTTTTAGACCTATGATATAAAAACATAACTTATATGCACACAAGCTTTTAACTATTGACCACAGGCGAGAAAACTTTTGTCTTTAAGAGTGTGTATGACCCATCAGCTGGGAAAGAAGGGATCGCCAATATATTTATCGGGGTTTTTGGGGTTCCGTAGCGTAACTAGGAACCCTTATGGTTTCACCATGTCCGTCCGTCCGCAGCCTAGCTCAGAAACTCTTAGTACTAGAGAACTGTAATTTGGCATGAATATACATATTAGTCACGCCAACAAAGTGGTAAAATAAAATCTTGTTCTTTCTTTATTTTTCTCCTCTAGCCCATAGTGTGGGGTGTCGTTGGATCGGTCTTTCAAAATAGGGTTTCGGGAATTCGGGTTTCTGACAACATTTTTTGATTAAGGGATCCGGTTACGAAATATTAAGCTTTAAAGCGCAAATTTTTGTAAGAGTCAAGTCAAGCGAACCGTACACTGAGCATGGTCCTACAGCTCTTGGCCGGTTTTTTCTATCTATTTATTAATAGAAATGCAAAGCTTGTATTTCTGCTCCTTGGTGGATTTTAGTAAGTTTCATAAAACTGGAATACCTTGTGGTGTCTGCAAAGTTTATGAGATTGTCAATTTATAACAGTTGTTTTCAAATGGTTTTATAAGGATAAAATAAAACAATATTTGTAATGTTTTATGTTAACTTTACAAGACAAACTTATCAGTTGACAAACAAAAATGTTATCGTTACCTTATCAACAACTATCTTGTGATGTTAGTAGATACACAAAAAAAATTAACACACTGTGCAGTAAGATAATTATAGACAAGAGTAACTTTAAACTAGTTACATACCAAAAGAACAAGACAATACCAAATGTGTTTTTCACATCACCTATTCGGAAAGGGGACTTTTCTTCCCTGCTAGGAGGGACTTTTACGTTCAAGGACAGGTGATGTGAATTAGTAGATTGTTTGTATAGGTACCACAATTTTTTTTGTTAAATTATATAATTTCAGCACTTTTAGAGAGTATAAATAGTTAATTTAATTTCATCAATAAGTTCTTTTATTTTCCGCACAGGTGATGTGAAACGCAGTATGAGTCACACGGTAGCAAAATTATTTCCACCTTGGGCGTTACTCTTGAATCCCTCACTACAAGCTCAATTATATTTTGGAATCAGGATTGAATTATACAATCCTTCGCTTTGCTCATGATTCAACGTACGTAAATATGTCATCTTGCTCCCTTGTGACACAATCTACTATTTGTTACTATTCTTTTTGTTACCAAGGTATGTTTTGTTTTTGACAACGGTTTTTTAGTTACTTTACGTGTTGGTTTGTTCTGATTGTTTAGAAATTTTGCGTGACGATAAGATATCGTTAATATAGTACAAGTGCCTGTAATATAAAACAAATGTTTCAAAAAACAAAAAACCGTCTTCAAAAAGCAAGAAATATCTTCTTTAATAATGACAGATAAAATAGGTCAGTCCAACTGATATCGGCTTTTGGTTAAAAATATAGTTGGAACATTTTAAAAGATGTTTTATCTTGCTTTTTGAAGGCGATTTATGTTTTTTAAAACGTTTACTTTATTTCATACCTTTTAGTGATCATATTAATACTGTTATGTCGTCCACGTATGTATTCCTATAATATTTGAGGAGTTCCCTCGATTCCAAGATCCCACCATCAGATCTTGACGTGCTGGAAATTGAACCAATCGAACAAAAAAATAAATTCAAATCAGCCCAGCGGTCTTTGTGTGATCGGGGACCATACATAAAAAAAACCCGACGAATTGAGAGCCTCCTCTTTTTTGAAGTCGGTTAAAAATAGTATCCAACATGCGCTTATCTCAAATATCTGACACGCTCTTATGCCTCTTATAATAGGGGCATATTACATATCTATACTAATATTACAAATGTGAAAGTACCTAACTCTGTCTGTCTGTTTGTAACAAAGCGTGTGTGCGTGGCGCATTTAAATGAAATTTGGTATGGAGATAGTTTGAGTCCTGGGGAAGGACATAGAGTTAATTTTATACCACTTTCTTTACAACGAAGAATATTTACTTGTTGAAGTATGACTATGACTATCCCGCGGCGTTGCTTGCGGCGCGCTTGAAATAACTTGAAGTTTCATATCAACTAAGAAGTGGGACGACGAAACAGCATATTATGATCACTAAAAAGAATAATATGAAAAAAAAATTAAAAGACAAAAGTCGGTGACTGCAATATTTTCAACAAAAAAAGCCGACATCAGTTGGACTAACCTTAATAGGTTAGTCCAACTGATGTCGGCTTTGGCTTTTGTAGGACCTACCTAATGGTAGGAGTTATTTTTGCGTTTTTGAAGACGGTTTGGTTTTGGAATAAAAGTACCTTATGTCTTTCCCCGGGACTTAAACTACCTCCATGCCAAATTTGATCAAAATCGGTTCAGCGGTTTATTAGACAGAGTTACTTCCACATTAATAATATTACTATACTGGGTGATTTTGGGGTCATGATCCGGAATGGCCAAAAGTGAATAAGATGGTCATACTGAACAATTTTTCCGATGGGACCAACGACGAAAAGCCCAAAAAAAAACCAGGTGTTCCATACATTAACGGTGAAATAATTGAGAATTAATGTATGGAATAGCTGGTTTTTTTTTTGGCGAGTTCGTGGTTGGTCCCATCGGAAAGGTTGTTCAGTATGACCATCTTATTCACCTTTGGCCATTCCGGATCACGACCCCAAAATCACCCAATAGATAATATTAGTATGCATGATATAATATTGCTGGTACCCACATCGGAAAGGTAAATAAATTTGTTAAATCTTTTCTTCCAGCTCAGCGTTCCGGAAAGTATTTCACAAAAACTCTATCTGCCTTTTTAAATAAATATTTATATTAAATCATCATTAACAGAACAAATATAATGGTCTAAAACAGATTCCCACGGTATAATAAACTAGCGGCTTGTGCACACGGCGGGTACGATAACGTTATGCAGATGACATAACGACAGAACAGGAACAGCTGTAGGATCGTCAGGAGGCGAGCCAGCTGCGCCAGCGATATCCAAATGCGTATACTTAATATTCTTATCTTCCAACCCTCCTACTTTAATCAAGAACCCTGCCGCTAGCTGATGATGACGCGAGGTCGCGTTCATATCCACTTGCAGTAGATCATCGCCTTTACCTTTACCTTCATTGACTGAAAGGTCTTCAGGTCTGATCACGGACACTTCAATGCCTTCTGCTATCCTGGTACCACTAAACTGCAGTCTACTCGCGTGGTTAGTGCTTTTCGCGGCGTGGTTATCCATAGCAGCTACGTAATTACCGTAGGATGCTCTAGCATGCCCAGTTAATGTGGCTATAGTATAAATATGCGGATTTATATAGTTACTTGCTGCTTCTGTTAGCTTGAAGAGGGCATCTGCCATCGCGAATCTGCCTTCAGCATCAGTATTGGTCACTCTCACCGTCTTCCCGCTTTTAGATACCAGCAACTCATCAGCTACGTAAGAATCTTCACCGATTGAGTTCCTACACATACATAGGACGCCAATAACTTTTAAATGGGGAGGCTTTAGTATAGAGCAGGCTTTTAGAAAACCTGCTACAGCCGCAGCACCGCTTTTGTCTCTGGACATGCCAGCCATTTTACCGGATATCTTTACATCAGCTCCACCGGTGTCATATGTCACTCCTTTACCAACGAGCATCAGTGTTTCCGTGACCCTTGCTTCATCTGATGGAGTATACACTATTTGCAACACGCAAGCTTTATGCCTATCAATTTGACTAGCAGCTCTAGAAACTGCAGCTAACAACGGGAATTCATCCACAATATATTTCTCATCGTCAAAAGCGGTTAACACAACATTTGAATCGTTAGCAAACGTTTTTTTGACATAATCAACCACTTTTGTAGGAGACATTCGTTCCGGGTCTCCACCAGCTATATCTCTAGTTATGATCCTAGCCCGCTCTAGGGCGATAGCGTTGCTGATAACTTTTTTAAATGCGTCAGTATTCTTCTCCTCGGCGTGAAATCCAATTTTGTAAAAGTTGTTAGTGTTTCCTCGTTCAACGACGTGTAATGGTTGGTACAAAGCTTCAAAAGCACCAAGAATTGATACGAGCTGACCATCAGGATAATCGGAACATTTAGGAATGATCAGCAAAGGTTTTTTGATGCCTGCATCCAGCGCTCTGGCAACACCTTTCTTCGCTGCTTCCTTAACAACCCTGACATCATGATACGGTGTAATGACTCCCGTTGGAGCTAGTATTAATCTCCTCCCACTTACATACTCACAGTTCCAAAGAGTACAAGCCTTGTTAACGTGTTTATCCAACTTAGCTACCTCCGTTACAAAGCTACCGATATGCCTTGGAAGTGGTATCTTCTTCTCCTCTGGATACAAGATAAGTATAACGCCATCATAATCAGTTGATTGTATATTCGTTTCTACGAATATATTCACGTCAAATTTATACACTTCAAACACCATATCGACACTTGGAGGCTCAGAAGCGACTGCTTTATTAATAGGTGTTGTTTTAATTGCTTTATCATTACCGTTATCACTTGTATTTAGATAAAGAATTGATATATTATTTACCAACCTTTCGAATCGGGGGACACCATAATTCTTTGATATCGCTTCGGCCTTTCGTCTGCACACGTGAGCAAACATGTAGAATATTACATCAGTTGCAACTGGGTCAATTTCAACAACGCAAGATTTTATGACAATTTCGGTGGCGAGATAAAAGTAAAATTATACGAGGGTGTACTGCCTTTTTGCCGAATTATGTTTCGTCAAATTTCATTTGGCAATCAACTTTTCGCCGAAGTTTTATTTGGCAAATCAATCTTTGGCATAATTTTACTTCGTAATTTTTTTATTTCGCTACATTTTTATATTGCAAAATTTTATTATGTCAAATTTTATGTGGTAAATAATTGTGTAGCAAATGATTTGCTTAGGCAAATAACATATTGTCAAATTTTATATGACAACTTTTTAATTCGCAGAATTATTATAAAGCGTATTATTATAACGCCTTTACACTTTTGGCAGACTCATCATTTGTCAAATCTTTCACTTGGCTTAACAACTCTTGGACGAATAACGTTTAGTTGATGCAACATTTCCCTTTTCATACATTTGCCAAGATAGAAATAAGTAAGAAAAAAAATAAAAAATTCTTTGGTTGGAAATTATTATATGTGTGCATGAGCGAGCAAGACCTTCCTGGCAAAACCGACTCGGTGGTTAGAAGGCTATGGCGGGAGCGAAGCGCAGCGAGCTCCCGCCTTAGCCTTCGAGGTTATTTTTTTTTGACATCCCTTGAAAAATAAAATCATACTGCAAATTGAACCTTGCATTCTAAAAAATTAGGTTTGATTTCATAATGCCATTCAATATGTTGCTAAATCAAAGTATGCCAATCAATACATTTGACGAAAACATAATAGACATCTTAAAAAAATCCCACGTAATAATTTGTCTAACAATAATTTATCAAATCATTAGTTGGGAATAGATATCAGTGCGGAACGTTGAGTTGGGAAATAAAAATTTGACCAAATAAAAATATGGGATACGTAGTTTGGCGAGTTAAGAATTTGCTAAATAATTTTCGGCGAAACATTAGTAAACCTTATACGAGAAATGAAGTGCTGAGAATTTGCTTTTTTTTTTAATTAAATTAAATTTCGTAAAACGTTTAATATTCGTAAAACTTTCGAAAAAAATCTGAACTTTATTAGAATATACATATGTGTGAGTCACCTAAACTAGCTAAATTAGAGTAATACTATAAATGTTTAAAATTTGTTCTACAATCATAAAACCGGGCAAGAGCATGTTGGACCATGTTCAGTGTAGGGTTCCGAAGCCGTTAAGTACTAGAAACATAAAACCGGGCAAGAGCATGTCGGAGCATGCTCAGTGTAGGGTTAAGAAGCCGTTAAGTACTACAAACATAAAACCGGGCAAGAGCATATCGGAGCATGCTCAGTATAGGGTGCCGAAGCCGTAAAGTACTACAAACATAAAAATCAACAAGTAATAACCAATTTTCTATTTAAAGTCATTTGGTGCCGTCTTAGTGATTTTAGTACGTATAAACACTTCAAACGCCTGTATCTCAAGAACCAATGCTGTCTGCTTAGTCGTGAAAAATTTCCTTTTAAATTCGTTATATGCGCTTTCATTCAAGTTTTTATTCGATTTTTAGTATTTGTAGTTTTGGCTGTAGGGACACACACACACACCCTTGAGACTAACAAAAATTAGCGCTTTAAAGCTTAATATTTCCTAAACGGATTCCTTAATCAAAAAAAAATTGCAACAAACCCATAATATTTTTGAATGACCTATCCAACGATACCCAACACTGAGGTAAAAATAAATCCTCAAGTTACGTGTAGTGGAGATTTTCCTTTTAATTTAGTTATATGCGCTTTCATTTAAGTTTTTTTCAGATTTTTGAAAGACCTATCCAACGACACATACACATACACACATACACGTTTACATTTTCTTGTACCACTTTGTTGGCGTGACTAATGTATATTCAAGCCAAATTACAGCTTTCTAGTACTAAGAGTCTCTGCGCTAGGCTGCGGACGGACGGACGGACGCACTTGGCGAAAATATAAGGGTTCCTAGTTTGACTACGGAACCCTAAAAATCGGACTAGGTTTAGGGGAGGGAAACGTTTGTATGGACATTTTAGCGACACAATCCTCTATATTAGCTCTGAAAGAAAAGGTCGTCATTATATCGTTGGTCTTTATCTATTTAGAGTAGAAAAGAATATAGAATATTTCCGTAAATAAGTTGATAACTCGAGAAATGAAATTTGTATTTTGAAGTACAGTTCAAATTACTTCATTATTTTTCAACAAGTTACCAACTTATTCACGCCAGCCACGGATTTATTCAACGCACACAGAGGACAAAAATCCTATTAAACGAGCAACATTTGTATTTATTTGTAATCACGTTCTCGAAAACGGCTGAGACCTCAGACATTGAATTCTCAAGACTATAATCCTAACACCTCAAATGCGTTGCCAACCCTGAGGACTAAGATGGAGTGCCTCTATGCTAGTAATTTCACCGGTTGTCTTATCCCCACACCGGAACACAACAATGCGAACACTGTTGCTTGGCGGGTGGTTAATGGATAAGATGGTGGTAGCGATCCGGACAGACCCCGCACAGGGTCCTACCACCACTAACCGGGTTCCGAGGTATTTGACATAATATGTAGACGACACTATCGAATTGTAATTCTGTAATTCAATAGTGTCGTCTACATTATGTCGTCTACATAAATGAGACTATCGAATTGTAATTTCATAGTATCATCTACATACACCGGAGTAGAGCTCGGTCGCCCTGAGCTGGGATTGAGCAAGTCATGCTCGCTTAAAGGTCTTTGCTTACGGCGGCGTCGTTGATCGGGTCGCCACTTTCCCGAACACATGGTTGAGAGAGGTGATGGCTGAGATACGAGTACGCGTCATACTCGTGAACGGGTGCTGTTTGTGGGGTCCGGTCTCTTCACTTTTGCAAGGACTGGTTCTTCAGTTTATTATTCTAGATATGGCTTTTGACGTAGAGACCTCGTCGTGTTGTTCTCCTAGACTTATTATTTTTAGTTTAATGTTATTAGCCTTACATTTGTATTGATTTTATTTATTCAAGCTTTAATCATTATTATTTTATTACTTTATTAAGTACTTGTAATGTAACTTACTTTTAAGTATTTCTGTACTTTATGTTTGAAAAAATGACCTTCTGCTGGAGTTTCTTGGCGCTTCTTCTCCGCAATGATGGTCTTATCTGAAGCGCTAGTAAATTCACTTCATATTACCGACGTGTAAATAGCCCCATGGGGCCTATTTATTGAATAAACATTTTGATTTTGATTTTGATTTTGATTCTACACGGTAATAACGATTATCGTCTTTGACGTGTTTCCGTATTGTCAACGTTTTAATTACTTACTTTTATGTTATTTACAATAATGGCGACAGAGTCGTTAACGATTCTAAAACACGTCTAACGCGATATCGTTATAACGCAGTAGAATAGAGGCCCTGAGTATAAAGACAGAAGATTTTTTGTTATATAGTATCACTCTCGGCAATTTAGTGCAGTGAAACCGCGGCGCTGATTTTGAGAAAGACCCTGACTTAAAAACCCAATCTAAACTTAACAGAAAAATAGTAAATAGGTAACAGATAACCTAACAAACACCAGCAATGTTTAATACTGAACGTAATAATGAACTTGGCTTCTTATTGCTCGTTTGTGATTGTGGATATCTTTAACACCCCAATATGTAACCCGGATTTAGATTACAGATGATTAAAGTGCATATTAATTTTGTTTGTTACTACAGATAAAATATTTAAGCTTTGACAAGGATTTAAACAATCAGCTACATTATCTGAAAATAAACGTATGAAACGTATGATTAGTTATTTGTTTTCCTCTCATTCTGAGATATTGATCAATTTAAAAATTGAATTTTGGTAATTTTCCCTTATTTTCATGTCACGGAAAATTCTTAATGTTATGTTTTATTTCAGAAGATTTTCAATTATTAAGAATCAGCCAAGTTTTTAAACCCATTTTCCTTATTCTTACACTCAACTTTTTAAGTAGGTAAGTAATTACTTAAAGGTTGTTTCCCCATACTAGGTGTTCCCAGTGTTGGTTTTTCGCTTGTTATGGAGAAACAAAATTTAAGTGATTAAGTACTTAACAAGTTGAGCATAAAAAATATGAATGCATGTATTTATAAAATATGTATCTTATCTTTTTTAGGGTTCCGTCATCAAACTAGGAACCCTTACAGTTTCGCCATGTCCGTCCGTCCGCAGCCTACCTCAGAGACTCAATTAGAACTAGAAAGCTATGTTGCTAAGTGGTACAAAAATATGTTGAAAAAAAACCAGCTCTTTTTAAGGTATAACTTTTTTCAAGCAACTTCCAGTATGATATTTTGGTGGATTCAGTAATACAGTAAGGTTAAATAACGCTTTATGACTGTTTACAAAACATTTAGCCTGATATCGAATTATTTCCAAAAAAAACATAAGTGGCCTGGGCAAGTCTGCATGATGCTTTTTATTTTATAGCTCCTTCTATGCTTTTAGTTCTTATTCTATGTTAACATCAATGTCAAGAAGCCTATAATTTTAATATGACACTGGAGATTGCACGGCGAACAACGAATTGAAGCCAAGAAAAGTGACCTTGAATGATGTCGCTTATGTTTTTGTCACTTTCTTTTCATCCTAAAGAAAGGGACAAAAAACATAAGTTGTTCGCCGTGCAATCTCCAGTGTCATATATAAGCTTCTGGAGCAGTGTCAATAAAATACCCTTCTAATCTGTGGTCAAGAAAACTCACTCTGCTCGATGTTCTCGAGTTGCACGTCGAGGTAGGCGTCGCGGATGGCGCGGTTGTGCTCAAAGGGGAAGCCGAGCGCGCGCATGATGATTCGCTCCAACATGGGCGTGCGCAGACACTCGTACCCCACCACCACCCGCTGCAAGAGGAGGATAAAAGATCTGAGCCCATGCCTAGCACTCAGGGGGGGACGGGCGATGCATATTTCAAATAATATTAATAAGATATTGAAGTTTTCTTTAAAACCTATAAAATGTATAAAATATTTTGTGATACGTGTCAAAGCGTCGGGAGACCGCTAAATAAATAAAATGAAAAGAGAAAACCAATTAACGGTCCCCCGACGCGACGACGCGATCACAAAATATTACTACTTAATTAATTATTTAAAGTTAAAGGAACAGGCGAAAAATCATATTTAAAACTATTAATAAAAAAAATAAAAAAAATCTATCACGATTCTGTAGTCAACAGGAACCCTTATAGTTTTGCCATATTATTATTATTCTCGACATATTAATGACGCAGACACATTTTACATTTTACAGAAATCTCAATTTCCTAAGCCCGACGTACCTATTTAAAGACATTACTCGTTCCTTTTTAGGGTTCAGTACTCAAAAGGGTAAAACGAGAACCTATTACTAAGACTCCACTCTCCGTCTGTCTGTTTATCTGTCACAAGGGCCCTGTTTTATAATATGTAGGTGGAAGTCTTTTTCAAATTCAAATTCAAATTCATAACATTTATTTGAAAAAAACACACTTGCTAGAAAGGGAGTTCCGCTTGTAATTTGTATCTTGTACCTTTATAAAACAGGGCCCTGCTCACGGCTCTCATGAACCGTGATAGCTGGACAGTTGAAATATTCACAGATGATGTATATTATGTTGCCGCTATAACAACAAATATTAAAAACAATATAAAGTTGATATTTAAGTGGGGCTCCCATACACCACACGTTATGTCTTGCCATTCTTTGCTCGATATTTATAACGGCAACAGGTAGACGGTTCAAATACTCACAGAATATTTAGTTATGTAATCACTTTAAAAATAAATAGGTAATTAAAATTATTTAAAAAAATAAAATAAGGGCTTCAACAACAGACATGTTTTCTTTGCCGTTTTTATAGATAATGGTACGGATCCCTTCGTGCGCGAGACCGACTCGCACTTGGCCGGATTTATAAATATTTAGAACTTAAAGAATCAACTCACATGCGGCCCGTCTCTAACGTAGCCGTGCCTCATCAGATCGCACTTCCTGGTGCCCCCGGGGTTCTCGAAGGTCAACACGTGCTGGTCTTCCGAGGGCGCCACCATCACCGGGAGGAATTTCAGGCAGGTCTTAAAGGCGAACAGCGACAGGCCACGCATTATTGTCATGGACTGCTCGTTATCTGTGGCAAGGAAATCAATTTTATCATCATCATCATCAGCCGAAAGACGTCCACTGCTGGACAAAGGTCTTCCCCAAGGTTTTTCACAACGATTGATACTCTGCTGCTGTCATCCAGCGGTTTCCCGCGACCTTTATCAGATCGTCGGTCCAGTTGTGGAAGGCCTGCCGACACTTCGTCTCCCGGTTCGCGGTCGCCACTCCAGAACTTTTCCGCTCCAACAGCCATCAGAATAAATTATATACCTACACGTATCAAAAAATTTTTTTTTTATGTTTTGGGCCCCCTCCGGGATCCCCTCATCAGATTCAGATTGAGACCACCTCGGAAGCATACTCTATCAAACCAAAAAATATTTTTTAAATCGGTCTACAATTGACGGAGTAATCGGTGAACATACATAAAAAAATAGGACAAGAGCATGTCGGACCATGCTCAGTGTAGGGTTCCGAAGCCGTTAAATACTACAAACATAATAATCTTTTCTATTTAAAGTCAATCGGTGCCGTCTTAGATGATTTTAGTAGGTATAAACACTTTAATAGCCTGTATCTCAAGAACCAATGATGTTTATACTTAGTCGTGATTGATTAAATTCGGTATATGCACTTTCATTATAGATTATTTTCAATACTTGTTATTTTACCTGTAGGTGGGGGGGGGGGCTACTAAGAGTCTCAGAGCTAGGCTGCGGACGGACAGATGGACGGACGAATATGGCGAAACTAGTTTGACTACGGAACCCTAAAAATCAGAAGAATATCCCCAGAACATAAGACCGTAGCTTAATTCTGTGGCTCTAGTGAAAACGGATACAAGTCGACTTAGCTCTTAATAAGAAAGGGCAAACGTCATGTACAGAGTATACTACACTTATACCGTTTTTCACCTAAACCTCGGGAGATTTGTATCCTTTTTCACTAGGGCCTTAAAATTTAGCTTGAACAAATCGATAATAAGCCATGAGTCCTGCATTTTCTGAATTATTCTTTATAACTCGTCTTACTGGAAATACATGCCGTGATAATCTATTACAAAGGTCTTCAATTGTGCTTACCAATTACAATTGCTGTCTAAAATGAGACCTAAAAGCTTTCGTTCTACGTTACCTTCTCCTACGTGATTAAGATTGTGCTGTAAATATGTTTACTGGTACCGAAAGTTTATGGGATTTGTATGATAAGTGTTTTTGATAAAAATAACAATGTAGACCAAGGCAGGAGCATGTCGGACCATGCTTAATGTGGGGTTCCAACGCCGTTACTTTAAATACGTTACGTTACGTTAATATGCGTGTCGGACTATCTGCATATTTAGGGCTTCATGCCAAAATCTGAATTATCAATATTTTGGTATTTATTAGTAAAATATAAGTACGTAATAATAAAAATTATCACCAAATTTCAAGTACATAGGTCTACGGGAAGTTAATAAATTCTAAAAAACTAAATTTTCATGGTTTATTTGTTTTTCCATCCTGTGTATTCGGGGCAAACGTCGCGACGTGTAAACGACGGTGCAAATGGCTTATGGCAGTTAGCGAGGATGCTTGAAACAACGCTAGTTGAAATTTCCCAAAATGTACGGAAAAGTCCACTTTTGTTACAAAAACTATTTTGGTTTTGGTAACAAACTCCCGTACATGTTACCAGTGTTCAAAGAAATATTCTGGAAAATGTAATTTTGGGGATTTTAACATTTTAGTAAGCGTTCACGTTCATGGTTTGAGATAAATCTTGTCCAGTGCTGACATGAATTCTATTAGCCATTTTACTTACCGAAATGGTCTGGGTTGATGAAGAAAGGGACGCTCCCATTAGGCCAGGTGACAAATACTTTCGAGTCGAAAACTGTTAAAAATAATTAGTTTAATATTTAATTTGTAAAACTTATTTTGATGGTTGTAATTTTTTCTGAAAACACTTCTCATGACTACAATTCTAAGACTCATCATATGCTTGGTAACGCATTTGGACGGGTATCCTGAAGTCCGAAGGTTTGTTTCTCAACTGTTTCTTTTGTCCAAAAATGTATAAGTTGGAAAAGCATTTTTTCTGAAGCCATATATCTACAAAAGCTGTAGGTTAGGTTAGGTTTGTCTTATATTAACCCATAAAAGATGAAAGGTTTCAGAAAATAAAAACAGTCAGAAAATTATCAATTTTATGAGAGGCTGTTTTCATACAACATAAAATTATCTCGGCTTATTTCATACTAACTACATAAATTAATAATAAAAAATATTTTAATTCCTCGCAGTAACTTTTGAAAAAGCAATATGTCTGCCTCGGCATTACGTGCAATTTGTGGACCAACACTGTCGAACTCTGCCCCCGGCAACAATATATTTCTAACTAATGAGACTTATAAGATCTTGTGATACGTAACCATTTACAAGAGGTCTAATGCCTCTATGCTAGTATTTTCAACGGGTGTCTTATCTCCATACCGGAACACAATAATGCGCGGTAGATAGGTCCTAACACTACTTGAAAATTATTACTTTAATTTTAGATTTATTCTCGCAATCGAAGTATGAAAGTAAAGTGATAAAGGGTTAGGATTTTGGTGGCATACCGTGGTTCGAGAATCCACGGAGTCGCTATTTCCGTCGCCATTTATTATGTACATAATACCACTTTGCCTTTGACCTTCAGTATTATAATATTAAAAAAACTACAAAATTTCATTTTTGGTTCGGTGTAACCATATATATTTGTTACGCTTTCCTCCGTACCAAAATTCATTTGAACTATGATGATACTGAAGGTCAAAAACAAAGTGGTACGCATACCGGGTGCTGTAATCGGGATCGCTTCTACTCTATAAACGAAACAAAATTTGTTCTACAACAAAAAATATGTCCTTACTTAATTTATTATTTGGGATATTTTCGAACAAACTAAATAGTATTTTCAATATACTCCATCCAATAGTCTAGTTGACATCTACTGACAGCCTAGCAACTTCGTAGTTTTCGCAATACATTGCTTGCTTAGAAAATCTAAATTCATTAATATTTAGCAGAAGAGGGCTATTCGTGCTGTCTACAAGATGGGCCAGAGAGACTCGCTTAGAGATAAGTTTAAAGGAATTAATATATTGACCATGCACAGTCAATACATTTATGAAAACATTATGTATGTTCATAAAAACATCGCTAAATTTAGAAAGAACTGTGACATACATAATGTTAATACCAGAAATAAACATAAGCTCGCAGTGCCCTTCACGCGGCTCCATAAAATAAAAAACTCTTTTATGGGTAATTGTATTAGGTTCTATAATAAGCTCCCAAGTAATGTTACTGAACTATCAGTAAATAAATTTAAGAGTTACGTTAAGCGTAAACTAATTTCTAAAGCATATTATAGTATTAAAGACTATATTAATGATAACAATGCTTGGGACTGAATTGCTTGTAATAAAATGTTTAGTCCTTATGACAAAAGGTTGCGAACGTCGAAAAAAAAAAGACATCCGACAGAGTTTCTTAGAGGTTCTTCTCTGATCGGTCGCGATTTGAACCTGCAGTCAATTTAGGCTAAGTCGCTACTATGACGTTTCAAAAGAGTTTATTATTTGTAAACCTACTTGAATAAAGATTATTCTGATTCTGATTCTGATTCTAGTTAACAATAAGTATTTTCAAAAGTTGTAGAATAAATGTTGTTACGTTTGTGGTGGAAACAATCCCTCAATTTAATGCTTCTGTTACAGGCAACACCCGGTATAATAAGTAATTAGTAAATTAGCGACTCCATGGATTCTTAAACCACGATTTGCCACCAGAGGTGATGACGATGACTGTCTAAAATGCCATAATGACACTCAAACTATAGCCACACTCGCTTTGCTCGGTTGGCTAAACATCTCATGTCATTATGAGCCATTTTACTACTTAATAAACAATCTACTAATTACATTTGGCAAGATACATCCGTACTTGGGTCATTCTTCTTTTTTACCGACAATTGCCTGTCCTAATTTTACCATACGTTATTAGTTAGAGTATTGATTATTAATGTTTTAGTGTTTGAATATACGTCCAAACATTTATTCATCTATTTAGTACTAAATTATCTTTCACTTTCTCTATCCAGTGTTTTTTTTTTCATAGAATCGCGTGACAGAGTGGTGATACAAAATTTAGTCTGCTCTGAAAAGGCCACTCTGTCACAGTATATTCTGAAAAATCACCATATAGAAAAAAACATTATCGCCACCGAAATAATCATTAATTAGTCCAAATAAAAATTCACGCATCGTATTTTAAAATCAAAAATTAAAACCATACTTATCAATAGTTGAAAAACGCAAAATATAGAAAAATTACGATGTATTGTCGGTAAAAAAGTAGAACGACCCACTTACCATCTTCATTGATACTATTAAACATATTGTCACTGTGAACAAAATATAAGTAATTAAATACAAAAAATACTTTTAGACCCAACCCCGCCATCTTTGCGGTGGTGAATAAGAAAACCAATTATAGGTTTATTGCCGAATGTTGAATTAAATTTATTGGGGTGTGAAGCAACGAATGCTAACAGTTTCGATAAGAAACTTGTAGTTGCAACATGTGGATTCGACGTATTCCCTGACCAGTCCGTCGTAAAGAATCGGTTAAGAGAACTTTAGGTTTTTTAGGGGTCCGTTCGGATCGCTACCAGCATCTTATCCATTAACCAACCGCCAAGCAGCATTCGCATTGCTGTGTTCCGGTGTGGGGATAAGACAACTGGTGAAATTACTAGCATAGAGGCATTTCATCTTAGTCCTCAGGGTTGGCAACGCATTTGAGGTCTTAGGATTGCAGTCTTAAGATTATAGTCTTGAGAATTCAAATGTCTATGTGGTCTCAGATTCCACTTACCATAATGTGGCCCGAGTGCTCGTGTGCCTTCTCCTTACCATAAAAAAGTCATACTAGGAACCCTTATAGTTTCGCCATTTCCGAATTTTTGTTACGCATATAACTTTATAAGATACAGGCGATTCAAGAGTTTATAATAAAATAAAATCATCTAATACGGCACCAAATTACTATAAACAGAGAATTAGTTATCACTTGTTGTTTTTCATGTTTGTAGTACTTAACGGCTTCGGAACCCTACACTGAGCATGGTCCGACATGCTCTCGCCCGGTTTTTTTTGTCTATATTTCGCGAACCCTAAAGCTGGGTCAACATTTGTATCAATCTGCCGATCACGATCACGCGTATCGTATCGAGCTCGCGTATCCTAAGTATGGACGCTCACTTTAGGCACACCGTAAGGTCACCGTTAAACCACACGAAAAAAGCTAAAATTAATGATTAACGCTGTCATTATGACAGGGTTTCATAGTGGCATAACAATTAAATTCCTTAACCGTACCTATCACTACCATCGTCGCGTGAAAAAATGCGTCCATAGTCCATACTAACCATAGCGTAGCAGCGTATCGTATTATAACTCCGTATCATTAAGTGTGCCCCCGTCCCCTTTGGGAATCGGGGAAATCCGCCTCGAGAGCGATCACGGCGTATCGCGTATCAAATCATAACTTCGTATCGTGATACAGTATTAGAACACTACCATACTTACCGATTTTGATACGCGTGTCCCATGGCGAGTATAATATGGGTTATAAACTACTACTATTAGTCGATGGGCTTGCAACCTACCTGTCACTAATACACTAGAAAACTGTTTGGCCGGTTTGTTCAAAATGTGACCACAAATCATAAACAAGTCTTTTTAAAGTTGTTGGCATTTCTGTAGCTCTGCCTACTCTGGGAATTAAGGCATGATTTTATGTATGTACCTATGTATATTTATCCACCCGAGCGAATCGAGGGCGGATGAAGTTCGAGTGTCCTTATCGATATCCCGACTTTTGACCAATTTATCATTTGACAAGCAAAAACGTGTTTGTTCAGCAAAACCTTTAGGTACATATTAAAAAGGTTACATAGGCTTATTAAATAAGTTAGGTTACGTTAGGCATCCCACAGATGATCAATTTATTTGTGCAATCACACTGATTGCCCAATCTTTTTGATCGTCTATGGCTATGATTGAAGTTTGCGCAATCATTTTATAAAAGTTTTTACAGAGTTTAATTTTCTTTCTGCCATCACGTGCGATTGTGCTGTCTGTAGTAGTGATTGCTCAATTTACCGTTTTATTCTTTCTTCTTTAATTAAATTATCAACGCTATTGCAGCAGCCAAATCCTTGTTCATCAGACATCTTTCATATAGCTCAATGTAACTGTTTTTCACATGACGTTGAGCCTGATAACTCAGTTTTAGTTTTTAATGGATCATAATGATTGATGATTGACTCAATCAATTGACACGTGTAGGGGCAGAACTTGTTTCAATCAGATTGTACAAAAATACGATTACGCAAACATTTTGTAGGTCTGTGGGGGGCCTTAGACTTATGACCACAAAAAAATATAAAACAATATGGCGGGAAGTATCTCTTTGCGATATGAAAGTTTGTAAAATGATGATTTGGTAAAACATTAGTGAACCGTCATTATCATTATTGTTTTTTAGTCTCGAGTTATTACACTCTACTTTTCACTTCGATCATAAATCCTAAATTATAATAATTTTATCATAGACACGTCAAAAATGCAACTTAAAGCGCTATAATTTTGACTTTTAACCCGTCAGTGTAATGCAGAAAGAGACAACAAGGTTGATTTTGGGGTTATAACAACAAATAGTCTATGGACAACTTTTTCGAAACGAAGACTGAGGCGGCCGCTATACATCCTCCACCGCCGAGCCCCAATCTGCCCTCTCCCGGCTTCATCACGCACTCCGACGACAAGGCAACGTCATCAAAATGGCAACATGTATCTGGCTGTTTGTGGTTTTATCAGAAAGTTAAAAAGAAAAAGTACTTTAGTCCCTTGAGACTAAAGCGCCCTTTTTACTAGTCCCAAGGGATTAAATCCATCACTAGTCCGCCTTATACAATAGCTAATATGAGTCATTTTACAGCGTGAGAAGTGAAAAAAAAAGATTTTTCTTGAGTATTATATCCTTGTAAGGCCCGCTGGAAAAATGTCGTTGTTTGAAATTGGAACAGGTATTTTTCACATGAAGTTCAAAATAAGTGTGACAGAATGCCTTTTAAAAGGCCTTTGGGCGTTACAAGGCTATATTAGTACGTTCATCGTTCCCTAATTCAACTACAAGCTAAACTGTGAGTTTTTGTGACTAGGTAAAACTTGTATGAGCTTGTCTCCTCATATTTAATATCATTATGTAAGTCGTTTATCGCTATTCCCTGAGGAACTGTCGAATGTTTCAGGATAAAAAGTGACCTACCTAATGTCCTTCCCCGGGACTCAAACTATCTCCATACCAAATTTCTTCTAAATCGGTTCAGCGGTTTATCCGTGAAAGAGTAACAAACAAACAGAGTTACTTTCACATTTATAATATTAGTATAGAAGTATAGATATAATTCTTCTATTTCTTCTGTAGGTACGAGGGTGACACTGAAAGTTTTTAGAAGTGGCCACTTGTAAACAAAATAATTAAAAAATAAGTTTAAATTTTGAAAATGGTACTCTTTGCCAATATTATTGAGTATGAATTTTATTCATTTGTCATTTGTTTTACGATTTGGCGGCAAATTCAAAATTGTCTGTGTCACGTAAGCATGTGCATTTTTTTTTTGACTTTTGTTATCATTTAAGTCAACAAGAAAGTTATGTGTGTTGTTATAGACTACGATTGGCCTTTCCCGATGAAGCCCCATCTCGTGCCACTGTTTTCAACTGGTTTAATGAGTTTAAACGTGGTCGCACTAATCTCACCGATGGCCTGCAAAGGGACGGCCTTCTACGGCGACGACTGAAGATAACATCAGTGTTGTGCGGCGTATTATAGAGACTGATAAAAGAGTGACCTATCAGCAGATTCGGACAAGCTTAGGCATCGGTATGAGCCAAGTGCACAAAATCCTACATGAACATTTACCGGTCAGGAAGCTTGTGCCCGGTGGATACCTCATAATTTGACCGAGGCCCAAAAACTCCATCGTGTTGATTGGTGCCGTGAAATGATTGAAAGATTTAACGCAGGTGAATGCTGTGTTCGACATACTTACCTACTGGTGACAAAAGCTGGATTTACTGTTATGATCCCGAAACCAAAAGACAATCTGCTCAGTGTGTGTTTCCTTCCGAGGAGTTGCCCACTAAAGTGAAGAGAGGTGGTAGAGTGGGAAAAAAGATGGTGGCCTCGTTCTTCGGAAAGATAGGTCATTACGCGACAATTGTTTAAGAGGATCGAAAAACAGTCACTGCAGAGTGGTGCAATAATAATTGTTTGCCACTTGTCTTGGAAAAAGTTCGGGAGAAACGACCTCGCAGTAGAATCGTCCTTCAACAATCGATGATTTGGCGACGTCAGACGTGGAATTACTGGGTCACCCGCCGTATAGCCCCGACCTCGCACCTTGCGATTTTTATTTATTCCCGAAATAAAAGAAAAACTTCGAGGAAAACGATTTGTGGACGCCGAGGAAGCTGTGGCTGCGTTTCAAAAGGCCGTCGAAGAGACCCCTAACGGACGAGTGGACAAAGTACCTACTTTTCTCAGTGGTTCCATCGGATGCAGCGTTGTATTGACATGAATGGTCACTATTTTGAAAAGATATAACATACATACGTACATAACATCACGCCTTCATTCCCAGAGTGGGGTAGGCAGAGCTACAGAAATACCAACAACTCGACTTACTGATATTTCTGTAACCACATTTTGCACTAACAGGCTAAGAGGTTTACTAGTGTATTAGTGACAGGTTGAAAAGATATAATAAAACTAATAACTTGCTAGTTTACTCACTTTTTGATTTTCTAAGAACTTTCAGATTGACCCTCGTGCCTGTAAAATCGTAACGGCTGACCCGTCGCAAACTTTGGCAGTACGCACAGATCAGTAATTTTTTTTAGTGATTTTTGAGAAAGATAAAACTTTTTTCGTTCTCATACTTTACGAGTTACAAGACGGCAATATATTTGCCGCCGTCCGTCTACACATCCAAACATTGATTTTTTATTGAATTTCATTAATTTACTACGGGAGTGCGATTTCAAATTTGTTTTTTTTCTCTAAAGTTTATACCGCCTAAATTATCTCTGAAATAGGAGTGTTATGAGTTATGACTATCAGAAAAAACGAGCAAAAATACTTTTTATTACTAGACACTTTGTTCACGTATCGGGACATAGCAAAATACCTCAAATCATGTCGAAAATCTACCATTTATTAATAGGAGTGAATTTTACTAGTTCTATTTTTGTTACTGGATTAGTAGGTTTATAATTTCAGTTCTTAATACTTATAAACACAAAAAAACGGTGCTTTTTGTTAATAAATTAAAATGTATGACGGTAAATATATTGCCGTCAACCACTAAATAGTTAGTCTGTTTATTAATGGCAAGGAGAAGGCACACAAGCACTCAAGACAGCTATGGAGTGGGATCTGAGACCCATACACATTTGCATTCTCGAGTACAATCTCAGGACTGCAATCCTAAAGCTGGGTACGAATTGAGCGGCTCAGCTTGAGGCACGCTCACCCCGCGCAGCGAGCTCCTCCTGAGCCGACATTTCAAATTGGCGTCGGACACGATGACAGTCGCGGCTGCGTTTATCACGTCCAAACTACGCGGGGCACGCACACCGAGGCATCTTTGGGCACGGTCAAAAGACCTCGGCGGCTCGCCGCGCGCCGCTCGCCCGCTGCACGCTCACAGCGCGTGAGCACGTACGGATTTGTGTAAAATAGGTGAGCCGTGCGTGCCTCAACCCGAGGCTGCTGTAATTCGTACCCACCCTAAGGACTAAGATAGAATGCCTTAATATACAGGGTGTCTCATTTAAATCGATATGTGAAAACAATGCATTTTATACATTTTAGACATCAATCAATATCTAAATAGAAATAGTATTTTTTTTTTCAAAACAACCTGATTTGATTCCCGAGTTGAGTACAGGTTTTGTTTTTTAAAGTATAAATGCAGTTTTTCTTCTTATTAAAATCGATGACATGGTTCCTAAGAACAGATCTCCGTATGTCTTATAGTTTCAGAATTTCCCATACTGGCCGATTTAAATGAGACATCCTGTATGCTAGTAATTTTACCGGCTGTCCCATCCCCACACTCGAACAAACCAACACTGCTGCTTAGTAGTAAATTAAAGTATCAGATGGTGGTAGAGTTCCGGAGGGACTCTGTACAACATTAAGCACATAACAGCATTAGGCATTAAGTCTGCCATTTGTTTTTTTTTTGTGCAGTTGAAGTCATAAACATTTTTACACTTTAGTACCTTGTCACAAGTAACAAGGTGACCGTGCAATAAAGATTAAAAATAAATAAACAAATAAACATCAAAAAATATTTGGAAACAATCTTAGAGTTTGCAAAATATGACATGTAGTTCTTTACCAACGCAAGTAGTGTGTTGGAATAAAGACTAATAGTAGAACTTAAAAGCTAAAACCAGTGGTAGAATAATACAAAAACATAACGCTAAAAATTACAATTTATTTATACAAAATCTACACTTTCACTGGCAACCCCAAAAGCTTCCTGACAGCTGAATCATATTTCTTTAATGTGGCATCACTTTCTCCATCATTCATAACACTGGATATAGCATCAATATATCCTTCTGCCTGCGGTATCTTACTCATATCAAATGTTTTATACTCATCTTCAGTCAATTTTACATCTTGATTACTTGATCTCAAATGCCAATCAATAAGACTCTTCTTAGACTTATTCAAATTAAAATCATAACATTCCATATCTGATTCCAACTTACTTTTCTCCCAGTCCTCATGATTCCATGCTTCATGATACAATGCGGTCAACAGATAATTCACATAATCCAAATTCTGCTTTCTTAATGGGCATCGGTCAGCTGTGATAGTAACCAAATCAGTTTCCTCATCATAACGGTCTCCTACTAAACGTAAAAACTTGTCCTTAGCGTGTCGGTCAAAATTTAAACTTGATAACTTTATCCGTAGTGTGACTATTCTCGCAAGTGGATTACGGATTGATGGACTTGCATGGCAATAATCAGATGAAATGATTTCTTGTGGATAGTGTTTTTCTATTGCTTCTTCAGAGTTGAGTTGTTTCGGCCATTCTGTGCAGAAGCTTTTAATAGCCTCGCATTGAGCTTTAATAACAGGCGGTGTGAGGTGAAGAAAGTTTGGTACCTTCATAAGCTCAGCATTTGCTTTTTTGCCAGGTGGAGCCATGCCCTTAGGAACATAGCCTTGACGGATAGGGAGAGGCACTGAAGATGGGTGGAAGGATTTCGGGCCCGGCCAGACGTTGCCCCAGTCCTGAAAATATACAATAACTTGGTTAATGCAGCAGTAATATTGAAATTATTGTTAAACAAATAAAAGTGACTAAGACACTTTGACACTATGCTACTTTAAATATAAGTTGACTACATACTTTAATTAGGCAGTGATGAATTAGTTTTGTTTATAGTTTTATTGATGACACTGATACACTGAAACTTTCAATTTCAGTTAGACTAAAATATCTGCCTAAATGTTTTATGATTTTATATAAGAAACAGAGCTTGCTGTAGATGTACTATATATATTTTTATATTTATACTCAGTGAATATGCACACATCAGCAGGCCTATTATGGTTGTGTTTATCAATATGACCACTTTCTGACCATTATGCAAGTGCAAGAGTGTCAGATGCCTTAACCACTGTAATAAAGGTACAGGCGAAAAAAAGGAAATTAACCCACTTTGAGTATTGATAGGCCAGACTGTAACTAACTAAAAGTCAGTGTGTTAGTTTACTACTGTGAAAAGATTTGTGTCCACTGTCCATGTCACCATACGATTTAGAAAACAGTTCAAGTTTTGCAACTATTTTAGCAACTACATTAGAAATCTGAATCCACATACCAAATATTTCTTACTGCAAAAAAGAAAGCTATAGTAGGGTTAATAAATTGTTGTTCTAGAGTTAGTTGGGAGCTAGATCAATTTGTGTAAGACGGCCCACATAATTATATAAATATTAAAACAAGGTTACGCCTAGATGGTTTGTCCCTAGTTCCACACAGTAGGTAGTGACTAGAAGAAAAAAATGGGGTTATCATCACCCTACCTGGTCTGTAGCCATTCTATCAGCCCTATCGGGCTGAACATCGCTCCTTTTTACTAGTCGGCGTTGCTGTCTTTGGGTTTTTCTTGTAATATCAAGAACCCTGAACTCCTCCTCTTCATCATCCTTTTTTAAGGTTACATTAGCAGCAGTAGAACTCAAACGCCATATTTTCACATTTAATATTGACACGAGGCTGTTGGGCTTGTAATGTTTAATGAAAGCACTCATTTCTGCTTGTTTAAACAATTAATAATGTTATTGTAGGGAGGCCATTTTTAGGTTACTTCGCTATACTATAATGTTGCTAGTACAATAAAAAATTGACATGAAAATATCCAATGCATACTTTTGATGATTATAATTAATTATAAAATATCAAAATTTGATCCTATAAAACCTAAACAAATCCAACTTGTTTATTTTTGTCAAGTAATTGCCCAATTTCTTTAAGTTTTATGCAAGAATATATTTTTTTTTGTTAAACATTATATCGAAAAGTCACAAAGATAAAAGTGAACGTCGTTATTATTTGTGCGCCGTTCTCAGTAAGTCGATACTCAATAATCACATAAACATTTATATAAAATAGTTAGTAGAAGTTAATTTAAAAACTTTTACATACATGGTTTCAAAACAAAACGTATCGCAATTTCTGACGAACTACCCGCGTGGAGTCGCCTCCATAATTATTAACCAAAAAAATGGTATATACCGTCAACATTACTGTCAATTTAAATTGGCGCTAGTATCAACGGAAGTTGTAAATGAGTAAAGGAGAAAACCGCGTAGTCCCACGACGGCGTTTTGTACATTGTTTTGTTATAAACTAGTTTGATCCACAATTGAAAAAGTCATTCACTTGATTTACTTCAGTTAGATGCTATACTGCGCGTGCTTGTTTGATATTTTTTGTTATGTTACTAATATGGTATAGTGTTTTAGTGTAGGTGTGGTGTATATTACTAACTTAAGATGTCTGACAGCGGCAGAAAAAGATGCAGGAAGACTAAATTAGTACCACGGGATTTTAGCGAGTTCATTGATGAGGACAGCTTTCTGCAGGTAGGCTGACGACCACCATTTTGTTGAAACTTTTGTGGGTACCACAACATAATTTCAATGACTCAATTGACACATTTTGAGTACTATTTGTAGGTAATTTTAATGTAGGTAATAATCGTAATGTTTACTTTAAAACTTATAGTACCGTTTAAGATCAGTAAGCATTTGCTATAAACATCAATAGCGATGTGGGTAGATACACGTCATTGTTAACTAAATACATTTATTAAAAAAATGCAGGAACATATTTAAACAAGCTGTCTACCACGTATCTTTGAATATTGTTTAATGCTAAGCCTTAAATCTTGATTTAAGACTTAAACTGGATTTTACTTTTCTTGCTATAACTAGAACGGTTTAGGTACTTAACTAAAAGTAAACAAACAAAACCACGTGGCTCTGTTCAACAGCCAATCAAGACTGTTTTGTCGATCTATGACGTATCGCACGTATCAGTATTCTGCTTCTATTGGCTGCTGAACAGAGCCACGTGGTTTCGTTTGTTTACTTTTAGTTAAGTACCTAAACCTTTCTAGTATAGGGATCTTGAATAGATCTTTGTAATGCATTCTGTTTGTTCAGATTTTCAGTTACTTTTTGATTTTTGTCAGTAGGTAAGAATGTCGTCAAAGTCGTATGTTTATTATTCAAGAGGGTATATCACTACATCACTACAATATTATACTTCTAATCTCTACACCTTTAAAAGTACAAGACTGTTTTACACTTTCTTACACTAATTAGCGAACTTAGTAATTCTTTGCAACAGGTTGAAAAAGTTTACAAGAATTGTCGACGCTACTTTCACTACACTTTTTGCCTTAAACCTGTCACTAATACACTAGTATACTTCTCGGCCTGATTTTGTGAAATGTGGTTGTCACTATCACTACATAGGTACATAGTATAAAACAAAGTTGCTTCCCGCAGTCTGTCCCTATGTAGGCTTAGGTCTTTAAAACTACGCTACGGATACTGATGCCTTTTTTTTTTAATAGATAGAGTGATTCAAGATGAAGGTTGATATGTATAATACTTTAACCTGGAGTGAAGCGAGGGTGGTCACTAGTAGAATTATAAACAAGTCTTTTTAGAGATGTTGGTATTTCTGTAGCTCTGCCTACCACTCGAATGAAGGCATGATGTTATGTATTGTTTTTTATTATCCTATGTATTCTATCCATCTCTTGATATGTGGTGGATTTGTCTTAATTAAACAATAAACATATTTTTTATTAACTTAGCTGCATCAAGTGCGTGTTGAATAGTCAGTGGTAGTTCAGAATCATCTACTTCTTCATTCAGTTTTACCTTATTTCAACAT
The DNA here is from genome assembly GCA_949316455.1 of Acleris holmiana. Classification (NCBI taxonomy): domain Eukaryota; kingdom Metazoa; phylum Arthropoda; class Insecta; order Lepidoptera; family Tortricidae; genus Acleris; species Acleris holmiana. Next base: position 6,522,456 of record OX438790.1, on the reverse strand, counting down.
TAAATCAAGAATTTGTTCATAAGTAAGTGACCCAGTTCATAGTGGTAGTCAACTTGGCAAGGAGGCAACTAAGAATGGTACTCTCTGCAGAATAAGTTTAGGAGAAACAAGCTAATGGGCACGGATCTCGGTTTAGGGTGTACCTATGGGATGTGGGATTGGAGAAAGGAATAGGTTTCCATCTTTTTTTTTTAATAGAACATTGTTTTTATATGCAGTCATGTTTCATGTGTAGTGATATGAGCACATTTCTTCATAATAGAGAAGGTCTGCTGCGCTATAAAGAGTTTATCAATGTGTGGGTTTTAAGGAAAACCAACCTAATGGTGCTCTGTTCTACATTATAGGGAGTTTATCTTTATAAAGAGTTTACACTGTAGGTTTGTTTGCAAAAAAACCCTTGACTATATTGGTCTATCTATTTATGGGCTAACAGGCCAAATACAGTTATGTTAAAGTATAAATACCCCTCTTTTGGCCTTGGGTGGTTAAAAATATGCACACACCTACAGGCTCAGCTGGAAATTAATATGGGTTGATCTCCTTTTTAAGGTTCCGTACCCAAAGGGTAAAAACGGGACCAGGGAAGACTCCACTGTCCATCTCATGAACTGCTTAAATTAAAATTAATTATGGGGGGCTCCCATACAATTAGGAACTCTTATAGTTTCGTCCGTCCGTTCGTCCGCAGCCTAGCGCAGAGACTTTTAGTACTAGAAAGCTGTAATTTGGCATGAATATGCATATAAGTCACGCCAACAAAGTGGAATGATAAAATGTAAAAAAAAATAAATTGATTTACCTCCCCTACACATAATGTGGGGATGTATTTTTTTTCCTTGTCTACCCCATAGTTTGGGGTATCGTTGAACAGATCTTTCTAAAATATTACGGGTTTGTAAAAGTTAGGAAATATTGCTTTAAAGCCCTAATTTTTATTAGACGCAAGTGTCTTCCCCCTGTAGGGGTACAGCCAAAACAACAAATACAAAAAAACTTAATGAAAGCGTATAACGAATTTAAAAGGGAAACTATCACGACTCAGTAGACGTGATTGGTTCTTGAGATACAGGCAATTAAAGACGGCACCAAACAATTTTAAAAAGGAAATTAATTATTACTTGTTGATTTTTTATGTTTGTAGTACTTAACGGCTTCGGAACCCTACACTGAGCATGGTCCGACATTCTCTTTTTATAGTTGAAATGTTAGTAGGTATGGTTATCAGCAAAATTAAATGATCATTTTAGTACCTTGTCACTTTCACTACTTTGACGCATCCCAATTGCCGCGGTATTGTTACGTTAGTTCGATAAAGTATTAAAATGATAATCTACTATTGCTGTCGACTGGTAGGTACCTATATTAGCATAAACTTTGTATCACAGGTACTGGGTATTTAAAGAATAAAAATAAAATGTACCTACCTACAAAGGATATTGTTTTGCGGGGACAATGGCTCGTCCCTCTGAGAGAATGACCCAAAGCACATGAAACGAAAAACCGGGCAAGAGCACGTCGGACCATGCCCAGTGTAGGGTCCGAAGCCGTTAAGTACTACAAACATAAAAGATCATCAAGTAATCACAAATTTTCTATTTAAAGTCAATTGGTGCCGTCGTAGATGATTTTAGTAGGTATAAACACTTTAATCGCCTGTATCTCAAGAACCAATGATGTCTACTTAGTCGTGATAGTTTTCCTTTAAAATTGGTTATATGCTCTCTCATTTAAGTTTTTTTTCATATTTTTAGTATTTGTAGTTTTGGCTGTAGGTGGGGGCTTTAAAGCTTAATATTTCATAAACGGATTACTTAATTAAAAACTGTTTTCACAAAACCAATATTTTTGAAAGACCTATCCAACAAAGCCACACACTATAGGGTAGACGAGAAAAAAAAAATACATCCCCACGTTACGTGTAGGAGGTACACTAAAAATATATTTTTTTTTACTTTTTATTGTACCACTTTGTTGGCGTGATTAATATGCATATTCATGCCAAATTGCAGCTTTCTAGTACTAATAGTCTTTGCACTAGGCTGCGGAAGGACGGACGGACATGGCGAAACTTAAGGGTTCCTAGTTTGACTACGGAACCCCAAAAAATCTCTTTACTATACTTTCTCAGTAAGTGCAAAATTAGATACCTACTAAGTACCTACCATAATAAAAGGCGTGAAAGGCGTTCATTAAACCGACTTAAAAACTGGGCAGTAATTTGAATTAAGGTACCTCTAGGTTAAAAAAAAATGGTGCTACAGGTAGCGGGTTCCCAGTGCCGGCGCTGGGGGCGGTATTGTAGCTACTCGGGTAAAACATGAGAGGCCATGGTTTGCACATTTTTAAATTTTAAAGTATTAGATGTATGACCATAAACTTACAAAAGCGGCCAAGTGCGTGTCGGACTCGCCCATGAAGGGTTCCGTAGCAGCAAGTAACATAATATAAAAGTTCGTTGTAGCTTTGATCAATGTTTTTATGACGTATTTAAAAAAAACTAATTATTAGATGTCGTTCAAACCAATTTTCGGTGGAAGTTTGCATGGTAATGTAACTAATGTACATCATATATTTTTTTTAGTTCTATCTTTCTTTTATTTTAGAAGTTACAGGGGGGGGAAACTTATTTCAACACTTTGGAAGTGTCTCTCGCGCAAACGGTTCAGTTTAGAAAAAAATGATGTTAGTAACCTCAATATCATTTTTGAAGACCTATCCATAGATACCTCACACGTATGGTTTTAAAGAAAAAAAAAATGAGTTTCAGTTCTAAGTATGGGGAACCCCCAAAATTTATGTTTTTTTTTCTATTTTTGTGTGAAAATCATAATGCGGTTCACAGAATACATCTACTTACCAAGTTTCAACAGTGTAGTTCTTATAGTTTAGGAAAAAAGTGACTGTGACATACGGACGGACAGACAGACAGACATGACGAATCTATAAGGGTTCCGTTTTTTGCCATTTGGCTACGGAACCCTAATATATGCAGGGTGTTAGGCAGATCGTGTGCCAAAAGAATACGGCGGGTAGGTATTGTAACTTGCAACACACTTTAGGCTAATTAACAGTCATCCTGCCCACGGCATTTTTTATCTGTTTTCTTTACATATATGTTTTCCCACGCAGCTATTTTTTTTAATGAATAGCTGTTCAATTAGGTAATTTATTATGCAATGAAGTCGGGAAAAAATAAAAGGTTATTTTTGGTCGTAAATTGCGTATTGAATATCATTAAAGAATAATTAGCAGTGAAAATAAATGTTAACTTTTATTACCGTATTTTATAATTGTAGAACTTTTAATGTTTTTTTATCATTGTTTGTCAAATTAACTTGTTTTATCGAGTGCATTTATTATTTATTTCATAAAGTAAGTTCACTTAACTTCAAGGAAGTAATAGGTAATGTAAACCACCATTTTGGAGTGAAACCATTTTTTTGCCAAAAAATTCACAGTGATTGTAGACATGTGGTATAGTATACCGTTAGAGTGGTCATGAACTGAAGAAGTTTTTATGAAATTGGAAGATCCGAGAAGCTCCTATTTTTTTTAATTGTGCTGTAAAGTTGAGCTTGACGACTTAAATTTTCAAATTTTCAAACTTTGTCGGCTCATATCTATTTTTTTGTTTAGGTCTTGTATTGTAGCCCGTGTGGTTGCCGGGTTAGAATAGTGCCACTCCATGTCTTCCCGTGGATGGACGACTCAGGGAATAAGGGCCTGTAGTATTGATAGGCGATGGGCTTGCAACCTGTCACTAATACACTAGTAAACTTCTTGGCCTGATTGTGCAAAATGTGGTTACAGAATTATCAACAAGTCTTTTTAGAGTTGTTGGTATTTCTGTGGCTCTGCCTACCCCACTCTGGGAATGAAGGCGTGATGTTATGTTATGTGTTGTGTGTTGTCTTGTATTAGTCTAACCTAACCTAACCTACGTAATGAATTTTAAAGACAACCTGAAAACAACAGGGTTTAACCAGAAAATAGCTTTCGATGGAGTGAAATTCGGTGAAACGATACGTTCTATGAATTGAGTATCAGTGACACCCAGATTTTGCGATGTGTGTGCGTACACTTAAAGGTGGGTACGAATTAGAGCAGCCTCGGGTTGAGTCACGCACGGCTCACCTAGTTTCCTCTGTACGCGCTAACGCGCTGTGCGCTAGCAGCTGGCGCGCGGCGCGCGGCGAGCCGTCGAGAGTCGGTCTTTTGGCCGTGCTCAAAGGCGCCTCGGTGTGCGTGCCTCGCGTAACTTGGACGTGTATCCGAGAATGACAAGTTCTAAGTCGTCTGTGGGTAAATTTGATAAAGTTGCTGAGCCGTTTCACCACCGAGGCAATTTCTTCTTCTTTTTGTTAATAATTCGGTGAAGTATGATAAACACAGCCGCGGCTGTCATCGTGTCCGGTGCCATTTTGAAATGTCGGCTCGCGTCAAGCACGCTGCCTCACCCGCGCATGTTTCTGTGCAACCATTTGGATCGCGAGCAGCTCGCCACGCGGGGCGAGCATGCCTCAGGCTGAGCCGCTCAGATTCGTACCCAGCTTTAGATGTGTAACAATCCCGCTATGTCGATGTTGGGTAATACCGCGCATTAACAACACCTGTTGTATGATTCCAGGTCCCCCCACACAAGAAACCTCTCCTGCAAAATATAAAAAAGGAACCAGGCGACCATGGCAGCCTTGAAGACTCTTCACCAGCTTTGAAGTTCTCCGTCAAGGTCGAGGTGGAGGACATCCCCAACACCACCCCTGACGATGACCATTCGAACTACATGAAGTATCTCTTCAGTTTGTCGAATGAATCCAAATCCAAACATGACCAAGGGAGTTCCGCAGGCAGAAAGCCGCAGGAAGACGAAAAGATTTTCATAATGGATGCCAATAAGATACATCGGCTGCTACCCGCACTTCTCAGAAGGCATCCAACTGAAAAAGAAGCTGTTGTAGCTACTAGGAATTCGTGGGGAAAACTCTTCCATGAGACAGCAGAGGCACTGCCAAGGGGTTTGCAAGATGCTGAGTTGCAACAGACTATAAATGAGTGGAAGACTTGGTATCTCTGTTCACGGCAAAGAGAAACCCCTTTCTGCTACAAATGTTACGTCTGCTCCCACGCCTGGTGGAACTTCATGGATTTTAGAGATCACATTAAAATACACCCGGATTCTTACGTCAAACTAGAAATCGTCCATCAAGAGTGCCATGTCATATGCTACGAGGGTGAACAACCCGCCGTTAGAGAGATATACGTTTCGGGCAAGTGTTTTAAATGCGCCATGGAGTTTAAAGATCATCTAGAAAACAAAAGGTTTTCAGATTACTACTATTACTGCATTCATTGCAGTGACAAATTTCTAACATGCAGCGTCTTAGCTAGGCATATAGGAGCGTGTGACAAAAACCCGAAACGAGCGCCGAGGGAAATAAACGAAGGCGAAAATGCTTTCATTGAGCACGTTTGCCACGTCTGTGAAGCGGCTTTTACGAGCAAGCAAGAAAAACAGGACCACCTAAGTGTATGCCACAGTGTTCGCTCGGATGAGCCGATCGCAACATCCTACAAGATATGCCGACAGTGTGGCAAGCCTTATTTCCTGTTCCACCACCACGTTTGCCCGAAGAGAAACATAATCCATCCATGCAGATACTGCCACGTGAAGTTCCAGAACAAGCAAATGCTAGAGGTGCATATGAGGGTGTCAAAGAAACCGACCCAGTGCAGTATCTGTGATAAGTTTCTCCAGAAGACCTGTTTAGAAGTGGAGCATTACGCGTCCCACAGTGATAACTTCTATATCATGTATCGCTGTCTGACGTGTAAGAAGATCAAGCTGTTCCATGGGGATGACACGATAAAGAATCACCGCCTGAAGAACCACAAGCGGTTCGACAGCCGCCGGCCTGGTTGGGAAAAGGTGGGTTGGCGGATTTGGCGTTTAACTTATATTGTCAATGTTTAGGGTACCTTATAGTTTCGCGATGTCCGTCTGTGTCTGTCCCCGGGTAATCTCAGAGATTCTGGGTACTACTAAGCTGGAATTTGGCATAGTTATACATTTAACTTAAGTTAGCTTAAGCTAACAAACTTGTAAAATATAATCTTGAAAAAAAATTGTTTCAGTTTGTTTCCATATTATGATTTTGGCGAGGTATCATTATGTACAGTCGTGAACGTTAATTTAGGACCCATTTAAAAAAATTGCTTGACGTCGTCAATGTCATTTGTGACTTACAACAAACTCCACCTTATTGATGTAGAATGTCAGATTGACTTTGGGGGTAAGATGGATGGATGGAAAATTAATGTTCGTGACTGAACATGTATTGGAAATATTGAACTCAAAGACTTTAATTCTCGCTAGAGTTACATAATAATCAAAATGGCTGACTTATACTCTATTTGTGACAGGAGACTAAAACCACATCTGATCTAATTTTTCTAATTTTGTTTTGCAGATAATCGTCCCGAGGCTGATGCTGGAGCAATGCCAGTTCAATCCAAATGGACGCGGGCGGAAAAGTAAGTTTTATTTTTTTATCAAATTTAATATACATTCAGTAAGATACTAAAACTCTATTTCCAGCCCCCCATTGTCACTTTTGTTATACTTTCAATCCACAATAGCGCGCCCTTCTACCTAAAGGAGGTAGGGCAAATCACCCTATATGACCAGTAACGACAAGCGATATGTCATAGGTTATTTATTCGGCATAGGATAAGTTCTAAAACTTTTCCTATGCCGAATAGTCCCAAATATTTGTGTTGTAACAGTTATCGCCACATAAAGACAGTGGGAGAGTTCAAACAACCACATTTTTTTGAAGTTTTATATAGTAAATATCTTGCAGCGATAATTTCCAGCCTTAAAAAAAACGGTTAAATTACCTAGGTATCCGATAAGATATCGCGCTATAGGGAATGTTGAATATTACATGACAAATTTTGCTTAAACAAATTAAATAAAAATAAATATCAGGGGACAATCTCACTTACTCCCAACTTGGCCAAAGTGTCGTCGAACATTTTAGTGGTGGTAGGACCTTTTGCAGGGTCTTTTCGGATCGATACCACCATCTTATCCTTTAACCTTTCAGAACCCATGACACATTTTAATTGAATCATTAAAATTCGAATTTAAAATCTTTCGTCAATCAAAACTAAGTTCGAAATTAGTATAGGTTAAACTATCGCCAAGCTGATGCAAACAGTTTTGGTGTTCCGGTGTGGAGATAATACAACGAGTGAAATAATTAGCATGGAGACATTCCATCTTGGGTCTCAGGGTTGGCAACGCACAAGATTATTTTTCCTTTCCTAGTTAGTTTGATGCGATGCAGTTTGTATTGCATTTGATTAATACTCCGTACGACCGCTTTATGATTCAAACTGTATGTCTTGTATTTTTTAATTACAGAATGTAAAACTGTCCGAAAACCAATCTCAAAGAGTATAGAAAATAATGTCACTATTGCTGAAGACGAGGATCTTGTCATAAATAAAACTAATGAGGTGGCAAAATACTATAAAAAACCTAAGGAGACCTTACAACAAGTTCCAGATAAGGCTACAATACTTGAACAAATAACAGAAGCTGTAGACATAAAACCGGATATTACAAAAATAAAGCTAGAGAAAGACGATGAAAGTGAACCACCTGTTTCTAATGAAGATATGGAAGTACCGAGACTAAATACTGAAGAGTTGCAGATAGATCCAGAAGTTTCCAAAGTGTTCCAAGCCACAAAATCAAATCAAGAATTACCTGAGGACACTGTGTTACGATTTGATCCTGAAAATTTCATTGTTAAACATGAAATCAAAGGTGAACCCGCTGATTCTGAAGATGATTTAATTGTTATAAGTCAATTGGCTGATTCCGAACCAGTCAAAGAGGAAACAAGTAGTGACCTATCAGATAATAATATGGTTGTACTTAAATTAGAACCGGAAGTTATCTTAAAAGCGGGCTATAGGAAGAGAAAGATATATAAGTGTAACAGATGCGAATTTGAAGCATTCCACAAAGAGTACAAGGAACATATAAACAATCATTGCATGAAAGTGACCAGAGTCGATATGGAGCCAGTGGAATATAATTTCAAGTGTACCAAATGTGACAATAGTTTTGAGAGTATGAAGAGATATGCACAGCATTTTGTGAAACATAATTGTCAATATATGTCGTGTCCGCAGTGTAGAGCCGAGTTTGAAAGTATCACTAAACTTATAACGCACTTAAACAGACACATTAAGAATCAGTTTTTAAGGATACAACAAATAAGTGATAACGAGCCGGAACATCAGAAAAAGGATTTTCAGTGCAAGACCTGCAAGAAAGTGGTGTTTGTGAAGGATATGTTTGATCATTGGGAGGGACATTTGGAGATAATTGGTGAGCTGTTGAGGAGGAAGGCCACGGTGGACATAATCAAGGGGGGGGCGAGAGGGGAGTACGCTTTGAATCCAGAAGTGTTGAAAAGGATTCTAGGTAAGGTAAATAGATCATTATCATTAATCCCATTACTAAAATGATCATTAAACAAATCAAATGAGGTCTGAGGATTGCAGTCTCGAGATTATAGTCTTGACGCTTCAAATGTTTATGGGTCTCAGAATCCACTTACTATTGGGTGGCCTGAGTGCTCGTGTGCTTTCCCGTTGCCATAAAAATGAAAATAAATAAAATACTAACATCGATAATACATTTATGGCAGCATTACATGGTAAAAACCTCATGTCATAGTGACCCTTTCTCCCAGAGATGTTGTATCTATGATTTTTATGTACCCTAGTTAAATCAAACACTCTTAAAAAAAGAACTCGTTTATATCGGACGGTAGCTACTATGCTACTGACAGATGGATACAAATGTTAAACTTATCACACGCCTCATTGTTAGGGGTTAAAAATACTAGATCTAGAAACCTAATTTCCATTGAAGAAGGACATGTAATTTTTGAAAATACATACATACTATCACGCCTTCATTCCCAGAGTGGGGTAGGCAGAGCCACAGAACTATATCGAGATAGAAGGAAAGAGTTCGTCGATTTATATGAGATCCGAGCGTGTAACATTTTGCGTAGGCACTGACGTCACGCGAGTCTTTTAGTGATGTGTACAAAATCGTTTCTAATCTGTGGTGTCATCGATCGCACGTCGCAACGGAAGAGCGTCAGCAATGCCACTAGGGAAAGTATCTAGACACGCTTCAAGCCAAGTTCAAGAAACAGAACTGGCGAGCCGCACCGTGTGTAATATTACACGAACCATTTGGAGCCACTTTTGACCCCCTCATAAATCAAAAGCTATTTTACATAAACGTATCAAATTTGGCTCATATATTGAGACTTGCGAGATACATATGTGTTCTAAATTTCATAAGCTTATCTCAAACGGTTATTTAGATATTAATGTCCAAAATTCCTCATTTTTATCATTGACTGACCTATAGACCAAAACTCTAACCCAGTTCCAGATGACCTAGAGAGTTAAAATTTGGTATGCAGATAGGTAATTAGATGAATACAAAGGAATAAATAAAAAACTGGCAATTTTTAAATAATTAGATTCTATTATGAACGCTTATCATAAATACCTATAATATTACTTAGGGTACCTACGTTATTAACTGGGATTAATTATTATTTTTATATTTAGCGCACATCAATAGTGTAAAATCATTACCTACTCATAAATAATGATAAAATAATAGGCATTTAGATTTTCGGTATATACACGACGCGCGCGCGCCGAGTAACGCCGGAGCGGCGCTGCGCTGTGACAACCGAATCGAACCGTTGACGCGAACGTGGCCGAGCGAGCGGCAGCCGCGCTCGTAAGCGCGAGCGCCGTCTTGCTGTCCGGTTGTCTCTCGATATCTGACCTATAAGGTTGCGATTCATGCTGCGAAATTGCTAAGTTTTCTTAAGGAAAACTTATAATTTGTAGTAATATTATTATTACAATTTCTTTAATAAGTAGGTACGTACGTATAGTATTATATAGGCAATAGTTTAAATAAATAATAGTTTTATAGTTATAAGTATATACTTATTATTATTACAATTCCTATAATAAGTAGGTACGTAGGTTTAGTATAGTATAGGCAATAGTTTAAATAAATAATAATTGTAAAAATTATTCTCTGCTGTGGGCTTGGCAATGCAATTGTTTTATATTTATAAAGTCTACTTTTAGTTTTGAATTTGTCCTTTTAAAAGGACCCACGGCGTTACGAGGATATGTACTTACCTACAAAAAGTAATGATATCCCACCAAAAACATAAATGTAAAAAAGGAGAGCCAAGTTCAATACAAAAATTATTCTCTTCTGTGGGCTTCGCCGCAAAAAGAATGGAGATCTGAGATTGAGTGCCAAGTTCTATGCAAAATCCAAATATGTAGTCTAAGGGCTGACTTGGCTGGTTTTATATTGTCATTCAGTTTACATATATGGTCCAAATTTCAGCCCATTCCGTTAACGGGAAGTGGGTCAAATTTAATTTGCAAGATTTGACCCATACATACATACATACTTACATACGCATACATACATTGCAAGTGAAATGAACGCTTGTAAAAATAATTATCATTTTTTCTGTTTTCAAAATTTATTTTAATTGACTAAGAAATCGGCATTGAAAATCGCCGGGTACAACACTATATCTTACTTTTGACAGAAAAATGAGAAATCAACCTTGAACGCGTCTCGACAAGTGCTCGACAGTTTGGATTGGTTTATTTTCTTTGCTGGTTTTCAATGCATGCCAAGTCTGGCGCGTCAAATTAAAGCCGCAATGGAAAAGTAGCAGTAGACACGGACTCGCCCGTTACTGTTTATATGAAATTAATACTATGCAACAAAATAAATTGTTTTATAAATAATAACGGATATTTTAGGGAAAAGAGTACTTACCTATGAAAAGAAATATCTTGATTCACAGCTCCTACTTTTTTGGTGGTGTTTAAACAGTTTATTATCGAGCAACAGGGCATTTTGTTTTTATATTCGAACGTCACACACGGAAAGCGGTCGAGAGCGGACTGAGCATCGCGGCGAGCAATGCAGTCCTCAGAACCTCTTTTCGGCGCGCGAGGTACATACACTCTTTCCTTCTATCTCGATATAGTTCTGTGGGCAGAGCAACAGAAATACCAACAACTACAACAAGAGTTGTTGATAATTATGTAACCACATTTTGCACAAACAGGCTAAGATGTTTACCAGTGTATTAGTGACAGGTTGCAAGCCCATCGCCTAATACGCTTCTTACGACATCCACGGGAAGACATGGAGTGGCACTATTCTAACCTGGCAACCACACGGGCACATTTTTGAAAATAATACTGGCACAGATTAAAAAGGGGAATTATAAATTGTATATTTTTTACATAACACATTAGATTTAATTATAGGAAAACTGTAAAATGTAAATACTTGTTTTTCGACTTAAAACATCACAAATTATTTATTACTTAAAATTAAACGGGGTAAGACTAAGTGTCATTTGCTAATAAAACTATTTTCTGTTAACCAAAACATAATATTTTTGATATTTAAGATAGTTTCCATTAATTTAATCATTACTTAAGTCCTTGACTGTACCCGACTCTGACTCTCACTCGATCGTATTTTGGGTGATGCACGACTATACACCGATTATTTTGTTATTCCAGATCTGCTCCAAACCTCCCAATACCCAATAAAAGTCCCGCAAAAAATTAAAACCTGCTTCGTGTGTGAACGAAGTTTCGACCGACAGAACGACTGCAAGAGGCACTTAATCGAGCATTTGCTCGAAGACGCTTTGGCCAACATAGCCGAAACCGGACAACTTAAATGTCAGATGTGCGATGAGCTGTTCATGAAACCAGATGGTTACAAAAAGCACATGAGGGACCACGGATCCCTGCCGATATACCAGTGCTCGTTGTGCGACAAGACGTTCAGCGATTCGAGTAACTTCACCAAGCATAAGAAAATACATAATTTGAAGGCGTTCGTTTGTGATTTATGCCATAAGAAGTTCCAAATTAAGTTGTCACTCGAGAAACATATGCAGGTAAGCTTTCATTATCTCTCATAGTCGGTAGTAGTATATCGCCTGTGTCTGTTCTTTAGATATATGTATTAAACATGATCATATTGACTGTTAAATATAAAAACCGGGATCTGTTTATGAAATATTAAGCTTTAAAGCGCTATTTTTTGTTAGCGTCAAGTGTTTTTACAAAAAAAAATACGTATGGTAAAAAGTTATTCATACATATTTTAGACGACTCTACAGCAATTTTTTTTTTTTCGTACCTTTTAGACGTCAAAACGATTCGTGAATATGCGATATTCTAAACCTCTTACAGCAAAATTCACAAAACAGTCGCCTGTTTCAGGTCTATTAATCGAAATAAAATAATAAAAATGAAAAAGTAGCTCATACATTAGTTGAAAATCGAAATTTACTTTAGTGTTGCGCAAGATTGTAGAAGTAAAGTATTTTAATTGTAAAATCACTTAAATCTGCGACATTTTGCTGGTTATGCTTATTTTCGTGATTTTACAGTTAAAATACTGCTTTTCTATAAGTTTTAATGCACATCATTAAATATCATTTCAGTTATGATCGAATAAATGAGTTACGAATGAATGAGCTACTTTTTTTATTTTTGAAGAGTTAATGCATTTACCTCGTTGGTGCACAGCCCTAAGTTTCCACAACAACTTCGGAGGGGCCATCAATCACAGCTTTCGTAAAAAACAAAGGAGAGGGTCTTCTGTACTTTTACTGTTATCTATTCTGTGGTATTATAAAAACATTTTTGATACAATACAGCTTTTTGGGCGGTTTTCAAAATAAATGTACATCGTTAAGGAAAAAAATTAAGAAACTTAACTTTTCCATTTAGTAACGAAAATTAGTCTTTCATTTAGATTCGTTATTTGTCCTTAACGGTTACACTTAATGAGAACCGCCATTTTATCAACTTGCAATGATTGCGTCAAACTAATCATGCAAGAAAGAATTGATCCACTTCCCCGTGACCGATTGAGCTGAAATGTAACCTATGGCAATATTGGCAATACAGTAATATCATCATTCCATCGAGCTGGTCTGATGGAGTCGGAAGGTGGCGACAGGATCTCCGCTATACTTAACGTAGACCCACCGAGTTTGGACTCGTTAGTTTGATCTTGATAAGCAGTAAAAGACTTTGCAAAAAGCCGGTCAAGTGCGAGGACTCGCGCACCGAGGGTTCCGTAAGTACAAACTTTTAAAAATGTAAAATTGTATTGAGGGACGAACTTGACTTTGCCGTTGAAAAACTGTTGTCTCCATACGTCAACATAGGTCGCGATTAGTTTACCAACTGCATAAAAGTTTGCAATCGTAAAATGTTTTTTTTTTGTGATGTAGTTAAAAATTTACGGTTTTCGCAACTTTTCCTTTGTGTTTGCTATAAGACGTTGCTTCGTACCAAATTTCAAGATTCTAGATCGACTGGAAGTACTCCTTAGGCTTTGATTCACTTGCGAGTTTCGAAAATTTGCGGCATTAACGGTTGTATATTTTGATTGCGTTAGCTTAGATAGAAGTTTGTTTTTTTCAGGTCCTCTGTACCCGAGTATTTGATTAAAATTTCAGCATGATACCTCCACGTGTTACTGAGAAAAAAGGTCTTGACAGACGGACGGACGGACAACAAAGTGATTTTATAAGGGTTGCGCTTTCTCCTTTCGAGGTGCGGAACCCTAAAAAAGTACTGTTGGCAACAAAAAATAATTTTTGACACAAATTTATTTTGATTCTTTTTCAGATGCACCTGTCAACCAAGCCTTTCAAGTGCGAACCTTGCAACCGCATTTTCCTCGACCGCTCCTTCTACAACCGCCACCGGCGACAGCAACACGAGAAATCCATTTTCCGCTTCAAGTGCTTCGTCTGCAAGGAAGGCTTCGAATCTCTAAAGGACAAGTGGGATCACATGTGGGAGGTCCACAAACATAGAAACAACAAGGCTGACTGCCCGATATGCAAGAAGGGCTATAGAAAATTTGTTGACGTCAAAAAGCATTGCCAAGTGGAGCACAATTTGAATATCACCCTTGAAGGCATTATTGAACTCGTGGCTCAGTGCAGGAAGGTTCGAGGGCAAGACAGTTTAGTGGACAAAAGTGATTTAATAAGTGCTGTGCGTGTTGAAGCGGATTGTGGTGAAAATAGTATTGGAGTGATTAGTGTTGAAAGTGGTGATGGAACGAGTGTTGAAAATTATGTTGTGCAAGGTTTGGGTGATCAGGATAGCGATGATGACGTGTTACTTATAGAGGAGGAAAGGGAAACTCTGGTTATATATGACGACGAAATCCCAGTGTGAAATATAAATAAATGCTTTGATTTCAAATTGCAATTAAAATGACTGTGATTTCAACTCAAAGCATTTTTTGATATCGCATGAATTAACACTAGGTAGGTAGTGCAGATCTCTTATGGTTCTACACCATACCAATCAAGGGAAAATTATTAATTAATTTTACAGTGGCAATATATATATTTGTATCAGTAAACATAACCAGTCCAGAATTAATGCTTCCATCCAGGATATATAGAAGCTGGACAAAAATGTGATTGAGGAACACCAGTTTTTGGGTAAATTAATATGTTGTCTGTTTCCACCCATGATGATGGGTGGGGGCGCCCGGCCGGAGCAGGCGGGGCGGTCGATTATAAAGTGCCCTCGTGTTTTTTTTTTTACATATCATATTGGGTTATTATTTCCTCAATCATGTTTTTGGGCATGAAGTATTTTGCTGTTATAATGAGAGTTGGTGGTATCTGCTTGGACTAAAACGGCTGCATTTAAAATTACCTACCTAGTATTAATGTAATGTTGTAGAGTAAAACTCAGCAATGCAATTATGGGCGAAGTTATCTTTTACGTTTCTGGAAACAGACCCTTGCTAGGCATGTCCTGATAAAAGTTTAATTTTGCAGCGCCATCTATTATCACAGAGTTCAGATGTGTGATAACAACCATTTTAACCTTTTAACCGCATCACGTCATCGAATTTTCGTGCCTGGGACGCCGTACATTTTGTATCGGCGCGGTTGCGGCACTATGACGTCGTTGGCGTCAGGTGCTCGATTGCTTCCGGGCGTGGCGGTCAAAAGGTTAATGGACGCGTCTTCTTCTTCCTACACCTGCTCTGTGGTTTTTACTCTGCGACGTCGAGAGCTCTACATTGCTTACAAAAAAAGATGTCTCTGATATATTAAGAAATTATAATAATAATGTTTTTTATTAACCATCTGTGTTTGAATTATGTATTAAATTAAATCGCGCATCACATTAATTTTTAATTTAGCGCCTAAAAGTTTAAGTTTAGAAATAATGTCCGAATATTAATATCGATTATTTGAGCAAATGAATGAACACCATATTAAATGAAATTAAATAAATACGGATTCGATGCGTTTAAATTCACGGCGACCAGCCCCCTATCCCACACTACTTTACAAGTGTACAATTGGACAAATTTGTAAGGTTTTCCATAGAAAAAATTGACAATATTGTCAACTTATACAGTTGTAAAGTTTTGTGGGATAGGGGCCTGATTGTTATTTGAGTGTATTCGCAATCTTAATTAATTCATTTGTTACTGACATTTCAAGATCTGTAAATACGCATTATTATGGGTAGGTACCAACGAATACTATGAGTTGAGTATGCTTTTTTAACGGCGAGAGGAGCCGCGAGAATTTAAGCTTGTTTTTGAAAAACAATTGCTTGTGATCTTCAGTGTTCTTTTTTAAATACAATTTTAAATTCCCGCGCCGCTTCTTCTGTAGAAAAGCACCTTTAGGTGGGAATAACCTGTCATTACAACTAAGAATAGACGAACGAAATTTATGCTTTTCAATTATATGACAATATATTTTTTATAAAAATTACAGATACATTCTTCCACAAATCAGTATATTCTTTTATTGTATTACTTTTTAAATACAATGCAAGATTTTGGGCCTCAGTTCTGTCGTTTTAAATTCGTAGTTTTAAGCACTAGTTAGGTTTTTGCTTTTTTGTATTTTACTTTTTCCAAATATCGAATTGTTTTACTGACGTGCATGTTGTTACATAAATATATGTAATTGTTATTAAGGTCATTAAAATGTTTACTTTTGTGAATATTTCTTGTTTTATTTGTATCACTACCTTCTGCCCGAGCAGAATTCGATTAACAATATTACCTCAGAAAGCAAACTTAAACAGAACATAGCATTGAATAGAAAGATTCATATTTTCCTGGCGTTTCGGCCATTTTGAAACAGCGCTGTAGGTACCTAATCACTTTTTTCCAAATTTTAAGTTCTAGTTTAAAATTTTGTGCCTTACATTTTCAAGTTTTCATCACCATTTAAAAATAATATTCACCTTCATAAATATGCCTTTGGCTCTAAAGTAACTGGCCGATGCAAGTAGAGACGTGTCTTGTATCTGTGTATAGTTTGTGGCCATGTCAAATACAAATGACGTCTCTCCCACTAGTCGATTTCCTTTTGGCGACTAAGGTCTATAAGAAAAAAATCATCATCATCATCATCATAAGAAAAAAATACTAGGTGTAAAAATAACTAGAGAGAAAATTGGAGGGAAGTATTTATTGACTAAGCATAAAAATGCCGACATTTAAATACGTAGGTAGGTTTAGGTTACGTCAGTTTTGCAGCAGGCCCGAAGGGCCATACCACCCAGACACAGGAGCTCCGCGGAAGCGGAGCTCCGTCGACAATACCTAATTTCAAATAATTACATATATGAATGTCGGCATTTTTATACTTAGTCAATAAATCCTTCTCTCCAATTTTCTTTCTAGTCATTTTTTCTTATAGACCTTAGTCGCCGAAAGGGTCGATTTTGCGTCGTCAAACATGTCAAAAATATCCGTCTTTGGCACTGAACCAGTGGTGCGGGTATATCAGTCAATGGCAGGCACTTTTCTTCAGCGAAGTTTTTCGATAGCGTTATAATTATATCGTTATTTTCGCGCTATAACGTTCTAAAACTGATCCATAGTGGTATTATAAACTTCGTATGGATATTCTCGATAGCACCTCACCTCTTTTGCTAAACTTACAATATAATTCCTGTCACGTAGAAACGATGGCGATGTATGTACCTGCGCAATCGCGCATTTATCTACGAATTTGGTGGTATGAAGGGGCGGGACGGGGGAACACTCCGCTGGTAAGCTTATGCGCGCACGCGATTGGTTGGAGACTACATTATGCTCTCCATGGTCACTCGGCGGTCGGCGGCCTTTTTACATGACGGGAATTATACCGCGGTGGCCGTCATTGCCGCCCATCTAATCATAGAATAAGAACGCATAGAAGGAACCTTAAACGGTATAAGATATTTATTTTGTTAAAAGAATACAATTCACTTACAGAGAAAATACAGGTTTAAATCATAGACACTGCGTACTTATGCGTAGGTAGAATATAATGTAAGTTAATATACATATGCGCTAATGAGTCGGTATACACAAAAAATAAATTATTTATTAGACTAGAAATTAAGAATTACTTCAAATGAAGGTAGAAATCAGTTAGTTTTAAGGTAACCTCTTGTTTGTTAAGGCTGCATCATAGTGAGCAGGGTGAGCGGCTATGTTAGTACACTATTTACTAAAAAATGTTTATAGTTATAGCCTGACAAGTAATATGTACCTATAGGCAACTATCATTTCTTATTTGTTATTAAAAACAATTATATATGTGTACATACATAATACTATATAAATTTGAATATAAACGTATACAGGAGTTACTTAACTACACTCGGCGTCAAAAAAATAGCACCTTTTGCAATTTTGAATTCAAGCAGTTATAAACCCTATTTAACCCTATAACCCTATGCGATCCCTCATTGACCTCACTAACGTCACGACGCGTTCTTGAGGGATGTCATTCCACTCCTCGACGACGGCGTCCCGAAGCTGTTCAATGGTGGCAGGGGCAGTATCACGAGACCGCACCCGCCGTTTCAGATCATCCCAAAGGTGCTCTATGGGTTTCAGGTCAGGACTTCTCGCTGGCCACTGCATCACCGAGATCCCAACCTGATCCAAGTAGTCCCGAACGATCAACGCCGTGTGGCAGCGGGCGTTGTCGTGCATAAATGTGAATTCAGGCGCGACAAAACCGGCATATGGGACCACATGGTCCTCCAGGATCTCTGTGATGTAGCGATGAGCACACAAGGTCGGTTTTGCCCTGGGTTGAAACACCGCCCCAAAACATGCAAGATCCTCCTCCGTAGCTGACGGTCTCTTCAATGCAGACTTGTGAGAACCGTTTCCCCTGCCTCCTGTATACTCCTCTACGCCCATCATTGCAGTAAAGGCACACTCTCGTCTCGTCGGAGAAAAGGACAGACTTCCAGGTGTTCTCGGGCAAACTGAAGTCTGATGCGCCTATGCTCTGCCGTCAATTGCGGGCCCGTAGCAGCCCTACGGGGAGCATTTTTTTCTCTCGTAGCCTTCTCCCGATTGTGGAGACGCTCACCGACGTCCTCTCGAGCCGTTCGGAGCTGCTGTAGAAGCTCAACAGCGTTGGAGTCTACTCCGCAATGACGTCGACACGATATAGCGGTCGTCTCTGACGGAAGTGCAACGTCTCGTCTCCCAGATCCATGTTTCCTGACGTAGCCTCCAATCTCCTGGAACCGCTGAGATACTCGAGCTACCCGACAACGGCTTAGGTTGAGTTGCCGAGCAACATTAGCCTGCCGTAGTCCTGATTGCAGTAGTGCTACCACTTGAGCTGCTGCTTCTGCCGTGGTATCCATTTTTCAAAGCTTTTTCTTACTGGAGCTGTTCAGGTGTCGTTTTGTGTGACCTTTTTGATGTCTGGATAGCAAATGACCCATAATTCATTGTTACCCAATTTATACGTGTCCAGGGAGGCACAATATTAGCGATCCCACAAATGAGTATTTCTGCACTTTTTTTTTAAGACGCCAACATTTTGTGATCTTTATTTTTGAGCCAAAGAACGATATTCGTTTTTAAAGGTCATTAATTGTGTTTTCAAATGATACTAATATTGATAGGGTTACAATAAATAAGTTAAGAGCTATATTCCCTTAAAGTCAAAATTGCAAAAGGTGCGATTTTTTTGACGCCGAGTGTAATAATAATGTTTTATGAAAACTTCCTTGTTATTAGTTCTTATTAGTTTAGTAGTTTTTAAAAGAGTTTATTGTTTTCGTCTCTTTTGTCTTTTGGCAATGAATTATAATTATGTCTTTGCTCCCTCGTACATTTACATTTTTGCCGTAAGTTTTTGTCCTATGCATCCTTAATAATATATAAGCCTGTCCAGTGAAACGATTGATAGCGTCATATTATACCCGTCTCGAAAATTTCAATATGAATGCCCGTGGCAGTGAAAGAGTTAAGTCGAAAAAGGAAAGAGTCCAGTTCTTGCTAAAACAAGCCGTCCACACCAAGGTGTTGTCAAATCTTGTAAACTGGTCACCATGGTCGTAGATTTTATGTATATGCAACAGCGTGCGACAGCAGCAGTGTACGTCCATATTTTGCCTATAGAACTGTCTCTTTTTGGTACACTGAATCCCTATAAAAATGCATATCAGCTATCTGTATGTTGCCTTTTATTTTATCACTCCTTCCTTCTTTTATCATGCGTTTAGTTCATAACATAAGTTGCCAGCGGCAAGACTCTTTGATTAAGGGCATTAAAAGTCCTAACTGACAACTGCGCGCAATTTTCATAACTTTATTCCGGTTTATTCGATGCAGATTTCGTTGTGATGTAGTATAAGTTTATGAGAAATATCGATATTTTTAAACAAAATAAATGTGTTAACACTAAAGATATATAGCCACAGTATTACAATATAATTCCCTATAGTAGTGAAACGCTTTTGATGTCGGGCGACGCCGCCACTCGTGTAAGTACTTAACGCTGTCACGTGCATGTGACGACCCTCGCAAAATAAAATGCAAAATAAATCGTTATTATTATGCAATGATTCATTTACAAATACCCAACTATCAACTAATATGCATTTACATAATGTAGCACAGCCAGATGTTTATGTGAGACTTTGCTTTTAGATGTTTTAAGATTGGTATTAAATTTATTGGGACATTCATTTAACTTTGTTTATTATTAAATCCTAACTTAATGCGTTTGTCGAGGTCCTTCATCCGTACACGGAACAAACAGGTGCGCACACCATTATAATAGAAACCGCTCAGCTCACTCAAAAACATGTACGCGGCTGCCCTGACAGTTCAAGAACACCAACTGAGCGAGTTGGCGGCGGCGGCCCGCGTCGCCCGCTTCCCCTCGACACCCCCCTACCGTTACTCTGCGCAAGTACATTCGTAGCACTGTATGAATTGTTAAACTGTTAAAGCGTTGTGATATCAATATTTTTCATAACGTTCTGAAGGAGTAATCCCTGCAGTTTGTATGAGATAATAAACAAATAAAACAGTGTTAAGTTTATAAAACTTCATTTATTCACTTCTTAAGCGCAGGCTTGGGCTTCGCTTTCGTGTCCTTTGCGGCCTTTTTAGCCTTGGGCGCCTTCTTCTTGGGGGGAGGGGGCGCGGTTTTCTTGACCGCGGGCTTCTTCGGTTTCTTAGAGATAGCCAGCTGAGGAAAACAGTTATATTAATAAACATGTTGCACAAGACAACATTACACTTTAACCTAATTGGCAGATAAGGAGTGTCTATACCAACTAACTTGTCAAATTTAGTAAAAACTTTTATAACCTCAAAATGCATCGTTTTTGCCTTAACCTTTTAAGAACGCCAAGAACACCTAAAGGCGTCGTGTACTGTCGCGCCTACCACGCCACCAACGCTTATAGTTGTCACAGATACAGTGACAAATAGACCAGAGTATATGTTAAGAAACTTGAAATTGTGGTTTGCAGCTGTCATTGGCGTGTGAGGACGACTTTTGTATCAAGACAATGCCGGCGAAAAAGTTAAACGCCTTACGTCAAACACAAATGCGTCACTCATACGCCAAACATGTAGATAACGTCTTTCAAACTGTACCTGTGACAACTGTAAGTATCGGTGGCGTTGTAGGCACGACAGCTCATGACCACTTTAGGCGTCGTTTGGCGTTCAAAGGGTTAAACGGCTGTTTTCTGGTGAATAAAGCAACTAGACCAAATTTTGTGAACACTATTTCCCTGATTTTAAACCATGGATGGTTTTTTTATGACAAAATTATAATTTTAGGTGAAAAGGGAGCACTTTGAGGTTGAAAAGTGTTTAATAAACAAGACAAGTCAGATGGTATGGAGTATAAATCCTGACATTGCATTACCATGAAGTTTCTAAATATTGATGATGTTGACAGTGGTAAAACAATGGTGTTTCCTCCACACGCAACGAAAGAAAGAAGAAACTTCAGGAGAGTGGTGTGAATTTAGCGAGCGGGTTTCTTGCCATGTTTCAGATTTCAATTTGTACTAAGATACTTGTGTTCCACACATCGACACACCAACTAACTATAGTTCCAGTTGATGTTTCCTAAGGGAAGATTGATATACCCTCGACATTCGTAACTCGAGCTGCATGGGCAGAACCAGTAAGGCTTTCAAGGGATTCGACAGACCTGAATGTATTTTAATACATACATACATAAAGTCACGCCTGCATTCCCAGAGTGGGTTAGGCAGAGCTACAGAATAACCAACAACTCTAAAAAAGTTGTTGACAATTCTGTAACCACATTTTGCACAAACAGGCTAAGATGTTTACCAGTGTATTAGTGACAGTACTACAAGCCCTTATTCCCTTAGTCGCCTCTTACGACATTCACGGGAAGACATGGAGTGGCACTATTCTAACCCGGCAACCACACGGAAATAATGTATTTTAAAACATTGAGAATTTATTCCTGAGACCCCGCGGCCTTCTCAAAGAACAAAAATGTCATCATTAAGACCTGGGTATGGCGTTCGGGTCGTAATGACATCTTTCATTACGACCGAACGCCCTTTCAAAAGAATAAAATAAATATCTTCGTTTAGTCCTGTACGGGTAGCACAAGTTGTATTTTCTCGCTTGTCGCTCCGTGCGAGTCTATCGTAATAGACTAGATAGAAAGGGAGATCCGAGCGACAAAGAAGTCGCGGACAACTTGTGCTAGCCCTCCTGGGCCAGTAGCATGGTCGCTTTTATCGATGTGGATGAAGGTGGATAACACACATCTGTCACTCTCGCATTGAGACATACTGATCAAAAAATGACGATGTGTTATCCACACCGATAAAGGCGACCATGCTATTTAGCGTCGAATTAAGATCTATTAGACTGTTTTTTTACGATTTTCGCGTAAACGCGCCATACAAGAAAAAAAATGTTATTTTTTTAAGACCATAATCATAATGACAACTCCCACTTGAGAATAGCTAGGACTCAAGAACATTTCCCATTTTTAGGGTTCCGGAGCCGAATGGCAAAAACGGAACCCTTATAATTTCGTCATGTCCGTCTGTCCGTCTGTATGTCACAGCCATTTTACTCAGAGCCTATTGGCACTATATAAATGAAATTTGGAGGATAGATGTATTCTATGAACCGCTACACAATGTAGTAAAATTGAAAAAAAAAAAAAAAAAAATTAGGGGTGGCACTCCATAAATGTAACTAGGGGACGAAAAAAAATTTTTTTAATTACATCAGCGTGTGGGTATTTTTAGATAGGGCTTCCAAAATGATACAGAGGTTTTGAGTGACTTTTTTACGTAAGTGAACAGTTGGCGAGATATACGCTTCTAAAGTCGTAAAAATTCTGTCCGGGTGGGTAGCTTTTGAACTGTTAAATAGAACATTCTAATAAAAATTACAGTAGTAGAACATACAAAATCCTTCCAACCAAAATTGTTTTGAACACGATACGCTGTGTAGTTTTTGAGCTTTTAATTAAAAAAAAAATGAATTTCAACCATGAACGTTCATCCCAGCTACGGAACCCTTCACTGCGCGTGGTCCGACATGCACTTGGCCGGTTTTAGGGTTCCGTAGTCAAACTAGGAACCCTTATAGTTTCGTAGTAGTACTAGAAAGCTGGAATTTGGCACGAATATACATATTAGTCACGCCAACAAAGTGGTAAAATTAAATCTTGAGAAACATTTTTTTTTAGTGTACCTCCCCTACACGTATCATGGGGATGTATTTTTGTTTTCTCGTCTACTCCATAGTGTGGGGTGTCATCGCTTTTGCAAAAATATGGCAGGTTCATAAAATCAATTTTTCGAGTAAGAAATCCGTTTATGAAATATTAAGCTTTAGCTAGAATCAAGTGCATTTTGTCTTGTTTGTAACCCTATACTGAGCATGGTCCGACGTGCTCTTGCCCGGTTTTTTCTTTAGATGAATTATGATAATGGAGTCTGTGTATAAACTAACCTTGATAGCTTTCGTCCTCTTTTCCCTCAGTTTCTCGGCCTTCACCGCGACATCGGTAGCGGGCAGCTTGATCTGTAAAAGAGCATCCTATAGTATTCGCCTCCGAGACATCTACGGTGCAATACAATGGTTATTGCATCAGAAAGTGTCAACGTGATTGAGTAATCATTTTTTATCATAACCCAATGCTCTGATAAGAGAGTATCATCATTTCAAAATCAGTTATTTATAAGGTGGGTAAGAAATAGAGCAGCCTCGGGGTTCAAGCGCGGACGGCTCACCTATTTTGCTCAAATTCGTACGCGCTCACGCGACACAGTATGCGTGCCTCGTGTAATTTGGACGTGTATCCGAGCGTGCCGCGGGCAGAACGATTCCAACTTGTCTATGGGCGAGGCGCGTACTAATTTGATAAAGTTGCTAAGCCGATTCAAAACCGAGGCTTCACCTTCTTTTTGTTAATAATTCGGTGAAGTATGATAAACGCAGCCGCCGCTGTCATCGTGTCCGAAGCTATTTTGAAATGTCGGCTCGCGGCGAGCACGCTGCTTCACCCGCGCATGTTTATATATGCAACAATTTGGCTCGCGAGCAGCTCGCCGCGCGGTGCGAGCATGCCTTAGGCTGAGCCGCTCAGATTCGTACTCAGCTTATCATTTCCTAATCCATCTACTAAATAAAAGACTATCAGCGGACTATCTCACACATAACCTTGTCCTAAACTAAGATCTTGGCTAGTACTGTATGAATACGCGACAAATAAACTTATATAGTTATACTAGCAACGCGCTTTGGTTTACGCGAGTTTTCTGTTACATTCACTACATAAACCAGAAGTAACTTTACATAAAAACTTTCCGCGAAAAAATATCTAACTAATGGTGAAAACCGCATCAAAATCCTTTGTGTGGTTTAGAACTTAGGTGATATACAAACAGAGGCGAAAAGCGACTTTTTTTCATACTATGTAAAAATACTCGCGCTCTCATCATACAAATATTTGACATTGCCGGGAATCGAACTAGGCCATCTGCGTCATCATTATACGATACTAGAGATATTTAATATATCCATACTAATATTATACGTGTGAATGCAACTCTGTCGGTTTGTTACGCTTTCACGGACAAAACGCTGAAATGATATAGATGAAACTTGGTATGGAAATACTTTTAGAGTCCCGGGGAACGACATAAGGTACTTTTTATCCCGAAAAATTGGACAGTTCCTAACGGAATCGTACGTAAATACGTGTACGAATCTTTAGTCATCTTTTAACAGTTTAGGAAGAAAGCGGACAGTAGAGAAATCTCTCTCCAGGCGGGTGTTATGCCTGGGGACCGAAGTCCGTTTGGATGAAGTTGGAAGTGGTATATAAGTCAACCGACTGAAAAAACTTCGTTAGCGCGATGTAGCGCACTGTCAGATTTAGTTGCGCTGTCTGACGCCGGTGGCGCTGTCGCGTTGGTTGTTACAAGTTGTTGTCACTAGATGTCGCTAGGTCGCCACAACAGCATTCGACATAATACTCACGCCACGCTTCTCAGCCAGAGCTAACGCCTTCTGGTTGTTTCTCCTCTGCTGATCCAACACAGCCTTCCTCCTCATCACAGCCGAGAACGGGTTGAGTCTCAGCATAGCCCTCGTGTTGGTTAGAGGGTTAAGTTTCCGCGTCGCTCGGACCACGCGCTTGCTGCAATAAACCGTATGGTGAGACAAGAAAAGGATGGTAGGTTGGTGGCGAGACGGTGGGAGATCAGAAAGTGTCAACGTGTAAGTAATCACGGGTGGTCATAACCCAATGCTCTGAAAGAGGATTTTCATCATTTGAATGTTACTTAGGAGTTTATATCACAGGACAAATTGACCTAGTCCCGAACTAAGCTCTAGGCTTGTACTATGGGTACTAGAGAACGATAAACTTACTTGTATAGAGAAATATATACTTAAATACAAAGAAAACATCCAAGACTCAGGAATAAATACTAGTGCTCATCACACAAATATCTGCCATTAATCAGTATTTGAACCTCTAGCTTCGAAGGCAGGGTCACTACCAATTAGGCTAGCAGCGTGCCGTAATAGATAAGAGAAAACAGCAAGTGTTGCTATGCAACAGGCAACGTCGTACGAACGTCTCGCTGGTCCCATACTGGGGGCTCTAAAAACCCATAGAAGAACTGAAGGCATAGAAGAACTGAAGGCATAGAAGAGGCGATAAAAAAGGCAACATACAGATATCTGATATGCAGACTTATTGGGATTCAGTGTGCCAAAAAGAGACAGTTCTATAAGCTCAAATATCATGGTCGTACACTGTTGCATATATAATCTACGAGCATGGTGTCCAGTTGGTGTCGTTGGAGACCAGTTTACACGACAACACCTTGGTATGTACGGCTAGTTTTAGCAAGAACTGTACTCTATACTCTTCCCTTCTTTAACTTGAGCATTCATATTGAAATTTTCAAGACAGATATAGATATTACGCTTTCGTTTTAAGACTCCTTCTATGAGTTTAGTATATACAAATAAAGAATATTTGTATTGTGTTGTTTAGCCCTTTATCAAGGCAGACTTTTCATCGACCACATATGGTCGGTTGAAATTACAGCCTCAGTACCTCAATAGTAAGTTTAAACCTGATTGCATTTACGTGAAAATATACTTTGCCTTAAATAACTCCTCAATACACAACTAACTTGAATATTTATTTTTACTTGTAGTTATAATAACTAGATTGGCGAGGCTTGCTTGAGGGTTAAAGTCCATATGTATCTCTTAGTCCTAGTCGACTCTACCTACCTAAATAGTGTACTTACTTGGGAGCGCGAAGCACCTTGCGGATCTCGTCGGACTTCAGCAGCCGAGATAGGTCAGTGTTGGCCATCTTGGGTTGCGGCAGGTTGAAGTTCTTCTTCTCCTTAGACGGGGTCTTCCATGAGCCGAACAGAGAGTCTGTGGGATAGGTAACAGTTCAACATTTGACTTGTACAGTCAACGTCATAAATATGTCTACACTTTAGTACCTTGTCACTTTCATTCACTAAGACAATTACATACACCGTGTTTTTTTTGATTTACGATAACTTTAAGGGCACGTTCTTCAAGTCAAATTAAGCTAATTTCCCGAAGACAGACAAATATAATAATATGATAACTCGTACGGTTATAAAGATATTCAATTATTAAAATTAATCAGTTAATCACGTTAAACTAATGTAAAAGGCTCTCTCTCTTCCCGCCAAGTCAAGCGATCGTGCACCTGTCAAGTGTTATCTTTACTTGTGTGTGTATGTCACGCTGACTTGACGTATTTGACACTAACTATGAGTTAACTCTAAAGACCCTTTTAGAATGATTGAAGACACAACATTTAATTACTTTGTTCGAAACATTTTTTTTTATTTTTTTTTGCAATATTTTAAAATCTAATGTACCACGTAGTTTCTATACGTGTACCTAACAATATGCCGAAGTTATCGTAAATCAAAAAAACACGGTGTATACCTAATTATCACAGTGAATGATAGTGATATGGTTTTAGTACCATATCACTTTCTGTGTAAACATATTTATGACGTCGACTGTACCTTTTTCCCATACCCTCTTATAATATGCTCTAGGGGTGTTACAGAGCTTTGGATCGCCGGCCATTTTGCCAGTTGCCATTGAATTGCGTTATTTATATTTATTTAAGCGTAACTATTGCCAGAAATATACACGTATAGAAACACCGCGGTCATACTTTCCGACCACTCCGTCACAATGGGTTCGCTTAAATCAATGTGTACAAATATAAATAAAATTCCAAGATAACACGGAGATGTGTTATAGAAGCCCAAAATAGAGTAAAAAATTAAAGGACTACAAATTCTGATTTTTCTTTTGTACATAGTTAACGGCTTAATGAAAACCAAATCACGATCGCGTCCTTTGTGTAACGAAAGTTAGTCACTAACTTTTGTTACACAAAGGAATCAATAAAATTTTGTTTTAATGAAAGCCCTTAACTATGTAATAAAATTAAAACGTCCCATTAGACTCATTGGTGCTTTTTCTTTACATGGAGAGTGAAAAACGTTTTTATTTTTCAATATTTTTTTTACTACTTTATCAGTGTATCAAATCAGACGGACGTGGCGAAACTATAAGCCGCCAGCTTCTATCTCCATCAGATCAGCTCTTACACACCATAACACATGGTTTTATATGCATTATTTCGGAATCAGGTCCTTGCCTTGACTATTGCTCCAGACCCTGAACATATCAGAGACCGAGATACTCACCAAGCCTGTCGAACGCGGACTGCGTCCAGATGATGAACCGACCGATGTGGCCACCGGGCGCCAGCGCCAACAGGTTCAGCTTGTCGATATTGATAAGGTCTACGCCGGGGATGTTGCGGAACGCCTTCGTTAGACCCTGCATATGACAAAGTAATTAGTGTGTGAAGCTAATCTTGGGTTCTATAGCAGTCCAGGGGTCTTTGCACCTAAGTTAACCCTAAGTAAAGCTACATAACATAACATCACGCCTTAATTCCCAGAGTGGGGTAGGCAGAGCTACAGAAATAACAACAACTGTAAAAAGACTAGTTGATAAATCTGTAACCACATTTTGCAGAAGTAGGCTAAGATATTTACTAGTGTGTTAGTGACAGATTGCAAGCCTATCGCCTAACAGTACTACAAGCCTTTAATCCCTTAGTCGCCTCTTAAAGCTACATTAAACAACAAATATAAACTAATTTTCTATTTAAGTTTCCAGAATCAATCAAGTCTACTTAGTCGTGATAGTTTTTGTTTTAAGTTGGTTACATGTCCTTACATTGAAGACACTTTTCAGATTTTTATTGTTTGTGAGTTTGGCTATAGAGGGGAGAACGTAAACCCAGTAACTTAAACATGGTATTTTTTAAGAGCTATCCATCATGATACCTCACTCCATGACATAATGTTATAAGAAAACCTATTGCTTTACTTGAAACATAAAAAATAAAGTCATATAAAAAACAAGATGTCGGCATAATGTAAATTTATAACCAAATTACAGCTTTGTAGTACCAAAAGTTTCGGAGTTAAACCTTGTTGACGGAACCCTAAAAAAACAAGTCCACCCCTATTTTTTTGGAAGAGCAAACCTTTAGTCTCCTATTGATTCACCGAGATCATCAAATATAGACAGGCGCTATTATAACTGTATTCCACACGTCGACACACCGCCAGCCTAGATGACTATGCAGTGTTTCCTAAGGGAATAGTTCACTCTCCCCCTACATGTACCTGGAAGGCCATATAAGACTCAGTCAGGAAGAGTTCGGGGTATACAAATAAATATCAGCTCCAAATCTAGCTCTAAAGCTCGCACTTCGGGTATTAAACAACGATAAACATACTTATAAAGAGGAATAAATACATGGAAAACATACTCCCGCTCATCACACAAGTACCTGCCCTTACTGGAATCCCCTTCAATCTCTGACACTCATTTCGTCGAATGTTTTGTTTTACCGAATTTCACTTCATGGACAGCAAAATTTCTGGTTATCTTAAGCATGGGTCACGTGAGCTAGTTTAGAACTGACCATCAAAAAACAATTACTGCACGTGGAAATGAAATGAGCGTCGGGTGATTCAAGGATAGACCGCCCTTACCGGGGCTCGAACCCGGGAGCGCTAGCTTCGTAGGCTGAGTTACTACCGACCACAGTACCGTGTCATACCAAAAAATAAATACGCACAAATTAGGCGCATTTACACAATCAAGTAGCCGAGCGGGAGCCTCGGTCACATGACATTCCGTACACCGAATGCCGCGCGCGGCTAGCCCGAGCTATCTTGTTTGCCAGTGTGACAGATAAAACAATATGGCGCCGCAATAAGATTTTTATAAAATTCACTTAACGCAAACATAACCTGCAGTCCCCAGGTTTGTCGCTTCAGGACATAATGCCAAATATAAAAGGCACCCTACAATAAAATCAACAAGGTTGGAATTACAATGTAACTCGATTGTGCTTACATGTGGCACCATTTTGTTTTATCCGTTATAAATATGGTTGTAGGTCTCGTGGCCTACTGACCGATATTATTGTCATAAATGGACGCTGTTTCGCAATAATGTGTCAACCTACAAGTATGTAGCAATAAAGTGTCAACCCTCGGTGCGATCATTGTAGGTTGACGTTTTTTTGCTAAATACTTGTGGGTTGACACATTATTGCGAAACAGCGTCCAAATATGAGGCAGGTTTAGGTTGCTAGTTCTTCAGATGGCCCCGAGGGCCAAAACAACCTAGAAATAGGAGCTCCGCTCACGCGGAGCTACGTCGCCTCTGTTAAAATTGATTTTGAAATGGCAAGATTAGTCAGTCGAACAACGTTGTTGAACCACGCGGCCGGAGGAATAAATATGACCGAGGCTTGCGTAACCGCGCGCGCGCACGCCCACGTAAACGCGATGCTGTTCGCTGTCTATGGACCCACCTATTACATAATGTACAATTAAAGATTCTGGGCGCAGGTCTCGCTTTATACGAGGGCAGAGTGAAGTGTGGAAAAAAATAAAAAATAAAATTTTGGCCAAGTAAATATTTATACTTGGTCCATCGCTTTTCTAGCTTTTCGATTCCCTCTGTATAAAACGATTTCTCCAACCCTTCAAAATTCGCAAAAAATAATGTTTAACCAGAATACGAAACAATTTTTTCTCCATGTTTCCAAACACCAAAATGATTGCTTCTTTTTCATAAGTTTCAAAAAAAACTAACCAAAAACACCTTAAATATGATATTTTTCCCAGACATCCCGCTCTGCCCTCGTATAATGGCTTTAGGTAGGAATCTGCTCGAAGTGGTAAACAACTAACACGGATCAAAGGTGATCAATTCACCATCAGTGGAAGGGTGTGGTGATGTACGAACCTGGTCCTTGTGGTAGACGATGAGCGGGCCGCGGCGCTGCACGCGGCGGCGGTTGCGCATCTTCCCCTTGCCGGCGCGCAGGCGCTGCGACTTGTACACCTACGGAACGAGATCACATTAATGTCCGGTCGGGCATTACAATATCTGCTACACTTCTACGCCCACAATATAAGACACCCCTATTTTCAGAGATGATATCTCACGACCCAACATTCATTAGCGGGATTTTGAAATTACTGTTCTCATATTGTACCGATAGCAAGTCCAACAGTAAACTGTAAGAAAGACAAAAAACTTTCTTGAAACTGTTTCGTTAAGTTGTTGCCTGGACCTCATCCTATCGTAACCAATTACAATGTCTTCTATTGTCTATGTCGGAGTAGAAAGAGTTCAGTCCGATTGTTGTCAAGAGAAATTTAATCTCCCAATAATCTTGAGCCCTCAAAACTTATGTTAGTTTTGAGAGAGGAAAGTATAGGGATCTTGCACACCCCGCGTTCAAACTCAGGGAGCCCAGCATTAACACGCAAACGCTTCGCACGAAATCACTCACTGATGAGTGACGCACCGCACGCCCTAGGGGGCAATTAATGAAGCTCACCGACGAAAAATGACCAACTTTGAAATCAATTTGTGCAGCGATGGTTATTACGCCTTTATCATATCAAATCCAAAACTTGGGCCCGCTCGTAGTTCAAATCGCTACACAAATTGATTTTAAAGTTAGTATTTTTTCTTCGGTGAGCTTCAAAAATTGTCCCCCTGCCCTGATCATTTCACAAGAGCCGCGTTGAATGTAACTATTAAACCTGATCTTAATTCTTACTAAGATTATAAATGCGGAAGTTAGGATATTAGTTTATCTTATCTTATATTACAGATGGTCCCTTTCGGATGCACTTGAACCCCTATAGGATGTTGTGCAAATACCCTCTTACACACTGTTGTTCAAATATGCAGGTTTCCTCACATGTTTTACAGTCTCAGGTAATGTACTTAAGTTAGAAAAACTCATTGGTGCATGGTGACCGCGGGGGTTTGATCTCGGTACCTTACGATCACGAGTCGACCGCCTACGCCACTAGACCGCCGACGCTCTTTGGATATTAGTTACTCGATCACGCCAGAACGGATTCGAATGAAATTTGGCATAGAGATAGATTCTAGTCTGGAAATAAAATCTTAATAAACGGGTCAAAACTTAGTGTATTACGTTTTATGTTTATTTTCACATTTTCTCCTATCTCCTATCAATGAATCTCAATTCTGAGTTTCATGCATGTTCTCTATTGACGCGTGAAGCGTGCACCGGCTTTAAGTTTGAGGTTAGAATTGATTGTCACTGACCTTGAGGACATCAGACCAGGCCTTGACGCGGCGCAGGAAGATG
Organism: Acleris holmiana; assembly: GCA_949316455.1. Taxonomy (NCBI): domain Eukaryota; kingdom Metazoa; phylum Arthropoda; class Insecta; order Lepidoptera; family Tortricidae; genus Acleris; species Acleris holmiana. Next base: position 6,490,654 of record OX438790.1, on the reverse strand, counting down.
ACAGCATTCTTCGTCTTGTTGATCTCCTGGATCTTGTCGGACACCACCAGCGGCATCTCTGGGACCTTCTCGATGATGTGTCCTGCGGGAACAAGTGGCATTAATGATGACGGTTGTTGGCCAATGGACTAAACCCTGTGATTTTAGACCGTCATACCCACAAATTTCAGAGAGGTTAAACATCAAGTCAAGGTCATTAGAATACTTAACTTATCCCTTCACAAATGAAGCTAGTGCAATGTGAAGGTCAAAGTTTAACCATATTAAAGCTTTGAATTCACGTAGTTTGTGTCAAATGAACTTGCAAAAGTTGTTAACAAAACCAAACCAACCAATTCACCATGATTAAATGGATACCACGTTTTTCCATATAATTTTAGTGGTTAAAACACATTTTAAATAACCTACAATATATTATCTATTTTCTTTGTGCCTAGGGTTCATTATTTAATTAGGAACAACACACAATTGTATCAGCTCAGATATAAAGGGATAATAAATTCCACTAATAAGTTGCGCGACCATCCCACGGGGAGACGTTGGGCTCGGCTCGGCTCCTAATACCCGTCCCCACAGAATAGTGGCGCACGTTTTCATTGGATTACAATTCATATAAATTATTTGTGTTCCACACATCGACACACCAACAAACTACAGTTCCAGTTGATGTTTCCTAAGGGAAGATTGATATACCCTCGACATTCGTAACTCGAGCTGCATGGGCAGAACCAGTAAGGCTTTCAAGGGAATGTTATCGCATGACCAAACTGAAAAACGCAAAGTACCCAGTTTTTCATAATATCTACAACGTGTTCAAAAATCGTAAAAATCAGGCTGTTTAAGGGTGCTCATTTCATAAGAATATTTTACTTTCCCGAATTTTCATTCCATCAACAGGCAGGAGTTAATTCTTTGGCGGTCACAGGTCTTACCTAACCTACATAATCTATGCTTTTAAGACAATCAAAGAACAATACATAATTGAAAAAAGAACATTTTAATAATTCTCTTCAAAAATAATCCCCAACAAAAGTAATAAAGTAGTCTTTAAAATGTAAATTGTCGGCAATTTATAATTATAGGTGTATACTTATGTAATATTTATAGGCATATTTAAAATACTTATAACACTTTCTCGCCATTTTTTATACGGACGCCGTCACGGGATTAGAGCCACATCCATAATTTGACGACACGCTGGCCTAGTTGGGAGTGACCCTGCCTTCGAAGCTAGGGGTCCTGGGTTCAAATCCCGGTAAGGGCAGATATTTGTGTGATGAGCACGAGTATTTGCTCCTAAGTCTTGGATGTTATCTAAGTATGTTTATCGTTGTCTAGTAGCCATAGTACAAGCCTAGAGCTTAGTTTGGGACTAGGTCAATTTGTGTGAGATTGTCCTGTGATTATTTTTATCACCCCGCGAATTGCATCCGGAAATCCGATCACTGGTTATCAGTAAGCGTACCTCTAGCTTGCACGAGCGCGGGCACGCCGGCGGCGGCCACGGCGGCGGCCACGGCGGCGCGGCGCTGGCGCAGGTTGACGCGGCGGTGCCAGCGGCGCCACGGCTTGGTCGGCGCGAACATGCGCCCTCCGCGGCACATGTTGCCGAAGGCACCCTGCCCAGACCTACGGAAATTAACTGGTGATCATACACACGTAACTTTAAAACTACGACGGAAACAACGAGTTAACTTGTCAATGTATCTAGAAAATTGCACAACACAGCACCGCAACAAATGTTTCAATTGATCTTTCTACTCCTGTTATCTAACTAACTAAGCATGTGTAAAAAGCAGGGAATTTCACCGATAAAAGTCTTTGCAAGACTAACCTCTCAATAGAATACCCCACTAAAAGAATAACCTCTTGGAACGAAATAAATGGCTAAGTTATTGGTTAAACTAACCATTCACTATAAGGGAAACCTTAACAGCTAAAGAACAGATAACCCTTATAAATAGCGTTTCAGAAAAGCGATTACTGGGTTAGAATAGTGCTACCCCATGTCTTCCCGTGGATGTCGTAAGAGGCGACTAAGGGAATAAAGGCTTGTTATGTTAGGCGATGGGCTTGCAACCTGTCACTAATACACTAGTAAACTTCTTGGCCCGATTTTGCAAAATGTGGTTACAGAATTATAAACAAGTCTTTTTAGAGTTGTTAGTCTTTCTTGCCAGCCCTACTCTGGGAATGAAGGCGTGATGTTATGTATGTATGTAAGTAAGTTTATTGTTGTCTAGTACCTATAGTACAAGCCTAGAGCTTAGTTTGGGACTAGATCAATTTGTGTCCTGTGATTAATTATTTTATTATTAAATAAGCTCACTAATACGCGGTTCTATGAGACATAAGCCCATTTTTCTAACGAGGGCATAATTGTATCGCGTGTTTAGCCCTCTTATCACAAGTCTTAATTATGCGTGGCTACATTTTTGCAAGCTTTTATTGAGTCATTGGCCGTGGTCCACCTAATTAGTTCACCTCTGTGGATTGCGGAGACTAAACTGGTTAAAACCTATAGGTAGGTTTAGGTTATGTTAGTTCATCAGGAGGTACTTCAGAAACAGGAGGTCCGTCGACTCGGTTACGGGGTGCTAAAATGTCCAGGTGAACTAATTAGGTGGACCACGGGCAATGACCGCTTTTATTTAACTAGTACTGTCTGTATGTATGTATGTGTTGTCCCCTTCAAAATTAACAAGTAATTTTTGAACTACTTCCTGTTAATGAAATGGGCTGAAATTTTAACAATTTCATGGTACCTAAGAGTTGATCTGATGATGGAGTCGGAAGGTGGCGATAGGATGTCCACTATACTTAACGTAGACGTTTGGTCTTGATAAGCAGAAAATATATTTGCAAAACGAAAGTACAGTCAGCAATAAAGGGTAATCTTACAAACATTTATTTTTAAATTTGTAGTAACAACTCTGCACCCGTGCCTGCCACGGAGCGGACCCAGAACGCCATGTCGCTACGTCGCTGTTGCACTAGTTCGCAGTAACACACAGAAGCATGGAAATGGCTCACTGCATGTGGACATTTAGTGCAGATAATAATTCATATACATTGTCAAAATTCACCACTAGAGGACCAGTATTTTAACTGTAGTTTAATTTGGTAAATAAAGGACCCCGAAAAAGTTGTTAGGAAAATGTGGTTTCAGTCAATTTTCATGAAATTTAGATATGTTATAGACTTAAGTGCCCTTATCAAAAGTCCCTTCGGGTGCTACCACGGTTTCCGAATCCGAAATTCCGAAATTTATACTTACAGGCAGATCTATGTATTTTCCCGGCGTTGTGTTGTTTTAAACCTTAACCTCTGTTGTGATGATATGGACATATACCACACAAACACCACACCGACTAAATGTGGCACCTAATTGTGGTGGGTTACCATTTCTCTTTATTTCTTGCCACATTTAGTCGGTGTGGTGTTTGTGTGGTATATGTGCATTTTGCACTGACATTGACATTAGACATGCAATAGATAACTTCTCCATATCATCACAACAGAGGTTAAGGTTTAAAACAACACAACGCCGGGAAAATACATAGATCTGCCTGTAGGTATAAATTCGATCGTATCTCGGGAAAGGCTTCGGAAACTGTGGTAGCACCCAAAGGGACTTTTGATCAGGACACTTAAGTCTATAACATATCTAAATTTCATGAAAATTTACTGAAACCACATTTTCCTAACTTTTTCGGGGTCCTTTATATTATCATGTTTTTATTGCAGTTTGTACTTCTTAACCAATTTGAAACATGACGATGTTTTATGCTTGGCTGTAGGTATGTACTTTATTTTTTATCTATGCTCACTGATTTCTCCATCGATTCTAGACAAATTTTAAAAATTATTTTTCTGTTGATTGGTTATACTCTAAAAGCGATCCTATGTTATTGTCACCAAATTAGTTTCTGATCAGGGGATCCATAAGGAATTGAAGTTCAAGAGGATATACACATAGCATCTTCAGTATTACATACATACATACATAACATCACGCCTTCATTCCCAGAGTGGGGTAGGCAGAGCTACAGAAATACCAACAACTCTATAGACTTACTGATATTTCTGTAACCACATTTTGCACTAACAGGCTAAGAGGTTTACTAGTGTATTAGTGACAGGTATTCAGTATTTTCAGTAACAAATCCAGCATTTCCTTACAGAAAGAATCATTTGGTGAAAAGGAACTGATGTAGACTACCGATGGCCACCGGAACTCTTCAAAGGTACCTATTTCAAGAATGGCGATAAGATATCTCGATTAAGAGAGTTATAGAGCGATTATGACGAAGCACATTTCAATAGTTTAAATACATACACTATGACGTCTATGACTTTCCCGCAGATTAACTTATGTATTCCAAATTTCAGCCTATTATGATAAGGAAAAGTGGTGGAAAACTGTACTTGCACGACTTGACAGACAAACAAAGCCATCTTACCTAAAAGCTTGTAAAACTAGACTAACTGTAGGTACAGTAGACTACAAAGAGATGTATCCACTTTTGGACCTTATTACAATGCAGTAAAGTGTAAAAGTGGATACATCTCTAAAGGTGGATACGAATTAGAGCAGCCTCAGGTTGAACCACGCACGGCTCACCTATTTTGCTCTTTGCATTATGGTCTTTTAACCGTGTTCAACCCTCAGCCTCAGTGTGCGTGCCACGCGTAATTTGGACGTGCATCCGAGCGTGCCGCGGGCAGAACGACATCTAACTTGTCTGTGGGCTAGGCGCGTAAAATTTTAATTTAAGTTGCTGAGCCGTTCAACCACCGAGGCAATTTCTTCTTTTTTTTGTTAATAATTCAGTGAATTATGATAATCGCAGCCGCGGCTGTCATCGTGTCTGACGCCATTTTGAAATTTCGGCTCGCGGCAAGCACACTGCCTCACCCGCGCATGTTTATGTGCATCAATTTGGCTCGCGAGCACCGCGCCGCGCGGAGCGAGCATGCATCAGGCTGAGTCGCTCAGATTCGTACCCAGCTTTTAAACTAGACTATGCAAGTAGGTTGACTCACCTGTGGGTACCGCCACCACGGACACGGGGGATACGCGCTACGGCGCGACCGGTTCCCCATGACTCAGCACTGGTTTGGTGACCTGGTGACAAATACAATGTCAGGAAACTACTAATTATCAGAGTTTAGAAAGGGTGATTCTCCATGTCTAATCCCGTAGATGTCATAAGAGGCGACTAAGGGAATAAAGGCTAGTACTGTTAGGCGATTGGCTTGAAACAGTTGAAACCTTTCAATAATACAATAAAACACTGTCCACATCCATTCCTTCCGAATGCACAACAAACAACAACCATTAAAAGACAGGGTATGTCCATGTTATGCAAACTCGAAATAGCTCACCCTTTCCGAGCTCTTGTGATTATTATCATCAATCTCTATAACCACCTGAAGCACGGCTAGCACATAACGGCGCGCGAGTTACTACCCGTCATGGTCTACTTAGAATGGTAAGAAAAAGACAGGTAGTCTATCTCGCGGGCGACACAACTCTATCACCTTCAGAGATACTATGAATCATATTATAGCTCTTAAAAGCTTAATGCCAAGACAATCATACTAGAGTTGAGGCCGATCTTTATAAATTTAAGGTTTAGTGGTTTAAAGTTAGAGAATGCTGATCTGAAGAGCTGTTTAAACTTGAGACTAGCTCCTTATGAACTGACGCTTTGTTGTTACAGAAAGCATTTCGAGTTTTGAATCCACAATGTGATATGGTTGCATCAATGTATAAAGATTGGGACACACTAGTTAGTCCCAGCTGCTCCGGACGACCATCCTCACCTATCATCATGGGACACTCACGTCATTCACCACATAATTTTAATTTAGCACTTGTATCTTAAGGGTCTTGATTAAATGACATTACCTAAAACACTACCTATATTTTGATTACATGAAGCAAAGTTTAAAATGTCATGGCAAAAAATTCCAATACATACGGACAACACATTGGCCTAGTTGGGAGTGATCCTGCCTCCGAAGCCAGCAGTCCCAGGTTCAAATCCCAGTAAGGGCAAATATTTGTGTGATGAGCATGAGTATTTGTTCCCGAGTCTTGGATGATTTCTATGTATTTTAGTATTTATTTCTCTATCTAAGTATGTTTATCGTTGTCTAGTACCCATAGTACAAGCCTTGACTTTGTAAATTTGCGTGACATTGTCCCGAGATATTAAAATATAAGGAATTTCTCGCTTAAAACCTTTGTAGTAACAACTCTGCACCCGTGCCTGCTATGGAGCAGACCCAGAACGCCATGTCGCTACGTCACTGTTGCACTAGTTCGCAGTAACACACAGAAGCATGGAAATGGCTCACTGCATGTGGACATTTAGTGCATAATTTGAATTCTGTGTTCAATACTTGATGAGCAATTATCAACTGCAAATGCTTAAATAGCAGTTGATAGTACAAACAGCAAAACTCCTTACTGTACATTGGTGGACGTTAATACAAAAGCCATAAGGTCTACCAATGGACATTTAACAGCGTGGACGATGGTACTGGAATAGTCCCAGCTATACTTTTTACCATACATAAAATATAACCCAACCTGTGCGCTTGTATCAATGTGGATAAATGTGGATAACACCTCTGTCACTTTCTGACCAGTTTGCTATGGGCCCTGGTCACATAAGTGTACGTAAATCTATCATTTCAATTCATGGGTTGGATCCTTACTGCCATTATATTCTCCTAATTTCTTACAATGTCAAGTAGAAATAAACATACCAGCCTCCTTATTGACGCTGTAAGGCTGCCTCGCATTCTTGGACATGGACACATGAACATTGTTGACGAGGTCCGGGCGGATGGGCGCCTTAAAGACGAAGGGGAGCGGCAAAGAAGTCCCTGGGACCAGCTCACTCTTCTCAGAGTAGACCGACACAAGCGGCCGGGCAACTGATAGACTCTGGAATTAAATTTTGCTAAGTTAGTTATGCGAGTACAGTAAAATTTCAATTAGGCACAGTCCTTGGATTTTTTGATGTCTGACTTGTTTAAAAAGTATAATAAACAGCTGGCTACTCAATAGTTTTCTATTAGTTCCTTCCGACCATCAAATATAAACAGGTGATAGTATAACTGTATTCCACACGTCGACACACCGCCAGCCTAGTTGACTATGCAGTGTTTCCTAAGGGAATAGTTCACTCTCCCCCTACATGTACCTGGAAGGCCATATAAGACTCAGTCAGGAAGAGTTCGGGGTATACAAAAAAGAAAGTTCACTAAAAATAATAATATTTAGATTACACAAGTTGGATAGTGTAGAATTGAAGGAAGACATACAGCCAAGTTCTAAATTCATTAGAAATGTATGAAAGGAGCTCTTGGTCAATGATCAAACATAAAACTGACAAGACGGTTTGCAGAGAAAACTAGGAATAGTAAATAAAACAAAAGAAAAGCAAATCAAATGTTTTACAGAATATCATTACTTATGCCGAATAATAAAGCTATGATTGAAAAGAATACAACTTTAGATTAAATAAAATTAATATTATTTAACCATGGTCATGGATATAACAAATCATACATAACCTCAAAATGTTAGTTTACAACCTCAAAATAAAATCAAGGTTAAAATTGATAATAAATCAAGCAAAAACACAAATACTAGCTAATCCAAGTTTACAAGTAAAACATTGGGCCCTATATTAGCACCTAATAAGGTTTCAGTAACATTAAGGATACTTTCTACTTTTGGGGAATGTATCACGCCATACCATTTACTTACATCCAAGGATAGCTAAAGGCCAGAATTCACTGAAAATACGAAAATCGCTCAATCACTGCCCGGATAGAGAAAATCAAACCTATAAAACATGTTAAAATCGGCTATTATCGCACGAATTAAGTCTCAAACACGTGGACCAGTCACATCACAACGCCTATGAATATTTACACTTGCACTCTTTTATTAGGACCACTTACAACGTTAGTAGAATGTAACGCACATAAATTTAATGATTAACTTACCATTTCGCTAATGAGCGAAGATAATCCTCCAAAAAACACTATATGCGGCGGCTAAGACCGTCCGCCATGCCACGGAGGAGTAAAAAGACCGGAAACCAAAAATATTTGACAGAAACTTTGGAGGGCAGTTACCAGGCAACAAAATTAAAAGTAGTTGTACAGTAAATAATACTGCTAAATTCAATGAAGTATCTACAAAAAAAAATACTCATGATATATGGCTTATAAAATTTATTTTTTTAACCCTTTATTATTTGTTGATTTATATTTTTTGTACATTTGCTTCAGTTTCATGTATTTAGCTTTACAATAGACAATTTCCTAACATTCTACACATATGACATTTTATATGGACTTAAAAAATATTAGCCATACTGCCACTAATAGGTTGCCAAAAAATTCGATATGGTCGTGGTCAAGTGAAATAAAATTCTACTACTAACATTACTACTACTAATATTTCTTATCCTCGTATGTGCTCATGGCAATTATTTAATATAGTTGCAGTTTTGGCTTACGCTGCAGCCACTACTATTGGCTTCCGTGACGATCTGTTCTAGAATCTCTTACTTTACATAAATACATAACATCACGCCTTAATTCCTTTCTCTTACTTTAACATAAAGAAATAATAGACTTCAACTCGTATATTCCTTGAAGTCCGTAGATGGCCGAGATTATAGCGTCAGTTTTTTGGTTAAAAATTGGATCATCGTTAATAACTTCACTCCAGTAATTTATTTTTTTCTTAATTATTTATTTTATTACATCTGTATTTGTCTTATAATTTTAATTTATTGTCAAATGTCAGTAATATGACTGTCAATGTTGTTTGGATTTATAAACACCGAATATTATTTAAAATTAAGCAATTTTTCACCACACGATTGTGTAAAAAAAGACTAAACCCTACATAAGTTTTATGGATTAAGTGTTAAAGATAACTGCGGTTGGTGTCATTTCCACGTAGAAGTAGTAAATAAGTATTACGAGTTTGTAGCCAACAAAACTACGAATAACTAATAATATTTGCAGGAATAATGGACCGACAAAATGCAAACAATTCGAAATGCAGTCACGATGCAGAACCAATCCCTTCTAACATCCAAACGATTCAAGCAGCTTGCGAAATACCGAATCTATCTAATACTGTGTCAGAAATATCTCGAGAGATTGCGAGTCATTCATTAGAATGCGCGACTCAGAGTCCAAGGAATTCTGAAGCCCGTCTCTCCGGAAAAATGACACCATCCTTAATTACAAATGAAGGATCCACTGCCGCACCTCCTGTTAAATGCCCTTTACCTTTTCTATTGATGGATAGAGCACTCACAAATGCCCCTTCGTCTGTAACCGTGCAGCCTGCACAAGATCCAAGGCCTCCACGGCATTACTCAGTGACTATCCAATCTCCAATTACATCACAACCATTATTAAGCAGCTCACACGGAAGGTCACAGCTCATGGAAAATTGGCCTAAGTCCTTATTTATTTTATCGTTAGCCAAATTAAACGAAACTTATTCTATGAATGTAACAGTTTTGAGCAATTTAATAGCCAGGTCTCAATACCTTTCTTTTGATCAAAGCGTTAAAAGGGGTCCTCTTCCTGGAGACTTGACACCCCCTGATTCCCTGACTAGTGCGCCGCCTTCATACTCCTATGTTTTAAGGCAAATGGCGGTAAGGAGGCGACCAAGGTTAATGGGGACTTTTATACCTTCGCCCTCTTTTATTCCTCACGTCCCTCCGCCAAACTATAACGCAGCTTTCGACATTTACATAGACAGTTCGTTGACTCCGCCGGCAACCAGAGTTCGCCGGTTTGGTTTTACGTCTATGCCAGTCGTGTGCCCGGAGTGCGGCTATGCCGGGATGAGTGTAGTCACAAGTAAAGTAACGATATGCACCCACCTTTGTGCGGTTGTGCTCTGCCTTCTTTGCTGCTGGTTGTGTGTTCCGCTGCCTTATGTGTTGCGGTCTTGCAAAGACGTTTATCATCATTGCAGAAATTGTAGATTTTTTTTGGGCTTGTATTGTCCTACTAATGCGGATGGCACTATTCCTTGAATATTGATTGATCTGCCGAAGTAGGAATCAATAAGTCTACGTACGTTTTTAAATTTTCCCCCTTTTTACAATCATGCCAAAGACAATAAATTCCCTTAATATTGATTGATCTGCCGAAGTAGGAATCAATAAGTCTACGTACGTTTTTAAATTTTCTCCCTTTTTACAATCATGCCAAAGGCAATAAATTCCTTTAATAGGTATTGATTGATCTGCCGAAGTAGGAATCAATAAGTCTACGTACGTTTTTAATTTTAATTTTCCCTCTTTTTACAATCATGCCATAGACAATTTTACATCACACGACTTGAAACCAGTGAGTTGTTGAAATTAAATATTTTTATGAATAAAAGTGTTTTGTCTTTATTATTTAAATTGTAGTTAATAGTAAATGATGTCAGTTTAAGACGGTTTCCAACTATATTATTTTGTTTTTCTTTGGCGAAAGAGCATCCAAAAATGACTTTATTGATACTGCGTTCTAGTTCATAAGTTTAGTTACAAATGTTATTCACGTTTCATTATTAATAAGGTAAAATTAAATAAAAGCTATAAAGCGATTAAACAGGTCCAAAATAGAAACAAACACGTACATATTTGCTGGTAGTCTGCTTTATTGGAGCGGTATAATTTTTTTTTGCTGCTTTATATTGAATGAATCCATTAAAAATGATGTTTCAACGCCATCTAGTGACAATATGTCGGCCATGTAAGATTAGAAGTCACAGCCTTCCGCAAGTTCCGTGTGTTGCGGAAAAATCCCTTTTTGGGCGTCCGACCACATGTGTGAATTATGAACAAAATATGGTTCTTTAGTGAGTTTCTGTTCTAAAAAGCTAATTTGAAAGTGTAAAATACTCAAAATTGGTAGCTAAAGTGCGTGCGAAGCGTTCAGTGTCTGAAAAAAGTTGGAACTCGACGGCGGAAGTGCATTTTTTCGATGTAAATACAGTCCATCCAGGGTCAGTCCGGTGCGCCCCGAGGATTTCTCGCATATTTCTCATTGGTAAACTCTCGTATCGCGCTCGCTGCTCTCGTGCGTGGCTGACGAAAATCTCGACCTTCACCGTCAGTTCGATCGGGTTAAGTCCTGCAGGGGACTCGGGTCGCGATTCGCGGTTTAGACGGCAACATGCCGTCGTGTTGAGAGGCATGGAGGCGCGCTCGTGATCGTCGGTCGGCGCGGAGCGCGCGCCCGGGCTTATATAACGAGGGCAGCGGCAGCGGCGGCATGGCCGCACGCGTGTCCGCCGAGGGCGCCGGGCCCTCGTACGCATCCGTGCTGAACTTTCGGGGAGCCGAGAGTAATAAGGAGAACATAGAGAACATAGAGACGGCGCCGGACGAGGTGCCGGAGGCCGCGGTGCGGCCGGAGGAGGAGGAGGAAGGCTTCGTGCCTGTGACGGCGCACGGGCGCCGGCCTGGCAAGCAGCGCCGGGAGCGCGACCGCCGCGCGCCCCCGCGCCCGCACAAGACCCCTCAGGCACACACAGAGCCTGCCACCGGCCAGGACCAGCAGCAGTCTGAAGACTCCCAGCCCAAGAAGTTTGTGGAGGCACCTATACCGAAGGTCAATCCTTGGCAGGTCAGTCTAGCATGTAAACAAACATCTGTCAATGTTATTGTGAAAGTATTATGCAATATAGGAATCATTCTAACTGCCCAGTCTAGCCTAGGACTTGCCGAGCTGCATGTTTTCATCTATCAACCATTCAAAGATCATATTCTTATCTCCTCAGATTCCTTTTCTACATTACCTACTTACATTGAGGTTCAAATTGGCCATATTTCTTATTGAACACTATTTCACCTTGTAGGTTATCAAGAACCTACCGTTTGATATGTTATGAAAACTCATTTCATTCTATAATGCTCTTACTTCTCCAGAATCATAATTTTAGTCCACAGTTATAATAAATTAATAACATAAAACATACAATTGCCTCGAGGTCTATGCCCTCAGTGCAAATATTCAGCACAAATCTTGCTGAGCGCACTTAAAGATTATCCAATCAGCCTGCATAATTTACACACTTGTGAAGTTATTGCATCGGTAATGTACATTTATATTGAAATACTAGAAATCGGCGTGCTGAATTTTAAATTTTGTGCTATTCAACAGATAAATAAGAATTCCTGAGGATTTTTTAGGTAATGAAGTCAAGACATGATAATGCAGTTACTTAAATTACCTTGTAAATCTATATATTATTAAAATGCATGGCATTAGTAGTAGAATGACAAGGCATATATTATGTTAAAATTCTTATAATGGTCTTCAATAAGACGCTGTTGACATCCAAGGTCTATTTCTGACAAGAAACTATGATGCTTGTCAAATTTATTTTAAGAAGTTAATAAGCAAGGAAGACACATTAATACAGAACATACTATATCCAAAACATATCTTATATTATAATGGAATGCTAAGTTGATAAGTTATAAGGACAAGAAACACTGTATTGTAAATTATAACCTCTTTCTTATGAACATGTGTTTTTTCCTTACACTGGGACTTCCCTTGCAGTGAGGTTAGGTTGCCCATGTTTTCTATAGTTGTAATGTCATTTCAATTAATGTTAAAGTAAATTTGACCCGTTATATGTTTTTTTCTGTTTTTGTTGACATTAATAGTTGTAAGAAATTTGTGGGGGTTATGTTATGAAATTGAAAAGTAACAATTTTTCAGTTTAAAATTGTTCAATGCAATTAAAATATATTATTTGGGATAGCATACAATCATTGATATTAGTTCCTTTCATTATTTTAACCAAATATAGGATAAACATTATTGCTTTGAAATTACCTTTATAAATCCTTTTACAATCATACTTACCATATTTTTATCTATTTGATAACATTGGATATGATAGTATTTACACATTTAGTGGATAAAGTCAATGCCATTATAACTAGATTTTCATTTAAGTTTTAAATATTCTATATCTACTCTCAGGTAGATGCCAAACCTTCGATGAGTTTTTTTTTTTTTTTTTTACGTGTCACCAAGAGCATAAGCTAAAAAGCCAAGCCATCATTTTCCTATCACCCCACCCTTTATTTGCCATGCTGTAATTTTCGCATTACCCCTTCCAAGTTTGAAGAATTTCATGTTTGCAATTGTATTATTAGCTGATCTCAATATTAATCTAAACAAAATCAAGTATTAAAAATGATACATGAGAAAGTATTTAATTATTATTCAAGTGATTGGAGTACTAACAAAATTTTCACAAATAACGCTGTACTAAAAATGCATTACAAAAACTACCCTCAAAATGTTATTTTCACTGTGTTTTAAATTTATTTTTATTGCCTTCTCAGCACCATCCTTACATTGTTTCTGTTTGGCACATTGGTTGACTAGTACAGTTTGAGGCATTAAGTCTGCCATTTCTACTTACTTTGTGTATTGCGCAATAAAGTTTAAATATATAAATAAAATGCCCTTAAAATTAACCTAATTATTGGGATGGGATTCGACATGGTAATAACAATATTGTCTTTGACGTGTTTCCGTATGGTCAACGTTTTGATAATTCTTATGTCGTTAACAATAATGGCCGCCGAGTCATAAACAATTCTAAAACGTGTCAAACGCGATATCGTTATTACGCACAAGAATAGAGGCCCTGTGTTGCGTCCTCTTAATATTTGGAAACTGAAATCCCTTTTTTTTCTTAACAGTTTTGTTTATGGAACTGATGTTTCATCCAAAGAAAATTACTGTGAAATCGTTGTTGTCTTGGTTTTTACACTACCTAATACAATCTCAAAGGAGATGCTGGTGTCTATCCTTGTAAGACCCAGGGTGCCATAGAAGGTACATAATCAAGTTATTTTTTTTATTTGTATCTGAAAACCGCATTTAAGAGTAAAGGTAACTGAACTTTATTTCCTTGCTGGTGGATTCAAATTCCCACATACAAAAATATCCCTGTTTCTAGTGTGGTGGGCCTTAGAGGTTAATATCTGAGGTTGTGAAAGGGATACAGCAATAGGAGTCATATAGCTCCATCTCTTTTACTGCCTGGAACATGTTGGTTTTTGACAGCTGACATTAGGGTCCCAGGCATATAGTAGACATACCTAAACAATGTTGTTTCTGATTAATTTTTGCATTGTTGTTTCTCCTAAGGGATCATGAACCAGGTGAAAGAGGTGAAAAAGGCAAAAAAGCAATAGGAAAACAAAGTAAAAAAAACAACTTTGTTTATAGAAATGTGAAAATAAATCTTTTTTATCAAATTTTCAATATTTTTTAGGCGCGCTATTCGCAACGTGTTTGAGGTTATGTTTTGTACTGCATTGACAGCTGTCAAATCAGGCCTCACAGAACGGCCCGACCATAAGTTATTTGAATTTGGATACTACAGATTTAGTACATTATACATTGTATAACCCCCGACGCATAAAGTTTATGAGCTTGTGAGGTTGTAGGGGGTAATCTCTGGAACAACTGAACTGATTGAGATGAAATTTGGTATGGAGATAGTTTGAGTCCCAAGGAAGGACATACCATACTTTTTTCCCGAAAAGTTGGATGTTTCTTGAGGGAATAGCGATAAATGACTTCGACACGGACGGAGTCGCGGAAAACAGCTAGTTTCGTACAAGTTTATAATTATCTAGCTTTCTCATTTTATTTTATCAATGAGTGCTACAGCTGACTGAGATGGCAAGATATATACGAATTTCTACCCAAATACATATGATCATGCACCACAACTGTAGTTAGGTATTTATTAACCTTTTAAATTTATGCTGGTTTCTGTTTGTGACCAATCTAAACTGTTAATGAAAAGAATAACTTATCATAAACGGTTCAGTTTGACTTGTGAGTTTTCACTTTCATTGGCATTGTGTAATATTAGAAACAAAGGCCAGGATTTTCAGTCATAACAAGGTATTTTTAATAAAAAAAAATTAAACATTTCTGCTTTTTGGGTGGTTGGGTTAAAAGACCCAATTTTATCATCATCATCATCATCACCATATTCTCAAAGGGCTCCATTTCTCCAGTCATCCTAAGGATCTCAAGAAAAAAACCTTGAAATGATTAGTTTGACTTTGCAAAGTTTGGATGCTTGTGTCTTTTGTTACAAAAAAGCTGAGGGGTTGACATGGACAGAAAAAATATTAATTATAACTTTAAAAATATTGAAATATTAATAATAAATTATTTATTTATGTTTGGGCATAATATTACCTAAACAATGTATTGTTTGTTAGCGATAGTAGATAATATACTTAATAAATTAACAATTAAATAACTTTAAAATACTTGACTTCAGTAACAAAACATCCATTTACTTTCTCAACCTCATATCTGATTGAATAGTTTGATAGAAAAGTAGTCTTTATTCTTTTTGGAGCATGAGTGCTTTTCTTACTAATCAATTAGATACAATACGAGGTTGAGATAGTAAAGAGACGAAATGTTCACACTCATCATATATTTATTTATTTATTCACTGAAATTACACAGTATAACAGTAGAACTAAAGCATATAGTCTCACTGGGGACTCGAGACCGCTTCTGATGTTGTGGGGCAAGAGAACCAGTGAAATTAATACATACATTCCACCTTAGCCCTCAGGGTTTGTAGAAAAATATTAAAAAATATATTTTAGGCAACAGGCCCCATATTTATTAATTATAAATACCTTACAGACTATATAACTACATGAAAATATATAAGACAGCCGGTGAAACAACTAGCATAGAGGCATTATCTGTCTTAGTACTCAGGGTTGGCAACGCATTTGCAGTCTCGTGAATGCAAATGTCCATGGGTCACAGTTTCTACTTAACATCAGGTGGCTTTTTCCATGCCATAGGTACTGCACTGCTAATTACAAGCTTCTTACTAGCAGAAGGGGAATGAATCTGTTTTGGCTGTTGAATTTGACATACCACTTATTTGGGTACCGCTTATTGCCTTCAGAGGGCAGTATAACTATTCAATAGATAAAAACTCTGATATAATCGCAACCCCTTCATTCAGGCTTGACCGATTTCCATGAAACCTAGCTATGGACCAACGTGATGAAACAAGCTTTTGTTAAAAAAAAAAAGTCCAAATGCGTCCTTCCGTTCGGGAGTTACGATTCCAGACAGGTAGATGTGTATTGGTGACAGGTTGCAAGCTCATCACCTATTAGTACTACTAGCCCTTATTCACTTAGTCACCTCGTACAGTCAAGGTTATAAATATGTATACACTTTAGTACCTTGTCACTTTAATCGCTGTGACATTTTCATATGGCAGTTTAAACATGACGTTAAATAGACAAGGTACTAAAGTGTATACATATTTATAACCTTGACTGTACAACATCCACGGGAAGACATGAAGTGGCAGTATTCTAACCTGGCTTTCACTTATTGCATTGTAATAAGGTCCAAAATTGGTAACTACAAAGTAGTCGACCATACCCTTGGAAACTGTCCTTTATTTCCTTACCGCGTCCCACTTTTGTGTGTCTGGGCTATAAAGTGTGTCTGTAACAAATCACGACGGTTTAGACGTTAAACCGTGAAGATAGGACAAACAAACACGTTTTCGCATCTTCTTTTTTATGGCAATTGAGAAGGCACAGGAGCACTCAGGTCACCTGATGGTAAGTGGAATCTGAGACCCATACACATTTGAATTCTTAAGACTATTATCTCCAGACCTCAAATGCGTTGCCAACCCTGAGTAACCCTAGGAATGCCTTAATGCTAGTAATTTCACCGGTTGTCTTATCCCCACACCGGAATACGAATGCTGCTTGGCAGTAGGTTAATGGATAAGATGGTGACCACTACTACCACTATAAAATAAAGTCGCTTTCCGCGTCTGACTATAAGTCTGTCTGTATAAACCCTTATTCCTACTAATAGAGAAATACCTAAATAAATAATATCAGGGGACAATCTCACACAAATTGACCTAGTCCCAAACTATGTACTATGGGTACTAGACAACGATAAACATACTTGTATATAGAAATACATAGAAAACACCCAAGACTCTGTAACAAATATTCGCGCTCATCACACAAATATCCGCCCTTACCGGGATTTGAACCCAGGACCGCTAGATTCGGAGGCAGGGTCACTCCCAACCCAACCAGGCTAACGCGACGTCAAACCGACAAACAGAAAACACCCAAGACTCGCGTGCATTAAGTCATTAAAAAAATATTGGTCATAGAACCCGGGATCCTAGCTTCCATCTAGACTAAACTCTTCGTTAATAGGCAAGAAACGTGAAAAAAATAATGAATTTCTTCGTAGTGACACGAACGTTTGAATTTTATGCGATAACATGTGGCCGATTTTGAGGTTATGCCTGTTATCCGCTATCAGTTATCTTGTTGGCATTACCACAGATTAGATTGTGATTTTTTAAATTATTTAATATTAAGTTGTGGCTTTTGAGATGTGTAGTGTTAGGCGGTAATAGAATTGGTTGCTTTCAACAGATGTCGCTAGTGTTCACAATTTAAACTTCGAATTTGTGCATGGCGCTGTCTGTTTGTGTGGCCTCCTAGCTCCCAAACTGATGGAACGATTTCAATGCAGTTTTAAAGAGGTTATTTTACTCTTTAATGCTGCATTGAAATCGTCCGTCGTCTTTGTTGTCCGTCCGTCCGTCTGTCTGTCAAGATCACAGGAACGAGTCGAGGTATCGAGTTGAAATTGAAATTAAAACCTTACTGTGAAAAAACAAATAACTAACTAAATTAAAAAAAAGACTGCCGTTTATTCGGCAATAGGGAACATGCATGAAAATCAGAATTGAGTTTCATTCATACGATTTAGGAGAAAATGTAAAAAAAGCATATAAAAGGCAATACACTAAGTTTTGACCCGTTTATTTAGCTTTTATATAGAATCAAAATTTGTTAAATTGTAAAACGTCTTTTAATGTTTAGATTGTTTTTCTCGGCATCCTCATTTTATTCACGTAATATTTTAATTTAAGGATATTGGCTTAAACATAGTTATTTATGAAATAATTCCATATTTCATTATAAGGTCCTTATATTTTAAACATGGAACAACAGCTGTGACGTCATTGCCGTCGTCGATTTTGTATAGTGTTTTTGCAGGGGTCGGAACTATGACTTTTTAAAACTTCATATCTTAATGAAAAAATTACTCGACAACTATTTCGCGTATACAGTTTTTATGAGAATGCAATCTTATTTGCAGTTGGTAAAAAAATCGCGACCTAACCTTTGCATCGAGACAACAGTTTTTCAACGCATATAGTGTAAAATAAACTCTCTTTCCGTTTGTATATCTGCTAACTCCTAAACCGCACAACGAATTTTGATGTGGTTTTCATAATTTATTAGATATTTTTCACGGAAGGCTTTTATGTACAATACATTTTCGTTTTGTACGGTTTTAAAATAAAACTCCCATAAACTGAACAAAAGCGAGGGCGGGTCGCCAGTTGCTTATAATATTGCCCCTGTAAGTGCAACAATAAACGGTCAACTTAAAACTCGGTAAAGAGATAGTTAACATCCCATCAGTCATATATAGACAATTGTTTACCCAAGAAAATTTAGCATTTCCCGCGAGAATAACTGCACATAAGGGACATTACGCGGGCTAAAGTTTGCTAAAGATAATTTACAACGCACAAACGATAATAACCTCATTACAGGGCATTAACGAGTAATAAATTATATAATTATATCTTATCGCGGGGATTTTGAATGTGGCGATAAATTCCAAGTACGGTAAGTCAACTATATATCACAAATTGGATTTATTTCAGAGAAACTATTTTTCAAAACTGTTTTGGCAATTAGTATTAGAGGAGGCAAACGAGCACACATGCCACCTACCCTCTTCACCATCAATTCAATTCAATTCAATTCAATTTTTATTCAATTAACAATTTACATTGTGTTTGAAACAAATTAAATTACTTAGGTAGACACGTAACAATTTCTGCCAATTAGATGTTTAAAAAATATTTATATGTCGGTACATTTTTTCGTTGAAAATAATAAATTTTCTCTATAGGAATTATCACAATATTTCAGACAATAAAATAAGATTAAAAATAAAATGAAAATTAAAAACAATAAAAGATTAAAAATAAGACTAAGAACATTCAGGTGTCAAATAAATAATAAATAAAAATTACATTACAAATAACATTACTTAGTACATTCAGCGATAAAATCCTCAACAGAGTAGAAACACGGGTCATCCTTACAATGACAGGTGATATTTCAATGTACATGGCGCAGCTTATATGAAACCCAGTGATGTATCAGCGTGTTAACTTTGCAATGTATACCGATTTGTCACCTGTTACGTGTCATTGTCAAGATGGTGAAATAGGGCTGATGACAAGTAGAATCAGAGACCCATAGACCAGGGATCGGCCCGCTATCCCTTTCAAAGGGTTTTGTATGGGTTTTTCGTTAAGCTTATCATACCAAACCCTCAGCCTTACTCAGAACCTTTTACATATCAAACCACCCTTTAAAAAGCTTACTAGTAAACCTTTTGTAGACTTCAAAACCCACGTTACTTTGCATCCCGTTCGAAGCAAGTAAACGGAAGCCGATTCAACTAAGTGCTAACCCAATACCCAGTATAGGCTGTCAATTGGAATGGGTGAGCATATCAACTTTCAAGGGGAAGCCCATTTCCCGAGTTAAGGGTGGTCCGTTCCCTGTATAAACATTTGTATTCTCCTCAAAGTGCATTCAACCCTATAATAAACTGATCTCGACTTTGATGCCACAAAACGCGTCTGAATTGACATTTTACTATAGCTTAAATATCAAATATCAGGAGACAATCTCACACAAATTGACCTAGTCCCAAACTAAGCTCCAGGCTTGTACTATGGGTACTAGACAACGATAAACTTACTTATATTGAGAAATATATACTTAAATATATAGAAAACATCCAAGACTCAGGAACAAATATCGCGCTCATCACACAAATATCTGCCGTTACCGGGATTTGAACCCCGGACCGCCAGCTTCGAAGGCAGGGTCACTACCAACTAGGCCAGCCTGTCGTCACGCTTGACGTTTACTTTGACATTTTGTGTCGGGCGTCTCAACCGAGATGACTTTAGATGTTAATACGGCATACGGCTCCAAAGTCTGCAGATCTTTAACATATTCTTCGCATGCAAAATGGCGGGTATGACGGGCGTCGTCTACCATAATAAACCGAGTAGTTGTTGATTATCGTGTGTCAATATCATTACAGATTCTCTTCGAATATACTTAGCAAATACTGGGAAGAATTTGCTAAGTATAATGAATCCTCGAAGAAAGGAAGGAATAGCAGGGAAACTGTGACGTATGCGACGAAGGCCCAACATTTGGGTAGTGTATTCGAAAAAAAATTGACATACCTATGATGATCTAATGGAAGTAGAGGGCCCGCCACATCGCCACTTCATGTAGGAACAATTATTTCCCTGCTATTTCTTATTTCCTGGCCCGGTTCACTCTGCATTTTGACTGCGAATCTTCGAATCATGACAAGGATACTTCTTAGCTAGGCTTGATAAAAATCGGATGGCCCGTTGATTTATCATCTCGAAAATAAGGGGTCGCTCTTTTAATCTGTGAGTGGTCTGCCAGTTGGTATATAACGTAACAGTTTAATAAGCGTAGATAAGGAACCTTATTTGTTAAAGCATGACTCAAACAACGTTTTAGGATACGAAAAAGGAAGTAAACAAAGTGTTTATGTAAGGTTCAATTTCATTCTTCCTTATTAGATTCGAGGTCGCTTTCACTGTCTATGGAATGTCTTATTTTGGCTGCATTATTGATACTGTTGTTGAGTTTGGGGTTGCACCTTCGGGTAGGATGTAGGGTATGCAATTATCGGCAAAATGTTAAAACAGGTAATTTAGAGTCTTGAGTCAGTCTAAAGGTGGGTACGAATTAGAGCAGCCTCGGGTTGAGGCACGTCCGACTCACCTATTTTGCTCAAATTTGTACGCGCTCACGCGCTGTGTGCGAGAGCGCGCGAGCGGCGCGCGGCGAGGCGCGTACAAATTTGATAAAGTTGCTGAGCCGTTCCACCACCGAGGCGATTTCTTCTTCTTTTTGTTAATAATTCGGTTCGGCTGTCATCGTGTCCGACGCCATTTTGCAATGTTGGCTCGCGAGCAGCTCGCCGCGAGGGGCGAGCATGCCTCAGACTGAGCCGCTCAGATTCGTAACTGCTTAAAGTGGTTAATTCTTGTGATGATTTTAGGTATTGGAATGTTTACAGAAGCCTCCGAGAGAAGATTAGGAGCCGTTGTAAGCTGTAACCCAAGACTTTATGAACACTAGAAAGTGAAATAAATTACAAAGAGAAAAGCACTAAGATGAAAATAAATACGATGATATAATAGAGAATTTGGTCTAATTAAAATAACTTGGCATTGATTTTTCATTGCTTTGGCTGGGATAGGATGTTTGAATTCATGTTGTCTGTGGTAAGTGTCTAGGAAATGTTTAACATCTTAGCTATTGATTGTCTCTTTCATTGGCCATTCATGGCTCAGTCGCGAAAAAGAGACGGAGCTAACGTAGTTTAGGGATCCGTATTTTCAGGGCAAGGCCCTAGGTTTTGTTTTTGGCTTATTTGCCTGTTTAATTGTATTGCTGTTTTCTCTTGTCTTGTTTATGTTAGTTTAGTGCGTGTGCTATGTGTGTGTGATCTGCCGTGGTTGCGCTGGATAGTTCCAACGGAAGACAAGTGCTGATTTTAATACCAGCATAACGCTGAGTTGGAACCATTTCGTGACAACAGGTCTTTTGTTTATGTCAGTTTGTTCCTTTTTGTTTGTCTGTTGTTTGTCACGAATAAATGTTATTCTTTTGTTCTCTCTTTCTATTTTAGGGCAGAGCTTGTCCGTGTAGTGTTCAATACAAAATGTCCTCCACTTTTCTCTCCATTGCCTTCCTCTTTACCTCCTTATGGGGTAGAAAAACAGTAATCTTCGTTCAATTTGACTGATGTTGATTTTTCATGGTCTACCTCCCTCGTTTCTTTTCTATCTGTCCTTCTATGTATAAGAGGTTCTGTTGTTCCTTTTCTGATATTCGTATTTAATCTTTAACATTGGTATCGATCTTTAGGAGCCAGAATTACATATCAAATAATATTACACATTAAATATACTCCCCATACAAACAACGTGTTTAATATCTGTAATGTCTGTAAGTCCGTACGCCGCGTAATTTTCTCTCTCGCTTGTCCTTATTCCTTCCAACCTAGGCTACGTCTCTACCTATCAAGAAAACAAGACGTCAGCGTCTTTTTGTTCTATCTAACCAATCTACCTCGAAGAAACAAAGACTGACGCAAATAACTGATGATGATGACCAAGGTCACATGACGTGCCGGAGGCGTTGACATTGCGTGACGTGAGCTAGCTCTGGATCATCGCCAGGTTGAATCTTGATCATAAATCATATTGAGATTGCATGTAATTATACATGTCCTTTGGTGTCAAGGTATTGCTCTAGATTTTTTGGGGCTTTGACTTTTCTTGTGCTCTAACCTCTTCAATTGAAAATCTGTTTTACTGAAATTGGATTGTTTTTGCAATAGATCTTGCGTTCCGTACGTCCGAATCAAAAAACGGAACCCTTATAGGATTGCGTGTCTGTCTGTCCGTCTGTCACAGCCTGTGTCGAATCTACTGGACCGATTAAGTTAACATTTGTGAATATCTGTGACCCAAACACATTAACGTAAATTAATGAATTTTAATTAAGTTCTCACTTTTGGGGGTAAATGAAAAAAAAACTTGTAGGTTCAAACTGTACCATGTGAAACATCTAATGAAAGAGCTTTAATAAGGATCTCGAATATATTTCAATTTAAATGAATAAGTTTTAAAGTTATTTAAGAAAATATATGACAATTGACATCTCAAAACTTACGGAACGCCTTTCCATGCCAGTTAAACTCACATTTATCCGGTTTTTTTTTTAAAGATCTTGAAAAGCAGACAAGCGATTTTCGAAAAATCTTTTTTTTCGAAAATAGTTACCTTAATCCGTTGTTTTTCCGTGTGGTTGCCGGGTTAGAATAGTGCCACTCCATGTCTTCCCGTGGATGTCGTAAGAGGCGACTAAGGGAATAAGGGCTTGTAGTACTGTTAGGCGATGGGCTTGCAACCTGTCACTAATACACTGGTAAACATCTTAGCCTGATTGTGCAAAATGTGGTTACAAAATTATCAACAAGTTTTTTAGAATTGTTGGTAATTCTGTAGCTCTGCCTACCCCACTCTGGGAATAAAGGTGTGACTTTATGTATGTATGTATGTAGTTACGTTAATGTTAGCGTTATACTTAGTTTCTAGGTCCCAGGTCTTCTGATGGTTATTGTAAACGAAACCCCATGGGCATATCGTCCCTATAATCAACCTCTTATCGTATCTAATTGATTAGTAGGAAAAGCTTCCGACATCTACTATGAAACGCTTTAAAGCTACCAAAAGTAACTCCACTGGATTTCTCACATTAGAACGCGCAAAGTGCACTAGATTCGTCTTTCCTATTCGTCTTTTATCGTTGCTTATGAACAGTGAACAGCTCCATTGCGAAAGGAAATATAGCTTGTGTTAGATTTGAGGAATAAGTAGCAAAAATTAGGAGTAATCTTTGTGAATTGGCACGTGTAACATGATAACAACAGAGATGAGGCAATCGAATGGTTATCAACATTAAAACTACTTTTAATACAGCCACATTTGGGTCCAGTGAGGTCATCATAATATCTTTGCACTGTTTCAATGACTGCGTTAATCACAAATCGAATGTCACCTTCAAAGGGGACTTGAAAGCTGATGTTAACGCCTACATATTCGGATCAAGCGATACATTTTCACGCGTTGCCAACTGTGAGCTTACAGCATTTTCTTTCAAAGTGCCAGGGGACGAATGTTACCTTTAAATAAACGTTAACGAAGAAATGTAATGACAGACGATACCGTTGAAGTTTATAGACCCATTTTTCAGGCTTGTCACTGCTGAAGTAAATCTATATACTTCTAGCTTCTCAATAGCGTTCAGCTGGTTATCGCTATCAAACCTGCACTTGCAACTGACTATATAGAACGACAAAGATGCCCGATAATGATTAACGAACTGATATCACTGTCGCAATAAGTCACTTGAGCTCTACCTATGTACAGTGCAAAACAGTTCAATGTATGACACTTTGGTCTTTGGTAACATCATCATCAGCTAGCCGTAACTCCTGGACAGTCTCCAGTTCAGAATGCATTCCTCGATATCTGACGATCAAAATGAATCCGAAGATTATAAACTACTGCTCAGACCTTGGTTCCCTTATCTGTGGTAGCCAAATGACTATTTGCTTTTGTCATATTGACCTCCATAATAATCTCTTAATGTGCCACCATTTGTTTTTTGTGATAGTAGGGTTAGTAGTGGAATGACAAGCTTGCAAAATTACCACATCACTTGTAGCTTAAATCTCAAAAAGTCAGTCGCAAAATGATTTTCATTTCATGCATGTCTTAGCTAAGTTGACGTTGACAGACGCACGGCGCGGTTCCTATTCTTGGGTAATTAGCCCCTTAGGGCATTTGCCTAACAATTCAAACCTAGATATTTTGATATGTGGGCTACAAGCGATATGGCTGTTATGCGAAAGAATGATCACAACTACCCCAAAGGTACGAGATACACAAAGTTCTTTGGAGTGGTCAGTATTTGGTACGATTCTTCTATTTGTATAGACGACATCTTAGTTCTAAATGCGAACAAAAATACTATCCCGTTGACATAGCAGCGGTCTTTACATCTGCTGATAGTAATTTGGGCACCGTGCCAAACTAGCGGTTTATTCAACATTTAGCTCGTCGCTCTGTTACAATTCTAAATTACTTCTCAATGTCCGTGGCTTCGTCAAAGCTAAGGAGTTTTATTTAACTATTGCCCGTGGCGAAACGTTTATCGCTATTTCTTTTGAACTGTCCAAATTTTCTGGGATAAAAGTACCTCATGTCCTTCCCCGGGATTTAAGCTATCTTCAAACCCTCGTTAAAATCGGTAATATTTATAAAAAATATATGAACTTTGTTTAGGGCTTGTGGAGATTTTGCACAATTGAAGATACCGTCTTCTTTATTTTTACATAATATGAAACTAGAACTTTCCGCGTCTGTCTGCCTGTCTGTATATCCGCTAACTCCTTAACGACGTAACGGATTTTGATGAGGTTTTCATCATCAGTTAGATAATTTTCCAGTTAGATATAATAAATTCTGGTTTATGTACGTATGTTACAGAAAATTCGCATAATCCAAAGCGACGCGAGGTCGCTAGTTAAAGTATATTTCATTGGATTTGAAGTAGAATTTCATGTAAGCGAATGGGCTGAATAAGATTTTAGTGAACGGTGCTGTTTTCTAAACATCTTTTTCAATGATAACACGTGCCGATGGCTGTTTCTTGTTACAGGTGACATTTCCATTATTTCGCTTACCACAGCATAGCACCTGCAAAAGCCGGATGGTCGGCCCGTGAAAAACATTATTATAATGATGAAATCATACAATAGGTTACACAAAGCGCTTACAGCCTTGACTGCACACGCAGCAAATGAAAATAAACTATATGTCTAAATATATGTTAACTTTTGTAGTCGACAGTTGACGGTGCGTGAGTTGGCTACGCGGCCAAGAGTAAGGCCGGGGAGGGTTATGTTATGTCATCCTGATGATGGATGGAGATGACCCTTGGACTTTTGCTCGTGACCTAGGTATTTACATTTTAGACGAAACCCAGCTACCAAATGATTTATCTATTAGGTCACTTACTATCTTGTAGTTCTTCTTGATAGCAAAAGCATACTATAAGTGGTGGAAGGAGTTCGTCTCCGGCCCATTAGGAGTTTCTGTTATCTATTGCCGCTCGGGCGTTAGGGTTGCGTCAATACGCAACCACGGCACGGCCCCGACTTAACCGGCTTGGTCCGTCCTGTTGAGTTTGCCTGTGGTGGCTCGCGGCGCGTGCGGTCGACGCACGCACACATGCAAGTACATTTGCTTGAAGATGAACTACTGTTATACTCTACTATGACTGCTTTAACAGGATTTCTTAGATTACATCGCAAGTTTTTTATTACTAGGTCACTCGTATAATGATTTGTATAAACCTGTTCTCATGTTAAGTATTTATGCAAATCCGGTTGTTTAAATCTTACCTGGAATCTGTTCCAGATATAGTCGAGCTTAACGTTATACAAATAGAGTCGAAAAGTGGTCGAGTAGACTGCACCTGGAAAATCGAGCCTCGCTCGGGTTGAATAAGATTTTTTCTGATGGTAAGTGCGATCCGGGACCAATAGACATTTGCATTGATTTCTTGAACCAAAAAAAAGCTATTCCGCAATTTTAATCCAAATCGTTTGAACCGTCTCTGAGAAATATAGTACCTATTAGATATTTTGAACCACATTTTCAAAACCTGCGTCCAATATGATTTCAATTTTCTTCTAGTTAGGAAAAGATACTCTTTAGTTATGTTACGTTCTACGTAAAAAAACAGTGTTAACTCCGCTTCGCTGTCGAATTGGTAATTTGAATGGGAAAAAACATGACAGTAAAAATTAAAAAAATGCGAATGCAAATTTCTGTTACTACGTAATAAACTAATGACTATTTTGGGAAATGCTGTAATAAATTCGGAACCGTAAAACTAACATCGATATTACGTAAACGACTTTCATCTAGTACTGACGTGAGTTCCGGTGCTGACAAAATAAGTCAAGACTAAAGTAGATCTTATGCTGATAGCCTTAGGACTCGCTGGTTTGAAATTGGTATATATAGACTGTTTTGGCCGCGTTATGTCAAGGTTACTCATATGTAATGTGAAACTTGGGTTTAAAAATGTTTAGTGGTGGAAAGAGCTCTTACAGGGTTTATTTACTCTTTAACCTGCCGCTAAACAACAGCTTTAAGTTCCAGTGCCTTTTGGTTCCATTCGGTGCAATGTCAAGCATCTAAGGGTGCCTATCCACCAGTGTGCTATGCTGCGTTGCCATGGATGCGATTGATATCCACCAACATCAATTCATCATTTTCAATTATAACGCACGTAGGTACAAACAGCCACATAATTAACTGCCCATTAAAGACGGAAGTGACAAAATGTAGAAAGAGATGAATATAGATTTTACATCAGAATCTCATGTGCACGACCAAGACAGTTTCTCTCTGTTCTTCATTGGTCACTTGGCTGTGTGGGCGATTGTACGCTACGTGATTCAACCGAGTTAGTGGTTACTTAATCGTCAATTGATTAATTAAAAGGATTGGTTGGGTTCTGGCTTACCTGGGATCTCCGGTATGACCGCTTCGCACCTTCAGCAGCATCAAGTCCGCGGATTAACCCAGCGCTGGATCCAGATAGGGCTCTCCCTTTCCTGCTACACTTAGGACGCTATTCTCACTCCCTCTAGCCGGATTGCAATCTTACGCAATGTATACTGTGACTTACTTTGGAAAATAAATATCATTCATTCATTGATTCATACCAAATAAGATACTCGATAATCTATTGCAATCATAATGTTTAACATAGATCTTACTTGCTATCTTAGAAGTTAACACTAGAAGTTAGCAAATTGTGAACCCTGGTGGACACCGCAAATATGGGAGAGGACTATTTACTGTACTATCAATTTTCATTTACAAATTCATTAATGGTGTAGTAACAGCAGTTCTTTATGTTTCTTTGTGAACGTTATGAAGCTGGATTGTTTCAGTGCTTCAGGTAATTTATTATATGTTTTAATAGACAATAATAATTTGAGAGGTGCGATAGGCATGTTCTTATGACGGATTGGACGTGTTGAGGGCAGATCTCAAATTTGCAGCATTCTAAGATGTATATAGAAGGTACTGTTAATAATCAATATTTTATGAAATAGGGTTTGCAACTGTCAGATGTCCGTATATATGGAAATGGGTTTGCTACGAGACTATTAGAACGACAGTGACAGTCTGCTCCGCGGTTTCGAAGTTGTAACGGAAGTCAATGTTGCCAGTCTGTGGCGACACTGTGAGTCAAATCGGACAGTTCTATGGAAAACTACCAGATTCAATAATTGATTCGTCATTACCAAACACTATTCATTGGTCCACATAGCATAGCACTGGTGGGAACTGGCAGCTTTCACATCCTCGCAGCAGCTGCATAGCACATCTCTGGTGGAAAGGCACCCTAAGACGTTCTCTCAGGCTTGGCAACGCATTAGCAGTCTTAAGATTGTCATTGTAAAATTGCAATCTTGACATTGAAAATGTCTATGGGCTACAGAGTCCACTTACCATTTGGTGCCCTGTGAGATCGTTTGCTTCTCGGACGACCACGACCATATTTCTAATATTTTGTACTGAAGGCCTAACCGAAATGCTAGCGACGCTAACGTATCTAATTTCTCGGTTTTCGAAAATCGCTAACCCTATAACACTATGCTGGACTAGGCCTCCTGTAGCGACACAGACAAATCACCAAATCTTCAATTATCCAAAGAATAGGTCCGCTTTTGTACATTTATATTTTGTAAATATTCATGCTTGATTTTGTGTGTTTGCACACTAATAATAGTTTAAGCACCGAGGGGAGTAAGGCGCGGATTACTAACCGGTTAAACGATAAGTAATCTGCAATTACCTTAGAGTGATATATACTACCTAATTCAAAGAAAGAAAATACCCACAATAACAAGTAAATTATCTCAAGGAACAACGAGCAATCCATGAACCAGCAACAAAAGTGTTTTTTTAAATTGTTACTTTTAACGCGGCATACCACACGAGTTTAGTAATCTGTACTTACCCTCGAGTGACGAATACAAAGAAATACAATACAAAGGTAACAAATAAATTATCTCAAGGAAGAACGAGCGCACCGTGAACCAGCAACAAAAGATTTTTTTAATTGTTAATTTTTGCGCGCTGTACTGTACAGTACATATTGCGCGCCCACAAGAAGTTACAAAAGGTGGCGACGCCCCGATGTGCGATTTGGGTCCAACTTGCGTGCGGGTAAAATCCTGTTGATTGACAACGTCATATATTATCTGGACTTAAAAAAACCGCAAAACGGTGTAATTATGAGCCCGTGTGGTTGCCGGGTTAGAATAGTGCCACTCCATGTCTTCCCGTGCATGTCGTAAGAGGCGACTAAGGGAATAAGGGCTTGTAGTACTGCTAGGCGATGGGCTTGCAACCTGTCACTAATACACTAGTAAACTTCTTGGCCTGATTGTGCAAAATGTGGTTACAGAATTATCAACAAGGCTTTTTAGAGTTGTTGGTATTTCTGTAGCTCTGCCTACCCCACTCTGGGAATGAAGGCGTGGTGTTATGTATGTATGTAGTACGATATTACTACCCTGATAATAGGGTAGTAAAGAAATTCCATTCTATATTATTACTGTCCAGATTTTGAGAAGTGTAGTATAAAAGTATGTTGTTGTATGTTGAAGTTCTTATTCTATGCGGTGGGGTCTCTCTCCTTGATAGTAAATGAAGGATGAGGGCATAAAGTAGGCATTAAACGTACGGCTTGGGTCGGCTTTGGTCCAAATTGATACTATTTCCTTCCAAATGGAAGGAGGAATTTTGGCCGTTGCGTCGAGTCGTGCCCAGGCCGTTAGACCTATGGTATTTCGACACGCTATGTCAGTAGTTTACTGATGCGATTGTCACGCTATAAAACCGTTAATACCTTGATCCTAGGCTAATAGAAGTAGTCTAATAAAGACAGGTCAACCACCTTACAAGTATTATAAACAAGCTTTCTATTAACTTGCAATGTTTGTATGTCTGTATAACCACTTCCCGGGGACCTATTGAGCTAAAAAATTGGTATACCTAACCTACGTAACTTCGATGACAATACAATAATATGGCATTATCGAGCTGGTTTGATTATGGAATCGGTAGGTGGTGAAAGGATCTCCGCTATACTTAAAGTAGACCCACCGTGTTTGGACTCATTAGGTTGGTCTGTATAAGCAATGACTGCAAAAAAAACAGTCCGTAACAAAAGCTCATCCCAAAAATGTTTTTTTTACAAAAACGGGTTAAATTTTAGAAGTAAATTTTGAACAACTTTAACCCCTGACAAAAAAGTGTGTTATACAAGTTTGACGTGTGTATGTATGTGTGTGATTGTGGCACCGTAGCTCCCAAACAGATGGACCGAGTTGGATGTGTTTTTTAATATAGCTAGTTTAATCTGGATGCTTTGTAGCGAAGTTTGATGACAATCGGTTCGCCCGTTTAAGAGATATCAGCTCTGAAAGGTGTCGCCATTGAATATATCAGGGGGTTTTATCTATTTAATTATAACATATATAGACTAAAAACACATAACCCTTATTTTAGCTTCGTACAAACAGGTAAACAGACCACATTATAATCCATTCGTTTTGGCGTGACCGCAAACGAAACCAATAGCACCCCCTCTTTTTTAATCTGGGGGGTTATAAATAGAGTGGCTATTTAAATTCCTCGCATTCCTAAATGATAATACAATTAGTTTGGGCCGTTGCGTGTGTTATGCACTGTGCTGAGATCCGACCAATGGCATATCGCCAATGTTTCACCAAAGGCTGGGACGAATCGTAACGTGGTGTGGGCGGAGTATTTACTCCGAGATTTTTCTTCGCTTGGATTTACAGTTAATTGATGAAAATTGAATGTCTCCGTCAAGTTTTTATCACATCTTGTTTAGCTCGCTTGACATTCTGTTAACGGAAAGTGCATGTTCCCTTGCGATATTTTTCTAGCGTTCTCAAGACCTTAATGCGTCCACGCATGCTTGCTGGCCATTTCTCTTACAGTTCATAGAAACACATTTAGTGTAAGCACTGCTGCGTGGTGACAGGGTTAGCAAGTTAGATGATGCTAGTAAGAGACAGTTCTATAAGTTAAAATATCATGGTCGTACACTGTTGCATATATAATCTACGCCCATGGTGTCCAGTTGGTGACCAGTCAAGAGTTGACAACACCATGGTGAGTAGGGCTAGTTCTAGCAAGAACTGGGCTCTATTAACTAATTGAACATTCATACTGAAATTTTCGATAATAGCATAGATTTTGTTGAAGGTTTGAAATCGCAGATCGACAGTTTTTTTTTCTTGTATTCTTAATTCTTAAGCCTCTAAAAAAGAGCCATGAAAGCTTTATGCGTCATGCTTACGAAATACCTAAGCACTTTGATTTTCCCAGAATGAACTGTATTGTGTAAATAATAGGGTCGCATATTGAAACAGTTTTGTTAGAAGATTTCTTATGACTAATTATAAAAGTAAATAAAGTACTTCAGTTTCTCTTAATTTTGACTTCTTAGGGTCTCGCGCACGTGCGACAAACGCACGCGACTGTTGTTCCATGACCGAAGCGATTAATTTATTCAGAGGCCACATCGAAAGGGATGGCTTTATGTGCTTTCGCGCGAAGAACGTGAGAAGGAGTTAGTTCGCGCGCACCTTAATTGTAGAGTTAAATTCTAATAATTGCTGTTTACTTTAATACCACGACGTTGATTACGAAAATGGTTTACCAGGATGAAGAAGGTATGTATACTCAACTATTGAATCAAAAATCATCGTTAAAGATCGTAGGGTTCCGAAGATTCAACCAAAAACATGCTATGGGTTTACCTGCTAACCACTGACGCGGTGTCGTAAGTTTTCACAGTACTTAAACAGTCGCGTCGGCCGCAGAGCGATTGTCGCTCGCGTCCCAATTAAGTTACCTTTTAACTTATCGAATGTTTATAGCTATTGCTTGGGGGATATGGTACAAAAATGGCGACCGCGACTAGCACCCTATTTCGTTAAACTGAAAACGATAGGCAACTATTTATTGACGATTAGGTATACACTGCAAAGTATTTCCATCTTTGGGATTCACATAAGCTGAGCCCAACCGATTTTCATGAAACTGAACTAAGGACCATCCAGATTAATATCCGCGTCTATCGCTGCATTCGTACTCGCTTAAAACTTAACACCCGTCTTTTACTGTGGGGGGTCAAAAACACCAGTGTGAATGTCGATCCTTAAACAGAAAATAAACCCAAGACGTTGACATACGGAACCGTTTCGTTCTGGCGTTCTGCCAACCGGAGGGGATACTTCTGTTCTATCATTGTTCAAATCGTTGGTAGCCTTTTGTTAAACTTTGTTTATCTAATCTGTTTTGTCTTGCGCAGGTCTGTGTAGCCATAGTATAATTAGAAAATGTAGACCGTCTCCGGCCCTTTAAGGCCCGGACAGATAGCACCGTCGCGGGCGCGCAGTGCGATATTTCCATACAAACACTTCGAGCCTTTAGGAGTTTCCAATTGCCTGCTTAGGCGCTAGAGTGGCGTCGATGCGCGTCGCTCCATCCATACTTAATACGCATGCAACAAAACGCGACAACGGCGCGCTCCGACTAAACCTGCTCGGTCCGTCCTGTTGAGTTTGCTTGTGGTGACTCGTGGTGCGTACAGTCGAGGCACGCACACATGCAAGCCCTGCGATATACCTTTGTTTGAAGACGAGAGGGGAGGTTGGTTGGATGCATATGAAATTTGTTCCTCTGCTTTTGACGTCAGCCGAGTTATTTTTACCACGTTCGCCTTCAGACATGCAAAAATTGCATCATTCTCCATGATCTTATCAGTTTTGTATTTGTTAGTCAAACCGTACTTGGAGTCCTGACAAAAGGATTTATTTGCATCTCTGTGGTTTTGTATAATCGCAAAACATATTGAACGCGTCTCGGGCAGGACGGTACATCAGGAATATGGCGACTCCATTCGCCTATCTCTTTTGTTTATATGTCCCAAAGGAATGGACCGATTTGGACG
Source organism: Acleris holmiana (assembly GCA_949316455.1). Lineage (NCBI taxonomy): Eukaryota > Metazoa > Arthropoda > Insecta > Lepidoptera > Tortricidae > Acleris > Acleris holmiana. The sequence continues at coordinate 6,457,643 of OX438790.1, read as the reverse complement.
AGGATTTTAAAGAAAGCTAGTTTAATTAGGTCGGTTCTTAGCTAGGTTTCATGAAAATCGGCTCGGACGTTTAAAATTTTATCGGTGGTTTTTATCTTTTAAATGTTAATGTAGATAGGTAAAGATAAGTCTTGTATTTTGTGTATGTATATTGTTCAAAACAAGCAATACAATGAAAGTAAAAAGTATGCACAAACATGATCTTTTATAGAATTTTTAGCCACGACTGATATTAGCAAAACTATACAAATTTCGCAAAGCCTTAAACTTTTAAACACGTCTTCTTCGCTGACGTCCTACATCCTTGTAAAACTTTCAATTAACACTTGTCCAAACAGTATGTAAATTAACGGGGCGAGTATTGCACGATTTGGTTGTCAAGGCGCCTACTGCGGTCAGTCATGGGATTTCATACGTACGAGTATGTAATGCGTTACGGATATAGTGCTGAAACTGTCCACACACAGAAGTCGGAGGCGGGCATATTGCCGTATACATAGCGCTCTGTGAGAAGGCCTTTCGAATCCATTACGTTACGAGCATTGTAACGGTAATACGCCCGCCTTCGAACCGCCTCAGCCCACTGTGTGGAGAGCTATAGTCATTTGACATTTCTGACCCCCCCCCCCCCCGAAGCACCCCCGACGGCTTTGTTCTAAGTTTAACGTATCTGTGCGTTTGTCTGTGGTGTTGAAGCTTGGACCGCTTCGGACGCAGTGTTTTTTTACAAGCTTTTATCAACTTGCAATGTATGTATATATGTAACTTACTATGTATGTCCGGGTCAAATCTTAACATTTCAAAGTTGCAAGGAAGATTCGAACCACTTGCCGTTGAGGCGGGGACCGATTGAGTTGTAATTTGGTTACCTACGTAACTTCGATGACTATACATTAATATGGCAACATCGAGCTGGTCTGATGATGGAGTCGGAAGGTGGCGTCAGGATCTCCGCTATAATTATCGTAGACCCACCGAGTTTGGACTCATCAGGTTGGTCTTGATAAGCAGTAAATGACCTTGCAATAAAAAAAGTACAGTCGCCCACAAAAGCTAGTCTCTTGAACGATTATATAAGAAAATCCCGTAATTGGCCATGTATATCAGCTTTCTGTATCATACCTATATTTTACCAATTTTGTTGTGGGTTTATTGAATAAATAAATTAAAATAAATCGGTTAATAAGGATGGTTTTTAACTAGGGTTTGTGAAAATTGTAAGCAGGGGTCACTATTCTTTTTAGGTATATTTTCTGTTTAATAGGTCCGTCGTATAAGTTCATATTCGTCTTGCTTTCTCGATTAGAAGATGTAACAGTACAAAACATAAACTTGTTTAGAAATATATATTTTATTGACTCGTGTTAAACCTGAGTAATGGCCTTTTGCAGTGCTAAAGTCTTAATGGTTGCTAGTTTGACTACGGAACCACAAAAAGGTATCATTAATGACTATTGTCACAGGTAAAATGCGTCTCAATAACCCTGCAACATTCTCGTTTTGAGAAAATAACGCTATATGTGATCTGTAAGTTGCCACACATTTTTTGTTAATTTTATAAATTGAAACGAGACTTTCTGGCAGCGATCCAAAAACGAATAAACAAACGTTACACAACATTAATTTTCGAGAAAGCAAGTTATGGCTGTTAATTTTCATTTATTTATTTATTTATTTATTTCATTAATTAGAACGGCATTACACCAATTACACTAATTAATCTAATTAATTATAACATTAGAATAGAAACAAAACATAAAAAGACAAATTAAATAAAATCAATAAACACGTAAAAAAAACTTACAAAAAAAAAAAAAAAAAATTAACTTGCTTTTGGACGTTCATCGTAGTATACTTCGAGGCGCGTCCCACTGGTTAGGAATTCCTGCTATAAACTCTATACCTAACCTAAGATCGTTTGAGGCCTTTATATATGAGGAACGAAGTAATAAACGAATACACTTCCTTTTGCATTCATAATATTTGTAAGGCAGTACTGCCCTGCTAACACAAAAGGCAGTATCTCAATTTTAATAGCCAAAGCAGATTCAATCCTATCTTGTTGGTAATAAGTTTGTATTTGCTACAGGAGTTTTGTTTAAGATACTGCCTTTTGTGTTAGCAGGGCAGAGTATTTATTTATGGTAGGTTTTAGGCATGCAATCCGTGAAAGAATTCATGCCCTAGATAGGAATTAACAATCGGTCGTTCTCATAATTAAAACTGGAGACGATGCGAGCTCAACATTACATAATAGATTAAACATGATCTACGATCTTAGTTGGATGAACATCGTTGAGGCTTAGATATAAATGTATGTGACGTGTCGTGTGAATAGGCTGTTATCGGAAAATATAGGTTCATCATGACAGACAAACGGACATCTAATTGATCTTATTACGATTCCTTTAGTGTTTGGTACGAAACCACACATAAAACTTAATTATTTTGATATCCTCTGCAAATATGGGATTTTTTAAATACGGGGGAAATGGCAGTATCTCGGACAATACTCTTATTACTAACAGGAGAGAGTTGAATCTGCTTTGGCTATTGAATTTGAGATGAATTTGAGAGAAGGGTGATCCCTTTGCTTATCAGGGCCTTGCGGGTAGTGCCCGGTGCCCCCGCAAAGAAAAATCAAAAAGAAGGTGAGGCAGTAGGTACTTATACCTTTTCTCGAATCGTTTCGTCGCATTTTCAAACACTAGTCGTTATAGCTTCGTGTTAGATAACACCAGAGAACCCAAATTCGCAGGATAAGATTAAGTTAGGGTACATAGTATGAAATGCACTGAGTTTCGTTGATTTAGCTTTTTTTAGTTTATTTTTTATTGATACCTAAAAATAAAAGGCTGTACTACGTTTTGCTACTCACTTTTTAAAACTTCTAGAGAACTTCCCGATATCCTAGAAAGCTGAAACTTGGCATGAAGCCTGGGATTTACACACAAAGAAAAGAAACATTAAGAACTCTGCAACTTTCACCCTCCCACCCCTATAAACGGGGGTGTAGTACTTTATAACAAGTAAAAATTGAGTAGTGTTTTCAATATTAATCTTAATTCCTTTCCATATTTCCCAGACCGTCCGATGGACTTATTTACGATAGGAAATTACCAGGTCTTCAATGTTGTAGGGTGCCTTTTATATTTGGCATTATGTCCTCAAGTGACAAACCTGGGGACTCGGCAGGTCAAAATATTAATATTCTACATAGAAAGTTTGTTATCGACTGTACTTGGAGTACTGATTACAAATTTATTATTAAAAGACAACGCTTAAGCATTAGCCATTAAAAAGTTCTTAAAGCCTTTTTCTACTTCCAGCGCGATGGTACTGATTGTGTCGATTGGCATCAGAATAATTTAAACATCGTCAGCCATTGAGGAGTTCCTAAGGCCATCTTCTATTTCCATTAACACCACGTATTATTTTGCAAATTTGCAAATGTAAGAGTGTCATACTATTCAATTTGATATAGCAACAAATCGAAGAAAATATAATAACTAATACAATTCGTAACAAACTGATTACCTCGGGCCTTGAGCGATAACGCAGTGATAACGCCGGCCTGGAGTCATCGATCATGTTATTTTAGTTTATAATAAGAATAATGCACAGTACCCTTGTGGAGGAAGATTATCGGGTCCCCGTGCGCCGAACTTATAGGTTTTGAGTTTGGTAGTATCGAAGTTTACCCATAGATGGCGTTAGTGGTAGATCGTTTGCGTGATTCGCGCGCAGCGAGGTTAATCGTTTGATTTCAGTTGAGAAGCGGTATTCGTTTGTAGTAGCCAATAGAACGAATCAGATCAGAATTGAAGTACACAGCATTACGCTTGTGTGATATAACGTTTGACGTACATACTTAGTTTATACCCACATATTATACCAATGCATGTCTGGAGAGGTTCCGAAAATAATTATGATCACTGATGAATCTTTTGATCCAGATTATGTCCGACTGTTAAGTGGCAGGCCAAATTAGCTTTTAGGATGTCACAACGATTACTTGTACAAACATTAACATACATGAAATATTGAGCTTTTGGGTCAGAAAGTGCCACTCCATGTCTTCCCGTGGATGTCGTAAGGGGCGACTAACGGAATAAGGGCTTGTAGTACTGTTAGGCGATGGGCTTGCAACCTGTCATGAATACAGTGGTAAACATCTTGGCCTGAATGTGCAAGATGTGGTTACAGAATTATATACAAGTCTTTTTAGGGCCGTGTTCACCAACAATTAATCGGACGGTTAAGTCTTAATCAGCTGTTAATCAATACATCTGACACCCGTTAAACTGCTAATCGTCCGTTTAATTGTTGGTGAACACGGCACTTAGAGTTTTAGATATTTCTGTAGCTCTGCCTACCCCACCCTGGGAATGAACGCGAGATGTTATGTATATATGTATTTATGAAGTATTCAGCGATGACGTCAAAATTCACTATTGTCAAATAGCACACAGTGCTATTCGGTAATTTAAAAAGCATAAATAACATAACGTCCTGGTTGGATATTAAGAGGAGTTTTATGTTTTCGTGGTTAGTGTATAACAATTAATAGTACCGTTAACACAAAAGCCCTATTTGAAAAATAGATATGGCTTTTAACTACTACTAAAGTAAGGATTGTTAATTATGTATTTTTTTATTATTGTATAGTTGTTGTATTTATTAAAAGCGTATAAGTGTAGCAATCTTTATGTTGACAATTAACCCACTTAGTAATTTTGTTCGTCTTTCCCTAAATATATACCTAACCTCCCTTTAAATCCACAGTCTGCGTAAGACGTTTCGTAATCGTCTTGATCCTTTACAATAAACATCGCCCATGTAACGAGTCGTTGACCTCTTTCGTTTAAGCAAAAACGGACGGCCATTTTAGTGTTTTTTGCCGATGTAGATCAAAGTTTGCTGCGCTATCTCGTTGGGCCACGAAGTTAGAGGGCTTTGAGATTGCTTAATCCTACTTCTATACTAACGCAGTATACATGAAAAAGTGAGTCAGTGTGTTTTCACGGCTCGACTGCTAAACCAATGAATGCGCGAAACTCGAAAATTACATCTTTCGAGTTTAATATTTCCTAAGCAGTACCTTAAATCGAAAAGTTATAATGACGTATGCATAACGATTTTAAGAGCTATCTAATGATATATCACTCGATGTCATAATGTGAAAATATATTTTACCTATGCTTAACATGTAGGTATGGTACCCGATATTTATTTAATGTTATGCAACTGATGCGTAACGAGAGGTTAAAATACGAGTGTGGTTTTATATTATTTAATAATAGGATCACACGAATGTTTTAAGGCCTAATTATGTACAGTTGTATACACTATTTTAACCACACACATATACACAACAAACAAACAACTTTTCACACTACTTTCGTAACAGCAAAAAACCAACATACAAGTGGCATCACTAATGGCGGCAATTCGACCCTCCGTCAAGACGAATGTTTTTTTAATACATAGTATCAATATCAGGAGTGTCAAGAGTTAAACCGCGGACACACGAACATGGTGAAACCATAAGGGTTCCTTGTTGACTACGGTTTAGTGGTGGTAGGACCCTGTGCAGGGTCCGTCCGGATCGCTACCACCATCTTATCCATTAACCACCCGCCAAGCTACAGTGTTCGCATTGTTGTGTTCCGGCGTGGGGATAAGACAACCGGTGAAATTACTAGCATAGCTAGCATCTTAGTCCTCAGGGTTGACAACGCATTTGAGGTGTTATGATTATAGTCTTGAGAATTCAAATGTCTATGGGTCTCAGATTCCACATACCATCAGGTGGCCTGAGTGCTCGTGTGCCTTCTCCTTAACATATAAAAAAAGTTAAAAAAAAAGTACGGAACGCTAAAAAGCAAGCGTTGAAAACCCGACTGTATTTTATAACATTGTCGTCTATACTTAATATGTTAAGAATAATGAACCATGAAATTAAATAGATACTTTGATTAAAATATTAGGTATCTTCCACAACCAATACGAATCTAACGACACCTCATAGTCATAAGATAAAATCCATCAAGCAGTTTAGGCTGCAGAGCGTGACAAACAACAGACATACATAAATACATACATACACTTGAGCACAACCCTCCTTCTGTCGCAGTCGGGTAATAAGAAACTCAAAACACGTCGAATGATAAAAATCTTTTTTTTAATTGTTCGTCGTCTCGCTGATCTAACAACTCCACGAGCCTCCCAATAAAAACCAAGGTATTCTATAGCCTTTTTACGTCGTTAAAAAACTGTGCAACAGTATTTAAACATGATGCCGTCTCACTCCCGCCGGTCTGTGCGCGTGCGACAGCCAGTGATGCGAATAATAGGTTTGGTAAACGACGTATGTAAATTAGTAATAAATATTGATCATGGAAGGAGTGTTTGGCGAGGCAGTTCTGAATAGGAATGGTGAAGTAGTGCATTGTGCTGTCGTGTGAAACACTAGGTACTCAACATAATTTGTAGGGTTCCGTACCTCAAAAGGGAAAAACGGAACCCTAGCCAATTTGCTCTGAAACTACTGAACCGATTGAGTTGAAATTCGGTACACATGTAAGTTACAGTCGTGACGACGGGGGTATAGCTCATTTGGGGGGTAAAGTAGTTTTTTTTAAATTTTGCAAACTATGTCGTGTGAAATATGGATATCAAATGAGACGGCTTGTTGTGACAATCTCAAATGTAAATATATTATAAAAAATATTCAAGAATATAGGCGAAAAGTAACAATCTATTTTGAAAAAAAAAACTGAAAATAGTTGTTCACCTATGGTAATCTATACTAGGTGAAGAACTGTTTTTAGATATTTTTTTCAATATAGATTGACAATACAGGAAAACCTATAAGAAGTCTATATTCTCAAAAACGTACGGTATCCTCTCCATGCGAGTTTAACTCGCACTTATCTGTTTTTTTTAGGGTTCCGTACCCAAAAGGTGCTAAACGGGACCATGTCCATATTACTAAGCCTACGTTGGCCGTCCGTCTGTCCTAAATTAAAAAAAACTTTCTTTTGAACCGTAACAAACAGGAGGTTAAATGTACATAATCTGTGAACGGCGGACCTTAACAAATAATAATTTAAAAAAAGTAAAATAATGCTAAACTTCTATTCCATTTCTGAAACTCCACTTTAAAAAAAAAAAAAAACCATGTAAAATAACTTTATTCAGAAACCAAGAAATAAATTATTTTAAAATTATAGGTAAATAGGTCAGTCCAACTGAATTCGGCTTTTGGTTAAAAAACAGTGGGACCCCGAGTTCAGTTGGACTGACCTATCATTTAAAAAGAAGCTATTTCTTGCTTTCTGAAGACATCTTTTAGTTTTTTAAAACATTTATTTTATTTCATTCCTTTTAGTGAGCATAATAATACTGTTAACTCGTCCACGTATATTTATTCCTATACTATTTGAGGAGTTCCCTCGATTTCTCCAAGATCCCATCATCAGATCTTGACGTGATGGAAATGGGACCAACAAGAAAGTATACCCAATCGAACAAAATGTTTTTGTGTTTCATTTCGGTCCAAATGTCTTTGCGTAATCGGGGAACATACATAAAAATTAAAGTAAAAAAAACCCGATGAATTGAGAACCTCCTCCTTTCTTTTGAAGTCGGTTAAAAATTAAAAGGGAGCGATACCGAACTCTCGGTAAAGAAGGTAAGGGAAGTTTAAAGTATCTAACAAATTAAAAAAAATGTTTATACAATACCTATTAAATATTTCAGATTTAATTTGTTTAACCGCAACCCAAATAAAATATATTCCTTCTCTAAAAGTTCGTTTTGCGTACCGAAAATCGGAATCAAAGATGATGTCATCACGGTAATGAGAGTGTACGTCTGCCGTGGGCAGTTGATGACTCATTGACAATCGTAAATAGGATTTTTTTAAGCAAATCCAGCCTACTGGGTAAGCTTAGCGTTGAAAATTCACGAAAAAAATCAAATGTTTTATTCCTCGACTTTTTGAAAATTTTGTTTTAGTTTGTTTCGGGTTTTTTTTAGGAAAAACAACACATGAATAATGACAATTTATTCATAGTCAATCACTGTCACTCTCGACATCTATTTCACTTTTTCTATAAAATATGGAAATTAACGAGTTGTTTGAAAAAAAAAGGGGTTTTTATCCAGAATTTTTCCAACGCTAAAGCAATCACCAGTGTTAGACACAGTTAGCTGACAGGTACCAATATTGGACACTGAACTCTTAGCGATGCAGTCGCATTTGCAACGCGCGAAGGAAGCGATGCAGTAGCGATACAGTCGCTTTGTATCGATACTAACGCGCGACTGTCGCGTTGCTTAGTTCAGCGTCAATGACAACGCGTGACAGACGGTGACTGTATTGATTCAGCATCGCTGCTATTTTGAGCGTCATGCATGGTATAGGATGAGTTGGAGGAAGGGAGAGAGAAGATACCGTATCGCTACAGAATCGCTGCAAAAATAAGGCGTAATCAATGAATAGTTGCATTATAAATTAATAACACTTATCTTTTTTAATAAGAATCAAGTGTCCTTGCTCTTTGTTAATTTTATTACTGGTGCCATTTACTTGTGTTTGTTTATTTTACACATCCACCATCTGCCTAATGGAGTCTACTTTCAGAGGCCACATATGAGAAAGTCGTAGTGCTCCGCGATCTGGATCTCTATAACCATAACGCTCATGTATCTGTTCTTTGGATATATTAAACTTAGTTATATTTTCATGAGTCTGTTAAACTTGGAAACACCATTAGAAACAAAATGCTCTATAGGTTTATTTTTCAAACATTACACCTTTTTCGCATGTTTCGGTTGAATCTTCAAAACCCTGCGATATTAATCGATGATTTTTGTTTCAATGTTTGAGTACTTATAACTTAATAATTCTGGTAAAACATTTTTTTTAATGTTGCGTCTTAATGTCAACAGCAATTATTTGAATTGACGCTGCAATCAAGGCATCATATTACCTCCATCTCACGTTCTTCGCGCGGATGCTCATAAAGCCATCCCTTTTCATTCTTGTGTGGGTGTGGCAGCGTATGTGGCCTTTTAAGTACATTGATAATCCGGTTGTCATCTTTCAACTCTATTATCAGATCAGTTCTTAGGCCTTGTTTATTCCTGTAAAAAGTTTCTGCGAGGTACGTCTGACATTACCTTCCGGCAGTAACTTGCAATTTGTCAGTTTTAACTACAACTACATAGACGGGCATCATTCGCAGCAATTCCTGGCATGTCTAGTAGGTATTTAGTGAGTCAAAATACTTGTAATACCTATTCCATTGCCATCAAGTTGACATATGTACTTCAAATTTCAGCCTGAAAACTGATTCAAAATTAACTTGAGTAAGATTTAAAATAAACAATGACAAACAAGCAAAATACATGTCAAGTTAAATAAAACCTTGTAAAAATTACCATTTGATTAGTTACTGTTACATTACTTAAGTACCGCAATTAACTATTTAAAAAGTGGCTCAATACTAGCATGACTGATTTGGTGACAAATTAAAGTTTCAATATAAAACAGTTCTTAGTAGAAAGAACTTATGATTTTAAGCGCATTGCCTAATAAGCAATGCGTTAAAAGAACTGGAACTGGTTACGTATTCGCAAATTGATACATTGGAAGCATTTTGTTTGGTGCAAGTTTAAAGATCAAAGCTATCTTAGTCTGAGGTAACCTGGGCGCATTCGGCTTGGGTTTGGTTAGTGGAACGCCCCGGAGGTTTTAGTCCGTGCAACGTGGACATAACACGCCCTGGACCCCGTCGGGGTGGGTATGCAAAGGCATTTTCCCCGGGACAAAAAATGGGGCAAAGTGGCTTGCGTCTCTGGGCGAGACATGCTTCAGTCCGAATTTATACAAATGCGATAAAAAGAGATGCACAAAGTAGGCACGATCGACTGGCCTAAGCGCTGTTTTGTTTGGAATAGCGCCTTGTATACTTGTACTATTGTTATACTGGGTGATTTTGGAGCCATGATCAGGAATGGCCAGAAGTGAATAAGATGGTCATACCGAACAACTTTTCCGACGGGACCAACCACGAAATCGCTTAAAAAAAACAAGCTGATCTCTATACATTAACTCTCAATTAATTCTCCGTTAATGTATGGAACAGGTGGTTTTTTTTCTGTTGTTGAAACGTTCAGTACGTATCCGATTGACGATCCTATGATGCACCCTTGCGGCCTAAATATAGAAAGAGCTTTAACTATTTATATGTAGATCGGTATAAATAGTACATCCACAGAATAAAAAGCTTCCGCGGCAAACGCCTGAAATATTTTCATACCGCAATAATATACATGACTTTTCTGTTTGTACAAAGTTCTTACCATGTCGCTCGTTTGACTCGTTTCCCCAGGAACAAATATTTAGTGTATGTTAAGGTGGGTACAAATTAGAGCAGCCTCGGGTTGAGGCACGCACGGCTCACCCATTTTGCTCAAATTCGTACGCGCTCACGCGCTGAGCGCGAGCAGCGGGCGAGTAGCGCGCGGCGAGCCGCCGAGAGTCGGTCTTTTGACCGTGCTCAAAGGCGCCTCGGTGTGCGTGCCTCGTGTAATTTTGACGTGTATCCGAGCGTGCCGCGGGCAGAACTACAAATTCTAACTTGTCTGTGGGCGAGGTGCGTACATAATTATTTGATAAAGTTGCTGAGCCGTTCCACCACCGAGGCGAATTCTTCTTCTTTTTGTTAATAATTCTGTGAATTATGACAAGCGCAGCTGCGGCTGTCATCGAGTCCGACGCCATTTTGAAATGTCTGCTCGCTGCAAGCACGCTGCCTGACCCGCGCATGTTTATGTGCAACAATTTGAGTCCCGAGCAGCTCGTTGTGCGGGGCGAGCATGCCTCAGGCTGAGCCGCTCATGTTCGTACCCAGCTTTATCGCGCTCCGCTCTTATCGCGTGTCCTGGGCCGCGTGCCAAACCACTTTTTTGATACAGAAATCTACCGAACAGGTTTTGTTAAAACTCGATTTTGGTGCGGTTCCGATAGTAATTGTTCGGTCGCAACTGCAGTTTTAACCTGCTGTCAATATTAATATTTGGATTTCATTTTGTAACGCGGCACTTGACCAATAGATGGCGCTTTTGTCAATATTCACGCAAACCAAAATTATTAAAAATGGCGAATATGTGAAACCCCAGAGAAATGGAGAAAGTATTTATAAAATCGATTGTAGATATATATATATATATATATATATATATATATATATATATATATATATGTATGGTTATTTAACCTTATGCAGGATGTAGCTTTATTTGAAAGACAACTTATGTTTCTGTGTATCGTTAAATCAGCAAATAACCGGTAAAGTAGCTGCAATTGCGACAGCGCGGGGTTTTTTAACCAATCTAACATATCATATGATGTTAGTAAGGAAAATAGTTTTAAGGAAAATAAATGACTTAACGACAATATCGTGCTCCGGTTTACTTACTATCTCGGAAAATACATTTTGAATTAATGCTCCACGTATTATATGAATAAATTAAAGACACATTTAATTAAGTATATATTTTTTTGTTTAAAAAACAAGAAAACGTCTTTACTATGAAAGAAATAACTTCTTTTTAAAATGCTAGGTCGGTCCAACTGAATTCAACTTCATGGTTAAGAATATTGTGGGACGCCGACTTCAGTTGGATTGACCTAACCTATCATTTTAAAAGGTTTTTGTTTTTCTGTCGGTCAACAGCTGCTTATTGCGACTTGCGATCAAAGTAACAAGATTAAACTCGGTGGTTCTATGTTAATTAAGTACACCGGAGATTCTGTGGCCACCTCCCACCCACCTTCCGACTCCCATCTCCCATCATCACATCAGATCAGCTCTTGAACACCATCGTATTGCATTTTCGGGGTTACAATGATTAAAAATTTAATGTAACTCTCACATAAATAGGGCTCTTGTGATACGAGTGGCGATGTTAGGACACCAAGGGCCGTATTAATAAACTCACCTTGGCCGGGATGCCCGTCACAAGATACGACAAACCATAGAAAACTGTAAAATTTGACGCATCTTGAGACGAGCATTACAGTAGAGATCAGTTTATTAATACGGCCCTAAGTGGGACATACTTTCCTAATAACAGGCACAGGTATCTAATAATAGTAATAATTGAGATGTCAATTGTTTACCAATCGTCACTCATTACGGCCGAGCCGTTCCCGACTGAAATCAACGATCGAACTCTATTGAATGGTTAAGGTTAACGACGCCCAGCCCCCTGTTTAACCTTCTTGACAATGACACGTGACAGGTGACACTTCAGTTTACATTGCAAAGTTAACACTGATACATACAGGCATTCAACCTTCATCCTCATCCTTAGGTCAGGTCTTAAGATTGTATAGTCATCAGATTTTAAATGTCTATGCGTCTCAGCTCCTACTTACCATTCCATCCCACATGGCATCTCTATGCCATGAAAATAATAACAAATAAATAATAATACATATCATGGGGCAATGTCACACAAAGTGATCCAGTCCCAAACTAAGCTCTATAGGCTTGTACTATGGGTACTAGACAACGATAAACTTACAAAGTACATAGAGAAATATATGCTTAAAACATCCAACACTAGGGAACAAATACTCGTACTCAAACCCTAACAAGAGCCTTCAAACTCGTTATAATATAAATTCACGTCCTTCCCATCACCTAATTTTCCATTTGTTTTCAGGTGCGAGGTGGTAGCACAGGTGTACCGCCGCCTGCGCCGCCAGCACTCGAGGAGAAACGGTCACCGCTGCAGCCACAGCAGCAGGGCAGGGCTGCCCCACCGCTCCTACCCCCGCCTCCAGTGCTACAGCCAGGTAATGTGGTCTATAGCATAAACAGTCCTTTGGTTAGCACCGTACAGAGGTGCTGTTTTGTTTGAAACCGCTGTCGGAACAATTCTTGTATAGGAGCCGCGTTTAAATTATTTTTTTATTATTTGTTAGAGCGGCCATAGAAATACACACTGCTAAAGTTTCAAGTGTTAAGGTCGAGCAAAAAACGCACCGTTTAATAATAACTTTGTTAATTATAATGTTTGACAGATATACAGATTGACAGACAGACAGACAGACAGGCAGGCAGGCAGGCAGATAGACGGACGGACGGACAGACAGACGGACGGACGGACAGACAGACAGACGGACGGACGGACAAACGAACAGACCCTTCGGCCACGCTATATATTTTTTTTTTGAGGGTTTAGAAGCTAAAATTTGATTAAAATCGTGCAATTCCGCAAGCGTATTCCACCATATTTCTCGCATTTAACATTTTATCCCGAATTGCATGATCATAGTTTTTTTTATCTTAATTAATGGCTTTCACTCCTTGTTTTAATAAGATGTATTTCGCCAATGTCGAGTTTTAGACAGTCGCCATGAACTTATTAGCGAAATAAATACATGGATCACACGCGAGAACAATTGTTCGGTTAAAGAGTATTTACTCTGTTGGACTTAACAGAAGCATATGGGGTTGGCTCCACGCGCTTCTGTCAAATCCGATCATAGTAATTATAGTGCTATTTTGTCATATGACGTGTGGCTCAGACAAAATAATCAAATTATTGGGACGAGGCCGGATGATGAATGTCATAGGCTGATGTTATTGTGTTGTCAACAGAACACGTGGTGGTAGCCGCACCACCCAAACCAGCGGTCGTGAAAGCGCCGAAGATACCGAAGGTCAATCAGAAGGTTAGAATACATATTTACCCATATTGCAGCTTGATCACCTCGATGTGTCTCTATTTCACTAGCCTAGTGAGAAGAGGAGGCGTGAGGTCTTTACTTAGGACCTAACTGTGTTATTGGCTATAAATCGATCGTACGTGGTGATCCAACAGCTGATTATTGATCTTGGTGTCTTTAAAATGTGTGAACTAAGTTAAAATTCAGCGTGAAAAAGTATCTCTGACTCTGTAAACTTAATCGAGTCTCGAGTACCTACTTATTTACAGGTTTTTTTTTAAATGACAACTATAGTGATTGTGACTACGGACTCCTTAAGTTGGCTATGATAATAGTTATATCAAACAGCTAATACGATGTCGTGCGGGGGTAGCAATATCACAGATGAGCAAGTAAGCGATGTGGTCTCGAATGTAAGATTGGTTAAATTAGAGTTGAATAGCTCAGTTTGTAGGTACCCCTAAGAGTCCACCTGCCGTCAGGTGGCCTGAGAGCTGTCAGTTTGAAGGCCTAACCATGAGGACTAAAATGGAGTGTCTCAATACTACAAACGGACAAGTTTTTCAGAGTGTCCTGTGACATGACAGATTTTAGGGGAAGCGCGAGATTACTGCTAGTAAGTACTATGCATTTGTTAGTCCTTTACCTCAAAAGCATAAATTCCTTGTAGTGGTTCGGTGAATCGCATTTCACCTCGAATGAACCAAACTTTAATAGAATGTTTTGAAGCAATATTTCGCGTGGCTTTTTACATTAGTACAATTATTTTGTAGCATTTAATTTTTTTGTATTTTTACCCTAGACGCATTTTGTCGCGATCGATGTTTGTTTGGGAGTCTATTTAATTTGACGCATTAATTGATGTTCGCACTAAATTTCTGTAACATTTTTATTAAAACGCGTTACGTACCTGTAGTTATTTAGCATGTCTTAAGTGCTATCGAATTGAATGAAATATTATCATTTTCGTGTTCGAACTATGATATTAAGCGTTCGCAGCGAAATGCTGTTACAAAATATGCGATTGAGTTATACTGTGATTTAAAATATTTTGCTAATAATAAAATTGACGATGAGACCAAATGAAACAGTAAAATAAGCGATCGAGGTGAAATGCGAGTAAAGCTTAGCGAACAAAAAAAATACACTAAGCGAAAATAAAATACACGATCGAGGTGAAATGCGAATCGGTGAATCGCTACAAGAAATTTATGTTTTTAGGTAAAGGACTAACAAATTGAATGCCTACTATGCCCGCCCCTGTCAAGATCATCTATATCCCGCGGGGCTTTAACGCAAGAACGTGTCGTATTCTTATTCCATCAACTGTGTTTTCTCCACAGCAAAATAAGTAAAGAACATACTTTAGGACGCATGCAATTTGATACGCGTAGAATTAGTCTCCCGCTACTTCATATATAACTTCGATTTAAAAAAAAAACGTAATGCTTAGGGTACTTTAGGAATATTCCCTCCAAATTTAAATTCCATTTACCGGTGTAGGCCAAGCGTTATTTGTCACCCAATCAGTCACGGAAGAGGGTTAAAGTTCACTACACAAAGAGGGCGGAGGCGGGCGTATCGCCGTTACTGTTTCTCAGAAAGGTCTACTCACAGAGCGCAATGTATACGGCAATATGCCCGCCTCCGCGCCTCCGTCTTCTGTGTGTGGACAGCTTAAATGTTTTGATAAAGTTAGCTATCGCGCCGTGGAGTCTCATGCTACGATGAACGTACTGCCGTCATACGGAAAGAGACACATCTGCGAATTATTCACAGGAACACATCGAACTCTCTAGGTTTATAATGAGGTCGCATTTGCAATGCCAATTCGTTTGCACATGTGCCTTTTCTTTTTAAGAGGGCAACGTAGGAGGCGAGCGTTGTTTCCCAGACTGCGTTAACGGGCAAGGTCGCGCGGGCATTTCGACTAAATGGGTCATAGTCTATGTCATTGACGAAAACGTTATAGAACTCAGGTCTTGAAACTTAGTTGTAATCGTGTTTGTTAATGAACTCGTTATATAAGTATGTATATCGTTGTCTAGTACCCATAGTACGAGCCTAGTTCTTAGTTTGGGACTAGGTCCATTTTCCCGTGATTTTATTTATTCATTTATTATGTGAACGAGAGAAAGTTCAATTACGAACAATATAGAGGTTAAATAAGTCTAATGATGACTATTAAATTTAAAAAACTTTATATAATGGAGATCTCTATTTTCAGAGCTGATGGCTTTTGAACGGCCTAACAGATTTTTATCAAACCTGGCTAAAAACCATCCCGATTTAACTAGCTTTCTTTAAAAAAAACCGCGTCCAAATCCGATGGAGAGCTATGTTGCCACAGCCATACACACGACGTTTAAAAACCCGAGTGCGCGTTTTTAATTTCGTGTTTTGAACATACATTTAAAATCCGCCATTTTGCATTATTTTTTATTTTATCTATGTGACACTCGCAACTGTTTCTCTTGAAGATGACTTTCACAATAAAAGCTTGTCCCCTTCTAATAGATATAACTAGAGGATGTCCGCGATATCGTCCGCGTCAACTTAGTTTCCCGTTTCTCACCCTATTTTTTTTCCGTTGGTTGGAAGTCGAATTTTGAAAAATCCTTTTTATTCCACCCCTGAGTCGATTATTTACACAGAGGTGTATGAACTTTTCATGTTTTCTCGTCACCCATACCCCAAAGCCACAAAAGTTTTTGACCAGTGCGTCTTACCCGTGATGACATACGGAGCCGAAACGTGGACACTGACGGTGGGACTGGTCCGCAAGCTAAAAGTTGCTCAGCGAGCTATGGAAAGAGCTGATGCTTGGAGTATCTCTAAGGGATAGAATCCGAAATGAAGTAATCCGACAGATAACTAAAGTTACCGACATAGCTACTCGAATAAGCAAGCTGAAGTGGCAGTGGGCTGGTCACATCTGTCGCAGAACTGATGAACGATGGAGTAATCGAGTTCTGCAGTGGAGACCGCGCATAGGCAAACGTAGTGTTGAACGCCCCCCTGCTAGATGGAGCGACGATCTGAGCAAGGTGGCTGGCAGCAACTGGATGCTCAAAGCTCAAGATCGAGGAAAATGGCGTGCCTTGGGAGAGGCCTATGTCCAGCAGTGGACTGCCGCAGGCCGATGATGATGATGTATGCACTTTTGAACTTTATTACAAGTTGATAACCCTTTTTGTAGTAGACTGTACTCTAGGGATATTCTCGCCAAGTTTGAAGTCCCTAAGTTTTTGCAGTTTGGGTATTGTGTGGTCATCTGAAAGGATAACCAAATAATAGTGTTATCCATGTACTATAACGTTTGATTATTATAATGCGACCCGCACGCTTCTAATTTTAATTATTATGTACTGTTCGTGTAATTCAGTAATCCTTTTTTTTACGGTAAACTCTTTTGTTTCTGTGTGCGTGAAATCGCTAACTGTAGCGTAAGCGTGGCAATGGGAGAAAGAACGCGTGAAATTTATTCCGGTTGCTATGTTGCATTTAATTTAAATTGTACATATCAACGTTATAAGGCTTACATCTGGGCACATCATCACACAAGGCATCATCTTTGACACATCCTGTAGGTTAAACGCCTTGACGGATTTCAAAATGCAAGTTGTCGTTGGAGTGGTATTCACTCAAAGATTTTCATAGGCTGTGTTAGAAGGGTTAGAACCTCCTCAGTCCTGATGATGATAGATAGATAAAATGTGTATTTGATGCTTTGATCACAGACATACAAACTGTCATAAGTGGTAAAGAAACAATATAAAACGAACTTGTTTCTTCTGGAACCGTAACCCGTGTGGTTGCCGGGTTAGAATAGCGCCACTCCAGGTCTTCCCGTTGATGTCGTAAGAGGCGACTAAGGGAATAAGGGCTTGTAGCAGGTACTGTCTGGCGATGGGCTTGCAACCTGTCACTATTTGTCGTATTGCCAGTTGCAATACGTAATGTTGGTGATACCAACGCACTAGTATACCTACTTCTTGGCCTGATTGAGCAAAATGTGGTTACAGAATTATCAACAAGTTTTTTTGGAATTGTTGGTATTTCTGTAGCTCTGCCTAGCCCACTCTGGGAATACTATAGAGAGAATAATAGGCGTGATGTTGTATGTATGTATGTATGTTTGTATGTTTGAATGTTTCTTCTGGATCAGAGATATGGTCGCTTACAATTGGCCTCATAAGAAGGCTCAAGGACACTCAAAAGGCGATGGAAATAACTATGCTGGGTGTCTCCTTGCGAGATCGAATCAGGAATGAGGAGGTCCGCAAGAAAACCAAATTAAGTCACTGATAAAGCTCACCGATTTGCGAACCTAAGGGCACATTGCTCGTAGAACCGGTGGCCGTTAGAGCGGAAAGGTTCTAGAGTGGCGACCGCGAACTGGGAGACAAAGTGTCGGCAGGTCTTCCACAAGGTGGACCGACGAACTGGTAAAGACCGCGAGAAACCGCTGGATGACAGCAGCAGACGATCGATCGTTGTGGAAAACCTTGGGGGAAGCCTTTTGTCCAGCAGTGGACGTCTTGCGGCTGATGATGATGATGAAAACGAACTAACAAAGAAGTAACCGCCTCAAGCGCATGTGTGCGTTTCTGCTCGCAGCAGTACAAAAAGGTCATGGCTCGGCGTATAGCGTTGCAAGTGAGAAAAAAATTGGTATTCTGCCACAACGAGAAAGTCATTATGTTGATTAGAAAGGAATAAGGAAAGAGAAAGAGGATAAGAAAAAATACAATTATAGTTAAGTAAATAAATAAAATTAAGTCAATTTTCAAAGGGCCGAATCTTAAGTGCCTACCCGAAACCGACGTGCATGTATGACTCGATGTATGAAATTGGAAAAAAAAAACGCGTTCAATAACGGTTTATTCTTGCGTTTATGAAGGTGGTTTTTGTTATTTCAACATTTATTTTATTTTAAACTTTTTAGTGATCATAAACACGCTGTCCCGTACTCCCACTTATTAGTTGACATGAAACTTTAAGTTTCAAGCGCGCCGCAAGCAACGCCGCCGGAAAGTCATAGTCTTATTTAACATTAACAAGTGAATATTCTTCGTTGTAGTCGCTCAAATATCTTAATCGAGCTATGTTAACGCCACACTTGAAATATTCAGATTTGGTGACAATGGGACCACCTCTACCTCTATCAAACCAAAAAAAAAATTCAAAATCGGTCCACAATTGACGGGGTGAACATACATAGAAAAAAATACATAACATGGGAACGTATAACCTCCACCTTTTTTTGAAATCGGTTAATAAGCGAAAGAGATTTTTCAGGATCGTAGCAGGTGGGAAAAAGTGGTCTCTGTCTTCCCCTCTGGGAAACAGGCGTGATTTAATGTATGTGTGTACCTATACAGGGTGTCCCAGGAAGTAGTGTCAAGCGGAAGTCCAGAGGTAGTGCACCTCAAGGGGCATCTGAATCACCCCCATGTATGTTCCGCGATATTTCGTAGTTTTGGAGATATTGATCATTTTAATCGGAATTATTGTAATTTTTCCTTATGTCCATGTTTCGAAAAACCCTTAAGTTCATGTATTATGTCATATTTTTTTCAGTGGATTCTTAAATCGACAAAATAATTATGAACAAAGGATGTTTTTAAAGCTACTTGCCAATATTTTTTTATGTCAACTTTTTGTGTAATCACACAAAGTTACTTTCTCCATACTAATTGAGCCCTAGTTCCCATTTCATCTAGTATGGAGAAACAAACTTCGTGAAATTACACACAAAAATTACTTGAAAAAGAAATTGGCAAGTAGCTTTAAATACATCCTAAGTTCATAATTATTCTACCAATGTAGGTACCCAATGAAAAAATATTGAAATAATACATGAAATTAAGGGTCTTTCGAAACATGGACATAAGGAAAAATTACAATAATTCCGATTAAAATGATCAATAACTCCGAAACTACGAAAAATCGCTGAACATACATGGGGGTGATTCAGATGCCCCTTGAGGTGCACTACCTCTGGACTTCCGCTTGACACTACTTCCTGGGACACCCAGTATAAGTCAATTGAGAATTAGCCAGCCAGGCTAGCACAAGTGGGTCTCGCTTTCTATCTAGTCTGTAACGATAGAGACGCATTCACCGGCAAAATACAACTGTACGGATAGACGCGTTTTCAAAACTTGCCTTATGAGACTATCTTTACAACCTCATTATAGGTAATGAAATTTAATTAATTTAATTCTCGTTTGTGGTTTAAGTGTAGAAATCATCCATTGTGGTTAACCTCAGTCCTCAAATCACTGATGTTAGCTCGTTAGACTCGTTACGAGTTTCGTTGTCCTGTTGTTAATATCGTTTTATCAAGCAGTTTGGGCTTGAACAGGTAACAAACAGACACACTTTCGTTACAACCTGGCAGTATAGCCTGTCAAGTTTTAAAACTAATCGCTGTTCTTAGCATTATCTGTGGAAGACTATATTGAAAAAAGTTTACATATCATGTTGACAATCTCTTTTAGCGAGTAGTGTCATATCATAATTTATATTCTAAGAAAAAAAGTTACCTGCTTTTATTTCACTAGCTTCCGCCCGCGAATTCGTACGCGTATAAATCCGTCCCGAGGGAATAGCGATATGAAAGGTAGCCTATGTGTTAATCCAAGGTATAAGCTGTTGACATTCCAAATTTCACCAAAATCCGCCCAGTAGTTTTTGCGTGAAAGTTTCAGGGATTGCAAAACCGGTTTTATTCAATACCTGTATTTATATTGACAAAGTCTTACCGCTAGAAAAATAATACCTATATTCGAATTAGAGGTATTATTGTCATTCCGCTTTAATTTTTATCGCTAAGTATGTACTATTTACAGTATTTAATACCGCTATTCATTGCACCTGATAAGAAAGATGTCAATTCGACTGTAATTAATTGTACTTTCAGACTTGTCCAAGGCGTGTCTGAGTTTTTAGTAATAACACTGAAAACATTAACTTATACTGGTTATGATTTATAGGGGTAAAGTATCAAAAAGAGGTATTGTTCTCAATTGGCTAAACCGATAATGTACTTGAATACCGGTATTCATTATACCGCTAATCAGAGCTTTAGCGATATAAATAGCGAAATGCAATTATAACCGGTTATACCTCATTTAAAACTGTTAGTCAGAATACCGGTAACGATCCCTGGAAAGTTTAGTAGGATTTTTAATTTCTTATTTTGTTCTGCTCTTCCTCTTGCCTTATAAAATCAATAAAGTTAAGTGAATAGTTTTTACTACCATCTGGCTTCGAGTGTGTATATTTTTAGGGTTCCGTAGTCAAACTAGGAACCCTTATAGTTTCGCCATGTCCGCCCGTCCGTCCGCCCGTCCGCAGTCCTTGCTTAGAGACTCTTAGTACTAGAAAGCTGTAATTCGGTATGAATATACATATTAGTCACGCCAACAAAGTGGTGATATAAAATCATGAAAATATATTTTTTAAACTGTAAAGAACAAGATTAAAATCCCCAAAAAAAAAAACTGGACATTTTCCAATCAATTTTAGTGACAACCCTGACTCAATTCGAAAAATTCATAGACCCCATGGAATTAGGTGTCCATTTGTTTTATATCGGCTATCCGAAAACTCTGTATTTTCCGTAAAAAAAAATTAGTACGGCGTAGTCTAGAAGAAAAATAATTATAATTTGATTTGTATGAACTTTAACAGTCTCATTTAATTATTAAAACGTGTGAATTTTAATGGGTCTTCTAGTGGGCAATGCCTCATTTGAATTGAGCTTTATACCCGAAGGATAATATTCCCTAGCCAAGATGCAAACGCTACGAAAGTTTTTCTTTTTCTATCGGTCAAAATGTAAGGGTGTCATTCTCGTGCGTTACGATAAACCACGTGGTCAACTGTCATCCCATACTTTTTGAGCGAAATTAAAAACGTTAGAAGCGATTGCATTTTCGATAGGGCCCCATTATTAGCAATGTCAGAATCCACAGACCTTCAAATTGCTTTATTTACTCATAATAAGTATATAAGTAGCAATAAGTAAGGATTGATCATTGAATGGTAACCGCCATTTCGCGGAGATGTTATAATTCCTTTTGTGATTATTATCCGTAAGTTTAACAATGCTTGGTCACCAGGCCACAGCTCGGGACGGTCTCGCGGCTACCGGCAGCAATGGAGACCACTTAAGTGGCTATTGTTAAGTAGTGATGGGATCTATAACGTTACATCTCGGTCGTGTACGGGATTTTGAAGTATACTGTAAAATACCCGGAGGAAAGTGTTCAGAACTTTGGCATCTTGTTGGAATGACAAGTGTGATTTAGTCAATAAGTTTTGTAATAACTCTTATATTATGCAATATTATAGTGTCTGAGAGCTGATGGCAAGATGGAGATGGAAGATGGCAACAAGGTGTCCACTGCATGCACTTAGCGTTGAGAGACATTATAAAATCATTCGGCAAAAACTTATCGCATAAAGATTTGTTTTGACAGATTATTATTCATGCATAATTTGTTGACCGCTGAGACATTCTAGAGTTTTTCGACAAACTAAGCGGTTGTGTTAAAACATAACCGTAGTAGTGTGGTCACCGTAACCGCGCGCTCCGGGATTGTCCGGCCGCTTGCGGCAACAATTGCCACTCATTGCCACTCATTGCTTGCGTGTGTTGTGTAGGGACGGGACTGGTCTACCTTTGTAGCGCGCGGGACTTTTTGATGACCTTCGTATTGGAAGTATTGATTAATCTGCAAAAAATATCAGGATCAATTAATTAGTTTCTTGTTATTATTTTTTGTTTATTGTTGACAGTTAAATTAGATAGGGCATGTTTTGTTGGTTACCGTGCATTATAACATATATAACTTTAGATGATATACACCTATGTTGTTGCATAAAATGTGTGCAATCCAAATTATGGATCCTAGAGCTCATTAAAGTAAGTGACTTTTATAGTGTTTTTTATCCACGACACGTCCCGCCTCACTAATGGATTTTTCATAAATTAACGCAAATTGACTGGCGTGGCGTGCTGTCGTGGATTGAAAACACTATAGCTAAGAAATTGTCATATCGATAGAAATTTGTTTCTGATTCTCTTCTTTTTATTCATGAGCAGCGATATATCCCGGTGTTTTTACTCCAATTATTTAATCCCGTTGTCCCAGCAAGAGCGTCGTGTCACATCACTAATCCAGTCGTGCGCCCAGCGCCTCTGTAATCGGTCGCGCCGGCCGCGCCATTTCGAGTTTCGAACGCGTTCCAAAACAAAATCTATTTTCAAATTCAAATTTGAATTTGGATTCGATCCTCTGCTGGTGTTGCTATAATAAGCGTGGATTTGGATTGTTTATAGTGCAAGCAGAGTTTTAAGATTTTGTTTTTGTTGTAACATTCTGTGTTGTGCATAGAGTTTTATCAAGTTGTTTTATTGCGAGATTCGTTCTGGTGACACAAATTGGTTGGTTGTTTCACGGTATAACGCAGTGCTATTATATAAAGCGTGTGTTTTAGAAATTAAATTCACGCGGTACGATCGTTTGCTCGTGTGTTTACTCGCCAATGATGGAAATGGGAATTTAATCCGCGGAATGTGCGCAACAGTGTTCCGTTTATGACAACGGTAGTAAAATGCCTCTGGCTGCCCAGTCGGGGACGACAGTCGTGAGCATACATTTTTCTTATTATAAATATCAATACGTTTGCGAAATGCGGTGCCGTGTTTTGGTTACGGTCGGGGAGTTTTATGATGCCGTGTTCTGCACCGTGGATAAAACAAGATTTGCTTTTTTTTTTAATTTGCTCCTATTCGACAATGAAGCGGTGTCGCCGTTATTTTTACTGCCAGTTGTATTTTTAATACTGTTTTCTTCCGCGTTTCAAATGTGTTTTCTTATCGTGTTGCGTTTTTACAATATTTTAGTGTTACAAACTAGAAAAGGGAAATTGTGTTGCGTAATGCAGGAAATAGGAAATTTTATTCGTGATGTCACTTGGCGATTTATTATTATAATTAATGATAATCATTCTCTCTTAACACACGCCTTGACTAACTAGATAACTCTTTGGCTTTGCTATTCGGTCTTATAGGGGTTGCAGTCTCGATAATGTTAGGTATTGGTACCGTAACTTTTTGCCAATAGCGGAAAGTACCGAATTTCCCAAGCCTTAGTCTGACTTATTAAAATGTATGGATAATAAAAATATTGTCAAAAAACTCATTGTGCGATTTCTAAACTACCTTCTGGTCTAATCCAGGGTATATGCTATCTCCATTCCAAATTTCATTAAAATCCGTCCAGCTGTTGCAGCGTGAAAGAGTGACATATATCCACACATCCATCCATACAAACTTTCGCGTTTATTTTATTACTAGCGACCCGCCCTCGCTTCGCTCCGGATTAAAGTGTTATACATATAAAACTTCCTCTTCAATCACTCTATCTATTAAAAAAAACTGCATCATAATCCGTTGCGTAGTTTTTTAAGCATACATAGGGATATAGGGACAGAAAAAGCGACTTTGTTTTATACTATGTAGTTAAGTAGGATTAACATTAAGTATATCTATTTATTTAGTCATTCAAAAATATTTTCGAGTATGATCCTTACGTAATGAACACGTTTAATCGTTAGATTTTTTCACACTGCTGTTATTGATCACTTTGATCAGTGTTACTTACTTTATTAATTCTTTGACATAAGATAGGTATACTTGATGCCGTATGGATACCGGGTTAGAATAATGCCACTCCAGGTCTTCCCGTGGATGTCGTGAGAGGCGACTAAGGGAATAAAGGCTTGGAGTACTGTTAGTCGATCGGCTTGCAACCTGTCACTAATACACTGGTAAACTTCTTGGCCTGTTTGTGCAAAATGTGGTTACATAATTATCAAGAAGTCTTTTTAGAGTTGTTGGTATTTCTGTAGCACTGCCTACCCCTCTCTGGGAATGAAGGCGTTATGTTATGTATGTATACTTACTGAAAATTTTGCTGCAAAATGAATGAAACTAGGCACTTAGAACAGGCCATTTTTCTCCTCAAGCTTTTTAGCCATTCTAAGGCATTCCGTCTTACTCAGGGTTGGAAACGCATTCGCATTCTTGAGATAACGAAAATCCATGGGCTTCACTCTTCCCATTCTTTCCTTCACCTGACCTTGCCTTATCCATGCTAAAAATAACCCTTGACTCACATAATGTGAATTAGGTTGATAATTATCCAACCCAAAGCCTTTGTAAAATGAAAAAAAAATTGGTAAAAATTGCGTAAAAATTAAAAACAAAAATGATACTTGGGGTGGCTTGAGGATCAGTTTTAGCTACTTTGCATAAAAAGTGCAACGCAGTTCTGTTTCTGCTGATCTATTACTATCACATTTGCTAACCGCAATCTGTATCCATATGGTATTTATTGGAGACTAGAGGACGCCTGCTACTTCGCTGTAGGGGTGGGTTTTTCAGAAATATTCTCTTTACGTACCCCTAGGATACTCAAGGAATACTCCCCCAAATCTAAACCCTAGGTAGGTAGGTAGGTAGGTTTAGGCTTCGAATCATCTGGCAGTCAGGGATGAGTTCTATACCGTAAACAGGGAGATTTTGGTTAGGGGGAATTAGAATCTACCCGCAAGGGAATAAAGTTCAATTACCTGTGCTCTGAAACGCCATTTTCAATTTTGAAACATGTTAAAATAAACTTTATGGTTGTTGAAATAAAGTTCCAACTATAGATTAGGAAAGGTCATTTTACTTGACGATGCGGATTTTCCCGCGGTCGTAAGTAACGTAATTCTCTTATCTAGGCAGTGCTTATCTGCCATGTTGTTATTCAAGGAACTCGCGTATAACTGCATATTAACTGGCGAGTTCAAGTTGACCCGTCAAAGCTTACAAACAACGTTTTAGGGCGCGCTTTCTCAATTAGGTACAGTGCAATAGCACTAACTGCACTAACCTTCGGGTTAGTACTTCTCTCTCACTTGCTCTCGGCTTCACCCGAACCTGAAAGGCTAAAGAATCTTGTGCACTGTAACTTATGGGGTGTGAAGCGACGCTTGAATCGCGTAGCTGTTGTTATTTTTCCATACAAATTAGGACAACGGGCAAAAGTGTATGGAACATGGTACCCGCCGCAAGGAACGGTGGAAAGGTATTTTTATGCAGAACAAACACAACCAGGTCCTTATTTCCATTTGCTGTTCGTATTTCTACGACCTATTCAACGACACCTCCAAAATTGCAACTAAACGGGTTCCAAAATGCCCATTTGCCTTTAACCCTGGGCGGCACCACGATACTCCGGTTTCCAAGATTCTTGAATATGCTGTAGTTATTGTGAAAAAGTAAGTTTATACGTTTCCATTTTTAACCGAGAATTTTTTTTTTGGAGAGGATAACGTACAGGGCCTCTATTCAACTGCGTTATAACTATATCGTGTTTGACGTGTTTTAGAATCGTTTATGTCACAGTCGCCATTATTGTAAATGACATAAGAATTATGAAAACGTTGACAATACGGAAACAGGTCAAGTACGATATCGTTATTACCGTGTAGAATCCCAGCCCAGGGCCTCTATTCAACTGCGTTATAACGATATCGTGTTTGACGTGTTTTAGAATCGTTTATGTCACAGTCGCCATTATTGTAAATGACATAAGAATTATGAAAACGTTGACAATACGGAAACAGGTCAAGTACGATATCGTTATTACCGTTAGAATCCCAGTCCGGACCTAGTTTTGGGAGAGAAACGTTAACGCATTTTGTATGGAAAATTACTGCTTGCAATCCGTGTCGCTGAGTGAGCTTGCTCGCTCGATCAAAGCTATTATCATAAGTGTAACGTGTGTTTAACCTTTTCAACGCCATTGACGGATAGTTCCATCATGGTTGACAGCGCAAAATAGACCTGAGTATCTATGAGGCAAAGTTGACATTCGCTCTGGTTTTATATTTGACATAGCGTGTACTTATCTGTGTCTCTGTGGTAACGTAGATCAGAAACGGATGAACCAATTCGAATGCGGTTTATTTATAAATAAAGCTAAGTTAATCGGGACGGTTCTTACCTAGTTTCATAAATATCGGTTGGGCCGTTTAAGAGATATCTACCTCTGATGTAAGGGTCGCTTTTATATCGTGGGTTTATATCTATTAGATAAGAGAAATAACATCTTATAACACTTCTTTACTGTCTTTTTTCCCGTGGAGTGTGACGTAATACACGCTTATCTAGACAGTCCTTATCTTTGTGTCGAATCGTCCAAATTATATGTCATAATATCTAGTGTTGGCACTCCCGGGATCTTTAATACCGATTTTGTGTGATCCGGTACCGAAAATTCCCGGTTTGCCCCATATAATTATGTAGTTAGTACCGGAACTGTCCCTAGATTTGAATTCGACGATTGTTTGACAGCTACTATGTAAGCGCCATTTTACATTACACGAAAAAAACGTCGAATTTAACGAAGCAAAATAGTTTTAACTCGTTTTATTCCTTTAAATCTCTATAAGATGCATTTACCCCCTTAGTTGCAATATCCCCGCGCCACCTTATACGCGTACTTTAAAAAAAAAACCTCTTCCAAATCGATCCATCCGGTGTGGAAGCTGAGATGCCATAGACAGATGCACACGGTGAGCTTATAACACCCCTCTTTGTGGGATTTAAAGATTCAAAGGAATAGTCCAAGAATCAGGGACAAACACTCTTTGCTCATCACACAATTTGCCCTCAAATGTATGTATTTAGGGTAATAAAA
Organism: Acleris holmiana; assembly: GCA_949316455.1. Classification (NCBI taxonomy): domain Eukaryota; kingdom Metazoa; phylum Arthropoda; class Insecta; order Lepidoptera; family Tortricidae; genus Acleris; species Acleris holmiana. Next base: position 6,430,121 of record OX438790.1, on the reverse strand, counting down.
GGAAACCGTCGGTCCGTGCGTCAGCGGATTTCATTCGTTACCTCTGAAACGCTGATTAGCTAAATTGCTCTGTTACTGGTAATAACTGAATGTATCCTTACGCGTTACATGCCCAACTCTGTGTTTACATACAAATATGAGCTCTTAATTTCCCTGCAGTGTTACATACCCAACACCGTCTCTTGGATAAAAATATGACTTGATTTGAAGCACTCAGTTCTTATACTTCTTATGTAGTGTTATTTGTATTAGCAGCAAAAACGAACTAGAAATGCTTGGATATAATTAAATGTGCTATGCGATCGACGACGCTAATTTTATAACACATTGATAGCTTCACTTGTAATTAACTAACAATGTTAGGACATCTTGGAGGTCGATTTTAACTTTCTTCTAGAAAGACATTACTGTAAGGATTGGTTCACATGGCATTGTTCTGCACATATGCCATACAAATCTTACCGTATTAAATTACTATTCGATAATATTAATATGGAAAAGCCATCGATGGTATCATCGAGCTGGATAGAGGCGGAAGGTGCCCATAGGAACTCGTCAATGGCAAATAGTGGTCAGTCGAGTTTGGGAGATTTTGAGAAGTCTTAATAGCGATGATAAGTAACAATGTGTTTTATTAAAACTTTTTTTTTTAACTGGTCTCGTTTTTATCGCACAAAAACATAAAAAATGTTGCTGTGCGTTTAGTAAACAGTTTATATTAAATTAAAGATAATTAAATAGATTATCGATTTAAATTAATTATTGATTATTCCTAAAACTGGCGGGAAATAAGTTACTAATCTTCTTGATTTTGATAGTGATTTAATCTCGATATTTTGGCTTAAAATGCCTATCGCTGTTTTTTTTCTGATTGAATATATTAACTTTAATATCCGAATGCTCAAAAGGAGGGCATTTATTATGTATATATTTATGTGTATCCATGTCTGATTCTTTGTGACCACCTGTAGACTTAACGGCTTGATGGGTTTTAAAATGCCTTTGGATTTGGATTGGTTGATATCCATGGAGTGGGCTAAAAGTACTGCCTCTCTCAAGCTTTAATTTCGTGCTCAAGATATCAAGCTCAGACTACATAAACTCAAGCTGTAACTCCCTAGTCCTGCTGCTGCAGTAGGGTTTTTAAACTTTACTTTTTGTAACACTAGTTTTCATATTCAAAACGAGGTTTGCAGCGTAATTGCATTGCTGGATTGCAGTGGAATAAGATTTAGTGTCTCTATGCTGAAGCGCGAATGCCGGCGACGAGGAATTTCGTACATTGACCTTTACTTAGGGCTGGCTCAGTATCACTATAGGGAAAAATGGTTAAAACCCATGATGCCGGCGGTCAACGTCACTATGCGAGTGACAAGTAATGGTGAGTCAATGTACGAAATTCTATGTGCTTTAGCGAAGCACAAGCTCAGTAACCAACACTATTGCTTGACATCAAAGTCAGCTGGTACTGAATTCTGCTCCATGCAGACTAACCATAGTACAGTTTTTGTCTAACGTCTAGACTACAGGTAATAATAGTTCTGGCGTCTAACCAAACAGAATATCGCAAATACTGTTTCACATTGAGACGCTTACTGTCCACTCTATTTTTTAGATGTTAGAATATTTATATGCGGCGCGTGACAGCTTGATCCATTTATACCTATAGTTTATTTTCTACTCAGGTTAACGTCCTATTTTTGTAAAGAACATCAGTCATACTAATATTATAAATGTGAAAGTAACTGTCTGTCGTCTGTCTGTATGTTATGTTGTCACGGATAAACAGCTTAACCGATTTTTTATCAATTTAATTTTAACTTTATTTCAATGGTCATAAAGTTCGTTTTAGTTGTTTCACAATTGAAAATGGCATATAAGAGCAAAGTTACATTTAGGTATACATGTGAAAACCCTGCAAGGGCACAAAAACTTGATTTAAAAGAACTAAGAAGATTTAATTTAATTTCCCGTGTGGTTGCCGGGTTAGAATAGTGCCACTCCATGTCTTCCCGTGGATGTAGTAAGAGGCGACTTAGGGAATAAGGGCTTGTAGTACTGTTAGGCGATGGGCTTGCAACCTGTCACTAATACACTAGTAAACATCATAGCCTACTTGTGCATAATGTGGTTATAGAATTATCAACAAGTCTTGTTAGAGGTTTTGGTATTTCTGTAGCTCTGTCTACCCTACTCTGGGAATGAAGGCGTGATATTATGTTTGTATGTACGTAAGAAGATTTAATTAACTTGAGCATTTATCTTGCTTCTACGTAGTTAATTTTAATGATAATGATTTTAATTATGAATTTGTGATAATAAGTAATCTTCGGTTCGTTTGTGCTGTTGAAATATTCAACTAACGACTTGTTTTAAAAGGTTTTTTTTTTTATCAGACCTAGTAAAGTGCTGTTTAATGGACGGCCATATTTCAATAATAGATAATCGCGTTAATTGTAAATGATGACTTGTCCAATTATTATTTATAATAGCTAACGTATTGAATTGCAAACAGGGTTATTGAAGTCTTATTTCAAAAGAGAAGTATTACATTAAATAGCCTACTTGTGCAAAATGTGGTTACGAATTATAAACAAGTATTTTTAAAGTTGTTGGTGTTTCTGTGGCTCTGCCTACCCCACTCTGGGAATGAGGGCGTGATGTTGTGTATAACGTAGTTCGTTTTTAGGGTTACCCGAGCTGCGTCGAATTAAAAAGTGATACCCTTAATCGAATCACGCCCCTTATTTTATTTATGTACTTACAAACGTATATGTAACGAATAAACTCGAAAACTAATAGACCGAATTCAAAAATTATTTTCGCTGATTAACAACATAAGGTTTTTTATTGTTTTTATACGTGAACAGAGTCGCGGGCAACAGCTATTTAAATGTAATCCACAAACTAGACCAAATATGGTCTGCTCGGTACGACATTGTTTGTGTACTTGTTTGCGTGCTGTCAATAATCAAGAGCAAGGAAAACGGGTCAATCAATACAGAGTTTCCATTGAAAGTGACCCGTTTCCATTGCTTCTGAGTGTACATTCCATTTGTAGGCTTCAAAATCTAAAATCTTCAAATGGTGATAGGAACTAAACTACTCTCAACCAGAAAACCTTATCAAAGTTATTGCGAAGGGTACACACGTGTATACACACACGCACAAACACACAAACACACACAAACAGTTTTTTTATTTTTATTTACGAGTTATTATTATTTTTTGTTTAAAAATTTGTTCATATTTTATGATAACCCATGTTGATTTTCTTTTTACGTTGTTATGTATCAAGTGTCACTTTCCGTCTCTTCACCAAGCGGTTCCAACGGAAGATCAGCGCTGGCTTTAGGTACGGCCACAGAATAAGTAATAGTACCAGGTACGGCTAGCTAATGCTGAGTTGGGATTGTTTCGCAACAGTTTCTCTGTGTCTTGTTCTTTTTATATCTATGAAATGTAATTTTGTATTGTTTCGAATAAATGTCTCTTTGTCTTTATCTGTATGCACACACACACGCACGCACGCACGCATGCACGTTGATCAACCACAGGACAGACAAAGCCTAGTGTGGGACCAATTTCTACTAAAAATGTTCTATACTTTTTCGCTAAATAAACGATTTTTATTTTTATTATTTCTTATTAGTTGACCGCGTCGCCTATATGAAACCATTATAGCGGGTGTTGCCTGTAATAGGAGCAATAAATTGAGGGATCATTTCTAGTCTATAAACGCAGCAACATTTATCTACAACTTTAAAAAAACTAAATAGCATTTTCAATGTACTCCATCCAATAGTCTTTTTGACATCTACTGTCAGCCTACAAACTCCGTAGTTTTCGCAATACATTGCTTGCTTAGAAAGTCTAAATGCTGTAGAGTCAATGTTGTTACGTTTGTGGTGTGGAAACGATCCCTAAAATTTGTTGCTCCTATTACAGGCAACACCTGGTATGTGTTTATTAATAGTTATCTGTATTAGTTAAGATCAGTCATTTATTTGTCTAGAGATCATTTCCACGGATGCCCCGCAATGTTTACACGGAATGAATGGGACATTGTCCAGCATTGTTGCTTTAACAATGGAATAGTGCGGATGTGTACGTAGTTGCTGTAGTCGACATGATAGTTATTATGGCCGCGCCTTTATTGGGTTTGACACACTGGTTATCCCTTAAATTAAATCGGTGACCTACTTAACCTGCCTGGGTAATTCAACTTTTAGACCCACACTATTTTATCCGGTGACGCAGAGGAGATAAGCGATCGTGTTTTGTTTTTTGTGTTTGTTTTGTTTGGTTTGTTTTGTTGTCCCGTCCCCCCCACTTACAGCCAAAACAACAAATACTAAAAATCAGAAAAATATCTTAAATGAAAGAGCATATAACGAATTTTAAAGGGAAACTATTACGACTAAGTAGACATCATTGGTTCTTGAGATACAGGCGATGAAAGTGTTTATACCTACTAAAATCATCTAAGATGGCACCAATTGACTTTAAATAGAAAATTAGTTATTACTTGTTGATTTTTATGTTTGTAGTAGGAACGGCTTCGGAACACTACACTGGGCATGGTCCGAGCTCTTGCCGGGTTTTTTTGTAATTTTATATTACGTACATACATACATAACATCACCCCTTCATTTCCATAGCGGGGTAGGCGGAGCTACAGAAATACCAACTGTAAAAAGACATTTTTCATAAGTAGTCTAAAATGTGTCCAGTATATTAGTGCCAGGTTACAAGCCCATCGCCTAACAGCACTACAAGCCCTTATTCCTTTAGTCGCCTCTTACGACATCCACGGGAAGACATTGGTGTGGTGGTGGTATAATTTTATATTATACCTTAGAATTCCTTTTAAAGTTTTAAATCATAGAAGCATTTGAAAAATATGCAAGCACAGTTTAATAATAGGTAGATTTTGCACGAAGGGCCTTAAGACGATCGCGAAACTAATGAGTCCAAACACGGTGGGTCTACGTTAAGTAATGCGGAGATCCTGTCGCCACCTTCCAACTTCATCATCAGATCAGCTCCTAATATAACATTGTCATCGGATTTACATATGTGGTCCAAATTTCAGCCCGTGCCATTTACGGAAACTGGTGCAATATTGACTTGCAGGTGAAGAAGACAACTTACAACAACGGACAAGGTTAATTAAATGCTTGTAAAAAGATCGTGTGCGAGTTACAAACTGTATGTTTGTTACTTTTTTACACTGTAACGGCTAGACGGATTAGGCACGGAGATAACTCATACCCTGTTATAACCAGTAACCAGTCTTTTGTTCCGAAAATATATTATATACTACACCTACCTGAATAATATACGCTTTATTCAGTTAAACCAAGCGATAGCAGTTATAACGGTGTGATAAAGTTTAAAGTTCCACAGACGCGTATGATTGAGTCGTTCGCACCCTCCACTTATGATGTATGAAGGAAGCGAAAGTAGTATGCCAGGGCCGAGCGGGTGAAGGTCTGCTGTGGAGAAAGGGACGTTGATTGACGCCGCAATGCTGCCGGCGGACCCTTGAAACTGCCTGGTGCCCACGTCACGATTATTCGCATTCGGGTCGCATTTGTACTGAAACATGGCCGCTGGTGTTAACCAGGTGACGTGCCAATTGTTAATACAGTACACAGTGTACAACCCAGCTTATTCATTGCGTACGGGTGGCTATCAGAATTCCCGCGTAGCAAGATGACATTCACCCGGATCTTAAAATGTCTTAGTCACTATACAGACCAAAATACAACTCCTCGCTGCCCAAAGCATCTGAAAATTCCTGGACGCAACGGGCCTTTGCGGTGAACTCCAGGGGTGCCACAATAGATAAGCAATGGTGGAAGCGGCAGACAAGATCTCATCCCTCAATAATCAATTAAAGCAAAACGGACAAATTTTAAACTACCCCAGTCACAAAATATGGACCATATAAAACCCTGGTTGCAAAATCCATTTCGATGAAGAAATTATTCGAAAATTAGAAAAAAGTCTGGATTTTACAATGTGACAATTCAAAATACCCCGGCGGCAAAATGTCTGGACCTTATAATTATGTTAGTTAAGAAATACACATGAACGTTCAATGCCCCATTAGCAAAACGTATGGATTTTATAATACGAGTATTACAATTTAAAATACCCTACTCGCAAAATGTCTGTACTTGGACTTTCAATGCCCCATTAGCAAAACGTCCGGATTTTAGAAGGTCTTAGTTGATAATAGACATGACTGCTAAATTGCCCCAGTAGCAATACGTCTGGATCATAGAATGTCACACATAATTTGTATTAGGGTGCCTTTTACCAGAGTGTGCTATGCTATATTGCTATGGATGCGTTTGATATCCACCAATCATATTCATTGGTCCACATAGCATAGCACTGGTGGTAAATAGGACCATTCACATCCTCGCAGCATTGCTGCTTAGCACATCTCTGGTGAAAAGGCGCTCTAAGCCGAAGCCAAGCCAGGGCGAATCATAAAGACCATTGACATTTTCACAAGTTTTGCTACTTGCTCATCCTGCGTTTATTGCTCAGCTGAACTGAATTTCTGCTCACTGAGCATACATCTTTCATGCTGTTCATGTAAGTGACGACACACTGGCCTAGTTGGTAATGACCCTGCCTTCGAAGCTAGGGGTCCTGGCTTCAAATCCTGGTAAAGGCAAATATTTCTATGATGAGCACAAGTATTTGTTCCCGAGTCATGAAAACATCCATGTATTTAAGTATATATTTCTCTATGTAAGTAAGTTTATCGTTTGTCTAGTTCCCATAGTACAAGCCTAGAGCTTAGTTTGGGACTAGTTCAATTTGTATGATATTGTCCTGTGATTTATTTATTTAAATTAACTCTGTTGACTGGGAATTCTAATTTGTTTTTTGGTAAAAAGGTCATTCTGATACAGACCCCTAATAAAATTTAAAATCCGTCAAGCCGTTCCTACAGGGCTTTACATGAAGTTTTATAGAAAACTAGAGGACGCCCTGCGACTTCGTATGCGTAAAATTAGTTTAACTCCTTAGGGGATGAATTTCCAAAAAGCCCTAGGATATCCAAGGAATCTTCCCTCCAAATTTCAAGTCCCTAGGTCCAGCGGTTTTCCGTTGTCTATCAGTCAGTAATATATCAAGATAGTCCTCTTGAAAACATACAAGATAATAGCTTCTCGTGTTCATCATCAGATCTACTTCACCGAATAATGCTTGAGTTATTATACCAAATAGCCAAACCATGTGCGTGTAATATTTGAGGAGTTCAGTAGATTTCTCATGGATCTCGTCATCAGATATTGACTTTACTAGAATAGGACCATCTTGAATGAACACCGTTATAAATTGAAAAAAAAAACTTCCTAGCTAATCTATTTCGGAGTATAGAACATATAAACAATGCGACGAAGTTTGAATCTACCCTTTAAAACACTAAAAACACTTACGCAGTAAAGTAAAACTTCAGCACTTCTCTACACAAACTTTGGTTAAGTAACTCATGTGTTACATCACAAAACCCGCCGCCCCAGTAACATATTACCTTAGTATATATAGCAGCTCTCGACCTTGAACTCTCCTCACCAGACTTATCTATGTCCAAGTATAGGTTGATAGTGACGTAGCAGACGCTGATTTACATAAGCTAGACGTTCTTAAAAGTGCTAATAGAATAAATATATATAATTTTACCAGCTATCTGCTCACGGCAGTGTCCGGACTAGTTTGAAGAAAGAGCCGAGCGCGACTGTTGTCTGTATACACCTTAGAAACTTTTCACCCAGTGCAGGTAGAAACTTGATTTTTTTACACAACATTGTTCTATATTCAACGTATAAAAGTTATTATTTTTTTAAAAATATACATATTTGCCTTTGAAAGACTAACCTCTCAATATGAAATATATGACTAAGTTATTTGTTAAACTAACCATTCACTTTAAGGGAAACCTTAACAGCTAAAGCATAGAAAACCCTTATAAATAGCGCTTTAAAAATCATCGAACGGCTTTTCTAAGTAAAAGACTTATAAAACCCATTCGAAACCCCTTGAATGGGATAGCGGGCTGGTCTCTAGTTGCCGGGTTAGAATAGTGACACTCCAAGTCTTCCCGAGGATGTCGTAAGAAGCTACCGAGGGAATAAGGGCATGTAGTACTGATAGGCGATGGGATGATGTAGCTCTGTCTAACTCACTCCGGGAATGAAGGAATGACGTTACATATTTGGGTACTGACTAAATCACTCTTAGATGAATAAAGAATTTTACCCTTTAGAGGATGACTTTCCCTTCCTAGTGCACCCTTAGGGTATCCAACATATTACCTCTAAATTTCGAGTCCCTAGGTCCAGTGGTTGGGCTGTGCGTTGATCGATCAGCCATTCAGTTTCTTCTTTTATATTTATAAATAGGATAAGATAGATAACAGATAATATTTGACGTAAATTACGTACTTTTTTGAATCAAATCGGGGAAATACTGGAAAAGGGTCGAATCTAAACCCGACGTGCATGCATGACTCGCTCTATGAATGTGTAAGAAGCGAAAGAGCTTTGTCAGGATCGTAGCAGGTGGAAAGAAGTGGTCTCTGCCTACCCCTCTGGGAAACAGGCGTGATTTACATATGTATGTATGTAATTAAGGTAAGCAACATTAACAACATGGCGCTTAAATAACAACTTTGGGCTAGGCATTCACATTGCATCACATTTTATATCTAAAATCTTGACATTTGTATGTCAGGCAGTAATAGCATTTGAAAAAAAAAACAATACTAGTTTTATTAGTGTTGAATAAGTTGATTTGTGGATTGTATAATGTGACGTAACTGACAATTAGTACTAGTTGGTAACCTGGTACTGGCTAATGTTTCTCGAAATTGACATGTAATGTGAAACAGCTTATCAAATAACTTAATACTAATAAAATACATATTTAATTTTAATCAGTGGACAATCTCCCATGAATTAACCTTGTCCCAAACTAAGCTCTAGGCTTTTACTATGGCCTCTATGGGATAAGACACCGACGGGAAACATCCTTATTTAGATGAATATATACTTAGATACATAACATCCAAGTCTGAGGACTCTCAGGAACATATACTCTGGCATCTAGCCCCGGATTGCTAGCTTCGTAGGTAGAGTAAACTAAATACCAACTAAGTAACAGGGCCTCTATTCAGGTGCGTTAAAACGATATCGTGTTTGACACGTTTAAGAATCGTTTATGTCACAGTCGCCATTATTGTAAATGACATAAGAGTTATCAAAACGTTGACAATACGGAAACACGTCAAAAACGATATCGTTATTACCTTGTAGAATTCCAGCCCTGATGTAGTTAATAATCATTCGCCTACGCCTGTACGACATCGTACTTGGTGGCAAAAAGTTCTAATTTATCATGGTTGAATATACCTAGTCTGTCAATTGAAATTGAAGAAGAATACACATCAAAGATATAAACAAAACCAAACGAACCGATTTACCGTTACTACTCCTTAATCACGTTAAGATAGTGACGGCTTTGCAATGACAACGGGTTATCATGCCTTTCATATTAGATTTAAGACTAAATAAAAAAAAACCTCAGCGCGTCAGAATATTATTATGTTATGACATGAAATGACACTGCAACTATTGAGGGGTGTTAGTCATTTTGTATTTACCGAAGTACACGCGAGGTCAAGCAATTGTTTCCACTGTTATTCTTCCAACGGCATGTTATTTTTAAACAAGTGTAAGGTGATTAATCGATTTATCATAATTTAAACGACGACATAAAAATGGCGTTTGTGCCGCTGTGAAAGCAACATCTCAACACTAACCTAACATAGTTTAATTATTGAGTACATGGAGTACATTGGCAAGGACCCTAGAAAATTTAATTTGAAAGCGGTCTAAATTCAATGATTTAAACAAAATGTGATCAATGATTTGCAAGGTAGGATAATTTTGAAAACAGTCTAAATATAATGTTTGATAAAAATGCTAGCAAGGATTTACAAAGCAGGATATACCGGGTGTGGCCTGTAATAGGAGCAATAAATTGAGGGATCGTTTCCACGCCACAAACGTAACAACATTTATTCTAGAACTTTTGAAAATAACTTATTGTTAACCAAATATTAATGAATTTAGATTTTCCAAGCAAGCAATGTATTGCGAAAACTACGAAGTTTGTAGGCTGACAGTAGATGTCAACTAGACTATTTACATTGAAAATGTTTTTAAGTTTGTTCGAAAAAATCCCAAATATGAAAATACATATTTTTTTAAAGTTGTAGAACAAATGTTGCTACGTTTATAGAGTAGAAATGATCCCTCAATTTATTGCTCCTATTACAGGCCACACCCGGCAGTGTTTTCTATCCACCAAGGCGCAATATTTAAATGGACGCCGCACGGTTGCATCAAATTAGGTAGTGAGACGGGACGCTGTAGATTGAAAACACATTATTTATTTGACCTCTATGGGGGAGAAGGTGACCAGGGAAGTGATTCTCTCAACAGAGCGCTGCGTCGATCTCAAAGGTGAAGTTTTATCCGGCAAGTTTAAGAAGTCCCGTCGGAACGCACAAAACACATTTTAGCGCGTGCCTTCTCAATTAGGCAGCAGGCAGGTGTGTCGAGTTCAGTGTCGTATACCTAAAGCTGCGTAATTAAGAAGGCACGTGCTGAAATGTGTTTTGTACGCTCCGACGGGACATCTTGAACTTGCCGGATAAAACTTCACCTTTGAGATCGACGCAGCGCTGCGTTGAGAGAATCACCCCCCTGGAAAGAAAAAACCGGCCAAGTGCATGTCGGACCACGCACAGTGAAGGGTTCCGTAGCTGGGATGAACGTTCATGGTTGATTTTTTTTTTTTAATTTTTTGTTATTAAATCTCAAATTACACAGCGTATCGTGTTCAAAACAATTTTGGTTGGAAGTATTTCGTATGGTCTACTACTGTAATTTTTATTAGAATGTTCTATTTAACAGTTCAAAAGCTACCCACCCGGACAGAATTTTTAAGACTTTGGAAGCGTATATCTCGCCAACTGTTCACTTACGTAACTGGTCACTTTAAAAGCTCCGTATCATTTTGGAAGCCCTATCTAAAAATACCCCACACGCTGATGTAACTCAAAAAAAATTTTTTCGACCCCTAGTTACATAGAGTATAGAGCGCCACCCCTAAAAATTTTTTTTTTTACAATTTTACTACATCATTGTATAGCGGTTCATAGAATACATCTATCCTCCAAATTTCATTTATATAGTGCCAATAGGCTCTGAGTAAAATGGCTGTGACATACAGACGGACAGACGGACATGACGAAATTATAAGGGTTCCGTTTTTGCCATTCGGCTCCGGAACCCTAAAAATGTTGACGTTTAATTGGTAGTTTGTTATGAGCCGCTGCGCTTCTTTTCTAATGATTTTTTAGTTTCATCTTTTTTTTTTTTGTACATTATTTTCATAAATTTCCAACACTATTTTCTCACTACACGTCAGGCGTTGCGCCTCTGTTTAACTACGCAAATTAAAATTGTACTCTACGCAGTTAGCGGCCTTGAGCGAGGGAGATGGCTACAGCGAATTCAAGTAAAGCTGTATTCACTCTAGCGCTAGTCGTAATCAGGTGTGTTTCAGTGTATTAATACATTGTTATCGAATGATGAAACCTATTCACCAACTTTTATTTAGCTTCACTAGTCGGTATTTTAAACCGACTTCAAAAAAGGAGGAGGTTATACGTTGCACTGTATGTTTTTTTTTTTTTTTAATTTATCTTGTATACATAATTCATCGATCACTCCGTCAATTGTGGACCGATTTTGGAAAATCTTTTTTGGTTTGATAGAGTATACTTTCGAGGTTGTCCCTTTGTCACCAAATCTGAATCCGATGAGGGGATCAGTGAGGAATTGAGGAAACTTCTCAAATATTGTAGGCAAACATATAGCGATTTTAGTATTTTTAGTAACAAGTCTAGCATTTGCATTCAGAAAGTATAACTTGGTGCAGTGGAACTGATGATGAAGACCACAGATGGCCACCGGAACTCCTCAACGGTGCCTATTTCAAGGGTGGCGATAAGATATCTCGATTAAGATATATATATATATATATATATATATATATATATATATCTTTCCCGCGGCGTTGTTACGGCGCGCTTGTAATAACTTAAAGTTTTATATCAACTACCTAATAAGTGGGACAAAAAGTGGGTAAAAAGTATAAAATAAAATAAATGTTTCAAAAACCAAAAATGCCTTCGAAAACGCAAAATTTAACTTCTTTTAAAATTGTATCTCTTCTTTAAAGTCAAAAGGTGGCAACACAAACCCAGGGCCTCTATTCAACTGCGTTATAACGATATCGTTTTTGACCTGTTTCCGTATTGTCAACGTTTTGATAACTCTTATGTCATTTACAATAATGGCGAATGTGACATAAACGATTTTTAAACGTGTCAAAAACGATATCGTTATAACGCAGTTGAATAGAGGCGCAGCACTACTTGTCCTAGACTCACCCAGACTTTAGACTTGCTAATTTGTTCGTGATAAGCTGATTATATGATTGCGCGAAAAACTACAGTCGCCAACAAATCTTGAAGGTACCTTATTGGAGAATATTTACTACCGTATTACAGTAAAAGCCTGCTATAACTAAACTATTGGATGTTTTCTCTTTTAATTAACATTTTGCCATTTATTTTTTAATCCTGTAATAAAACATCGGAAACCCGGCAATATGATAACCACATTATAATATCGTCCTTAGTTTTCCACTTTCCCACTGAATCACTAAAATCCAAAATTGTAGAATTATTTTCTGTCTTCAGTAACTTACGCAATCGAGATAGGGACATGTCGAGCTTCGATTTTCAGACTAGAGCTCCCTTTAACGTTACGCTACCTCAAAACTTGGACTTAGGGAGTGTGCACCGGAGGCTTGGCTCCATGCCACGTGACCTCTTTACTTGGTTGAATTCCAGGTTCAATCCAGCCGGTCGATTCTGAGAAGCGTTATTTTGCTGGTCTTAGTAGCTAGTCGGACCCTTTGATTTACCCTATCTCGATATCGTAATCACACTGTGAACGTCATAAATAACAAGCGCCAGCTCGCACTGGCAAGTGAACAAGGTGGGTTAATGAAATATAGAATAGAGGCCCAGATGAAGTAAGACTTATTTTATTCATCGTTCTCTGTTTTGTAAGATTTCATTACAATTAGCTTCTTTGTAGGCCTTTGCTTTATTAAACGGGATAGCTAAAGCTGGGTACGAATCTGAGCGGCTCAGCTTGAGGCATGCTCGAACCGCGCGGCGAGCTGCTCGCCAGTCAAATTGTTGCATATAAACATGCGCGGGAGAGGCAGCGTGCTGGCCGCGAGCCGACATTTCAAAATGGCGTCGGACACGATGACAGCCGCGGCTGCGTTTATCATAATTCACCGAATTATTAACAAGAATAAGAAGAAATCGCCTCGGTGGTGGAACGGCTCAGCAACTTTATCAAATATGTACGCACCTCGCCCACAGACAAGTTAGAATTTGTAGTTCAGCCCGCGGCACGCTCGGATACACGTCCAAATTACACGAGGCGCGCACACCGAGGCGCCTTTGAACACGGTCAAAAGACCGAATCTCGGCGGCTAACCGCTCGCCGCTCGCCCGCTGCTCGCGCACAGCGCGTGAGCGCGTACGAATGTGAGCAAAATAGGTAAGCCGTGCCTCATCCCGAGGCTGCTCTAATTCGTACCCACCTTAACCCTAACAACTGGTTGACTGAACGTAATAAACAAGTATCTTTTCTTTATGCTCGAGACGTTATAAACTTTCCGAGGCACCTGCGTAAACAAGCCTTAACAAAACTAGCTCCATGCTTGTTTAGCACAATACCTGTATAGCTATCGATTGTGATATCTGCATGTTGAAATGTTATACCTATTATAGGTATTATGGGACAGTAAAATAGTCGGTTACGTCTTTAAATGCTTTATTTGTAAAGGAATTATGTGACGTGAGCGACAGTTGTTTTTGTGAATGTTGAGCTACTTCGTGATATTCGCAAGGAAACTGACTATTGATATTTTAATTAACTTTAGTTGTTTGTTTAGTATGACGAGCGCGAATAATTTCACTTTCTTTGCTGTCATTAAATAAAATATATTTTAATGTCTGCTGTCACGATTTTTAACGTTTCCTTTTAACGGTTACCTTCAAAAACAAACTCCCAGTCTCAGTTGATTTAAATCCGTGCACCTATACATTTATCCTAGCAAGTGACAACAGAAACATGTTTAGTACTCCCACAAAAGTTAGGTAAATACCTAAATTAGTGGAGTTATCAATAAAGTAAAATAAAACCACATTTACCATTGACGACTGTTTGTGTCTGCGCTATTAGCAAAATCATTATTTATAAGAATAAATAGTCGCGTGGAACGAATAAAATTTACGGTATTTATCCGCTATCGAAGTCCCATGGTAACGCAGGTGATAGGGACGCAAACAGTTCCGCGCGCGTGCGAGCGAGTCGGCTGTACCGGCGCGCGCAACGTGGTTGCCACGCCGGAACCAGTACAGTAGAATAACAGCCATGTTTGTGCAAAGTTTTGAGGTTATGCGACACGTTTAATAAAATATTGACATAGTGCAAGTGAATTGAATTGAAATAATCAGTGCGTGTTTTAATCGTGACCTTGGACATGTAATTGTGTATTTAGTCTGTTATCGGAGATAGTGTTTGTTTAGGTATTTGTTGATGGAGGCAGCAGTGCGGTTTCTGTTTCACGATTGACCTGAGATAATTGTGGCTGTCAGAATAAGTGTTAACTGTAGTAAGTTAGGAATATAACATGTTGTTTTCCTTAATTTCTTACATGTCATTACAAAAAGATAGGTAATTTTTATGAAGGACAAACCTGTTACGTAGCCGATTAGTTTTTATTAGGGTAACTTTCATTAAAATGGTAAGTAATTAAAAAAAAATAACGATGGTTTTACAAACATTAACCATACCAATTGTGAGACTGGTTTTCGCTATACAATGGATTTTGTTAAGTAGGTGCGTCTTTTACCTTATAAATAAAATAATGGACCTACGGTTATTAAGTACCTACTTATATACCTAATATAAATAAAGTTGACTGTAAGACGTAGGAACCGCACGCAAATGATGACTGCAAAGAAACTTTTTAGAAATAAGTCATAATGACTTAACTTAAAATCACGGCACTTAAGTTATGACTCAACGTTCATACTTAGTTGTTTTTTAAATAAAATATTTTCATCCCCATAATTAGTATTTAAATGGAAACACATCCGTGTTTCCATTTAAATACTAATTATGGGGATGTTTATATTTCGCGATGCAATTATATGGGTGCATGTTGCGTAGTAAATTATGCACATTATGCGTTTCATGCGATAATCGATAATACTTGAATTACCTATGAATAGTTGGTTTTATGCAAAAATAAATATAAAATCTACTTACTTACCTATTATTTATTTAAAAAATATTCCGGTAATTGAGTACCTACATATTCTTTTTAATGACATGGAGAATAATGGTTACTTAATGGGTTAAGACCGGTTTACATTTCGTATCATAAAACTTAAAATGCGTACCGGAGGACTACCTACTTAACTATTATTTTAAATATTTAGAAAAAAACAAGGCAGACAACCAGGTACCAGCAGCAGAAGTAACTACGCAACCGAAGACCTCGCACCTTTTATGTTCTTCGTTATTTGAGAATAAGTGACCGTTATTTTGCACCCGTTTTTAACCGACTTTAAAAAAGGACGAGGTTCTCAAATCGCCGAGATATTTTTTTTTATGTATGTTCCCCGATTACACAAAGCCTGCTGGCCCGACTTTTGAAAAAAAAAATGTTTTTTCTGTTGGGTTTTCTCCTTGTTGGTTCCATTTCAAGCACATCAAGATCTGATGATGGGATCTTGGAGAAATCGAGGGAAAACTTCAAATATTATAGGAATAAATATACGTGGACGACATAACAGTATTATTATGATCACTAAAAGATATGAAATTTTTTGAAGACGGTTTTTAGTTTTTTATAACATTTATAGATTACCTTCAACGAAGCCCCGTGTGGTTTCCGGGTTAGAATAGTGCCACTCCACGTCTTCCCGTGGTTGTCGTAAGAGGCGACTAAGGGAATAAAGGCTTGTAGTATTGTTAGGCGATGGGTTTGCAACCTGTCACTAATACACTATACTATCCGCAAAACTATGTGGCCGGTAGGGCAATAAACGTCGGCTACCGTTAGGGGTGTAACATGTCGAAAACTTATAATGTAAAACGCCGATATAATCATTAATCTTGAAATGTTATTGATCTGAAAAAAAACTTAAATGAAACGGCATATAACGAATTTAAAAGGAAAACTATCACGACTAAGTAAACGTCATTGGTTCTCGAGATAAAGGCGATTAAAGTGTTTGTACGTGCTAAAATCATCAATTTTAATAGAAAATTAGTTATTACTTAATGATTTTTATGTTTGTAGTACCTAACGGCTTCGAAACTACTACCTACACTGATCGTCGCAGAAAACATCGTAGGGGTACCTACCTGCTCGTGCGCAACGCACCCGTTAACCTACATTTTGACCCTGTTGAAATATCAAGGACGCATACTTTCGAGTTTTCTTGCTTTTTGTGAACCAGTATGAATATATTTTAATTCAATACACCAGCTTAATTTGACACTTGTCTATTATATTTTAAAATCACGACTGCTCTTCTCGTCTGTCGTATTGACGTGGCGCGTTAAGTAACCGTGTAGTCGTGGTGGTCTTCCGGATCGCTACCATATTAACTTTTAATGTAACCGCCAAGCAGCATTCACATTATTGTGGTCCGGTGTAGGCACAAGACAACTGGAGAAATTACTAGCACAGAGGCATTCCATCTTTGCCCTGGGTTGGCAACGTAGTCTTAGGATTGCAGACTTGAGATTTTTGACTGAGAATTTAAATGTCTTATGTCTTAATTATTTTCCGACTAATATTATACCTAAGCGCGAAAGTTGGTATGAATGGACGTCTTTCACGTTGCAATGGCTTACCACCCTTTTTTTTCCCGGGGGAAATGCATTTGCATACCGATGGTTTTGTTCTTGACCCTAGTCGAGACCTAAGTCAGGACAGGGTGGACGATGAAGCGAGCTTACCCAGAAGGTACCTATTAATCCTATTTTTAAAGGGCACCGGGTCCAACGCACACGGAATTATGGATACCGGGGCAGGGTGTTCCAAATCCTGGCTATGGGTACGGGTGTTATAACATAAACCGAAGCGAACCGGGTCGCTTGTTGATAATTTGTTTCTTCACTCATTGTAGCTGCACAGTGATAAAGCTCATAATGAAACACGCATCGATTATTTTAATCGATCAGGTGTGACATTACGCTACAGGAAGGACGAACCGGTTACTTTAATTATCCAGTTCTTAAATACCAACCGGGCTAACGTTTATACAGACAACAAAGTTATCGGCGTAGGTTATATTCTTTAGATTATAATCTTATCTATATATATTTTATTACATGAAAGAAGAAACTGGCTGAGTGATCGATCAATGCACAGCCGAAATAGCTGGACCTATTGACTTGACATTTGGAGGGAATATTCCTTGGATACACTAGGGCTTCAAGTAGGGGTCGTAGAGGGAGACCTTTCTTCGCGTACAAAGTCGCGGGCGTCCTCTAGTCTCTACATAGTATGAAAAAAAAGCTTTCTGCGTCTGTCTGTCTGTCTGTCTGTACATCTGCTAACTCCTAAACCACGCAACTTATTTCGATGCGATTTTCACCATCAGTTACATAATTTTTCACGGAAGGTTTTTATGTATAACTAGCTTCTGCCCGCGACTTCGTCCGCATACATTTCGATTATCGTTATTCCCTCGGGAACTTTAAAAAAATCCGGGATTTAAATTAGCCTATGTGTTAATCTAGGCTTTAAACTATCTCTATTCCAAATTTCATCCAAATCCGTCCGGCCGTGGCAGCGTGAAAGAGTGAAAAACTAACACATACACACAAAATGTTTCGCATTTATAATAGGTTTAATTGTAGGATAAATTCTGGCTTGTGTACGGGTGTTACAGAAAACGTTTTACAAACGCATCCTTTAATCGAAATATTAAAATAAATAAATAAATAAATATCGGAGGACAATCTCATACAAATTGACCTAGTCCCAAACTAAGCTCTAGGCTTGTACTATGGGTACTAGACAACGATAAACATACTTATATAGGGAAATACATACTTCAATACATAGAAAACATCCAAGACTCGGGAACAAATATTCGCGCTCTTCACACAAATATCTGCCCTTACCTGGATTTGAACCCAGGACCGCTGGCTTCGGAGGCAGGGTCACTCCCGACTAGGCCTACCCTAAAAAATACATTTTCATAATTTCATTTTACTACCTTGTCGGCGTAATATGTATATTCATGACAATTAACAGCTTTCTATTACTAAGAGTTCAGCTTTGGACGGACGGACGGATGGATGCACATGGCGAAACTATAAGGGCTCTTAGTTTGACCGCGGAACCCTAACAATTACCGATATGCTCTTACGGTCAAGGAAATACATTCGTTAAGTGTCCAGTATTTCCGTTTCTTATTAGGAAGAAGTGCATTCGTGCCATCATGCGATGACAGTTACGTCGGCTGGAAAATGGCTCATAGAGATATGTGGGCGTAGGTTTATATTCCGAGGAACGTCTTTTGAAACACGGGTCTCATGTTTTTAACCCTAACGTTGTTCCCTATCGGATAGACCTATTAGGACACGGTTCTTTTACAATATCTCTTATTTACTCGACAGATTGGCGGCCGATTGAAAAAACAATACGATAATACGTGAACGGCAATAGGGTTTTACCCAGTAAGAGAAGAGAACCCTAAGACAAATGGCGGTATCTCAGACAAAAATCCTAAAGCAAATGCAACCTTATTTGATATTACTAACGGGAGAGGGTTGAATCTGGTTTAGTTATTGAATTTGAGATATAACCTAATAGGCTTATGATCTGAAAAATGAAGTTACAGAATTATCAACAAGTTTTTTTAGAGTTACCTACTGTAGTTTTAGTGTTTCTGCTTACCCCACTCTGGGAATTAAGGCGTGGTGTGTATGTATGTTACTACTTCTCCATCACACTCTTTACTGTTCTAACCGATTTAAATCGATCCTGAAAGACTTTACAAAGCTTTTTATCAATTTGCAATGTCTGTATGTATATACATATACATACAGACATTAGTATGTCAGTTTAAGTAAAATTTTGCAAGTCAATTTTGATCCAGTTCCCGTTAATAGAATGGGCTGAAATTTAGACCACATATGTACTCCAGATGCGATGCGACATAATCGTATCCAAGAGCTGTTCTGATGATGGAGTCGGAAGGTGGCGACAGGATCTCCGTGTTCAGTTACAAAAGAAATGTAAATTCGGCAACATTATTAATGTTAGTATGTTAGTATTTTAGCTGTATTATGTTCTGGTGCCATTATAGGGTGTCCATGAGGAGCTATCAACAATTAATAAATGAATACGAATATATAATCATGCTACAAAATGTTCTTTTTGACAGAAATGTATAAATATGTAAACAAACTACTAATACAAAATACTCTCTGTAATAGGTACTCTTTGATACATAACGTCAAATATTCGCCAAGCGTATTTTTATAAAAAATTACCTACGTTTATTATTTATTTAAAAGTACGTGATTATCGAGTAATCATATCATGGTGAATTGGTTCGTTTGCTTTTGTTTACATCTTTACCAAGTTTGACACAGACTTAACGTGGTTCTACTAAATTCAAACCAATACCTATATCTATACATAACATGACAAAGTAACGTCAGATAGTTGCGAAATGGGCTTAACTCGATAAGTCCCGTCATACCAGTGAATACGTTTGTTAAGAGTAATAGACGTCGATTGAATAATCGACCGGTCATTTGAAATACTTCATAAAACGCATGTGCGAGTGGGAGAGATGATCTCCTATCTCTTCTAGTAGCAGGATAAATCTTGGAAGAATCTTCGTTTGTTTAATATTAATTATAGTGAGTTTGAACGATGATAAACGTACATTGCCGGGGTATAAACGTAATCAACACATTTTAAGCTATGTAGACGCCGCAGTGTATCATGAACTTGAAAAGGAACGCCTCCATCAACAAATATACTATTTTACCATTAGTATTTCTGAACTAACAAACAAACTGGGACAGATAAAGGGATAACTTCACCCTCTTGCATATTTTTTTTCTGTGTTAAGGGCGAATCTCTGGAAGTCAACTTTGGGCACGTTTATGTCCTGACAAACAGTCCCCTGGCAATTTTTTTATTAGTTAATAACTCAGAGAAACACCCTTAATTTCTTTGTTATTTTTCTACAATAATTGGTTTTACATGCATATTTTCACCTGGAAAACATCTAGTCCAGACAGGGAAAAACATAAAGACAGGTTTTATCTTCAGCAGTAACTTGCCTTTCATTCTAATAAACATTTCATCTCCATCTTTATTTACATTTGTATCATCAACTAAATTTGCGTCACCAGAATTAAAATCCTCGATATAAACTGTAACAGTGTGCGTGATGAGGTCACAGTAGACTAGTGTCAGTGTGAGTATTTGAGCATGACAGCTGGCATCTCAGCCAGAAGGAAGAGCAGGAGCCGGAAGAACTGGGCCAAGGTTGAGCAGTATGGACAGGTAAAAAGAAGCAGTTCCAAAACCTTCACTGTCACAAACCCCCCCAAAGATTGTCTCATTTCAAATTTTATTTGGTGCGAATTTACCATTTGCGTCTTTTCTGGTCACGTATTTTTTGCAGTTGCACATTTTCCCATTTTATTTAGGTTAGTTTTGCAGTAACCACCCAAAGCCCAGAAATTAGAGCAACATTAAGCGACACTATCAAATTGATTTCTGGAATTGTAAAAAAGCAAACGATTTTGGGAAGTCCGACAAAAACCATCGGCATAATGCATGCTGATGAAAATCTTTTGCAACCTCGACTGTTGTAACACCGCTTTTTCCTTCACCTACGAGTTCCTCATACCCTATCTCCTATTTCCTCTATAATGGATTACAGCGATCTTGTCAATAGGCATTTGCGATTCGATTTTCATCATGTTCCTCTTACAACGCATTCACTGCCGGTGGTGACGCATTAAAGCTTTACCTTCACCCGGTGCTTTGAACGTATTCGAGCTTCAAAGTGGCAGGGATTGCGTTAAAGAAGGGATTTATTTGTCGTTCAATGCGTGTTCCCCAAAAGAAAGAGACGCTGCTTTTGTAGACTTGGAAACGTCATATAACTTTCGTAAACACTCCTCGGCCGTGTTTTAGTCGCCTATCGCGTTGGATAAAGCATCCGTCGCTCTCGCAC